>CM035838.1:417545991-420355123 GCA_020510985.1 Pholidichthys leucotaenia
AATAAAGGCTTATCTTATCTTATTACACATTTTTAAACTGAGATTCTGTTGGGGGGGGGGGGGGGTGCTATAAAATCTCTCGGCCCCAGGCCCTAATGGCAAGTTAAGGTGGCCCTGGGTAAAAGTCAAACTTCCTGTAATCTTCAAAACTTCCTGTTTACATTGTAACATGGCCTGTCAGGGTTGTGCTCACCTTCTCCCAACATTCTCTGTGCAATGCTGACATTTCTGTATTTACTTGTAACCATTAATTTTTCACATTTCAATTGCATGTGCCTAATTTTTGAAGTTTGTTTTATTACATAAATGCAGCATGAAGACTTCAGCTCCAGATTACATCCCCCTGTTACCCCGTTTATTTCCTACATAGTGGTGGTCAAAAAATAAATGTGCACCTAAATGTTGTTGACAGTGTTAATGACACAAAAGCAGAAGCGAAAAGAGGCAAATACCAAAGTTTAACGCTGAAGGCCATATTTACTGTGGGACTGTTGTATATTTGGAAGGCACATGTGTTTATATATTTAGGAGAAGGGAGTTTAGAAAAGCAGAGGCTTCCTCCTCACAGCCTTATCACAGCCAGGCTGTCAAGCTAAACTCTTATCTCTGGCACCATCCGAGAAATATTAGCCTCCTTATCTGATTCTTACAGCGAAGATTAATGTCCTCAACTGTTTACTTTTATAACTGAGAATGAACCTCAGACTCCCTACTTTCTTTCTTTCTTTCTTCAAACACCAATGGCTGGTTATAAACCTAAATACAGACTGGATATGGCGGCAGTATTTGGCCCATCATCCTCCAAATCATTTCATCCCAGCACATGGGCAGCACAGTGGTGCAGTGGTTAGCACTGTTGCCTTACAGCTAGAAGGTTCCTGGTTCGAATCCCCAGGCTGGCAGAGGCTGGCCTGACTGGCTGGCAGAGGCCTTTCTGTGTGGAGTTTGCATGTTCTCCCTGTGCTGCGTGGGTTTACTCCGGGGGCTCCGGTTTCCTCCCACAATCCAAAGACATGCATGTTAGGTTAATTGGCTGTTGTAAATTGTCCCTAGATATCTGTCTCCTATAGGCCTTTAGAATAGAGGGTCAGTGCTAGTGAAAGCGCTTTGAGTGGTCTGTGTGACTAGAAAAGCGCTATATAAGTGCAGGTTAGTTAGCACGTCCTGACCCGCACCTGTCTGGACGCACATCCCTGGACTGGAGCGTCTCCGGTTATACCAAGAGAGTGTACGGTGGGGCGACAGAACGGGGCTGAGGGATTATCTGGCGCAGAGGAGCAGCGGCGTGATAAATAAATAACCTGTTTATGCGGTAAACACGCTGCTCCAGCTGCGCGCAGATGCGCCAAGGCAATGGCTGAAAGTTTGAGATTGTGTCTCTCCGCCGGGTTCATCCCGAGTTCACCACATTAATCCAGTTTGGATGCCGCAGCACGCCTCTGTCGGCGCCACGGTACACTGCACCGTGTCCTCGCGGGCTTTACTTTTCTGCGTTTAAACGGTTTCGGAAAGACACCAGGCGTAGCAGGGGACGTGGCAAGGGGACACGTGGACATGTGAGCGCATTAACGAGAAGAAAAGCTCAGGTGTGGACACGAGGATGGATCCACGTTGCATAACAGCAGCGTGAAACCACCTGAGAGCCCGGTGTGCGCTCTCCACGTGGTCCCAAGCCCCGTTAACTGCGATTAAAAGCGCTGCCATGTGGCACATTCGTTTGCGCCAAATTCCCCTTTAACAGTTCTGTGAAGAGACGCAGTGGGTGTGCGGGTCCGGCGCATCACTGGTGCTGGTGCTGGTGCCATTTGTATTTATGAAAGAGGGGAAATGAAAGGGTTGGGATGATGCTGGAATAAAAAAGAAGAATGTTTGCGTTGGGGAGAAAAAAAGAGAAAGACTGCCCTCCCCCCCCTCCTCCCTCCTTTACGTCTGCTGACCATTTTTCTTCAAAGTAATGACTCCAACTCAATTTGGTATGACGGAGAGCGAGAGAAGGGGAGAGAAAGACCAGGAGGAGGAGGTGTGTATGCGCGCGCGCGCGTGTGTGTGTGTGTGTGTGAGACAGAAAGATGGGATGAGGAGGGAGTGAAAGAGAGGTGGAAATGAAAGAAAGGCAGAAGGAAAGGGTGTGGAGGGGAGAGAGAGAGAGAGTGACAGAGAGAGAGACCCGGGGTGAAGGCAAGGTCAGCGCGTCTCAGCCGTATTAAAACGTGCGTGGGGACGCAGGGCTGACACGCCTTGCGCGTTAGACAAAGAGTGTGCCAAGATGGCAGATTAATCTGAAAACTTGAGTCAGTGCACACACACACACAACACTTGTCGCCTTAAAGAGCCCACAGTGCTCACGGCAGCCCCTCTGTTTTGGTTTCAGCTCGGTCCTCCTCAGCCCCAGCCCAGCCCCGAAACACCGGGGCGAACCGGCGGACGTCCACCGGGTGAGGCGTGCAGGGGAGGGAGGGGTGACGGGTGACGGGGATCCTTTAACCATTTGACGCTTTTTGTTTTTTTTTTTTAATTGCAAAGTTGCGGTTTGGAGCCTGGCTGGACTAAATCGGCTGGAGCTGCTCGGCGTTACCGCCTTGCCTGCTCCGTTTTTCTGGTGCTGTTTAATTTTTTTTTTTTTCCTCCTTCTTGACGTGCGTGCATACCGTGCGTGTCCGCGGAAATGACAGCCACTGCGTCTGTGAGATAACGCGAAGAATCCTGGAGAGGTTGGAAGAAAAAAAAAAAAAAGAACCTGTGGCGTCGGGATGGCGGAGCGGAGAGGCGTGAAAAAGCTACGGCATAAAAGGAAGAAAAGGCGACAGGCGTTCGGGGAGCACCGGGGCTGACGGAGAAGAGGAGAAAATGAGTGTCTGCGCGAGGAAAAATGGTCGCGCTCGACGTGGAGGCACATCCAGGAGCAGAGGCGGATCCTGGACCCACGGAGAAGTAAGTACGCCTGAAAAAACCCACCAGAACAAGCGTCCTCCTTCGCATATGGTTGTGTGCGCCCGCTTTTAGGGTTTTTTTTTTTTTTTTTTTGGTTTGTTTCGTTGTTTTTCGCTTCTGCGGTGCGCCGTGTGTGTGTGCGTGTGTGTGTGGCAGGTGCTTTTCCCACGCCGGGAGGAAAGGAGGGAAGACCACGTGGATGAGTAGCTATACAGCCCCCCTCCTCCTCCTCCTCCCCCTCCTCCTCCTCTTCATTCAGGCTACTGCCTTTATCGGCTTCCTTTTTAAAAATATATAGTCGAAAATCTGCTGGAGCGCGTGCGTGCCCGTCTCAGTGTGTCGTCTTTGCAACATCCCCGTTTTACGCTCCTCCTCTAGATAGACAGACAAATGAAGTTTATTTATATAGCAGATTTCACGTGCAAGGCAATCCAAAGTGCTTTGCATAAAACATTTGAAGCTTTGCAGAAAGTTGCAAAAGAAATAGCTCAGAATTTAACAGCAAACTAAACGAATAAGGCGTGGTCAGCGGAAGGCTAAAGGTCATGCTGCGCAAAATTCCTCCCCCAGGAGTCAGGTGCCTGCTAGTGCATTTTTGCGCAGCATAAATGCGCTCACTATTTCTGCAAAAGCCCTGGAGACGGTTTTTATAGGAGCAGATTACAGCAGAGTCTAAGGTGTTAGCTTATCTGCGGTTTGATCCATTCAGCTTCAGCTGCGGCACTTTAGTGCACAAGCTTTCTTTTCCGCCTCTTTATTTCCGTCCGTTTAACGTTAATGTGCCGTTTTCTTTGTTTATTAGTCAGCTGGAATAAAATGTTCCACTTCTGCAGAGGGTTATTGTAGGCCTGTTAACCTGTCACTCCCAACCACACAACAGAAGTTTGCGTGTTTGTTGGCACCACAAATGCATATGACTAACATTTGCTTTGATTTTTTTTTTGTATTTATTTAGAATGAATGTTGCACAGAGGAAATTAAAATGAAAACAAGAAAAAAACGGATAAGTGGTATTATAGGTGGTAGATTTAAACACCACGCGCATTACATCCCTGTCTGCATTTATTCCCATTAGCTTTCTTGTTAATTCTCCTGTGCTGTGCCGAGGTGCTGATTCATTTCTCCAAAGCCTCGCACATCCACACACACACACACACACACACACCACATATCTGTTAATTCTGGCTCGTGTGGGGGTGCACGCGGGCTCTGCGTCACTTCATTTTTCCTCCACTCATTTTTCCCCACTCTGTCCGTTCCTTTGCATGACAATAGCCGAATGAACCTTGATTTATTTTTCAAACTGCACAAAGGAGCAAAGGCACATTTTTCTTCCTCGCCGCCGTCCCCGCAGCGTGCTCAGCCCGCTTCATATTTCAGGAGACTGACAAGTCCGGTCGCTGCAAATAATGAGTTCGTTTAACCCTTCAACATGTTCATTTTAATTTTCTTATTGTGGAATTTGGGCCTGTTGTCTGAGGGCTTAAAAACTATGTTAATTCAGACATTCTCCAAAAATACTGTTGATCCTACAATTTAAATGTCACCGTTTCTATTTTTATGGAGACGAGGCCCCGAAAAAAAAAAACAAAAAAAAAACGGGGAAATCTTAACGTCAAATTTGAACCGAATAAAGCCAGCTTGGATGCCAGTTTAATCCCAATTTGCAGTGAAAGTAGAAGCAGAGAGCGACGCGTTCTGGCGAAGTTTTGGCGCAGATTGAAGCGCAAACAGTTAACCAAAGCGTGTAAACTGTAAACAGGCCTTAAGCGTTATTTATTGAGTCTGTCTGTCTTCCGCTGTTGGCGCATTTTATTGCTTTTCTCCTCACCTCCAGCTTTAAAGCTGTTGATGTTTGAGCTGTAAACGGAAATGAGCCGCAATAAAAGGAAAAAAAGAAAGAAGATCCCGTTTCAGTCCAGCTCGCTGGCCTTTTTCTTCCCCTCATAATATCCGATAGTAGCTCATCCTCTGACATTTTCTTCGTTGCAACAGAAGCTGGGGTTAAGAAGGTTTTCTGGAGTTAAATGTGTGAGTTGAGAGCAGGCCAGACCGGTTTGATGGCCTGCAGGTGAAGCTTCCGGCTGCCCGGAGTTATACTAAAAAACAGCCTTCTACATTAAGATAGGCGCCACATTTTTTATATAAACTATACCAGAATTAAAACATCCGCCACAGACATTTGTAGAGATCAACACACACAACATTTTTTTCCTCATAGATTTATTTCTTAAGAGTATTTTTTTTGCCAACCCCCGCTTTTTTTACGTGCCCTCTTACCTGTGAATGCGCCTGGACGGTGACCTCCACTTGTACCCGCACAACAATGGGTCTACGTTAAGCTGAATGGCTGCTGCTGACAAACTGGACAGAGGAAGGGAAGTGCTGCAGTCAGACCCAACACACCTTGATCGATACCTGCGGGGTCAAGGTGAGAGAATAGAATAGAATAGAACAGAATAGAAGAGAATAGAGCATGTTTGTTGCTGAGCGTAACGCGTGCCGCTGTTGCTGTTGTTCACCGCTGATGTATGAGGAAATATTGAAGGAAAGGAAGAAGCGCAATATTGCCTGCAGCCTGGGGTTTTTAGTGTCACAAAATCAATGTGAGAGCGCTGTAAAAGTGGATTGAAATTACATAGAAAATCAAAAACAAGACAAATATAGACAGATGCCGTATGTCCACATCCATACATGTTTTTTTTATTTACATTTTCATTGACTGTCAGCTGTGATATCTGCAGAAATAGCTGATATCACAGCCTACCCAAGGTCTCTCTTTGGGCTCTTTGGATCACTTTTTAATTCAGTTAAATCAGAGTTTTTGGACGGAGACTGCTAGTCATTTACTATAGTGAAGGCATATTTATCCATTTATTCACTGCTCCGTCCATTCTTCAGCCACATCAGTCAGAACAATTTCTGATGGGACAGCGTTTCTCCGTGCCAAGTGATTTATCTCCGCTTTCATTAAACTGCTCATTCTGTTAGAAGGACCCGCTTAGAGCAGCCAAGTCTTTTATAGTCCCGCCTTTTTTAATAATTAGGCCTACATTTGTATTGGTAACAGAACAAAGTTTGGGAACTTTGAAATTTTTTTAATTGGGAAGGAAACTTCTGTTTTAAAACTGCAACAGAAAAAAATAAAATAAAACAATAAAAACAACGTGAACAAGAAAAAATATCCACCTGCTGAAAAAGGGCAACAAACTGGATTTAAATAACAAACGTAAATATAGCAACAGCTGTGTTTACTTTCACTGCATTTAAAAGCAGAAAATAATATTCTATAATTCATATGATTTATTAAATCATATTGCATTGTGATCAGAAATTTAATGTACCAAAAAAAAAGAAAACAGACCCTCATTTTTATAGTTTTAGATTAAAAAACGGTTTGACAGGCCTGTCCTCTGTCCCAGTGTATTTATTTTCGTTTTTTATTTTTTTGTTTCTATTATTTAAATAGTCATTGTGTTTATTATTATTATTATTATTATTATTATTATTGCTGCTATGGGTATTATTATTATTATTATTATTATTATTATTATTATTATTATTATTATTATTATTATTGCTACGGGTATTATTATTATTATTATTATTATTATTATTATTATTATTATTATTATTATTATTATTTGTATTTTGTATACTTCATTAATCCCAGACAGATTATTATTATTATTATTTTGATTATTATTGTTGCTAGAGCGGGGGGTTACAGGAAGTGTTACAGCATTGTAACTTAGTGGGTCGGACCCCACCAGCGGGAGCGGGTCAGGGGTCACAGACAGTACTGACGGATGAAAATATCCCAGAGTGGCACCGGGCGGCAGTTTATAGAGGCAATAAAAGCTAATGGACTGTTGAGCTGCAGCCTTCGGAGAGCCAATGTCTTCTATATCTACCCTGTAGATCCGGATTTGTGTAAAAATCTTTGAAACAATCACAAATTCGCTTCTAGGGGAGTATATAGTGGATTTACACACGACGGCAGCGATGGATTGGGAGGAATTCGAGGCCTTTCAGCTGCTGTTGTCGTATGGAACATTCCTGTTTTGTTTTTTTCATTCAGTGGCAGTTGAGATTTAAATGCATCTATTAATTTTCAGCTATGCTTGTTTATATTTTGTCTAATATTCCACGCTGACATTGAAACGCTTGTTTTGTGTTGCTGAGAAAAAGGTGGGATTTCATTTTTTCATTTGTTTGTTTTTTTAAAGGCCAGTTCCAGGTTGAATTGGGCTCTTTTTTTATTTGTTATTTGTCTTGTTGAAAAATGATGCGTCTGGCCTTACTGTTCATCCAGGAAGGCGCGCTGAGGGAGGCGGTGTTAGGGGTTGGTGCATGGGGGGGGTGAGGTTTCGATTTAGAGACAGTCAATTTTCTGGAAACAAAGGACTTGGATATCTCCATCATCTTGTCTCTCTCTCTCTCTCTGTCTGTGTGTGTGTGCGTGCGTGTGTGTGCGCGCTGCTCTACCTGTAATCGTGCTGATAACGCCGCAGAAAAGCGCACTGCAGCTGCATTTTAAAATGGACATTCTGCTGCAGTCCCCCCTGTTTCTGTTGCACTTTATATGTCTTTTTGACTTTATATGATGGCAGAAATGTCGCACCGAGATGTCAAATCATTTCTTCATCAAACCTACTTGCGAGAATTCTGCAGCACTTGGGTTTGTGCGTAAAGCAGTCACGTGTGTGTTTGGGTACCGATAGAGAGTGACGTTCGTGAGATTTCTGGCATTAAATGTGAGTGTTGCTGTTTGACGTGGAGCAAGTAAAAGTCTGGGCTACACTGAGAGGGGGTCACAGTTGGGAGATGATTTTTTTTTTTTTTTTGAGAAGGAAAAAAGAACGGAGCGTCTTTGTTCAGAAATGTACAGCTGAAGGGCAAGAAAAGCGGCGTAGATGGTGCGGGGGGCTCAATATATCTGTGAAGTTAATACCATAAAGCGGGAGAAAAAAGGTCCTGCTTGCTCATGCAAAGCGCAGGGGACCCTGGCCGAGGTTGGGCTGCTGTTAAAAGTAAAATGTGCGCCTCTTTCTTTTTTGTGAAGGAGCTGGAAGTGTGCTGAATTCCAGTCCCTTGATGCAAAGGTCTGCTGGTGATTTAGGAGGCCGTGCAACCTGAATTAGTTGATGAATTTTCTATCGATCCTAAACAAACCAGATTTATCTCTGACACGGCTACTCCTGCTGGGTGGCTGCGGCCGGAGACGCTCCCACTCTCCGTTTATTGGCGTTTTTACAGAGAACAGAGGGAAAAAAAGAGGGAAAAAAATGACTTTGGCAAGCGTGTCCCTAAACCCACCCAAACCCAAACAGAAAGTGTGGCGCAGGCGCCACCTTAAATCCCCCCGAGCGCTTCCCTTCCTCCGCCACGTCTTTTTTCTCCTTTATTTTGCCGTTTGAAGTCCAGGCCAGATGTGCAAAGGCTCGGCGTGCACTCAGGGAGGACTTGTCATCTGTTCATCCGTGCTCCGTTGCTGCTGTGTCTTCACGCGCGTGCGCGTGGATGCAGCGCCTGTGACAGCGTGGATGTGTGGGGCGCAGCGTGGATCGGGTCTGTGTGGGAGCAGGGGGACTAGAGACGCGGAGAGCAGAGCGTTGCGTGAGCATGAATACCCGCAAACTGGGGCCATATGATAATGCGCGTGCTGGGCCGTGTATATGCCTAATCCCATTTCCTTATCCGGGGTTCGTCCCGGGGGCGCGCCATTGGCCGGCCGCCGTCACGTGGGTCCTTAACTTTGTTCACTTGACAGAAAAGTAGGAGGGTTCAGCGGAACAGGAATAACCCAAGACTAAAGGGATGAGATATAAATTTTAGTTATATATTTTCCGAGTCGGTGCAATTCCACAAAAAGAGGGAAATTGATGGCCATGAGCTCCTATTTGATCAACTCCAACTATGTGGACCCGAAGTTCCCACCGTGCGAGGAGTACTCACAGAGCGACTATCTGCCCAGTCACTCTCCGGACTACTACAGCTCCCAGAGGCAGGAGGCTGCTGCCTTTCAGCCGGACTCTCTCTACCACCAGCAGCAGCAGCAGCAGCAGCACCAGCAGCAGCAGCAGCAGCAGCAGCAGCAGCAGCGAGCGGAGCCCCCTTACACGCCGTGCCAGCGCGTCTCACAGCCCGCGTCGGTGGTGATGTCCCCGCGGGGTCATGTCGTCGCCCGCGCCGGACTGCAGCCTGCCCCCGTGCCCGAGCAGAGCCACCGCTGCGACTCGGTGACGCCGAGCCCTCCTCCGCCCCCGTCCTGCGGCCAAACGCCCCACGGCCAGAGCGTCTCGTCCCCGGCGGGCGCCCGCAAAGACCCCGTGGTGTACCCGTGGATGAAGAAAGTGCACGTGAACATCGGTAAGCCATGCTAGCAAACTTCTTCCCCTCTCCCCCCTCTCTCTCTCCCCACCTCTCTCTCTCTCTCTCCACGCGCCTTTGTGCCTGCAGCCCCGCGGCGGAACGGCCGGTGTCCACCGTCAGAAAAGCCCGCGGCTTCCCCGCCTTTAGAAGTGAGAGTAGCCCTTGGGTGGAGATTTACAATCGCCTGTTTGCAGGGCCAATATAATTACACCCTTCATAAATTTTTATTACACCTCTCTGCCTTTTGAAGTCCGATCTGTGGCTGGTCTGCTCTAATTCCTCGCCTTATGACAAGTCAGCCCGAGCCCCATAAGTTAGCTTTTATGCTTTGGTAATTTGATTTTAAGTGGCCGGGCTGTATAAACGGTGTACTTTACTCTGTCGAGGCTGCCTTGCTCACTCCAGAGGAGGGAAAGTTTTATGGCAGCTGAAATATTCATGTTTATGGAGCCGGCCGTAAAACACTAATGTAAAACCCAGCAGGCTCAGTCTGTTACGGCTTCTCTGTGACGCTCCACACACGCACGGAGCGCGCGGCGGAGAGACAACAATGTGGCACTTTTGCAAAGTCACCTTAAGCTGCTTATGCGGTAAGATCAGCCTTTTCATTTCCTTTATGTAACCTGAAGGACAAACCGGACAGACATTAACCCCGATTAATCGATGTTTGTCCAGCTGTCGTGGTCTTATTTTTTTTAAATCTTACTTGCATATGTTGAATCCTGACCCAGGCCACCCGCCGCTGTTGCGTGGACTGCTATACACCCCACCGCCAAATTTATTTTGCACGACTTCATGCTGCTCTTGTCGTTTTGTGCGTCGACTAATTACTGAAATGCAGTCGCCTTTTTTTTTTTTTTTTAAGAATAAGCTGCATGTTTATGCGCGAACCTGTAAGAAAATCACGACGATAGCAAGCAGCCACCACAGCACTTGGACAGCAGCGTCAGCGCAGCTCTGCGGGACGACCTGACACCGCCGTGGGGCCCGGAGTGACACCTGGCAACATGTGGACACTAAAAACAGGCGTGAAAAATGGGACGCGGCGCACTGGGGGTGCGTGGAAATACCTGCTAAAACGTGGCTGCAGGCATCTGAGGATGTGGAGGCTTAAAATAGGCTTTTTTTTTCTGCCACAGTGGGGTAGATAACAGTGGCCGTGACCATATAGCTTTACATGTGCGCTGATATTTTTCCTGAATGTTGTGATCTCCATTTAGCTTTGTAACTGTAAGAGGCCATTTTTAATTAGATCATATGTCATATTCAATGACTATATTTCACCAGTGAGCCAGCGCATTATTATTATTATTATTATTATTATCATTATTATTATTATTATTATTATTATTATTGGGCTTGCCTTGTGTTGAATGCAGCTCATTTTATCAGCCAACATTTATTGCCCATTCTTTCATTATGTCCCCTCAACAGTGAGTTCAAACTACACGGGGGGTGAGCCCAAACGCTCGCGGACGGCCTACACCCGGCAGCAGGTCCTGGAGCTGGAGAAGGAGTTCCACTACAACCGCTACCTGACGCGCAGGCGCAGGGTGGAGATCGCGCACACGCTTTGCCTGTCGGAGAGGCAGATAAAGATCTGGTTCCAGAACAGGAGGATGAAGTGGAAGAAAGATCACAAGCTGCCCAACACCAAGGTTCGGTCGGGGGCGGGCCACGGCGGCGGCGGCGGCGGCGGCAACACAAACTGCTCGCAGGCCCTCAGCAGCTCCTCGGCACCGCTATAGCCAGCTCCTCCGGCTCCTTATCTGCCACGTCTGTCCTCCTTCACGCAGAAATGTTTCAAACTGAACCTGAACGGGGCGGCCACGCTTACCAACCACAGGAACCTGCACTTTGGACCGGGATAACGCCTTTGTTTGTTTGTCTGTTTGTTTGTGTGGGGGAGGGAGGGATGCCCGTCCCCTCACCACTTGTCTGGCCCTGATCTGCGCTAATGCTAACTCTGTATGATATAATACAATGATGTGGGAGGGGGTGGAAAGGGAGACTTGCCCATTCATATGATACACAGTATAATCCAATGTAGGAGAAGGAGACTGAGAAGAGCTTCCAGGATGCTCTCCACCTCCCATTTCCTCTCCTCTATCTCTCTTTGCTGCTTTTCCATTTCTGTCTTTTTATAACCCCCCCCCCCCCCCTCCACATGACAGAGCAGAAGACAATAGGCTGAAGATAACGTCCTCCTGCCTCTGTGGCTTCTCTCCTCCTCATCTTCTATCCAAGACTCTCTTTTTTTTTTTGGGTGAAGATGGATCCCGGTTTTCATCTTTAATCATGCCAAACTCGGCCCCATTTGTCATGTTTACTCTGAGGGTACAAAGGGAAAAAGGGGGTGAGCCATTATGGCACCCCAGAACCACTACCTCTCCACCCTAGCCCCCTCACACGCACTCCCCAAACACTAAACCCTGTGCTAATCCTCCGAACAGCATCTCTAACCTCCCTAAGATGCTGGGTGGTGGTGGACATTCTTGGCTGGCTCCTACCATGATCATACTGACTGTGTTTGTTGTGATGAAATATCTTTATGATTTGTTAGAATTATTTTCCATTTCAGTGTTGATTGTAAGGAGGAACTGGTGGTCGCTAAGAGCCTTTAGTGGTCGGCTGATTGTTGGCTTGTGGCGTATACAGGGAAACAGAGCAGGGCTGTTAAGGTGAATTAAGGTGGACATAAGGGTGGAGATGAATTTCACACGGTTTTGTCTAAAGGATATAAATGACACCAAAATACCGGTACAAATTTAGCCCGACAAATCGCAGCACTATACAATGTACTACCTATTACCTCAGTTGTACTTCTATATATCTATTTTTATTTGTGTCATGTTTTTTTCTCTTGCTCGTTGAATGAAGTGACTGCTTTTCGAGGTTTTATATTTTTAAAAATTGTCTGATGAATTATTGTAATAATTAATATTACCTGTCATACAGAGAGCGCTAGCTATCCATTTCCTGTACCATAAAAATCTAATTTAAGTGTAAACAACTGCTCTATACGGAGACCTTCAGAAAAATAAGGAGCCTCTGGCTGCATGAAATGTGTTGATCTCCGTTCTTCTTTCTGCCCCTCTTTGTTTGCCCTTTCTCCGCACATGAAATGCGCACATCCTCTTCATCTTTTAAAATTCTCCCTCCTCTCGTTTCCTCGCTGTCTCTTCTCTCACTCTGTGCATCTTGTTGGAGATTTTATCCGGCGACTGTTTTGGGATGAAGGTGGTTGATTCACATTCCAAAGATGAAAATGTGGTTTTACCCCCCCCCCCCCCCCCAGCTGCTCCTGTCTCTGCTTTTGTCTCTGCTGTCAACCTTCCTGTTATTTGTAGAAATGTAAATAAACGGATAAAATGGTTTCCTATCTTCTCTTGTTTCTTTTTCCAGCTGCTGGACTGCACTGCAGCCATGATGACACCAGGTCACACACTTTTCATTGCATTTTCACACCGACTTTCTTTGTTTTGCTTCACGGCCTGAAGAACAGCCTGTCCTGGCTCTGCTGCCGTGCGCGGTGGATTTAAATCACGCCGCGCTTTCCTCCGTGCAGAAGAAATAAATGATTTGGTGTAATTTCACTCGTGCTTTTGCCTACAAAGGCACAGCGACCTGTCTGGAGGAATCGGGCGGCTGCCATGATTAATCTGCTCCCGCCCTGACTGATCTTGGTACATTACGTTCTGTAATCTCGTTTTAAATCACAAACCGTCTCCCCGTCTCACTCCCGTTCTCCCGTTAATTTAACGGCTGCTCAGATGCGCTTGCACCGGACAGACGCAGCTCATGCCCCCTCCCAGTCCCCCATCTTTTTTTTTTTTTTTTTTTTTTTTTTGTGGTCCGGTTCCGAAGAACCAAATTAGCTAGTTTCTCGCTTCGTGGTCTTTTAATGTTTTAACGAGTGTGATTTTAGCACACCAGTGTTTTTCCTCTCTCTACTATCTCCTATCGGTGTTCGCGCACCAGCCGCTGCGTGTGCGCATGTGTGTTTTATTTTTTTATATTACAAAAAGGGGAGCGAGCGCGCGCCCATAGCTCAAACCCTGACAACCAAATAGATAATCAACAAGACGAATGGCTTCTTTTGTAAGGCGCGGCTCCCTTATTAATTTTCATTTTCTTTTCTTAGAGCAGGTATCGAAAAATATAGAGCAAGAGGGGGAGAAGGAGAAAATAGCATTCCTCTCGGTGAACTTTAAACAAAAAAAGTCTGCCCCCCCAAATTGGTTGGCTGGTATTCCTGGGCCCGGAGAAGATTCCCTATTACTTGGTGGTTGATTTCTCGCTGGGCCTCTTGCCACAGAGACTCCCCCTGCCCATTTATCTGTTTTCTGGCCATTTATGAAAGGCTGCTCCGGCGCACGAAAACGGCCCAACTGTCAGACGCGCACACGTGTAAGGCGCCGAGCCAACACGGGCAAAGCCTCCCCGTGCCGGAGAGAGAAGTCTGCGCCATTTTGCTGTCCGAGCTTATTTTCAAACCACTTTCCATTTACAGATAAATTCAAAATGAGGGCAGTGGCGCGTTTACAATATGGTGTGTGTGCGTGCGCGCGCGCGTGTGTGGTGGGGGTTCTATGCACCAATATTTCTGCTCTCACACACACACACACACACACACACACACCCTCAGGCGCCGTACCTCTAAGATAATGTTTTTATGTCCGAGTAGTGCAATTTCCCCCAGTGCACCAACACGCCAATTGTCCTATATTGGAGATCTAAACACACACACACACACACACACACAACCGTATTGACGCACGTGCACTCACGTCCCTCCACAATAACCCCTAAAGCCAGTGAGCGCGTGCACTCCCCGTTGAAATAAATGAATTTGCGCGCGGCCACAATAAAATCCGAGGAGGCATCCCTATTCTCTCTTCTTTTTTTTTTTTTTTTTTTTAGGCTGCCTTTATCAGCCAGGGCCTTCTGCTGCTCCCCTGAATAGAAGCAGATTTTTTTTTTAGTCACCCACCTCCCCCCCTCAACCCAACCTTAAAAAAAAAGAAAAAAGTTCACCGCCATTATTTTCTGGACAGCACAGAGGGGACGGCACCTTAAGAAAAATGCGAGAATTATACAAGAATAATCATTAATCACTGGTTCTTCTTTTAAACACTTCTTCTCCTTCTTCTTCTTGTCTATTGTTATCCGGCAGCCGCACACAAGAGCCCTTCTGCCAGCAGAAAGCGGGGCGAGGAGCAGGAGGGAGAGAAAGAAGGAGAGAAAAAAAAAAGGGAGAGAAGACGTCTTGGAAGACACTTGGACGACCCCCCCCCCCCCCAACACACACACACACACACACACACACACGCACACACACAGCATAAACACTCATACACACACCTCCCCTCTCCACCTATTTTTACACCCCACAAGTAACATAAGAAAAAACTTTTTTTTTTTTCTTCCTGCTTGGAAAGAAGAAAATCTCTCCAAAGAAAGTTCAGTCAGAGTCCTCAGAGCGCAGAAGAAGATGGCGCACAGGTTCCCCAAAGCTGCGGCAGTTAAGGTAAGAGGTCTGGGATTTTAATTTTGTGACTTTTTGTTTCATTTGGGCTTTTTTTTTCCCCCCTCCTCTGTCTTCTTTGTGCCTCATGGCTCGGTGGCGTTTTTATGGTTTTATTGCCCCCTGCGCATTTGGTGAGGTCAGGCGGAGAGGGCATTAGTGGCTGTGGGGGTTTGATTTTTTTAAGCTCAGAAACTTTTGGAGCTGCGTGTTTGTGTTGGTGGCGTGTCTTGTGTGAGTGTTGTCTTGTAACAGCGTCTCCTTTTGCTGCCCTGCTGTCTGCCTGTCACTGCCTGTCTCCTTCAAACTGTGCTGCTTGTGCGTATTTTTACGCGCGGGATTTGCAAGAGTCATTTGGGACTGCTCTCTTTGTTATACCTAAGAATGAATGCCAAGGTGCGTTTTTAATTTATTAAAGCACAAGGCAACCGCACGACCAAGAAGGTGGCGCCGTATTCCTTCAGAAACATCAGAAATGTTGCTGCTAATGTGTGACACATAAAGGCCCGGGTGAAGAATTCCCGGTTCACGCCGAGCTTATTATGCATTTTGTCTCGGCTGTGCTTCTGTGGTTATAAAGCGTTTCTGCGGTTTAGGCCTATAGCTTTTAATGAGATGATGTTGGTGCTTGTGTGTGTGTGTGTGTGTGTGCGCGTGTTGTTCGCCAGGTGCAAACGGGCTACGGAGGGAATATGAATAATACGGCGTTCAACTGGAGAGAAGCAGGGGGAGGAAGGAGGGTGAAAAAGAAAAATTAAAAGAAGTGAGGGGGGCGCTGGTTAATGAATACTCTCTCGGTTGCGCTCCAAAACAATTTACCTCGGAAACAAACGATCTGCAAGGCTTTCCAAATGAACTCGGAACGATCGCCGGGTCGCCGTGCGCGCTCAAGCCTCGGGTCTGTCTGCTGAGGCGAGCAGCAGCAGCGGCCTCAGGAAGCGCGCTCACTCCTGTTTGACCCTTTCAGAAATCAATCAGCCGGGCTTTAAAAATAAGAGGGCACCGCTTGGGTGGAGGGGCCCCAGCCTCTCCTGGGGACGTACGCGCACATGGCGCGATGCGATGGGCGGAAAAGGAGGCGTATGAGGACAAATGGTGGTAAAATGAGCACAGGGGAGGCGGATAGAGGAGAGGAGTAGCGGGGAAGAGGAGGGAAATCAATGGTCATGCCGGCATGGTGAAATGACCAAGCTGCCGCAGCACCAGGTTCAACCAGGGGACACGCTTTTCCTGACCGATGAGGTCCACTGGCTCTGAAGCCAGAGGCTGACCCGTGGTTTCCCCACCACACACACACTCCCACACTACCCTGGTCCCCCCTTGACCTCCCAAGGCTGCTGGACCCTCCGCTCCCTCGGACATTCCCAGACCTCCGGAGCCCCCGGGCCACTTAGTCAAAACCGGCCGAGTTCAGGGCACTGTAACCCAGGGGCACGGGCGGTGATATCTCCGCTCCCACACCCAGACACACACACACGCACACACACAAAAAGCCCATCCACCTCTGCCGGGGTCAGCTTCAGGCCACAGCTGACTGCCATGTCTATTAGGCCGGCAGCAGTCTGAAAGAGAAGCCCCTCATACCGGATTCTTTAGGAAAACTTCTGAGGTTTGGTGCTTTAGCCAGTTTAGTTTTGGTTGTCAGTGTCACAGAGGAGTGTGTAGTAGCCTAAGAAGTTATTGCTGTGCGTCATAAGTCCAGACAAGTCTGTGGCTGGGACGGGGGGCTGCAGCCTGGTGCTCGGCATGTGCACAGACTTGAACCTTAATGTAAACACACTGCTCGACAGACTTTCAAAGCTGCCCAGAAGCCTTAAACATCCCAGCCTCGTACAGCCTTGCTCTTTTGCTCTATTTGTATAAAGATTTACCGCATTTTTTTCAGGCAGATTGAGGGCAGAGGCACTCACTGACAAAGACTGCTATTATGCCCCATGATTCCTGTGTGATGAAACACAATTATCACAGTGTTAACTCAGATGGCGTGCTATAGGATCCACTGAGCTGCAGCCACATATCAGGATTGGGCTGCTGGCCATTTTCCATCCTGGTCAGCTGACCTGCAGAGGGGCGGATGTGCCTGTGTGGGTGGTGGTGCTGGTGCTGACTAATCAATGGAACAATATGGGCAACATGCTCTTGATCAGCTTTGCTCCATCCTCCTTTCAGCCTGTGCATTTATTCACTATTTCACAACATTTTTTTGATCAAGGTCCCATGAAACATCTCCCATTTTAGGGCATGGTTGCTCTAAGTCTGCACTTCACTTCACTCTGCATAGACTAAAGTAGACCTGGTGAATGATGGAGACATGCTACAGCCATGCATCAGGTAGAGAATTCAGCAATTACTATTACTAAAGATGCACAGATTATGACATGTTTGGTCAATAGTGATACAATTCCTGTAATCATTTGGGCGATATCTGATACAGATGATTTCTTTCTGTTGTTTTTGTCCTCTGTTTGCTCTTTAATGCCATGGAAACAAAGAAATGTGCATTACACAAAATAACCAAACCAGTTTAAAATATGTCATCCCTTCCTTATGCATTTGAACAAACAGAAATTCAGTCATACAGCTGTACAAAATAGCTTCATTACAACATTATACGTGATAAAGGACACACCAGATAAATGGTAAATATATCTTTTATGCTGATAAATATCAACCAACAAGGGGAATATCAGCCAGTATCGAGGTTATATGATAAATTCATACTTATATAGTCATTCTATTTCATCATATTTGGGTCATTCAGGGATTCTTTGCATTTATATTGCAGCATATCTATAAAACACTGTTATCCAAAGTAATCCACTGAGAGAAAATGAGATTGTGCAGTAGTTCAGTGTTGCCCTTTTTATAAACACTGTAAGAGGTGAAAGGTCACAACATCCTGAGGATTATTGGAAATCTTTAGCCCAGATTGTCTGTCCCACATAGATACTGTTCTTTGTCTTCACTGATAATGGAGAAAACTAAGGTGCTATGTTTCTATTAAAGTCTAACACAGTAGACAGCTGCTAACTAATTCAGACAATATTTGGAACAATAGCGCTGCAGTGGCTCAGGAGGTAGAGCAGGTCGTCCACTAACCAGAGGGTTGGTGGTTTGAATCCTATTCAATTCAATTCAAACAACTTTATTTATCCCTCAAGGGGCAATTGATTTAAAAAGCAACTTGTACATTGATGCACCAAGTTGTGCAAACACCAGAGACAATAGACAATACAGGAAAAAGCTAAAAGTCACATCTAACCAACCATTAGAGAGAGTGCTATAATAAATAGTCCTATAACAAATACAACAATAAGATAAGATTGGGGGTTACTAAAAGTATAAAAGAACAGCCATGATAAAAGCAAAAACCTAAAACCTGTATGATAAATAATAATATATGTTTTATAAAAAACCTCCGTGTGACATTTAATAACCTTAAGAAGCATTTAGCAGCTTTATTGCTAAGGGAATAAAGGACTTGGCATACAGATTAGTTTTGCTAGCAGGTAAAACATAACGGCGCCCTGATGGCAAAAAAGAGAGAATTCATTTGAGAGGACATGATCAGGAGAAGATAAAATGCATTCTGCTTTGTGAATGATCTGCTGATTACAAAAGGAATTCAGGAGGAACCCCACTTTCCACAGCCATCCTGCTGTTGTGTCCCTGGGCAAGACACTCACCCACCTTGTCTCCAGTGTTCATGACACTGGCTATGAATGCGTATAAATGTTCAGTAGTGGTCAGAGAGGCCACTGGTGCAGACTGGCAGCCATGTTTCCGTCAGTCCGCCCAAGGGCAGCTGTGGCTACAGTAGTAGCTTACCACTGCCATTGCCTGTGGAGTGAATGAATAATGTATCCATTGTAAAGTGTCTGTTAGCGTCTATGAAAAGTGTTCTATAAATCTGATGCATTATTATTATTTATTATTATGATAAGCAGACAGGAAAAGATGTGAGCGTGTGAAGACATTTATTTTATATAAAGAACAGTGATGCCTGAAAAGATGCAGTGAAGATAAAACACCTGAGGTGATTAAAGATTGAAGTACGTGGCAGTAATGCACCTGTAAGCTGGTTGCCAACCGCCAGTCAAATCTAAAAGAAGAAGAAGAAGAGATGTGACAGAATATAACCAGGCATAAGGACAATATAGGCACAACATAACAATCACACAAACGATTACATTTTTAGGCTCCATTTGGTGCAAAATTTCTGTTTTTATCAAAAATGGGAAAAAAAATGGTTGCAATGCCTCCAATTGGCTGAATGCATTAAAAACAAAACAAAACAAAACAGGGAGATCTAAAGAAAAACCAAAATGAAGCACGCCACGTGGGGACATAATGTCCCTGTGTAGATTAAGACATGCCAACACCTTAATGGAATATTGCCTTAACCAGAATATTCATGTGCAATGTTCTAATCAGGTGAGATCATGTTATAAACGGGCCAGACAAACAGGGAGATTACAGCCCTGCGGCAGATATTAACACCACCTCCAAAACACGGTGAAGTTTCTCAGACTGAGACCCTGAAAGCATTTAATGTGATTTCCACCCCGAGCTCATGCAGGTCCATTAAAACCACACACTTGTTAAAGTCAAACTCTGCTGTGGCACCGCGGCTGAGCATTTTAAAGAAACTGTGGTGTGTGACGTGTGCTGGCGCGCTGGTGTAAGCGCTGTTGTCTCTGCAGCACTTGTCCCCACGCTCTTCTGCTCATCCACAGTCAGATTTGCTTTTGCACGCACAGTGGGATCAGCAGTTAAATAACTGTGGAGCAAGAGCTTGGATCTGCGGGGGTCAGCGGGGCAGATGTGACCCTGCCGTTTACACAGAAGCCCCTCTCTGCTTTTACAGTCTGTTTGGAGGCTGTAAACCAACTGATGGAGCTGACGTGTCATCCAGGAAGCTGCTGCCGTTCAGGCTTCACAAGGCCTGAATGCTGACAGGAATGCGCTTCCGAAAGAGGCTATAAAGCATAGTATGCAAATGCAATGGGCCCCTTCAACCACTGCTGGGGCCCCGAAGTTTACCCTCAAAATTTTAGGGGGGAGAATTAAAGCTACAGTTACCTGTCTTTTTCTCGTAGATTTGCAACATTTTTCTCAGAAATTTGGGACTATGAATTTTCAACTTTTTCTTGTAAATTTGTGATTTGTTTGTGAATTTTGCAAGGGAATTAAGGAGGAAGAGAAGACTTTTTTTTTTCCATTTTAAAGGCTTAAGCCTTATTCATGATACATGTCCTCGCTGGTCCGCGTGCACTTTAGACAAGCCCGGCGCACACTCAGCATTGCACACGCTCACTTTTATTGTCTACCAAGCCAAGCGGTTGACGCATGTGCACAACTGTTATTTGTAGTTTCGCCCCAGCCCTATGGGTGGCACACATGCACTAGCATACCAGTTTGTTCACCAACTATAAACATGAGAGTGACGCACATTTTTTTGTAGCAACAAGGGCATCATTTCAAAGAATTACCATTTTCCAGTGCTCGTCTCCTTTCATGTTGCTGCTGCTGCAAAAGGATTCATGTATGTTTATTCTCATTTTCTGTGTCCTTGCTGTCTTTCTCATCTACTTTGTCTTTGTATGCTGTGTTGGTAGCACCACCTCGTGAATGGGATGTTCAGTCTTGCGCATGCTCTGTCAACACGTTCAGGTTGTGGGCAGGCCGCTCACTCATAAAATTTGGGCTGCATGCTGTCATCCACAGTAGAGCCCTGCATACACTAGTGGACTGGAGACAATGATGTAAATTTCATCACACGGGCTTTCTGGGTTGCACATACACGGACAGCGGAGGTGCAGCATGAATCCAGCTTTATGTGACGATAATTATGTCTCCAGTCCGCTAGCTTCTGCAGACCCCTCCCACGGATAACCACATGCAGCCCAAATTTTGTGACTGGACACGCTGAGTGCACATGCGCAAGATTGAACCTCCCATCCACAAGGTGGTGCTGCTGACACAGCATACAAAGTCAAAGAAGACGAAGATAATGAAGAGGAAGACAAGGATAAACATACATGAATCGTGTTGCAGCAGCAACAGCAGCTTGAGCGGAGAAGAGCACTGGAAAACTAATTCCTCCTTTTCCTCAAAACAATGCACGCCACTCTCATGTTTCTTCACTTTGGTATGGCTGCTGAACAAACAGGAATGTTAGCGTATTTGTGCTATAGGACTGGGGTGAAACTACAAATGACAGTTGTGCACCTCTATCAACAGCTAGGCCTGGTAGACGACAAAGATGAACCGTGTGTGTGTCAGTCTTGACCAAAATGGACACGCGTCTCAGCGGACCAGAGTGGAAATCCAGCTTAAGAACTCTTGCCCAAAACCCGCCCCCCCAACATAATCTTGCATAGGGACCCTAAAAAAGGTAGAAATAGCCCTGACTTCAACCCACCTGTTTAGGCAGCACTGGCACTGGTGTTTACATGGCTGAGAAACGTTTCTCTACTGCTTTCTCTACCTTAACCATTAGAGGAGGCGACGCCGAACCCTGACTTTAACCACCAGTGGCGTAAGTACTGAAATGTAAACTAAAAAGGCCCAGTGACAGACGTGAACCCAGGGCTGTTGGTAGCTGTTGTTCCAAGGGGCTGCTCTCCAACCAATGAAAGGGCCTTGAACCTAATTAAAAATCGGGTGCTGCTTTGCTCATGTGCAGTGACAACGGTGCACTGGTTTCGCGCATGTGCAGTGAGTGAATGCTTTAGTATTACCTCAGGTGCTGTTTTTTTTGTGTTGTTTGCAGCATGAATGGCACGTTTTCTGAAGGGGTGGGAAGCAGTGCCGTTTTGGTGAGATGTGGTTGACTGTGCGCAATCGTGCATGTGGCAGTTTCCAGCGATCACCACGATCTGGCACACAAACACACTTCACCCACACAAAGCCTCCACACCAGCAGCAAAAGCAAGTCCCACAAACTTCTCCCAGTCTTTGTCTCTGGCCTGTGGAGTCTCGCGGTGGTTTGCTAATTACCAGACAAATCGCCAGCTCCTCACCCCCCCACCCCCCACCCCACCCCCCTTTTCCTCCCGCTCGTTGCATCCACGTTGCCCGAAAAATTTATTATTCTGGAGAGCGCGAGGAGCCGAAGAGGTCACGGTGCAGGCGCGCGGGCTGCAGGAGGAGGTCGTCACGAGAGATATATGGCTGCCAGGCTCTTAATGCTGCACATGTGTGCGTGCGTGCGTGAGGGAGCGAGGACGAAAACGTGCGGGCCATTTAAAAGCAGACACATATTATGTATTAAAAAGAGGAGCCAAATGATGGTTGCCAAGTTGTGAGGCGTGCGTGCACAAGTTGCTCCCAGAAGTCCCTGCTGCTCCTGGTCGGACGGGATTTAAATGACCGCCGCGTTGTTGCTGCGTGGGTTCATAATTAAGGTTTTAATTGGTAACCTGCTTTAGCCCCTTGTCATGTTTTAGTTAAACTGCAGGATTTTTTTTTCTTCTGGTCATTTGAATATGTGACCTGGGCTTGCGTCACCTGCGCTGAACTTTTTAGGTGACACGCAGCCGACATGCGCGTGCGTGATGCTGGACGATGCCGCCACCACTGCGCCTAAAAGAGCAGCGCTCATATCCTTTAGATGGGAGTGATAAATCGGCTTCTTCGACCTGTATGACTAATGGAGGAGCATTAGGCCCATACAAGCGTGTTGATGCTGTGGGATTAACCAGCCTCTCCTTTACCTTTTCCTCCAATGTTCTTTCTGACAAAGACGCAATGGCTGCCGTTACGGCGTAAAGCCGAGATAATGTGGCGTGGACAGCAAATCATGCCCACTCGCGAAGCTGGCCTCCTCAGAACTTGTTTACGGTTTATTTTAGACTGCAGAGATCAAAATAAAACGAAAAAAAAAAAAGAGAGAGAGAATTTAAACAATACACAGCTAGAAAGAAGGGACGTAAAGACGGTGGCGATCCCAAAGTTATGAGCACCATTCATGTTAACTAAGAGTAAGAAGTCATCTTTACTCTCCCCAAACCTTTATTATAGTGCTGCTGTGGGGATTTCAAGCGCAATAAATCAGCGCCAAGAAGAAACTGGCAGCATCAAGTAAAAAGTGTGAAATCGATCTCTGAGACTTTCGAAGAACCCCCAAAGCTGCAGCTACCTGCACGTCCTGGATCATGCAAGCATGGTCAGCAGACTCTGGAGGGGATGGACCCCGACTCTTAATGCTAATAATGGACACTGACGTCAGGGTCACCATAGAATCCAAATCCTTTTTTATCCCGTCACGTTACAAGTTTGGTTCGTTTGTTGTTTATCTTGCATTTAAAAAAAAAAGAAAAAAGAAAAAGACAGGGCACATAGTGTCCCGAGAAGTCTCCGCGTGATCCCACAACCGAGGGGAGACCTCATGTCTCGTGCAGGTGAAGAATATATATTCCAGAAAGGGGATGTGGCGCGCGCTGCTGTCTCCACACAGATTTACGAGCCGCGGTGAAAGGCGAGATGTCAGGGCACGCCAAATCAATCTATGGGCCCAGTTTCTCTATAATAATAATAATAATAATAATAATAATAATAATTTTCGTAGGAATAATAATAATAATAATAATAATAATAATAATAATAATAATAATAATAATAATAATAATAATAATAACAAGAAGAAGAAGAAGAAGCAGTAAAATATTTAATCGTTTTATCCTGTCTTGGACAGTTAATTTGGCGTCCATTCTCCACCTTAACAAAGAGACATTTTCCGTTTCTCTCTTTTATTCAGAGCCAGTTAATCATTAATGAGGAGCGAGAATCTACCTGTCCTAATCCATCACGGACCAAGACACCCCCGGGATCTGAAGAGAACTCCACCATCACTTCAGTTTCTCTGGCTCTTGGAATTATTCGGCACTCTTGGCTGATAAATTTTAAAACAACAATTCCATCCTGACACGACTGACTGAGCAGGAGACTTTTTTTTTTTTTTGCCTCGTTTAAATCAAAGTTTCAAGTTTAAATAAATACAATAAATTCAATATGTTTATTTTTTATCATTAGTGGATTAAAATGAAACTTTCTGGCGCATCAGACAGATGTTATCCGCCCTGATTGTAATGATTTAGCCCCTGCTGTATAAAGCTGACCACCCCACTCATAATAATTCGGATGGGGTTTTTTGTGTGTGCGGGCATGGGGGCGGGGGGGTAATAGCTTTGCATACGGCTGTGCCAAGTTTACAGAGCTGATTCGTGCTGCCGTTGTCAGGCCGGCCCAGGTCTCCGCTGCTACTTATCTTAGCTGCTGTTTCACACTGTGATTGCTATAATTTATGGCCGTCATTAAAGACGCCATCATCACCACGGCAAATGTTTGATTTCAATCTTGGTTGTGGGTAAAAATCTCAAGGAGTGCTGGGGATGTTTAAATGCCTTTTTTTTTTTTTTTTAGGGAGGGGGGGGGGGGTCCAAAATGTAAGAAATTAACAGCCAAACAGCAGCTCCTTTTCTTATTATTTATTTGTGTTTTCTGATTATAACATATTACCGACTTTACTTTCCTGATTCAGCCAAATAATGACTGACTGGGAGCGCTGCGCTGCTTTAACACCTTCAATATTTAAACGTTTTACCTGGGGGCCTCTGTGTGTCTTGTACAATTCTTTGACCTTGAAGGGTTGCTCCAAGTGTCAGCGTTAAAAAAAAAGCCGGGTCTCCATTGTTCATGTGTTCAGCAGCTCTTAGGAACGGAGAGCCAGAAGGAATCCACCGTGCCGTTGTTGGGGTCCCGCGCCGCATTCGCTGCAGGACTTTTTGTCTCTATTCATTTATTTGTCTTTTTCTCATTCTAACCTTTTTCTTTTGATTTCCTCTCTCTTTTCACAATTTTGTGGCAACTTCTAAATAAATGCCTTCCTCTTCTAAACCCCTTGTTAATTGGAAAGGAGAAATGGCGCGTTTGCGTAATTGAGTCCAAATAAAATTCGGCAGAGGCGTTGGGGGATAGCCCTGATTTACTTTATATATATATATATAACTTTAGGGCTTCTCACCCGTCTGGATGAAACAATTTCCCACGATTTCTTTCCCATGGACGCGTGCAGCAGCAGAGAGCCTTTGTGCCTGTTTAAATATTTAGTTCAGTTTCAGGAAACGCGAACGTGACACTGAAATAGGAGAGAGAAGCTTGACAGGGGGTGTGGGGGGGTGCACACACGTCTGATAAATTATGCCTGTGTCTCGTGCAGCCGTCACTGGATGTTTCCTATTGCTGAAAAGCACATCACTGAAATCTAGCGGCGACCTGAGATGTAAGACGGGCCGCAGAAGGACTTCACTTGTCCTGCTGGCTGAGAGGGAGGTGACAGTGAGGGATCAGGGAGAAAGAGTCATTTTTAGAGCAGAACACACTGGGTGACAGTCATCTTTTATCGGGCTCTCCGCACGCCCGTCACAGGCCTAAGCTCACACTTTATAACACTTAACCGCTGCCTCTGAAAACACTGGCGAGTCAACAAAGGTCTTCCTGCCGTTTTACGCACAGATATTCTGTTCACTTCTGTGGACTTCCACCGGTCCCACAAACGGAAAACACCCCCCCCCCACACACACACACACGCACGCACACCCCACTACCACCCAGCACCCCCTCCCCCTTCACCCCTAACCAGCACCGTCACGTGATTCATTAAATAATTAATGCAGAGCTTTGCAGAACAGATATGTATTTGTCAGGAATATATCGCTGAGACGTGGTGTTGCTCCGGTGTGTGCGCGCGCCTGACGTGGAAAATTCAACTGTCCTCTCTGGGAAGAAAAAAAAAAAAAAAAAAAAAACTACGAGCCCCCCTATAGCAGCGGAGAGAGGGGGGAGAGAGAGGGAAAAAGGGAGAGAGAGGGAGAGAGGGGGAGAAGAGGAGACGAAACGCCAACAGAGAGAGAGAGAGAGGAAGAGAAAAGAGTGAAGAAGGCTGCAATAAAACAAATTTGGACGGGCGCGCGTCTTGCGGGTCGCTGTGGACACCGTGAGTATTGCGGAAGGAAGGGGACTGCATGGGGGGAAACGGCTCTTCTTCTTCTCCTCCTCGTGCAGCTGCTGCGCCCGCATCCCTCCCACTGAATCATAGGCTATTTTAAACCTCCTGGTAAATATTGCCCCCGAATACCCATCTTTCGCCGTGTTTTCTCATTGTGCATGTTGCTGTCATGTTGTTTACACATCACACCCCCCCACCCATCATCATCATCAGCCATTGTTTATGGGTTGTAGCGGCACGAGCCTGCAAACCAGGGGGAGAGAGAGATGAGGAGAGAGAGCGAAAGCAAGGTTAGCCCCGTGGCTGTTTGGATTTTAAGGAGCACTCTGATATTCTTCTCCATCTTTCTCCCATCACCTCCTGTCTACCTCCACATCTCTCTCTATCTGCCCAGCTCCCTGTCCACATCTCCCTCTCTCTCTCTCCTCTTTTTTTTTTTTCCTCCCTCTCAGCCAGCTACTTCTCTTGATTTATAGCGAGGCAGGGTGTCAGCGTGCGGCCGGGGCTGCCATTGTGTGTTTGTGAGGGAGTGCTGCTGTTTATGGCTCCGTCCGTTATAAATCAGGCGTTCCTTGGCTGTGGGCAGACAGTAGGGCGAAGCGACGGCCGACGGAGCCATGATGCACCGGAACCAGGAAGAAGGAGAAGAAGAAGGGGAGCAGGAAGAAATCTCAGCGCGGCTGCCACCAGCTCCTTCTCCCTTCGCTGCCATGCGCGCTCTTCCTTTTACGCACGCCCCTCCGCCTTTTGCTCTTGATTACTCGCGGTGTTTTCTCCTTTTTTTTTTTCCTGCCTCGGTGTGACTGTGGCTGTAGCTCCGGGTCCTGAATTACTGTGGCGACCAATTAACGGGAGATTTGTTTAAATTTGGCACACCGGGGCGCACCTCGGCCGCCATGAAATCTCATAAAATAGGACCTGCCGGCCAGGAAAATCTGATTTTTATGTAGCCAGGAGCAGTGAAAGACACAGTGGAGCCACAGCTGAAGGTGTAAACCACCAGTTCTACTTATGGAGCACAACTAGGCTCATGGTTTTACATGAAACTCAAGCATTTGTATTGAGCGAGGCTGCTTTATTTATGTCACCAAAGCTACATCTCTGCAGCTTCATTTATAGTTGATCATGTGGTGTGTTTTTTAATTTTATACAGAAAAGAAAATATCAGCCTTATTTCTTGAGCTTACTTTTTTTTAACTGCCTCCTCCTTGACTCCCTGCATTTTCCCTCCCATGTATTTCTCTTTGGTTGCCTGCTGGAATGGAGCCGGTCGCCATTATTCATGTCAGCACTGAGAGTCTCTGCCTTTGCTCAAATCTTTCACCGTGAATCAGACCTTCTTCTCCCCTTTTTTCTCCCTGTGGCCAGGGAAATAAGATGCAGACCTGGGAGCGTGTCTTACATTTCTCCCTCCACTGCCTACACATTTATTCACTCTATAACTAGAATATGAGCTGGTCTGGGCTCCATTTTTAGCACTTCTCATAGCCAGTAGCAAGCGTGTGCATGGGGGAGGGGGTATAATTTCATCGGCTATAACCTTGTAACTCTGGGTTGTAGCCGTGTTGTTGTTACTGTTGTGGTATAGTGCAGACAGACAAAGAAGAGTTCATGCAGCATCACGTTTATTTAGCAGACAAAACACTGCACACATTACAGCAAACATACAATAAATGCACAGACATATTATTGCTGTTGTTGCTTTTGTTGTTGTTGTGAGCAAAGCCACTTGGTCCATTAAGGCCATGCTCTTCCCTCCCTCCCTCCCTCCCTCTTTTCCGCCTCTCCCTCCCCTCCACGGCCATCACTACCACTGTAAACCTCAGTGTAACCAAATTACGCCGTCTCCGCGGCTCCCATCACATCATAATGGCAGCAGCAGCAGCAGCAAAGACGGCGGCGCTTTTCAAAATGTGTATTCCTGCTCTCCGCCGCCGTGTCAAAAACAATATCTCGCCTCATTTCTGTGGACGGGTAAAGATGGAGGGTGGGGGTGGGGGTGACTTGATTTTCCCCTCCTCCTCCCACCTTTTTCCTCCATGTATATATTTATATATTTCACCTGGTAGCTCCTCTTCATGTCGTGTGGCTGACGGGGGAGGCTCGGGAAAGCAGAGCAGCGCAGCACACCGGGGACAAAAGAGCAGGCAGAGGTTGTGAGCGTGGCCCGAACACCTGACGTTAGGAATTAGTCCCATCCCGGATTCTAGTGACTTCCGTTTTTAAACAGACCACAGACACAGCAGAAGCCTCCAGTTTATTTAATCCTGTCTTATACCGGGCATGAGTCGGCTCTCAAGTATGTTGTAAGACAGACCAATCTGTAATAGTTCCAGTGTTTAAAACGCTATTTAGAAATGACACCACCTCCACCACAGCTGCTGAGGCGGCCACTATTCCCCCCCCCCCAAAAAAAAAAATATTTATTATGCACAACAAACAGGCATTTAAGGGCGCATAATTCCTAACATCGAAACGCCTAAACTGGCTGAGACTGAAGCGGGTGTTTGGACTGAGGGCTGGTGCTGGACAACAATGGCAGCTCAGTGGACCCTCGGCGGGAGGAAGGAGGCAGCTGCAAATGCCACCGAACGAGAACAGGCCTTTGTGGACGCGCAGAGAAAGAGCTTGGCGCGCTTCAGGCGGCCACTGCAGTCGTTTTCTTACCCGTGTAACACATTATTTTTCAGAAACAATGGACATGCTTTGTTTTTTATTCCCAGCTAAAATAATGAATAAATAAGAATCAAAGAATCAGCTTCTTATAACGTTTTTTTTTTTTTTTTGAGCGAGCTGTGGAGTTTGAATGCGCCGCTAAAACGGTGGTTTGCAGCTGATGTCTGGAGGATGAAAGAATCATCCGTGACTGCATGTGGTCAAATACAAGGTCTGCGTGGACCCACGCGTCTGAAGGGCTGTGGTGAAAGGACGGAGCCGCGGAGAGGGGAGCATCTTCCCACTCACCGCCAAGACTGGCAGCCATATTGTCTGCCCCACGCTTCATTTCCCACGCGGAGCAACGCAGACAACTATCATTATTATTATTATTATTGCAAACGTGGAAAATGTGTTTAATTTGCACGAATTTGTAATTTAACTTCAGAAAAAAAATGACAAAAACAACATAAATTTGACATCAATTCACATATTTGAAAGCATAAATTTTCTATTGTTTCCACCGGTAACATTCACAAAATTATTTTAAGCAGCTGAAGAGAAACACTTAAAAAATAAAATGACAAAACAGAATCTCTCTGCAGGATTGAACGGTGCTGAAAATGTGTCTCGTGTCCATAAAAAAAAAAGCGGTGCTCAGGCTCGAGCCGTGACGTGACGTTAAAGTTTCAGTAACAGTCGCTGGCGGATAAAACCTCTTTATTAATTTCAGAAGGAGCGGTAATTCCTGGAAAACAGTCAGACATAAATCAGAGGAGCTCAGGCCTCGTAAATCTGCAGCCGCTGGACATTAACGAGGGAAGATTTAAGCGCGGCGGAAATAATGGAAACAAAACACGGCAGCGTGTCTGGAGGAGTCCGCAGTCACTTACTGGTTAGCACAAACACATGCACTTATTATTATTATTATTATTATTATTACTAACTCTCCATGTGTCTTACAGGCTGCAGATATCCGGTCTCGTGCTCCGTGGGTCTGGTTCTATCCCGGACTCTTGCCTCGCGCGCGGACGGTTACCGGTTCACAAATAAATCAATATGAAAGCCTCGCGCTAATTTATAACGGAGGGCAGCGATTCAGAGGAGGTGAAAAATGAGCGGCTGACGCCGTGTCCAGAGCCCGAGAGCCTCACGTTTTTGTCTTCTTCGTTCCCCCTTTTACTTGTCTGCAGTCCGCCCGGGCCGGGGGGGTCCCGGCGAGCATGCACGGGTGCACGGGAGCGATAAGGCCGGCCGGGCCGCTCAGCCGCAAGTGTTTGCCTTTCTGCGTCCCTTTTCCTTTATCATAAAAACAACGACGCTACCTTCATATAATTGACCCCCCCCCCCTCTTATTTTTCATCCACTCCGTTGTTTTATCTTCTGCTGGACTGTGTTTGCGCGCGCGCGCGTGTGTGGTCGGATGACACAAATGCGCACACAAAGGCAGAGATAGGGGGAAATCAAAGCCAAGGGTGTTTTTTTTTTTTTTTTTAAGTCAATCTCCATTTTTTTTTTTGTGTGTGTGTGTGTGTGTAGCGAATAATAAATAAAAATTTCCCGTCCAAACATGGCCCAGAATTCTATGCGACACTTTTATCATCAGCGCTGATTTCAGCTCAGAAATGCTGGGAAACCAGGCGCATTTGCCCCGTGTCGTTTTCACCATTTTCAGCCTGTGAACGCCTAAACGGAAGCGTCACCCGGGGTCAGCTCGCAGCGGAACGCTCCTCTACTCCTGCTCCCAGCCTCCTGCTCCGCGCTCCCGTCTTCTGATCGCGCTCAGTTTGACGCCATGTAATAACCAACATCTGGCCTCCGCGCAGGCAGGACGGACAGACAGGTCACGGAGAACCTCGCCGGCCCCCCCTCCCTTGGCTGCACCTCAACCACATTCTCCCCCCCATTGGACGGGAACAAGAACCAGAACCCCCTTATCCCCCCTCCCCGATTCCCCAGGTCGCCGAGCTGTCAGTGCGGAGCCAGGTTCAGGAGCAGTTCACGGTTTCAATCCGCCTGTCCAGGAGAGAAAGAAGAGACCAGGAAGGGGGGACGTGGCAATGGAGGAGAAGAGCAGGGGTTTATAGTGTCCCACCGGTCCCTAGTCACGAGGAGATATTCGAGAAGTCTGGATTAATCTGGAAAGCAGAGGTGTCAGGTCAGTAAACTACAGCAGCAGCATCTCAAAATAAGTCTTTGTTCTGCTGTGTTTAAACCGGGAGGGAAAGGATAAGGGAGCGGAGGACGCTGGAGGACCGTGCCACTGTCTTTTGGTGAAAATACAGAAGCGGAGGTTAAAAAGGGGGGAGAGACGTAGGAGAGGAGCCCTGGGAATACAACGTCACGCTGAGTCCAGAAGAGCTGTGGGCGCTCTCTGATCCGGAGGCTCTCTGTGCGCAGGCCCACCGGAACGCGCTTCACGCCTAACGTTAGCACCATCGCCGGTGGATGTGCAAAGATCAGGCATAAAGGAGAGGAGAGCCCCGGTGGTGGCGCCGGGTTGGGCTCTCACAGCCCAGCTGGAGCAGGGATTTTACAGCGCAGGCGGAGGCGCAGCGTGCTTTACGGTAAAACAGAGCTGGAGCTCCTTTTTCAGTCAGTGCGTTCTGCAGCTAGGCTTCACTGCTGCGTTCTGCAGGGCGTGCAAAAAATCGCTTACCATTACCATTATGTCATAGAGCACTTCGCACCGGTGTTGTTTGAACAGCAAGCACAATTTAAAAGGCGGAATCCATTTATACAAAGTAGGCTTTAATGCTATTTTGGACGCCGATGAGGTATGAAAAGCAGCGCTCAATGACAGACCCGCGCGTAATTACGCACATGCAAAAGAGAAAATAAAACAAACATCCACGGTTTTCCAGGAAGGCATCTCTGATATCTGTGGCTCTCTGCCGCGGCTGGTGTCCGTCCGAGTCCAGAATAGAGCATATCCAGGGAAACCAAGAGACAAGGAGGAGATCCAGCCGGGACCGAGGCGCCGTGCTAGCAGGTAAGCTCCGTCGGGATGCTTCTAGTGTCCCGGTGTATCTTCCTACAGCGTCCCCATCCCACGCTCTCTGCCGCTCGACGTGTCATTAATTATCTGTTGTGTGACCGCATGGTCTCTCAAAGTGGCGCAGGCATCCACGGGGTGTATCCGCGTGCGAGCTCTATTGCTGGCCAAAAACTTTTTTTTCCTCTCTCGCTCCCCCACCTCCAACCCTTGCCTCTGTGTGTGTGTGTGTGCGCGCGCGCGCGCGTCCACGAGCGTGTCTATGGGCGTGCACGTGAAGGCTCCTAAAGACAGATGCCCCAGATCTGGTAACAGACAAGACAGCGCGTCTTCTCGCTCTTTCTTCCTTCCCTCCCAACAGTCTTTCTCTTGATTTGAAAAGAGGTTTACCTGCAACGGGAGCGGATTGACAGAGAGGTTTGGTGTGCGTGCGTGCGCGTGTGCGCTTATGCGTGCGCGTGACACGGCGAGAATGAGTGGTGGTGAATAGGGACCTGACGGCAAGGTGTAAAGAAAGAAGATGCATGCTAGTCACGCTGTGATTCATGACGGTGTGAAAAGATTGCTTGCTCTAGAAGCCACCCACCCTCTGCTTCCTTTTCTGCTCTCCGCAAATTGTCATGTTCTACCCTGCCCCCCCCCCCCCCCACACACACACACACACAACAAACGGACACATGGCCCCTAAAAGTCATAATCTTCCTTCCTCATCACGGTTTGTTACATGCAGCTATTCCAGATTTATTGCGAGGTGAAGTTTATTCCACAATGACTCTAATCCACCGTTATTCTGACAAATGTGTGCAGTCTCTGGATGTTACAGCAGCCAGTTGCTTTTCATCCATTCAATGCAAAACAAGATGAAATTAAAACCTTGTAAATATCATAATAAAATCACAACACAATTAGGATGAAGCCAAGAAATGTGGGCCCAAAACAATACCGAAAACAAAGGCATCACAAGATAGGCTCCAGTCTTTCACAGTTCTTTATTGCAAACATATCCGTGTTTTAATTAATTTATTCCTGATTCTTTTATTTTCTGTACTTACGATGACCTATAAATAGGCATGTAGCACACAGGAGTGAGTAAGACTACAGATATATAAAGTTAGAAGGCGGGGGAAATAAGCTAGCTATTATGTGAGCATTTTTATTAAAACATCTGAAGCCCATAGGAGGGACCACTGAGTGATCAGGTGTAAACACGTGCATAAATATTGCTGTCATGAAGCCTGGAGGAAGGCAGAATGTATGCATTTCTGTCTTTTTTAGGCTCAACGGCAGGTTTTCAATTATAATTTCACAACATAAAAGGAAGTTTTTTGGGGGGCCAACTTACAAAAATTTAACTAACAAGCCCTGATTAACTTTATTAATTAACTTGTTTTAATCAGTATGGCCAATATGTGCTTTTAGTCCTTATTGCAAGATATAACTTAGTATTTTAAAGCATTCTTTATATCTGACTTCCACTGAAATATGAATTTTAATCATTGTTCAAAATACAACTGTTATGCAATTACCATTTTAACATTTAAGGTGCATTCAGGTGGCCACTGTTCGGTCCGGACCAAAGGACCAAACAGTGGCTTTTGCAGATAGTTCAGTTCGTTTGGTGCCGTCTGAACGTGCGGTGGAACTCTGGTGCACACCAAACAAGAGAAGTCTGGTCCGGCTGAAAACGGGGGTCTCAGTTCTTTTGCAAACAAAGTTTGGTGCGTTCCACTTGCAGTGTGAATCCAAACGGACTATCCAGCGGGCCAAAGGGGGAAATGCCCCTCAGCCTCAGTGTTTGTGGAACCATAGCAACCATTAGTCTGAGAAGAGGAAGTGATGTTTATCATAGTACATTTTGGGTAGAAAATAACAATAAAGACAACCGCACAAATCCGAGAAATCCTTTTACCGGTGAAAGCTGAGGCGAAAAGTTAAAAAGTGTTTCATTTGTGGCGGACAAACAACCGGGCTGAAGGGAACAGATTTCCGTTTTCGGTCCTGGCCAATCATGAGTGGGATTTTTCTTCTTCGCCGCAATTTCTTCAGTGGGTTGGGCTACAGCGCCCCAAACGAGCAGTTGTTTTAACTGCATGACGTTGTCCAGGCAATTTGGTCTGCTGCAGTGTGAAGGTGAACCAAACCAAACGAAGGTGTGAAAATTCTCCCCATTCCCTGCCCAGTCAAATCCAGACCCCCAGATTATTCTGGTCTGAATGCAGCCAAAAATTCACCTTTTGTTCTTGATCTAGTCTGTGCAACTCAAGAAAAATGCCCCTCCCCCCAAAAAAGGTGCATGTACTAATGTTTAGAATATAGATCTTTACTGTCATCACAACTTGCAAGTCAACTTCACTTTATACACATATTGCAAATGTTATTTTTCATTGTCTTATTGGGACTTTAAACATTTAGATTTTCTGAGCTCAAAGAATGGCATAATGTGAAAGAATAAAATAGCTGTCTTGTCACAGGAAGGCATCCCAAATAACTCCGGGAACAAATGTCAGACATGTGCTTCGTCTCATCTCCAGGAACAACTGGAGAGCTCCTCTGGCTTGACCTTGGTGGTTTTTGCTCCCTTCCTATAGAGAAACTCAAAAGTGGTGGAAAAACCCACAGCAGCTCCAACATAGCTGTGATTTAATTGATTTTTTCATACATCACTGACAAACTATGGGCAAAACACCAATCAGAGTAAAATAGTAGGGGCAAGCATGCCTAACACTGTAGCAGTGTATAAAGCCTGACAGGTCTGGCTGAGATCCATACAGCCGCTTTCTGCTGCTGTAAGAGGCTTAAAAGCAGGCTTGTCTGCTGCCGGGCCAAGTGGCCTGATTATATTACAGTCTCTGGCTTCTCTTCTGATCCGTGTGTCATGAGAGGAGCATGTTGTTGGGAAATGGATACAGGCCTGTTGTAGCGGTACAGGTTGTTCAACACTCAGTATAATGAGGCCTCAAAGCTATACAACAACAACTCAGATAAAAATCCATTTTGAAAGGCCCTGCCAAACCACAGACACACAGAAACACACACAAATCCCCAATTCTCCTGCCCCTGATGGGCTGACACGCCACTGCAGGATAATCATCCTTTTTTCCTGTTGACCATGAGGTAACCGCAATAGCAGCGTGTCTGAGAAACCAAATGTCCCCCATTTGGTTTGACACACAAAAACAAAACTGCAGAGTAAAACGCTGGCAAGCAGGAGGGCTTGTGAAACGGGGGAACACCATCAAGCGTCTTTGATAGAGTATAAGTGACAGATTTGTTGGAGGGCTTGCTGTTTGATCCTTAAAAACCAGACGAGTCCCACTCCATGATTGAGCAGTGTAGTGGAAATTCTCTTCTGACAAAATGTGTAATTTCTTAGCTGAGTAAAAGTATGGAAAATGGTTCTCATTCCCTTTTTGGTATTTGGGATAGGGATATTTAGAAATCAATCTATTTTCTATGCAAAAACTGTCAAATTTGCACACTTTCATTTACATAAAGTCTACAAAGTTTACATAAGGTCTAGATATAACACCACGTGCTACCAAATATTACAAAATTAACAAAAAGTTTGGAATTAAATGAGCAATATTTAAATATTTATGACTAGAAGGTAAGCAAAGTTTGAAGAGAAAAAAAAAGTGTAACAATTGGAAACAACACTTTGGGACCATGCAGGAACAAGAAAATAAAGTGTTTCATGGTATTATGGCTCTTTCCTACTCAATCACAGTTTAAACTGCAAATAATTTGCGTAGGATGTCAATGTGACAGGACGAAACTCGTCACCGAGATTTTACTACCAAATACTTTAGTTTGCATGCAGTTATACTGTAGATGTACTGAACTCTCAATCAAATTAGCACTCATAAAAAGGTCAAGTTTCCAGACCAATAACAAACTCAATCACCTTGAACCATTCCTTTATTATTTTTTCCTTCATAAAAATGCTGCTTATCAGACTTAGGGTGATGTAAATTTTGGATAAAAAAAAAACAAAACAAAACTTTGAAAGCCTTTAGAATAAACCAGGGCTTGACTTAAATTACTTCTGCTGAGTTAGCAGGTTTCAAAAATACCTAGCACCCATCAGTTCCACTAGCTATAAGTTTATAGTTGCTAAAAGATTCTTACCAACGATGGTTCATAAGAATCTCCCAGTTCCTACAAATTCTGGAGTTTGCAGACATTCATGGAGGGGACATAGTTTCTTACAGCTGCTGTTCAATTTGCAAGAGCAACTTGAAGCATTCTTGAGAAAAGAGGTACTCTTCTGTCATACGATGGCCCTAGAATTCTTGCGTTCTTCATAAGAGTGCCTTGGGATCTTCCTACGGCATACTTACTGCCATCGTACAAAAATTTTGTGCAACTCACAGCACTCTCAAGTTATTGGTAGGAACATCTTACAGCTTTCGGGACATTTTGTCGGCACAAATGTCGCACGAATGACGTACTTCCACCTGTGTTTCACTATCACCTTACACATGCTGTAGGAATCTCCATACAAACGAAGATTCGTACAGGGTTTCCTATTCTTGAGACATACTTATGGCCAACATCTTGCGTAGTTCTTACGTTGTTCCTATGGCATTCGTACAGCCGCCCTACAATGAAGGGTTCTTGTGGGGCGTTCATAAAGGTCTTGGACAAGACGATCGACCTGGCCACAAACTTGCAGTCTACGACTGCTGGATTCTCCTACTTACTCCTTAAGAAGGCCGTATGAAATGGTCCAAAAATCATTCATACAGTGTTCACAGCCATTCGTAAGGGTATTTGTGACTGTAGCTTTAGTTAAATATTATTTCAATAGTGACTGATGTTTATCCATAACCAGAGGTTCTCTGAGAAGAATAGGAAACAAAGAAGTTGCAAAAGTATGAGAACAATGTTTCAGATATACAAAATCATCATAACATTTTAAGTTTTTGTCTAAAAACTGGTCCAAATGGCTGTTTATGTTGTCAGGGATGCCAGCCCTTGTACTGATTTAAGTTCTTTAATCAGGAAAGTATACTAAACTGAATATTATACCTGCCAAAGTGTCTACGAGTGACTGGGCTACAGGAAAAATCAAGTAAATTTTGAAAGTCACAATTAATATGACTGATATTAATACAAATATAGTCAGGAATGTGGCTAGCACACTCAAATGCACACGCAAGCATGCACATCCATCCCTGTTCATCCTTTGCCTGACAGACTTGGTGAGCTTGGCACTTTTCATGGCCCAGGATCAGTAAGGACATTTTGACCCCAACACCCCCTTCTCCCCAGACTCTCCTTCTCTCTTGGTCTCTCCCTCTCGCTGTTTCTCTTTCCTGACGTCAGGGCTTCCTTTGAGCTTGGAGTTAAAGATTAGCATCTCTGATAAAGATTAACTCTCTGTCAAAGGAAGACGCTGATGGCATGAGTTTCTGGCTGGGGACTGTCGCTGACATGGGGTGGGGGGGCTCTTCGGGAAGATGGGTGACCCTGCCCTGCAGCAACAGAGGCAGGTTAAACTCGAGCAAAAATGTTGGCTGAAAAGGATACGATAAAGAATGCAGTGCAAGATGAGATAAAAATCATGCTGCAATATTGTGATACATTGCAGCTGGAGGAGTTACTTCCATCTGGATTGGTTGGTAAATTTGGGCATAATGCCTGCAAACTTTTCAGCGGTCGGTGAGAGCATGAATCAGAAACCAAATTCAACAGATTCATGTGCTCTAAACAGGGTTCAAAGAGGTCTTTTGTACATAGGATGAGCGTAATGCTTCAGTTATGTGTCTGCAGCCAACAGCAACAGGCAGTAAGTGGAAGATTTGTTCAGATTTCACGGGCCTGAATGAAAAGAGTGTATTCAAGAGGATTGAGATGATGCCATTTCTTCAAATGCACTAGTTCACAACCTCCTGTGCAACATATGTGGAGCTGTTTGGCCGGCACACTTTACAAACATGGCTGAACGCACCCTTGGGGACATACCATATTGTTTAGACTAACCTCACGGAAGACGTCTTTTAGATATCTCTGCAAAGCTTTCCACCAAAATCCAAAATGACTGGAGGTCCTGTTCGCGTGAGCATTATTGTTGTTGGTTGTATTTCAGAACTGGGCACACGAGCTTTTTACTTTGTGATAAACTTTAAAACCCCAGGCTAACCAGAAACAGAATATGGGAGACTGTGAGCTGCCAAAAAAAAAAAGCCCTTTGGCCCCTTTGAGACCCACACTATACTTAAACAAACTGGAAGCAGATGAACATGTAAGGTGTCTCACTCCTCTCTTCTGTTTCTCTCCCTGGTGCATATCTTCCCTTTGAAAAATGGTGTTGAAAGTTGTGTGTCATCCGCCCAGGGCAGGAGTGTGTGTGTGTGTGTTGGAGGGGGTGTGAAATGTGTTGCAGTGCTAGGTTTGTCGTCGCTTGCCCATTTGGCGGTGTTGCCTCTGTGGCGACGATGCAGCGTGCGTGGCCGTTTGTTCGACCTCGCTGCACTTCACGCAACTCTGGGGTGAAATAGATGAAAAGAGCAGGGACGTTGAATGATCTCCGGGGAGGGCGACTGCAGTGGACAATGCTCTGGTGAGCCAAGGAGGTAGAAAGACACTGGCTCATCAGAAGTTGAAGAAGTGACAGGTATTGTAAAACTTTTGATGAAATATTTTGCTTTTAATTCAGTAGAGAGCTTCCATGTGAAAATTGTGTGTTTTTCACATATTGTCTGGGTGTGTCATGTTTCAATAACATGCACATCTCTACTTATGCAACTTCTTTTTTTCCCTGCAATAATGCAACAAGAATGCCAGTCACCCAATGACATGGCAGTAGAACATGCCGAATCAAGAAATCAGATCCACACTGGAGGGGGCAAGATCCACAGATCCGGCCAGGACATTTTGAAGTTATTATTAACCTCTTTATGGAAAGTTCTGTAGCCTCTTAGGCACAGCACTTCACTCCCATTTTTAGATTCAGATTCTTTCATTCTGAAACCCCCAACAGGCCCTGTGGCAGCGTTTGCGAGCAGGAGTCCACTAAGCTGATGTCCAGACCATGGGATTTTCAAGGTGCCAGATTCAGCCCACAGTGCAAACAAGTCCTCCAACTAAAACATAAAAACAACTTTTGTCTTCCCATCTGTGGAATATGCACAATTTTAGGTGGTTATGGATCGGGTTAGAAAAAGATGAGGTTCCAGTTTATACATATTGTAACTGCCATGCCACTTCATGCCATTACTTACATGACCACTAGAGGTCACTTAATGCCACAGTGGTATGCAAAAATCTGGCCACCGATGACAGACAGCATAATTTTAAATGGACCTCTTGCACAGTGTAGTAATGTACTTCCCCATTCCAGTCCTCCTGCATTTCCGGTTCCGCTTCCATTATATTTTCCCATTCCCTGGTACTTTCTAGTCAATAGATCAATTTTATCACTTTCACTTATCATTATACATACTGAAAATAGTGTGGGGGCAGGTTGTTTCATGTTTCACATTTTGATTGTTTTTGTAACCATAGTGAGCTTTTTAATAGTTCCCCAGTTAGCTTTTTGGCTAGCAGCTATCATGTGGTGCCAGCAAATATAATGGTATTCAGCTGTGACTGAAAGTGAGTTGTGGACAGTCTGGAATGCAGAAGTATGTAACTACATTGTGCAAGAGGTCCATTGAAAAGGTGTCTCTGTACCACATGGGAAATCTATTTTACAAACAAACTTTAGCATTTTTATTGAATAAATTGAATTGAAATAATTAAAAAAAACCCACAGCACTCTACACACGTAATTAATTAAATGCACTAATTTAAAAAAAAAACAGCTAAATTTGCTATTTGTCAAGTGGTGGCCGAATTTTAGCATGACAACTGTTTATCAGAATTCCTTCAGAAAAATGATCATACAGGGTGTCCTGTGTTGGAGGACAGTGTCCCCGGTGTGGACTGTGACTGGAATATTTGTCCCCTAAATGTTCTCACAGCTGCCTGAACCCAGTGCACGCTGACTAAAATACAGTAATAATGTCCGATATCGTAAAATCAACCTAATATTACTTCTGTTGGATACATGGCCAATTTTGGTGACACAAATGTAAAAAGTCAAATTCCTGTTTGCTCTTTCAGCTTGTATGAATGACTGATTTGGGCTGGAAGAATACATTTATTCTTGTACTTTGATTAATCAACCAAATAACCTGCAAGAAAATAATTCCTCATCACTGAAATATGGTGTGAGACTAAATGCATCAATATGTTACCTATTACTCCTTGTAATAGCAAGTGCAGCAAGTATAAGGAGATTTCAATTGCCTGTTGGTTGATGATTAAAGAACCAAGCTCTGCAGCTCTGGGTCAAAGGGTCACTGGTGGAGAGCTGCGGGCCAGCATGTCAGTGTGAGTGCTTTTAATGCTTCTGTTTAAAATCAGCAACGGCACCGCAAGCCACAGAGCCCGTTTCTGTGCAGTCACGTACTCGAAGGTGAAAGAAGTAAAAGGGCAAAGCATGGCTGCAGCACAAATCTTCTAGATCAAGCTAAACTGAAGAAAAAAGGCCGCTGCCGTTTGGCGCTGTCCCGTCTCGATAAAATGTAGGGTGTGTGCAAAAATGTTCTGGGGCGGGGGGGCTGTGTATGTCTGTGTTTAGGGTTGTGGGGGGGGGACGGGCCAGAGAAGGCACCAGCAGACCCAGCAGAGATAAGGGCAGGGCTTAGTGATAAAGTTTGTCAAGATCACAAGACTTTGAAATGAAAGTGCACAAGTCAGCACACACACACACACACACACACACACACACACTGAGTCTCCTTTTGAAGAATTTGTCCTCCGTGCTAACAGCAAGCTATCTTATAGTCTCATATTATAAGATCTATAAACGTGCTCCATTTGGCTCCGTCTGTTTTTTCTCACCTATTACGCACCATCGGAGCCTTTGTTGCCCTACAGGATAGCGTCACTATTCTTTAATGCCATTTCAGTCCTAAACTGAGGAACCAGAACACCCACCATCTACATTGTTGTTTGGTGCTTCCCAGGTCTCCCCTTCACCCAGAATGTGTCTCATCAGCTGTTCTCTACTTTATGGTGTTTGTGGAGGCGGCCTCCTCTCTTTGTCTCGGCCTATAGGCTAGTGGGGCTAAGCTAGTGGTCAACTTTGGACTAGTTCACTCCTGCCTGTCCCGTGGAGCTGCGAGGTGAGGACGGGAGAGCAGGGAGGACATGCCGACTGCAGCTGCTGCTGAGATGGGGAAGGACGGCGGCCGGAGCGGTGCATGAGTTCATGGGTGCAGAGCTGAGGAAGTTTCCCGCAGTCTAGCAGTAGTGGTGGTGGTTTGTAGCCGTGTCCGTGCGCGCTGGTACACCGGGAGGTCGGCCTGATCCTTTGGCTCTTGATTTATGTGTTTGGGGGAAGCTGTCAGGAGCAGAAACAGAAGCGGAGCGGACAGAGATTTTATTCCAGCACTTAAATAATAGCAGCCTCTCCTGCAGCAACGCGGACAGCGCCTTTCATCCCGCCGCCCGCCCTGGACGCCCTTATGCAATTATACGTTCCAGCTTTGCAAAGATTTGTATTTGTTTGGCTGTGCACGCGTGGATGGGTGTGTGTGTGCGGCCGTGAGCACGCGCGCGTGGATGCGGCGTGGCGCTGTGGGCGCTCAGCCCTGCTCCAACACTATAAATGTTTCCTCTCCGTGATGCATGATGAATGGAAGTTATTTATGGGATGCGTAAAAGAAGCAGCTGTTTGCGTCATGGAGCCCGTCTCCGTTTGCTTTTCATGGCTTCTTCTGTTTCTTCTTAGCTGCTAGCATTCAACAATTTATTTAGCTGATTTGCTCTTTTTATCTGGGATGCTATCCATATTTAGTAACAGTATAAGTTTCTGTTTTTTTTTTAAATGAAGTTTACACGAACATTTAATTTCTGTTTTATATTAGTTTGTCAACCGTGCTTAAGTATCTCTGATATGAGTAGTTTATTGCTATGGATGCTCGTTTTTAAATACATGCAGGGACTCCACTAATTGTCAAATTATTATTATTATTATTATTTAGTCCCCTGGAACAATATTTTTACAATGACTTGTGGGCTATAAGAATAATAATAAAAAAGATAAATAAATGAATTAATAAATTAATAAATACCACACCTTAATACTGTTTATTAAGTGCATATTTTTTATTTTATTATTTATGTTTTATAAATTGTCCCTCTTTATCTATGTATTTCCCAGACGAAGAGACTTTTTCTTTCTTTCTTGCTGTAACTCTATCACGGATTTCCATTCTTTAAAGAGGGAAATTGTAAATTTAATAGGATGTGTAATATGATCACCACAATCGATAACTTCTCAGACAACTCCGACCCAGCCCTTATCCTCCCTTCTGCTCTTATTCTTCTCTCTTTTTTCTTTTATTCCGGGAATATTTTCAGCTCTGCATTACCTGACAGCGTCCGTTTTTTTTCTTCTTCTTTTTTAGTGCTCCGACTGTTCGATTAGACTACGAGGTCTGCGCTCTCTGTCAGATTTTAGCTGAGACCTTTTGACTGCACATCTCATCTCTCTTTCTCTTGTCTTCCCCCCCCCCCCCCCATCTGTCTGCCGTCCTCTCCTCTCTATCTTTCACATCTTTTTGACCTGTATCCTGCAGTTCCTGGGAGCTTTCTGGACGCTATTACCCGCCATTAAAACAACACGAAAAACAGGAAATCATTCGGTGAGTTCAGCTATATGCTGATGCATGTGTGTAAACTAAAAAATAAAATAAAATAAAATAAAAAATGACCTCCAATTTACAGCTGGTCATAATAGTGTTAGATGTTATTATTATTATTATTATTATTACTTTTATTATTATACTGTTATTGTGTTGTGCGTAAATGTAGCTAACTTTGGTGATTTAAAGCTCTTCATGGGTATACACTTGGTGCACAAATGTACAGTAGTTCTCACTGATGTTATATTACGCAATGACACGTGCTAATGTAATGCAACCCAGAGGTGTGCGGGTCCTCGGGTTATATAGCCTCAGCAGCAAACATGGAAGGCCAGCTCATTTTCTGATAGGCACTTATTAAAACAGCTCTTAATGGCCCTGATCCGAACAGTTCTAGTAATAATACGGGTGGATTTACATGATATGGCAGTGAATCTGACACACACACACACACACACACACACACACACACACACACACACACAAAAGAATAGACGCGCGCTTTAGGTCATATTTTGGTCATAACCTCAAACAGGTTTTTGCGCACACGTAAAACTGCGCGTAAAACTGATTTTTGAAGGTGCGGTCAGAGGAGATTCTTGTGCCATCCTCGCTGGCCTACTTCTCTTAAGTTCCAGAGGGTTAGAAGGAAAGAAAAGAAAGAAAAGAGGATTTCCATCGCTCTGCAAGGCTGAGTTTCAGCTGTGAAACCCAATATCCGTGACTCAATCCGAAACATGGGCCGCTGATGCGTGTCTCCCGTCCAAAAAAAAAAAAGAAAGAAAAAAAGAAATGAAGAACTGACATCCTTCACAAGTATCGGCGTGCTTTTACAAGTCAGTGCATAAGACGTAATCCGCGCTGCAGAATGTCCCCACACTGCTGCTCAGTGGAACAAAAAAACCAAAAAAACATCTAAAGCCACAATAGAATCGCTGATTAGTAGTTTTGCTAATGAGCAGTGAGGCTTTTTTTCGGCGGCAGTGACGCAGATCCCGGGTGGTGCGCGCACAGAGGCCGGGTGTGGAAGGAAACCTGCACGGGGACACATTCCACGCTCCCACCTTCCACCTACACGGAGTTCATCCTCTCATTTCTGCAGCCCACAGCCAATGCTATCTGTTTTAAAGTTGGGCTGTTTACACACACACACACACACACGCAAGCACGCACACACGCGCAGGCACGCTGCTGGGTGCGAGAGAACTCATAAATCTTACGCAGCCATAAACGACAGGAGTAGCGTCCTGAATAATAAAAATAGAGGGAGAGAGAGAGAGACGCGGAAAGGGAGGACGCGCGCGCGTGTGTTTGCGCGTGGTGAAGACACCTTAATATTTTCATCTCCATTTTTCGGTTTCACCCCTCGTCCCCCACTCTGGGGCTGTTCCGTTGTCACTCCTGCTTTTCCGCCTCGGAGGCCCTGGCTTCACCTCTGCTGACGTCACAGACACCGGCTGCCGTACGGTGTTGTGGTTCGAGTTTACAGCCGCCACCTGAAGGCGCACCGGCGCTGGGTTATTAGCACGAGACTAATCACGCGCGTCCTACTTTAGCTTTCACTCCGCAGCGTTAGCATCAAAACAGAGCAACATTGGAAATGAGTGATGTGGACTGACACGGACAGGGCGCGTGGACGGGGTGGGTGCTGACAGCCAGGGGGGGACGATTCTGACCAGTTTATTTACGATCCTTCAGAAACGCACAACAGTGCCATAAAGCAGGGGAATACAACAAAAGCGTTAAACATTTCAAGCTAAAAGCCGCAGCTGCGTAATCCTCTGCAGATTTTACTGCCCCACATAGAGCCAGTGACTTCCTGCGTGGCTAAACTTGCAGCCACGGTGAAAATTTGCATAATTTAAGAGTGACGCTGAGTGCTTTGATGAGGGACTAATCGCCCCCGCCGCTCCGAGCCAGTTGTTGTGTTCACTTCCAAGGCCCGTGAGCACTGCTGCTCTCCGGCATGAAGACTGTGACGCCGCTCCCTCCACTACGACTACTACAGGCTGCTAGCTGCTGCTGCCGGTAGCCCAGTGGAGGCAGGCTGCAGAGCTCCAGAGCACCGGGGGGAAAGCTGCAAGCAGAGAGCACGAGAGGACAACGCACGGGGATACAAATAAACCCGCACACGCGCCCATGCCATGGGGTGAAACGCTGCGCTCTTCTCTGCCGGTGACTGGATGGTTTTTTTGTCCGGGACTCCCCGGGCCGACGGCGTGAGCCGCAGAGGCTGAAAAATACAGAGATCTGAGGCCATTGTTGTGAGCTCGGGAGCGGCGCAGGCGGCGGCTGGTGCTGGGGCGGAGGTGGAGGGTGGGTGGGGGTGTTGTTGTTGGTGGTGGGTGGGTGGGTGGCGCGAGCGAGGCGAGCAGGCAGGCTCCCGGTAAGCTGGTTTCAGCCCCCCTGTGCTAGCTGGCCCTGCGAAGCCTGTATGCGTGCACCGAGCCGGGAATTCTGCTGCCGAGCCCAACCACCACCACCGACCGAGCGTCCTTCAGTCCCCGCCGGCTTTTCCTCCCTCCCGCTCCCCTCCTCCGCCGGGCGTTCATGCCACAAGGCGTGCGGTTGGCGCAGCTCGGTGTGCCGCCGCCGCCGCCGCCGCCGCTGCCCGGGCTCCGGGAGGTGTTGCTGTGGTGGTGGTCGCCCCCAGCCGAGCTAATCTCACCAGAGGAGCAGCAGGCAAGAGAAGGAGGAGGAGGAGGAGGAGGAAGAGAGGAGCGAAACGGCAGAGAAAGCCAGAGGATTTCTTATTTGTTCAATTATCTATCATTGTTATTGATCGCTCGGCGGACGTGCGTAAAAGGAGATCTCCGTGAGATGCGAGGTCGGCGCGTCCTCGGCGCGCCGCACCGGGAGCGCCGGCTCTAAGGAAGGGGAAGGAAGGTAAGGAACATCACCGCCGGTGCTGCGAGGAGGAGCGGTCCAAACGACAGCAGCCCAGATAGGTGGAGCGGGTGTTTGGTGCCGAGCCGCGTGTGGACGGCGGAGTGGCTGGCTCAGTGATTTATGGCCCGTATGACTCCAGTGCCAGTTCAGGAAGAGTTCACAAGGCTGGAAGCTGCCGTAGCTGCCACATGCACCCCTTCTTCTCCCCCAGTCTTAGGTGTGCATGTAGCCTCGCGCGTTCTCCTAATTTATTATCCCGTAGCCATTCATAGCCTTTATTTAATAAAGAAAAGGACGACCATGTTTGCTGACTGGCTATCTCCCCCCTTTTTACATTTTCTTTGTGTTTCCATTAATGTGATGCATCTAATAATATCTTTTACATTTTATTCAAATATGTGCAGTTTAAATCAGACACACCAGCTTTGCAGTTTTGGTGATTTCACCCAGAATAACTCAAACTAGGCCCGACCTTTTTTTTTTTTTTTTAACTGTTTCTGGTCTCGGCTCCATATTTTGCCCCCCACCCCCCACCCCCCCGCTCCTCATTTCTCTCTGCGCGTCTGTTAACGGGGTAAGGAATTTGTGGACGGTCCAGGTTAACGAGTCCCTCCGCGTCTCCCTGCCCGCGCGGCTCTCCGTGGCAGGCGCCATTTGTAATTTTCTCTGCCGGGATGCAGCCTAGACCCCGGCCACCAAGGCCGGCCTCTCCCTGCCTGCTCTGGTCGCCGCTGTTTGTGTTCGGCTGCCGCTTCCTCTGACGGTGTAAGTGGATTATTCAGGAGGGCGTCTAGTAAAGTTGGTGATTGTATTAAGCCGTAGCCCTACATGCCAGGGGCAGAGACATTACGTGTCCCGTTTAATGGCCAAACAGCGATATGAATTAATAACATATTCCTCCTGCACTCACTGCCATGCCCCCCCCCCCTCTCCTTGGGACTATTCCTCAGAGTAAATAATTAGGATTCCAGCTTGTCTACCAGAAAGATAAATGGCTGACATGTGTGACGTGCTGAGAACTGGAGTGAGGCTGGACTGTCTATTTTTTTTTTTTTTTTAAGAGAAGGCAATCTATTTAAACCAGCGGAATTATAGCCTATTATTCTGAAACTTTTTTTGCATCAAGTATATATTTATGCTGGAAAAAAAACACCCTTATGCCTTTCTTATAATGACATTGTTTTAATTAACATTTCATATTTACGTATGAATATTTTTGCTATAGCAGCTCAGTATTTTTCGGGAAACGCCTCAATTATTCACGTTTTATTCCATGTCTTTTTTGTTCAAGCTGCCTTCAGTTAGACAATTATTTTCGATTTCATCACGTCACATTTCAGCATAATTTACATTTTTCCTTTTCTTTTCCTCAAATTAGTCTGTAACTAAATATCGAAATATATATATATAAAAAAAGAAAACTAACAAAAACAAAACAGCACCCAAATGATTAGAGTGTGAATCACTGGGTAGGAGACACTGAGGAGGTGTTCTAGAGGAGAGCGAGCTGCAGCTTTTTTGTGTCTGTGTGTGTGTGTGTTTTTTTTTTTTTTTTTTGGGGGGGGGGTGATAGCAGAGCAACTTCACCTCCTCTTTCCCTTCTGTTAGACATTTTATCTCCTCCGCGGGAGAAATGAATGCCAGGTGCTCTCTCACGCCTGACAAGCCGGCCACAGGCCCACCCCGACGGTGGACGCAAGATAGGGAGTCTAGGGGGGCTCACCCTGCTGCTTTTTTTCTCCCACCATTCCCTTCTCCTTGAAGGGGCCACTGACTCATGGGAATCTATCCATCTCTCTATCTAGCCAATTTTAACGAACGAAAACGCGACTCTAAAACAGTATTTACGTCATTATATCCCATTATGATCTATTCAGAAATGAAATCATCCAGCTAACTTGCAGCATTGTAGCCTGTATTTTGCTGTAAAATGACCCGGGCGGTGCACCTGTTCCAGGGTGATTCTAACTCGTGGCTTTATTCCTCAGCAGCGCTCCTTGGACAGACTGCCTGGGAGGGCTGATAAAAACAATAAATCACATGCTGATCCAAACAGGCTCCCACCTCAGCGACAAAGCAAAACATGCAGCAACTACAGGACAAAATATAGAACAAACATGGAGGCATGGGGGGGGGGGGTGCTTTATTAGGACAGTAACGGCAACAACATGAATTCATAATGTGAAATTAATTTAGAATTGAATGAAATAAAGATGTAAAGCTTGAAAAGTTCTAAAATAAGAGATTTGGTCCTGTTTTAATTTTAGAGCACTATCATGGAATGAAATGGAACAAATATTATAATTATTGTGAGATATACTGTTTTAATTTAATAAGAACCTGACTTTTAATATTTATCAATCTTCAACATATAAAAACAGAAAGCAACACCTCACCACTGGGTAATTATGACTAATTATGTTATCAAACAAATGAACACATATTAAACATTAAACATTTGAAATGATGTGATGCTTCTGGGAAAATGGAACATAAACGCTTGTGCACGCCTGTCTGTTTTCTTGCGTGTGTTTGCACCCTCCCCGTGCCCCCTCCTCTAGAGCATCTGCAGGCTGTGCACTGGGCCTGGGAGGGGGGGGGGTAGAAAAGCAGTGGTTTCTATTCATGTCATGGTGCCTTTCATTGGAGGAAGATGGATTTATCTGTCTCATTTCTTTATTCTGTCTTGCCTAACCTTTCAGGTCAGATTGCTGGAGACCGTTGGAGACACCGTCACGTGACCCCCGGTACCAAATGGTCTTCCGGCAGTGGCTCTCAATAAGGACTGGAGCACAAGAAGACGCCGCCACTTCTCTCAGAAATGCAGAAGACAACATACTACGACAACTCTTCGACGCTTTTTGGTGGCTACTCATCCTACCAGGTGCAGGGGGCGGCAGCAGCCGCCAACGGCTTTGGGGGCTATGATGCCCCGGTCCCAGTGTCCCACCACCAGCCAGCCTTTCAGTCTGCCACCCATCTGGATGTGGATTCGTACCAGCGCTCCGCCTGCTCTTTACAGTCACTGGGCAGTAATGGGAGCCACCAGCAGCAGCAGCTAGCCAAGACCAAGGAGCTGAATGGCAGCTGCATGAGGCCCAGCCTGCCGCCCGAGCACCACCCCGGCCCCCAGGTGTCCCCCCCATTGCCTCCCAACCCCAGCAATGGTAATGCTGGGGCCCAGCAGCCGGGTGGCAGTACTGGGACCTCCTCAGTTTCTAAATCAGGCCCCAACAAGTCATCCAACTCTTCCTCCTCCACATCCTCCTCCACATCCTCCTCATCCTCGCTGCCGCCCAACCCAAACTTGGCCAAGCAGATCTTCCCCTGGATGAAAGAGTGTCGTCAGACGACCAAGCAGAAAAACTGTTCACCCAGCAACAACTCTGGCAACGGTGTGTTAGACACCTGTCTCTGTCTCTCTGTCTGTCGTTGCTTTGATGCCCCCCCCCCCCACCGCCACACATAGCACAGCAAGAACACAGTCTCTCTGTCTCTCATTAGGGCTCTCCTTCATTCCCTCGTCCCTCTGTCCATTTCTTTCCTCCTTCATTTTCCTTCCTCATTAGTGTCTTTGTTTCCATTATCCCGCCTTCTAGATCCCATCACCACGTCCCTCTTTCTTCACCCGCCTTATCAACATCCTCTTTCTAGGCTCGGGTCCCCAGGGGATGTAAAAGGTTTCTGAGGCTATTATGGGAAAACAGGTTTCCACATGCACTAGTCCAGGCAGGGACGTGGCCGTGACCAGCTAGTCAGTCTGTGTGTTAACTGACTGGAGCCTGGGAGTCCATATGCTTTGGTTCAAGCTAACTGAAGCAATCTTTTTGTTGTCAATAGCTGGTCTGAAGTGTTACGATTCGCTAAAGCATTTCCATCTCTCAGAGAAAAGGGTGTTTTTGTCAGAACTTGAGGATGTCAACCAAATGTTTTCAGTCTTCATTGGAATATGCTGATGAGCAGTAACCAGGGTCCTGGAACATTCAGGCGTCTGCGGTAAATGTTCTAATTCCACTTCTTAGTTGGTCAAAAACAATTGCAGAGAAGTTGCCTGTGTTTGTCTGGGTTCTGTAGGCATACATGCACCCCTGCACAACAAAGGCAAATCATTTGGAATTTTTTGGACCGATTAAGATGTGAAATTTTAAAAAAAATCCCACACAAACCTCAATGTTCCAGGGAGCCCTTGGATGAGAAGAATCTCATATTTGTAATGTTGACAGCTTATTTTCAAAAAAAATCAAAAGCAAGAAGAAGTGACTATCTGACTTGAACAGTGTCCAAGGAATAAATGAGAACATGGAAGACATGTCCGCAAACTCACCTGGGCTCCATATTCAGATTCCAGACGCAGTGGACTTTTTTTTTTTACCTTTCTGATTAAAAACAAGATAAATACCTGACACTGTATAAAGGGAAATCTGAAAAAGAGGAATATCTTAAATCAGACCTACAGTCATGTGAAAAAATTAGGGCACCCCGTTAAATATTCAGTTCTTAAGAAATGTTCACATATCCATGTCTAACCTTGATTTTGTTTTTATTTGCATTTTTTAACATTTATTTTAACCATTTTAAGTGGGAATGAATGTGGGGGTGTCCTAAAAAGATGGAGGGTGTCCTAATTTATTCCTCACTATTTGTTTAGAATTACATTTTACAGAAAATGTGACAAAAAGTCTTTAATTCATTTTTAATTGTTTAGTTGTATTACATGAATCTCCCAGTATTTTTAACATTGATATTAAATATCCATATGTCCAAATATGTATAAAAACATACAGGCTTATACAGGGTGTCCAAATTTTTTCACATGACTGTATAATTCATGTTTTTTTTTTTGTTTTGTTTTTGCCTGAAAATACATTTCTTCTTCACGTGCAACTTTATATAAGAGCATTTCACTTGCATCAAAATAACTGCTCATTTTTCTGTTTGGCACATGATTTTACTTAAACAAAATTATCTGCCAGCACAACAAGCAAATTTTATTTACCAACATTTCTTAAAACAAATAAAAATATCTTGAAGCAAATAGAAAGCACTTACACTACTGAAAAAACTGCATGGGAAAAAGAAACATCTTGTTAGACCAAAAACGATCTCAAGTCGGCTTGATTTCCTGGGTTTTAAGTCTTTGTGTTCAACGCAGAGCTTAGAGGTTGCTTAGCTTAGCCTAGCTTGTTGTTTTTTTTTAACACTTGTTTTTTACTCAGCAGTAACTCATGGTGCATCCTTGAGATTTTGATATTCATAAATCCAAGTTTAGAATAAATCACAATTCCCCAAGCATTCCCAGACAGCCTGTCCATGTGGGCCGCACCAAGGGTTAAACCTGGGCTGTGTTATGGGCCCCTTGTGGGTTTGTCCACCTGTTCAACTTATTTTCTCATAAATTTGCTATTTTCTAAATTTGTGACTTTTTCCTGTAAATTTGATAACATTTTTCTTGAAAATTTGAAACTTCCTCATGAATTTTCATTTTTTTTTTACTTTAAACTTTCCAGTTTTTCTCATAATCTTGTTTATTTTCTTGTATAATTTTGTCTTTTTTTCCTTGCTAATTTACTAACCTTTTCTTGTAATTTTGGAACTTTCTCATAAATTTGCTACTTTCTTACTGTAATCTTGCAACTTTCTCATAAATTTGTTATGGTTTTCTTGTAAAATTGTGACATTTTCACATAAATTTGCAACATTTTTCTTGTACATTTGAAACTTTCTCAAAAAGGTTCAACTTTTATTATTGCAAACTTGCAATTTTTCTCATAAATTTGTGATTATTTCCTTGTAAATTTTAAATTTATTTACTCATACTTTTACTTTTGTGTTAATTTGCAACTTTTCTCATTTTTTTCCTGATAAATTTGTAACATTTTTCTTGTAAATTTGCTTATTTTTTTGTACGTTTGTAACTTTTTTTTAAGTCATTTTACATTTTTTTTCTTGAAAATTTTAAACTTTTTTCTCCAAAATTATTTATTTTTTCTCATAAATTTGTCATTTTTTTCTAATAAATTGGTGCCTTTTTCCTCATACATTTACTTTACATTATATAAGGACAAATACCTATTTTTCTACCAGAAGAGAAAACCATACATTTGTTAAAAGCAGATCCTCACAGGATCACATCAGTAGAGAACACTGATGGAACAGATTTATACTGTACGGCTCTAGGACGGAATTAACGTCATCCCGCAGGATGAGGCACATCCTCTGACTCCCTTTTTGCTATCAGTCTCCTCTCTCTCTGTCTCTGTTTGGGAACTCTGTGGAAGAAAAAAAAATATTAATAAGATGAATTTAAATGTCATGTACGACAGAGAAGAGAGAAAATAAATGACAAAAAAGACATTTTAAATAGATTAGCAAATGAAAGAAATACAGTGGATGATAAATTTGAATATCATCTGAAACTCTGATAAAGGGTGAGAACACAGTCATGGAGGCAGGCGGATATGTTAGTCCAATTGGCACTTATCGGTGGGAAGGAATATACAGTATATTTGCCGTAATGAATATGGATATGATATTCATATTCAAATGTCTGAGTTGGTCCGACAGAGAGCTGAGGGGAGATTAGGTCCATTATTGATGAGAATTTGAAACAATAATTTGGAGCATGTCACGGCTCTTGTCTTTCTGTCTCTGTCTGAATAAATATCAGAGTCACAGGCTGCTGTGAAGGAGTCAGTAGAACAGAGAGTTTCTTTGAACTCTGCTGCATCAGTTATTATCAGTATGAACACGTCACACAGAGTCACAGCTGCAACTGTTGCTTTGATCTGCACACCTTTATAATATGGTTTAACATTAACACACAACAGAAAATAGCTTTGATACAACGTTTTATGATTTACAAGGAATTATTTGCTTCTAAAAGCAGATTTCTATGGTTTATTAAGTAATGACAATAAAGGCAAAAAAAAAAAAATTTAAAAAATCTCCAACTCAATCCAAGCAGAATTCCTGATGCATCTTTGATATTTTCAGATTTAACATCCAACATGAATAGTGAAGCCCAAGTCATCAGAAATAACCTGAAGAGTGGTGGTGGTGTAAATCAGTGGTCTGTCCATCTGTGCCACCTCACTCCTTCGACCTTGGCCTGGGTTGAGACCCAGACATGGGCTCGTAGCCCCAGCATAGCCTGCATGGTTTTTGGTGTTGTGGGAATAGTTCAGGTCCAGGTTAAAGCCTTTATCGACTCAGATGAGCATTAGTGAGGATTGGTACCAACTCCTGTTTAAAAAGCAGCTGTTTTGTTTTAACTTTCCCTTTCAGCTGGTTAGGTTGAGGCAATAGAAATACCTGCTGAGGGTAAGTCAGGTTCTCTGCCTGAACGACCAAACACTGAATTATGTTCACAAAGTGAGGCTTTGATCAAGGTTTCTGAGCTTCCCTGCATAGGATCAACTTCATCGATCTTCTTTTTTTATGACAGTGTATAATTTTTTTGCAATTTTAAAGAAATATATTCAAGATTTGGTCCAAGATTTGGTTAATCAGCAGGATGTCACTTTTTTCACCGACCTTGAGAAGAGGGGAACAAATGCTCAAACAACAATCCATGCTTCCATTTTTAGGCGTGTTTGAGTACATTAAAGGATTGGCGACAGCCAATGGTCAGTTTCACTTTTAACTTCAAGCATCAGCTTCAGCGAGGCAAGAAATTTTGCTCCAACTCCTGCACGGATGTCAGGGAAACATAGCAGCTGTAGTTGAAGTTGGGGTTTATTACGACATAAATGAGAGGAGAAGTTTGACTTTTCTTGGGGAGCAGATCGACTGGAGTGCAGGTCAACCTGGGTTCCTGCTCAGTTGCTGTGCTACAGCTGCTGTTGCTGTGGGGGGTTTCTCTTTCCAGCCAAGATGCAATTTAGCTGCCCTCGGCCAGCACCGGGGCCTCCATCGCTTAATAACTGCCACTGTTATGAAGTGTTGACAACTAATATCAAGGGATAATTCAGCCGCCTGCCTGGACCCCCCTCTGCTTTATTAAGATCCTGAATGCCTTCAATTTCCTTCAGCATGTAGCCTGATTGTGTTATAGTCTCTCTACCTTGTTCATTTGTTCACCTTCAACCCGTGACTTACAATATTCTCCCATTTTAATATCCAGTTACTTTTACAGTTTGTATATTCTCCTCACAGCTAACAATTTATACCTTAATTATAGTTTACTTTCTATTTCATTCTGCTCCTTCCCTCAGTTTAATATTTCCTCTTTTCTCCTCAGCATCGGGAGGAGCAGAGAGCGGTAGCAGCGGGGAGAAGAGTCCTACCGGAGGTTCGTCAGCATCATCTAAGCGAGCTCGTACAGCATACACCAGTGCCCAACTGGTTGAGCTGGAGAAGGAGTTCCACTTTAACCGGTACCTGTGCCGGCCGCGGCGTGTGGAAATGGCCAACTTGCTCAACCTGTCCGAACGCCAGATCAAGATCTGGTTCCAGAACCGACGTATGAAGTACAAGAAGGACCAGAAGTCCAAGGGTCTGAGCTCCAGTTCTGGAGGGCCCTCGCCAACGGGGTCCCCTCCCCTCCCAATGCAATCTTCTGCCAGCTTCCTCAATTCCATACATGCCATGGGAGGAGGTGGTCCAGGATATGACGCTCCATCTCCGCCATCCTTCGGCAAGCCCCACCAAGGGGTGTCTTACTCCATGTCCACTGCCTATTCCAATGTTCCCATGAAGGGCTGCCCACCCCAGCAGAAGTACGGTGCCCCAGACCCAGACTATGGCGATCCCCATCCCCACCATGGCCTCGTACAGGCCAACAGTGCTGGCTATGGGACCCCTACTAACATGCAGGCCAGTCCAGTTTATGTGGGGGGTGGCAGCTATGTGGAACCCATGCCTGGCTCGGGGCCCTCAATGTACGGGCTGAACCACCTCGGCCCTACGCCACCCCACCACCAAAACATGGACTTCAACGGCGCAGGGCCCCTGTCGGCCACCAACCAGCACCACGTGGGCGGTGGAGGGCCCCCGGGCCCCTGCGACGCGCCCACGCACCCGACGTACACTGAGCTGTCGGCGCACCACACCTCGACTCAGGGCAGAATCCAGGAAGCACCCAAGCTCACTCACCTGTAGCAGGTTTGGAACAAAACGACAACATAGGAATTAGTGAGATGATGCAGAACAAGTTACACGACATGACTCATTAACAGACTTACTAACACACGAGGACTCTACCGCCGCAGCCGGGACAGCGGGAGGACCAGAACAAGACAGGGAGGAGCCGTCCGGTGGTTTGTTCAGTGCTGTACAGCCCCCGTTCTGTTTTTGCTGCCTTCAAAAAGAGCTGCTTCAAATCTGATTAGGGCTAGAGCTTTCGCTGCTACCTTGAAAGAGCGGTTAATTGAATTTTTTTTTAAAGAGGGAGGGGTTGTGACTGGAATCAAATTGCAGAGATGCATCCAAACCATACATACTGCCAAATAAGTAGATTAAAGGGGAGCTGTGAGTGTGAAAAGTACGGGTATCGGTATCGATCACAAAAAAGTTTCTGGTTAAACAAACTGACACTAAACAAATGTTTCAGCCATATAGAAGAAAGAAGGCAAAGAAAATACTTTCATCTGTTAAACTTTCATTTTTTCTAGTAAGCTGCTCTTTTCTTAGAGGACAATATCATACATTTGCATTTCATTATACAACTCAGTTTATTTTACAGGTATTTACATTTTCTACATGAATCCCTTTAATTACAATTTATCCTTTATTCTGGGCATTTCTATTGGTTCTATTGGTAAAGAATCGTTGCCAGAAACTTAAATCCAATGCAAACTGGCTAGTTGTTGCATGTGTGCAATTTAGCCAAATAACTGTAGTGGTTTTATTTTATTTATTTAACCTTTATTGATACAGGTCAGGTCCAGTGAGAGGAAACCTCTCTTTTTCAAGGATGTCCTGTTCACATTCGCACCAGGAAGCTTCCCAGTACAACCACATACTGACGTGTGGCCACTGAGCAGCTCCACTGGAGCAGTTGCGGTTAAGGGCCTTGCTCAAGGGCACCACAGTGGGGTTAAGGAGGGTGGGGCAAACACTGCTATCTTATCTGCCCCACCCAGATCTGATCCTGCCGGTCCACGGATCGAACCCATGACCCTCTGCTCACCAGTCCACATCCCTAACCATTAAGCCTTATTCATGCTGCATTTCCCCTCTGGTCCACTTTGGTCTGCGTGCAGTTTGGACGAGCCCGGCGTGCATGCGGCATTGTGCATGCTCAGTTTTTTTTTGTCTACCAGGACAAGCAGTTGATGCATGCGCACAACTGTTATTTGTAGTTTCGTCCCAGCCCTATGGGCAGCGCAAATGCGCTAACATGCCAATTTATCCACCAGCTATAAGCATGAGAGAGATGGACATTTTTTTGTAGCAACAACAAGGGCGTCGTTTCAAGGAAAAGGAGGAATTACCGTTTTCCAGTGCTCTTCTCCGCTCAAGCTGCTGCTGCCGCAAAAGTATTCATGTATGTTTATTCTCATCTTCCACGTCCTTGTTGTCTTCCTCATCTACTTTGTCTTTGTATGCTGTGTTGGTAGCACCATCTCCTGAATGGGACATTCAGTTTTGCGCATGCGCTGTCAACGCGTTCAGGTCATGGGCAGGCCGCACGGTCATAAAATTTGGGCCGCACATGTTCATCCCCAGAAAAGCCCTGCAGACACTAGCGGGCTGGAGATGATGATGTAAAATTCGTCACACGAGGTTTCAGGTTGCACGTACATGGACAGCGGAGGTGCAGCATGAATCCAGCTTTAGACTACCATTAAGAGTTCTTCAGTCACTGCAGGCTTTGTATTGGTTTCTAAAGCAACACTGAACTATTCCAAACTGTCTTTGTGTGGGTGGGGCAAATTGCAGCAGTAGTTCAGTTAGTGTGTAGTAAAAAAGCCTATGATGACATTGTTAGCGTTAGTATGTGGGTTAAAGTGGTACCCTGATAATAAAATCCCCCCCACTAAGAAGCACATATACAAACAGCTCTCCCGCCTGGTAAATGAAATAGTTAAGATTTTAATGGGCAGTTAACGAGGTGCTCAGATTTATGACGCTCAGCTCTCTGCCCCTCCAGGCAACACATGTTGTTGTCAGCAGAGCTGAGCTATGTGGAGGGCCCTGCCTCTCCATCAGCCAGACGGAGAGTGAGCGAGCGGAAATCTATGGCTAGAGCTGGCAGCACTCATCTTCCCCTGCTCCCTGTGTTTCGTGAAGCACGTAAAAGCCTCTTGACGGCCTTCCCTCCGCTGTCTGTTTCCGCCTCCCGCCGTACCCATCTCTGTCCTTCCAGACCGAATCAGTACTAACCCACCGTCTCCTGTCTGTGGCAGCAGCACACGGCTGCTAAAGGAGGCAGACATTTCCCACAATCCCCTGTAGCATAGCGCTCCCTTCCACACGCACATGAGTCCATCACCCACACACGCCTCCCCATCACTCTAACAGGGTTTAAGATGCTATAAGCTCAACGGCTAAGCTAGCTCTCATAAACTCACAAGTGTGCTAGGCTACTTTGGCTAATCACACTTTCACACACACACACACACACACACACACACACACAGACACACACACGTGCAGACGCACCGACGCTAAGCTAGCTTCCTTTCGTTGACACGAACGCACAGCCAGGGTACGCCAGGTGTCGACATTTTCAAACACGCCAACCCACATGGAAGAGACGTTCCAGTGCTCTGACTTTAGCACATCATCGACACAGGGTAAAGAATAAAGAGTGGAGAACATTATTTATTTATGTTGGAATAAGACATTGCCCTCCAACCCCTTCTGTTCTTCACGAAACACTAATGTTTTATGTTCTCACACATCTTGACTTTTAACGTGGATACAGGGTATATATTTGAACAAAAATGCATGTCCCAGAAATGGGGGCTGGTGTGTAAAACACGCTTTTAAAAACAGCTGGGTTTCTTTGCTGCAGCAGCTGGTGACCCCAACAGTGTGGGGTTGATCGACGTCAACTCGCTGACGTCCAGGAAACAAATCCACCACGTTGTTTTTGAAAGTGATGACTTTCACACGAAGCTTTTTACATCTGGGCATCATTGTTGCACTTAGAGTTTACATTTTGATGGTTAAAAGAAAAAAATAATAATAAATTCTTATTTTGAAGACGGAAGGCTCTCTAATCAAAGCGTCTTTCGCTAATGTGTGTTCAAGTGAACATTCATATATAAATATTTATTTGTTATAGCCAGTTTAAAAAGACTTTCTGTTTTGTATTATTATTATTTATCCTTCATGTATTTATACCAAGAAAAAAATACTGTACTTTTTTAGTATTACCTGTTATGAAAGAAAAAAACCCATTGTGTTTCTTCTTGTCCATTGTACTGAAGTTACAACTTTTTTAGTTCTTGTATTTTAGATGAAAATGAGTAGTTTTTACGTTCCTATATTGACCCTTGTACATAAATGTCTTGGCTTGTACAGGGAACAAGGCAAGGATGGGACTGCTGACCTACCCGTGCATAGTTGGGAAATTTAGACAAACTATTAGCTGGGGAAAAAAGGATGAGTTTTTTTGGAGGAAAAACAACTTCTTTCTTTGTCCTTTGTAGCTCCTTTTTTTCTTTCATTGTTGAGAGAGTTGTCTGTCGAACAATTCTTTAATAAAATGTTATGTTATTCAGAGAAATCGTCAGTGTTTTAAAGACATGAGTGAAAAAGTAGACTGGTGGTGTTTGGCTAAATTAAAAAAATAGACAAGTGAAAACCTGATTGCTGTTAGCAACAAATAATCCTCTGACGTGTTGGGCTCCTGTTGGCATTCAAGTATGAAACCTTTAATGGCGCACCAAGGACTTCACTAACTTCCATTTTAAAATCAAGTTATCTTTATTGCAACCAGCAAACCCTTTAATATAAAAAGCACCAAGGTGATGTGCCTCGGTGCCTGTAGCATGGTAGCATGGGTAGCTGTAAAAAAGTGGCGCTCCAACCTCTACTGACCCGGGATAGTTATTATAATACCTTTTTTGCTTTGGCATTGACAGAAATGGGGAGTTAAATTTGTGTTTATTTCAAAAACAAAGTGTTATTTTGAAATTCTAGCAAACTAAATTTAGTGAAAATATGGTGATACAATGATACAAGCCTTTAGTTCCTCTTAATTTTGACTGGGTGAGCTGAAACAGAGAGGCGGACAGACAGACAGATGGACGGATACATACAGCCACAAACAGATGCACTAACTGATTCCTGTATGCCTCCATTTCACCAAGGTATAATAATAAATAACCCACTGATACAAAGACAGTTCAAACATATTTGCTCACCAAATGTATGTAAAAAGTTGCAGTACCTCCAAATTAGGCTTGGGGTTGTAAGTTTGGTTAACGAGCTGTGACTCCACTATCAGGTGTAGGTGTGACAGCGGGTCTCTGATCCAGAGAAAGTCTGACATCAGGTCAATAGCCGGAGCTGAAGCGTGCCATCACTGTCACAAACCTTTTCCAATAATTCAATGTGAATCCAAAAGCCACATGCAACACTGAACATCCACAGACGCCATTTCTATCTTTAACAAAGGGTTTGGTCATTTGTTTTTGCAAAAACTACAAAAAGCAGTGCTTCTGTTCCCAAATCAGCACTAGAATAAATCTAGTCTTAGCTGATGACTTGGAGTGCTAGCTTTATTCTAGCATGATATTCATTAATACAATAAAATAGAGTTAAAGTAAGCTCTAGAGTCTGGTGTGAGAGCAGCCTGTAGCCTCCTATTAAACAAGTGAACCACTGGGGAACTCTGCTGTGGCTGTCTGGCAGTACAAGGAAGCCAATGCCCAACAGTAAGAAAAAACCCTCTAAGTCAGTGTTACTTATGTTTTCTTGTGGGCTGGTACAGTGGTTAGCGCTGCTGCCTCACAGCTAGAAGGTTCCAGGTTCGAATCCCCAGGCTGGCAGGGGTGGGAACCTTTCTGTGTGGAGCTTGCATATTCTCCCTGTGCTGTGTGGGTTTAGGTTTCCTCCCACAATCCAAAGACATGCGTGTTAGGTTAATTGGTGACTCTAACTGTCCCCAGTATGTGTCTCTGATAGGCCCCTAGAATAGAGGGTTAGGGTGTCTACTAGTGAAGCACTTGGAGTGGTCTTTGTGACCAGAAAAGCGCTCTAGAAGTGCAGGTCCTTGTGCCAGTGTCACTACTATCTGTTGCCTTAGATAAAGTCATCACTGATACTGTAGCTGCAAAAATATTGTTAAAAACAACCCAACAAATTAAAATGTGGCTAATGAGCTCCATAACACTGAGCATTCTTATGACTTTGCTACTCTGGCATTTATGGCAAATTCATTTTTACTCCTACGTTGTGCCAAATCTGTCTTTCAGTGCTGCTAGTATTTGCATTTGTGAATGTTATGCATTAATGTTCCTCTGCTTTGCCCAGCTTTCCCCCTACCTCCACCAGTCTCGTGCACATAAACACGTGCGCAACATCCTGCTATCTCTCTCTCTGCGTTGTGTTATTGTTTATAACTTTTTTAAAAGCCCCGAGGCCTGCGCCTCCCGGTCACATGGTCTCCAGCCCGTCTTCCTCCTCCTCCTCCTCCTCCTCCTCCTCTTCTTCTTTTTTCTTTCCCCATGTTTGCACGCGCGTGCTCGGGGGGGGGGGGGGCTTAGAGCAGCGTAAAACTTGAAACATAAATCAGGCTCCCATAAATAATGACCGCACTTCCCTTTACATCTCCGTTGGACTAACAGACAATAAAAACACCAATAAGCAGAGATTGGATCTAATTTATTGCCTCATAAAACTAGACGGAGAGCTCGGCTCGGCTTCAGCAGCGCGCATGGAAACAGCGCAGCTATTAGCGTGCGTGCTCAAAGGCGCACGGGCAATTTTCCAAAAGTAGAAATTTAACGCTATAAAAAATGTTTGAAGAAAAGTCCTATTAGGCAGAAAATATGTCAAAGTAGCTCCGGCTGTCGGGTATGATCATAACGTTATTCTGCAAACAATATGTGTTGGACAATAGTAATTATAGTAGGCTAATTAGGATGTGAATTATTACTATAATTACAGCTGTAATATTAGTAGTAGTGTGTGTGGATCAGTAGCCTAAACCAGAGGACTGTAAATTATTGTTAACTGTTATTATTATGTTAACACTTTCTTTTTCTCTTATTTGCCTGTTTTCAATATAATATTAAAATACTGAAACAATCACAATTGCAACGGATAATTGGCAGTTATTAAGCATCAATTAATGTTATTTATAATTGAAGTAATATTTAAATAGTGTTAGGAAATGAAAAGGAATTCCCGACCCTACCATCAGAACAGAAAATAAAATAAAACTAAATAACATAAAATAATCATCACGTCACCCAATCCAAGCTCTGCTAGTGTGGAACAGCCTTGCGGGGAAAAAGCTTCATTTTCTCCACACACATAAATAAATAAATAAATTGGTAAAAAGTCAGCCATAATAATAATAGGCTGGGTATTGTGCTGCTGCAGCTTGCATGTGCCGTGTGTGTCCACGCAGCCTCGGCCTACCCACTGGCTGACCTTTTCTGCTGCGCTCAATGGCGCTCACTCCCACACGCATTTCTGCTTTTTTTCTGCCTCTTTCTCCCAGCCTGGGGGTGAAGAAAGCATGGGAACACAGAGGGAGACGGCAGAGGGGTTTGAGAAAGGCGAGATGCTGCCGCAAAAAACGCAAAGCTGTGCCTCCTTTACTTTTTTTTTTTTTAAACTGAAGGTGGGTTTTGCGGCTCTGTCTACGTAATGGCTGTGCGCAAAAATAGAAAACCGTGCTGATCCGTGCGTCTAAAAATGGAGAAGGCATAGTGAGGAAGACTGGATGTTTTCTTGTTATTTAGGGAGCAGAGAGGGGCTGCTGTCAAGCCCTTTGCAGGCACAGCAAGATTGATGACCGCACTTGTTTGTGTGCCGCCCGGGGCTCCTCGGGCCCTGCTCAGAATATCCCCTGCTAGATACCCGGGCTCTGGATCTCCCTAAAAAAAGCCCCTCCGTGCGCCCTGGTGAGTCTGAAGAGCACTCTGCGCTTCCGCTCACCGTCCAAATGGACGCCGCTGCTGTCGTGTTTCGCTCTTTAAGGAGCAGCAGCGGGCCAGGCTGGCGCTCGGCTTCTTCCTTCACCGGCACGGTGCGACCTCGCGGTGAACTCGCCCTCTCCCTCTGCGTAAACACGCCAACATTTTTCATACAGCACGGCAGAGAGCAAACGAGAGAGGCAGTGGAAGGGGAGCAGCGGTGTCTACGCAGGCAGAACCGGGGGCCACTTTAGTCCCTGGTCAGGCTTCTCCCTCACACGTATCCTCAGCTAATCGACGTGAACCGGACAACACAAAATGGCACACTTACACATCCAGGCGCCCTCTTTGCCTCTCCTCAAACCTATGCCTACGCCTGTCTGCTCCATCTGGCTGGGTAGAACCGCCACCATCGTCTTCGCCTGATCTGCTGCGCCATCTAAAACCCTCTCCAAGTTTACTGAGCCTGACTGGTACAGTTTTTTGTCCCTGTCACATTGTCTAAGATTGATGACCTGGATTATGTAAAGACTTTTTTTTTTAATTTCCCCTCCCTAAAGGGACATATTGTGGACGGTGCTGATGGGCTCCGCACACCTAATGTTAACCGTCATTACATCAGCCAGAAGACTGGGAGGAAAAATATGTCCAGGAGATGCTCCTATTGTTTGCGCGCACCAGCGGGCTGGGATGAGCGCAAACCCGCCGCCCACACTGCGCACATGGTGACCGGACACGTCCTGGTGTTTTTTCACCCCCTGATGAGACGAAACAATCACATATATTCTGGCATTTAGCCGTTCTGTTGCAAAGCATTTGGTAGGGGAAAAAAAAAAAAAAAAAAATCCCACTCCTTCTCCTCACGGCCATCTCCGCCGCCAGGCCCAGCTCCGAGATTGGCTGATTTGGGGTCATGTGACCAGGAATTGGCTGCAATTTCCCCCATAGTTCTTCAGTTTAGCCTATCCAGGTCCCCATACGCTAGTAATATCACCAATATACACAATTATTATATAGCCACCGCATTTACGCCTCTGCGGCCGGGAGCCCACATGCTCGTGCGTTTTTTCACCTCGCTTTATTTTTCCAAAAAGCCATATTGTATTGTGTGCGTGTGGGAACGTGCGTGCGCGTATGTGTTTTGCCTTTTTTTTTTTTATTTTGGGGAAGGGATTGTTCAGGGGGTCTCGCTGTTTGAGGGTGAAGCCGGTCTGAGGAGCTATGAATTTTGAATTTGAGAGGGAGATCGGTTTTATAAACAGCCAGCCTTCTCTAGCAGAGTGCCTGACGTCCTTCCCTGCCGTCCTGGAGTCATTTCAAACTTCATCAATCAAGGAGCCGACAGTAATTCCGCCTCCCTTCGAGCACACCATCCCCAGCCTCAGCCCCTGCACAGCTAGCCAGCCGAGACCGGCTGCGAGGAGCCAGCAGAGCCGAAGAAGCTCCGCCACCAATGCTCTCCAGGCGCACAACCATCACCGAGGCGCGCAGCAGCCGTGCCCGCCCGGCCAGGCTCCCGCCCCGGCCACGGCGAGCACGGCCGGTCCGCTGGGCCACGAGTTCCCCTGGATGAAGGAAAAGAAGTCATCCAAGAAGTGCCCCAAGCAAGGAAGCGGCTCTGGTGGTGGTGGTACCTCCATGATACCCCCCACCTCTTCATCCCCTTCGCCAACCGCCGCTGGGTACGGTTCGGCGAGCATCGAGTCACCCACAGGTCGGTATAAAGCTGGGATGCAGGGGCCGCCATGTGTGTGTGTGCGTGTGTGTGTGTGTGTGTGTGTGTGTGTGTGTGTGTGTGTGTGGTGGGAAATGTGCGCACCGTGATGTAAACCATTATTTCACATCCATTTCAGAATTATGCACTGCGTGCTAAATGCCATTTCCGTTTCCACCGTCATTTTTGCAGCTTGTGCCTGCATGTGTGCAGTCCACTGACTGCTGTGTCCACAGACAAGCCACGGGGAGCCACATCCACACCACTGCATTATGCTGCAGTGCCTTACACATTATTTCATCATGCAATAAAAAAAAAAAAGAGAGAAAATGCAGCCGTTACGCACAAAAATCCATATGTGGTGCAGACTTTCCAAACCTGCGTAGATGGTTATGTATGCACAACATACAGCTACCATTTCCAAATGAATGCCAGCCATGTCCCATTATTTATAGTGAGTAAAGCTATGAATATGTGAAGATTTTCTTCCCTTCATCCACCCTGAAGAAGGCTGCTGCAGCGGCCTGATTCACTCCGTTTATTGTGTGCTGGATCAGCAGCAGCAGCGTCACCATACATTATATATTCATCACACTACAGAGATGGTCGCCATATTGGATGGCGGTAGGAAACATAATGTAGAATGGTGGGGGTGGGGACAGAGCTACACCAGCACAGAAAACCTTTTCTGCACCATGGCGTTTCTGTTTCCTACACACAACAATATCACTTAATTGTCTTTTTTAACTCTCATTTTAAATCATGCCAAATTCATCTCTAACGAAACTGCTATTTACAGGCTCTTATCTGTGGACGACGTCACTGACATGAGCTGCTGGGCTGTCTGCACTTATTTTCCTGACACATCCCGCCACAGCCGTTTCACGTCCACATCCCCACATTTCCACACACATTTCCTTCCAGCTCTGTGATTTATTTGCGTTCCTCTTTTCCACATTTCTCCCCGATCACACACACACACACACACACACACACACACACACACACACACTGCAAGCCTCTGGCAGCATTCATGCTGCACTCCAGGATTTACAAGCGAGGGAAACGCACTTTAATTTCTATCATGATCATCTGTCTTTATCTGCGCTTTGTCTGGGTTTCCTTTGTTTTTGTTTTTTTTGTTTTTACAAACACTAAATTGGTTGCCCTTACAGTTATGACTTTGGCTGCTACTGTAATTGGAAGGTGTATTTTTATGAGACTTTTTGTGTTTTATTACTGTTTTATTACAGACAAAAGTGCCTGGGGGGGCTGGGGGTTGAAGCTTTTTATTGTTATTATTTGTTGTATTCTTATTTCTTCTGCGCAATAAAACACAGGAAGTTTGGCGGGCTGTCCATGAGGAGGTCTCCAGTTACATGTTTGGAGGGGAGAAATAATGAAGATTATTATGCGCAATAAATCGAGATAATTTCTCTTTCCTGTCTCTGTCATTGTTCCCATGCAGAGCCGAGCCAGGCGGGTGTGGACGCTGGGGGAGCGGGATCCCGGCGGCTGCGCACCGCCTACACCAACACGCAGCTGCTGGAGCTGGAGAAGGAGTTCCACTTCAACAAGTACCTCTGCCGGCCCCGCAGGGTGGAGATCGCCGCCCTCTTGGATCTGACCGAGAGGCAGGTCAAAGTCTGGTTCCAGAACCGGCGCATGAAACACAAGCGCCAGACCACGCACCACCGAGACGGCGGCGGGGGGAGCCACGAGTCCGGCGACCCGGGCGGGTTCGAGCCGCTGGAAGGCGCCGACGCGTCCTCTCCCTATTCCAGCCAGCCGCTGGAAGCTTCTGGAACCGGGGAGGCAGCTTTGGAGAGCGAGCCGGGGGACGGCAATCCATCTACGGCCGCCGCTTCCACCGCCTACGCCAATGACAGCGGGGACAATGCGCGGCCTACGCAGGAAGAGGGCGGCCGCGCGACCCTCCCCGAGCGCCCACGGCTGCCGGGCGCGCCAGGCTCCTCTGACGCCGCCGAAGGCTCGGGCCTCATCCCGCGGAGTGAAACCGGGCCCGCCACAGGAGCGGCCGGGCCCACCGACCCGTCCTTCCCGGAGCAGCCGGACTCGTCCGTCACAGCCGCCGCCCCGTCCGCTCGTCCCGCCGCGTCTTCCGCGCTCCACGACTTGACTCTCTTCCCCGGGGATGCCTGCCTGTCGCCCAGCCTGCAGAGCTCCCTGGACAGCCCCGTGGACTTCTCCGAGGAGGACTTCGACTTGTTCACGAGCACACTGTGCACCATAGACCTGCAGCACCTCAACTTCTGAGGCCCACGGCATCGCTTCACGCGCACGCAAATTAGGACTAGCAAAAGGACCGAGAGCGGCCCGAGTGGAGAGACGTGGACTGTTGTTTAAAATCGCGCAACGCTTCTCTGCAACATTCCTGAAATATTTCTGAACGAAAATTAGGTTCAATTTTTTTAAAAAAATATCTATTTTATCATTTCAGGGTAAATTCTAGCTTAAGATGGATACAATTAATTTAAACTTTTTCTTTCAGGAAACGAAAGGATTTCCCTTCCATTCAGTCGATGGATTTTTTTTTCTTTCAACTTGTCCAAATTTCAGGTATTTACGGCTTTTCTTGTTTTAATTTTTAGAATTAATTTGCATCTCTTTTTTTTATTTTATTTTTGTGATGAGCCCTTTTCCGCGGGAGTGCGTCCCGGAGCAGCTCCGCGGATCTTAAGTAACTTCTCAGGAACCGTTTATGGTGTCTACGGGCAGACTGAGCCGGGCTGCTTTGAATGGTGAACAATGAAGGAGTCCCCCTCCGTGAACGGACAGGAGACACGACCTGCTGACGAGGACCCGACCTTTAGACCCTACTTTATTTATTCAGATTCTTTAATAGTGAAAATCCAAATTATTTATTGTACATATATTTTCATAGTGGAATAATGATAATAAAAAAATGCACACAAACCTTAATGATGTGCCTATGCAGTTTCATTTTATGACTTATGAATTAGTGAAGACGGGGGAGTTGGGCAGATGGGGTGGGGTATTTTACTGACATTATTAGGTCAATAAAATATGTAGCCTAATAATGTTATTTATTATACATTTGAAAAAATTTTTTTTTTTATATAAATGTGTTCTCAAATTTACGGCCACTTTAAGGCAAACTTATTTTCCAATTTCCTTCATTTTTATACGCTAATCTTTGTAGCCTTGGCCTCGTAGTTTCTGTGCAACGCTGCGCCAGCCTCCTCTGAAGCCCAGCACGGCGCGTTCATGGCGCAGCTGCCATGTTTGCTCAGAGATGCGGCTGACGCGGGCAGAGGCCGTCCAGAGCCGCAGCTAAGCTTAGCCTAGCAGGCCTCCCCGCCACCGGCGCCCAGCACGCATGCGTGCTGGCACAAAAACGCCTGGCACAACACCGGCGTTTTTCCTGGGATTTCAGACGGCGCGCGAGGCGCTGCTCGCCCGCTGCCCGGGCGCGCGGGGACGCAGGCCAACCGGCCGTTTACCGGCAGGCTGAAACGTGGGGCTGGGGGGGGGGGGCGAGGGAGCAGCTCTGCGGTCCTCCTCCCGCAGAGTCAAAATGGCGCTGCAGACAAAGCGGGATGTGAACAATGAGCAGTGGCAGCCATTACAGGACGACTGCTCCGCTGTGACAGGCTGGCTGTGTGTGTGTGTGTGTGTGTGTGTGTGTGTGTGTGTGTGTGTGTGTGTGTGTGTGTGCGTGCGTGCGTGGGAGAGGAGAGGTGGAGGAATGACCTTTTTTATTTTAGTGTAGGAGGCAGGCAGCTGGCTGCCTTTTCTTCTCACGACTATAATAATAATAATGATGACAGCAGCACATTTTATTCCTGGGCAGTTTGTGTTATTTCTTGATTGCTCAGACATAAAAATACAGAAAATGGCCTCATGCTTCCTTTAAACTTTGCTGCAGTGACCTGCTTAGAAACTGTAAAATGACTAAAGATGCATATTTTTATTTAGTAGATAAAGTCAGACTAAAACAGCACATGAATCAAAATTACGTGTAAATGTTACTCAAGCTGTAGTACAAAAATGAATAAAAATGCTTTGAATTGCTTCTCAATTATGTGACTACTGATTAAGCAAAGTTCAAAGTGTGGAAAATTTGTATTTTCTATTTTTTAGGCTGAAGCAACTGGAAAATAACATTTTTGAGCAAGAAGAGGGAAAAGTAAAACATTTTGCTCCATAATGACGAGGAATCCAAATTAGCTCAAAACCTCAGAGGTCATTTTTGGAGCTTTTTTTATGACAGTAACAGCCATTTTGACCAATCCACCTTATTTGTAGCCTCCACGATGGAAATTGACGTACCCATCAAGCCCTTGGGTAACCAGGACTTGATGGGTGTCAAGATGATAAACTGAGAAACATCAAGTACAATTCCAGCCTTCCTGCATTAGTGAATCCTCTAACTTTAGCTAGCAGGAATTATATGTGAATTATATGCACAACTTCTGGTACAAGTTTGAACGTGGGGTTGGCATGGAGACGGGACACTTTTCCTTGTTAAAAAACAATGACTTTGGCATCAAAAATGCAGGAACGTGGCGTTTGCACCTCAAAAAGAGTAATATAATCATACCACTTCCTACGACTACGGAGGGATGGGAAGATGACGTTAAAAAGTGGCCTGGTAGACTGCAGCTCTGTTAGTTAGCGCCACTGCCAAAATGCTAACGCTGTAAACAAATAAAAGCTCTGAGATATATCAGTGTTTCCACTGCAAAAAAGTCGGATGCATTTTGTTAAAATATGTTGGACATAATCAGATTCACCTCAGAGCAGACGTAGAATCTAGTCAGAGCCACAGAGAACCACAACGCCGTGCTTTGGTGTTTTAATGTCGTTGTAAAACAGACAGCTGCAGCTGTTCGCCTTTATCCTGAAATTAAAATGCTCATGCTGCCGTCATGCCATGAGTGCTTCTTATTCAGCTCAACATGTACAGACATTTTCTGACAATTGTTCAAAATTTTATTGATCTATATTTTGAGATGATTTAAAAATTAATGCATGCTGAAGCTGCTAATATCAAGTCCATATCGTTCCAATGCAGCAAACTGCAAAACAAACAAAAACAACAATAAAGAAACCATTCAATATCATCCTTAAGTTGTTAAGCCTTAGGAAGCAAACTGTTAATATATTTTAATTTATTATTGTAGCGAACTCAATATGAGCACCCTACTTGGCTTGCCAAGTGGGTTGACCCTATTGGCGACACAGGTAGGGTGCGGGACTCCAGAGCGGGAGGCGTGAGTTTGAATCTCCCGGTGGGACGTCACCATGTCGAGCAGCACGTTACATTGGTGTCAGAAGTGGGATTTACTGGTTCCCAAGCTGTGGTGCGGCGCTGACATCGGGACGATGTCAAGAACCAGAGGGGAGTAGTGTAGCGAACTCAATATGAGCACCCTACTTGGCTTGCCAAGTGGGTTGACCCTATTGGCGACACAGGTAGAGTGCGGGACTCCGGAGCGGGAGGCATGAGTTCGAACCTCCCGGTGGGACGTTGTCAGTTGGCGCGCACGTTACATTATTTTACTTAATGCAGTCTTGCATCTGGTGACATATAAGCGTCAGATCTGTGACATTCATACGAGTGAAAACATACCTGGTGCTGTTGCGTCTGTCCTGTGTCTGTCCCACCGATGACACCAACAGTCCTTTTTAGTTTTCAGTGCATCATCTGCTCACTGCTGTTGAAGCCACAGATTTAGCTGTGCTTATTTGTGAGGAGCCTCACATCACGAACAGCAACAGGTACCAGAACTACGCAAAAACTACGCAAAAACAGGTATGTGGACTATACATTAAAACGGATTTAAAACACTTTTAAAAACACTATTTTAAATGCCCCACTTCTCCACTCTTGCTGACTGATTTAACACTACTTCAGCCGAAACCGGAAGTTGCGCCCATAATTGTTTCTACAGCAGCAGCTTGATAGTTGGATCAGTGAGGTTTGTGGCTGGTGAGGCAGTGACTCCCAGTCACAGTTACAAATACATGAACCAACAGAATGAGCTTAAATTTAACATTCAATTTAAAGTTTGCATGATTTTACAACCTGATTATCTTATTTTTGAAATGTGATTTTACAAATAAAGTTATGAACAAAACAAGTGTAGTCATTTTATTGAATTGGCTCGAATGTGCAGCGAATTGAAGTTCAGTTCTGCAGCTTTTTATGATGAAGGGAAGAAGCAGAAGTGGGTTTGCACGCTGGACTGTCATTGCAGAAAAAGGCAGTGGAAGTTCTCCTCCTGTAATTCTAGCTCAGAGTCTCCATGTTTTCACTTCACAGCACTCCTGAGCAGATCCTCCATCAGTAAAATGCATCAAGTTATTTTACAAACAATTTTTTGGGGCACAAAATTCATTTGTGTTTGGCCAACAAAGAATGTTAAAATTCTAACATTATTCGCTCTGCACCCTCCCCTGTGTTGCAGCTCCACAGTTTACACTAATTCAGTGCAAATTCAAGTATATTGAGCAATTATGCATTGTCTTTCCTTTACTTAGAAATGAAGCCCATTCGCCTGTCCTTCTGGACAATAATCTTCGTGACTTTGTTATAAAAATCCTTATCTTCTTTTAGTTTTAAAAGTCTCAGTGAGGTTATTGCCAGGGATGGAGGTCGACCTTGTTTGTAGTGTTTTCAAACCTTTCCACAGATGCTGTTGTAGCTGGAACAGCACCAGCTGGAGTAAATGTCTGATTGAAGCAAACCTTTTTTTTTTTTTCATTATTTATTGCCTTTGGTGTTTTGATTAAATGTCCAGTTTTGAGAAATTTTTAAGCTTAGATAAAGAATCTTCCATTTCCTAGGCAGTGAGAAATAAGAAGAGTTCCAGTGCACTTGACTTGAACATTTTATCTTAAACTAGTGTATTGGTGCTTACCCTGAGCAGAAGAGCAACAGCAGGACTTGAATAAACTTCTGTACTCATGGTGCTCATGTATGCCCCCCTTGGTCCGGCAGAGGTACTACATCCTGATTTTTTGGTGCAGTTCTACACTTTGGTCCATAAGTATTTGGACACTGACACAAGTGTTGTTATTTTAGCTGTTTACCAAAACATATTCAAGATACAGTTAGGGCTTAAAATGTAGACTTCCGGATTTAATTTGAATATATTTACATCCAATTTGGAGTTACAGTTTAGAAACTTGCAACCATTTTTGAGCCCATTTCATGGGCTCAAAATAATTGGACAAATTAACATGACCATAAATGAATGTTCATTTTTAATACTTTGTTGAGAATTCTTTGCAGACAATGGCTGCCTGAAGTCTGGAACCGATGGACATCATCAGACGTTGGGTTTCTTCCATTGTGATGCTTTGCCAGGCCTGTACTGCAGCTGTCTTCAGGTGGTGCTTGTTTGTGGGTCTTTCTGCCTTCAGTTTTGTTTTAACCAAGGCAAATGCTCGATCAGATTGAGATCTGGTGATTGACTCGGCCATTGCAAAATATTCCACTTCTTTGCCTTAAAAACTCCTGGGTTGCTTTCACAGTATGTTTTGCGTCATTGTCCATCTGTACTATGAAGTGGAATCTAATCAACTTTGCTGCATTTTGTTTAATCTGAGCAGACAGTATATCCCTGCACACCTCAGAATTCATCTGGCTGCTTCTGTCTTCTCTCGCATCATCAATAAACATGAATGAGCCAGGGCCCAGTGGAAGATGTGCAGGCCCATGCATCACACTGCCCCCACCATGTTTTACAGAAGATGTGGTGTGCTTTGAATCAGGAACCGTTCCAAGAGTTCTCCATACTTTCTTCTTCCCATCATTCTGGTACAGGCTAATTTTGGTTTCATCTGTCCAAAGAATGCTGGTCTAGAACTGGGCTGGCTTCTTTAGCTGTCTTACTATTTTTGAAGCTGACTACTGGTTTGTGTCAAGTGGTGAGCTGTCTGTATTTGCCCTCATGATGTCTTCTCTTTATGGTAGGCTTAGATACTGATACACCTTCTTCGTGGACAGTGTTCTTCACTTGGCTGGATGTTGTGAAGGGGCTTCTCTTCATCATGGAAGCAATCCATGAAGAAAATCCACAGAAAATTCACAGCTATAGCAGTCTCTGAAACCTGGCTTAATGCAGACCAGGCTCCCCTGATGGCAATAGAGGGATATCAGATGTTTAACATTAACAGATCTCAAAAAAAGGGTGGTGGTGTTGCACTGTATATTGATGACCTATATAGATGTAAGCTTGTAAATGAAATGTCCTTAGCACTACCAGGGATTCTGGAATGTGTTACTGTTGAGATTGACCTAGACAAAACAAAAAATCTAATCATAAGCTGCATATACAGAACGCCGGGAACTTGCATTGAGACATTCAGAGATAAATTAGTCGAGCTGTACAATAATATTACTAGTAAGAAAATGGTAGCAATTTGTGGAGATTTCAATATTGACCTACTTAATCCACATCAACAAAATGTAGTTACAGAGTTCATGAACTCTATGTACAGCATGAGTCTATATCCCACAATAACACATCCCAGTAGAATCACAGCTCACTCTGCTACACTTATTGACAACCTGTTTGTCAATGTTCTCGACAAGAAAATAGAAAGTGGATTATTGATAAATGATATAAGCGACCACTTGCCAATCTTTGCACTTATCCATGGCCACACGGGGCCCAACCCAGAAAAAATCTCAAAATCGTTCAGACACAAATCACCAAATGCAATCAGTTCTTTTAAAGAGGACTTGCTGAAGCAAGACTGGACAGAAGTCTATGTATCAGATGTAAATGAAGCCTATGACACATTTACAAACATTGTAACCACTCTTTATGAAAAAAACTGCCCATTAGTTAAAAAAAAGCTTAAACACAAATTTACTGACAAACCATGGCTAACCAAAGGACTACAAAAGGCGTGTAAAAAGAAAAATTTATTATATAAAGCTTTCATAAAGAAAAGGACAAAAGAAGCAGAGCAGTGGTATAAAACATACAAAAATAAGATAACATATATAATAAGATGTAGTAAAAGAGACTATTACAGTAAAGAACTGGAAAAAAACAAAGACAATATTAAAAATACATGGACAATAATCAACAGTATCCTTGGAAATAAAAGCAGAAATACCAGCTACCCAACTAACACTCCAAAAAATAATAAATCGACTCCGAATGTGAATATAGCTTCACCTGCAGATGAATTTAATAATTTTTTTGTTAACATTGGACCTAAACTGGCCCGAGAAATACCCACTACGGTGCCAACAGATGATTCAATATGCAATAACACTGCTGTAAAAGACACCATCTTCATAAAGAACACAGACGAAAGAGAGGTCATTGAAATTGTTAAATCGTTCAAAAGTAAAACATCTACTGACTGCGATGGTATTGATATGCTACTAGTCAAAACTGTTATCGAATGCATAGTGAAACCACTGACGTATATCTGTAACCTGTCTCTCCAATCAGGTATATTTCCCAATGCAATGAAAATAGCTAAAGTAATTCCAATTTACAAGACAGGCGACAGAGGGGAACTCTCCAACTACAGACCAATTTCACTATTACCGCAATTTTCCAAGATACTTGAAAAAATATTCTATGAGAGAATTGACAACTTCATACTGAAGAATGATTTATTGTGTGAGCAGCAATATGGGTTCAGACACAAAAGGACAACAGCATATGCCTTAATGGAATTTACAGAAAAAATATCAACAGCCATTGAAAATAAAGAGTATTCAGTTGGAGTATTCCTGGATCTTAAAAAAGCATTTGATACAGTAGATCACAATCTATTATTAAAGAAACTACAAAATTGTGGTATCAGAGGGGTAGCACTGTCCTGGTTAAGAAGTTACTTAAAGAATAGATATCAGTTTGTATGTGTTAACAACAAAAACTCAGAGCTACTGAAGGTCACCTGTGGAGTCCCACAGGGTTCAGTTTTGGGACCATTATTATTCAATATGTATATAAATGATATATGTAAAGTTTCAGAAAAAATGGACTTAATATTGTTTGCTGATGACACTAACCTGCTATGCAGTGGAAACAACTTGGAACAACTTCTGGATACACTCGGAAAGGAATTAGGAAAGCTGAAACTGTGGTTTGATTCAAACAAATTAACGCTCAATTTAAGCAAGACAAAATTTATAGTCTTTAACAACCATCACAACTACCCAGTACCCAAACTCAGTGTAAATCAGAATCAGAATCAGAATCAGAATCAGAATCAGGTTTATTGCCATTGTTCATGTAGTACACAAACTAGGAATTTGTCTCGGTACAATGCTGCAACATTAAACATGATAAGATAAGAGAAATAAACTATACATGTAATAAAGTGTAGGATAAGATTAAGTGATACTGGTCAACAGTTAAAATATATATTAGCCAGCAGCAGATACTGTGGAGAACTATATAGTGCAGTCGGTAATGCAGGAAGAAAACAGTGATGATTGACATGAGTCTGGTTGAGCTGCTGTACATGGTGCACGAGAGTCACTTAGTGTTCAGCAGTCTAATGGCAGAGGGGAAGAAGCTGTTCATGTGACGGGAGGTTTTAGTCTGGATGGACCGAAGTCTTCTACCAGAGGGGAGGGGGGCAAACAGTACGTGACCAGGGTGTGAGGGATCGGCTATGATCCGGCCAGCACGCCTCCGGGTCCTGGAGATGTACAGATCCTGGAGAGATGGGAGCTTGCAGCCGATCACCTTCTCAGCAGTGCGCACGACGCGCTGCAGCCTTAGTCTGTCCCTGGCAGTGGCTCCTGCGTACCACACGGTTATGGAGGTGGTGAGGATGGACTCGATGATGGCTGTGTAGAACTGCACTAACATCTTGGTGGGTAGCTTGAGCTTCCTCAGCTGCCGCAGGAAGAACATCCTCTGCTGGGCTTTTTTGATGAGTGAGCTGATGGTCAGCTCCCATTTGAGGTCCCTGGTGATGGTAGTGCCTAGGAAGCGGAAGGAATCAGCAGTGGTGATGGGAGAGCCTGAGAGGGTGAGGGGGGGCAGAGGAGTAGTGACTTTCCTGAAGTCTACAATCATCTCCACTGTCTTCAGAGCGTTCAGCTGCAGGTTGTTATTGCTGCACCAGGTCGCCAGCTGGGCCACCTCTCTCCTGTAGGCGGACTCATCGCCGTTGGAGATGAGCCCGATGAGGGTGGTGTCGTCCGCAAACTTGATCAACTTGACAGACTGGTGGCTGGAGGTGCAGGAGTTGGTGTAAAGGGAGAAGAGTAGGGGGGAAAGTACACAGCCCTGGGGTGATCCGGTGCTGATGCTAGTATAGTCTGAGACAGTCTTTCCCAGCCGCACATGCTGCCTCCGGTCCGTCAGGAAGTCGATGATCCACCTGCAGAGGGAGTCAGGCACGTTGAGCAGGGACAGCTTGTCCCGGAGCAGAGCGGGGCGGATGGTGTTGAATGCGGAGCTGAAGTCCACAAACAGGATCCTGGCGTAGGTTCCCGGGGAGTCCAGGTGCTGCAGGATGGAGTAGAGGGCCAGGTTGACTGCATCGTCTACAGACCTGTTGGCTCGGTAGGCAAACTGCAGCGGGTCCAGGAGAGGGGTGGTGATGGACTTGAGGTGGGACAGGACCAGGCGCTCAAAGGACTTCATGACTACAGAGGTGAGCGCTACAGGTCTGTAGTCATTAAGTCCAGTGATCCGTGGCTTCTTGGGGACAGGGATGATGGTGGAGGATTTGAGGCAGGATGGCACGTGGCATAACTTAAGGGAGGTGTTAAAAATGTCTGTGAATACAGGAGCCAGCTGTTTCGCACAGAGTCTCAGGGTGGAGGGAGACACGCCGTCTGGGCCGGGGGCCTTGCGCGGGTTCAGTCTGGAGAACTGTTTGAGCACATCCTGCTCACTGATGATAAGGGGAGGGGGGGAGGAGGGGGGGGTGCCTTAAATGAAGTAGGGAATGTGGAGGCTGTGGAGCTGGAGGGAGGGGGGGAGTTGGACACAGATGACGAGGTGTCAAAACGGGCATAGTGTTGGGACAGTCTCTGACAAAGGGCTTTGTCATCCTGACCTTTAGGAGCCTGAGGCCGATAGTTGGTGATCTGCCTCAGTCCTCTCCACACGGAAGCCGAATCATTAGCAGTGAACTGCTGCTGGAGTCTCTCTGAGTACACAGATTTAGCCCTCTTCAGCTCTCTGTTAAACCGGTATTTAACCTCCCTGTAGCAGTCCCTGTCTCCACTTTTCAGCGCTGCTTCCTTCTCCTTCCTGATCTGTCTGAGCTTGGCAGTGAACCAGGGCTTATCATTAGAGTACTTCACCCTGGTGCGTGATGGAAGAATGTTCTCTTCACAAAAGTGGATATATGAGTTCACAGTGTCCGTGTACTCATCCAGATCATGCGTGGCTCCTTTAAGCATGCCCCAGTCAGATATATCCATGCACGTTTCCAGCTTCTCCTCAGCATCACTGGTCCGGTGTAGAGATTGAAAGGGTATCCGAAACTAAATTCCTTGGAGTAATAATTGATAACAAACTGTGTTGGAAGCCACATATTAATTATATAAAAGGTAAAGTATCCAAATCAATTGCAATATTACACAGAGTGAAAAATTTGCTGAATCAACCCACACTATACACCTTGTATCATTCATTAATACTCCCATACATGACATATTGTAATGAAGTATGGGGAAATACATATAAAACAAACATATATCCACTCTTTATGCTTCAAAAGAGAGCTATTAGAATAATCAACAAAGCAGCTTACAGGGAACCAACAAACCCACTTTTTCTTAAACAAAAAACTCTCAAGTTGAAAGATCTGATCGACTTTAAAACCGCAATAATAATGTTCAAAGTGAAGAATCTATCACTGCCCGCAAATATCCAAAAGTTGTTCCAAACAAGGGAGAAACGATATCACTTCAGAGGAACATGTATATTTCAAAAGCCTACAGTGAGAACAACTACCAAGCAACACTGTATTTCAGTGCAAGGTGTCAGATTATGGAACGATTTTGGACCTGAATTAAAATCATGTACAAAGCTTGGACAATTTAAACAAAAACTAAAGGAAGAAATACTCCAAACATATTTACAAGACGACATGTAAACTCACATAAGGATTGACATTTCCAGCCTGTGTTGTGTTATAGCTTAGTTTTTCTTTTTTCTCTGTGACACTATGTCTTAGATTTGTTTTTGAATAGTAACCGCTTAACTTAGACTAGCTCAGTTTTCTTTTTCTCTCAGTCATATTTTGTCTTAGCCTTGTTTTAAATTGTAATCGCTCTTGTCTTGTTTTCTCTTTTTTCTCCTTTGAATTCTTGGATGGAATATGGGTGGGCAATATAAGCTGCGGCTTCAGCCATCACCCATTTCGGATAACTCACGTGGAATTGTATAGTAGAAGGAGTTTTTGTCTAATTTGACCTTGTTGTTATATTATACAGTTTCTTTTAACCTGTAATGTACTATCCGAAATAAATTCATTCATTCATTCATTCATTCATTCATTCAATCCTGCAATCATCCACCACTGTTTTCTTCTGTGAACATCCAGGCCTTTTTGAGTTCCTGAACTCACGAGTGGGCTTTTTTTTTTTTTCCCTCAGAATGTACTAAACTGTTGATTTGGGCCCTCCAAGCATTTCCACTATCTTTTTGATGTATTTCATCTTTTTTTTAGCCTAATGGTGGCCTGTTACACTTTCATCAAGAGCTCCTTTGACTGTATGTTGTGGGTTCACAGCAGCAGCTTCCAAATGCAAATGCCACACCTGGAATCAACTCCACACCTTTCACCTGCTTGACTGATGACGGATTAGCGAGTGAATAGCCCATGCAGCCCACGAAATAGCTTTTGAGGCAATTGTCCAATTATTTTTTGAGCCACTGAAATAAAATGGGGAGACTTAGTATAAAAATAGTCACAGTCCCTCAAGCATAATTCCATTTTCTATGTGAATACCTACACATTAAAGCTTAGAGTCTGCATTAAGCCCATATTGATTATATATGTGTATCTTGAATATGTTTTGGTCTTCTTCTTCTTCTCTTGGCTTTGGTGACCTTTAGGGGTCTTCAGAGCAGATCATCTGTCTCCATCTCACCCTATCCCTTCATCTTCCTCTGTAACACCAACACTCTCCTCTCCTTCACTACATCCATGAATCTTCTCTGTGGTCTTCCTCGTTTCCTCCTGCCTGGCAGCTCCATCTTCAACATCCTTTGTCCAGTATCTCCACTATCCCTCCTCTGATGTCCAAACCATCTCAGCCTTGCCTCTCTTACTTTGTCTCCAAACCGCTCAACCTGAGCTGTCCCTCTGATATATTCATTTCTAATTCTGTCCCTCCTAGTCACTCCATATGAAAATTCTTAGCATCTTCAACTCTGCCACCTCCAGCTCCACCTCCTGTCTTTTTGTCAGTGCCACCATCTCCAAACCATACATCATAGCAGGTTTCACTACTGTCTTGTAAATCTTCCCTTTCACTCTTGCTGCTCTCGTTCTGTCACAAATCGCCCCTGACACTTGCCTCCACCAGCTCCCCCCTGCCTGCACTCTCTTCTTGACCTGTCATGCATTTTCCGTTGCCTTAGATGGTTGACCCCAGGTATTTAAACTCATCTACTTTCACTAATGCTACTCCTTCCATCTTCACCATTGCACCAGCCTTCCTCTCATTCACACTCATGTATTCTGTCTTGCTTCTGCTGACTTTCATTCCTCTTTTCGTCAGAACATACCTCCACCTCTACAGGTTCTCTTCCACATGCTCCCTACTCACACTACAGATCACAATGTCGTCTGCAAACACCATGGTCCACGGAGACGCCTGCCTGACCTCATCTGCCACTCTGTCCATCACCATGGCAAACAAGAATGGGCTCAGAGCTGATCCCTGATGTAATTCCACTCCCACCTTGAGCCCATCTCTTACTCCTATGGCACACCTTGTCACTGTCTTGCTGTCCTCAAACATGTCCTGAACCACCCTCACATACTTCTCTGCCACTCCTGACATTCTCACCACACTTCCTCTCTTGGCACCCTATCATATACTTTCTCTAGAGCTACAAAGACACAATGCAACTCCTTTTGCCTTTCTCTATACTTCCTCATCAACACTCTTAGAACAAACATTGCATCTGTAGTACACTTTCTTGGCATGAAACTGTACTGCTGCTCAATGATTGTCACCTTTCCTCTTAACCTGGCTTCAACAACTCTTTCTCAGATCTTTGTAGTGTGGTTGATCAACTTTATGCTTCTTTAGTTACTACAGCTCTGAACATACCTTTGTTCTTGAAAATTAGAACCAAAACACTTCTCCACTCCTCAGGCATCCTCTCACTCTCCAAGACTGTGTTAAACAATCTGGTTAAAAAGTCCACTGCCATCTCTCCTAAATATCTCCATACCTCCACAGGTATGTCATCTGGACCAACCGCCTTTCCATTCTTCATCCTCTTCAAAGCTGCCCTCACTTCCGCCTTGCTAATCCTCGGGACTTCCTTGCTCACCATCTTTCCTTCATCCGTCCTCCTGTCTCTCTCATTTTCTTTATTCATCAGCTCTTCAAAGTACTCCTTCCACCTTCTCAACACACTTTTGTCATTTGTTTGTACGTTACCATTTCTGTCCTTAATCAAGTTAACCTTCTGCACATCCTTTCCAGCTCGATCTCTCTGTCTAGCCAATTGATACAACTCCCTTTCTGCTTCCTTTGTGTCCAGCATCTCATACAACTCACTATTTGCCTTTTCCTTTGCCTTTGCCACCTCTCTCTTTGCCATGCGCCTAGATTCCAAATACTTCTGTCTACTTTCTTCATCTCCCTGACTATCCCACTTTTTTTTTGCTAACCTCTTCTTTTAAATACTTTCCTGTATGTCCTCATTTCACCACCAAGTCTCCTTGTCTTCCGTCCTCTGTCCACTGGATACACCACATACCTTTCTACCCATTTCAATCAATACTTTTGCTTTACTTTCCCAGTCATTTGGTAATTCTTCCCTACCACCCGGAGCCTGTATCAACTTCCTGAACTCTGTGTGACCTTCTTCCTTCTGTACCTTCCCTCACTTAATATTTGGCTCTGCCTTCTCTGTCTTCCTCCTCTTGCTTTGCAAAGTCATCCTACAGACTATCATCCGATGCTTTCAAGCTACATTCTCCCCTCCCACCATCTTACAGTCTCCTATCTCTTACAGAGTTCTCTTTCTGGATAAGATGTTGTCCACCTGTGCTTACCTTCCTCCACTCTTGTAAGTCACCCAATGCTCCTCTCTCTTCTTGATGTATGTGTTCACCACAGACATTTCCATCCTTTAAGCAAAATCCACAACCATCTGTCCTTCCACATTTCTTTCCTTAAGACCATACCTGTCCAGGACCTCCTCATCACCTCTGTTCCCTTCACCTGCATGTCCATTAAAGTCTGCTGCAATCACCTTGAATATGTTTTGGTAAACATCTAAAATAACAAAACTTGTGTCAGTGTCCAAATACTTATGGACCTAACTCAATATCAGGTTAGGAAGACGAAATATATTATATAGATATATGTGTAGGGCATTACCTAGACTATAGAAAGTGAGGACACACAATAAAACTGAATTTATTTATTTGAACAAGAACTATGCAGATTCAGCAATTTTGAACATAAATATTGTTGAAATGATTGGAATCATTCAGATATTAATTACATTTAGACCCACAGGACTGTTCAGTGGATAAATAATAATAATTATATTTATTTGTTATTATTTCTTTTTTTTAATTTTTCATGATGACAGGTCCTCTGACTGCACATTACTGAGTTGAATAAACTTCATGTCTTGCCTGGCTCTAGACCCTTTATTAAATGCCACAAGATTAAAATGGATATGAATTGGATTTGAGTGCCATAATTGAGCAATATTACAAGAGAGGGAGTAAGATATTTTTATCCGCTACATGTTGGGCATATGATGTATCACACCTGCAGTTACTATATTCATTGATACCATACAAACCTTGAGTGTAATATTGCTTTTATACAACAGTTCCGCAAGCACAATTTATTAAATGACAGCAATATTGGACAAAATATTATGATTTGTTTGTTTAAACAGTTATTTTGTACAGCTGAGAAAAAACATAGTCCCTTCTAAATGTAGTCAGTAACTGTTGCTAAACATCTCAATCAGCATGAAGATGTCAAGTGTCATTTCACACACATCTAAACAAATTAAATATTTTCAAATGCAAAAGTCAGTGTTTACAAAACATACCAGTCACATGTTGAGTCAGTACCGCAGAAGGGTTGAGACTGCAGAGTGGCCAATGCTAGTGGCTAGTTAGCAGTTTGGCTTCAGCACATTTCACTCACTTTTTCTTGGCATTTTCAGATAAAACAAAGAGTCTATCATCACAAAGGTATTGTGGTTTGCTAATCAAGACCAAAAGTCCAACTCTAGCACTGTCTATACTTTTTAAACAGATGTGAAATAGCTTAATGATGCTTATACAAGGGCAAACTTTGTAAATTGAATAAACTGATTTTTTTTTTTTTTTTTTCAGAAGGGTGGGATTTCCTGTCACGGAGGTAAGATTTCTTTTCAAACAGCACCTCACTGTGGAAATTAAGGTGTCCAACACAGTAATGCAATTTTCACTGATTGAGTTGACAGTAAATTACTTTTAGTAATTTATGGTTACATGAGCACCTTTGAAGCAGCGTGAAACATATCCAATGAAACATTGGAGTGCAATTATCGTGGAATATAGTAACTCCTGGTATCCCTATTGTCCAATCAAATCGCTTGGTCTGAACTGTTGTATCATGGTATATTGTGTTTATTAGGTGACATAACGCACGGCTCAGGAGACACGCACACACAGGCTTAGAGTAGTTCAAAGAGTTTTTTAACAGCAGGGGTGAATGAGTGTGTGTCTGCGGGATGCAGATGTGTTGGTGGTGGCGTCTGCTTCAGGCACAGAGGCAGATGACCGTTCGGCCGAGCAACCTTGAGTTGTCAGGATAGCTGGCACAGCAAGGGGAACGTAGCCCGGGAGACAGCCACCTGGAGAGCTCCGTGCAGCAGCGAAGGATGGGCGATGGAACGGAGATGTCCGCCGCCGGGGAATCCACCTGTGCACAGGGGAGCAGACTGGAAAAGGAGGTAAGGGTTCTTACCCAGAATAGCGATGCTGAAGAAAGGTATGCTCACGGCGGTGAGGGAACGAAGTCTGACGGCTTCAGGCCGAGCCTCCGGGCGAGGCGGCTTTTATCCCTCGCCGCTGATGAGGATCAGGTGTGTGAGCAGGTGGCGCCGCTGATGAATGGCGCGGCGTGACAGTACTCCCCCCTCTAGCAGCGCCTCCTGGCGATGGCTTATCCGGGTGCGCTCGGTGGAAGTCCGCGATGAGCGATGGGTCCAACACAAACGACGGGGGCACCCATTGTCGATGCTCGGGCCCATAGCCCTCCCAGTCCACCAAGTATTGCAACCCACGACCCCGGCGCCGGGAGTCCAGGATGGAGGAGACGGACCAGGCCGGGTGGCCACCAATCATCCGGGGCGCGGGTTGCGCTGCAGGAGGAGGGCAAAGGGGGTCAGTGACTGCCAGCTTCACCCTTGATACGTGGAAGGTGGAATGGATGCGGAGGGAGGGGGGAATAGCCACGCGCACAGCCACCGGGTTGATGATCCGGGTGATGGGGAAGGGACCCATGAAGCGCTGTGCCAGCTTCCTCCTCTCGCCTTTTAGGGTGACGTCCTGGGTGGAAACGTAGACAAGTTGCCCAACTCTGTACGCCGGGGCAGGTCTTCTACGCCGGTCCGCCACGGTCTTGTTGCGCTCCGCTGTGCGTAAAAGCGCATGACGCGCGGCGGCCCAAGTGGAGCGGAACTGCCTCACGTGCGCCCTAACTGACGGAACAGCTACCTCGCTCTCCTGCGCTGGAAGCAGCGGGGGGTCGTAACCCAGGGACGCCTTGAAGGGGGACATCCCCGTTGCAGAAGAGCGGGCGGTGTTGTGGGCGTACTCCACCCAGGCGAGATGGTTGCTCCATGATGTCGGCTTGGATCTTGCAACACAGCGGAGCGCAGCCTCCAGCTCCTGATTGGTCCTCTCACACTGCCCGTTAGACTGGGGGTGATGGCCGGAGGAGAGGCTCACCTTGGCTCCGATGGCGTTGCAAAAGGATTTCCAAACCTCGGATGAAAATTGGGGGCCCCGGTCCGAGACCACGTCCACCGGGATCCCATGCAGCCTGACCACGTGTTGGACGAGGAAGCCCGCCGTCTCCAGGGCGGTAGGGAGACCTCGCAGGGGGATGAAGTGTGCCGCCTTGGAGAAACGGTCCACGACGGTCAGGATGGTGTCAAATGAGTTGGAAGCTGGGAGCCCGGTGACGAAATCCAGTGCGATGTGCGACCATGGCCTGCCAGGGACGGGCAGAGGCTGGAGCAGACCCGCTGGAGGGACGTTTCCCGACTTGCTGGTGGCACAAATTGGACAAGCCCGGGCGTAGCGGGCTGCATCCCTCCGCAGGCCCGGCCACCAAAAGGACCGTTGGAGGAGGCTGATCATCCGAGAGGTGCCGGGATGACAGGTGAGCCGGGAGGTGTGGAGCCAGTGGATGACCTCTCCTCGGACCGTAGACGGAACGAACAGTCTTCCCTCCGGTCCGCCGCCAGGATCAGGTTCCACCTCCTGTGCCTTCCGGATCTTGTCCACAATGTCCCAAGAGATAGCTCCCACGACGCACGACCTGGGCAGGATAGTGTGGGGCGTCTCCTCAGCCCCCACGGGGGTGAACTGTCTAGAGAGGGCGTCAGGCAGGCCGTTCTTGGAGCCTGGCCTGAAGGTGATAGAGAACCGGAACCTGGCGAAGAACAGAGACCAGCGCGCCTGGCGGGCATTCAGGCGCTTGGCAGATCGTAGGTACTCTAGATTCTTATGGTCCGTCAAGACCACAAACGGCAGGTCCGCCCCCTCTAGCCAGTGGCGCCACTCCTGTAGGGCGAGTTTAATGGCCAGGAGCTCTCTGTCCCCCACATCATAGTTCCTCTCCGCCGGGGACAGGCGCCGGGAGAAGAAGGCGCACGGTCGCTTGGCGCCATCGTCCGGTGATTGCTGGGATAACACTGCTCCCACTCCCGTGTCCGATGCGTCCACCTCCACAATGCACTGCAGCGCGGGGTCGACCTGGCGAAGGACCCGGGGGGAGGAGAACTCCGCCTTCAGCGCCTTAAAGGCAGTATCGACCTCTTCGGTCCACCGGAACGGGACCTTCGGGGACGTGAGGCGGGTCAGTGGTCCGACGATCCAGCTGAAATTCGGGACAAAACGGCGGTAAAAATTGGCGAAGCCAACAAACTGTTGCACCTGCTTCCGAGATGCGGGAGTAGGCCACTCCACCACCGCTTTCACCTTCTCTGGGTCCGGGAGCACCTGGTCTTGGGCGATGATGAATCCCAGGAAGGATGTGGTCCTAGCGTAAAACTCGCACTTCTCAGCCTTCACGTACAAACGATTCTCCAGCAGTCTTTGAAGGACCCGCCTCACATGGACCCGGTGCTCGTCTCTGGACTGAGAGAAGATCAGAATGTCGTCCAGGTAGACGAACACGAAGAGGCCGATGAAATCCCGGAGGACGTCATTGATGAGGCGCTGAAAGACGGCAGGAGCGTTGGTCAGCCCGAATGGCATGACGAGATACTCAAAGTGGCCGTTCGGGGTACGGAAGGCTGTTTTCCATTCATCTCCCTCCTGGATCCGGACGAGGTGGTAAGCGCTGCGGAGATCCAGCTTGGTAAACCAGGTCGCCCCCTGGAGGGAGTGGAAGGCAGTGTCCATGAGGGGCAGGGTGTAACGGTCCCTCTCAGTGATGTCATTAAGAGCTCGGTAGTCAATACAGGGACGGAGGGAACCGTCCTTCTTCCCTACAAAGAAAAACCCCGCCCCCACGGGTGATGACGATGGGCGGATAATCCCAGCGCTCAGTGATTCCTTCAGGTACGTATTCATAGTCTCCTTCTCCGGCGCCGACAGGCTGTAGAGCCGACCAGATGGCAGGGGGGCCCCCTGGCGGAGATTGATGGCACAGTCATATGGTCGATGCGGGGGAAGAGACATAGCTTTCGACTTGCTGAATACCATACCCAGGTCGTGAAATTCTGGGGGCACCAGTGACAGGTCCGGGGGTGCTGTATCCGCCACAGGAGGAGCCACGGACGGGGAGCAGGCAGCGGACTGAAGGCAGGTGCCCATGCAGAAGGTACTCCACGCCGACACCCCAGCTGACCTCCAGTCCAGGACAGGATTGTGGAGGCGTAGCCAGGGATACCCCAGGATGACGGGCGACACAGAGTTGGGCAGGATGTAGAAAACCATTTCCTCCCGGTGGTTCCCTGAGATGATGACTGGGACAGGAAGGGTTTGATGGGTAACTCTCCCAAGGGAGGCACGGGAGAGATGGACCAGGGAGATGGGGTGTTTGAGCGCCTGACAGCGGATGCCCAATCGGGTTGCCAGGCCTTGTGAAATGAAGCTGCCCTCTGCGCCCGAATCCACCAGTGCGTGGGTGAGGTGCCCAGTGGGATTGTGGCAAAAACGGATGGGCAGCTTTAATTGAGTGAGGGGACTTTGCCGATTGACGTCCGCGAGGCCCCCTACAGTGACTCGCGGACCCCACCGTTTGGCTTTTGTGGGCAAAGCTCTACCGTGTGTTGATTGTCTCCGCAATACATGCAGAGACCCAACTCACGGCGGCGCTGTCTCTCTGCCAAGGAGAGCTTTGCCCAGCCCGTCACCATCGGCTCCGACTCCTCGGGGCACGATGGTGGCGGCGTCGCCAGGGGGCGAGCTTGGGGCAGGCGTAGCGGGACTCCTCGAGGGCGAGAAGCAGACGGCTTCCGTCCTGAGGAGCGCTCGCGCAGCCTGTTGTCCAAGCTGATTGCTAATGAGGTTAGCTCCGCTAACGTTCCGGGGATATCCCGTCCAGCCAGTTCATCCCTCAGATCACTATTGAGGCTGCGGAGAAACAGGCCGCAGAGGGAGCGCTCCTCCCAGCCCAGTTCCTCCGCCGCTACCCGGTATTCGATGGCATAATCCGCGGCCGACCGGCTTCCCTGCTGGAGAGCGAGAAGCCGATCGACCTGGACCGCCTCGGAACGGGAGTGATCAAACACCTCCAGGAAGCGCCTCACGAACTCGGCATAGGTGAGGGTGGCATAACTGGGTCTCGCCATAATAGCGTAGGCCCAAGTTAAAGCACGCCCCTCCAGGAGGTTCCCTATGTAGCTGATCCGGCTGTGATCTGAGGGAAAGTCTCCGGGCACACGGTCAAACACGGACTCGCACTGCATCACAAACCCCCGCGCTCCGCCGAGCTTTCCGCTAAAGCGGGCGGGGGTCGGAATTGGTGTGAGTCGGGCCGGTGCCACTGGAGCTGGCTGGACGGCCACCGGAACAGCAGGAGCTGCGCCACCCTGAGGAGCCGGGGGGAACGGCTGCTGGGGGTCCAGGCGGTCCAATCGGCCAGTGATAGTTATCAATTGATTTAGGATCACCTGCTGTTGATAAGCTATTTGATCCACTCTAGCCTCGAGAGTGGTAAGCCGGTGTGCGAGCCCGCCGTCCGCCGAGCCGCTCTGCTGAAGCCGTACTGACATAACGCACGGCTCAGGAGACACGCACACACAGGCTTAGAGTAGTTCAAAGAGTTTATTAACAGCAGGGGTGAATGAGTGTGTGTCTGCGGGATGCAGATGTGTTGGTGGTGGCGTCTGCTTCAGGCACAGAGGCAGATGACCGTTCGGCCGAGCAACCTTGAGTTGTCAGGATAGCTGGCACAGCAAGGGGAACGTAGCCCGGGAGACAGCCACCTGGAGAGCTCCGTGCAGCAGCGAAGGATGGGCGATGGAACGGAGATGTCCGCCGCCGGGGAATCCACCTGTGCACAGGGGAGCAGACTGGAAAAGGAGGTAAGGGTTCTTACCCAGAATAGCGATGCTGAAGAAAGGTATGCTCACGGCGGTGAGGGAACGAAGTCTGACGGCTTCAGGCCGAGCCTCCGGGCGAGGCGGCTTTTATCCCTCGCCGCTGATGAGGATCAGGTGTGTGAGCAGGTGGCGCCGCTGATGAACGGCGCGGCGTGACATTAGGAAGACAATTCCAAACCTAAGAGGTTCAAAAATAAACAGGATGGAGTCTAAACATGTGTTTTCGTTTGCCAAAATTTAAATATCACATTCTTGATTGTCTTGGAAACAAACAAAAGTAAGATTATAACCACTATTTTTATGATATCAGACTGATTACACATTAATGTTTAAACTTTTTCAGCTACAATAGGCTAAATGTTTGCAAAAAGATTCTCCTCTTGTAATTCTAACAGTATGATACAGCTGAGGTCCGTGCATGAGCATATTTTAAACCTGATAGATGTAGTTCCCGTGGGAACCAGCATACACAAAGCAGGACAAGAAACAACATTCATCTGAATTTGAGTCACAGAAGAAACTCGTTCATGGTGCTGACTGGATAAAGCTCTTTTTTGACAACATTGGTGTAAATTGGTTATCAGTGAAATCATCCAAACTGTTCTTGAAAATTTGTTGAGTTACATCCCACTGAGCAGCATACTGTGTTTTTATATCTCATCTATTAACTCAAACAGCAGAAGGCACATGAAATAATGTGGCAGATAATGAGGTGTACGTTCATTAATTAGTGATATGCAAGACAAAATTCAGCACATCTACATACAGCAATGATTCTATAATAATAATAATAATAATAATAATAATCAACTGCTATGCAATTTGGATGGACAACTTTCCTCAGTGCACTATTTATATAAGTCTATCCACCTTTTTCCTGGGGGTGCTGCTGTAGGAACGATTATGGGCGGGACTTCCGGTTTCAGCTGCAGTAGCGTTAAAATGAATTTGAAAAACTTTTTAAAACATCATTTTAAATGCCCCTGCTACTTCACTCTTACTGACTGATTTAACAGTACGTCAGCTGAAACCGGAAACTCCACCCATAATCGTTCCTACAGCAGCACCCCAGGAATAAGGTGGATTGTGTTTTCATTTTCTTTCTCTGGTCTCGTTGACATATTGCTTCTTCTTCTTGTTCTTTTTTGTCTATTTCTTCTTCTTCGTTGATGTATGCTGTGTCGATGGCGCCACCTTTTGAACGGAGGTTGGATCTTTGTGCAGGGATAGTCAGCACGCACAGTCAGTGCAGTCACAAAATTTCAGCTGCACCTGCACAGTTGTGGAGGGATCACACGAAGTCTATAGCAGACTGGAGAGGATGACAAATATACAAGCCTCGAGCAGGTGCACCAAGCATAAATCAAGGCTTACTTGTGAGCTCTTTTCCTACAAGATTTGCAACTATGATGTCCCAGTGAGTTTTATTTGACTGTTAAAATTTCCGGAAAGTGTGTGTGTCCACAAGATGGTGGGAGTAACCCTGAGTAAGTGTCTAAACCAGGAGTCACCAACTGGCGGACTCTGATCCGGATCCGGATCTGCTTTTTTCCCCATCAAAATAAAACAGTCTCCCTTTTTCCCAAATTGTATCAAAAGGCTTCAGGGTCTAGATTCAGACCCCGAGAGTCCTCCGTCCAGACCGCGCAGCCTTTTGATACAATTTGGGAGAAAGGGAGACTGTTTTATTTTGGTGGGGAAAAAAGCGGAACTGAACTGCTGCATCGGCGGCCGCCCACACAGATTATGGCACGAGCCTTTGGGCACTCTCCCCCTGCTGCAGACTCCCCTCTTTGCTGTCCCACCAACACCACTCTCTGCAGAGACTCTGCGGCTCCCACCACTCCAGAGAGCATGCAGCAGGTTGCAAAATCAAGGTACCTGCAGGAGCCCCCCCCCCCCCCCACCACCACACACACACAAACACACACATACACGCAACCACACACAAGGCCGACAGTAAGGACATCCACCCCGGACAGACCCACTTCATCTCAGGTCTGTACCCACAAAAAGAAGTGCTGTTGTGAAACTGAGTGTATTTATCAGGCATTTCTTCTTCTGTTCTGCTGAGAGTACAGTGATCCCTCGCTACTTCGCGCTTCACCTTTCGCGCCCTCAGTGCATCGCGGATTTTTCAAAAATATTCATCAAAAATTCAAAATTGAGAAAAAATGGGCGGGCGCTAGCAGAAGGCAGGGAGACTACATTAGAACATCAGGTATCAACACGGAGAGCCCGCACAACTCAAAATCCACCTCTCTGACCACCGCTCCACTCCTCTCCGCCCACCTCTTCACCGCTCGGGAATCTCGCAAGCTGATTGGCCGAGACGTTTTACCCAGCTTCTCTCCCTGCCGAGCGCCCATACCCAGCGAAAGAAGACCGCATTCATTGTTCACTGTTCTCTTGTGCCTTTTTGTGCAAAATAGTCTTCCCGTCGAGCCACTACGCCGCCTCCTGCAGCTTCTCCAGCTCTATCGGAAGCTGCCCTCGACGATCCTGCGCCTCTAGCACATGACGATGAGGCGTCACCTGAGGAGCAGTAAAGCTCTCATTAACCTGTTAGTAAATCATCTTCATCTTGAGTTACGTATCTTGTTATAAGAATAAAAGAGTTCTAAAAACATATTTATGTACACTTTATTTACATCTACGTATGTATGTATACTTACACACACACACACACGTATCATATGAGAGAGAGAGTGAGAGAATGAACGTACGTATTATTTATGGGTGACATCATTAGGGGTGACGCTACTTTGCGGTTTTTCACTTTTCGCGGTCGGTTCTGGAACCCATTAACCGCGATAAGTGAGGGATCACTGTAGTCCATTCTGGGATGCAGAGGTGAGGTCACTGGTTATGGAGGTGCTTTTCGTAGCCTCTGATATCACATAAAAAGTAAAAGCTCTGTGTGTAACTGAACATTAAAAGTTCCACCTCCCCTCTCTCTGTAATCATGAAGTTACAGCTCCCTCCATGCTTTAACAGAGTTTACTCTTGAGATAAAAAAAAAAAAAAATGTCTGAGGAATTCTGTAGTACGGAATTATATTTTATGTCTGTTTTCTTTTGTCTTGCAGTTAGAAACAGTTTTTCGGCGCTGAAAGTATTGTATAGAGGTGGACTTTTTGTGAAATTTAGTTTTTTAGATAATAATCTTTGTTTTTAAATACAATACAATTTAGTTTGTGTTCTCCTGAAAAACATTTTTAGGTTTTTAGTTGTAGATTTTAGAATTTTAGACCTATTTATTTGGAGTCAACAAAAACATTTAGTGTTCTCCTGTATTATAAAATTTATATTACATGTTTTGTATGAAACTGAGCAAAGAATTCATTTTAAATTTTTTTGTTTAAAAATTAATATAGAGCTAAAGCAGCTAAAACATGAGCTTAATAAAATAATGTATAGAAGCACGTTAAATGATAGGCCTGTCTGTAGACAGCTGTAATCTTCTGAAAGAATGTCCATGACAAGATGACAGTTTTTAAAAGCACATTTTGAGATAAATTTGTCCATGTGTCAGATTTCTCTTCCATTTGTTTTAATAAAAGATGTTGGAAGTAAATTCATGGGTCATTGCAAATACTTTGCTTTAAAAGGGCGAAGTTTTCACACAGTGGAATGGAAAAATCTTGAATAAAAAATGTGTCAAGATGCACTGAGAATGGTTTTGGAATCAAGTCGGCACTGTGAGTCATAATCGAATCATGAGGTGCTTAAAGATTCCCACACCTAGTTCGGACCTCGGCTGGAGAGGAGGACCGACTTATCGGACGTTTTGCAGTTTTAGTTGGAGACCCCTGCTCTGAACCCACCTACTGACAGTTCTTCTACAATGTTAGCTCAGAGGTCGAGCAGGAGTGACTATGGTTCTTTTCTGTGAGATCTGGTCGCCCTGCTAGACAACCATGTTTCCTGCCATTTCATTAAATCATAGTCAATAACATACAGGAGCATCTCAATAATTTAGAATGTCATTGAAAAGTTGATTTATTTCAGTAATTCAATTCAAAAAGTGAAACTCATATATTATATAGATTCATTGCATACAAAGTGATATACAGCAGGGAAAATAAGTATTAAACGTCAACATTTTTCTAATTGAACATATTTCTGATGGAGCTGTTGACCTGTGATTTTCACCAGATATCAGTAACAACCCAAGTAATCCATACATATAAAGAAATCAAGGCAACTTTGTTCAAAAAAGAAGTTATATTTAATAAAGCTGAATGACACAGGGAGTAAGTATTGAACATACTTGGTGAAATTCATTTAATATTTAGTAGAAAAGCCTTTGTTGGTAATAACAGCTTCCAGACGCCTCCTGTATGGAGAAATTAGGCGCAGGCATTGCTCAGGAGTGATTTTAGCCCATTTTTCCACACAAACTGTCTTCAAATCTTGAAGGTTCTGTGGGTGTCTTCTGTGAACTCTGATCTTCAGTTCGTTCCTTAGATTCTCAATTGGATTCAGGTCAGGTGACTGAAGGTCATTCTAGCAGCTTTATTTTCCTTCTCTGAAACCAGTTGAGAGTTTCCTTGGCTGTGTGTTTAGGATCATTGTCTTGCTGAAATGCCCAACCTCGTTTCATCTTCAGCATCTTGCTTTCCTTCAATTATATGAAGTTTGCCTGTACCGTGTACTGAAAAACACCCCACACCAGGATACAATGTGCAGTGCCATTTCTCCTCCAAACATGCTGTGTTGTGGCATCCAAAAAGTTCAATTTTGGTCTCATCTGACCAGACTATATTCTCCCAGTATTTTACTGACTTGCCCAAATGTTGTGCAGCAAACTTGAAATGAGCTTCAACATGCTTTTTTTCAGCAATGGAGTCTTGCTAAGTGAGCAGGAATAGAGCCCATGTCAGTTGAGTGCATTACTTATTGTTTTCTTTGAAGAAACAGCAGTACCTGCTAACTCCAGTTCTTTCTGGAGCTCTCCACAAGTGGTCTTTGGCTCTTGGATAACTCTTCTGATAATTCTTTTGACACCTTTGTCACAAATCCTGGTCATGAGGAGCTCCTGGTCGTGGCTGGTTTATGGTAAAATGTTCTTTCCGCTTCCCAATGATTGCTCCAACAGCGCTCACTGGAACATTCAGCAGTTTAGAAATGCACCTGTAACCACTGCCAACATTATGTTTTGCAACAATAAGGTTGGGGGGGTCTAGAAAGAGCTCTTTTCTTCTACCCATCATGAGTTTTTTTTTGTGGAGTGACAATCTGATATTCACAGACCTTTTTAAAGGTTATCAGTCACAAGCTAAGCAGCTGAAATTTATTTGCACTGATGGAGGACAGGATTGCTTCCTAAATTCTGATGGATTTCAGCTGGTTTCTTGGCTTTCTATGCCTTTTTGCACCTCTCTTTCTTCATGTGCTCAATACTTATTCCCTGTGTCATTCCACTTTATTAAATAAAACTTGTTTTGTGAACACAGTTGCGTTGATTTCTTTGTATGCATGGATTACTTGGGTTGTTATTGATATCTGGTGAAAATCTCAGATCAATGGCTCCATCAGAAATATGATTAATGAGAAAAATGTTATTGTGTTTAATACTTATTTTCCCAGCTGTACTTCAAGCATTAATGGCTATTAATTTTGATGGTTATGGATTACAGCTAATGAAAACCCCAAAGTCAGTTTCTCAAAATATTATATCATATAAGCTAAATTAAAAAAAAATATATATTTTTTTATAGCATTCTCCCCGGTGGATGTAAGGGTTGCTTCCCTGTGCCTTTGGGTTGGAAAATGGGTCCTGACCATCATTTGTGCTTATGCAGCAAATGATGATTCAGAGTGTACCCACCCTTTTTGAAGTCTCTGACTGGGGTGCTGGAAAGTGCTTGCCTTGGAGATTCCAGTGTCCTACTGGGGGACTTCGGTGTGCACATGGGCAACAACAGTCAAACCCGGAGGGCGGTGATTAGGAGGAGTGGCCCACCCGATCTGAATCTGAGTGGTGTTCAGTTATTGGACTTCTGTGCTAACCACAGTTTGTTCATAATGAACACCATGTACAAGTATAAGGGTGTCCATATGTGCACCTGGCATCAGGACACCCTAGGTCACAGGTCAATGATCGATTTGTTGTTGTGTCATCAGACCTGCGACCACATGTCTTGGACACTTGGGTAAAGAGAGGTGCAGAGCTGTCAACTGATCACCACCTGGTGGTGAATTGGATCCGATAGCAGGGCTGGACGCCACTCTGACCTGGTAGACCTAAATGTATAGTGAGGGTGTGCTGGAAATATCTGGCTGAAGCCCCTGTGTGGGAGGTCTTCAGCTCCCACCTCCGGAAGAACTTCAACCACATTTCGAGGGAGTCTGGAGACATGGAGTCTGAATGGGCCATGTTCTCCACCTCCATTGTTGAAACAGCTGCCCAGAGCTGTGGCTGCAAGGTCGTTGGTGCATTTTGTGGTGGCAACCCTCAAACCAAGTGGTGGACACCAGTGGTGAGAGCAGCCATCGAGCTGAAGAAGGAGTCCTATCGAATTTGGTTTGTTTGTGGAACTAACTTAGCAGCTGAGGTGTACTAACAAGCCAAGCGGAGTGCAGCTCAGGTGGTTGCTGAAGCAAAAACTCGGGTGTACGAGAAGTTCGGTGAGGTCATGGAACAAGGCTTTCAGTCAGCCTCAAAGATATTCTGGCAAACTGTCCGGTGACTCACGGGGGAGAAACAGCTCCCTGTCCACACTGTGTATGGTGCAGATGGGGTGCTGCTGACTTTGACTGGGGACATCGTTGAGTGATGGAAGTAATACTTTGAGAATCTCCTCAATCTCACTGACACACCTCCCATAGAGGAAACAGGGCTTGAGGACGAGAGGGACGACTCGCCCATCAAGGGGCTGAGGTCACCAAAGTGGTTAAAAAACTCTTTGCTGGCCAGTCCCTAGGAGTAGATGAGATTCACCCTGAGTACCTCAAGGCTCTGGATGTTGTAGGGCTGTCATGGTTGACACACCTCTGCAACATTGTGTGGAGGTTGGGGACAGTGCCTTTGGCATGGCAAACTAGAGTGGTGGTTCCTCTTTTTAAGGAGGGGGACCGGAGGGTGTGTTCCAACTTTTGGGGGATCACACTCCTCAGCCTCTCTGGGATGGTCTATGCCAGAGTACTGGAGAGGAGAGTCCGGCTGTTGGTCAAACCTCAAATTCAGGAAGAGCAATGGGGACCAACTCTTTACCCTCTCGAGAATCCTTGAGGGTTTGTGGGAGTTTGCCCAACCAGTCTAAATGTGTTTTGTGGACTGAGAGAAAGCATTCAATCATGTCCCCCATGGTCTCTTATGGAGGTGGTATGGGAGTATGGGGTATTGGGCTTGTTGTTACGAGCTATCCGGTCCCCATATGACCATTGCAAGAGTTTGGTTCATATTGCCAACACTCAGTCAGACTCGTTTCCAGTGAGAGTTTGACTCTGCCAGGACTGTTCTTTGTCACCAATCCTGATCATAATGTTTATGGACAGGATATCTAGGTGCAGCCAAGAAATGGAGGGAGTCATGTTCGGTGACCACAGGATCTTTTCTGCTGTTTGCAGATGATATTGTCCTGTTGGTTTAATTGATCAATGACCTACAGGTCTTACTGGGATGGTTTGCTAATGAGTGTGAAGCAGCTGAGATGAGAATCAGCACCTCCAAGTCCGAGTCCATGGTCCTCATCTGGAAAAAGGTGGCTTGTCGTCTCTGGGTTGGGGATGAACTCCTGCCCAAAGTGGAGGAGTTTAAGTTTCTTGGGGACTCATTCATGAGTGAGAGGAGAATGGAGTGAGAGATTGACAGATGGATCGAAGCAGCATCTGCAGTGATGCAAACATTGTACAGGTCTGTTGTGGTGAAGAGGGAGCTGAGCGCTAAAGCAAAGCTGTTGATTTACCACTCAATCTACGTTCCTAGCCTCACTTTTGGTCATGAGCTTTGAGTAATGACTGAAAGAAGGAGATTGCAGATACAAGCGGCTGAAATGAACAGTTTCTGTAGGAATGCTGGAGTCACCCTTAAAGATAGGGTGAGGAGCTCAGTTATCCATAAGAGGCTCAGAGTAGAACCGCTGCTCCTCCACATCGAAAGGAGCCAGTTGAGGTGGTTTGGGCATCCATTTTATTAGGATGCTTGGTGGTCACCTCCCACCTGAGGTGTTTCGGGCACGTCCCACTGGGAGGAGACACTGGGCCAGATCCAGGACTCGCTGGAGAGTCTATGTCTCCCAGCTGGCCTGGGAATGCTTTGGTATCCTCTCAGAAGAGCTGGAGCGGGCGGCCAGGGAGAGGGAAGTCTGGACTTCTCTGCTTGAGCTGCTGCCTCCGTAATCCAGACCTCCAGAAAATGGATGGATGGATTTTTAATAGAAATGTTGGCCAACTGAAAAGTATGTCCATGTACACACTCAATACTTGGTCGGTGCTCCTTTTGCATTAATTAATACTGCATCAAAGTGGTGTGGCATGGAAGCGATCAGCCTGTGGTACTACTGAGGTGTTACGGAGGCCCGGGTTGCTTTGATAGCGACTTTCAGCTCATCTGCATTGTTTGGTCTGGTGTCTCTCATCTTTGTCTTGACAATACCCTATAGATTCTTTATGGGGTTTAGGTCAGGAGAGTTTGCTGGCCAGTCAAGCACAGTGATACCATGGCCATTAAACCAGGTTTTGGTACTTTTGGCAGTGTGGGAAGGTGCTAAGTCCTACTGGAAAATGAAATCAGCATCTCCATAAAGCTTGTCAGCAGAGGGAATCATGAATTGCTCTAAAATTTCCTGGTAGATGGCTGCGCTAACTTTGGACTAAATAAAACACAGTGGACCAACACCAGCAGATGACATGGCTCCTCAAATCAGTTGTCAAGTCCTGTCATTTGCAAATCAAGGTCCCAGAGTCTGGAGGAAGAGTGGAGAGGCACAGAATTCAAGCTGCTTGTGAAGTTTCCACAGTCACTGATGACTAAGGCCATGATATAATGCAGCCCTGAAAGGGTGTCCCATGCTCCTCATTTTAATAAAGGCTAGAATATATCTATTGCTACACATATTTTCTTTCTGCCCATGAACTGCAAACTTTTATTTAATTTTTAAAATGTACACTGTATACTCAGCTGACTGTCAGCTGCCACCATCCACACACACCTTGTAGTGAAAACACAAGCTGCTTCAAGTCTGTGCTCCACCCGCATGCGTGACACACACTGCCTCCGCATGACAAGAACATCAATAACCGTGCTAAACAAAATACAATGGGAGTACAGCTGGTGTAGACCCCCGCTGAGAGTACCATGTCACCTTAGCATGGAACAAGGCAAACGACACCAGTGACAGTATGATGTGACAAAACCGCTGGCATACCATGGGAAATCTGGTGCAAAAATGCACTGATGATTTTCATAATAGGGCCCGTAGAGTTTTGATTGCCTCTGCCAAGGAGGTTTGTTTGTCTGTCTTTTAGTTTGGTTGTTAGCAAGATTAACAAACAACCTGGATGAAATTTTCACTACAGGTAGCCCTAGGGCTATATATGAACCCATTAGATTTTGGAGATGACCTGGGTGAGGATGCAGATTCTGGATTGCCTTTGTCACTTTCTTCAACATTGAGAAAGGACCCTGTCAGAGGTATGCACTCACTGAGTGCCCTCTAGTTAGTGTTGTAGTCAAGACCACCAGCCCACAAGACCATGTACAGCACATACAGTGGTGTGAAAAAGTGTTGGCCCCATTCCTGATTTCTCATTTTTTTGTATGTTTGTCACATTTCAGATCATCAAACAAATTTTAATATTAGACAAAGATAACACAAGTAAACACAAAAGGCAGTTTTTAAATGAAGGTGTTTATTATTAAGGGAAAAAAAAAATCCAAACCTTCATGGCCCTGTGTGAAAAAATGATTGTCCCCTAAACCTAGTAACTAGTTGGGCCACCGTTAGCAGCAACACCTGCAATCAGGAGTTTGCAATAACTGACAATGTGTCTTTTATAGCGTTGTGGAGGAATTTTGGCCCACTCATCTTGCAGAATTGTTGTAATTGAAGGGTTTGAGCATGAACCGCCTTTTTAAGGTCATGCCACAGCATCTCAATCGAATTCAGGTCATGACTCTGACGAGGGCACTCCAAAGGCTTCATTTTGTTTTTGTTAAGCCATTCCAACATGGATTTGCTGGTGTGTTATGGATCATTGTCCTGCTGCAGAACCCATGTGTGCTTCAGCTTGAGGTCATGAATAGGTGGCCAGATATTCTCCTTCAGGATTTTTTGGTAGACAGCAGAATTCATGCTTCCGTTTAGCACAGCATGTCTTCCAGGTCCTGAAGCAGCAAAACAGCCCTAGACCATCACACTATCACCACCACATTTTACTGTTGGAATGATGTTCCTTTTTCTGAGATGCTGTGTTACTTTTGTGCCAGATGTAATGGGACACACACCTTTCAAAAAGTTCAACTTTTGTCTCTTCAGTACAGAGTATTTTTCCAAAAGTCTTGGGGATCATCAAGATGTTTTCTGGATAAACTGAGACGACCCTTTATGTTCTTTTTGCTCAGCAGTGGTTTTCATCTTAGAACTCTGCCATGCAGGCCATTTTTGCCCAGTCTCTTTCTTATGGTGGAGTCATGAACACTGACCTTAACTGAGGCAAGTGAGGCCTGCAGTTCTTTGGATGTTGTTGTGGGATCTTTTGTGACCTCTTGGATGAGTGATTGCTGTGCTCTTGGGGTAATTTTGGTCAGCTGGCCACCCCTGGGAAGGTTCACCACTGTTCCATGTTTTCGCCATTTGTGGACAATGGCTGTCACTGTGGTTCGCTGGAGCCCCAAATCTTTAGAAATGGCTTTATAACCTTTTCCAGACTGATAGATCTCAGTTAGTTTGTTTCTCATTTGTTCCTGAATTTCTTTGAATCACAGCATGATGTCTAGCTTTTGAGAATCTTTTGGTCTACTTCACTTTGTCATGCAGGTCCTATTTAAGTGATTTCTAGATTGAGAACAGGTGTGGCCGTAATCAAGCCTGGGTGTGGATACAGAAATTGATCTCAGCTTTCCAAAGATGTGATAAATCACAGTTAATTTATGTTTTTATGGGGGGGGGGGATCACTTTGTCACACAGGGCCCTGTAGGTTTGGATTTTTTTTTGCCCTCAATAATAAACACCTTCATTTAAAAAATGCATTTTGTGTTTACTTGTGTTAGCTTTGTCTAATATTTAAATTAGTTTGATGATCTTAAATATTTAAGTGTGACAAACATACAGAAAAAATGAGAAATCAGGAAGGGGCAAACACTTTTTCACACCACTGTAACTGCATTTGTCCATTAAAACTGCAGTGTATAGTATTGACATCAGCTAGAGCTACAGTCTGTGTCATGGAAGTGGGACAGGACAGAATTAAATCTAAATACTAGTGTTCATTGAATATAAAAAACCAATGAATTCTAAAAAAAGGACAACATGCCATGTGTCATTATTTTACATGTCTATAACACAACTGACAAACAACAGCAGAGTTCATGTATTAAGGAGTTATAACCAACCCTACTTCCTTCCTTAAAGTTTCATAAATAATTTTAATAATGGTATATTATCAATTTTAGACTAGTTAAAAATATGAGTTGATCAGATTTGAATACAGTGGATATAAAAAAAGTCTACACACCCCTGTTCAAATGTCAGGTTTTTGTGATGTAAAAAAACGAGACCAAGATAAATTATTTCAAAACTAACATTTCTATGGATTCATTTTTGACTGAGTTGCAGGCGAAAAGTCTAAACCCACACAGGCATTGTGTCCTTTCAGTCTACACTGAAAGAGCCTTAAAAATCACTTCATCACTTGACTTCACCAGGTATCAGCCACGGGTTTAAAATGGCACTAAACAAAATAGAAACGTCAGTTCCATATTGAGCCTACTGTTTATGAAAAAAGTGCAGCTGTGAGACTGCATTTAGTTCTCTGAAGATCACAAGTGCAACACGTGCACTTTCTCCATCCTGTAACCATCCATCTAAGTGTGTCTTGTAGACAAAGAGATTAGAACAGAGTACATCTCTGTGCTGGGAGACATATCGCACCTTCTGAGTGCACGTATCTGCGTGTGTGTGTGTGTGCGTGTGTGTGTTCCAATAATTTCTCTCTCTTGGCTGTCACCGCCTGTCGGCCTGCTGCCATGCTATAATATGCGGACTGCTCCTTTATCTCTTGCATCACGTCACCATCATCGCTATGATTTCTGCTTGTGTGCATGTGTGTGTGTGTGTGTGTGTGTGTAGGTATGCGTTATATTGCATAACTCAGGTGTGATAGATCACCCACTTAGCAGTAGTGCTGAAATATGTGAGCGGTGGATTTTTATCATCCCGGGTGTCAGGATGTAAGTATCAGGCTGCACAGACTGCCGTGCACAAACTTTGATGGTGGCACATGCTGCAGCCTGCAGTCACAGTGATTGGTTTAGATGATAATTGATTCAGTCTTTTCGCAGCGGATTCTTTTGTCGTTGACTAATTAATGTCCGGTATTTGGTGCCATTTGTAAAGTGAAACATGTTAAAATAGACAAACTTGTGTACCACATTAAGCTATAGCCGAAGTATAGTTAAAAATGTGATTTGAAAAATATCTAAATGTGTGCGTTAAATGTTAATTATAAAAGCTAAATGCTTTATCTTAATCTTCCATGTCATACTAAATATTTAGCTAAAATATAACTTTATTCAGCTTGTCAAAGACAAAACACAGTGGATCAGCTGTTAATTCTGGTGATGCGCAAGGTGGAAAACAAACTTGGGGAGAGATACAGTATGTTATGTTTTGTGGAGGCTACTGGTCCTATAGAAGAGTAGCCTCAACCATCATATGGCGGACTGGTACTGGTCCATGGACCACTTGGTATTACACTGCACAGACAAAAATGAATGAATGAATGAATGAATGAATGAATGAATGAATTTATTTCGGATAGTACAGTACAGGTTAAAAGAAACTGAATAATATAACAACAAGGTCAAATTAGACAAAGACTCCTCTGATTATACAATTCCACGTAAGTTATCCGAAATGGGTGATGGCTGAAGCCGCAGCTTATATTGCCCACCCATATTCCATCCAGGAATTCAAAATAGGAAAAATAGAAAAAAGAGAAAACAGTCAAGAGCGATTACAATTCAAAACAAAGCTAAGACAAAATGTGACTGAGAGAAAAAAAGAAAACTAAGCTAGGCTAAGTTAAGCGGTTACTATTCAAAAACAAATCTAAGACAAAATGTGACAGAGAAAAAAAAGAAAAAAAAAACAACAAAAAAAAGAAAACAAAAGAAAACAAAAAAACCCCAAAAAAACTCACAGACAAAAATAAATTATATATTTTGGGGAAGAGGAGGAGGATGTGAATGACCATGAGATTTCGTTATATATATGCATTTATTTAGCAGGCATTTATTTCAACTCTCTGATTACGCAGAACAGAGGACAGGTCATGCACACACTCACTTCACTCAGGGTGACATAGACATGTATTCTCTCACATACAGGGAAAACGACACTATCACAACCAGAATGATAACAGAATTATTATGCTATAACAGTAAGACTCAGAATACAAGAATTATAACAGTCTTTGAATCCCCCGTGGTGCAAAAGCATGCTGGGAGAATCCCCCACCCCTCATCATAGCTCCGACGTTACACTGTCCCCCGCCTGGACTGGTTTCTGTCCCCAGAACAATAAGTCCAACTCAGAAGGCCAATATGAACCCGTCCAGGCGTCGGGGCACCCGCTGTTGTTGGCGGCTAGTACGCACAGACCCGTTAGCATCCCTCCGAGCCTTGGCCAGGGTCTCCAGCCGGAATGGGGCCTCTGGCTCAGCCACCCGTGGGGCAGTTGCTTGGTATGGGGCAAGGCAGTCGTGGTGAAGCACCAACACCCGGTTCCTCTTCTGCAGCCTCACCCTGTACACTACATCCAACAGCGTCTGTCGGACCACGCACAGTCCCGACCAGTGGCTTGCCAGCTTTGGTGACAGTCCCTTTTTCTGCTCCAAGCAGAAAACCCAGACTTGATCCCCGGGTACAAAGTCTCTTCCCTGGCAGCGGGAGTCGTACAGTCGCTTCTGTCGACCCCCCACCCCTACTAGGGCCTCCCTTTTTCACACCACTGTATGTGCTGTACACGGTCTTGTGGGCTGGTGGTCTTGACTACAACACTAACTAGAGGGCACTCAGTGAGTGCATACCTCTGACAGGGTCCTTTCTCAATGTTGAAGAAAGTGACAAAGGCAATCTAGAATCTGCATCCTCACCCAGGTCATCTCCAAAGTTAATGGGTTCATATGTAGCCCTAGGGCTACCTGTAGTGAAAATTTCATCCAGGTTGTTTGTTAATCTTACTAACAACCAAACTAAAAGACAGACAAACAAACCTCCTTGGCGGAGGTAATCAAAACTGTACGGGCCCTATTATGAAAATCATCAGTGCATTTTTGCACCAGATTTCCCATGGTATGCCAGCGGTTTTGTCACGTCATACTGTCACTGGTGTCGTTTGCCTTGTTCCATGCTAAGGTGACATGGCACTTTCAGCGGGGGTCTGCACCAGCCATACTCCCATTGTATTTTGTTTAGCACGGTTATTGCTGTTCTTGTCATGCGGAGGCAGTGTGTATCACGCATGCGGGTGGAGCACAGACTTGAAGCAGCTTATGTTTTCACTACAAGGTGTGTGTGGATGGTGGCAGCTGACAGTCAGCTGAGTACACCGTGTGAAGATGTTCTCTCAAACAAAACAAATAATCCAACCCCAGTTTGCCCTCCAATTCTGACTCTGGGGAAAGGCTGAACACCAAGTCCACCAGGGTGTGCAACTCACATCCAAACAGCAGCGCTGCAGGGGTGGACGGGATTGATTCCTAAACTGCTGTCCAGTATGCCCACAGGACAAGGGGCAGGTGCAGATCCCAGTCTCGCTGTTGCTGATCCACTAGGATGGCGAGCTGGGTAGTCAGGGTTCAGTTAAAATGTTAACCAGGCCATCATACTGTGGGTGCAGCTGGGTGGTCCAGGTCTTCCGGATGCCCAGCCACCTGCAGACCTCCCTGAAGACCTCTGCCTCGAAGTTCTGTCCCTGGTCGCTGTGCAGCTCCTCCGGCGCTCAGAACCAACAAAACATCTCATCCACAAGCTTTGATACTGTGGTGGCCACGCTCTGATCAGAGACTGCATACGCCTCTGGCCATTTGGTGAAGTAATCCATTGCAACCAGAACGTAACAGTTCCCTTGATTAAAAAGTTCAACTTTTTTTCTCGTCAGTCCACAGAGTATTTTTCCAAAAGTCTTGGGGATGATCAAGATGTTTTCTGGCAAAATTGAGCCTTTATGTTCTTTTTGCTCAGCAATGATTTTCGTCTTGGAACTCTGCCATGCAGGCCATTTTTGCCCAGTCTCTTTCTTATGGTGGAGTCATGAACACTGACCTTAACTGAGGCAAGTGAGGCCTGCAGTTCTTTGGATGTTGTTGTGGGGTCTTTTGTCGCTTCTTCGATGAGTCGTCGCTGCGCTCTTGGGGTAATTTTGGCCACTCCTGGGAAGGTTCACCACTGTTCCGTGTTTTCACCATTTGTGGATAATGGCCTGTCACTGTGGTTTTCTGCAGTCCCAAAGCTTTAGATATGGCTTTATGATCTTTTCCAAACTGATAGCTCTCAATTTTGGTCTGCTTCACTTTGTCAGGCAGGTCCTATTTAAGCGATTTCTTGATTGAGAACAGGTGTGGCAGTAATCAGGCCTGGGTGTGGCTAGAGAAACCGAACTCAGCTTTCCAAAGATGTGATAAACCACAGTTAATTTATGTTTTAATGGAGGGGGCAATCACTTTTTCACACAGGGCCATTTGGTTTGGATTTTTTTTTACTGAATGGTCAGTTTGAAATTAATGTAACTTTACGTCTGCATGTGGAGATGCAATGTTGTCATTCAGCTCGGTTGTTAGCATCCATGCCAGCAGTTGGTGTCAAAACAGCTCTCTGTGCCTCCATCTGACTTCCTTCCTTTTTCTGCACTCCATTACTTGCAGGCAACTAAGTTCTAGCAATCCTCAAGAGCAAAATCCCAAGCGTATCTTTAAAACACATCTATTTTATCAATTTAAATGAAGGGGACTGCAAAAATATGACATCTTTTGTTGGTGATGATGTCCACATGCCTTCAGTTTCAGAGGACATATACAGTACATCCTTATTAGAATCAGGTAAAAGTAACTTCTATTTTAAAATATGGAATGATATACAACAGTTTATTCTAACTGAGCAATCTGATTGTACAATAGGGATTCCAGAAGTTAAGTGAAGTCCTCGATAATCGCACTTGGACATTTCAATGAATATGTATCACTCTTCTTCAGGTGTATTTTGATAATCTTCAAAGTAAATAATCAGTGGCTTCTTACTGTGTATACTTTAGGTAATAGTGTGTTGGATACCTTAATTTCCACAGGGACACTGCTTGAAAAGACAATAGAGACACTCCTAATCAGACCTTACTGACCTGGAAGTCCTGCCCTTGTAAACATCTGGCAAGATATTTTACGTCTATTTAAACAAAACAGACAAGACAGAGTTGGATTTATTGTCTTGAATAGTCATCCATAATAACTTAGTGCTGATGGACTCGGTTTCATCTGATAATGGCCAAAAAAGTGAGTGAAGACTTTGGAAGATGCTTAAACCACTAACTGTCATGGATCGGCATGAGCTTAGGATCATGCCCACGCTTTATGTTCATTCTTTGTTCTCTTTGTGATTTATTATGATTATTGCCTGTGCATAAACCTTCTGTATTTCCCCTGGGTCTTTTGTGATTGTCATCATATTCCCCCTGGCCTCCTCTGCAGGTCTTGTGTGTATATTTATTCACTTATTGTTCTCAGTCCCTCATGTTTCCGTACCCATAGCCACTGTTCCTCATGTGTGTTACCATTCAGTCCCTGACTGTGATCCCAGCTGTCCTGTGTTCCCCTGATTATCAGTTACCCAATTTATGTCACTTTGTACCTGTGCTCTGTCTGGTGTCCTCATCACTCCCTGGTCAGTCATTCATGGTCGTTGGTTCCTGTGGTTCCCTCATGTTCAGTCCAAGTCTTTGTAAGTTTTTCCTGCCCGGTTATGCTTTGTTTTCTGTTCCCGTGCTGCCTTTGTTTTTGTAACCCACATCAATCAGTAAATCAAACTTCAATCAAACTTTATTTGTACAGCACTTTTTAAACATTAGATGCTGCGCAAAGTGCTTTACATAGATAAAAACAGTAGACACATTTAGTTACATATTTTACACAATACATCCCCACCCCTTCCAACCATCCCATAAACACACACACACACACACACACACACGCACACACACGCGCGCGCGCGCACACACACACACACACACACACACACACACACACACACACACACACAGGCACATGCGTCAGCCCCTACTTGTCTTACACACATAAAATAAAAGAAACATTGCTCAGCACCAAGGCACCATGTGAAGGAGCAACCATCCTGTGGCGCCCCCCCACTCCGGGAGACCACACAGTCCATAACCACAGAGGGCGCCACAAAGGCCACCCCAACCAGGACAGGCTGGGGCTGCACCACAGCTGTAGGCAGTTACATAAAGTCCCTACCCACCCAAGCTAGAGTGACTGATGAGACCAGCACGCCTGCAGATGGGCCAAGCAGCATCCGGCATGAGGGGCCCCACTGAAGAAACGCTGGAGTTAAAACACATAAAATACAAGATAAAACTAAGAACACATAGAACAAAGGTTTCATGTGCGCCTCTACGAAGCGGAGAGAGACAGACTCAAGTGCTGGATACACTCGTGACATTTTATTAAAGAAAAGAACAGAAAACCAAAAACTGTGCCAAAATATATAAAAATATGAATAATAAAAACTTACACTGGGCGTCCCTGGGCTGACATCGCCCAGTAGATGCAGGAGAAGAACAGGAAAACATGGATGAAATGTGAGATTGACATACAATAGTCCAGCAAACACATAGTGGACGGGCAGTGCTTAAATACACAGAAACTAATGAGCTGCAGGTGTGATTTGCTGACAGAGCCGTGACCTAATTACCAAGCTGCCACAGCTGAGGAGACAGAACAGAGTGAGCAGCTAATGGGGAGCACCCAGAGAGAGAGAGAGAGGAGAGGCTCTGTCACAAAACCACAAAATATAAACAGCCTGACAAAATAATACTTACGACAAACTTAGAAATAACGTGAGGGTCTGAGTGCTGTGGACAAATGCTCAGACACATGACAGGGCCCCCCCTTTAAGGGGTGGTGACCAGATACCCCCATGAAACATCCAAAAACCCCCCCCCCCCTTTCCCGGAGAGAAAGGGGTACAGTAAAAAAAACACCCTGGGAGGGATGTGGGGGAAAACGGCTAGGAGGGAAAAAACAAACCAGTTCATAACTCACACCTGCACTATGCTCAACCCCTGGGCCCCCACCAGAGAAACATAATAATGCCCCAGGCCCACACAGCTCTAAAGTTCAAGGGGCCGCCCAAAGTCCCAGGCTCAGCTGACGGCCAGGTAAACCAGGTCAGGTGGCCTGCCAAAGTCCCATGCCAGCCAGACAGCTAGGTGGTACGAGTTGGGTGGTCTGTCAGAGAACATAGACCACCTGACCCAGCGGCTCAGTCTCTCTGGCGGCCGGCCCGAGTGCCTCAGCCACCGAACCCAAAGATGTGGCCCGGGAGGCGACTCCCCCCACTGGGAGACCCAAAAGTGGGGAGGAGAGCCGAAGAGGGGAAACCCCGAAACCCCGACGGCATCTGGCCATGGAGGAAGGGGGATCCCGACGGCATCTGGTAGTGGAGGAAGGGGGACCACAATGGCGTCTGGCAGTGGAGGAAAGAGGACCATGACATCCTCAGCGGTCTCTGACTGAAATAAGCACCCATGGTGGTTCCAGGTTGGAGCTTTGTTGCACCCGTGGTAGCTCCAGGCTGGAGCACTGGAGCACTGCAGCACCCACGGTGGCTCTGGGCCGGAGCACTGCAGCACCCTCGGTGGGCCCCGGCTGGGCCAACGCTGCACCCTTGGTGGGCACCAGCCTGGGGCGCAGTGCCTCTGGCAGACCCAAGCTGGAACGCAGCACCCACGTCAGGCTCAACCTGGGGCGCAGCACCCACAAGGGTCCCCGGCCGGGACGCAGCACCCACAGAGACTCAGGCTGAGGAGGAACTCACACGACGGCCTCAAACAGAGGGCAAGCTGCACCCACGGAGGTCCTGGGCTGGGACGGGACACCTAAAATGACCTCGGCGGGAGAGGCTGAACCCAGGGCGACCTCCAGTGTGGGGGAAGCTGGACCTCTGATGACCTCAAGCGATGAAGCTGAACCCATGGAGACCTCTGGTTGTTCTGGATCATCTCCGGCGATGCTGAGGGAAGGCTCAGACAACAAAGACAGAGAGGCAGGGTTAAGGTCACCGGCAGCAACGGAGCCCGGCAAGTCAAGCTCAGGTGCAGCGGGTGGCTGCACCCGGCTCTCCTCACCAGGAGCCTGGCAAGATCTCTCCAGGGCAGAAAAGAGAAAAATAAAAGAGATCACTTGCCTGAGCTTGTGCACCACCGCCATCCAGGACTCCGTCGATCCGGCTGATGATGGTGTTTCGGGCCTGGTCCCATGGCGGTCCAGCTCTGCTGTTGGCTCTGCTGCGGCAGCCCCCGCAGCAGGCATGATGGTGATCGCAGTTTCGGTCTTCCCAGATGACATGACCCACATTGGTGACTCCTCCGGTGTGGCAGCTGGGAATCGGCTCATCACTGGTACTGGAGTAGGATCTTTAAGGACCTCAGGCTTCCCTCGCATCTGGTGGCTCTATTCCATGGCCGACGGACACTCAGAGGGGAAAAGAGGACACACAGAGAGGACTGGTGAGTAAGGGCTGGCTGCAGGAAGTGAAGAGAACTCAGGGAACTGCGAACCCTGAGCCTCATCACCGGGAATCAGGCAAGGCATATTATCATTAACAGAAGAGGAAATAAATGCTACTTTCCTGTCATCCTGATGCACGCTCTTATCTGCTGCAGCCGGTGAACAGTCATCCCTCTCCGTGCCTATGGTGAGCCTGGATTCCTCTGTGGGTTGTGGAAGAACCGCTTCAGTAGACATGGAAGTGGGCATTGCTGGGGAAGCCTGGAAGACATCTCGACAGTGGGAAAATACGTTGAGGTGACGGAGATTGTAGCAGCGGCGGAGGGAGTCTGGGCTGGTGGAACAACTGATGATGAAGAGCAAGACAGGGGCCCTGTTGCAGGAATTGGCAAGCACAATGTGGGGAATATGGCTGTCGAAGAGGAGGAGGGCTTCCTCCCACAGTTTGACAGGGGATGACGGTGGTGCCGTGGAGCTGATGGAAGAGGCGGAGGCATAGGTGGTAGAGGAGGAGACATGGCAATCATCAGGAGACGTGGCAATGTACAGCAGTGTATTATCAGCATAGCTATGAAAATTGATGGCATGTTTCCTGATAACATCCCAAAGTGGTAACATATAAAGATTAAAAAATATTGGTCCTGAAATTGAACCTAGGGGTACCCCACACTTGATTTCATGGATTGCCGAAGAATATGTATCAATACTTTCAAAACAGTGACGATCTGTGAGATAGGAATGAAACCGTTCAAGAACAGTACCTAAGAGGCCCACCAGGTGTTTGAGTCTGCTCAATAAAATGTGGTGATCTATTATATCAAAGACAGCGCTGAGAAAAGGATATGTGTGATGCATACAAAGGATGTGTGTGATGTGTGATGCATACAATACACATGATACTGATATAATTCACACATTAAAATGGATTAGTATAGCAACTACATTATAAGTATTGTTTATAAGTTCTTATGCAAAACTTAGACATACTGTAAATGTGCATTTTTCATGATTTGCATTGTATTTCCCTTGTTAGAAGTTGTAGAAAATAGAGTGACACATAGTTCAACCATTCAGAATGTACTGTAGCAGCAGCGTGTAGTCCTGCCCACCCGTTTCGGTTAGCAGCAGTGCATTATGAGTGACATGAGCAGTTGTGAGTTCAGAGCAAAGGAGAGACATTGGTCAGAATAGCGGTGAAAATCCAGACATTTTTATGAAAGATAAATCGGATTCAACAAGAAATTACAGTTGATACAGAGGCTACAGAATACTATCTATGCACTACCTAAGTGGTTGCTTGCTAAAGTGTCTACAAGTGAGTAAAATTAATCTGGTAGTTGTGTGATAGCTCATGAGCAAACGCTAGCTTTGAATGCTATGTCTTCAGTTTCTCTCGGTTCGTGCTGCTTGAAAACGTCTATGGCAGGGGTGTCCAACCATGTGCCATGGAGAGCCAAGACCCTGCAGGTTTTCTCTTCTACCCAGTCTCTTCAGCAGGTGTTTTCACTTATCAGCAATCAGTGGGAAGAAGCTCACAGAAATCTGCTGTTGAAGACACTGGTTGGAGGTAAAACCTGCAGGGTCTTGGCTCTCCATGGCACATGGTTGGACACCCCTGGTCTATGGTGTTGGCGGGCTTTCTTCACTTATTCTGTGAAGGAGCAAGGTAACAAACATATTCCATGAGCACTGTATTTTATTTTTGTTCAGTTGATGTAAAAATGGTTTACTTAGAGTGATTTAACCAATGCGTTGATGTGTGTTGTTAAAGCTCCTCATGGCATAATGGTTGCAGGCCTAATGGTCAGCCGTTTATCGCCGTGTCCTACCTACTCAGAGATCGGTGAACATAGTTTAAGTTCGTGAGAGAGATGTGTGAGATGTTTTCCTCACTGTTTTATGGGTTTCTTAATATATTTTGCACTTTATTTGGTTTTATATTGCACTGTTCTGATTTACTTTGTGTTTAACTAAGTGCAATGGTTATTTACAGTGCATCCAGAAAGTCTTCACAGCGCTTCACTTTTTCCACACTTTGTTGTGTTACAGCCTTATTCCAAAAGGGATTAAATTCATTTTTCCCTCAAAATTCTACACACAGTACCCCATAATGACAATGCTAATTTCTTTTTTGGGATTTTTGAAAATTTAATAAAAAACAAACAAACAAACAAAAAACTAAGAAATCACATGTACATCAGTATTCACAGCCTTTGCCATGAAGCTCAAAATTGAGCTCAGGTGCATCCTGTTTCCACTGATCATCCTTGAGATGTTTCTACAGCTTAATTGGAGTCCAAATGTGGTAAATTCAGTTGATTGGATATGATGTGGAAAGGCACACACCTGCCTATATAAGGCCCCACAGTTGACAGTGCATGTCAGAACACAAACCAAGCATGAAGTTAAAGGAATTGTCTGTAGACCTCAGAAACAGGATTGTCTTAAGGCACAAATCTGGGACAGGGTACAAAAAAAATTCTGCTGCTTTGAAGGTCCCAGTGAGCACAGTGCCCTTCATCATCTGTAAATAGAAGAAGTTCGGAACCACCAGGACTCTTCCTAGAGCTGGCTGGCTGTCTAAACTGAGCGATCGGGGGAGAAGGGCCTTAGTCAGGGAGGCGACCAAGAACCCAATGGTCACTCTATCAGAGCTCCAGTGTTCCTCTGTGGAGAGAGGAAAACATTCCTGAAGGACAACCACCTCTGCAGCAATCCACCAGTCAGGCCTTTATGGTAGAGTGGCCAGACGGAAGCCACTCCTTAGTAAAAGGCACATGGCAGCCCGCCTGGAGTTTGTCAAAAGGCACGTGAAGGACTCTCAGACCATGAGAAAAAAATTCTCTGGTCTGATGAGACAAAGCTTGAACTCTTTGGCGTGAATACCAGGTGTCACGTTTGGAGGAAACCAGGCACCGCTCATAACCATGCCAATGATGGCGGCAGCATCACGCTGTGGGGATGTTTTTCAGTGGCAGGAACTGGGAGACTAGTCAGGATAGACTGTCATGTCTGCTCCGTAATTGCACAGCGACCAAGTGAATTAACACGAGCCAAAAGTGCAAGTGAAGTAAACGTGTTTATTAGCAAAGGAAAAAATGTGTAAAGTGTCCGTAGAATACAGTTCAAAAATAAGTAAGATGAGATAACTGGCTACAAACTCTGTTGGCAAGCCCCACGCACTCCCAGACGGAACTGGGCAGCGGAGAGGAAGGGCTAATAATAATGCAGATAAAGACTTACATGAGGGTTGGAGCGCTTCTGGGCTCTGGAAACAACAATGTCATCTAAGTCCAAAAAGAGGAGAAACCAATCTTAGAGTGAGCGAGAACATCAAATGTAGACTGACGCCGACACACCGAGTGCTTCCACTGCCACACATAAATACTCCCATAGACTAATGAGCGGCAAGTGGAAACAGGTGCGCAGCAACAGCCGGTATGGGAGTGGATGAGTGAGAATGTGTGTGTGTGCGTGTATGTGTGCGAGCGTGCATGAGAGTGCATGTATTTGCTATGCGTCAGTAAGTGAGCATGAATATAGGTTTGTGTGCATGCATGTGTATGTGTGGAAACATGAGAGGTGATGGCACACAGCCGGTGAGTGCCCGGCAGAGAGAGAGAGAGAGAGAGAGAGAGAGAGAGAGAGAGAGAGAGAGAGGAGGAGGAGGCGTGGCCATAGACTGGCAGAAAGCCAGGTTCAGAGGCTTTAATAAGCTGCCAGCTGGAAATAATTAACAACAATCAGGAACTACAGCCACAGATCATGGGCTTTGGTTGGAGACGTCCAACCCAGCCCATGACATAGAGTGAAAGATGAATGCAGCAATGTACAGAGACATCCTGGATGAAAACTTGCTCCAGAGCGCTCTTGACCTCAGACTGGGGTGATGGTTCATCTTTCAGTAGGACAATGACCCAAAGCACACAGCCAAGATATCGAAGGAGTGGCTTCAGGACAACTCTGTGAATGCCCTTGAGTGGCCCAGCCAAAGCCCAGACTTGAATCCAACTGAACATCTCTGGAGAGATCTGAAAATGGCTGTGCACCGCCGCTTCCAATCCAACCTGATGGAGCTTGAGAGGTGCTGCAAAGAGGAATGGGCAAAACTGCCCAAAGATTGGTGTGTCAAGCTTCTGGCATCATATTCAAAAAAAAAAAAAAAAATGAGGCTGTAATTGCTGCCAAAGGTGCATGAACAATGTATTGAGCAAAGACTGTGAATACTTATATACATGTGATTTCTTAGGTTTTTTTAATTTTTAATAAATTTTCAAGAAACTCAAAAAAAGTTTTTTTTTCACATTGTCATTATGGGCTGTTGTGTGTAGAATTTTGAGGAAAAAATGAATTTAATCTCTTTTGGAATAAGGTTGTAACATAATAAAATGTGGAAAAAGTGAAGCGCTGTGAATCTTTCCAGATACATTGTACATGGTTTATACAGTTGAATTCTGTTATGAATTGCCCCTCAGGGCAGAGAGAAAGACCCAGATGCTGAACTGCTAGTTTGTGAAATTTATTAAAGAAACAAAAACACAAAGTCCACACAGTGCACCAACACAAAAATCCAAACTGTCAAACAAACAAACAAACTTTTGAGTTAAGCTCAACAGAACAAGGGCTGGGTTCTGGTGAGGAAGAGGGGAGAGAAACTCAAGACTCCACAACGTGAAAAGAAAATACAGCCCTTAAACATGATCAGGAACCATTAACACAAATAGTAACCGGTGTGACTCACATGAGCGGGCTGGAGAGAAAATGACAATCAGCTGTGAGCAATGAGAGGAGAGAGGACAGCTGACAGCTGATAGGGACACCGCCCACACGGAGCAGAAACCTGGAAGCGCCCCTGACAGCTGTCAACCCAGAGGGAGAATGCAACAGAATGAAAATATAAAGAGATGGCAAAAAAAGTGCAAACAAATAAGGACAACTAAACCCAAATCTGTAAATAACAAAATTACACTGAACGTAACCAGGAAAAATAAATCATAAAAAGAAACAATACCGAATATGTGAAAACAAACTAGAAAAAACACCACAGGCAAAGCAATCCAAAATACAATATTAGGCAAATAAGAAAAAAAAAAGCAAATAGACAAAGCACGGTGGAATCCCCCATGCACAGATCATGATGACCCCCCCCCCCCCCAAAGTGGTGGATACCAGACACCCCGGGCAACATCAAACGAAGACAAGGACCCACCCACACTAAGAACCCCCCCCCCCCCCCCCACCACCACCAAAAGACAAGAAAACAACCCCACCCCGGGTGGGAGGAGGGGGACCCAGGCACGGAAGGACTAAAACAAACCAGAGAAAATAATAACTCCCATGACTCACACCCCAGCAAAACCCAGATTAGGAGAAAACAAAAGACAAAAAACCCTGCTCAGGATCCACACCAGGAAAAACCAGAGATCTAGGCCCCCTGGACAAAGGAGCTCGACTGCTCTGGTGGCCGGCCGAAGTCCCAGGCCTGGCAGATGGCGAGGTGGTAAGATTCAGGTGGCCTGCCTGAAAATATGGGCCACCCAACCCAACAGCACAGTCCGTCAGGTGGTTGACCATTGTTTTTTAGCCACCTAAACAGAAGGGGTTGCCCAGGAGGCGGCTCCCCCACGGGGAGACCAAATGAAGGAAAGGACAGTGGCGTAGGGGGAACCATAATGATTTTGGGTGGAAGAGAGGGAACTATGACGGTGTCTGGCAGAGGAGTGGGAACAATGATGATACCTGGCAGAGGAGGGGGAACCACAATGATGCCTGGAAGAGGAGGGGGAACCACAACGATGTCTGGCAGAGGAGAGAGGACCACGACAGTGTCTGGTAGAGGAGAGGGGACCATGACGGCATCTGGCAGAGGAGGGGGAACAATGACAGCACCTGGCAGAGGAGGGGGAACCACAACAGCGCCAGGCAGAGGAGGGGGAACCACGACGGTGCCTGGCAGAGGAGGGGGACCATGACGGCCTTGGGCAGAGGAAAGGGGACCACAACGCTTTCAGACCACTCTGCAGCACCCTCGGTGGACCCAGACTGGGCCAAAGCTGCACCAATGGAGGCCCTGGGCTGGGACGGAGCACCTGCAAAGACCTCAGCTGGAGAGGGAGCAACACCCACAGAGGTCCTGGGCTGGGAAGGAGCACCCGCGATAACCTTGGCTGAAGGGGGAGCAGCACCCAAGGAGGTCCCAGGCTGGGATGGAGCACCCGCAACAACCTCAACAGGAGAAGCTGGACCCACGAAGACCTCAGGCGACGAGCCCCACGGAGACCTCTGGCAAAGCTGGATGATCCTCGGTGACCCTTGGGGGAAGCTCAGACAGGACAGGCAGAGAAACAGGGTCAGCGTCACTGGCAGCAGTGGAGCCCATGAGGTGAGCTCAGGTGCAGCCGACGACTGCATCTGGCTCTCCCCACCAAGGGCCAGGCAAGATCTCTCCAAAATAGAAACAACAAAGACAAAGGAGAACGCTTGCCTGTTCTCAAGCTCCACCGCCTTCCAGGAATCCATCGATCCAGATGATGGTTTCTCTGGCACGGTCCTCTGGAGGTCCAGCTTGGACTTTGCTGTGGCAGCCCCAGCAGGAAGCATGGTGGTCGATGCAGTCCTGGGATCCCCCAGCGATGTGGCCCACGCAGTTGGCTCATCTGGCGTGGACACAGGAAGTCAGCTTCCTGCTGGCGCTGGATCCTTTTCTGCTGAGGCCAGGGGACGCTTCATCGTAGGCACAGGCTTCAGCTCGGTTGCATCGCTCTCTCTCCATCCAACCTGTTGCGGCGGGGCTGGAACCAGGTCTTCCAGGGTCGCAGGCTCCTCCATAGCCCGGTGGCTCAGTCCTGGGGCCGACAGACACTCAAGGGGGACAGGAGGAGACACGGAGAGAGCAGGTAAACAGTTTATGGCTGCAGCAGATGGTGAGGACTCAGAGGACTGCCTAATCTGAGCCTCACCACCAGGAATCAGGCAAGATAATTCATGTTTAATAGAATGACAGTTAAAAAACACTTGCCTGAGTTCCCTGGGTGTAATGTCTTCTGCTGCAGCTGGGTGGAAATCAGCCCTCTCCGTGACTTCAGTGGATGTGGGCCCCCCAGTGGAACATGGAGGAGCCGCCCCTGCAGACACTGTGATGGGCGGAGACGGGAAGGAAACGGATGACCCCTCAGCAGTGGGAGGGAGTGTTGAGGAGAAGCAAGATACAACAGCTGCGGAGAGAGAGGAAGCTGGCGGAACAGCCGGAGAGGATAAACACAAAGAGGGCACTGCTGTGGGAGTCTTCTGCCTTGGCGAAGGAGAAACTGATGCCTGAGAGGTGGAGGTGTTCCTCTGGTGAGATTTCCTTGGGCGACAGTGGGGAGCGGGAGGTGGAGATGTTGAAGAGGGCCCGATGGAACCTCCTTCAGTTCCTGGCTGAGATCTGGGAGGAGCCATGGCTTATAATCTTGAAGGAGCTCAGTCTCTGCTAATATGATGTGCCTGCGCTCCTCCTGCTCCTCGGCCAATGGAGCGGGCCAGTGTTCAGGAGGAGAAGGCAGAGCTGCTGCCGGAGAGTGGCAAGAGGCTGGAGGCTTCCGTGTGTGCGGGCACTTGCTCTTCGTTGGCACAGGCACGGACGGCTGACAGCTGACAGGGACACCGCCCACACGAAGCAGAAACCCAGAAGCGCCCCTGACAGCTGTCAACCCAGAGGGAGAATACAACAGAATGAAAATATAATGAGATGGCAAAAATAAAATGGAAACAAATAAGAACAACTAAACCCAAATCTGTAAATAACAAAATTACACTGAACGTAACCAGGAAAAATAAATCGTACAAAGAAATAATACCGAATATGTGAAAACAAACTAGAAAAAACACCACAGGCAAAGCACTCCAAAATACAATATTATACAAATAAGGAAAAACAAAAAAGCAAATAGACAAAGCACGGTGGAATCTCCTGTACACAGATCGTGACAAATTCAATTGTTTTGCACTTGTGAAAAGCAAAAATATAGTACATTAAAATGCACTGTTAAAGGAGCATATATGTACAAAAATGTGTTAAAACTTAATAGCATTTCATTTAAATGGTTGACGTTAAAAGCAACTACAGTCTAAATAACACATTTCATGATATTTACACTTAAAACAGATTAGACATTTGATAACTTTACTGGATAACTGATGATATTCCTCTGTCACTGTCTGTTGAGAAATCAGTTTTTTTTATGGTTCATTCCATCTTAAGGATTTATCTGGTGAAATAGACGGCAAGCCTTCCCACCAGGATGTAGAGAAGGAAAAACCGACACTCGCTGTGGACACTGGACAGTTGTACTTCACTCAGTGGTGTGGTAGGCCCAGTATCAGCAAACACCCTCACACTCAGTACCCCGCCCCCCCGCCCCGGGACCTTACACTCCCCTGACCTTTTCTTCTTCATATATCTTGGGATCTGTGGACAAATGCATACTTTTTGACTTTTCCTTATGCTTTGCACCTATTTTGACAAACTGTACCTACCTCTTGTTCTCTAATTGTGTGTTGATGGCTGATATGTAGGAAATATTCCTGCTGTGAGAGTAAAACAAACCTGATATTGTTTTGAACTGTGAATAAGGTAAGTTGAGTTGAGGTCGAGATGCACAAAATTCAGGTTACAAGGGTGCACCCAATTAGAAACATACTTACCCAATTTAAAACAATGCTTACCTGAATTAGAAAAGTATTCACTTTGGGTTATTGGTCAATAAGATATTTGTTCATTGCAACTGTCAAGTATTGTGATACCTACTGTTGTTTTATTTATTTATTTTGTTTTATTTTTTTTCCCTTCTTTTAAAACTAAAAGATTTAGCTTCCTAAATTTAATAAATTTTCCTAGATTTAGCTTCCTAAATTCTACCAGCATGTCTCCTGTCACACAAGAGGGGACAAAACATTGGACCATGTTTACACCAATATTGTGGGAGCCTACACAGCAACTCCCCTCCCCCACCTAGGTCAGTCTGATCATTTATCCTTGTTCCTTACCCCCAAGTATGTACCGCTCATCAACCGGGTGAAGCCATCAGTGAGGACCATCAAAGTGTGGCCAGAGGGGGTTGACTCTGTACTCCAGGAGAAGTTTGGGAACACAGACTGGAGTATGTTTACCTCTCAGGCTACCTGTGGCTCCCACATAAACATCAACTCTTACACCCACTCAGTCCTGGACCATATCAACACCACTATTGACAGTGTCACCACAGAAAGACAGATCACCACGTACCCAAATCAGAAGCCGTGGATGAACAGAGAAGTGCGACTTCTGCTAAAAGCACGTAACAATGCCTTTAGATCTGGTGATGCACAGGCCTACAGTTCATCCAGGGCAGATCTGAAGAGGGGCATCAAGAAGGCCAAGTACAGCTACAAGCTGAAGGTGGAGGAACATTTTGGGGACTCTGACCCCCGACGTATGTGGCAGGGCATTCAAGCTATCTCTGATTATAAGCCCAGCAACTCCATACCTATAGCCATGACTGTGCCCTTTCTCAATGAGCTAAATAACTTCTATGCTCTTTTTGACAAGGACAACAATGAAAAGAACATCAATTTCCCACCCTCTGATGACCTCCACCACCTCACACTCACCCACACCGACGTCCGTAATGCACTGAGTCATGTCAACGTACGTAAGGCTGCTGGCCCTGATGGCATTCCTGGGCGTGTGCTGAGGGCATGCGCTGAGCAGCTGGCAGGGGTCTTCACAGACATCTTCAATCTGTCCCTGGCCCAGGCCGTGGTACCAGCGTGCTTCAAGACCACTTCAATAGTACCAGTGCCGAAACATTCAACACCATCATGCCTAAATGACTATCGCCCTGTGGCACTGACACCCATAGTCATGAAGTGCTTTGAGCGACCGGTCTTGGCACAGCTCAAAAAAGGCCTGCCCCCTACACTGGACCCTCATCAGTTTGCCTACCGGAGCAACAGAAGTACAGAGGATGCGGTTTCTACAGCGCTGCACTATGTACTCTCACACCTGGATGACAAGAACACCTATGCAAGTGAAAGGGTTAATGTATAGTTAGTGCCAGAATAATAATTCTGTAGGTGATCTCCCATTATGCTCTACACATATTCCATACAAATTCTGTTTGCATGCTTATGAACAAGTATGTTATGGTATATTGATAACAGGAATGAGACAAAGGTATAGAGCCCTCTCTGTCTTTTCTCTCTCTCTTTTAAGTCAGGTCTTTAACATTAGATACACACCCAAACCCAACACCCACGCACACTGTTGATAGCACATTCTAGAATGAAGAGGCGTGTTCAGTGGATGGCCTGTTCCCGCCATAGGTAGATTAGCCAATCAGATAGTCGCGTACAAGCCCATCCCATTGTACTGGCTCGCCCAACCCGAGGGGATAATTGTAACCTGCACCCGGAAGTCGGGGTTCAGTCTGACCACGCTCCAGAGGGAGCTGCGTCACGCTGCACCCAGCGCTGCTTGCTTTACATGTGACTTCTAAATAAATGTACCATCCTTTAAATTGAAGAAATCTCCGGTTTGTTCTTGGACCTTTCAATCAAAGAATCGGGTATTTTTCTAACACAAGAATGCTGTTTATTGACTTCAGCTCAGCATTCAACACAGTTATCCCCTCTAAGTTGCTCACTAAACTTGGAGACCTGGGAATCAGTACCTTCACCTGCAACTGGATCATGGATTTTCTGACCAACAGACCCCAGCATGTTAGGTCAGGCCCCAATCGTTCTTCCGTCATCACACTCAACACTGGTGTACCACAGGGCTGTGTGGTCAGCCCATTCCTCTACTCCCTCTACACCCATGACTGCAGGCCTATGTATGGATCCAATTCCATCATAAAGTTTGCAGATGACACCACGGTGATTGGACTCATCAGGGACAATGACGAGTCAGATTACAGGGCAGAGGTTGAGCACTTGGCTACTTGGTGCGCTGACAATAACCTGCTCCTTAACACCAGCAAAACCAAGGAGCTCATAGTGGACTACAGGAAGGAGAGGGAAGAGACACATGACCCCATCCATATCAATGGCATAGCTGTTGAACGTGTCCCCAGCTTCAAATTCCTGGGGACCCACATCTCGGAGGACCTGTTCTGGTCAGTTAACACCACCAGCCTGATCAAGAAGGCCCATCAGCGCCTCTTCTTCTTGAGGACATTGAAGAAGAACCATCTGTCAACTGACATCCTGGGCAACTTCTACCGCTGCGTGATAGAGAGCACCCTGACCAACTGTATCACAGTCTGGTATGGGAGCTGCTCTGTAGCTGACCGCAAGGCGCTGCAGCGGGTGGTGAAAACCGCCCAACGCATCACAGGGATTCCACTTCCAGCTATAGAGGACGTCTACAGGAAAAGATGTCTGCGCTGGGCACGCAGCATTCTTAGGGACTCCAACCATCCTGCTCATGGACTGTTCCAGCTTCTCCCCTCCAGAAGATGTTTCAGAAGCCTTCGGACTAGAACCAGCAGGTTTAGGAACAGTTTCTTTCCAACAGCTGTCACGTTATTGAACTTAGTTCCCTGCTGACTCTCTTACAATCATCTTTTACCATCCTCACCTGTACATAACTGCATAACTACATAACTACATCTAACTTATTGCACATTATTTGCACATAACAGTACTCTTAACTTTCTGCACTGCTGCATATATTTGCATATATTTGCTTAAATTGCACATACTGTTAATTACTGTATATACTGCACTGCTGTCCTTTGCACTTCTGATTGGATGCTAAACTGTGTTTCGTTACCTTGTATTCATACATGTGTAATGACAATAAAGTTGAATCTAATCTAATCTAATCTAAAGCTGGAATTATTTTACAATCATATCTTGTCTCTGTCTTTCATTTGGACATTCCACTGGGCTCCTGTAGTCAAAGCTAGTGGTCCATTTTTACCACTAAATTGTCATCATCACATCATAGCAGTCTGTCGGGGGGACAATGACTGTTTCATTTAGGTCTGATCAGATTCTGATTCAGATTCATGACTGATACAAATACTGACTCATACAAATAGACTGCCTCTCTCAACTTTTGTGTGTGATCTCCTGCTAAATGTCTGCTAAATGTGCATTGAGGTTTTTTTTTTGCCTGCAATCAAAATTTCGCTCACTCACTGAGCGCCATTTTGATAAAACATGGTTTTTTTTTCCTCTCGCCTACTGTGTCATATCCCTTCCCTTTTTCTTTTTTTCCTTTTTTCTTTATGACTGGCGCCTAGCGGCTGCCCCAGCCTTGGATGCGCTCTGCAGAGCGTGCCCAAATGCCAAGTCACGTTTCGTTACCTTGTATTCATACATGTGTAATGACAATAAAGTTGAATCTCATCTCATCTCATCTCATTCCTCCATGCAGCTCTGTCCTTCATCTTCCGCTGCTAGGAACTCCTGACCTTGTTAACCCGGGCAACGTCCGAGCCGGTATGGATTGCTTTCTGACCGACCATTTCACGAAACTGCTTGCAAAGTATTTGAGTACTGTTAGCTTTTGCTGGACTAGCAGCACATTCTTGGCAGATAGAGGTATTATCAGTGGCAAGGACAGGCCAAGACAAACTGACTCCGGTTTCTGTTGCAGTGACTGACCAGATGATAGGTTTGTTTATCTCTGCTCTTTGTGTAGTGCATGTCACAATGCACTGACTGGCAAAGGTCCACCACAGACCTTGCGACAGATGTGCTTGTCTGCCAGGATATCCAGTCTCACCCCGTGTAACTGGGAGTGGTCCACCACAGACCTGTGACAGATATTGTTTTTAGTTCTACCTGGATGCCAAGTTTCACCCTCCATGCCCTCGGAAGAACAGGGTTGCCGGTTGAGTCGCTGACAGCCCAACCCATGAAACAGGTAGTACAGGTTTTCATGGTTATCCGATAGCAAGCAAACCAATGCCTGACCTGACATAAGCCACTAAATTGTAATTGGCACAATTAAGCTTTCCCAATTCGGTGTTCTAAGTGGGACAAAGAAGGAAGAAACTCATTATACTTTTCTCCTGCATTTGTTTAATAAATTATCATCATTACACTGCATTCCTGCCTGCACCATAAGTCCTCCTTTAAAATTCTCATCTGCCCAGAGGGCAGACCATGACAGAAGGTCACCAGCATACCTGGACTACAGCAGGCAAAGGAGTTTTGCAGCTGGTGGTCCCAGTGTGGATGAGCTGTGGGCAGCCCAGTTTATCCAGGACTTCGTTTCTGAAGCTCATGCCTCCCGCACACCGAAGGAGGCCCTGGAGACCCTGGACACCGCGGCTGGGATGGTGGAGGTGCACCCTGGTCTGTGGTGCTACCCCAAGCTGGCGGGACTACCAGCCACCATCTCCACCCTCCACCGGACATATCGTTGGGTGATGAGGAATTTAATTGGGGCACCAGAGTTTGTGCTGATGCAGCAGTGTCCCCTGACTCTTCTCCTTGCCGCTCACCAGCCTCAAAGCCACACCACAGGTGGGGGAGGTGTTCACCCAAGACACTAGAGACTGTGCCGACGTGACAGGGTCCCCTGGTTCCGACGTCTTCAGCTTCTCCTCACCCTGCAGCCACAGTCAGCCTCTCTCCGGTTCCACAGCTACTCCTGGGGGAGAGCTCACCATCCACGCCTCAGCCCATGTCGACAAGAGGCATCCCCGAGCTCCGGCATCTCAGCTGCACACTCCTCCTCAATCCACTTCAATCCTGTGGACCTGCGCAACACTGGCTCACACATCAGCTGCCACACTGGCTCCTATGGCAGCTGCAGCGCCAACTCCACTTTGCTCCCCGCCTCCAGTGCTGTTCCCACGCCGCTGTGTTCCTCCTGTGCCAGCCACACATCACCTTCAACCTCCAGTGCCAGTCAACCACAAACGCCAGTTCCACGTCACTCCCAAGCTGCAGTGCCAGCTTGCACCTCTGTTACATGGGTGCCCCTGCCCACTGCTGCATGTGAGAGCGCCTCATCTGCTTTTCCTCCAGTGTGTTCAGGGGTGGTCATCACCTCTCCAGAAACAGTGCCATCAGAGTCCTTGCCAGCAGAGGATTGGGAGTTAAGGCAAGTACTCTTTTTAGTATTTATAACATCATTGCTAGAAAGGGTTTGTTTTGCTTCTAGTGAGGAGACCCAGTTGCAGTTTCCATCTGCTTCTGAGCTCTCCTTACTGGGCTCTTCTGCTGGCTGTTGTGTGGACCTGACACCTACTTGTGTCTCTTCCTCCCTTTCTGAGGTGGCTGCATCAGGGATGGAGGAGCACCCCTCAATGCTTGTTTCCTTTGTTGTGCATGCCGCTGCTCCAGCAGCCCCCGAGCTGCACGCCGCTGCTCCAGCAGCCCTCAAGGTGCACAGATCTGTTCCAGCTCTCTCCGAGGTGCACACCACAGCTCCAGCAGTCTCAGTGGTCAACACTCCCCAGTGGCAACCTGTCGCCGTGGTCAATGCCCCATCATGGCTGCCTGAGCAGTCTGCTTCACCATTGCCATCTGAGGTCACTGCCCCTCAGCTGCTGTTAGCCCCCGGCACCGAAGGTTCCTCAGGTACTGTCTCTAGAGCAAAAGACTCCTCTGTTTTTACATCTAGAGCGAGGGACTTCTTTGTTATTTTCTGTCCAAAGAGCTCCACTGTTACCATCTGCTGAGCTCACAGATTCTATGGTGTTGTCATTTTTTCCTGAGGTTAAAGATTCCATGTTGACACCTCCTGAGGATAAGGGTTCCATGTTTTCACCTCTTGAGGTTAAAGTTTCCATGTTCCAGAGATTAATGGCGTTCACTTATATAGCGCTTTTTCTCATCTCTTGATGACCAAAGCGCTTTACAGATCCTGCTATCCACCCATTCACGCACACATTCACACACTGATGGCGGCAGAGCTGCCATACACACACAGGCGCTAGCCTGGCCACCAGGAGCAACTGGGGGTTCAGTGTCTTGCTCAAGGACACTTCGACATGCAGACTGCAGACAGTGGGAATCAAACCCATGACCCTCCGATCAGTAGTCGGTCACACTACACCTGCGCCCCCGGCTGTGGCGCATGGATTAAAAGCTCCATGTTGACACCTCCTGAGTGTAAGTTGTCCATGTTGTCATCATCTTCTGAAAGCAAAATTTACATTTTATCATCATAACCTGAGTGCAAAAATTCCTTGTTATCCCCAGAGTTTAAGAGTTCTTTGTTGCCTTCTCCAGAAGTTAAAGTTTAAGAGGGTAATGTTTTCATGTCATTATCTCCTAAGTGTAATGCTTCTATGCTGTCATTCTCTGTACAAGAGGCTCCTATGCTATCGCTTGTGTTAAAGGCTCCTGAGCTGAACACCCCTACCGTGCCTTGTTTTTCCATCTGGTGGCCTATGGACTTTGGAAGGCCACCCAATGTATCTGGTTTTTCCGTCTGGTGGGCCATTGACAGTGGTAAGCCAACAGATGTGTCATATTCTTCCCGCAGGTGGTCGTGGGACTTTGGTCGACCACCTAATGGACATTTCTTCTCTTGTTTATGTTCTTGTTTTGCCTCGCGTTGCCTGTATCCCCCTCCTCCCACCTGATTGAGGTGTTCTTTGTTTTCTTTGGAGGGCATCTCGAATCCACCCTTGGGAGGAGGGGGCTGACATGAATCTGGCAATCTTTATGTTCATTCTTTGTTCTCTTTGTGATTTATTATGATTATTGCCTGTGTATTTACCTTCTGTATTTCCCCTGGGTCCTTTGTGTTTGTTATTGTGTTCTTCCTGGTCTCCTGTGCAGGTCTTATGTGTATATTTGTTCACTTACTGTTCTCAGTCCCTTGTTTCCATACCCATAGCCACTCTTCATCATGTGTGTTACCATTCAGCCCCTGATTGTGATCCCAGCTGGCCTGTGTTCCCCTAATAATCAGTTCCCCTATTTATGTCAGTTTGGACCTGTGTTCTGTCTGGTGTCCTTGTCAATCCATGGTCAGCCATTCATGGTCATTGGTTCCTGTGACTCCCTTGTGTTCAATCCAAGTCCTTTTAAGTTTTCGCTGCCTTGTTATGCTTTGTTTTCAGCCCCCATGCTGCTGTTGCTTTGTTCCTGCATTTGTTTAATAAATTACCATCATTACACTGCATCCCTGCCTGCACCATGAGTCCTTCAAAAATTTAATCTGCCCAGAGGGCAGACCATGACGCAAGCTAACAAACTAGCCACTGCGACCCAGCATGACCCATAAAACATATTCAACAGGTGGCACGGTATGTATTTAAACACTGGCTTCTGCACTGGACAATATTTCATTTGGTTACATGTGCTGCACGGTGGTGCAGTGGTTAACACCGTGGCAGCACAGTTTACCCTTGGCCAGGGGATCGCGGGGATCCTGGGTTCGATCCCTGCCCCCGGCCAACAGTGATCTGTGTGGAGTTTGCATGTTCTCCCCGTGTTTGCGTGGGTTTACTCCGGGATTTCTCCGGTTTCCTCCCACATGCCAAAAACATGCAGGTTAGGGAGTTAAGGGGCGCTTGCGCACGCCGCGACCGGCAGCTGGTGGCTTGTCACCGGACTGCAGAACAAATCTACCTACGGGTACAAAATAAGTCCAAAAAAAAAAAAAAATGTGTGTGAAATGACAATAAGCCTATTCTTTTCTATAATATGCTGATTGAGATTCTTAGCAACAGTAAACTAGATACATTCAGGAGGGACTACTTTTCTCAACAAAGCAAAATGACCAGTTAAACAAACATGTTTGTTTAAAACATGTTTAACTAGTTTGTCCCGTATTGCTGTTATTTACAGTGCATCCGGAAAGTGTTTGCAGTGCTTCACTTCTTCCATATTTTGTTTTGTTACTGCCTTATTCCAAAATGGAATAAATTCATTTTTTTCCTCAAACTTCTACACAGAATACGCCATAATGATGACATGAAAAGTTTTTTGAGATTTTTGCACATTTATTAAAAAAAAAAAAAAAAAGAAATCACATGTACATAAGTATTCACAGCCTTTGCTCAGTTCTTTGTTGATGCACCTTTGGCAGCAGTTACAGCCTCAAGTCTGTTTGAATATGATGCCACAAGCTTGGCACACCTATTTTTGGGCAGTTTCACCAATTCCTCTTTGCAGCACCTCTCAAGCTCTATCAGGTTGGATGGGAAGCGTCACTGCACAGCCATTTTCAGAGCTCTCCAGAGATGTTCAATTGGATTCAAGTCTGGGCTCTGGCTGGGCCACTCAAGAATGTTCAGAGTTGTCCTGAAGCCACTCCTTTGCTATCTTGGCTGTGTGCTTAGGGTCGTTGTCCTGCTGAAAGATGAACTGTCACCCCAGTCTGAGGTTAAGAGCACTCTGGAGCAGGTTTTCATCCAGGATTTTTTTTTTTTCTACTTCCGGCGCCAGACGAGTAGGCTGCCTTTTGCAACAGCGGATCAATTTCTGCCTATTTCTGTTACTATCTGGCTCTCTTGCCAATCTTTATGATCCAGCGTCACCTTTATTCCATCTGAACACGTAGATCGCCCAAATGTCTCCTGAGTCAGCGGACGGAGTCACTGTTTCTGGCAGGAGGCAGTATAACAGGGACCAGCTGTTAGCACTCAACCGGCCCATGATGCTAACGCAAAAACTCGACATACCGGGAGAATTAAGACGAAAATGACGTGGGTGTCATGCTGGTGTAAGACGGCGGGCAAGGAATATAAAGTACAGACCCACCCTCCCATCTGTCATTATGGGGAATGTATGATCTATACTCGGAAAGACAGATGAACTAGCGGCTATCTCCCGCTACGATAGCATATACCGGGAGTGTAGTCTGATGCTGTTCTCAGAGACGTGGCTATGAGGACTAGCAGCAGATGCTAACATTGAACTGGAGGGTTTCCACGCAATACGGGCAGACCGAACACCAGACAGTGGGAAGGCAAGGGGCGGTGGGGTGATGATGTACGTCAATAACAATTGGTGCAGACCGGGACATATCACGGTTAAGGAACAGCACTGTAGCAAAGACATTGAGTTGCTAGCTGTTAGCATGTGGCCTACATATCTCCCGAGGGAATACTCACATATGATCTGTATTGTTATTTATGCAAATCCGACGGCGAACGCTGGGACAGCACGTGACGTCATCCACTCAGTAACTGGCAGGCTGCAGACAGAACACCCAGATGCTCTCCTCCTCATCTCCGGTGATTTCAACCATATTTCACTGTCTCCCATTCTACCCACGTTCACCCAGTATGTCACATGCCACACTAGAGACAATAAAACACTGGATTTATTCTACGCAAACACTAAGGAGGCGTACACCTCATCACAACTCCCCCCCACTTGGGAGATCGGATCACAACTTGGTTCATCTCCTGCCGGTGTACAACCCCCTAGTGCACAGACAACCTCCGGTCATGCGCACAGTGAAGTTATGGTCTGAGGAGGCAATGGACGCTCTAAAGGATTGCTTTGAAACCACTGCCTGGGAGCAGCTCTGCGATCCACATGGTGAGGACATCGATGGCCTCACTCACACCATCACGGACTACATCAGCTTCTGTGTGGACAACACCGTTCCCACCAAGACCATACGGTGTTGCTCAAACAACAAACCCTGGCTCAACCCTGAGATAAAAACACTTCTGAGAGAGAAGAAGAGGATCTTCAGGTCGGGGAACAGGGAGATGCTGAAGTCCGTACAGAGGGAGCTGAGGAGGAAGATCAGAGAAGGCAAGGACAGCTTCAGGAAGAAGATGGAGGACAAGCTGCAACAGAGTGACATTGGTGGGGTCTGGAGAAACCTTAAAACCATCTCTGGGCTCCAGAATACCTCCTCCCAGGTCATGGGGGGCAGGGAGTGGGCGAACAATCTGAACCTGTTTTTTAATAGGTTTGACCAACCGCCCTCCACCCCGACTGCACAACAACCACTGCTGCCTCTAAAGACATCGAGTCCTGCTGCCCACACCCCACTCCACCAACACCCCCCACTCCCAACACACAGCCCCCCAACATGACCCTCATTAAGACCCAGGTGAGGACGGAGCTGAGAAAGATCAAGGCGAGGAAGGCGTCGGGACCGGACGGCATCAGCGCGAAGCTCCTCAAGTCCTGTGCAGATCAGCTGTGTGGGATTGTGGAGCTCATCTTCAACCTGAGCCTGAAGCTGGGGAGGGTACCACAGTTGTGGAAAACTTCTTGTGTGGTACCTGTACCAAAGACCTCCGGCCCCAAAGACCTGAACAGCTACAGACCAGTGGCCCTGACGTCCCACATGATGAAGACACTGGAGAGACTGCTCCTTGCTCACCTCCGCCCCCTGGTGGGACCAGCGATGGATCCACTCCAGTTCACCTACCAGCATGGCATTGGGGTGGAGGATGCAGTGATCTTCCTCCTTCACCGTTCTCTGTCCCACCTGGAGAAGCCCGGGAATGCGGTGAGGATCATGTTCTTTGACTTCTCCAGTGCTTTCAACACCATCCAATCGATGATCCTGAAGGACAAGCTGCTGTGCGCAGGGGTGGACCAGCACCTGTCATCATGGGTCCTGGACTACCTTACTAACCGGCCACAGTTTGTGAGAACCCGGGACTGTATGTCCGACACGATCATCGGTAGCACGGGGGCCCCCCCAGGGAACGGTTTTGGCTCCCTTCCTGTTCACCCTTTATACTGCGGACTTCTCACACAACACAACACACTGCCATCTACAGAAGTTCTCTGACGACTCTGCGATCATCGGCCTCATCTCCAACGGAGATAAAGCTGAGTACAGAGGACTTATCCAGGACTTCGTGGACTGGTGCCATAGGAACTGCCTCCAGATCAACGGGAGGAAAACTAAGGAGCTGGTGGTGGACTGCCGCAGGCAAGGACAACCCCTCACAGCACCAGTAAACATACAGGGAACAGACATCGAGATGGTGACATCCTACAAGTACCTGGGTGTTCATCTGAACAATAAACTAGACTGGTCACACAATACCGACGCATTCTACAAGAAGGGACAGCGCAGGCTGTTCCTACTGAGGAGACTCAGGTCTTTTGGTGTACAAGGGGTGCTGCTGAAGACATTCTATGACACGGTGGTGGCATCAGCCATCACTTTTGGAGTGGTCTGCCGGGGCAGTGGCATTACAGCAGCCGATAGGAAGAGACTGAACAAACTGATCAAGAAAGCTAGCTCTGTCCTGGGGCAGCGCCGTGACCCAGTGGAGGAGATAGGAGAGAGAAGGATGGTGGCTAAACTGTCATCTCTGCTGGAGGCCAAGTCCCACCCTATGCAGGACATTCTGAACGCACTGAGGAGCTCATGTAGCAGCAGACTACATCATCCTAGGTGCGCAACCGAGAGGTTTCGCTGGTCCTTCCTACCTACGGCTGTCAGACTGTATAACCTAAGCAGGGCTGCTCGCAGAGATAGCAAAAAAAAAATCAAAAACGTGACGACCTAATAGTATTGAATGCAAAAGGCGCAATAGACTTACACAATGGTCCCCTCCAGTATATACAACTAGGATATTATCGGTCGCTACGGAGGGTGACAATATGTATGGGTACATATTCATACTATGTAGGATAACTAAGTAGACGGTTATGCTGTTTATTCCATCTTGCTACAATGCTCCACACTTTGTATATATATTTATATATTTATGTGTATGTATGTATATCCACTGCTCTTATTTATATCTTCCGTATCTTCTTAATTATTACTTTGAGTGTTGCTATCCCTGTGCTGTTGCAATCCTGGAATTTCCCCATTGTGGGACTAATAAAGGCTTATCTTATCTTAATCTTATCTTAGGATGTCTCTGTACATTGCTGCATTCATCTTTTCCTCTATCCTGACTAGTCTCCCAGTTCCTGCCGCTGAAAAACATCCACACAGCATGATGCTGCCACCACCATGCTTCACTGTAGGGATGGTATTGGCCTGGTGATGAGCGATGCCTGATTTCCTCCAAACATGATGCCTGTCATTCATGCCGAAGAGTCCAATCTTTGTCTCATCAGACCAGAACATTTTGTTTCTCATAGTCTGAGAGTCCTTTGGGTGCCTTTTGGCAAACTCCAGGCAAGCTAGCATGTGTCTTTTATGAAGGAGGAGTGGCTTCTGACTGGCCACTCCACCATAAAGGCCTGATTGGTGGATTGCTGCAAAGATGGTTGTCCTTCTGGAAGGTTCTCCTCTCTCCACAGCACAACACTGGAGCTCTGACAGAGTGACCATGGGGCTCTTGGTCACCTCCCTGACTAAGGCCCTTCTCCTTCAATCACTCAGTTTAGACAACGCGCCAGCTCTAGGAAGAGTCCTGGTGGTTCTGAACTTCTTCCATTTACGGAAGATGGAGGCCACTGTGCTCTTTGGGACCTTCAAAGTAGCAGAAATTTTTCTGTACCCTTCTTGGAAGTCTACAGATAATTCCATTGACTTCATGCTTGGTTTGTTCTCTGACATGCACTGTCAACTGTGGGACCTTATATAGACAGGTTTGTGCCTTTCCAAATCATGTCCAATCAACTGAATTTACCACAGATGGACTCCAGTTAAGCTGTAGAAACATCTCAAGGATGATGAGTGGAAACAAGATGCACCTGAGCTCAATTTTGAGCTTCATGGCAAAGGCTGTGAATACTTATGTACATGTGATTTCTTAGTTTTTTATTTTTAATAAATTTGCAGAAATCTCAAACTTTTTTCACATTGCCATTATGGGGTGCTGTGTGTAGAATTTTGAGGAACAAAGGAATTTAAACCATTGTGGAATAAGGCTGTAGCATAAGAAAATGTGGAAAAACTGAAGCGCTGTGAATACTATCCAGATGCACTGTAACTGTGTTTGTACAACTGTTGTATAAAAACAATATTACATGCAAGGTTGTAAGGTATCATTAATATGATATAACTGTGGTGATGTCATCAGCCCTCTGCTTCATGTCGGGCCTCCGATGAATTACTGCAGTTACTACAGAAATAAAACATATCCTGCTTTGTGTGACTCTAGAAATGAAATGCGATACACAAATACATATCCTCACCAAATAAAAGTGCAAGCCTATGCACAAAAACACACAAGAACAAAAGTGAACTTCGTTTTATACAACCACCCCAATCAATTTTATTCTACCCTTGCTGTTTTGTTATTTTAAATTATATTTGAGCGGCAACACACAGGACCAGTGGCAGGAGCTGTTTGTAGCCAGACAGTTAAGTCCACATCAATGGCTAGCTGGAAGTGGAATCCCTGCTGGTGCTAGTCACAGTGTTTATGCTGTAATCAATCAGTTCTCTTAAAGCAGAGTTTGTCATAGTGATCATCTGGCATATAGAGGGATAAGTGAAGTTAGACTTTCTGCTCTCTTTAGTCAACAAGCATATTTAATTAATTTTACAAATCTTAACAAGTTCCTTCCCACAGTTTGTATACATAGGATGTGCATTGGTATTAGAGTGAGAGGTGGGGGTGCAATCACTTTAAGGAGTTCTGTAGAGGCCTACCACAGTCATTGTAAACTGTCCATATTGTCACTGCTGTAGTGATTCAAAGTTGGTAAGCCCTCGGGGACCTCCTTCTGGCCTGGAGCTCCAAGCATTTGCCTGCCAGTACAGTGCCTCTGACCATTATGAATTTTATTTTATTAGTTTAAAAAAAATTGAGGGTTTGCAGCAGTGCCGCCCTAGGCACCCGCCTATATGACCTATACCACAGTCTATTTCTTTATGAAATATGCATTTTGATATTTTTATTGTTCTACATGTGACAATCACAGTGGTGGCACAGAGGTAGAGCTTCCACCCCACAACCGTGAGGTCGTGGGTTCAAAGTCCAGCTGGGTCATGCCAAAGACCATATAAAAATGGTACTTGCCATCTTCTAGCGTAATGGAATGGGGTAAGGAAATCTGTTTGGTCCCAAGCCCGGATAAATGGGCAGGGTTGCGTCAGGAAAGGCATCTGGCATAAAAACAAACAAACAAACAAAAAAAACGCTTTGGCAAATTGTCACAATATAAGGTGATGATACGCTGTGGCATCTCCGTTAGAGACAAGTGACCCCCCCCCCCCACAAAAAAAAATGGTATAGATGTGACAAATTTTCATATCGGATCCAATTTATGCAATTAAAATCCCCCCAAAATGCAATTTTGCAGTAAATAGGACTTTTAATGATACATTGCTAATTTAAGAGTTAATCAAAGTTTTTTTTTCTCATCTTTACTTCCAGACCAGTTTTGTTCAGTTTAGCTGTTTCAACATTATTTGATTTTTCTCAATCCATTATGGTTCCTTAGCAATCACTCAGTAGTCTATTTACTGGCTGTTAATTGGTGCTGGTGGATGAACTGACAATTGTCTAGGTCAGTCCCTTGGTAAATATCACTAAATCTTGTGGAATGACTTTTTATTGACCTATTAGGGAGAGACTGCATGGGGGACTACGGTACATCAACACACACATACAGAGTGATTTGTGTTTGCAGTATCCTCAAAGGCTTCCATGTGACAACTCAATATGCGTACAAAGGTGTGTACACACACCCAAGCCAAAGCTGTGTATACCAATGGGACCCTCAAACACAGAATCATTGATCACCTTACCCAGAGGATTGGATTTTGAACTGTTTTGCATGGATACTAATAAACACACTGTTCACACAGGCTACAAGAGCACTGTGAGGTCAGTGCAACATCCCACCTCTGTTTTCTTTGAAGATCCCAACATCTTACGGGAGGGGAGCAGTTTCTAGCTTTTTCATGCACATCATCAGTGTATCAAACCCTGACACCAGGTTTCAAAACATTTGAAACAAAACTGTAGGAGGAGTTGATTTCATAAAGCAAATGCCTTTTGTGGGACAGACGGACAGACAGATGGACATTGCCATAACATAATCCCCTTTTGGGCTTCCACCAGTAGAGGACAACAAAAAAAGTTAGTGGAAGTGTTCTACTTGCAGTACACAGGTATGCAACTCAAAAACTGAGTTGCATACCTGTACTGTATAATAAGTCCTCATATTAAGCTGAAATTGGCACTAATGCAAAAACATCTTCCAATAAGTGGAGAAATAAGAAATAAGTTTGTTCAATCCTTAAGCATAAAGACAGTGGATGAAAGATTTTAATGATTTTGATTTTCTCTATTGGAGACATGGAGGCAGGGAAAAATATACCTGGAAATGATTTTGAAACATTTATTTTTACATATTTAAACCCAATTATTATTATGGAATTGACAAATGCTGAATTCCATTCAAGGTTTCTGGCTGTAGGCCGATGTTGTCCTCCTTGCTCCTTTCCTTTCTTTCGCTGCAGCATGGGTGTAAATGTGTTGTAGAGATAAGAGCAGCAGAGCTGACAGGGTCTTATCAGAGATGGCTGATTGTGGTGAGCCAGCTGAAAAATATCCTCCCCAGTTCTCTCTTCTTTCCTCTCCTTCTTACAGTTCTCTCATATCATCATTTGTGCACAATATAAACATTCGCTCTGATCCTGGAACATCTGACCTCTGTTTAAAGCAACATAATGCAAGATTTTCTACTGTAAATGATGTTTCCAGAATCATCTTACCTTTGACACGGTAAACATAATTTCCATGACAGTCTGCCTTGTAACTTTGCTGTTTGAGAATCCTGAAAAGACTACAACTGTTATCCTTCAAAGATGCCCGGCGGCTGTAAAACCAACTCAAAAACCAATGTGTATTGCCCATAATAGCATATTGTGACTTTTTATACATAAAAAAACTTTCATTGCCTTAGAACGGCTTAGAAAGCACTTTTACGTCTTCCACCTACTTAAGTATGCACAGATCTATGAATATTCTAATTAGCTCCACCCATACTCCCACGCATCAGTATCTGGAAGAAGACGAGGACTCTGAGAGTGTGATCCAACTTGAGGAAGTTAAACTATAACAAGGTTTCCTTAGGTGAACATGTGGAAGGATCATTCTCGGTGGAGCGGAGCGTCGCGCTGCCTGGCCCCACGTAGAGGCTGGAGTTGCTCCCCGCCAGTCTCTGGTTACCCACTCACCACGGATCACCTCGCTGGGAGCTGGCGGGCGCACCGGACCAAGGCGAGCAGCTCACCGGCCCTCAGCGAGGATATCTGCGGTGAGTGAGTAACCAGAGACCGCTCCTTTGGAGGAAGAGGGGGAACCAAGGAGTGCTCGGCTCCATTGGAACATTCTCCCCAGCTCACTTCAGGGAGAACAAGCTGGGGAGACCTCGGTCACTCTCCCCGGCTCTTTCTCTTCTGTTCCTCAGCTCCTTTTTTTTCTCTGCTCCTCAGCTCCTCCCTCTAGGTCTGTAGCCATGCCCAGTGCGTAGCCTGATTGGTTAATGTTATTACCAATCAGGCAAAGCAGGAATTCGTACGTAGCTAGAAACACTCTAGCTATGTTTGGATCCACAGTGTACTTCAAACTGTATTCCCTACTCCCTGCTCTATTCTCAGGGAATATCAGTAAGTTAGCTGCCCTTCACAAAATTTCTCCATTTGAAACACACTGTAACCGCTGGCTCCTCCTCCGTGAATTACCACGGTAACCATGGACACGTACTGACACTATGGTGGATAATTTATATTTCTTAAATAAAATATTAATCCAAATATATTTTTATTACTATCAGTTGATATAAACAATAACCAACATCAGTTTAGCTTGTTAATAACATTAGCAACAATAGTTTGTTTTACTCGTATTTGAAGCACAATGGCTTATGGGTAATCTTCTTGTCAACTTCTGGTGAAGTGATGTACGGTTGTTCACTTCTTCCCTGAACAGTTCTCAGTTCCCTTTAAACTGAAGACTGTTCGCTCCCTTCGGTTTGGAATCTCAGTTAATATGGTGGATACCCTGTGCAACCCACTTCGGAGTACACTACTGGGTGATCGGAAGAACCACAGTCCAAAGTCAGCCGTTTTGAGGGGTAGGGAAAGAGGGGGTGGAGCTTAAGTGAAACTTTACAGCAAAAAAAACCCCAAAACAAAACAAAAAAACAGATATAAGACTGTCAGGAGCCGAGCCGGTTTGGTTTTCCCCGGCTTGGTCCTGATCTCTCTGTGGGTCTCGGGGTCATTGTGTTTGCATGTTTAGTATGTATTTCCAGTGTGTACCGTGCCCATAGCCACTGCTCTGGGGCCGGCAGCTGTGTTTCTGCTGACAGTCTGCCGGTCCGACCACGCCCCCCTCACTTACCACCATCAGCTGTTCCCAGCCCCGTTGATCATCTTTCCCGGGCCTCGCCCAGGTGCCTCCAATCTACCATCCCTGGCAATGCATGTACTTTAGGAGCCTTTTTCCAGTCACGCATTGCTGGGTCATTGCGCTAGACATACGGTTGTTAATCACTGTATGATAGTCTAAGTCGATGAAGGACTGTGTTTCTCGCTGTGCTTATTTGGACTAACTGGGACAGCCCCTGTTCTGTGAGTATTTACTGTGTTACCTGGTTATCCTCACCTGTAAACTGTGGAGCGTCCTTGAGGACTCCTTGAGCTTCGAGGGAAACCATTGTTGAAACTGTGTGCCGGCATTGTTGTGTTTAATAAATGTGTGTGGTGTTAAATCCTGCGCGTAAATCCTTGTCCTTTCCTCCTCTTCTGTGCGCTCTTCCATAGCGCATGGGGAGTTTATGACATAAGACCTTTCAATGATTTCGCTCTTGATATGTCTTGTTAGTCACAACAAATATGTTACAGACATGCTAACAACAGAAAAAAAAACTTGATATTTGCCAGAATGTCACTTACAGTATCTCACAAAAGTGAGTACACCCCTCATATTTTTGTAAATATTTTATAATATCTTTTCATGGGACAACACTGAAGATATGACACTTTGACACAATGTAAAGTAGTCAGTGTACAGCTTGTATAACAGTGTAAATCTGTTGTCTCCTCAAAATCACTCAACACACAGCCGTTAATGTCTGAACCGCTGGCAACAAAAGTGAGTACACCCCTAACTGAAAATGTCAAAATTGTGCCCAATTAGCCATTTTCCCTCCCCGGTGTCATATGACTCGTTAGTGTTACAAGGTCTCAGGTGTGAATGGGGAGCAGGTGTGTTAAATTTTGTGTTATCGTGTTACAAAAGTAACGATAATAAATTTGATCTACGTCAGTGTGTTCATTGTCATTGGTTGTTGACTAATGGTTAGTTAGTTATTAGCCACTAGCAGGGTAATATGAATGAAGTGGGCAATTTATTAAGTTAGATTTAGCACCTTATCATTAGATCAGAAGTTAGAGACTAAACTTTTGGGACCACACCAGCCAGAGGATTTAAACATCACTCAGTCAGGAAAAGAAAAAATGCTCTTTCAGCTCAGAGAGGTTCAGAAGAAAAACATGGCTATCTTTCTGATTTTCTTCCCTGCTTTTTCCAGGTTTTGACCAAGACAATCTCTCAACTGTGGAGACTGTGGAGATCACTGGAAGATCATTGAGAGAGCTTAATGATCGCTGTGAGATCATTGAAAGACCCTTAACAGAGCTGGCCATCTCTCAACAATCTCCATCCCTGCAAAGGCAGTAGAAGAGCACTAAAAACCTCTGGCCACCCAACAAACTTTCAATGATCCCTCAATGATCTCTTCTGGTCTCTCGATGATCTCTCAAGGATCTTCTAAAGAGCTATCAAGATCACCACGAAAATCTTACAGTGTTCTCCCAAACATTTACGCAGATGGAGGTAGCTGAGAGATCAGGCCAATTTTTGATCCCGGTGGTCTCCCAAAGATCTCTGTGCTGTGTAAAGGCGCCCTAACAGGCAAGATGACGACAGATACAAGAAAAGTAAATCAGACGTGGCATGAAATGAGGATGTGACGTGAACGTGGCTGTGAAGTGGATGGCTGATGTGCAGATGTGCTTTAACTGTGGGCAAAGCTTGAAACAGCATTAATTATGAGATTTTTGACTTAGATGCTTGGGCTAATGTGGGCTGGCACTGAAAACACACACACACACACACACACACACACACACACACACACACACACACACACACACACACACACACACGCACACAGAGACCTGGTCTACTAGAATATAGTTGGACTTTTGGTGGTCTGAATGACAGCGATGCTCTGCTTGATTGACAGGTCTGCCGGTCATCACACTGCTTGGTTTGATGGCTCACCTTCCATTTCCGCATCTTTTTTCCCCAAAAGAAAAACATCTCCACTCCACAACTACTTAACGTGGCCCCTGGTTAATAACGGAAACTTTTCATTAATCAAAGTTTCCTTTGGAATGGTTGGAATTATTGAAAAATAAACTGGTTATAATGGTATTTCTCGGAGACAACGCTGGGCCCGCAGTGTTAATTTGATTAGCAGATGTATTTAAATTCATCTGATGGTATTAAACCTCTTTCAGGGATTCCTTTTCTTTTTTCCACCTTGCGCACACGCTCGTGATGGCTCCTTCTCTCCATCTCCATCTAGTGAAACGCGTGTAAATGATATTAATCAGGGTTAATAAATGCTGTTACGTGTCGGCATCAGTGTCTCGGGTTTCCCAGTTAATGCAGACACGTAAACAGTCTCCTCTCTTCCTCTCACTGTCTCCACCATATCAGCTTTCACGAGCATCACACACGCGCACACACGCACACGCTCAACTCTTTTCCAGGAATCCTGGAGCGTTTCTGGGACTTCGGGACAACTTCCTGGTTCTGGAGTCATTTGACCTGTCTGAAAGGCTGACCAGAGAGAGAGGGCAACTGGAGCGGCTTGTCCAATCAGAGGGCTGCATTTGTCCGCAGCAGCAGCTGACTTTACAGTGACGAGTTAAAGCTGCTCTTCTGCCTCCGCATTGCTTTCTATCGCTCAAGATGGATGTAAAACAATACAGCTCTGGGAAAAAAAAAAACGAGAGGCCAAAGAGACCACTGCAAAATGGTCACTTTATCTGGTTTTACTATTCATACGTGTATTAAAATGGACAATTTTGTTTTATTCCCTAACATACTGATAACAACTCACCCATATTTCAAGTCATATTATCCTTATTTAGAGAATTTATTTACAGAAAATGACAACTGACTAAAACACCAACAAAGATGTTGCTTTTTCATCAAATATTTTTTTATTTTATTTATTCAGTTTATTTTCTTTTTGTGCATCCATCAAAAATGAAAACAAGGTAAATAACTGTCATCTTACAAAAGTAAACATCAAACTTTCAGTCAAAAATGCATTTCAAAGCACAAAAAGAAAAGGGTGTAGACTGAAGCACAGCATATTTATGCCTACCAATTTTGCTTAATACGGTGGTAACCACAAAACAACAAAAAATGAAAACGAGGTCATCAATATGCAAATTTATGTAAATAAATGCAATGCAATAATGGAAAGAAAACAAGTTCATGTTCATTCTGAAACACTACAATACTTGAGTTTCAACACTGGAAGAACTCAGAAATCTGTATTTGTGTAATAACTGATTATTATCCACAGCTTTTAGGCATCTTAAACTGGGTTCACATAGACAGCCTAAGTCACACCTCCTCTGCTTCCACACATGGGACCTTAAATCAGAAAAAATTCTCCATTGAAATGAATGGCAAGAGCAACATTATCTTTTGATCCCAATGGAATTTTGCCACGAGTTACACATATGATGTATGTCAATTTAAAAGATAATTTTCTACGTAAATAACGGTGTAGGTTGTTGTCTAACTGTTAAGGTATAAGGTTGTGAAAATATGTAAACTGAAAGACTACAAACACGGATGTGGGCTTTGAACATGTGACATCTGTGTCTAGAACAAACAGTCCTCTGGATCAGCTGCAGCTCTCACAACACATAACAATACTGTTACACCCAGGAGGGGCGAAGAGGGAGGAAGGATAATTTGAGCCAAGCTTTTAGACTTGCAGCGACTGTTTATTGACTTCTCAGCACCCACGGCACATCACCTACAGAGCACATCGTTAGACACCATCTTGTCTCAACACTCTAACATTCTCTGGAACATTCTATGGAACACTCTCACACTAGAGCGCATACACTCTTCTTCTATGGTGTTCTCTAACACTACACAGTGTCTTAACTCTACTGAGCGCCACCTCTGGCGTAGAAACGCTACTACTTCCATTGACAGCTCATATCTAGACAGTGCATATTCAGTACTTTAATACATTCCCTATAAATGCTCCCATTTACTATTAATCATTAAATTATAGTCTCCTAGGTACATTTATTAAGAATATTCACATTTGCCATTAGCATCTAATCCACACTGTTTCTGAGGGTTCACTAGAGGTTATCCAAAATTAACGCTTTCCTACACTCACCCCTCAAAAAGTTAATCCGACATTACCCTTTCTGAAAACAGTAGTTTTTTTTTTCTTCTGTCAGTTCACATTTGGTAATCATGCATTACATGTAAAGTAGGGTATCACTACACAGGAGTCAGAGTTCATTAAAGTCTATAAAGATGCCACTGGTGATTGTCCATAGTACAGCATGTATCTCCTATTCCATGCAATACATTTGCAGAAGAGGTCTTTGTGCACGATAACCTTCAACCGCTCCATCCATCATGGTGGGTATCTGCATCTTTCCTGAGAGTAAGGATACTCAATCTAGTCATAGCCTACCAACTAAACCTTGGTGTGATGCCTGTGCCTTAGTAACATACTGCAAGTCTCTTTTTGTGTTTTTAAATTTTTTTGTTCTTTTTTTCAATTTTTTTATCAACCATCACAGTAACTACCAAGTTACTTTTCAAGACATTTATGTCTGACCAATGGTTATCTTTAGCTTCTACATCTTTGTTCTAGACAGATGAAGTGCAATGAAGTGCTAGGTTGGCCTAACTTATCATAAGTCAGTCTCAATGGCTGTTTTCTTATTCTTGAAGGATACGTTTTAACAGGAATCTCGTCAGGTCCCTCCTGGTCACTGGAACTGGACTCCGACACCTCATCACTCTGGTCCTCGTCTGCCTCAGCTGGATCTGGAACCACCGGATCGTCGACCTCTGGTGCCAGCTGCACCTGTGTGACGTCATCTGGGTCCTGGTCCTCATCCTCCGGAGTAGTGTCATCATGCGGGTAGAACTCCGGTGCATCGGCTCTCAGTGGACGCTGCTCTTGATCCTTCCCAGCTCGTAATCCGATTATGGCATTCCAACCCTCTTCATCTTCATCATCCGTGTTGCTTTGTCTGTCCACATGCCTTTGTCTTTTAGAGTCTCTTTCTCTCATTTTCTTAGAGGCATGTTTCACTGTTTCCATGGAAAGAAAGTCACATGGTAACAAAAGGTTTCTGTGCATGACCCGAGTGCGTCCCTTGCCAGTTTCAGGTCTGATTTCATATACTGGACTGTCTGGGTACTTCTTTTGGATCACGACATACACCTTGTCTTCCCAGTATGATCTTAGTTTTCCTGGCCCACCTTTTTCGGTCAAGTTTCGAACCAATACTCTGGATCCAGGGAGTAATTCAGCACCGTGAACCTTTTTATCATAAAGTGCTTTACTTCTCATCCCTTCTTTGTTTGCTGTTTTAGAAGCGAGCTTGTAAGCTTCAGTCATTGTAGCTCTCCACTTTTCAGCATAGTCTTGCTGAGAAACACTCTGCTCTCTTGCTGTGAGGCCAAACATCAGATCAATAGGCAACTTTGGACTACGACCAAACAACAGAAAATATGGTGCGTACCCTGTAGCTTCACTACGCGTACAATTATAGGCATGAACCACTTTTGCCAGAGAGGACTTTCAGTCTTCCTTAGCTGCTTCGGGCAAATTTCTGAGCATTGCCAACAGTGTACGATTAAATCGTTCCACCTGCCCATTCCCTTGGGGATGGTAGGGCGTTGTTCGGAACCCCTGCACGCCACTGTACTCTTGGAGTTTTGCAAAAAGTTTATTCTGGAACTCTCTTCCCTGATCATGATGGAGTCGTGTGGGGAAACCAAACTTAAGGGCAAAATCTCCAAAGATCTTCTCAGCAGCGGTGTGGGCAGCTTTGTTATGACATGGGTACGCCTGGGCAAAACGAGTAAAATGGTCCATTACAACCAGGATATACTCATATCCTCCTTTGCACTTCTCCAAATGCAGGAAATCCACTGACACTAATTCAAATGGGTACGTGGTGACAATGTTAGTCAGTGGTGCCCTTGTTATCTTATTGGGACGTTTGTTCTTTAAACAACTGCAAACTCTCGTGATGTAGTGCTCCACATCTCTTTGCATATGAGCCCAATAAAAACGCTCTCTTATCAAGTTCATCACTCTCTCTACCCCTAAATGACCCATGTTTTCATGGAGCTCTTTGAACACGAGTTTGTGAAACTTCTGGGGTAGGAGTAGCTGGTCATGTGTTGCTGTTCTCCTGTAAAGCAGTCCATCATCTTCCAAGTACAGCTTGTGTTTTTGCCTGACTAGAGCTGCAATTTTACTGTTCTGCTGCTTTACACTTCTTGGCCATTGTTTTGACAACACATAGCGCAACACCTCTCCAATCACGGAGTCTTCTTCTTGAGCTCTTTTTAGATCAGTCTTTGATATTTCAGCTATAGAGCTGGCTTCTTGATCTGCTTCACTGATGAGAGTAGAAATGGTGACTGGGCAGAGCCATGGTTCATTTTCTTGTGACTTTACCTTGACTGCCTGTGTCACACAATTCATCACATCAGGATCAACATTCTGTGTGCATTTGTTCATGTACTGCTCCATATCTAGGGGCATACGTGAAAGTCTGTCTGCATCTCTGTTTGCTTTTCCAGGGCGATACTTAATCACAAACTGGAAATCAGCTAGTTCTGCTACCCACCTCTGTGTGGTTGCATTTAACTTTGCGGTGGTAAGCACATATGTTAGGGGATTATTGTCCGTATAGACAGTGAATGGTGGAGAATAGTACAGATAATCCCGAAACCTCTCACAGATGGCCCACTTCATGGCAAGAAACTCCAGCTTCCCTGAATGAAGGTGGTAGTTCTTCTCTGAATTTGACAGTGTCCGGGAGCCATATGCTATCACCACCAGTTTGTCTTGTTGTCGCTGGTATAACACCGCCCCAAGCCCCGCCTGTGAAGCGTCACAGTGTAAAATGAAGGGTTCTTCAAAGTTCGGGTAACCTAACACTGGGGGTTGGGTAAGAAGGTCAACAAGCTGACAAACTACTGCTTGATGCTCTGGGTGCCACCTGATCACATGGGATGAGGGTAAGTGGCCTCCATCATTCTTTTTGACATGTTTCTTTAAGTTTTTCTTTGCTTTGTCTGTGTGGTCTTTAGCCAGAAGGTCGTCAAGAGGCTTTGCTATACGAGAGAAGTTGGGAATATAGCTGCGGTAATATGAAATAAAACCTAGCAATTTCCTTAGCTCTCCAACAGTGGAAGGTTGCTGCTGTTTGAGTGTCTGCACTGGGGCAATGTCCGCAGGGTCCATGGTGTAACCCTGTCCTGTTACCATTTTACCAAGAAAACGTACCTGCTGCTTGAATAACTCACATTTCCGGGGAGTCAACTTCACTCCATGGCTTTGATAGCGGTGCAGGACGCTTCTCAGGTCTCGCAAGTGATCTTCAAAAGTCTGTGAATGAACAAGGTTATCATCGAGGTAAGGCAGACAAACATCATCTCTCAACCCCCACAAGCACTCCTCCATAGATCTTTGGAATGCTGCTGGTGCTGAGGACAAACCAAATGGAATCCTTACCCACTCGAACAAACCCCAGGGAGTGATAAATGCAGTGAGGGGTCTACTTGACTCTTCCAGGAAACCCTGATGATACGCCTTTCCTTGGTCGAGGACTGAAAACCACACACTCCCACTTAGACTGTTCAGCATATCTTGTATGCGGGGAATTGGGTGTCTGTCTGGGATAGACTTCTTGTTCAATTCTCTAAAGTCGCAGCACAAACGCAGACCTCCATCTTTCTTTCGCACACAGACGACTGGACTGGAATACGATGACTTGGATTTGGTGATCCAGCCCCTGTTAAGCAGGTCTTCTACATACTCCTTTACTTCTTTATGAAGTGGTTTGGGAACAGAAACATAAGTCTTTTTGACAGGATCGTGATCTTTGAGTCTGATCTTCAACTGTAAAGAGGGAATTGTCCCTACATCATACTCATCACGGGAAAACGCTTGCCGTTCCTCCCGTAGTAGCTGTTTTACTTGCTCTTGCTGTATGGGTGAGAGATGATCAAGGGGAACTGGAGGGTCCCACATGTCCATAGTCTCTTTGACAGCACAGTTCATCTTGGTCTCTTTATTTCTTCCTGTCTCACTCGTCGTTGGGTCGACGGTCGCTTGATTTACAGCAGGGGGTCTAATATCTGCCGGATAAGCAGTTTTAACTCTCTGCGTTTCCCCCAAAATGGTCTTAGTGGGCAGCTGGATATCACGGGACGTACTGTTTGTTATAGGTATTTTGAGCATAGATCGCTTCCCTTTCCATAACTGCACCAACCCACTTTGCATCTGCAAACCCTCTGGTAACTGAGTGTACTGACTCGGCTCAAATAAGACGTCTTGTGTGTCTGGAAGTGAGCCTGCTCTGACACAGCCTTTGACTGTTTTGGTTTGGCCAGCAGGGATGGTAACCAACTCACTGCCAACTTTTACCGTTCCTTCCCCCAGCCTATCCTCCTCACTTTGCATCACTTTCAAAAACACCTCTGTTTTCTTACAGTCAAATGAGAAGGCTGCGCTAACAGCTTCACTGATAGCACAAGGGGGTTTAATGCCCATCTTCAGGACATGGTCAATCACGTTGAACCCAATGATAGGCGGCTCTGCCACTCCGTCCTCCTTCACCACTAGCACGGGAACTAAGAGTTCCACCGGTGGGCGACTAACTGTCAGCAGCTTAAATGTGACTTCGACCCACCCTGAGAATGGAATCGGTGTCTGGTTCACTGCCCTCCCATTCAGGATATTTGGACCCACCAACTCGGCTAAGTCTCTGACGGTGGTGTGTGGCAGATGCTCCTGTCTCCAGGCGTCATTCATTAAACAAACCTGTGACCCTGTGTCCCACAATGCCTGTGTCTCCTTGTCATCCAGAAAGCAGGTGATGACATATTTTTTTCCAACCAAATTGAGTAACTGTAATTGGCGATTAGGGGACAGTAGATTAACACGGACCGTTTCTACAGGAGGTACCTTGGCCTGAGCTACCAGCCTTGCTTCTAACCTCCGAATACTGTCAGTAACAAGCTCATACAGTTCTTGTGTGTTAGCTTGTTCTGATGTGGTTGCGACAGTATTGGCCGCCGTGTCTACTTGCCCTGTTCCTCTTCCGAGTCTCCTCCCTATCCGACATTCCCTTGACATGTGGCCGCTGACTCCACACCTGAAGCAGTGGTTGCATTGATCGCCATTGCTGGTGGCCTGACATCTCTTGCAGCCACGTGTCTTCCTGGCTCTTTGAGCGCGAGGTGCTCTGGGAGACTCACGTATGGCCTTTTTGATCTCCTCCATGTCACTCTTCAGCTGCGTGACTATGTTCAGGAGCTCAGATTCCGTACGGGTCACTGTGCTTTGGGATTTAAGGATTTTTCCTTTTGTCGATGGTAGGGGGCGCTCTTGGCCATCCACTTCTCTCTCGGTTGCATACTGACCCGTCAGGTTTTCCACTCGGCATTCTCGAACCTTTAGTTCTTTTGTGTGCCTTTTAAATTTCTGATGCCGTTCCCATTCAAGACTGGCTGCTGCATTCATCTTTGAAATCAGTAGCTCATCAGTGACGGCAGGATCCTCCAAATAACGCTTCAGTTGATATTTCACATCAACACTGATCAGTCCTGTTTCTACCGCCCTCAGAAACTTCCTCTGAATAAGATCAGAACTAAACTGCTCTTCAGTGCCAGGCTCTCTGGATGCTGCTAAAAGTCTTTCCTTTAGCTCAATGGCACGAAACAGGAAATTCTGAGGTGACTCATTACTGTCTTGTGTGAGATTTATCAGACGATGATACAAGTCAGTGGAACTATCTTCTTTATAATGTCCTCTCAGGATTATGCGCAGCTGTGGCAGTGTGAGATCTGACTTAATCTCCAGCATAGCGCGCAAACTCAATCCAGGACTCACTGCTTTGACAACAGCCTCAATTATCTCAGCCTCACTGTGCTATTTCTTTAAGCCCACATTAATCTGGTGAGTGAGATTGGAATAAGACAACTTGTCTTTTTGGCAGCTCTCCCCTATCTGCCCATTTATCTTAAACTCCCGTTTAATGATCACTTCTGGCGGTAGGGGCGCTGTGGGGACCGCGGGCTGTATCACAAAATGGCGGCTCGGCGGCGCGGTCTCGGGCTGTGTCACAAAATGGCGGCCCGGTGACGGCGCGGCCTGATCATCCGTCAGCCTTATTATTTCTTCTTCAACCCGTTTAGTTGAGTCAATAATACTTTCATGCAGAGCGGCATACTGGCTCTGTAAACTGGCGAGTGCCTCCGCCTCGCGGCTCGTGCCGGCCGTTGTCGCTGCCTGCGTCAACGGTTCACTTAGCTTAGCTTCGTTAGCACATGCTATTAGCCTTAGCAGAAACTCGCGGACAACATCCTCCTCTTCGCGTTCAATGGTTTTGTTAACCTCCTCGATTAACAGTTGTATCAGCGTGTACTTCTTAGACGGTTCGGCTGGGCTTATCTTTGCAAATAAACAGACCTCATTTAGCTGTTCGGCCCGTAACGGCACCAAGGCCTCAGTTAGCTTAGCTTGTAGCTGCTCCAGCTCCATTGTTACGGCCTTTTTTTTCTTTTTTATTTATTTGCTCACTCACCGTCTTATACACGGCTGAACCATCCTCTGCTACCAAGTTTTGTTACACCCAGGAGGGGCGAAGAGGGCTTTTAGACTTGCAGCGACTGTTTATTGACTTCTCAGCACCCACGGCACATCACCTACAGAGCACATCGTTAGACACCATCTTGTCTCAACACTCTAACATTCTCTGGAACATTCTATGGAACACTCTCACACTAGAGCGCATACACTCTTCTTCTATGGTGTTCTCTAACACTACACAGTGTCTTAACTCTACTGAGCGCCACCTCTGGCATAGAAACGCTACTACTTCCATTGACAGCTCATATCTAGACAGTGCATATTCAGTACTTTAATACATTCCCTATAAATGCTCCCATTTACTATTAATCATTAAATTATAGTCTCCTAGGTACATTTATTAAGAATATTCACATTTGCCATTAGCATCTAATCCACACTGTTTCTGAGGGTTCACTAGAGGTTATCCAAAATTAACGCTTTCCTACAATACCTTTGTGTTGTTTTTCTCCTCTTTGGATCCTTCTTTTATCAGTCAGGAAAGAGGAGGTGAGGTTTTACTAATCTCACGCTACAATTGCGTTTAGTGATGTGGGATGATGGGAGTTGTTGTCCGCTAATCATTTAAAAAAAAAACAAAACAACTAAACATTACTCTGTTATTATACAACAGCCGACAACTTTAATTACATGGTAAATTATCTTTTAAATTGACAAGCATCATATGTGTAACTTGTGGCCAAATTTGATCAGGATCAAAAGATAATTTCGCTCTTGCCATTCATTTCAATGGGGAATTTCTCCGATTTAAGGTCCCATATGCAAAAGTAGAGGGGGTGTGACTTAGGCTCTGTAGCATTTGGACCGACTTTCACAAACATTTTGAAAAATCAGACAAGTGCAAATGTTGGTGAAATTACATTTGTGAGCATTTTTTTTTTTTAACTCCAGCACACACCAACTTTTATAAACTTTTGCTAGCATTTGCTAGTGTTGCATTCAGCATTGGCAAAGTTTGGCCAACTTTGGCTAGTGTATGTGCAGCTGTTACCAACATAACTTAAGCAAAGAAATACTCAGCCCAGGTCAGCTGACGTCAGCATCGTGACACTCATATAAAAGCTGTGTTCCGATCACCCAATAGTGTACTCCGAAGTGGATTGCACAGGGTATCCGCCATATTAACTGAGATTCCAAATCTAAGGGAGCAAACGGTCTTCAGTTCAAAGGGAACTGAGAACTGTGCAGGGAAGAAGTGAACAACTATACATCACTTCCCCGGAAGTCGACAAAAAGATTACCCAAGCCACTGTGCCTCAAGTACGAGTAAAACAAACTGTTGTTGCTAATGTTATAACAAGCTAAACTGATGTTGGTTATTGTTTATATCAACCGATAGTAATAAAAATATATTTTTATTAATATTTTATTTAAGAAATATAAATTATCCACTATAGTATCAGTATGTGTCCATGGTTACCGTGGTAACGCACAGAGGAAGGAGCCGACGGTTACAGGGTGTTTCAAATGGAGAAATTTTGTGAAGTGCAGTTGACTTACAGTTATTCCCTGAGAACGAAGCAGGGAGAAGGGAATACAGTTGAAGTACACTGTGGATCGGAACGTAGCGAAAGATCAGCATTTGTGCAGGCTTCCTGCCATTCTGGACCTGCTTTTGGAGTGGATACATCTCCCTTGGGCATACGTTTCATTGGATAATTTTAGTGTTTTGGACTATGTTAGGGAGAGGAAAGGTAGCAGTGTTTCAAAAGAGGTGTGCCAAGAATGCCCACAATAATAAAGAACCACCAAGGTTGGAGCCTGCTGCTGCTGCTGCTGCTGTTCCTCCACTGCCGTCTCTGTCATGCAGTCATGAGTTGCACTTGAGTGGCAAGGTATTCATGCTGCAACATTTGAAGTTCAGTCTCCCTCCTCAGCCTTCTCCAGGTTCTCCATCTGTGGGATCAGGTATTGACTGGGAAGAGCCGAGCAAAATTTTAGATTTATATACCCGAATTTTGACCATGTACATTCTCAAATGTTTGCATCATGCTGGGAGTGCACCAGCGACTGCTGGCAAACACTTGCAAATGTTCAATTTATTCACAAAAGTTGCTGAAAGTTTTTCATTGTTGTTTAAAGTTGGTTTGTGTTGGGTTTCATTGCTCTCTGTTGTTCAAAGTTCACCTGAGTTACGGCTATGCTGTGGGAAGTTCATCTATGCCAGCCCATTGCCTCACCAACACGTTCCTTGAGTTGGACACATGTTCATCTCCATTAGACAAGCGCTAGGCTAAGTTCTAGCAGGCCCAACTCAGGCCAACTGTAGGCTAGCTCTGCACAGCTTAGCCCAGCGCTCAGGAACTTTTACAAACTGAGCACAGCTTTCACCAACATTTATTTCCAAATGTCAGTAAATGTTCAGCATGCTGAAAATTTTCAAAGCACATGACTTTTGGCAACATTCGCTGACAAACACCAATCATCATTAACTTTTACCAACTTTTGTCACCAGAGCCAGATGTTTGCCAAAATGTCAGTAAAAGTTGGTCCAAACGTTGTAGTGTGAATCCACCCTTACCATACTTAGATGACCACCTCATCAGGACCTCCCTAAATAGTCTGAGGTGTCCGTGTGTTGGAATTCAGCAGATACTCAAATTCAATGACTGCCATGCATGTAGAGATGATAATTTAGGAAAGATTTTGTAGTGGTGTCTTATTTTTTTTTCCAGAGCTGTGGTTTATATATATATATATACAGTATATATATATATATATATATATATATATATATATATATATATATATATATATATATATATATAAGATCCAAGATGGCGCCCACAGCGGTCGACATGGTGCTTCGCTGCGCTCTTTGTTTGTTTTTGTTTGTCAATTGTGTGTCTGCTTGCACTTATACCCGTGAAGAACTTTTAAATATCAGGACTTTGACCCCCACGGACCTCCTCCCAGTTTTTCTAGCCCCTGCCGCCGATCTGGTTTATTGTTTGGCTCGGAAAGTGAGACGGCGGAAGAGAGGAAGACGAGCGGGCGCTCTCGTACGACTTCGCAGGAGAGGCTCGCGAACGGCGCTGCCTGGCATATTTCTGTCCAATACCAACTCTCTCTCTAACAAGGTGGATGAACTGAGACTGCTGATGCGTTTTAAGGACCTCGCCTCCTCAGCTGTCCTCTGCTTTACTGAGACCTGGCTCCGGGAAAATATACCGGACAGCGCGCTGCGCCTCGACGGCTTTCAGCTCTTCCGTGCTGATCGTGACACAGAGCTTTCCGGCAAGACCACAGGAGGCGGTGTCTGCTTCTACATCAACTGCAGCTGGTGCTCTGATGTAACGGTAATTTCCAAACACTGTTCTCCTGCCTTGGAATTTCTTGTTATCAATTGCAAGCCCTTCTATTCCCCGCGGGAGTTTGCTTCTTTCATAATGATCGCTGTGTACGCCCCTCCCGACACGGACACGCGCGAAGCTCAGCGCGTGCTCGCGGATCACATTCAACACACAGAGCGGAGTTTTCCAGACTCGCTGATTATTGTGGCTGGCGACTTTAATCAGTGCAATCTGAGCCACGATCTCCCCCGCTACAAACAGTTTATTAAATGCCCCACCAGAGGATTAAACACACTGGATCACTGTTACACCACAGTGAAAGACGCATATCGCGCTGTCCCTCGAGCTGCGCTGGGATTATCTGATCACGTGATGGTTCACCTCATTCCCACATACAGACAGAGATTGAAGCTCACTAAACCTGTTGTGAGCACTACGAAGATACGGACCAGTGATGCTGAGGAGAAGCTGGAAACGTGCATGGAAATATCTGACTGGGGCATGCTTAAAGGAGCCACGCATGATCTGGATGAGTACACGGACACTGTGAACTCATATATCCACTTTTGTGAAGAGAACATTCTTCCATCACGCACCAGGGTGAGTTACTCTAATGACAAACCCTGGTTCACAGCTAAGCTCAGACAGATCAGGAAGGAGAAGGAAGCAGCGCTGAAAAGTGGAGACAGGGACTGCTACAGGGAGGTTAAATACCGGTTTAACAGAGAGCTGAAGAGGGCTAAATCTCTATACTCAGAGAGACTCCAGCAGCAGTTCACTGCTAATGATTCGGCTTCCGTGTGGAGAGGACTGAGGCAAATCACCAACTATCGACCTAAGGCTCCTAAAGGTCAGGATGACAAAGCCCTTTGTCAGAGACTGTCCCAACACTATGCCCGTTTTGACACCTCGTCATCTGTGTCCAACTCCCCCCCTCCCTCCAGCTCCACAGCCTCCACATTCCCTACTTCATTTAAGGCACCCCCCCCTCCTCCCCCCCTCCCCTTATCATCAGTGAGCAGGATGTGCTCAAACAGTTCTCCAGACTGAACCCGCGCAAGGCCCCCGGCCCAGACGGCGTGTCTCCCTCCACCCTGAGACTCTGTGCGAAACAGCTGGCTCCTGTATTCACAGACATTTTTAACACCTCCCTTAAGTTATGCCACGTGCCATCCTGCCTCAAATCCTCCACCATCATCCCTGTCCCCAAGAAGCCACGGATCACTGGACTTAATGACTACAGACCTGTAGCGCTCACCTCTGTAGTCATGAAGTCCTTTGAGCGCCTGGTCCTGTCCCACCTCAAGTCCATCACCACCCCTCTCCTGGACCCGCTGCAGTTTGCCTACCGAGCCAACAGGTCTGTAGACGATGCAGTCAACCTGGCCCTCCACTCCATCCTGCAGCACCTGGACTCCCCAGGAACCTACGCCAGGATCCTGTTTGTGGACTTCAGCTCCGCATTCAACACCATCCGCCCCGCTCTGCTCCGGGACAAGCTGTCCCTGCTCAACGTGCCTGACTCCCTCTGCAGGTGGATCATCGACTTCCTGACGGACCGGAGGCAGCATGTGCGGCTGGGAAAGACTGTCTCAGACTATACTAGCATCAGCACCGGATCACCCCAGGGCTGTGTACTTTCCCCCCTACTCTTCTCCCTTTACACCAACTCCTGCACCTCCAGCCACCAGTCTGTCAAGTTGATCAAGTTTGCGGACGACACCACCCTCATCGGGCTCATCTCCAACGGCGACGAGTCCGCCTACAGGAGAGAGGTGGCCCAGCTGGCGTCCTGGTGCAGCAATAACAACCTGCAGCTGAACGCTCTGAAGACAGTGGAGATGATTGTAGACTTCAGGAAAGTCACTACTCCTCTGCCCCCCCTCACCCTCTCAGGCTCTCCCATCACCACTGCTGATTCCTTCCGCTTCCTAGGCACCACCATCACCAGGGACCTCAAATGGGAGCTGACCATCAGCTCACTCATCAAAAAAGCCCAGCAGAGGATGTTCTTCCTGCGGCAGCTGAGGAAGCTCAAGCTACCCACCAAGATGTTAGTGCAGTTCTACACAGCCATCATCGAGTCCATCCTCACCACCTCCATAACCGTGTGGTACGCAGGAGCCACTGCCAGGGACAGACTAAGGCTGCAGCGCGTCGTGCGCACTGCTGAGAAGGTGATCGGCTGCAAGCTCCCATCTCTCCAGGATCTGTACATCTCCAGGACCCGGAGGCGTGCTGGCCGGATCATAGCCGATCCCTCACACCCTGGTCACGTACTGTTTGCCCCCCTCCCCTCTGGTAGAAGACTTCGGTCCATCCAGACTAAAACCTCCCGTCACATGAACAGCTTCTTCCCCTCTGCCATTAGACTGCTGAACACTAAGTGACTCTCGTGCACCATGTACAGCAGCTCAACCAGACTCATGTCAATCATCACTGTTTTCTTCCTGCATTACCGACTGCACTATATAGCTCTCCACAGTATCTGCTGCTGGCTAATATATATTTTAACTGTTGACCAGTATCACTTAATCTTATCCTACACTTTATTACATGTATAGTTTATTTCTCTTATCTTATCATGTTTAATGTTGCAGCATTGTACCGAGACAAATTCCTAGTTTGTGTACTACATGAACAATGGCAATAAACCTGATTCTGATTCTGATTCTGATATATATCAGGTCACAATACACAAGCATAAATCTGCATATAATAATAATAATAATAATCATAATAATAATAATACAGAAGCATAAATCTACATATAATATATTACATGAGAGGGAGTACGGTCTCAGTGAATATAGTGACTGCAGGTGTGATACGTCGCAGAGGTCATTAGAGTATCACACCTGCAGTCACTTTATTTATGATACCACAATGACCTTGAGTGTAATATAGCTTTTATAAAACAGTTCCAGCAAGCACAATTTATTAAATGACAACAGTACTGGACAAAATATTATGACTGGTTTGTCTAACCAGTTCTTTTGCACAGCTGAGAAAAAATAGTCCCTTCTAAACGTAGCTAATAACTGTTGTCAAACATCTCAATCAGCATGAAAACGTCAATTGTCATTTCACACACATGTAAAAAAAATAAATATTGTCAAGTGTGAAAGTCAGTGTTTATAAAATATATACCTGTTGAGTCAGTGCTGCAGAAGACCCCCGACCAAAACGTGGCCATTGGCCAATGCCGGTAGCTAGCGGGTGGCTAGTAGTTAGCAAACTAGTGATTTCTTCGACACACTTCACTCACTTTTCTTGGCATTTTCAGATGAAACAAAAGTCCATCACCACAAAAATATTGTGGTTTTACTGTTTTTACTAGCTTTTACTTTTCTCCAGATTGTCCAGGTCAGCTGATGAAATTTTTGCACACCTGGAGGCTTCCATGGAAATAGCCTGGCTTCTTCCCTTCTCTTCCTCTTCTTCTGGTGACCATTCATAATTTAACTAAAATGTTATATTTGGAAAAAATGTCCGTTGTTTTGCTGTATTCCATTAATGTTGCCTTAAAGTTGGCTGCACCGTGCAGTTGGCTGCACGGTGGCGCAGTGGTTAGCACTGCGGCAGCACAGTTTACCCTTGGCCGGGGGATTGTGGGGATCGTGGGATCGTGGGTTCGATCCCAGCCCCCGACCAACAGTGATCTGTGTGGAGTTTGCATGTTCTCCCCGTGTTGCGTGGGTTTACTCCGGGATTTCTCCGGTTTCCTCCCACATGCCAAAAACATGCATGTTAGGTTAATTGGCTGTTCTAAATTGTCCCTAGATATCTGTTTCCTATAGGCCCTTAGAATAGAGGGTTAGTATTAATGAAAGCGTTTTGAGTGGTCTTTGTGACTAGAAAAGCGCTATATAAGTGCAGGTTAGTTAGTAGTTAGTTAGTTAAAGTGACGATCAGGAGTTGACGGTAAATTACTGTTAGTAACCTTTGAAGCAGAGTGATCACGATAACTTATCACACGATAACTGGAGGGCAACTATTGTGGTTTTCAGTAACTCCTGGAATCCCTGTTGTCCAGTCAAATCACTTGGTCAGAACTAACTGTTGGATAAAAGTCCTTTAAAAGTGAAACTTGCTTCTTTAACCAAGTCTTGAGTCACATACCATGTAATAATTAACTGCTCAACATTTTACCCTCAGATTTAATGAATAAAAAAGTTTCCCAAAAGCCCCATCATCAACTCACTTTTTTTCTAGCTGTTTCACCTGCCAAGCAAAAGCTAAAGAGATGAGCCTCTGCAAAGGTAAAAGAATGCAGGAGAGTCTCTTTTCACCAAATATATTTTGGTCATACAGTGAAACAAAGTTTAATGAAAGCCTCCTTCATGCCATCAACCCCCTCATGTGTTTTTGAGATCACATGATATTTTCACGAGGAAGTTGGCTTAAAAAAGAAAATGAACTTATAACTAAAAAATGACACGTCTTTAAGTTTGACCTTTTGACCTCTCTCTTTTCCGCTCTCTCCTGTACTCGCCACCATCCGGGCAGCAGTGTGGGTGTCACTTAATCTTCATCTTGTCCCGGGCTGTTCCTGCAGACTTCCTGCCCACTCGTCCTGCCTCTCTCTCCTTTCAGCCCCTTACCGATGATTAACCTCCCTCCTTGTTGCTCGCCCACGCCGCTCGTCCTGATTTCGTCCTGGTGGCGGGACGGCAGCGCGTCTGCTGTCAAGCCCCTCACAGAGGCTCTGGAGGGGAGAAATTGATGACGGGTTCATTGGAGGCAGTTATAATGGAGGGTAATGAGTAATGGGAACGTGTCCAAACTGTGAAACACGTACTTGACGGGCAAACATTTAATACCCTTGATATTAAGCATGAAACACGTGGAAGTGGCACCAAAAGAAAGGAAGAGGTGTGGCGGTTCTTCCTTCAGGGACATTAACACACATTAAAAAATGACCACTTATCTTCAACAAAAATATTGTTCACACACAAACAGGCAGGAAGTACCGTTTGTGTTGTTGTTGTCTTTTGCTATGCCTGCTTTTCTTGTCTTTTCTGGTCGGGAAGGGTTCTGGCTGACCAGAAGGCCTACTGTCTGCCTTAACTTCATTTGTGTAACAGATCAGCTCCTTCATTCAATTAGCAGACACTCTCAAACGTGCACGGCGAAGTGACTCCCAAAATTCCCCGGCGACCGACTGGGCTGTCTTGCCGAGGGAAATTTCCTCTGTTGTGCTCGGGGAGAATGTGCAAAGAGGAGCTACAGTTAAATCAATAACCTTTACAGTCACGCTAAGGATTGGCGAAGGCAGGCTGAGAAGACCATCGCTCATATTGCTGTTAGCCTACGTTACTGGCACTTCATTATTTGTATAGATACATTTTTGTCTTGGATGTGACCGCATGCTAAGTGGCGGTTGTCACAGTGGAGGCCAGTCAGTCATGCACAGACAGACATAAATGTCAGAGCTAACCAGGCAGCACTCAGCACTGTTTAGACTCACCGCAGCACCACGGCCTTCACAGCTGATTTATGCTACACCCGCAATAAGGGTTTCAACCGAGCAGCAAAAAGCTCAGAGTCCTGATGTGGAACGCTACTTAGAAATGGCTTGTCACAACTATGACTAAACAACACAATCTTGCCCTGAAAACGTATTCATATGCTTCATTTTCAGTGGAAAGTTGAGGATGGAGGCTTGTGCTGTTTCTACAGCCTAAAGGATAAGGGATAAGGACCTGCACTTATAGAGCACTTTTCTAGTCTCAAAGACCACTCAAAGCGCTTCACTAGCACTAACCCTCTATTCTAAGGGCCTATAGGAGACAGATATCTAGAGACAATTTAGAGCAACCAATGAACCTAACATGCATGTCTTTGGATATGGGTAACTACATAAAGGGTAACTACATGAATAACTGGCTATTACCAGCTTTAGCTTCAAAATGGATCAATTACTGGAAATGCTTCAATCAATATTTACAGTATTAAAGTAACAAATGCATAAGATTAGCTAAATGAGTGCCACTTAACAGTAAAAGAAAGGGTTTATCAGCTGATCTTAAGGAGGCTGTTAAGTTGCTCTTAAATGGCTTATGAATCAATAAGCAATCATAAACAATTTATAAGACAGGATTTAACAAGTTCAAGAGAACTGTTCACAGTGATTAAATGCAGATAAGTTTTTAACTAATATATAATAGTGAAAATCAAGTTGATGAGAAAAGAGACTAATCTTTGAGGTTTGACAGAGCAGATATTAGGCAGGGAATAAATCACAAGTTCCCACTTTTTTGTCATGTGTTATAACAGCTTAATTATTGATTTATAGTTTTTAAAGCCTTCTTATAGGCTATATGTAAAGCCTTTATTGTGCTAGTCTTATTGTGAAGTGGTGCTGATGTAATTAAAGTGTCAGAATAGAAAACTTACATTAATGTGGTGCACATTCAGTTTTTCTCAGCCATGTTAGTCTATCTCTCTCTCTCTCATATGGACACGTTTGTTCACATGTTCCCCGGCTCTATGACGTCACAGAAGTTTGCCCAGTTGCAGTGATAAAGATCAGCTGAGCGCCACCGGTCCGGACAGACGCTCAGCGCTTAACACATTCCGCCTGGCCGCATCCTGCAGCCGCTCGAACGCCCTGCGCGCCGCACCGCCTCGCTGTTCGGCAGCGAAACGAGCGGCGGCTGCTTCAGCAGTACAGTGCGCGGCTGCTCGGCCTCTGCTGTTTCTGGAAGCTTCGTGCGTGGAGGAGGTGTGCAGCCCGGGCCCGGCTCACAGCGCCTCTTTTCTTCTCGGGCCCTCTCTCTGCTCTGACACATCCGCGCTCATATCAGATTGATGGGCCGCTTTGATTGAAGTCTCTTTGTCGTGGTAATGTCACGGCGAGTGATGGATGAGGCGCGTGCGTCGCCGCGAGCCCGCGCGAGAACTCCGCTCCCCAATCAACTGGGACCCCCCCCCCTCCCACCCCGCCGCCTCCTCCCGTGCTCCCCTGGACGCTCGCGCCCATACACAGCTGACCAACTTCTGGCCAGCGGTCACCATAGGCGACGAGTCACGTGACCTGGGACTGACGTAGGAAAAGAAGGGACACGAGAAAAAAGAGGGGGAGAGAGGGAGAGAAGGAGCGAGCTGGAGAGAGAGAGGGAGTTGGTGGAGGAAGGAAAACTGAGAATTTAAGGGAAAAAGCAGAATGAGAGAATTCTGAAGCCGTGTGCAGGTGAAGAGGTCACGCCACTCTGTTTTTTAGCGTCCACAGATGAGCGTTCTAGGACAGGCTGACTGACAGCGCAAGGCCTTCCCTTGAACGCGCACGGACGGGCACAGTAGAGGAGACATCATTCATCTGTGTTTCTGCTGTGGGACGTGCAACCTCCACCTTTGTTTTCTTCTAAGCTGAGCACTTCCTTTTGCTCTTTGTTTTGCTCTTACATGCACCATGCAGATTCTCTAGTTTTGGTCTGTTTCACGCAAGAATACGGGTATTTTTTTTTAGACGTTCGTCTATTTTGCGCAACAGAGACTTTTTTTCCCTCTTGGAAACAGTCAGATTTGGAGCTGGTTTGCGCCCTTAGCTCCATCTGTGAGCCTGAGAGAAAGTTGGCTCGGTGGCTGTGCTCTGCATGGACAACATGAACTCGTTTGTGGAGTACCCTGCTGTCTGCAGCCGGGCGGGCGGCGGCTCGTATTCTGCGCCCAAACCCGGATACCTGCAGCACCTTCCCCTGGACCACCATCAGGGATTCCCGGTCACCTTCCACGGGCCCAGGGGCGACAACGGTGCCGGGGGGGAGGCGAGCTACGCCGCGGATGGAAGGATGTACGGGAGCGCGGACGTGGACGCGGGCGGCGGCGGAGCGAGCCAGCATCAGCAGCAGCACCCTCCGTATCCTCACCAGCAGCAGCAGCAGCAGCAGCCCACGCACAACGGCTACCATCCTCAGCACCACGCAAACCTTCACCACAACCAAAGCCTGCACACCGGAATATCCTCCTATAGCAACGAGCACGGCGGCGCCACCGCGGCCTACGTAGGCCAGACGTGCGCCACAAACTCAGAGTACGCTCATAACCACCCTCAGTACGTCATGGAGGACGCCCTGGCCTCCACCTACTACCATCAGTCAACCTTCCCCAGTCTGGCCCCCACCGTAGGACCTAGCTATGGGTCCCTAGCGGGAGCTTACTGCGGGCCCCAGGGCGCCCTCGGTCCGTCGCAGTACCCGCAGCAGATCGGCGGCGGTTTGGACTCAGCGGCCTACCTGGCGCTTCCGCCCGGGGGAGGCTACGGGGAGCTGCCGGTGTCCCAGGACCGGGAGAGAGCGGAGGAGGAGGCCCAGCAGGGCGGACAGGGGCGGACGTTTGACTGGATGAAGGTGAAGAGGAATCCGCCGAAGACAGGTGAGGCACAACGGCTGGGGCCTGAAATAACGGGCCCCCGTTAATCTGATGTGAGGGTTCGGTCAGCGGCCTGTTCAACAGCCGTCAAATCAGCGTCACACAGCAGTCAAAACTGCTAAAAAAAATAACCACAAAAAAGTTGTTGTAAAAGAATAAAAGTGGTTCTGACCGTGGCCTGCTGTTGGCTGATTGGCCTGCAGGCCTCTGGTCTCTGTACAGACGGCAGGTGGTTTCCAGTTCCCACCTTCCTTTTCTCCGGTCTTAGTCCAGTAAGATGGATTCGGCTCACAACGAACAAGACAGTATGAAAATAAGAGGAAAATGTCGAATTGTGCAATTTTAATTATTTCGTTAAAGATTTAAGAAAAACCTTACTTAACAATCCATTTCAAAAATATAGCCATTATAATTATTTAATATTATAAATGAATTAAATGCAGAAGATCTAAGCATCAGCCGTAATAACGTTTATTATGCGCCATTTCCAGCCTGTTTTTCCGTAAATAAAACACGTGAGCGCAGCTCAGCGGGTGTGCAGGTTCGGGAGCAGACGGCAGGTCCGGGTCCGGCTCGGCCCTGACTCCTCTCTCATCTTTTTCTGCCTCTTTTTTCACCCTCTTAATGGATGTAGCAGAGGTTATTTCTCCCTGGGAAGGCCGTCCTGCTCTGTTATCTTTTCAAGACCCCCCCCCACGCACACACACACACACGCACACACACGCACACAGCACTGTCAACACCAGCCCTGCTTCACTCTTGTCTTTTTTCTAAAGTTTTTTTTCTTTCAAATAAAAAAATGCAAATTCAACTCAATGCGGAAAAAATGAGCATTGATCATTTTTTCCCGTCATTGTCGCCCCCGCTGTGATGATGATGATGATGATGATGATGATACCGGCGTCACTTTTTAAGCCTATAACTAAATGACAAAAAAAAGTGAGAAACTCCAGATTGTGCAACAAACTCAGTCCAATAAAAAGCAGATTAATGAACTGGTTTCCAGTAAGGTGAGTAATAGTTAAAGCAAGCTGACCATCCTTTGATGTATTTTTTAAAAATCAGCTACAGATAATTGAAAAAGTTGGTTAACTGTCATCACCACAAGCCTTTGCTCATGTTTGTGCAGTGAACAGGCTGCTGCAGCAGCAGTTTTGCGCTCTAGTTCTTGGTATTTGCGTGCTGTACTGTTCACAGTTTTACGCTTTTCCGCACAGATTTTTTTTTTTAATTAGAGTTTATTTTTACATGCTGCTTGGATCACCTGTAACGAACCCATTTCTCTTTCCTTCCAACACCCCCACCCCCCCATCCTCCTCCTCCAGTCAAAATCTCGGACTACGGCCTCTCGGGCGTGCACGGCAACGCCATGCGCACCAACTTCAGCACGCGCCAGCTGACGGAGCTGGAGAAGGAGTTCCACTTCAGCAAGTACCTGACCCGGGCGCGACGCGTGGAGATCGCCGCCACGCTGGAGCTCAACGAGACTCAGGTGAAGATCTGGTTCCAGAACCGGCGCATGAAGCAGAAGAAGCGCGAGCGGGAGGGCGCGTCCGCTTCCGCGCGCTCCTCCTCCTCCTCCTCGTCCGGCTTCAACCAGGAGCTGGAGGACACGGACAACTCCTCCGCGTCCACGTCTCCGGGCGCGTCCCCGAGCTCGGAGACGTAGAGGGGTTCCTGCGTTCCTGGTTTCTGCATTCACAGCACGGGAGCTCAAAAGTGTCAGTTTTCTTTCGCAAAATATATGTTTTTTTCTGTTTGTGTTGTATATTTCCATTTCCAAGTTGCAGCCCAGATGGATTTAATGGATCCTCCGCGTTGCATTGAGTCAGTAAGAATTAGTTATCAAGTGGAATCAGGTGGAAATGTGACATGTGAATGTGGTTCGTATGGACACTGCTGTACGGGCCCAGACTGGGGCACCACACCCCTCCCAATGGACATTAACTTGGTGTTAGCAGTCCACTAGTTCCAGACATCACTGCAGTGGTGTTTTACTGAGGAGCGTGGGGTGTCAATTTCACTGATGGAAACCAAATCTAGCTTTCATCCATTAAGCAGGAATTCGTCTCAAATCAACACTGACAGTGCTGAGATAAGAGTGTTAACTTTGATACCTAATTTTAGCCTTGGTTTAGTCTCCTGACAAAAGGTTCTGTTTATAAGTTCTAGTCTTGTTTGCTACCAGTAGTTTTAGTCCAGTTTTAGTTGATGAAATTAACACTGGTACCATGCAGGTCAACTCTTTATGTTGACAGCAAGAATGGGCCCTGTTTCCTAAAATATACCAGAAAATGAGCTCAGAACAGTGTCGGTTTGTCTTTGGATTGCTGAGATTTGAACTGGTTGATATCAGGTGGAAACAGCAGAAATTCACTGGGTGTCAGAGGCAAACATTTCAGATAATGCATAGGAAAAAAAATGTGGAAACCACGTTGTGAGACTTTAGTCAGGGCTGTTCTGGTTCTGATGCTGTTCTTTCACATTGTTTCACCATCATTAACAATCGATGTGGGGTTATTGTCGTCTGTGATATTTTGTGATATCTGATGTGCATAAAAAAACATTTTCCATGTTGATGAGAGGTGAAGGGAAACTCCGTATGTGACGGCCTCCCCAAACACTAGACATAAGGCCGGGGATTTAATTCTATAAGTTCCTCAAAGTTCAGGGGCATTACTGCTCTCGAAGCTGCCTTTGAAATACAACTGGACATGCTGACTTCTTGAGATAATTTTATGGATCATTTTTCTGTTTAAGGGATTGAAAGTTACTGCCTTTGAAATGGTTTTAAATGGTTTTAAATGGTTGACGACAGCCTGGCCTTATATGCCATTTTAACTCAGAAGACAAGTGTACTTAGTTCCTCCCTCCATGGTGGTGAGGATCAACTTTTTCACGTTTCCTGCGCTGTAAAATCCAATCAGTTAACTTTAGTTAGAAAAGCATGTCTGCCTTGAAAACTAGTGGAATAGAAATGATATACAGTAAGGCTTGTTTACAACATACAGTTTCTGCTCCCCTTTATTCAGGGAAATGCAAGCGTGCTTTTTCTAGGTAAACTTAATTAGATCTTACACTCTTGATAGTTTTATCATGGTTTGGCACTGTCTTTCTTTGATAAACAGTGAGTGTCATTTTAGTGCTTTAGTCACATAATTTCCATGTTTCAATGCTGATTTAGTTTGTGGTCATGGCTCAGAATCTCAGTTACATAAATGGAAATCAACCCAGTGACACACAATCATGCTCATGCAGTGAATGTGACAAGAAGCTACTTTTGTTCTCTTTATCGGTCCTAAAACTGGCCTTAGGACTACAGGCACAGCCATAGCCATTTTCTCTGTCTTTTTACATTCTTATTTGTAAGCATGTGAAGTGGGTTCTCCGTGTGGGTCAGCCCACACAGCTCTGGCCTTTTGCACTATGTGACTACAGGGTCATTTTGGGCCATAAAGTGCTCCAAATCTGTTCAGCTTCATGCAGATGAGCTTGAGTCTGACTCCGCCGCACACCAACTGATACACGACAGTGTCTTGAACATGCTGGACTCAGGTTGATTTGCTCTGTGTGTGTGTGTGTGTGTGTGTGTGTGTGTGGCCCACTAATGTGAGGAAGAACTGAGGGTTTCTGTTCTACTGCCCATGTCTTCAGCCTGTGAATAACTTATTAGAGGCATTATATTTTGCATATTACAGATTATGGAAAAAAAAAGTCAATGATGTGTTTTTGTTGGACTTCTTACTATTGACAGCCATCCTCAAAACCTGACATAGTGATATTTTCTTTGCTAATTTTATCAGTTCATTGAAAATAAAACTGTTGCACAGTTTCCACAGGTGAACGTTCTCCCATGTTGTCAGGTTTCACGCCGGGCTTCACTGTGAACTGATAGTAATATGATTCTTCTTTACATTATTGTGCTGTGTTTAAATGAAAGCAGACTGACTGAGTTTTATCAGTTCTGCTGCCTTAAATTGATTCTTAATCTTGTTTCTGTTTGCCGTTTGTTGCCCCGTTGAAGCTACCTCAATTAAACTTTCTTCTGTCAGTGCTACAGAAGGGCCTTGTCTTCTTTCATTGCTGCTTTTACAATCTGCAGGTTCTATCAGGGAGCAGAGAGCAGAAACGTGTGAGGAAACTGCGGGGAACTGTGAACCCAAGTCCTGATGTGGGTCTGCAATGGACAAACCCAAGCAGCATGTCCATGTGGGCATCAAGCCCACTGGGTTTCATGTGGGTGAGCAGGCTTCAGTAAGACTGGTGGCATAGGCCAAATTATGAGGAAAAAGTCACAAATTTATGAGAAAAAAAAGAAAATTTAGAAGAAAAAAGTTGCAAATTTACAAAAAAACCCTGTAAAATTACTTGAAAAAAGTTCCAAACTTACAAGAAAAAACAGCAAATTTACAAGAAAAAAAGTCACAAATTTATGAGAAAAAAAATTAGAAAAAGTTGCAAATTTACAAAAAACCCTGTAAATTTACTTGAAAAAAAGTTCCAAACTTACAAGAAAAAACAGCAAATTTACAAGAAAAAAAGTCACAAATTTATGAGAAAAAAAATTAGAAAAAGTTGCAAATTAACAAAAAACCCTGTAAAATTACTTGAAAAAAGTTCCAAACTTACAAGAAAAACCAGCAAATTTACAAGAAAAAAGTCACAAATTTATGAGAAATTAGAAAAAGTTGCAAATTAACAACAAAAGTTGCAAATGAGTATAGTAGGTAAATTGAACATTTACATGAAAAAGAAATTTACAAAAAATAAGTCACCAATTTATGATTAAAATTTTTTGAGAAAGTTCCAAGTTTACAAAAAAAGGTCACAAATTTATGGAAATAAGTCACAAATTTACAAGAAAAAAGTAAACTCCAAGCAAAAAAGAAACAAGAAAGTAACAGACTTATGAGAAAAAGTTGGAAGATTACATTAAAAACTGGCACATTTATGACAAAGTTCCCAAATTACAAGACAAAGTCAGCAAATTTGCAAGAAAATCACAACTTTACAAGAAAAAAAAAATCATAAATTTATGAGAAAAAGTTACAAGTTTACAGTAAAAAAAAGTTGAAATTTTATGACAGTTTCAAATTTTCCAGAAAAAAAACGATCAAATTTATGGAAAGTCCCAACTTTACAAGAAAACAGCAAATTTATGAGAAAATCATTTGAGAATAGGTCAAAGGGTCAAGTGCATATGGGCACACGTGGATGGGCCAACACGGAACCCACAGACAAACGGACACGGACACGCTGCAGAAAATGATGTCAGCTTAAGGTGAAAGCTGCTTTTTCAAAATGGCTCCAGTGGACTGCATAAATGTGCTCAACATGGCCGCTTTTCTTCCCGTTTCGCCACCCATGGAGCAGACTTTCTTGTCATTTTTAAAGGGATCATCCACACTAGCTACTCCGGCCTCTGGCAGGCGTGGAAAGTCTTTCTTTTCCACTCACTTTCAGCCCAGTCCTTGTGCCTGAACATTGTCCAGTTTCCTTGAGTTGTTGGCGTGACACACAAGCCCAGGCCAAAGCAAACCGGTTCGGTCCGGACTGAAAAAGCGCCTCCATGAACAGCTGAACATTCCTGTCCTTCAGTGGAAAACCACGGACAAGGCTCCATGTTTACCTCTTTACCTATGGTCACCTTTCTCATAAATTTGCAATTTTCTTGTAAAATTGTGACTTTTTTTCCTGTAAATGTGGCACATTTTTTCTTGTAAATTTGCAACTTTTTTTCTCAGAAATTTTAGTTTGACTTATAAAATTGGGACTTTTTAATTCAAATTTGCTGTTTTTCTTGTAATTTTGGAACTTTCTCATGAATTTACCTCTTTTTTTACTGTAATCTTGCAACTTTTTCACCCAAATTTGTTACTTTTGCTGTTTTCTTGTAAATTTGTCATTTTCCGCATAAATTTGCAAAATTTTTCTTGTAAATTTTTTCTGTAAACTAACAACTTTTCCTCATAAATTTTCAATTATTTACTCCTGTCATGTCCGCCGCGTAACCTCGCAGCGAAAATATAAATTGGCAGCTGTGGGGAGCCTTGAATAACGAAACCGAATTGCATTTAATTCCAGTTTATTTCAAGTAATCATCCCACAGTCTGCTCTCATTCCTGAGCAGCGAACAAAGAGGGTGAACACACCAAAGTTCTCCCTTTTAAACATTCTCACATCAAACCATCTCCCTCGCAGGGGAAATCACACATCTCTACCAAAATCCCTTTATTCACATTCATCAACCTTTTATTTAGCGCCAGTGAGTGGACCGAGTCAAAAACACGGCGGCGCCACGTGGCCGGAACCACCGGACGCGGGCGCCCCGTCGACATGTCGCAGATCAGGGGGGGCATACCGGTTTGTAAACACTTGCTCTCCAGCCTTAACCCTGTTGGCCCAGACTGGAGTGCGCGCACGTCTGCGTCCGCCCCCTGGTCCGCTGCCATGGCTGCGTAATCTATACCCACATGCACCGGGGCTGCACGCGCCACCGTGCCGCTCTCCTGCGGCGCGGTCACGGTGGCCCGTTCTGCCTCTGCGCGTGTTGGAGTCGTGAACGCGCGTGAGAGACAATCTGCTACTACATTGAATTTGCCCGCAACGTGCCTAATGTCAGTGGTAAATTCCGAGATTGCGGCCAGCTGCCTCTGCTGCCTGCCGGACCACGGGTCTGAAATTTTGGCCATGGCGTATGTGAGCGGCTTGTGGTCTACATAAGCGGTGAAGCACCGTCCTTCCAGCCAGAACTGGAAATGACGAATAGCCAAATGCAGCGCCAACAGTTCTCTGTCGAACTTGCTGTATTTTCGTTCAGCCGCGCTTAAAGATTTGCTAAAGAAAGCCAAAGGCTGCCAAACTCCGGCTACCTGTTGCTCAATAACGGCCCCTATGGCTAAATCCGAAGCGTCTGTCGTCAGCGCGATACGTGCTGCAGGGTCTGGGTGGGCCAGGAGCGCAGCGTCAGCCAAGGCTTTTTTAACCTCTGTGAACGCGCGCTCCCGCTCCGGGGACCATTCGACCGCCTGGGTCGGTTTTTGTTTTTTGAGCGCGGCATATAACGGTTGCATGATTTGAGCTGCATGGGGCAGGAATCGGTTATAAAAATTCACCATCCCCAAGAATTCCTGCAGTGATTTGACCGTTTGTGGACGGGGAAAATCCGCTACCGCGCGTACTTTATCTGGTAACGGAACCGCTCCCTCCGGGGAGACGCGGTGACCCAAAAAATCGATCCGCTCGACGCCGAACTGGCACTTGGCTGGGTTAACTATTAAGCCGTGCTCTCCCAGCCTCCTAAAAACTGCTGTGAGATGTGTTTCGTGTTCGTCCTCTGAAGTACTCGCGACCAAAATGTCGTCGAGGTACACAAACACGAAAGGGAGATCGCGTAACACGGCATCCATCATCCGCTGAAACGTTTGCGCCGCCCCTTTGAGACCAAACGGCATGCGTAAAAATTCGAAAAGTCCGAACGGGGTTATTACCGCTGTTTTAGGAATGTCCTCCGGTTGGACTGGGACTTGGTGATAGCCGCGAACCAGATCAATCTTTGAAAAAATGCGCGCCCCCGCCAGGTGCACCGAAAAATCCTGAATGTGCGGGATGGGATAACGATCGTGCGCCGTAGCGTTGTTTAGCCTGCGGTAATCCCCACACGGTCTCCAGGAGCCATCGGCTTTCGGTACCATGTGGAGCGGCGAAGCCCACGGGCTTTTCGACCTACGAACGATGCCTAGCCTCTCCAGGCTGGCGAACTCCTCGCGCGCAATGGCGAGCTTAACTGCATCCAAGCGCCGAGCTTTTGCAAACACGGGAGGACCAGATGTGGGGATAAAGTGTTTCACCCCGTGCTTCGCGACTGTCGCTGAAAAAGTGGGCACAGTGAGCGCTGGAAATTGGGTGAGGAGTGTGTGAAACTTACCACCTGCTGTAGCGACGTGGGTCTGTACTGGTGGCGGGGACACTCGAGCTGAACAGGGGAGAGAGTAAAAAGAGAGTGCATTTACCAGCCGTCTATTAGCAAGATCAACTAACAGGTTGTGTGAACACAAAAAATCCGCGCCCAACATGTTGAAACTCACCGCCGCTATTACAAAAGTCCATTCATATGTGCCGCCATGTAAGCATAAAGGCAAGGTCCTTCTCCCGTAGATGTTGATGTTCGAGCCATTTGCCGCCGTAGCTCCGCTACCGTGGGGTCCAGCCACCTGGTCCGCGTATGTTGGGGTGACGAAGCTCACTTGGGCTCCGGTGTCAATGAGGAACTCTCGTCCGGAGCGCGCATCCGTGATGTAGAGCAGCTTGCTGCGTTCTCCGAGGGTCGAAGCTGCTAGCGACCCCCGGTCTTGCCGTTTCCCGAACTCCTGAAGTTGCAGGGTGGCACACACCTGCGTGCCTTCTCCGCAAACCTCCGATGGTAAAAGCAGAGATCTTCTCCTCCGCTGTGTCGTGTCCGCGCCTCTGCCGCCAGACCATTGGCTCCACCTCGTCGCGGCCGTGCTGCCGCCGTCGTCGGCCAGTCTGGGTCTGCCGCCTCTGGCTCCCCGCTGTCTCGGGTCGCCGCTGTGGTTGCCTGCCCGCCGCAGGCATCCAGGATCCCATCTGCTTCCTGGGCCAGCTCCCGGAACTCCTCCAGGGTGTGACACTTTTTGCCGGCCAGCGTGCTTCTCGCATGCGTCGGGAGGTTGGAGAGGAAGATGAACTGAAAAATGAAATCATTGTTGTCCAACCCTCTCAGCTGTATCATCTCCTCCATCAGGGCGCTCGGCCTGTGTCCTCCTTGGTCTAGCAAAGACAGGATCCTCCTCGCCCTCACTTCGGCCGAGGGGGTGAAAAACTTGATGAGGGTGGATTTCAGCTTGCCGTACCTGTCGGTTGTGGGTGGCTGCTCCACCAAACTCTGCACACACCGAGCTGTGCTGTTGTCCAGTTTAGCGATGACATGGTGGAACTTAGTGCCATCCACCGTTACTCCTGCGAGCGCGAACTGCGACTCTGCTTGCAAAAACCACGACCGTGGGTTATCCTGCCAGAAATCAGGCAGCTTAACGGCCACTGCGCTCGCCAGCTCTGAGCGCTGTGAGTCCGGGACCCTGAGACCTTCTTCGGTCATTCTCAACGTCGTCAGTCACCAATGTGGGGAGCCTTGAATAACGAAACCGAATTGCATTTAATTCCAGTTTATTTCAAGTAATCATCCCACAGTCTGCTCTCATTCCTGAGCAGCGAACAAAGAGGGTGAACACACCAAAGTTCTCCCTTTTAAACATTCTCACATCAAACCATCTCCCTCGCAGGGGAAATCACACATCTCTACCAAAATCCCTTTATTCACATTCATCAACCTTTTATTTACATAACTCTCCCTTCTCTCCTCTCGAGCTTCAGCGGTCAGGAAGTCTTCTGTCCCCTGTCCTCCGCAGGGGGTCCAGGCTCTGCGGCTCCGCACCGCAGGGGACTGCAGCTCTGTGGCTCTCCTTCATCGTGAGGTTAAATCACATATGCAGTGTCCAACATATACATGTCTAACAACACAGCCATAGCAGCGAGCCCAAAGTGCAGTATGTAAGATAAGATAAGATAAGCCTTTATTAGTCCCACAATGGAGAAATTCCAGGATTGCAACAGCACAGGGATAGCAACACTCAAGAAGACAAGAAAAACAAGAGCAGCGAATATACATACTGTATGTACATATAAATATATAAATATATAAACACACAGTGCGGAGCATTGTAGCTAGATGGAATAAACAGCATAACCGTGTGCTTAGTTATCCAACATAGTATGAATATGTACCCATACATATTGTCACCCTCTGTAGCGACCGATATTGTCCTAGTTGTATGTACTGGAGGAGACCATTGTGTAAGTCTGTTGCGTCTTTTGCATTCAATACTACTAGGTCGTCACGTTTTTTTGCTATCTCTGCGAGCATCCCTGCTTAGGTTATACAGTCTGACAGCCGTAGGTAGGAAGGACCTGCGAAACCTCTCAGTTGTGCACCTAGGATGATGTAGACTGCTGCTAAATGAGCTCAGTGCGTTCAGTATGTCCTGCATAGGGTGGGACTCGGACTCCAGCAGAGATGACAGTTTAGCCACCATCCTTCTCTCTCCTATCTCCTCCACTGGGTCAAGGCGCTGCCCCAGGACAGAGCTAGCTTTCTTGATCAGTTTGTTCAGTCTCTTCCTATCGGCTGCTGTAATGCCACTGCCCCAGCAGACCACTCCAAAAGTGATGGCTGATGCCACCACCGTGTCGTAGAATGTCTTCAGCAGCACCCCTTGTACACCAAAAGACCTGAGTCTCCTCAGTAGGAACAGCCTGCGCTGTCCCTTCTTGTAGAGTGTGTCGGTATTGTGTGACCAGCCTAGTATATTGTTCAGATGAACACTCAGGTACTTGTAGGATGTCACCATCTCAGTGTCTGTTCCCTGTATGTTTACTGGTGCTGTGAGGGGTTGTTCTTGCCTGTGGCAGTCCACCACCAGCTCCTTAGTTTTCCTCGCGTTGATCTGGAGGCAGTTCCGATGGCACCAGTCCACGAAGTCCTGGATGAGTCCTCTGTACTCAGCTTCATCTCCGCCGATGATCGCAGAGTCATCAGAGAACTTCTGTAGATAGCAGTGTGTTGTGTTGTGTGAGAAGTCCGCAGTATAAAGGGTGAACAGGAAGGGAGCCAAAACCGTTCCCTGGGGGGCCCCCATGCTACCGATGATCGTGTCAGACACACAATCTCGGGTTCTCACAAACTGTGGCCCGTTAGTGAGGTAGTCCAGGATCCATGATGACAGGTGCTGGTCCACCCCTGCGCACAGCAGCTTGTCCTTCAGGATCATCGGTTGGATGGTGTTGAAAGCACTGGAGAAGTCAAAGAACATGATCCTCACCACATTCCTGGGCTTCTCTAGGTGGGACAGAGAACGGTGAAGAAGGAAGATCACTGCATCCTCCACCCCAATGCAATACTGGCAGGCGAACTGGAGTGGATCCATCGCTGGTCCCACCAGGGGGCGGAGGTGAGCAAGGAGCAGTCTCTCTAGGGTCTTCATCATGTGGGACGTCAGGGCCACTGGTCTGTAGCTGTTCAGGTCTTTGGGGTGGGAAGTCTTTGGTACAGGTACCACACAAGATGTTTTCCACAACTGTGGTACCTTCCCCAGCTTCAGACTCAGGTTGAAGATGAGCTCCACAATCCCACACAGCTGGTCTGCACAGGACTTGAGGAGCTTTGCGCTGATGCCGTCCGGTCCCGACGCCTTCCTCGCCTTGAGCTTCCTCAGCTCCGTCCTCACCTGGGTCTTAGTGAGGGTCATGTTGGGGGGCTGTGTGTTGGGAGTGGGGGGGTGTTGGTGGAGTGGGGTGTGGGCAGCAGGACTCGATGTCTTTAGAGGCAGCAGTGGTTGTTGTGCTATCGGGGGGGCGGGGGGGGGGGGTTGGTCAAACCTATTAAAAAACAGGTTCAGATTTTTTGCCCACTCCCTGCCCCCCGTGGCCTGGGGGGAGGTATTCTGGAGCCCAGAGATGGTTTTGAGGTTTCTCAAAATGATGTAACGTGTTTATTTACAAAGGGTTAAATATACAAAATGTCCAAATAACAGTCACTGTGAGACAAGATGAGACAACCGGCTACGAAGTCCATTGGCTGGGACTGAATACCATACGCGCTGCAGGCAGGGTAGGAGTGGAGACAAAAGGCATGATTGAGGAAAGACTTACATACATGTCGGAGCGGAAAGGCTGAGGCACAACACAGTACAGTCCAGGGGAAAACCAACAGATGTGAGCCGGGATGTCCAAAGTTGACATTAAGCTGCCACACTGGCTGGTCACGCTCCTCTCTATTAATACACAAACCCTTAACGAAGGCAAGTGGACACAGCCGTGTGGCGAGCAGGTGCGTGACTGATTGAAACTCTGTGTGTATGTGTGTGGTGATACCATGCAGCCAGTGAATGTCTGGTGAGGAGGAGGCGTGACTGTAGGGCTGGCGGAGAGCAAGGCTCAATCTGCCAGCTGGAATTAATAAGCAATAATCAAAACCTACAGCCACAGGTCGTGGACGGGGTAAACAACCCCAAACATGACAACTCATATATTTGCTACTTTTTTGTTAATTTGCAACTTTTTCTAAAATTTCCCGGACAAATTTGTACCTTTTCTTGTAAATTTGCTTTTATTTCTCCTTATAAGCTTGTAATTCTTTTCAATTAATTTTACTTTTTTTTTTCTTGTAAATTTACAACTTTTTTCTTCTAAATTTTGACTTTTTTCTTATAAATTTACAACTTTTTTTCTAGAAAATTTGTGACCTTTTCTCATAAATTTGCTCCTATTTTTTGTAAATTTGTTACTTTGTTTTTATAAATTTTTTCTCATAAATTTGTGACTTTTTTTGTGTAATTTTGCCTGTGACGCCAGTGTTCCTGAAACCTGCTCACCCATACAGATGCACCACAGGTAAAGTCCATGTGGACAAGCACAGATGGGGCCAACATGGAAGCCGTGGACAAATCCACATGGGACCCAGGACACAGCCCAGCTTTAACCTTTGGTGGAGCCTACATGGACATTGTGGCTGGCTGCACAGGCCAGTGTTTCCTGAAGAATTCTGCTGTCCAGAAGACAATGTTTTACAGCAGCAAAGAGCCTCATGCATTTCCACAGCAGGCCTTCCTCTGACATTCACAGGGCTCCGTGGCCTTTAGTTGACCCCCACACTCACACACATGCACAGGCTGGGCTACAGTGAGGAATGTAACGTGGCTTTCCGGGTGGCTCGCCAACCTGTTGACCTCTGGAGAGCCTCTGGGATATCTAAACACGTAAACACACTCCTCCTCCTCTTTCTCCTACTCCTTCTCTGCTGGTCCAGAGATGCCTGTCCTGGAGCTTGGGTGTCAAGCTCAGTTGTCACCTCCTCACACCTTCAGATCATCTCCCACGGTCACGCTTCATCCTGTTCAGCACATTTGAGCGGTTAATTTCTTTATGTACTGTAGGGTGTGCGCTATCTGAGCCAAAAAACATCTAATCTGAATTAAATTGCATTGGAACTACACATGGAATTTCATTCATTCATTCATCTTCTTCCGCTTAATCCTTTTCGGGTCGCGGGGGGGCTGGAGCCTATCCCAGCATCTTTTGGGCGAGAGGCATTTGATTTTGAAAATAAAACAGTTCTCATTTGCTGTTTGTGCGACAGAAATAATTGTGATTAACTAGAAGACAATAGTTAATGTCTAACTTAAACTAGAAACAGTTGAGGTGCGTGAATGTTTGGTGTTTTACTGAACAATCTTTCCACCCAAACCTCCACCCAGGGAGGATTTTGTATCACCTCATTTTTGCCTTTCCATCCCTCATAAGTTGTCTGTACTTGTTTACCTACAACAATGGCCTGCTTGTCAATGTTATCAAAGCACAAATTAAGTTAAAGGTTCTTATTTATTAAAGGTTCAGCAAGCTTTTGTTTTATTGAATTGTTCAGTTTCATTTATCTGTGCATTTACTGTGGAGTGAAAATGCAATTCATTAAATAAGCCACACTGTAGTACAAATAAAGTCAAGCACAAAGAGTAATAAGAGTTTTCAAATTAAAACAAACAAACATTGATTTCATGTCATCAGCAAACAAATGCAGTCCAAATGTCTGGTTTTGAACAAACTTAAAGGAGTCATTGATTGCACTCTTGTCCACATTTTAACAGCCACATGTCTTAATTAAATGTTTGTCACATGTTTTGTTAAAAAATTCTTTAATTATTTAAATATTACAGCACATTTGTTTTATCTTTATGTTACCAGGCTTTCTGAGAATGCTTGGTTTCAGTGCTGCGACTTTAAAGACACACTCCAGCAGATATGAATCCCCTTACAAACAAATCTGCGTGGTCTGAAATGGTATCTTATGCCCCGTTTCCCACAAACTTTGATTTTCTTACAATTGCTTGTGAAATTTTTTGCCCCTTTCTCCTCCTTCAAATGCCAGATGAACTGTAATTAGGCCCCCACCCACCAGCACACAGAAGTCTGCAAGCTGGCAAATTTGACCAGCCGGTTCTTAGTCCCGATTAGCTCAACATACACACCTGCTATTGTCAGCAAAAAGCAAACTTGCCTTTTTTCATGGGGAGGAGCTTAACTCTAATCTCTTGTACTGTTCACTTATTGTTCCATATTTGACTTCTAGTGCAGAGATCTGGGGAAACACATATCAAACAACTACCAAATCAATGACTGCATTACAAATAAGAATTGCATGTAGAGCTAAATATCATGATTCAACAAACCCACCATTTATTTGTTTAAATATACTCAAATTTAATGAACTAAGAGACTTCAAAATCTTGCAAATTATGTACAAGATAAAAATAACTTTTGAACAGCCAGTGTCCAAGATTTGTTTAATTTGAGAGATATTAATTTTTCAAAGACCAAAAATATGAACAAATGTTAAAAAAACCCCACAGTTTTTCTGTTTGTGGAGTAAACTTGTGAAACAGCTGTGCTGAAGATTTGAAATTATGTTCTATGTTACGGACTTCCGGTCTGGACGCCATGGTGATAGCAACCTAACGGTGAAACTCCCAGACTCAATCCAAGGAAAACCTCCTCAAAATTAGACCTAATGGATTTTTGGAAGATTAAAATTCAAAAGACAATAACACCATGCCTAACCAAAAGCAGAGGAAACTGACATTCCCCAGATCAGGACGCACAGCGGCCGCGGAATCGGAACCAGAAGACCTCCGTTCAGAAGACGAGTGCCTGGGCCTAGCTAACAAAAGGATTAGCTTGAAATCGCTATTTGATGAATTACGACGATTTCGGGCCGAATTTCTTGAATTCAGAGAGGATTTAAAAAAGGCGAACAGCAGAATGGACCAGGCCGAAAACCGAATCTTGGAAGCTGAAGACAGAATAAAAGTGCTTGAAGATTCTGTACTGGATTTACACAGAAAACAGTCAAGGCTGGAGGCTAAGCTAGCCGACCAAGAAGGAAGACAGAGACGAGATAACATCAGAATTCACGGTCTGAAAGAAGGAGCTGAAGATGGTTTCAACACAGTGGCAGAATGCGTGGAATCCTTATTGAGAGAGAAGTTGGATATTCCACAATCCACCGATTTGAAGATAGAAAAGGCACATCGCACATTAGCCGCAAAGCCAGCCCCGGAAGCGCCCCCACGTTCAGTGTTGGTAAGATTCTCCGACTTCAAAATAAAACAAGAAGTTGTAAGACGGGCTTGGCAGAAGAAAGGATTTATGCATCAAGAAAGAAAAGTCTTCGTGGAACACGATTACGCCCCTGAAGTTCTTAAAAAGCGACGGGAATATAACGACGCCAAAAAGGTTTTACGGGAAAAGAATCTACGCTTTCAGACGCCATTTCCGGCGAAGCTAAGGGTCTTTTACGGGGAAGAGTCATGTCTCTACAATTCAGCGGAAGAAGCAACAACTGACATGGCAAGGAGAGGGCTCCCGGTAACGGTGTTTAAACCCGCAGCGGATCTGAACGAGAAAATCAGAGCTCAAACGTGGTCCACTCAGAGACCTTCAAAATCCACGGGCCAGCAGCGGGAACACCCAGCCCCAGAGCTACAAAGATAAGCTTTCCAGTTCCAGAAAGGAACAGCGACCTTTTTGGTTTTTTTTTTTTTTTTTTTTTTCTTTCTTTCTCTCTACAGTCACTCTGCACTTCCATCCCCCCTCCTACAAGGTAACAAACATTAAAGAAGATGCAGAATCAGCATGTGGTAAAACCTTTCATGGAGCAGTTTTAGCATTAGAAACAAATGTCTTCTTAATTTAAAGGGGGAAAAAAAAATCATGTTAAAACAGAAATGTAACAATGACCCACATGTTCTCCCCACACTAACAAATACTGTATTAGAGTGAATGTTTGCTGTGATGGGGGTGGGAGGGTGCACACAAGCTCATAGGTTATAGGCATAAAAAAAAAAAAAAAAAAAAAAATCATTACAAATTCGGATTGGGATCTGAAATTCACGTTAAAAACATGGGACAACTTACAGGGGTAAGAGAGGGCCCTCAACACGTAACAGAGTTTGAGGAATTTCCCTCAGAGCCCATACTCCATCAGGGCTCTTACAGGGTCTTTAAAGAGACCCCAGCTCAGGAAGTTTTTTTGACAGTTTTTTGTTTTAAAGTTTCGTTCACTATGTACTTAATGTTTTTTATGTTCTTAATGTTCTTTCAGTTTCTGAGTAGCAAAAAAGAGGGCCACCACACTGTTATACTAAATAAGAAAATACAATGGAGAAACAGGGTGTAACCAAAATAGCCTCATATAATGTAAAAGGGATCCTGAATCCAGTTAAAAGATCCAAGATTCTACGCAAAATGAAAAAAGACAAAGCAGAAATAGTATTTTTACAAGAAACCCACCTAACAGACGTGGAACACACTAAACTCAGTAGACAAGGGTTTAAAATGATCTTTTCATCTTCATATAAATCAGGGAGGAGGAGGGGAGTAGCGACATTGATATCAACCAAAATTACATTTGAAAAAAAATCAGAACACAAAGATAAAGAAGGGAGGTACAGTTTGGTAACTGGGCAGCTAGAGGGAGAAGATATCACCCTGCTGAATGTATATGCACCACCAGGGGCTAAATGGAAATTTTATAAAAATGTATTCGACCTAATGATAACTAAAGCCCAAGGTTTAGTGATATGTGGTGGAGACTTCAATCTAAGACTGAATCCATACTGGGATTCAACAGGTAATTCTTCACATCAAAATAACACCCAAAATAGGAATACTCGGATGCTACTAAAAGAAATGGGAATCTGTGACGTATGGAGGGAATTCAACCCCAATGTAAAAGATTATACTTTTTATTCAACGCCACATTCATCTTACTCAAGGATTGATTACTTTTTTATGTTTAATAGAGACATTGGAAGAGTAAAAACATGTAAAATAGGACTGATGGATCTCTCCGACCACAGTCCGATCTATATGGATTTAAACATCCAAAAATACACAAATAATACATTTTCCTGGAGGTTGAATTCAAGTGTCCTGAAAGGGCCACTGAAAGATGAATTGGAATCAGATATTCTCAGATATTTGGAAGAAAACGATAATGGAGAAGTATCCCCTTTAATACTGTGGGATGCGGGCAAAGCTGTAATAAGGGGAAAAATTATTGTAAAACTGGCAGCCCAAAAGAAACTGAGACAAGAAAAACTAATCACACTAGAGTCAGAGCTCAAGAACCTAGAAAAAGAACACAAAGATAACACTCATTCTAATGGCTCGCTCAAGATCAAAGAAATTAAAAATCAAATAAATGAGATCTACACAATAGAAATCCAGAAGAAACTTACATTTCTGAAACAAAAACACTATGAAACAGGCAGTAAATCGGCAAAATTACTAGCCTATAAATTGAGGAAACAACAAACGGAAAGAGCAATCTACAAAATCAGAGACCCAGTATCAAAGGAAATAAAATTCAGAATTCAGGATATTCTTAAAAGCTTCGAGAATTACTACAAGAACTTATACTCCCACAAAAAACATAAAAACGCATCCGAGACATTCCAAAACACATTAAACCTTCCCCAACTTACGGAATCACAAAATAAAACCCTACTGTCAGAAATACAACCTAAAGAATTGGAAAAAGCAATTATGAAACTTAAAGCTAACAAATCCCCAGGAGCAGATGGCTATACAGCAGAATGGTACAAAACCTTTAAACAGCAACTATCTCCTCTCCTCCTGAAAACATTTAACTACGTCCTCCACACAGGGGAAATCCCCCCCTCCTGGAGAGAAGGGGTCATTGCAGTCATACCTAAACCTGAAAAGGATAAACTAGAATGCTCCAACTACAGACCAATCAGTGTATTAAATCAGGACTATAAGCTTTTTACCACTATCCTTGCCAAAAGGTTAGATAGAAAACATACTGACAGACTTAATTCACTTAGACCAAACAGGTTTTATAAGACAAAGACAGACACAAGACAACATTCAACGCACTTTACACATAATTCATCATATAAAAAAATATAACTTAAATGCAGTCATATTGGGATTAGATGCTGAAAAAGCATTCGATTCGGTTGACTGGTCTTTCCTCTATAAAATCTTATCCAGTTTCAATTTTCATAACAACTTCATTAGAACTATACAGGCATTATATAAAAAACCAACAGCTAAAATAAGGATTAACGGTAATTTATCATCATCTTTTGAGCTGGAAAGAGGATGTCGTCAAGGCTGCCCCCTGTCTCCACTGCTCTTTGCAATCTTCATAGAACCTCTGAGCCAATGGATAAGACAAAATCAAGAAATTCAAGGTATTACACTTGGTCAGAAAGAACATAAAATAGCACTCTTTGCTGATGACATTTTAATATACCTAGGGCAGCCAGACACTTCTCTACCAGAACTAATCTCAGTTTTTTCAGACTATGGAGATTTATCAGGGTACAAATTAAACATGCATAAAACCCAAGTTTTAACATTCAACTATGACCCAAATCATTTTTCACTAAATGAACTCAAAACTAACTGGGAGTTGGAATCTATGAAATATCTGGGGGTCAATATCCCGAAACAACTCGACAAAATTATAACACTAAACTATGATCCACTGGTGACAAAAATAAAATCTGACCTAGCAAGATGGAATATGATACCATTCTTAGGTACCGCACAAAGAATTGAAGCAGTCAAAATGAATATACTTCCACGTCTTCTATACCTTTTCCAAATAATACCGGTAGAACCTCCCAAAAAAACATGGCAGGAACTGGACAGAAGGATCTCAAGATTCATATGGCAGGGTAAGAGACCTAGAATCAGATATAGAACCCTACAGCTAAACAAAGACAAAGGTGGGCTCGCACTGCCAAATATCAGGGACTATTTTATAGCTGCACAAATTAAAACTTTAGTAGAGATATGTAACCCAGTCTACACTGCACAATGGAAGGAGATGGAATGCCAAATAACAAGTGACATCCCCCTACAGGCGATAATAGGGAACAATGCCTTAACTAAACTCCTGAATAACACTAACCCATGGATAGAGACCCCGCTAAAAATTTGGTTTAAGATAGTCAGAGAGAATCAAGCTAAAGAGCCCTATCGACTTCTGCAATGGATTGCCTATGATCAAGACTTTACCCCCAATAAAACAGACACTAGATTTAAAGAGTGGAAAGAGAAAGGGCTGATAAAACATTACGATTTTTTTAAGGGGCAAACTTTAAGAAGTTTTGAAGATTTGAAAAAACAAGGTCTAATAAATCAAGATCTTTACAGGTTCTTTCAGCTTAGACACCACATAAACAATATACTTAAAAAGGAGGATTTGGAAAGGGCCCAGTCAGGTGTTCTGAAGATCTTCTTAATGGCATATAAAGGGATCCCAGGGATCAGATACATTTCTAAAATATACCAAGGTCTTCAAGACTTAAAAGGAGACAACACATCGTATATAAAAGAGAGATGGGAAAAAGAGGGGAATTTCATTTTACAATTGGAAATATGGGAAAAGCTAAATAAACAGCAATGGAAAAGTACCTCATCCCTGCAGTGGAGAGAATTTGGATGGAAAAACTTGGTAAGATTTTTCAGAACACCTGCACAAAACAAATTTACCCATAAGGGGTTGAACTGTTGGCGCTTGTGTGGTGAAAAGACTGCAAATCATTTTCATGTGTTTTGGTCATGCCCAGTTATCCACCAATATTGGTCCAATGTACAGACAATATTGGGGAAAATATTCAAAATAACAGTTCCCTTTTCTTTCGTAACTTTGTATTTGGGTTTATTACCGGACTCACTGGAAAGACGAGGAGATAAATACTTATTCACTGTTTTAATATTGGCAAGTAAAAAAGCCCTAACTAAAAAATGGATGCTGAAGGACTGTCCTACACCTGAAGATTGGATTAACGTGATTCAAGACATTTACTCGATGGAAAAGTTGACATTCGCACTGAGACAGGACATGGATGGGTTCATAATCTTTTGGCAACCCTGGATCGCATATGTGTCTTCCATTAGAACTAATCTTTGACAAATACCATTTCAATAATGGTCCCACTCTTTGTTCCAAAGCTACTCAGTTGCTCTTTTACTTTTAATTACTTAATTTTCTGTTTGTTTGTTTTTTGCTGTTCTGTTTGTTTGTTTATTCCTTTGTTTGTTTGTTTTTTATTTAATTCTCCTTAACTTCACTTTTTCTTTCACTTTAAAAAAAAAAGGGGGGGTTGTTGTAATAACTATCCTACCAATGTTGTCAAATAGCAAAAAATAAGGGAACATGTGATGAAAATGTAAACAATGCAATGCTGTAATGACCTGTATACCCTTTACAAAAACTTAAATAAAAAAAAAAAAAGAAATTATGTTCTATGTTTAACAAGTTTAAACAACTGGTAAAAGATACATGAGTTAAGTTACGAAATTATCTGAATTATTGTTGTGAAAATGTTTGGTTTTGTTTGCTGTGAATACATTTAATTTTGATGGCTATGAAGCTATTCAAATCAAATTAGACTGACATGAAAATATGTAATTTTGTTTGTTTTGTAGTGATTCTTTATGTACATTAACAGGGTTAGACATGAGTAAGCTTTAGCTTCAGTCTAAACCCTTTCTGTCTCTTAATTTGACTATTATTTTTTTCTTTTATTAATGTATTTTTTTTAATCTTTTGTGGCAGATGGAAATAAATTATATAAATGAAATGAATGAAAATAACTGAACTTTTACAGCAAAAAACAGAGGCATGACTGATAAGAGTGATTTAGCTCTTGATCTGTTTATAAGTCATTAACAAATATGTTACAAACATGTTAACAAGAAAAAAATCAATTTTTGGCAGGGTGTCACTTTAAGAAATCCTTGACTGCATTCAGCTCTACCCTCTCTCTTATGTCACTATTGTTACCATGAAACCCCTCATTGTAGGCCAGCCGTACGAATGCCATGGGAACAACATAAGAGCTCCGCAAGACGCAGGCCATAAGTATGCCTCAACAACGCCTTAATTTGTTCTTGAGGACACCTTACAGCAGTTGTAGGAAACGCTGTACGAATCTCTATACGAGATTTGTACAGTGTGCGTAAGGTGGTAGTGAGGTGCTCACAAGGTAGAAGTACATCATTGTGCAACATTTGTGCCAACAAAATGTGCCGAAAGCTGTAAGATCTTCCTACCAACAACTTGAGAGTGCTGTGAGTTGCACAAAAAATTTCGTAAGATGGCAGTTAAGTATGCTGTAGGAAGATCCCACGGCACCCTTAAGAAAAACCTAAGAACTCTAGGGCCATCATACGACAGAAAAGCACCTAATTTCTCAAGAATGCTTCAAGTTGCTCTTGCAAAGTGAACGGCAGTCATAAGAAGCTATGCCCCTCCTCCATGAATGTCTGCAAACTTCAGAATTCATTGGAACTGGGAGATTCTTACAAACCCATCGTTTGTCAGAATCTTTGTGACCGTAGGGTTAGTTTCAACACAGGATTTTTGACTCTGAGATGAAAACTGGCTCTACACTCACCCTGCTGGTGTACAGTGGTATTTATCACTTTGTCATAAATGAATTCATAGCTCTGCAATATCATAAATTATCATATTTGACACGACAGCAAAACAGATATTTCTTTACACCCTAATTATATTTTTAGGTATTTCAGGAATAGATGAAAGTAGAAAATACTACCTTTAAATGAAAAGAAGACAATGAAAGTGGGTTTCCTCCCACAGTCAAAAGACATACTTGATAAATTGTAGGTGGTGGGCCAAGTGCGTTTTTCCTGTCATTGATTGATCTGCATTGGAAGAGAACACCATTTTTTAAATAGTCTTCTCTATTTTTGGTAAATCTGAGAAATTTTGCTGGCAGCCTCGGTTTGCCCCCATTTTTTAAATAAACTTAACATTTTCATCATCAGTCCTCTCCGCATCACTCACAACAGCTTTAGCTGACGAGCCAATCTGGTTGCTTTAGGTGATCACATACACCAATAACGTTTGACTCAGTCAGGAGCCCCTCCCTCCCCCGCTCCTCCAGGGTGAAAAAAAAAAAAAAAAATCAAAATGCAGCGGGTCTGATGTGAATATTCATTATCAAGAATTTAACTAGCTTACCAAAAAACATGTATTGATTGTTGAAAAACAACCAGACTAATGCAAAATTATAGAGCATAATACATTTATAAGCCTTGATTCATTATCTCACAGGTTATCACATACATTTTCAGATTTATTCTGTGAACAAAATATATAATACCTAAGAACAATGTATCACAACATCCTTAGAAATTTGGCATTTATTCATAATACACTATTACACCAGCATCACTTCTTATATTTAGATCTGATCAGAATGTTAAAATAAATAATGTCTGCTGCTCAGTTTCTTGCTTTGGTATGGGCCTATCTTTATTTATAACATGTCAGTTATGTCAAGTCAGACCCGTGCTTTCATTAGCTAGCATGACTATCAGGGACAGGTATGGAGTGCTGTATGCATGTTACAAGCTCTTTAGAAAATATAATTCCATTTTCAGACAGGAGTTGGAAAAATTTGTGGTGTTCAATAGAGTAGGTAAATCTTGATACAAAGGAAAGCAAAATAGCTGAAAAAGCAATAGAAAAATATAATTTGCATAATACCCACCCTTCAGATGTGTCATCTAACATAAGTTATCATAGACAATGCTACATGCAGCATGCTAATACAAGAAATATTGAAAGAGCCCAAGAAAGAAAACAAAAATCAGTACACGCAAGTGATGGTGAGGATTCATTTTTAATCTGATGAACTCCAGCTGAACTGATCATGTACATTAATGAGTGTAAATATTAATAGTCAATTTGAAAGGTGACTTTCGTGAAAAAATTGTTTAAAGTGAGGAGGCGTTTGCGCGACACGTCAACCTCACTCTCTTGTCAAAACTCCTCCTGGATCCAGCAGCAAGACATCGTCAAGACGGCTGGAGGAAGAGACAGATGCAGTGGATGACCGTGACTTCTTGTGCCTTGTCACGCTCTTTGCAGACCACAACACACTGCAGCGATCGCCATCCAGCTTACTGAGGCATCTGATGGTTCGAAGCTTTCCGCCAAAGGCTGACTTCACATGCTGGCTAGGCAAGCCCAGAAGTGGCATGCTCACAAAAAGGATTGCCGGGACTGATGCTGAGTTGACAAGCAGAACTGCTGAGTGTAGTGACCTAGGCCAAATCCCTGGCCAAGAAAGGCCGAGGGGATGCTAACACTTGCCCAAGGTGTACACCTAGGCTAGCGGAGGGATGGAGGAGCCTTACTTCTCCATTCTAGACCGGCTCAAAGCAAGGGCTAGCCACTGCCACAATAGTCGATTTAAGACAAGACAGAAAGATCCAGACATGTCCAGGAGTGTATCAGGAATGTCTGAGCATCTGGAGTTACCTGTGGAACAGAAGAGACAATGTTAACGCAATGTAGTCATCTTTAGAATGAACACTTACGCAGTAAATACAGTGGGGCAAAAAAGTATTTAGTCAGCCACCAATTGTGCAAGTTCTCCCACTTAAAAGATGAGAGAGGTCTCCAATTTTCATCATAGGTATATAGCTATGAGAGACAAAATGAGAAAAAAAAAAATCCAGAAAATCACATTGAAGGATTTTTAATGAATTAATTGGTAAATTCCTCAGTAAAATAAGTATTTGGTCACCTACAAACAAGCAAGATTTCTGGCTCTCACAGACCTGTAACTTCTTCTTTAAGAGGCTTCTCTGTCCTCCACTCGTTACCTGTATTAATGGCACCTGTTTGAACTCGTTATCAGTATAAAAGACACCTGTCCACAACCTCAAACAGTCAGACTCCAAACTCCACTATGGCCAAGACCAAAGAGCTGTCAAAGGACACCAGAAACAAAATTGTAGACCTACACCAGGCTGGGAAGACTGAATCTGCAATAGGTAAGCAGCTTGGTGTGAAGAAATCAACTGTGGGAGCAATTATTAGAAAATGGAAGACATACAAGACCACTGATAATCTCCCTCGATCTGGGGCTCCAAGCAAGATATCACCCTGTGGGGCCAAAATTATCACGAGAACGGTGAGCAAAAATCCCAGAACCACAAGGGGGGACCTAGTGAATGACCTGCAGAGAGCTGGGACCAAAGTAACAAAGGCTACATCAGTAACACACTACGCCGCCAGGGACTCAAATCCTGCAGTGCCAGACGTGTCCCCCTGCTTAAGCCAGTACATGTCCAGGCCCGTCAGAAGTTTGCTAGAGAGCATTTGGATGATCCAGAAGAGGATTGGGAGAATGTCATATGGTCAGATGAAACCAAAATAGAACTTTTTGGTAAAAACTCAACTTGTTGTGTTTGGAGGAGAAAGAACACCATACCTACTGTGAAGCATGGGAGTGGAAACATCATACTTTGGGGCTGTTTTTCTGCAAAGGGACCAGGACGACTGATCCGTGTAAAGGAAAGAATGAATGGGGCCATGTATTGTGAGATTTTGAGTGAAAACCTCCTTCCACCAGCAAGGGCATTGAAGATGAAACGTGGCTGGGTCTTTCAGCATGACAATGATCCCAAACACACTGCCCGGGCAACGAAGGAGTAGCTTCGTAAGAAGCATTTCAGGGTCCTGGAGTGGCCTAGCCAGTCTCCAAATCTCAACCCCATAGAAAATCTTTGGAGGGAGTTGAAAGTCTGTGTTGCCCAGTGACAGCCCGAAAACATCACTGCTCTAGAGGAGATCTGCATGGAGGAATGGGCCAAAATACCAGCAACAGTGTGTGAAAACGTTGTGAAAACTTACAGAAAACGTTTGACCTCTGTCATTGCCAACAAAGGGTATATAACAAAGTACTGAGATGAACTTTTGTTATTGACCAAATACTTATTTTACCGAGGAATTTACCAATTAATTCATTAAAAATCCTTCAATGTGATTTTCTGGATTTTTTTTTTCTTATTTTGTCTCTCATAGTTGAGGTATACCTATGATGAAAATTGGAGACCTCTCTCATCTCTTAAGTGGGAGAACTTGCACAACTGGTGGCTGACTAAACACTTTTTTACCCCACTGTATATAATTGTCCCAAATTAAGCATCCCACCCAATTTTGTCTCCTTTACAATATTTTACATGAAGAACCACATACGTCCGCAACAAATCCCCAACCAAACCGGGTTCTCCAGTCAACAAAAACAGAGGTTCCAGTCCACCTAAGAAGAGCACCACATCTGCTCCCAAGTCAATGCATCATATGCAGAAGGGAAAAGTATACAACTCAAAAATATAACTGAAAGAGGCTGAGAGAAACTTAAGCAATGAAAATACTACTGTCCAACAAAGAACACTGTGTGTCATTAAAGACACTGGGAAAAGAAAAAAAAAAAAAAGACACTGGGAAAACCTTTTCAACTACTCCCAGAACAGTATGAGGCCACTGAAAAATTAACTTGTGTTCTGTATGACCTCAAAGGCTCCAAGGATGTGAATTACACAAGATGCCAACTGTTTAAGAGTGGTAAGTGCACAGACAGAAGTCTTCCACCAACCAGAGACTCACTATATAAATACATTTAGTGAACAAACTAGCAGGGAGCCATCTATAGAAGATGCCTGCAGAGTCAGCCAGACATACGTCCACCAATGGCCCATGGTTGGAAGATTGAGATCGACTGGGTGACTCTTCTCCCTGCACCTGTCACCATTCTGGAGCTTGTATACTGCTCCTGTAAAAAACCACAACACTGTGAAAGGAAGATGCATGTGCAGACAGAACGAGCTTCCATGCACAGACATGTGTTCTTGCTTGGACTGTGAGAACATTTCTGTGATGACTTGCTCTGGGCCATTATCATCCACAGCTGTGCGCACACCGGCTCCTCGTCAGGACAGGACTATATAACCTCACTCGGCCTGCTGGCCTGCACGGAGCTGTCTGTTTCCTTGGCTTTATGAAGTGCATCTCCCGACTTCCTAGCCATCACCATCACGATCTTCCACCTCGCCACCTCGGCATCAACTCCCGGAGGATCTCCTATCATACCCAAGTAAGCCAACACTTTTACTCACCTGTTCTCCGCTACTCCCCTGTGCACAGGCAGAATCTCCCGGTGGCGGTCTCCACTCTCTCCTTTCCACCCTCTGCACGACTACTACGACGCTGGGAGAGTGGGCGCTGTCTACCTGGCCATCGGGTGCTCACCATCTGCCTGGAACAAGTAAGCCACAGTTACACCTGAGTGTGAGTCCAGCTAGCTCCTTGCTAATTGTGTGTCTTGCTCCGTCCATAGGGTTGCCAGGCTGCACAGCACTCTGCTCCCTCCCAGCTGCTCGAAGTCTCCAGCCAGCACTCACATACACAACATAACACACTCACGCATTCACACACGATACACTGGGTCAATAAAGATAATTGAATCCATTTCTGAGTCCGTGTCTGTTCCCTGGGTCAGCCATTACGTCAATTTCTGACTAGGTCACATAGACACACACGCTGTGTGTTCTGTATGTACTTTTGGGTGTGGAATGTTGCAGTGAGTTTTCTTGTTGTGCTTCACTTGTTCTTTGTCGGTGATTTTGTGGTGATTATAACACCAATAAAGACTAACGTCTTGGCGCAAGGCACGGAAGCACCACCAACCATCACCATCGACGACTACGAGCTGGAGGTCGTGAATCAGTTCACGTACCTGGGGTCCACGATCAGCAAGAACCTCTCCCTTGATACAGAGATCGACAAGAGGATTGGAAAATCAGCCTTCACTCTCGCTCGCCTCACCACACGAGTGTGGGAGAATTCCAAACTCTCTGTCAAGACGAAGATGGCAGTGTACAACGCCTGCGTCATCAGCACACTGCTCTATGGGAGTGAGATGTGGACAACATACGCCCGGCAGGAAAAGAGACTGAACTCCTTCCACTTGCGCTGCATTTGCCACATCCTGGACATATCCTGGCAGGACAAAGTGCCCAACACAGAAGTTCTGTCCCACGCCGGCCTTCCCTCCATGTTCACTCTACTCAGGCAGCGCAGGCTCCGCTGACTAGGCCACGTTCACCGTATGGAGGATGGCAGAATCCCCAAAGACGTCCTCTACGGAGAACTGGCGACTGGCAGGAGAGATGTTGGCCGCCCACAGCTGCACTTTAGAGACATCTGCAAGAGAGACATGAAGGCCCTGGAGATCAACACAGAGCACTGGGAGGACCTTGCAACGGACCGCTCCAAATGGAGAGGCACCCTGACCAGACAGCTCAAGGCTGGTGAAGAGAGATTGACTGCTGCAGCAGATGAAAAAAGGACCCGCAGGAAGAACCGCCACAGACCCAGCAGCACGGAGACCACCCACAAGTGCAACCTGTGTGACAGGGACTGCCATTCGCGCATCGGCCTGTTCAGCCACAGGCGGTGCTGTTCCAGCAGAGTAGACGTTTAGGATTCTCTTCCATGGTCATCATAGACCGACGGAGGCCGACGAACTAATCTTTAACCTCTTAAAATTCCGATGTTCCACCCGTGGAACATTTCACATTGGCTGGAAACTCGCTGGAATGCTTTAAAGCTTTTTAGTGCTATAATTATAATAGTTTGCCTGGTGCTTTTTTTAAATCTTTTTTTTTTTTTCAATAAATATATCATAAAATGTCCTTTGAGTAAAATATTTTGCCCTGTTTTTCAGAAGTGTACATTGCAAAATTTGGCAAGTATGTGTAAATATTATGTTTTAAATGCTTAAAACAGTGTGTATTAACAAAAAAAAACCTGATTTCACCGTTTTTCTCTTTATAAATATTTCAGATGTACATGAACAAAAGCTTTGTGATAGTAAAAATTAAACTGAACCCTAATACATGTTCTCAAATATTTGTTTTTGCCTAGAACTTCCAGTGTCCAGTTTCCAGGCTGTTTTCTGTGTCCATGTCGAGGCGTTTTCTTCGCTCTGTGGTAGTTCAGGAATCAGTTCCTCTGCAGCTGTTCTTGTTCCAATGCTGGTCCTGGTGGATGGCTCGTCATCTGAACAATCTCTAAAAATATAAATATATAGCATAAGATTAGATAAGATTGAGCCAAAAGAAACTTGTGTTTCAAGATCAAATCTTCAACAGGTCTCTTCGAGGACACCAACCTGTGCGCCATCCACGCCAAGAGGGTCACCATCATGCCCAAAGACATCGAGCTGGCCCGCCGCATCTGCGGAGAGAGAGCTTAGACTTTCTGCTGCACATCCACCAACCACAATGCTCCGCACTGTGTCTATATATATATATACTGTATATATATATACTATATATATACATATATATATACATATATATATATATATATATATATATATATATATATATATATATATATATATATATATATATATATATATATATATATATATTTATTTATTTATAGTAATATGTACATATGTATACTAGCTGCTCTTGTTTTTTCTTGCCTTCTGATTGTTGCTCTGAGTGTTGCTATCCCTGTGCTGTTGCAATCCTGGAATTTCCCCATTGTGGGACTAATAAAGGCTTATCTTATCTTATCTTATCTTATCTTAAATAAGTAATAAATATAACGATGACAAAGCAATTTGAAACAAAGCTAATAAGAAACAAATACACTACATACTGAAAAAATATAAATAATTAGATATTGAAAAAATTATTGTAACAAAGCTGGGAATAAATATCCAGTGATAGAAACTGCATCACTGTAGTTATTGGGACACTTCTGAGAGTTCCTCCTCTTCCACAGGGCTTTCTTCTTTCTAGTTGATCTCCTGGACATTTTTTGCTGAGCTATTTACAGATTATTACTTAAAAATTCTATAAAAGCAAGAACTAAAGCGAAAAAAGACAAACAACATGAAAAAAAGACGCTGCTCCAAAAACACGACAAAACACGTAACAAAAACAATAAACACTCAAATAAATTCAGTAAACACCTCTGTTGTACAGAGGTCTGGGGTAACAATTATAAAAGTTCACTTAATTCATTGCTAATATTACAAAAAAGGGCAGTCCGTGTTATACACAAAGTCAGGTATCTTGAACATACTAATTTATTGTTTTACATTGAAAGTTATTGAAATTACAGGATCTGGTTCATTATTATACAGCACAATTAATGTTTAAAGTCAGTAAAAACCTTTTGCCACACAGTATACAAAATCTTTTCAGTGAGAGAGAAGGGAAATATAATTTACGGGGGAACACAAAATTTAAAATGCACCTAGTAAGATCTGCTAGGAAGGGTTTTTGTGTGTCTGTGTGTGGGGTAAAATTGTGGAATGGGTTGGGGGAGAAACACAGGCAATGTCCAAACATCCATATATTTAAATCAACATATAATGACATGATTTTTGAGCAATATAAAAATAAAGGGCAGTAATATTACAATGTGTCTTCAATGAGAAAAAGGTTGTTACTGTGTGTGTTATTGTGTTATGGTGATGGTGATGATGTTGTCTGTGTTTGTGTTGAACATACTAGAAGTATTTATTTATTATTGTTACAATTATTGTTGGATGTTGGTATTGTTGTCAATATGGACTGTCGTTGTTGTGTCATTTCTGTTGCATAATTTGACTGTGGGGTGTATTATGGTGAATGTGGTTGTGGGATGAATGATGACTAGAGTGATGTTGTAATTTGTTGGGTATGGAAAAGGGGTGGGACTATATAAGCGTTGGCTTCTTCCCACTCCTTTTGAACATTTTATTTTTGGCTTGATTTTTGTTTTAAGTCCTTTTTTTCTTTTGTCAGAATGTTCAAATCAATAAAATCAATCAATCAAAAAAAACTCTCACAATACTAAACGACTATTTACAATACTAAACTCTTATTTCTTGGTGCTGGTCTGGTGCTGGTGTACGCCATTTTTTTCAGCAAAGCTTCTTCAACATCAGCAGGACAACGCGAAGGACGTGCAACTTTATTTAGCGATATGCTACACAAGATGAGGGACAATGGGGGGCAGCACTTGGTTGTAATATTAACTATAGAGATCTGTAACACGAAAAGAAAATACAGGGACATAAATATAACGTTACTGTGCTAACCAGGCTGATGAAACTGCAGCCTCATCAGCCCAGCTTTCCTTTACGGTTACTTCCAACAATGACGCAGCTCATTGGGCGAACTCAAGTCACGTGATCATGGAGTGCTGTTTTGATTGGTTAAGCATACAGAGGTCCTTAGAGATCGCCTCAGAGCTGCCTTATCAGGTTTTGTAACTAAAGTTTAATTTTCATGAAAAATATGCACATACTTAACCTGCCAACAAACAGATTCATGTTTTGAAAAATATGAGTTAGTCTATCTGTGAAACTCAGCTGCTCTCTAGATGGGGATCGATCATTTCAAAAACTAAAGCAGATAGAGCCACTCTATCTGGAACGTAAGTTCCTCACTTGTAAGTATTGAAAAGCTGAAGAGAATGAAACAATAGTTTTTGATGGATGCCTGGACAAAAAAAACTACAAAAGAATGAGATATGAACACAGAGACCCTGACGGAGAGTCGAAATTCTTTTAGGGTGATCTCATTCAGGCTGACCCCAGACTTCTGTTTTTCTTTCCATAAGTCATGTCAAGTTCAACACAGAGCTGCCTGCCATTGAGTGTGTGTGTGTGTGTGTGTGTGTGTGTGTGTGTGTGATTCTAGTGGATACTGGCCTAACCAAGCTTTCATTTTTCTACAGATTCATGTGGCAGATTATGAGAAGAAATTTTCACTTCCCATGAGGGTATGTGCTCAGCCCACTACTCTTCACCTTGCTGACCCATGACTGCGTACCAGCCTACAGCACCAACCACATCATCAAGTTTGCGGATGACATGATGGTGGTGGGCCTTATCACAAACAATGAAGAGGCCAACTACAGAAATGAGGTGAGCCAACTGGTTCAGTGGTGTAAAGACAATAATCTCTTCCTGAACATGCGAAAAACCAAGGAGATTATGGTTGACTTCAGGAGAGGACTCACACAGCACCCCCCTCTGATCATCGATGGAGCAGCTGTGGAGAGGGTGAACAACACCAAGTTCCTGGGGGTGCACATCTCTGAGGACCTCTCCTGGTTCAACAACACCACATCACTGGCCAAGAAGGCTCAAACTCCCCTCTATTTCCTTTACAAACTGAGAAGAGCAGGAGTCCCACCCCCCATCATGTGCTCATTCTATGGGGGCACCAATGAGAGCATCCTCACCAGCTGTATCACAGTGTGGTGAGGAAGCTGCACCACCTCCTGCCAGAAGACACTACAATGCACAGTGGAAGCTGCCAGCAAGATCATTGGTGCCCCTCCGCTCTCCTTCTTGGACATCTACCACACCCATCTCACCCACAGAGCCATCAACATCGCAGGCGACACCTCCCACCACTCACACCCCCTCTTCAGCCCCTGCCCTCAGGGAGAAGGTACTGGAGCCTACAGGCCTGCTCCACAAGACTGCTAAACAGCTTTGTTCACAAGGCCTTCAGGAGCCTGAACTCTGCCCCCCCCCCCCTTCCCAGCCCCTGGACTGTGACATATTCACCCACATAATAGCTCTACCTCAGCTGTTTGCACAGAAAAACTTGGCACACCAACAGTAATACATCTGCTGCTGTATGTCTTGCACCTTACTGCAACCATTTGTGCAAATTCCATACCTGCTGCTCTGTTATTTAAGAAATATGACATGCTGGACCCTGCTGGAGTTTGTGTATTCATGATACCGTGACAAAGCCTAGTGTAATATTGTTTTGATACAACAGTTCTGGCAAGCAAAATTTATTAAATGACAGCAATACTGGACAAAACATTATGATGTGTTTGTTAAACCAGTTGTTTTGTGCAGAAGAGAAAAAAATCCTTAAATCTAGCCAGTGAACTGCTGCTAAACATCTCAATCAGGATGAAGACATCTATTGTCATTTCACACACATGTAAACAAATTAAATATTGTCAAGTGCAAACATAATAAGGGTTTATAAAACATACCTGTTAAGTCGATACTTCAGAAAATCCCAAATCAAAACCTATCTACCAGTCGCCAGAAGCTAGGAGTTGGCATGCTAGCGATTTAGCACATGCTCGAGATTTAGCACATTTTGCTCACTTTTCTTTGCATTTTCAGATGAAACAAAGAGTCCATCACCACAAGGGTACTGTGGTTTGTTAATCAAGACAATAAACAAACTCTAGTACTGCCTATTTTTTTGTTTTTAAGCAGACGTGAAATCATTCAATGATCTTAAAATGACTGGGACAGAAGTAGACCTTTGTTAAAGGGTGGGACATCTGGGTCATGGATGTATAACTTCTTCTTGTCAAAACAGCGTTTCACGGTGGAAATTAAGGTATCCAAAACAGTACTGCAATTGTCATGTCTTGTAGTTTTGTTTTTTCATGCCAGGCCAAGTTGTGTTTAGATCAAGTTATTTAGCCAAGTTATGGCGTTTTTCTGCCCGTGTGCAGTGTCTGTTGTTTGCCCACAAAGTAAAACCTCACAAACTCAGCTCCAGCAATTGTGTCCTGTATCTGTGCTCAGGAGGAGCACAGTCCCTTGACAATTTTAAATTAAGTAACAAAATTAGACTCTATGATATCTTGGATTACTTGTTTTTTTTGTAAATATATCGTTTAAATTTCAAGTAACCACAAATGAAATATAAATTATAGATGTAATATAAAGCAAAGATTGTATCCACATTCATTTATTAGAGAAAATAATACAAATATTGTTATATCTACATTTCTAAGAAAGAAAATTGAAAGTAATTCTTATAATAAATATATACCACATTACTACTACTACAACTACTGCTAATACTACTCACAATAATAATAATAATAATAATAATAATAATAATAATAATAATAATAATAATAACTGATTAGTTCATTGCCTTGTAAAACCTCATGCAAAGTTATGACTTTGTGTAATAGATAAATTATATTCAAGAATTACACAATTTCCTTCAGGGTCAAGTAAAGTATCAAATATATCACGTCAAATTAAAACGTCTTTATTTGACATGAGAAAAGTGCAGTTGTGTCATTTTAGTAAACACTTCAATGAAAAAAAGTGGTTTTTCATAGCCTATTGTAATTATCAATATATTCAAACTGTCTACTCTGACTGGAATGTGCAGCATCACTGAGACTATATATTTGTCATATATGTCAAATATATTTGTCACATATGTCAAATATATTTGTCATATATGTCAAATATATTTGTCTTAAACTTGTACCATAAATTGTAATAAGATAAGATAAGCCTTTATTAGTCCCACAACGGGGAAATTCCAGGATTGCAACAGCACAGGGATAGCAACACTCAGAGCAACAATCAGAAGGCAAGAAAACAAAAACAAGCAAGCAAGAGCAGCTAATATACATATGTACATATTACTACAAAATATATATATACACACACACAGACACACAGTGCAGAGCATTGTAGCTGGATGGAATAAATATATGAATATATAAACACACAGTGCAGAGCATTGTAGCTAGATGGAATAAATATGTAAATATATAAACACCCACAGTACGGAGCATTGCAGCTAGGTGGAATAAATATGTAAGTATATAAACACACACAGTGCGGAGCATTGTAGCTAGATGGAATAAATATATAGATATATAAAAACACAGTGCGGAGCATTGTAGCTAGATGGAATAAATATATAGATATATAAATATGAACACACCCAGTGCTGAGCATTGTAGCTAGATGGAATAAATATGTAAATATATAAACACACACAGTGCAGAGCATTGTTGCTAGATGGGATGAAACAGCATAACAGTCTACTTAGTTATCCTACATGGTATGATTATGTGCCCATACATATTCTCACCCTCCATAGCGACCGGTATTTTCCTAGTTGTATGCCGGAGGGGACCATTGTGTAAGTCTATTGCATCTTTTGCATTTAAAAACTATTAGTTTGTTACGTCTTTTTGCTATCTCTGCGAGCAGCCCTGCTTAGGTTGTACAGTCTGACAGCCGTTGGTAGGAAGGACCTACGAAACCTCTCGGTTGTGCACCTGGGATGATGTAGTCTGCTGCTAAATGAGCTCCTCAGTGCATTCAGTACATCCTGCATAGGGTGGAACTCGGACTCCAGCAGAGATGACAGTTTAGCCACCGTCCTTCTCTCTCCTATCTCCTCCACCGGATCAAGGCGCTGCCCCAGGACAGAGCTAGCTTTCTTAATCAGTTTGTTCAGTCTCTTCCTATCGGCTGCTGTAATGCCACTGCCCCAGCAGACCACTCCAAAAGTGATGGCTGATGCCACCACCGTGTCATAGAATGACTTCAGCAGCGCCCCTTGTACACCAAAAGACCCGAGTCTCCTCAGCAGGAACAGCCTGCGCTGTCCCTTCTTGTAGAGTGCGTCAGTATTGTGTGACCAGTCTAGTTTATTGTTCAGATGAACACCCAGGTACTTATAGGATGTCACCATCTTGATGTCTGTTCCCTGTATATTTACTGGTGCTGTGAGGGGCTGCCCATGCCTGCGGCAGTCCACCACCAGCTCCTTAGTTTTCCTTGCGTTGATCTGGAGGCAGTTCCGATGGCACCAGTCTACAAAGTCCTGGATAAGCCCTCTGTACTCAGCTTCATCTCCATTGGAGATGAGGCCAACGATCGCAGAGTCATCAGAGAACTTCTGTAGATGGCAGTGTGTTGTGTTGTGTGAGAAGTCCGCAGTATAAAGAGTGAACAGGAAGGGAGCCAGCACCGTTCCCTGGGGGGCCCCCGTGCTACTGATGATCGTGTCGGACACACAGTCCCGGGTTCTCACAAACTGAGGCCGGTTCGTGAGGTAGTCCAGGATCCATGATGACAGGTGCTGGTCCACCCCTGCGCGCAGCAGCTTGTCCTTCAGGATCATCGGTTGGATGGTGTTGAAAGCACTGGAGAAGTCAAAGAACATGATCCTCACCATATTCCCGGGCTTCTCCAGGTGGGACAGAGAACGGTGAAGGAGGAAGATCACCGCATCCTCCACCCCAATGCCATGCTGGTAGGCGAACTGGAGTGGATCCATCGCTGGTTCCACCAGGGTGGAGGTGAGCAAGGAGCAGTCTCTCCAGGGTCTTCATCAAGTGGGACGTCAAGGCCACCGGTCTGTAGCTGTTCAGGTCTTTGGGGTGGGAAGTTTTTGGTACAGGTACCACACAAGATGTTTTCCACAGCTGTGGTACCCTCCCCAGCTTCAGGCTCAGGTTGAAGATGTACGTCACAATCCCACACAGCTGGTCTGCACAGGACTTGAGGAGCTTTGCGCTGATGCCGTCCGGTCCCGACGCCTTCCTTGCCTTGATCTTCCTCAGCTCCGTCCTCACCTGGGTCCTGGTCAGGGTCAGGATGGGGGGCTGTGTGTTGGGGGTGGGGGGGTGTTGGTGGAGTGGGGAGTGGGCAGCAGGACTTGATTTCTTTAGAGGCAGCAGTGGTTGTTGTGCAGTCAGGGGGGAGGGCGGTTGGTCAAACCTATTGAAAAACAGATTCAGGTTGTTCGCCCACTCCCTGCCCCCCTAATACTAGACAAAGATAACCCAGGTAAATACAAAACACTTTTTGTAAATGGTGATTTCATTTATTAAGGAAAAAAAAGCTATCCAAACCTACCTGGCCCAGTGAGGAAAAAGTAATTGCCCCATAAACCCCATAACTGGTTGTGCCACCCTTGACGACAACAGTGTTTGTGATAACTGGCAATGAGTCTTTTCCATCGCTGTTGAGGAATTTTGGCCCACTCTTCTCAGCAGAATTGTTTTAATTCAGCCACATTCAGCCACGAACTTGAGCTTGACGTCACAAACTGATGGCCGGACATTCTCTTTCAGGATTTTCCGGTAAAGAGCAGGATTCATGGTTCCATCAATTACAGCACGTCGTCCAGGTCCTGAAGCAGCAAAGCAGCTCCAGACCATCACACTACCACCACCATGTTTGACTGTTGGTATGATGCTCTTTTTAGGAAATGCTGTTAGTTTTATGTCAGCTGTAACAGGACACACGCCCTCCAAAAAGTTCAACTTCTGTCTGGTCAGTCCACAGAATATTTTCCCAAAAGTCTTGGGGATCATCAAGATGTTCTGGCATATGTGATATGAGCCTTTGTGCTCTCTTTGGTCGGCAATAGTTTTCACCTTGGAAGTTTGTCATGGATGCCATTTTTGCCCAGTCTCTTTCTTATTGTTGAATCATGGGCCAGTGTCCAAATTGAGTAAGTGAGGCCTGCAGTTTTTTAGATGTTCTGGGTTTTTGTTTCTCATCTGTTCTTGAATTTCTTTAGATCGTGGCATGTCGTGTTGGTTTGTGAGATCTTTTAGTCTACTTCACTTTGTCCGACAGGTCATATTTAAATGATTTCTGCAGGTGTGGCACTCATCAGGCCGGGGTGAGGCCAGTGAATTACTTTTTTCACACAGGGCCAGGTAGGTTTGGAAGGCTTTTTTCCCTTCATAAATGAAATCATAATTTGAAATTTGCATTTTGTATTTACTTTGTCTAATATTAAAATTTGCTTAATGATTTTTGAACATTGAACATTTCTGAACATTTTTGAACACTTTTGAACATTGAAACATTTAAGTGTGACAAATATGCAAAAATATAAGAAATCAGGAAGGGGTCAAATATTATTCTGCAGCACTGTATAGTGCTGCACTACATTGTTTTATATTAATCACCAATTAAGGAGCAAACTGGGAAGACATCAGCCAGCTTGCTGCATTTTTTCATGTATTCTGTTGAGTGTGGTGGTGGGTGTGAGATACAGTTGTGTGCTGGTTTTTGTCTTTGGGGGTCAGTCAGAGTTCACATGCCCTCCTCCTCCTCCTTCTCCTCCTCTCAGCCTGCAGAGCTGTGCAGCCCTGCAGAGCTGCAGCCATACCCTGCTGATTGAGGCCTGTTGCATGGTCTGCAGGAGAAAAAAACAGATGATGAGCTTTAAAGTGAATCAGCTGTAAATTCATTTTACAGGATATGAGTCCTTCAGTCTAACAGGATAATATACATTTGAAACACTTTAAACAATAGAATATTGTGGAAAAGTTTTTGACATTTCAGTTAAAGAAATAACTCATATTTTCTATATTCATTACACATAAAGTGCACTATTTTAAGCCTTTTTGTTTGTATGTTTTACATTTCTATGATTATGGTTTAACTTTTCATTTAAATTAGAGAACCATAATGGTCTAATTTTTTATAAGCTACATCCCAGTCAGCATGTCCATGTGGGCCCCTCTATCGATCAGGGCTCTCTTATGAGTCCCATATGGGTTTGTCCACGGGTTCCATGTTGGCCCTATCTGTGCCTGCCCACTGACGGGACTTTACCTGTGGTACAGGTGAGCAGGTAATCTGCTTACCTGCTTTAAACCCAGCTGGGCCCCACATGGATTTGTTACGGGAGAGCAGGTTTCAGTAACATTGGTATCGTAGGCAAAATTCAAGAAAAATGTCACAAATTTATGAGAAAAACTTAGAAATCTATGAGAAAAAAAGTCAAAAAATTACAAAAAAAAGCAGCAAATTTAAGAGAAAAAACGTGAAAATTTAGGAGAAAAAACTTTCAAATTTACAACAAAAAAGTAAAATTATTTGAAAAAAGTTACAAACTCACAAGAAAATTTTAGAAAATTTAAAAGAAAAAACACAAATTTATCTATCTATAAATGCACTAAATCTCTGTCTGTGTGTTTGTGTGTCTGACTGTCTGTCTGTTCCACACATATCTCTTGAACTGTCAGACTGGCCTCAGGTTTTAAATGTGGTTTCCTGAGGTTACAAGGGTGTGTATCCACACATGTGGAGTCGCTCAGTAAAAATATGTATTTTTTATCAGGACCTGTACTTAAATAAGGACCTGTGCTTATATAGGACTTTTTCTAGTCTTAAAGACCACTCAAAGCACTTCACTGGTATTAACCCTCTATTCTATGGACCTATAGGAGACAGATATCGAGGAACAATTTAGAACAACCAATTAACCTAATATGCATGTTTTTGGATTCTGGGAGGAAACTGGAACTCCTGGAGTAAACCCACGCAGCACAGGGAGAACATGCAAACTCCACACAGAAAGGTTCCTATCCCTGCCAGCCTGGGGATTCACACCTGGAATCTTCTACCTGTTAGGCAACAGTGCTAACCACTATCAATAAAAGTTTAGCCACCGTTCTGTCTTGTGCTCGGGCTTTTAGAAGTGTGGGCGGGGTTTGGTTTCGGATTGACTCCTACTGATTGGATAATACGTGCATTATTTCGTCAGTAACCACAATGCTCCATGTGCAAAACAAGGAAGCAAAACACAACAAATTTGACTAGAAAATGATAATACATAAGATTTAATGCTTAAAAAATTATACCATAAAGTTGTTGTAATTGCATAGGTCTAATGGTTAATTCGGCATGGAGAACACGAGGTACGCGGGTGTGCTGGGGGAGGGGGGGGTGGAACAGCAGCTGAACCTTTGGCACCATGCTAAAGCAACAGCTGAGACTCCCGTTAACTGGGCAGGCTGAGCTTGGCTCCCTGCAAAGGACTGCTATCCACCGGTGCAGCTGCTGCTTCTCCCACTGGTGTTCGGCAGGGCACTCCACGATCGTTCATGGGGAGGCACCCCCAGCCTGCCCCAGTCAGCGGTAGACGGGAGTCCCTTTGCCGAACCACGACTTGCCATTGCTGATGGCGCTCCTCTCTCTGTGCTTGCACTATTATTAAAAGTTAATTATGAAAAGTTAATAACTGTGGAGCAGAATGTATATCGTGCACGTGGCTGCATATCAGATGCAGCCACATGCACGGTTTGACTAAACGACATCCGTCACCAAACTTGACACAAAAATGTTCAATAACTGATAAAAGATCAGACAGATCAGTGATATGACAAATAAACAAGGGATCTGAAACAGTGGCTAATATGTCACTAAAAATGAATGTCCCATTCATTTTTAATATTTAGATATTCTGTAATTAATATTCACACAATCAAATAAATCTCAGTGCCATTTACTCCCTTTTATATTTACCAAAGTCTAACATGTGATTGCCTACATATAGGCTACACCTCTGTATTCCACTTTCAAACACAGCCTACATTTGGACCTGGAAAGCCTAATTGGGATACCTGTTTCAGACAGGAATACTTGGTTCTAAGGGCAATGCACTAGTCAGGAAAAATTAGAAGAAGTTGCAAATTAACAAAAAGTAGCATATACAGTGGTGTGAAAAAGTGTTTGCCCCCTTCCTGATTTCTCATTTTTTGCATGTTTGTCACACTTAAATGTTTCAGATCATCAAACAAATTTAAATATGAGACAAAGATAACACAAGTAAACACAAAATGCAGTTTTTAAATGAAGGTGTTTATTATTAAGGGGAAAAAAATCCAAACCTACATGGCCCTGTGTGAAAAAGTGATTGCCCCCTAAACCTAATAACTGGTTGGGCCACCCTTAGCAGCAACAACTGCAATCAAGCATCTGCGATAACAGGTAATGAGTCTTTTACAGTGCTGTGGAGGAATTTTGGTCCACTCACCTTTGCACAATTGTAATCCAGCCACATTGGAGGGTTTTTGAGCATGAACAACTTTTTTAAAGTTATGCCTCAGCATCTCAGTTGGATTCAGGTCAGGGCTTTGACTAGGCCACTCCAAAGTCTTCATTTTGTTTTTCTTAAGCCATTCAGAGGTGGACTTGCTGCTGTGTTTTGGATCATTGTCCTGCTGCAGAACCCAAGTGTGCTTCAGCCTGAGGTCACGGACAGATGGCCGGACATTCTCCTTCAGGATTTTTTGGTAGACAGCAGAATTCATGGTTCCATTAACCACAGCAAGTCTTCCAGGTCCTGAAGCAGCAAAACAGCCCCAGACCATCACATTACCACCACCATATTTTACTGTTGGTATGATGTTCCTTTTCTGAAATGCTGTGTTACTTTTACGCCAAATGTAATGGGACACTCACCTTCCAAAAAGTTCATCTTCTGTCTCTTCAGTCCACAGAGTATTTTCCCAAATGTCTTGGGGATCATCAAGATGTTGTCTGGCAAAACTGAGAACAGCCTTTATGTTCTTTTTGCTCAGCAATGGTTCTCATCTTGGAATTCTGCTATGCAGGCCGTTTTTGCCCAGTCGCTTTCTTATGGTGGAGTCATGAACACTGACCTTAACTGAGGCAAGTGAGGCCTGCAGTTCTTTGGTGGTGTTATGGGGTCTTTTGTGACCTCTTGGATGAGTCGTCGCTGCACTCTTTGGGTAGTTTTGGTCGACCGGCCACTCCTGGGAATGTTCATCACGGTTCCATGTTTTCGCCATTTGTGGATAATGGCTCTCACTGTGGTTCACTGGAGCCCCAAAGCTTTAGAAATTGATGTATAACCTTTTCCAGACTAATAGATCTCAATTACTTTGGTTCTCATTTGTTGCTGAATCTCTTTGTATTGCAGCATGATGTCTAGCTTTTGAGGATGTTTTGGTCTACTTCACTTTGTCAGGCAGGTCATATTTAAGTGATTTCTTGATTGAGAACCGGTGCGGCATTAATCAGGCCTGGATGTGGCTAGAGAAATTGAACTGAGCTTTCCAAAGATGTGATAAACCACAGTTAATTTATGTTTTAACGGGGGGGGGGCACTTTTTCACACAGGACCATGTAGGTTTGGAATTTTTTATCCTTAATAATAAACACCTTCATTTAAAAACAGCATTTTGTGTTTACTTGTGTTATCTTTATCTAATATTTAAATTAGTTTGATGATCTGAATCATTTAACTTTGACAAACATACAGAAAAAAATGAGAAATAAGATAAGATAAGATAAGCCTTTATTAGTCCCACAATAGGGAAATTCCAGGATTGCAACAGCACAGGGATAGCAACACTCAGAGTAACAATCAGAAGGCAAGAAAAAACAAGAGCAGCTAGTATACATATGTACATATTAATATATATATATACACTACCGTTCAAAGGTTTGGGGTCACTTAGAAATTTCCTTAATTTTGAAAGAAAAGCACTTTTTTTCAATGAAGATAACTTTAAACTAATCAGAAATACACTCTCTACATTGCTAATGTGGTAAATGACTATTCTAGCTGCAAATGTCTGGTTTTTGGTGCAATATCTACATAGGTGTATAGAGGCCCATTTCCAGCAACTATCACTCCAGTGTTCTAATGGTACAACGTGTTTGATCATTGCGTCAGAAGGCTAATGGATGATTAGAAAACCCTTGTGCAATCATATTAGGTCTGCAATGCTGTAATTGCTGCAAAGGGAGGATTCTTTGACGAAAGCAAAGTTTGAAGGAAAAAAATATTATTTCAAATACAAATCATTATTTCTAACCTTGTCAATGTCTTGACTATATTTTCTATTCATTTTACAACTCATGGTGGTAAATAAGTGTGACTTTTCATGGAAAACACAAAATAATTGTCTGGGTGACCCCAAACTTTTGAACGGTAGTGTATATATATATACGTATATATATATATATATATATATATATAGACACAGTGCGGAGCATTGTGGTTGGTGGATGTGCAGCAGAAGGGGGCAAACACTTTTTCACACCACTGTATGTATGTATGTGTCTATCTATCTATCTATCTATCTATCTATCTATCTATCTATCTATCTATCAAAGGCAGGCATCACTCAACTAAAGGCAGGCATCACTCACTCATCATACTCACACATCACTTACTCATCTATCTATCTATCTATCTATCTATATATATATATATATGAGTGAATGATGTACAGTATATATGATGTATATATAGTGATGTGATGTGTGTGTGTATATATATGTGATGTATATATGTGTGTTTGTGTCTCTGTGTGTGTGTGTGTGTGTGTGTGTATTAATTGAAAATTTACAAGAAAAAAGTGACAAATTTATGAGAAAGTTCCAAAATTACAAGAAAAAGTTTGAAAATTAAAAAAAAGTCACAATTTTACAAGAAAAACAACAAATTTATGAGGGAAAAATGTATTCATTTCTTGAAGAGCTATGCATTAACATGATGAAAAAATGTTGGGCATACATAGAAGTTTTTATGATTGTATTCTGTGGAACTAAATAAAAAATTGGATTTAGCATTTACACTGGGGCAAAAAAGTATTTAGTCAGCCACCAATTGTGCAAGTTCTCCCACTTAAAAGATGAGAGAGGTCTCCAATTTTCATCATAGGCATACCTCATCTATGAGAGACAAAATGAGAAAAAAAAATCCAGAAAATCACATTGTCCGATTTTTAAAGAATTTATTTGCAAATTATGGTGGAAAATAAGTATTTGGCCAATAACAAAAGTTCATCTCAATACTTTGTTATATACCCTTTGTTGGCAATGACAGAGGTCAAACGTTTTCTGTAAGTCTTCACAAGGTTTTCACACACTGTTGCTGGTATTTTGACCCATTCCTCCATGCAGATCTCCTCTAGAGCAGTAATGTTTTGGGGCTGTCGCTGGGCAACACGGACTTTCAACTACCTCCAAAGATTTTCTATGGGGTTGAGATCTGGAGACTGGCTAGGCCACTCCCGGACCTTGAAATGCTTCTTACGAAGCCACTCCTTCATTGCCCGGGCGGTGTGTTTGGGATCATTGTCATGCTGAAAGACCCAGCCACGTTTCATCTTCAATGCCCTTGCTGATGGAAGGAGGTTTTCACTCAAAATCTCATGATACATGGCACATGCGCACGCAGCGACCGGCAGCTGGTGAAAAAGTCCGTCATTTGTGTGTCTGTTTTTATGTACTTGTATGTATTTTTACGAAATCCTCTGTGTCGTTTCTGCCCTGGAATGTTTGTGGACTGTATGGCGAAGAGCTCCCTGGTTCCAACAACATGGACTTCCTCCCCTCTCTTGCACTGCTGCTACTTTTCCTCCGGCTCTTTGTCTATGAGGTAAACGCGACCGGCATCATGGCAGGCAGAATACATTATTCCAGGGACATGTTGCGGCATTTAAACACGGTTGATGCAGCGGATGTGATTGAGCCTAAGCCGCAACTGCCGGACTTTATTTTGAGAGACGGACAAAGCGGTGAAAAGAGAGACGGGAGAGACGGCAGAAGGAAACGCGGAAAGCGTGGAGGTGTGAAATTGCGCCTGAGAAGACGTCAGTTTGGTAACATTCCTCTTCCTTCGATGATTTTTGGGAACGTACAGTCTCTGAGAAACAAGGTGGATGAAATTCAAGGGAATGTACGCTACCAGAAGGACTTTAAGAACTGCTGTGTCATGGCTTTCACCGAATCTTGGCTTAATGCGCATGACCGAGACGCAGACCTGTCGATTGACAGCTTTGGAGCCCCACTGCGCTTGGATCAGCAGGAAGAGGTAACGGGGAAACGTCAGGGGGGCGGCGTATGTTTATACATTAATAAGCAGTACTGCACATCTGTCACGGTCAGAGAGCGCATCTGCACACCCGATGTGGAGCTGCTGTCTGTGTCACTACGCCTCTTTTATTTGCCTCACGAGTTCCCCCAGCTTTTCATCACAACTGTTTACATTCACCCGAGGGCAGACGCTGACTCCGCCTCCAGCTCAATCTTTGATGTGATCCAGCGGCTGCAAACAATTTCTTCAGAGGCGCCAAACTTCATTCTTGGGGATTTTAACCATGTTTCTTTAAAGAAGACACTTAAAAACTTTTATCAGTATGTCTCCTGCCCAACCAGGCGAAAAAAGACATTGGACCTGTGCTATGGATCCATAGAGAGGGCCTATAAATCACTCCCCCTTCCTCCTTTAGGATCCTCAGATCACAACTGTGTACATTTGCTGCCCACATATAAAACTGCTCTCAGAAGAGGCAAGGTGGAGACGAGAGACATTGATGTGTGGACAGAAGATTCAGTGCATAGCCTCCAGGAATGCTTTGACTGTACAGACTGGGAGACGTTCACACTGGCCTGCGGGGATGATTTGGACTCTTTGGTGGACGTCACATGCTCATACATGGCTTTCTGTAAAAATAAGATTGTTCCACGTAAACGTATCAAAATATATCCCAACAACAAACCATGGGTTACAAAATCAGTTAAATCCTGCTTACAGAGGAAAGCACTTGCCTTTAAACAGGGGTCTGTTTCTGAGCTACAGGTTGCCACAAAAGAGCTGAAGGCCGAAATTTTAAGAGCAAAACAGAATTATAAATCAGAATTGGAAAGCAAGATGGCAACAAAGAAACTTGGTTCAGCCTGGGCCAGTATGAAAACTATTGCAGGCCTTCAGAGCACAGAGCGCAGTAATCGTGTGTTTTTAGATGGTTTTAATTCAGACACAGAGCTGGCTAATGCTCTTAATTGTTTTTATGGTCGTTTTGACTCCTTTGATTTTAGCACAGAAACACAAGATTTGAAACAGAAACTCAAAGACAATCAGCACTTTAATATTGAGGTGCAGGATGTTAAAAGGGAGTTCTGTGCTGTAAAAGTGAACAAAAGTCAGGGCCCTGATAATATATGTGGGCGCTTGGTAAAGTCCTGTGCACATGAACTGAGTCCTATATTTCATTACATTTTCAATAAGTCCTTACAGACACAACATGTGCCTAAGATCTGGAAAGAAGCCGTGGTTGTTCCTGTTCCAAAATCCAGCTGTCCTAAAACAGTAAACGACTTTAGACCAGTCACTTTGACTTCAATTTTAATGAAAATTTTTGAAAAACTGGTCAGATGTGAGGTCCTGAAGCAGACTGAGCAGGCATTGGATCCTCTGCAGTTTGCCTATAGGCCTCACAGAGGAGTGGAGGATGCCACTGTCACTCTGTTTAACATGCTTTTTAAACATCTGGATTTTAATGGGACACATGCCAGACTTCTGCGATGGACTGGCGATCTGTCCCGGGTGTACCCTGCCTCTCGCCCAAAGACGCTGGGATAGGCTCCAGCCCCCCCGCGACCCGAAAAGGATTAAGCGGAAGAAAATGAATGAATGAATGAACATGCCAGACTTTTATTTGTGGACTTTTCCTCCGCCTTTAATACAATCCAACCTCATATCTTAGTTGAAAGGCTCCTGCAACAATTTGATTTGAGCAATAATCTGGTGGGTTGGATTCTGGATTTCTTAACCAACAGGACGCAGAGAGTAAGGGTCAATGGTACATTGTCTGACCTAAAGTGCTCTTCTACTGGCTCTCCTCAGGGGCGTATGTTGTCACCACTACTCTTCATCCTGTACACAAACATGTGTCGGAGCAGACATGACAACAGACACATTATAAAGTATGCTGATGACTCAGTTATTGTCAGTCTCCTCCAGGATGGTGAGAGTTGCTACGGCCCAGTAATTGATGATTTTGTTCACTGGTGTGAGGATTCCTACCTGCAGCTGAATACGACAAAAACTAAAGACATGATTATTGACTTTAGGAGGAAAAATCCCAGGCACAAAGTCACCGTACTAAAAGGCCAGACCACTGAATGTGTACAATCCTACAAATATCTTGGGACGATTATTGATAGTAATTTAAACTTTGAAGAGAACTGTGAAAGGGTGTGCAAAAAGGGTCAGCAACATTTGCATTGCTTGAGAAAACTTGCACGCTTCCAAATTGACCGAACCATAATGACAATGTTTTATCGGGCTTTTATTGAATCTGTTTTATCCTTTTCTTTAGTGTCATGGTTTGGTCAGATAAAACTGAAACAGAGGAAATCCTTGGATCAGGTAGTTAGATGGTCCAGTCGTTTGTTTGGTGGGCCACAGCTGAGCCTGACATCCCTGTACACCAGACAAGTACAGAGGATGGCCGACTCGATTTTAAATGATGACTCCCACCCTTTGCACTGCCACTTTCAGCTTCTTCCCTCAAGACGGAGGTTTGCTGTCCCAAAAAGTAGAACCCAGCACTACAAAAACAGCTTTGTTCCTGCTGCTGTCAAAGAGTTGAACAAGCCGTAACAATATATTGCACATAATTTAGGTACCTATTTATTAACTCCATTTTATATTTACTTATTTTTGTAGGATGTTACTTGGGTTCTAAATATTTTATTGGGTTTTAGACCTTTGAGTTTTTAACCTGTTTGAATAGTTTTTAACTTTTAATATGACCCTTCTCTCTTACCTCTGGTTTTTCTCCCATCTCTTTGTATTTTTATACCCTGATTGATGGAGCCTTGAGTATTTTTATCATGTTTATAGTCAGCTTCATATGTGCTTGTGTTTGTGTCTATGTTGAATGTAATTTGTGGCTTGTAAATATGGATGTCACCAGACTGCAAAATTAATCTACCTATGGGTACAAATAAAGTAACCTGAACCTGAACCTGAACCTGAACATTCATTCTTTCCTCTACACAAATCAGTCGTCCTGGTCCCTTTGCAGAAAAATAGCCCCAAAGCATGATGTTTCCACCCCCATGCTTCACAGTAGGTATGGTGTTCTTTGGATGCAACTCAGCATTCTTTCTCCTCCAAACATGACAAGTTAAGTTTTTACCAAAAAGTTCTATTTTTGTTTCATCTGACCATATGACATTCTCCCAGTCCTCTTCTGGATCATCCAAATGCTCTCTAGCAAACTTCAGATGGGCCTGGACATGTACTGGCTTAAGCAGGGGGACACGTCTGGCACTGCAGGATTTGAGTCCCTGGCGGCGTAGTGTGTTACTGACGTAGCCTTTGTTACTTTGGTCCCAGCTCTCTGCAGGTCATTCACTAGGTCCCCCCTTGTGGTTCTGGGATTTTTGCTCACCGTTCTCGTGATCATTTTGACCCCACGGGGTGAGATCTTGCATGGACCCCCAGATCGAGGGAGATTATCAGTGGTCTTGTATGTCTTTCATTTTCTAATAATTGCTCCCACAGTTGATTTCTTCACACCAAGCTGCTTACCTATTGCAGATTCAGTCTTCCCAGCCTGGTGCAGGTCTACAATTTTGTTTCTGGTGTCCTTTGACAGCTCTTTGGTCTTGGCCATAGTGGAGTTTGGAGTCTGACTGTTTGAGGTTGTGGACAGGTGTCTTTTATACTGATAATGAGTTCAAACAGGTGCCATTAATACAGGTAACGAGTGGAGGACAGAGGAGCCTCTTAAAGAAGAAGTTACAGGTCTGTGAGAGCCAGAAATCTTGCTTGTTTGTAGGTGACCAAATACTTATTTTACCAAGAAATTTACCAATTAATTCATTAAAAATCCTTCAATGTGATTTTCTGGATTTTTTTTTTTCTCATTTTGTCTCTCATAGCTGAGGTATACCTATGATGAAAATTGGAGACCTCTCTCATCTTTTAAGTGGAAGAACTTGCACAATTGGTCGCTGACTAAATACTTTTTTGCCCCACTGTAACTCCTGGCAGAGGTATGCACTCTCTCAACCCTTGATAGCTAAATAATGATTCTAACCTGAGCTCTGTGTTCCGTTTCTGGATCTGCTTTTTACCTTACACTTAAAAATTATGGTCAAGGAGTAAATTGTCCTCTTTCTCAGCTACAATTAAAACTAATCACCCATTTTATTCCAACCAGGAAGGCCTTACTGTAAAGCTGTCCTGCCTATTATTAAGTAAAAATTACCAGTGAGTTAAAACTGATCTGGCGGGACGGGGGTGGGGGGGTGGGGGTATGACATCATAACATCATATTCCTGTTTTGGCTGGTCCTTAGAAAATTTCTCTTCTCACAGATTTACTGTAGAATTTTTGAATGCGTGCAAACAGCTTAGCCTTAGCTGAACTTGCTTGAACACGTAACTTGGATTATTTCTATTTATGTGATTCACAATAACTAATTTTCTACATGCAATTTCATAATCTTTTTTTTTTTTTTTAAAGTTTGTATCGTCTGTGACACACCAGTCTGCACTGACCTGCGTGGAAAGTGCTCTCCAAATTAGGTTTGACTGACCCAATATTTCAAGAGATTCCAGAAAACACATGTAGAAAACAACATTGCTTTATTAGAACACATTTCAATCAGTGCTGCTGTTGTGTGGATCCATCCTCATTGTTTGGCCATATATGTTTAACTTGTTGAAAACCTCAAAACCCATTCTAAAGGACACCTAACCAGCCGCTCACCATAGGAGCCACTAATAAAGATTATAACTGTGTTAGCAACATCTGCATTCAGAGTTGGCCATTTATCCACTATTGTTTTAAGTGGGCTGATAACCAAAATAAACATGTTACAGTTATACGTGCATGCTGTACTATAGCAGGGCATTTAAAGACACAAAGAAAAGGTCATGAACCAACAGAGGAACTTAAGATTTTTCTTTTTGCTTTTGAAAATGAGCTGTCAGCATATTGCTCTGTTAAGGTCAGAGGTCAGAGGGAGAACAGGGAGCAGGAGGTTATCATGGCAGACATTCCTGTTAGTTCAGAGCTTCAGAAGAAATTTAGAAAAATAAAATAAAAACAAAGGTTTTAAAGATAAAACTTACAAATACATGCTCGGTGTGTTACATCATTAAATTATTTTATATTCGTTGCATGTTTTCTATTTGGTTCATGTGGCAGACAGGCCTGGACACCTAGGACTGTTTGCCTTAGCCATCGTTATGCATCGCCTGACCTTATGTCACATCCACACACTAGAGTCTCATGCTGTGTTAGCCTGAGATAAACAAACTATTGTGCCACGCTCTTTCAGCACCCCGTGTGTGCGTTTGTGTGAGCGTGAGTGTGTGTGTGTGGGTGGTGGAGGGGGGTTGAAAGAAAGGAGAGGGAAACAGGAACAGCCAAGGTACATCTACTAGCCTCACACCGGGGCGAAAACCGGGGCACATCCATCACAGACTGACAATGCACACACACACGCATGTGCACGCAGGCATGCACACACACACAATGACAATGGGTCAAACACTACTTAACGAGCAAACATATTTTGACATGAAATCATTAGTAATGGGCTAATAATAACTCAGGAGTCAGCGTGTGCTGTTGGCCAAAAATGGGAGCGTGCAGCATAGTAGAAACACACACATACAAACACACAAAGACACGTACTGAGGGTAATCATGGACCATAAAAAATGTATTTTGGTAGTGGAGGGGCCAATAAAAGTGGTTTCAGATGATGATTAGCTGCACCATCTTTTATGTCATCAGATTTCTGAAATACTACTACTGCTACTACTACGACTACTACTACTACACACACTTTCAGGTGCTCCCTATTTGGTGTCGCCACAGCAGATCATGGGTCTGTATATTTGATATGGAAAAGGATTTTACACCGGATGCCCCTCCTGACACAACCCTCCCCTTGGGAGTGGCACAAGGAGTGCACTGGTTTTGTGCTTCCCCCTGTGGCCAACTTTCCATTCCAACTTCCCCAGCATGAAGTACCATTTTTATGGCTTCTGGTATGATCTGGCTGCGGCTTGAACCCACAACTTCCCGGCTGTGGTGCAGATGCTCTACCACTAGTCCACCGCTATGGAAGCCTTGAAAGGCAACCAGCCCCTCAAAAAATTTTCAAAGCAGAATTTTTTGTGTGGTAATTAGTTGCAGTACTCAGTTCATCTATCAGATGGCATGCTTCTTTTTGTGACATTAGTGGGTCTAGATATGGAATCCATTCCTGCCACTGTGAAGAAAAAAAATCCATCTCGTATGCCATAATTATGACTTAACATCTCATAATTATGAGCTGCTAAGTCATAATTACGAGATACTAAAAACTGAGATAGTAAGTAATAATAATGAGATACTATATCATAATTATGAGATGCTAAGTCAGGGATGTCCAATCATGTGCCATGGAGGGCCAAGGCCCTGCAGGTTTTCTCTTCTACCCAGTCTATTCAGCAGGTGTTTTCACTTATCAGCAATCAGTGGGAAGAAATTCAGTGGAATCTGTTGTTGAAGACACTGGTTACAGGTAAAGCCTGCAGGGTCTTGGCCCTCCATAGCACATGATTGGACACCCCTGTGCTAAGTCATAATTATGACATACTGGGCCATACAGTACTGTATTACAAAGACAGGATCGTTTAGTCAGTTGTCAGAGACGCAGAATGTGTTTGTGGGTATTTCCAAGTTAATTTCTTTATCACAATGGTGTAAAAATGAAATGACGTCTAATCATTCAGAAGTGTGTTTTGGATAATCCAGTCCAAAGTGGTCCTGCCCATCCCTTTAATGCAAAGAGGCACATTATCTAAAGTGAACTGTGATCATGACGGTTTAAGATGGGTTTTGCGTTGACCAAAGCCCGTGTGTGAGCCAAAATGCATGCAATAGTAATGCTGCTTGGTAATAAGGACAACATCAATCACAGCTGATGTCCAGTTATTTATTTTAGAGAGAACAAACATTGAAGAATGGGCTCAAAAATTAGCTGAATGGTTTAATGTAGTGCACACGAATACAACACACAGACATGAATGGGTTTGAAACTTTAGGAAAAGGAGTGGGTGGTGGAGGGGGGGTTGCCTCTGCAAATGTTCATAAACTTTCATTAACAATGGCACAGAAGTCACTCTTGTCATGTCTTGTGGTTAATAATAGAAAGGACAGCGAGTGTATCTTTACACTTTTATTTAACAATCAACCAGCTCAGTGTACAGCAAAGGTTCATGGCTCCTCTCATGCCATGTGGAGAATTTCCCAGAGATGGTACAAGTGTGCCCCCTTCAGGACTGGCTGATACTGAGTCAAACATGTAACTGATTACATGCAATATACCACATCCCCCTTCTCAAGATGTAGGTTCCATAAACTCACTTACATTACATCATACAGTATGTTCAGCATTTTTCCACACTTGTACACAAGCTTGTTTTTTTTTTTTCTTTCATCCTTGCTGTATAACAACTAGCAACAATTCAAATACATTTCAGAATCAACTAGAAAAGCACACGGAGAGCACAGACCTCCGCCAAGCGCCACAGTTCCCCCCATACAGTGTTTGTGTGTACGTTTTCAGATTCCTTGACCATGAAAACATATGACTAGCAATTGGATTGACAATGATAGGATTAGTGGTTCAATAGTTATTACCTCCGCCAAGGAGGTAATGTTTTTTTCACGAAAATGACATTTTCCGTAATGGCGGCCACAGTTCCCCCCCATACAGTGTTTGTGTGTACGTTTTCAGATTCCTTGACCACAAAAACATATGACTAGCAATTGGATTGACAATGATAGGATTAGTGGTTCAGTAGTTATTCAGGAAAATGGCATTTTCTGTAATGGCGGCCACAGTTCCCCCCATACAGTATTTGTGTGTACGTTTTCAGATTCCTTGACCAAGAAAACATATGACTAGCAATTGGATTGACAATGATAGGATTAGTGGTTCAGTAGTTATTCACGAAAATGGCATTTTCCGTAATGGCGGTTTTCTTCTGGACGGTGATCCAGATCACCACCAAAATTTAATCAGTTCTTCCTTGTACCATTTCCAACAACGCCTGAAAGTTTCATCGAAATCCGTCCAAAAATTTTTTGAGTTATCTTGCTAACCAACAGACAGACAGACAGACAGACAGACAGACAAACCCCGGCAAAAACATTACCTCCTTGGCGGAGGTAATAACTTCACTATTATTCAGAACTATGAAGTATAATAAACATCATTTCTGACAAACTCAAGTGGTTCTTTTCCTTATCACCCTTGATCTTTACATTTCCTCTATTAACCTTTGTGGCGATTTGATAGCTCTCTTAGACCTTCTAATGTCTGTTCCTAGTGGATTATCTTGAACAGCTTGTAAGTACTAGCTGCTCATCATTCTGACAAGGAGTAGAATCTGAGTTGTCTTTGTCCTGACTTTGTTTTCTCAGGTTCAGGTACATGGAGTAAGTGTCACCTGTTTCTGCGATAAGTCACTCCCTCAGATGTCTGTACCTCATAAGATCTTGGCGCTACAATTTTCAGGACTCTTGCCTCTATGTTCCAATATTTCCCATCATGCATCTTTACTCTATCATGGCATTTAAGTGTAGATAGCTGTCTTGAGCCTCTGTCATAGTACCTTTTCTGCACCTGTTTCTCCCTTCCTTTTGTCTGAGTGAGTCTGCTGTCCTTTTCCATTTCTAACAGTGATGGTAGTCTCGTTCTGAGTTTTCTATTAAACAGCAACTCTGAAGGTGATAGCCAATTTTTCAAAGGTGTGGCTCTGTAGTTCAGCAATGCCAAATAGGGATCAGTTTGTGAGTCAATTGCTTTTTTAACAAGATGCTTGACAATTTTTCCACCATTTTCCACCAGTCCATTAGATTGTGGATACACAGGGCTTGAGGTGATGTGTCTGAACCCATAGTGTTTTGAGAATCCACTGAATTCAGCACTACTGAATTGTGGACCATTATCAGATCTCACCACATCAGGTATTCCATGCCGTGCAAAAGTTGACTTGATGTGAGTGATCACAGTTTCAGCTGTAGTGTCCTTCAGTAATGCCATTTCAGTATAGTGTGAATAATAATCCACTATGAGAACATACAGTGGGGCAAAAGAGTATTTAGTCAGCCACCAATTGTGCAAGTTCTCCCACTTAAAAGATGAGAGAGGTCTCCAATTTTCATCATAGGTATACCTCAACTATGAGAAACAAAATGAGAAAAAAAAATCCAGAAAATCACATTGAAGTATTTTTAATGAATTAATTGGTAAATTCCTCAGTAAAATAAGTATTTGGTCACCTACAAACAAGCAAGATTTCTGGCTCTCGCAGACCTGTAACTTCTTCTTTAACAGGCTCCTCTGTCCTCCACTCGTTACCTGTATTAATGGTACCTGTTTGAACTCGTTATCAGTATAAAAGACATCTGTCCACAACCTCAAACAGTCAGACTCCAAACTCCACTATGGCCAAGACCAAAGAGCTGTCAAAGGACACCAGAAACAAAATTGTAGACCTGTACCAGGCTGGGAAGACTGAATCTGCAATAGGTAAGCAGCTTGGTGTGAAGAAATCAACTGTGGGAGCAATTATTAGAAAATGGAAGACATACAAGACCACTGATAATCTCCCTCGAGCTGGGGCTGCACGCAAGATCTCACCCCAGGGGGTCAAAATTATTACGAGAACGGTGAGCAAAAATCCCAGAACCACATGGGGGGACCTAGTGAATGACCTGCAGAGAGCTGGGACCAAAGTAACAAAGGCTACATCAGAAACACACTACTCCGCCAGGGACTCAAATCCTGCAGTGCCAGACATGTCCCCCTGCTTAAGCCAGTACATGTCCAGGCCCGTCTGAAGTTTGCTAGAGAGCATTTGGATGATCCAGAAGAGGATTGGGAGAATGTCATATGGTCAGATGAAACCAAAATAGAACTTTTTGGTAAAAACTCAACTTGTCGTGTTTGGAGGAGAAAGAACACCATACCTACTGTGAAGCATGGGAGTGGAAACATCATACTTTGGGGCTGTTTTTCTGCAAAGGGACCAGGACGACTGATCCGTGTAAAGGAAAGAATGAATGGGGCCATGTATCGTGAAATTTTGAATGAAAACCTCCTTCCACCAGCAAGGGCATTGAAGATGAAACATGGCTGGGTCTTTCAGGATGACAATGATCCCAAACACACCGCCCGGGCAACGAAGGAGTGGCTTCGTAAGAAGCATTTCAAGGTCCTGGAGTGGCCTAGCCAGTCTCCAGATCTCAACCCCATAGAAAATCTTTGGAGGGAGTTGAAAGTCTGTGTTGCCCAGCGACAGCCCCAAAACATCACTGCTCTAGAGTAGATCTGCATGGAGGAATGGGCCAAAATACCAGCAACAGTGTGTGAAAACCTTGTGAAGACTTACAGAAAACGTTTGACCTCTGTCATTGCCAACAAAGGGTATATAACAAAGTATTGAGATGAACCCCCTCATGGATCGTCACCTTATCGTGGTGGGGGGGTTTGCGTGCCCCAGTGATCCCAGGAGCTATGTTGTCCGGGGCAATTTGCCTCTGATAGGGTCTCCCAAGACAAACTGGTCCTGGGTGAAGGGCCAGACGAAGAACGATCCAACAGACTCTCATGATAAATTGTATATCAAGGATTCAGTGTACCCCGCCCGGTATGGGGTTACCGGGGCCCCACCCTGGAGCCAGGCCTGGGGGAGGGGCTCGAAGGCTAGCGTCTGGTGGCCGGGTTTCCACCCATGGGACCCGGCCGGGCTCAGCCCGAAGGAGTTACATGGGTCCGCCCTCCAGTAGGTTCACCACCTGCAGGAGGGATCATGGAAGTCCGGTGCTATGTGGATTAGGTGGCAGTCAAAGGCGGAGACCTTGGCGGACTGATCCCAAGCTTTCTAAACTGGCTTTTGGTACGTGGAATGTCACCTCTCTGGTGGGGAAGGAGCCTGAGCTGGTGTACGAGATTGAGCGATACCGGCTAGATATAGTCGGCCTCACCTCAACACACAGCTCCGGTTCCGGAACCAGTCTCCTGGAGAGGGGCTGGAGCTTGGCCTTTTCTGGAGTTGCCCCGGGCGAGAGGCGACGAGCAGGGGTAGGTATTCTTGTATCGCCCCACCTTGCTGCCTCTATATTGGAGTTTTCCCCGGTGGACGAAAGGGTTGCTTCCCTGCGCCTTCGGGTTGGGAAACGGGTCCTGACCATCATTTGTGCCTATGCACCAAATGATGTTTCAGAGTACCCACCCTTTTTGGAGTCTGTGACTGGGGTGCTGGAGGGTGCTCCTCCTGGAGACTCCATTGTCCTACTGGGGGACTTCAATGCGCACGTGGGCAACGACAGTGAAACCTGGAGGGGGGTGATTGGGAGGAACGGCCTGCCCGATCTGAACCCGAGTGGTGTTCAGTTATTGGACTTCTGTGCTAACCACAGTCTGTCTATAACGAACACCATGTTCTAGCATAAGGGTGTCCATATGTGCACCTGGCACCAGGACACCCTAGGCCGCAGGTCGATGATCGATTTTGTTATCGTATCATCAGACCTGCGACCGTATGTCTTGGACACCCGAGTAAAGAGAGGTGCAGAGCTGTCAACTGATCACCACCTGGTGGTGAGTTGGATCCGATGGCAGGGGAGGAAGCCATTCAGACCTGGTAGACCCAAACGTATAGTGAGGGTGTGCTGGGAGCGTCTGGCTGAGGCCCCTGTCCGGGAGGTCTTCAACTCCCACCTCCGGAAGAACTTCAACCACATTCCGAGGGAGTCTGGAGACATGGAGTCTGAATGGGCCATGTTCTCCACCTCTGTTGTTGAAGCGGCAGCCCAGAGCTGCGGCCGCAAGGTGGTCGGTGCATCTCGTGGTGGCAACCCCCGAACCAAGTGGTGGACACCAGTGGTGAGGGGGGCCATTAAGCTGAAGAAGGAGTCCTATCAAGCTTGGTTGGCTTGTGGGACTCCCGAAGCAGCTGAGGTGTACCGGCAGGCCAAGCGGAGTGCAGCTCGGGTGGTTGCTGAAGCAAAAACCCGGGTATGGGAGGAGTTCGGTGAGGCCATGGAACAAGACTTTCGGTCGGCTTCAAAGAGATTCTGGCAAACTGTTCGGCGGCTCAGGAGGGGAAAGCAGCTCCCCGTCCACACTGTGTATGGTGCGGATGGGACACTGTTGACTTCAACTGGGGATATCGTCGGGCGGTGGAAGGAATACTTCGAGGATCTCCTCAATCCCACTGATACGCCTTCCACAGAGGAAGCAGGGTTTGGGGACGAGGGGGATGACTCGCCTATCACAGGGGCTGAGGTCGCCAAGGTGGTTAAAAATCTCCTTGGTGGCCGGGCCCCGGGGGTGGACGAGATTCGCCCCGAGTACCTCAAGGCCCTGGATGTTGTTGGGTTGTCATGGTTGACACGCCTCTGCAACATTGCGTGGAGGTCGGGGGCAGTGCCTTTGGCATGGCAAACCGGGGTGGTGGTTCCTCTCTTCAAAAAAGGGGACCGGAGGGTGTGCTCCAACTTTAGAGGGATCACACTCCTCAGCCTCCCTGGGAAGGTCTATGCCAAGGTACTGGAGAGGAGAGTCCGGCCGTTGGTCGAACCTCGGATTCAGGAGGAGCAATGTGGTTTTCGTCCTGGCCGTGGCACATCGGACCAGCTCTTTACCCTCTCGAGAATTCTTGAGGGTTCGTGGGAGTTTGCCCAACCAGTTTACATGTGTTTTGTGGACTTGGAGAAGGCATTTGACCGCGTCCCTCGTGGATTTTTGTGGGGGGTGCTTCGGGAGTATGGGGTATCGGGCTTGTTGTTACGAGCTATTCGGTCTCTGTACGACCGTTGTGAGAGTTTAGTTCGCATTGCCAACACTCGGTCGGAGTCATTCCCAGTGAGAGTTGGACTCCGCCAGGGCTGCCCTTTGTCACCGGTCCTGTTCATAATTTTTATGGACAGGATTTCTAGGCGCAGCCAGGGAATGGAGGGCGTCATGCTTGGTGACCACAGGATCTCATCTCTGTTGTTTGCAGATGATGTTGTCCTGTTGGCTTCATCCAGCAATGACCTACAGCTCTTGCTGGGACGGTTTGCCGCTGAGTGTGAAGCGGCTGGGATGAGAATCAGCACCTCCAAGTCCGAGTCCATGGTCCACAGCCGGAAAAAGGTGGATTGTCCTCTCCGGGTTGGGGACAGGCTCCTGCCCCAAGTGGAGGAGTTTAAGTATCTTGGGGTCTTGTTCACGAGTGAGGGGAAAATGGAGCGAGAGGTCGACAGACGGATTGGAGCAGCATCTGCAGTGATGCGGACGTTGTACCGGTCTGTTGTGGTGAAGAGGGAGCTTAGTTCTAAGGCAAAGCTGTCGATTTACCAGTCAATCTACGTTCCTACTCTCACCTATGGTCACGAGCTTTGGGTAATGACCGAAAGAACGAGATCGCGGATACAAGCGGCTGAAATGAGCTTTCTCCGTAGGATTGCTGGACTCACCCTCAGAGATAGGGTGAGGAGCTCAGTCATTCGGGAGAGGCTCAGAGTAGAACCGCTGCTCCTCCACATTGAAAGGAGTCAGTTGAGGTGGTATGGGCATCTGATTAGGATGCCTCCTGGACGCCTCCCACTTGAGGTGTTTCAGGCACGTCCCACTGGGAGGAGACCCCGGGGCAGACCCAGGACTCGGTGGAGAGACTATTTCTCCCAGCTAGTCTGGGAACGCCTTGGTATCCCCTCTGAAGAGCTGGAGCAGGTGGCTGGGGAGAGGGAAGTCTGGGCTTCTCTGCTTGAACTGCTGCCTCCGCGACCCGGACCTCCGGAAAAGCGGTAGAAGATGGATGGATGGATGGATATTGAGATGAACTTTTGTTATTGACCAAATACCTATTTTACCGAGGAATTTACCAATTAATTCATTAAAAATCCTTCAATGTGATTTTCTGGATTTTTTTTTCTTATTTTGTCTCTCATAGTTGAGGTATACCTATGATGAAAATTGGAGACCTCTCTCATCTTTTAAGTGGGAGAACTTGCACAATTGGTGGCTGACTAAATACTTTTTTACCCCACTGTAGTTCTTGTCCCCAATGTGAATGGATCAATGCCAACTTTCTGCCATGGATTTGCTGCATCTGTCTCATCCACACACATTGGCTCTTTAATCTGTCTCGTCTGGTATTTTTGACACGGTTCACAAGCCCTGACCTTTCTTTCAATGTCGGCATTCATGTTAGGCCAATAAAGGACTGCTTTTGCCCTCCTTTTACATTTCTCCATGCCTAAATGACCTTCATGTATCTTGATCAGCATGTTTTCCCGTAATATTTGAGGTACTACGATTCTTGAGCTCTTAAACAGTACTTCATCAACAACTGATAGCTCATCTCTGAAGTCTCCATAAAAAGAAGGAATAGACCGTGAGTCGTATCCTTTGGAGATGGCTCTGATTACTTCAGTCAGTGTTTCATCTTTAGCCGTCGCTCTTCCTATGACGGTCCACATTTCATCTGACATTGGGCATGATTTTCTGATCAGGTTCACATGAATCATATCATTGTGCTCATGCTCTTGCGAGTTCTCAGTGCTGTCTACAGCTCTGGAAAGTGTATCTGCAATAAGAAGTTCTTTACCAGGTCTATATTCAAGGTGCAAATGATATTTCTGTAGTTTGAGAAAAATTCTCTGCACTCTTGGTGGTGTGTTGGCTAAGCCCTATTTTGCAATAGTCACCAAAGGTTTGTGGTCAGTCTCTGCCCACACTGTTCTGCCATAAATCAGATAGTGAAACTTTTCACATACATAGGATAGTGCTAATGCTTCCTTTTCGATCTGAGCATAATTACACTCTGATGTTGTTAGTGCCCGTGATGCATAAGCAACTGGTCTCCATCTGCTGCCATATTGCTGTAACAATATCATAAAATCCATAAAATTGCCGTCATAAAATCTCAAGACTGGAGCTGGCGTGATCAGTGTTTTGAGATCATCAAATTCCTTTGGATGGTTAGCATCCCAGCTCCATTCAGTTGTGTCACAAAGTAGGCTCCTAAGCTGAGTAGTGTGTGTCGCCAGGTTAGGTACAAACTTGCCTACATAGTTAACCATGCCAAGAAATCTTTGAACTCCCTTTTTATCAGTTGGTGGTGGCATGTTATTGATAGCAGCTACTTTGCTCTGATCAATCTCTACACCAGTGCAGGACAGTTTCTCTCCTAGAAAAGTTATTTCTGTTTTTCTGAATTCACATTTGTCTGCGTTTAGCTTCAGTCCGTTCACTCTGGCTGCCTCAAGAGCTTATTTTAACCTAGTGTTGTGCTCTTCAACAGTTTTGCCCCAAACTAATATGTCGTCAATGTACACTTTTGTGCCTGGCACTTTGTCAAAAATCTGCTGTACCATTCGATGAAATACTTCTGGTGCTGATGTTAACCCAAAAGGTAGCCTTTTAAAGGAGTACCTGCCAAAAGGTATGTTAAAAGTGCAAAGTGCAGTATTCTCTTCGTCTAGGGGTATCTGCCAAAATCCCGCTGATGCATCAAGTTTGGAGAAATACTTGGCTCCTGCTATGTCACTGAGTAGCTCATTTCTGGTTGGTAGCTGAAAATGTTCTCTTTTCACATACTTGTTCAGCTGCTTTGGGTCAATGCATAGTCTAAGAGACCCTTTCTTTTTTTCCACTATGACTAGTGAATGCACCCATTTAGCAGGTTCTTCTACTTTACAGATTATGTCTAGAGCTTCTAGTCTCTGTAGCTCTGCTTTTAATTTGTCTCTGAGTGCCAATGGTACAGGTCTTGGAGCATGAATAACTGGATGATTTGGCTCCTCCGATGTTATTTTGTGTTTTACATTTAGCTTACCAATGCCTTGAAACACATCTGGATACTCTTTTTCAATCTGAGGCTCTGTCTTCTTTTCACAGACAACCTGCACTCTTTTAACTAGTCCTAACATATTACATGTCTTCAGACCCAAAATCGGTATTATGTTACCTTTTACAATCACAGATTGTATCTCATGTGATTCATCATTAACATGCACTGATAATGTACATGTGCCAACAGTGGGAATCTGTTCTCCGCTGTATGATTTCAGTCTTATAATTTGTTTCTCATTCACCACAGCTTTTACCTTAAGGCGCTGTAAGTCAGTCTCTGGAATAATGTTCACTTGTGCTCCCATGTCAAGCTTGGACTGGATCTGTGTACCATTTACCTCGTAGCTTGCTGTCCAGTCTTCATCACATGTCTCAGCTCCCACAGCACCTATAAAGAGATCTCCTGTTTTGGTGCTGCCACAATTGTCGTCCTCTATGCTGTGGATCGCCCCTCTCTGCTTGGCTTGCTTGCATGCCCGTGCAAAGTGGTTCCTTCATCCACAGGCGCGACACTCTTTCCCATAAGCTGGACACTGGCGTGGTGGGTGCTGTCCTCCACAGCTGTCACATCTGCGTGGCTCCCTGTTGCTGGTGCGTGGCTCTCTGCCACCTTTGCTCTGCCTTGGCCTTTCCTCTCTCTGTTTTAGCAGCGCTGGGGTTCACTTTTCCCCTCATAACTGCCTCCACGCTGTAGTCTTTGTTGTTTGCTTTGTTACTGCCCATCGTTTTAATTCGACTCTGTGTAGCCTCTTTAGCTTGACATTTCTGGATTGGTATCTCCAGTGTTAAGTCACCTTCACCCAGAAGTCGCTCTCGAAGGCTCTTGTCTCTATCTCCAATAATTATGCGGTCTCTGATTAACGAATATGTCAACTGTCCAAAGTTGCACGATTGACTTTTGAGTTTAAGGTCCATTATAAACTCTTCTATTGTCTCTGATTCAGCCTGGCGTCTACTGTGAAAGATATATCGTTCATAGGTTTCATTTCTCTTTGGCGTGCAGAATTTCTCAAACTCCTCCAGTACTTTATTATAGTCAGCTTGTTGGTCTGCTGCTAGCTGAAGGCTACTGAAAACATCGATAGCATCTGAGCCAGCTACTGTCAGGAATAGTGCAACTTTCTGCTCACCGCTCTTGTCAGCTGCTCCAATTGCTGTAATGTACAGGCTGAAACGTTGTTTAAACCGCTTCCATTGCTCTTCCACATGACCTGTCAGCTTGAATGAAGAAGGAGGCCTTAATTGATCCATCTTATAGTTGTGCTAGCAGTTAGCTTTACTTAACTTTATTCCGAGGTCAGCTCCTTTCACCGTCACACTCGTTCATAAGCTGGAACTGCTGACTGGAAGGCGAGTTCTGTCACTCCTGGTACCATGTCATGTCTTGTGGTTAATAATAGAGAGGACAGCGAGTGTATCTTAACACTTTTATTCAACAATTAACCAGCTCAGTGTACAGCAAAGGTTCATGGCTCCTCTCATGCCATATGGAGAGTTTCCCAGAGATGGTACAAGTGTGCCCCCTTCAGGACTGGCTGATACTGAGTCAATCATGTAACTGATTACATGCAGTATACCACAGCTCTGCGCCATCATTTCTTCCTTTCCTTTCCTTTCCAAGAAGATCTGGCACGACTTCCAGTCTGCGGTGACCCTGGAAGCAAAGTGATCCTGCTTTCGCTAGCTTCTGCCAGCCCCTGACCAATGGTAGTCAGGGCTTGCTGGTGGAGAACCGCAACCCTTGGCGCAGTGCGGGCACCAGCTGGAAATCCGGGGTGCACGGCCCAGGCAGATGTGTGGATGCATCTCTTGTTTCTGTGGGGAGTAACAGTGAAAAGTAAATTGCTGCACATTCCTTGTTCATTCATTTATTCTCCTAAAAATAAACACATTAATGCCTAATTAGTCCATGATGAAAACGAAAATGTGGATGGAACAAAAAATCGTCAGACTGACATGTCTCCCCCCATGCGCACACATGCTCCCTGTTGATTCATTCATTCCACAAAAAAAAAAAAAAAAATAATAATAATCCTACATTAATGCCTCATCTATTAGACTCCAATGGAAAGTCCGCAATTAAAATGAGAGTGTGGATGGAATAAAAAATGGTGTGTTATCATTATATAATTAAGATGACGGGTGATTATATGGTGACTGTTACAACTTTTTCCATTAAAATAACAGAAAAACCCAGCAGATTCTGTTTCCTCATGCACACAGGAGCAGCGCGATTTCAAAAGACGCCACTGAAATATCATTAAACAATGCACTTCTGATGACAGACCTCCTTTTTCCTGATCAAAAGTGGATTCTCATGGAATGCACTATAACAGTAATGCACATTAGATTGCGCTCTGCCACACCTTTTTAAAATGAGGTGCCTCCTCCCAGCGCATAGCGGGCGCACTGTCTACTGGTAATTTGACTGTGTGTTGCAAAGCGTAAAAAACTGACAATGCATTGACAGAAACAAACAAAAACACTGGTGTATGGTGGGAAGTCTGTTGGAAAAGTGTGCACATGATTGTCCTTATGAGATGTTATAAAAACTAAGTCATAATTATGAGATACTAAGTGAAAATTTTGAGATGCTAAAATAAACTAAGTCATAATTATGACAGGGCAGCACGGTGGAGCAGTGGTTAGCACAGTGGCAGCAGAGTAAAAAGGTCATAGGATCGATTCCACCCCTGACCATCGTGGGTTCAATCCCACCCCCTGACCATCAGTGACCCTTCTGTGTGGAGTTTGCATGGTCTGCCCGTGTTTGTGTGGGTTTACCCCATGCAAGTTAGGTTAACTGGAGACTCTAAAGTGGCCCTAAGTGTGAATGTGTGCGTGAGGTGAAGGGATGGCGCCGTACCATGGCTGCTTCATTCATGTAGGTGGTGTTATGTCCACAAACCTGGCACAAAAGGAGATGGACAAGAGGTTGCACTGGAACGGTGCTTTATTATTACCCCAAATGGTGGATGCCCCTACTTATAGGACGGTGTGATGACGCACCTGGAAGGCAGCATCATCGCACCGCACTTCACAATAAACCCCAATCCCACATTCTTCCCCTTCACAAAACAAAAAAACACATCCAATCAAAACCTACCCAAATTTAGCAGAAAAAGCCCCCAACAAACACACTAAACAACAACAGCAATAACAATAATAAGACCAATGAACACTAGAACTAGGGCCGGTGGGTGGACTGCCACACGGCCCGCACGGCCAAGTGGTTTATTGTGCCACTTGTAATGATAGACTAGCCATGCTCCTACCTAAAGAGTCCTCTGTCTTTTTCTCACTGTCCCCCATGGTAAGGGAGGGTCTACCGGGGGGGCCCTGTGACAGCCACACAGCGGATGCGTCCCTGGAGGCAGCAGACCCCCAGGACAAGGGCCAGTCTTCAAAACACAGGAGTTCAGATCCACCACCACCTTCGCCAACTCTTGCGTAGCCCCGTCACCTGGAACATCCACCTGGACATGCCGCGGCTGGTTTGCGTGTCGGGTTGAGGAGTCTGTCAGCCAGAAACACACCGCTCCCATCTTCGCCACAATCCTCAGCGGTGCCCGATGTCCCATCGGCTGTGATCCGGCCAGTCGTCGCCCCGATCTCTCCTCGGTACGAACCCGAACCCAGTCCATGACCTGGAGCAGTACCTTGCTTGGTTTGATGTGCTGCTGTAGTTTTGGCAGCTCCACGGCCTTCTCCTGTTTTGTGCCGTTGTAACATCGAGGCGGCACAGCAGCCACTGCCGTCGCAGTGGACCCCTCATCCGTCATTGTCCGACGCTTGACTTTGGCACCGAAAACGTCCCAATGCTTCCCTGGTGACACTAGTTGGAACAGACCCTCCACTTGCCAACTCGGTTGCTCCCATTACAGCTGGCTGAACATGGGCACTGGAATCGTCCAGTTCCTCCGCTGAGCAGCTATCCCCCTTAGAGCCAGAAACATGTACTTTGGTTCTGGCACCACCAGCGGGTACCTCATCCCACACTATGATGTCATCCACCTGGTCCGGCGATCTCCACCATCTACATCCGGACCACTCAAATCCAGCACTGATCTTAATGGTGAAACCCAGTCCGTAGAACAGGTCACACCCCATAATGTTGCTGCCATGCATTACCTGGAAAAAGAAGTTGTGCACCACTTTGGTGTTATAGCAAGCAGTCATCTCCACAGTCCCAACATTGCACAGTCTACCACCACCCTATCCATACAACGGTGTCAGGTTCATCCTGATCCTGTAGTGCCGGAAAAACTTTTTCACCCTGGCCCAATTTAGCACCGACTGCACCACCCCCGTGTCGAGTATTAATGGCAAAACTACACCGTTCAATTCCACCATGCAAAAGGAAAGCCCATTGGCACTGGAGCTCACCGAGTGGATGGTCGTTGTAGGCAGGCGGGCTGGCTTACTTGGTGAGTTACACGATGCTGAAGACGATACATTCTGGTGAAATGATTCATGTGCCCACACTTGCTGCACTGCTTCCCTCTTGCCAGGCATGCCCGTGCATTACTCTGGTGCATCGGGGACTCACAACCCCTGCAGACGGGGTCCTTCGGAGCAGACTTACTGCTCACTGCATACGCCTCATAGTCATCCGCCATGCTCACTTTGCCCTCTAAGTCCAATACATTCACAGATGTCGTCCCTTCTGGTTTCTTCTGAGATTGGCGCCAATTTAGCTCCGAAGCTAGTTTATCTGCAGACTCTAACTGAAGAGCTAGCTCAACTGCCCTAGCTAGTGCTAAGTCATTGGGCACTGTTAGCAACCTAGCCCGTAGCACAGCACTACATGTGTGCTTGGCCAATTGGTCCGGCACCATCTCATCCTCCAACGGCCAAAAATGGTACACACTAGCTAATTGTCTTAGGTCAGCGACAAACTTTTGAATAGGCTCACCAACTCCCGGTGTTCCTGGCAAAGCCAAATTTGTCGTACCGTCACGCTGTCCAGTGTGGTGAAGTGGTTAGCCGTTAGCTCCACGATGTCCTCGTATGAGTCCGTCGCACCGAGCGTCCGTAGAATCCTCTGGCCTTCCATGCCAAGGTTGTGGACAAGCAGCGCTCGTGCTCTCACCTTATCCAGCCTCCCTAGGTCCAACGCAGTGATGTAATTTTCAAAAGCCTCAAACCAGCGGGGCCATGGGACCGGTAGTTCCCCAGGAAGCTCCAGGAAAGGCTGCAGTGGTGTTACGCACGCCTCCATGTGTTAAATCCTCAGTTGCCAAGGCATAGCCTTCAAGGTGCTGTGATGACGCAGCCTTCCAGGTGCGTCACCACACTGCCCCTACTTTTAGGGCAGTGTGATGGTGCACCTGGAAGGCGGAGTCATCACACCACACTTCACAATAAAACCTCAATCCCACAGGTGGATGCCCTGAATTTCCCGTCTAGGGATCAATAAAATACACAAAATAAATAAAAATACTAAGTGAAAATTATGAGACGCTAAAATAAACTAAGTCTTAATTATGAGATACTAAGTGAATATTTTGAGATGCTAAAATAAACTAAGTCATAATTATGAGATACTAAGTCAAAACTATGACTTACAAGATGCATTTTTTCTTTACAGTGACGGGAATGAGCTTCCATATATAGGGCCACTATTGTAACAAAAAAAGGAGCTTTCCCTCTCTTGAATGAGTTGAGTACTGCAGCTAATTACCACTCTAGGAAAAAAAAAAATTCACCTTCCCAAATTTTTTGGGGAAAATTTGCCATTCTGAGCTGACAAAAAAAGAAACATGCCATCTGTTGGATGAATAGAGTACTACAGCTACTTTCTGCCTTGAATTTTTTTGGGGGTGGTGGGGTGGTGGGGGTGCCTTTCAGGGCTTTTGTACACCACTCTGGCATTTCTGAAAAAAACATTAACAAATTTAATCTTCTGTTTCAAACAGAAACAGATTGTGCCTTAGTTGCATCTCATTTTCACATTTCCTTTTCAGCAGTCAGAGAAAATCTATGTGTCAGAGATTACCGTGACTTTTCATTACTAGCTATATCGCGAAGTGCACAGAGGATGTCATTACAGTGAAGACCATCACTGTGCGGGGAAACCATAAGCCCTGGATGACTGCAGAGGTGCGCTCGCTGCTTACAGCCAGAGATGCAGCCTTCAGAGCCAAGGACAGAATCGCCCTCCGCTCAGCCAGGTCTGAGCTCTCAAAGGGAATTAAGACGGTGAAGTCTATGCGGAGAAAATCCAGGGACACCTCTGTGACACTAGGAACAACAAGCAGATGTGGCAGGGAGTTCGGACACTGATGGGCTATAAGTCTAGGCAGGGGGTCGATGATGATGACGCTTCGCTTCCAGACAGGCTCAACGACTTCTTTGCACGTTTTGAAGCATCAAATCTGACAATTAGAGGGAGGGCTGGCCCATCCCCACCATCGGGCGGACCAGCTTTTACCATCAACACAGCGGACACATGGTGGACCCTAACCAGGGTCAACCCACGTAAAGCTGCAGGTCCGGACAACATCCCGGGACGTGTGCTCCGAGACTGCGTGAGCGAGTTAGCGGGTATACTGACTGACATTTATAACATCTCCCTGAGTCAGGCCATCGTTCTCAGATGCTTCAAGACCTCTATCATAGTATTGGTGGAAAAGAAACCAGTTGTGTCCTGTCTGAATGACTATCGTCCTGTTGCACTGACACCAATTGTGATGAAGTGTTTTGAACGGCTTGTCAAACCACACATTACAGCCTGCCTCCCTGCATCACATGACCCGCTCCAGTTTGCATATCGTTCAAACCGCTCCACGGAGGATGCTATAGTCACCACCTTGCACTCTGTCATCACTCACCTGGATCAGAAAGACACCTACGCCAGACTCCTGTACATTGATTTCAGTTCAGCATTCAACACCATTATTCCCCAGAGACTGATGGAGAAATTACTCCTTCTTGGTCTGAACACCGCCAAATGTCTCTGGATCCTGGATTTCCTGATTGAGAGACCTCAGTCTGTCCGGGTTGGAAACAACATCTCCAACTCTGTCATGCTGAGCGCCGGATCCCCTCAAGGCTGCATACTCAGTCCACTGTTGTTTACACTTCTAACACATGACTGTGTATCCAGACACGAGGGGAACCAGATTATTAAGTTTGCAGACCACACCACGGTGGTGGGACTTATTCAGGGGGATGAGGAATCAATGTGCAGGGAAGAAGTGAGAGACCTGGAGGGCTGATGCAGGGAGAACAATCTGGTGCTGAACGTGGACAAAACGAAGGAGATGATTATCGACTTCCGGTGGTCACAGCCTGAACATGCCCCCCTCAGCATCGGCGGCCATTTAGTGGAGAGAGTGGAGAACATCAAGTTCCTCAGAGAGCAGATCTCGCAGGACCTGACCTGGAGCAAGAATTCCTTGGGGATCAGGAAGCGGGCTCAGCAGAGACTGCACTTCTTGAGGAAACTCAAACAGGCCTCTCTCCCCATCTGCATCCTCAGGACCTTCTACAGAGGTGTGGCGGAGAGTGTTCTGACGAACTGCATTGCTACATGGTACTCCAGCTGCAGACAAAAATGCCCTGCAGAGGATAGTTAAGGGAGCTGAGAGGGTAATAGGAGTCTCCCTCCCCTCTGTTCAAGAACTTTTGCAGAACCGTTGTAGGAGCAGGGCACTGAACATTGTCAAGGACCGTTCTCACCCTCTGCATAAACACTTTGAACTTCTGCCATCTGGCAAACGATTCCGGAGCATCAGAGGCAGAACCACCAGACTGATTAACAGCTTCCTTCCACAAGCTGTTAGGATGCTGAACAGTTGATCCGGAATCTCTCATACATACTACAGCACCTACGGACATTATGTATATTATTTGTATATTATAGTTCTGGTTAGTTTTTCAAGTATGTCTCAGGGATGTGTGAATGGATGTGGTGGGGTGGGAGGTGAAGATATGTGTGAGTGTGTCTTAAATCATGTTCTTTTACTTATATGGATGCCGAGAGAAATGCAATTTCATCTTGCCTGCACTACAGTTGTATGTACAGCAATATGACAATAAAGGTTGATTTGATTTGATTTGATTAACTGGACCTCCTGGATGACTGTTTGGAATTCATGCAAAAATCCTCAGCAATCTGTTTATAATCTCGGGATCTGAACACATGCACATCTTTCTGTCTGTGACACTTCAAAACTAAATTTAATTTGTCTCAGGTGAGGACTGCAACACTGTTGCAATCACGCACACATGACTGCAAAATCTAATGCTTCCATAGTGTGCCATGTAGAATTTAAGCAACACTGTAAGATTTTCACCTTCAAATAATGTCCAAAATAACTTTGATCATACATTAACCTTTGACTGGTTTAAAATCACTTCCACCATAGCCCAAGTAGACCCACATGGGCCGCAACAAGCGCTGTTCTTGGCAGAACCACTGAAAAGACTACGACTATGGTGACTATAACCTCAGTCCCAACAACTAATCACAGGGCTCAACTTCAGCTACGGACAAGTAAGCACCCTGTGACCTTGAGACTGAGGTCATAGTCACCATAGTTGTACTCTTTTCAGTGTTCCTAGCCGGAACAAGAAAGTCACATGCCGTTTTAATATAAACTTTGAAAACATGCGTGGGTTTACTCCGGGATTTCTCCGGTTTCTTCCCACATGCCCAAAGAAAAAAAACATGCAAGTTAGGTTAATTGGCATCAAACTGGGGATTCTAAATTGTCCTTAGGTATGACTGAGAGTGAATGGTTGTCTGTCTCTGTGTTGGCCCTGCAATGGACTGGCAATCTGTCCAGGGTGTACCCTGCCTCTTGCCGAAAGATGCTGGGATAGGCTCCAGCCCCCTGGCGACTCGAAAAGGATTAAGCGGAAGAAGATGGATGGATGGATGGATGGTTTTGTAAGTAATGAAGAGTTTTTAAATTGCAATGTGACTAATTTTTTCATTTGAAAATTCATAAAAATGTTTGGTACCACTTTAAAATAAGACTACCTTAATAAAGGATTGATAAGTAAGTTATTATCTAGGTCAGGGATGGGGAACTGGTGGCCCATGGGCCGCATGCGGTCCGTACCATCTTCCGCTGCAGCCCACGAGTTCATTTTCAAAAATCAATTATTTATTTATATCACGTTTGGAACCGCATTCTTAAATCCATTTGTAAAGCCCACCAGCAGAGGGCGCTCTAATCGAAACCTAGGTGCCGCTCTGTGCGAGTGGTGGAGGGAGAGAGCGAGAGTGAGAGAGCCAGAGATACAGAGGGAGCAGTGTGCACCGGAGAACGTGTTTGTAAGGTTATGTGTTGCTTGCTGAGACCACATTAATTGGCTGTAAACAGCAGTAAATGTACACAGTAGGCTGCTTTTAAACAAGAATAAATGCTACAGCTGAGGAGCTGTAGCATTTATTCTTGTTTTGCAGGTGAAGCCTCATGGAGCTCGGAGGCTTTCTTTCTAATTGTGCTGAAAAAAAATTCAAAGCTTTAAGGTTTCTTTCTAAAAAGCGTGACTGAAGCACTGACACTGTTTCAATCCCATGTCAGCAATAAAAGTTCAGAGACTGTGGTCGTAATCTGATGTTTTTTTTTGTTCATTTATACTAGTGGCTCTTAAACTTTTTTTATTCCCCATTTTGGGGAGGCAGACAATTATTAAGCCCACCTACACACAGCTATTTCCCTGCCCTCCACACCTACAATGAATCCAAGAGCAAGCTAAGTCTTGTCATATTTCCTTTTCTTCTTGGCTTTTGTTTTTTGTTAATTATCATCTGGAATTTTTTCTTGCTCACAGTGTTTCAGTATTAATAATGGAATGGCAAATATCTGATGGAGAATATTTTTCAGAGCAGACAGAGCAATTTAATTCAACTGACATCAGAGGTTTGAAAGAACAGATAAGTAGGCTCACTATTTGGCATGAAAAAGGTCACAGTTTTCTTTTTCTATTCCTGTCTATTAATGATTTATAAAGTGTTTACAACCTGACATAAACTACTTATTGATAATTTTAAGGGTAGTGTTATTGTAAAGTGGTACTAAATGTTTTCCTAGGGAAAGGTGGGGTATAGATTAAAGTTTTTTTTTTTTGTTTAATCTCACTAAATAGCATGTGTGATTGCTGGATTTGGATTATGGCTGCTTTTCATGTAAATGTCCTTGAGACCAGAAGATGAGGAGATGACCACATGTTAACACCAGTCAGCCAGTGCTGGCTCTGTGTGTGTGTGTGTGTGTGTGTGTGTGTGTGTGTGTGTGTTAGCCATGAGTGAGATCCCTACTTGTGTCCATTATTGTTGTGATATTATTAACTGGGGGTGAGTTGTGGACTATCCAGAATTGTTCATTTAACTTTTATGGCTCCAGAAGACACATGACTGAACACTTTTATCATCTTGGTGTGTGCCCTTATTTTTGCTGGGGCAGGATTAAGGTTGCCATTTTGCAGGTTTTCCATCCTGCATTTGTGACTCACCAGTGAAATCCCCATTTTGTCTTCTTATCCTGTCATCTCCAGCTTTTGAGCCCGTTAACCTCGCCATTTGTCGCCAGACAGAGTATAGCTTTCCTTTTGTCTCACTCTGGTCACTCGGTCATTTCTTAATTACCTGTAGTCCATCCTCCCTTTATGACTCTGTGTGACTGAGCTCTGTCCTGACTCGGTTGCTCTCTTTGCTGTTATTACTGACATGGGTGATGTTTACATCACCGTTTTCCTAAAATACGGTGAGTAGGGCCATTATACTATCTCAGCATGGTTCATGGTTTCCATCATCTCAGACAAGCCAAAAGAGGAGAAGCAGATGCAACATTACCTCTAAGACCAAAATCAGTTTGGTTTTTCATATAGCTAAAGATATTATGCAGGCAATTTAACAAAGTGTTTCATTTTGGCATCTGCACAAAAAACTCTATGAAAATTGTAGGACTAATTTAATTCAACTATAAAAACAGTGATTATCCCTATTTTTACATGCTCTTTAGAAGGCATTTTTCTCATCCTGCATTATGACATTATGTTACATGTTGAGAAAAAGCAACCTCTGGTGGTTTTGAAAATAATTACGTGAAGTGGTCTGAAACTGACCTAGATTTGTGATTAAAAGGCCATGGACCAAGGTCACACAGGCTCTTATTAGAATTTCACATTTATGACCATTATTGGTATTATTCAAAGGAAGAGGTTAGCAAAGAAAAAAATGGGATAGTCAGGGAGTTGAAGAAAGTAGACAGGAGTATTTGGAATCTAGGCACATGGCAAAGAGAGAGGTGGGAAAGGCATAAAGTGCAGTCAGTTGTATGAGATGCTGGAGAAAAAGGAAGGAGAAAAGGACTTGTATCAATTAACTAGACAGAGAGATCGAGCTGGAATGGATGTGCAGCCGGTTAGGTTGATTAAGGACAGAAATGGTAATGTACTTACAAGTGACAAGAATGTGTTGAGAAAGTGGAAGGAGTACTTTGAGGAGCTGATGAATGAAGAAAATGAGAGAGAGAGGAGAACTGATGAAGGAAAGATGGTGAACAAGGAAGTCTAGAGGATTAGCAAGGCGGAAGTGAGGGCAGCTTTGAAGAGGATGAAGAATAGAAAGGCGGCTGGTCCAGATGACATACCTTTGGAGGTATGGAGATGTTTAGGAGAGGTGGCAGTGGACTTTTTATCCAAATTCTTGGAGAGTGAGACGATGCCTGAGGAGTGGAGAAGAACTGTTTTGGTGTGGTGACACAAAGGAGATGACACTCCACCCAGTACTTTGGGGTGTTGGGGGTACTAGCCAGGTGTGCCAGAGCACCGGGGTGTGTGTAGAAAATAAAGATGTGCCTTTCGCCCCTGCTGTGCCAGTCTCATACTTGAGGACGCAGGGGCACGAATGTGTTAATGTGTACGTTGATGTGTGTTCACACTTGGTAACAGGTATGTAAATGTGTTTACCCTGAGTGCTAGAGGTGGGGAGAAAAATGTATAAAGCAGATCATTTTGGCACTCAGAGTTAGTCTGTTCTGTGTTGGAGGATAAATAAACCTCTGTGTCATCAGCTTGTGTCTCGTTTGCTTTCATCCTCCACATTGGTGACCTAGAGATGTGAAATGGAAAATGGACCGAGCACCACACTCCAGCTGGAGTCTCCCGCCCCTGCATGCGCCATTGCAGTCAGACTCTTGGACTTTTGGCTTCATGACCCGGCCACTTGGCTTATTCATGTGGAAGCTCAGTTTGCCCTCTGCGGAGTCGTGGCAGATGACACAAAGTACCACCATGTGATGGCATCGCTAGACACGTGCGCCATACAGTGCTCCATGAGTCTACTCCAAGCCCCGACAGCCCAAGGAAAATACGACGCTCTCAAGCGACTGTTGCTGCGCCGTCTCCATCAGCTCTCCATCAGCTGTGGACCTGATGGAGAGCATGCTTGCGTTAATGGGCAACGACGATGGATCTTTCCTTTTCTCCCACCTCTTCCTCAGAAACCTACCGGCTTCTGCGAGAGCGATTCTCGCTAACTCACCGCTGCTGGCGGCCAGGGACAACCGTGTGCTGGCAGAAGAGGCAGACCTTATCATCCTGGCAAACAAGGCTTTCAGCATTCAGGCAGTGAGGCCGGGATCTCCAGCAGAGCCCAGCGAGGTCGAGGAGCCAATGGTGGTGGCCAGGACGGCCACCTGGAGAAATAGGACCGGGACGCTGTGTTTTTATCACCGCCGTTTTGGCAAGGAAGTTCAACAACAGGGACAGTGACAGGGAGAAGCTACTTTTCATCATGGGCACACATTCGGGGAGATGTTTTCTGGTAGACTCTGGCTCCCAGAAGAGCCTCATTTTGCCAGTCAGCACAAACAGTCTGGCAGAAGGCTGTGGGCCCTCTTTAACCGCTGCTAACGGATCCCACATCAGGACGTTTGGAGAAAGGACGGTGACTGTGTGTTTACATGGACGCAATTACCAGGGGGACTTTGTGGTAGCTGCATGTTCGGTCCCCATCTTAGGTGATGATTTTCTTTGTGCTCATGGACTATCTGTTGATGTTGCCAACAGGCGTTAAGTGGACACTGTATCTTTGTCCTCCTTGCCCTGCACAGCTCGGGGAGTTGGTCCACCAACACATACAAATATTCTAGCTCCAGGGGGTAAGTACCAGCATTTGTTTTCCGAGTTACCAGCACTAACGGTGCCCACTTTTTCCACTATTGTAACCAAGCACAGGGTAGAGCATTTTATCACCACAAAAGGTCCGCCCGTGTTTGCACACCCTCGCTGCCTGGATGTGGTGAAACTACCATTGCGCGCGAGGAGTTTGCTAACATAGAACGCTTAGGCATCGTTAGGCGCTCCAACAGCGCTTGGGCATCCCTGCTGCACATGGTGCACAAGTCCGATGGGTCATGGTGGCCTTGCGGCGATTTCCAACTCTTAAACAACGCCACAGAACACGATCGTTACCCCATCTTACACATCCAGGATTTTTCCTTGCACCTGGCTGGGACGCGCATTTTTTCAAAAGTGGATATGGTCCACGGTTACCACCAGGTCCCGGTGCACTCAGAGGATGTCCCCAAAATGGCAGTAATAACTCCCTTTGGTCTTTTTGAGTTTTTGCACATGCTGTTCGGGTTAAAGGGAACAGCACAAACTTCCCAATGAACGATGAATGCGGTGCTCCATGACTTGTCATTCGTTTTCATCTAATTGGACGACATTTTGGTGGCTACCGCGTCAGAGGAGGAGCACCTCGCCCATCTCAAACAAGCTTTCCAACATTTGGAAGTGCAAGGGCTGATTGTTAACCCAGCGAAGTGTCTGTTCGGGCTGCCGGTAATCGACTTTTTGGGCCAAAACATCTCGCCAGATGGAGCAATCCCGCTGCCGGATAAAGTGCGTGCAGTGTCAGATTTTCTGCATCCACAGACCGTGAGGGCACTGCAGGAATTTTTGTGGATTGTCAATTTTTACAACCGCTTCCTTCCCCGTGCACCCGACCCAGCCCTATCAGCGTGGATAGCACTCACCATAGAGTTGTCTGACATCGCAGTAGGAGCTATAGTGGAGCAGTACATCTCTGGTTTGTGGAATCCCCTCACCTTTTTTAGCCGTACTTTGCACGACAACGAGCATAAGCATAGCACTTTCGACAGAGAGTTGGCTCTCCACCTTGCTATGCTTCATTTTCAGTTCTGGCTCGAGGGTCGCTAGTTTACTGCATTTGTCGACCATAAACCGCTGACCTATGCATTGTCCAAAGTCTATGAACCGTGGTCAGCTCAGCAACAACGGCACTTGGCTGCAATTTCGGAGTTCAAGACCGACATCCAACATGTAGCCAGTAAATTGAATGTTGTGGCAGACTGCTTGTCATGCGCGCTGGTCTCTCCGGTATACTGTATATGGGCATTGATTTTTCTGCAATTGCTGCTGACCAAACCGGGGATGCAGACATTTGCATGCTCCAGTCCGCAGCTACCTGATTAAAACTTGAGAGCAGGATGGTACAAGAAGGGTGTCCCCCCTTGCTCTGCGAGCTCTCCACCAGCTGCACCGACCCCATGATTCCGAGCTCCTGGTGCCGCCACGTTTTCGAGTCCGTCCACTCCTTCTCACATCCCAGCGTGCGAGCCTCAGTTAAACTAGTGGGGTCCAAATTCGTTTCCCCTCACTTACGCAGGGATGTGAAAGAATGGGCTCCAGCATGCATTGCGTGCCAACGGGCTAAGGTGCACAAGCACACCAAAGCCCCCCTCAAACCTTTTCAAATTCCAACCAGGAGGTTCGACCACGTACACATGGACTTAGTGGGTCCCCTTCCACTGTTGCAGGAGTTCACAAACCTTTTAACAATCGTGGACCGCACTACGCATTGGCCAGAGGTGGTTCTGCTGAGTTCCACCACATCGGCCGAGGTAGCCCATGCGTTTTTGTCATCTTGGGTCGCACAGTTCAGATCCCCATCGGACATCACTTCCGACAGTGGTCCACAATTTGTTTTGGAACTTTAGTCTGCAATGGCTGACAGCCTGGGTGTCAAAGTTCGCCGCACCACTGCGTACAACACACAGGCTAACGGTTTGTGCGAGCATTTTCACAGGTCGCTTAAAGCAGCGTTCAGAGCCTCACTAAATGATGCAAACTGGGTCGACCGCCTGCCTTGGGTCCTATTGGGGTTGCGCTCCCCACCTAAGGAAGATTTGGCAGCTTCCCTGGCAGAACTAATTTTTTCTCAGCCGTTGCGGATCCCAGGGGAATTTTTGCCAGACAGCCCCGTGCCCGGTACTGATCCATCTGCGCACTTTTTTTTTTGGTACAGGAGCTGCCAGTGTTCTGGGCCCAGCGCACCATTGTTTTCCCTGCACTTTTGTTCCACAGCGCTTAGAGAATGCCAAATTTCTTTTTGTCAGGAATGACACCCACAGAACCCTGCTGCGTCCGCCGTACAATGGCTCACAGAGTGCTGGAAACAGGGGAGAAACATTTTGTGTTAGATTTGGGTGGGGGGCATAAGGGAACCGTCTGCATAGACAGGCTGAAGCCTGCTTATGTGTTGGCAGACGAGCAGGTGGTGTTGGCTCAAGCTCCTTGGCATGGGCGGCATCCTACAGTGGGTCCGAAGGTTAGTGTTCCCCCGACAGGGAACTGTTTTCAGGAAACTAACTTTTCCCCCTCCCCATCCTTTCCCCCTCCAGAGACCAAGCCTTTCTCCTACCCACCTTGACAGGAAGGCGCTTCAACCGGCCCACGTTACAGCCACTATGGGAACTTGCTCAAGCCCAACGGTCCGGAGGGTTAGGATCCCTTCTGGGTGTTCGGGGAGCGGGGCGGGGTAGGGGCTGTGTTGTGACACAAAGGAGATGACACTCCACCCAGTACTTCGGGGTGTTGGGGGTGCTATCCAGGGGAGCCAGAACACCGGGGAGTATGTAGTAAACAAAGACTTGCCTTTCGCCCCCGCTGTGCCAGGCTTACACCTGAGGATGCAGGGGCACGAATGTGTTAATGTGTATGTTGATGTGTGTTCACACTTGATATATCAGGCATGTAAATGTGTTTACCCTGAGTGCCAGAGGCGGGGAGAAAAATGTATAAAGCAGATTGCTTTGGCACTCAGAGTTAGTCTGTTCTGTGCTGGAGGATAAATAAACCTCTGTCTCATCAGCTCGTGTCTCGTCTGCTTTAATCCTTCATATTGGTACCAATTTTCAAGAACAAAGGTGATGCTTAGAGCTGAAGTAACTACAGAAGCATAAAGTTGATCAGCCCCACCATGATTAAATGGGAAAGAGTTATTGAAGCCAGGTTAAGAGGAGAGGTGACAATCAATGAGCAGCAGTATGGTTTCATGCCAAGAAAGAGTACTACAGATGCAATGTTTGCTTTGAGAGCGTTGATGGAGAAGTATAGAGAAGGTCAGAAGGAGTTGCACTGTGTCTTTGTGGATGTAGAGAAAGCATACTGTATGATAGGGTGCCAATAGAGGAAGTGTGGTACTGTATGTGGAAGTCAGGAGTGGCAGAGCAGTATGTGAGGGTGGTGCAGGACAAGATGGTGGTGAGGTGTGCTGTAGAAGTGACAGATAGATTCAAGGTGGGGGTGAGATTACATCAGGGATCAGCTCTCAGCCCCTTCTTGTTTGCCATAGTGATGGACAGGATGACAGATGAGGTCAGGCAGGAGTCTCCGTAGACCATGATGTTTGCAGATGACGATGATGTATGGTTTGGAGACGTGGCACTGACAAAAAGACATGAGGTGAATCTGCAGGTGACAGAGCTGAAGATGCTAAGACTGCCATTAGGAGTGACTAGAGGGGACAGGATTAGAATGAGTATATCAGAGGGACAGCTCAGATAGAGTGGTTTGGAGACAAAGTAAGGGATGCAAGGCTGAGATGGTTTGGACAGGTGCAGAGGAGGGACAGTGGATATATTAGACAAAGGATGTTGAAGAAGGAGCTGTCACACAGGAGGACAGAGGAAGACCACAGAGAAGATTCATGGATATAGCGAAGGAGGATATGGAGAGGGTTGGTGTTACAACAACAGCTGTAGCACCAACCCTCGGCTGTCATGGCTGTGGCGCAGGTGTAGTGTGGCCGACTACTGATCGGCGGGTCAGAGGTTCGATTCCCACTCTGTCTGCAGTCTGCATGTCGAAGTGTCCATGAGCAAGACACTGAAGCCCCAGTTGCTCCTGGTGGCCAGGCTAGCGCCTGTGTGTGTATGGCAGCTCTGCCGCCATCAGTGTGTGAATGTGTGCGTGAATGGGTGGATAGCAGGATCTGTAAAGTGCTTTGGTCATCCAGAGATGAGAAAAAGCGCTATATAAGTGAACGTCATTTACCATTTACAGAGGAACATGCAAGGGATAGGGTGAGATGGAGGCAGATGATCTGCTGTAGAGACCCCTAAAGGCAAGAGCTGAAAGAAGAAGAAGAATATTAGCACCAGTATCACCAAACTTGTTACAGGGGTTGATCTTGAGGTGCCCTTGACCTGACCTACTTTTTGGGTGATAAGGTCAAAGTTACCCAGTCATCCACACTCTAATTCCAGAACAAATGGCATGAAAGTCACCAGACTTGATACACAAGTTGACCTGGGGATGTTTACCGGTGCCCATGGTTTTGGGGTCACTATGTCAATGTCAGAAAGTCAGCCAACATACACAGTATGTCACTGATGCATATTCTTGAATTATGCATATCTGCTCATATCTTTTGAAAGATGGGAAAGAGTTGGGGGAGCTACTTTGAAATGTTGCTATAGAATGTAGAAGAGAGGCATGAGAGTCCATCTCTGATGAGAGCTAATCTAGTTTGAAGAAATGACTCGATTAAGCAAACTGTCCTCTTAAATTCAATGTTTAATTTTTCTATTGATTAGAATAGTGCAAACTTAAATATATTTAAGCCATTGCAGTATGAAACACCAACATTTAAACATAAAGTTTGACCAAAGCTGATTATTTGATCCTCTGAAGATACTGCAGGTAGCAACTGGTGTGAATGTGTGTGTGAATGGTGAAAGGGTTGGGCGCTGCACCAGTGGCTGCCTCATCCACTCACGTGGATGCCCTGTAATTTCCCCATTGTGAGACTAGTAAAGGAATCTAAATCTAAATTTACATTAACTGTAAAAAGTTGTTTATCAAAGCATTTATCAAACCTTTAAGAAGCCCTTGACATGGCACATTCCCATCACTGCCTCTAAATGACAAGACTGTAAAAGGTGGCATCACACAGCACAACACTGATATTTTTTATGGCATTCCAGTTGATTTGTATGGGAGGTAAAAGCTCTGTTTGTCTTGCTGTGATGACTTCAGGTCACAATCAGGTCAACAAACTTATGGTCACTCGTATTTCCTCTCAGGAAAATCAGTGTGTACAACACAAGCAGCAGCCCTGCATAAAACAGTATCAGCAATTTTTTGTTTGATTTAATTGAACATTTAGTTTGTAAAAAGTATATTAGATCAAAAATGTGTATCAAAAAATTTAGTTCTGGTATACATCTGTTAAAGCCTAAAGAACCTTTTTTTTTTTTTTAAATCTTCAGTTCAAACCTCTTTCACAGGTTGATTTGAAGCCCTGAAGGTATCGCCACCACCTTCCATCTGTACCTCTGTGTGTGTGTTCAGAGATAGCTGATATCCTTGGTGGGGAGGGGGTCAGATTTCGCTGACCTTCACTGACCTATGTTGGGGTCAGGGAGAGGTTGGGCCAAGAGATTCTTGACATTACTCTCTGCAGCACCTGACCCAGCACGGAGCCAGGAAGTGTCCAGCAGCATCACACTCTGAATGTCTGTCCATCATTTGCCTGTATGGCGGGTTATGTGTTCTCGGCACATGACACCATGCTGGAAACTCAGGAATTTTAATGCATTTATATGACTCCACAGAGCTGGATCATGACAAATAGACACACACACATAGATAGCAGTGAATGTACGAAACACACTAAAGTCATTCATTTGAATCACTCTCCCCTCATGACCACTTTCTTTACAGGCTTGTAACATGAATGTGACCTATAAAAAATCTTGCATCTGCCCTTTCTTCAAAACTTGGACAAAATTTGCAAGACTAGGTAGTAGAGGATTTGTTATTTTATATGAAGGGGATACGATACCAATTTCCTTGTTCTTAAAAAGTCACAGATTTACTGTAAGTACCTCACAAATTTACAAGTAGCAAATCTGTGAGGGGAAAAACCCTCATAGATCAAGAAAAAAAAGACACATTTCCAAGAAAAATGCTATAAGCTTACAGGAATAAAACCACAAATTTACCAAAAAAGAGCAACTAGAGAAAAAAGATGCACATTTACAAGAAAAGAAATATGAATTTAAGAAAAAAAAACCCTCATGTAGTACATCGAAACACACACTATTGGCCATTTTTAATATGAATACTTTTATTGCATTTGTACAGGGAACACTGTGATTTAGAAATACTTTTACACTGATGCTTGAAAGTCTGTGAGACCTTTAGATTTTTCTACATTTTTGCATAAATATGACCTAAAACATCAGCTTTTCACACAAGTCCTTAAAGTAGATAAAGAGAACCCAGTTAAATAAATGACACAAAAATAATTAAATTTGCCATTTATTTATTGAGGAAAATGATCCAATATTACATATCTGTGAGTGGCAAAGGTTTGTGGACTTTTGATTTCAGTATATGGCGTGACCCCCTTTTGCAGCAATAACTGCAACTAAATGTTTCCAGTAACTGTTGATCAGTCCTGCACATTGGCTTGGAGGAATTTTAGCCCATTCCTCCGTACAGAACAGCTTCAACTCTGGGATGTTGGTGGATTTCCTCACAAGAACTGCTCGCTTCAGGTCCTTCCACAACATCTCAGTTGGATTAAGGTCAGCACTTTGACTTGGCCATTCCAAAACGTGAACTTTACTCTTCTTTAACCATTCTTTGGTAGAACAACTTGTGTGCTTAAAATCATTGTCTTGTTTCATGACCAACTTTCTCTTGAAATTCAGTTCATGGACTGATGTCCTGACAGTTTCCTTTAGTATTTGCTGGTATAATTCGGAATTCATTATTCCAAAAATGATACTGACAAAAAGACAAACACACTGCCCTGAACAAATTGCCTCCTCAGCAGAGGTAATTACACTGAATGAGTCACCAACCACCTTCAGAATTGATTTGACAGATCTGAAACAATCAGCCTTTGCTGTGTTTTTGTCATAAATGCCCCTCCAGGGCAGAGAAGAGACCCATGTGCTGGACTGTCAGCTTGTGATAATTTATTACAAACATAAAGTACACAAAATAACTCAAAAGCCAGAGAGAGATAAACCCGGTAACAAAGGGAAAACAGAGCGTCAAACTTACTTCTGGGAGTACAGACATCAGTCAAGACCGCAGCGAGGAATGCAAAGAGCAGTGGTCTTAAATAAGGCATAGTACAATAGAACACAGGTGTGGATATCAGAGTGGGCAGGAGAAAACAATGATTAATAATCTGGACCAGCTGGGAGCAATGAGAAGGGAGACACCAGGGCTGACAGCTGACAGGGACACCACCTACATGGAGCAAAAACCCAGAAACGCCACTGACAGCTGTCAACCCAGAGGGAGAATGCAGCAGTAAGGGATATAAAGAATAAAATATCAACAAATAAATACAGAAATAAATACAAACTAATACAAAATAAGAGAATAACAAAACTATAACATAAACAGGAAAATAAGAAACAGTACGAGAAATACAAAAACCAAAAGGCACAAAATACAACAAATATGCAAATATAGAGAAAAGCCATGAGACTGAGCGTGGTGGAAACCTCCAGTGCTCAGCTTATGACAGTTTTCAGTGTTTTTACTCCTCCACTTTCATCTGGTCAAGTCCTATCCAACTAAAATCCAGTCACAAAAACACATTTTACAGTTTTTTTTAATTGCTAACAAGCATTGGTCAGAACCGAAATCAGTGTCAAAACTCTTCACACAGTCAGCAAAACAGAAGTCCATGTGGAACAAACTGTAACTCGCTTTTTTTCGTTGCTTTCGCACAAAATCCATTCACTGACCACAGTTACCAAAATTCATGAACTCCTTTCTCAGTCAGAGACCACCCCTGCCAAACACGGCACTTTTGCAGCACATTTTCAAATGCCAAAATATTTTGATAAAAAACAGTTAAAACCACAATCAGAACAGAAAGCTGGAGAAATGTGCATTTCTGCTGCAGTCACTGATTGGTTTACTGCACATCCCAGGATGGCTGTCCTTTTCTTGCCTCCATACTCGTCCTTCCTGAACCCTATAGAAGAGTTTTTCTCCGCGTGGAGGTGGAAAGTGTATGACCACTCTCTCCACAGCAACTGTCCTTGTTGGATGCCATGAATGTAGGGTGTGGAGATGTTTCTTCTGAAGCCTTCCAGGGTTGGATTAGACATTCTAAAAGATTCTTCCCAAGGTGCATCGCCAGAGAAGACATAAGAGGTGATGTTGACGAAAGTATGTGGCTAAATGTAGAAGAGAGGGCGTGGCTGTTATATATGAATTACTGTAAATCCCTTTGCAATAAATGGAATTGAAGAAAATTGCTGCATTACTGATTCATTTGTGTTACAATATATACCCCAGCCAGTGTGCCCATGTGGGCCCCACCATAAGTTTAAGCTGGGCCGTCTTATGGGTTCCATGTTGGCCCATCTGTGTTTGCCCACATGGACTTTACATGTGGCACAGCTAAGCAGGTGATCTGCTTACCTGCATCAACCCCGTCTAGGCCCCACTGGGTTTAATGATGGTGAGCAGGTTTCAGCAGCACTGGAACCACAGGAAAAAATATTACTAGAAAAAAGTCACAAATTTATGAGAAACAAAATGTCAAATTTATGAGAAAAAAAAGTGAAACTTTAGAACAAAAAGACTGCAAATTTACAAGAAAAAAATAGTAAAAGTACTTGGAAAAAAGTAACAAACTTAGGAGAAAAAATTAACAAATTTACAAGAAAAAAGTCACAAATTTATGAGGAAAAATTAGAAAAAGTTGCAAATTAACAAAAAAGTAGCAAATCTATGAGTAAATAAATTTAAAATTTTGGTGAAAAAAAACTCATAAATTTATGATTAAAATTATTGTTCTAAATTAAAAAAAAAATGTTTATGGGACAAAGTAACATGAAAATTTACAAAGAATATAAAGTAACAATAACAATTTACAAGAAAATAGCAAATTTATGAGAAAAAGTTACAAGATCACAGTACAAAAGTGGCAAATTTATGAGAAAGCTCCAAAATTACAAGACTAAGTTATCAAATTTAAAAGAAAAAGTCACAATTTTTAGAAGAAAACCACATTTATGAGAAAAAGTTTCAAATTTAAAAGAAAAAAATCACAAATTAATGAGAAAAATTTACAAACTGACAATTGAAAATTTATGAAACAGTTTCAAATTTTCAAGAAAACTGCATCACATTTATGAGAAAAAGCCACAAATTTACACAAAAAAAGCCAATTTATGAGAAAATAAGTTGGAAAAAATGGTAAATAGGTTAAGTCCATGTGGGCAAACACATATGGGGCCAATGTGGAACCTGTGCACAAACCCCTAAAGGTGCATTCAGACCAAACGCCAACGGGCGACGCCAATCCATGCAAAGTCAATGGAAAGACACAAGCACAATCAAAATTGCGCATTTGTGCGTTCACGTCCGAGGGATAGCACTAGCTTTGAGATTCTGCCATCACTCGAGTAAAAGTATCAACATTGGAGGGTGAACTAGTTTGAAAATGAGACTCACTCATCTGGAGACAGGAGGACCGGGATCTCTTCAGCTGAATCGGGATTTCTGACTTATTTACCCACGGTTTCTTGCCACGGACATGCTAGCAAGCTAGCAACGGAAACACTCATCTCAAAGTTTTTGAGACAGGGACAACTTTTTTAGGTGAGCCCTCCGTTGGATAATGTAAACCTAAAGCATGAGGTTATTTTGGGGATTTCCACAGTAGGCTGAACACTGCTGCAGAAGTTATAAAGGCAGCTTCGCCTGTCTGCATCTCACTCAGACGCTGAATTCATGTTTATTTGCGCATTTACATTGAGTTATAACATAATCGCACTGCCCAAAAAATTCTCCCATTCGCATTTGGTGTGAACGCACCTTAAGACAGCCCAGTTTTAATCCTTGGTGGCGCTCACATGGGCATGCTGGCAGGGACAGTACAATAAATTAGTACAAAATTCAAAGTTTCATTCATTCATTCATTCATTCATTCATTCATTCATTCATCTTCAACTGCTTAATCTTTTCAGGTCACGGGGGTCAGGTACAACCAGTACAGGTAAAGGTAAGTTGTCTTTTCTGTACAGTAATTGTCATGGACAGTGGGAGCGCGCCCCTCCCCTCCGGTCTCACCTTCTACAACTGATCACTGCACCTGAGGCAGAAGACACACCTGCGCCCGCTCATCAGCCAGCGTACTTAAGGAGGCTTCCTCCGTGCAGTCAGCGCTGGCTCGTCTGGGTATACTGCCCGTGTTCGGACTTGCTGATACATTTGTATGATCGTTAACACCCCGTTAACCATCTTCTTTTCCTTCTCTCCAGGTTGCTGCCATCGTGTAGGTGTGTCGCCGGGACTGCGCAAGCTCTCTTGCCTCACCTCACTGTCCTTCAGCACCATCATCCCCCAGTCAGGCACCATCAGCTCCATTCCCCTCCTACCCTAATGGTTTGTCTATCTTCCTGCTGGGTCCTGCCGGTCATCCCTGGATTTCCCAAGTAAGCGGCAATTTGGCTCACCCATTTTCCCCCTTACTCTACTCCTCAGCTCACGGCTCTCGTCTTCTCTCCACAGGTCCAATTCCTCTGGCGAGGGACTGTTTCCATAGCTGTGCGCTGTTATTTTGTCATTCAGTAAAAGCTGTCAGACATGCCCCTCAGTGTGGTTCCATCCTGTGCTTGGTATTGTGCACGTGAGCTGTCTAGAATTTAACACGCCATGACAGAATGAGCCAGCCAGGAAGGTAGCTCAGCCAGTGCCTCACCGCAGGAGCAATCGGCTATGGATGGCCTAGTGGAGACCAAGCGGTAGCTCGCTGCGCTGATGCAACAGGTTTCCAACATGGCCACTGTATGGTCCGTGGCGCATCCCGCGGTTGCCCCCCCCAGCCTGCTACGTGCGCTACGTGCCGTACTTATTCCATTCCTTCACCCTCCCTGTACGCGGGGGAAGTGGGGGAATGTAAACCTTTTCTCCTCCAATTTCATATGTACTTGGAGCAGGTTGGGGAGGAGTATCCGGGGGACATAGCCAAAGTACAGCTTTTTGTCCTGTGCTCAGGGATAGAGCCCTGGAGTGGGCCCAGGCCACTCTAGACAACCCTGAGGGGCGCCTATATTCGTTTGACCAATTGCTGGCCACATTCTCTAGCACATTTGGTCAGACAGAGTGTCAGGGCAATGTTATGAGCTGCATGATAACGCTCCGCCAGGTACCCGGTCGGTGGCCGAGTACTCGGTGAAGTTCAGGGTGGTGCCATCCGAGTCGGGGTAGAACGAGACTGCTCTATGCAGCGTGTTCCTCCACGGCTTGAGCGACCAACTCCGTGATGAATTGGTGGTCCATCCTGTCCCGGAGACGCTCGACGACCTGATAGATCACGTTGTTGGGCTAGACAATCAACACCGTGAGCGAGTGAGGGAATGCGGCCCCACCCCTCGACCACGTGCGGTCGTCCGCTCGTCCGCTGCGGTTGCTGAGACCTGTGGTGCCAGGTCTTCACCCGAGCTGATGGAGCTCTCTTGGAGTCTTACTGCCGAGGAGTGTCGGCAGAGGTGAAGGGCTGGCGCGTGCATGTACTGTGGTTCGCTCGACCACAGTCTGGACGAGTGCTGCTGCCGGCTAAAAGATACGGCCCGTCAGTAACTGCGGGGGGTCTGGCGGGCTGGACTTATTCTTCTCCCCCCGGTAAACTGTGTATTTCGGCCCTCGTGCAGTTGCCGGGGGTCGAGAGAAGGGTTGAGGCGCTGATTGATTCGGGGTCCGAGGGTAATTTTGTTTCAGCTGCTCTCGTGGAGCACGTGGGTACCCCCACACGCAAACTGCCCCACAGGCAGAGAGTCACTGACATATCCAGCAGTGAGCTCGCGGTTCCTGGTCCTTCCCCTATCATCTTCCCCGGTGGTCCTAGGTTATCTGTGGCTCCAGAAACATAGCCCCACGATCAGTTGGGCTCAGAATATCATTTGTGCCTGGAGCCCTTTTTGTATGGCCAATTACATGCGTTCGGCTGACTGCTCCCCATCGCTCTCCATTTCTCCCTCCTGGGCTGAGCCGCCGGACCTCAGCCTCGTCCCTCGGGCTTATCATGATTTGAAGATTGTCGCTGCCGCCTCATCGCTCTTACGACTGCGCTATAGATCTCATCCCGGGGGTGAGGCTGCCGTCCAGCCGGCTGTATAGTATTTCTGGCCCGGAGAGAGAAGCAATGGAGCAGTACATAAAGGAGTCGCTGAACGCCGGCCTCATTCTGCCATCTTCGGCTCCACTCAGGGCTGGGTTCTTCTTCGTCAGGAAGAAGGATAGCTCACTGCGCCCGTGTATCGACTACCGGGAGCTCAACACCATTACAATTAAAGACAAATACCCTCTGCCTTTAATCAATTCAGTGTTGGAGCTCCTTCAGCGCTCATGGGTTTTCACCAAGTTAGACCTCAGAAGCGCATACCATTTGATTCGCATTCGTGAGGGAGCGACGAATGGAAGACGGTCTTTAAAACACACCTAGGCCAGTTTGAATACCTAGTGATGCCATTCGGGCTCACTAACGCCCCTGCCGTCTTCCAGCGGTTAATTAATGACATCCTCTGCGACATGCTCCACCAATTTCTGTTTGTCTACCTTGATATTTTGATTTTCTCCCGCTCGCCAGAGGAACACGAGGTCCACATGAGAGCCATTTTACAACTGCTCTTGGAGAACCAGCTGTTCGTGAAGGCTGAGAAGTGTGAGTTTTCACCATCATCAACCACCTTCTTAGGCTTCATTGTGGCTGAGGGGGAGCTGATTGCCGATCCGGCCAAGATAAAGGCAGTGTTGGATCGGCCTACACCCCACTCCCGTAGGGAACTTCAACGCTTCCTCGGGCTTGTGAATTTCTATCTCAGGTTCATCCGAAACTCTAGTGGGATCGCACTGCCTTTAACACAGCTGACCTCGGTTAAAGCCCCCTTTCGGTGGACTGAGGCAGCTGAGCAGGCATTTAACAAATTAGAGCTCCAGTTCACAGACAATCCAATCTTGGCTCAGGTCGACACGCAGCTCCCGTTCGTCCTCGAGGTGGATGCGTCTGATTCGGGGGTTGGTGCTGTGCTGTCGCAGCGCACGCCCCCCAATCAGAAGCTCCACCCATGAGCATATTTCTCCCGGTGGTTTTGCCAGCTGAGATGAATTATGACGTAGGGGACAGAGAGCTGCTGGCCATTAAGTTGGCACTTGAGGAGTGGAGACACTGGCTTGAGGGTGCTGTTCACCCCATTGTCGTGTGGACGGACCACAAGAACCTTGAGTACTTGCGGTCGGCCTGCCGACTGAATGCCAGGCAGGCTCGCTGGTTGTTATTCTTGCAATGATTTAACTTTACTATCACATACCGGCTTGGCACCTGGAATACCAAACCGGACGCGTTCTCGCGCCAGTTTGAGTCTGGGGACGTAGTCCCCCCTCCCCAAACTGTCGTGCCACTGGCACGCATAATCGGAGCCCTTACTTGGGACATCAAGCGGAGGGTCCGCCAGGCCCAGTCCCAGGAGTCTGTGTTGGTAAGGTGCCCCCAGAACCATCTGTATGTCCCGGCCGCCCTCCGCAGTGACGTCATCCAGTGGGGCCATACAAGCCGCTTTGTCTGCCATCCTGGCATCGCCCGGAGTATAGATTTCATCAAGCGGGCATTCTGGTGGCCAACGCTGCGGTGGGACGTTCAGGAGTATGTCAGAACCTGTCAGACGTATGTGTATATGGAGAAGACTGACTCCTCCCCCCCGTTGGGACTTCTTCATCCTCTCCCCATCCCGGGCCGGCCGTGGTCCCACATCGCCATGGACTTTGTTACCAGGTTACCCTCCTCCCATGGCAAGACAGTCATTCTGACAGTTGTGGATCAGTTTTCCTAGGCAGTCCATCTGGTGGCCCTTCCTAAGCTCCCGTCAGCCCTGGAGACAGTAGCCATCCTCACGGACCATGTAATCCGGATCCACGGCATCCCTGTGGACATTGTGTGTGACCTGGGTCCACAATTCACGTCCCAGGCCTGCAGGGCCTTTTGCCGAAAGCTAGGGATGATGGTGAGCCTATCCTCTGGAAATCATCCCCAAAGTAGTGGGCAGGCTGAGCGTGCCAACCAGTCCCTGGATGCTGCCTTGCAGTGCGTAGCAGGTGACAATCCCTCTTCCTGGAGCACACACCTGACCTGGGTGGAATACTCGATGAACTCTGCGGTGTCCTCCGCCACTGGATTGACGCCCTTCGAGGCGTCATTGGGTACACCCCCCCCCTTCCCTTGGCAGAGATGGAGGTTTTGGTGCCATCCGTGGGGGCCCACGCTCGGCACTGCCGACGTATCTGGAGAGCTACTCGGGCCGTTCTGGTCTGCACCACTGAACGCACCCGGGCCGCCGCCGACTGGAGGTGGGACCCGGCCCCCAAATACGCCATGGGACAGCTGGTCTGGCTGGTGGCTAGCCAGATTCCTCTGAAGAACAAAGCCAAGAAGCTGTCCCCCCACTTCCTTGGGCCGTTCTCCATTGCCTGGGTAGTCAACGACGCGTGGGTCCGGCTCCGGCTGCCCGCGACCCTGCAGGTGAACCCCACCTTTCACATCAGTCACATAAAGCCCCTCTTGACCAGTCCTCTGTGCCCCCCCCCCCCCCCCGAGCCTCCTCCTCCTCCCCGCATCATTGATGGCCATCCCATCCACACGGTTCGGTGCATCTTGGATGTCCGTCACAGGGGTCGGGGCCTGCAATACCTTACTGATTGGGAGGGTTACGGGCCAGAGGAACAATCCTGGATGCCCTTGTCTTGGGTATTGGGCAAGGAGATGCTCCGGGCTTTCCACTGTGCCCACCCGGATAAGCCCTCCGGTCCACCAGGAGGCGTCCCTAGAAGGGGGGGCCCTGTCATGGGCAGTGGAAGCGCGCCCCTCCCCTCCGGTCTCACCTTCTACAACTTATCACTGCACCTGAGGCAGAAGACACACCTGCGCCCGCTCATCAGCCAGCGTACTTAAGGAGGCTTCCTCCGCACAGTCAGCGCTGGCTCGTCTGAGTATACTGCCCGTGTTCGGACTTGCTGATACATTTGTATGATCGTTAACACTCCGTTAACCATCTTCTTTTCCTTCTCTCCAGGTTGCTGCCATCGTGTAGGTGTGTCGCCGGGACTGTGCACGCTCTCCTGCCTCACCTCACTGTCCTTCAGCACCATCATCCCCTGGTCAGGCACCATCAGCTTCATTCCCCTCCTACCGGTTCGTCTATCTTCCCGCTGGGTCCTGCCGGTCATCCCTGGATTTCCCAAGTAAGTGGCAATTTGGCTCGCTCATTTTCCCCCTTACTCTACTCCTCAGCTCACGGCTCTCGTCTTCTCTCCACAGGTCCAATTCCTCTGGTGAGGGACTGTTTCCATAGCTGTGCGCTGTTATTTTGTCATTCAATAAAAGCTGTCAGACATGCCCCTCAGTGTGGTTCCATCCTGTGCTTGGTATCGTGCACGTGAGCTGTCTAGAATTTAACACGCCATGACAGTAATACTCTGTTGTTGCCATTTTGCAGTTCAGTGTGCTAAGAGTGTGTTCTTCCTGCATGAGACTTGTCACCAGTGCTGTGGAGAATGAGTTTATTTTCAGACATACAGTCTGTTTTGTTGCCGAGAAAGACTTTTGGAGGTGAGGTGATCTGTTCAGCTGAGCTGCATGACTTCAATGCAGACTGTGTGAAGACTTGAAAAAGTAGTTCCAGTACTGACCAGTGCTTGTTAGCAACTGAAAAAACTGTAATGTCAGATGTAAATCAGGCCTTTATTGAAGACTTGAGGAACTGTAGTGACAAATGTTTAGTTACTGCCACCTACTGTGTTTCAAGACTTAAACTGGAGTAAATAGTGGGCTCATTACAATATGTGACAACTATTGAATGCATCTTATGAATTCAATAGTTCATCTTATGAAGTGCAACATCGGCTCATTTTCCCTTGGTTCAAGGGTCTGTAATCTAAGTAAGTGTCTTTTTAAGCAATTTTTGACTAAAATAAATCTGCATGGAACCACAAAACATGTTTGCACATCAAAAGTAAAAGCAATAAGTAAAAATGCAACATCATAAATAACTTTTTTTCAGGTTCAGGTTATTTGGAAAAAAAGTAACCTGAACCAAAAAGTTTTTTTGCTCTAAACCTTGAACTTTTTTGCAAATCTGTGACTTTTTTGTTTAATTACCTCTTCTAAAAAAAATTAATTTACTATATTTGTCTTAAATTTGCAACTTATGCAATAAATTTCATTACTTTTTTCTTGTAAACATCTGACTTTGTTTTTTACAAAAATGAAATTGTTCTCACAAATTTGCAGGTCGTTTCTTAAAAATTGGCAACTTTTTCCATATAATAAATAAAGTTGTTTTTTTTTTGCCTTACATCTTCACTTTTTCATAAGTTTGTGGCTTTCTTCTGGTAGATATGCAGTTATATTTACATAAATGTGCAGGATCAAATTTGCAGTGTTTTTCCTGTTTTCATGTGTTGTGTGTGTGTCTGTGTGTGTAGATGTGTGTGCGTGCGCGTGCGTGAGTGTGAGGGTCAGAGCGGGAGAGGTTGTGGAGAGGACAGGTGCAGGCATCTCGTGTGCAGCAGCACTGGTGGGAAACCGGAGAACTGGAGTGGAGACGGAGGAGGAGAGGAGGCCGGCCTGTCATCGCCACCCTGTGGGTCATCCGTGACGGGGAAGGGATCGGTGAGGGAGGAGGTGTGGGTGAAGGGATCGGTGGCATGAAAGGAGAGAAGGAGAGCAAAAATGAGTGGGAGGGCGGAGGTGGGATCACAGTGAAGTGAAAACCATAAATGTTTCAGTCACACAAAGAGCTGTGATAAAGGCCTTAAAAACTCCCATTATGACCTCTGTGTTATTTAAAAAAGAAACAAGAGGGGAGATTAAATAAAAAAAACACTTATGTTAGTCATATGCAGAAGTCTGTACTTGTAGCTTCATTACGGAGACCAGCAGAAGCAAAAGTACAGTCTGAATAACACAATACAGGTCCATTTCAAAAAGAGAAAGACACGAAGCGGGGCTTGTTTACATCTGAAGTTGCTTCTTCTTCTACTGTTTCCGGAATGTCAGATAATTGTGCGCATGTCAAAATGATTTAGTCCGTTCAAACGTGTGACACGTGGAAACGCACATCCTAATCGGATCAACTTTTTCAGAATCCATGTAAACAGCAAAGTTGTGATCTGAATTGTAATCAGACTGAAGAAATTTTGCACATGTAACCGTGGCCATTGTTGTCATGTCGCACATCCACAGAATAAGCGACTTTCGCATTACGAGTGCGCATGTGCGGACTATGTGGGTTCAAAGTTCACCACTACCAAACATTCCGGTAGCCGGCTTGCTTTTGTATAGAGACAGTGCTGTCACACCTGAACAACTGTCATTTAAAGTCTGCTTCAAGCTTTAAATCTCTGTTATGCTAGGTGCACACTGTGCCATAGTGAAGTGTGGGAACAGCATGTATCATCTAGAGCGGTGGAAAAAGCAAACTTGCAGCATACATGCGTGTAACTTTGGGACCAGCATGGGCGCATGTCTGCCGCCATTCACGTTATATACAGTACATTCTCCACGGAGCTCAAGGATCCAGACGAACGTAATTGTTGGATTAAAGCAGTAAGTCCATATTGTAACATAATTAAATAGTGTTGTGAATTGTTCAAGTTCTAGCCTAATTGACACGAGTCTAAACCCTGAAGTAGTAGATACGGACAGGCAGGCCTGGATCTAGGATCTAGTTCTTTGTACATTGGTAATGAAGCTTGATCTACACACACATGTAGTTAAGGCCATTGATAAGTAGGCTGGTATAAAATAAAATTGCAAATCGTTGAAAACATGTGGTACTTAAACTATAGTAGTATCGACCTATAGATCTAAGTAAGCAGGCTATGCCTTGTTGTGAAATTTACTCAAAATGATAAAACCAAAGTTGAGCTGTCAAACCACTCGCTTACCTTCTTTGTAGTCGTTTTGGAGTGTCGCAAGTAAGGGTGCTTGGTCCTTTGACAACAAAAAATCTGCTGTGTCAGCATACATACAGGGGGGCCATTTTGGCCAATTTCTGCAACGTGGCCGCGAATGCAAGCGTAACTAGTTTATCCTTGCATTTGCAGGTATAACTGGGAAGACCCCTATGCATACAATATGCTCGCAGATCAGGAACTTTCCATAAATTAAATGTATCGATAGAGCATGTTTGGTAGCCACGTTCCCATGATGCTTTGCGCGAGCCGAGATGCGAAAGTCGCTTATAGGGAGAGCCTTGACAATAAAGTTAAAACAACAACTTTGATCTCCAAAATCACAGTAACACATGAACCCGCACACTGATGATGGGACCCTGTGAAGACCTCGTTATTCAACCTCCTGGTGCTGTTCACCTTTTTATTTTTTCACCTTCCCAAGTTCAGGTTGTATTTAAATTGCATTGCTAGAATATTTTTTTTTTCAAGTGAGAGGAGAGAGTCATGGATCATATCTACACCACTTTACTGACACAGTCAGCAGTGAGGAGACCGATCTGTTGGAGTGGCAGCTTACCAGCCGGTGTTTTTCTACCAAAAACTAAACCACTCGTCTGCCCCATTTCCTGGTAACGGAGCCCCATTTCAACTATTCAGTAGGAAAATATCCTAAATTTATTGAACAGACACAAGCAACCTCAGCCCAGCAGGATGCAGAGAGCAGTCACAAAAAAAAAAAAAAAAAAACAAAACCCTGCCAACTTTTTTAGTTGATCATTCATTTAAAATACAGGCACACACTGTAAATATAAACAACCCGGTAAGGAGGGGGAAATATTTCTCCCCTCTGGCCCAAAAGATTACCCCCCACCACAGTTCCAAAACAATAAAATAACCTGCCTAATCTCTGTTTGCTGATGTGCCTATATGAAAAACACCCATGGCCGGTCTTGCTGTTCTTTTTTAAAGGGAATCTGTTTAAACAAGGGAACGCATAGTCGGGAGACAGTGGGTTTCCCTGCATCATAAAACATCTGAGACCCACCATCGCTATCCCCAGGTCATTATTCGTCCATACCTACCCTTAAAAATGATCGCTGCAGATCTGACACATGTTGTAGCTTGCCGTCAACTCTCCATCTGCCTGCACACTTGTCTCTCTGAACTAGGTCTGATGGAAAACAATAAAAAGACTTTTATGTAGTTTTATCTTGCCTACTATGACAATCTTCCACCACACATGTAGTGACCATGGTCACAGTTGAAATTTATACCACGTTAATCCATAGACTGTATAAAAAAGTTGGCAAAAGTAGAAAAAAAAGTGCTCTAATCTAGCACAAATGCTAGATTAGATTAACAATACGCTTCTTCCCGACCATCAAGGGGTGTAGACAGAATGTCAGGTGATTTCCTGACAACGTTGCAAATCCTCCACAGACCCCAGAGTGATTCCATGATGGCCACCGTGTGGAGGAGGCACATGAAGTGCTCTAAAATTTCCTGGTAGACAGCTGCGCTGACTCTGGGCTTGATAAAGCACAGTGGACCAACACCAGCAGGTGACACGGCTCCACAAATCAGGTGCCAAGTCTTGTCATGTAGAAATTAAGCTCTCAGAGTCTGGAGGAAGGCAGCTCAGTGGTGCAGTGGTTAGCACTGTGGCAGCACAGCAAGAAGGTCATGGGTTTGATCCCACCCCTGATCATCAGTGACCCTGCAGTGTGGAGTTTGCATGTTCTCCCCGTGTCTGCATGGGTTTTCTCCAGGTGCTCCAGTTTCGTCCCACAGGCCAAAGACATGCAGGTTAGGTTAATTGGTGTAAACTGGGGATTCTAAAATTGTCCTTAGGTATCAATGTGAGAGTGAATAGTTGTCCATTTCTGTGTTGGCCCTGCGATGGACTGGTGATTTAACCATCTGTCCCTGCATCTCGCCCAAAGATGCGGGGAAAGACTCCAGCCCCCCGCCATCCAAAAAGGATTAAGCGGTTGAAGATGGATGGAGTCTGGAGGAAGACTGGAGAGGCACCAAATCCCAGTTGCTTCAGCTCCAGTGTGAAGTTTCCAAAGTCAGCGGTGATCTGGGGAGCCATGTCATCTGCTGGTGTTGGTCCACTGTGCTTTATCAAGTCCAAAGTCAGCACAGTCATCTACCAGGAAATTTTAGAGCACTTCATGCTTCCTTCTGCTGACAAGCTTTATGGAGATACTGGTTTCATTTTCCATCAGGATGTGGCACCTGCACACACTGCCAAATGTACTGGTACCCGGTTTAATGACCACGGTATCACTGTGCTGAATATCCAGCAAACTCACATGACCTAAACCCCATAGAGAATCTGTGGAGTATTGTCAAGAAGAAGATGAGAGACACCAGACCCAACAATGCAGACGAGCTAAAGCTGCTATCAAAGCAAACTTTCTGAGAAAAAGGATTTTGGGTTTTCATGAGCTGTAAACCATAACCATCAAAATTAAAAGAAACAAATACTTGAAATATATCACTCTTTGTGTGATGAATCTATACATGACTTTCACTTTTTGAATTCAATTACTGAAATAATTATAACTTTTTGATGATATTCTAATTTTTTGAGACGCACCTGTAAATGAAATCATCATTTCAAAACTACAGCTTGTATTTATTCGGGTTGTCTTTGTCTAATCCTAGAAATTATTTGATAACTTGAAATATTTAAGTGTGACAAATATGCAGCAATATAAGCAATCAGGAAAGGGGAAAATACTTTTTCACAGCACTTTATATATCACGAACCGAGCCCGTGTTTTCCTGTAGGCATGGTTCTGACCGTTCTCCGTGGCTCAGGCATCGGGTTTATTATGTATTGTTATCTTTTGAGCTCTCGTTGTTTTATGTCTGTGTTCTTTTTCTTTTCCATGCCTGTAGCTGCCGCTCTGGTTGATGGTTGTTGGGCAGCTTCTTTGACCCACTTTCAATTCAATTCAGCTTTATTTATATAGTGCCATATCACAACAGAAGTCATTTCATAGCACTATCAAAAAGTAGGGAAAACCCCACAATTGCAGAAAGACCCAGCAATCAGACAATCCCCTGTGAGCAGCACTTAGCGACGGTGGAGAGGAAAAACTCCCATTTAACAGGAAGAAACCTCTAGCAGAACCAGGCTCAGGGAGGGGCAGTCATCTGCTGTGACTGGCTGGGGGTGAGGGGATGGAGAAGAAGAAAAGAACAGACATAAAGAGAGCAAACATTAACGGTGAGAAGCCAAGTACATTACTTTCAGGTGGGTGCTGTCTAACATTGGCAGGTCCGACCACGCCCCCCTTTCTTTGACAGTCAGCTGTTTCGCCCTGGTAATTATCTTTCCCGCGCCTCGCCCAGGTGTGTCCAATTTGTTACGCCAGCAGTGTTTGTACTTATGCAGCTCTTGCCAGTCAAACACTGCTGGACCATTGTGTGCTGTCATACAGTCGTGAATCGCTGTATGACCGTCTAAGTCAATGAAGTGTGTGTGCTCGCTGGAGAATGGGACTTCTGGGACTGTTCCTGCTTAGTGAGTAAACTGTTGCGTTTCGCTGTGCAGTTGTGCTGCTACGCTCGACTGGTAGCGTTTCCCTGTGCGGCACAACTGCTACGCTTAGGCTGTTGCCCAGTGTTGCCCTCCTTAGACAGTTGAGCCTCCTGGAACCCTCCCAGTTCTCTCGAGTGTATATGTGTGTTTGCATTTTCTGCCATGTTGTCAATTAGCAAGTTTTGTCAGCACTATCACGACGTGTTAGCCTCTCCACATAGCCATGGCTCTGTTGTGCCCTTGAAGTGATGTTGGCTCTGGGGTGCAACCGTGGTTAATACGTTTCCCCTCCATACGTTCGCTGGGCGATGTCGGCCCCGAACGCCTACTGTAAGTGTTTCAGTGTATTTTTGTAAGTTTTCGCTTTTTTTTGGAATTGTTTGCCTTTTTGTGTTAATGTGTTGTGGTGAAATCCTGCGTGTAAATCCCATTCTTCCTTCTCCTCCTCCGTGCGCTGCGTAAAAGTGCACGAGGAGACTTGTGACAATATATAATTGACTAGGGGCACTGGCTGACTTTTTCACAGCAAATGGTGTCATATTATTGTGATTTTGACAGCACCTGCAGTACTGATAGAGTAGTTTATTTGACAGGGACAGTGCAATAAACAGACAATTAATCAATGACAATCAATCTGATGTGTTGCACATAGAGTGTATAGCTATTAGCTAATTTGCAACTCTTGTCCCTGGATGGGCTTTAGAAAAGAGAATCAAGTAAAGAAAAAAAAAAGAAGAAAAAAAAAGAAGAAAAAAAACACAATAACCACATACATCAATGCAAAAAAGATTATAAATACACAATTATAAATATTATAAATATTATAAATACACAAATATAACAACCTGACTCACATTTGCCTATTTCAGGCCTCCCTCCCTTCGTCACTCACTATAAACAAACACATTCATTCCTTCCCTTCATTCACTCTCACCTTGCAGACAATCATTTCATACATGAGTACATTCTTGTTTATTTTTCAGCCAGTTTTTAACCTTTTTAGTGAATGTTTTAAAGTCCGTTATTATTTTAATTACATTTGGCATTGTGTTCCAGATGTGACTGCCCTTTATAGAAAAAGCTGTTTGTCCAAATGTGGTTCTGCGGTGGAATATTTTACAGTTATTGTTAACAGAACTCCTGGTGGCTCTGCTGCTGTCCTGTCTTTGGACGAAACCAGCAAGTGGCTCGGGTGCTGATTTATGGAAACATTTGAACGTTAACGTTACTGCGGACTTCTCACACAACACAACACACTGCCATCTACAGAAGTTCTCTGATGACTCTGCGATCGTTGGCCTCATCTCCAATGGAGATGAAGCTGAGTACAGAGGGCTTATCCAGGACTTCGTGGACTGGTGCCATCGGAACTGCCTCCAGATCAACGCGAGGAAAACTAAGGAGCTGGTGGTGGACTGCCGCAGGCATGGGCAGCCCCTCACAGTACCAGTAAATATACAGGGAACAGACATCGAGATGGTGACATCCTATAAGTACCTGGGTATTCATCTGAACAATAAACTAGACTGGTCACACAATACTGATGCACTCTACAAGAAGGGACAGCGCAGGCTGTTCCTGCTGAGGAGACTCAGGTCTTTTGGTGTACAAGGGGCGCTGCTGAAGTCATTCTATGACACGGTGGTGGCATCAGCCATCACTTTTGGAGTGGTCTGCTGGGGCAGTGGCATTACTGCAGCCGATAGGAAGAGACTGAACAAACTGATTAAGAAAGCTAGCTCTGTCCTGGGGCAGCGCCTTGATCCGATGGAGGAGATAGGAGAGAGAAGGACGGTGGCTAAACTGTCATCTCTGCTGGAGTCCGAGTTCCACCCTATGCAGGACATACTGAATGCACTGAGGAGCTCATTTAGCAGCAGACTACATCATCCCAGGTGCACAACCGAGAGGTTTCGTAGGTCCTTCCTACCAACGGCTGTCAGACTGTACAACCTAAGCAGGGCTGCTCGCAGAGATAGCAAAAAAGACGTAACAAACTAATAGTTTTTTGAATGCAGAAGATGCAATAGACTTACACAGTGGTCCTCTCCGGCATACAACTAGGAGCATGCCGGTCGCTATGGAGGGTGAGAGTGTGTATGGGCACATAATCATACCATGCAGGATAGCTGGGTAGACGGTTATGCTGTTTCATTCCATCTAGCGGCAATGCTCTGCACTGTGTGTGTTTATATATTTGCATATTTGTTCCGTCTAGCTGCAATGCTCCGTACTGTGGGTGTTTATATATTTATATATCTACATGTTATTCCATCTAGCTACATTGCTCCGCACTGTGTGTGTTTATATACTTGCATATTTATTCCACCTAGCTGCAATGCTCCGTACTGTGGGTGTTTATATATTTACATATTTATTCCATCTAGCTACAATGCTCTGCACTGTGTGTTCATATATTCATATATTTATTCCATCCAGCTACAATGCTCTGCACTGTGTGTCTGTGTGTGTGTGTATATATATATATTTTATAGTAATACGTACATATGTTTATTAGCTGCTCTTGCTTGCTTGTTTTTTTTTTTCTTGCCTTCTGATTGTTGCTCTGAGTGTTGCTATCCCTGTGCTGTTGCAATCCTGGAATTTCCCCGTTGTGGGACTAATAAAGGCTTATCTTATCTTATCTTATCTTAATTTCAGTAAACAGAGGTCAATGAAACTCTCAAAACTCAATAGGTTGTATTTTTTTAAAACATTACAGTGATGCCACCTAACGGGCTTTTTGTCCAAGATTTTTAGGGTTTGATTATATAATGAACCTATATGTCTTATTGTGGAAGGGGCTGCTTGAGCCCAGACTGTCAAACAGTATGATATATGAGAAAAAAACCATAGAATGCATATACAGTACAGCTGCTTCGTAAGGTATGTAATATCTAATTAATTTAAAGCAGTTCAGATTTTTTTTTACTGTTTTTGAAATTTTCTTTATATGAAGATTAAATTTGAGTTGAGGATCTAGTACAACCCCCTCATGGATCGTGACCTTATCGTGGTGGGGGGGTTTGCGTGCCCCAGTGATCCCAGGAGCTATGTTGTCCGGGGCAATTTGCCTCTGATAGGGTCTCCCAAGACAAACTGGTCCTGGGTGAAGGGCCAGACTAAGAACGATCCAACAGACTCTCATGATAAATTGTATATCAAGGATTCAGTGTACCCCGCCCGGTATGGGGTTACCGGGGCCCCACCCTGGAGCCAGGCCTGGGGGAGGGGCTCGAAGGCTAGCGTCTGGTGGCCAGGTTTCCACCCATGGGACCCGGCCGGGCTCAGCCCGAAGGAGTTACATGGGTCCGCCCTCCAGTAGGTTCACCACCTGCAGGAGGGATCATGGAAGTCCGGTGCTATGTGGATTAGGTGGCAGTCAAAGGCGGAGACCTTGGCGGACTGATCCCAAGCTTTCTAAACTGGCTTTTGGTACGTGGAATGTCACCTCTCTGGTGGGGAAGGAGCCTGAGCTGGTGTACGAGATTGAGCGATACCGGCTAGATATAGTCGGCCTCACCTCAACACACAGCTCCGGTTCCGGAACCAGTCTCCTGGAGAGGGGCTGGAGCTTGGCCTTTTCTGGAGTTGCCCCGGGCGAGAGGCGACGAGCAGGGGTAGGTATTCTTGTATCGCCCCACCTTGCTGCCTCTATATTGGAGTTTTCCCCGGTGGACGAAAGGGTTGCTTCCCTGCGCCTTCGGGTTGGGAAACGGGTCCTGACCATCATTTGTGCCTATGCACCAAATGATGTTTCAGAGTACCCACCCTTTTTGGAGTCTGTGACTGGGGTGCTGGAGGGTGCTCCTCCTGGAGACTCCATTGTCCTACTGGGGGACTTCAATGCGCACGTGGGCAACGACAGTGAAACCTGGAGGGGGGTGATTGGGAGGAACGGCCTGCCCGATCTGAACCCGAGTGGTGTTCAGTTATTGGACTTCTGTGCTAACCACAGTCTGTCCATAACGAACACCATGTTCAAGCATAAGGGTGTCCATATGTGCACCTGGCACCAGGACACCCTAGGCCGCAGGTCGATGATCGATTTTGTTATCGTATCATCAGACCTGCGACCGTATGTCTTGGACACCCGAGTAAAGAGAGGTGCAGAGCTGTCAACTGATCACCACCTGGTGGTGAGTTGGATCCGATGGCAGGGGAGGAAGCCATTCAGACCTGGTAGACCCAAACGTATAGTGAGGGTGTGCTGGGAGCATCTGGCTGAGGCCCCTGTCCGGGAGGTCTTCAACTCCCACCTCCGGAAGAACTTCAACCACATTCCGAGGGAGTCTGGAGACATGGAGTCTGAATGGGCCATGTTCTCCACCTCTGTTGTTGAAGCGGCGGCCCAGAGCTGCGGCCGCAAGGTGGTCGGTGCATCTCGTGGTGGCAACCCCCGAACCAAGTGGTGGACACCAGTGGTGAGGGGGGCCATTAAGCTGAAGAAGGAGTCCTATCAAGCTTGGTTGGCTTGTGGGACTCCCGAAGCAGCTGAGGTGTACCGGCAGGCCAAGCGGAGTGCAGCTCGGGTGGTTGCTGAAGCAAAAACCCGGGTATGGGAGGAGTTCGGTGAGGCCATGGAACAAGACTTTCGGTCGGCTTCAAAGAGATTCTGGCAAACTGTTCGGCGGCTCAGGAGGGGAAAGCAGCTCCCCGTCCACACTGTGTATGGTGCGGATGGGACACTGTTGACTTCAACTGGGGATATCGTCGGGCGGTGGAAGGAATACTTCGAGGATCTCCTCAATCCCGCTGATACGCCTTCCACAGAGGAAGCAGGGTTTGGGGACAAGGGGGATGACTCGCCTATCACAGGGGCTGAGGTCGCCAAGGTGGTTAAAAATCTCCTTGGTGGCCGGGCCCCGGGGGTGGACGAGATTCGCCCCGAATACCTCAAGGCCCTGGATGTTGTTGGGTTGTCATGGTTGACACGCCTCTGCAACATTGCGTGGAGGTCGGGGGCAGTGCCTTTGGCATGGCAAACCGGGGTGGTGGTTCCTCTCTTCAAAAAAGGGGACCGGAGGGTGTGCTCCAACTTTAGAGGGATCACACTCCTCAGCCTCCCTGGGAAGGTCTATGCCAAGGTACTGGAGAGGAGAGTCCGGCCGTTGGTCGAACCTCGGATTCAGGAGGAGCAATGTGGTTTTCGTCCTGGCCGTGGCACATCGGACCAGCTCTTTACCCTCTCGAGAATTCTTGAGGGTTCGTGGGAGTTTGCCCAACCAGTTTACATGTGTTTTGTGGACTTGGAGAAGGCATTTGACCGCGTCCCTCGTGGATTTTTGTGGGGGGTGCTTCGGGAGTATGGGGTATCGGGCTTGTTGTTACGAGCTATTCGGTCTCTGTACGACCGTTGTGAGAGTTTAGTTCGTATTGCCAACACTCGGTCGGAGTCATTCCCAGTGAGAGTTGGACTCCGCCAGGGCTGCCCTTTGTCACCGGTCCTGTTCATAATTTTTATGGACAGGATTTCTAGGCGCAGCCAGGGAATGGAGGGTGTCATGCTTGGTAACCACAGGATCTCATCTCTGTTGTTTGCAGATGATGTTGTCCTGTTGGCTTCATCCAGCAATGACCTACAGCTCTTGCTGGGACGGTTTGCCGCTGAGTGTGAAGCGGCTGGGATGAGAATCAGCACCTCCAAGTCCGAGTCCATGGTCCTCAGCCGGAAAAAGGTGGATTGTCCTCTCCGGGTTGGGGACAGGCTCCTGCCCCAAGTGGAGGAGTTTAAGTATCTTGGGGTCTTGTTCACGAGTGAGGGGAAAATGGAGCGAGAGATCGACAGACGGATTGGAGCAGCATCTGCAGTGATGTGGACATTGTACCGGTCTGTTGTGGTGAAGAGGGAGCTTAGTTCTAAGGCAAAGCTGTCGATTTACCAGTCAATCTACGTTCCTACTCTCACCTATGGTCACGAGCTTTGGGTAATGACCGAAAGAACGAGATCGCGGATACAAGCGGCTGAAATGAGCTTTCTCCGTAGGATTGCTGGACTCACCCTCAGAGATAGGGTGAGGAGCTCAGTCATCCGGGAGAGGCTCAGAGTGGAACCGCTGCTCCTCCACATTGAAAGGAGTCAGTTGAGGTGGTATGGGCATCTGATTAGGATGCCTCCTGGACGTCTCCCACTTGAGGTGTTTCAGGCACGTCCCACTGGGAGGAGACCCCGGGGCAGACCCAGGACTCGGTGGAGAGACTATGTCTCCCAGCTAGTCTGGGAACGCCTTGGTGTCCCCTCTGAAGAGCTGGAGCAGGTGGCTGGGGAGAGGGAGGTCTGGGCTTCTCTGCTTGGGCTGCTGCCTCCGCGACCCGGACCTCCGGAAAAGCGGTAGAAGATGGATGGATGGATGGATCTAGTACAATGCCAAGGTATTTGAATTCTGTAGCTAAACTGATGTCATGATCATGTATATTAACTTTAAAACGTTGCAGGTTACATTTTTTTGATTGAAAAGCACATTGAGACTGTTTTCTGAAGGTTCAGCAATAGATGGTTATCCTGTGATACAGGATACATAAACAATTGTTCACTGTATTTATTGTAATCATATACAGTAAGCTATGTACATGGAATGTTATGAACACAGACAGACTCTCTTTTGCCATCTGTAGTGCATGTACAGAGCAATAATAATAATAATGAAAGCACCAAGGTGCTGATGCCGCTGAGCATGTGGCATGGTAGCATGGGGGGGGGGGGGGGGGTTGTAAAAAGTCCCACTGCCACTTCTAGTGTGCGGTAATAGTTATTGCAATAGCATTTTTCTCAGCTGCATTGATGGTAAAGGTGAGTTAAATTTGCGCTTATTTTGAAAACAAGGCCTTATCTTGAAATAGTGACAAATTAAAAGTCCAGAAAATATGGCGATACACTGATACAAGCCTTTAGTTCCACTTAATTTTGACTGGACGAGCTGAAACAGATGGACAGAACCACACACAGACACAGTGAGTGACTGCCATATACCTCTGTTCACTGACACATAATAATGCCAGTTGAAAGAATGACGTCATGCCTCTGTCCTCAACTCCAAAATCTGATGATACTAGTCATACTTTTTAAATGATGAATCATGATATTCCAATTTACTGAGAAGCATCAGTACGTAGTACACACTAAACAGTACAGAATTTGATAAACCACAAAAATGCCATGGTCTGGAGTAAACAAATGCAAATGGTGCAATAAATCATTGAGGACTATGATGTACAGCTTTTACTCTGTATATCATAAACAATAATTAGCTTTTTATGGTATAGCCACAAAGACCATTTTGCACCAAGGGAAATTCAGATTCTCAGGAAAATTGCTCCTTTTCAATTAATCATTAATCGACTGATAAAGTGAACTAACAATTAATGAATATGCAGATAACTTGTGTCCGTCCTTGTAATCAGTGATTATTGAACTAGGACACACTGGATGTTCATTACCTTATTAAGAAATGTCAGCATGAATGTCAACCATGGGCGAGCCTAGCCCTTTTTTCAGGGTGCTGCAGCACCCCTAAATTGCGACTCGGCACCCCCAATGACTGGAGTAAGAAAAGTCATTAAAATGTTAGTTTGTCTTTGACAAGCTGAAACAATATCCAAAGATAGTCAGCAGTTTGTGGTTTACACTTTTTAAGAATAAAAATGAAAATGAAAGGGTCTTCAGAGTGGAGCAGTTTTATCGGCACCTTTTTTTCTGCCCGATACAGATTCAACAGTGATGCACAGATAAAAACAGTCATGGTGACGTTACAGCCCCAATTTACATGTCAGTCAGTCCACACAACAAGCAGCTTGTATTTCTCACAGAAATGCATGCTCTGTGATTAAACTTGATCTGTATATAGTTAGGATTAGGTACAAAAGGGCTCTTAATAGTATCTGGAACACCCCCACCACCACTTACAGTACAACAGATGCAGCCTTATCCACCTTACCAGGACATTTCAGTATTTCTTCTGCAACACAGTGAAGTGTGGTGAACATGTTTAGAGTGGATAGTCATGCCTTACATTATTTGAAAGTTTAAAATTAATCTATTTGGTTATTAAAACAGATTTGAGATACAACCATAACACTGGAATGAAACAGAGCATCAGACGAGCTAGTGCAGCATAGCAATATAGCATTTACTCACCAGTGAAGCTTTCTTGGAGTCCTGTAATTAATAATAGTGTTTTGTATGGAAAATACCTGGGTGAAGGATGAGGCAAGATGGACTAGGCGAACATAGCTTTATTGTTGAACTACTGTATATACAATGCAACACACAGCAGGCACCAGTGTGGGTATCCAGCAAAGAGGTCGCAATATGGATGCCCCCTGCTTTATATAGGGCAATGCAGTGACGTGACGGGAAGTGCAAGTCACCACACTGCACTTCACAATAAAGGTGCCGTTTTTTTTACATATAACAGATAGTCCAACAAATATGGTCCAGTTTTATTGCAAAAGGTCCAATAGATCCATTTGAGTAAGATTTATTGTCCATCTAGATGGTTACAGGGGAAAATGTCCATAAAATTGCAGCATTGTTTGGAATCCAGCCGGTTAACTTTCTACTTTTTTGTGTTTACGCGCTATAAAAAAATACATTTCCCATAGTGATAGTGATGTAAACAGAAGCCCAAAAGACTCACATGACAGTCTCTATTTGACTGATGCCTCATTTGACCCAATAGGCCTTTCCTTTGTATTGTCCATACTGAATGAGTGCCTACTTACCACGAAGGAGCAGCCCCACATCTAACACAAACAAAACAAGCCAACTGCAGCTGAGTATGCTGATTATGGATGTGTCGTGTAGCCAGTTAACTTCTGAACTTAATGATACCTCATAGGGCTGGGTTGGTTACACACGCCCACTATAAAGTCTGTGTGTCTCCCATGCGTAATGATCGGTTGCTTCCACAAAGCTGAGTCACTTCTACCTACCTTGTGTGTAATGTTAATGCTTTACTTTCTCTCTGTCATTACTACTGACAGTGTACCTGGATATGGGGAAAGATTGCTCTGAGTGTCACCCCAAGATGACACTTCTATGTTGAAGCATTCAAAAGTTCTAAACGTTCTTCCAAGGTATATGCCAACCTGTGTCAAAAATCCACCTGAAAGCACCTAGACAGGTGAGTGCTGAAGCTAGCCTTTAGCTAATGCTAATTCAAATTAGGTCACATATCAAAAAACTGAGAACAAAGACTGCAACTGTAACTCCTCCTGATGATTTCCTGAGATAATGACAGCAACTGGGGCAGTTTGCTGGGACACTACAGCCATGGGGGTCTTAGACAGTGCAATCAGCCATAGCTGAGACTTAAGAGGGGAACAGTGAAGCCCCAACCGGGTTGCCAGGTCCTTAGAAATAAAATTTTGCTCAGCCCCTGAGTCGATTAATGCCTGTATGGGAATTTCTTTATGTTCATGTAGAAAACGAATGGGGAGAAGGAGTCTAGATAGGGGATTAGGCTGGGGTGAGTCCGTGAGTCCCCCTACTGTGACAGACAGACTCCCCCTTTTGGCCGAAGCTGGCAAGACGCTACCTCATGCTCCTCGCTCCCGCAATAGAGGCATAACCCTAACTCACGGCGGTACTGTTTCTCCGCCGGAGTCAACCTAGACTGTCCTACTACCATAGGTTCCGGGGTCACAGAAGAGTCAGAAGGTGGCAGAGCCAATAGGGAGGTTTGAGGGGTGTAATGGTACTGAGCATGAAAGCTGAACATAAAGTAATACATTACGGCTGAAACAGGTACGCTGGGGGACGAAACCCAAACAGCAAATAACAGCTGGCACAGGAACGCTGGGGGACAAAACCCAAGCAGCGAATAATGGTGAGAATATGTGTGAAACACAAACAACGATACAACAGAAAGTAATGACGAGGACCCAACAATGGAATGAGGGAGTGAAACCCAATAAATAGAAACTAACATAATGAGACTATTGAGCAATAGCCATGACCAATAATGAGTAACATAAGGACAGGCTGTGCAAAAAAGGAAGTAAACAAACACTGTCAAAATAAAAGCCAATTCAGGAACGAATTATAAACAGGAAAACCCAGACACAAATGTACTGATGATAGAAAATAATAATGAAATTGAGATGGAAGTAAACCCCTAATGATGATAAGGATGAAGACAGATAACAAATACAGATGACACCAAAGTGTGGCCTGGTCTGGCCCAGCCCAGCCCACCACAGTAATTCAGCCACATTCAAGGGTTTTCGAGCATGAACTGCCTTTTTAAGGTCATGTCACAGCATCTCAATCAGGTTCAGGTCAGGACTTTGACTAGGCCACTCCAAAGTCCTCATTTTGTTTATCTTAAGCCATTCAGAGGTGGACTTGCTGGTGTGTTCTGGATCATTGTCCTGCTGCAGAACCCAAGTGCGCTTCAGCTTGAGGTCACAAACAGATAACTGGACATTCTCCTTTAGGATTTTTTGGTAGACGGCAGAATTCAAGGTTCCATTTACCACAGCACGCCTTCCAGGTCCTGAAACAGCAAAACAGCGCCAGACCACCACACTACCACCACCATATTTTACTGCTGGTATGATGTTCCTTTTCTGAAATGCTGTTTTACTTTTACGCCGGATGTAACGGGACACACACCTTCCAAAAAGTTCATCTTTCGTCTCATCAGTCCACAGAGTATTTTCCCAAACGTCTTGGGGATTATCAAGATGTTTTCTGGCAAAACTGAGACCAGCCTTTATGTTCTTTTTGCTCAGCAGTGGCTTTCGTCTTGGAACTGCCATGCAGGCCATTTTTGCCCAGTCTCTTTCTTATGGTGGAGTCTGGAGTGAGGCCTGCAGTTTTTTGGATGTTGTTGTGGGGTCTATTGTGACCTTTTGGATGAGTCGTCGCTGCGCTGTTGGGGTAATTTTTGTCGGCCGGCAACTCCTGGGAAGGTTCACTACTGTTCCATATTTTCACCATTTGTGGATAGTGGCTCTCATTGTGGTTCACTGGAGTCCCAAAGCTTTAGAAATGGCTTTATAACCTTTTCCAGACCGATAAATCTCAATTACTTAGTTTCGCATTTGTTCCTGAATTTCTTTGGATCACAGCTCGATGTCTAGCTTTTGAGGATCTTTTGGTCTACATCACTTTGTCAGGCAGGTCCTATTTAAGTGATTTCTTGATTGAGAACAGGTGTGGCAGTAATCAAGCCTGCGTGTGGCTAGAGAAATTGAAGTCAGCTTTCCAAAGACTTGCTAAACCACAGTTAATTTATGTTTTAAGAGGGGGGGGCAAACACTTTTTCACACAGGGCCATGCAGGTTTGGATTTTTTTTTACCCTTAATAATAAACACCTTCATTTAAAAACTGCATTTTGTGTTTACTTGTTTTATCTTTGTCTAATATTTAAATTTGTTTGATGATCTGAAACCTGTGAGTGTGACAAACATACAAAAAAAATGAGAAATCAGGAAGGCGGCAACTGTATGCACAAGCGAACAATCAGATTTTTTTCACCCCCCCCCCCCCACCCCACAAAAAAAAAAAAATCAAATGTTTTGTTCACCTTGGCTACGGGCACACAAAGGTTGCTGATTTCACACACTGCTATGTCGCAGACCCAGCTGCTTACAAACTAAGCTTCTGGACCAGGAGTCAGCAACCTGTGGCTCTAGAGCTGCATGCAGGTCTTTAGCTCCCATGTTGTGGCTCCCTGCAGTCACACCTTAAAACACATGGAAATTAATGCAGGTCATTTTAATTGTTTTATTGTTCAAATTATTGTATAATGGATGCATTTTTCAATTGAAATGCATGCTTTTATGAATGTAAAATATATATTAGATTATTTATTATGTTGTCGGCTGTGTGGCAGCTGTGGCGCAGGTGTAGTGTGGCCGACTACTAACTGGAGGGCCAAGGGTTCGATTTCCACTCTGTCTGCAGTCTGCATGTCAAAGTGTCCTTGAACAAGACACTGAACCCCCAGTTGCTCCTGGTGGGTCAGGCCAGCACCTGTGTATGGCACCTCCACCGGCACCGGTGTGTGAATGGGTGGAGAGCAGCATCTGTAAAGCGCTTTGGTCATCCAGAGATGAGAAAAAGCTCTATATAAGTAAACACCATTTTCACTTGTCAACTGTATGTGTCACATCTGACAGCTGCTCATATGCACGGAGCTGCTGAGCCTCACCGTGCATATGGAGACCACAAAGAGCCTAACAGCTTCCTGGTTAGCCTCCCCCACCCTCGGTAAGACATGGACAAACTCAAAGAAAGTAAAATCACTGAGGAAAATAGTTTTATTCAGTGTGAACAGATTCATTTACATTCATGTATGCTTATTATGTGATGAGGATTTCTCCACAACAACACAAACAATGAAAAAAAAGCAGCTCGAGTGAAGGAAAGATTTACAAGATAGTGGTGAGACCTACTATTATGTATGTTTGGAGACAGTAGTGCTGACAAAAAGACAGGAGGCAGAGCTGGAGGTCGCAGAGTTGAAAGTGTTAAGATTCTCATTGGGAGTCACTCAGAGGGACAGGATTAGAAATGAGTATATCAAGGGGACAGCTCAGGTTGAGCGGTTTGGAGACAAAGTAAGAGAGGCAAGGCTGAGATGGTTTGGACATGTGCAGAGGAGGGATAGTGGATATATTGGACAAAGGATGTTGAAGATGGAGCTTCCAGGCAGGAGGAAAAGAGGAAGACCACAGAGAAGATTCATGGATGTAGTGAAGGAGGACATGGAGAGGGTTGGTGTGACAGAGGAAGATGAAGGGATAGGGTGAGATGGAGACATGATCTGCTGTGGAGACCCCTAAAGTGAGCAGCCGGAAGAAGAAGAAGATTGTTAGTGCAAAGGGGAAGGTAGAATGATGGAGAAGGAGAGAGGGAGAAAGTGTAGGAAGAACCATGTTAGAAAATAATAATAATAAAAATAATAAATCTTAGCTCCTAGAATCGCCCCGATGTCAGCATAAGCTGAGGTGGACCATCCAACCTGGCAGTCACCCAAAACACTCAAGAAAGAAATGGAGTGCTGTGGAATGGCCCAGTAAAAGTGCAGCTGTTTATTCTGCTGAGATGCTGTGGGTAATTTAAAACCGGGTGTATATGCAGTAAACCCCTAAAACGCCACAGCAGAGTGTGGTATTGAAGAGAAGCAACATTTTTCTGCCAGTCTGGCTCAGTGGTAACAAGAAATGAGGTGAATTCAGCAACAGCCAAAGTGGCTGGTGATTTCTATCAAATTCTACCATCCACGTTCTTATCACCATCCATCCTTTTGTAATTGGAGTTTTATGTGTACCATTTGTCTTGCTATAATAAAAGAGAAAGATAATACTAATACTGTTTTCATGTCCTTGAATAATTTTCAAATTTTCATTCTCTTATAACTCTCTAAACTCACAAAAACCCTAGCAGTAGTAAAAACCTGAACAGTCTTTTAACAAGACAAACTCTGACACTAATGTGTAAGCATACATACAGTCTGAATATACAGTCTGACTAGATTCATCCAAATCTAGCCAGTCACGTCCCTCCACACTGCTGGCTGTCCCCGTGTCACTGAAAAATCACTTTTTTATTAATTTTTGAGTCATGAGTTGTGTTCTCTTGCACAGGCCCTCTGCCATCACCTGGTCGATTCACCTGCAATATAATGCCACTTTTTTAAAGGTCATTGGCTGGCTTCTTTCACCCTCCACTGGCTGTCATTTCTTCAGCCCAGTGTCACCTAAAAAATGTGCAAATGCATGGTTTTTCACTCCGAGAAAATATGTGGAAAAAACATTTTTCATGTGCACTGGATGTGTGACATTTACTATACGCCTTTAAGAAATGTGTCTGTCTTCCACTTTCTCTTTTGGGCTCTTTCTTTCTCTTTAACCATTAGAGGTGATGCCCAACCCAAACATTTCCTAATCTTAACCATTAGTGGAGTGAACAATGTAAAAACAAAACAGAAGCAAACCAAAAAAAGTCAATAAACGCACAAAAAAGTGATGAACATCTCAGTGTGAGACATGAATTCATGGCCGGTTTGTTGAAACCTCTGGTACGTAACCATCCACCGTCCCCACCAGCCGAATGAGTGTTTAAGGCTTGTTAAAATAGGTGTGGTGTGTGCACTGAATTCACACATGTGCAGTAAGTGAAAGTGTTACTCATGCATTTCTCAGGGGTGGAAAACATGTATTTGTATGGTGTTTAGTGAGATCAGATTGGATTTCTTCTTGACGGCACCAAAATGGGTTATCGCCACCTACAACTCTGGAGTGTAACAACACTACTGATGTTGAAAATCAAAAGACTATACTGTGTGTTGAGGCCTTTCCATTAAATTATTCTTTCCAGGAGGAAAGCCCCGCCCTTTTTTTACTCACCACAGTGGCTGGGAGTTTCACCAGTTACACCAGCCGCTTAACAAATTCACTCCTGTTTGGCTGGTGGCCGGTGTTAACAGCAAGCCCTGCTAGAAATACCACTAGTTGTTAGGGCATAGGTTTCCTGAATTTTCTCAATTGTGATTTGGCATCTTGCTAATTACTTGTGTTAAACAGTGGATGAGTGCAAACTCATCCCTGTGAGTTTGCACATTTAATAAAGGAAAAACTCCAACATAACAACAGACACTAAACTTACAGAGCAGGAGATTTGGGGAATAATGATATGTGGAAACGCCAGAGGTATGGGGTTCACGTCCGGGGAAAAACAGAGGAACAGCCTGGCCTGACCCAGGCTGGGCGTACAGAAATGCCAGGGGAAAAGAGAAACAAACCGGATGGAGCGCACCCATTGGAGAACAAAAATGACAGGGGATATCTGTCCGGACAAACAGTATGTCCAGTATACAGTAAACAGTATACTGTTTGTGGCATACTGCGTTGCAGCCGGACTTAAATAGGGCAAAGGGAATTAACAACAGATTAATGGCAGGTGTGGGTACATGAGCGAGAATAATCAGAGCAAACAGTGACAGCTTTGACATCCTGCGAACCTGCGCTCAACACGAAAGTAACACAGGTGCTGTCAGTGTAAAGCTGACTATGAATAAGGGGAGATACAAAATAAAGCACAGACCAGAAAATATAACGAGGAGAAATGACCCATAAGGCAGGGACAAGATAAATACACCAAACTGGAGTCAAAATACTAAAAAGGACAAAAAGTAAGTTGAGGGAAGGCTTATGTCTACACAGGAGAATAATAATAATAGAAAACTGGCTGGTAATAGGTGCATGAGAAAAACAACAAGATAATAGACACAGAAATGGGAACAGAAACTTTCATAAGCAGAACAATAAACTCAAATACATAAGACATCCAAAACCAACCAGAATAAATGCTAAACTGAAGTGGGGAAATGCAGAAAATAATCGGACTAAATAAAGGAGTGTGAGTACTGTTCCCCAACCGTGCTCCACATCATGACATATAGTACCTGCAAGTGTGACACGTCTAATGCCCTCCGCGTATTACACCCGTAGTTACTATATACATTGATACTGTATGACCTTGAGCGTAATATTGCTTTTATACAAGAGTTCCTCAAGCACAATTTATTAAATGACAGCAATACTGGGCAAAATATTATGATTTGTTTGTTTAACCAGTTAGTTTGCACAGCTGAGAAAAATAGTCCCTTCTAAATGTAGCCAGCAACTGTTGCTAAACATCCCAATCAGCATAAAGACGTCTATTGTTATTTCACACACATGTAAACAAATTAAATATTGTTAAGTGCATGCTAGCAATTTGGCTTTGGCACACTTCGCTTACCTTTTCTTGGCATCTTCAGATGAAATAAAGAGTCCATCACCACAAAGGTGTTGTGGTTTGTTAATCGAGACAATAAATCCAACTGTAGCACTGCCAATTTCTTTTTAAACGACGTGAAATAGCTTAATGATGTTTATACAAGGGCAGACAGTAAACTGAATAAAGTTTTTTCAAAAGGGTGGGACTTCCGGGCCAGGTAAGATTCCTTTTCAAACAGTGCCTGGCTGTGGAAATTAAGGTATCCAACTCAGTACTGCAATTGTCACTGAGAGTTGACAGTAAATTACTGTTAGTAATTAATGGTTACATGAACACCTTTAAAGTGGAGTGAAACATATCCAGTGAAACATTGGAGTGTAATTATAGTGGAACAGTAACTCCTGGAATCCCTATTGTCCAATCAAATTGCTTGTTTGGAACTAACTGTTGTATAAAATGTGACAGAAGATGAATGAATGAATAAATGAATGAATGAATTTATTCGGCAATAATAATAATAAACACATACAATACAATGAGAATACACAAAAGAACAACCGAAAAGGTGTAGGCTGAAGCTAGTGCTTATATGGTGCCTACCCCGTTACAATTTTAAAATCAATAACATAAAAATTTAAGTCTTACCCAAAATCAACAAAGAAAATCAAATAGAACAAGTAGACAAAAAACCCTTTAAGTTATTACAAATTTATCTCCCAGCATTTACAGTGAGATACTGGGAGATTTTCTCATCTTTGTACAATTTTTTGAATTGCTTCAGAGTTGAACATGTTTTAATATTTTCAGAGCAACAGTTCCACAGTTAAACTCCAGTGACAGACATGCAATGATACTTTGTATTTGTTCTAATCTTTGGCTTATTAAAACAGAGTTACCTCTTAGCTCATATTTGCTTTCCCTTTTTTAAACAGTCTCTGAATATTTACAGGTAATTGGTTATTTGCTTTGTACATGATTTGAATGACATTATAATCTACCAGATCTCTAAATTTAAGAGTATGTAATTGAATGAATATTGGATTTGTTGGTTCATGGTAAGGTTTCTTTGATACAATGTGTACAGCTTTTTTCTGTAGTAAAAAGATTAAGTTTGTGTTTGTTTTGTATGTGTTTACCCAGATCTCCACACAGTATGTCATAAAAGGAACTATCAGTGAATTATCCATCCATCCATCCATCTTCTACCGCTTTTCCGGAGGTCCGGGTCGCGGAGGCAGCAGTTCAAGCAGAGAAGCCCAGACTTCCCTCTCCCCAGCCACCTGCTCCAGCTCTTCAGAGAGGATACCAAGGCGTTCCCAGACCAGCTGGGAGACATAGTCTCTCCACCAAGTCCTGGGTCTGCCCCGGGGTTTCCTCCCAGTAGGACGTGCCTGAAACACCTCAAGTGGGAGGCGTCCAGGAGGCATCCTAATCAGATGCCCATACTGGCTAGCGTCTGGTGGCCGGGTTTCCACCCATGTGACCCGGCCGGGCTCAGCCCGAAGGAGTTACATGGGTCCGCCCTCCAGTGGGCTCACCTCCTGCAGGAGGGATCATGGGGGTCTGGTGCTATGTGGATTAGGTGGCGGTCAAAGGTGGAGACCTTGGGGGACTGATCCCAAGCTTTCTAAACTGGCTTTTGATACGTGGAATGTCAGTCAATTATATAAAATGCAAAGAGATTTCTGACACAGGAGATCCCTAACTTTATACAGTACGGCAATGGATTTAGACATTTTAGTTTTGACATAATTTATGTGTGATTTCCAGTTTAGTTTGTTATCAACAATGACCCCTAGCAACTTGGTTTCGAAAACTGTGTCAATTTCAACATTGTTTATTTTAATTTTTCTGTGATTATGTAATTTGCGGTTTCAAAATATTATACATTTTGATTTTCAAAGGTGAATAGATAATTTATTGGCAGTGAACCATTGATTGATTTGTTTAAGTTCATTTTCTACTGAATCCAGATGCTGCTTAAGATTTTCTCCACTACAAAAAAAAAAAAGATCAAGTGTATTGTTCATAATTTTTATAAAGAACGAAATATTTACCGAGGTGTTCTAATTTTTTCACAGAACTGCACATTAACTTTCTAAAAGCAAGTTAATGTTAAAGCCAGCATGTTTAAGTTCAGCTGAATCAAATGTAGCTGCTTAAATAGTTGTTGTACTACAGCCAAAAAAACCCTGAGACAGTTATTTGCCATTGTTGCCTGCTGTTTTGCACAGTTATCCATTCAGCTATATGCATTTCGGCTGCCAGAGGAAACCACTTTCTGTAGCACCACAGCATCCGTCCTCCTCGTTAAAGCCAAGCTGCCCTGGTGGTGAGACATGAACCTCACGCAGGAGTTCCAAATTGCCCCTGAGGCAGGTGAGCCCTGCGGTGCAGGTGAGCCCCACGGTGCAGCTCGTCCACAGGGCTCCGTGGGCCAGGGCTTCATTCATCACAGTGCTGACACATTCCTGCTGTCTGCCCGAGGCTCACACTTGCACACATGCAGGCACAGACACAGCAGGCTGCTGTACTCCCACACAGTGCCATGCGGTCAAACTGACAACCCCACTCACCCCAGACACACTGAGTCCATTCTGTTTATTAGCTGGAGGTGAAGAACTCTGGGATTCAGTGTCAGTTGTTCTTAGGAGATAGATGGCTAAGCAATGTGGAAACTTAGATATTTGAAGTGTGTTAGGAATATATCTCAAAGAATGCTAAAGCCTTGCTCAAGCACAGTCGGGTCAACATAAACTGCTCCAATATCCATCCATCCATCTTCTTCCGCTTAATCCTTTTCGGGTCGCGGGGGGGCTGGAGCCTATCCCAGCATCTTTGGGCGAGAGGCAGGGTCCACCCTGGACAGATCTCCAGTCCATCGCAGGGCCAACACAGAGAGACAGACGACCATTCACTCTGACAGTCATACCTAAGGACAATTTAGAATCCCCACTTGATGCCAATTAACCTAACTTGCATGTGGGAGGAAATCGGAGAAATCCCGGAGTAAACCCACGTGGATACAGGGAGAACATGCAAACTTCACATAGATCACTGTTGGTCGGTGGTTGGGATCGAACCCAGGATCCCCCGGCCAAGGGTGAGTTGCTGTGCTGCCGCAGTGCTAACCACTCCAATATTTTATTTATTTTTTATTCAGTTACTACTTTCTTCTTCCTCCTGATCTGGCTGCTACCTTTAGAGGGCCATCACACTGAGGTAGTTCTCAGTAGGTTCTGGAAAATTTGACAGAACAGGGGTAAAACTGAGTGATAAGGGAATGGATGTTGTTGACACTTATTACAATCTGATAAAGAACCCCATGGCCGGGAAGGGTGCTCCAGAACTATCAGTAAGTTCAAAAATTTCTCCACACTTCTGTCTGGAAAAAAAAGACTGAATGAGGATGTACTGCAAACGGAACTGCCACACTTTGAATGTGATAGAAACGTGCTGAGAACAAGCAAAATGTGGTACTGTGGAGAGAGGAATAATCAGGCAGAGCGGTCCAGAGCAAAGCAGGCTTTATTAATTTCTCTCTCTCATATTTCTCCAGAATCACAAGCATCAGAAAGAGTCACAGGTTGCAGGCACCTCTCCTTTTAAAGCATACAACCCGCTCAGTCACCTGTGGTGCTGCAGCAACATGAAAGACTTTGCAATTCCCATTTTCTTTGTCACTGTTTGCATCAACACACCAACCGCCGTATCAACACACAAACCCCCCCATGACCATTCCATCTGAGTGAAAACATACTGAGTGGCTTCTCCCCCCCCCCCCCCCCCACACACACACACAAACTCAGGCTGAGCCTCAACCCTCATGTCCTTTGGGCTTCAGCCTACATCCGTAGCGGCTGTAATGGGGGTGGGGTGGGGCTGTGGTTCCGAGGCGCTGCTGTGCCGGTAGGGGGCTCCTGGGGGTGCGTCCGTCTGTGGGGGGACATTGGGAGGGGGGAAAACATCTTTAGCATGCCATTGTGACTGACCTGATGAGCCATGTACCTGGGGAGTTCTCAGTGGGGGTCGTCCGCGCCGAGGAGCTCGGGCCAACACCACCTGCTCAGCTGCTAAAACGAAAGCGGGCTTAAGCCTGTCTATACAGACTGTTTCCCTGCGTCCTCCCAAGTCTAACACAAAATGTTTCTCCCCGGGTTCCAGCACTCTGAACAGGCCATCATAGGGCAGGTGTAAGGGGGTCCGGTGGGCATCGTGCCTGACAAATACGAACGCCGCATCCTTCAAGGCCTTTGGCACAAAAGCATGTGGAAAACAGTGGTGGCGTCCCTGCCACTGTCCTATGCGGTGAAAGCGGGAATGGATCGGTGTTTGGCGCGGAGCTGTCAGACAAAAATTCCCCTGGGAGCTGCAGCGGCTGGGAAAAAAACAGCTCTACTGGGGAGGGCACCAAATCTTCCTTCGGTGCTGAACGCAACCCTAATAGAACCCACAGCAACTGGTCCACCCAATTTGCATCCATAAGCGAAGCCCTGAGCGCCACTTTAAGCGACCTATGGAAACGCTCGCATAACCCATTGGTCTGGGGGCTGTACGAGGTTGTGCGATGAATTGTGACACCCAGGCTCCGGGCTGTGGTGGACCAGAGGTTGGAAACAAACTGCGGGCCCCGATCGGACGTGATATCCGAAGGAGCGCCAAAACGTGCCACCCATGTCGTCAAAAAAGCATGTGCAACCTCTGCGGACGCGGTGGAAGCTAGCGGAACTGCTTCGGGCCAGCGCGTGGTGCGGTCCACCACTGTCAGGAGGTGCGTGAACCCCTGCGATGGCGGGAGGGGGCCCACAAGGTCCACGTGAATGTGATTAAACCTCTTAGCCGGGATATGGAACGGCTCCAAGGGGGCCTTTGTGTGCCTGTGCACTTTGGCTCATTGGCACGCTACGCAGGCTGCAGCCCACTCTTTCACCTGTTTGCGCAGGCTCGGCTAGACGAACTTCACTCCCACCATTTTGACTGACGCGCTCACTCCTGGTGCGCCAGGGAGTGAGCCGACTCAAAAACGTGGCGGCGCCAAGCACGTGGGACCACCAGGTGCGGGCAACCCGTGGAGACGTCACAGATTAGGGAGGGCCCCTGTCTTGCAGAACTCTGCTCTCCAGCCTTAACCCTGTTGTTCCAGACTGGAGCACGCAAACGTCCGCATCGCCGATCTGCTCAGCCAGCCATGGCCATGTAATCTATCCCCATGTAGAGTGGGGCCACTAATACACTCGAGAGGCAGTCCGCCACCACGTTGAGTTTACCGGCCACATGCTGAATGTCGGTCATAAACTCCAAGATCGCGGCCAGCTGTCTCTGCTGCCAGCCCGACCGTGGTTCCGAAACCTTGGCCATCGCGTACGTTAGTGGCTTGTGGTCCACAAACGCAGTGAAGGTGCACCCTTCCAGCCAGAACTGGAAGTGGTGTATGGCCAGATGGAGAGCCAGTAACTCCCTGTCGAATGTGCTGTATTTACGCTCACTGTCGTGCAAAGACCTGCTAAAAAAGGCAAGCGGCTGCCAATAACCGGTGACGTGCTGCTCCACGATGGTCCCTATGGCCATGTCCGAGGCGTCGGTAGTAAGCACTATCCAAGCCGCCGGGTCCGTGTGCGCCAGCAGTGCGGCGTTTGCCAGGGCTTAACCTCGGAAAACACCTGCTCTTGCTCAGGAGTCCAGTTGACTCTGTCCGCCAGTTTCCATTTCTTAAGCGCGGCGTACAATGGTTGCATAAGCTGGGCTGCGGGGGGGAGGAAACGGTTGTAAACCATCCCCAAGAACCCCTGCAGCGCCCTGACCATCCGAGGCCGGGGAAAATCTGCCACTGCGCACATTTTGTCCGGTAAGGGTATCGTGCCCTCCGGTGAGATGCGGTGGCCCAAAAAATCGATTCCCGTCACCCCGAACAAGCACTTCGCTGGGTTGATTATTAATCTGTGCTCCTCCAACCTCTGGAAAACTGTCTTGAGGTGGGCTACGTGTTCATCCTCGGACGCGCTGGCAACCAGGATGTCATCCAGGTAGACGAACACAAACGGCAGATCGTGCAACACCACATCCATCATGCGTTGGAATGTCTGCGCCGGGTCTTTTAACCCGAAAGGCATGCGTAAAAACTCAAAAAGACCAAACAGGGTTTTTACCGCCGTCTTAGGTATGTCCTCAGGATGCACCCAGACCTGGTGGTAACCGCGGTCCAGGTCTATCTTGGAAAAAATGCGTGCCCCGGCGAGGTGGCACGCACGGAAAAATACTGAATATGGGGGCTCGGGTAGCGGTCGTGCGCTGTGGTGTTGTTTAATCTGCGGAAATCTCCGCACGGTCGCCACAATCTCTCGGCTTTAGGAACCATATGTAGCGGGGATGCCCATTGGCTGTTTGAGCGTCTGATGATGCCCAACTTTTCCAAGTTGGCAAACTCCTCGTGTGCTATGGCCAGTTTAGCTGCGTCCAGGCGCCAAGGTCGTGCGAAAACAGGCGGCTCTGTGGTGGTAATGAAGTGCTCCACCCCGTGTTTAGTGACGGTCGCCCAAAAAGTCGGGACCGTGAGTGCTGGGAACTGGGTGAGCAGTGTGTGGAACTTACCCCCTGGAGCTGTGACGTTGGCTAGCATTGTTGGCCCGGCTCCTCTAGCTGTACATGGGAGAGAATCAAAAGTCATTGCATTAATCAGGCATCTGTTAGCCACATCGACTAGTAGACCGTGTGCACACAAAAAATCAGTGCCCAAAATGGGGAAGCTGCACGCCGCTATGACGAATGTCCATTGGTATGTACGGCCGTGCAAGGATACAGTCAGCATCCTCTCACCAAAAGTCTTAATGTCTGAGCCGTTTGCGGCCGTCAGCTCGGGGCCGTTAGTTCCTGCCAGCCAGTCTGCGTAAGACAGTAGGATGAGACTGCTTTGGGAGCCGGAGTTCACGAGGAACCGTCTCCCTGAGTGTGAGTCTGTCACATAGAGCAGCTTGCTCGCTTCACTGGCAGTCGCAGCTGCTACCGACTGTCGGCCCTGGCATTTCCCGAGTGCTTGAATTGGCACCGAGGCACGCATCGGCGTGTATCCTCTCCAAAACGGCAGTGGTAGAAGCAAAGTGTGTCTCTCCGGTGCTTATTGGCTTCCACTGCAACCACCGTCGTTAGCTCCTCACCCCCGCTGACCGTCTTGCTGGGTTCCGACTCCGCTGCGTTCACTGCGAGGGCTCTGGTGGTGAGGATAAACCGATCTGCCTCTTGCGCTAGTGCCCGGTAGTTGAGCGCGGCCAGCAGTGGCGAATTGGCAAGGATTGCCCTGGCCGCCGTCGGGAGGTTCCGGAGGAAAAGGTGGGCAAAGAGGAAATGCCTGTCATCTGTGCCCATCAATGCCAACATCTTCTCCATTAATTCAACCGCCGACCCGTCTCCCAACTTGGAGCGTGTCAGGAGCCTTTCCACTCTCTCGCAGTCTGAGAGCGTATAGCGCTGGGTCAGCGTGGTTTTGGGAGCCTCGTATTTGTCGTGGGCTGGGGCCGTTGGAGCAGGCTCACCACCTGCTGAGTTGTGAGTGCGTCCAGTGCTGCAACAACGTAGTAGTATCTGGTGTCATCTGCCATTATTCCCTGGAGCACGAACTGGGCCTCGGTGTGGAGGAACCAAGACTTCGGGTCGTGTAGCCAAAAGTCTGGGAGTTTGACTGAAATGGCACACGCGTTGCTGGCACCTCCAGTCCGGGTCGTCTCCGGGGTGTTCACCTTGAGTTCCATTGTGCGTAAAGGGTCACCAGTGTGGAGAGAGAAATAATCAGGCAGAGCGTTCCAGAGCAAAGCAGGCTTTATTAATTTCTTTCTCTCACATTTCTCCAGAATCACAAGCATCAGAAAGAGTCACAGGTTGCAGGCACCTCTTCTTTTAAAGCATACAACCCGCTCAGTCACCTGTGGTGCTGCAGTAACATGAAAGACTTTGCACTTCCCATTCTCTTTGTCACTGTTTGCATCAACACACCAACCCCCCATGACCATTCCATCTGAGTGAAAACATACTGAGTGCCTTCTCCACAGTATGGCATATTAACTAATTTTTTTTTTGTTATTTACAAAAGTATTTTTGTTAGAAAAATATATTTTTCATTTAGAAAAAAATATTAAAATTAAAATTAGTTTGTATCAGATATTATCCTGTTATATCTGCTGTCATTTTTGTTTTCTCCCCACTAACCGAAGGCCAACCTCAGAGTTTTGGTTTCAGTGCAACAGTTAAACCTTTTAGATAAAAATAATCATCAAATTTATAACCAAGGATGATTTAACAGACTGAAATAAATCCCTAAAATGATGCTTACCTTTGCTGAAAGATGAAAAAAATCACTGCAGAGCAGCTGCGACAAAAATGTTTGAAATCCAGTTTTGTGCAACATCACTTTTTTGTGGAACATCACATCACCTTTTTTTTTTCTTAGTTGAAGGCTAATCCTCTTCTAAATGTTGTAACTGAAGACTCCTTTTCAAATATTCTAACCAGCTGTCATGAAGTCAGATTTTTTATTGTCTGCAGTGTACAAACTTATTTATTTATGACTCATACATTATTTCAATTTTTAAAAAGCAAATACAGCTATACCTTTTGGAGGAGGAATGTGGCATTTATAGTTGTAGTTAATCCAAAGTCCCTCTGAGTAAAACTTCTACTTGTCGTCTGTTAGTTATGGTAATTAAAGCGACAAATATGAAAATAGTAGAAGTAATTGTATGTGTACAGCTCGAAGCAGTGGACGGGAATGAGAATTGGCAAGAATGTGGTGTCATTTGACTAGAACACAATGAGGATATCCATTTTTAATGTACTAGAGACTCATAGAGGATGCAGTGATAGTGTTCTGGACAGAGAAAGAACTAGTTTGATCAAGATCATTGCATTAGGAACTGTGTAACATCAATTTAGAACCGAGTGAAAAAGGTCAGAAAAAGGTTTTCACTGGGTAAGGACTGTGCTGAACTTGTCAATAACTGATTAGAAACTAATCAGAAATGAGAAGGACGTCTACTTTTCCTCACTTTTATCATTATAAAAACTGTCTACAGTTGGGATGAAAATGAGATGGACTTGTTTCAGAACCGTGTAACAACAAAGTAGTGTCGTATTTGAGGCATTTTTTTTGCCCCAGATTGCCCATTTTCACCCCATTTCATCAATTTCTTAGGACGGGCTAGGACGTTCTGAGAATGAGTTTGGCGTAATGGGCCCCTTAGGGGTCACCACAGCAGATCACCTGCCTCCATCTCACCCTATCCCTTGCATCATCTTTTCTCACACCAACCTCCTCCATGTCCTCCTCCACTACATCTATGAATCTTCTCTGTGGTCTTCCTCTTTTCCTCCTGCCTGGCGGCTCTATCTTCACCATCCTCAGTCCAATATCTCCACCATCCCTCCTTCGCACATGTTCAAACAATCTCAATCTTGCCTCTCTTACTTTGTCACCAAACTGCTCAACCTGAGCTGTCACCACTGTCTCACTGTCCTCATACATTCCTGCACCACCCTCACATACTTCTCTACCATTCCTGACTTCCTCATACAGTACCACACTTTCTCTCTTGGTACCCTATTGTATGCTTTCTCTAGATCCACAAAGACAAAATGCCACTCCTTCTGACCTTCTCTATACTTTTCCATCAACACTCTTAGAGCAAACATTGCATCTGCAGTACTCTTTCTTGGCATGAAAATGTGCTGCTGCTTTAAACCCTTTTCACTGCTCATTTTTGGTGGTCTGTTCAAACTCTAGGAGTCTTTTGATGGTATTATGTACTGTAGATGATGCAATAATCAAAGTATCCATTGTTCTCTTGTATGTACATATGTTTTATGTATGTATGTACAGTATGTATGTACTGTATTTTTTATCTCATTGAAATTATTTCACAATTTGTAGAAACAGATATACACTCCCCTTTAAGTTATTGGAACAGTGACACAAGTTTTGTTAATTTAGCTATTTACCAAAACATATTCAAGATACAGTTTTATAACTAATATGGGTTTAAAGCGCAGAGTCTCAGCTTTAATTTGAGGGTATTCACATAAAAATTAGAGTTATGGTTTAAGAATTTTTATATGTATATATTTTTATACAAATTCTCATTTTAGGGGCTCAAAACTAAGGGTGGATTCACGTTAGAATGTCTGGACCGATATTAACACACATTTTGAAAAATCAGAGAAATGAGTCCAAATGCCGGTGAAATTATGATCACAATCGGGATTTTTTTTTTAAATTCAGCACACACCAACTTTTACAAACATTTGAAAGCATTTGCCAGCATTGCATTAAATTTTCTATTAGTGGAAGCAAACTTTTGCAAACTTAGGCTAGCATATGTGCAGTGGTTGCCAACTTAGCAGGTCAACTTAAGCAAACGAATACTCAGTGTAGGTCAGCTGAGGTCAGCAACAGGCGGCGCTCATATATAGGTCAGCATTTGCGGAGGCTTCCTAGCATTCTGGACCTGCTTTTTGACTGTCCACATCTCCCTGTCTTCCTTCTTGGGCATACACTTTGTCAGTTTAATTATAATTCTGGCTTGGACTGAAGTTCACACTGCACTGATTTTGTTTTTTTGAGACAGAGACAGAGGACAGCGCGGTGGAGGAGTGGTTAGCACTGCGACAGCACAGCAACTCACCCTTGGCCAGGAGATCCTGGGTTCGATCCCAGCCCCCGACCAACAGTGATCTGTGTGGAGTTTGCATGTTTCCCTGTGTCTGCGTGGGTTTACTCCGGGATTTCTCCAGTTTCCTCCCACATGCCAAAAACATGCGTTAGGTTAACTGGCATCAAACTGGGGATTCTAAATTGTCCTTAGGTATGACTGTGAGAGTGAATGGTTGTCTGTCTCTCTGTGTTGGCCCTGTGATGGACTGGCGATCTGTCCAGGGTGGACCCTGCCTCTCGCCCAAAGATGCTGGGATAGGCTCCAGCCCCCCCGTGACCCGAAAAGGATTAAGCGGAAGAAGATGCATGGATGGATGGATGGATGGAGACAGAGACAGACTGAACAGCCTGGGGTAAGTCCTACATTTTCACTGAAGCAAGAAAAAGTTTATACAAAACTATGCCTCAAATGAATATAACATGACAATGTTTTTGTCATGGTCTGTGTGCTGACTTTGTCGGCACTCGGATTGTGTGGTTGTTTTCCGTTCTCTTCACAGACGCACCACTAAGCCTCCGGGCTTTTATTCTGACAGCGTCTCGGCGGGGCTTCCGGCTGTCAGAGAGGAGCTTCACCTAATGGTGACATCCCAATCAGCTGATTACCTTTCCGCAGCTGATTAATCTGTCAAAGCTCTATTTAAGGGAGCAGCTCTGTTTGCTCGGGGCTGCGACCTCGCTTGGATAATGCTGGTCTCCCCAACGTTAGACTGGAGTCCCTACTCTCCGGCTCCAGTCATCCTCTTTTCCTCGCCGCTTTCTGTAAGTTTATTCCTGTATCAGTGTTTCTCGTCAGTGCATTCTTGCCTTGTCCTTATTTGTGTTTTGCCCCTCGTGGCTCATTATTTTGTACCTTTTTGTCATTATTTAATAAATACGCAACTCACTGGTCGCCTATAGGGTCTCACTTGCGGTCCGTGAAGGCCACTCATGACAGTTTTGTTTTGTTGTTTTTAATTGTTTTAAATGTCCTTTACTTTTTGACATCACATCAGTGCTTTATGACCCCCAAATTTTGCAATGAGGAGATTTGTTTTCTTTTGGGCGTTCACATTTTTGGTGGATTATATATAGTTTTTGTTTTTTTATTCCCCCTTTTGCTTCTCTGGGCTTTTGGCATTCCAGCACAATGGACAGCAATACTGCTTCAGCATTTCTCCTGGATTTTTGATACATGGGGGGCGGCTGTGGTGCAAGTGGAGTGTGCCCAACTACTGATCGGAGGATCAGTGTGAAACAGAGTCAATAAAAAGCATTCCTACTTGGCTTGCCAAGTGGGTTGACCCTCTTGATGACACAGGTAAAGTGCCGGACTCTGGAGCGGGAGGTTGTGAGTTTGAACCCCCATTTGGGCATAACCACCCATCCCCTTGGCCACAATTGTAGGCAGGGTTCGATCCCAAAACCTCCAGCTCCAGAGTCCAGCACTCTACCTGTGTCGCCAAGAGGGTCGACCCACTCTGTTACAAATGGTTCGATTCCCACTCTGTCTGCAGTCTACATGTCGAAGTGTCCTTGAGCAAGACACTGAACCTCCTGGTGGGTCAGGCCAACGCTTGTGTATGGCAGCTCCACCACCATCAGTGTGTGAATGAGTGGATAGCAGGATCTGTAAAGCACCTTGGCCATTCTGAGATGAGCAGAAAGTGCTATATAAGTGGACACCATTTACATTTGCTGTGCTTTCTGTTGTGTCTGTGCATGTTTGAAAAGTGAGTTTTGTCTAAAAACATCTGACTTCCGCCAGCGTTTCAGTTGACGTTTGCCAATGGAGCCCCACTTAGCCCAGCCCTCAGGAACTTTTACAAACTAAGCATGACTTTCACCAATGTTTATTTCCAAATGTTGAAAATTTTCAACAAAGATGACGTTCGCTAGCATTCGCCAATGAACACCAACTATCATTAACTTTTACCAGCTTTTGCCAGCAGAGCCAGATGTTTGCCAAAACATCAGTAAATGTCGGTCCAAACAGTGTAAAGTGTGAATCCAGCTTTAATGGAACAATTGACTCAAAAGTTATTTCATGGGCTGAATGGGCTATTCCCTCATCAGTCTATCATCAATCAAGCAGGTTAAAGCAGGTCTTGAGTTAATTACAGGTGTGGCATTTGCATTGGGAAGCTTTTGCTGTGAGCTCACAACAAAGGGGCTCTCAATGCAAGTGAACCATCCCATCCTGAGGCTGAAATCAATCAGGGAAATAGTAGAAATGCTAGAAGGGGCTAAGTCAACATTTTGGCGCATTTTGAGAAAAAAGAGCACACTGGTAAGCTCCGGAACTCAAAAACGCCTGCATGTCCACAGAAGAAAACAGTGGTGGATGATCGCAGGATTCTTCCATGGTGAAGAAAATCCTTCACAACATCCAGTCAAGTGAAGAACACTCTCCAGGAAGTAGGTGTATCAGTATCTACGTCTACTATAAGGAGAAGACTTCATGAGCGCGAACACAGACTGTTCACCACAATGTGCAAACCACTACTCAGCCTCAAAACCAGAAAGGCCAGATTAGACTTTGCTAAACAAACAAACAAACAAAAAAACATCTAAAAAATCCAGGCCAGTTCTGGAATAGCATTCTTTGGACAGATGAAACCCAGATCAACCTGTACTAGAATGATGGGACGAAAAAATGTACAGAGAAGTCTTTTTCATGACCAAAAGCACACCACATCTTCTGTAAAACATTGTGGAGACATGACTTCCATTGGCACTGGGCAACTAAGGTTTACTGATGATATGACAGAAGACAGAAGCAGCTGAATGAATTCTGAAGTGTATAGGATATACTGTCTCCTCAGATTCAGCCAAATGCAGCAAAGTTGATTGGACAACACTTCACAGTACAGATGGAAAATGACCCAAAACATACTGTAAAAGCAACCCAGTGTCACGATCTGAGCGCGGGGGGATTCCTCCGTGCTCAGTCTTCTTACCTTCTTTTCATATTTGTACTGTGTTGTCATTTTGAGTTGCATTCCTGTCATTTTATCCTTGGTTGCTTTGTCACATATCCTGTATTGTATTTCAGTATGATTTATTTTCCCATTTACATTCATTATAGTTTGTTAATTACATTTTTGAGGTTACTTGTCTATATTTTCTGCCATCTCATTATATAAGATAAGATAAGATAAGATAAGATAAGCCTTTATTACTCCCACAATGGGGAAATTCCAGGATTGCAACAGCACAGGGATAGCAACACCCAGAGCAACAATCAAGAGGACAAGAAAAACAAGAGCAGCTAATATACATATGTACATATAAATAGATAAATATATATACACACAGTGCAGAGCATTGTAGCTAGATGGAATAAACAGCATAACCGTCTACTTAGTTATCCTACATAGTATGAATATGTACCCATACATATGTATGGGTACATATCCTCAGTAGGAACAGCCTGCGCTGTCCCTTCTTGTAGAGTGCATTGGTATTGTGTGACCAGTCTAGTTTATTGTTCAGATGAGCACCCAGGTACTTGTAGGATGTCACCATCTCGATGTCTGTTCCCTGTATGTTTACTGGTGCTGTGAGGGGTTGTCCTTGCCTGTGGCAGTCCACCACTAGCTCCCTAGTTTTCCTCGCGTTGATCTGGAGGCAGTTCCGATGGCACCAGTCCACGAAGTCCTGGATAAGTCCTCTGTACTCAGCTTCATCTCCGTTGGAGATGAGGCCGATGATTGCAGAGTCATCAGAGAACTTCTGTAGATAGCAATGTGTTGTGTTGTGTGAGAAGTCCGCAGTATAAAGGGTGAACAGGAAGGGAGCCAAAACCGTTCCCTAGGGGGCCCCCGTGCTACAGATGATCGTGTCGAACACACAGTCCCGGGTTCTCACAAACTGTGGCCGGTTAGTGAGGTAGTCAAGGATCCGTGGTGACAGGTGCTGGTCCACCCCTGCGCACAGCAGCTTGTCCTTCAGGATCATTGGTTGGTTGGTGTTGAAAGCACTGGAGAAGTCAAAGAACATGATCCTCACCGCATTCCTGGGCTTCTCCAGGTGGGACAGAGAATGGTGAAGGAGGAAGATCACTGCATCCTCCACCCCAATGCCATGCTGGTAGGCGAACTGGAGTGGATCCATCGCTGGTCCCACCAGGGTGCGGAGGTGAACAAGGAGCAGTCTCTCCAGGGTCTTCAACATGTGGAACGTCAGGGCCACTGGCCTGTAGCTGTTCAGGTCTTTGGGGTGGGAAGTCTTTGGTACAGGTACCACACAAGATGTTTTCCACAACTGTGGTACACTGCCCAGCTTCAGGCTCAGGTTGAAGATGTGCGCCACAATCCCACACAGCTGGTCTGCACAGGACTTGAGGAGCTTTGCGCTGATGCCGTCCTGTCCCGACGCCTTCCTCGCCTTGATCTTCCTCAGCTCCGTCCTCACCTGGGTCTTAGTGAGGGTCATGTTGGGGGGCTATGTGTTGGGAGTGGGGGGTGTTGGTGGAGTGGGGTGTGGGCAGCAGGGCTCGATGTCTTTAGAGGCAGCAGTGGTTGTTGTGCAGTCAGGGGGGGGGGAGAGCAGTTTGTCAAACCTATTAAAAAACAGGTTCAGATTGTTCGCCCATTCTCTGCCCCCTGTGGCCTGGGGGGAGGTATTCTGGAGCCCAGAGATGGTTTTAAGGTTTCTCCAGACCCCGCCGATGTCGCTCTGTTGCAGCTTGTCCTCCATCTTCTTCCTGAAGCTGTCCTTGCTTTCTCTGATCTTCCTCCTCAGCTCCCTCTGTACGGACTTCAGCATCTCCCTGTTCCCCGACCTGAAGATCCTCTTCTTATCTCTCAGAAGTGTTTTTATCTCAGGGTTGATAAAGGGTTTGTTGTTCGAGCAACACCGTATGGTCTTGGTGGGTATGGTGTTGTCCACACAGAAGCTGATGTAGTCCGTGATGGTGTGAGTGAGGCCATCAATGTCCTCACCATGTGGATCGCAGAGCTGCTCCCAGGCAGTGGTTTTAAAACAGTCCTTTAGAGCGTCCGTTGCCTCCTCAGACCATAACTTCACTGTGCGCATGACCGGAGGTTGTCTGTGCCCTAGGGGTTTGTACACCAGCAGGAGATGAACCAAGTTGTGATCCGATGTCCCGAGTGGGGGGAGTGGTGATGAGGTGTACGCCTCCTTAGTGTTTGCATAGAATAAGTCCAGTGTTTTATTGTCTCTGGTGTGGCATGTGACATACTGGGTGAACGTGGGTAGAATGGGAGACAGTGAAATATGGTTGAAATCGCCTGAGATGAGGAGAAGAGCATCTGGGTGCTCTGTCTGCAGCTTGCCAGTTACTGAGTGGATGACGTCACACGCTGTCCCAGTGTTCGCCGTCGGATTTGCATAAATAACAATGCAGATCATGTGTGAGTATTCCCTCGGGAGATATGTAGGCCGCATGCTAACAGCTAGAAACTCCATGTCTTTGTTGCAGTGTTGTTGTTTAACCGTGATATGTCCCGGTCTGCACCAGTTGTTATTGACATACATCATCACTCCTCCGCCCCTTGCTTTCCCACTGTCTGGTGTTCGGTCTGCCCGTATTGCGTGGAAACCCTCCAGTTCAATGTTAGCATCTGTTGCTAGTTCTGTTAGCCACGTCTCCATAAATAGCATCAAACTACTCTCTCTGTATATGCTCTCATAGCGAGAGATAGCCGCTAGCTCATCTGTTTTACTGAGTAGCGATCGTACATTCCCCATAATAACGGATGGGAGGGCGGGTCTGTACCTTATATTCCTCACCCGCCGTCTTACTCCAGCTCAACAACCACGCTGTTTCCGTCTTATTTCTCTCGGTATGTCGAGTTTTTGCATTAGCATCGTGGGCCGGTTAAGTGCTAACAGCTGGTCCCTATTGTACTGCCTCCTACAAGAAACAGTGGCTCCGTCCGCTGGCTCAGGAGACATTCGGGTGATCTACGTGTCTGTGATGGATCAAGGTGTCACCTAAACAGAAAGATTAGCAAGAGAATATTTGTATTCTGTTGTGTTCTCTCTCTCAGGGTTGACAGCTGTTAGTGGCTTTCTGGGGTTTTGCTCTGCGTGGGCGTGGCCCTGTCAGCTGTCAACTCCAATCGCTCCCTCCTCTCCCATTATTCCCAGCAGGTCTAAATTGTATCTTTGTTTTCTCCTGCCTGCTCAGGTGACCCACACCTGTTACAACTTGTTTCATTTTGTCTTTAGCCTTATTTAAGGACTGTCATTTTCATTTTCCGATTGCCACAGTCTTGTCTGAGTTCTCCTCATCTCCACCAGAGCCCTGCCTCACTCTGATGCCTTGTCAGTAAGTTTACTCATCTGTTTGTATTTTGCCCCGAAGGGCAATTCATGACACCCAGGAGTTTTTTTTAGGTCAAAAAGTGGAATATTCTTCAAGAGCAGAGTCAATGCATAATGGCCTGACTGCTCAAAGTGTCCTAGTGCTTAGAATTACTCCTAGTGACGTAATTCTTAGAAAAGTCTCAGAATTATACCATTTTCTAAGATTTTCCCCCTAAATTTAAGAGAAACTCCTGTAAAAACAAAAGTTATTTAGAAAGCATCTTAGCCCTAGGAGGAGTGAGGGGGACTTTTAAGGAGCTCAGCAGTTTCTTAACCCTTTAGCTGCCGAATTCATCCTATGGCGACTTAACCCCCTAGTGGTCAAGAGTGGTAAAAAATTTGTCAATAAAATAGTTCAGATTTCCAAGGCTATAACTTGAAAATTACAAGAGATAATGGCTTACTGTCAATTAGAAAGATATAGAATATGATCCAAAGTTTCAGATAGGAATAAATTTATGCATCTAATTTGCATAATGTCACGGCAGCTATATAAATTACAAAACTCAATCAAAAGTGGACTTTGGACACCTTTACATAAAGAATGGTCCGGTTTTTTTTTTTGACGTCGATTTGTCTACAGGGGTATGTTTTTATCTAATCTTCAAAGTATATGAACCAGAAAATCAATAAAATGTAAAAAACAAACAAACATATTTCTCTCTTACCTGTTACTGGGAGGGGGGCTTGCCCGCCCACGTGACCGGTCCGTTTTTGTCCATCGTAGCTGATGTTTGTGTATTTGCTCAGCCATTTACACCGTGTACCACATCTACAAGCTCTTATGATTACCCCACATGAATTTTGTTTGTATTATGTGGCTATTTTTTTCTGTTTGGGGCAATATTCCTGTGGGAAACCATGCCGCCTGCGGGCACCACCATCTTGGTCCTGGGAGCTCCGTTTTTTTTGTTTCATCGAGGTCGATGTAACATGTTTACTTAGTAATTTACACCCGTGTACCACATCTACAAACTCATGATTATCCCACGTTAATTTTGTTTGTATTACGCGGCTATTTTTCCTGTCTCATGCAGTTTCCGTCATCAACGCTGAAGCAATGACCAAACACGGCGGCATCCACATTGGTGTGTGAGCTCAAAGCGGAAAAAGGAAGAATAATAATGAGGATTTCTTCTTCTTTGCTATATTCCATGTCAGCCATGATTCATTCAGCATGTGTCTGCCACCTTCTAAACTGTCAGATCAATAGAGATTAGTAAAAATTCTCAGTATAGCCGGGGGACGTCAATAAGTTGACACGTGCAGTTGCTGCGCTGTGCCACTGGGGTCACGCGACCCGTCCATTTATTCTGGGCAGTTAAAGGGTTAAGAGGAGAAAATGCTAAACCACTGCGCCGTTTAGCACTGTGGCAGCACAGTTTTACCCTCGGCCGGGGGATCGCGGGGATCATGAGATCGTGGGTTCGATCCCAGCCCCCGACCAACAGTGAGCTGTGTGGAGTTTGCATGTTCTCCCCGTGTTGCGTGGGTTTACTCCGGGATTTCTCTGGTTTCCTCCCGCATACCAAAAACATGTAGGTTTAGGGCGCTCGCGCACGCAGCGACCGGCAGCCGGTGGCTTGTCACCAGACTGCAAACCAAATCTACCTACGGGTACAAATAAGTAACAAAAAAAAAAAAAAAAAAAAAAGGAGGAAATACAGAGGCAAAGGAGAAATGTTCTTGCAACAATGATTGACGATGAGCTCATTAACGTTATAGGATTGATCGTGTTGGAATAATGTGCAACACTTGTTGCCCGAAGTTACAGTGTACTTTCCATGTACTTTCAATGAAAGTACACAGAAAACATCATTCAGTTATTTAAAAAAAAATCAAAGCTTATTACTTTAATATTTCACTGTTCTCACTGATTTACACCTGTAATTTCACTGACAGTACACATAACGTAACATAACACTGGGCTGTATTATAACGTACAGTATTTTTAGTTCATCTTATTAGAGATACGTCATGTGAAACAACGCTCTGTCACTGGTGGTTGCTGCCCGCATCTGATACAGTCCACACTTTCGCCGTCTTCAGTGGAGTGCACCTCTTTAACTATAGGCTATTCTTTCATATGATGGACGTGTTCCTGAGGGAGACAGTCAGATCGCGTCCCGCGCCCCTGCAACCCGACAAGGATCAAACGGTTAAAGATAAATGAATGAATGATTGGATTGACTGTATTTAAATTACACACGGGCGCATGCACCTCGCCTCTTAATCTGGGGCAAATCACAAATGATTTATGACAAAGATTTAGAAAAATAACAACCATAAGCTTTTAAACTGATACCCCTCCTCCGTACTGACCAATCACAGCTCTCAAAAGACAGAGCCATACCTAGCAACGGGGTGAACCACACCTCCTCATTAACATAAAAGTTTCTAGAGCTTCCTTGCTCAGAGTTGCCGTAAGAGTGCTCCTTAATCAATTTTCCACTGGGACTTCTTGATAGGAATTTTTAAGCAACGATTGGAGCTCTCCTAGAGGACTTTCAGAATGTTTGGGCATATGATCCCTGATCTCATCCCGATCAAGGATGCATTTCATTTCCTTAAGACAAAACTTAAGGTAGAAAGACCCACAAACAAGCAATGACTGAAGACGGCTGCAGTAAAGGCTTGGCAAAGCATCACAAAGGAGGAAACCCAGTGTTTGGTGATCTCCACCTGTTGGTGGCAAAGTATGAATGTCAGATTGTTTTTTATTATAAAACAATTTTTGTTAAAAGGCTGGACACATCCACTAATTTACAGTGGGGTGAAAAAGTGTTTGCCCCCTTCCTGATTTCTAATTTTTTTGTATGTTTGTCACACTTAAATGTTTCAGATCATCAAACAAATTTAAATATTAGACAAAGATAACACAAGTAAACACAAAATGCAGTTTTTAAATGAAGTTGTTTATTATTAAGCGAAAAAAAAAATAAATCCAAACCTACATAGTCCTGTGTGAAAAAGTGATTGCCCCCTAAACCCAATTACTGGTTGTAACCCTTAGCAGCAACAACTGCAATCAAGCGTTTGAGATAACCGACAATGAGTCTTTTACAGCACTGTGGAGGAATTTTGGCCCTCTCATCTTTACAGAATTGTTGTAATTCAGCCACATTGGAGGGTTTTCGAGCATGAACAGCCTTTTTAAGGTCATGCCACAGCATCCCAATTGGATTCAGGTCAGGACTTTGAATAGGCCACTCCAAAGTCCTCATTTTGTTTTTCTTAAGCCATTCAGAGGTGGACTTGCTGGTGTGTTTTAGATCATTGTCCTGCTGCAGAACCCAAGTGCACTTCAGCTTGAGGTTACATACAGATAGCCGGACATTCTCCTTCAGGATTTTTTGGTAGACAGCAGAATTCATGGTTCCATTTAGCACAGCAAGTCTTCCAGGTCCTGAAACAGCAAAACAGCCCCAGACCATCACACTACCACCACCATATTTTACTGTTGGTATGATGTTCCTTTTCTGAAATGCTGTGTTACTTTTACGCCGGATGTAATGGGACACACACCTTCCAAAAAGTTCAAATTTTGTCTCATCAGTCCACAGAGCATTTTCCCAAAAATCTTGGGGATCATCAAGATGTTTTCTGGCAAAACTGAGATGAGCTTTTATGTTTTTTTTTGCTCAGCAGTGGTTTTTGTCGTGGAACTCTGCCATGCAGGCCATTTTTGCCCAGTCTCTTTCTTATGGTGGAGTCATGAACACTGACCTTAACTGAGGCAAGTGAGACCTGCAGTTCTTTGGATGTTGTTGTGGGGTCTTTTGTGACCTCTTGGATGAGTCTTTGCTGTGCTCTTGGGGTAGTTTTTGTTGGCCGGCCACTCCTGTTCCATGTTTTCTGCATTTGTGGATTATGGCTCTCACTGTGGTTCAATGGAGTCCCAAAGCTTTAGAAATGGCTTTATAACCGTTTCCAGACTGATAGAGCTCGGTTATTTTGTTTCTCATTTGTTCCAGAATTTCTTTGGATGGTAGCATGATGTCTGGCTTTTGAGGATCTTTTGGTCTCCTTCACTTTGTCAGGCAGGTCCTATTTAAGTGATTTTTTTGATTGAGAACAGGTGTGTCAGTAATCAGGCCTGGGTGTGGCTAGAGAAATTGAACTCAGCTTTCCAAACACTTGATAAACTACAGTTAATTTATGTTTTAACAGGGGGACAATCACTTTTTCACACAGGGCCATGTAGGTTTGGATTTTTTTTTTAACCCTTAATAATGAACACCTTCATTTAAAAACTGCATTTTGTGTTTACTTGTGTTATCTTTTTCTAATATTTAAATTTGTTTGATGATCTGAAACATTTAAGTGTGACAAACATACAAAAAAATGAGAAATCAGGAAGGGGGCAAACACTTTTTCACACCACTGTATGTTTCTTTCATGCTGACAAAGAGAAAACTGAATTCACTTGAATGACAGCACCTCTAACACCTCTGTTTTGACTGAGCAAGCTGGAAGTCAAACAGATTCCACTCTGCTGACCAATGAGCAAAGACTTCATGTTTTCAAACTACTGGCCTGGACACAAAGATAAAGGGCAGATGCCTTGGCACATCTTCTACCATGGAGCATGTGGAAACGGTGAAAGGTGCCTGCACCGATGTGACAATACTGGCAGTTATGTGTGTGTGAGAAAGAGCATTGTGTGCACAAACAGCAACATATGTATGTGTGTGTGTGTCTTCGAGGCTGTGAATGTGAATGTGTAAGTGTGGAAGACGGATGAGCGAGTGAATTCATCTGACTTCCTGTGTAGCAGCAGTCAGCTGGAAGCCTTTGACTTGATTAAGGCCTTTGTGTGTGTGTGTGTGTGTGTGTGTGTGTGCTCGTGTGTGTGTGTGTGTGAGAGAGAGAGAGAGAGCGAGAGAGAGAGAGAGAGAGAGAGAGAGAGAGAGAGAGTTACAAAACAGATGCTGCTTGCTGTGAGAGACGAGACTGTCTGGCACAAAGTGATGAACACCACCTGGAGGAAAGAGAAAGGGGATAAAGTGTCACAGATATACAGTGTTTTTTCATGCATCCACAGTGTCCTAAAATGCTGAATTCTTTGGCGGTAGTAAAATAAGTTTAGGTTTCACAAAGGCTAAGGTGTAGTATAATATACAGTGTATTTAGCTCTGATGTTTGTCTCCTGATTTTAGCCTTTGAGGAAACACCTCCCCTCCAGATCACACAGGGACATTGGTAAAAGTGGTAAAATTTGTTGTCTTGGTGGGGGTATGTGCTCTTAAGCTGGATTCATGCTGCACCTCTGCTGGCCGCGTACGTGTAACCGGAAACCTCGTGTGACAAAATTTACGTCATCGTCTCCACTCCACTAGTGTCCGCAGTGCTCGACCACGGACGACCACGTGCAGCCCAAATTTTGTGACTGCGCCGCCTGCCCACGACCTGAACGCGTTGAAAAGCGCATGCGCAAGACTGAACGTCCCATTCATGAGGTGACGATATCAACACAGCATACCAAGACAAAGTAGAAGAAAAAGACAACGAGGAAGCGGAAGACGAGAATAAACATACATGAATCATACATACATACTTCAGCAGCAGGAGCAGCAACATCTTCATGGAAAAGGAATGAAAACCAGGAAGTCAAGGAGCAGAAAGCAAGCAGCGTTTCTTTGTTAGTGAAAATATATGTATATATGTATATATATCAGCGCATGTTGATAGAAAATTTGACTTTTCCAGGCACTGAGTTATTCTTATTCCCCAAGTTTCAAATGTTGCAATTTAGTTAAACCCAATGGTATCTCGGTGACAGGCTCCAGATTTGTTGGGTATTTTTCACCCAAAATTATAATTTCCCTCATCCTAACTTGTTAGGATCACAGACATAATGCTAACACTAGACTAGGTAGGTAATTGCTGTTTTGACAGCTCCTGCAGCATGGTGATAACAGGATATTCACATAATTATTCATTATGTTTATTATAATCACATACAGCTCCGAAAAAAAATAGGAGATCAAAGAGACCACTGCAAAACTATCACTTGATCTGCTTCTACTATTTACTATATGCATGTGCTTGTGTAAAATGAAAAATTTTGTTTTATCGCTAATCTACTGACAATAACTTACCCAAATTTCAAGTCAAAATTTGAGCAAGTTGACTTACCCAGCTGACTTTTTTGTTGTTTTGACAAGTAAGCCAAAACAACAAGAAAGATATTGCTTTTATGTGCCTTTAGATCAAATAATGAACAGAAAATAAGTTCATGTTCATTCTTAAACACTACAATACTTAATTTTTAATTTAGGAAGTATTTGTGTAATAACTCTGATTTTTATTCACAGATTTCATGCGTCTTACCTTGCTCAGATCATCACCTAATCAGTACCTCCTTAAATAAACTGAGGTGTCCTTGAGTTAGAATTCAACTGATACTCAAATTGGATGGCTGCCATACATGTAGAAATGCTGATGTTGGAAAGATTTTGTCTTTTTTTCCCCAGTGCTGTAAGTAAACTATGTATGTCATCACTGTCCAGCACAAACCCTGTATCTACAATTATAGTAATTTTTTTTCAAAACCCATTCATTTGGTCACCCTTTTTGTCTCTGATGTTCTTTTTTCCTAATATCAAACCTGTTATAGCATCAGAAATCCCCTGCATCGCCTCTGGCGGCTGGCTGTGCCCTGACTGCCGGTGTCCGGGGGCCCTGTTCTGGGGTGGCCATTTGTCTGGCCTGGGGGGGTTGGGGGAGGCTGCGGGGTGGGCCGGGGGAATGGACTCTGGCCCCCGGGGGGTGTCCGAGTCTGGCCTTGGGCCCCTGGTGCTGGGGGGGGGGGGGGTGTTCCTTCCCTGGGCCGAGGTCAGGTGTGCACTGGTGGTGCGGGTTGGCCCTGGTGTGTCCTTGCGCGGTGGGGTTGTATTCTCCCTGGGGCCCTGGCGGCACCCTGGGGCAGGTGCCTGCATCCTGGATCACCCTCCCCATCCACTGGGGTCTGTGGGTGTGGGTATGCATGTGTATGTGTTTGAGAGTGGGTGTGAGTGGGGGCTTGTGTATGAGCGGGTGCAGAAGTGGGTGTGTGTGTTGTGAGTGGGCAGGTGGGGCTGTGTGTGGGTGTAGGTGGGAATGTGTGATGGTGGGTGGGGGTACGTGTGTGTATGGGTGTGGTTACCTGTGGGTGGATGTCTGGGGGTGGAGGATGTGTGTATGGGGAGGAGAACTTTGTTGGGTGGCAGGGGTGGGGCAGTCCATCTAGTGGCATGGGGTTTGGCGTTTCAGGGCTTGCTTGTCCCGGCTGCCCTGCTGTTGTGTCATGGGGTGGGGCACTTTGTCGTATTGCCCTGGTGTAATTGGCGGCGGGTGTGTGTTGGTGCATGGGGGGGCCGTTGGCACAGGTAGGTGGCCGTGTTTCCGTCGGGTTGCTCCGGGGTGGCTGTGGCTGCAGGGCGGCCTGCCATTGTGGGTGGGTGGTCGGTGGGCTTGCGTGGGCGCTCGGGGGTGTCGCTTGGCATGTGGGGTGCCATGTGGGTCTGGCCCACTGTTCACTATCGGGATTGTTGTTGTCCATGTTTGTGTGTGTAAGATGAGTGGGAATTGGTATAGCTGCCCCATCATGTTTGTGGTGCTGGGAGCACCAGGGCACAATGCTGGTGGGTCCTGGGCTGCTTGCACTGGTGGCCCTCGCCCTGGGTTGGGATTTTGGGGGCAGTGGGTGGCCTCATGAACCAGTTTGCAAGCTGGCTTCTGGGGGGACATGGCCTCGCTTTTAAACCTACATCCTCCAAGTCTTATTTCCTGCCCTCCCCCTCCCCCTGACTCTGGGTGGAATATACATCTTCTTGGATACATTTAGGGCTTTGGGGTGGGGGTGTGTCACACTGTGTCGGCAAAGGGGATACCTTTGCTGCGTGGTGGGGCTGCACTCACCTCAATTTTAATTGCATTTTAGATACTGAGGGCTTGGGGGGATGGGGGCCCTGCAGCCCATCGCAGTGGCTAGCGGTGCTCCAATCACTATCCCCTCAGTTTTAATTGCACTTTGGTAGTCCACACATTCACACACAATTACACCATATAACCGACATACACCCAACATGTTTGTGCGGGGGGAAGGGGTCTCCCCCCACCCCTGTTGCCCTCCTCCTGCTGGTGGCATGGGGGCCCGGTGGGGACCCTGGGACCCATCATGTTGTCAAAATCCCTGGGTGCTACTGAATGTACAGATACAACCAAGGGAGTGAGAGCGGGACTGAATATGAGCGTAAGTGAGAGTGAGGGGGGTGATGAATGGAGGTAGTGATGGTGGGTCAGTTTTGTCTGGCGCTTTGCATGTCGGGTGACGTCTTGGGGAGTCTGCGGTGGTCTGCTGATTGGCCTCTTGGGTGGGCGCCGGGGGTGGGGTTCTGCTTCTGTGGCCTGCACCTGCGGTCTCCCCGGCCACTGCCGGGCACTGGTGCACACTCAGGCTCGCGGCATCCACGGCATCTGCTTCACAGTGGCCTTATGAAACAAGGGTGAATGAGGGGTGAGTTTGAATGGGTACAGGTGTGAGAGAGAATGGGTTGGTCCTGGTGAGTGTGAGTGAGTTAGTGCACATGGGTGCGCATGGGAGCATGTGGGTGTGAAGGTGTGGGGAGGGGTGTGTCTGTGAGTTGGGAGGTCCTGGATTAAGGGAGGTAGTGCCTCTCGGCAATGTGGGCTCCCCGGGGTGTGCAGTGGTGGCGCTGGGGCGGGCCCGCTGTGGGGGTGCCTGGGGGGGCTCGCGCCGAGGGGCGCGGGTTGGTCTCCGGTCCGGGGGGTGGAGTCGCTGGCCTCCTGGCGCCTGGGATCTGGGGGTGGGTGTTGGCCCCGCTGGGAGGATAGGAGGCAGGCGGGTCTGGGGGTGTGGGCTTGCCGTGCCGACAGCCGAGCGACCTGGCCTCCCTCGATCGTCCCTCCGGGGGTGGATGCCTGGCTTTCCTGGGGCTTGCTGATCTCGGACGTTTGTGCCCTGTGGGGGTTGGTGGCGCTGCCTTGCCTGCTCAGGGTTCCCGGGGGGAGAGCTGCTGCTACCTGCCCCCCGCTTCGTATGTTTCCTGACAAACCACTCACATGCACACACTTATTTTGCACATGCTCTCATATACAGTATATGCACACAGACATACACGCATAAATGTCTCTCCTTTAACAGGGTCGGAAACCAGACTCGTGTTGAGACATCTTCGGTGGAGGAAGCAGTTTGTCTTTTGCTTGTTTTAGTTGTTGATTTGTTTGTTTTTTTTGTCTGTTTCCCTCCCTTTTCTTTCCCCCCTCCACACACCTCCTTTCCCTCTTCCCCATCCTGTTGGGTCTTCCAGTGGTAAAATAATTAAAATAAAGTATTAAAAGTTATTACAGGAGGAGTTTACAACAATATACAAGACACAGTTAGGTACTGTATAAGCTCCTCTTGGCAAAGTAAATCTGTTTTGGCACAATAAGGGTGACAGATCCCTGTTCTGCTTGCCTAGCTGCCTGACAGGACGGGGGGGGGGGGGGACTCCTGCAATTAAATCCTGTAGCTCCTAACTCAATGAGAAATTGCATGTTTTTTTTTCATTTCTTAAAAACTAGTGCATTGCCCATAGAACACAAGTATTCCTGTGTGAAACAAGTTTCCTAATCAGGCTTTCCAGGCCCAAATATAGGCTGTGTTTGAAAGTGGAATACAGAGGTGTAGCCTATATAGATAGATAGATAGATGTACTTTATTGATCCCAAACTGGGAAATTACAGATGTACAGATGTGATGCCTATATGTAGGCAATCACATGTTAGACTTTGACAAATATAAATGGGAGTAAATGGCACTAAGATTTATTTGATTGTGTGAATAATACTACACTGTGCATGTGTCGGCGTCCGTCGTTGTCTGTTTGAAACCTTGGTCACTGGTTATTTTATCTGTTTTTATTTATTTTATCTACTCCGTTTTACATTTTTATCTTTTTTATTGATATTAACTTTCTATCTAGTGACATTAACTTTTTAAACTGGGGCTAGAACTTTATTGATTGGCTATATTGATCATACAGCTCCCAACGGCTGGACCGTTTATGTTTTTAGTCAAAAATGGACATGACAGTACCTGGGGGTGATAAAATTCTCCTGCAGAAAGCACAAAAGAAAATTGCTGACCTGGAGGAGGATATCCGACGACTCTCTGATGAACTGCAGCAGAAAAACACACTCCTCTCCAACTTCAGCTTATGTCTTCCTCTGCTGTCACAGACGATGAGTCTTTTAGCGGTCCAGGAGTCCAAAAAAATGGCCTTGAGTGACTCATCCCTCTGAGACACAGTCACCTGGGACCCCTCTGACTGTCCACGGCCCTCATCCTGCTCAACGCCGAATCAGATGGCCTGGTCTTAGGTAGTGGTCCGGGGCAGGAAAAGGGCCTCAGACACGTCAACCACCAGCCCTCCTCTGCCCGTTTCCAACTGCTATGAGGCTCTGGCAATGGCTGATAATCCACCTTCCACCAATGCTCCAGCTTCACCGGCTCCAGTTTGCCTGGGCTCCGCTTGGCGCGCAGCCCCCGCTGACGTCACACCCCTCCCTTCACTGGAAGACCTGGCGGCCTTTTCTCCACTGAGGACTGACAGCAGTGGGGCGGCTGGCGTGGCCCCAGCCGAGCCACAGTGGCTCCGGCCCCGTTCTGCAGAGTCCTGTGCCCAACGTATGAGCCTGAGGGAGGCTGTTCCCTTGCACTCTGGAAGGCCACACTGCACGGAGCAGTCGGGGAATCCCTCCTCTGGTTCTGGCGCCGCTTCACTGCCCTGCTCGTCAGCTGGTGAGGTAAGGGACCCTACCTCCACCAATGACGGGATCCCCATTCTGCCACCACCTCACTGCACTGACTCTCGCCAAGGGACCCTGCAACCACCAACATCCCACCCACTTTTTCCTCCAATCATGATGATCATCGGTGATTCCATCATTAGGCACATCAGGAATTTTAACTCTATCACTCATTGTTTCCCAGGAGCTACTGTACCCGACCTGTTAGAAAAGCTCCCGGATCTGCTGCAGTCACAACCTCCCTCCACCTCACAGATTATTATTCACGTAGGGACTAACAACACCACCTGCAGACAGTCTGAAATCACTAAAAATGACTTCTGCAAACTTTTTAATATTTTATCAAACAGCGGAAAGTCTGTTTTTATTTCTGGTCCCATTCCCACACTGCACTGTGGATCACATTGTTTTTGCCATATTCTTGCCATCTCAACTTGGCTGAAGTCCTCCTGCAGCAGCAACATTAATTTTACGGACAATTTTGACTTGTTTTGGGGCCACCACAATATCCATAAATCTGACAGCACACATTTAAATGCATCAGGTAGCCGGCTTTTAGCAGCAAATTTGATGCATGTCATTCAAACCACAACATGCAATTGACTGCTTACATCCCACGACCCCTCCCCTCCGGATCCACTCACATCTCTGACCCCCAGGAAGACTATCCAGCACCAGTCCCATTTTTGTTAGCCTCCACCATCTGGTCTGGAAATTCATTCACTACCCACCTTCCCCATTAGGACATTGATCACGGACAGACCTCCATCCATAAAACAGTTCACAAGAACTCACGCCCACTCTGCCTACGTTCTGTGGATCTGTCTCCAAACAATAATCCACAGAAAAAAAATTACTCACCCATAAATAACTCACCACCTACCCTAAATATGGCTCTTTTAAATGTACGGTCACTCGCTAACAAGACTTTTATCATCAATGACCTGATTTTAGATAATAAGATTGACTGTCTATTATTAACGGAGACATGGCTTGGTATGGATGCACCAACGGTTCTCAGTGAGGCCTCCCCACCAAATTTTAGTTCAGTTTTTTCCTTAAGAAAGGGCAGGAAGGGTGGGAGTACTGCATCAATTTTTTCATCCTCACTTGCAGCAAAGCACATTTTACCTGATCAATATACTGCACTTGAGCACCACGCTTTTGTCTTTAGCAGCCCCGCAATTTTATGCATCAGTTTGCAGACCACCCAAATACTGCCCTGTTTTTGTTAATGAGTTCTCTGAGTTTTTATCAATAATCCACTCCACATATAATTTTATTCTAATTTCTGGTGATTTTAATCTACACACTGATAGGCAGGGCGACCATATGTCAGAAGATTTTAATGACCTGCTCACGTCCATGAATTTTACTCAACATGTCATGCAGCTGACTCACAACAGGGGACACACTCTGGATCTTGTCATTAGCCATGGCCTGCCCACAAGTGTGTCCTCTGTTGTTGACTTGGCTGTATCTGACCATTACTGTGTGTTTTTTAACATCACTGGTTTTATGCAACAGGAGACCTCGGTGCAAACTGTGAGGAAGAGCCATCTGACACCTGAAGTGGCTGCTGATTTTGTTAAACTCTTGTGCAACACTCCCCCAGTTATTTCACCTGCATCGTGAGATTTTATTGTTGATAATTTTAACAGTAAATTAAGACCAACTATTGACAGAGTTGCCCCAATAGTCACAAGGACAGTTAGGAATAAACCAAAGCCTCCATGGAGAAATAACCAAAAATCCAAAAACTGAAAAGAGAGTGCAGGATGGCTGAGAGGAAATGGAGGAAAAACAAATTTACTATCAATTACCAAGTACAACAAAATAAATTAAAAATATACAATAATGCAGTCAAGACATCGAGAACTGAGTATTTTTCCAACATAATCTCAACCCATAACAATAATCCTAAAGTCCTTTTTGCAACCATTGATCAGTTAATCAGCCCAGATTTGAATAAAAACACAAACCTGCAATCACACTCTCTCTGTGAGAGTTTTGCAGACCACTTCAGGTGCAAGGTGGATTCCATTAGATCCAACATTTTATCTGACCAGAAGACTGCTTTTAATGGGATCTTGGACTCACCTTTAGCTGAGGAAACGCTGGACTGTTTTGCCCTGGTTGATGCTAAGATGCTTGGTAGAGTTTTCTCCCAGGTAAACCTGACCTCCTGCCTTTTAGATCCGATTCCCACATTACTCTTTAAAACATTTTATGGATTCTTCAAACATGAGATTTTAAACATTTTAAATTGCTCCCTTCAGACTGGTGTTTTCCCTGCTGCCTTTAAAATGGCTGTGGTGAAGCCCCTTTTGAAGAAGAATAACTTAGATCCTGATATCCTCAGTAACTATCGACCTGTATCGAACTTACCATTTTTAAGTAAAGTTTTAGAAAAAAATGTTTTTATCCAGTTAAACAATTTTCTTATGGACCACAACATTCTTGAGGAATTTCAGTCTGGTTTTAGGACAAACCACAGTACTGAGACAGCCCTTTTAAAAATCATTAATGATATCAGGTGTAACATGGACTCCCACAAACTGTCAGTCCTGGTGCTGCTGGATCTCAGCGCTGCCTTTGATACAGTAGATCACCACATTTTATTACGCAGATTCAAACACCTGGTGGGCCTCTCAGGTACTGTTCTCGAATGGTTTCATCCCTATCTCACAGATCCCCGCTATTTAGTAAGTATGGATACATGTTCTTCGGCAATCCATGAAACCAAGTGTGGGGTACCCCAAGGTTCAATTTTAGGGCCAATACTTTTTAATCTTTATATGTTACCACTTGGGGATGTTATCAGGAGACATGGCATCAATTTTCATAGCTATGCTGATGATACTCAACTGTACATTTCCACGTCTCCTGATGACACAAAACCAGTTAATGCCCTTTTTGACATGATTTACGACCCAAGAGACAGACGCTGACACGAGTGATTACAGACAATTATCTTTTATTGTTAAAGTGTGAGTGTAGTGCGCGAGTGGATGTATATGTGCTCGTCTGGTCACCAGAGCTGAGCCTGTCTTGTGATGACCTGGCAACCCTGGAAACACACAAGCACAAAGGTTACTGCTGTACAGTAGCAATATTGGCGTATATGCTGCAGGTGCTTACTTGCAGGTCCCACAATGTAAGTCCGGCTGGCTCTTGGTGTCTGTGTGACGTGGTGCTCGAGGTGCCCGGTGTTGCGGGGGTGAGGAGGAACTCCGAGGAGGAGGAGGCTGTGCCTCGTCAGCTGAGGAGGATTGTCTGCCGCCTGGGAGGTCCACCTGTGCACAGGGGATAGGACTTGCAGATGATGAGTGCTGGGTTTGCTTACGTGACTTGGCTTGGCTTGGCGTTGGCTTCTTGACTTGTGGTCGAGATCTTGGCGCATTGCTTGGCAAGGAAGACAGACGACTCCGTGCTGAGGAGTCCGTGCATCAGGCTTTTAAAGCCCACTGATTGCCACCTGCTGGAGTGAGCGCAGCTGATGATGATGATGCTGATGACGGCCTGGCAGCCATCATGATAGTACTCCCCCCTCTAGAGGTGCCTGCAGGCACCTGCCCAATCCTACCTGGATGCGCCCGATGGAAATCGCGGATCAACTGCTTGTCGAGGATCAACGCAGGGCGTATCCAGGAGCGATGCTCAGGGCCAAACCCCTCCCAGTCCACCAAATACTGGAGGCCCCGACCCCTCCTGCGGACGTCCAGGTTTGCTGTCACCCCCCAGGCCAGATGGCCATCGATCATCCTCGGGGGGACAGGAGCTGCGGGAGGCGGGCACAGCGGGTCGGCGATGTAGGGCTTGACCTGGGAGACGTGGAAAGTGGGGCAGATGCGCACGTGAGGGGGGAGAACAAGACGCACAGACACAGGGTTGACAATGCGGGCAATGACAAAAGGACCGATGAAGCGCTTGGTCAGTTTACGCTTCTCGGCAGGCACACTGATATTTCTCGTGGACAACCATACCTTCTGACCCACCTTGCAATCCGGGGCGGGCCTCCTGTGACTGTTGGCCACCTCAGTGTTGCGTTCCGTGGTTCTCAGAGGGGCTCTGCGGGTGATGGACCAAATCCGCCGACAACGCCTGATGTGAGCCTGTACAGACGGAACCGCCACCTCTCCCTCCTCCTCCGGGAACACAGGTGGATCATACCCCAATGAAACCTTAAAGGGGGACATCCCCGTGGCCGAGGACACCGTGGTGTTATGAGCGTACTCGATCCACGGGAGATACGTGCTCCAAGAAGAAGAGCAGGAGGAGATGACGCAGCGCAGCGCAGCCTCCAGCTCCTGATTGGCCCGCTCGCACTGGCCATTGCTCTGCGGGTGGTATCCAGAGGAGAGACTGGCCATGGCCCCCAGTACCGTGTAGAATGCCTTCCAAACTTGAGACACGAACTGTGGCCCTCAATCCGAAACGATGTCAGCGGGGATCCCGTGAGGATGAACCATGTGAAGGACGAGAAGGTCCGCCATCTCCCGCGCTGATGGCAACCCCCGGAGAGGCACAAAGTGGGCAGCTTTAGAAAAGCGGTCCACAATTGTCAAAACAGTCGTGAAGTGGCCGGAGGGGGGCAAACCGGTCACGAAGTCCATGGCCACATGGGACCAGGGGCGGGAAGGGACTGGCAAAGAGTGCAGAAGACCTGCCAGGGCCAATGATGACGTCTTCCCAGTGGTGCACTGAGCGCAGGCCCGGACATAGTTGTTAACATCGTTCCGTAGCCCTGGCCACCAAAAGGTCCTCTGGAGGAGGTCAATGGTCCGACTCACACCCGGATGGCACGCCAGTTTGGACGCGTGAGCCCACTCTATTACCTGGGCCCTAACAGAACGAGGAACAAGTAGACGACCCGGGGGCCCCCCACCCAGATCGGGCTCCACCTCCTGTGCTCTTCTGACCTTGTCGCAGATTCCCCAGGACAACGCACCCACCACACAGGGAGACGGCAGGATAGTCTCCTCCTGCTCGTCAGAGGATGGCACGTCAAACTGCCTGGAAAGGGCGTCAGGCTTACCATTCTTGCTTCCCGGCGGGTAGGTGATCGTAAAATTAAAGCGACCGAAGAAGAGTGACCAGCGGGCCTAGCGTGCGTTCAGCCACTTGGCCGTCCTGAGGTATTCAAGGTTGCGATGGTCAGTCCACACGACAAACGGCTGGGCAGCCCCCTCCAGCCAGTGCCTCCACTCCTCCAGAGCGAGTTTGACAGCCAGCAGCTCCCTGTCACCAATGCTGTAGTTCCTCTCAGCAGGTGTTAAGCAATGAGAGAAGTAAGTGCAGGGTCAGATCTTTCCATCCGTCGGGGAGCGCTGAGAGAGAACGGCCCCAACCCCCGAATCCGAGGCGTCCACCTCCACCAGGCATTGTAGCTCCGGGTCCACCTGGGTCAACACACGAGCCGAGGCGAACTCCTCCTTCAGTCTCTCAAATGTCGCAGCAGCCTCCTCACTCCAGCGAAAGGGGACCTTTGGGGATGTGAGCGCAGTCAGGGGTCTGGCGATGTTCCCAAAGTTAGGCACAAAACGCCTGTAAAAATTGGCGAAACCCAAAAACCCCTGCAGCTGTTTCCGAGATGTAGGTGTGGGCCAATCCACCACCGCCTTGACCTTGTCTGGATCGGGGAGCACCTGGTTACGGGCAATGATAAATCCCAGGAAAGAGGTGCGGTCCGTGTGGAATTCACATTTCTCCACCTTGACGAACAACTGATTCTCCAGGAGGCACTGCAGAACCCGCCGTACATGCACCTGGTGCTCCTCCAGTGTGCGCGAGAAGATGAGGATATCATCGAGGTACACGAAGACGAAGGAGTTCAAAATGTCCCGGAGGACGTCATTTATTAGGCGCTGGAACACCGCCGGAGCATTGGTTAACCCAAATGGCATCACTAAATATTCAAAGTGTCCACTTGGGGTCTGGAAAGCAGTCTTCCATTCGTCACCTTCTCGAATACGCACCAGGTGATAGGCGTTCCGTAGATCTAACTTGGTGAACCATGACGCCCCCTGGAGGGAATCGAAAGCAGTGTTCATCAAGGGGAGCGTATATTTGTCTTTGATTGTGATATCATTGAGACCCTGGAAATCGATGCAGGGGCGTAGCGAGCCGTCCTTCTTCCCCACGAAGAAGAACCCTGCGCCTACGGCCGAGGACGAGGGATGGATGATACCGGAAGCCAAAGACTCCTTGATATACGTATCCATGGCCTCACGTTCTGGAGCTGACAGGCTATACAGGCGGCTCGCCGGAAGAGGGGCCCCAGCCTTGAGGTTGATTGCGCAGTCATACGGGCGATGGGGGGGAAGTGACAGAGCCCGTGACTTACTAAACACCGGACCCAGGCCATGGTAGACGTCAGGCACCTTGGACAGGTCTGGAGGAGGCATCGAGGGAGGCAGCATTGGAACCGAGGGGGCGCACACTGCTGACTGGAGACAGGCGCTCAGGCAGAACGAGCTCCAAGCCGTGATACTCCCAACTTGCCAGTCGAAAGTGGGGTTATGCAGCCGAAGCCAGGGGTACCCCAGGATGACGGGTGAAGAGGAGATGGGCAGAACCAGGAACCGTATTTCCTCCCTGTGATTCCCAGAAATTATTACAGACACAGGGGCCGTCTGGTGGGAAACTGACGTCAAAGAAGCTTTGGATAGGGTGACAAGATGAACAGGGGGGCATAAGGGCTGATAGCTGAGGCCCATCAGGGTTGCCAGGTCTCTGGAGATGAAATTCTGCTCAGCTCCAGAGTCAACTAAGGCGTGTGTGGTGTGTTCCTTGTGTTTGTGGAGGAGTTTAATGGGGATGTGGCAACTAGTGAGGGTTTTTTCCTGATCTTTGTCTGCGAATCCCCCTACTGTGATCCGCGGACCTCCCCTTTTAACGGTCAGTCCACTACTCCATGTGACCCATTCCCACAGTAGAAACACAACCCCTACTCCCTGCGGCGCTGTCTTTCAGTCGCTGTAATACCCGATTGCCCCACAATCATATCCACCTGCTCCGGAAGTTCCTCAGATGAGGACAGAGCGAGGAGGGAGGACCTAACGGAGCGAGGGCGAGATTTACTCGAACGGGTCGCAGTTCGCCCTTCGGCCGCTCGCTCCCTTAGCCTGCTATCTAAGCTGATGGTGAGGGAGATTAACTCCCCTAACCTGTCTGGTTTATCCTTTGCTGCTAGCTCGTCCTTTAACTCAGGGCTAAGACTGCGGAGGAAGATTCCACAGAGCGCTGGCTCCCCCCACCCAACCTCAGCAGCTAATACCCGGAAGTCAACGGAGTAATCGGCGGCAGACCTACTGCCCTGCCGAAGTCCTAGCAGCCGTTCGGTTAACACCGCACCCCGGTCAACATGATCGAACACCTCCATGAACTCTCCCACAAACTGCTGGTAAGTCAAAAATGGATAGCTTGGTTTGGCCATGATGGTATAAGCCCAATCTAAGGCTCTGCCTCCCAGCAAGTTGATAATATATCCAATTTTGTTCAAATCAGTGGCAAAGTCCCCCGGGACGTGGAGAAACACAGACTCGCACTGCAGCAAGAACCCTCGTGCCTCCCCCAGTTTACCATTAAAACGAGCGGGGGTTGGCACGGGAGTTAGGCGATGTGCGGATGGTGGGTTGGTTTGGCTAGTAGCAGTAGCTGCGGGTGCAGAAGGCGCCCCGCTGGCCGGGGGAAACGCCTGGTGTCCTTCCAGGCGATCCAGCCGGCTGTTAATTTGAGTCAATTGGTTTAAGATTACCGTCTGTTGGTGGGAAATCATGTCAACTCGTGCGCTGAGAGTGTTTAAACGGCGCGACAGCGTGCTGTCTGTTGGGTCATCCTGACGGAGTCGTACTGACATGATTTACGACCCAAGAGACAGACGCTGACACGAGTGATTACAGACAATTATCTTTATTGTTAAAGTGTGAGTGTAGTGCGTGAGTGGATGTATATGTGCTCGTCTGGTCACTAGAGCTGAGCCCGTCTTGTGATGACCTGGCAACCCTGGAAACACACAAGCACAAAGGTTATTGCTGTACAGTAGCAATATTGGCGTATATGCTGCAGGTGCTTACTTGCAGGTCCCACAATGTAAGTCCAGCTAGCTCTTGGTGTCCGTGTGACGTGGTGCTCGAGGTGCCCGGCGTTGCGGGGGTGAGGAAGAACTCCGAGGAGGAGGAGGCTGTGCCTCGTCAGCTGAGGAGGATTGTCTGCCTCCTGGGAGGTCCACCTGTGCACAGGGGATAGGACTTGCAGATGATGAGTGCTGGGTTTGCTTACGTGACTTGGCTTGGCTTGGTGTTGGCTTCTTGACTTGTGGTCGAGATCTTGGCGCATTGCTTGGCAAGGAAGACAGACGACTCCGTGCGTCGGGCTTTTAAAGCCCGCTGATTGCCACCTGCTGGAGTGAGCGCAGCTGATGATGATGATGATGCTGATGACGGCCTGGCAGCCATCATGACACTTTTGAACTGTATTTTAGATATAAAGTCATGGATGGCAGAGAACCTCCTACAGCTCAACGAGGGCAAAACAGAAGTTTTAATCATTGGTCCTGAAGATAAGACAGAGATACTTCTACCAAAATTGCTAGGTCTAAAACCTACACATTGTGTCAAGAACCTGGGCATTCTTTTAGACCCTGACTTTAATTTTATTTCACACATCAAAAATGTTACAAAAATCAGATTTTACCATCTTAGGAATATAGCCAGAGCCCGCCCTTTTCTCTCTCTTGCCAGCACAGAGGTCTTGGTGCATGCTTTTATTACTAGTCGTATTGACTATTGTAATGCACTGCTCTCTGGTCTTCCTCAAAAAAGAATATTACATCTCCAACTGCTCCAAAATTCAGCAGCACGAGTGTTAATGAGGACCAAGGGGCGGGTGCATATTACACCTGTTTTAGAATCACTGCATTGGCTCCCCGTGCGTTTTAGGATCGATTTTAAGGTTCTCTTAGTAGTTTTTAAATGCCTCAGTGGTCTTGGGCCTTCTTGTCTATCTGAGCTGCTCTTATCTTATGAGCCCTTGTGAACCCTGAGGTCCTCTGGTACTGGCCTTTAAATGGTCCCCAAAGTCAAGACCAAGACCTTTGATGAAGCTTCCTTTCATTATTATGGTCTTGGTCTGAGGAACAGCCTGCCGGAGAGCCTCAGGGCCGCAGAGTCAATAGATGTTTTTAAGAACAGGCTCAAGACCCACCTTTTTAATTTGGCTTTTAATAAACCTGTTTAACTATTACTGAAGTAGTCATTTATGTTCCATTGTTTTATGTTCTTTTTGGCGCCATTTGTTCTTGGATTTTCTCATCTTCTTATTGATGTGTTTAGTTCAGGGTTTTGTTTTTTTTAAGTATGGGTTTTTTAGTTCTTGTTTTTATGTGTTCAAGTTCTTTTTGTACCTTTTTAAATTTTGGCTTTTAACAAACCGTTTAGGGCAGCACGGTGGCGGAGTGGTTAGCGCTGCGGCAGCACAGCAACTCACCCTTGGCCGGGGGATCCTGGGTTCGATCCCAGCCCCTAGCCAACAGTGATCTGTGTGGAGTTTGCATGTTCTCCCCATGTCTGCATGGGTTTACTCCGGGATTTCTCCAGTTTCCTCCCACATGCCAAAAACATGCAAGTTAGGTTAACTGGCATCAAACTGGGGATTCTAAATTGTCCTTAGGTATGACTGTGAGAGTGGATGGTTGTCTGTCTCTCTGTGTTGGCCCTGCGATGGACTGGTGATCTGTCCAGGGTGGACCCTGCCTCTCGTCCGTAGATGCTGAGATAGGCTCCAGCCCCCTCTCGACCCAAAAAGGATTAAGCGGAAGAAGATGGATGGATGGGGAGACTATGTTGAAAAATATACCACATCATATTATAATGCAAGAAATCGCTGTCGCTCTGTGTGTGTGTGTGTCTGTCTGTCTGTCTGTCTGTCTGTCTGTCTGTGTGTTCCACGCATATCTCCTGAACCGTTGGTCAGACTGGCCTCAGATTTTATATGTGCTTTGCTGAGGTTATGAGGGTGTGCAGCCCCCACTTTTAGCCTCCCTGGATATGCAGAAGTTTAAGAGGGGAAATCTTTAGTGAACGCCCATAGGGGAGCTATGGGCGTTCATAGCTATGACATCATAGATGCACAGATGTTGCCATGGTTACTGTTGCCAGGCAGACACAAGGCCAATTTTGAGATTTTTTTTAAAAATTTAGCTATAAACTCTGCCATTTTCAGTCTGTATAAAATACTGTAGAAGCACAAGCATGGTCCTCGGTACACTTGACTTTCTGATTTTATCTTTAGGTAATTTGGTGTTTAGCCTCAGTGTAGAATAAGAGCAACAAATACAAACCTGCACGGTGCTCAAGCATGCCCCTCCTTGTTTGAGCAATGGTACTGCGCAGCCTTTGACCGCAATGACAGGTTAAGAACACTAAATATGCTATACACACACATGAAGTACATTACAAAGACTATGGAAAAGGACCACACCCAATAAAAGCTCCTACAAACATTACATTTTTGACAGACACAGAGCTGTCACCAGAAATGTGCATCTTGCATGAGCTCTAACCGGGTTATGAAGGGTTGTGCGATCCCTTTAAGGCTGTGTTTGTTGCTGCTTCACCTGGCCACTCTCTGTTATGCTCGCCCTTTTGGGGTGAAGAAGAAGACCCAATTGCCAGGTAAATCTAGTAAACCATTAATTATTACAGAATATAAATACTGCACGAGGGCAGAAGTGATATAAAATAATAGTAATCCAGACAACGTGGGGAGACAAATAATAATTCCAGACAGTGTGGAATAAATACATGGAGTTAACATAAGGATGCAGTAAAGGACACAGACTGAAAATTCACATATATAGAGAGGGGAACAATCAAGACAAAATAGAAGAGGTAAGCACCATCAAGGCAATCAGGCAGCACAGGACGGGCCGGGCTGAACAAACACAGAGGGAATACACACCAAACATGATAAACGAGTTAACTGGAACACAAAGTGTGGACAGGGGCTGCAGCCCTGTCCAGAACACTTCACTCTCCCTTGTATTTGAATGGGAAATCCACAGATTCTGCAATTTTAAATATATAAATATTGTTGAAATGATAAGATAAGATAAGATAAGATAAGCCTTTATTAGTCCCACAACGGAGAAATTCCAGGATTGCAACAGCACAGGGATAGCAACACTCAGAGCAACAATCAGAAGGCAAGAAAAAAAACAAGCAAGCAAGAGCAGCTAATATACATATGTACATATTACTATAAAATATATATATATACACACACACACACACAGACACACAGTGCAGAGCATTGTAGCTAGATGGAATAAATATGTAAATATATAAACACCCACAGTACGGAGCATTGCAGCTAGGTGGAATAAATATGCAAGTATATAAACACACAGTGCGGAGCAATGTAGCTAGATGGAATAATATGTAGATATATAAAAACACAGTGCGGAGCATTGTAGCTAGATGGAATAAATATATAGATATATAAATATAAACACACCCAGTGCAGAGCATTGTAGCTAGATGGAATAAATATGTAAATATATAAACACACACAGTGCAGAGCATTGTTGCTAGGTGGGATGAAACAGCATAACCGTCTATTTAGTTATCCTACATGGTATGATTATGTGCCCATACATATTCTCACCCTCCATAGCGACCGGTATGTTCCTAGTTGTATGCCGGAGAGGACCATTGTGTAAGTCTATTGCATCTTTTTCATTCAAAAAAAAACTATTAGTTTGTTACGTCTTTTTGCTATCTCTGCGAGCGGCCCTGCTTAGGTTGTACAGTCTGACAGCCGTTGGTAGGAAGGACCTACGAAACCTCTCGGTTGTGCACCTGGGATGATGTAGTCTGCTGCTAAATGAGCTCCTCAGTGCATCCAGTATGTCCTGCATAGGGTGGAACTCGGACTCCAGCAGAGATGACAGTTTAGCCACCGTCCTTCTCTCTCCTATCTCCTCCATTGGATCAAGGCGTTGCCCCTGATCAGGCGTTGCCCTTTCTGAATGATTGGAATCATTCAGAAATTACATGTAGACTTTGATATGGACAGACAAATGTACTGGACAAACCAGATACTTTGCTTAAGTGATGTAGCAATACATGCTAATTCACAACACTAGTCCATAGGAGGCTTTTGGAAAAGAAGACAAACAGAGAGAAAAACAGAGAGAACAGAAAAAATTCATTCATTTATTCATTCATCTTCTTCCGCTTAATCCTTTTTTGCCCGCTGGGGGGGGGGGGGGCGCTGGAGCCTATCCCAGCATCTTTGGGTGAGAGGCAGGGTCCACCCTGGACAGATCGCCAGTCCATCACATGTTAACAATAAATGGAGGATTAAGATGTTAATACTTACAAAAATGCAAAAGAAAAAGTAGTTATTTATGTGTGCATATATCCATATACAAAAACAACAAAAACATACCTACAGACGTTCATGTGCACACACTAAAAGAAAGAAGAGAAAAAGAAAATAATAATACCTCATGTCATGGTCACTCAGCTTTTAGTCCTATCGTGTACACACTGTTGACAAACTAAACCATTTTAAAGCTCTTTTTTAAAAACTTCAGAATCAGACTGCTGCTTCAGTTCAGCTGACAAAGAGCTCCAAAGTCTTGCCCATTTAGCAGAGAAGCAGCTTTGTCCAGAAGAGGTCTTATACATTTGGATGACACAGTCTCACCCAGCTGAGCCCCGTCTAGTCGTTCTTCCAGAGCTCTTTCGTCTTTTAATGACATCACCAAACAGTGGTGGTACCTGATTATTTAAACACTTTAAAACCAATTTAAGGACTCAGAAATTTATGAAATTATCAAAGGTTTAAAAATTACATTTTTGGATAATATCATAATAATGTTATTTCACTGGCTTCTGATCCATAATTTTTATTGCCTGTTTATATAATGGCAATACTGTCATGACCCGAGCGCCGATCTCGTCCGTGCTCGGGCTATGCATCATCTCTGCTGGCCTTGACAGCTGTGGATTACATTCTGGCTCCACCGGGCTCTTATTGTGACAGCGCTCGGTGGGGTTTCCGGCTGTCAAGGTCGATCAGCTGTTCTGCATTACCGCTTGTTAGTCGCCGGCTTTATTAGCGGGCGCTGACAGCTGGTTGATGCTGGAGTATCGTCGAAACATCCTGAGAGATTCCTGGTGTGTCAGCACGCTCATGTCAGGTTCGTGTCTTGTTCATGTCATAGTTTAGGTTGTAGTGGCTGGGGTTAGCCCTACGATCCCTCGTATTCGGTAGTGTGTGTTTTGCCCTCAGCGGCTCACAGCTTTATGTCTCGTCTTGTCTTGTTAAAATAAACATCTAATGCAAAACTCGCTGGCAACTTTTGGCGTCTTATGGTGGCCCGCGAGGGTCACCGCATGACAAATACCAGTTTCAAAACAGAAGTGGAAGATTGTGACCATGATGTCATGCAGTATGATAAATCTGAAAAAAATAAATAAATCATTGAATGCATATATAATTGGGCAGTTTTTTGTGACAGGTCTCTTCTGATTAAACAAAAACTCTTTAAAATTGGTTTGACCTTTTCCGAATGTGCTCTACTTGACTTTGAAATTAAAAATGCTTATCCAATATAATGACTAAATATTTTACATTGTTCTACACTTTGATTACTTCATTTTTTTATGTGAGTTTCAAACATTTCAGATGTAGACCTGTCGTGTGTGGAAAAACACATAGAAACAGTTTTTTTAAACGCTGAGAATCAAGTGAGACAACTCAAGCCAGATGGGGGGTGTTATAGTTCCAGAGTCAAACTTTTCCCTGCCAGACTGGATGTTTTTGCTGACACATCAATAATTATGTCATCAGCATACATCTTTTGTCATCGTCAAAGTTACAATTCTGTGAATGAATGGGAACTTGCATACACAGGAGACAATGAAAAGTTGATACTTGGGTGCTGAAAACAGTGACATCAGCTTAAGCTACGGTCACAACAATTTTTGAACAATTTCATATGACCTGCTTAAGGCAACCGTAGGAGAATCCAGTTTTCATAGACCATTCGTAAGTTCATGGCCAGATTGATGGTCTTATCCAAGATTTCTACAAATGCCCCATGAAAACCCCTCATCATATGAGGGGGGGCTGAAAAGTTCATAGGCTGAGCATGATGCAGTGGTCAGATTTGACCAAATGTGGTTTATTTTTCAACATAGTCAATGTCAGTATATCTGAAAATAAACAATGCAGTTAGTATCAGAAAAGGTTGAATTTAATGCATGACTAGTTTCTTTGCTGTAGTATAAATCAGGAAAGGGCAACTGGCAGCCCGCAGCCCGCGGGCCACATGCAGCCAGCTCCCTCATCCACTGCTGCCCCCAGTCCATTTCCAAAAATCAATTATTTATGTAAATCACATTTGGAACTGTGTTCTTAAATGCAATTATAGAGTGCCACTCTCTGCAAGTGATAGAGCATAGAACAAGCGTAAGGGAGCCACTAGCGGGAGCAGCAGTGTGCACCACAGTGTTGGCAGGTATGTTTTGCCTGCTAAGACCACATTAATAGGCTGTAAACAGCACTAAATGTAAGCAAGTAAGTAAGTAAGTAAGTAAGTAAAGTTTATTTATAAAGTGCATTTCACAGACATATATAGTCACAAAATGCTGTACAATAAAATAGAATTTAAAAAAAAATAATAGAGATGTGGCAGTTTGGTGTAAACCCCCACAAACAGACTGGTCAGACACAGCGCTCGGCTAGAGCAATTAACAGAACAGTGAAATGTGTATTAATGTCTACAGGCAGCCCCGCTTCTTCTGGCTCTCTACTGTGATGTTAATGTCACCTTTCATGCATTGTGTTCATGCATCCTGTCCTTACTGTGACCTAGAGGCTGAGATCAATATGTAGATGTGCCTTGTAACCTCTTTGTTCTGCAGCTGGAGCAGAGTCTAGCAAGTCTGCCTATTGTGATGTATGTCTCTCAAATGCAAATGTCTCATACCAACTGCTGGGGAATGGTCTTTGATGTATTGTTGTAGTTGGGTATATATGCTGCAATTCTGTAACTCAAACTCTCTCATTCACTCACTCTTCAGCTGCTGCTGCAGACGCACTTGTGTCTCCTCTTCTCTGAGAGCTGCTGGGCTCGCTCCCGGCGCGCATGCATGGCGCCGGGAGCGGAGCTCGTGACGGCGGTATGATTTGATAAAACCTGCTTAAAACCAACACCAACGCCTTTGTTTTATCATGCCGCTTCACTGGTGACCCCGAAGACGCACACACTTTGTGCGACGCAACCTTCTGGTCTGGACATCCATGCTGAACCGGCCGAGGGACACAAGACGTCTCCTCCCTCTCGCCGCTCCAACGCACCATGACCTGAAGGCAGAAAAGAACATGCTGCCAGTGAACGCTTCACTGGTGACCCCGAACATGCACACGTTTTGTGCAAAGCAACCTTCTGATCTGGACAGCTGCACTGGTGACCCGTTCTTCATGATGAGATCTGCACGTCTGAGTTCTGCTCATCCACGCTGGACCGGCCGAGCTCGCAGCTCCTCCACACGAGAGCGCAGGCACCTTGGCCCCTCTCCACGACGGTGGCCTCCATGGCCGGCGGAGAACGCAACGCGTGGACCTGAACGCACCATGGCCGAGCGGTGACAAAGATCGTCTATTCCCTCCCACCGCTCCAACGCATCTGCACGAGCCTGAGGGACAAAAGATCGTCTATTTCCTCTCACCGCTCCAACGCACCATGGCCAATCTGCAGCCACAGCTCAACCTGGATATTATCGGCGCCGTCTGCGCCGATCTCCACCAAAATTCTGGACCCTGACTCGCCACTCCAGCGGCCCACCCATGCACGGAACCCCCGCGCATGCACCGGGGAGTTACGAGGACGGCGCACCACGCACGGGACAAATACGGCTCTTCTGACCGCCTTCCTTCTGCTGCACACTGGCCCTTCAGGCTTGCTCGTACACCTGAGGCCCGCAGCTTGCTCACTGGATTTTATGGTCTTAGCCACGGCACACAAGGGGAATTCAGCCGATTGCGGTTCCCGAGGCTTTAGAGTTGCGCCTGCCCTAAAGTCAACACGCCAGTCCCTCTGCTTTTATTTTTTTTCTTACCGCCGCTCCTGCTTTTCTTCATGGCCACGAGAGGAGTCAGAGACAAATTTTTCTTCTTGTGATCTCCGCACGCGCAACGGGACAGCCCCTCGACGTCGCGGAGCAGCAAGCAATTTTTGCGCGGCTCGGACGATTTCACCGTCCCCTGCCGGCACTTACCACCCCCCTCCTCCCTCCCCCTCCGCTTGCAGCGAGCTTCTCCCACAGCTCACTCCCATAGATGGATTATCGAGGTCTCGGCCCCCTGCCGTGCCCTCTGGGGGGGAACGTTTGGCGGTTTGGTGTAAACCCCCACAAACAGACTGGACAGACACAGCGCTCGGCTAGAGCAATTAACAGAACAGTGAAATGTGTGTATTAATGTCTACAGGCAGCCCCGCTTCTTCTGGCTCTCTACTGTGATGTTAATGTCACCTTTCATGCATTGTGTTCATGCGTCCTGTCCTTACTGTGACCTAGAGGCTGAGATCAATATGTAGATGTGCCTTGTAACCTCTTTGTTCTGCAGCTGGAGCAGAGTCTAGCAAGTCTGCCTATTGTGATGTATGTCTCTCAAATGCAAATGTCTCATACCAACTGCTGGGGAATGGTCTTTGATGTATTGTTGTAGCTGGGTATATATGCTGCAACTCTGTAACTCAAACTCTCTCATTCACTCACTCTTCAGCTGCTGCTGCAGACGCACTTGTGTCTCCTCTTCTCTGAGAGCTGCTGGGCTCGTTCCCGGCGCGCATGCACGGCGCCGGGAGCGGAGCTCGTGACGGCGGTATGATTTGATAAAACCTGCTTAAAACCAACACCAACGCCTTTGTTTTATCATGCCGCTTCACAGACACCATTAAGGAGAGAAAAAAAAGAACAAATTAAAACACAAGATTAAAAGATTAAGAAAAATATCAGACATATGTCATAAAACGCCCTTTCAGGGCTGGACTGAGATCACCAAATGCACATTGTGACATTGCAACATTTATTAACAGAAAGACAAACACTACACAAACACGACACTTACATGAAAAGAAATGATGAGAAGCGCTGAGGAGAACGGGGCTCACGTCTCCAGGGGAAGAAGAACAGCCTGGACAGAATACAGGCTGAGGCATGTGAGAAAAAAGAGATAAAACCAGCCGGAGTCACACCAGAAAGGAAATGGGGATCACAGCTGAGGGAAACGAGAAACAAATAGGTGAGTGGAAATTAACCATGAAAGACAGGTGTGGCTCACAAGAGTGAGGAAATGATTAACACAATCTGTGACTGGTGTGCAGCCCACGAAACAAAGTTTGACTGCAGGACCTACACAAACACTGTCAAAATAAAAGCCTGGACTGTAAAGAATAAATAATGATACAGAGTAAATTGACACAACCCAAAAGTAAAACAAGATGATACACAAATATATAGACCAGGCAATAATGACAAAACTAAGCATACAAAACAACTCATAACTGATCACAGACAAATAACCACCCAGAGACAACACACAGAAGTGCATGAAACCCCCAGATGAATAAATGCAAAATAAATAGACACAGAAATACAAAAGATAACATTAAACAAGTTGGAGGCTGAGCACGGCACCCACCCATGCACAGGACCATGACAGTGCCCCCCCCCCCCAAGGGTGGAGCCAAGAAACCCTGATGTGACATCAAAAAAAAAAAGGACCCACCCACAAAAAAGACCTCCCAACAAGAAAAAAACACAACCCACATCGTTAGGGAGGAGGGGGAATCAAGACACGGAGGGACTGAAACACACCAGAAAACAAAACAAAACAAAAAAAAAGATTCATGATCAACAACACTGTACAGCAGGTAGCAGTAGGACACCAATGAAACAGAATGAAAATTGAGACAGTGCAGGTGGTCTGCTAGAGTCCAAAGACCACCCAGCCATGAGTTGGAAGGTGTTGGGTGGCCTCCCAGAGTCTCTAAGCCACCCAAGCAAAGGACGTAATCTTCTGGGTGGCCTCCCAGCATCCCTGAGCCAACGGACCGTAGAACACGGCACGCACCCTCCTGGAGGTGGCAGCTGGAACATGTGCTCCGTGCAGGCTATGGGGATAAGGCATGGGTAAAGTGGACTCATAGCAGGAGAGCGTTGACCCCTGAAGAGGACCGCTGGCCAGCCGCAACCTCAGACGGTGACGGCAGCTGACTTGCAAAGGGACCAGGAGAAGTAGACTGGAGACCATTAGCAGAACCAGACAAAGTGGACTAAAGACCATCAGCGGAACCAGACGAAGTGGACTGATGACCATCAGCAGAACCAGATGAAGTGGACTGACAATCATCGGCGGAACCAGACGAAGTGGACTGACAACCATTGGCGAAGCCAGGTGGAATGGACCGATGACCCTTGGTGAAGCCAGGGTGGTGGTGGTGCCTTCCTAGGCACCACCATCACCAGGGACCTCAAGTGGGAGCCAACCATCAGCTCCCTCATCAAAAAGGCCCAGCAGAGGATGTTCTTCCTGCGGCAGCTGAGGAAGCTCAAGCTACCCACCAAGATGTTAGTGCAGTTCTACACGGCCATCATTGAGTCCATCCTCACCACCTCCATAACCGTGTGGTACGCAGGAGCCACTGCCAGGGACAGACTAAGGCTGCAGCGCGTCGTGCGCACTGCTGAGAAGGTGATCGGCTGCAAGCTCCCATCTCTCCAGGATCTGTACATCTACAGGACCCGGAGGCGTGCTGGCCGGATCATAGCCGATCCCTCACACCCTGGTCACGTACTGTTTGCCCCTCTCCCCTCAGGTAGAAGACTTCGGTCCATCCAGACTAAAACCTCCCGTCACATGAACAGCTTCTTCCCCTCTGCCATCAGACTGCTGAACACTAAGTGACTTATTGACTCTCGTGCACTATGTACAGCAGCTCAACCAGACTCATGTCAATCATCACTGTTTTCTTCCTGCATTACCGACTGCACTATATGGTTCTCCACATTATCTGCTGCTCGCTAATATATTTAAACTGCTGACTAGTATTACTCACTCTTATTCTACACTTTATTGCATGTATAGTTTATTTCTTTTATTTTATCATGTTTAATGTTGCAGCATTGCACCGAGACAAATTCCTAGTTTGTGTACTACATGAACAATGGCAATAAATCTGATTCTGATTCTGATTCTGATTCTGAATGGACCAATGACCCTCGGCGAAACCAGGTGGAATGGACCGATCCACGGTGACCTCTAGTGGAGATGGGACACCCTCAACAACTTCAGGCAATGGTGAAGGACCCTCAACAACCTCGGGCCCAGATGGAGGACCCTCAACGACCTTGGGCGGAGATGGAGTACCCACGGTGACCTCAGGCAGGGGTAGAGGACCCACAGCAACCTCAGGTGGAAGTCAAGGACCCACGGCGACCTCAGGCAGAGGTAAAGGACCCAGGTGACAGCGGATGACCATCAGTGGACCAAGACATGAGCAGAAGAGGAGAAACACATAACGGGTTACTACCACCAGCAGCAGTGGAGCCCAGTGAGGAGAATTCAGGAACAGCCAATGACTGCAAGTGGTTCTCCTCACCAAGAGCTAGGCAAGATTTCTCTAATACTGTTAATGTGAAGACAAAGAAGAGAACTTGCCTTTGCTCGAGCTCCACCACCATCCAGGACTCTGGCGACTTTGGCTGGGACGTCTCAAATCCATTCATCTGGCACTCCCCCCCCCCCACCCCGCTCGACTACCAGAGTCGGGTGCAGAGGATATCTGCAGCCGGTTCTCCTCACCATGAGCCAGACAAGATTTATCTAGATCAGCAGGTGTTAAAACAGAGAAGAATACTTGCCTGGACTTGAGCTCCACCACTGTCCAGGACTCTGGCGACTCTGCTGTGATGACCCCAGCAGCAGGCACGATTGTAGATGCAGCCCAAGGACCCCCAGGCGTGGTGACTAACGCAGGTGGAACTCCTAGCGTAGTGGCTAAAGCTGGAGGTTGCCTCACCGATGATGACAGCTCCTGTGCTGCTGAAACCAGGGAACACTCTTCTATTGGCTAAAGTTCCAGGGCTGCAGGCTCCTCTGTCATCCAGCGGCTCCATCCCAGGACCAGTGGACTCTCACAGGAGGAGACATGGGAGAGGCAGATGAGGAATTGGTGGCAGCAGCAGTCAGTGAGGACTCAGCTAACGTGGGCTGCAGATGCTGAGCCTCACCACCAGGAATAAGGCAAGACATTTCATTTTTATGTGCAGGAAAATGAAGGCACACCTGCCTTATCTCCCGGGGCGTGATGGAGTCTGCTACCGAATGACCTCCAGACGTAGCAGCCGACACTGGTGGAGTTCCCAGCATGGCTGCTGATGCTGGAGATTGCCTCACTGCTGGGGCAGAGACCCGTGCAACTGAAGTCAGAGGACATTCTCTTGTTGGCTCAGTCTTCAGGGCAAAGGGGGTGCTCTAGGTGCTCCAGGATGTGGCTGCAAGGCAGGAACAGGATCTTCCAGGGCTGCAGACCCGCTGTCATCCGGCGGCTCTCTCGGGACCAGCAGACATTCAGGGAAAACAGGAGAGTACACAGGAGTAGCAGGTGAGTATACGATAGCAGCAGCAGATGGTGAGGACTCAGCTAATTTAGGCTGCTGCTGAGCCTCATCACCGGGAATAAGACAAGGTATTTCATCTACCACTGTTTGAGAATGAAAATGTATCTGCCTTATCTCCCAGGGCGTGATGGTAACTGCTGCTGAAAGCTCAGATAACTCCCTCTCTGTGGCTGCAGCAGGCGGGAGCACCCATGGAGACTCTAGAGGAGCCGGGTCTGCAGACACGTCACTGACCAACACAGCTGCTGCAGCGGAGGGGTTCCTCTGACGTGCAGTAGCTGGGGGGCAGTGAGAGGCTGGGTGCTTCCATACCCGGGGACACTTCATCATCGGCACAGGTACGGATGGGACGCAGTGCGGAGCGAAGGCTGTCTCAGGAGATGTCTGCACCCAGGGACGTTCTTTCATCGGTTCAGGTATAGATGGCAGGGAGTCTCTCTCCAGCCTGCAAAGCATGTGTTGTGAGTTGGTCACTGTAACGAGGAGGGCCGTGATTTCCAGGTAGCGCCACAGGCTGGGGTATGCCTCAACAACCTGTGTCGCACTGTCCAGAACTTGCAGAACCTCTTTGGGAGTGTGGGCAGTGCAAGCATCTGAAATGATCTCCTCCAGTAACTCCACCGCCCAACACTTCACGTCATCCAGCCCATAAATGCTGAAGTCCGTGCGGGCAGACATCCCCACAGAAAGTGGACTGAAACAAAAATACGGAGGGAAGAGAGAGAAGGGGAAAAAAAGGCAAAACGCCAAGCTGCTGGTGCCCACACACTGACTGTGTCCTGTCATAAAACGCCCTTTCAGGGCTGGACTGAGGATACCAAATGCACACTGTGATGTGAGTTTGCAACACTGATTAACAGAAAGATGAACAATACACAAACACTACACTTACATGTAAAGAAATGATGAGGAACACTGAGGAAAATGGGGCTCACGTCTCTGGGGGAAGAAGAACAGCCTGGATGGAACAGGCTCAGTCATGTGCGGGAACGCCGGGGAAAAAAAAAAGATAAAACCAGCCGGAGTCACACCAGAAAGGAAACGGGGGTCACGACTGAGGGAAATGGGAAAAGAGACAATTCTTGGACGGAGCGCACCAGTTCACCTCTGAGGGAAAAACACTTACACTCAGAGCTTGGCTGGTGCTCTGAAGAGGCGAACAGTAGGGCACGGCAACAAGAACCACCCAGAGACAACACACAGAAGTGCATGAAACCCCCATGCCAATAAAGACAAAATAAAAAGATATGGAAATACAAAAGAAAACATAAAACAAGTTGGAGGCTGAGCACGGCACCCATCCATACTCAGGATCATGACAACATACCATTAAAAAGCAGTTGAAATGAAATTCAACGGAAAGTCTTGTTAAACAAAAAAGTTTTCAGCTGCTTTTATAAGAGTCCACAGAGTCAGCTAAATGTAGCTGGAGTGGGAGATTATTCTAAAGCCTTAGAGCTACAGATTGAAAGGCTCTGCCCCCCCCCCCCCCCTGTTCTTAAGCCTTGTACAAGGAACAACAAACATGTCTTGGGCTTCAGATCTAAGAGTGCGAGCAGGAGTATGTTTGAGAAGAAGATCAGATAAATAAGATGGGGCTTGTCCATGTAGTGCTCTATATGTAAGTGTAACAACTTTAAAACGAATCCTAAACTCCACTGGTAGCCAGTGTAACAAATATAATATGGGGGTAATATGATCTCATTTTCTGGAAAATGTAAGTAGTCTGGCTGCAGCATTTTGTATATACTGGAGACGAGAAAGAAAAGATTTGTCTAAACCAGTAAACAAAGCACTGCTGTAATCTAGTTGTGAGGACACAAATGCATGGATTATTTTTTCAAGCTCACTTGAAGAAACAATGGTTCTCAATTTGGAAATGTTCCTATAGACTCTTAAAATAGAGGGTTAGTACTAGTGAAGCACTTTGAGTGGTCTTTCAGACTAGAAAATCACTATATAAGTACAGGTCCTTATCCTTTATCCCTTATCCTTAAATGAAAAAAGCATGAACGTGAAATAGAATTTACATGGGAAGACCTCTTAACTGTCACAGGCGCCGTTTGGCACCATAACCCCTAGTGGTCAAGAGTGGTAAAGATTTTTTGTCAAGAAAATAGTTCAGATTTCCAAGGCTATAACTTGAAAGTTGCAAGAGATATGGCTTACTGTCAATTAGAAAGCTGTAGAATATGATCCAAAGTTTCAGATAGAGATAAACTTATGCATCTAATTTGCATAATGCTGCAGCAGCTATATTGAATTGCATAACTCAGTCAAAAGTGGACTTTGGACATATTTACACAAAGAATGGCTCTGTTTTTTGACACTGTTTTTTCTACAGGGGCATTTTGTTATCTTCAAAGAATATGAACCAGAAAATCAGTACAATGTAAAAAAACAAAGAAATTTGTCACTTGCCGTTGGCGAAGGGGGCTCGCTTGCTGGGGTGGTAGGTCCATTTTTGTCCATCGTGGTCATTATTTTGGGTTCTGTTGGTCCCTCCCACACCTAGAAACTCTTATGATTATCCCACGTCAATTTTGTTTGTATTCCCCAGTAATTTTTGTATATGGCACCGTTTTACATGACAATGCATGATGATCATGGCGGCCATATCTGTTTTCTAAGCTCAAAGAAGGAAAAAGAATAAGAATAAGGATTTCTTCTTCTTTGGTGTATTCTGTACCAAAAGCCAGTTTAGGAAGCTTGGGATCAGTCCGCCAAGGTCTCCGCCTTTGACCGCCACCTGATTCACATAGCACTAGACCCCCATGATCCCTCCTGCAGGTGGTGAGCCCACTGGAGGACGGACCCATGTAACTCCTTCGGGCTGAGCCTGGCCGGGTCCCATGGGCGGAAACCCGGCCACCAGACACTAGCCATCGAGCCCCTCCCCCAGGCCTGGCTCCAGGGTGGGGCCCCAGTAACCCCATACTGGGGGGGGGGGGAGGTACACTGAATCCTTGTTTTAGTATTCATCATGAGAGTCTGTTGGATCGTTCTTAGTCTGGCCCTTCACCCAGGACCAGTTTGTCCTGGGTGACCCTACCAGAGGCAAATGCCCTGGACAACATATGTCCTGGGATCACTGGGGCATGCAAACCCCCCACAATGATAAGGTGATGATCCATGAGGGGGAAAAATGTGGATTGTCCTCTCCAGGTTGGGGACAGGCTGCTGCCCCAAGTGGAGGAGTTTCAGTATCTTGGGATCTTATTCACGAGTGAGGGGAGAATGGAGCGAGAGATTGACAGACGGATCGGAGCAGCATCTGCAGTAATGCAGACGTTGTACCAGTCTGTTGTGGTGAAGAGGGAGCTGAGCTCTAAGGCAAAGCTATCGATTTGTCAGTCAATCTATGTTCCTACTCTCACCTATGGTCACGAGCTTTGGGTAATGACTGAAAGAACAAGATCGCGGATACAAGCGGCTGAAATGAGCTTTCGCCATAGGATCGCTGGACTCACCCTCAGAGAGAGGGTGAGGAGCTCAGTCATCCAGCAGAGGCTCAGAGTAGAACCGCTGCTTCTCCACATTGAAAGGAGCCATTTGAGATGGTATGGTCATCTGATCAGGATGTCTCCTGGATGCCTCCCACTTGAGGTGTTTTGGGCACTTCCTACTGGGAGGAGACCCCAGGGCAGACCCAGGACTCGCTGGAGAGACTATGTTTCCCAGCTGGTCGGGGAGCGCCTTGGCATCCTCTCTGAAGAGCTGGAGCAGGTGGCTGGGGAGAGGGAAGTCTGGGCTTCTCTCTGCTTGAACTACTGCCTCCATGACCTGGACCTCCCGGAAAGCGGTAGAAGATGGATGGATGGATGGATGGATGGTGTATTCCGTGTCAGCCATGATTCCTGCAATGCGTGTCTGCCATCTTCTGAACTGGCATGATCAGTACAAATCCTCAGTACAGCTGGGGAGTTAAAGGGATTTCAGATTCTGTTGACAGGCGCAGTTGCTGCTCTGTACCACCAGGGGTGCATGAAATCTGCCCGTTAAAGGGTTAAAACCAAGGGGGAATTCAAACATAACACCTAAATTTCTAACACTGGACTTAGGAGATGAACAAAAAGAAGAAAGTATCTGATTGATTACTGGATGAAGATCAAAAGGGGCTACAATCATGGTGTCAGTTTTATTGGAATTTAAGATGAGGTAAATGGTAAATGGCGTTCACTTATAGAGTGCATTTTCTCATCTCTGAATGACCAAAGTGCTTTACAGAGCCTGCTATCCACCCATTCACACGCACATTCACACACACTGATGGTGGCGGAGCTGCCATACACAGGCGGTGGCCTGACCCACCAGGAGAAACTGGGTAGGTAGGTAGTTGTTGGAGAGCCAGTCACTGATCTGGTTTAGACAGTTAACCAGCAAGGACAGCCTGTCTGTTATGGATGTCCCTTGCGGGACATCATTGAGATGCTATAGGCCAGCCGGTGAGTTTGCATGTTTTATTAATGAAAGACAAAATGACAAAATAATCAACCGCGTGGGGAAAAAACACGAACATTGACTATGGCGAAGACACAAGATAGAATACATTGAATAGCAGTTACACTTATGGAGAGTGATGAATCAAAAGGAAGACTGGAGTGCGGGTTAGGGACTCCAGTTCAACATTGTGTGAGGTCGCAGTGAGGAGAAAGCCTCAGCTGCTCCCTTAAATGATAATAAAGAACCAGTCAGAAAAAGGGGAATGAAATCAATGAAATGAAATCCAGCTGTCACGGCGCGGCGCGGCTCTGACAGCCAGAAGTCCCGCTGTGACGCTGTCAAAACAAAAACCTTGGAAGTGCATATTTTCATGGTCCGAGCGCCGATTTCGTCTACGCTCGGGCCATACGTACATCATCTCCACCAGGTTTGACAGCAGTGGTTATCTTCTGGCTCCCCGAGCTCTTATTGTGACAGCGCTCGGAGGGGCTTCCTGCTGTCAAAGCCTAACAGCTGTGCTGCATTTATGGCTCATCAGCAGCCTGGCATTTAAGCTGGCGCTGGGAGCAGTATTATGGAGCAGTCTTGTCAAACAATCCCTTGCCAGACGTTGAGCGAGCGGTTCTCGCCTCAGACGTCAACTATTCCTGATCTTCGATTCCTTGTTCATGTTCTGGATTGTAAGTATGCTTGGTGTTAGCCTTACGATCTCCTGTGTCTAGTCTTGTGTGTTTTAGCCCACCAAGGCTCATTACTTTGTGTGTTATCTTGTGTTCGTGAATTAAACATCTATGCAAACCTCACTGGTGACTTCTGGCATCTTATGGAGGCTCGCGAGGGCCACCGCATGCCAGTAGACTGCTGCCAAGGCGCCTAAATGGAGACGCCAAACCGAGACGCCGTTCCCGGTGAGTTTGCTTAATTGGACAATTGTTCTTTCCTGTCTGGGTAAAAGCATGCTGGGAGAATGCCGTCGCGGAGGGGCCACGCTCAGAGTCGGGACTACGAGCTGGCGGAGGCTTTGGTCTATGTGGACGAAACGCTCATCGCCGCCTCCCTCCTCGACTATCACAGCGACATACGCTGGTACCTGGATTGCGCTGAGGATGTCCTAAATCATCTCCCTCGCTACGCCGACCACCCTGAAGTCAGCGCGAGGAGGGATGACATCGACGCACAGCGTGAGATACTCCATATGGTGGAGGAAGACTACGGCAGGAAGCAGAGGAGGAGGCATGCTCGCTCCCCGCTTTGGGATCCCGTTCCTGTCCTCAATCCAGTCCAGGAGTTCGTGCCATCCGGGGGCCGTCGCGTCGGCGCCACGGCCAAGGTAAACCTCAGCAGGATCCCTGTCTGAACCCGCTTCCGGTGAAGCCCGGCAGTGGATTGTCGTGAGCGGCTCCTCCTCGTCCTTCCAGTGGGCCCTCTGTCACCATCCAGCGGGGAGAGGGAGGAACAACATCCCCTACAGCAGGCACCACCCTCCCTCCAGGAAACAGGCAAGTGCAAGTTCCTTCTTCTCATCATAGATGTGATTTGCCTTGTCTGACTCCTGGTGGTGGAGTTCGGGGTTTGCAGTCCCCCGAGCTTCCACCACCTGCTGTAGTGCTTATTACTAAACCTGCTGCCTCTGTGTCTCCCTCCGCTGAGCAGTCCATGACGCCAGGCCTACGTCGTCGGATGGGGAGGGGGCCTGCGGTTCTGGAGAGCCTGGTTCCAGCCCCGCAGCCACGTCGTGGGCAGAGGAGAGGAGCGGACTGCACCCTGGAGCCTGCGCCAACGATAAAGCGTCCCCGGGTCTCCACGCTGGAACAGTTCGAGCCAGCGGGTCGAGGGTCCCCTGCCACCACGCCGTGCGGGTTATCAGCGTGGACATCAGTGCCGGAGGATCCACAGACTGCAGAGACCATCATGCTGGCTGCGGAACCCGCCGTAGCCGAGTGGGAGCCTGAGGATGAACTTCTCCGCCCTGAGCCTGGATCGACAAAGTCCTGGACGGCGACAGAACCCGAGTGCAGGCAAGTGCTCTATCTTGTGTTTTTTCTTTTCTGTCTTGGAGCATTTCTGCCTGCCTCTTGGGGAGGCGAGTCAGGGGCAGCCGCCTGCTGCGCCCGAGCTCGTCTCGCTGGGCTCTGTCGCTACCGGTGATTCTGATCCCGGTTCTTTCCTGTTTTCCATGCCTTCTTGCAGAGTCACCGGTGCGGAGCCAGTCGTGGTCGCTGTGCTGGAGGTTCCAGGTTCGAGGTCGGAGGTCGTCACCGGTGCTGCGCCAACCCAATCGGGGTCCAACGCGGGTGCAGCCGAGACCCAATCGGGGTCCGACGTGGGTGCAGCCGAAACCCAGTCGGGGTCCGACGGGACCCAGTGGGGGTCTGACATGGGTGCATCCGAGACCCAGTCGGGGTCCGACGAGACCCAGTGGGGGTCCGATGCGGGTGCAGCCGAGACCCAGTGGAGGTCCATCGCGGGTGCAGCCGAGACCCAGTCGGGGTCCAACAAGACCCAGTGGGGGACCAACACGGGTGCAGCCGAGACCCAATCAGGGTCCGACGCGGGTGGAGCCGAGATCCAGTTGGGGTCTGATGCGGGTGCAGCCAAAACCCAGTCGGGGTCCAACGAGACCCAGTGGGGCCTAACACGGGTGCAGCCACGACTGCAGCATCGTTATGGGTCAAGGTCAGTGGAGGAGCTGCAGACCCTTTACCGCCTGACATGGTGCGGGCTCGTCATCACCATCATTCCCCTCTTCTGAGTCACCAGCCCTGCTTATCATCACCGGGGGCCGTTGGTGGGCCTCTACGCTCGGCCCGGCTCTCCCACACCTTTCCCCCACCAGGGACTCCGCCGCAGGCTGTCCTCACACGGTTCTGGTGGCTGAGGGATGCACGTCGGCCACCCGAGGAACTATTTCACCGGTTCGGCGCCCTGGGTCGGCCACCCGACACACTGTGTTTGCTGCTGGGCGACCTGGTTCGGCCGCCGGAGGGTTGGACTTTCCGGGCCTGGGACTGGGGCAGGCCGCCCAATCATGTACTGTTCCCAGTGACCACCCGTCAGCCATTGGACGCAGGGAGACCACCGGAACTGTTCCTGTGGTTTTTGGTCTCTGCCTGTCGTCATTTTTCTGAACTGTCTGGGGTAAAGGTCATTCGGGGTGATAATCTGGCTCTGTGTGCTTGCCTGGGTTAGCGTGTGGTTTTTTTTTTTTTTTTTTCCTTTTCCCCCTCTCCTGTTTGAGGGACGTGTGTGCTTCTGGTTGTTTTTTTGTTTTTTTTTTCTCTCTGGCCCTGGGTGTTAATGTGCATTATGGGGTATGGTATTTTCCGTAAATCGTGCTCTGTAATTGCTTCATTTATGCCCTGTGATTGTCTCATTTGCGCTCTGTGTAATTATGATTTGTGCATTTGAGAGTACTGTATTGTCTGTTTTCGTGCCCTGTGACTGTTTCATTGTCTTATTTGTGATCTGTGTGGTAGTGAGTATTGTATTTTTTTTTCTGGTTTTCTATGTGTCTCTGCTTTTTTGGTCTGTGGTTGATCCTCTCCCTCCGGGCCTCCTCCCCCATCCGCCCGCCCTGGGGGCGGGGGGGGGGACTTGGGTGTCATGGGGCATTCGGAGCCCGCCCTTGGGGGGGAGATACTGTCATGGTCCGAGTGCCGATTTCGTCCGCGCTCGGGCCATAGCCTACATCATCTCCGCCAGGTTTGACAGCAGTGGTTACCTTCTGGCTCCCCGAGCTCTTATTGTGACAGCGCTCGGAGGGGCTTCCTGCTGTCAAAGCTTAACAGCTGTGCTGCATTTACGGCTCATCAGCAGCCCGGCATTTAAGCGGGCGCTGGGAGCAGTATTATGCAGCAGTCTCGTCAAACAATCCCTTGCCAGACATTGAGCAAGCGGTTCTCGCCTCAGACATCAACTACTCCTGATCTTCAATTCCTTGTTCATGTTCTGGATTGTAAGTATGCTTGGTGTTAGCCTTACGATCTCCTGTGTCTAGTCTTGTGTGTTCTAGCCCACCGAGGCTCACTACTTTGTGTGTTATCTTGTGTTCGTGAATTAAACATCTATGCAAACCTCACCGGTGACTTTTGGCGTCTTATGGTGGCTCGCGAGGGCCCCCGCATGACACATATGACAAAACCGAGAGAAGAACGGGGAAAATACTGGACAATCCGAGCGCGGACAGAATCAGCGCTCAGATCATAACAGTACCCCCCATTCACAAGGCCCATTCCAGGCACAAACGTAACATCCAAGCCCACCCCCCCCACAAAAAAAAAAAACCAGAACGCTACCAGGGATGACCCAGGGAGGGCGGAGAGGGAAACAGGCCAGGAGGGCGAGAACCAAAAAAAAAAAAAAAAAAAAACCCACAAGGAATGGGCAACAAAGATAACTAATAAAATGGTGAGACAAGCACAGAAAACAAAAGGCAGAACGTGCAAGAAATATCCTCCAAACACAGTTGAATCAAGATAAAAATATACATAACATCCTGCCTGGTAGGAACGCGAGAAACCAAAATACAGGTACATACAAAAATACAACAACACCAGAGGAAAAAAAAAACCTCAAGAGCTACAGAGCAGACCAGCAAAGCTACAAATATAGTCCAATACTAACAACCAGGGAAAGACAAAAAAAAGAGCATCCCTTAAAACTCAAAAGGGAAAAAACAAAACAAAACACAGCTTACAGGGATGACGGCAAGTAGAGCACGGAGAGGGAAAAAAGGGCAGTTCAGGTGGTCTACCCGCATCCAGATTCCAAATGACTGGCAGAAAAAAAAAACAGTTCGGGTGACCTACCCCAGTCCCAGGCCCGGAGAAATAGTACCTCAGGCGGCCGGACCAGGTCGCCGAACCAACAAGGCAGTCCTTCGGGCGGCCAACCCAGAATGCCGAACCGGCAAAGCAGTCTCCCGGGCGGCTGACCCATGTCTTTAAGCCAACAGGATGGGAGGGGAGGACTCAGAGGTGGCCTCCCTACCAAGAGGAATAGCGAGGGGAAGCCAAGCCGAATACGGGAAACCCCAGCGCACCCGGTGGAGGAAGAAAGGGGGAAAGATGAGGGGCCAGTCTGGCATCAGACGGCAGAGGATCTGCAGCTCCTTCACCAACCTCGAACTGAACCGGCGCTGCGCCCTTGCTGGACCCCGATCGGGCCAGCGCCACAACCACGATGGACCCCGATTGGGCCGGAGCAGCACCCACGATGGACTCCGATTGCGCCGGAGCAGCACCCACGAAGGACCCCGACTGGGCAGGTGCAGTACCAGGGATGACCTCCCAGCATGAATCTGGAACCTCTACAATGACCGGAGCTGACTCATCTCCGGTGACCCTGGGAAAAGGATCAGAGGAACAAAGAGAACCAGGATCAGGATTACCAGCAGCGGCAGAGCCTGGCGAGACAAGCTTGGATGCAGTGGACAGCTGCACCCGGCTCGTTTCCTCGAGAGACAGGCAATAATGCTCCAGAACGGACAAGAGAAAGACAAAATAGAGCACTTGCCTGATCTTGGGCTCCACCGCTGTCCAGGACCCTGACGATCCAGGTTCAATGATCTGGAGGTCCATTCCTGGTTCCGACTCGACTGTGGCGGGCTCCACAGCCGGCATGATGGTCGTCACAGTCTGGGAACTCCCTGGCGCTGAAGTCCACGCCAAAGGCCCACACGACGTGGTGGCAAGGGGCCCGTGACTCGGTCGGACTGCTCCTCCACGGAGACCCGGGGACACTTGATCATCAGAGCAGGCTCCAAACGGCAGTCCGCCCTCCTTCTCTGCCCATGACACAGCTGCTGGGCTGGAACCAGACTCTCCATGGCCGCAGGCTCCTTCTTCATCCGGCGGTCTATTCCTGGCACCGGGGGACTCACACAGAGAGGGGAAGGAGACACAGAGGATGCAGGTTCAAAATTTATGACTACAGCAGGTGGAGGGAGCTCAGGGGACTGTGAACCCCAAACTCCACCCCCAGGAGTCAGACAAGGCAATTCATCATATGGAGTGTAAGAATGAAACCACACTTGCCTGTTCTCCAGAGGGCCGATGGTGCCTGCAGTAGCGGGCTTGGTTCTCCCCTTTCCCCTATGGATGGTGACAGAGGGCCCCCCCGAGAAGATGAAGAGGAGCCGCTCGCATGGGATCGATGACGGGCGAAGCCAGAGCAGGACTTGTTGAGCTCACAGCAGCTGGAGAGAGCACCAAGGAGGAGGGAGGAGCAGCCGAGGCAGTCCGGGGACGAGGAACTGATGGAACAGCGGGAACGGATGACCCGCTGCTGTCTGTCCCTTCCGTTGAGATGCAGGGGAAACAGCTGGCTGGGAGGCAGAGTTCTGATGGCAACCTGGAACCGGATCCAGACGGGGATCTCACTGAGGCTGATGACAAGCAGGGTGACGACGTCTGCCAGCAGAGGGCGAGGCTAAGGTCAGATCTGGGAAGCGCTGCTCCTGCGCAGAAACAGAGGTTAGCAGTTCGGCGTACTCGGGAAAATCAAAGAGTTCGGGATTTACCTCCACCAGTCTAACTGCTGCCACCACATGCTTCAGGATTTGGCTGGGGTGGAAGGAAGAGCGAGCGTCAGCCATATGGCCCCGGATGAGCTCAGCTGCCCACTGCATCTCTTCACAGGGGGTCCCGGCTGTCTTCTTCCTTTGCTGAGGATGGGAACGGCACTTTGGAGGTGCAGGCCCCTGGGCTGGATGGGTAGCAGGAACCGGATCCCGAAGCGAGGAGCAGGGATGCCTCACCTTCGGCTTCCTGCTGGGATTCCTCTCCGGTCCATGGGTCCTCTCCCGAAGTGTCGTAATTTCCGCCATCCTCTTCCTGCCCTCGGTGTGCTTGGCATGGTGAGGAAAGCGCATAAGAGTCACCTCTGCAAAGTCCAAGTACCAGCGTGAACCGTCGGGGTGGGGTCGCTATGAGCTTGCGAGATGATACCATCAACTTTGATGAAGGACATAGTTAGCTTGTAGCCCAAGTCCAAAGAATAGCCTTTCCCTGGTGACGCCATCTCCCAAGCATGCTGGTACACTTAAAAAAGGGGAAAAACTACAAGCCCAAAAAAACAAACTCACGGTGACAGGCATCTTGTCTGGCTGCGACCTACTGTTATGGATGTCCTTCGCGGGGCATCATTGAGACGCTGTAGGCCAGTCGGTGAGTTTGCATGTTTTATTAATGAAAGACAAAATGACAAAATAATCAGCCACAAAACATGAACATCGGCTACGGCGAAGACACAAGATAGAATACACTGAATAGTACCTACACTTATGGAGAGTGATGAATCAAAAGGAAGACTGGAGTCGGGGTTAGGGACTCCAGTCCAACATTGTGTGAGGTCACAGTGAGGAGAAAGCCTCAGTTGAGATGAGATGAGATGAGATGAGATCCAACTTTATGCTCCCTTAAATGATAATAAAGAACCAATCAGAAAAAGGGGAATGAAATCAATGAAATGAAATGCAGCTGTCACGGCGCAGCTCAGCTCTGACAGCCGGAAGTCCCGCTGTGACGCTGTCAAAACAAAAGCCTTAGAAGGGCATATGACAAAACCGAGAGAAGAACGGGGAAAATACTGGACAATCTGAGCACAGACAGAATCAGCACTCAGACCATAACACTGTCAAGCTGGTGAATTTTAAAAGACATGTATAACTGGAGGTCATACAGCATAAAAATGATAAGAAATGTCATTAAAAGATTGAATAATACGTGCCAAAGGAATTACATAAAAATAAAATAATAATGGACCCAGGATTGAACCTTGTGGAGCCCCATACATCAGAGAGGCTGCGGAAGAATAAAATTCACCCACCTTTACAGAAAAAGTCCTCTCAGAAAGATGTGAATAAAACCAATCTAATGCAGAAAGAGATATACCTGCCAGATGCTTTAGCCTATTAATTAAAATGTGATTGGCAGTATCAAATGCTGCACTAAGATCAAGCAATATAAGAACAGAACAATCCCCATGATCAGATGCCATTAAAGGATCATTATACACCTTTAAAAGAGCAGTCTCGGTAGAGTGTAATTTCTGAAAGCCAGCTTGAAAAGGATAGCCGATTTTTAATTTACATAATAAAGTTTTGAGATGAGATTCCACAACCTTTTCTAATATTTTACTAATAAATGGCAATTTAGAAATTGGTCGATAAATAACAACTAAGCTAGAATCAAGATTAGGTTTTTTTTAAGTAACAGAATTACCTCAGCGTGTTTGGAATGGGAAGGAACACAGCCTTGTCTCAGTGAGCTGTTAATGATAGTGAGTAATGAAGGACCAATGGTGGTTAAAGACCCAGTTACGACAAAAAGTGGTAAAATCTCAGATGAAGATGGCAACGGTTTCAATTTGCTTATTATTTTAACTAAGCCATTATGTCATAAACTCTCTGTGTGCTCTGCCATAGCGCACGGAGAAGGAGAAGGCAGGAAGGATTTAAGCGCAGGGCTTCACCATACACACATTTATTGACAAGCACTGTACACAAATAAGGACAAACCAGTAGGTTACAATACACTATGAATGCGCTTGGGAGAGCGGGGAAGACTACAGGGAGCTCAACTTACTCGGGGGGGAACGCAAACTGGGTCACAGCCTAAGCGTAGCGGTTATGCTGCGAAAAGAAACGCCACCAGAAGCGTAGCAGAATCACTGCAAGAGGAAAGGCTTCTAGTCCAGCATAGCAGCAATCGCGCAGAGAACTCACTAAAAGGAACAGTCCAGAAAGTCCAAGTCTCTCAGCGAGCGTAATTCAAATGTCCTTCCCAACGTGACGGTCACACCATAGAGAACGAGAGTTCAGGTTCAGGTTCAGGTTCAGGTTACTTTATTTGTACCCGTAGGTAGATTTGTTTTGCAGTCTGGTGACATCCATATTTACAAGCCACTAATTACATTCAACATAGACACAAACACAGGCACACATCTTACAAAATAGGTAAATATAAAATATGTACAATATAATTTTTATAGCTTGTTCAACTCTTTGACAGCAGCAGGGACAAAGCTGTTTTTGTAGCGCTGGGTTCTACTTTTTGGGACAGCAAACCTCCGTCTGGAGGGAAGAAGCTGAAAGTTGCAGTGCAAAGGGTGGGAGTCATCATTTAAAATCGAGTCGGCCATCCTCTGTACTTGTCTGGTGTACAGGGATGTCAGGCTCAGCTGTGACTCACCAAGCAAACGACTGGACCATCTAACTACCTGATCCAAGGATTTCCTCTGTTTCAGTTTTATCTGACCAAACCATGACATTAAAGAAAAGGATAAAACAGATTCAATAAAAGCCCGATAAAACATAGTCATTATGGTTCGGTCAATTTAGAAGCGTGCAAGTTTCCTCAAACAATGCAAATTTTGCTGACCCTTTTTGCACACCCTTTCACAGTTCACTTCAAAGTTTAATTTACTATCAATAATCGTCCCAAGATATTTGTACGATTGTACATATTCGGTGGTCTGGCCTTTTAGTATGGTGACTTTGTGCCTGGGAGTTTTCCTCCTAAAGTCAATAATCATATCTTTCGTTTTTGTTGTATTCAGCTGCAGGTAGGAATCCTCACACCAGTGAACAAAGTCATCAACTACTGGGCCGTGGCCACTCTCACCATCCTGGAGGAGACTGACAATGACTAAGTCATCAGCATACTTTATAATGTGTCTGTTGTCATGTCTGCTCCGACACATGTTTGTGTACAGGATGAAGAGTAGTGGTGACAACACACTCCCCTGAGGAGAGCCAGTAGAAGAGCACTTTAGGTCAGACAATGTGCCATTGACCCTTACTCTCTGCGTCCTGTTGGTTAAGAAATCCAGAATCCAACCCACCAGATTATTGCTCAAATCAAATTGTTGCAGGAGCCTTTCAACTAAAATATGAGGTTGGATTGTATTAAAGGCAGAAGAAAAGTCCACAAATAAAAGCCTGGTGTGTGTCCCATTAAAATCCAGATGTTTGAAAAGCATGTTAAACAGAGTGACAGTGGCATCCTCCACTCCTCTGTGAGGCTTATAGGCAAACTGCAGAGGATCCAATGCATGTTCAGTCTGCCTTAGGACCTCACATCTGACCAGTTTTTCCAAAAATTTTCATTAAAATTGAAGTCAAAGCAATTGGTCTAAAGTCATTTACCGTTTTAGGACAGCTGGATTTTGGAACGGGAACAACCATGGCATCTTTCCAGATCTTAGGCACATGTTGTGTCTGTAAGGACTTATTGAAAATGTAATGAAATATAGGACTCCGTTCATGTGCACAGGACTTTACCAGGCACCCACATATATTATCAGGGCCCTGACTTTTGTTCACTTTTACAGCGCAGAACTCCCTTTTAACATCCTGCATCTCAATATTAAAGTGCTGGTTGTCTTTGAGTTTCTGTTTCAAATCTTGGATTTCTGTGCTAAAATCAAAGGAGTCAAAACGACCATAAAAACAATTAAGAGCATTAGCCAGCTCTGTGTCTGAACTAAAACCATCTAAAAACACACGATTACTGCGCTCTGTGCTCTGAAGGCCTGTAATAGTTCTCATACTGGCCCAGGCCGAACCAAGTTTATTTGCTGCCATCTTGCTTTCCAACTCTGATTTATAATTCTGTTTTGCTCTTAAAATTTCGCCCTTCAGCTCCTTAGTGGCAACCTGTAGCTCAGAAACAGACCCCTGTTTAAAGGCAAGTGCTTTCCTCTGTAAGCAGGATTTAACTGATTTAGTAACCCATGGTTTGTTGTTGGGATATATTTTGACACGTTTACGTGGAACAATCTTATTTTGACAGTAAGCCATGTATGAGCATGTGAGCTCAGCCAGAGAGTCCAAGTCATCCCCGCAGGCCATTATGAACATCTTCCAGTCTGTACAGTCAAAGCATTCCTGGAGGCTGTGCTCTGAATCTTCTGTCCACACATCAATGTCTCTCGTCTCCACCTTGCCTCTTCTGAGAGCAGTTTTATATGTGGGCAGCAAATGAACACAGTTGTGATCTGAGGATCCTAAAGGAGGAAGGGGGAGTGATTTATAGGCCCTCTCTATGGATCCATAGCACAGGTCCAATGTCTTTTTTCGCCTGGTTGGGCAGGAGACATACTGATGAAAGTTTTTAAGTGTCTTCTTTAAAGAAACATGGTTAAAATCCCCAAGAATGAAGTTTGGCGCCTCTGGAGAAATTGACTGCAGCCGCTGCACCACATCAGAGATGGTGCTGGAGGCGGAGTCAGCGTCTGCCCTCGGATGAATATACACAACTGTGATGAAAAGTTGTGACTCGTACAATGACCCAGCAGTGTTTGTCTAGCAAAGAGCCGCTAAAATACAAACGCCACCGGCCACACAAATTGGGAACACCTGGGCAAGGTGCGGGAAAGATGATTGCCGGGGCTGGAAACAGCTGATGAAGCTAAGGAGAGCGAGGGGGTGTGGGTGGACCAGCAGACTGTCAGCAGTGTGGGAAAAAATAGATCACAGGAGCTGACTAACAGCTGCCAGTCAGGCAGTGGCTATGGTAGTAGGATCAGTACAGAAATACACATAATGCACATATACAGCAGAACCAAAACCACAGACAGATCAGGGCCGAGCTGGGGAAAACCAAGCCGGCTCGGCCCACGACACATTAAGTGTAACTTTGGAGAATGAAATAAATGACTCAGGGCACTTAGGGCAGTCTTCATCAGGAGAGGATGGGGATTTTTGATCTCAACTCCTGTAACTTATTTACAAAATGATGAAGGAATTCATTGAAGAAATAATACTGTTAATAGTGTTAAATAAAACCCTGGGATTGTTCTTACTACGATTTATAAGTTGATTAAAATAAGAAGATCTGGCTTCATTCACTGCCTCATTATATAAGTGAAGACGTTCTTTAAAATGTTCTCCAACAGCCCATCCAATTTTCTTCCATGATTGTTCTGCATTTTGAAAGGAATGTCGAAGGTCACAACTTCAATTATTTAACCAAGGTACACGAGTGGTGATTCAGCGATGTCTTATTCTGTAAGGGGGGCACCTTATCGAGAATCATACAACAATGATCTTTAAAAGTAGTTCTTATTCTTACAAAGTAGGCTGCTTTTAAACAAGAAATTGTTTAAAAGCAGCTTAAGCAGCTCCTCAGCTGTAAATTGTACAGCTGAGGAGCTATTGTACAGCTATTTCTCTGCCCATCCACACCCACAGTGAATCCATGAGCAAGCGAAACCTTGTTGTATTGCCTTTTTTTCTTGACATCTTTTGTTAATTATCATCCAGAATTTATCTTGGCTCATCATTTTGACGGAGAGAGTTTTAAAAATTAGGTCATGATATAATTTTATCCATCCATCCATCCATCCATCCATCCATCCATCCATCCATCCATCTTCTACTGAAGGGCTATTCAATTACAAAATCAGTTGGGCCACAATTTGAAATCAAGACATGTAACTGTGCCACACTTGTTCAGCGATCTGTTGAATATGACAAATTTCAAACCAACACAGATCAATATGATGAAAAAATACAGTGGTGTGAAAAAGTGTTTGACTCCTTCCTGATTTATCATTTTTTTGTATGTTTGTCACACTTAAATGTTTCAGATCATCAAACAAATTTAAATATTAGACAAAGATAACACAAGAAAACACAAAATGCTGTTTTTAAATGAAGGTGTTTATTATTAAGGGAAACGAAATCCAAACCTACATAGCCCTGTGTGAAAAAGTGATTGCCCCCTAAACCTAATAACTGGTTGGGCCACTCTTAGCAGCAACAACTGCAAACAAGCATCAGCGATAACTGACAATGAGTCTTTTACAGCACTGTGGAGGAATTCTGGCCCTCTCATCTTTGTAGAATTGTTGTAATTCAGTCACATTAGAGGTTTTTCAAGCATGAACCGCCTTTTTAAGGTCATGCTACAGCATCTCAATCGGATTCAGGTCAGGACATTGGCTAGTCCACTCCAAAGACTTCATTTTGTTTTTCTTAAGCCATTAAGAAGTGGACTTGCTTGTGTGTTTTGAATCATTGTCTTGCTGCAGAACCCAAGTGCACTTCAGTTTGAGGTCACGAACAGATGGCCAGACATTCTCCTTCAGGATTTTTTGGTAGACAGCAGAATTCATGGTTCCATTTACCACAGCAAGTCTTCCAGGTCCTGAAGAAGCAAAATAGCCCCAGACTATCACACTACCACCACCATATTTTACTATTGGTATGATGTTCCTTTTCTGAAATGCTATTACTTTTATTCCGGATGTAATGGGACACACACCTTCCATAAAGTTCAACTTTTGCCTTGTCAGTCCACAGAGTATTTTCCCAAAAGTCTTGGGGATCATCAAGATGTTTTCTGGCAAAACTTAGATGAGCCTTTATGTTCTTTTTGCTCAGCAGTGGTTTTCATCTTGGAACTCTGCCATGCAGGCCATTTTTGCCCAGTCTCTTTCTTATGGTGGAGTCATGAACACTGACCTTAATTGAGGCAAGTGATCCCTGCAGTTCTTTGGATGTTGTTGTGGGGTCTTTGCTGCACTCTTGGGGTAATTTTGGTCTGCTGGCCACTCCTGGGAAGGTTCACCACTATTCCATGTTTTCGCCATTTGTGGATAATGGCTCTCACTGTGGTTTGCTGAAATCCCAAAGCTTTAGAAATGGCTTTATAACCTTTTCCAGACTGATAGATCTCAGTTACTTTGTTTCTCATTTGTTCCTGAATTTCTTTGGATCGCAGCATGATGTCTAGCTTTTGAGCATCTTTTGGTCTACTTCACTTTGTCAGACAGGTCCTATGTAAGTGACTTCTTGATTGAGAACAGATGTGGCAGTAATCAGGCCTGGGTGTGGCTAGAGAAATTGAACTCAGCTTTCCAAAGATGTGATAAACCACAGTTAATTTATGTTTAAACAGGAGGCGATCACTTTTTCACACAGGGCCATGTAGGTTTGGATTTTTTTTTATCCTTAATAATAAACACCTTAATTTAAAAACTGCATTTTGTGTTTACTTGTGTTATCTTTGTCTAATATTTAAATTTGTTTGATGATCTGAAACATTTAAGTGTGACAAACATACAAAAAAATGAAAAATCAGGAAGGGGCAATGCCAATGCTATGTTTATATGTAGACCTGGCTCTCGGAAAGTGAGGAAAAAAATTGTGTGCCCTCATTACCACCAAAGTTGCCCATCCCTGGCATAACTCCTTCTTAGTCAGCCTATGAACTTTTCAGCCCCCACTCGTAGGGCAGCTGTACGAATGCCATTGGAACAACGTACGAACTATGCATGATGTTGGCCATAAGTATGCCTGAAGAACACCTTAAGTTGTTCTTGAGAACAACTTACAGCGGTCGTAGGAAATGCTGATTCATACAGCATGCATTAGATGGTTGTGAGGCACTCATAAGGCGGAAGTTGGTCATTTGTGCGACATTTGTGCTGACAAAATGTGCCAAAAGCTGTAAGATCTTCCTACCAATGACTTAAGAGTGCTGTGAGTTGCACAAAAAGTTTCATAACATGGCAGTAAGTATGCCATAGGAAGATCCCAAGGCACCCTTATGAGGAATCTAAGAACTCTAGGGCCATTGTACGATAGAAAAACACCTTATTTCTCAAGAAAACTTTGAGCTGCTCTTGCGTAAGAAACTATGCCCTGCTCCACAAATGTCTGCGAACTCCAGAATTCATAGGAACTGGGAGATTCTTGCAAACTCATTGTTCGTAAGAATCTTTGTGACTGTAGCTTTAAATTAAGTAACTAAGTAAGTTAGTAATTACTTACTTAATTTTCTACCATTTTCAGGCTCTGAACATAACAGTGAATGCTGTTCATTTCATATAATATTCAACTTCTTGAGCCAGAATGAAGAAAATTCAGTTGAATAGCAGTTCATGGAGCTTGTGACAGAACAGTGTGTCACAGTGTGTCTTAAATTATGTTCTTTTTACTTATATGGATGCCGAGAGAAACACAATTTCATCTCGCCTGCACTACAGTTGTATGTACAGCAATATGACAATAAAGGTTGATTTGATTTGATTTGATTTGATTAGCTGATGAATAACATCAACTCCTCGTCCTGGGGTCCCTCACAGTCAAGGGTTTGCTGTTGTCTTTTCACATTTGTGTGTGAGGAACTGAGGTTTCCATGTTCACGGTTGAACATTGGCACTGTTACTGTATTCTGTCTTTAAAAGCAGTCTAATCAGAGCCACACTTCAAAGCCTTTGCGCAGCGTGCAAATGAAATGATTTCAGGAAAAAAAAATCAAATGCCTAAAGGGTGCTTTGCCATTGTTTAAATGTGCAGGATGGAGAGGAGGAGTGTCTCCGGCCCTCGGGTCTATTGCTGTGCTGTCTCATCAATAACCTCTGTATTGACGGGTGAAAGGACACTCACAGAGACAGGCAGGGACACCCCCACAATCTCTGTCTACCAGTCTTGCTTTAAGTATCAATGAGTGTTTTCAGGATTATGAAAAGTCACTGCCTGTCCTCAGCTCGAGCAGTGAGCAGGTGGTCATCAGAGTTTAATCTGCTTCACACCAGCAGTAGTTCTCTTGGGAAGGACAGATGTGTACAGATGAAAAACAAATGTGCACAAAAAGGAACATCTGTCAGACAGTCAGTGTCTCTCATTTACTCCCTCTCTCTCTCACTGCATGTGCTTCGTGATGTGCGACAGCTTTACAAGAGTGAATGCTGAAATGGAGGGAATCACTGTGGAAACTCAGACTTTTATAGATACTTTAATGCCTGTGTGCCTGTGTTTGTGTTTGTGTGTGTGTTTGGTTGTGGATAATTAAATGCCAATAGGGGAGAGAATCTCATTTGCAGTGAAGGTCTTTATAGCAGAGTTCCCACGTCAGTCTCGCTCACACACATACTCTCCGGAATGCACACACATACAGGTTAATGAGAAAATTAGATGGAGTAGATGGAAGAGGGGAGAAGATTCTTTGTGCAGATAGACGGAGAGAGGGAGGATGTTGATGATTTGTAGGTTGGAGGCAAGTGAGACAAAGAGTGGGGAGAAAGGGGAGGTCAGTCGGGAGGGGGAAGCGGAAAGGATAATAAAGAAGAAAGGATGACAATTGACGGGGTTCTTAAAAAAAACAACCATAAAGGTGCAAATTTATTCTTCTGGAAGATAGTCATAGTGTTCTCATGAACAGCATTACACAATGAATGTTGAATCAGTGATGGGGTGGGAATTGCCAGAGACCTCATGATGCAATACTGTCATGATCATTGAGTCATGATGCAGTACCGAGTAATGCACTGTTTTTCTGATTAAAGTGAGCCAATGGTCATACAAATATGATGTCTTTTGTTTGACATATCACCATGAGCATCTATGTCATTTTGCATTGATACATGCGTCCTGTTTCAGAGGGCAGACACATTCACACAGTTGTAAGCAAAAATTTTTGCATCCTTTGAAAAATAGCTTCTGTTGGTGATTTTTTTTAACTGGTGTGTTTAATTAAGTGTGTAGGGAGCCCAAACTTTTGCACCTTCACAGGTTTATTCATTAATTTATATGTTATTTTGTTCAATTTGTGAAATAAAAAGTAACTAGGTATTAATGTTTGTTGGTAATATTGTAATTCTTTTCCATATCCTACAAGAACTGTCATATCTGCCCCTTTGGGGCAAAGGAGAGCACCCAGTTGCGTGGTAAAAGAAAACATAATTTATTACACCAAATGACGCAAACTGCAGCACGAGGCCGGAAAAAAAAAATAACATAACACCCCATGGCAGGATAACGGAAACAGAACCTAAACCATGCCAAGCTGTGTGTTAGACAACAGAGAAAAGTAACAGTCAACTAAACACTCATCTTAACAGTAGATTGCCACACTGGGAGTGAGACGAGAGCTGAATATAAGGGGTAGCTGGTGATCAACACAATCACATACAGCTGTGAGTGATTAACAACAGAAAACTCCAATAGCGAAGGGCAGGAGTACTTGAGAGTGCTGTCACCACAAATAAACCCGAAATGATGAGACAGGAACCAAGATAATAATAATAATAATAATAATAATAATAATAATAATAATAATAATAATAATAATAATAATGAGTCTAAAAAGGAGCCCTGTCCAGATTACTACAGAGACCATGTTTAGATTTTTTTTTTCAATTAAAGAATATCCAGGGTGGCCAAATTTTTGTATACAAGTATTTGAGTTAGATAAAAGTCACTAATATCGCTAATAAACAGTCAATAGGCAAATCTAATCTAGCCAAAAGGTTGAAATTGAAGAATGTGACTGATAACCTGAACAGAGCCTTGTTCTTCCCAGCCATCTTTTGTTAGAGGTATGACAAACCCTGAACACTTTCCCAATCCACTGCAGAGATGTACAAACATTTCCTCACAGATATCAATAAAACAGACACTAACAGCCTGATTGTTCACTAATTCAGGTTGATGGTTCCTGTTCAGACTCAGTCCTTCTTCACTACTGTCACCAAGTATTTGGTACAAGATCATCTGAACATAGAACTTTGCTCTTTTAGGCCCCCTTCACAGTGGATGAAGATCCATTATACTCTCCATGATGTGCACAACCTAGAATCTGGTTTGCTTCCATTTTTCCCTACCATTTTCCATGTCCCTGAGACACTCTCCGAGATGTTCTTCAGTGCCCATACCACACTAGATATGTCAGTAGCACGTTCCCCAAATGATCCTACTACATATGCCCATGATTGCCTGACGCCATGCTTCGGTCACACTCTGGCATAATGGACAGTATCAAGATGCAGCTACATTCTGGAAAATCATAGCATTCTTGTACAATGCTATTGCCAAGTTTATCAGCATAGTCAGTCCTGCTTCAAATTCTTGATGACTAAGCCACATTGGTGTACGTGGGCCCCATCACACTGATACAATGCCATTGCTGCCACTATGCGCCACCATGATCATTAACCTGTTGAATTCTGTTCAACTTCCCTAAAAACGCCTAACAATAACATGCCCAAAGTAAATCAAAAGCTGTTCTTCAACCCTTTACAGTATCTTCATGGGGTTGGTCTCATTTAAAAGAAAACACTCTGAATTTTTTGGCAAAACAGTCATAATCTCTCTAAGTGCTCCTGCCACTGAGTAACAAGAAAGTTCGCCTGGGTTTTTTTTTTAGATACAAATGCTTGCAAATAACATACAGCTGTCAGATACTGGCTGGAAAACACAGCAGAAATGTAGAACCAAGTGTTTTCAAGCTCAGGTCAAAATTTTGTAACTATACCAAAAAAATGAATATATTACACAGCTTTTTTCTCAGGTTGTAACAAGGCTGTGTCTGTACTGGAAGACCTGAAATACAGCTTTTTTTTTTCAGTGTGCACTGAGACGCTCTAAGATGCAGAGACGTGACCGCCCGCGGAATTCACAGAGTTCAACAGGTTAACCACCACGATCTTGCTATGAAAACTTTGTGCATTCTCAAAGCTCTATATGATCTATCATGTGTAACACAGTCTGAAAGACCTCACTACTACCCTGCAAAGACCATCCACATTCTGGATGATTTTTGAGATCTTAGCATGGTCTTGATGCCTTGAATAAACTTTCTTTTTTTTTAAACTGTAGTGTCAGAACTAAAAATTCATCAGATTCCAAACTGACTAGGATACCCCATCGGCCACTGTTCATCCAGGAGCTTGAGGTGGAGAGGGTGAGCAGCTTTAAATACCTGGGCATCCATATCAGCAAGGACCTTACGTGGACACTTGACACCACACAGCTGGTTAAGAGAGCTCAACAGCATCTGTACTTTCTGAGGAGGTTGAAGAAGCTTGGCATGTCCTCCAGGATTCTCAACAATTTCTACAGCTGCATCATCAAGAGCATCCTGACCAACTGCATCACTGCATGGTACGGCAGCACTGCTGCCCTGGACTGCAGACTCCTGCAAAGAGTGGTGAAGACAGTAGAGAGGATCATCAGGACTCCACTCCCATCTCTGCAGAGCATCTACCAATGCAGAGTCCAAAGTTGAGCTGACGCCATCCTCTGGGACCCCACCCACCCCCAGCACAGAATGTTCACCCTTCTACCCTCAGGCCAGAGGTACAGAAGTGTGAAATGCAGGGCAACCAGACTGAAAAACTCCTTTCCCACTGCCATCAGACTCCTGAACAAATAACAAACTCCCAAAACTCTGCGACACAGCTTTGCAAATAGGAATTCACACACAGTTGCTAAATTTGCACAATGCTCATTTGTACAGTGTACATAGTCTCACCCCACCTCATGTCCATATCATCTCTGCTGCTAATTATCATGTACAGTCTACTGGTATTATCATTATAGAGAAATTCTCACACTGGGTGCTAATTCGTAATTTGTATACTGCTCATTTCCACACTGCTCATTTGCACACTGTACATAGGCTTATGCTATCTCTGATATCAATATACCACTGTCCACTATAGTCATCCAGTGAACTTTCAATTTCACTCTTCTTGTTTCCTCTAGTTTGACTGCTTTAACTGCTTTAATGTCCTAATTGCCTGTGTGTATAATGTGTGTTATTAGTATTCATTAGTATTAGGTGTGTTATTACCTTATGTATGTAGTATGTTGTGTACTTATTACCTTGGCATTTGTTCGGAGAGCAGAGAAAGAATTTCATTGCTCAGGAAATGTTGCATTTCTTAACTGTGCACATGATAGTAAAGCCTTTTAATCTTGAATCTCAAATCTTGAATTTTGACTACTGTAATGGTCTTTAACATCTATTTGGTTGTATGTGATATTTAGTAGTACACTGACAGAGTTTCTAGTGCTTGGTGTCATGATCCTGAGCACGGTGGGGGCCGTGCTCAGTATCCAGTTTTAAGTTTAGTCTTTTCCTGTTTCTTTATTTCTTTGTTTATCATGATCTTGTGCTTTTTGTCTCTGCTTATTTATGAGCATCAGTAGTCTTAGGTCCGTCTTTAGTCCTGTCCATTTATTGTGTGTCATTTTGGATTTATAGTATTATTTACATCTTGGGGTTGTGTTATCTTATTCTTGTACTTTTTTAGTTTCCAGTTGTGCTTTTATTTTGACAGCACTGTGCAGTTTCTGGCTGTCAAACTGTTTCGTGGGCTGCACAGCTGTCACTGATTATGTTACTTTCCTCACTCATGTACCCACACCTCTGATGCGTCAATGATTGTTTCATTTTACTATTTAAGGGCACGACAACATTCCCCAGTTGTTGTGTCCTACTGTTATCCTCCTCAGTGTTTGCTGTCTGACACTGAGTGATTTGGGGTCTGCCGTAGAGGGGAACGGGTGCGCGTTGACCAGGTAAATTATCCTTTTTCCAATTCCCTCAGACGTGAGCCCCGCTTCTTTTTGGGTGTGCCTCCAGCTGAATTCATCTCTTTTTCCCAGGTGAGTCTGAGCGCCTCAGCCTGTATTTTCCTCAGGCTGTTCTTCTCCCTCCTGGTCATGAGCTCCACTCTCCTCCGGTGCTTTCTTTTCCCCTTATATGGAAGTGTTGTGGCGGTTCGTTTTAACCCCACAACAGACTAAGGACACTCAGCCCTCTTTTCTCTGTTTTCCTGCTACACTACTGAGAAGCAATGTGCCATTCATGTATTTGTGATGCAAACATGCATGTGTTGTGATGTAATGCGCCATTCTATATAGTGTGCATATGGCTTGTCCTTACTATGCTTTTTCTGAGCATCTTAGATGTGCTTTGGTGTATTAATGTCTACAGGTAGACGAGTTTCTTCTGTCTCACCTATGTGATGTTAATCGATGCCTTTCATCCTTTGTATTCATGCATTTTGCCCTTACTGTGACCTAGAGACTCAGATCAATATGTAGATGTGCTTGTTAGCCTCTTTGTCTGACACTTGGAGCGAGGTCTAGCTAATCTGCCCATTGTGATGTATGTCTTACAAATGCAAATACCTCCTGCCTGTTCTGTTGTCCCTTTGATCATTCTAAACTGTGGGGTACGTCTCTTTGATGTATTGTCATGATCAAGTATTTAAGGTGCAACTCTGTAACGCAATCTCTCTCTTACTCTTCTTCTCTCACTCTGATCCTGCAACTGGTAGACACACACGTGTCCTCCTCTCCTTCTCTGAGTGCTTAGGGATCCCGCTCCGGGCTGCTCCACTATGCACCGGAGAGAGGATCCCGTGAAGGCGACATGATCAATAAAACCTGCTTAAAACCACAGCACTGCAGCTTATTTTTCCATGCCGCCTCACTGGTGACCCCTCCAACACGCACACGTTTTGTGCGAAAGCAACCTTCCGAGCTGGGCAGCCACACAGCTGCGTTGGTGGCCCCTTGAAGACGCACACGTTTTGTGCAACGCAGCCTTCTGTTTTGGATGGCCACGCTGGCGAACCGACGCTGAAAAAAACGAGCGGCCAGCGAACGCAACACCCGGGCATGAATGCTCCGTCGCCTGAGATCTGCACAACCACGCTGGACCGGCCGCTCTCACTGAGAGCGCACGCACCTCGCCCTCTCTCCACGACGGCAACCTCCAGGACCCGACGGGGAGTGCAGCGCGTGGAACTGAACGCACCATGGCCGCACGAGCGACAACGATCGTCCACTTCCTCACACCGCGCCAACGCAGCTGCATGAGCCTGAGGAACAAAAGATCGTCTATTCCCTCCCGCCGCTCCAACGCCTCTGCACGGGCCTGAGGGACTAAAGATCGTCTATTTCCTCTCAACGCTCCAACGCACCATGGCCAAATCTACAGCAACAGCTCAACCTGGATTTTATTGGCGCCGTCTGCGCTGATCTCCGCCAAGTTTCTGCACCCTGACTCACCACTCCAGCGGCCCACCCACGCACTGAACCCCCGCGCACGCACCGGGGAGTTACAAGGATGGCGCATCACGCATGGGACAAGTAACGGCTCCACAGACTGCCTTCCTCCTTCGCCGCTGCCTTTCAGGGCTGCTCGCTCACCTGAGGTACGCATACAGCATACTGGAAGGATTTGTTAACAGTCTCAGCCACGCCACAGACCGCCATCGTCCTCCGCCGCTGCCCTCAGAACCTTCAGGGTTGCTCGTTCACCTGAAGCAAGCACGCAGCTCGCCACTGGATTTTTTAATGGTCTTAGCCACGGCACAACGGGATTTCAGCCGTCAGCTGTTCCCGGGAGCTTTGGGGTTGCTTCAGCACCCAAAACCAACAGTCCCCCCTGCTTTGTTTACTTTCTCTCTTACAGCCGCTCCTGCTTTTCTTCATGGCCACGAGAGGAGTCAGAGACTAATTTTTCTTCTTGTGGACCGCTGCACGTTCAACGGGACCAGCCCTTCGACATTGCGGACCCACAAGCAATTTTTGCGCGGCTCAGGACGATTTCACAGCTCCTGCCGGCACTTACTACCCCTCCCCTCCCTCCCCCTCCGCCTGCAGCGAGCTTCTCCCACAGCTCGCTCACACAGATGGATTATCGAGGTCGCGACCCCCTGCCGCGTCCTCTGGGGGGGAGCGTGTGTGGCGGTTCGTTTTAACCCCACAACAGACTAAGGACACTCAGCCCTCTTTTCTCTGTTTTCCTGCTACACTACTGAGAAGCAATGTGCCATTCATGTATTTGTGATGCAAACATGCATGTGTTGTGATGTAATGCGCCATTCTATATAGTGTGCATATGGCTTGTCCTTACTATGCTTTTTCTGAGCATCTTAGATGTGCTTTGGTGTATTAATGTCTACAGGTAGACGAGTTTCTTCTGTCTCACCTATGTGATGTTAATCGATGCCTTTCATCCTTTGTATTCATGCATTTTGCCCTTACTGTGACCTAGAGACTCAGATCAATATGTAGATGTGCTTGTTAGCCTCTTTGTCTGACACTTGGAGCGAGGTCTAGCTAATCTGCCCATTGTGATGTATGTCTTACAAATGCAAATACCTCCTGCCTGTTCTGTTGTCCCTTTGATCATTCTAAACTGTGGGGTACGTCTCTTTGATGTATTGTCATGATCAAGTATTTAAGGTGCAACTCTGTAACGCAATCTCTCTCTTACTCTTCTTCTCTCACTCTGATCCTGCAACTGGTAGACACACACGTGTCCTCCTCTCCTTCTCTGAGAGCTTAGGGATCCCGCTCCGGGCTGCTCCACTATGCACCGGAGAGGGGATCCCGTGAAGGCGACATGATATAATAAAACCTGCTTAAAACCACAGCACTGGCTGCTTATTTTTCCATGCCGCCTCAGTGTAATGTTTTTTGTCGTGTTTGTCTTTACGTTAATAAATGTGCAAAGCCACAGCATGCGTTTGTTGTCCTTCCACAACCCTTGAAAAGGGCGCTTTTTGACACTTGGTCAAATCAGAGCCAGAGAAATTAGGACTGCATTCAACAGAAATGTGACCTTGTCCTTTTGACCATAAAAGTATAGCCACAGGTTCTAGTCTCAGTGCCAACCTGTGTGCCACATTTGGAGACCTTACCTTCATTTATTGCTAAGTCTGAATATGGACTTGCTAATGAAGACATCTGCCCTACCCACACCTCAACACTGTCATCATGGGTAATTATATGGCTGTAAAGGAAAGCTGGTGATTCAATCCCACCTCTCCTTCAATTTATCCCATACATACAATTACGGGGATAAGGGCCTGTACTTAAATGGTGCTTTTCTAGTCGCAAGACCACTCGAAGTGCTTCACTAGTACTAACCCTCTTTTTTAAGGGCCTATAGGAGACATATATCTAGGGGCAATTTAGCAATTACCAATTAACCTAACAAGCATTTCTTTGGACTGTGGGAGAAAACCGGAGCACCTGGAGTAAACCCACACAGCACAGGGAGAATATGCAAACTCCACACATAAAGGTTCCTACCCCTGCCAGCCCAGGAATTCGAACCTGGAACCTTTGAGCTGTTAGGCAACAATGCTAACCACTGCACCACCATGCTTCCCAACTGGCAAGTGTTAGCGATCATCTCTCTTCTTTAAAGTAAACAAATGGAGAGACAGTGGGGGAAGATGATTTAATGTCAGTACATTCACACACACAATTAACACAGAGCCTGAGAGGTCAGCACATATTTTTACATCTGTATGTGTGCATATATGTGTGTGGACCTGTGGATTGACGTGTGGTCAAATGAGAGCGGAAGGCTGGTGGATCACGCTTGAATGGAGCTTAATTTACATGCTAATGTGCATGTGCGTGCGAGTTAGTGTGTGTGGGGATGATTGTTTTAGCTTTGATCAATGGTGAGATGAGATGACACTGCTACAAAGTGATGTCACATGCGCACACAGATTTGACAAGCTTGGAAATAGAGCTGCTGTTTCAATCAGACGTCTTCTGTGAAGCTGACCAGCCACTCAGCCACACTGCATGTGCTTCAAGCTTACAGCCTTTTTCATCCAATAACAGACTACCTTAGTGTTACATCAAAATTCTTTCTATGTTTTTGACTGTACAAAAGTGATAGAGGAATAGGTGACATTAATGCGGCCTACATTCCACTCACTGTTGGAACATCAGTTTAAGGTTCCTCTATATACTGTATGATTCAGTGACACAGCTTCCTTCAACCAAATAAATTTGAGCATAGAATACTGACAAGTGCTTTGCGTTTCTAATTTTGTGTAAAGTTTTGCACACAGTGTAGTCTAAAGGTGCATTCAGACCAAACGTGAACGGGCAGCACGAATGCATACAAAGTGAATGGGAAGAGAGGAATACAATTCAATTCAATTCAATTCAACTTTATTTATATAGTGCCATTTCACAACAACAGTCATCTCATAGCACTTTCAACTGTAGGGGAAACCCCCACAATTGCAGAAAGATCCCAGCAATCAGGTGATCCCTTGTGAGCAAGCACTTGGCGACGGTGGAGAGGAAAAACTCCCTTTTAACAGGAAGAAACCTCCAGCAGAACCAGGCTCAGGGAGTGGCAGTCATCTGCTGCGACTGGCTTGGGGGTGAGGGGATAGAGAAGATGAAAAGAACAGACATGTAGAGAGCAAGCAGCACGATGGGGACTCGATCTATGGGAGAGAACAAACAGATGTTAATGACCAGCAAAAAAAAAAAAAAAAAATATTTCATTGACAGTGAAGAAAGGAGTGAAGCCCAGTGCAATTATTGGAGGTCCCCCGACTGTCTAAATTTAATAAGATAAGATAAGATAAAATAAGCCTTTATTAGTCCCACAATGGGGAAATTCCAGGATTGCAACAGCACAGGGATAGCAACACTCAGAGCAACAATCAAAAGGCAAGAAAAAAAAACAAGCAAGCAAGAGCAGCTAATATACATATGTACATATTACTATAAAATATATATATACACACACACAGACACACAGTGCAGAGCATTGTAGCTGGATGGAATAAATATATGAATATATAAACACACAGCATACATATATAACACACAGCATAATGGCAGCATAACTAAGGGAGGGTTCAGAAACATATGATCCCTCCCCAATTGTAGGCTATATCAAAAAGGAAGGTTTAACCCTATTCTTAAAAAAAGAGATTGAGTCTGACTCCCGAATCCAGATTGGCAGCTGGTTCCACAAGAGAGGAGCTTAATAACTGAAGGCTCTGCCCCTCATTGTACGTTTGGAGATTCTAGGTATTACAAGTAATCCAGCATTTTGGGAGTGTGGTGCTCTGTTAGGATAATAGGGTGATATCAGATCTTTTAAATAAAAAGGGGCTTGATTGTTTAGAGCTTTGAAAGTGAGAAGAAGGATTTTAAACTTAATTCTGAACTCTATGGGAAGCCAATGAAGGGGGGCCAGAACCGGAGAGATATGATCTCTCTTTCTAGTACCCGTTAAAACTCTTGCTGCAGCATTTTGGATCAACTGAAGACTTTTAGAGATGTTTTAGGACAATCTGATAATAGAGAGTTACAATAATCCAATCTAGAGCTAACAAAACTGTGGATCAGTTTCTCAGCATCACTCTGAGACAAGAGGCTCCTAATCTTGGCAATATTACGCAAATGGTAGAAGGCAGTCTTAGAAACAAATTTAATATGTGAATTGAAAAACAGATCTTGATCAAAAATAACTCCAAGGTTCCTCACAGAGCTATTACGAGAAAGAGTAACTGCATCCAAACTAAAAGTTTGATTTGGAAAGGTATTTCTAAGGTTTTTTGGACCAACAAGAATGACTTTAGTCTTATCTGAATTTAATAGCAGGAAATTACAAGTCATCCAAGCTATGATTTCCTTAACCCCTTGCACTCCGGTCAATTTTCCTAAAAACGCCAAAAAATAATGTGCCCAAAGTAAATCGAAAGCTGTTCTTCAACCCTTTGCAGCATCTTCATGGGGTTGGTCTCATTTAAAAGAAAACACTTTGAATTTTTTTGAAAAAAAAAAAAAAGATCTCTCTAAGTGCTCTGAGTTACAGTCATCTAAACATAGTGAACTTGAAGAAAATAAATTTGGCCTGGGTGTTTTTTTGGATACAAATGCTTGCAAATAACACACATCTTCAGATCCGGGCTGGAAAATGCAACAGAAATGTAGAACCAAGTGTTATCCAGCTGAGGTCCAAATTTTGTAACAATACCACAAAAAATGAATATTTTACACAGCTTTATACTCAGGCTGTTCCCAGGCGTTTTGGAACTGTGCCAAATTGTGCCAAATGGCACAGTTTGGAAAAACGTCTGTAACTTTTGAATGATTCAACATAGAAGCTTCATCTTGGGCTCAAATGAAAGGTCACATTCAGGGCTGTGTCTGTGTGTGTGTGTGTGGGGGGGGGGTTGTCCCCCCACCCCTCCGCTACAGAGGACGGAGTTCCGCCCTCGCTACATGACGGATTACACTCGGATAAGGCATGTTTCAACAGCAGCGCTGTCACCGCGGCTCCCCCCCTGCCGCCGCTACAGAATCGTAGAGGCAGGGGGGGCGTTCACGGTCCGGAGGCGGAGAAGAACCATGTAACGCGGCGCACGCACTTCGGACATCATGCGCCGCACAGTTGTAATTTACCGATCGGTCAAAAGTCATTTTTGATTACAATTTTCAGGGATAAAAAATAATTTGGCTTATAACACCTTACCTCTTCACAGCCACATTGTCCTGGCCAACTTCTCTTCCTCATTGTCAGACGAACCGACGCTGGTCTGCTCTGGTTCTGGTCTCGCGACCCGGTCAAAACATAATTCCATGATTGCGGTTTTGGCGAATGATTTACGACCTTCGTTGTCGGCCTCCGTTTGTCTATGATGACCATATAAGAGAATCCTAAACACTCTGCTGGAATTAAAAAAAAAAAAAAATCAATCACTGCCTGTGGCTGCTGAAGCAGTCTCTCTTCACCCAGCCTTTGTAGACAAAACAGCTCAGCGAACTTCTGTGCTTCAATTGGCTCGCTGCGTTGGTAGGCGGGTCCTTCTTGCCAAGTTTTCAGTCATTGGTTCTTCAAGGTTTCAGAAACCCAATTCAAGGCTCTTATTAGTCGAATGAGAGGTCAATCAGATGAACTAATCTGTTCGCGGCTGTGTCTGCAGCTTTTATTTTCAGTGCGCGCTTGGACGCCATACACCACCTACATCACAATCTCCATGATGCGTCCTAGAGCGCATGAGAGCACCCTCGTGCGCTCTCGTGCACTCTAGGACGCAGAGACTTGCCCACCCATGGGACAACGGAGCGCAAGAGGTTAAGAAAGGCATCTAACTTGGCTAATTGATTACTATCATCTGGCTTCATTGACAGGTATAACTGTGTGTCATCTGCATAACAATGAAAATGTATACAGTGCTTTCTAATAATGTTGCCTAACAGAAGCATATATAAACTAAAAAGAGTAGGGCATAGCAGAGATCCCTGTGGAACTCCATGACTGAGCTTTGAGTTGAAAAAAAACTCATTACTGACATGAACAAACTGGAACCTATCAGATAAATAAGATCTAAACCACTGCAACAAAGTTCCATTAAGTCCAACATAGTGTTCTAATCTACGTATCAAGTAGAATATTATGATTGATAGTGTCAAAAGCTGTGCTAAGGTCTAAAACGACAAGTACAGAAACAAGTCCATTATCAGATGCGATAAGGAGGTCATTAGTGGCCTTCACTAAGGCTGTTTCAGTACTATGATGGATTCTAAACCCAGATTGAAACTCTTTAAATAAACCATTTTCCTGCAAGTGGTCAAATAATTGCGTAGCAACAACTCTTTCTAAGATTTCTGAAATGAAAGGGAGATTAGAGATTGGTCTATAGTTAGCTAAAACTCCTGGATCCAGCGTTGGCTTTTTGAGTAAAGGTTTAATTACAGGAGTTTTAAAAGCCTGCGGTACATGGCCTAAAGTTAATGAAGAATTGATTATTTGAAGAACAGAGCTACCAATAAATGGGAGGACTTCTTTAAAAAACCTGGTAGGAATAGAGTCTAAAAGACAAGTTGAAGGCTTGGATGAGGAAACTATTTTATCTAACTCTAAAAGGTCAATTGGAGTAAACTGATCCAAACAGATGTCAACTGAAGGAGTTGTAGTAGTTACTGTATTTAAGTTAACGGTGGGAAGAATCTGACTGATTTTATCTCTGATAGATGAAATTTTATTATTGAAAAAGTTCATAAAGTCCTGACTAGTAAGCTCTAAGGGAATGCTAGGATTGACAGAGTGCTGACTCTTTGTGCTGAAAAGAAACCTGGGATTATTCTTGTTCTTTTCTATTAATGCAGAATAATAACTCGTTCTAGCTTTTCTCAGAGATTTTTTTATAAATTAAAAGATGATTTCTCCAAGTTAAATAGATTTCATCTAAATTAGTGGAGTGTCATTTTCTTTCTAATTGACAAGTCTTTTAAGCTATGAATTTTCTGTGTTTAATCAAGGAGTTAGAAATCTCTGATTAGACTTTTTCTTTTTTAAAGGGGCCACAATGTCTAGATGTCTGATGCAGAGAAGTTGTAGCACTATCTACCATGCTATCAATTACAGAAGGAGCAAGCTATCTATAGCTTATTTCCATTGTGTTGACACATGGCATAGAAGAAACAATCTGCATAAATTTGGTAACAACATCATCTGAGAGGCATCTACTGTAGTAATATTTTTCCTTTGGAGCCGAATAGTCAGAAATAGTAAAATCAAAGGTTAACAGACAATGGTCTGACAGTACAGGTTACTTTATTTGTACCCGTAGGTACATTTGTTTTGCAGTCTGGTGACATCCATATTTACAAGCCACAATTACATTCAACATAGACACAAACACAGGCACACATGAAGCTGACTATAAACATGATAAAAATACTCAAGGCTCCATCAATCAGGGTATAAAGACAAAGAGATGAGAGAAAAACCAGAGGTAAGAGAAAAGGGTCATATTAAAAAGTTAAAAACTAGTCAAAGAGGTTAAAAACTCAAAGGTCAAAAACCCAATAAAATATTTAGAACCCAAATAACATCCTACAAAAATAAGTAATATTTTTATGCTATTTTATACTATTTTAGTATACTATTTTAGTATACATAGTATATTTTATACTATTTTAGTATATAAAAATAGTAAGGGTTATGAGGAGACATTACCAGATTTTCTATTTCTATGCCATATGTCACAAGGTCCAATGTACAGTATGGTGGAGATAATGGGTAGAATTTCCTACTTTCTGAGAAAACCCCATTGAGTCTAATATTGAATTAAATGCCAAATTAAGGCAATCACTATCTACATCTACATGTATATTAGAGTCCCCTACTATAATTATTCTATCTGATTTCAGCACTAAATCAGCTAAGAACTTGGCAAATTTGGATTAAAAACTCTGAGTAGGTTGATGGAGGACAATAAACTATGGCAAATAAAATTGAGTTTAGCCTAAAATTGCTAAAATGCCCAATACTGAGGACCAGGCCCTCAAAGGAATTATAACATGTTTTTTGCTTTACATTAGCTGGTAATTTGGAATGGTAAATTGTTGCTACTCCTTCTCCATGACCAGAACTTCTGGGATTTTGACAGTTTAAATAACCAGAGGGAGTTGATTCATTCAAAATCCTCTTGCCCTAACCAAGTCTCTGTAAGGGATATTAAATCAATCTAATGATCAATTAACAGATCATGGACTAGCAGAGACTTGGAAGTTAGAGACCTAATATTTAACAAACTGCATTTAATTTTTAAATTATAAGGAGGAACAGGGGCTAAATCATTACATTTAGAGGTTTCATGTTCAATTTTGTATTTGGGATGCTTATACATTATATTTTTACTTACTTTGGAGGGACCAGACAGTGATTCTTTGATGGGGAAGACAGGGGCTAAGTTGAGGGGTGGCGGATGAAGAGGAGCTGCAGAGAGGCGTGTAAGACTGCGACTCTGCTTCCTGGTCCCAACTCTGAGTTGTCAAGGTCTTGGAAATTTGGATAAAAATGATGCCAGATTGTTAGATAAAAGAGACGCGCTGTCTTGTCTAATAATCAATCAATCAATCTTTATTTCGGATAGATTAAAAGTACAGATTAAAAGGAACAGAATAATATAACAAAGTCAAGTCAAGTCAAAATCCAACAAGGTCATATTAGACAATAACTCCTCTGATTATACAGTTCAACATAAGTTATCCGAAATGGGTGATGGCTGAAGCCGCAGCTTATATTGCCCACCCATATTCCATCCAAGAATTCAAAAGAAAAACAAAACAAGAGCGATTACAATTCAGAACAAAGCTAAGACAAAATGTGACAAAAAAAAAACTAGGCAGCAACACAACGCAGACTGGATATGACAATCCTTATGTGATTTTATATGTCATCTTGTATATACGTATGTTTGGAGTATTTCTTCCTTTAGTTTTTGTTTAAATTGTCCAAGCGTTGTACATGATTTTAATTCAGGTCCAAAAACATTCCATAATCTGACTCCTTGCACTGAAACACAGTGTTGCTTGGTGGTAGTTCTCACTGAAGGTTTTTGAAATATACATAAGATAAGATAAGATAAGATAAGATAAGCCTTTATTAGTCCCACAACGGGGAAATTCCAGGATTGCAACAGCACAGGGATAGCAACACTCAGAGCAACAATCAGAAGGCAAGAAAAAAAAAAAACAAAAAAAAAACAAGCAAGCAAGAGCAGCTAATATACATATGTACGTATTACTATAAAATATATATATATACACACACACACAGACACACAGTGCAGAGCATTGTAGCTGGATGGAATAAATATATGAATATATGAACACACAGTGCAGAGCATTGTAGCTAGATGGAATAAATATGTAAATATATAAACACCCACAGTACGGAGCATTGCAGCTAGGTGGAATAAATATGCAAGTATATAAACACACACAGTGCGGAGCAATGTAGCTAGATGGAATAATATGTAGATATATAAATATATAAACACACCCAGTGCTGAGCATTGTAGCTAGATGGAATAAATATGTAAATATATAAACACACACAGTGCAGAGCATTGTTGCTAGATGGAATGAAACAGCATAACCGTCTACTTAGTTATCCTACATGGTATGATTATGTGCCCATACATATTCTCACCCTCCATAGCGACCGGTAAGTTCCTAGTTGTATGCCGGAGGGGACCATTGTGTAAGTCTATTGCATCTTTTGCATTCAAAAAACTATTAGTTTGTTACGTCTTTTTGCTATCTCTGCGAGCAGCCCTGCTTAGGTTGTACAGTCTGACAGCCGTTGGTAGGAAGGACCTACGAAACCTCTCGGTTGTGCACCTGGGATGATGTAGTCTGCTGCTAAATGAGCTCCTCAGTGCATTCAGTATGTCCTGCATAGGGTGGAACTCGGACTCCAGCAGAGATGACAGTTTAGCCCCCGTCCTTCTCTCTCCTATCTCCTCCATCGGATCAAGGCGCTGCCCCAGGACAGAGCTAGCTTTCTTAATCAGTTTGTTCAGTCTCTTCCTATCGGCTGCAGTAATGCCACTGCCCCAGCAGACCACTCCAAAAGTGATGGCTGATGCCACCACCGTGTCATAGAATGACTTCAGCAGCGCCCCTTGTACACCAAAAGACCTGAGTCTCCTCAGCAGGAACAGCCTGCGCTGTCCCTTCTTGTAGAGTGCATCAGTATTGTGTGACCAGTCTAGTTTATTGTTCAGATGAACACCCAGGTACTTATAGGATGTCACCATCTCGATGTCTGTTCCCTGTATATTTACTGGTGCTGTGAGGGGCTGCCCATGCCTGCGGCAGTCCACCACCAGCTCCTTAGTTTTCCTCGCGTTGATCTGGAGGCAGTTCCGATGGCACCAGTCCACGAAGTCCTGGATAAGCCCTCTGTACTCAGCTTCATCTCCATTGGAGATGAGGCCAACGATCGCAGAGTCATCAGAGAACTTCTGTAGATGGCAGTGTGTTGTGTTATGTGAGAAGTCCGCAGTATAAAGAGTGAACAGGAAGGGAGCCAGCACCGTTCCCTGGGGGGCCCCCGTGCTACTGATGATCGTGTCGGACACACAGTCCCGGGTTCTCACAAACTGAGGCCGGTTCGTGAGGTAGTCCAGGATCCATGATGACAGGTGCTGGTCCACCCCTGCGCGCAGCAGCTTGTCCTTCAGGATCATCGGTTGGATGGTGTTGAAAGCACTGGAGAAGTCAAAGAACATGATCCTCACCATATTCCCGGGCTTCTCCAGGTGGGACAGAGAACGGTGAAGGAGGAAGATCACCGCATCCTCCACCCCAATGCCATGCTGGTAGGCGAACTGGAGTGGATCCATCGCTGGTTCCACCAGGGGGCAGAGGTGAGCAAGGAGCAGTCTCTCCAGGGTCTTCATCAAGTGGGACGTCAAGGCCACCGGTCTGTAGCTGTTCAGGTCTTTGGGGTGGGAAGTTTTTGGTACAGGTACCACACAAGATGTTTTCCACAGCTGTGGTACCCTCCCCAGTTTCAGGCTCATGTTGAAGATATACGTCACAATCCCACACAGCTGGTCTGCACAGGACTTGAGGAGCTTTGCGCTGATGCCGTCCGGTCCCGGCGCCTTCCTCGCCTTGATCTTCCTCAGCTCCGTCCTCACCTGGGTCCTGGTCAGGGTCAGGATGGGGGGCTGTGTGGTGGGAGTGGGGGGGTGTTGGTGGAGTGGGGAGTGGGCAGCAGGACTTGATTTCTTTAGAGGCAGCAGTGGTTGTTGTGCAGTCAGGGGGGAGGGCGGTTGGTCAAATCTATTGAAAAACAGATTCAGGTTGTTCGCCCACTCCCTGCCCCCTGTGGCCTGGGGGGAGGTATTCTGGAGCCCCGAGATGGTTTTGAGGTTTCTCCAGACCCCGCTGATGTCGCTCTGTTGCAGCTTGTCCTCCATCTTCTTCCTGAAGCTGTCCTTGCCTTCTCTGATCTTTCTCCTCAGCTCCCTCTGTACGGACTTCAGCATCTCCCTGTTCCCTGACCTGAAGATCCTCTTCTTCTCTCTCAGAAGTGTTTTTATCTCAGGGTTGATCCAGGGTTTGTTGTTTGAGTGACGCCGTATGGTCTTGGTGGGAACGGATTTGTCCACACAGAAGCTGAGGTAGCCCGTGAAGGTGTGAATGAGGCCATCGATGTCCTCACCATGTGGCTCGCAGAGCTGCTTCCAGGCGGTGGCTTCAAAACAGCCCTTTAGGGTGTCCATTGTCTCCTCAGACCATAACTCCACAGTGTGCATGGCCGGAGGTTGTCTGTGCACTAGGGGTTTGTACACCGGCCGGAGATGAACCAAGTTGTGATCCGATCTCCCGAGTGGGGGGAGTTGTGATGAGGTGTACGCCTCCTTAGTGTTTGCGTAGAATAAATCCAGTGTTTTATTGTCTCTAGTGTGGCATGTGACATACTGGGTGAACGTGGGTAGAATGGGAGACAGTGAAACATGGTTGAAATCGCCTGAGATGAGGAGAAGAGCATCTGGGTGTTCTGTCTGCAGCCTGCTGGTTACTGAATGGATGACGTCACGTGCTGTCCCAGCGTTCGCCGTCGGATTTGCATAAACAACAATGCAGATCACGTGTGAGTGTTCTCTCGGGAGATATGTAGGCCTCATGCTAACAGCTAGCAACTCAATGTCTTTGCTGCAGTGTCGTTGTTTAACAGTGATATGTCCCGGTCTGCACCAGTTGTTGTTAACATACATTATCACTCCACCGCCCCTAGCCTTGCCACTGTCTGGTGTTCGGTCAGCTCGTATCATATGAAAACCCTCCAGCTCAATGTTAGCATCTGCTGCTAGTTCAGTTAGCCACGTCTCAGTAAACAAAAGGAGAGAGCACTCCCGGTATGTGCTATCATAACGGGAGATAGCCGCTAGCTCATCTAACTTTCCCAGTATCGACCGTACATTTCCCATGACAACAGATGGAAGGGAGGGTCTGTACCTTATATTTTTTGTCCTCCGCCTTACTCCAGCCCGGCAGCCGCGGCGTTTTCGCCTCAGTTCTCTCGGTATGTCGAGTTTTTCCAATGGGACCGGGTGGCGGTTGAATGCTAGCAGCTGTTCTCTGCTGTATCGTATCCTGCTATAAACAGTGGCTCCGTCCACCGGCTCAGGAGACATTTAGGACGATCTGTGTGTCCGTGATATAAGTGGGGTGAAAAAAAAAGACGGATCAAAAGAGAGAGGAAGGGAAAAAGACTCGGAATCGAGCCGCTGTTGCAAAAGGCAGCCGACTGGTGTGGCGCCGAGAGAAAAAAAAAAAAAAAAAAAAAAAAAAAAAAAAATGTTCCTCTGAAATGATATTGTTTCTCCCTTATTTGGAACAACTTTTGGATATTTACGGGCAGTGATAGAATCTTCACTTTAAACATTATTAGTGCAGTTTTAAAGTTAACCAGATCTTTCAACTTGAGAGCTTTTAATTTAAGAAAAAGTGGGTTTGTTGGTTCCCTGTAAGCAACTTTGTTTATTATTCTAATAGCTCTCTTCTGAAGCATAAAGATTGGATATATGTTTGTTTTATATGTATTTCCCCATACTTCAGTACAATATGTCATGTATGGGAGTATTAATGAATGATGATACAAAGTATATAATGTGGGTTGATTCAGCAAATATTTCACTCTGTGTTGTATTGCAATTAATTTAGATATTTTACCTTTAATATAATTAATATGTGACTTCCAACACAGTTTATTATCAATTATTACTCCAAGAAATTTAGTTTCGGATACCCTTTCAATCTCTACACCATTTACACTGAGTTTAGATACCAAGTTGTTGTGATGGTTGTTAAAAACTATAAATTTTGTCTTACTTAAATTGAGCGTTAATTTGTTTGAATCAAACCACAGTTTAAGCTTTCCTAATTCCTTTCTGAGTGTATCCAAAAGTTGTTCCAAATTGCTTCCACTGCATAATAAATTAGTGTCATCGGCAAACAATATTAAATCCATTTTTTCCAAAAATTTATATACAGTGGTACCTCTACTTACGAACGTCTCTACATACGAAATTTTCAGGTTACGAGACGCCTCAACGGGAAAATATTGCCTCTAGTTACGAACAAAATTTCAGGATACGAAAGGCAAAAAAAGTACGCGCTCCTCGCAGCTCCCGTATTTTACCGAACGTAAACATACCTGTAGCTGCTCTGCCATTGGCTATCGTCTAGCATCTTCCTGGTATCCCACTGGCCACGAATGGATGCGTTTGGTTGATCTCGCTTTATCTTATTATTATTTACTATTCTTACTACTTTATTTTATCCTTCTTACCTCTTGTAAGACTGTTGACTGAACTACACAATTTAGAGAAAAAAAAATTGTTAACTGCCATGTTTATCACCATCTACGTTATAACTCTGTACTTTCACCTTGTTCTTAATAAAGTTTTGGGGAAAAAAAAAACAACATCAACGATCAGCACAGTATTAAAACAAAAGGAAGCCCTTACAAGCCGATAAAAGCAAACGTCCTTGGATCGTTTCATCACAAAACGTCAGGCAAAAACCATTGATGAGACAGAACATGAACCAAAGAAGGCAAAAGGTGACGCTGACGCCGACGCCGACGATCGCAGTTAAAAGGTAAATGAACATAATTTTTATTATTCTTTCGCTTTTATTATTCTTTCTCTCATTTTAAACTCTCATTTTATGTTTATTGTGCAGTAATCTAATTGTAACATGTATTTGTTACATGTTTTGATGCGTTTTTACGATTTATAAAAAATTTATGCCCGAATTTTGGGGGCTTGGAACGGATTACGGCATTTACATGTAAAACGCGCCTCTACTTACGAATTTTTCACGTTACGAGAATTCTTCCGGAACGAATTAAATTCATAAGTAGAGGTACCACTGTATATCATTTATATACATATTGAATAACAGTGGCCCCAAAACTGAACCCTGTGGGACTCCACGAGTAACCTTCAGTAACTGTGAGTTTTTGTTACCAACACATACATACTGATATCTGTTCTTTAAGTAACTACATAACCAGGACAGTGCTACCCCTCAATATCATAATTCTGTAGTTTCTTTAATAATAAATTGTGATCCACTGTATCAAATGCTTTTTTAAGACCCAGGAATACTCCAACTGAATATTCTTTATTTTCAACGGCAGTTGATATTTTTTCTATAAATTCCATTAGAGCAAATGCAGTTGTCCTCTTGTGTCTGAACCCATATTGCTGCTCACACAATAAATTATTCTTCATTATGAAGTTGTCAGTTCTCTCACAGAATATTTTTTCAAGTATCTTGGAAAATTGTGGCAATAGTGAAATAGGTCTATAGTTTGAAAATTCCCCTCTGTCACCCATCTTGCATATCGGAATTACTTTAGCTATTTTCATTGCATTGGGAAATATACCTGTTTGGAGAGACAGGTTACAAATATATGTCAGTGGCTTCACTAAGCATTCAATAATAGTTTTGAATAAAAGCATGTCAATACCATCACAATCCGTAGATGTCTTACTTTTAAACGATTTAACAATTTCAATGACCTCTCTCTCGTCTATGTTCTTTATGAAGATGGAGTCTTTTATAGCAATGTTTTTGCTTATTGTATCACCTGTAGGTGCCGCAATGGCTATTTCTCGAGCCAAATTAGGACCAATGTTAACAAAGAAGTTATTAAATTCATCTGCAGGTGAGACTGCATTCACACTCTGAGTCATTTTATTATTGTTTTTTTTTTTGATAATTGGTTGGGTAGCTTGTATTTCTGTTTTTATTTCCAAGAATATTGTTAAGTATTGTCCATGTATTTTTAATATTGTCTCTGTTTTTCTCCAGTTCTTTACTGTAATAGTCTCTTTTACTACATCTCATTATACTGTACATGTTAACTTGTTTTTGTATGTTTTATACTGCTGCTTTGCTTCTTTTGTCCTTTTCTTTAGAAAAGCTTTATATAATGAATTTTTCTTTTTACACTCCTTTTGTAATCCTTTGGTTAACCATGGCTTGTCGACAAATTTATGTTTTAGCTTTTTCTTTACTAATGGACAATTTTTTTTTCATAAAGAGTGGTTACAATGTTCATAAATGTGTCATAGGCTTCATTTACATCTGCTATATAGACTTTTGTCCAGTCTTGCTTCAGCAGGTCTTCTTTAAAATAGATGTTTAGCTGCACCTCTGCCTCTTTTAGTGATAATGGTAAATGTAATAAATGTTGTCTTTTTGAGGCGCTCGAGGCGAGGTTGTCTGATTTGGAATCCCGGCTCCGCTGCATTGAAACACCGTCTGCGCCAGTTAATCTCGACGGACATCCATTAGCTGCAGCGGAGCTAGCTAGCTTAGGCCCCACTGTCAGTGGTTCCCCGGCTCTCCTCTGCAGTGAGGAGACTGGGTGGGTGACGGTGAGAAGGAAGCCTAGTCGCAAAGCCCCGGTTCACCACCAACCTGTTCACGTTTCTAATCGTTTTTCCCCGCTCAGCGACACACCCGCTGAGGAAAAAACTCTGATCATTGGCGACTCTGTAGTCAGAAACGTGAACCTAGAGACTCCATCGGCCATAGTCACATGCATTCCTGGGGCCAGAGCAGGCGACATCGAGTCAAATTTGAAAATGCTGGCTAAAAGTAACTGTAAATACTCCACAATTGTTATTCACGCCGGCATTAATGACATCCGTCTCCGGCAGTCGGAAGTCACGAAACTTAATATAGAATCGGTGTGTGACTTTGCCAAAACGATGTCAGCCACTGTAGTATTCTCTGGGCCCCTCCCCAATCTGACCAGTGATGACATGTTTAGTCGCTCGTCATCCTTGAACCGCTGGCTGTCTGTGTGGTGTCCTAAAAATGACGTGGGCTACATTGACAATTGGAGCTCTTTTTGGGGAAAACCTGGTCTTATGAGATGAGACAGCATTCATCCCACTTTGGATGGTGCTTCTCATTTATCTAACAATCTGGCATCTTTTTTATCCAAATTTCCAAAACCATGACTACTCAGAGTTGGGACCAGGAAGCAGAGTCGCAGTCTTACACGCCTCTCTGCAGCTCCTCTTCATCTGCCACCCCTCAACTTAGCCCCTGTCTTCCCCATCAGAGAATCGTTGTCTGCTCCCTCCAAAGTAAATAAAAATATAATGCATAAGCATCCCAAAGTGATAAAGCAAAATATTGGTAAAACTCAAATTAAACATAAAGCCTCTAAACTGAATGATTTGGCCTCTGTTCCTTCTCATAATTTAAAAATTAAATGTGGTTTATTAAATATTAGGTCTCTAACTCCCAAGTCTCTGTTAGTCCATGATCTGTTAATTGATCATCAGATTGATTTAATTTCCCTTACAGAGACTTGGTTAGGACAAGAGGATTATGTTGGTTTAAATGAATCAACCCCCTCTGGTTATTTAAACTGTCAAAATCCCAGAAGTTCTGGTCGTGGAGGAGGAGTAGCAACAATTTACCATTCCAAATTACTAGTTAATGTAAAGCAAAAAACATGTTATAATTCCTTTGAGGGCCTGGTCCTCAGTATTGGGCACTTTAGCAATTTCAGGTTAAACCCAATTTTATTTGCCATAGTTTATCGTCCCCCATCAACCTACTCAGAATTTTTATCAGAATTTGCTGATTTCTTAGCTGATTTAGTGCTGAAATCTGATAGAATAATTATAGTAGGGGACTTTAATATACATGTGGATGTAGATAGTGACTGCTTTAATGTGGCTTTTAATTCAATATTAGACTCGATTGGGTTTTCTCAGAAAGTAGGAAATTCTACTCATTACCTCCACCATACATTGGACCTTGTTCTGACATATGGCATAGAAATAGAAAATCTTGTAGTGTCTCCTCATAACCCTGTACTGTCAGACCATTGTCTGTTAACCTTTGATTTTACTATTTCTGACTATTTGGCTCCTAAAGAAAAATATTATCACAGTAGATGCCTCTCAGATGATGCTGTTTCCAAATTTATGCAGATTGTTTCCTCTATGCCATGTGTCAACACAACGGAAATAAGCTATAGACAGCTTGCTCCTTCTGTAATTGATAACATGGTGGATAGTGTTTCAGCTTCTCTGCATCAGGCTCTAGACTTGGTGGCCCCCTTAAAAAAGAAAAAGTCTAATCAGAGATTTTTAACTCCTTGGTTCAACACAGAAACTCGTAGCTTAAAACAGAAGACTCGTCAATTAGAAAGAAAATGGCGCTCTACTAATTTAGATGAAATCTATTTAGCTTGGAGAAATCATCTTTTAATTTATAAAAAATCTCTTAGAAAAGCTAGAACGAGTTATTACTCTGCATTAATAGAAGAGAACAAGAATAATCCCAGGTTTCTTTTCAGTACTGTAGCCAGGTTGACAAAGAGTCAGGACTCCGTCAATCCTAGCATCCCCTTAGAGCTTACTAGTCAGGACTTTATGAACTTTTTCAATAATAAAATTTCATCCATCAGAGATAAAATCAATCAGATTCTTCCCACAGTTAACTTAAATACTGTAACTACTACAACTCCTTCTATTGATGTCTGTCTTGATGAGTTTACTCCAATCGACCTTTGTGAGTTAGACAAAATAGTTTCCTCATCCAAACCTTCAACTTGTCTTTTAGACCCTATTCCTACCAGGTTATTTAAAGAAGTCTTCCCACTTATTGGTAGCTTTATTCTTCATATAATCAATTCTTCATTAACTTTAGGCCATGTACCGCAGGCTTTTAAAATGGCTGTAATTAAACCCTTACTCAAAAAGCCAACGCTAGATCCAGGAGCTTTAGCTAACTATAGACCAATCTCTAATCTCCCTTTCATTTCAAAAATCTTAGAAAGAGTTGTTGCTACGCAATTATTTGACCACCTGCAGGGAAATGGTTTACTTGAGGAGTTTCAATCTGGGTTTAGAATCCATCATAGTACTGAAACAGCCTTAGCGAAGGTCACTAACGACCTCCTCATTGCATCTGATAATGGACTAGTTTCTGTACTTGTCCTTTTAGATCTTAGTGCAGCTTTTGATACTATTGATCATAATATTCTACTTGATAGATTAGAACACTATGTTGGACTTAATGGAACTTCGTTGCAGTGGTTTAGATCTTATTTATCTGATAGGTTCCAGTTTGTTCATGTAAATGATGAGTTTTCTCTCAGCTCAAAGCTTAGTCATGGAGTTCCACAGGGATCTGTGCTAGGCCCTACTCTTTTTAGTTTATATATGCTTCCGTTAGGCAACATTATTAGAAAGCACTGTATACATTTTCATTGTTATGCAGATGACACACAATTATACCTGTCAATGAAGCCAGATGATACTAATCAATTAGCCAAGTTAGAAGCTTGTCTTAAGGAAATCAAAGCTTGGATGACTTGTAATTTTCTGCTATTAAATTCAGATAAGACTGAAGTCATTCTTGTTGGTCCAAAAAACCTTAGAAATTCCTTTCCAAATCAAACTTTCAGTTTGGATGCAGCTACTCTTTCTCTTAATAGCTCTGTGAGGAACCTTGGAGTTATTTTTGATCAGAATTTGTCCTTCAATTCACATATTAAATTTGTTTCTAAGACTGCCTTCTATCATTTGCGTAATATTGCCAAGATTAGGAGCATCTTGTCTCAGAGTGATGCTGAGAAGCTGATCCACGCTTTTGTTAGTTCGAGATTAGATTATTGTAATTCTTTATTATCAGGCTGTCCTAAAACATCTTTAAAAAGTCTTCAGCTGATCCAAAATGCTGCAGCAAGAGTTTTAACAGGTACTAGAAAGAGAGATCATATCTCTCCGGTTCTGGCCTCCCTTCATTGGCTTCCCATAGAGTTTAGAATTAAGTTTAAAATCCTTCTTCTTACTTACAAAGCTCTAAACAATCAGGCTCCTTTTTATTTAAAAGATCTGATACTACCGTATCATCCTAACAGAGCACTACGCTCCCAAAATGCAGGATTACTTGTAATACCTAGAATCTCCAAAAGTACAATGGGAGGCAGAGCCTTCAGTTATCAAGCTCCTCTCCTGTGGAATCAGCTGCCAATCTGGATTCGGGAGTCAGACTCGATCTCTGTTTTTAAGAATAGGGCTAAAACCTACCTTTTTGATATAGCCTACAATTAGGGAGGGATCATGTGTTTCTGAACCCTCCCTTAGTTATGCTGCTAATAGGTTTAGTCAGCCGGGGGACCTCCAGTAATGCACTGGGCCTCACTCCTTTCCTCACTCTCTATGAAATATTTTTTTTTTTTTTTTTTTGCTGGTCATTAACATTTGTTTGTTCTCTCCCATAGATTGAGTCCCCATCGTGCTGTTTGCTCTCTACATGTCTGTTCTTTTCTTCTTCTCTATCCCCTCACCCCCCAGCCAGTCGCAGCAGATGACTGCCCCTCCCTGAGCCTGGTTCTGCTGGAGGTTTCTTCCTGTTAAAAGGGAGTTTTTCCTCTCCACCGTCGCCAAGTGCTTGCTCACAGGGGATCGCCTGATTGCTGGGGTCTTTCTGCAACTGTGGGGGTCCCCCCTACAGTTGATAGTGCTATGAGATGACTGTTGTTGTGAAATGGCGCTATATAAATAAAGTTGAATTGAATTGAATTGAATTGAATTAAAAGAACTGATTGTATTTTGTGATTTGTATCTGAAAGATTTTAAAGTTTTTTTCTGTATTGGCCCCCGTGTGGCCATGGATAAGTGCAAAGGTTGGCAAATGGTCACGTATGTCATTTATCAGTAATCCACTTTCTATTTTCTTATCAATAATATTAACAAACAGGTTATCAATAAGTGTAGCAGTGTGAACTGTGATTCTACTGGGATGTGTTATTGTGAGATACGGACTCATACTGTACAGAGAATTCATGAACTCTGTAATTACATTTTGTTGAAATGGATTTAGTAAATAAGTCTCCACAAATTACAACTATTTTCTTACAAGTAATATTATTGTACAGCTCAACTAATTTATCTCTGAATGTCTCAATGCAAGTTCCTGGCATTCTATATACTGTATACAACTTATATAATTAGATTTTTTGTTTTATCTTGGTCACTCTCAACAGTAACACATTCCAGAATCCCTGGTAGTGCAAAGGACATTCCATTTACAAGTTTACACCTATACAGGTCATCAATATACAGTGCAACACCACCACCCTTTTTTTGAGATCTGTTAATATGAAACATCTGATATCCCTCTATTGCCATCAGAGGAGCCTGCTCTTTATTAAGCCAAGTTTCAGAGACTGCGATAGCTGTAAATTTTCTGTCTAGCTATTTTAAATAGTCCTGAATCTGTGGAAAGTTTTTGTTAAGACTTCTGCTATTGAAGTGTATTATTGATAGTTTACCATCTAATTGCACTTGACTACAGTATACAACTAGGACAATATCAGTTGCTATGGAGGGTGACAATATGTATGGGTACATATTCATACTATGCAGGGTAACTAAATAAATGGTTATGCTGTTTATTCCATCTAGCTACAATGCTCCACACTGTGTATATATATTTATATATTTATGTGTACATATGTATATTCACTGCTCTTATTTTCTTATCTTCTAAATTATTGCTCTGGGTGTTGCTATCCCTGTGCTGTTGCAATCCTGGAATTTCCCCATTGTGGGACTAATAAAGGCTTATCTTATCTTACTTTTGAATTGCTTTTCAGTGTGATATTCACAATGATTATGAATATTATTGAAGAAGTGGTTATCAGGATCAATATCATTCTCCATCTCTTGTAATTTATGTTCAGCATAATGGCATATTTTCAGAGTCAGAATTTCCTCTCTCTGTGTCAAATGACTTCCTCCAACTGGGGATGATTGATGTCTACTCAAGTCAGTCATAAGTTTTTTTGTTTGTTTAGTTTTTGTTTTTTTGAAAGTACATTGACATGGTATGTCACAAAAGAACTATTCTTGCCGTGTGTGTGGATATGGATTATCATAGTCTCTTAATTTTCTTAATCAGTGTTCATCTATATTTATTTAAGTCAGTGAGATCTCTGATTATTATGGTCTTTGCTTCCTCAGGTGTTCCATTTAGTTTGACCCAAACTCTACAATTTCTTGTCCAAGTTGCCTGTATCTTATTTTGTCTTTTCAGCATCCGTGCTTGCCGTGCTATTTCAGCATTAGCCTTTGTTAAATGTTCATTTAGGTAAACTTCTGTTCCCCGTAGCTTTCTGGCCTGCCTCAGTATGTCATTCTTTACCCTTCTGTTCACAAAGCGCATCACAATTGATTTCTTTGTTTTATTATCTTTTCTGGGTAAAGTATGACAGGCTGAAATTGCATTTACTTCAACCTTTATATTTCTGCTTTCAAGGAACTGAAGCACTTGGTTTTCCAGGGAGACTGATTCACTTAGGGGAGCCTCCTCACCTCTCATTACTGCTGTAGCATTGGTATATGATTGGTATTTAATGTCTAGTCCACTTATAATTAGATCATCCATATGAGAATATTGTTCAAGATCCTCGATGCGTCACTCCAAGTCTGCAGTTTTTTTGTCTTTTACCTTCATTGTTAATTTCAATTCTCGGACTTCTTCCATTAGCCCTAGTAGTTTAAACTGTTGATTGACCACTTTGGTTAGTTCTTCTTACAAGAAGTTCAGAGATTTTTTTTAATCTCTTCCATTTCCTCCTTCTTTGGTGGCATTTTTACTGACCTGTGGATAATAAAACAATCTCTGCTGGTGTAGCCAGTATCCGATCTGACCGACCTTGAATCTAGCTGGGGCTTCAACTAGCCCCCTCCGCTGCTAGTCCCGCTGCTTACCGCCTCTGCAATTGAGCTCCTGTCCAGCCGGGGTGCCGGCAGCTCCTCCACCGAGCCCTGCCGCCCACCGCCGCTGTAGTTGAGCTCTGATCCTGCTCCTGTCCAGCTGGGGTCCCGGTAGTTCCTCCACTGAGTCCCACCACCTACCGTCGTCTTCCTCAGTAGTTCCTCCGCCAAGCCCCACCGCTGTAACTGAGCTCTGATCCGGCTCTTATCCAGGTGGGGCCCCGGCTGCTCCTCTACTGGTCCCTGTCTCCTACTGCCGCTGTAGTTGAACTCCGATCCGGCTCCCGTCAAACTGTTGCCTCGGTTAGTTCCTCCGGCGAGCCCCAGTCATAAGATTCTAAGAATCTGCGCGGGAGGCTCAGCCGTCATCTACCGGGCCGATGCCGGGTCAGTGAGACGAACCGGGGCCAGAGTCGTTCCTTTGTATTGGTGCTAGGTGCTATGACTAGCTATGGCGTTAGCTATAGCGATAGCGTTAGCTTAGCACATTAGCTTAGCACATCCCATGGCTCCTTCCGTTCGTCCTAACCTGAGCACTAATCTGTTCAGGTTAGTGCTGCAAGCATTATGAACTATGGAGGCACGATAATAGACACATCCACCTGCTATTAATGACATCCGTCAGGTTCAAATCAAAAAGAAGAAGAAGAAGAAGAAGAAGAAGAAAAAGAAGGAACAGGAGCTAGGGAGGGATGTGGAGCAGGTACTGGAGTTAGGGAGCAATATGGAGCAGGTACTGGAGCCAGGGAGCGACGTGGAGCAGGTACTGGAGCTGAAAGTGCTGGGGAGCGGCATGCTGGATAATCCTCATACAGTCCAGGTACAGCAGTAGGGGCAGCCGACTCATTCCAGACCAGCAGGTTGCCTCCCAGTATGACCAGGTCCTCACAAAAAACAGAACAGGAAACTGGAGAAGCAGGTGAGGATGGGTAGATGGAAGCGGCAGCAGAAATGACAGCAGAGATGGGTGGAGAGAGCTCCGTGGTGGAAGGTGGGTGACCCTGAGCCCCCTCACCAGAAACAGGACAAGACCTTTCATTTAATGGTGTTAAAAAAATGAAAAGATTCTTGCCTCTATTCCTGCTCTGCTGCCGCTGAAGAGCCAGACGTTCCCTCACGGGATATGACAGGATTTGCCTGACGAGGAGCCATTGCACGGTGGTGTGGTGCTGCATTGAGGAAGGAGGAAACTGAGATGTGGAAGACCTCCACGGAAGAAGAAGGGCCGGGCCGCTGTGCTTGCCAACACTGGCGCGAGCCGCATCTCCTGACACTTCTCCTTCTGCCCCTCCCCGGCCACCGGCAACGTCTCTTCCAGTGCCCAGAACATCCACTGCAGGGACGGGACCAAATGCAGGAGTTCAGTGAGCTGGGTGTAATGCTGCAGTGTGGAAAAATCCTCGATCACCTCGGCCGTGCCTTCAAGGAACTTGAGGGCTTTCTCCGGCGTATCGGCAGCACAGCCCTCCTCAACTAGGGCCTCGATGCGGGAAGCAGCCCAAACTTCATCCTGGTCAAGACCCATAAGAAAAATCTCATGGTCCGCTGAGCCCATACTGTCAGGTTCTTTCTGTCACGGTGTGGAGTAGAGTCTGGATCCAATCGTTGGACGTAAGTTTTAAATAATTTTATTAAGAGCTGGTCACCCAGACACAGCTCAAGGGCTAAACAGAAATTAACACTGTGGCTCAGAAACAACAACAAAAGATTAAGGCAAAAAACAGAACAGATCAGGCAGAAGCATGTTGTTCATCCAGTATGACAAAAGAACCCGAGCAGAACAGAAGTGTAACAGAATTTAAATAATCAGTGGGACAAGACAAGACAACATGGCACAGGTGTAGAGACCAATAATGCCTGACAGCTGACACATGAGGCAAACAGAGATGACAGGATGGGGGCGGGGCTCCACACACACACACACACACACACACACACACACACACACACACACACACACACACACACAATTACAAACATAGGGAAACACAGAACATGAGCAGAGGATCAAGGGAGACAAGACCATGACAATCACAATGCAAATAATGACTAAACAGAACTCTGATCATAATAATCATAATACTACTCACAGAACTAAAAGAATCATGAACCTAACAAATGCAGAAAATTCAAAGAAGTAAACTCAAGGCGAGGACATGGATTGGAGCCCATGCTCTAAAGAAAAGAAATACAAACGATGAATCAAGATGAAGACATGGGACGCATCCTATGCTCTGACAAAAGCTAACCTTAAAACGTAGACGTGTCTGCTCTCATTTCCAGACATAACAGATACATTTTCAACTGAAATGCATACTTTTAAATTTTAAATTATTTATTATGTTGTCATCTTTATGTGTCGCATCCAGCAGCGACTCATATGCACTGAGCCTCACTGTGCATATGGAAAGAGCCCAACAGCTTCCTGTTTATCCTCCCCCACCCTCGGTAAGACATGGACACATCCAGAAAAGGCAAAACCACAGATGAAAATAGAAAGTTTGATTTTTTGTAGACAGATTAATTTGTGTTCATGTATGTTGTTATGTGGTGAGAATTTTTCCACAAAACAATGAAAAAAACAAAAACAAACAAACAAAAAAACCCAACCACCTCATTAGTGTCTACAGGGCCATAAAAATTCTTAAATGTGATTATCTAAAATCAATGCCTTAATTATCCTGACAAATGAGAAACAATCCTTCAATTCCTGCTCAATAACCTTAAAATTAGTCACCTGCGCTATAAATGCTGGATTCACTGAGCATGACATCTGAATTAGTGTACATTTTTTTTCACCATCATAACTCAATACTTCCTGAGTTATTTAAAAATAAAATCTCTCTGCAGCAATTCTATATTCACAATGGTTGTTTCTGTTATGTGTTTTTATTATGAAATGCCTTCAACAGGATATAGTTGTCTGAAATTACCAACCTACAGCTGACACTTTTTTTCTTCACAATTTGTAAAGAAAAAGAAAAAAAATAGTAAAAGGAGTTCAGATGAGGTAAAAGAGAGAAGGCTGTCTGATGAAAATTAGTGAGAACTCTAATCTGGTATAGAGCATCTTTACCCTGTGTTAATTTTTTTTTTCTCTACATGGTCCCTGACAAATAAACAGTGATGTAGACGTGAGTCTTATTAAGGATGGTTGCAACTTTTTCTCTGCAGGATAACTGCTAGTCTATTACCTGTTATTAATGGGGTTTGGGGCAAACATGAATTATATGTGCAGACTGTCAATGCCACACATTTTTTTTTTTAAATTGTAAAGGCATAACATACATATAACTTTGTGGGTTAAGGTATTTTTAAACTTTTTTCACTCTACTGTAATTATTTATAATTGGCTTAATTTGCACAAAATTGTTATTTAAAGATAGATTAATCAGAAAGTTGTTTAACCCCTTGCACTCTGGTCAGTTTCCCTAAAAACACCAAAAAATAACGTGCCCAAAGTAAATCAAAAGCTGTTCTTCAACCCTTTGCAGTATCTTCATGGAGATGGTCTCATTTAAAAGAAAACACTGAATTTTTTGGCAAAACAGTCATAATCTCTCTAAGTGTTCCGGCCACTGAGTAACAGTCATCTAAATATAATGAACTTGAAGAAAATAAATTTCGCCTGGGTATTTTTTGGGATACAAATGCTTGCAAATAACACACAGCTTAAGATCTGGGCTGGAAAATGCAACAGAAATGTAGAACCAAGTGTTATCCAGCTGAGGTCAAAATTTTGTAACAATACCACAAAAAATGAATATATTACACAGCTTTGTTCTCAGTGTTCCCAGGCGTTTTTGAACTGTGCCAAATTGTGCCAAATGGCACAGTTTGGAAAAACGTCTGTAACTTTTGAATGATTCAATATATCATCTTGGGCTCTAATGAAAGGTGACACTCAGGGCTGTATGTGTGTGTGTGTGGGGGGGGGGTTGTTTATTCATTCATTCATGAATGAATGAACAAACAAGCCCCCACACACAAAGAAGCATGCCACGTAAAAAATGTGTGGCTTTTTTTTTACAAGAAAAAATAACCTACAGTGCACTAAAAATTATACTAAAATATTTGTAATGTAGAAGATAACAACTCCCACCCCCCCACCCCCAGCTACAGAGGATGGACATCAGCCATCGCTACATGACTGTTCCGTCATGTGGCGATGTGGCGACCGCGGCGCACAGTCCCCGCGGTCCCCGCGCCCCCCCCCTCGCTACAGAAGAGTAGCGGGGGGGGGGGGCGTTCACGGTCTGGACACGGCTCACGAACCGTGTACCGCGGCGCACAGTCCCCGCGGTCCCCGTGCCGCCCCCCCGCTACAGAAGAGTAGCGGGGGGGGGGGGGGGCATTCACGGTCCGGACGGGGTGCACAAACCGTGTACCGCGGCGCATGGACTTCGGACTTCGTGCGCCGCACAGTTGTAATTTTTAATAATAATTAATCAAAAGTCATTTTTGATTACAATTTTCAGGGATAAAGAATAATTTAGCTTATAACACTTACCTGTCACAACAGCATGTGGACGGTGTATGATGACCATGGAAGAGAATCCTAAACGTCTACTCTGCTGGGACAGCACTGCCTGTGGCTGAACAGGCCGATGCGCGAATGGCAGTCTCTGTCACACAGGTCGCACTTGTGGGTGGTCTCCCTGCTGCTGGGTCTGTGGCGGTTCTTCCTGCGGGTCCTTTTTTCGTCTGCTGCAGCAGTCAATCTCTCTTCACCCAGCCTTACACAAAACAGCTTTCGAACTTCTGTACTTCAATTGGCTCGCTGCATTCGCAGCCGTTGGTAGGCGGGTCCTTCTTGCTAGGTTTTCAGTCATTGGTTCTTCAAGGTTTCAGAAACCCAATTCAAGGCTCTTATTAGTCGAATGAGAGGTCAATCATATCTAATCTGTTCGTGGCTGTGTCTGTAGTGGAAGAACGGAAATGCAGCTTTTTTTTTCAGTGCGCTCTAGGATGCAGCGCTCTCGTGCGCACTCGTGCGCCCTCCTGCGCTCTAGGACACAGAGACGTGCCCGCCCGCGGTACAGAGAAGTGCAACAGGTTAATATTATTTTTGTTTGATTCCAAAATAAATAAAGATTATGTAAAAATTATCAGACAGCCAATCCACTAGTTATTAAAGAGAGTCTAGAGAACAGATAACGGATTCAGATTATATTAAGATAAGATAAGATAAGATAAGATAAGCCTTTATTAGTCCCACAATGGGGAAATTCCAGGACTGCAACAGCACAGGGATAGCAACACTCAGAGCAATAATTTAGAAGATAAGAAAATAAGAGCAGTGAATATACATATGTACACATAAATATATATACACACAGTGCGGAGCAGTGTAGCTAGATGGAATAAACAGCATAACCGTCTACTTAGTTATCCTACATAGTATGAATATGTACCCATACATATTGTCACCCTCCATAGCGACTGATATTGTCCTAGTTGTATACTGGAGGGGACCATTTGTGTAAGTCTGTTGCATCTTTTGCATTCAATACTATTAGGTCGTCACGTTTTTTTTACTATCTCTGCGAGCAGCCCTGCTTAGGTTATACAGTCTGACAGCCGTAGGTAGGAAGGACCTGCGAAACCTTTCGGTTGCGCACCTAGGATGATGTAGTCTGCTGCTAAATGAGCTCCTCAGTGCGTTCAGTATGTCCTGCATAGGGTGGGACTCAGACTCCAGCAGAGATTACAGTTTAGCCACCATCCTTCTTGCTCCTATCTCCTCCGCTGGGTCAAGGCGTTGCCCCAGGACAGAGCTAGCTTTCTTGATCAGTTTGTTCAGTCTCTTCCTATCGGCTGCTGTAGTGCCACTGCCCCAGCAGACCACTCCAAAAGTGATGGCTGATGCCACCACCGTGTCATAGAATGTCTTCAGCAGCATCCCTTGTACACCAAAAGACCTGAGTCTCCTCAGTAGGAACAGCCTGCGCTGTCCCTTCTTGTAGAGTGCATTGGTATTGTGTGACCAGTCTAGTTTATTGTTCAGATGAACACCCAGGTACTTGTAGGATGTCACCATCTCAATGTCTGTTCCCTGGATGTTTACTGGTGCTGTGAGGGGTTATCCTTGCCTGCGGCAGTCCACCACCAGCTCCTTACTTTTCCTCGCATTGATCTGGAGGCAGTTCCGATGGCACCAGTCCACAAAGTCCTGGATAAGTCCTCTGTACTCAGCTTCATCTCCGTTGGAGATGAGGCCGATGATCGCAGAGTCATCAGAGAACTTCTGTAGATAGCAGTGTGTTGTGTTGTGTGAGAAGTCCACAGTATAAAGGGTGAACAGGAAGGGAGCCAAAACCGTTCCCTGGGGGGCCCTCGTGCTACCGATGATCGTGTCGGACACACAGTCCCGGGTTCTCACAAACTGTGGCTGGTTAGTGAGGTAGTCCAGGATCCATGAATACAGGCGCTGGTCCACCCATGCGCACAGCAGCTTGTCCTTCAGGATCATCGGTTGGATGGTGTTGAAAGCACTGGAGAAGTCAAAGAACATGATCCTCACCGCATTCCCGGGCTTCTCCAGGTGGGACAGAGAACGGTGAAGGAGGAAGATCACTGCATCCTCCACCCCATTGCCATGCTGGTAGGCGAACTGGAGTGGTTCCATCGCTGGTCCCACCAGAGGGTGGAGGTGAGCAAGGAGCAGTCTCTCCGGGGTCTTCATCATGTGAGACGTCAGGGCCACTGGTCTGTAGCTGTTCAGGTCTTTGGGGTGGGAAGTCTTTGGTACAGGTACCACACAAGATGTTTTCCACAACTGTGGTACACTGCCCAGCTTCAGGCTCAGGTTGAAGATAAGCTCCACAATCCCACACAGCTGATCTGCACAGGACTTGAGGAGCTTTGCGCTGATGCCGTCCGGTCACGACGCCTTCCTCGCCTTGATCTTACTCAGCTCCGTCCTCACCTGGGTCTTAGTGAGGGTCATGTTGGGGGGCTGTGTGTTGGGAGTGGGGGGGTGTTGGTGGAGTGGGGTGTGGGCAGCAGGACTCGATGTCTTTAGAGGCAGCAGTGGTTGTTGTGCAGTCGGGGGGGGGGGGGGAGGGCGGTTGGTCAAACCTATTAAAAAACAGGTTCAGATTGTTCGTCCACTCCCTGTCCCCTGTGGCCTGGGGGGAGGTATTCTGGAGCCCAGAGATGGTTTTAAGGTTTCTCCAGACCCCGCCGATGTCGCTCTGTTGCAGCTTGTCCTCCATCTTCTTCCTGAAGCTGTCCTTGCCTTCTCTGATCTTCCTCCTTAGCTCCCTCTGTACGGACTTTAGCATCTCCCTGTTCCCCGACCTGAAGATCCTCTTCTTCTCTCTCAGAAGTGTTTTTATCTCAGGGTTGATCCAGGGTTTGTTGTTCAAGCAACACCGTATGGTCTTGGTGGGTACGGTGTTGTCCACACAGAAGCTGATGTAGTCCATGATGGTGTGAGTGAGGCCATTGATGTCCTCACCATGTGGATCGCAGAGCTGCTCCCAGGCAGTGGTTTCAAAACAGTCCTTTAGAGCGTCCATTGCCTCCTCAGACCATACCTTCACTGAATCAGAATCAGAATCAGAATCAGAATAGCTTTATTGCCAAGCATGTTTACGTAAACATAAACATACGAGGAATTTGACTTGACATTGGGCGCGCTCGATAAGCGCTTTCCAATGTTGCGGCAGCCATGCAAGGCGCCTGTCAACAGTGGAGGGTAAAGAGGGGGATGGGGGGGAATGACACAATGGGCAGAGAGAAAAAACATAGTTAATAAAAATAAAGCTCATTATGAGCAAAATTGTGATTACATAGAAAAAAAAAAAACCTCTAATGCACAATTAGCAGACAATACAGATCACACAATAACAAAGGAGCAAGAGAGAGACCAGTGTGTGTAGTCAGCATGTAATCAGTATGAATGCAGTGTGGATGTATCAGTTGCTGGTGCACAACAAAGGAGCGCCTCCTGGCAACGGATGGATGTTATGTTCATGTATTCTAAACACAGATAAGCATGTCCACAGAGTCTATCTCTCTTCGTGCATGCCAGATGGCAAAGTTCTGTATTAGACACATGATAACGCTGTCCTTGAAGAGTCCAGTTTGCTGAACAACAGCAATTGTTTGTTAATTGTTTGGGTTAAAGAGAAGTGAAGCCAAAAACTCTCTTCTGCCTTATCTTCATCCAGGAGGAATGTAATCTACAGGGCGCCGAATCAAGGTCTAATAGGCACAGTTCACTCAGAGCATAGAATTTTCATCCCTCATGCGATTCTGTGCTTCATAATTTCCATATACAGGCTTTAAAAACATTCCCTGGAGAGCACCAGCGACTCCAAGATGTATTCCACCTACTGAATCAGCTACCATTCAGTTCACCATTTGCCGCTATCAGTGCACTCCCCAACTGGTCGAATTTGTTGAGGGAGCTTTGCCGGGTCCGCATTTAGATCAGCTCTCCCAGCTTCTTTAATTTCTGATACATCAGGAAACTCCAAAGCCAAAATAGAAATCCTGTGATCATAAGCCAAACAGATAGATGTCTTCCGCATCTCCAGTCCAATCCCACAGACACATGAGTTCCCAATTGTCCATGAGTCTCCCCACTTGGGCTCCCCCTGGCCCGATCTTCTTTTAAAGTGGTGTCAATCGCATTTAAAGCCAGCTTTCCAGATCCATAATTTTCCATTTGGATTGAGAGTCAGCCAGAAGAAGAGCGACACAGACAAGACACAGCAAGCTGGAATCAGAAGGGAGTAGGAGGGAGAGGAGGAGAAAAGCGTCTGCTCTCTCTGAAAGCCGGAAGAAGAAGGTGCGCATGACCGGAGGTTGTCTGTGTACTAGGGGTTTGTACACCAGCAGGAGATGAACCAAGTTGTGATCCGATCTCCCGAGTGGGGGGAGTGGTGGTGAGGTGTACGCCTCCTTAGTGTTTGCATAGAATAAGTCCGGTGTTTTATTGTCTCTAGTGTGGCATGTGACATACTGGGTGAATGTGGGCAGAATGGGGGACAGTGAAATATGGTTGAAATGACCTGAGATAAGGAGAAGAGCATCTGGGTGTTCTGTCTGCAGCCTGCCAGTTACTGAGTTAACTGAGTTACTATATTAATAGATCTGGATAAGGAGTATTTTCAGGATTTACGAAAAGGATGAAACTTACCTTCTTCTAAATCAAACTGTCATCTCTAATTTATTAAAATTTAAGGAACTAAAGCTGTGTGATCACTGTTGAAAGTAGGAGATGGATGACATTTTTCAGATTTAAACAATTTATGAATGTGCTGATAATTAAAAACTATTAAAAAAACTGAGATATTCAGATATAGCCTTTATTTTTTAGCACAAAACAATTTTTAATATACATTACTCACAAAAAGTTAGGGATATTTGGCTTTTGGGTGAAATTTATGGAAAATTTATGGAAAATGAAGTTCACACTACAGAGATATTATATCATGAAAGTAGGGCATCTAAGTAGAAGCATGCAATGGTGATTTCCTCATCTCAAACAAAGATAAAACAAAAGCCAACAGCAGTGGTTGGTATACCACAACATACTGTAAAATGTCAATGTCTCAATAACTTGTCTTGCGCCTTTTAGCATCAATTACAGCTTGACAACGATGTCTCATGCTGTTCACAAGTTGACTTATTGTCTGCTGAGGCATGACATTCTACTTTTCTTGAAGGGCGGCCCTCAGGTCATTGAGGTTGTGGGGTGCAGGGTTACGAGCCTCTACACAGCAACTGAACTGATCCCATAGGTTTTCTATGGGATTCAGGTCTGGAGAAAGTGCAGGCCACTCTATTTGAGGTACCCCAGCCTCCAACAGCCGTTCTCTAATGATGCGATCTCGATGAGGCGGAGCATTGTTGTCCATGAAGATGAAATTAGGCCTGTGTTGTTCATGCAGGGGCACAAGTCACTGTACCATTCACAAGGTGTAGAGCAGCTCTTCATTGACTAGACACACCTGCCCATCAATCAATCAATCAATCAATCAATCAATCAATCAATCAACTTTATTTATAAAGCACTTTAAAAAGCAACACTTGCTACACAAAGTGCTGTACAACAAGAACACACATAAAAACATAAAAGAAAGGAGCAGGACACTAGCACTAAAACAATATAAAGCCAACAAGACAATATAAAACTCAGCACGAATAGAAAACCACAGTCAATAAAATCAATAAACCAAAAGGTAAGAGAAGTAAATAAATAAATAAAAATCAATTTCATTCAATAAAATCAATGTCTCACACTGGGTTGAAGGCCAGGGAGTAAAAGTATGTTTTAAGACGGGTTTTAAAACACACTTGTGTGATGTTGTGTTCCGGCACCTTATTGTGAAGTGTGGTGTAGTGATGTGCACTTCCTGTCACGTCACTGCACTGCCCTATAAATACCAGAGGGCATCCATATTGTGGCCTCTTTGACTGGTGCCCTCTGCCAGGTGCCTGCTGTGTAACTGCTGTTCAGCATCATTCAATAAAGCTGTGTTTGTCCAGTCATCTTGCCTCATCCTTCACCCCGGTATTTTACCATATATAACATTTGGCAATCAAGGATTAACTCATGGAGGTGTGTATCACACCACTTCACCTCTTCCTCAAGCTCCCGGGCAAGCTGCCGGTGCCTTAGCCGATGTGGTTTGAGGCTTTCCAAATGTGCATCACTGCACTGGACCTGGGTAAGCTTGACAAGCTAAAAGCACATGCGCTACTTGTTCACAACCTGGGTATTGAGGGCCAACGAGTCCTGCGCACACTAGGAGCTTCGGACTCTTTTTGAAGACTTTGTGGAGCTGCTAGCAAACCATTTTCATACCCCGTATAGCGTGACTGTCTGGAGGATTTGCTTTCAGCAGTGACATCAGTGAGTGGGTGAGCCTATTCTTCAGTTTGTGGCCGATTTAAGCCAGCTAGCTAGCGAGTGTTGCTTTGGTCCATTGGAAGATGAAATGGTACGTGACCAGCTCACGGAGCAGACATGCAGTGCCACATTGTGGGCTAGGCTACTCACTGCGCCCAGTGATTTAACATTAACCAGACCTGTCAAATTAGCTCTCCAACTGGAGATCGCAGACAAGCTAGCTTCAGAGCTAACCTGGTGCCAATCACAGTGGCCACCGGAGCCTCCTGCTGCAGCAAATGCTGCAGACTCGGATAGCGAGGATAGCTTGAACGACGATACTATGGAAGTCAACATTGCCAACCAAAGGTCTGCCCTGGGAAAACCCCTGTGAAAGGGTTGTGGGTCCGCAATGCACCACAATAAGGCTAAGGACTGCCCAGCTAGGGGAGCACATTGTAGCAGATGTGGACGCTTGAACCATTATGCTAGAGTGTGTCGTGTATCTGAACCGGAGAGCCAACGGAAGAAATCACTCTGCCCGACGACCATCCATATGGTGTCCCCCAGCACAAACGGGTACATGTTTTTCACAGTGAAATTGGATGGTGTGGAGGTGCCACTGCTGTTTGACACAGGAGCAGAGGGGTCATTGCTGAATTGGGCCACGGTGAGGAAGTTTTTCCCCCCACTACGGGATTAGAGGTAACCCAGCACCGCTGTATGTTTATGGAGATGGCAGGTTGTGCATGGTTGGGACTTTGGAGTTAACGGTTTGGTACAAGTCTGCAACTATGGTTGACTTCACATTCCACGTGACAGCCCAAGGTGATACCAGCATGGGCTGTGATATGTTTTACGGATTGGGTTTCACCATAAAAGATGATGCTGGCAACGAATGGTTGAGTTGTGGCCAGTGGAACCCTTCGGTTCTGGTGGTCAGTGAGAATGTTGTCTGGGACGAAGAGCTAACGGACACCACGGCAGTCAAGCAGGACCAGGCTCACTCAGGTTCAGCGCAGAAGGGTCTCAGTGCCAGCGGTCGGGACGTGGTAGAGGGGGGTACCAAGCTTGGTGGCAAGGTGCCTGCGCCGGCAAGTGACACTGATGTGATAGCCCCAGATGCCTCTGGAGCTTGGCCGCAGGGGAATGGAGGGGCTGCAGCTATGATGGTGAACACTATGACGGTTTTAGAAGAGGTCAGGGCCAGACCAACAAGCATGGAGGAACCGCATGCTCAGCAACACCATTTCAGGTCAAGCTGGGCCCCACTGAGGGTTATGGACTTGGTTTGGGTTTGGGGTGAAGAACGTCCATGGCGAAGATGGGCCAGACGACAACCAGTTAAACATCATGGGTATCTGTGCATAGTGGCTAAGCTAGGTGCAGCATACTTCAAGTTGTCCTATGGCTTGGCAAGGCACGCCAATCAGCTTTGGCATGTCCGGGAAGAGACTTCAGGTGACGGGGCTGGATGACACCTGGTGTCGGTGGTGAAGAAGAGAGGAGCTTTCGTCCGGAAGATCAGCCATTATCCTGAGGGGCTTCTGCTTCCAGGGGTGCGCTTGCTGAGGGGCTGCCCTGGTCCCCCCATGCCAGTTTTTTCTGCTCCTGCCCAAGGAACAGTGCTGTAAATAATTGTGTTAATAGTTCTGGTGTTTTAATGTATGTATGTTGTACAATGGATTATTTTGTATATTTTGTTTAGTTTAGGAGCACAGCGTATAATTTTAGTTTATGTACGGACTCTTTTAGTTTATTGGGTGGCAGAATAATCCACCACGCCGTGCGGGCTGCATGGTAGTCCACCTGTCAGCCCTATTCTCTGTTATGTTGTGTGAATATGTTAGACCATTTTAGTACATTGTTTTTTTCTTTATGTTAGTGCGTGATTCAGGTCCCAAATTGGGGGAAGGGTCTTAATTGTATGCATTGTTTTGGAGTTTTTAAAAGGGGGGAAAGAATGTGATGTTGTGTTCTGGCACCTTACTGTGAAGTGTGGTGTAGTGACGTGCACTTTGTGTCACATCACTGCAACGCCCTATAAATATCAGAGAGCATCCATATTATGGCCTCTTTGACTGGTGCCCTCTGCTAGGTGCCTGCTGTGTAACCGCTGTTCAATACCATTCAATAAAGCTGTGTTCGTCCAGTCATCTTGCCTCATCCTTATCCCAGGTATTTTACCATACATAGCAACTTGCCCAGACTGTAACATGGTGAAAACAGTGGCTGATACATAGCATTCTCCTTGATGTCTCCAACATTGTTGGTGGCCATCATTTCTGCTCAACGTGAATCGACTTTCATCAGAGAGCAGCATTGAGGCCCATTGGTCCCTTGTCCAGCGTAAATACTCCCTGGCCCATGCAAGACAATGACGCCTGTGCCTGATGGTGTGATCAGGTACCCTTGCAGGTCATCTAGCACACAGACCACGCTGATGTAAACATTTCGAATGGTCTGACGTAACACCTGGGTGCCTCTCACCTCCCTTAAATGTGCCTGGAGTACAGTAGCATTCATCATCCGGTTCTGCAGGGCACTGTTCACAATGTAGCGGCCATCAGCGTGGAATGTGGCCAAAGGACATCCACTTCTATGCCTTTCTATGACTCTTCCAGTCTTCTGTATCTCTGTTGCAACCTACGGATGACACTCTGTGACACTCTAAGCTCAGTGGCCACTCCCCTGTGAGAACATCCTGTTTGAAGCCTTGCAATGGTACTGTTGATCAATTGTTAGGTGTTGTCTTGGTCTCATGATGTCAAAATGTGAACAGCATGATGAAGAGGACTGTTTAAATACCAATTCTAATTGAACCAGCATATTTATTGGTTAGCAGGTCAGGTGGCCTGCCAAAGTCCCAGGGCCACCCGACCAGAAAGCAAGGCAGTTCAAGTGGTCTTCCAAAGTCCCAGGGCCACCAGACCGGAGAATAAGGCAGGTCAGGGGGCCTAACCCAGTTCATAGGCCTCCAGACCTCAAAACATAGCCAGTTAGGTGGTGTCCCAGAGCCCCTGGACCACCAGACTGGAGAACAGTATGGGTCCAGAGAAAACTGAAGGGCCACTTTAAACTCAGGTGAAAGTGACAATATGGAAATTTCAAACGTGACAACAAGGAACCTGTAAACTCAGGACATGGCAACATGGAAACCCCAATCTCAGGAGATGTCCTAGAAGCCTTAACCTCAGAAGATAACACAGGAGCCTTAAGTTTTGGTGAAAGTAACATGAGAGCCTTTTGCTCTAAAACGGATGACTGAGGCGCGCTAACCACAGTAGCAGGTGACAGGTGCGCGCTAACCTCTGGGACACATGATGGAGGTTCTCTGGCTATAAGAACACATGATGGAGGCTCCTCAGCCTCTGGAACACATGGAGGAGTCATTCCGGCCTTCAGAGCAAGTGAGGTGAGCCAACCATCTGTAAAGCCAGACTATAATGGCTGAACATCCTCAAGTCCTGACGTCTGGGAATCCATCCCTGAAAGAGCCGCCTCAGACGGGGAGAAAAACACAACACCCGAGTCACTACAACAGGCAGCAGTGGAGCTTGGTGGGGGAAGCCCAGAAAGAGATGGTAGCTGCAACTGGGTCCCCCCACTAAGAGCTAGGCAAGATCTCTCTAAAACTGATGTTAAAAATACTAGGAAGAGGACTTGTCTGAGCTCTTGCTCCACCTCTGACAAGGGAACTGGTGACTCTGCTGTTGCAGTCCAACCAGCAGACATGGTGGCAGATGAGGCAGGGGTGATGACAGGCTGAGCAGGAACACGAGCATGCGCCTTGGACTGAGCAGGAACAGGAGCGTGTACCTTGAGCTGAGCACGAACACGAGCATGCGCCTTGGACTGATCAGGAACAGGAGCGTGCACGTCAGGCTGAGCAGGAACAGGACCGTGTGCCTCTGGCTGAGCAGTAACAGGAGGGTGCACCTCGGGCTGAGCAGTAACTGGAGGGTGCACCTCGGGCTGAGCAGGAACAGGAGCGTGCACCCCATGCTGAGCAGGAACAGGAGTGTGCACCTTGGGCTGAATAAGAACAGGGGTGTGCACCTCAGGCTGAGCAGAAACAGGAGCTGGGAGGCACCGTAGAGCAGGTACTGGAGCAGGAAGGCACTGTGGAGCGGGTACTGGAGCTAGGGAGCAATGTAGAGCTGGTAATTGAGGTGATAGTCGTGCTGGGGAGCAGCATGGAGCTGGAACTTGAACCTCAGGCACAGCAGACTGCTCCATAATCAGTCGATTCCCTCCCAGATTTGCAGACATAGAAGGGGAAACAGGAGATGCAGGTGAGAAATGGTGGATGGAAGTGGCAGTAGAAATAACAGCAGAGATGGGTGGAGAGAGCTTAGCTGTGGTATGTGGCTGACACTGAGCCCCCTCACCAGGAACAGGACAAGACCTTTCATTTAATGGTGTCAAAAAATGAAAAAGTATTTTCCTCTGTTCCTACTCTGCTGCCGCTGAAGAGTCAGACAGTCCCTCCCGGGAAATGACGGGGATCGCCTGACGAGGAGCCGTCACACGGTGGTGTGGTGCTGCGTTGAAGGAGAACATGGAGATCTGGAAGGCCTCTGCGGGAGAAAAAGGGCTTCTTCTTCTCTTCCCTCTGCTTCTCCCCCGATGACATCCCTCCCAGCCCCCAGAACATCCACTCCAGGGACGGGACCAAATGCAGGAGTCCGGTGAGCTAGGGACAACGCTGCAGTGTGGGGAAAGCCTTAGTCACCTCGGCTGTAGACTCTGAGCCCAAATGCTGGACATGAGCCTTTGATGGTTTTATTGAGAGCTGGTCACCCAGACACAGCTAGAGGGCTTAAAACGGAAAATAACACACAGCTTGGAAGCTGCAACAAACAGCTATGGCATAAACAGACTAAGGCATGACTCAAAGCAGAATACAGGACTAGACAGAAGCATGCAATCACGCCACCATGACAAAGGAACCTGAACAGAACAGAAGTGGAAGAGAATTTAAATTACCAAGGGGACAATTAAGACAACACGGCACAGGTGGGGAGACCAATCATGACTGACAGCTGACACATGAGAAAAGCAGAGATTTTTACCTCCGCCAAGGAGGTTATGTCTTCATCGGCGTTGGTTTGTCTGTCTGTTTGTTTGTTTGTCTGTCTGTCTGTCTGTCTGTTTGTTTGCTAGCAAGATAACTCAAAAAGTTATGGATGGATTTTCATGAAATTTTCACAGATTGTCAGAAATGGGGTATCCTATAGATGATTAGATTTTGGTCTTGATCCGGATCACTGTCCACAAGAAAACTGCCATTACGCAAAATGCCATTTTCGTGAATAACTACTAAACAACTAATCCTATCATTGTCAATCCAATTGCTTGTCATATGTTTTCATGGTCAAGGAATCTGAAAATGTACACACAAACACTGTATGGGGGGAACTGTGGCGCTTGGCGGAGGTCTGTGCTCTCCGAGTGCTTTTCTAGGTTTTTTTTTATTTGATTTGATTTTGTATACTTTATTGATCCCCAGAGGGGAAATTGAGGGCATCCACCTGGATGGATGAACGACAGGATGGGCGGAGCTCCACACACAATCACAGACAGAGGATACACAGTACATGGACAGAGGACCAGGGGAGACAAGACCATGACAACCATAATACTAATGATAACCAGACTAAACCCCTGATCAAAATAATAACTAGAAAAGCACTCGGAGAGCGCAGACCTCCGCCAAGCGCCACAATTCCCCCCATACAGTGTTTGTGTGTACGTTTTCAGATTCCTTGAGCATGTAAACGTATGACTACCAATTGGATTCACAATGATTATTTGTTTATTTGACAGGGACAGTGCAATAAACACACAATTAATCAATGACAATCAATCTGATAGTGATAGGATTAGTGGTTCAGTAGTAAAAGCATTGCCTCCTTGGCGGAGGTAATAAACTGAAGTGTTGCTGTTGTGTCCATCTCCTCCACTGACGGATGCAAATTGGGTAGACAGGTTGCCGTGGGTTTTATATTATATTGTAACGTGCTGCTCGACATGGCGACGTCCCACCGGGAGGTTCGAACTCACGCTCCGGAGTCCCGCACTGTACCTGTGTTGCCAATAGGGTCAAGCCACTTGGCAAGCCACTTGGGTGCTCATATTGAGTTCGCTACAATATTATTTTTTGGGGGGTTGCGCTCCGCGGCAAACGAGAATTTAGAGGCTTCGCCGGCAGAGAGCTCGTTTTTGCGCAGCGCCTATGGCTGGCCGGTGAATTTGTGCCAAATGCGCAGCTCCTATGGCTGGCCGGGGAATTTCTGCCAAACAATCCGTCGGCGGACAGTTGCCCGTGTGAGGTTTTGCGGCGGGCCCAGGCCATTCATTCATTCATTCATTCATTCATTCAAGGTGGTAAATCCCTGATGCAGTCACTTTTAGCATTAGAGTGAGACATATCAGGCGCAGCATTCCTGGCGCCGGGATTCCTCTCTGTTCCGGAGGCGCTGGACAAAAGAAGGTGCGATAATAGTTGCCGTGGGTTTTATTGGGTTTGCGGTCCGCGGAAAAAAGAGGATTTGGAAGCCTCCCCCGCCAGAGAGCTGGTTTTTGCGCAGCCCCTATGGCTGGCCGGGGAATTTCTGCCAAATAACCCGACGCCGGACAGCTGCCCGTGTCAGCTTTTGCAGCATAGTGCAAACACAGGCACTCTGGCGAGCCCTGTTTTCTGTGTGCTTTTGTGCCTAAAACTTTGAAGAAGGCGGAGTTTGTGTTCATCAGACACGTCGACCAGCGCCCTCTATTGCGCCTGCGCACATGTTGAAAATGGCTGTATGTCACAGTGTTGAAAAATGCTTTAAAAAATTCCTGTATCCAGACGGTGAACCGGATCACCCCCAAAATTTAATCAGTTCTTCCTTGTACCATTTCCAACAACGCCTGAAAGTGTCATGGAAATCCGTCCAAGACTTTTTGAGTTATCTTGCTAACCAACAGACAAACAGACAGACAGACAGACAGACAAACACACAAACTCCGGCAAAAACATAACCTCCTCCTGGCCTTTTCGGCCTGGCGGAGGTAATAATAATAATAATTGAAAACCAAGGCGAAGCAGGAGAAAATATAAAACAAGAACAGAATCACGACTACATCAACCAACAGCCATAAATGCAGAAAATCCTAAAATGTAAACTCAAAGTGAGGTGAGAGCCAGGGCTCATGCCCTGGAAACAAAATAAACACACAATAAATCAGGATGAGGGCATGGGGCACAACCCACGCCCTGACAGATGGCAGCAACGCACATGCCCCATTGCACAGAACATTTGTTTATTTTTACTTGCACATTTACAAGTCAGGAGGATTAGTGACGTTAGCTACAGGCGTTCTAGCCGGCATCTGCCCACACACTTGTTAATCTTTCCCACCCAATCAGAAGGCTTCTTTTGTTTGATTGCTCCTCCCAACTGCCAATCAGAACGTGAACAGCCTGTGGCTCCTCTCTTGTCTCCGCGTATCCGGTGGGTGCGCAGTGCTCACACAATCAAGCAGCAGCGAGGCAGCTGACTTCAGTTTGTTTTGTAGCTGCAGGTTGCAGTGAGGAGCATGTTGGTGCTTCCCCTGTGTTCTCAGAGGTAGTCAGGAGTAATGATGTAATGCTCCTGTCCTCCTGCTCAAGCCTCCGCATGTCACAATCCACGCACAGGTCCGTGACAGAGGTGGGTGAAACAGACAGAAACTGTACTCAGCAAAAGTAGGGCTACCTTGTGATATTAATAGCAAGACAGTATCTACTAAGTTACTGAAGCAAAAATAGTTTAATCAACAAAAGAATTTAAATTTGCATCTGTGACTCTCTTCATAAATTTCCTTTTTTTCCCTCCCTCATCCATTCAGGAGCTGTTTCTAATGAATCATGTGCAACTGTTTCCTTGTATATATAACATTTTCCCACAGATGGGATTTTTATGACAACAATTTGCAAATTTTGCTAATAATTTTTTTTCCTCATACATTTGTGACTTTTTCCAGATACCTTGAGTTTTTTTTTTTATAAATTTGTGACTATTTTTGATAATATTTAGACTTTTTCCATATAAATTTGTAACTTTTTACTCATAAAGTTGCAATATTTTTCTTATAAATTTGTAACTCTTTCCAAGTTACAAAACTATTATGATAGTTTGCTTCTGAGCCAGAGGAACCATATCAACACCAGTCTTAATGAAATAAGATGATAAACTTACTAAAATTATCATAGATGCAGCCATTTCTGGTGAGAATATTACAGTATAAACATGCAGTTTCTTATATAAATCTACCGTTATAGTATCAGTGCTGACAGACAGGCTGAACTCTGTCCCTGTTCTGCAGTTAGAAGAGCTCTGACTGAATCATGGACTATACAGGAATCATCATTGGAGTGTTCAACACCAAGCCTCATCATCTGTGACTGTATTCATCAGATGTAAGTCATTTTGGACTGGAAGTGTATTTCATGTGTGTTTTGGCCACTGAGCCAGACTTACTAAAATAAGCTCTTTTGGACTGTTAGTTGTATTCATGGGTGGTTTATGTGGCTGCCTGGTCTGCTTTTATCCAAACTGTTTTTTTTGGACTGGTAAACGTGTAGTTTACGTGGCTGCACTGAGCCCAGGGTATATTAAAGTATTTTTTTTTCTTTTACATAGACTGTTGAGGGGCCTGTAGCCTGTTCTGGGTGATAATTAATTTACAGTTTCTTTTTTTGTCAGACAAAAAGGTAGATGCTTGTTTTTTACTTTAACATGTTTCAACTGACACCTGCAGTCATCTTCAGAAGCGTCAGCTGATCGCTGTGGCATGTTGTTTATAAGCCGTTTTCCTTAGGCATGGCCAGCCTGATGGACCTGCCAGATCCACCACGCCGGCCACGCCTCCCGTTGCCAGATGATCTCTGGAGGATGGAATCCCAGGTGTGGGAGAGCATGAATGCTCCATCATCCCGGTTCATGGTGTCCTTTGCACGTTTTCTGATTTCTATGGCTTCCTTGATCCAGTGTTTGAGTTTATTATCCTCCAGTCCAATGATTTTTGTGTTGTTCCAGTCCATGATGCGATTGTTCCTTTTGCAGTGATCTGATATAGCTGATTTCAGGGTTTCTTGTTTAGTTGAGCTTAGTTCATTCACACACATTATGAACATTATCAGCAGCATGAATGAATTACAGTATGAATTTTCAACAACATGAATTACAGTATATAATAGGTTTTTTTCCCACATTGATTAGGAGTGTGATCGGGTCACCTGAGGAAGCTATGTAAAGCTTTTGGCAGGGGGCCCACTTTCTACAATAAAATGAAATCAGACTAGATATTGGCCAGATGTCTTTTGTGTACAGCAACATACAAACAAGCATATAACAGACATATAACACAAAACCCCAGCATTTGTTTACATTGAATTAGTAGGTAAAGTCAAGATACACTGGCAAGTTATTAAACACTAGTGGAGTAACATCAATAAATAAAGCAGAATAACAATGGGGTGACAGCTCATCAGTAAGCAAGTTTTGTGTAACAGTGGATTAATTATATGATGACAGGAGTTGCATTTTTAGTTTTTTCTTGAAGATGGAGATGGAAGGTGACACTTTAAGATTCTCATCAAGCTCATTCCAAATCTGTGGTCCTCTGCACACAGTACTAAACCTGGAAGAGTTTAGTCTTCTTTTTTTCCCAGTAATTTGGTTTTTATTTCTGGTGGTATAGGTGTGCATGGGAAGGAAGGTTGGAATAAGTTCATATAATTTATAGTTGAATTTGTGGACAACCTGATACATTATACGGACATTCTGGAAGTAATTATACTCAGCAAGTCTTAGAAGATTATAACGATGGAAAAGATGTCTAGTAGGAGAATTATATTCAGATCATGATAAGGCACATTTGACTTTCTTTTGGAGAATTTCTAGTTTTTTTTTAGGTGAGTTCGAAATGTGTCACACCATATGATATTGCAATAATGTAAATGAGGCTCGAATAAAGTTTTATATACATGTAGAGTGAGGAGTGCTGAAAGTGGAAGAAAATGTCTCACTTTAAAAAACCAAGCAGCATATTTAGCCAGTTTTTTGGTTAGATCATCGATATGACATTTGAAATGGAGAAATTTATTGATGAGAACCCCAGCAATTTTGTAGTGCTGTCTCTTGTAATATTTTGTCCATTGATTTTGTTCTGCCTTCTCTTTTTGTGATCTTGTAAGTCATCCTAGTGTTTCCTTTTCACATTCCTTCTGGTGTTCTTTCTTTCTTGTGTTGAGTGTTCCTCCCAGTTCCCCAATGTATGTTGTCACATGATCTGCATGGGTCGTGCACGAAAAAGAGTAAGATGCTCATGCAATTCACCCATTTACTGCACTTAACATATTAGCCAACATAATGGAAGCAGCTTAGCTGTCAGCGACTATCATCAAAGAGAGATTATTGTCCGACAGCAGGTAAACTAAATGGCACACACTAATAGCGTGGTCAGTTTTCTAAAGCTGAGAGAGTCGCTCACTGAAAATAAGGAGCGCTAACATTACTTGCTAACCTTACTAACCAGTCCACTGACAGGTGGCCAGAGATGGATGCATCGCTGTAGTGCAGCTGTGATATGACAACACTGATTTACAGTCTACATTTAACTTGTTTTATTTATTAATTTATCCAAGTACTTCAACATTCTCTGGGATCTCTACACCAACACCACGTGCAGGGTACATGCCGAGGGTGACATGTCAGACCCTTTTGTCACCACTTCTGGAGTCTGGCAGGGATGTGTCGCCATGCCAAACCTCTTCAATATTGCGGTTGACTACTGGATCAAGAACGTGACGGAGCACTGCCCCAATCTCAGAGTTGACTTCCACTCCCACTTCACAGACCTGCGCTATGCGGACGATGTGGTGCTTTTCACCATGCATATAAACATATTCGCTGAGGCACTGGAGCTGCTTGCAGAGGAAGTATCGCCACCTGGGCCTCACCATCAGCTGGGCAACGACAAAGCTCCAGTCACTGTCAGACTTCTTGCCACCACCACTACAAGTCATCACCATCAACAGCGAGCCGGTTGAGACTGTCAACAACTTTGTCTACCTCGGATCTAAGATCACCAGCTCCTGCTCATCAGACCTAGAGATTACTCGCCACCTGCAGCTGTCTTGTAGTGCTTTCAGCCGCCTCCATAGAGTCTGGTGGAGCGGGAAGATCCACACGACCACAAAGCTGCGAATCTTTAACACTTGTGTGATCCCCGCCCTCCTTTACAAGTCAGAGACTTGGACCCTCTCCACTACAACCACCCACCATCTGGATTCATGCCTTCAGACCTGTCACCATAACGTCCTCTGCATCCGATGGTTCCACCACTTCACAAACAATGAGGTCTATAGGAGGGCTGGCTGCCCTATCCTCATCTCCACCGTCATCAGAAGAGGGAGGCTGCAGCTTCTCGGCCACATGGCCAGGTTGAAGACGGGACACCGGCCAAACAGGCCCTCTCTGCCAGCGCTCGTCCACACCCCCCAAGGCTGGCATCGCCCCTGAGGTCGGCCCAGACTGTCCTGGACAACCCAGGTTGCAATGATAAGACCTCTGGCCGACCTCATTGCCCTAGCCCAACATCGCCCTGCCTTCAGATGATTGGCCGCAATGGTCACTTAAGTGGCCAGGCGAGGATTAAGTTAAGTAAGCCTCCCATACTTTGGAAACTTTTGGCCTTCTCCGTAATTTTCTCTCCGTGTCACCATGATGCGCTCCGCTTCTTCGCTGGAACAGTTAAACGGAACATTTCTGCAGCATGCATATAAACTTTAAAATTAAAGGCTATGTCGACAATAAAAATCTACATCGCCAAATTTTTATGATCGATGTTATCGACTATGTCGACTAATCGTTTCAGCCCTAGTGGTGAGTCAGTTCATGATTAATTAGGATTGATGATAGATGTAGAACTGTATGGTACCAGTCAAAGGTTTGCACACACCTACCCATTGAAAATGAATGTGTTGGTGCATCCAAACTTTTCACTGGTAGTGCATGTAGATTTAAAACAATTTCTAGACAAGTTGTTTTTATCATAAAGTAAAATACTGTATTTTTGAGTTCCAGATAACTGTGACTTTTTTTTTTTTGGATTTTTGATTTTGTGTACTTTATTGATCCCCAGTGGGGAAATTGAGGGCATCCACCTGGATGGATGAAGCAGCCACGGTACGGCGCTATTCCTTTACCATTCACATGTGGAGAGCGTGAAATAAAGAGGCTGAATTATTTCTCAATTCAGATTTATTGTCGATCTCACATCTCCAGCAATCTCTTAACAGTAAAAGAGACCGAACTCCCCCAAACCCCCACTTTTATACTTGACACATCAAAGACAGAATCACATAGTCATCACATCCCCCCCAAGTCCTGTCGTCCTCCATATGGCCCCAGGAGGTCAGGAAATCCTCTCAGAGTCTTCACCGACGGCACCTCCACCTCCTGCTGTAATCCTCAGGAGGTCCAGACACATTGTTCCTTCAGAGACGTGAGGTTACAGAATACACATGCAATCCTAAGCATCTCAATTCTGTGCTATGCATCTGCAGTCAAAATATGTCCACCATATCACCCCCCGCCAAACGTCGAAGAATGAAACAATGCAGCATAATTCACACAACATAATCAAGCCACACATTAGTCCACATGCCGTCTGGGCTTCAAGCGTCTCCCAAACTTGCTGTAAGCGGGCTTCGCCGCCCCTGCAGCGCCGTCTTGCAGTGAATCTGTTAACTGGGAATGAGAACCGTTATTTGATCCCTGCGGGGGCCCCAGGACATGCTTCTTGGGGGGTCTGCCACGTCGAGGAGGCCTCGCCACCTGTACAGACTCGTCGTTCATCACAAAAGCGGGCTTAAGTCTGTCTATACTAATTGTTTCCCGTCTGCCCCCCAAATCTAACACAAAATGCTTATCACCCGTTTCCAGCACTCTACAGTGGGGGAAAAAAGTATTTAGTCAGCCACTAATTGTGCAAGTTCTCCCACTTAAAAGACGAGAGAGGTCTCCAATTTTCATCATAGGTATACCTCAACTATGAGAGACAACATGAGAAAAAAAAAATCAAGAAAATCACATTGAAGGATTTTTAATGAATTAATTGGTAAATTCCTCGGTAAAATAAGTATTTGGTCGATAACAAAAGTTCATCTCAATACTTTGTTATATACCCTTTGTTGGCAATGACAGAGGTCAAACGTTTTCTGTAAGTCTTCACAAGGTTTTCACACACTGTTGCTGGTATTTTGGCCCATTCCTCCATGCAGATCTCCTCTAGAGCAGTGATGTTTTGGGGCTGTCACTGGGCAACACGGACTTTCAACTCCCTCCAAAGATTTTCTATGGGGTTGAGATCTGGAGACTGGCTAGGCCGCTCGGGGACCTTGAAATGCTTCTTACGAAGCCACTCCTTCGTTGTCCGGGCAGTGTGTTTGGGATCATTGTCACGATGAAAGACCCAGCCACGTTTCATCTTCAATGCCCTTGCTGATGGAAGGAGGTTTTCACTCAAAATCTCACAATACATGGCCCCATTCATTCTTTCCTTTACACGGATCAGTCGTCCTGGTCCCTTTGCAGAAAAACAGCCCCAAAGTATGATGTTTCCGCCCCCATGCTTCACAGTAGATATGGTGTTCTTTCTCCTCCAAACACGACAAGTTGAGTTTTTACCAAAAAGTTCTATTCTGGTTTCATCTGACCATATGACATTCTCCCAGTCCTCTTCTGGATCATCCAAACGCTCTCTAGCAAACTTCAGATGGGCCTGGACATGTACTGGCTTAAGCAGGGGGACACATCTAGCACTGCAGGATTTGAGTCCCTGGCGGCGTAGTGTGTTACTGATGTAGCCTTTGTTACTTTGGTCCCAGCTCTCTGCAGGTCATTCACTAGGTCCCCCCTTGTGGTTCTGGGATTTTTGCTCACCGTTCTCATGATCATTTTGACCTCACGGGGTGAGATCTTGCGTGGAGCCCCAGATCAAAGGAGATTATCAGTGGTCTTGTATGTCTTCTATTTTCTAATAATTGCTCCCACAGTTGATTTCTTCACACCAAGCTGCTTACCTATTGCAGATTCAGTCTTCCCAGCCTGGTGCAGGTCTACAATTTTGTTTCTGGTGTCCTTTGACAGTTCCTTGGTCTTGGCCATAGTGGAGTTTGGAGTCTGACTGTTTGAGGTTGTGGACAGGTGTCTTTTATACTGATAATGAGTTCAAACAGGTGCCATTAATACAGGTAACGAGTGGAGGACAGAGGAGCCTCTTAAAGAAGAAGTTACAGGTCTGTGAGAGCCAGAAATCTTGCTTGTTTGTAGGTGACCAAATACTTATTTTACCAAGGAATTTACCAATTAATTCATTAAAAATTCCTCAGTGTGATTTTCTGGATTTTTTTTTTTCTCATTTTGTCTCTCATAGTTGAGGTATACCTATGATGAAAATTGGAGACCTCTCTCATCTTTTAAGTGGGAGAACTTGCACAATTGGTGGCTGACTAAATACTTTTTTGCCCCACTGTATATGGCCCGTCGTAAGGCGGGCGCAGAGCTGGGCTCAGAGCCCCGTGCCTGACAAAAACAAACTCGGCATTTTTTAAAGATTTGGGAACAAAAACGCGCGGAAAAGTATGATGAACGGGGCCCGAAAGCATGTCCGCTCCCGTGCCGATCATTGACCACTGAGCAGGGGGACACCTTGGCGCCGGATGATCTGGCAGAAACTCTCCTGGCAGCCGGAGAGGTTGCGCAAAAACCAACTCCGCTGGGGAGGCCTTTAAGTCCTCCTTAGGCGCAGAACGCAATCCCAATAAAACCCATGGCAGTCTGTTTACCCAATTTGTATCCGTAAGCGACGCTCTGAGGGCTGTCTTCAATGATCTATTAAAACGCTCGCATAAACCATTAGCCTGGGTAAGCGGTAGTGCGGTGAATTGTCACACCTAAGCTGTGGGCCATCTCTGACCAAAGCTTACGGCGTCACTCAAACAACAAACCCTGGATCAACCCTGAGATAAAAACACTTCTGAGAAAGAAGAAGAGGATCTTCAGGTCGGGGAATAGGGAGATGCTGAAGTCCGTACAGAGGGAGCTGAGGAGAAAGATCAGAGTAGGCAAGGACAGCTTCAGGAAGAAGATGGAGGACAAGCTGCAACAGAGCGACATCAGCGGGGTCTGGAGAAACCTCAAAACCATCTCTGGGCTCCAGAATACCTCCCCCCAGGCAACGGGGGGCAGGGAGTGGGCAAACAACCTGAATCTGTTTTTCAATAGGTTTGACCAACCGCCCTCCCCCCTGTCTGCACAACAACCACTGCTGCCTCTAAAGAAATCAAGTCCTGCTGCCCACTCCCCACTCCACTGACACCCCCCCCACTCCCAACACACAGCCCCCCATCCTGACCCTGACCAGGACCCAGGTGAGGACGGAGCTGAGGAAGATCAAGGCGAGGAAGGCGCCGGGACCGGACGTCATCAGCGCAAAGCTCCTCAGGTCCTGTGCAGACCAGCTGTGTGGGATTGTGACGTATATCTTCAACATGAGCCTGAAACTGGGGAGGGTACCACAGCTGTGGAAAACATCTTGTGTGGTACCTGTACCAAAAACTTCCCACCCCAAAGACCTGAACAGCTACAGACCGGTGGCCTTGACGTCCCACTTGATGAAGACCCTGGAGAGACTGCTCCTTGCTCACCTCCGCCCCCTGGTGGAACCAGTGATGGATCCACTCCAGTTCGCCTACCAGCATGGCATTGGGGTGGAGGATGCGGTGATCTTCCTCCTTCACCGTTCTCTGTCCCACCTGGAGAAGCCCGGGAATATGGTGAGGATCATGTTCTTTGACTTCTCCAGTGCTTTCAACACCATCCAACCGATGATCCTGAAGGACAAGCTGCTGCGCGCAGGGGTGAACCAGCACCTGTCATCATGGATCCTGGACTACCTCACGAACCGGCCTCAGTTTGTGAGAACCCGGGACTGTGTGTCCGACACGATCATCAGTAGCACGGGGGCCCCCCAGGGAACGGTGCTGGCTCCCTTCCTGTTCACTCTTTATACTGCGGACTTCTCACACAACACAACACACTGCCATCTACAGAAGTTCTCTGATGACTCTGCGATCGTTGGCCTCATCTCCAATGGAGATGAAGCTGAGTACAGAGGGCTTATCCAGGACTTCGTGGACTGGTGTCATCGGAACTGCCTCCAGATCAACGCGAGGAAAACTAAGGAGCTGGTGGTGGACTGCCGCAGGCATGGGCAGCCCCTCACAGCACCAGTAAATATACAGGGAACAGACATCGAGATGGTGACATCCTATAAGTACCTGGGTGTTCATCTGAACAATAAACTAGACTGGTCACACAATACTGACGCACTCTACAAGAAGGGACAGCGCAGGCTGTTCCTGCTGAGGAGACTCAGGTCTTTTGGTGTACAAGGGGCGCTGCTGAAGACATTCTATGACACAGTGGTGGCATCAGCCATCACTTTTGGAGTGGTCTGCTGGGGCAGTGGCATTACTGCAGCCGATTAGGAAGAGACTGAACAAACTGATTAAGAAAGCTAGCTCTGTCCTGGGGCAGCACCTTGATCCGGTGGAGGAGATAGGAGAGAGAAGGACGGTGGCTAAACTGTCATCTCTGCTGGAGTCTGAGTTCCACCCTATGCAGGACATACTGAATGCACTGAGGAGCTCATTTAGCAGCAGACTACATCATCCCAGGTGCACAACCGAGAGGTTTCGTAGGTCCTTCCTACCAACGGCTGTCAGACTGTACAACCTAAGCAGGGCTGCTCGCAGAGATAGCAAAAAGACGTAACAAACTAATAGTTTTTTGAATGCAAAAGATGCAGTAGACTTACACAATGGTCCCCTCCGGCATACGACTAGGAAAATACCGGTCACTATGGAGGGTGAGAATATGTATGGGCACATAATCATACCATGTAGGATAACTAAGTAGACGGTTATGCTGTTTCATCCCATCTAGCAACAATGCTCTGCACTGTGTGTGTTTATATATTTACATATTTATTCCATCTAGCTACAATGCTCAGCACTGGGTGTGTTTATATTTATATATCTATACTGTATATTTATTCCATCTAGCTACAATGCTCCACACTGTGTTTTTATATATCTACATATTATTCCATCTAGCTACATTGCTCCGCACTGTGTGTGTTTATATACTTGCATATTTATTCCACCTAGCTGCAATGCTCCGTACTGTGGGTGTTTATATATTTACATATTTATTCCATCTAGCTACAATGCTCTGCACTGTGTGTTTATATATTCATATATTTATTCCATCCAGCTACAATGCTCTGCACTGTGTGTGTGTGTGTGTGTGTGTGTGTGTGTGTGTGTGTGTGTATATATATATTTTATAGTAATATATACGTATGTATATTAGCTGCTCTTGCTTGCTTGTTTTTTTCTTGCCTTCTGATTGTTGCTCTGAGTGTTGCTATCCCTGTGCTGTTGCAATCCTGGAATTTCCCCGTTGTGGGACTAATAAAGGCTTATCTTATCTTATCTTATCTTAAAGCTCAGAAACAAATTGAGGTCCCCTGTCGGACGTAATATTTGACGGAAGCCCGAAACGCACTATCCAAGCCGTCAAAAATGTGCAGGCCACCTCTGCAGCCGTGGTTGATGCCAGTGGAACCACATCCGGCCAACGCGTGGTTCGATCCACCATTGTCAAAAGATGTGTGAACCCCCTGCGATGACGGTAGGGGGCCCACGAGGTCAACATGCACATGATCAAATCTCTTGGCCGGGATGTGAAAAGGCTCTAAGGGGGCTTTTGTGTGCTTGTGAATTTTGGCCAGCTGGCAAGCCATGCAGGCTGTTGCCCACTCTTTCACGTGCTTGCGCAGGCTCGGCCAAACAAACTTCTCTGCAACAATTTTCACAGACGCGCACACCCCCGGGTGCGACAGGGAGTGAACCGAGTCAAAAATGCGGCGGCGCCAAGCGGCTGGCACCACCAGGTGCAGCCGCCTGGCGAGACATCGCAGATTAGGGGGGCATACCATTTTGCAAGCTCCTGCTCTCCAGCCTTAACCCTGTTGGTCCAGACTGGAGCGCGCACACATCTGCATCTCTACCCTGCTCCGCTGCCGTGGCCGCATAATCTATCCCCACGTGAACTGGGGCCGCGTGCGCTTCCGTGCTGCTATTTTGCTCTGCGGCTGCGGTAGTATAATCTACCTCTGTGCGGACTGGTGCTGTTACCTCACGAGAGAGGCAGTCTGCCACTACACTGAGTTTACCCGCCACGTGTTGAATATCAGTAGTAAATTCCGAAATCGCGGCCAGCTGCCTCTGCTGCCGGCCCGACCAAGGTTCCGAAATTTTGGCCGTCGCAAAAGTGAGAGGTTTGTGGTCGACAAACGCGGTGAAACGCCGACCTTCCAGCCAGAATTGGAAGTGGCAAATGGCTAAGTGGAGCGCTAACAGCTCCCTGTCAAACGCGCTGTATTTTCGCTCGGCTTCGCGCAAGGATCTGCTGGAAAAACGTCAGCGGCTGCCAAACCCCGGCAACGTGCTGCTCCACAACCGCCCCTATGGCCAAATCCGACGCATCAGTGGTGAGCGCTATGCGGGCCGTTGGGTCAGGTTGAGCTAACAACGCAGCGTCCGCCAGGGCTTTTTTTACCTCCGCGAATGCGTGCTCCCGCTCCGGGGACCAATCGATTGCATTGGAGGGTTTTTGCTTTTTAAGCGCGGCATATAGTGGTTGCATGAGCTGCGCTGCGTGGGGAAGGAAACGGTTATAAAAATTCACCATTCCTAAAAACTCCTGTAACGCTTTGACCGTTTGTGGCCGGGGAAAATCTGCCACCGCGCGCACTTTGTCCGGTAGCGGAACCGCCCCTTCTGGGGAAACGCGGTGCCCCAAAAAAATCGATCTGCGCCACCCCGAACTGGCATTTGGCTGGATTGATTATTAACCCGTGCTCTCCCAACCTCTGAAAAACTGCTGTGAGGTGTTTTTCGTGTTCCTTCTCGGATGTGCTGGCGACTAAAATGTCGTCGAGGTAGACGAACACAAAAGGGAGATCGCGTAATACGGCATCCATCATGCGTTGGAAGGTTTGCGCGGCGCCTTTGAGGCCGAACGGCATGCGCAAAAACTCAAAAAGTCCAAACGGGGTTATCACCGCTGTTTTGGGAAAGTCCTCGGCCTGGACTGGGACTTGATGATAGCCGCGGACCAGGTCTATTTTAGAAAAAATGCGTGCCCCCACCAGATGCACCGAAAAATCCTGAATGTGTGGGATTGGGTAGCAGTCATGCGCTGTGGCGTTGTTCAACCTGCGGTAATCGCCGCAAGGTCTCCACGAGCCGTCAGCTTTAGGGACCATATGCAGTGGGGAGGCCCATGGGCTGTTTGAACGGCGGAGGATGCCCAGCCTTTCCAGGCTGGCGAACTCCTCGCGCGCTATTGACAGTTTAGCTGCATCCAAGCACCGAGCTTTTGCGAAGACGGGGGGGCCAGCTGTGGTGATAAAGTGCTCCACCCCGTGTTTCGCAACTGTTGCCGAAAATGTGGGAACTGTGAGCGCTGGAAACTGGGTGAGGAGTGTGTGAAACTTACCGCCTGCTGTGGCGACGTTGGTCTGTGCTGGTGGCGGGGACACTCGAGCTGCACAAGGGATAGAATAAAAGGAGAGTGCATTTACCAAGCGCCTGTTGGCAAGATCAACTAACAACCCATGTGAGCACAGAAAGTCAGCACCTAACATGTTGAAACTCACCGCCGCTATAATAAAAGTCCATTCATAAGTGCAGCCGTGCAAGGACAGAAGCAGAGTCCTTTCGCCGAAGGTCTTAATGCTTGAGCCGTTCGCTGCTGTTGCTCCATCACCACGGGGGCCTGCGAGCCGGTCAGCGTAGGTTGGGGTGATGAAACTCACTTGGGCGCCCGTGTCCACGAGGAAGTGCCACCCAGAGTGCGCGTCCGTGAGGTAGAGCAGCCTGTTCCACTCACCGAGGGCCGATGCTGCTAACGACTCCCGGTCCTGGCGTTTCCCGAGCTCTTGAAGTGGCACGGCGGAACACACCTGCGCGCCTTCTCTGCGAAACGCCTATGGTAAAAGCAGAGGTCGTCTCCTCCGCTGCGTTGGGGCCACGCCGCTGCCATTGTTGGTGGGATCGATTCCGCTGCCTCTGGCCTTCCGCTGCTCCCGGCCGCCGCTCCGAGGTCTGCTGCTGCTGCGGTGGCCGCCTGCTCCCCGCAGGAGTCGAGGATCCGCTGCGCTTCTCGGGCCAGCGCACGGAAGTCCCGCTGGGTCACACAACGAGTGCCCGACAGGGTCGCCCTCATCTGCGTCGGAAGGGTTCTCAGGAAGATGCGCTTGAACAGGAAATCATCATTGTCTGTGTCCCTCAGCTGTAGCATGTCTTCCATCAGGTCGACTGGCCTGCGTCCTCCCAGGTCGTGCAGAGCCAGGAGTCTCCTAGCTCTCTCCTCGGCTGAGGGCGTGAAACACTGGATGAGGGCAGCCTTCAGCTCGCTGTATTTGTCGCCAGCGGGCGGCTGCTGCACCAGGCTCCACACGTATCGAGCTGTGCGGTTGTCGAGCTTGGCGATGACGTGGTAGAATTTTGTGTCATCCGCCATTATTCCCCCGAGTGCGAACTGGGCTTCGGCCTGGAGGAACCACGAGTCTGGGTTGTCCTGCCAGAACTCTGGTAGCTTGATCGAGACGGCACTCGCTCGAGCGGTCCCTGACGAGTCTGGTTCGGGGGAATTGGTTCTAGACATTGCACGTCTTCGGTTACCAATGTGGAGAGCGTGAAATAAAGAGGCTGAATTATTTCTCAATTCAGATTTATTGTCGATCTCACACCTCCAGCAATCTCTCAACAGTAAAAGAGACCGAACTCCCCCAAACCCCCACTTTTATACTTGACACATCAAAGACAGAATCACATAGTCATCACATCCCCCCCAAGTCCCGTCGTCCTCCATATGGCCCCAGGAGGTCAGGAAATCCTCTCAGAGTCTTCACCAACGGCACCTCCACCTCCTGCTGTAATCCTCAGGAGGTCCAGACACATTGTTCCTTCAGAGACGTGAGGTTACAGAATACACATGCAATCCTAAGCATCTCAATTCTGTGCTATGCATCTGCAGTCAAAATATGTCCACCATACACACACACATTTACACCTAGGGCTAATTTAGAGTCTCCAATTAACCTAACCTCCATGTTTTTGGCCTGTGGGAGGAAACCGGAGAAATCCCGGAGTAAACCCATGCAGACACAGGGAGAACCTTTGTAGATCCACTGTGATGTGTGAGTTGTAAGCCACAAATGCAAATGATTAAATAAGAGATAATATTGTTGACATTGCCCTTGTTTTAATTTTAAAAATTCAAGTTGTTCATAAAATGTTTCATTAAGAATGGTTTGTAAAATGTAAACCTTTCATAATGTACTTGTACTTCTTGAACTAAAACACAGAAACAAATCTGGAGGTGTCATTGTCCGGGTTATTATGCCATTATTTTATTGGTCCAGCCAACTTCAGATTAAATCTGTTACGGTGTGAGGCACATGACCCAAAAACAGGAATAGGTGGAAACGGTAATTGAAGTGAAACAATAATTTTTATTACAATAATTGTGCAAGGTTGTGTGCAGTGGAGGTTTGTCTCGAGGGTCTGGTAACCCTATGAGGAGCAAGCAGAGGGTCAGGTGAGTATAACTGAAAAACAGTATGATGAAGCTCTAATTTTAACCTTTGTGCTTACTGTTTCGCAGGGGAGAGCAGCTGGGAGCAGGTGAAGGGGCTTCATGCTGGGAGAGCAGGTTGCCAGGGGGAGAGGTGCTGTGGTGCTGCAGGGGAGTCTCCTGGGGATTGTAGAAGACAGGCTGGCCAGGCCTACAGTAAGTGCTGGGAGTGGGAGTGAAGGGCAGTGATGACAAACATTGGTAAGTCAACTTACTTTGGGAAGTGAGGGTGTGCACAGCCCAAGAACATCCAATTCCAATACAAAAGGCTGTTTCAAAAATACAGAGACAGGCAGGGGTCAAAGCATGGCAGGCTAGAACACGGCAGGCAGATAATTCCAATGCAAAAGGCAGACTCTGGGTCTAGGACAAGCAAAAGGTCAAAACAGAGCAAGCCAGGATTAAACATTGATTCAGAGCTCTGACAGGATATGGCTGTGTGCAGGATAATGCCACCAGGCATAGTGAAGGGATTGCATCCTATTTAAAGGGCCTCTCTGATTTGCAGCAGGTGGTGAACAGGGCTGCAGGGAGTGCGCCTAATCAGAGGGAGAGAGAGAGGCAGGGAGACAGGGCACACACAGAGACTATTATAAAATTGGGCTGTCTATGACTCCTGAACTAAAATGAGTTTGACACTTCCAGTTTCTCAGACTCAGTGAGACCAAAATGTTTGCACTACATTTTTTCTTACTTTTTTTGTCTTGTACTTTTTTAAAAAACTGCAACCCTCTTGTATTTTTTTTTCTTTTGAACATGCATTTTCTGCAGAAAATTAATATTTTTCTCTGTGAATTTACAGCTTTCTTTCTAATAGATTGAAAATGGGAATTGGAATGGACCCCTAGTGGCATCAGTCCAGTGCAGAATTGAGGTTTTGGTGACAGCAAATGAAGGTGTCACACACATATTATTAAATGATAAAATCAAGAGTAATAAGATAAGATAAGATAAGCCTTTATTAGTCCCACAATGGGGAAATTCCAGGATTGCAACAGCACAGGGATAGCAACACTCAGAGTAATAATTTAGAAGATAAGAAAATAAGAGTAGTGAATATACATACTGTCGTCGGCCTCCGTCGGTCTATGATGACCATGGAAGAGAATCCTAAACGTCTACTCTGCTGGAATAGCACTGCCTGTGGCTGAACAGGCCGATGCGCGAATGGCAGTCCTTGTCACACAGGTCGCACTTGTGGGTGGTCTCTGTGCTGCTGGGTCTGTGGCGGTTCTTCCTGTGGGTCCTTTTTTCATCTGCTGCAGCAGTCAGTCTCTCTTCACCCGCCTTGAGCTGTCTGGTCAGGGTGCCTCTCCATTTGGAGCAGTCCACTGCAAGGTCCTCCCAGCGCTCTGTGTTGATCTCCAGGGCCTTCATGTCTCTCTTGCAGACGTCTCTAAAGCGCAGCTGTGGGCGGCCAACGTCTCTCCTGCCAGTTGCCAGTTCTCCGTAGAGGACGTCTTTTGGGATTCTGCCATCCTCCATATGGTGAACGTGGCCTAGCCAGCGGAGCCTGCACTGCCTGAGTAGAGTGAACATGGAGGGAAGGCCGGCGCGGGACAGAACTTCTGTGTTGGGCACTTTGTCCTGCCAGGATATGTCCAGGATGTGGCGAATGCAGCGCAAGTGGAAGGAGTTCAGTTTCTTTTCCTGCTGGGCGTATGTTGTCCACGTCTCACTCCCATAGAGCAGTGTGCTGATGACGCAGGCGTTGTACACTGCCGTCTTCGTCTTGACAGAGAGTTTGGGATTCTCCCACACTCATGTGGTGAGGCGAGCGAGTGTGAAGGCTGATTTTCCAATCCTCTTGTTGATCTCTGTATCAAGGGAGAGGTTGTTGCTGATCGTGGACCCCAGGTACGTGAACTGATTCACGACCTCCAGCTCGTAGTCGTCGATGGTGATGGTTGGTGGTGCTTCCGTGCCTTGCGCCAAGACGTTAGTCTTCTTCAGGCTGATGGTAAGCCCGAAGTCCTTGCATGCCTGGGAGAAGCGGTCCATCAGGGTCTGAAGCTCCTGCTGTGTGTGGGTTGCGACTGCAGCGTCGTCTGCGAACAGCATGTCTCTGATTAGAGCCTCGCGTACTTTGGTTCTGGCTTTCAGGCGGGCGAGGTTGAAAAGCCTACCATCAGATCTTGTGTGCAGGTAGATTCCCTCTGTTGCTGTGCTGAAGGCATGACTCAGGAGCATAGCAAAGAAAATCCCAAAGAGGGTTGGCGCAAGTACACAGCGCTGTTTCACTCTGCTGCGTATGTTGAATGGCTCTGAGACGTTGCCATCGTGCTGCGCTATCCCCTGCATGTTGGTGTGAAACGATTTGATGAGGCTTTGCAACTTTGGTGGGCATCCTATCTTTGGCAGGATCTTGAAAAGGCCCTCTCTGCTGACCAAATCGAACGCTTTGGTGAGGTCGATGAAGGCGACGTACAGGGGCATGTTCTGTTCTCTGCATTTCTCCTGGAGTTGGCGGATGGAGAATATCATGTCTACCGTCGATCGCTCAGCGCGGAAGCCACACTGAGACTCGGGGTAGACACGTTCGGCAAGCTTCTGTAGACGAACGAGAACAACTCGTGCGTAGACTTTGCCAACAACGCTGAGGAGAGAGATGTCCCTGTAGTTGTTGCAGTCGCTTCACTCCCCTTTGTTTTTGTAGAGGGTGATGATCTTGGCGTCCCTCATGTCCTGTGGTATGGCACCTTCCTTCCAACACTGGCAGAGGACGTCATGCAATGGCAGCATTAGGGCGGTCTTGCAGTGCTTGATCAGGTCAGGGGGTATGCCGTCGTTGCCGGGTGCCTTGCCAGCGGCCAAGCTATCAATGGCCTTGCTGAGTTCGTTGATGGTTGGCTCGGCGTCAAGTTCGTCCATGGATGGCAGGCAGTCGATGGCATCAAGGGCTGACGGTGTCACGGTGTTCTCTCTGGAGTAGAGGTCGGAGTAGTGTTCCACCCATCTCTCCATCTGCTTGTTCTTTTCTGTGATCATCACCCCAGTGGAGGATTTGAGGGGGGCCGTCTTGCTCTGAGCCGGACCAAGTGCTTTCTTGATGCCATTGTACATACCACAGATGTTCCCTGTTATGGCAGCGGTTTGAATGTCTTGGCTGAGCTGAGTCCAGTACTCGTTGGCACAGCGCCGAGCAGTCTGCTGAACTTTGCTTCTCGCAGCCCTGAGAATCTGGAGATTCTTCTCGTTTGGGTACTTCTTGTACTCAGCAAGTGCTGAGCGCTTGGCTTCAATGACGGGGGTCATCTCGGTCAACTTGGCATCAAACCAGTCCTGTGACTTCGAGGTCCTCCTCCCAAAGGTAGCCAAGGCTGTGTGGTGGATGGTGTTTTGCAGCACTTCCCACTTCTGCTTTGCAGATTCTCCTTCTTGTGGTACACCAAGTTCCTTCTCAAAGGTGGAGGCAAACTGCTCAACAAGTTCTGGTTGAGCCATCTTGCTGGTGTCAATCCGTGCCTTTCCAGGCTGTCTAGCACGATGGAATTTCTTCAGCTGCAGCTTGACCTTGCAACACACCAATGAATGGTCTGTGTCACAATCTGCACTCTGGAACGAACGGGTGATTAGCACGTTCTTCAGTGAGGTGCGCCTGGTCAGGATCAAGTCCAGCTGGTGCCAGTGCTTTGAGCGTGGATGTCGCCAGGAAACCTTGTGTTGGGGCTTGGTCTTGAAGAACGAGTTTGTGATGCACAGATCGTGATATGTGCAGAACTCGAGCAGCCGCTGTCCGTTGTCGTTCATTCTGCCCACGCCAAAAGGTCCAAGACAGGAGGGCCAGGAGTCGTGGTCAGCACCCACTCTGGCATTGAAGTATCCAAGGAGAATGAGTTGTTCAGAGTTGGGGATGGTCCTGACAGTTGTTGCGAGATTCTCGTAAAACTCGTCTTTTGCCTCTGGTGTGGCTGTCAGTGTTGGGGCATACACACTGACGAGGGTGACTGGGCCTTGAGTGGTGTTCAGGCGGAGGGTGAGGAATCGTGCAGAGCCAGTGCTGCCCAGTTCCACCATCTTCAGCAAGGTGTTCTTCACTGCGAAACCCACTCCGTGTTCCCTGTGTTCGTCGCTGCCCTTTCCCTGCCAGTAGAACGTGTAGTCCTTCTCTCTCAGTGTGCCTGCGTCAGCCAGCCGTGTTTCCTGGAGAGTGACAATATCCACTCCCAGTCTCTTCAGCTCATTATTGATGATGGCAGTTTCCTAACTAACTAACTAACCTGCACTTATATAGCGCTTTTCTAGTCACAAAGACCACTCAAAGCGCTTTCATTAATACTAACCCTCTATTCTAAGGGCCTATAGGAAACAGATATCTAGGGACAATTTAGAACAGCCAATTAACCTAACATGCATGTTTTTGGCATGTGGGAGGAAACCGGAGAAATCCCGGAGTAAACCCACGCAACACGGGGAGAACATGCAAACTCCACACAGATCACTGTTGGTTGGGGGCTGGGATCGAACCCAAGATCCCACGATCCCCACAATCCCCCGGCCAAGGGTGAACTGTGCTGCCGCAGTGCTAACCACTACGCCACCGTGCAGCCCTGTTTCCTGGTGTCGTTGATGTCCTTGAGGTTAGCATCGAGTCCTGTCATCATAGTGTGGACGTTCCAAGTTCCCAGTTTTAGAGTTGGTCTCTTTTGTTTTATTGTCTTGCCTGGTGTGAAGGTTCTCAGCCTGCTGTTCGGACTTCTCCTCATCCCCATGCACCCAATGAGGAAAGCAAGCTGTGGTGGGACAACACCTTATTGGCTGGTGGCTGCCCAGCTTGAGGCGGGCGGTAGCTGTCCAGTGAGATCCGATGATCCCTCCCACCGACGGGAACAACCCCTGGCGCCGCGCTCTACGCCAATTGAGCGGTGGCTTATAACCGGTAACTGTCATTCCCTGTGTTTTTTCTACGCCAAAGGCGAAGCTGGAGTGTCCTCTCCAGTGATCCAGTGTTCTACCTTCCAGCGTTGGCGTTGGTAGGATTCAAGCCTGGGCAGGAAGATATGGAGGACAAGATGTTGCCCATGCAGCATGTCCCCCCTCTCCACGTCACTGATGAATCCAACGGAACAGCAGGGCTGCTACAGTTTGGCACCAGCGCCGTTGCAGGAGCTGCCAGAACGATGTTGAGCACAACATAGAACTGCCTTAGGGGCTCCGACTCCGGATTTTTCCTCAGGGTTGACTCCCGAAGCCTTTCCCGTGACCAGGTATGCCACAAGGCAGCGGAGGTTTGAAATCACGGTTTACCTTCCCCTAGATGGGCTACCTTCCCAGGTTGACGAGCCACCATCTACCCGAAGCATCTGGTTTTAAGGCGCCAGAGATCCGCCCTCGCCCCTTCTCCTATTAGTAAAAGCAGTTCCGCCGGGCTTAGAGACTAAACCGCACGGGCAGGCTAGGAGTTGGACTTAGTTGTCAGAGGCTTTTCGAGACGCACGCCATAAGGAGCATTTTATGAGCACTGGGAGCTTAACCCCAGTGCCGCTTCTGGCTATGACAACCTTGGAACATACTGTATGTACACATAAATATATAAATATATATACACAGTGCGGAGCATTGAAGCTAGATGCAATAAACAGCATAACCATCTACTTAGTTATCCTACATAGGTTCAGGTTCAGGTTCAGGTTACTTTATTTGTACCCGTAGGTAGATTTGTTTTGCAGTTGGTGACATCCATATTTACAGGCCACTAATTACATTCAACATAGACACAAACACAGGCACACATCTTACAAAATAGGTAAATATAAAATATGTACAATATAATTTTTATAGCTTGTTCAACTCTTTGACAGCAGCAGGGACAAAGCTGTTTTTGTAGCGCTGGGTTCTACTTTTTAGGACAGCAAACCTCCGTCTGGAGGGAAGAAGCTGAAAGTTGCAGTGCAAAGGGTGGGAGTCATCATTTAAAATCGAGTCGGCCATCCTCTGTACTTGTCTGGTGTACAGGGATGTCAGGCTCAGCTGTGACTCACCAAGTGTCACGCCGCGCCATTCATCAGCGGCGCCACCTGCTCACGCACCTGCTACTCGTCAGCGGCGAGGGATAAAAGCCGCCTCGCCCTGAGCTTCAGCCTGAAGCCGTAGACTTCATTCCCCTTCCATGGGCTTCTACCACATTCTCTTCAGCATCCTCGTCATTGGTAAGAAAATCGCTTACCTCATCTCTCCAGTCTGCTCCCCTGTGCACAGGTGGATTCCTCGGCGGCGGACAATCCCGTCCCTCGTCTCTCCTCGCTGCTGCACCGAGCCCTGCAGGTGGCTGTCTCCCGGGCTTCCATCCTTGAAGCGCCAGTCATCTGTCCCAACAAGTAAGCTTCTCTCCCTCGCCTATTCTCCTCCTGTGTTGGTGTGTGCTCATCACCCTGTGTCTGATTTCTCCCATAGGGTTGCCGGCTGAACGGTCTCCTGCCTCTGGGTCCGAAGCAGACGCCACCACCAACACATTAACATTCCGCAGACACGCACCCAAACATCCCTGTTGTTAATAAACAGTTTGAACTACTCTGAGCCTGTGTGTGTGCGTCTCCTGAGCCGAACGTTATGTCAGTACGGCTTCAGCAGAGCGGCTCGGCAGACGGCGGGCTCGCACACCGGTTTACCATCCTCGAGGCTCGGGTGGATCAGATTGTTTATCAGCAACAGGTGGTTCTTAATCAATTATTAGAATTAACTAACCGATTGAACCGCTTGGACCCCCAACAGCCGTTCCTCCCGACTCGCCAGGGTGGCGCGGCTCCTGCTGTTCCAGCGGCCGTCCAGCCGGCTCCAGTGGCACCGGTTCGGCTCACACCGATTCCGACCCCCGCCCGCTTTAGCGGTAAGCTCGGCGGAGCGCGGGGGTTCATTATGCAGTGTGAGTCCGTGTTCCACCGTGTGCCCGGAGATTTTCCCTCGGATCACAGTCGAATTGGTTACATAGGGAATCTTCTGGAGGGGCGTGCGTTAACTTGGACCTACGCCGTAATGGCGAGGCCCAGTTATGCCACCCTCACCTATGACCAATTTGTGAGGCGCTTTCTGGAGGTCTTTGACCATTCTCAAACCGAAACGGTCCAGGTCGATCGGCTTCTTGCTCTCCAGCAGGGAAGCCGGTCGGCAGCGTACCACTCGGTCGACTTCCGGGTAGCGGCGGAGGAATTGGGCTGGGAGGAACGCTCCCTCTGTGGCCTGTTCCTCCGCAGCCTCAATAGTGATCTGAGGGATGAACTGGCTGGTCGGGATATCCCTGGGACGCTAGCGGAGCTGACGTCCTTAGCGGTAAGTTTGGATAACAGGCTGCGCGAGCGCTCCTCGGGGCGGAGGTCTTCTTCTTCTCGCCCTCGTGGAGCCTCGCCGCACCTGTTCCAAGCTCGCCCCCTGGCGGCGCCGCCAGCATCGCGCCCCGAGGAGTCGGAGCCGATGGTGACGGGCTGGACTAAACTTTCCCCTGTGGAGAAACAACGCCGCCGTGAGTTGGGCCTCTGCATGTATTGCGGAGGCGACCAACACACCGTGGAGCGTTGTCCACGGAAAGCCAGTCGGTGGGGTCTGCGAGTCACTGTTGGAAGCCTCGCGGACGTCAATCGGTTAGGATCACTCACCCAATTGAAGCTGCCCATCCGTTTCTGCCATAACCCCACTGGGCACCTCACCCACGCACTGGTGGATTCGGGCGCAGAAGGCAGCTTCATTTCACAAAGCCTGGCAACCCGATTGGGCATCCGCTGCCAGGCACTCAACACTCCCATCTCCCTAGTCCACCTCTCCCGTGCCACCCTTGGGAGAGTGACACATCAAACTGTCCCCCTACCGGTCATCATCTCGGGAAACCACCGGGAGGAGATGACCTTTTACGTCCTTCCCAACTCTGTGTCGCCCGTCATCCTGGGGTATCCCTGGCTCCGCCTTCACAATCCGGTCCTGGATTGGAAATCAGCTGGGATATCGGCATGGAGCACGTTCTGTATGGGCACCTGCCTTCAGTCCGCTACCTGCTCTCCGTCCGCTCCTCCCCCTGCGACGGACGCTGCACCCCCGGACCTGTCTCTGGTGCCCCCAGAATTTCACGACCTGGGTATGGTGTTCAGCAAAGCGAAAGCTATGTCTCTCCCCCCTCATCGGCCCTATGACTGCGCCATCAACCTCCGCCAGGGGGCTCCCTTACCTTCTGGTCGTCTTTACAGCCTGTCTGCGCCGGAGAAGGAGACGATGAACGCCTACCTGAAGGAGTCATTAAGTGCTGGGATAATTCGCCCATCATCGTCACCCGTGGGGGCAGGGTTCTTCTTCGTGGGAAAGAAGGATGGGTCCCTCCGCCCTTGTATCGACTACCGGGCCCTCAATAATATCACGGAGAAGGACCGTTACACCCTGCCTCTCATGGACACTGCTTTCCACTCCCTCCAGGGGGCGACCTGGTTCACCAAGCTGGACCTACGCAGCGCTTACCACCTCGTCCGGATCCGGGAGGGAGATGAGTGGAAAACGGCCTTCCGTACCCCGAACGGCCACTTTGAATACCTAGTGATGCCGTTCGGGTTGACCAACGCTCCTGCAGTCTTCCAGCGCCTCATTAATGACGTCCTCCGGGACTTCATTGGCCTTTTCGTGTTCGTCTACCTGGACGATATTCTCATCTTCTCCAAGTCCAGGGATGAGCACCAGGTCCACGTGAGGCGGGTCCTCCAAAGGCTGCTGGAGAATCGTCTGTACGTTAAGGCAGAAAAGTGTGAATTTTACGCCAGGAGTACGTCCTTCCTGGGGTTCATTATCGCCCACGATAAGGTGCTCCCCGACCCAGAGAAGGTAAAGGCGGTGGTGGAATGGCCCACACCTGCATCCCGGAAACAGGTGCAGCAATTTGTTGGCTTCGCCAATTTCTACCGCCGCTTTGTCCCCAACTTCAGTGCCATCGTTGGACCACTGACCCGCCTCACGTCCCCGAAGGTCCCATTCTGGTGGACCGAAGAGGTCGCTGCCGCCTTTGAGGCGCTGAAGGCGGAATTCTCCTCCTCCCGGGTCCCTCGCCAGGTCGACCCCGCGCTGCAGTGCATCGTAGAGGTAGACGCTTCGGACACGGGAGTGGGAGCAGTGCTGTCCCAGCGGTCACCGGACGATGGTGCCAAACGACCGTGCGCCTTCTTCTCCCGGCGCTTGTCCCCGGCGGAGAGAAACTACGATGTGGGGGACAGAGAGCTCTTGGCCATCAAGCTCGCCCTGCAGGAGTGGCGCCACTGGTTAGAGGGGGCGAACCTGCCATTTGTGGTCCTCACGGACCACAAGAACTTGGAATACTTACGATCTGCCAAGCGCCTGAACGCCCGCCAGGAGCGCTGGTCCCTGTTCTTCGCCAGGTTCCAATTTTCCATCACCTTCAGGCCTGGCTCTAGGAACGTCCTGCCTGACGCCCTCTCCAGGCAGTTCGCCCCCGTGGAGTCGGAGGAGGCGCCCCACTCCATCCTGCCCAGGTCGTGCGTCGTGGGAGCCATCTCGTGGGACATCGAGAGCAAGATCCGGAAGGCACAGGAGGTGGAACCTGACCCTGGCGGCGGACCGGAGGGGAGGCTGTTCGTGCCATCCGCGGTCCGAGGAGAGGTCATCCACTGGCTCCACACCTCCAAGCTCACCTGTCACCCTGGCACCTCCCGGATGATAGATCTCCTCCAACGGTCCTTTTGGTGGCCAGGCCTGTGGAGGGATGCAGCCCGCTACGCCCGGGCTTGCCCAATCTGTGCCACCTGCAAGTCGGGAAATGCCCCTCCAGAGGGTCTGCTCCAGCCCCTGCCCGTCCCTGGCAGGCCCTGGTCGCACATCGCGCTGGATTTCGTCACCGGACTCCCTGTCTCCAACTCCTATGACACCATCCTGACCATCGTGGACCGCTTCTCCAAGGCCGTGCACTTCGTCCCCCTGCGAGGCCTCCCTACTGCCCTGGAGACGGCGGACCTCCTCGTCCAACACGTGGTCAGGCTGCATGGGATTCCGGTGGACGTGGTCTCGGACCGGGGCCCCCAGTTTTCATCTGAGGTTTGGAGGTCTTTCTGCAACGCCATCGGAGCCAAGGTGAGCCTCTCCTCCGGCCATCACCCCCAATCCAACGGGCAGTGTGAGAGGACCAACCAGGAGCTGGAGGCTGCGCTCCGCTGTGTGTCCAGATCCAAACCCACGTCCTGGAGCAACCATCTTGCCTGGGTTGAATATGCCCACAACACCGCTCGCTCTTCTGCTACAGGGATGTCCCCCTTCAAAGCGTCCCTGGGTTACGACCCCCCGCTGTTTCCGGAGCAGGAGAGTGAAGTAACTGTCCCGTCAGTTAGGGCCCATCTCAGGCAGTTCCGCTCCACCTGGGCTGCCGCGCGCCATGCGCTATTACGCACAGCGGAGCGCAACAGGACTGTGGCGGACCGGCGTAGAAGACCTGCCCCGGCGTACAGAGTTGGGCAGCTTGTTTACATTTCCACCCAGGACGTCACTCTAAAAGGCGAGAGGAGAAAGCTGGCACAGCGCTTCATGGGTCCCTATCCCATCACCCGGATCATCAACCCGGTGGCTGTGCGCGTGACTATTCCCCCCTCCCTCCGCATTCATCCTACTTTCCACGTGTCGAAGGTGAAACTGGCAGTCTCTGACCCCCTTTGCCCTCCTCCTGCAGCGCAACCCGCGCCCCGGATGATTGGTGGCCATCCGGCCTGGTCCGCCTCCTCCATCCTGGACTCCCGGCGCCGGGGTCGTGGGTTGCAATACTTGGTGGACTGGGAGGGCTATGGGCCCGAGCATCGACAGTGGGTGCCCCCGTCGTTTGTGTTGGACCCATCGCTCATCGCGGACTTCCACCGAGCGCACCCGGATAAGCCATCGCCAGGAGGCGCTGCTAGAGGGGGGAGTACTGTCACGCCGCACCATTCATCAGCGGCGCCACCTGCTCACGCACCTGCTACTCGTCAGCGGCGAGGGATAAAAGCCACCTCGCCCTGAGCTTCGGCCTGAAGCCGTAGACTTCATTCCCCTTCCATGGGCTTCTACCACATTCTCTTCAGCATCCTCGTCATCGGTAAGAAAATCGCTTACCTCATCTCTCCAGTCTGCTCCCCTGTGCACAGGTGGATTCCTCGGCGGCGGACAATCCCGTCCCTCGTCTCTCCTCGCTGCTGCACCGAGCCCTGCAGGTGGCTGTCTCCCGGGCTTCCATCCTTGAAGCGCCAGTCATCTGTCCCAACAAGTAAGCTTCTCTCCCTCGCCTATTCTCCTCCTGTGTTGGTGTGTGCTCATCACCCTGTGTCTGATTTCTCCCATAGGGTTGCCGGCTGAACGGTCTCCTGCCTCTGGGTCCGAAGCAGACGCCACCACCAACACATTAACATTCCGCAGACACGCACCCAAACATCCCTGTTGTTAATAAACAGTTTGAACTACTCTGAGCCTGTGTGTGTGCGTCTCCTGAGCCGAACGTTATGTCACCCAGCAAACGACTGGACCATCTGACTACCTGATCCAAGGATTTCCTCTGTTTCAGTTTTATCTGACCAAACCATGACATTAAAGAAAAGGATAAAACAGATTCAATAAAAGCCCGATAGAACATAGTCATTATGGTTCGGTCAATTTGGAAGCGTGCAAGTTTCCTCAAACAATGCAAATTTTGCTGACCCTTTTTGCACACCCTTTCACAGTTCACCTCAAAGTTCAATCCACTATCAATAATCGTCCCAAGATATTTGTACGATTGTACACATTCTGTGGTCTGGCCTTTTAGTATGGTGACTTTGTGCCTGGGAGTTTTCCTCCTAAAGTCAATAATCATATCTTTCGTTTTTGTTGTATTCAGCTGCAGGTAGGAATCCTGACACCAGTGAACAAAGTCATCAACTACTGGGCCGTGGCCACTCTCACCATCCTGGAGGAAACTGACAATGACTGAGTCATCAGCATACTTTATAATGTGTCTGTTGTCATGTCTGCTCCGACACATGTTTGTGTACAGGATGAAGAGTAGTGGTGACAACACACACCCCTGAGGAGAGCCAGTAGAAGAGCACTTTAGGTCAGACAATGTGCCATTGACCCTTACTCTCTGCGTCCTGTTGGTTAAGAAATCCAGAATCCAACCCACATAGTATGAATATGTACCCATACATATTGTCACCCTCCATAGCGACTGATATTGTCCTAGTTGTATACTGGAGGGGACCATTTGTGTAAGTCTGTTGCATCTTTTGCATTCAATACTATTAGGTCGTCACTTTTTTTTTTTTTTTTTGCTATCTCTGCGAGCAGCCCTGCTTAGGTTATAAAGTCTGACAGCCGTAGGTAGGAAGGACCTGCGAAACCTCTCGGTCCCACACCTAGGATGATGTAGTCTGCTGCTAAATGAGCTCCTCAGTGCGTTCAGTATGTCCTGCATAGGGTGGGACTCGGACTCCAGCAGAGATGACAGTTTAGCCACCATTCTTCTCTCTCCTATCTCCTCCACTGGGTCAAGGCGTTTCCCCAGGACAGAGCTAGCTTTCTTGATCAGTTTGTTCAGTCTCTGTAGTTCAATCTGTAATTATTAAGGATTAAGTTTTGTTGCGTACCTGGGCATCCAGATGATCTGAGTTTGTGCAGTAATAACAGTTGTGAAGAGTATTTTGATTTGTGTTTTATTCAGTGACTATTTATATACTACTCTCTGAAACTGATACAATGTTGTGTCTTTAATGCTCCTCAATATATTATGATCTGTAATGTTTATAGCAAATGATATACAATGTTAATACAATAAATATCTATCAGTGTAATACTAATACTAATTTAATACTCTTCTGTCATTCTTCCACTCTCCCTTCCCATGTATGTACGCATTGGTGGTTATTTGCTAATAATGCTTTTTCTGCAGCATACAACACAAGGTCAGTAACAGTGAGAAAGAGTAGTATAACTCGAAAACACCTGAACCAATTATACTTTTTTCTTTGTTTTTTTTTTTTTTTTTTTTTTTTACAATTTTACAGTTAATTAATTATACAATTAAGAACCCACATAGAGACAGGTTTGGAAGTCAGTACAAACACTTTTATTTTCATTGGTCTCCTATTATATTCAAACATCTCATGATCTCATGAAAGGTTGGCAAGTAATATCTGGAATTGTAACTTTAAAAAAATCACATTGATTAAGATAAGATAAGATAAGATAAGATGAGCCTTTTTTAGTCCCAAAATGGGGAAATTCCAGGATTGCTGAAGCACAGGGATTGCAGCATTCAGAGCAATAGTAAATAAGATAATAAGATAAGAACTGGTTAGCCAAAGCAGTAAATAGATAAATATACATACACTACCGTTCAAAAGTTTGGGGTCACTTAGAAATTTCCTTATTTTTGAAAGAAAAGCACTTTTTTTCAATGAAGATAACTTTAAACTAATCAGAAATACACTCTATACATTGCTAATGTAGTAAATGACTATTCTAGCTGCAAATGTCTGGTTTTTGGTGCAATATCTACATAGGTGTATAGAGGCCCATTTTCAGCAACTATCACTCCAGTGTTCTAATGGTACAATGTGTTTGCTCATTGCGTCAGAAGGCTAATGGATGATTAGAAAACCCTTGTGCAATCATGTTAGGTCTGCAATGCTGTAATTGTTGCAAATGGAGGATTCTTTGACGAAAGCTAAGTTTGAAGGAAAAAATTATTATTTCAAATACAAACTAGAAAAGCACTCGGAGAGCGCAGACCTCCGCCAAGCGCCACAGTTCCCCCCCATACAGTGTTTGTGTGTACGTTTTCAGATTCCTTGACCATGAAAACATATGACTAGCAATTGGATTCACAATGATAGGATTAGAATCAGAATCAGAATCAGAATCAACTTTATTGCCAAGTATGCTTACACATACAAGGAATTTTACTTATCACTAAGGTGTGCTCATTTCTAAGCGCTCCCTAATGACGCGGCAGCCATACAGGCACCTTATACAGTGGGGGGTAAAGAGGGGGAGGGGATGACACATTGGGCAGAGAGAAAAAACAATGTTATCAAAATAGAGCTCCAGTGAGCAAGATTGTGATCACATAGAAAAAAACCCTCTAATTGCACAATTAGCAGACAAGATACAGACCCACACATTAACAAAGAAAAAGAGAGAGACCAGTGTGTGTATATCAGTCATATGATATTAGTGTGAGTGCAGTGTGAATGTATCAGTTACTGGTGCACAACAAAAATCGTCTCCTAGGCAACGGCTAGATGTTATGTCCATGTATTCTAAACATAGATAAACATGTCCACAGAGTTCATCTCTCTTCATGCCAGATGGTAAAATTCCATGTTAGTCACATGATAACGCTGTCCTTGGAGAGTTCAGATTGTTGTACAACAGCAGTTGTTTGGGTTAAGAGAAGCCAAAACTCCCTTCTGCTTTATCTCTTCTCCTGGAGGAATGAGTTCTCCCAAGGACAATGAGTTCTCCCAAGGACAAGTAGTAAAAGCAGTAGTAAAAGCATTACCTCCTTGGCGGAGGTAATAAACTGAAGTGTTGGTGTTGTGTCCATGTCCTCCATCTGCAAAGTCCCAGGCTGTGAGCGTTTTCATAGATCACTGAAAGCAGCACTGAGGGCTTCACTGACGGATGCAAATTGGGTAGACAGGTTGGCGTGGGTTTTATATTATTGGGGTTGCGCTCCGTGGCAAAAGAGGATTTGGAAGCTTCCCCGGCAGAGAGCTTGTTTTTGCGCAGCCCCTATGGCTGGCTGGGGAATTTCTGCCAAATAATCCCGCGCCGGACAGCTGCCCGTCTCAGCTTTTGCAGCGTAGCACAAACACAGGCACGCTGCCGGGCCCGGCCCACCACTGTTTTCCGCGTGCTTTTGTGCCTAAAACTTTGAAGAATGCGGAGTTTGTGTTCGTCAGACACGACGACCAGCGCCCTCCATTGGCCCTGCACACATGTTGAAAATGGCCGTATCTCACAATGTTAAAGAATCGTTTAAAAAATTCCTGTATCCAGATGGTGATCCGGATCATGCCCAAAATTTAATCAGTTCTTCCTTGTACCATTTCCAACAACGCCTGAAAGTTTCATCGAAATCCGTCCAAAACTTTTTGAGTTATCTTGCTAACCAACAGACAGACAAACAGACAAACAGACAGACAGACAAACAGACAAACGCTGGCAAAAACATAACCTCCTGGCCTGTGGCCTGGCGGAGGTAATCATTATTTCTAACCTTGTCAATGTCTTGACTATATTTTCTATTCATTTTACAACTCATGGTGGTAAATAAAAGTGTGACTTTTCATGGAAAACATAAAATTGTCTGAGGTGACCCCAAACTTTTGAACGGTAGTGTATGTACACAGTTATATACACAGTGCAGGAGCATTGCAGTTAGATAGTATCAACAGCATTACAGTTAGTTAAATTACCTGGCAAAAAATAAATACAGTATGGACTCAGACAGTATATTTTACATTTGAATGAACAGTGTTGTTGTCACCCTCAATAATAATTGTAATTGCCTTGGTTGTGTATTGGAGAGGACTGCCCCTTTTGTGCAAGGTAGTGGTGTTTAGCACAGCCTCTATGAGCAGCACAGATTAAAATCTAGAGTCTACCTAGGAAGGACCTGCAGAACCTCTCCCTGGAACACTTACAGTGGATGGCACAGCCTACCGCTAAATGAGCTCCTCAGTGCATTCAGCCTGTCCTGCATGGGGTGGGACTCGGACTCCAGCAGAGATGACAGTTTTGCCACCATCCTCCTCTCTCTTATCTCCTCCACTGGGTCGAGTCGTTGCCCCAGAACAGCGCTAGCTTTTTTGATCAGTCTGTTCAGTCTCTTCCTGTTGGCTGCCGTGATGCCGCTGCCCCAGCAGACCACTCCAAACGTGATGGCTGATGCCACCACCAAATTGTAGAAAGTCTTCAAGAGTGCCCCTCACACTCCAAAAGACCTGAGTCTCTTCAGGAGGAACAGCCTGCGCTGTCCGTTTTTGTAGAGTGCGTTGGTGTTGTGTGGCCAGTCCAGTTTATTGTTCAGGTGAACACCCAGTTACTTGTGAGATGTCACCATCTCAATGTCTGTTCCCTGGATGTTTAACGGTGCTGTGTGGGGTTGTCCACACCTGTGGCAGTCCACCACCAGTTCCTTGGTTTTCCTCGCATTGATCTGGAGCCAGTTCTGCAGGCACCATTCCACAAAGTCCTGAATGAGTCCTCAGTACTCTGCATCATCCCCATCAGAGATGAGGCTGACAATCACAGTCATCAGAAAACTTCTGCAGGTGGCAGTGTGGTGTGTTGTGTGAAAAATCAGCAGTATAGAGGGTGAACAGAAAGGGAGCCAGAACTGTTCCCTGGGGGCCCCCGTACTGCAGATGATGGTTCAAATACACAGTCCTTGGTTCTCACAAACTGTGGTCAATCTGTGAGGTCATTCAGGATCCACAATGACAGGTGCTGGTCCACTCCTGCACACAGCAGCTTGTCCCTCAGGATCACTGGTTGGATGGTGTTGAAAGCACTGGAGAAATCAAAGCACATGATCCTCACAGTGCTCCCAGACTTCTCCAGGGGGGACAGGGGACGATGTAGGAGGAAGATTGCTGCATCCTCCACCCTGATGCCATGCTGATAGGCAAACTGAAGTGGGTCCATCACTGGTCCAACCAGGGGGCGGAGGTGTGCGAGGAGCAGCCTCTCCAGGGTCTTCATTTGGTATGATGTGAGGGCCACTGGTCTGTAGCTGTTCAGGTCCTTGGAGTGCAGAGTCATTGGCATGGGTACCACGCAGGATGTTTTCCACAGCTTTGATACCCTCCCTAGCTTCAGGCTGAGGCTGAAGATATGCTCCATGATCCCACACAGCTGGTCTGAGCAGGACTTGAGGAGCCTCAAGCTGATGCCGTCCGGACCTACAGCCTTTCTTGCCTTGATCTTCTTCAGCTCAGCTCTCACCGGGGTCTTAGTGAGGGACAGACTGGGGCAGTGGGGCTGTGTGTTGGGAGGTTGGGTGGTCTTTGAGAAGAATGTAATCAGATGTAAGAGGGGTGGAGGGAGGGCAGTGGACAGCGTGACTAGATGAATGTAGAGGCAGCAGTGGTTGGGGGGCAGGCGGAGAAGAGGACGGTTGGTCAAACCTGTTAAAGAACAGGTCCAGGTCGTTCACCCACTCCCTACCCACCATGGCCTGAGAGGAGGTATTCTGGTGCCCAGAGATGGTTGTCAGTCTTCTCCAGACACCACTGATGTCACTCTGCTTCAACTTGTCCTTCATCATCTTCCTGTAGCTGTCCTTCCCCTCTCTAATCTTCCTCCTTAGGTCCCTCTGTACGGACTTCAGCTCCTCCTTGTTTCCCAACCTGAAGACCTTTTTCTTTTCCTTCAGCAGCGTCTGTATCTCAGGGTTGAGCCAGGGCTTGTTGTTTGAGAAACACTGTATGGTCTTGGTGGGTACAGTGTTCTCCGCACAGAAGCTGATGTAGTCTGTGATGGTGTGTGTGAGGCCGTTGATGTCCTCACCATGTGGATCCCAGAGCTGCTCTCATGCAGTGGATTCCAAACAGTCCCTCAGAGCGTCCTCCACCACCTCGGACCATCTCTTCACTGTGTGAGTAACAGGAGGTTGTCTGTGTACCAGGGGTTTGTACAGTTAGGCAGGAGGTGAACCATATTGTGATCAGATCTCCCGGGGGGGGGGGGGGGTGATGAGGTGTAAGCCCCCTTGGTGTTTGCATAAAATAATATTACATTCTTATCCCTTTTAAGAAATAGAGATTTTGCGCACTAGCAAAGATTTTGATAATTGAATATGCTGGTGAAATAATATCATGAAGATGTCAGCAGTCATTCAGGTGTTGGTGACTCCTGTTAATTGGGCACTATATCAATCAATTAAACTGTCAATCAGTCTCCCCAGAGTGTTTGGCCAAAGTATATCAAGTGGTTGAGTATACAGTAGATAATTATGATCAATTAACCATTGAGATTGATTCATTATTAAATTATACAACTCATTCACAACAGAGATTTTTTGCACCTTTTTTCTTTTACTTTTCCTTGACCAGCTTTTCAGTCTACAAAGACAAAGAAACATTTTTAAAGAGTACAAAAAAAAAAATAAAAAAATCTAAGTTGGCATTAAGGATTAACCAAAACCAGAGAGGGGCAGTGAAGAGGACAAAGACTCAACTGTTACCTTAGCAACCAAAAACCCATCAGCCATTCCTATCAGAGCCCCCAAGCCCTCATTTACAGTCAGATCAGGCCCCGACCCTCGTTGACACTGCAACCATGGCAACCAGGCAGATATGCCAAGAGTGACATATAACTGCCAAGATAGATAGATATATACGTAGATATCGCTTAACTTCTGATATTGTTATGGACAAGGTAAAGTTGATCCACAATCCACCATGAGCTACTTCAACAAATGGAATTCATAGAATTTTGCATTGGGCTTTACAGTACTTGAATGTCAGTGAATAGATTTCTCAGAGGTAGATGACTCAGGGGTGGGTTATCTAGCATATCACAATGATGGACATTCATACCCTGTGATTTACAAGGAAGAACCGCTGAAAATTCCTAAGTCAACAGGCTCTTAGCTTTCTATAAAAAGCCTCTCCAAGCCTCACTTCACTTCCTTAGTTAATTATAAACCACTGGACAATTAATTCTCTTCATTTATTTCATGGTCAAACAAAGGTGAGTGTACACAGTGTTTGAATGGCTTGTCTTGTTGTATACACAAAGAGCTTTAAACTACTAGCCGTGTTCACTCAGCATTTTTTCTAATATCATTTTAATCAGAGCAACAGTTGTGACCAATTTAGTTTCACTAATTAACTTAGAAAACATGTCTTTGGACTGTGAGACACGAGGCACAGACAAAGATGGCTGTACACCCATAATAGGGATGTAAGTTATCGATTAATTCATTAATCATTAGTTGATTCACCTTATTGATCAATTAATAATTAATTGATAAGTGGCAATTTTCCTGAGAATCTGTATTCCCTCGGTACTATATGGTTCTTCTATCCTTAACATAAAGTTAATTACTGTTTTTTCATATACTGAATAAAACATGAACATCATATTCCTCAATGATTTATTGTACCATTTGCATTTTTTTTAACTACAGACAATGGCATTTTTTGTAGTTTAACAAATTCTGTACTGTATTGTTTGTACTATGTGCTGGTACATCTCGGTAAATTACAAATGTCATAATTTTTAATTTATTTTAAAAACTATTACCAATATCATAACATTTATCTTTTTTAGTTATATTACCAAAAAATAACTTTCACATTCTAATTTACTGAGATGCACTAGTAGATTGTTTTAACAGGAAAATAAATTGTTTGCTGCTTCATCTGTTGCATGTTAAACATTATCACAGTACCCTGGAAATCCAGGCAAACCCAGTACCATCTGGGCTCCTCTGTTGTCTATTCCCTCAGTGATAACATGAGTCCGGTCTGCTTTCCCATCTAGCAGTGGGTTGAAGGCGGTGGGGATGGGTTTTTGCACTCATGTAGTTTTTTCCTTGCGCCGGTCCATTTCTCCGCCCTGCTGATTTGAAGCAGGCGGGTGGATCTTCAAGCTCCCGTTCCATTGGAACCTGTTTTGGCTTTCCAATGTAACCCGGAAGAACAAGTTTTTTTACTCTGCACAGGGCATGTGCTCTGGGGGCTTGGAGTCTTCTTCTGCTTTTTCTTTAGTTTTGGTTGAAAGGCGGCAGTGGGTGACCACATGCGCCCCTGCCTGGACAACGACACCACTACATTTCATAGAATAAGCTCCTATAGAAAAGGACTGCTGAGTTATCAATTAATTGACAACTAATTTAATTTAGTCAACTAAATTCTTATTGACAATTAATTGAAAGTCAATTAATCATTAACATCCCTAACCCACAGGAATGGGGATTTGAACTGGTAACCTTCTAGCTGCGATGCAAGTACTGACCACTTATTCCACAATAAGACTAAGCAATTGATTAGGAGGTGAACATTAATGCACTATATACACTCCATCTTGTGACCTACGTCGGGTCACAGATCTTTCCGCCTCTCCACATTTGATCGGTCTTCACCATCGAGTCTGAGGTCAGGTTCAAAGACGGGACAAACACTACTGAGCTTTTCTGTTTGCTGGTTTCCTCAGTGTTGTCAAATATTAACATTATTTTAAGGTTTCATTACTTTTCCAACAGATGAGGGTCTGAGAGTACCATACACCCCCGATGATCTTTACATCAGAACAAAAAATCTGCTTTGTAACATTCTTCACACACAGTGAAACAGCGTAAATAACCGTATGGATCAGTTCCATTGTTACAGTTCTAAATTTAAACTTACCCTTGCCTTCACTTAAGTTGACAACACACTTGACAGAGATGGATCTTTAAATGATTATGTTCACAAAACAGAAGCTAGCATTAGCTGAAAATAGTCAGTTGGTGTTTCTACATTAGGGGCCGGTGGGGCCGGGCCCCCGCTGTTGAGCAGTGTACACACAGTCAGTGATTAAGTCTAAGTAATATTATCTATCAATGTAAACAACCTTTAACAATCTGTAATATATTTGAGTAATAAAACTTTGTGAACCATCAGTCAAGCCGACCATCATTCAGCCAGGGTTGCGACAAACAATGTACATTTTCTTCATAATAGATGGATAATAATGTCAAAAATCAAAGGCTTTTCACAGGTATTTGCAGAACAATCAGCTGATATCCATTTAGCAGGAGAGAGGAAAACATTTGCAGAGTGGCCAAGTTCACAATGGCCAGACCAGAAAGAGCCACGCAGTGCTGGGAACACTGCATGTTCAAAGAACAGCTTTACAGGAAACATGCTACACAGAGCCAACAAGGAGTAATGGCCCCACACCCAGTCATGCTTATGTTGAGTGTATACTAACCAAAACCAGGCAGCTCAGGTGTGACTTTCAGACACATGGAACATTGTCTAATACTGTTTTGCTGTTTAATTTTGGGGAAAAAAAAGAAATGTACTGCAACTTTTCTGTGATGTGCTTTACCTCCATGTGCCTGTTTGTACTGTATAGGCATGTCTGCAACAGCCACTCAAACTAAACTATCCTGCAGAACAAGTCACACATTTGCATCTAAATAGGCTAATTTGAGTAAATTTGTCCACAGTGAGTATCAGCCTGTAGTTCATATACAGTACAGATTGCCCCCTAGTGGGTACTGCAGGAAAGGGTTTGAGTGCTTTCAGTGTGCTGTGCTTCTTATTTAGTGAGAGCATTCAGAGAAGTCAAAAGGCTATCTGCGTTTCACCATAACACACGCACACAGAACCCACAAAGATGCAGACATCCTGACCCTGATCATGGTTGCACACCCCCGGCCTGCAGCTATTAGTGAGCTCCTATCTGTGGACTAAATACTTTGATGTCTACGCTGTTGGACTGATGGGAGCTTTTTTATATTTTTGAATGAATGTAACACACGTAAAAGTCTGATTTGATATTTCTTCAAAACAATAATACAATGTATTAACAGTATATCTGCTGTAAAAAATCAAGATATTTGTGATAAATGCAGTATCATTTACAGTAATTTGAAAAGAAAGACAGAAAGAAACTTTAATTTTACTGCACAGCCATACCCTAGAGCTTGTTGCCATAGTAACATAGTGATGGAAAGAGTGCAGGGCTGATGTCAGGGTCACCCAGAGTGTGAAGAGAGGGGGGAGGTGTGTGTATGTGTGTGCATGTGTGTGTGTGTGTGAAGACGGGAGGTTTGGCGGAGCAGATCTGTCAGTACCTTTTTGGACTCTGGCCAAACACCATCCTTGCTCTGCCTGTGATTGTGTGTGTGTGTGTGTGTGTGTGTGTGTGTGTGTGTGTGTGTGTGTGTGTGTGTGTGCCACTCACCGTTAGCCCTTGCCATGACTTTTCAATTAAGGGGGTGTCAGTCAGACTGGGAAACTAAATCACATAAGTGTTATTACAGTAGATATTCTATATTACTACTGTGTTATTGTAGGTCAAGTGTGAGCAGACATAACTAGTTTGATGAAACGAGCTGCAATTAATTATAATGCTAAAAGTAGCATTTTTTGTCTAAATTGTACAACAAGTGTGTGTATGTGTGTGTGTGTGGGGGGGGGTGTCAGCAGAGATTGAGTGTGGATAAACCTAACTCACTATGAATTCAAAGAGACATCTGAGATTAGAAAATGCATGCATGTGCATGCCCACACACACGCGCGCGCGCGCGCGCACACACACACACACACACACACACACACACACACACACAGAGTGCAGTGTGCAAGGCCAAAAAACCTTGTACACTGCACTGCCACCCACTGGAGCCTCACTGGAAAAACAGCTTCTTTCTACCCTGTGTTGAAGTGCTGTTGAATTCCTGTGATGTGTATTAACACAACTACCACTACCTCATGAACACAAGTTATGTCACTGGTAAAAATCATGCTCATAACTTGTTTCTACTGATTATAGTCCATTTTTATTGTTACTCATATCTGCTGTGCTTCTTACTTGTACAAGTAACACAAATAAATGATTTTATCAGTAGGAAAATATGCATATAATGTTGGAACACTTTGACTGTTATCAGTTTTATAAAATTTCACACATGTCATCACTGATTTTCAATGAAAATGCATTTTATTGGAAAAAAGGTCATAGATCAATTTATGTACATACCATTGTTTGGTTGGCTTGGTCCCTGTTCAGGGTTGCCACTACAGACCATGGGTCCTCATATTTGACAAGAATTTTATGCCAGATGCTCTTCCAGATGCTACCCTCCCTGTTTACCTGGGCTTGGGACCAGCACAAGGACTCAACTGGTTTTGTGCTTCCATGTGTAACCAACTTTCCTTTCCCCATTCTATTTAGGCTGAACACCAAGCTAGAAGGTGGAAAGTAATATTTTGTTTTAGCTTGAACCCACAACTTCCCAGCTATGAGGCAGATGCTCTACCACTAGGCCACCACTCCGGTGGCTTACCAGTCTAGGGTTCATTTTCCAAAAGCATAGTTGCACACTCTGTTGGCAACTTACATGGTACAAATTATGTAGCTCTGACAAAAGTAGATGCAATACGTTTAACATTGGTGCAACTCAGATAGTCTAGTGAATCACTGAACAGCCCTGGTATTTCAAATCAAAAAATCAAATCAAATCAACCTTTATTGTCATATTGCTGTACATACAACTGTAGTGCAGGCAAGATGAAATTGCGTTTCTCTCGGCATCCATATAAGTAAAAGAACATGATTTAAGACACACTCACACATATCCTCACCCCCCACCCCACCACATCCATTCACACATCCCTGAGACATACTTGAAAAACTAACCAGAACTATAATATACAAATAATATACATAATGTCCGTAGGTGCAGTAGTATGTATGAGAGATTCCGGATCAACTGTTCAGCATCCTGACAGCTTGTGGAAGGAAGCTGTTAATCAGTCTGGTGGTTCTGCCTCTGATGCTCCGGAATCGTTTGCCAGATGGCAGAAGTTCAAAGTGTTTATGCAGAGGGTGAGAACGGTCCTTGACAATGTTCAGTGCCCTGCTCCTGCAACGGTTCTGAAAAAGTTCTTGGACAGAGGGGAGGGAGACTCCAATTACCCTCTCAGCTCCCTTAACTATCCTCTGCAGGGCTTTTTTTGTCTGACATACTGCAGCTGGAGTACCATGGAGCAATGCAGTACGTCAGAACACTCTCCACCACACCTCTGTAGAAGGTCCTGAGGATGCAGATGGGGAGAGAGGCCTGTTTGAGTTTCCTCAGGAAGTGCAGTCTCTGCTGGACCCGCTTCCTGATCCCCAAGGAATTCTTACTCCAGGTCAGGTCCTGCGAGATCTGCACTCCAAGGAACTTGATGCTCTCCACTCTCTCCACTAAACGGCTGCCGATGCTGAGGGGTACGTGTTCAGGCTGTGATCGCCAGAAGTCGATAATCATCTCCTTCGTTTTGTCCACGTTGAGCACCAGATTGTTCTCCTTGCACCAGCCCTCCAGGTCTCTCACTTCTTCCCTGTACATTGATTCCTCATCCCTCTGAATAAGTCCCACCACCGTGGTGTCATCTGCAAACTTAATAATCTGGTTTCCGTCATGTCTGGATACACAGTCATGTGTTAGAAGTGTAAACAACAGTGGACTGAGTACACAGCCTTGAGGGGATCCGGTGCTCAGCGTGACAGAGTTGGAGATGTTGTTTCCAACCCGGACAGACTGAGGTCTCTCAGTCAGGAAATCCAGGATCCAGAGACATGTGGCGGTGTTCAGACCAAGAAGGAGTAATTTCTCCATCAGTCTCTGGGGAATAATGGTGTTGAATGCTGAACTGAAATCAATGTACAGGAGTCTGGCGTAGGTGTCTTTCTGATCCAGGTGGGTGATGACAGAGTGCAGGGTTGTGACTATAGCATCCTCCGTGGAGCGGTTTGAACGATATGCAAACTGGAGCGGGTCATGTGATGCAGGGAGGCAGGCTGTAATGTGTGGTTTGACAAGCCGTTCAAAAGAGCGGCCCCTCTTGGCATCAGCGAGTGTGAGAGTTTTGATCATTACAGACGTACATTCTGTAAAACTTACAACTGTGAGACCTTATTAAACATCAAGGTACAGCACGCTGCAAGAATCGCGGCGCTCGGTTGTGACTTGGACATTCTACGCCAGCATGGACTCCGCCAGAATTCCATGCTGGCGTAGAATGTCCAGCATGGAATTCTGGCGGAGTCCCTGCTGGAGGCTACACGGGAGAGGAGGGAACGCAAGCAAAAGCGTAGAAAAGGGGCCGGGATTCATGCTAGGCTAAAGGCTAACCCCCTCCAGACCAGCAGTACCGTCGCTCCTTCTCTCTAACGTCCGCTCCCTCGACAACAAGTTGGACGAGCTGCGTCTGCTGAGAGAAACCCGGAGAGAGTGGAGGGACTGCTGTGTGCTTGCGTTCACGGAGACATGGCTCCACAACAACATCCCTGACGAGGCCATTCAACTAGAAGGTACGTCGGTGTTCCGGACAGACAGAGAAACTGCGAGCTCCAGTAAGAGCCGGGGGGGGGGGGGGGCTATACATCTATGTTAACAAGAACTGGTGCGTTAACGCCACGTTAGTATCTAAACACTGCTCTCCATTGGCGGAGTTCCTTTTTGTAAATTGTCATATTATCTGCCGAGGGAATTCAGCAACGTGTTTGTAGCTGTTGTTTACATAGCACCGAGCGCTAACGCTAATGCTAAGAAGGCACTCGGGGAATTGCATGATGCTATTAGTGAAATCCAAACTTCACACCCGGACAGTTTTGTGGTGGTTGCAGGGGATTTTAACCACACCAGCTTAAAGACTGTGCTCCCCAAGTTTAAACAATGTGTAGACTTTAAGACCAGAGGAGAGAATATGTTGGACTTAGTGTACACAGACACAGATGCATATAAGGCAATACCCCACCCCCACCTCGGCCTTTCTGACCACATATCCGTGATGCTGGTGCCTGCCTACAAACCTCTACTGAAGCGCAGTAGTATGATTTCTCAAAATCATAGTTCCAGTGAACATTTGCTGATACTATCGTGAAGCTGTGCAGTTCTAACTACAGCTCAGGACCTGTGGTGAAAGAATAGTTGCTTGAGGCCACATAACTCATGACGGAAGATGCCATTCACAGAAAGCAAGCCGGAGATATCGGCAATGATATAATTACTGGAGAATGTTATATGTACTTTGAAAGTGACCTGTTGTGTATTTAGAAAAGAACAGTGCATGATTCTCGTAAATTATAACCATAGTGTCATATCACCATTATCAACAGAAAAATTGATGACTCAGCAAACAAAGGGATCATTAAAGGTGTACTAGATAGTTTTTCATGAAAACAAATATTTACAAAAGCTATGTCAACACAGTGTTTAGAAAGGTGCAGAATTAAAAGGCCGTGTCACACCTTGATGATTTAGGTAGCATTTTCCAAACGTATAAAAATTTGTCTAAAACGCTGGCATACACCAAAATTTTCACTTTTGGCCATATGCATTGCATATCTATAACAAGTTTGACGTATACATAACATATTAGTAACTTATATAGTATGTTTCGATAACTTATAAATAACTTAAACCAACCAATGCTGGGCATGTTGCCAGCATTCACAACTTATGTGCAACGATAGTCTAACTTATACATAACTTATGCATAGTTTGTCCTAACTTCTGCATAGCGCACTCACGCCAAACTGCTGTCGCCTCCTGATCCATGAATCCTAGGTGTGGGAGAGATCATCTCTGTTCAACCAAAATGATTCTCCAAAGACCATCACATGGTGGTGGGCGTGACCGACCTGGCATAGCTATCAAATCTGTCAGGTCGGTCATTTCTAAAACAGCTGATGTGACATATAATGAACATCAGATGACAGTTGTCACAACCTGGCTCAAAGGCACGTGAACTGATGGTGATTAAAAAGTTTATTTTCAATAAAGTGAAAAAAAAACAAGATAATGCATGGAATGTCCTTTTGCCAGTGTGAACCCAAAAACATCAGGGAGCCACAGCCAAGGGACAGCAAAGTGTGATTTATCATGGAAAACAGCTGAGCTCTGTGCTTCTGATGATCAGCTGATTGGATCCACCTCCTCTGGTGTTCTGACATTTTAGCATATCTATCAGAACAACACTGGACAGCTGATGGTACAGACTGTAGTCAAAGGCAAAAACATGGCAAGGAGGACTAAACAGTGATTTGATCTTCATAATATCCTGTAGCTTGAAAGTGTTATTGGCTCAGACAGTCCCCGACAGGTCCTGTTATACGAACAAGTACATGTGTTTAGCTCTGTGTGTGTGTGTGTGTGTGTGTATGTGTGCTGCAGGCAGCACCTGAGCCAGAACAGCGAGCAGGTGGATCAAGTCAGCTCTTAATTAGTAAAGGTGTCACCTAGTCTACACAGAGACCATCACACAGTTGAAACATGTCAAGGTATGGAACATCTCTTTACTTTGTCTGAATAGAAGAACAAGACCAGTTTATCTGTACTTACGGGTTCCTCCTGTGAACCAATGCTGCCAATACGCCATTATAGGGTAGCTGTAAAATAGAAACCTGTTCAGTAAGTTACACATAGGTTCAAAAAACCTTACTCATATGTTAGAAATAAGTTTTGGATATGCTAGACATTTATCTCAACATATTTTGACTTATGAGTAACTTAAGAGTAACTTATGAGTCGCTTACAAGTAATGTGTGTGAACAAACGCATAACTTCTGTACAACATATGCACAGCATATGCGGGATGTTTTTGCCATATGCTGGATATGTCAGAAATTTTTCAGCATGCTGAAAATTTTCAGAGGAGCTTGGTGTACAACGCCATATACCAGTGAGCTTCAGCGCCCCCTTAACTTAAACAAAACTTACCCATAACTGATTCAACCTATGCCAGCATATTCTCCAAGTTTTTCATACGTTTGGCAAACACTGCCTAAATCGTCTAGGTGTGACAGGGCCTAAAACCTTTACAGTATAATAAGTTAATCCCTTCACAGCATGTGGGACACCATATGGTGTATGGGGTGGCGCCTATCTCCGTTTCACTGACCCTAGGCCACACAGCTACTGTAAGTAGTGAAAGCTACAGTGGGGGTCAGTCCTCTGGCAGCTCTTTGCGTTTACTGGCTTTACAGTATATTCTTTCAAAAATAATACATTTATGAATAAATACTTTAAAATATTTTTACAGGTCCAAAACAATTATATTTACACCTGAGCAGTTGGATGATGAGAGCTACAGTGGCCGGTAAGGATGTCACAGCCAATAGCGTAACTAGGTTGATGTCACGTTGTGTTGCCTCATAATAAGAAGTTCATAACACAAAAGAGTCCTCGCTTGAAATGCTGTATCTGGCTCATAATCATCAAAGAACTGAGATTGTAGAATATTCTGTGCTGTGTGTGGATGTTGATCTCTACCAACCAGTTGGGGCAAGAGTAAGTGCGACACCTACTGGCCAGAGGGTCAGAATGTTGGCTCTATTATTTTTAAATAAAAGACAACCTGAAGTTTCAAACCTAGAATAATCTGAACATCTATTCTGAAAGCCAATTACCTGATCACTTACTGTACACCATGCTTTTCTTGCATCTGGTATAGGCCAGACATTGTTATCATATATACCAGCAATAGACTACTTCCACTGAACGCCATGACAGTATATCTGGTTGTAAATAATGCGGCTCCTCCTCATCTGCTTTGCATTAATAATATATTTGCAATTGTGGTTGATCTAGGAAGATTTATCATAAGTGTACATAAAAAAAATAATTTGGACCATTTCTAAGGTCAGGAGAAAAAAATGGCCTAACCTTTATATATATATATACACTACCGTTCAAACGTTTGGGGTCACTTAGAAATTTCCTTATTTTTGAAAGAAAAGCACTTTTTTTTCAATGAAGATAACTTTAAACTAATCAGAAATACACTCTATACATTGCTAATGTGGTAAATGACTATTCTAGCTGCAACTGTCTGGTTTTTGGTGCAATATCTACATAGGTGTATAGAGGCCCATTTCCAGCAACTATCACTCCAGTGTTCTAATGGTACAATGTGTTTGCTCATTGCGTCAGAAGGCTAATGGATGATTAGAAAACCCTTGTGCAATTATGCTAGGTCTGCAATGCTGTAATTGCTGCAAATGGAGGATTCTTTGACGAAAGCAAAGTTTGAAGGAAAAAATTATTATTTCAAATACAAATCATTATTTCTAACCTTGTCAATGTCTTGACTATATTTTCTATTCATTTTACAACTCATGGTGGTAAATAAGTATGACTTTTCATGGAAAACACAAAATAATTGTCTGGGTGACCCCAAACTTTTGAATGGTAGTTTTTATATATATATATATATATATATATATATATATATATATATATATATATACTGTATATATATATATATATATATACAAGATACATATATGTTATCTTATCTTATCTTATATATATATATATATATATATATATATATATATATATATATATATATATAGAGAGAGAGAGAGAGAGAGAGAGAGAGAGAGAGAGAGAGAGAGAGATGTAATTTATTGATCCCAAACTGGGAAATTAATTATCGCTGTACAACAATGTTCACTGAGCCAGCAGCCAAAGATGAGCAAAAACAAACTTCACTACAGCCACTCGAATAAATTATGTCCTACCTTAGCTGTTTTTTTGTTATAAATCGTATTTGAGAGGCAACACACAGGACCAGGGCTCAAGCTGCTTGCAGCCGATTTAATCCACACTGTCATTCAGCCAGAGGTGGAATTGCTGCTGGTACTAGTCACACTGTTTATGTTGTTTAATCAATCAGTTCTGTTAAAGCAGAGTTTGTCACAATGGTCATTTGACGTGTAGAGGAAAAAGCAAAGCTGGACTCTCTTCTGTCTTTAGTCAACCTCCATATTTATTTAATTTATTTTAAAATTCTCAACAACTTCCTCTCTGCAATTTGCTTACATAAGATGTCGCACTGATACAAGAGTGAGAGGTGGGGGTGGGGCCCCTTTAGACAGTTCTGTGAAGGCCTACCACGGTCATTGGAAACTGCTGTAGTGATTCAAAGCTGGTTCAGCCCTCGGTGGGGCGGGGGGGGGGGGGCAATTCTGGCCCTAGGCTGAAAGTTTTTGTCTTCCTTGTCTACCACCAAAGCACCTCTGACTATTATGAATTTTATTTTATTAATTTCTTTATGGCTTGCAGTAGTGCCCCCTGCAGCAGGTAGTGCCCCAGTTACGTATACACAGTTTACATGACTGTAGTGGTGTATGGGTGAAGAACTAAAGGGCACACATCATTTAAGGCAACGGTGTCCAATCATGTGCCATGGAGGGCCAAGACCCTGCAGGTTTTCTCTTCTACCCAGTCTCTTCAGCAGGTGTTTTCTCTAATCAGCAATCAGTGGGAAGAAATTCTGTGGAATCTGCTGTTGAAGACACTGGTTGGAGGTGAAGCCTGCAGGGTCTTGGCCCTCCATGGCACATGATTGGACACCCCTTATTTAAGGACTGGTTCTGTGCCTTTCTAGTTTTAATTTTTTTAATAAATTAATACAAGTTGGAATGCTAGAGGACCTTCTCCACAACACAGGAAGGCATTCTCTGACACTCCGAGCTGGTCAGCAGAGTTGGTGGTGCCTCCTCTGTTTTATTCACAGGGCCTGGTGTGCTTTTCATGGTTGATATTGGCTCCGGGCAGGGAAAGGACATGGCTGCCATGTTTCCTGAGGTTCGTTGCGCTTTGTGGGTAGTATGCATCTTGTCCAGTTCATGCTTCCTATCGATTTCATAAAATCCCAAATGTTTCCAAACGTCTGCCTTCAAAATGCTAGATGTTTTTTTTTTTTTAATCACATGTTCTGTTACTCCATCCACCATAATGCAATCAATAAGCAATTAAACTCACAACTGCACGCTACAGTAGTTTTAAACTTCACAACTTTATTGAAAAGCAGAGGTTGGACAAAGAGCGATCAAGAGTAGTGCTTCAAGTTTTTGCACAGGCGATGGGGTCTCGATCTTTAATGTTCTACATCGATACAAAGACCCACATCATGATGAATCTAAGAAATGAGAAATTTCCACACCTCTACTTTTTAGTTAGTCCAACAAAAATGATGCTTGCTTTCAAAATATAAATGACTGACAACTTCTACAAAAATTTTGACTGAATCCAAATACTCATTGTGGATTTAAGACAGAACGTAATTTTTCTACAGTATATGGGCAATATGAGAGCTTCCATTACATTATCCACCCAGTCCAGTACATTGTGTTTGTACTGTAAAGTATCAGTGTAGAAACTGTTTACTTTGAAATTGTTGGGCTTTTTATCAGTCAGAAACGCTTCCATGCTGGTTTGTTGCAAATGACTGATAAAGCTATGGTCACAAAGATTTTTACAAATGATGGGCTCGTCAGAATCTCCGGGTTCCTACGAATTCTGGAGTTCACAGACATTCGTGGAGGGGGTCATAGTTTCTTACAGCTGCCATTCAAGTTGCAAGAGCAACTTGAAGCATTCTTGAGAAATGAGGTGCTTTTCTGTCATACGATGGCCCTAGAGTTCTTGCGTTCTTCGTAAGGGTGCCTTGGAATCTTCCTATGGCATACTTACTGCCATTGTACAAAAATTTTTGTGCAACTCACAGCACTCTCAAATCGTTGGTAGGAAGATCTTACAGTTTTCGACACATTTAGTCGGTACAAATGTCGCATGAATGATGTACGTCTGCTTTATGAGCGCCTCACTACCATCTTATGGACACTGTACGAATCTCTGTATGAACAGGGATTGTATGGCATTTCTTACAACCGCTGTAAGCAGCCCTCAAGAACAACTTAAGCTTTAAGTTGTTCTTGAGATCACCTTAAGTCTTAAGGTGTTTTCAAGGCATACTTGCGGCCAACGTCTTGTGTAGTTCTTATGGTGTTCCTATGGCATTTGTACGGCTGCCCTATAATGAGGGGTTTTCATGGGGCATTTGTAGAAATTTTGGATAAGACAATCGACCTGGCCACAAACTTACAAATGGTGTACAAATCTTGGATTCTCCTACGGCCGCCTTAAGAAGGCTGTACGAAATAGTCCAAAAATCTTTTGTATGGTGTTTGCAGCTATTTGCAAGGGTATCTGTGATAGTAGCTTAAATAAATGAATAACTTCATTCCGCAAACAAAAAAGCAATCAATTTTGAAGCACACAGCATATGCCCTAACACTTGCTCATGATGAACTATATGCTGATTTCAGAATCATCTGCATTTGATGAAATTGCATTAGATGCATTAAAGGTCTTTAAATGTCAGTGTTCATGTGTGGAGATGAATTTCTTTTTTCAAACTCCACTTCAGATCCATATGGTACTAAAATAAAGGACTGCTTTAAATGCAGTATGTATAACAATCGGACCACAAATACATGCATAGTGCATTTTAACTAAATCTTTATCTATTGTCAGCGAAAATCTGTCAAAGCATTACACCAATCTGTAAAAGCACCAAGGCATGGAAACATCAGAACATTGTAAGGCTGTACAGACACTAACACACTAATAGATATTTAGTAAAACAGGACAAGCAGGTGAAGACATTGGTAGTCTTTTCAGGTTTTGTTTTGAGTATGATTACACACAACCATAAAAGATACACTCGAACAAAGTGGGAAGGTTTATTTAAGAGCCTCTTGAAGAAAAAAAAGCAAATGATCCCACCCATTCACTGCTCCTGGAAAGGTTTTATCCACTCTTTCTCTGCCTCACTCTGTCTTTCATCGGAGTGATAACGAGGTTGTAAGAGCTCGTTAACCTCACACACACATACACCACATTTCAACCCTAAACCACCATGGCTGTGTGTCTTTGCCTCTCTCTCTTTCTGTCATCGCCTGATTTGAAAATACTTACGATGAAGTAATATTTGCCTCCAGCCATTCCTGTGTGTTTGTGCAAGAGGGAGTGGGAGAGATGATTCCACATTAGAGTGTTTAACTAAGGCTTACTGACATTAGAAGTGTGTGTGTGTGTGTGTGTGTGTGTGTGTGTGTGTGTGTGTGTGTGTGTGTGTGTGTGTAACTGGCGGCAGCTTACAATGTCAGCGTGTCGGCGACCAGGTGTAAAGTGTTGCTTCCTCAGCAACACTGTAACCAGGGACAAACAAACAGTGAGAACGGCCAATGGAAGAACACAATCTTCACTTGCCCTGTTATCTCGTGGGCATTATAAGCTGATGACATGCTGACCATACAAGAACGTGCTTCATATTAATTATGAAATAAATGTGTTTTATGGAGAAATTTTAGCTATCACCTTCTCATTGTGACCATATTTGAGGTCCAGTATGGGTACGGTTCTTATCTGGCTCCCAGTGAGGATGATTTTAAGTTTTTAATCAATTATTTTGTGTCATGATTTATGTTTGTTATCCCAGTAATGACCACAGCTGTAAACGCAGCTAACTGCCTGCTAATAAGAGCTAAGGATGGGACAATACAGTTTTTGATTCAAAATTGATATCGTAAATTTTGGCTATATGGCTATACTGCTACAAAACTTGTAGGCTGAAAAAAATCAGCATACTCCTTCCCATGCTATTTCTGCAAGCATTTAAAGTTGCAGATGATAAAGTTACCAACTAACCCTGACCTTTGTGCTCTGTAAATGTATGGAGCGAGTGGTGTGTGACTTTTTGACCAACATGTTGTCACACAAATTGGATCCCCTCCAGTTTGCCTACGAAGCAAAACGGGGTGTAGAGGATGCATGTCTTACACTTCTAAACACTGTCACTAAACAAATGGATTCTTCACACCCACACACACGGATTTTGTTTATGGATTTTTCTTCTGTTTTTAACACTGTACACACAGGTACCTTGCTACATCACTTGACAGACCTCCAGGTTGACCCAACATTGATTTTATGGATTCACAGTTTTTTATATGACAGGCCACAACAAGTGTTTTTAAATGGTTTTACATCTAGCAAGTTGATTTTAAACACAGGTCTTCCTCAAGGTTGTGTTTTATCTCCGGTTCTGTTCTCTGTATACACAAATAATATCTCCTGTGACAGTGAAGGAATGACTCTTTTTAAATATGCAGATGACATGGCCTTGGTGGCCCATCTGACAGACAGTACTGCACTGACCCGCTATCAGCAGGCAGTCAACGATCTAGTTCAGATTTTTAATCAAAACTCTCTGGAGTTAAATACCACAAAGACTAAGGAGTTGTGCTGTGGGAACAAAGAGAAACTTTCAACTACTCTCTTTACACCCCTCAGTATCCAGGGTCAGGCTATTGCACAAGTTCAAGTTTTTAATTACTTGGGAATAGAAATGGACTGTAGCCTGTCTTTTGCCCACCATGTTGACTCTGTTTATAAAAAAGCACAACAACGCCTCCACCTGTTGAGGAAACTGAGTACTTTTAATGTCAGCAGACACATTTTAATTCTGGTTTACACTTCATTAATTGAATCCATCCTTTCTTTTAACATTTCATCCTGGTACAGCTCCCTTTTCATTAAGCACAAAACAAAGCTTTCCCGTATAGTTAAACAGGCAAGAAAAATCATTGGCTCACCACAGACATCGTTGTCTGAACTGTATCAGTGTTCTGTGATCAGGAAAGCCACCCTTATCACAGAGGACCCATCTCACCCCCTCCATCACTCTTTTCAGTTACTGCCATCAGGCAGACGATATAAAGTTCCACTGGCCCATAAAAACATTTACAAGAAATCATTTATTCCTTCTGCAGTAACAATCCTGAACAAAGTCAAATAGTTTTCATACTTCAGTTAGCTATCAGTATTAGTTATCAGCATTTATCTATTAATCACTATTGATTTTTAGTAGTTATTAATATTTTCTGCCACATGATTTTATTTGCTGTTTCCTTTTTAACCATGTTTCCTTTTTTAAACTGTTTTTATCCTGTGAGTTTGAACATGTTTATGAGAGTGTTGAATGTGTAATATTGTTGTAGCCGTGTTGAAGAAGAATTTCTGTCACTGACTGGGACAGACAATAAAGTTATGTATCTATCTATCTATCTATCTATCTATCTATCTATCTATCTATCTATCTATCTATCTATCTATCTATCTATCTATCTATCTATCTATTTATCTACACTCTTACAACTTCACTTTTAAGTATTTAGATAGATAGATAGATAGATAGATAGATAGATAGATAGATATGCGGTATCTTTTAAGCAGATACAGTGCTGTGAAAAAAGTTCTTGCAGATTTCTTATATTTTTGCATAGTTGTCAAACTTAAATGTTTCAGGTAATGAAATAAATTTTAATATTAGACAAGGATAACCTGAGTGAATACAAAACGCTGCTTTTAAATGATGATTTCATTTATTAAGAGATAAAAGCTATCCAAACCTACCTGGCCCTATGTGAAATAGTAATTGCCCTCCTTGTAACATCATGAATTAATTGTGATTAACCACGTTTTTTTTTTAGAAAGCTGAGTTATATTTCACTAGCCAAAGCCAGGCCTGATTACTGCCAGAACTTTTGAATCAAGAAACAAACCGGTCTCCCGGGTCGGCGGATGGAGCCACGGTTTGCAGCGGGAGACGCTACAGCGGGGAGGAGCTAGTGCTAGCTAGCACTTGGCCGCCGCCCGGTGCTAATGGGAAACTCGACATACCGGGAGCTGTAGCGAAAACGACACGGGTGCCGGGCTGGAGTTTAGGCGGCGTGCAAGAAATATAAGACAGAATAATAAAGAGCGATGGCAAGAACCAAGCAGACCGCCCGTAAAATCTACTGGAGGAAGAAGCCCCCCAGGAGACAGCTAGCCACCAGGGCTGCTCGGAGAGGCACTCCGGCCACCGGCAGAGTGAAGAGGCCTCGCCGTCACAGGCCCGTGGCTCTGAGAGAGATCCGTCACTGCCAGAAATCCACGGAGCTGCTCATCCGTAAGCTGCCCGTCCAGCGCCTGGTGAGGGAGATCGCTCAGGACTTCAAGACCGTCCTGCGTTTCCTGAGCTTCGCCGTCATGGCTCTGCAGGAGACCAGCGAGGCCCACCTGGTGGTCTCTTCTTCGCTAAGGGGGTCACCGTCATGCCCAAAGACTTCCAGCTGGCCCGTCGCATCCACGGAGAGAGAGCTTAGACTTTCTGCTGCACATTCACCAACCAACCATAATGCTCTGCACTGTGTGTCTATATATATACATTTATAGTAATATGGACATACTGTATGTTTACTAGATGTTGTTTTTTCTTGCCTTCTGATTGTTGCTCTGAGTGTTGCTATCCCTGTGCTGTTGCAATCCTGGAATTTCCCCATTGTGGGACTAATAAAGGCTTATCTTATCTTATCTTAAAAAGAACCTGTCTGACAAAGTGAAGTAAGCTAAAAGATCTCAAAAGCAACACATCATGCTGTGATCTACAGAAATTCAAGAACAGATGAGAAACAAAAACTGTCATAATCACCTTTCAAGGCAGGGGGAAAAAACGGCACCACGCTCCGGCTGTGAGTTTGCAAATTTATTTGAAGAAAAAACTGAATAACAAAAAACTTGTGGAAAGAAAGAAGCACAGGTCAGCGAGGATAGCTAAGGCTAAGGCAAGGGCATCACTGGCTAAACCTGGAGACTAACCTCAAACGACAGATAAGCAAAATAGCCAAGTTAAGGCGAGGGCATTGCCGGATAAACCTGGAAACTAATAGTAAAACACGTAGCACAAAAACAAATGACTTACGCGTATGAGTAAGGCGCTGAAAGTAGCAGGTTGGTAGTGAGTAGTTGAAAGTAGGGTGCTGCGCTAGGCAAAGGAGTGCAGCCCCTTAAATAGGGGTGAAATAACCAACATCAGTGAAAACAGGTGTGGGTTCACATGAGCGGGAAAAGGGGAACAATAACTGGTAATAGGAATCAGCTGGCAGAGATGAGAGAGGAGCGGCAGAGCTTGACAGCTGACAGGGTAACGCCCACATGGAGAGCCAATCCGGATGCGCCGCCTGACAACTATCAACCCCAAGAAAGACATCACAGTAAAAGGATAACATAATCAATTGCAGACTAGATAATAATTACAGATGAAACAAAACATGACCGATACAAACTGAAACATAAACAGAAAAATAGAAAGCAGTATAACAACTCTAAAAGGCACGAGAGTACAACAGATGTAAATAAATACAGAGCAAAGCTACGAGACTGAGTCTGGCAGGACATCCAGAACTCAGCTCATGACAGAGCCCCCCCAATCAAGGGGTGGACCCAGACACCCCAGGACCAAAAAGCTAGAAAAATGTTCAGGATGGCGACAAAAGTCCCAGACCTGGTGGATGGTGCGGTGGTCAAAGTTGGGTGGCCTGCCAGAGTAGTTGGAGAGCCAGGTGGATTTTATTCACACTATTGAGTATGAAAGGTTTGAGTGTGTAATTCTGTTGTAAATCGCCTATCAATGAAAGAATGGGACGTCTTAAGTTGCACAATCCTGGGGTTTGGTCCCTGAGGGTCTCAAAAGGGGACCCAAAAATCCATTTAAACAAACTTTCGAGTACAACAACCGTTTCAAGCCTGTTTCATTTAGATCACCCCTCACATTAAACTGATGCAACTTAAGACATGAAAATGTCTGGGGTTACTAATTAAGACACCTACTAATTAACGACCAATTAACGATTTATCTAAACTTTCAAGTACAACAAAAATTCTTTTTGCAAATGATAATTTACTAATCCTAGACACCATATCCACAGCTTAAGACGCAATTTTTCCTGGGGTTTGTAGATAAGACGGAGGTGTTTTGACCCCAAGGGATACGAAGACCCTCAAAACTGAACTTATTCAAAAGAGGGAGTACAACAATTTTGATTGATGCTATAGATAAAACATTATTTCAAATGAACAAAAATGCAATTTAAGACATGACAATGTCTGGGGTTACTAATTAAGACACTCGCTAATTAACGACTAATTAACAATTTATTTAAACTTTCAAGTACAACAAAAATTCTTTTTGCAAAAGATAACTCAGTAACCCTAGATACCATATCCACAACTTAAGACGCAATTTTTCCTGGGGTCTGTAGATAAGATGGGGGTCTTTGGACCCTGAGGTATATGAAGACCCTTATACAAAAGAGGGAGTACAACAATTTTGATTGATGCTATGGATAAAACATTGTTTCAAATGAACAAAAATACAATTTAAGACACCAAAATATCTGGGGTTATTAATTAAGACAACTACTAATTAACGACTAATTAATTAATGATCAATTTATTTAAACTTTCATGTAACACAAAAATTCTTTTTCCAAAATATAATGCGGCATGGAATGTACATTGTGATGTACGACACAGTTTATTGTTTGAAAGTGGTTATTTGGCAAGCAAATGTCTTATTGTTTCATAGTGACCAAATCGGAATCCTAGGTCAAGTCACTCTGTCGTAATTTTACTGCGATCATCTCATTCGTGTTCGTCATCACTGTCTTCATCAGAGGATTCCATTTCTCTTGGCAGAGGATCATGATCTTCATCCATGTCATCATCCGTACCACCATCTTCCTGGGCATCATCACTGTTGTCATCTGGCTCTGTTTCGACCTGAACCTCTGGAATGAGTGCAGGGGGCATCTGTTCTCCATTGAACCAAATGATGCAAAATTCGCCGTCGACATTTTCCCATCCATTGGTGGGTGTTTTGTCCAGGTCTTGGTGATGAGCACTACCCCATAATCTTGCAACAAATGCACTTCTGTCCACGTGAGGTGCTAGTTCCGCTTCACACGGTGGAATGCTACTGCCTGCAATGCTTTTAAGCTTCTCAAATGGGTGCTTAGCATTTGACTTTCTTTTGTAGGTTTTCTCGACCACGTTGAACCGGTGCTTGTTGAGTGGGACAAGTTTCCGTGCTCCATACAACACGCAGACAAAATCCTGCAAGATTTGGATGACTTCATCTGTTGGGACAATGTGACTCAATGAAGCAAACGCTCTCTGGAACTTGTCACTTTTTGCCACAGTTGCATATGGCCTGTTCTTTCCTTTCCTTGCAAAGGCACAGGTATAGTCACAGCCAGAGAACGCGTGTAGGCCGGGGAGTGCAGCACACATAGCTTGGCCTATCGCAGCAGCAATCTTAGTTACGTTTACATAACGCAGGTTGCCTTGTCCTCTTGTCCCAACCTCCATCCACACAGTGGAGGTAACTCGATGGACGTGGTGTAGGAGTAACACTAGAATGTCAGTGTCAGAAGCTCTTACGACTATGTCGCCAGGTGTGGACTTGTCTGCCTCAATCATGTGAAGGATGACTCGGGTGTCGGCCTCCGAGTGGTTACAGTTTAGAGATGGGACTGATTCTGCGTTTACTTCTCCATCTTCTACGAAGTACCGAGTGCACTCTCCCATCACTCCCAAATACACTTCCCTTCCATCAAGAAGAGGCCTGTAGAAGTCGCTCGACCAATCCTTTGTGAGAAAGAGGGGTAGCTCTCGTTTGAACGACTCCCTCTCGAGTTGTTTCTTGAAGCTTGAGTCTCTTTTCTGTTGAGGTCCTTCAATAACTAGTTCGCCTCCCACAACAGCTTCTCTGCGCTCTCGCTCACAGTCCTTGATGGATGGTCTTTCATACGTATCGAAGTTGATGTCGATTCTCCGTGACTTATATGCCAAGCTAGTAACCAGGATGTTTCGTGACAGCTCCCCGTATGTTGCAGGCTGATCCGGCGACATGCAGTGGAATTGGAAATTGCCGTCAATGATATGAGTACCTACAAATGATGGGCTGCCATGGTCACTGACAGTTCCCTCCAGAGTTTTGAACAATTTGCTTTTATCCGTGTGAGCCATCGTGCCATCACTGTGACACATTGAAAGTGGCACCGGTGTCAGTGGAAATGAGAAGACAAGCTCAAAGTCAACGTCACCTGTTGCTGCTGTGAAGGCAATGCGGCCAAGAAGTGGACTGGTACATTTGAGTTGTGCCTCTTTGGCGTTTTTGTCTGCTTTTCGATTGGTTACGCATTCACTTGCGAACGTGCGAAGAGGATGTTTGTGAATTGGTTTTTCAAAACGCTCTGCACTTTCGAGGCATTCTTTTACAAAGCTTTCATGCCTATTCTTGCCGTCTTCTGGAATGTTCAACAATGATGTACTTGTGGCATCTGTTACACTCTTCCCAGTGCTGATGTTAATGAGAGGCAAGCTTGGATCAAGTGTGAAAGGATTGGCGCAAGACTCAATGTGATTGATGATCTTCTGCAGATCCTCATTGTCTTTCCTGATTCTGGCTGGACTGAGCTCAGTTTGAGTGTCGCTTGTATTCCCCATTCCGACCATAGTAAGAGCTTCATTCACAAGTGCTGCTCGGCTGCTCTTGGTGACACTCCACTGTACTCTTGAGCTGTAGTTGTTTGTGGACGATGTATATCCTGTCATTCGGGAGGCCGCATCTGCATTGACTGTTTTCTCCAAGGTGAGATCGACTGGAATTCGTGCAAATTCATTGTTCAATCGTCTGACTGAGAAGCCTCCATCCTCTAGAATCTGCCGCAGCCCGGGATGCGAATCAGCTAAGTTCATCAAGTCAAGCTGGTATTTCGACATCCAGCGGGCATAGTTCTGTCGGTTTGTTGCGAAATACAGATCAGTCATCACATTACCACCAACTGGGAATTCCCAGAAACTATTATGAGCTTATCCAGCATCCAGCTGTTAACTAATTGTGAAAAACAAATGCCTTACCAGCAAACCTCAGGGATAACTGTTCCAAGTGGTTCATTTCATGTCAGGAGTCCCTAAATTATAAAAAGCTAAACGAATTCCTAAAGTACGTGTACTTAAAATCGTGAACAAATCATTAATTGCTTGTTAATTAGTAAGCGTCTTATCCACATACCCCAGGAAAAATTGTGTCTTAAGTTGTGCATATTGTGTTTAGAGTCACTAAGTTATCTTTTACAAAAAGAATTTTTGTTGTACTTGAAAGTGTAAATAAATTGGTAATTAGTTGTTAATTAGCAGTTGTCTTAATTAATAACCCCAGATATTTTGGTGTCTTAAATTGCATTTTTGTTCATTTGAAATAATGTTTTATCTATAGCATCAATCAAAATTGTTGTACTCCCTCTTTTGAATAAGTTCAGTTTTGAAGGTCTTCGTATCCCTTGGGGTCAAAACACCTCCGTCTTATCTACAAACCCCAGGAAAAATTGCATCTTAAGTTGTGGATATGGTGTCTAGGATTAGTAAATTATCATTTGCAAAAAGAATTTTTGTTGTACTTGAAAGTTTAGATAAATTGTTAATTGGTCGTTAATTAGTAGGTGTCTTAATTAGTAACCCCAGACATTTTCATGTCTTAAGTTGCATCAGTTTAATGTGAGGGGTGATCTAAATGAAACAGGCTTGAAACGGTTGTTGTACTCGAAAGTTTGTTTAAATGGATTTTTGGGTCCCCTTTTGAGACCCTCAGGGACCAAACCCAAGGATTGTGCAACTTAAGACACCCCATTCTTTCATTGATAGGTGATTTACAACAGAATTACACACTCAAACCTTTCGTACTCAATAGTGTGAATAAAATCCACCTGGCTCTCCAACTAGAGGGCATGGGCCACCCAACCCAACAGCTCAGTCTGTCAGACGGCTGACCAGCGTTCTTAACCCAATGACTGTCACAGGCACTCCGTTGCGCCATAAGCCCCTAGTGGTCAAGATTTTTTTCAAGAAAATATTCAGTTCAGATGTCAGAGATTTCCAAGGCTATAACTTGAAAGTGGTAAGAGATAATGGCTTACTGTCAATTAGAAAGATGTAGAATATGATCCAAAGTTTGAGATAGGAGGAAATTTACACATCTAATTTGCATAATGCCACGGCAGCCATATCGAATTACATAACTTTCAGTCAAAAGTGGACTTTGGACATATTTACACAAAGAATGGTTTTGTTTTTTGTCACCGTTTTTTGTTTTGGGCCTTTTGTTATCTTATCTTCAAAGTATATGAACCAGAAAATCAGTACAATGTAAACAAACAAACAAATTCGTCACTAGCTTGGCGGCTCGCTCGCATCATCCTTTTACGGCATCCTTGTCGTTATTATTCTCTTCTGTTGGTCATTTTATTTTTCCCCCTCACATCCAGAAACTGTTATGATTATTCCACCTCAATTTCACTCGTATCCCGCTGCTATTTATCTTATATGACGACACAGAACTGCTGTGATTGTTCTCTCCAGTCACATGGCTCTGGGGGCGATGGCAAGTGAGCATCAACCAGCTTCAGAATCAGAATCAGAATCAGAATCAGGTTTATTGCCATTGTTCATGTAGTACACAAACTAGGAATTTGTCTCGGTGCAATGCTGCAACATTAAACATGATAAGATAAGAGAAATATACTATACATGTAATAAAGTGTAGGATAAGATTAAGTGATACTGGTCAACAGTTAAAATATATATTAGCCAGCAGCAGATACTGTGGAGAACTATATAGTGCAGTCGGTAATGCAGGAAGAAAACAGTGATGATTGACATGAGTCTGGTTGAGCTGCTGTACATGGTGCACGAGAGTCAATAAGTCACTTAGTGTTCAGCAGTCTAATGGCAGAGGGGAAGAAGCTGTTCATGTGACGGGAGGTTTTAGTCTGGATGGACCGAAGTCTTCTACCAGAGGGGAGGGGGGCAAACAGTACGTGACCAGGGTGTGAGGGATCGGCTATGATCCGGCCAGCACGCCTCTGGGTCCTGGAGATGTACAGATCCTGGAGAGATGGGAGCTTGCAGCCGATCACCTTCTCAGCAGTGCGCACGACGCGCTGCAGCCTTAGTCTGTCCCTGGCAGTGGCTCCTGCGTACCACACGGTTATGGAGGTGGTGAGGATGGACTCGATGATGGCTGTGTAGAACTGCACTAACATCTTGGTGGGTAGCTTGAGCTTCCTCAGCTGCCGCAGGAAGAACATCCTCTGCTGGGCTTTTTTGATGAGTGAGCTGATGGTCAGCTCCCATTTGAGGTCCCTGGTGATGGTAGTGCCTAGGAAGCGGAAGGAATCAGCAGTGGTGATGGGAGAGCCTGAGAGGGTGAGGGGGGGCAGAGGAGTAGTGACTTTCCTGAAGTCTACACTCATCTCCACTGTCTTCAGAGCGTTCAGCTGCAGGTTGTTATTGCTGCACCAGGACGCCCCACTCTCTGTTATAACAAAATGTATATATACTGCTCAAAAAAATAAAGGGAACACTAAAATAACACATCCTAGATCTGAATGAATGAAATATTCTTATTAAATACTTTGTTCTTTACATAGTTGAGTATGCTGACAACAAAATCACACAAAAATTATAAATTATCAATGGAAATCAAATTTATTAACCCATGGAGGTCTGGATTTTGAGTCACACTCAAAATTAAAGTGGAAAAACATACTACAGGCTGATCCAGCTTTGATGTAATGTCTTTAAAACAAGTCAAAATGAGGCTCAGTAGTGTGTGTGGCCTCCACGTGCCTGTATGACCTCCCTACAATGCCTGGGCATGCTTCTGATGAGGTGGCGGATGGTCTTCTGAGGGATCTCCTCCCAGTCCTGGACTAAAGCATCTGCCAACTCCTGGACAGTCTGTGGTGCAACGTGGCATTGGTGGATGGAGCGAGACATGATGTCCCAGATGTGCTCAATAGGATTCAGGTCTGAGGAACGAGCGGGCCAGTCCATAGCATCAATACCTTTGTCTTGCAGGAACTGCTGACACACTACAGCCACATGAGGTCTAGCATTGTCTTGCATTAGGAGGAACCCAGGGCCAACCGCACTAGTATATGGTCTCACAAAGGGTCTGAGGATCTCATCTCGGTACCTAATGGCAGTCAGGCTACCTCTGGTGAGCACATGGAGGGCTGTGGGCCCTCCAAAGAAATGCCACTCCACACCATTACTGACCCACTGCCAAACCGGTCATGTGGGAGGATGTTGCAGGCAGCAGAATGTTCTCCACGGTGTCTCCAGACTCTGTCATGTCTGTCACATGTGCTCAGTCAATCAGTGTTGTTTCCTAAGTGGACAGTTTGATTTCACATAAGTGTGATTGACTTGAAGTTACATTGTGTTGTTTAGTGTTCCTTTTATTTTTTTGAGCAGTATATTTACCTTCATAAGCTAAATAATCTCTTTTTAGAATCATAGTTGGCAAATTTGGGAGCAAATGCCTCCTCCTTCTTGCAATGGCGATGGCAATGGAGAACATCAACATTCGTTTACAAATTCTTCTTCTGTGGTGTCCAGAAGTGAGGTTTTAGGATGCTTCTATGCCCGCCATCAGTCCTCCAAGACAAGAGCAGTAAGTTATACATGTCTGCCACCTTGTGAGGTGGAATCCTTTGTACAACTGGGGAGTTTTTGGCCACGTCATATAACATCACATGACAGGCGCAGCGCTGTGCCTGTGGCAGTGGGCGTGCTATCTGTCCATAAAATCTTGCCACAAGAAGGGTTAAGCCACCTGAACAGCAAGGGTGGTCCAGGAGGCAGCTGCCCATCCAGAGGAATCAAAGGTGGGCAGGATGGATGAGTCAGAGGAGCCAGGGCGATGTTGGACACAGGGTTGAATCCACGACTGTGTCAGGCACAGGAGAGGGGACCATGACGATGTCTGGCGAAGGAGGGGAAAACACAACACTTTTGGGTTGGCCAGCAGCACCCTCAGTGGTCCCGGATTGGAACAAAGTTGCACCCGCAGTATCTCCGGGCTGGAGTGAAGCTGCACCTGCGGTGGTTCCGGGCTGGAGCAAAGCTGCACCCGTGGTGGCTCCAGGCTGGAGCAAAACAGCATCCACAGTGGCTCCAGGCTGGAGCAGAGCTGCATCCTCGGTGGCTCCGGGCAGGAGCGGAGCTGCACCCTCGGTGGCTCTGGGCTGGAGCGGAGCTGCACCCTTGGTAGACCCAGACTGGGCCACGGTTGCACCCATGGTGGCCCCTGGGCTGGGACATAACTCCCATAGCGGGCCCCCTCTGGACCGTAGCACCCAAGTTGGATTAAGGCAGGGATGCAGCACCCACGATGGTCCCCAGCTGGGACACAGCACCCACGGAGACCTGGACGAGAGAGGGGCTGCACCCACAGAGGACCTGGACTGGGCCGAAGGTGCACCCACGGAGGTCCCGGGTTGGGACGGAGTACCTGTGATGACCTCAGCGGGAGGAGCTGGACCCACTGCGATCTTGGGCGGCGACTCTGAATCCACGGAGATGTCTGGCACAGGTGGATTATTCTCAATGACCCTGGGAGAAAGCTCAGACAACACAGGCAAAGAGATAGGGTCAGGGTCACTGGCAGCGGTGAAGCCTGGTGAGGTGAGCTCAGGTGCAACTGATGGCTGCACACGGCTCTCCTCATCAAGAGCCAGACAAGCTCTCTCTACAACAGATACAAGGAAAATAAAGGAGAGCATTTGCCTGAGCTCGAGCTCCATCATCGTCGAGGACTCTGTCAATCCAGGTACTCTGGCCTCGGCCCTCTGGAGGCCCAGCTCCAATGCTGCTGTGGCGGCCCTCGCAGCAGGCTTGGTGGTGGATGCAGTCTCTATGGTCCTAGCTGAACTGACCCACGCAGGAGACTCGTCCGTTGTGGCAGATGCGGTTCGGCTCACTATAGGCACTGGATTCTGCGTAGCCGAACTCAGGGGACGCTCTGTTGTTGACGCAGACTTTGGGTCGCAGACAGCGCTCTCCCTCCATCCGTAGCATGGCTGCGGGGCTGTACTCGGATCCCCCAGCACAGCAGGCTCCTCCAACATCTGGCGGCTCTGTTCCGGGGTGGGCGGGCACTCAGGGACAGCAGAAGGAGACACGGAGTGGGCAGGTGAAAAATTGATAATTGCAGCAGGTGGTGAGGGCTCAGGGGACTGCATACCCTGCATACCCTGCCACAGTGGTTTAGCACTGTGGCAGCACAGTTTTACCCTCGGCCGGGGGACCACGGGGATCATGAGATCGTGGGTTCGATCCCAGCCCCCGACCAACAGTGAGCTGTGTGGAGTTTGCATGTTCTCCCCGTGTTGCGCGGGTTTACTCCGGGATTTCTCCGGTTTCCTCCCGCATACCAAAACATGTAGGTTTAGGGCGCTCGCGCACGCAGCGACCAGCAGCCGGTGGCTTGTCACCAGACTGCAAACCATGTCTACCTACGGGTACAAATAAGTAACAAAAAAAAAAAAAAAAAAAAAAATACCCTGAGCCTCAATACAGGGAATCAGGCAAGGCACATCATCATAAAATGAAGCGGAATAAAAGGACACTTGCCTGTTATCCTGGAGTTCGATATTTCCTGCTGCAATAGGTGTAGCATCATCCCTCTCCATGGCTACGGAGGAGATGGACTCCTCTGATGATTGTGGAGGAGTTGCCCCAAGAGACACGGAGGCTAATGGGACCGAGGGGAGCACCGTCAACCTCTCAGCAGTGGAAGAAGGCGCCCGTGAGGCGGGTGTATTCCTCTTGCGGTCTGGAACTGGATGACGCTGAATTTGTGGAGCTAGCGACCTGGGAGAGGAGAAGGATGTCTGCCGCGGAGAGCGCTTCTCTGACGGCTTCGGTCTTGCTGGGGGCGGTCCTATCATCAACCTGAGAAAGGACCGCTGGAGCGAGGAGACCATGGACAGCAATCCTGCGTACTGGGGGTATTTCCATAGGCCGGGGTGTGCCTCCAGAATCCCCACCACTCCATTTAAGCTCTTGCAGGTCTTTTTAGGTCCGTGGGCGGTGAGAGCTTCATCCACAAAACTTTGAATAAAGTTGGCCGCCCACTCATCCTCCAGGCTTGGGGACCCCACTGCTGATCTTCCTTTGTTTGATGGAGGCTGGCGTGCCGGGGACATGATTAGCTCCAAAAAATTTGTGAAAAAGAAGAAAAAAAAACCTGGTGCTGGTGCCTGCATTGGCTGCACCCTTCAGTCATAATCGCCTTTCAAGGCAGGGAAAAAAGGCACCGCGTGCTGGCTGTGAGTTTGCAAATTTATTGGAAGAACAAACTGAACAACAAAAAACTTGTGGAGAGAAAGAAGCATAGGTCAGTGAGGATAGCTAAGGCTAAGGCGAGGGCATCGCCGGCTAAACCTGGAAACTAACAGTAAAACATGTAGCACAAAAACAAATGACTTACGTGTATGAGTAAGGCACTGAAAGTAGCAGGTTGGTAGTGAGTAGTTGAAAGTAGGGTGCTGCGCTAGGCAAAGGAGTGCAGCCCCTTTAATGGGGTGAAATAACCAACATCAGTGAAAACAGGTGTGGGTTCACATGAGCGGGAAAAGGGGAACAATAGCTGGTAATAGGAATCAGCTGACAGAGATAAGAGAGGAGCGGTAGAGCTTGACAGCTGACAGGGTAACACCCACATGGAGAGCCAATCCGGATTCGCCGCCTGACAGCTGTCAACCCCAAGAAAGACATCACAGTAAAAGGATAACATAATCAATTGCAGACTAGATAATAATTATAAATGAAACAAAACATGGTCGATACACACTGAAACATAAACAGAAAAATAGAAAGCAGTATAACAACTCTAAAAGGCACGAGAATACAACAGATGTAAATAAATACAGAGCAAAGCCACGAGTCTGAGTCTGGCAGGACATCTAGAACTCAGCTCGTGACAGAAACCTAGAACATCTAAAGAACTGCAGGCCTTACTTGCCTCAGTTTGGACACTGATCCATAATTGAACAATAAGAAAGGGACTGAGCAAAAATGGCATCCATGCGAGAGATCAGGTGAAAACCACTGCTGACCAAAAAGAACACCACGTCTTGTCTCACATTTGCCAAAAAAACATCTTGATGATCCCCAAGACGTCAAGGAAAATATTTTTATTATTTTGACGAGACAAAAGTGGAATTTTTTGGGGTGTGTGCGTCCTGTTACATCTGGCATCAAACTAACAACATTTCATAAAAAGAACATCACACCAACAGTCAGACGTGGTGGTGGTAGTGTGATGGTCTGGGGCTGCTTTGCTGCTTCAGGATCTGGACGACTTACTGTAATTGATGGAAAAAAAATTGAATTCTGCTCTCTACCAGAAAATCTTGAAGGAGAATGTCTGGCCAACAGTTCAACAGAATTAAAACAATTCTGCAAAGAAGAGTTGACCAAAATTCCTCAACAGTGATGTAAAAAACTCATTGCCAGTTATCGTAAACACTTGATTGCAGTTTTTTCCACCAAGGGTGGTACAACCAGTTATTAAATTCAGGGGGCAATTACTTTTTCAAATGAAATAATTTATTAAGGAAAACAAGCTCCTGAATAATTTAAATCAGGGCAGCTTGATGCACAGTGGTTAACACTGTGGCAGCATGGCAGGAAGCCAGCGATGACCCTTCTGTGTGGAGTTTGCATGTTCTCCCCGTGTCTGCGTGGGTTTTCACTGGGTACTCTGGTTTCCTCCCACAGGCACATGAAGTTAATTAATATCAACTGGGCGTAAAATGTCCTTAGATATGAACGTGAGAGTGAATGGTTGTCTGTCTCTCTGTGTTGGCCCTGTGATGGACTGGTAATCTGTCCAGGGTGTACCGCGCCTCTCGCCCAAAGGGATAGGCTGCAGGCCCCCCGTGACCTGAAAACGGTTAACACTGAATCATCATTCCTCAGTCATCATTTAAAAATTGCATTTATTTGGGTTATTGCTGTCTAATATTAAGATCTGTGTGATGATCTGAAACATTTAAAATGACACTCTGGCTAAAATCAAGATGTTTCTGTTGTTAACATGTCTGTAACATGTTTTTTGTGACTTACAAGACATATCCAGAGCAAAATATTACTGCAGTCCCAAGTCTGTGTTTTTCTGTTGTGAATTTCCAGTTAGGGAATGCCCCCCTCAAACGGGCGAGTTGGGACAGACCGTTTCTATCTACATAGTCATTTCTGCTTAGCCTGACTGGTTATAACATTAACCATATTAAGCACTGGGCATAGCTACAGACCTGAGTTCACTGCCTCAGGGGAAGAGGGAGAAGTCGAAGAGCAAAAAAAAAAGATGAGGAGCAGCAGGAGCTTTTACATGTTGGGAAGTATGGCAGATTATAGGTGTTCAGTTTTTGGCTGTGTGAGCAAGAAATCCTCTTCTTTTCAATTACATGTCTTACCCACAGACATGAAAATACGACAGCAATGACTAATTTTATTTGGAAAAACCTCAGTGTCCCAGCTAAAATACTGGAGAGGACACGGGTTTGCAGCCTACATTACCCTACATGCCAGGGGAGATGGCTCTGGTGTGCGTGGCGCAATGGCCGGGGTGAGTATCATCGTAGGTGAACCTGCAGAAGGATCATTCTGGTGGAGTGGAGAGATGCTGCCCAGCTGGAGTGCTCCCCTCGCCTCGCTGGGAGCACCTGCTAGTGTGCCCACCAGCCGGCTTGCTTCTTTGAAGTGCACTCCTGGCTCACTACAAAGAAGGCTGAGGAGACCCGGGGAGAGTGAGCTCTTGCCAGCCCCCAGCGAGGTGATCTGCAGTGAGTGGTTAACCAAAGACTGCTCCTTCGGGGGAAGAGGGAGAAGCCAAGGAGCGCTCGGTTCCAGGGAGAGCGATACTGGCCTCAAGACTGGCTCAGAGGCTGGCGAGAGTGCTCCGAAGGAGCCGAATGCTCCTCAGCTCATCCCTCTTCTCCCGAAGGAGCCTTCTGTGGTTACCCATTCACCACAGATCGCCTCGCTGGGGGCCAGCAGGCAGTTCGCCTCGGAACTTGGAGACGAGCCAGCTGGCAGGGGCACCAGACCGAGACGAACTGCTTGCTTGCCCTGAGTGAGGCGATCCGCGGTGAGTGGGTAACCAGAGACTGGCGGGGAGCCCTCTAGCCTCCACGCGGGGCCGGCTCCAGTGACTCTCTGCTCCACTGAGACTGATTCTTCAGCAGGTTCACTTATGGAAACTTTTATTTCCTCAAGTTTGATCACCCTCTCGGAGCCTTGTACAACGTCCTCATCTTTTTCCAGCTACTGGTGGGTGGGTATATGGGCGGAGCTAATTAGAATATTCATAGAGCTGCACATACTTACGTAGGTTGAAGATGTAAAAGTTTACAAGCCATTCTAGGGCAATTAATTAAAGTGTTTTGGGTTTTTTTTTTTTTGTATAAAAAGTCACAATATATTATTTTGGGTAAAACACATTGGCTTTTGAGGTGGTGTTAGAGCCGCCGGAGTGCATCTTTAAGTGTGACAAATATGCAAAAATTTAAGAAATCTGGAAGGGGGCAACTACTTTTTCATGGCACTGTAATTTCACCTTTATCTCCATTTTATTAAAAAAAATAATAATAGAAGATATTAAGATGGAACATACACCTGCATACTTGTAAATAACACATCATACCCTTAAACTAGAGTTGCACTCAACAGAGATGCAGACCAAGGCTCTGGTGCCCTATCCTAACTGGGGTGGAAGTCAGTGTTAACTTCTAAGTATCTCACTCCCCATTTTAATGGGAAAATCCAGGTTAACTAAAATCAGACCTTACCAATCTTAGGGGTAAGGCAGGGTCAAGGTCATTTCATATTTGGATGTATGACATAATAGCTTATATTCAATTTCTGTTAGAGCTAAACCTGATAATAAAGGCACCATAACGCAAGTTTAAAGGTAGTATGCCAGAATGTTAATTTGAATTTGGTGATCTAGTTACCTAATTTTTTACCCTGTCGATCCTCAAGGTCAAAGCTAAGGTCAAAATTGTTTGACATCCCCTGTGTGCCTAAGACACCACTCTAATGTGTACAAATTTTTTGTCCTTAGTCCTAATAATGAAGTCACTGTTGGCCTCCACCATCATCCCTGTCCCCAAGAAGCCATGGATTACTGGACTTAACGACTACAGACCTGTAGCGCTCACCTCTGTAGTCATGAAGTCCTTTGAGCGCCTGGTCCTGTCTCACCTCAAGTCCATCACCACTCCCCTCCTGGACCCGCTGCAGTTTGCCTACCGTGCTAACAGGTCTGTGGACGATGCAGTCAACCTGGCCCTCCACTCCATCCTGCAGCACCTGGACTCCCCGGGAACCTACGCCAGGATTCTGTTTGTGGACTTCAGCTCCGCATTCAACACCATCCACCCCGATCTGCTCCAGGACAAGCTGTCCCTGCTCGATGTGCCTGACTCCCTCTGCAGGTGGATCACCGACTTCCTGACGGACCGGAGGCAGCATGTGCGGCTGGGGAAGTCTGTCTCGGACTCTGTTAGCATCAGCATTGGATCACCCCAGGGCTGTGTACTTTCCCCCCTACTCTTCTCCCTTTATACCAACTCCTGCACCTCCTCCCACCAGTCTGTTAAGCTGATTAAGTTTGCGGACGACACCACCCTCATCGGGCTCATCTCCAATGGCGACGAGTCCGTCTACAGGAAAGAGGTGGCCCAGCTGGTGTCCTGGTGCAGCCACAACAACCTGCAGCTGAACGCTCTGAAGACAGCGGAGATGATTGTGGACTTCAGGAAAGTCACATCCCCCCTGCACCCCCTCACCATCACAGGCTCTCCCATCACCATTGCAGATTCCTTCCGCTTCTTGGGCACCACCATCACCCGGGACCTCAAATGGGAGCCAACCATCAGCTCCCTCATCAAAAAGGCCCAGCAGAGGATGTTCTTTCTGCGGCAGCTGAGGAAGCTCAAGCTACCCACCAAGATGTTAGTGCAGTTCTACACGGCCATCATCGAGTCCATCCTCACCTCCTCCATAACTGTGTGGTATGCAGGAGCCACTGCCAGGGACAGACTAAGGCTGCAGCGGGTCGTGCGCACTGCTGAGAAGGTGATCGGCTGCAAGCTCCCATCTCTCCAGGACCTGTACATCTCCAGGACCCGGAGGCGTGCTGGCTGGATCATAGCCGATCCTTCACACCCTGGTCACGTACTGTTTGCCCCCCTCCCCTCAGGTAGAAGACTTCGGTCCATTCGGACTAAAACCTCCCGGCACATGAATAGCTTTTTCCCCTCTGCCATCAGACTGCTGAACATTAAGTGACTTATTGACTCTCGTGCACTATGTACAGCAGCTCAACCAGACTCATGACATTCATCACTGTTTTTCTGTTGCATTATCAACTGCACTGTGGTACCCCATATTATCTGCTACTTGCTAATTTATTTAAAACTGCCTTGACTAGTATTACTCATTATTACTATTATTATTATTATTATTATTACTTATTTTTCTACACTTATTGCACGTTTTTAGTCCTTTAGTTTTTTAGTTTATCTCTTTATCTCATCATGCTTTTAATGTTGCAGCATTGCACCGAGACAAATTCCTAGTTTGTGTACTACATGAACAATGGCAATAAATCTGATTCTGATTCTGATTCTGATTCCTGTGACCCTGTGACCTTGACCTCATGACCCCAAAAACATAGCAACACATGCTAAGTCTGAGGTTCATTTACGTATATACCAAGTTTGGTGACTCCAGATTCATTCTTTATCAAGTTACTGTCTGGACAGACAAATCAGTCCCTCCAGGATTTCACGGGATGTTTTTATGATTGCTGCACCCCAAAATGCCTGAATTTGCAGGAGCTTTTTTTAAAAAAGTTGCGATAAAAGTTGTGATGTTTTGAGAGGTTTTTTTGCACTAAAAATTGTGGGAAGAATTACAAATTTTAAATTAGATGCATTTCCCCGCCATAGTTTACTGCAATGATCTTATATATAACACCACAAGAAAAGCACAGGATTGTCAAAAATTTCCTATTAAACAGTGATTTGTAAATTAAGCAGAAACTTCTGCTACACAGAAAAACTCTTTTGTGCCACAGCAAATATTAACACAATATCCATTACAACAGCTAAACTGGATTGAATGCATATTAAAGAGTATACAGTAGATTTGGAAATTATGGCAGCACCTTCATTTCAAAACTCCCTAACCGCAGCGGCGCCCAACCACTTGGTACCGAGTGCAGAGAAAAAAGAAATAATCTGCTGCACATCTTGACACATACCTGTGTCATCAGATTCTCATCTTTCTTTTACCGGGAGGAGGGGCTCTCCTTGGGGGCGCTCGCTGGTCCGTGTCCAGACCGGAGATTCACAGTTTTAAAGCTCATTGACAAGATGTAGTAATGATTTTACCTCTAAAGAGGTATAAACTGTTGTTTGTGGTTTTATGGCATCTCTCCTCATGCTCGCTTCCACGGCGGGGTGGTTTTGAGGAAGGCAGACTTTTTTCAACACAAACACGGCAAATCATACATGTGGTCAGAACGAAGACGTGAGGAGACGTCCACTGGCTAGCCGGGGGAGCCGGAGGAAGGGACGGTGTGGGAAAACTTGCGAGTGAGTGGTTTTTTTTTTAAAATCATACGCTGTTTTTTGCTGATGTGTTCCAAAAATACTCACTGTAAACACTGAAGTGAGTGCAGTGCAGCGACACATTTGATTGGTTAGGCTGAGCGTTTGAGCGTTACTCAGGGACAAATTTGATTGGCAAAATTGGCAGAAGTTGACGAGGATTGGCCAAAATTGTGAGAAAGTTGCAGTGATTGGACAAAGTTGCAAGGTTGCGCAAAAGATGTAGCGAATCGCTATTTAAGAACGCTCTACCCACACCTCAGGTCTCTTGGCGTGGGTAATTACAGAGGAGATAAGATCAGTTTTTATTTGTCATAAGCAGGGGCAGACTGGCTATTGTTTTCACCGGGACATTTCCCCGTGGCCACCATGATGATTGGGATGTGGTTACTGGCGTTCAGACTTTTTGTTTGTTTTTTCAAGACAGAGACAGGAGAGGTCTGATGTAGCTTCGAAGTTACCTGAGTGAACTGGCAGCTTATATTAAGTGAGACAAAACAATTACAGAGCCTTCAGAGAAGCTTTTAAATGACCAACTCCCCCTCCCCCATTTTTATTTAGACTGTCATATACGTTCTGACCCAGTGAAATAACACTACTAGATTAAATAATTTAGTATGTCAAAAAGGCTAAAACCCTCTCACACCCCACAGTATAAAAAAGGAGAGAAGGGGGGGGGGCATGAAAGACTGAAGTAATTTGGTGAATGAGTATTTATGGTTATGCTGTTGTAGCAGCTTACTGCTATTTTTTATATTTTTATTTGTTATTGCTGTGTCTGAAAATATCCCTTCAGTGACAAGGCCACGTGCACAGTTGAACTTAGCTTTATTTGCGCTATGATCTCCACAATACAGCCACTCGGCGGGGGCGTTGGCAAAGAGACCGAACTCTGATGCCCGGTGATATTTACAGGGGCGGCGTAGTGGCGGAAAAGGAAGTGGCCACCACTATACCGCACTTCACAAATAAAAGCATATAACACCCCCCCCCCCCCCCCCGTAGAAAAGTCCAAAACACACACACAATTTAGACCCTCCCCAATTTAGGACTCAACTCACGCACTAAAAAACTAAACTGAGCTCACTAAAGGGCCTATCACATTCATACAACAAACCTAAGCTAGGGGGGACGGGTGGACTACCATCCTACCCCACACGGCAAGGTAGGTTCTTCTTCCACCTGTAAAATAAATAAATAAAGTCCACTCATAAACTAATATTACTGCCGTGTTCCTAAACTAAATAAAATACACAAAATAATCCCAGAACAATAACAGATTAATAACTATGTTTTTTTAAACATGTGCAAACAAATGAACATTGGAACATTTTCATTATCATTAATATTTTTAAAAAAAAAAACACCTGCAAACCTATAAGCACCAGAATGTAAGAGCTCTTCTTCTTCTTTTTTTTATATACATAAACTCACACTACTTCCACTTGGTGAGGTAGGGGTAGAACTGGCCTGTGGGCCTATGTGCCTCTTCTTCTCCGCTGTCGGCTGCTCCTCTCGTCCAGGCCCACCATCTGAAGCCTCCTCCCGGGTACACTGCAGCTCATTGGCGTGCCTCCATGAGCCATCCGACAGATGAAAGTAGGCTGTGCCCTATTTAGCCATGATGCGCAGCCATTCCTGGTGATCCTCAGGCTGTCGTTTGGTCCATATTCGCCGTGGATATCCCTCCTCATGAGCCTGAACCAGATCTGTGACTTTCAGAGGGGTCTAGCTCGGCTTACATTGTGGCTGCTTGGCACGCGGTTTCTCCGTGCCTGTCGGTTTGGCCCCGACCACTTTTAAAGCCGCTGCAGCGGTCACCGTCGTAGCCCCAGATCCTCCAGCCCACTGCGGCCGAGCTCCGGAGAAAACTAGTGCTAGCTGGTTGGCGTTGCTCGTCAATGCAAGCACCTCGCTGTTACGCTTAGTACCCTCGTCCAGGACGACTTGAGCTCCAGCACTGAGACCCTCCTGCGTCAACCTTGAGCGAGGCTGGTCCTGCTCGACCTCCGTGGTGCCCAGTAAATCTTCATCCCACACTGCGTTGTCCTCCACCCTTGGAACCGGCCGGTTCCACTTTCCACAACCAGACCACCCCTCCCCAGCACCGTTCTTAATGGCGAACCCCAGACCATAAAATAGGTCACAGCCCATGATGTTGTCGCCTCAGGTCATCACAATGAACTTAAAGTCAGCCATCTCCGCCGACTTGTACCACACCGTAAACACCAGCGTTCCCACCATGCACAGCCGTCCACCTCCATAACCATAGAGAGGTGCTGGGTTTCCTTCATTTCTATAGTGGGGGAAGAATTTCCTCTCTGTAGCCCAATTCAGCAGAGAACCCTCTGCCCCCCATGTCGATGAGCAGCTGCACCTCCACACCATCCAGCTCGACTGTGCAGAACGTGTACCCGTTGGTACTTGGAGACACCGCGTGGACAATTGCTGGGGTGGGAGAGGGTCGATTTCCCTTGTGGGCTCCCTTGCTCAGACATACGGCACACCCTGGCATAGTGGTTCAAGCGTCCACACTTGCCGCATTGCTTCCCTCTCGCCGGGCAGTGCCTTGTCTTGAAGCAGTGTTTCATGGACCCACAACCCATACACATGGGTTTTCCCGAGGCAGACCAAAGTTTTGCAGCGTTAGTCTCCACAGCGTCATCCTCCACGCTGCTATCGCTGTCTGGGTCCGCTACTTGTGCTGTAGCGGGAAACTCCAGCTGCCGTTGTGACTGGCGCCCACTTAGCTCTGAAGCTAGCTTGTCCGCTGTCTCCAATGGGAGCGCTAACTCGATAGCTCTAGCCACTGCCAAGTCACCTGGTACTGTGAGGAGTTTCATCCATATCGCAGCATTGTTGGTATGCTCCGCCAGCTGGTTGCCAACCATCTCCTCCTCCAGAGGCCCAAAACGACACTCACTAGCCAGTAGCTCCAGGTCGGCGACGAACCGCTGGATAGGTTCACCCGCCCATTGGTGGCGCTGCCGAAACCTGATCCTCTGGATGATGACGTTGTCCAGGGCACGACAATGACGCGCCATTAGCTTGACCACGTCTTCAAATGTGTCTGAATCACCGAGTGTGCTTAGGATCCACTGGCCCTCAATTCCCAAATTGTGCACCAGGAGCACATGTGCCCTCAGCTTGCCCATCTCACCCAGGTTGAACACCATGACATAGGTCTCGAAGGCCGCAAACAATCTCGGCCAGGGGATGGGCGGCTTGCCCAGGAGCTCCAGGAAGCACCAAATTGGAGAAATGCACGCTTCCATACTTTATCTTTGTCGCCAAAATGTAGTGTCTGAAAATATCCCTTCAATGACGAGGCCAGGTGCACAGTTGAACTTAGCTTTATTTGCGCTACGATCTCCACAATACTAGGCAGGGGCGTTGGCAGAGAGGCCGAAATGCGATGCCCCCTGATGTTTACAGGGGCGGTGTAGCGGCGGAAAAAGAAGTGGCTGCCACTACACCGCACTTCACAAATAAAAGCATATAAGATAAGATAAGATAAGATAAGCCTTTGTTAGTCCCACAATGGGGAAATTCCAGGATTGCAGCAGCACAGGGATAGCAACACTCAGAGCAACAATCAGAAGGCAAGAAAAAACAAGAGCAGCAAATATACATATGTACATATAAATATAAATATATATATATAATATATATATATATATAGACAGTGCGGAGCATTGTAGCTGGATGGAATAAATATGTAAATATATCAACACACACAGTGCGGAGCATTGTTGCTAGATGGAATGAAACAGCGCAACCATCTACTTAGTTATCCTACATGGTATGATTATGTACCCATACATATTCTCACCCTCCATAGCGACCGGTATTTTCCTAGTTGTATACTGGAGGGGACCATTGTGTAAGTCTATTGCGTCTTTTGTATTCAATACTATTAGGTTGTCACGTCTTTTTGCTATCTCTGCGAGCAGCCCTACTTTGGTTGTACAGTCTGACAGCCGTAGGTAGGAAGGACCTGCAAAACCTCTCGGTTGTGCACCTAGGATGATGTAGTCTGCTGCTAAATGAGCTCCTCAGTGCATTCAGTATGTCCTGCATAGGGTGGAACTCGGACTCCAGCAGAGATGACAGTTTAGCCACCATCCTTCTCTCTCCTATCTCCTCCACTGGGTCAAGGCGCTGCCCCAGGACAGAGCTAGCTTTCTTGATCAGTTTGTTCAGTCTCTTCCTATCGGCTGCTGTAATGCCACTGCCCCAGCAGACCACTCCAAAAGTGATGGCTGATGCCACCACCGTGTCATAGAATGTCTTCAGCAGTGCCCCTTGTACACCAAAAGACCTGAGTCTCCTCAGTAGGAACAGCCTGCGCTGTCCCTTCTTGTAGAGTGCGTCAGTATTGTGTGACCAGTCTAGTTTATTGTTCAGATGAACACCCAGGTACTTATAGGATGTCACCATCTCGATGTCTGTTCTCTGTATATTTACTGGTGCTGTGAGGGGTTGTCCTTGCCTGCGGCAGTCCACCACCAGCTCCTTAGTTTTCCTCGCGTTGATCTGGAGGCAGTTCCGATGGCACCAGTCCACGAAGTCCTGGATAAGCCCTCTGTACTCAGCTTCATTTCCGTTGGAGATGAGGCCAACGATCGCAGAGTCATCAGAGAACTTCTGTAGATGGCAGTGGGTTGTGTTGTGTGAGAAGTCCGCAGTATAAAGGGTGAACAGGAAGGGAGCCAAAACCGTTCCCTGGGGGGCCCCCGTGCTACCGATGATCGTGTCGGACACACAGTCCCGGGTTCTCACAAACTGAGGCCGGTTAGTGAGGTAGTCCAGGATCCATGATGACAGGTGCTGGTCCACCCCTGCGCACAGCAGCTCGTCCTTCAGGATCATTGGTTGGATGGTGTTGAAAGCACTGGAGAAGTCAAAGAACATGATCCTCACCACATTCCCAGGCTTCTCCAGGTGGGACAGAGAACGGTGAAGGAGGAAGATCACTGCATCCTCCACCCCAATGCCATGCTGGTAGGCGAACTGGAGTGGCTCCATCGCTGGTCCCACCAGGGGGCAGAGGCGAGCAAGGAGCAGTCTCTCCAGGGTCTTCATCATGTGGGACGTCAGGGCCACTGGTCTGTAGCTGTTCAGATCTTTGGGGTGGGAAGTCTTTGGTACAGGTACCACACAAGATGTTTTCCACAACTGTGGTACCCTCCCCAGCTTCAGGCTCAGATTGAAGATGTACTCCACAATCCCACACAGCTGATCTGCACAGGACTTGAGGAGCTTTGCGCTGATGCCGTCCGGTCCCAACGCCTTCCTCGCCTTGATCTTCCTCAGCTCCGTCCTCACCTGGGTCTTAGTGAGGATCATGTTGGGGGGCTGTGTGTTGGGAGTGGGGGGGGGGTGTTGGTGGAGTGGGGAGTGGGCAGCAGGACTTGATGTCTTTAGAGGCAGCAGTGGTTGTTGTGCAGTCAGGGGGAAGGGCGGTTGGTCAAACCTATTGAAAAACAGATTCAGATTGTTCGCCCACTCCCTGCCCCCCGTGGCCTGGGGGGAGGTATTCTGGAGCCCAGAGATGGTTTTAAGGTTTCTCCAGACCCTGCTGATGTCGCTCTGTTGCAGCTTGCCCTCCATCTTCTTCCTGAAGCTGTCCTTGCCTTCTCTAATCTTCCTCCTCAGCTCCCTCTATACGGACTTCAGCATCTCCCTGTTCCCCAACCTGAAGATCCTCTTCTTCTCTCTCAGAAGTGTTTTTATCTCAGGGTTGATCCAGGGTTTGTTGTTTGAGCAACACCGTATGGTCTTGGTGGGAACGGTGTTATCCACACAGAAGCTGATGTAGTCCGTGATGGTGTGAGTGAGGCCATCGATGTCCTCACCATGTGGATCGCAGAGCTGCTCCCAGGCGGTGGTTTCAAAACAGTCCTTTAGAGCGTCCATTGCCTCCTCAGACCATAACTTCATTGTGCGCATGACCGGAGGTTGTCTGTGCACTAGGGGTTTGTACACCGGCCGGAGATGAACCAAGTTGTGATCCGATCTCCTGAGTGGAGGGAGTTGTAATGAGGTGTACGCCTCCTTAGTGTTTGCGTAGAATAAGTCCAGTGTTTTATTGTCTCTAGTGTGGCATGTGACATACTGGGTAAACGTGGGTAGAATGGGAAACAGTGAAATATGGTTGAAATATAACATATACGTATATATACAGTATATATATATGTGTGTGTGTGTGTGTGTGTGTGTGTGTGTGTGTGTGTGTGTGTGTGTGTTATGTATGAATATAACAGTTATCATGTGTTTTTCTTAATTATTTAATTTAATTTTAATGTATACTGTATATATTCCAACTCATCAGTGTTATGTCCACATTTAGTCACGCGACTAAATTTACTCACACAAATACACTGAGTTAACATGTATTCTAGTCTTGTGAGTAAATTTACTCACCTTTGGTCTGAACACACCTTTAGTCTGGCCCTTCACCCAGGACCAGTTTGCCTTGGGAGACCCTACCAGGGGCAAGTTGCCCCCCACAACATAGCTCCTGGAATCACTAGGGCACGCAACCACTCCACTACGATAATTAAATTAAAATTAAATTAAATTGAATTGAATCATTAAATCACCCTTTATTGTCATTCAACTGTACAACCAATCATGTACAGTGGAACGAGATTGTGTTTTACCTATCTACTGTGTTAATCACACACACCCCAAGTGTAGAATCAGAGGGCCGCTGCCATGCAAGGCACCGCCACAGATTTCCCTCCTCCATTCCATTATTGCTGAGCACCAAGCTGGATGGCAGGAAGTTCCACTTTTATATGGTCTTCGGCATGACCCGGCCGGGATTTGAACCCCTGCCTCCCGGGTGTGGGGCGGATGCTCTACCAACTGAGCCACCACTCCGGTAAGGTGTGGTGGGGGGTGAGGGAGGTGACAATCCATGAGGGGATGCCTCCTGGATGCCTCCGACTTGAGGTGTTTTGGACACGTCCCACTGGGAGGAGACCCTGGGGCAGACCCAGGACTTGCTGGAGAGACTGTGTCTCCCAGCTGGTCTGGGAACATCTTGGTATCCTCTCTGAAGAGCTGGAGCAGGTGGCCGGGGAGAGGGAAGTCTGGGCTTCTCTAGCTGACCTGCTGCCTGTCATGGCGCCCGCAGGGCCATCATCAGTCTCAGCTGCGTGCACACCTGCTGCCAATCGTTGGCGGGCTTTAAGAGCCAGACCTGCCAGCAGCTCAGCACGGAGCCGCCTGTCAAACTCACGAGGACACGTCTCTCGTCTCCAGCCACGTCTTGGCTCAACCTCTGACCACGAGCAACACGTCGAAGCACGTAAGCTTAATCTCCACTTACCTTGTCAAGTTCCTTTCCCCTGTGTACAGGTGGACCTCCCTGGCAGCGGATTCTCTCTCCCCGGCGGCGGCTCAGCTCCACACCAGCATCAGGGTAACTCTCCCTTCCCCCGGCACAGAGCTAGATGCTCTCTCCCTGGCTGTCGCCCACAGGGCAAACTGGAGCACAGCATCACCACCTGCAAAAGTAAGCTACTGTCTTAATTATGCTCTCAGCATTGGTGCAGCATTAACGTCTCTGCTTTGTCTCCATAGGGTTGCCAGGCCGAACGGCATCCTGCTCTGCCCCAGCACGAGTCCTGCACTTCACGCACCACATTGTACATACACGCACTCACACACAAGACACAGGTTGATAATAAAAGGATAATTGTACTTCCTCGAGTCTGTCTTCTGTCCCCTGGGTCCAGAAATTATGTCACTGCCTCTGCGACCTGGACCTCCGGAAAAGCGGTAAAAGATGGATGGATGGATGGGTGGATGGATGGATGAACCAATCATTAGCAAAATGGGAGTGGTGACCTAGAGGTAGAGCATCCACCCCACAACCGGAAGGTCGGAGTTCAAGTCACGGCCGGGTCATGCCAACGACCATATAAAAGTGGAACTTCCTCCGGTCCAGCTTGGTGCTCAGCAAAAATGTAACGGAGGAGGGAAATGTGGATGGCAGTGGCTCAACAGGTAGAGCGGGTCATCTAAAAAAAAATGGAGGGCTGGTGGTTTGAATCCCGCTCTCCCCAGACATCCTGCTGTTGTGTCCTGAGCAAGACGCTTCACCCACCTTGCCTCCAGTGTCCATGACACTGGGTATGAATGTGTATAAATGTTCGTTAGTGGTCAGAGAGGCTGTTGGCGTGGACTGGCAGCCACATTTCTGTCAGTCTGCCTGAGGGCAGCTGTGGCTACAGTAGTAGCTTACCACTACCATTGTCTGTGGAGTGAATGAATAATGTATCTATTGTAAAGCGTCTTTGAGTGTCTATGAAAAGCGCTGTATAAATCTGTTAGAATAATTTTGAGCTTAAATTATTCAAAGTCAAATGATCAGGCGGAAAGATGAATTTATGTACATTTATTACAAAAATATAAGCAATCACCCCATTGGCCACCTGGGGGAGGGATTACAAGGCATGACATTCAGTCACACCTAGAATCTCTAAAGGATCCATTCTTCTAAGTCTGATATACAGTGGGGCAAAAAAGTATTTAGTCAGCCACCAACTGTGCAAGTTCTCCCACTTAAAAGATGAGAGAGGTCTCCAATTTTCATCGTAGGTATACCTCAACTATGAGAGACAAAATGAGAAGAAAAAAAATCCAGAAAATCACACTGAAGGATTTTTAATGAATTCATTGGTAAATTCCTCGGTAAAATAAGTATTTGGTCAATAACAAAAGTTCATCTCAATACTTTGTTGTATACCCTTTGTTGGCAATGACAGAGGTCAAACGTTTTCTGTAAGTCTTCACAAGGTTTTCACACACTGTTGCTGGTATTTTGGCCCATTCCTCCATGCAGATCTCCTCTAGAGCAGTGATGTTTTGGGGCCGTCGCTGGGCAACACGGACTTTCAACTCCTTCCAAAGATTTTCTATGGGGTTGAGATCTGGAGACTGGCTAGGCCACTCCAGGACCTAGAAATGCTTCTTACGAAGCCACTCCTTCGTTGCCCGGGTGGTGTGTTTTGGATCATTGTCATGCTGAAAGACCCAGTGACGTTTCATCTTCAATGCCCCTTGCTGATGGAAGGAGGTTTTCACTCAAAATCTCACGATACATGGCCCCATTCATTCTTTCCTTTACACAGATCAGTTGTCCTGGTCCCTTTGCAGAAAAAACAGCCCCAAAGCATGATGTTTACACCCCCATTCTTCACAATAGGTATGGTGTTCTTTTTCCTCCAAACACGACAAGTTGAGTTTTTACAATAAAGTTCTATTTTAGTTTCATCTGACCATATGACATTCTCCCAATCCTCTTCTGGATCATCCAAATGCTTCTTCAAAAGAAGAAGTTACAGGTCTGTGAGAGCCAGAAATCTTGCTTGTTTGTAGGTGACCAAATACTTATTTTACCGAGGAATTTACCAATTAATTCATTAAAAATCCTTCAATGTGATTTTCTGGATTTTTTTTTCTCATTTTGTCGCTCATAGTTGAGGTATACCTATGATGAAAATTGGAGACCTCTCTCATCTTTTAAGTGGGAGAACTTGCACAATTGGTGGCTGACTAAATACTTTTTTTCCCCACTGTATATAGGTAGGAGAAAGGAGAGGGAGGATGAGGATAAGGGAAGGGACAGAACAGGACAGTCCTGATAACTGAGCTTATCCAGGCAGACATCAGACACTCTGGAGACATGGGTCATGAAGACATAAGATCCATAAAACTAACAGAATGTCCATCTACCACTGATCTGTACAGGCTGAGGAGTTCCTGTGCATCCCTGCAACCCAAAACAGGTTATGTCAAAGAGATTATAATAAATGGTTTAGATCATTCCTTACGCATGTACTGATCCTCAGTCTGAACTCTCTGAAACTACTCACAGAAACAGTCCAAGAATATATAAACTTATCCTATATGGAATGCACATATAAACATTAAACATGGCATATGAAAGGTATGATACTTCTCAAATATAATAATACATAATTAATATCAATAATAGTATAGATATATGGAATTTTTCTGTCATATTCTGATGCATTATTATTATTATTATTATTATTATTATTATTATTATTATTATTATTAAAACATAATTAAATGTTATTTCAGTTTGTGGTTTTATACTTTGTGGGTTTTTATTTTTGCTTAATTTTTATATGGGTACAAAGACATGATTTTAGTTAAAGTTATATTCATCGGAAAATGCTGGATAAATGGGCATAAATAATATTGGATCAGAATCCTAGATTTTAAGGATTAAAATCTAGGATTCTGTTAATTATTGTATGCATTTTAATTTTTTTTAAAAGTATAAGTATTTTGGTTTTCACTTTCTGTCAAATCACATCAAATCAGTGAAAATAAAACAGAACTTTAGAAAATAAAGTGGTGTTACTATGTTTTTACACACCGAACGTGTATTGATTTACTCTTTGATTGCAGTTACTAGATTTGATTTCCAGATTGCCCCCCACATACGGGAAACCACCCACTAACTCAGCAGGAAAATGGCCCCAGTCCTCTGACATGATACTTTACAAGAGCAGAAATACAGCATGCCTTTTCTCTTTCTTGTGTCATCTTACATCAGCCCGAGGGTCTTCATCCTCACTGACAACCATGGACCACACTGCCCCTAGTGGCCGTGTGTGTGTGTGTGTGTGAGCAAGAGTAATAAATTCTATCTTCATCTGTTCGCTCTTACTCTTGAGACAAAAAAATGAGACAGGTCGATTCCTCCAAAAATCCCACCGGTGGCCATGCAAGAGTTATGTCTACTCTCCCAAATGCAGATACAGATACACATGCGCGCGCGCACACACACACACACACACACACACACACACACACTTCTACCAGCGTCCGTCACACTGCACTGCCCCCCGTGGTTCAAACAGAGGCACTGCAGCCTTGTCACGTCACAGTTTGTTCTCATCAGCTCTCCTCTGATTGGTCACTTTTGCTTTTGTGAGGCCCAATCAAAAGTAAGATGTGGAGCAGGGATGGGAGCCTTTGGTGTGTGTGTGTGTGTGTGTGTGTGTGTGTGTGTGTGTGTGTGTGTGTGTGTGTGCAGCCTTTGTTCATGTACGCTGCAGAATAAGGGATCCACTTGCTTCCACGCCGCACTTCAAAGCACGGGGGCTGCTGCAGGGGTCTCGGTGGTTTTCCAAGCCACGGAGGAGCCGCTGAAATGAAAAGCGGCCATCCCAAAGTGGACCAGCTCGTGTGTGAGCTCATGAGTCAGTGCTGTGGAATTGGGTGGGGCTCCTTTCACTGCGACGGGGAGCCTGGGTGTGTGTGATTGACAGGTGAATAGGAGCGGGAGTTTACCCACGCCTTCATTTTCACAGTCCAGATACATAACCTGTTGCCCTCACCTTTTCTCTCCTTCTTTATGCATTTATTGTGTTTCTGTATATTTTTTTTTAATTATTATTTTAACGCTTGTTTCTAAAATTCAGTCAGTCGGCACGTCTTTACTGATTTGTGAAGGTGTCACTCCAGTAAAACTATTGTGACTTCAAAGTGGAGTGAATGGGTGGGGGGTGGGGGGGGTGAAGATATGTGTGAGTGTGTCTTATATCATGCTGCTTCTATTTATATGGATGCCGAGAGAAACGCAATTTCATCTTGCCTGCACTACAGTTGTATGTACAGCAATATGACAATAAAGGTTGATTTGATTTTGATTTGAAAATGTTAATTGCTAAAGTATGGCTGATTCTGGGGACTAGTGCAGCTGTGGTTAATGTTGGTGCCGGGTCTGGACCGGCGCTCGGCCTCTTCCTGCCAGCTTCTGTGTTCTGCTCCGTTTGACCTGCAGAGAACCGACTCAGAGGAGATTCTTCGTTACTTGCTGATGAAATAAGAAGTGAAAAGTTGCGCCAGCATGTCCATGTGGGCCCCACCACAGGTTAAACTGGGCTGTCTTATGGGTCCATGTGTGTTTGCCCACATGGACTTGACCTGTTGACCTGTGTTCAGCAAAAATGAGCTTTTTTTCTTGGAAATTGGTGACTTTTCACCCTAATTTGATAAAAATTTTCTTGAAAATTTGAACCTTTCTCATAAATTTGCAGCTTTGTTTTAATGTAACCTTGCAACTTTTTTCACATGAATATGTAACTTTTTCTTGTAATTTTGGAACTTTCTCATAATTTTGGCACTTTTTTTTTACGGTAATCTTGCAATATTTTCTCCTAAATTTCTTCATTTTTTCTTCATAAATTTGCCATTTTCTTGTAAATTTGTGAGTTTTTCCCATAAATTTGCAACATTTTTCTTGTAAATTTGGAACTTTCTCAAAAATTTTCATCTTTTTTAACTGTAAATTTATAGCTTTTCCTCATGAATTTGGGACTTTTTCCTCATAAATTTTTAATTTATCTACTCATGCATTTACTTTTTTTTGTTAATTTCCAACTTTTTCTAATTTTTTCCCTCATAAAGTTGTGACTTTTTTTCTTGTAAATTTGCTCATTTTTTCTTGTAAGTTTGTAACTCTTTTCAAGTCATTTTACATTTTTTGCTCTTGTAAATTTCCAGCTTTTTTCTCCTAAATTTTCATTTTTCTTATAAATTGGTGACTTTTTTGTAGTATATTGCTATTTTTTTCTAATAAACATTCACATTTATTTTCTCATATAATTGTGACTTTTTGCGTAATTTTGCCGACAGCATCACTGAAACCTGCTCACCCACATTAAACCCAGGTGGGGCCCAGAAGGGTTTAAAGCGAGTCAACAGGTAACGTCCATGTGGGCTTTTCTTTCACTTCCATTGGACGCGATAATTTTACGCTTCTGACGCAGTGACGGAACGCTGAACACGACAAAGCACATCACGCAACATCATGCAGCGCTTCAAGAGTCAATCCCAGCTGAGCGGTTTGTGGGGACGAGGACAACGATGAAGTTGTGTGAGACTCACATTAAAAGCTGGACAACATCATGAGTTGGAGGAAGGAATTAGCAGCAACAACAGGAAGCAGACTGATGCTTTCTGTCATCAGAAAAATAATTATTTTTACTTTACGTTGACCAGCTTTAAAAGCACCGTCCTGATGCCACATCAAGGCTACGTGCTAAAAACTTTGTGTTGCAAAATGGTGTTCGATTTTTTTCCCTTAAATTAATGACACATTTTGGACACTTATGAAATTCTTCATTTATTTCACTAACACCATCATTAGTTAGTTAGTGTGCTTGTTTCTCTCTAGCAGCGAGTTTGTTGGCAGCAGTAGCCTTAACTTATTGTATTAATTACTCAAGCATAATTAAGACTAATAAAAATGTGCTTGAATAAGAAAAATACCAACCAAGAAAGTTGCATGAGTATTTATGCTAATATTTATACCAATTTGTGTGTTTTTCCCTCATTAATTTCCTATTTTTTTTCTTTAAAAATGGGAATTTTGCTCTTATAAATTGTGATGTTTTCTCATAAATTTGTGACTGTTTCTAATAAATGTAGTATTTTTTTTCCTATAAATTTGTAATTTTTATGATGAAATTATGACTTTTTTCCTGTTTTTCAGTTGTAACTGTTTTCTTGTAGATTTCTGCGTTTACTTCCACCATTTTACAGCGTTTCTCTCTTACCAGTGTTAGTCTGAGAAAACTGAAATAAAAAGTAGCCTGGTTTATATTCTCCAATAACCAAATTGATATAAAGAAAGTAATAAATCAAATAATTCATGAGCTATCATTTCAATACTGATAACAGAAAAAAAAAATCACTGTAATCCAACGTAGAACCAAAAGTGTGGTTTAAAACTGCTCACATGTACGATGCAGTGAAACATGCACTTGTCTCCATGTCGGAGAGTCAGTGGAACTGCTTTATGAGCCACTTGTGCTGGATGTTAAGAAACGTGGAATGGAATCAGCCATTCTCACACATCGTATAGCTTTCCAATAAGATAAATCACTAACTTGTTCTCCTAGTACTGAAAGTGTTTTTTGTTTTTCTGACAGCGTAGCATTGTACTGGTATTTGTGAACTATTCAAAGTGAGCTGCACTGTTGCAACCAAACAATGAACATACATGGACAGAAGCCCAGCGTGGTTCACGTCTGTATTCAGAGACGCGACACAGCTGCTTCAGCATTTACAGCAGAATGCCAGTCTGTTGCTGGGATGTTCTGGTTTTTATATCCAGCTTCACACTTTTCCTTTGATGACGGATGTGTGTTTTTGATGTGTGCATCCTCCACTTCTGCCACACATTAACCATGAGCTTAATCAACTATTACCTGTTCTGGTTTTATAGACGGTCTACAGAGAGCCTCCAGTCAACTGTAAAATATTACAGCGATTAACTAAAACAAAGACCAGTGTAAATTGTTTTTCTTTCAATTTCAACAAAACAAAACAAAATTCCAGGAATGAAGCTGAGATTTAAAATAGCCACTCGCCATGAGAAAAGTAAGCCAACACTGTCAGGTTTGTGCGGCGGGATCACAGCCTGTGACTTGCCCTTTCCGTGAACCTCCAACACCGACTTCACCCTCCTGTGCCTGCACCGTGACCCGTTCTTGACCCCGCTGTGACCTCCTAATGCGAGTTGGAAACCTTTCATCAAATATTACCGAGTTAAAACTCCTCCTACCCATAGTGATCTGCTGTCCAGTCAGGCACAGCCCCTGGGCAGGCTCTTCAAAGGGTCATGTGATCGCCGTTTTGATCCAGGTCCGTATCCCCTTTGCGTTTCCTCCTCCTGATTGCTATGGAAACAATTTCCCCTGACCAGTGACCTCTGTCGCACCTGATCTGTGAGCTCATGGCATCTTCTGTCCCTTTGATCATGTTCCGATGAGTCACCCGACTGCGCCCTTACCTTTAGGGCGGTAAGACGGCCAGATATCCAGCAGGAAGACAAACACTGAGTGTGTGGTGTGTGATGTGAAATGACTTTTTATTAGGTGAAATGACTGTGACAGTGATACAGTGCTCTGTAGTGGACCAACAGGTCAATTACATGCTTGATCATGGTAGTGGGTTGGTCAGAGAGCAAAAAAATCCTCTTCTTTAAATATGTGTGCTTCAGTTTAGTGTTGGTTCAATGGGAACAGACCAGTACAGTCACTCCATTCACCTCTTAAAATTCCCGTGTTGCACCGGCAGGACGTTTCAGATTTTCTCCTGCCGCTCAGTGAAGGAAGAATTTCATTTTCTTTGTGCATGCTAAATTTAGGGAAATTTGCCAGAATGCTAAGGGGTTAAAAGAAGAGGTTCAAATCTACAAGAAAAAAAGTTGCAAATTTAAGGGGAAAAGTTCGAAATATTTGAGAAAAAAGTTTTGAAAAATTACAAGAAAAAAGTTGATAATTTTTGAGAAAAAAACGTTAAAAATTTGCAAGAAAAAAAATGCAAATTTAAAGCAAAACTGCAAATATTTGAGAAAAAAGTTAAAGCTTTACAAGAAAAAAAGTTACAAATTTTTGAGAAAAACTTTACAATCTTTTTGAAAAATGTGTCAAATTTAAAAGAAAAGTTTAAAATCTACATAACAAAATTTGCAAATTTAAAGCAACAATTTGCAAATATTTGACAAAAAAGCTACACATATACAAGAAAAAGGTTGCAAATTTAAAGGAAAACATTGCAAATTTTCTTTAGTAAAAAGTTGCAAATTTGCAAGAAAAAAGCTGCATATTTAACCTCTTAAACTTCCGGTGTTCTGCCGGCGGAACATTTCACATTTTCTCCTGCCACTCACTGGAGACAGAATTATATTTTATTTGCGTATGCTAAATTTAGGGCGGTTGACTGGAATGCTAAGGGGTTAATGGAATTAAGTTTTTGCCTGATTTGTCAGACAGCACTTTTTCCCATGCAGCTAATTAAGATTTTGTAGAAAAATCATTGTGGGGCAACACACACACACACACACACACACATATATATCATAATGTGAGCGAACATATTTTGTTTTCAAAAAGAAAAAGCTGAATACAGGGACGTGCACAGACATTTTAGGGGCTGTTGCTGTAAGCTGGAACCAGGACCCCCTCCCAGTCAGACTGCAGTTATACTGGAGTAACTAACACCCTGCCGTAAATCTTCTGATATCAGAAGACTAAGGTTACACTTGATCTTCTAATGCTGGAATCTTTGTGCACGCCTCCATGTTGATTCTAAAGAGTGGGCCCATGCAAGGACTTTGCAGGTCACAAATTTAAGATAAAAAAGTTACAAATCTGTTTGGAAAAGCAGTTCACAAATGCCGGGGTGGGGGCGGGGGTGGGGGGGCATTTCTAAAAATAAATAAATTCAGTAATTAATTCACAAGAATAAAGTCACAAATTTACAAGAGAAAAATACAAATTTACATGAACAAAACTGCATTTAAATTTTTGGGCCTTTCCCCTCAAAAATGTTCTGATTAGTGAAGGTTTTTGCAGTAAATTTGTAACTCTCTTGAACAATTTCATAACTTTTTTCTCTTAAATTTGCAACTTTTCTCTTGCAAATTTGTTTCCTACAAAGCTGCCACTTTTTGTGATAAATTTACCTTTTTTTCCCCCCACACAAATTCACAAGGATTTACTCATAAAAGTCACCTTTTTTCTCTATAAAAAAATGTCTTTTTTCTCAGACATTTTCCACATTCTTTTGTAGAGTTACAGCTATACTCACCAATTTGTGAATGTTTCCTCTTAAAAGTGTTAGAACTGAGGGACCTCGAACCAAATCCATGAGTCATCAAAGTACAGTTTTGTAAAAAAAAGAAACCTACTTGAGTACACGTAAAAACTGCGACTCGTTACTACACTATCCGTGCACTCGCTATGGGAATGGGCACAGGGGGGTGGCAGGTTAACGAGGGGGATTGCATCCATCTCCAGTCACCTGCTGGACATAGTGAAAAGTTTTTGTTGAGCGTTCACACGTCACAAGTCACACACTTATGAGATAAAAAGAAAATTTAGGATAAAAAATTTAGCAAATTTAGAAGAAAAAGATGTAAAATTACTTGAAAAGAGTTATAAATTTACAAGAAAAAAGTCACAGATTTAGAAGAAGCCAGCTTTATTGTCATTCAGTCCATCATGTAGAGTAGAAGGAAACGAGGTTTCGCCGATCTGCAGTGTTGATCACTTGTAGAACCAGAGGGGGCGCTGCCACAAACAACTCCTCCTTCACTCATTCTGTTATGCTGAGCACCAAGCTAGAAGGCAGGAAGTACCATTTTCATATGGTCTCTGGTATGACTCAGCTGGGGGCTTGAACCCATGACCTCCTGGCTGTGAGGCAGATGCTGTATCCACTAGACCACCACACCGATGGAATGGTGAGGAAAAAATTTGAAAAAGTTGCAAATTAACAAAAAAAAAAGGTAGCAAATATATGAGTAAATAAATTGGAAATTTATGGGAAAAACAGTCTCAAATTTATGAGGAAAAGCTGTAAGTTTACAGTAAAAAAAAGTTGAAAATTTTTGAGAAAGTTCCAAATTTACAAGAAAAATGTTGCAAATTTATGAGAAAGTTTAAAACTTTTAAGAAAAATTTATCAAATTAGGGGGAAAAAGTCACAAATTTACAAGAAAATAGCAATTTTATGAGAAAATCAGTTGAAAATAGGTCAGCAGGTAAAGCCCATGTGGGCAAACTCAGTGGACCCATAAGACAGCCCAGACTGAAGCTGTGGTGGGGCCCGCATGGACACGCTGCCTGGGTACGGTCACGCTTTCTGTAGTTTGATCAGAAGTTTCATTCACAATGAAACTGAATTGAATCTGTCCTGTGTGAGATCCAAAAAAATGTGTCTGCGGCAGAATGAAGAGAAAGAATCCATCAGATGACAGGAGATACTTCAGGGTGTCTGCTGCAGATACTCTGTTAAAGACGGCTGAGCGCAGTGCAGTCGCATCCGTGCACACTGTACTGAAAAGGCCCCACTGCCCTACAGAGTGTGACACTTTTCAGCAATGTGGGTGTCAAAAAATAACTTTTATTTTCACAGTAAAATGTTGGTTTATGAAGACAGCCTCGTCTTTTCTCAGAATCACTTGTCACAGCAGACCCAAACCCAGAGGTGAAGCCCACACCTCAATGAAAATCAGAATGATGTGCACGTGATGTGCACTGCGATCACTGATCAGCCTCACAGATCACCATCGCCTCGCCTGGGACGCCCCGCCACACTCTTCTGCAGTCCGACAACCATGTTCAGAGTCTCCTGTTTCACATCTGATATGATTTGGACCTTGATGGAGTGATCTCCTTTTAATATTTTTAAAATTATTTTAATTTCACTTATATCTTGAATCGAAGTATAAAATCTTGTTGACTAATTACTTAGTTTAAATGGTTTACACTCCTTCTTAATTCAGACAAATCAAACATCCATTTAGTGGAAGTTAGAATAACAGCAAACAATTTACACAAAACTCTCACAGCTGGTCTGGACCACTCATAAATGTTGTTAGTAAATGGACTAAATTTCAGTAGACACTGATCATACGTCACGTCACAAATCTGCTACTAACCCTGGATTTACACCGACTCCACATGCAGTCTGTTACGGCTGCGATCCAGACTCTGCTGCAAATAGTTCCCCTCCTGATTCATATTCTGATCTCCACCTGTTCCAGACCACTACGGAACAAATCCAGTCCGTCGGATTTGGATCGCTAATGAAAGGCAACAAGTCTATTTTTGACGGATGCTGCATCCAGTCCTCAAGGAAATGTCGCGGAATGTCACGGTATTTACTGTAATAGCCCTTTGTTAATTTAAAACAATTTAAGGATTGTCCGTTATTTTCTGAGGTCTGCTCCTCCACCACTGTATCAGAGAAGATAAAAACCTGACTTAACATTCAAACTTGTATAACCTAAGCAGGGCCGCTCGCAGAGATAGCAAAAAAACGTGACGACCTAGTAGTATTGAATGCAAAAGACGCAACAGACTTAAACAAATGGTCCCCTCCAGTATACAACTAGGACAATATCAGTCGTTATGGAGAGTGACAATATGTATGGGTACATATTCATACTATGTAGGATAACTAAGTAGACGGTTATGCTGTTTATTCCATCTTGCTACAATGCTCCGCACTTTGTATATATATTTATATATGTATGTGTACGTATGTATATCCACTGCTCTTATTTATATTTTTCGTATCTTCTTAATTATTGCTCTGAGTGTTGCTATCTCTGTGCTGTTGCAATCCTGGAATTTCCCCATTGTGGGACTAATAAAGGCTTATCTTATCTCTTATCTCTTAAACACTTCATAGAATTAAAATTAACAGACTACTTAGATATTATCGGAGCACAAAAATCCAGGTGGAGAGCCTCTACATCACACTTCTCTGTTCTGATCACATGATCATGATCAGTTCACCTTGGTCTCTCTCTGGTCTTTCTCAAGATCTTGCGTTATTTTGTTTAATTCTTGTGTGATCTTGTCCATGCCGCTGCAAAACACAAGTGGCACTGGTAGGGACAGATGCAGGGGTCCATCCGTACTGAATCTGCAACACACTGCATCCGGAGTCGGTGTGAATCCTGGGTAACGGTTTGTGCATGAGGCCCATTCTCTTATGAAGCAAGATTCAACGGTCACAATTAATGGTCAAAACAGAAATGAAGAATTGTTTTTTGGGTTTTTTTTGCTCAGAGTTTTGGGGAAAAAAAAAAACAGGAATTAAGTTTCCAAATTTTCCTAACAGAGATGGAAATTCTAAGGAAAAACGTACAAAATTACAAGAAAAAAAGGTCATAAATAAATAATATCCTTCCTCTTTTCCTCAAATAAATTTGAGGAAAAGAGGAAGGATAACTAAGTAGACAGTTATGCTGTTTCATTCCGTCTAGCTACAATGCTCCGCATCGTGTGTCTATATATTTATGTTTATATTTACATATGTATTCTAGCTGCTCTTGTTTTTTCTTGCCTTCTGATTGTTGCTCTGAGTGTTGCTATCCCTGTGCTGTTGCAATCCTGGGATTCCCCCATTGTGGGATTAATAAAGGCTTATCTTATCTTATCTTATCTTATCTTAAGAGTCATATTTGTACTGTGTGTGAGTGTGTGTGTGTGTGTGTGTGTGTGTGTGTGTGTGTGTGTCTGTGTGTGTGTGTGTGTGTGTGTAATTCCAAATTTTCTAAGGAAAAACAATCAGTGGGAAGACATAAGGGAGTTAAATTACTGAAGCAAAGTCGAAAGTTGGAAGAAAAAAAGTGACTTTATAACACACAAGTCAGAGATTGAAGCGGGGAAAAGCCGAGTGCTGACACCTACTGTAATAATAGAAGAAGGCCCAACAGTTGTTTTTGTCCCGCGGCGCAGCTCAGCCAAAGAAAGCAAACAGGCTGTTGCCTGAGCAACAAAGGCCCGAATATCTGCACGCCCACGGCTGGATGTTAAATTCTCTATTCTTATTTGATTCAGTGTCTTTTGGAGAAAATCTAAAATAGGCACCAGCAACATATTGTCTTCTAAGTTCAAAATCATAAACGAGGTACAAATCTGCTTCCATAATTTACCCCAGACGTGCAGGAAACACGACCTGCAAGTGCATGAGCGGTCTCCGCCTATCCCCCGTTTCTTTAGGGCTATAAGCACAAAAAAGACAGAAACAGAAAGAAAAGCCTGAAATTTTTCTCCTTCTCTTGCTCATTTGCTGTTTCTCACTCAATACACACAGATGTACACACACACACACACACACACACACACACACACACACACACACACACACACACACACACATGCGTTGCTACGGTTGAGTGTGTTTGTATAGCCCTATGTACATACATGTGCGTATGTGCATGTTGGCCGAAAGGGCGGCGTCTGTCAGACGGGATTAGATGTCACCATGGCATTGCTGTGTGTGGGTGCATATGTCCGTCACAGTGACATCATCGCGTGATGCTCCTCCCGTCGCCAACCCGTCTCTACGGGAAAACGTCAAACGAGCAGACCAATCAGGTGGCCCAAATTTTTGTGTATTGATTATGAAACTTCAGTTTCTTCATTCTTTTTTTTTTTTTGGTGGTGGGGGTTGGGAGGCGTCCAGGCTCCTCCCACTCATCCAGTACTCATTAGGCCCTTTACCTTGTCCCAATATTGCCCCCTGCTGTCTGCTCTGCTCCACACACGTGTCCTTCCTCCCATTTGCTTTTGTTCCCTTTTTGATGGGCGCTTTTTTGATTACCGTTTACCTTCTTACACAGTTTCCTCTTCTCCTTCTTTTTTTAACATTTTCTTTTTCCTCACTGACTCCCGTTCTTGTCTTTCCACTCGCTCAGCAGTTTCTCCTCATGTCTCTTTGTCCACCGTCCTCTCACCTTTATTTGGAGGCTCTGACTCTACCCGCTCCATGTGGGGGTCATGGGGAGGTCAGAGTTTGGATGGAGTTCCTTTTGTCTCCCCTCAGCCAATGATGGATCACTTCCTATTTACACTGGCGAGAAAAATGAACTCTGTGCATGTGTGTGTGTGTGTGTGTGTGTCCGTCTATGCGGTACTGAATTTTGTGGCTGCACAAGATCCAAGCAAATGAGTCTGTAAAATATGATACAGACTGATAAAATAGGGAAAAATGAGAAAAGAAAAAAATAGACCTTTTTTTTTTAAATGTCTTTATTTATTCCTCTTGAAAGCACAAAGAGAGAAGCTTCAGCCAATGAAAGCTGCTATATAAATGCTATTTATTCTTATTTTTATTTGTATTACTACTTCTGCACACATAAACCTGATACATAAAACTAGATCTAATATTTAAAATAATCTAATTTTTTTAGATGGTGTGTTTTTTAATGAACAAACAGAGGAAAATCTAAAAAATTTCAGAGCCAAACAAAACTACAACTCAATTGAACCTAATAAGACGGAGAGCAATGATTGCATGAAATCAAGAAGGAAACCTCAGAAGTAGGTGATTAAAATTCTTATTTTCATGAGGTTCCAGTAATCCAGCTGATTATTTACTGTGCCTTTGCTCTTTAATTTAACTTACTCCAAGCATGTCAAATTTTGGAAATTGTCTCAGGTAAATATGTATTTTTTAAAGATTACACAAATTCTTCATAGAGCTCATTTAAATTTCCTACCCTGTATTTTCCCTTCATTATACAAACCTTAAAACTTTAAAAAGTTAGTGTTTTTTAAAGAAAAGAATAAAGGTACCAGCTTCAAAATCATGTCCAAACAAGTGGTGTATGTTTAGTGTCAATTATAATATAATATGACTGTACTAATAACGGTGTGGCCTTTTGTTCAAGTGTGGACACAAAATAAAATAATGAAATAACACAGTAATGGTGCTAGTAGACAAAGCAGACAGTGGGGTTCAGTAAAGACAGTAGTACATGTGACTATATGTACACTGATTTATGATTTTATGTGTGCTCGCGCGTGTGTGTGTGTGTGCGTGTGTGCGTGTGTGTGTGTGTGTGTGTGAAGACCGCCATTGCCCTCTTGATGACCCGGCTGACAGTTCAAGTTCAGTTCATGAGGTCACACCATGCCATCTTTGTGTGCTTATTGCCAAAACCCCCCCAAAACAATAACCACTTCGAAAGGCACACACACACACACACACACACACACACACACACACACACACACACACTCACACACCAGAGGCAGAGTGATAAGTGACGCATCCATTTACGGCGTGTGAGACATCCGAACGATGCCGACGGCCTCATGACCGAGACGAATGTGAAGAACAGACGGTTAAAAGTGTAAATGGAAATACCCACAAAAAAGGACAAATCGTGTAAATTCTAAACATTAAAGTAATTTGTTCAAACTAACAGGAATTGATGCTAAGATTTCCTGAAAAGCCCAAGGAAGAGCATGCACGTTGCCCAAATTAAACTCATTTAATTTGTCTCGCTGGTGTTTTGGGACGGTGAAGGGCCGTCCACACCAAGCACAGTAAAGACACTGGTAACTATGAAATTACTGTTCTAAAAATCGTCCAGATGGTTATGGCTGTAGTGCGGACTCTGCCCTCCACTTGAGCTAGAACAGTTTTTTAAAACTATGAATGACTTTATTTTGAACATGAGTAGAAAAGATGAATAAAAAATATCAACTGCGAACAAAACAAAAAGAAAAAAACAATATTTTCTTAACATGTCCATGAAGGAGTAGGAAGAGGAATAAGCTCGTTAAAGATCCAACCCTTTCTCCACTGCTTAGTCATCATTAATCATCAGCTGACTTCATGCTTGTACATTATTTACACTATTCCAGAAAATACACATATACAGTACAAACATACACGGTGTACATGTATATCAGCCATTAAATAAATAAATGATGTGAACAAGTAAATAATTCATGAGAGCCCTTCTTCCTGTCCATTCCTTGTGAAGACCAGATTTTTGTGCCTCTTTTGGAACCCGGTCCGGTTTGCTTCAGTCCCACACTCTCACTCCACATCTAGAAATGCAACAACTGTTCAGAATTTAACTCCCCACTTCAGTTATGTCCCCCATCCCTATTAAAAACAGTTTTTGAATATTACCAGGGATTTGCTCATGTATAATTTTATAGTTATTGTCTTTATCAAGCTTGGTGTTGTCAGCCTTGTATAATAACATCTATAAACTATTATAAAATGTATTCCAAAAGCAGGATATTGTTGTGTACCACATGAGCTGTATACAGTAGTTTATATTAAATAACACTGTCTTAGAGCTGTTTAACAATGATGATTTAGAAGTGACTTCACCAATATTATTGTTAAATTAAAATATGGTTTTCATCATCTAGTAATATTAAGTATTGAAGAATAAAATAAAGGAAATGGTAAAATCTAATTAAATGATCACACTGGCTAATGAAAAATTATACAAATGGTTAATTCTTATTTTGTTTTATGGTTTGCTGAAATTACTTCATTAGACAATTGTTTCAAATAATGCCCTCCTTATATTTATTTATATGTTCACAGATTATTCTTAGAAAACAAAAGAACCACAATTACGTTGGTCTCCCTTGTGTATTTGAAGCTGTTATGATAGTATGTTTATGCCCCATTAGGCTGCGGCTGAAATATAACCAGAATTAAAATGATCCATGAATCGCTGTTGATGAAATGGCTTAAAATTAAAGAGCTAAAAATTAACACTTTATCATGTTGTTGTAAAACAATAACCTTGATCAACAGTCACCTTAGAGTTGACTCGTTTTATGCTGTTCTTAACATAATCAGTGTGGCATTTCTATTCACATCTTTGCCTTTTATATAAATCAAAGATATTCTACATTTTCCACGTATGGTTTTACATTATAAGGTGAGTACTTACAGTACTCACTATATTGCAGTATATGGTGAGCACTTTATTTTCATATGAGGCAGGTTTGATGTTGGTGCCATTTCAGCCGTTAAAAAATTGATAATCTCATCTTGATAGCAATTGCTTGAGAAACGATAATCAACAGAAACAGAAACATTTGATGTTAAACAATTAAGTGACGACACCAGCATCAGCTGATACAACATTTACTGCTGCATTTATTTATTCTAATTTCCATCATTCCTTCATTGGAATTCAATATGCAACACTGAAAGGACGGAAAAACACAGATTTAATATTTAATGTTCAGTTTATGTCCGAATGGCAGGCAAACAATCACCCCCCCCCCCGCGCGCGTCTGCGCCTGTGTGATAGCCTCTGTTCTGCACGCGCACAGCAGCACATCCACGAATTCAACACCGATTTTCAAAGCACCTGAAAGCAGTTATTTCCTGCGGTGAGGAAGCGGGGTGCGTGTGCGTGTGCACGGGGGACGACGGACAGATGAAAACAAATGAAGGTGTCATGAACAGGAAGAGAGAGAGGAAGGAGGAAAGCAACAATAAAGACCAGATGACGTATGGCGAGAACAACAGAGAGAGCGCGAGACGGAAGGGGTTAAATGCAGTTCAAGGGTTCGGTTTCTGTTCACGCGCACGCACACACGCACACACTAGCGCGCCGTGGCGCTCCTGTAGTCTCCTGTCAGGTGGGCGGCTGATGGAGAACAATCAGTATCCACACATGTATGCGTGCGTGCGCGTGAAAGAGGCTCCCTCCCAAAAAGTGAGGCGTGCAGAGCAGAGTGCACGTGTGGCACGTCTGGGTGCTGTACGCGTCAGAATGTTCACACGTTCACGAAGGCCATGGTGGAGATTAGTTTTATGTGCGTGCGTGTGTGCGTGTGTGAATAAACACTTTAACCCTGGGAGGTTGCCAGTCTGGCTGCTTGGGCACTTTATTCTCATAATGAGAACTAACCATGAATTTGTGTGCTCATGCAAGGCCCTCTGTGTGCGTGTGTGTGCGTGCGTGCGTGCGCGCGCGCTACAATAGGCGCTCCATCTGTTGGCGTGACTTTGTTACAAATTTTGTGTCACCCGCCCCAGTGGAGGTGAGGCGCATACCCACACACGCGCACACACGCACGCACACGCACACACAGATAGAGCCGTATGGTAATGTGAACTCGGTTTCACCCGCAAATGCAGCGTGTGACCTGACCGTGTTCTCCGCCTCACGTCGCTTTCTCCCTCCCTGGAACCCGGGATCTTCTGCGGCTTCTCCCCCCCCCCCCCCCCCTTCGTTCTCCTCGCTGCATCCTGTGAAACAGCTTTAACGCCACTCGCATCTATTTTTTGACAAAAGAAAGATCATTTTTTGTTTTGATCATCTTGTTCCACTTCCTGTAAGACGGCCATGGAATTTATGCTTTAATAATATTCAGTGATTTGAAACTGAAACGTATTCAGTAATTTGAATTCCTGAAAAACAGGCCAGGTTTACTGGATCGTCATCTTTGATCGATTCCGTGGTCTTCATGGTTGTTAATTCCAAGCTAACTTCCAGCTCTGATTTAAATGGACCAACCAAACACAGAAGCGACCTGCTTTCTGGGGTTCCGCTTATTCAAATTAGGCTTTGACAAGGGATGGCCAAATAATGACTCCAATCAGGTTTTTCAGTGCCAGTCCCAAGGTCAACCTATGTGCCAAGTTTGGTGACCATAGCCTCCTTCCCTGTTCAGTTCGCACACGGACAAAGCCGGATAGCCGGCCAGCCACAGACAGCACCAACTGCTCTATCGTATAAATACTAGATTTACAGAAATGTTTGTGAACTTTTGTTATAATTATTTTTTTCTATATAAAATAATGGCTTTTAACCTCTTAAAAGTCTGCAGTTGTGCCCCAGGCCTTTTCAAATTTTCTACTGCCACTCAGTGACAAAAGAATTTGACTTACTTTGCGTATGCTATCTTTAGGCATTTTTAGGACAGCTGGGTGGAATGCTAGGAGGTTAAACCTAAATATAAAAAGGATCATTGACTACACTTTTTCCACATTTTTCAACTCAAATATGTCTCAATGAAATGTCTGTGACATATTTTATGAAATGTCACTTTAAAAATCTCTCAAATTGCATCATACACCAGTTAGTTCCAACTGAGCACATTTGCTGATATAAGACTTCAGAGTATTCTGATTTTTAACAAATAAGACTTATAACATTCTGTTATGTGCAACAAGTAACTGATCCTTCAGTCAAAAATACTCAGAATTTCTAACAGAAATGTTAAACTTCTAATGAAAGTTCTCCTGTTATGTGCAATAAGTCACTGAGTCCTTCAGTCCAAAACCCAGAACATTTTGCTGTATCAAAATCACATTGACCTTTTATAGACAAATGTGCAGTTACCGTTATAAATGATTCAGTGGCAATGGATGTCCACGCATCACTCGTGATAGCAATCCTGCCCGCTGTCCTCAGTGACTGCATGACTTCAGCTTTGGTCTCATTGTAGAGAGTGGGGACCTCTAACCAAGTCAGCACTCCAAGTGGACCCTGGCATCCAATCTATACATGTACAAGTACATTTTCAATCCAGTGATTTACAAACAGATTCATAATTTTCTAAAGCCTCTTTCAGAACATTATACCTGTTCTGTGGATTTTCATCTGGGGCAGCCAGCGGTGACAAGCAGCAGCAATAGAGAAGAAAAGTCTTTTGAAAGCAGAAGCCTTCTCCAGGTCAGCTTAATTGTCATCTTACATACACTACTCACAAAAAGTTAGGGATATTTGGCTTTCAGGTGAAATTTCATGATGCTGTAGATAATGTGAAAATGAGTTCATCTCACGAGTCAGGTTTATTCACATCATCCGACATCATCAAAAGCAGAAAAAGGAAGAAACCCAGACATTCGTCCTTTTAATACCTCAGGACTTCAAAGCACACAGTCATATTATATTTAGTCCCAAATAACAATACATCTTCCTTCAGATCTTAACACCTCCACCCCCAGCCTCTGGCAGCCAGGAAAATCCCCCCAGGCCGTCTCTCTGCATACCAAAGACTAGACTTTCACATCCTCCTGTTATCTCCAGAGAGGTTCAGTCCTTTGTTCAATCTAAGATGTGAAGCCTAAAGTGGTATACATATGAAGCATGAAGTGATATACATAAGTGCACATAAATGTGTCCCACAATGCACCTAAAATGCACTATAACCTTTGTTGTGGTATACCCACCACTGTTGCTGGCTTTTGTTTCAATAAATTGTTTGAGATGAGGAAATCACCATTGCATGCTTCTACTTAATTGCCCTACTTTCACGATATAGTATCACTGTAGCGTGAACTTTTTACATTTTCCATAAATTTTACTCGAAAGTCAAATATCCCTAACTTTTTGTGAGTCGTGTATATATATATTTTTTAAACTTGCTGGTGACAGGGAGAAGTCTTTCCAACAGCTTTACATAAAATATTAGTGTTGTACTTCGGCTCTATCACATCATAACGCGAAAGCCCTGGTTCTTGAGGAAGAAATACGGGCGTAAATCCTTGACAATAAAAGCAGCAATAGATTTTGTAATTCGCTTTGCCCTTTCTGAGCTGTGTGGAAGTTTTGACATTGCTTAAGCAATGGTCCTCTGGTGGGCAGAGGTAGCTACAACTGATTTTTTTTCCTCTCCTGCCACTGGCTGGAAATGTGCAACATGGATTTGCATGTTTGTAGTGTTTCCAAAATATTTTGGTTTAGTCTGACAGAGCTTACATACGGTGTGGGTTTTGTCCAAGTCTTTCTTTTGTCTTCATGAAAACTGAAGTTCTGATATGTTGCTTTTCACGAAGAAGGCACCATCATTTTGTTTCTTTTGTGTCATGCCATAAAGAGTCCGGGCAGGTTCCAGCAGCCAATTTTTTCATTCCAGCAAGCTGACTTTTTATTCTAGCCACCGACTTTTTCATTCTGGCCAAATTAGTTATATATTTAGTAATCAGAATCTTACTGTATATATATATATATACACTGTATATACACATCGTGGTGTGGTGCTTTCTAAGCACAGGGTGCTTAGTATGTAGTGCTGTAGCATAGTGTTGTGTCTGCCTGCTTCTGCATGTCTCTCGCTTCCAGCTGCAGCCACCATCTAGCTCCTTGGAGTGAAAAGGAGGCCAAGTGCGTAAGTCCTCTCTGATGGTTTTACATCTCTATGCATCAAGACTGTCACGTAGCCTTCCAGCGGTACACCACGTTAACTGGATCCTTGCGGTTCCAGGACAGAACAGTGAGGGATCTCGGAGCAGGTTGGAGCCCCAGAGGTACAGTGTGCAGGCCCACCAGCGTGAGGATATGCCCTAACACTTACCAATCCAACCACCTGCTGCCTTGTAGGTTGTGCCTTCGTAGGCAAAGGCTAGGAGAAGGTAACTCCGAAATCAAATCCACCTGCTGCCTTGTAGGTTGTGCCTCTTTAGGCAAAGGCCAGGAGTAGGTAACTCCGAATTCAAATCCATCTGCTGCCTTGCAGATTTGTCTCCACATCGGAGAAAGGCTGCATCCATGCATGCCGCTCATCTTGTGGCAACCTTTGCACCAGGTGGCATATGACATGCATTGGACGAGAAAGTGGGACTGGGAGTGCACAAACCTCTCTCACTTAAATCCATTCATGTGCAGGTCATCTTGCGAATCACATCACATCTATTACATCAAGTCCTGGGGCGACAGGCACGTGGCGACGGGAACAGGCACAGGATGATGCTGGAAGTTCTTAGCTACAAACCTGCACTCAGGCGGCTCATGTGTGACGGTCGTTTGTCGTATACTGGGGTAGATGCGGCACTCGTATCCTGCATGAGTGACAGAGCAGCCTTCTTCAGGGACAGCACTGCTCTCCCCAGATCGGGAAGGGTACTGAAAAGGGATCCTAAACATTGCCTACTCCACTAAGAACCTGCTAGGCAGCTGCACCTGACTGGTCATCCAATACTGCGGCCGAAGACCAACACGAAAACACCAAATGATCTTTGCCTCATGGAATGTTAGAACCCTTCTAGACTGCGACAACAGACCAGCGTGCCGTACTGCAATACTGGCAAAGATGCTGGGGCAGTACAGCATTGATATTGCAGCCCTCAGTGAAACCAGACTCGCTGGTGAATCTAGTCTGGAGGAGGTTGGTACAGGTTACACCTTCTACTGGAGAGGCAAGCCAGAGGGAGAACCCAGAATTGCAGGTGTGGGCTTTGTAATACGAACATCTATTGCTCAGAAGCTCGACAGACTACCTACTGCCATCAGCGACAGAATTATGTGCATGCGTATTGGTCTCCATAAGGGACGCCACTTGACCATTCTCAGTGTATATGCTCCCACCATGACATACAGCGATGAGGAGAAGGAAGCTTTCTACAGTGACTTTGACCAAGCCATCAGGTCAACTCCCTCTAGCGATAAGCTCGTAGTCCTTGGAGACTTCAACACCCGGATAGGCTGTGACAATGACGCCTGGAAAGGTGTTATTGGCAAACATGGTATAGGGAAGCTCAACTCAAATGGCCAGCTCCTTTTGGAAAAGTGCAGTGAGCACCAACTCACAATCACTAACACCCTCTTCCAGCAAGCCAACAAGTATAAGACAACCTGGATGCACCCTCGCTCAAAGCTGTGGCATCTCATAGACTACATCATCATCAGACAGAGAGATGCCAGAGATGTCAAGCTTACCAGAGCCATGCATGGAGCCGAATGCTGGTCTGACCACAGGCTGGTCAGAAGCAAGATGGCACTCCACATCAGGCCCAAGATACAAACCAGGAGAGTAAAACCACCAGCCAAACTTCAAGTCTCCTGCATTAAGGACTCCCATATCCAAGAGGATCTGCAGAGGAAACTTCAGGAAACCAACATACCTGAAAATTTCGAGGATATGGAGGTCGAGGCAGCCTGGAAGCAGTTCAAGGATGCCACCTACTCTGCTAGTGCAGATGTCCTTGAATTCGTCAAACACAAACACCAGGATTGGTTTGATGAAAAGGACCTGGAAATCTCACAGCTTCTGCACACGATGCACAAAGCTCACAGGAGCTACATTGATGACAAATCATCACCAGCCAAAAGATCGACCTACTTGAATGCAAGGCACACCTTGCAGAGAAAACTCCGCCAGATGAAGGAGTCATGGTGGGACAGTAAAGCCATAGAGCTTCAGGAAGTGGCTGATAAGCATAACAGTAAGCTCTTCCATGAAGGGCTGAGGGTGGTGTATGGTCCTAAATCCACTGGTAGTGCACCCATCCGATTGTCTGACGGAAATAACCTCCATACTGACAAATCGGAAATACTACAACGCTGGGCTGAACACTTCAACACCCTGCTCAATAGGCCATCATCAATGTGTGAGGAAACCCTGGATGCCATCCCCCAGAGGCAGATACTGGCCGAGCTGGACCTCCCTCCTTCACTGGATGAAGTCAAGCTTGCCATAAAACAGACATCTGCGGGAAAGTCTCCAGGTGCCGATGGCATCCCTGCTGAGATTTTCAAAAACGGTGGCGTGCATCTGCAGAACAAACTCCTACAGTTATTTATACTCATCTGGCAGCATGGCACAGTCCCACAAGAGTTTAAGGATGCTTCTGTTGTACATCTCTACAAGCGTAAAGGAGACCACTCTGTCTGTGATAACCACAGAGGTACAGTGATCCCTCGCTACTTCGCGCTTCACCTTTCGCGCCCTCAGTGCATCGCGGATTTTTCAAAAATATTCATCAAAAATTCAAAATTGAGAAATAACGGGCGGGCGCTAGCAGAAGGCAGGGAGACTACATTAGACCATCAGGTATCAACACGGAGAGCCCGCACAACTCAAAAAATCCACCTCTCTGTTTGCTGTTCTCGGCTCGGAAATCTCGCAAGCTGATTGGCCGAGACGTTTCACCCCGCAAGCTGATTGGCCGAGACGTTTCACCCACCTCCTCTCCCTGCCGAGCGCCCATGAAGGAAGGAAGACCGCATTCATTGCTCTTTATCGCTCGTGTTACGTAGTCTCGCAGCGTGGAACTTTTTGCTGTTCTCTTGTGCCATTTTGTGCGAAATAGTCTTCCCGTCGAGCCACTACGCCGCCTCCTGCAGCTTCTCCAGCTGCCCTCGATGATCCTGCACTTCTAGCACCTGACGATGAGGCGTCACCTGATGAGCAGTAAAGCTCTCATTAACCTGTGAAGTAAATCATCTTCATCTTGAGTTACGTATCTTGTTATAAGAATAAAAGAGTTCTAAAAACATATTTATGTACACTTTATTTACATCTACGTATGTATGTACATGTACACACACACACACACGTATCATATGAGAGAGAGAGAGTGAGAGAATGAACGTACATATTATTTATGGATGACGTCATTAGGGGTGACGCTACTTCGCGGTTTTTCACTTTTCACGGTCGGTTCTGGAACCCATTAACCGCGATAAGTGAGGGATCACTGTATTTCCCTCCTGTCAGTTGCCGGGAAAATACTAGCACGCATTGTCCTCAACAGGATGATATGCTGTCTCACTGCTACGATCTACCCAGAATCTCAATGTGGATTCAGACCTGGAAGAGGTACAGTGGACATGATCTTCGCAATGCGACAGATACAGGAGAAATGTAGGGAACAGAACATGGACTTCTACATGGTGTTTGTCGATCTCACCAAAGCATTCAACACGGTAAATAGACCTGGCCTGTGGAAGATACTTCACAAAGTTGGTTGCCCTGATAAGTTCATTTCCACCATAACGTCTTTCCATGAGGGAATGCAAGCAAAAGTCCAAGGGAATGGAGATACCTCTGACCCATTTCCAGTGACAAATGGTACCAAGCAAGGCTGTGTCCTGTCCCCAACACTCTTCTCCATTGCCTTTTCTTTCATGCTCATGGAGGCTTTTCGTGACCTGGGTAAAGGAGTGCACATTCAGTTTAGAACAGATGGTGGCCTATTCGATCTGAGACGTTTACAAGCTCGGACGAAGACCATGTCAATGCTAGTCAGAGACCTTCTGTTCGCTGATGACTGTGCCTTAGTTGCACACACACTGGAAGATATTCAGCTCATCACTGACAAATTTGCCACGGCATCAGAGAAATATGGTTTTACCATCAGTATTAAGAAGACGGAGATTATGTACCAGCCAGCCCCCGGAAAATGCCATGCTCACCCTGTGGTAACTATCAACAACAGCCTGCTCAAGTCCGTAGAGAAGTTTTGTTACCTCGGAAGCACCCTGTCTTACTCTGCAACCCTTGACGAAGAGATCAACCAGCGATTAGCCAAGGCAAGTGGTTCCTTTGGCATGCTTAGAAGGAGGTTGTGGGATGAACGTGGTATCAAGCTCCACACCAAGGTTAAAGTGTTCAAGGCTGTCGTTCTTGCCTCCCTCCTGTATGGTTGTGAGATGTGGACACCATATCGCCGACATATCAAGCTTCTTGAAAAGTTCCAACAGCGATGCCTGAGATCCATATGCGGTATCAAGTGGCAGGATAGAGTGACCAATACAGAGGTATTGGACAAATGCAAGTTACCCAGCATTGAAAGCCTGATTATCAAGGCCCAGCTGCGTTGGACTGGACATCTGGCTAGGATGGAGACCATTAGGATCCCAAAGGTAATGTTCTTCAGCCAACTGCAGCAAGGAAAGAGGTCAGTCGGCAGACCCCGTCTCCGTTACAAAGACATCTTCAAAGCTACCCTTAAATCCTGTGACATGGATATCAACTCTTGGCAACATAATGCCCAAGATCGACTCGCGTGGCACCATCTGTGTATGCAGGGCGTCAAGCAGTTTGAACAGTCCAGGACCACACACTTAATCGAGAAGAGAGCTCGAAGGAAGGCTTCAGCTATGCCATCTTCCAGCAGTAATACAACTCTCATCTGCAGTGTCTGCAACAGAGTTTGTTTGTCCAAGATTGGACTCATCTCCCACCAGAAGACACACCGGTGAACTACACTTCGCAAGATACTCATGCATCGCTAGCGATGCGAGACTCCATCATCATCATCATATACACCATCAGTTTTGTCCAGGCCTGTTTCATGAGTTTGTTTTTTAAAATAATTCTGTTGAACCACAGTTCAAAGTACTATCTGATTTTCATTGGTTAATTTTCATAGAATTTTTATTTATTACCACTTTTGTCAGATTCAAGTTATTTCTGTGACCATTGTGGGTTATTCTTTCATTAACAGAGGGGTACCAACAATTTTGTCCACGTCTGTACGTCTGTGTGTGTGTGTGTGTGTGTGTGTGTGTGTGTGTGTGAGGACAAAAATATCCTCTACCCAGATCTAGCTCAAGAATCAGCTCAATAATCTATGCAGCTCCGTTCTTTGTCTTCCGCTGCCAGGAACTCCTGACCTTGTTAACCCGGGCGACGTCCGAGCCGCTATGAGTTGCTTTCTGACTGACCATTCATGAAACTGCTTGCAAAGTATTTGAGTACCGCTATCTTTTGGTAGACTAGTGGCACATTCTTGGCAGATAGAGGTAATATCTGTCATAAGCCTCCCCGTGCACTTTTATGCAGCGCAGGGAGGAGGGGAAGGATGAATGGATCTACATGCAAGATTCACCACAGCACATTTATTAAACATAAAGATTGATGACAACAGTTCCCAAAAAGACGAAGACTTACAAAAATAAACAGAAACACTTACAGTTGGTGTTCGGGGCCGACATCACCCAGCGAATGCACGGAAAGGAGACATATTAACCATGGTTGCACCCCAGGGCCGATATTGCTTCAAGGGGTGCAACAGAACCGCGGCTGTGTGGAATGGCAAACACGTCATGATAGTGTGGGAAAAATTTGCAGGCTGACAACATGGCAGATGATGCAAACAAAACATGAACAGCTTGGGGTAGACCTTGAGTTCTCCAGGATGCTCTACTGTAGCTGGAGAGGAAACTGGGCTACACTAAACAGTTCGTACTCACGGCACAGGAGCAGTCCAAAAAGTCCAAGTCACCGGCGAACATACACAAACACAGCTACACTGAGGGGAATGGCGACAGTGTAGCTTTCCCTCAATAGACAGTACTACCATGCGGTGATTAAAGTCCGCATGGCGATGCACAATGGTCCAACAGTGTTTGACTGGCAAGAGCTGCCTAAGTACAAACATTGCTGGAATGACAAATTGGACACACCTGGGTGAGGCGCGGGAAAAATAATTACCGGGGCGAATCAGCTGTCTGTCAAAGAGAGAGGGGGCATGGTCAGATAGGCAAATGTTAGACAGCACCCACCAGAAAGTGGGTCAAAAGAGGCTGCCGGACAACTGCCGGCCAGAGCAGTGGCTACAGGCATGGAAAAGAAAAAGAACACAGACATAAAAACAACCAGAACTCAAAAGGTAACAATACATAAACCCCGGTGCCCGAGCCACAGAGAACGGTCAGAACCGAGCCTACAGGAAAACACCGGCTCGGTTTGTGACAATATCAGTGGCAAGGACAGGCCAAGACAAATTGACTCCAGTATCTGTTGCAGTGACTGACCAGATGAAAGGTTTGTTTACCTCTGCTCTTTGTGGCATGTCACGATGCACCGACTGGCAAAAGTCCACCACAGACCTTGCGACAGATATTGTTTTTAGTTCTGCCAGGATGCCCAGTTTCACCCTTCACACCCTTGGAAGGGTGGGGTTGCCGGTTGAGTCGCTGACGGCCCGACCCATGAGACAGGTAGTATCGGTTTTCATGGTTATCCGGTAGCAAGCAAAGCAATGCCTGACCTGACATCTGTAATTAATATTCACTCAATCAAATACATCTTAGTGCCATTTACTCCCTTTTATATTTGTCAAAGTCTAACATGTGATTGCCTACATATAGGCTACACCTCTTTGTATTCCACTTTCAAACACAGCCTACATTTGGGCCTGGAAAGCCTGATTGGGATACTTGTTTCAGACAGGAATACTTGGTTCTACGGGCAATGCAGTAGTCTCTATAAATGCAAGAAATCTCTGTCTGGGTGTCTGTCTGCTCCACGCATCTCTCTTGAACTGTTCCTCAGACTGACCTCAGATTTGATACGTGCTGTGCTGAGGTTATGAGGGTGTGCATCCCTGAATTTCCATCTCCCTGAATATGCGGAAGTTCAGGAGGGGAAATCTTTAATGAACGTCCATAGGGTAGCTATAGGTGTTCATAGCTATGACATCATAGACACACAGATGTTGCCATGGTTACTGTTGCCAGGCTGACACATCATCAAAGATCAAAGGCAGGCATCACTGAACGAGTGGTGACTTCAAAGATCAAAGGCATGTTTCACCATGGTTACTGTTGCCATGGTAACCATGTCAAAGATCAAAGGCAGGCATCACCATGGTTACTGTTGCCATGGTAACAGTAACTTTCTATGGGCATGCAGAAATGCTTGCTTATACTTGGTTTCTACAGGCATGCACAGGTGTGCACTAGTTGGTATAAATTGTTTTTGAATATATGGCTATGTTGGCACATTACATAAACACTGTGCCACCCTAGACTCCACGGGGTATTGACCATCCATGGGTGAGGGTCCTTGACCACTAGTCCCTAGGGTGGCATAGTGCATAGTTTGGTAGCCATGGACCGCTATGTTTAGCCTCATTGGTACAAACTGTATTAGAAAATATGGGTATGTTGGCACATTTCATAAACACTGTGCCACCCTAGACTCCATGGGGTATTTACCATCCATGGGTAAGGGTCCTTGACCACTAGTCCCAAGGGTGGCACAGCGCATAATTTGGTAGCCGTGGACCACTCATTTTAGCCTCTTTGGTATAAATTGCATTTAAATATACAGTGGGGCAAAAAAGTATTTAGTCAGCCACCAATTGTGCAAATTCTCCCACTTAAAAGATGAGAGAGTTCTCCAATATTTATCATAGGTATACCTCAACTATGAGAGACAAAATGAGAAAAAAAAATCCAGAAAATCACATTGAAGGATTTTTAATGAATTAATTGGTAAATTCCTTGGTAAAATAAGTATTTGGTCACCTACAAACAAACAAGATTTCTGGCTCTCACAGACCTGTAACTTCTTCTTTAAGATGCTCCTCTGTCCTCCACTCGTTACCTGTATTAATGGCACCTGTTTGAACTTGTTATCAGTATAAAAGACACCTGTCCACAACCTCAAACAGTCAGACTCCAAACTCCACTATGGCCAAGACCAAAGAGCTGTCAAAGGACACCAGAAACAAAATTGTAGACCTGCACCAAGCTGGGAAGACTGAATCTGCAATAGGTAAGCAGCTTGGTGTGAAGAAATCAACTGTGGGAGCAATTATTAGAAAATGGAAGACATACAAGAGCACTGATAATCTCCCTCGATCTGGGGCTCCACGCAAGATCTCATCCCGTGAGGTCAAAATGATCACGAGAACGGTGAGCAAAAATCCCAGAACCACACAGAGGGACCTAGTGAATGGCCTGCAGAGAGCTGGGACCAAAGTAACAAAGGCTACATCAGTAACACACTACGCCGCCAGAGACTCAAATCCTGCAGTGCCAGACGTGCCCCCCTGCTTAAGCCAGTACATGTCCAGGCCTGTCTGAAGTTTGCTAGAGAGCATTTGGATGATCTAGAAGAGGATTGGGAGAATGTCATATGGTCAGATGAAACCAAAATAGAACTTTTTGGTAAAAACTCAACTTGTCGTGTTTGGAGGAGAAAGAACACCATACCTACTGTGAAGCATGGGGGTGAAAACATTATACTTTTGGGCTGTTTTTCTGCAAAGGGACCAGGATGACTGATCCATGTAAAGGAAAGAATGAATGGGGCCATGTATCGTGAGATTTTGAGTGAAAACCTCCTTCCATCAGCAAGGGCATTGAAGATGAAACGTGGCTGGGTCTTTCAGCATGACTATGATCCCAAACACACTGCCCGGGCAACGAAGGAGTGGCTTCGTAAGAAGCATTTCAAGGTCCTGGAGTGGCCTAGCCAGTCTCCAGATCTCAACCCCATAGAAAATCTTTGGAGGGAGTTGAAAGTCTGTGTTGCCCAGCGACAGCCCCAAAACATCACTGCTCTAGAGGAGATCTGCATGGAGGAATGGGCCAAAATACCAGCAACAGTGTGTGAAAACCTTGTGAAGACTTACAGAAAACGTTTGACCTCTGTCATTGCCAACAAAGGGTATATAACAAAGTATTGAGATGAACTTTTGTTATTGACCAAATACTTATTTTACCTAGGAATTTACCAATTAATTCATTAAAAATCCTTCAATGTGATTTTCTGGATTTTTTTTTCTCATTTTGTCTCTCATAGTTGAGGTATACCTATGATGAAAATTGGAGACCTCTCTCATCTTTTAAGTGGGAGAAATTGCACAGTTGGTGGCTGACTAAATACTTTTTTCCCCCACTGTATGGCTATGTTGGCACATGTGTGGCACATTTCATAAACACTGTTTCACCCTAGACTCCATGGGGTTGAGGGTTCTGGAGGACTAGTGCCTTGGATAGGACAATGCCATGGTTTGACAGGCACGAATACTGCTCCCACACCATCAGCCCCATATTCGAATATGAATATCGAACCCGATGCTAACTTCACAGTGCTCCTATCTTCTGACACTCTGTGGCAGATCTTCCCTTACAACCTCAATTATTCTTAACCCTTACAACCTCAATTATTCTTACTTGAGCCACCAACCTTATCTCCATATATATATATATATATATATATACACTACCGTTCAAAAGTTTGGGGTCACTTAGAAATTTCCTTATTTTTGAAAGAAAAGCACTTTTTTTCAATGAAGATAACTTTAAACTAATCAGAAATACACTCTATACATTGCTAATGTGGTAAATGACTATTCTAGCTGCAAATGTCTGGTTTTTGGTGCAATATCTACATAGGTGTATAGAGGCCCATTTCCAGCAACTATCACTCCAGTGTTCTAATGGTACAATGTGTTTGCTCATTGTGTCAGAAGGCTAATGGATGATTAGAAAACCCTTGTGCAATCATGTTAGGTCTGCAATGCTGTAATTGCTGCAAATGGAGGATTTTTTGACGAAAGCAAAGTTTGAAGGAAAAAATTATTATTTCAAATACAAATCATTATTTCTAACCTTGTCAATGTCTTGACTATATTTTCTATTCATTTTACAACTCATGGTGGTAAATAAGTGTGACTTTTCATGGAAAACACAAAATAATTGTCTGGGTGACCCCAAACTTTTGAACGGTAGTGTATATATATATATATACATTTAGGCCCAAAAATATTTGGACAGTGACACAAGTTTTGTTATTTTAGCTGTTTATGAAAACATATTCAGGATACAATTATATAATCAATATGAGATTAAAGTGCAGACTCTCAGCTGTAATTTGAGAGTATTCACATCCAAATTGGAGCAAGGGTTTAGGAATTACAGCTCTTTAATACGTAGCCGCCTCTTTTTCAAGGGACCAAAAGTAATTGGACAATTGACTCAGAAGGCTGCAAAAAAAAAAATAACAAGGCGTCATGGGCTCTTCTCTCGTTAACCTGCCATCAATTAAGCAGTTAAAAGGTCTGGAGTTGATTCCAGGTGTGGCGTTTGCATTTGGAAGCTGTTGCTGTGAACACACAACATGCGGTCAAAGGAGCTCTCAATGGAGGTGAAACAGACCATCCTGAGGCTGGAAAAAAAAGAAGAAATCCATCAGAGAGATAGCAGAAATGTTAGGAGTGGCCAGATCAACAGTTTGGTACATTCTGAGAAAAAAAGAGTGCACTGGTGAGCTTGGGAACTCAAAAAGGCCTGGACGTCCACGGAAGACAACAGTGGTGGATGATCACAGAATCCTTTCCATGGTGAAGAACAACCCCTTCACAACATCCACTCAAGTGAAGAACACTCTCCAGGAAGTAGGTGTATCAGTATCTAAGTCTACCATAAAAAGAAGACTTCATGAGAGTAAATACAAAGAATTCACCACAAGGTGCAAACCATGAATCAGCCTCAAAAATAGAAAGGCCAGAATTGACTTTGCCAAAAAACACCTGAAGAAGCCAGCCCAGTTCTGGAACAGCATTCTTTGGACAGATGAGACTAAGATCAACCTGTACCAGAATGATGGGAAGAAGAAAGTTTGGAGAAGAATTGGAACAGCTCATGATCCAAAGCACTACATCTTCTGTAAGACATGGTGGAGGCAGTGTGATGGCATGGGCATGCATGACTTCCAATGGCACTGGGTCACTTGTGTTTATTGATGATGTGACAAAAGACAGAAGCAGCCGGATGAATTCTGAAGTGTATAGGGATATACTTTCTGCTCAGATTCAGCCAAATGCAGCAAAGTTGATTGGACGGCGCTTCACCAATGATCCAAAACATACTGCAAAAGCAACCCAGGAGTTTTTTTAAAGCAACGAAGTAGAATATTCTGCAATGGCCGAGTCAATCACCAGATCTCAACCCAATCGAGCATGCATTTCACTTGCTCAAGACAAAACTTAAGGCAGAAAGACCCACAAACAAGCAACAACTGAAGACAGCTGCAGTAAAGGCCTGGCAAAGCATCACAAAGGAGGAAACCCAGCATTTGGTGATGTCCATGGGTTCCAGACTTCAGGCAGTCATTGCCTGCAAAGGATTCTCAACAAAATATTGAAAAGTAACATTTTACTTAGGGTTATGTTTATTTGTCCAATTACTTTTGAGCCCCTGAAATGAGGAGCGTTTGTATAAAAATAGCTACAATTCCTACATGTTTAATCATATATTTTTGTTCAACCCCTTGCATTAAACCTTAAAGTCTGCACTTCAATTCCGTTGTAGTTGTTTCATTTCAAATCCAATGTGGTGACATGCAGAGCCCAAATCATGAAGATTGTGTCACTGTCCAAATATTTCTGGGCCTAACTGTATGTATATATATATATATACAGTATATACTGTATATATATATATATATATTTTTTTTTTTTTTTTTTCCAATATAGCCTCCCTTTTGGTCCACACACTTCTTCCATCGGTGCTGCAGTGCTTAGATCCCTGTGGTTGAAAAATAAACTACATTTGGACAAATTTGACCACTACATCATATCACTATATCATTCGGGTGATATCACAGAATCATCATGGTTGCCTCGTACCCATTCGGTTTTGAGCTCCTCCCAAGTGGAGGAGTTTAAGTATCTCGGGGTCTTATTCATCAGTGAGGGGAGAATAGAGCGAGAGATGGACAGATGCATCGGATCAGCCTTTGCAGTGATGAAGACGCTGTACCGGTCTGTCGTGATGAAGAGGGAGCTGAGCTCTAAAGCAAAGCTGTCAAGTCGATCTACGTTTCTACCCTCACCTATGGTCATGAGCTTTGGGTAATGACCAAAAGAATGAGATCATGGATACAAGTGACTGAAATGAGCTTTCTCTGTAGGATTGGTGGTCTCACCCTTAGAGATAGGGTGAGGAGCTCAGTCATTCGGGTGAGGCTGACAGTAGAATCGCTGCTCCTCCACATTGAAAGGAGCCAGTTGAGGTAGTTTGAACATCTGATCAGGATGCCTCCTGGATGCTTCCCACTTGAGGTGTTTTGGGCACGTCCCACTGGGAGGATACCCGGGGCAGACCCAGGACATGCTGGAGAGACTATGGGCTTTATTACAACGACGGGGTCAGTTGATCATTTGCCACTGATGCAGAACGTGTTTATGAGCGTTTCCAAGTTCATTTCTTTATCACAACGGCGTAAAAACAAATTTTCAGCACAGCACATGACACGAAGAGGCCAGTCTAATCATTCAGAGGTGTGTTTTAGATAATCCAATCCAAAGTGCTCCTTCCCATCCCTTTAATGCAAAGAGTGTGGGGACATGGTGTTGGACTTCTCCACCCAGGGGACAATGGACTGAAGGAGGAGGTGTCACCGGGGGGTATCAGATGGGATAGTAAGGACTATACGCTCCCCGGGAAGAGGAGTAAATGCCGGAGAGAAGTGTGTTGGAGTGGAGCCAGCGTTATGTTATGTTAATGTGCCACACATTCTTTGTTCAAACAACAATGGTTATGGTCAGAAGTGTCGGGTCTTGATGCATGGGTATAAAGGTATAAAAGATGAATGCACAGAGACCCGACAGTCTTTTTTGCTGTAAAATATGTTGGAGGAAGAATAAAGTAACTGTCATCCAGCTCGTTGTCTCGCCTGCCTCCTTTCTCCACAAGAGGTGCATTATCTAAAGTGAACTGTGATCATGACGGTTTAAAATGGGTTTTGCACTGACCAAAGCCCATGTGTATGAGCCAAAATGCACGCAGTAGTAATGCTGCTTGGTAATAAGGAAGACATCAATCACAGTTGATGTGCCGTTAATTATGTTAAAAACGGTGAGGAATGAGCTGAAAAAAATCAGCTGAATGCTTTAATGTTTGCACAGATGCAACACAGACATGAATGGGTTTGACACTTAAGGAAAAGAGGATGATGCCTGTGCAAACTTTTATAAACTTTCATTAATGATGGAATGGACGTCACTCCCGGCTGTGGGGAGATGGAGTGCTCCCTCTTCTGTTGCTTTCGCCTACCAAAGGTCTTCCACATATCCCTCCTGTAGGGAAGGAGACGATCTGGCGCTGCTTCTCATCCTTCTAAAGCCCCCACCACGAAGCGATCCCGCTCTCGGCAGCCTCTGCCAGGGGCTAACGGGTGGCTGTCAGGAAGCTTGCTGGGCTGGAAACCTGGGGGCACAGCTGACACAGATGTGGATGCATCTCCTGTCTTTCTGGGGAGTTAGTGAAAAGTAAAATGCAGCACATTCCTGGTTCATTCATTTATTCCCCTAAAAATAAACACATTAATGCCTAATAAGTACATGATGAAAACAACCCCCCCCCCCCCCCGTGCCCCACACGTCACACTGGAATACACTGGCACACATGCTCTATGTTTATTCATTCATTCCTCTAAAAAAATCCTACATTAATCGCTAATCTATAGACTCCAATGGTAAGTCCATAATTAAAATGAGAGTGTAGATGGAATAAAAAAAAAATACAGTGGTACCTCTACTTACGAACGTCTCTACATACGGAATTTTCAGGTTACGAGACGCCTCAACGGGAAAATATTGCCTCTAGTTACGAACGAAATTTCAGGATACGAAAGGCAAAAAAGTACGCGCTCCTCGCAGCTTCCGTAGTTTACCGAACGTAAACATACCTGTAGCTGCTCTGCCATTGGCTATCGCCTAGCATCTTCCTGGTATCCCATTGGCCACGAAGTTTTTTTTTTTTTTTCCAAAACTTTATTAAGAGCAAGGTGAAAGTTTTACGTGTGTGTACAGTACAGAATTAACATTTATTCGCTATGGGCCCCAAGAAAGTGACGGAGATAAGTGGAAAAGGAGAAAAGAAGAGAGTTTTTTTGTCCATACAAACAAAGAAAGGAGATAATCGAAAGGTATGAAAAGGGGATGCGTTTGGTTGATCTCGCCAAAGAATATGGCCGTAATACATCAACGATCAGCTCGGTATTAAAACAAAATGAAGCACTTACAAGCCGACAAAAGCAAACGTCCTTGGATCAGAACATGAACCAAAGAAGGCAAAAGGTGACGACGTCGACGACGATAGCAGTTAAAGGGTAAATGAACATAATTTTTATTATTCTTTCTCTTTTATTATTCTCTTTTATTATTCTTTCTCTCATTTTAAACTCTCATTTTATGTTTATTGTGCAGTAATCTAATTGTAACATGTATTTGTTACATGTTTTGATGCGTTTTTACGATTTATAAAAAATTTATGCCCGAATTTTGGGGGCTTGGAACGGATTACGGCATTTACATGTAAAACGCGCCTCTACTTACGAATTTTTCACGTTACGAGAATTCTTCCGGAACGAATTAAATTCGTAAGTAGAGGTACCACTGTACTAGTGTGTGATCATCATATAATTAAAATGAAGGGCGATTATGACTGTTACAACTCTCTATATTAAAATAAGATCCCAGCACATGCCGTTTCATGAGCTCCGGAGCTGCGCAATGTTAAAACATGCCACTGAAATATCATTAAACAATGCACTTCTGACGGTAGACCTCCTTTTTCCTCATCAAAAGCAAATTCTCATGGAATGCACTATAATAGTAATGCACATTAGATTGCACGCCGCAACACCTCTTTGAAATGAGGCACCTCCTACCGGGCGTACTATCTACTGGTAATTTGATGGTGTGTCGCAAGGTGTGAAAAACAGAAACTAACAAAAACACTGTGATATGGTAGAAAGTCTGTCGGAAAAGTGCGCGGATGATCGTCAAAATAGGGCCCCATGTCTCCCAGCTGTCCTGGGAATGATTTGGCATCCTCTCAGAAGAGCTGGTGCAGGACACATTGGTCTTCCCAAACCTCACTCCCTAAAGCTGGCCGATCGCTGGTTTGTTCTATTATGCACAACGTGCACCGGCTCCGTGCGCCCATGATCCACGACCGTTCAACGTGCTGGAACTCGGAGCAGAGCACACTGTCTTTTACACCCCTCTCCCGTCCCCCCCCCACGGACTGACATGCCCTCTGACACTCCTCTACAGCAGGACAGCCCAAACGACCGGGGGGGGGGGGGTGTCACAGCCCCTTCTGAGTGTTCTGGGGGGAGTCGGGTGGTGACCCAGCACACTGCGGACGGACACTATCTCACACTCATCAGGGCTGGAGGAAACGGAGGACAATTTACATGTGGACAGAGAGCCCCAGGGGGCAATCAGATGGGACTGTTATGTATGCGTCCACAAAGAGGACATCCGGGCCGGGCGCTAGCTGATGTCATGCTAATGATGTGTATTGACTGATGTGTATTAGATGACAATCACTATGGTAATGTGCCATGCATTCTCTCTGTCTGTATAACGTGTATAAAAGAGGTTGTTATACATGCCTCAAAGACGCAAAAACTCTCCTAGCAGACACACAGCCCCAGCGGGCAACACTGGGGCCCACCGGCTGTATTTATGTTAGAGGGTCAATAAAGAACCTGTGTCGACCTACGCTCGTGCCTCACCTCCACATCCTTTCCTTACACCCTCTACAACACCACATTTTAATGTGGTGTAGACAGTGTTGCCAGATATATGATAATTATTGTATTTATATGATAGTTTTAGGGCCTGTACGATATACGATCAATACATTTAAAAAAGGTAAAATATATGATAGTTTTGGCATTTCTGTGCACCGCCCCCAAAAAAAAACATCATTTTGATTTATGTGTACACCCACACATCACCAGAAACTGATGCCTGCTCATAGCTGATCAGCTCATACCTGGTTGGCTCCTCCTCACTGCCAAATGTGCCAATCACATCAGCAGCGTTTAGCTCACGTTTGTTTTTGCGGTTGCACTGGCACCACAACAAATTTAAAAAAATCAGTGAACATGAGTTCGAACTCTTAGGAAAAAAAGTGCTAACAGAAAAGAATCCGGCAGCACACACATGGACACCGATAAGCACAGCAAGCTTTATTGCCCTGCCTGGAATATTAGACCCTACGTTTAAACAGTGGTGGACCCTCAGGGCCAGCAAAGCCTTCTCTGCTGGCCTAAACACTATCAAAATTACATTTACAACCTAAATTCTTATGTTTGTTCCATGAGGATGCATTAAATTATTCCCCATAGTCTATTCCAGGCCTATTCAATTAATGGCCCGTGGGCCACATGCAGCCCAGAAGCAACTTCCAAGTGGCCCACGGGCCCAGGCCACGCCAAGGAAGTATAAATTTAAGAAAAAAATATGAAGGAATGACGGTGTGAAGGAATGACAGTGTGCAAGCATGCACACGAACAATGTGCGTGACTGTCATCCGCGCGGAGTTCAGAAGCACCCTGCCCGCATGACAGTTCCACTCAGCAGACAGAGTGTCTCGCTAGCATCATTGTCTGAAGCATGAGCTAATTGGAATACTTTAAATGCAGAAACAAAGCAGCAGAGGGATGTAAGCAGTGGAGGCATTTGTGGTGGTTTTAACCCACTGGTAACGGGAACAATAATGAAGACTTATTTAGCAAACAGGTGTGGTTAGGCTTCATACGCAACCTTCATATGCAGAGAAAGGCAAGCGTGACTGAATTGCTGAGGATTTACTTCACCAGCCACAACAATATTAGCTAATTTATGTTCATTATTATGTACCTGGCAAGTTAAGATAACCAAAATTCATGAAGTCAGTGACTTTAATCTGTCAACAGCCTTCAGACAAACTAAAGGTGCCAACATTTGGATTTCAAAATAAGGGAGGTTTTTCCTGCTGTCTGGTTGGTGAGGATGGTTCTAAAAAAACTATAAATATATAGAAACATTATAACAGAAATAACTGCATCATTTTGACATTGATGGCCTCATACACACTATCACAGACTACATCAAAATCTGTGTGGACAACACAGTACCCATCAAGACCATAAGGTGTTTCTCAAACAACAAACCCTGGATCAACCCTAAGATAAAGTCACTACTAAAGGAGAAGAAAAGGATTTTCAGTTTGGGAAACAAGGAGGAGCTGAAGTTCGTACAAAGAGAGCTAAGGAGGAAGATCAGAGAGGGGAAGGACACCTACAGGAAGACGATGGAGGACAAGCCGCAGCAGAGTGACATCAACGGTGTCTGGAGAGGCCTCAAAACCTTCTCTGGGCACCAGAATACCTCTCCCCAGGCCAAAAGGGGTAGGGAATGGGTGGACAACCTGGACCTGTTCTTTAACAGGTTTGACCAACCACCCTCTTCTCCGCCTGCCCACCAACCACTGCTGCCTCCACCTTCATCTAGTCACGCTGTCCACTGCCCCCCCTTCACCCCCCCCATACATCCCCCGCTGTTTTTCCCCTCACTGACCCAACATCCCGCTCTCCAAGAACACAGCCCCACCGCCCCAGCCTGACTCTTAGTGAGAGTCACCACCAGGTCACCTGGTCACCACCTGTTATCTTCAATAAACCTCACACACTCACAGTTCAGCGCGTGGGTCTCACCTCTCTGCAATTCATAACAGAGTTAAATGACTGTTTTGTTCTGGCTCTGCAAAATTATCATCAAAAGTGTAAATTGTATAAGGAAAAAAGTCAAAATTTTATCACAATCTGTTTCAAATTTATATTAAAAAAACCAAACAAACAAACTGTAGTTTTATTTTAAAAAATAGTCAAAAATTAGGCATAAAATAATCCACAAATTTATAATAAATTCTCAAATGTACAAGAAAAGTCATTTTTACAAGATGAAATTACAAATTTGATGAAAATGGTTTCAAATTTAGATAAATTTACAGAGAAAACTAGAAAGCTATAAGAAAATTGTTATAAATTTCTGAGACAAACCTCAAAACTTCCAGACTAAAGTCATTACTCAAGTTTTGAAGTGGGTGCTTTTTGCATCCTTAACTCTACTAGAAATTTTTGGTTGACTGATATGTGTGTGTAATGGAATGTGTAGTTATAAAAAGAAGTTCCTGCTCACATGTGGTGTTTTAAAACAAAACAAACCACAATAGTGAATGTGCAATGTTTGTTAATGTTATCAGTCTTTTCATGGGGGCTTTGTGCACTGAAGTGTTTGACAGTTCATTTTTTTATTCATCTAAATGCACTTTGTGTTGTGCCAAGGCCAGTTATGACCAGGATGTAATATATTTTATTTCAAAAGGGAAACATACGTTAATGCTACTAACAGTGCACAATGAGTTTTTATGCACTCTGAGATATACCTGAGTAAAATGAGACCAAAATGATTATTTACAGAATTTTACTTTTTTCATTCTATTTATTTAATTGTTGTTCAAGAGGAAAAATATTTCTACTTTATGTTCTGTTCAACCCCAGCACAATTATCGTGTTTTTATGCACTTTTGATGTGTCTTTATCATGTGCCACGTGCACATTTAAAACTAAGACAATGAATAAAAAGTGCATATTTTTCATCATATTGATCATGTGTTGGTTTGAAATTTGTCATAACAAAATGCATACAAATGTCATAACAGATCACTGAACATGTGCTTCCCAGTTACATGTCTTGATTTCAAACTGTGGCCCAAGTGATTTTGTAATTGAATAGCCCTGGTCTGTTCTCTTCTTTTTGCAGCTTTTCTCTTGGTTTTACTCCTTCCAGTAGTGTAATGCATGTTAGTTTTTTTTGTCCAATCATATTTCAGCTATCTGTGTTGCCAGGGTCAGGCAAATCTGCCTTGGGCCTTCAGGAATTAACAGTGCACTCTGTCGGTTAAATTAACTGTTAAACTTATCCTGTTGCTTTAACCAATCAGATGTCTTCTGTACATCCAGGGGTACGCATAGAAGGCATTTGAGAATGTCGGCATTTTCACATCTTTTGATTGGATGGTTAGACTCCTCTGACCACAATGCAGAACATCCCAGCTAGCAAAATGCCAGTGCAAGGACTTGCTTAAGCAGCTACAATATGCTGTATCTGTTTAAATATAATAGCTGTTTTTCCACCCACAATGGCTGACAGGGGAGAGGAAAATGATTTGATCGCTGATATTTAAAAAAAAAAAATCAATTTTCCAGATGGACTTTTCAAGAAAAGCTGGTCATTGTGAAGAGAGGTCGCCCAACCCCAAAACTAGCAGGCCCGTCTCAGCCGGGGAAAGGATTTGTCTGTCACTTCCATATTAGCAACGAGCGGTATCCTTGGACTACAGGCTCTGAGGAGTGCTTCAAATTATCTTGCTGGGGATGTCTGTTGCAACTGATCGAGTATTTACTTGGAGCCAGACAGGGTTTGAAAACTTGAGCTGTCTAACCAAGACAGCAGTGAGGCATCAAAGCACAGCTGCCAGCCGGACACTTACAAGCAACAGTACTTTTAAACCTTTTTGGAAACGAGTGGATCTGCAGCTCAACAAATAAGTGCACAGGAAAATGGAGCTCCACAACAAAAAGGTAAAGATTTTTAAAACTATAATTTTATAGTTAAAGTTATCTTTAACATGCTTTGTGTAGATGGCCCTATAGGCTGTTTTTATGGTGCTTGGTATGAATGGCACTTAAATAGGGTAGATCACCACTGAAGGCCTAGTTGTAAAATACACGATCTGCCACTGCGCTTAAGGGATGGTTTCCCTGTTGCTGGGAAGCTAGGCTAAAGCCTTTTGCCATTGCTGCGGCATACAGTTGGTGTTGGACATTACAGTTCTGAAAAATCATGCATGCATGCATGAATAAAGCAGTTGTTTTATTCAAATGTCTGATTCTTAGCATTTATTCCTTAGGTTACTGCAGTTCCATACACATAGAATAGCCTTGTTTTTAAATGCACTGTCCAACCCTGTGATTTTTCAAATTATTTTAGTACATACGATAGTTTGGGTCAAAATACGATAATTTTAAAGCAACAGTACGATATTTCTTCATTTCCCATCTGGCAACACTGGGTGCAGAGCTAAGTGTGGCAATAACTTTGCTATCCATTTCAGCATGTGCTACTTTATAAGTGCCCCATAAATCAGAAACAGAAAAGTCCTTCTGAAAAGCCAATAGCAATAATATAAACCAATAATAATGACCAACTGGGGGGAGTTTTCTTCCCTTGTGGCTCCCTGCTGGTTGGGAGTATATCTGAGACCCTGGGGTGGGCACAGGTCCGCCCCTGTGTGCCCTTCCTCCTGGGGCGGGTGTCTGGCTGTCCTGGAGCTGGGTGGCCTTGGGGCATTCGTGCTCTGTGGGTGCTGCGGGTTTCCCGAGCGATTGGAAGGGGGCGGGGGGAGTGCTCTCTTGCTTGCTCACGGTCCCAGGGTAGACTTGCTATGACTTCCCACCCACTGTTTTGTATGTTTCTTGCCAAGCTGCATGCACGCACACACACACGAACACACACGCACACACATGCGCGAACACACACACACACACACACCAGTTTTCTTTCGTTTTCTTTTACCAGTTTTCCCTCCCCACCCCTTCATCTCCACCCTATCCGACCACTTTATATCACTTCAATTCCTTCTCCCATTCCCCTCTACAGCAAGATGAGACGATTGCATCCTGTTGTGGCTGCGATGCGGCAAATACTTCCCATTGTAGTCAATACCCTACTTTCCACCAGATTGCATCACAGAACTGGCTTGCTACAACTGGTCACTGAAAATATGCAACATGTCTATTTTTGATGCCTCATGCAGCACCAATGCTGCAGATACAGCAAGGAAATGTCGCTTTATCTATGGTATTTAATAACTTTGATCATTTAAAAAACTATCTTAAGGACTTGCTTTTAAATATAATCAATTCTTTTCTGAGGTCTACTCCTCCACCAAATGCATCCAAGAACATGAAAACTGTGACATCACACACAAACACTCAACAAAAAGTTTACAGGCTACTCACCCATTATTAAAGCACACAGGAATACAGAGTGAATGAATGAATGAATGAATGAATGAATCTTTATTTCAGATAGATTAAACGTAAAGATTAAAAAGAAACAGAATAATATAACAAAGGGGAAAAAAATCCAACAAGGTCAAATTAAACAATAACTCCTCTGATTATACAGTTCAACATAAGTTATCCGAAATGGGTGATGGCTGAAGCCGCAGCTTATATTGCCCACCCATATTCCATCCAAGAATTCAAAAGAAAAACAAAACAAGAGCGATTACAATGATGAATGAATAGTGGCATGTCTTGGCTCCTTGTTGTAATAACAACTCAGATTCTTGCATGATCTTGTCACGTGAACCTTGTTGTAATATGTGCCACTTTAAAGCACAAATGCAGCCAGTGAGGATTGCTGTAAGACTCAACAAGCTGCAACTGAACACAATCAAGGTCAGCGGAAATTAGACTTTATTCCTGATAATAAGATCATGGTTAGAACAGAATGGAAAAGTTCTCTCACAAAATACGACCTACATTATATAAAAACACATTTGATGAAAATGAATAATCACCAGTGATATACATACTGTAGCTATTTCATAAATGTATTACCAAATGTGCAAGATTTGTCATGATTCAGACTCAAACGCAGAGCAGCCAGAACGATCACACAGACTCCAATAAAAAGTTTCACAATTTTATTAAACAAAAACAGAAAACCAAAATGCAAAACTAAAGGAAAAGCGAAACACAAAAATGCCAACTTAAATTTCAGCCAAGACAGGAGCCCCCTGGAGCACACGTAGCCTACGGGAGAGAGCAGACAGAGACGATAAGGGACAGATTCTCCGATGGGAGAATAATCCAGGAAAGAACACTTACAGTCAGAGCAGTGGAGTCCGGCAGGGAACTCCAGCATGGACTGGAGCAGGTGAAAGGCAGGATGTGGGTGGACGTGATGATCTTCCTGGTCAAGCAAGCATGGTCATCTCCGGGAGACACACCTACGGGTGGCAGCAACCTGAGGACAGGAGACACACAGAAGGTAAAAGGTAACAAGAGAAAACTTTAGACAAACTTGAGGCTGCAAGCACAGACGATCCAGCGGTGAGCTCCCCTCATGCTGGGCCTTAAATGTGCCGGCTCATCAGGAGCAGCAGGTGGATAATCATGCAGGTGTGCTCATCACCGGAGCGGGAAACCAGGAACAGGAGGGGAGGGGGAGCACTCTCGCCAGACCATCACAGTGCCCCCCCCCCCAAGGGATGCCTCCCAGCGTCCCACTGGTCTGACATCAATGGGTGCGATGAAAAGCCCGGATCATCCACTTATCCAAGATGTATGATCCCGGGATCCACGACCTCTCCTCTGGACCATATCCTTCCCAATGGACGAGGTATTGACATCACCGCCCCCGACGGCACACGTCCAGGATCCTATCCACTGTGTATGTAGTCTGGCCATCGATGATCCCGGTGGGGCGGTGGGGGGTCCGGAGGAGGGCAGAGGGGACTGGCGGAGAGAAGCTTAATCCAGGAGACATGGAATGTACAGTAGGATGTATACGCATAGAGGATGGCAAGTCCAACCGCACGGTGACATCGTTGATCACCCGCTTGATGGTAAAGGGACCCAGAAAGCGGGGGGACAACTTTCTGGATTCAGTCTTAAGCGGGATCGGGACGGTGGACAGCCAAACCCTCTGTCCCACCGTGTACTTTGGCACCCGTCTGCAATCAGTGTACTGCTGGTTGCGCTCCACAGAGCAGAGGAGGGCAGCCCTCGTGGCCCTCCATAGGCGGCAGCACTGGTGCGCATGGGCCTCCACAGATGGGAAGGCGAGGCCCCTCTCCACCATGGGCAACAACGGGGGAGTGTAACCCATCGACGCCTCAAACGGTGTAAGCCCAGTGGAAAAGGAGATCACCGAGTTCAATGCGTATTCCACCCAGGTCAAGTGGGTCAAGTGGCTCCAGATGGCGGGGTTGGAGGATGCTACACACCATAGAGTGGCCTCCAGGGACTGATTAACACGCTCAGCCTGACCATTACTCTGTGGGTGATATTCTGATGTCTCATTGGTGAACCCAAACGGTGAAAGAATGCCTTCCATACCTGGGATGTGAACTGAGGACCCCGGTCCGAGACGATGTGGATGGGGATACCGTGCAACCGGATGATATGCTGAGTCATCAGGTCGGCCGTCTCCATGGCAGAAGGTAATTTGGGGAGGGGAACGAGGTGGACGGCCTTGGAGAAGCGGTCGACATCGGTGAGGATGACGGTTTTTCCCTGGGATGGAGGGAGGCCCGTGACAAAGTCCAAAGAAATGTAGACCAACAGAGACCTGGCACTGGGAGGGGATGGAGGAGACCCGCAGGACGGGAGGAGTCAGACTTATTTGCAGAGCAGATGTGACAGGCTTTAATGTACTCCCGCACATCCCTCGCCAGTGTGAGCCACCAAAACACTCTGCGTAACAGGTCTATGGTCCTAGAGATGCTGGGGTGATAGGCAAAAAAGCTGGTATGCCCCCACTGGTTAACGTCTCCTTGTAGCATTGCGGGGACATACAGCCGGTCCGGAGGACCTCCTTCTGGGATGGGTTCTGATGACTGTGCCTGTCAGACCCTCTGCTCAATTTCCCACTGGAGTGTCCCGAGGAAGCAGGAGGGGGGGAGAATAGTCTCCGGAGGAGACGCAGCAGCTGTGGAGGAGAAGGTGGAGAAGGAGGAGTCGGGAGAAAACTGATGTGAGGGAGCATCGGCCTTGGCATTACGGGACCCTGGTCTGTACGAGATGGATAGATTGAATCTATTAAAGAACAGGGCCCACCGAGCCTGCCGCAAATTCAAATGTCTGGCCGACCGAAGATATTCTAAATTTTTATGGTCGGTCCAGACAATGACCGGTTGGCTAGCTCCCTCCAGCCAGTGTCTCCACTCCTCCAACACCACCTTAATGGCCAACAGTTTGCAGTCCCCAACAGCGTAATTCCTATCAGCTGGCGTTAACCGCCGAGAAAAATACACGCACGGATGGAGCTTCTGATCGGAGGATGAGCGCTGGGAGAGGACAACACCCACCTCCGAATCAGAAGCATCCTCCTACACCACAAACTGCGATCCACTTGCGCCAAGACACGTGCGTTGCTGAATAGGCCTTTTAGGGTCACAAAAGCTCGTTCAGTGGCGTCGGACCTCTTGAATGGGCTTTTGGTCGACATCAGCCATGCAAGCGGCTGTGCCACCCTACTGTAATCCCGGATAAATCAACAGTAGAAGTTAGCAAAGCCCAGGAAGTGCTGCAGATCCTTCCTGGACTGGGGGGCAGGCCAGTCTACTACCACTTTAATTTTTGCCGGATCGGCTTTTACCGTGCCTTCGGCAATGATGAACCCCATAAACGAAGTTGAGCGAGTGGAAAATTCACACTTCTCAGCTTTTACAAAAAGCTGGTTCTGCAGCAACTGCTGCAGGACAGACCGAACATGGACTTCATGCTCCTCCAGGGTGCGAGAACAAATCAAAATATCGTGCAAATACACAAACACAAACTGGTTCACCAAGTCTCGTAGGATATCATTTATTAACCACTGGAAGACGAAAGGGGCGTTGGTCAGCCCGAACAGCATGACCAGATATTCAAAATGGCCCAAGGGTGTCTTAAATGCTGTCTTCCACTCATCCCCCTGTCGAATACAGACTAAGAAAAAACGCACCCATTGGAGTATCTCAAATGCCGCAATGATAAATGGGAGCAGATACTTATCCTTCCGGGTTATTGCGTTAACGTCGTGGTAATCAATACATGGCCACAATGACCCATCCTTTTTCCCTACAAAAAACCCCCACACCAAGTGGAGAGGATGACGGACAGATTATGCCGGCGCTCAGATAGTATTTTATGTATGTAGGTTTCCATTGCCTCCCTCTCTGGCCCACATAAACTGTAGAGCCGGCTGGATGGCAGCCGCGCGCCCGGGAGGAGGTGGATAGCACAGTCGTAGCCCCGGTGAGGTGGTAAAGACAGGGCTCTGGATTTACTAAAGACCTACCCTAAGTCATGATAAACCTCAGGCACAGAGCTGAGATCCACCGGCTCATCCGAAGGGGAGGAGAGCAGGAGAGAAGGAGAGCATGCAGCTGACTGGAGGCATGACTTGAGACAGAATGGGCTCCAGGATGAAATGGAGCCCTGGCTCCAGTTAATAATGGGATTATGAATACAGAGCCACAGATACTTCAGGATCACGGCGGTGTTAGACTGACGCAGGACGTAAAACTGAATAGCCTCGTGGTGGTTACCGGACAGAATGACCAAAATGGGCTCAGTCTGCTCTGTAACTGCCGTGATGGTGCTGCCCGAGACTGCCAAGACCGATAAAGGTGTCGGAACATTCCTGGTGCGTAGCTGTAATTTCTGCACTAAGGCTTGCTGAATAAAATTTTTCTCTGGCCCCTAGTCATCCAGGGTGGAGGTTTTGAAGTTGGCCCCCAGTAACTGGATCAGGGCTGAAAGTTCAACAGTTGGGAGGATTTTGCGAAGACCCTCCTGCCAGACTTCCCATGGTTAACGACGGGCTGGGTCTTTTTGGCCTCACGGGACATTTTGAAATCTCATGACCTGGGACCCTGCAATAAAAAGACGCCCTTTCCCTTTCTCGACACTGACGCTCCTCCAGAGTCAAACGGGACCTGCCAAGTGCCATTGGCTCAGAGGAGGCTGGTGGAGTAGCACCAAGGGGCGGGGCGGCCAGTCAGTAGGTGAGCAGAGAGGCGGCTGCCCTCCGCTCACTTGCTTGCTCCCTAAACTGGTTATCGAGGGCCACTCATCCAGAGAGGAGGGAGCCGCACGAATAGCCATCTCGCCGCTGAGCTGCTAATTCAGACTCAAGAGAAACTTTAGACAAACTTGAGGCTGCAAACCCAGACGATCCAGCAGTGAGCTCCCCTCACGCTGGGCCTTAAATGCACTGGCTCATCAGGAGCAGCAGGTGGATAATTATGCAGGTGCGCTCATCACCGGAGCAGGAAACCAGGAACAGGAGGGGAGGGGGAGCACGCTCACCAGACCATCACAAGATTATAGTTTCAGTGTCTGTTAACTATTGTTATAAAGTTCACTCCTCCAGAGCACAGAATAGAGGACCAAACGCCAGATTTCAAATTTCATGGATTTAATGAAAACACAAAATAAGGAACAGCTCATTGGCTGAAACAGAGAATATGCCGATCATGGCAGATGATAAAAAAAATGGTAGTGTCCAAACGTGGTGGAGAGAGAAAACAGTAAATGATTACAAACAATGTGGTAAACACAAGGTAACACAAGGATGTTGCGGGGATTGATGCTCGCAGCCAGCATATATAGGCAAAATAGTGATTGGGAAAACAATGAGCAGCTGTGACAAATTAGAATGTGAGAGGATTTACCCTTGGCCGGGGGATTGTGGGGATCGTGGGATCGTGGGTTCGATCCCAGCCCCCGACCAACAGTGATCTGTGTGGAGTTTGCATGTTCTCCTCGTGTTGCGTGGGTTTACTCCGGGATTTCTCCGGTTTCCTCCCACATGCCAAAAACATGCAGGTTAGGTTAATTGGAGACTCTAAAGTGGCCCTAGGTAAAGACATGTATGTTAGGTTAATTGGCTGTTCTAAATTGTCCCTAGATATCTGTTTCCTATAGGCCCTTAGAATAGAGGGTTAGTATTAATGAAAGCGCTTTGAGTGGTCTTTGTGACTAGAAAAAGCGCTATATAAGTGCAGGTTAGTTAGTTAGTTAGTTAGAGGATGAGGTTAATATGGAAGATGCTACGCTAACAGGAAGTAGACAAAGGGTACTGTCAAAATAAGAGTCCATACAGAAACAATAATGAATGGCAAAAAAGATATTTATAATAATAAAAAAGAGTCCAGATGAGGAACATAAGGTGTGAAAAGGTTCTAATCCTTTCCAGGTCATTACAGCTATTAACAATTCTAAATAATTAAGAATATAATTTAATAAAACTATGAACTTTATAAATTGCAAAACTTTAAATTTACAAAGTGATATTACCTACAGTGGTGTGAAAAAGTGTTTGCCCCCTTCCTGATTTCTCATTTTTTGTATGTTTGTCACACTTAAATGTTTCAGATCATCAAACAAATTTAAATATTAGACAAAGACAACACAAGTAATCATAAATTACAATTTTTAAGTGAAGGTGTTTATTATTATGGGTAAAAAACATTCAGACCTACATGGCCCTGTGTGAAAAAGTGATCATCAAACGCTAGACATCATGCTGTGATTCAAAGAAATTCAGGAACAAATGAGAAACAAAGTAATTGAGATCTATCAGTCTGGAAAAGGTTATAATGTAGAGAGAAATGAGCAGGCGAGGCAGTGAGCTGGATCAGAGTGGACTTTATTCTCTCTAACCACAGGTCAACAAGAATAACCCAGATCGCTGGGCATCTCTCTTTTATATCTTACATCCTCGCCTAGCAACCTGGGGGGTTCACACCACAATACATACAATCACAATACACGTCCTTACCAAGCCTGTCGGTACATTAACATACTGTCCGGTGGTTCCCACCACAATACACACAATCACAATGCGCGTCATCACAAAGCCTGTCGGCACTTTATCATGCAGTCCGGTGGAGAAGCTACAGTCTGCCCGGCGCATCCGCCTAACAGTCCTTTAGCGTCTCCATCTCTGCTGTCCCATCTCGACCACCCGTTGGCTTCTCCCCTCCTGTGCCATTCAGTCTGAGAGGAGAATGTAATGTCTAGCCCCCCCCACCCGGACACTCAGAATGGGCCTTAATCCTCATGTCCTGTGGGCTTCAGCTGACATCTGTAGCAGCTGTAACGGGGGGTCGCCGGCTCAGAGGCACTGCTGTGCCAGTGGCACGTCCATCTGTGGGGGAACATTGGGGGGGCACATCTTCACCATGCCATTGTGAGAGAGCTGACGAGTCATTTACCTGGGGAGCTCTCAGTGGGGGTCATCCGCGCCGAAGAGCTCGGGCCAACACCACCTGCTTGTCTGCTAATACGAAGGTGGGCTTAAGTCTGTCTATGCAGACTGTTTCTCTGTGTCCCCCAAAGTCTAACACAAAATGTTTATCCCCAGGTTCCAACACTCCGAACGGGCTGTCGTAGGGCAGGCGCAACTGGGTCCAGTGGGCATCGTGCCTGACAAACACAAACAATGCATCCTTCAAGGTCCTTGGGACGAAAGTGCGGGGAAAACAGTGGTGGGCCAGGCCGGGTACCATCCCTGCCTCTGCTCTATGTAGTGAAGACGGGGATGGATCGATGTTCGGCGCGGAGTTGTCAGGCAAAAACTCTCCGGGGAGCCACAGCGGCTGGGAAAAAACAAGCTCTGCTGGGGAGGCAGCCAAATCCTCCTTCGGTGCGGAACGCAACCCTAATAGAACCCACGGCAACTGGTCCACCCAATTTGCATCCATAAGTGAAGCCCTGAGCGCTGCTTTAAGTGACCTATGGAAACGGTCGCATAACCCGTTGGCCTGGGGGTTGTACGCGGTCGTGCGATGAATGGTGATGCCCAGGCTCCAGGCCATCGCGGACCAGAGGTCGGAAACGAACTGCGGGCCCCAGTTGGACGTGATATCCGAAGGGGCACCGAAGTGTGCCACCCATGTTGCCAAAAAAGCGCGTGCAACTTCTGCAGACGTGGTGGAAACCATGCTTCAGGCCAGTGCATGGTGCAGTCCACCACTGTCAGGAGGTGTGTAAACCCGTGCGATGGTGGGAGGGGGCCCACGAGGTCCACGTGAATGTGGTCGAACCGCTTAGCTGGGACATGGAACGGCAAAAGGGGGGCGTTTGTGTGCCTGTGCACCTTGGCTTGTTGGCACGCTACGTAGGCTACAGCCCACTATTTCACCTGTTGTGCAGGCGTTGCCAGACGAACGTTGCTACCACCATTTTGACTGACGCGCGTACTCCCAGGTGCGCCAGGGAGTGAACAACTCGAAAACGCGGTGGCGCCAAGCACGTGGGAGCATCAGGCACGGGCTGCCTGTGGAAACGCCACAGATTGGGGGGCCCCCATCTTGCAGTACTCTGCTCTCCAACCTTAACCCTGTTGGTTCAGACTGGAGGGCGCAAATGTCCGCGTCATCAACTTGCTCAGTGGCCATGGCCATGTAATCTATCCCTACATAGACTGGGGCCACTAACCCGTGCAAGAGGCAGTCTGCCACCATGTTGAGTTTACCGGCCACATGCTGAATGTCAGTCGTAAGCTCCAAGATCGCGGCCAGCTGCCTCCGCTGCTGGGCCGACCATGGTTCCGAAACCTTGGTGTACGTTAGCAGCTTGTGTTCCACAAATGCAGTGAAGATGCGCCCTTCCAGCCAGACCTGGAAGTGGCGTATGGCCAGGTGAAGAGCCAGTAACTCCCTGTCGAACGCGCTGTATTTACACTCATTGTCGCACAAAGATCTGCTAAAAAAGGTGAGCGGCTGCCAAGAACCAGCGAAGTGATGCTCCACGACGGCCCCTATGGCCAGGTCCGATGCGTCGTAGTGAGCGCTAGCCGAGCCGCTGGGTCCAGGTGCACCAGTAGTGTGGCGTTCGCTAGGGCTGTTTTGGCATCGGAAAACGCCTGCTCCTGCTCAGGAGTCCAGTCGATGTTGTCCGCCGGTTTCTGTTTCTTAAGTGCGGCGTACAATGGCTGCATGAGCTGGGCTGCGAAAAGTTAACCATCCCCAAAAACTCCTGCAGCGCCCTGACCTTCTGAGGCCAGGGAAAATCTGCCACTGCGCGCACTTTGTCTAGTAAGGGTATCGCGCCCTCCAGTGAGATGCGATGGCCCAAAAAGTCGATTATTGTAACCCTGAACTGGCACTTCGCCGGGTTGATTATTAACCCGTGCTCTTCCAACCTCTGGAAAACAATCCTGAGGTGGTCTACGTGTTCGTCCTCGGACGCACTGGCCACCAGGATGTCTTCCATGTAGACAAACACAAACGGCAGATCGCGCAGCACCGCATCCATCATGTGTTGGAAGGTCTGCAGCGTGCTTTTTAACCCGAAAGGCATGCGTAGAACTCAAAAAGACCGAACAGGGTTATTACTGCCATTTTGGGTATGTCTTCTGCGCGCACCGGGACCCGGTGGTACCCGCGGACCAGGTCCACCTTGGAAAAAATGCATGCCCTGGTGAGGTGGATGGAAAAATCCTGAATATGGGGGATTAGGTAGTGATCGTGCGCTGTGGCGTTGTTTAATCTGTGGAACTCTCCGCATGGTTGCCACGATCCCTCGGCTTTAGGCACCATGTGTAGCAGGGACGCCCATGGGTTGTTTGAGCGCCTGATGATGCCCAACCTTTCCAAGTTGGCGAACTCCTCGTGTGCACTGGCCAGTTTAGCTGCGTCCAGGTGTCAAGGTCGTGCGAAAACAGGCGGCCCCATGGTGGTAATGAAGTGCTCTCCCCCTTGCTTAGTGATGGCTGCCAAAAACGTCGGAACCGTGAGTGCTGGGAACAGAGTGAGTAGTGTGTGGAACTTACCCCCTGGAGATGTGACGTTGGCCAGTGTTGTGGACCCGGCTCCTCGAGCTGTAAAGGGCAGAGAATCAAAAGACATAGCATTAATCTGGCATCTGTTAGCCACATCAACTAATAGTCCGTGTGCACACAAAAAAATCTGATCCCAAAATGAGGGAGTTACATGCTGCTATGACGAAGGACCATTGGTAGGTACAGCCGTGCAAGGATATGGTCAGTGTCCTCTCACCAAAAGTCTTAATGTCTGAGCCGTTTGCGGCTGCCAGCTCGAGCCACTACTTCCAGCCAGCCGGTCTGCGTAGGACGTCAGGATGAGGCTCTTTTGGGAGCCGGAGTCCACGAGGAACTGTCTCACCAAGCGTGAGTCCGTCACATAGAGCAGCTTGGTTGTGTCACCGGCGGTCGCAGCTGCTACCGACTGCCGGTCCTGGCATTTCTCGAGCACTTGAACTGGCACGGTGGCATGCATCGGCATGCGTCTTCTCCAAAGCGGCGGTGGTAGAAACAGAGCGTGCCCCTCTGGTGCTTCTTGGCCTCCGTGGCGGCCACCATCGATGGCTCCTTGCCCTCGCTGGCCGTCTCACTGGGTTCTGACGCCGCTGCGTTCAGAGCGAAGGTTCTGGTCGCCAGAATAATCCGATCCGCCTCTTGTGCCTGCGCCCGGTAGTTCTGCGTGGCCAGCAGCGGCGAATTGGCGAGGACCGCTCTGGCCGCTGTCAGGAGGTTCCGGAGGAAAAGGTGGGCAAAGAGGAACTGCTCGCCATCTGTGCCCATCAAAGCCAACATCTTCTCCATTAATTCGACCGCTGACCCATCTCTCAACTCGGAGCGCATCAGGAGCCTTTCTGCTCTCTCGCAGTCCTAGAGCGTGTAGTGCTGGGTCAGCATGGTCTTGAGAGCGTCATATTTGCAGGTTCGGCACCTGCTGTGTTGTGCGTGTGTCCAGCGCTGCAACCACCTAGTGGTACTTGGTGTCATCCACCGTCACTCCACGGAGCGCGAACTGGGCCTCGGTGTGGAGGAACCAAGCCTTCGGGTCATGTAGCCAAAAGTCTGGGAGCTTGACCGAAACGGCACACGCGGTGCTGGTGCCTCCAGTCCAGGTCGTCTCCGGGGTGTTTGCCTTGAGTTCCATTCTACGTCAAAGGTCACCAGTGTAGACAGAAATGAGCAGGCAAGACAGTGAGCTGGATCAGAGTGGACTTTATTCTCTCTATCCACAAGTCAACAAGAATAACCCAGGTCGCTGGGCATCTCTCTTTTATATCTTACATCCTCGCCTAGCGACCTGGGGGGTTCACACCACAATACACACAATCACAATACACGTCCTGACCAAGCCTGTCGGCGCATTAACATAAGGCGCTTTTCCATTTGGAACAGTTTGGCCTCGTTTGGCCTCCTTTCGCACGGTACAGTTCGGCTCGCATGTTTTTCTACTGCACTAGGTGTCATTTGAAGTGGGTGGGAAATAGTTAAAAGGGAGGCGGCGCAACCCTCTCCCTCCCGCTACGTAAAACAAACGTAATTGGCGTAAATCAAGTTCAACATTACGCAAAACACAAGTTGGCAGGATACGAGGAGTCTGCGTTCTCTGGCTGTTTTTGCCAGAATAAAGACAAAAACGGAGAACAGAAGGCAAACCCGCAATACGACACACTCTGGAAAGGTACTGGAGCATTTAGAAGCCATGAGGATGCGAACTACATTACGTATGACGGTAAGCTAATGATTGCTAATGCTACTTTGCTTTTAAGTCCACTGTACAACATTGTAATGTCGGCAAGTTATCGATATTAGGTCCTAAAATCTGTATTCTGTGTGTGTGTTTCAGATGGCTCTCTTCTGGCAAAAATATCACTTCAAACGGTCGGCGTTAATGTTCATCACAGTGATGTGACCCCAAGTTCACAAACGCGAAGTGGCTATAATGTCTGTAGAAATGTTTTGCTTCCTGTGAAATAAATTGATCTGATCTGTGTCAAAATCATGGAGAGACTGTTGAGACGTCATGGAATTTACCTGCTCCAGCCAGTGGTGTCGTGACAAAACATGGATCAGGTGCCATATAGTAGCATATGAGCCGTTAAATATATATTTCAACAGGTAAACAGTACTGAGTTAGGCATAAGATATATTTAGCAATTATGATGCATTTTAAGCTAAAACAAATGGATCTAGGATTAGAAGTAATTAAAATAAAGCAGTCCCAAGGTTACATGGAGAAATACGTGGATTAACTGGAAATATATCGTATTGAGTATTGCTGACTACAGGTAGATACTGTATAAATATATATTCTCTGCATCAACAGTGAACTATAAGATAAGATAAGATAAGCCTTTATACATGTATTCATGTAGTATTGCCCTGGGAATTTTGACAATAAACCTTTGTACTTTTGCAGATGTCTATTTTGTTTTACAGTCTTCAGCAAATGATTGTTTTGGTTACTTTTCTTAAAAATGAGCCATTATTTTCAAAGTCACTGTTAAATGGTTCGTACTGTTGACTCTTTTCCCACCGGTGTCTGAACAGACAAAATAGAAAATCATGATGCAAACACAAATCACTAAATTGTTTATTCCAATCAGCAGCAAATTACAGATTATTTAGAATGTGCAAAATTCAAACTGTAAAAAAAAACAAAACTGGAATGGGTAACACGCCAGCCACGCTGCCTCACTGAGAAGCAACTGGATCGGCCCCTCGTACTGGTCCTGGTTCAGCAGATCTTCAGCCTGCATCTCTGTAAATAGTGAGGCAAGGTCTGGTTTGGGTGGATCGTTTTCCCCTTGCCTAGATGAAAGACAGAAATGGGTGGTGGATAATTAAAGAAAGTTTAAAGCATATTTGAGAAATGAATGAATCTTTATTTTGGATAATTAGATTAAAAGAAAGGAACAGAATAATAGAACAATGGGGGAAAAAAATCCAATAAGGTCAAATTAAACAGGAACTCCTCGGATTATACAATTCAACATAACTTATCTGAAATGGGTGATGGCTGAAGCCGCAGCTTATATTGCCCACCCATGTTCCAGCTAAGAATTCAAAAATAAAATAAGAGTGATTACAAATCAGAACAAAGCCAAGACAAAACGTGACAAAAAATAAGCAACAACACAACACAGACTGGATATGATAATCCTTGTGTGATTTTACATGTCGTTTTGTATATACAGCCGTGGACAAAATTGTTGGTACCCCTCTGTTAATCGAAGAAAAACCCACAATGATCACAGAAATAACTTGAATCTGACAAAAGTGGTAACAAATAAAAATTCTATGAAAATTAACCAATGAAAATCAGACAATGATTTTGAATTGTGGTTCAACAGAATTATTTTAAAAAACAAACTCATGAAACAGACCTGGACAAAAATGATGGTACCCCTAGAAAAGATTGAAAATAGGCCATAGGGACATGAACATGATCATAGGGACATGTCCAACCAAGATGCGTCCTCTAATTAACATCACAGGTGTCTACAAACTTGTAATCAATCGGCCTATTTAAAGGGTGACAAGTAGTCACTGTGCTGTGACCATTGTGGGTTTTTCTTTCATTAACAGAGGGGTACCAACAATTTTGTCCACGTGTGTATGTTTGGAGTATTTATTCCTTTAGTTTTTGTTTAAATTGTCCAAGCAAGTCCAAAAGCGTTCCACAGTCTGACTCCTTGCACTGAAACACAGAGTTGCTTGGTAGTAGTTCTCAGACCCCAGGGCAGACCCAGAACTCACTGGAGAGACAACATCTCCCAGTTGGTCTGGGAACACCTTGGTATCCTCTCTGAAGATCTGGAGCAGGTGGCTGAGGAGAGGGACGTCTGGGCTTCTCTGCTTGAACTGCTGCCTCTGCGACCCGGACCTCTGGAAAAGTGGTAGAAGATGGATGGATGGATGTCATGTATGGGAGCATTAATGAATGATACAAAGTCTATAGTGTGGGTTGATTCAGCAAATATTTCACTCTGCGCAGTATTGTGACTGATTTGCATATTTTACCTTTAATATAATAAATATGTGACTTCCAACACAGTTTATTATCAATTATTACACCAAGGATTTTAATTTTGGATACCCTTTCAATCTCTACACCATTTATACTGAGTTTAAATACTGAGTTGTTGTGATGGTGTGAAATAACGTTATCAATAAAATTTAGCCACCGCTGTGTCGCCCTGGTTTCAAGTGTGGATGGTGTCTTGTGCTTGTATTGCTAAAATATAAAAGGAAGCACTACAATGGGTCTCAAATATTTGTAATGTGTTCTATTACTGAATGAGTTTAAAGATGAAATACTATACACATATAAACTAAATTCTAATGGTGACTGAACATCTCCCATTCCCCAAGGTGCAAGATACATTATTATGACTAGAACTCATAAAGGATCACAGAAATGATCTGATAAAAATAAATAAACAAGCGGTTTATTTTATGGTGGCTATTATTGGATGTGCCATTCATTTTCAATTACTCTGTAATTAATATTCACACAAATAAATCTCAATTCAGTCCCTTTCATATTAAGTGGAAATTGTGCTACTTTAAATTTGGCACTTTACCTAAACTTAAAGGCCAAATGTCACGTAACAGGGTACTTTAAATATCTTGAAACTAGATATAAAAGGGAACCGATCCGTTCGGGTCTTGGTGCATATGCTTCAGTAACAACGGAATATTCGTTAATTTAAAACTGCCGCGCTTGGCCTGACACGGCCCCTGGAATCGCCTGGGGAAGAAGGCGGAAGTGACGAAATCGATTGTACCCTAGTTTGATGCTTGGGGTATTTCAATTGATTGTTTATATGGAGACTGGAAGGTTGAAGTGAGCAACAAGAAAGAAAAAATTGGATATTTCACCCATACCTTAAAACGGGACTATCAGGGACAGCTGGGTAATAAGGGACACTTCTCTGGGAAATGTTTTCTTACCTGTCAAGTGAGACGTTTTCGCCGTACTTCAACACCGTAAAAAGCGGCTATAAGCAACGGCGGAGCAACAAGGCACACCTCTCTGGGATCTCTGTCTGTTCCGCAACCGCTGCACAGCTCAACGTGTTAAACCATTGTCCTAATGACTTCTCATGGTAGTGAGAATTGCTCCCGCTGAGCGATCAGCCCGCCCAGACAATTAAACTAATGAGTGACTCCACACTTCGAACAGTAGTGAGAATAGCTCCCGCTGAGCGATCAGCCTGCCCCAGCTGTGAGTGATCACACACAGGACTGCTCCTCAAGACACTCAGTTTTTTTTTCCAGTATATTTTTTCTTTTGGGCGTACAGAAATGGCAATACGCCCGTTTTTGCTAAAATTGCATTTTCCCCGTATTTTCCTTAAAATATTTGACAAAGACTTCCGGTTATGGCTGCCACGTAGGACGGACGTGTCTCGCTCTGCTCTGCTCCTGGAAAAAAAAAATCGGCAAATAACTCTGTCATTTGGGACAGAACGTATCCCAGCATTTGGGCGAGGATATGTCGGCGAAGCCTAAGGCTGGAAAACCAGGAAAAGGAAAAAGCGAGCCGCCGAAACAGTCCAAATTAACGGACTTTCAGGTCTGTGACGCAGCAAACAAAACTCCATATATGGCGGAGGAGGCTGGCAACGCTGCGATTTCTGCGGGGAATGGCGCAGATGCGCTGATGGCAGCCATGAGTTCAATGAGAGCGGACTTTTCCTCTAGATTTGATGGGATTATGACAGCGTTGGAAGGAATAAGAAAGGAATTGGGTGACTGTGTAGAACGAACGGCGCAGATGGAGCTCCGTCTCGCTAGTGCTGAAGATGACGTCACCCGTCTTCAATTAAAGGTGCGCACTTTGGAAAAAAAAAATAAATCTCTGGAAGATAATATTTTGGATTTGGAATCTCGGTCGAGACAGAATAATTTGAGGCTGGTGGGTCTTCCAGAGGAATCAGAAGGTCGGGACGTATGTTCCTTTCTGGAAAAGTGGATTCCGGAGGTGCTGGGCAGCGAGGAGTTGCAATCAGCAGTGGTTCTGGAAAAAGCACATCGTATTGGCCCACGGAGAGATAAGGGACCGCCGAGGACCTTAATTATGAAGTTTCTTAGCAACAGAGACAGGATGAAGATCTTCAACGCTGCACGTGCTAAAGGAGAGATTAAACACCAGGACCAGCAGGTGCGGTTCTACCCAGATTTGGCCACAGGAATCCAGCAATTGAGGAAGCAGTTTGATCCCGTACGTAAGGAGCTGCGCAACCTTGGGATTCGTCATGGTGTAATCTATCCTGCGAGACTGCTGACCACGTATGAGGGCAGAACCCACATCTTCAAGACCCCAGAGGAGGCGCAGGAGTTCATCAAGAAGATCAAAGAAGAAGAAGAGACTGGTGGGAGCTAAGCATGAACAAAATATAAGGTAGAATAATTAAGCATTTGCACAGGCATCTGACTGACTTGAAGTAAATAGTAAGTTTACAAAATATAGATTGTATTATATATTAAAAAAACAAAACAAAACAAACAAAAAAAAAACTATGATGTACAAAGTTGTTAAAAATTTTGGAGTTAAGTTGGAAAACTACAGAGGAGAGTTAATGTTACGTCATTAAAAGCAGTAGAGTTAGGGTGATTGGGAGGATGAAGAAGGAGTGGCTTAGGCTGTTCCCCGTGGGTGTGGAACGGTCGATGGCTATATCGGGAGACAGAATTTTTCTTTTGATTTTGGGGGGTTTGCCACAAGTGTGGGAAGGGGAAATTTGTTTGTGTGTAGTTTGTAGGATGAATGTTCAACCACTCATGTTTTTGCTTCTCTGTATGAACATGTTTACACTGCAAGGTAATCCCAAACTCTCTATTGATCATGGACCAAAGTGTTAATCTTAATTTAACTTCATGGAATTGCAGAGGTCTACAAAATTTAAAAAAACTTAAACAAGTTATGAATAAAATAAAGGACATGGGTTCAAGAATTGTGTTTTTACAAGAAACTCATCTGATAGAGGAGGATGTTAAAAGAATTAGGAGTAGATGGCAGGGAAGTGTATTCACCTCTTCATTTTCATCCCGAGCCAGGGGAGTTATGACTCTCATACATAAATCAGTTCCTTTTCAAGTGAAAAATGTAATTGGAGACAAATTTGGAAGATATGTAATCATTCAAGGTTCTTTGCTATTAGAAAATATAAATCTTGTGAACTTATATGGTCCCAATATAGATGATCAGAAGTTCTTTGCTAATTTATTTCTCATCTTATCATCACTTACAGGGCAACATATAATAGCAGGGGATTTTAATTGTACATTGAATCCAGGTGTGGATAGATCAACAGGACTGGATTGTACGCACATTGGATGTAGGATGACTATTAATCATTTTATGAAAGAATTGAGATTGTTAGATATATGGAGAGAAATGAAACCACAAGTTAAAGCCTATTCTTGTTATTCCAGTACCTACAAGACATTCTCACGTATTGATTATTTTTTGATTTCCACAGAATTAAGGTCCAAGATTCAAAACTGCTTTTATGATAACATCGTGATCTCTGATCATGCACCCTGTTGTCTAATATATGTAGATAAAAAATTGACAAAGGAATCAGGTAGATGGCAATTTCAGCATAAATGGCTTCAGGATGAGGAATTTGTCAAGTATATAGAAAAACAGATAGACGAGTTCTTTCACATCAATACTACACAAACATCAGCATGTGTAAAGTGGGAGGCTTTCAAAGCTTTTATTAGGGGACATATTATTAGTTATACAGGATCAAAATCTAAGAAGACTCGAGAGGAGAGAGCTAAATTGGAACATAAAATAAAAAATCTTCAGGAAAAAGTGTATGCAGGAAGTGACCCAAGGTTGGAGAATGAATTACTGATTTTGAGAGCTGAATACGACAAAAAATCAGCGAATAGAGCTGCCTCGAGTCTTCTAAGATTGAAACAATCTTTTTATGAACAAGGTGAAAAATCAGGAAAATTATTAGCATGACAGATTAAACAATTGGAAATTAAAACACCAATTACCAGTATTATAAGTAACGGACAGGTAGTTATAGATCCTTTAGAAATTAATAGAGCCTTTAGAGATTACTATGAAAAATTATATGATACCAAAAATGAACCTGATTTAACAAAACTAAATGGGTTTTTGAACGAACTATCTATACCGTGTATTCCAAATGAAAACAGGGAGATATTGGAGTCTAAAATTAGTCAAGAAGAAGTTGGGCTAGCCATTGATAATATGAAATCAGGAAAAAGTGCAGGACCAGATGGTCTTCCAGTTGATCTTTATAAAAAATTTAAGAATAAATTAATAAAACCTTTTTTGGAAATGGTCTTAGAAGCATTTCAAAATAATAATTTACCATCATACATAAATAATGCCTTAATTATACTGCTGCCAAAACCAGGTAAGCCCTCTAATAAATGTGAAAATATGAGACCAATAAGCCTATTAAACGCCGACCTTAAGATAATCTGTAAAATTTTAGCAAGACGAATACAAGAAATTTTACCAAATATTATTAATCGAGATCAGAATGGCTTTATAAAGGGTAGACAAGGCTTCCATAATGTAAGAAGACTATTTAATATTATTTATTTTAATAAAGAAGCACCGGATACAGCTCTCCTATCATTGGACGCCGAAAAGGCCTTTGATAGAGTTGAATGGCCCTTTCTTTTTGAAGTCCTACAAAGGTTTGGACTTGGAAATAATTTCATAAAATGGGTTCAAATAATATACAATAATGCTACAGCAGAAATCCTAACAAATAACAATATTTCAAAACCAATAAAAATCAATAGAGGATGTCGACAAGGCTGTCCACTTTCACCTTTACTGTTTACTATGGCAATTGAACCTTTAGCGATAGCGATACGTTTACATTCACAAATATATGGAATTAAAGTTGGACCAACAGAACATAAAATCTCCCTGTACGCCGATGATATAATTTTGTTTATGTCGAATCTAAAAAAATCAATTCCAACCTTGTTGAATTTAATAAAGAATTTTGGGGAAATATCAGGATATAAAATAAATAAAACTAAATCTTCAATATTAATGCTAAATGAGATCCAGAGAAATTACCCAGCCCCTGAGGTAAATCAATTCAATGTTGTAAATCAGTTTAAATATTTAGGAATCCAAATTATGCCTAAGCTAGAATCAGTCGCCAGTGTCAACTATGAAGCCTTAATGTCAGATATCAGTGAGTTAACTCAGAGATGGATGTCACTACCAATGTCGATGATCGGGAGAATCAATATACTTAAAAGTAATATTTTACCTAAAATACTTTATTTATTTCAATACATTCCCTTATCACCACCTTTAGATCTATTCTCAAGAATAAAAAAAAAGTTAGTGGAATTTATATGGAACAACAGGAGGGCTAGATTACGTTTGTCTTTATTATATTTACCATTTGATCGTGGAGGTCTGAAATGTCCAAATTTTATGTTGTATTATTGGTCGGCACAACTGAGGTCTATGACATATTATTTTTCATCAAATGATCTCCCTCACTGGACTGAAATGGAATCATACAATTTACCTTTACCTCTTCCCATATTCATATACTCAGATTCGGCAAAAAAATTACAAAAACAAGTTAAAAATCCATTTGTAAAGCATATGATCAAAATATGGTGTGAAGCTAAAAACTATTTAAAAGAACCACAGTTATTGTCACAATTTAGTCCAATATGGGGTAATCAATATTTTAAACCAGGGAGAGCGGACGCTGTATTTAAAGTATGGAATTTAAAAGGGATACAAAAGATTCAGGATTTATATTTGCCATGTGCAGACAACATAATGTCTTTTGAAGAGCTGAGGATCAAATTTAATCTCAATAGAACACATTTTTTTAAATATCTTCAACTTAGAAACTTTATTCGATCAAATCAAAATAAAGCTCTCACTCGACCTATTTATTCATCCTTGGAAAAAATGATGATGAAAGATAGTAAAAGAAAGGGTATTATTTCAGAGTTTTATAACTCATTGACACTATCTTCAAGTGAAAATTCACTGAAAAGATTAAACTACTGGAAAGAAGATCTGCAAATTGAAATTTCAGAGGAACAGTGGGAATTGGCTTGTACAGAAGCTCAAACCAAATCAATAAATGCACGCCTTAAATTGATACATTTCAAATGGTTAATGCGGATGTATGTTACACCGGAGGAGTTAAATAGATATAACAAAAATATACCAGATACATGCACAAAATGCATGGAAAGTAAAGGAACCCTATTTCATTGTTTATGGGAATGTAGATTAATAAGAATGTTTTGGGAAGAGGTGAGGGTAACAATTGAAAAAATAATCTCAAAACAAATCATATTGAATCCTAAACTGTTTTTGTTGGGTCTGTACCCAGAAAAGCATAATTTTAATAAAAGTGAAAGAACATTCATAGACCTCAGTTTGCTTAATGCCAAAAAATGTATTGCACTATTATGGAAAAAGACTCATAGACCAGATGTGACTCAGTGGTTAAGACAGATGTTAACAAACCTTCCATTAGAAAGAATAACATATATACTAAAATCAAAGGAAATTGTGTTTGAGAATATATGGAGACCTTTTATTGATTATGTAAAAAATTTAAACATAACTCTTGAAGAAGAAGGTGAATGATGTGTGTGGACCTTGTAAATTCCAAACTGGTGAACATAATATGTATACTTATGTATTGGATTGTCTAGACCAGGGGTGTCCAACCATGTGCCATGGAGAGCCAAGACCCTGCAGGTTTTACCTCCAACCAGTGTCTTCAACAGCAGATTTCAGTGAACTTCTTCCCACTGATTGCTGATAAGTGAAAACACCTGCTGAAGAGACTGGGTAGAAGAGAAAACCTGCAGGGTCTTGGCTCTCCATGGCACATGGTTGGACACCCCTGGTCTAGACTAAACAGAGGAGCATTGTTGAAGATTTGATTTTGTTGGTGGTTGTTGGTGTTTTTAGTGCATTTTTTTTTTTTGTAGTACTTTAGTGTTAGTGTTTGATTGTTTGTATCATGTTTGTTAAAAAAAAAAAAAGGTTCAATAAAGATATTGTGGAAAAAAAAAATATTTGACAATAACAACACGAACTACATTTAAAACATTTCCCAGAAAAGTGTCCCAAACCACTGCGCCGTCCCCCACAGCCGCGCTTGGCACCAAAATACGGCGAAAACGTCTCCCTTGACAGGTATGCACCTCCATTTTCATATTGATCTGGTCAATTTCTTGACAGCAGCGGCTCTCCTCCACTGTAATAATAATGGCTTCCGAAAAATCAATATTTATGGGGCGCCCTCGACAGACCCCCTCCGGCTTCGCAATTCTGGAGGCGATTAATGTCCAGTTCAATGACATTTTCCACTGGTTCTGCTCTCTGGTCATCGTTGGAACTGTTGTCATCAGACAAACCATCTGATTCCGTCTCGGACGGCTCGAACCGGTAAGGTTCTATGCCTCTGTCACTGTCTGAACCACTGACAAAAAAATTTGTTCACAATCGCTGTCACTTTCCGTCATGATTGTCCAATGTTGATAAGTGTGAATGTGGATAGGCAGGGCAGCCAGGGTACAACTGGTGATGTCAAAAACATGGGCGTGGTCTGGACTGGCTGTCACAAGCCAGCAAGCAAGGTGGGGCCTTCACCTGGTGTATTTTGTGCAATTATGTAAATACAGGTGGGTGATATGGTCTCCGGTATGAATATTTGGTTTAAGCTATGTGTATTTTATCTAAATTCGTTGTCATTTAGAAAAAAAAAATTACGTGACATTTGGTCTTTAAAGCGAGGTAGTCGGATCTGGGAAAAAAATGCTTTTTTTGCGTGCATGGAAAGAAAATCCTACAGACACATATAGCGCGATTGTCTGCAAGTGTGAATGACCTGTTCCATGAGCAAATGTACGTTTTTTGGTCCTTGGCTGTTTAAATTGAATTCTTTCCTCCCGAAAATATCATTTTTGAATATTAATTACAGCTAAATGGGAGCAGTTTCGATGCCAACATTTCACATCGTAATATACGTGTTCTATACACCATCGACTTTTGCGTATCCGACTACCTCGTTTTAAAAAGCAAAAGATTTGACTATAAATATGATGTGTTGTTTACCTGTCAAAATACATTGGTGTCAAAACGTCGCCATTCTGAGCAGATCCTGTTTGGACTCTACAATGAAATACACACAAATTAAGTTCATGCACAGCACGAAAGTGCAACATGTAAAAAAATAAATAAATAAATAAAATAAACTTTTTAACCAGGATTACAACTAGCTTATTTCATCAGATATTGTCAACACAAAAAAAACAACATACAAGGACGGATATAGCATTAAGCTAGGTCATCGTTTAAACACGATTAAGTTTTCGTCTGTCCTAAGTGAACTTTCCACTGTTGGAAAAAATAACATAAAGCATGAATATCACATCACTCATCGTCCTGTATATCACAATATCACGGCTTCAACTGCTGAAGTTGGGTGCGTCGCGGTTGTACATTCAATTCAATTCGGGTGGCTGGGTCTAATTCCCGGTGCGTCTCCGTGTATTTTCTGGTGCGTCTGCTTGTGCGCCCCACTGCAAGCTCAGTCTGCTTCCCTCTGCATTCTCTCATCAGCCGAAACGCACAGGAAACTCTGCTGGACCGCGGTGTTGGATTTCTGCTGATTTCTGTTAAGCCATTCTATCGTTGTGGTTTATAATATCACTTGTTCGCGGGCTCACTGACGAAAAATTGCAAATGGCGACCAGCAAGCGATTCTCGAAAGTCGGCGTAACGACCACTCTCATGACGCTACGCCCAGACCAATGAATGGCCAGCAGTGGCGTGACGAAACCGTGCTGGTACCCTTCGGACCTACTTTTATCGGTGCCGATAAAAGTTGAACAGTTCCAAAATAACAGAACTGTGAGGCCATTGGGTGCCAAAAGGAAAAGCGGACAAAGGAGGCCGAACCATGCGAAAGGAGGCCAAATGAGGCCAAACTGTTCCAAATGGAAAAGCGCCTATACTGTCCGGTGGTTCACGCCACAATACACACAGTCACAATGCGCATCATTACAAAGCCTATCGGTGCATTATCATGCAGTCCAGTGGAGAAGCTACAGTCTGCTCGGTGCATCCGCCTAACAGTCCTTTAGTGTCTCCACCTCCGATGTCCCGTCTCGACCCCCCGTTGGCTTCTCTCCTCCTGTGCCATTCAGTCTGAGTGGAGAATGTAACATCTAGGTCCCCCACAATAAAGCCATTTCTAAAGCTTTGGGACTCCAGCAAACCACAGTGGGTGCCATTATCCTCAAAAGGCGAAAACATGGAACAGTGGTGAATCTCCACAGGAGTTGCCGGCTGACCAAAGTTACCTCAAGAGCACAGCAACGACTCATCCAAGAGGTCACAAAAGACCCCACAACAACATCCAAAAAACTGCAGACCTCACTTGCCTCAGTTAAGGTCAGTGTTCATGACTCCACCATAAGAAAGAGACTGGGCAAAAATGGCCTGCATGGCAGAGTTCCAAGACAAAATCCACTGTTGAGCAAAAAGAACATAAAGGCTCATCTCAGTTTTGCCAGAAAACATCTTGATGATCCCCAAGACTTTTGGGAAAATACTCTGTGGACTGACGAGACAAAAGCTGAACTTTTGAAGACACCAGCAAGTCCACCTCTGAATGGCTTAAGATAAACAAAATGAAGACTTTGGAGTGGCCTAGTCAAAGTCCTGACCTGAATTCAATTGGGATGCTGTGGCATGACCTTAAAAAAGTTCTTCATGCTAGAAAACCCTCCAGTGTGGCTGAATAACAACAATTCTGCAAAGATGAGTGTATGGGTAACCCCTACAACAGCCACGGACAAGCAGAGCGCTCAGCGGGAGCAATTAACACAGCAGTGTGATCTATGGACTGATAACAATATGTAGATGTGCCTTGTAACCTCTTTTGTCCTACAGCTCCGGAGCAGAGGCGAATTCCGGCCAGTAATCTTCCTATTGTTATGTGTGTCTCTCAAATGCAAATGTCCATACCTACTGCTGTGATTGCATTGTCTGTAGTGGGGTATAAAAACTGCATTGCTCTGTAACTCACTCTCTCTGACACACGCATTGCCTGTATCTGCTGAGGAGAGCCTCCGGGCTTGCTCCGGCACGCATGCACGGTGCTGGAGTGAGTTCTCGTGATGGCGGTATGATTAATAAACTCCCTTTCTAAACTCACAGTTCGCTGCCTTTTATTTCATGCCGCCACATTGGTGACCCCGAGAAAGCACACGCTTTGTGCAACGCAACCTTCTGGTCTGGACAGCCGCAAGTGGGCCCAAATTCCTCCACAGCGCTGCAAAAGACTCATTGACAGTTATCGCAAACGTTTGATTGCAGTTGTTGCTGCTAAGGGTGGCCCAGCCAGTTATTAAGTTTAGGGGGCAATCACTTTTTCACACAGGACCATGTGGGTTTGGATGTTTTTCCCCTTAATAATAAACACCTTCATTTATAAACTGCATTTTGTGTTTACTTGTGTTATCATTGTCTAATATTTAAATTTGTTTGATGATCTGAAACATCTAAGTGTGACAAACACAAAAAAATGAGAAATCAGGAAGGGGCAAACACTTTTTAACACCACTGTATGTTTAGGGACCACTATATAATTTTTTTTTGCCCTGAGTTATGTATAAAAAAGAAAATAAATTCTAAATAATTTCTGTAAAATGACTTTGCATGGCCCCTCTTTGGATCGAGGGGTTTGCATGCTATAATAAAATCAGGAACTATGTTGTCAAGAGCCATTTGCCTCTGGTAGGGTCTCCCAAGACAAACTGGTCCTGGGTGAAGGACCAGACTAATGCACCCGGGTCGACACGATGCAGCTACTCCTTCTCTCCAGAGAAGGAGAGGTGCACGTCGGTGACACAGGGCATAAAGCTGGATTTATGCACCCGCATCACGTCAATGCCATTACTGACGTCCATCACAGATGCAGTGATCAGCAATTTTTTTCTTGTGTGTTGGGTGAAATGCATTGTTCTGTTGCCAAAACGGGTTTCAGCTGATGTGTAGAGTGATTTGTGATAGTCGTGTGTTTCTTTTTATGAAATAGTGACGGACAAGAGCAGATTGTGATGGAGTTGGAGCTAATAAATGAAAAAGCAACTTTTCATACAATCGCTGCACAGAGAAAAAGAAAAGAAGTCAGAGAAAACGGTGTGTGAGAACCAGGATATGTGCAGCAGGAGACAAAGCGTACCAATCACAGCTCTTACGGCTGGCATTGCCGACGTGCACCTCTCCTTCTCTGGAGAGGTGTACCGACACCAGACTCAGTCCACTTCTTGTGAAGCTTCCACAAGTTCTGAATTGACTTTTCTTGACAATCCCATTGAGACAACGTTCATCCCTGTTGCTAATGCAACTTTTTCTACCACACTTTTTTCCTTCTAGTCAGCTTTCCATTAATATATTGTGATACAGCTCCGTGGAAACAGACCCCCCTTTAAGGAGAGTTGATTGGTTGACTCTCTGTCTCCCCATCTGCACTCTAAATGTGTGTTCAGACCAAATGCGAACGCATACATTTTTCCCACAGCAAGATTACATGTTAACTAACTTATTGTAAACATGTGAATAGATGCAAATTTACATCCGCCGTGAGTTACAGAGGGGCAGGGTTGTCTTCATACCTTCTGCAGCTGCTGTTTATCTGCTATGGAAATCCCCCAAAAAGCTGTCATGTTTAGGTTTATAGTGTTATACGGCGGGGCTCACTGTCATGCATGCCCCTTTCAGGGCGTTAATGAGGCGCCAGATGCCAACAGAGAGTTTGCTTGTTTATTCAAGAAAGCACAAAGGAACAAAGTAAAGAGCCACGTGGGGCAAAACACACACATTAAACTAGGACACAAAATAATGAACACTGACATCAAATGCAAGAGTGTAGCGAGGACGGAACCTGACGCTATAGAATACACACTTACGAGTGCTGGAGCGAAGACGGATCAAACAAGGAGGGAAGACTGGAGCCAGGGATAGGGACTCCAGTCCTGGTACACAGATGTAGGTCGCAGCGAGGAGTGAGCCTCGGCTGCTTCCTTAAATACTGATAACAAAAGAAACAGAACCAAACAGGAAAGGGGGAACGTAATTACTGAAATCAAGGTCAGCTGTGACAACGCCGGCTCGGCTTTGACAGCTGGAAGTTCGGCTTCAACTCTGTCACAATAAAAGCCCTGGGAGAACAATAATAACAAAACCAAAATAATATGCGAGAAAAAGAGAAAATACTGAGTAACCCGAGCGTGGATGAGTTCAGCGCTTGGATCACAACACTCACAGCTTCTAATATATCACCACCTCCTCCACAATGACAGACAATGCCTGTTTTTTTACATTGCTAGCCCGCAAGCCCTCATTAGTACATACATAGCAGGAGTATGTGAGTAGATGGACTTGATAAAACACAGTGGATGACCTCTTTTCAGATGAAAGTAAATTTTGCATGTAATTTGGAAATCAAGGCCCCAGAGTCTGGAGGAAGAGTGGAGAGGGACAGCATCCAAGTTGCTTGAGGTCCAGTAACATTACTCTTGTTACAATTTTCCTTTTCTGAAATGCTGTGTTACTTTTACGCTAGATGTAATGGGACACACACCTTCCAAAAAGTTCAATTTTTGTCTCGTCAGTCCACATAGTATTTTCCCAAAAGTCTTGGGGATCATCAAGGTGTTTTCTGGCAAAACTGAGATGAGCCTTTATGTTCTTTTTCCTCAGCAGTGGTTTTCGTCTTGGAACTCTGCCATGCAGGCCATTTTTGCCCAGTCTCTTTCTTATGGTGGAGTCATGAACACTAAACTTAACTGAGGCAAGTGAGGCCTACAGTTCTTTGGATGTTGTTGTGGGGTCTTTTGTGACCTCTTCAATGAGTCGTTGCTGCACTCTTGGGGTAATTTTCTCCTCACCACTTTTCCATATTTTCGCCATTTGTGGATAATGGCTCTCACTGTGTTTCACTGGAGTCCCAAAGCTTTAGAAATGGCTTTTTAACCTTTTCCAGACTGATAGATCTCAATTACTTTGTTTCTCATTTGTACCTGAATTTCTTTGGATTGCAGCATGATGTCTAGCTTTTGAGGATCTTTTGGTCTACTTCACAGGTTCTATTTAAGTGATTTCTTGATTGAGAACAGGTGTGGCAGTAATCAGGCCTTGGCGTGGCTAGAGAAATTGAGCTGAGCTTTCAAAAGATGTGATAAACCACAGTTAATTTATGTTTTAATGGGGGGGGGGTCACTTTTTCACACAGGGCCATGTGGGTTTGAATTTTTTTTTACCCTTAACAATAAACACCTTCATTTAAAAACTGCATTTTGTGTTTACTTGGCTTATCTTTGTCTAATTTTTAAATTTGTTTGATGATCTGAAACATTTAAGTGTGACAAACATATAAAAAAAATGAGAAATCAGGAAAGCGCCAAACACTTTTTCACACCACTGTATATTTTTAAATTATTTATTATGTTGTCAGCCATGTGTGACTGTGTCACATCTGGCAGCCGCTGCACAGAGAGCTGCTCAGCCTCTCCTCAGTGCATGTGGAGACAACGGACAGCAACAGCTTCCTGCCACCCTCGGTAAGACATGAACAGATCCAGAAACAATAAAATCACAATGGAAAATAGAGAGTCTAATTCTGTGTGGACAGATTAATTTGCATTCATGTATAGTTGTTGTGGAGAGAATTTTCTCCACGAGAACACAAACAATGAAAAACAGCTGCCTCTTTAGTGTCTACAGGTCCATAAAAATTTTAAATGTGATTTTCTAAATTCAAGATTCAAAGGCTTTATTATCATGTGCACAGTTAAGAAATGCTACATTTCCTGAGGAATGAAATTCTTACTTTGCTCTCCGAACGAATGCCAAGGTAGTAGGTACACAACGATACTAATAAGGTAATAACACAATAACTCAATCCTAATACTAATGGATGCTAATAACACACACACCAACACACAGACAATTAGGACTCCTAAGCACGCCTTGATACTAAATACTAATATTAATGAGTACTAAGAACACACATTAGGCAATTTGGACAGCTAAAGCAGTTAATGCAGTCAAACAAGAGGAATGAAACTGAAAATTCACTGGATGACTATAGTGGTAGTGGTATATTGATATCCGAGATGATGTGAACCTGAGATGGCATGAACCTATGTATAGTGTACAAATGAGCATTGTACAGTGAGCAGTATATAATTATAAATTACAAATTAGCACCCAGTGTGAATTTCTCTGTAATGGTAGTACCTGTCATGAGTCTGAGCTCAGCGTTTCTCTGGAGCTCAGACTCTCATTTTATTTCTGTTTATTTTATGTCTATTATGATTATTCCTGTATCATTTTTGTGTTATTTTGGGTTTTTTATACGAGCCTTCTTCCTCTGCTCCCAGACACACCCACCTTCCTCTCACAGCCTGTTTTTCCAGTCACCTCAGCTGTGAGTGATTTAAGAATTAGGTCACTGCCTGCTCCTTGCCACACCTGCTGCTTGTCATTCCCCATTACCTCCATGTATTTAAGCTCTGCCTTTTCACTGTGTTGTTGTGGTTATATTGGTTCTACTCCTGTTCACTCCCATTTTCACAGCCTTTGAAGTATTTCTGCAACTTCTCCAGAGCGCTTCCTGCTCTGAGGCTCATTGTTGTAAGTTATTATTTGTTACCTTTTTGTACCTGTCAGCACTACTTTTGGACTTTATGTTTTTTCTGTTAATAAATGTCACCAACACAATTCAGTGCCTGGGTCTGTCTTCCTGCCCTGAAGGGGCATTCATGACAGAATATAACCACCAGCTAAAAGACCCAGCTGTTGTGTTAGTGCATTTTTCCCCCCTTTTTTGCCTTCCTTTTTACGCACTTGTCTTGTGGAGCTAATTATGTCCCCAGCGTGCCGACCTCGCTCAAGCAAAGGAGGATTGACAGCAGGGTCTCCAATGGTGGAGGAGGAATGAGTGGCGGACTTCATCCAAGACTTGTGGATGAGGCTCTCGCCGCCCGCGGACCCAAGCAGACATGGGTCTCTTTGTATGGAGCAGTGGGCATCCTGGAGGCACACCCTGGCCTATGGAGCTATCCACAGTACGCAGAACTGCTGTCCACAGTCGGCACGCTCCAGCGATCATTTCCTGATTTAAAGATGGGAACATTTCCAGCTGAGCCGAGGTGGAGGCGCTTTCCAAAGCCGACGTCCTCCTCATCCTCGTCCTCCTCCTGCGGCACTCCAGCTTGGATCCACCATGGGTGCTACGCCCCTGTCCGGGGGCCACCAAAGGTGCAGAATTGGCCCAATTGGGGCCCACCGTGGGTCCAGCATTGGCCCAGTTGGGGCCCACCAAGGTTGCAGCTCCGCTCCTGCCTGGAACCACTGAGGGTGCAGCTCCGCTCCTGCCCAGAGCCACCGCGGGTGCTACAGAGCTCCAGCCCGGAGCCACCATGGGTGCTGCTATGCTCCAGCCCGGAGCCACCGCGGGTGCTGCAGAGCTCCAGCCCAGATCCACCATGGGCGCTGCCATGCTCCAGCCCGGAGCCACCACAGGTGCTGCAGAGCTCCAGCCCGGAGCCACTGCGGGTGCTGCATTGTTTCAGTCCAGGGCCACCGAGGGTGCTACCGGTCAGCCAGACGCCATCATGGTCCCTCTTCCTCTGCCACATGGTACTGTCGTGGTCCCCTTCCTCCGGCCCTGCTTCCCGTCTTTGGGCCTTCCTGTGGGGGAGCCACCTCCCGGGCCACCCCTCCAGTCCTGGTGACTCAAGGACTCTGGCTGGCCGCCTGAAAGACTGGGCTGCTGGGCCAGGTGGTCCATGTTTTCCGGAAGGCCACCCAATTCGTACCACCATGCTTCCCGACTTGCCTGGGACTTCGGCTGGCCACCTGAACTACATTGTTCTATGACCTAGGGGGTTTAGGGGTCTAGCCTGCACAGGTGCGGGTATTCAGCTGGTTTGTGTTTTCCCTCCTTGGCCTGTTCCTCCACCTCCCACCCATGGTAGTTTTTTACTGTAATCCTTCTCGGGGGGGGGGGGGGGGTGTATATTTCATTTTGGTGTTACCTTGGAGTGTCTGGGTTCCACCCCTTAAAGGGGGGGGGGCTCTGTCATGAATCTGAGCTCAGCGTTTCTCTGGAGCTCTGACTCTTATTTTATTTCTGTTTTCTTTATGTCTATTATGATGTCAAGTTTTTGTGTTATTTTGGTTTTTTGACACGAGCCTTCTTCCTCTGCTCCCAGACACACCCACCTTCCTCTCACATCTTGTTTTCCCAGTCACCTCAACTGTGAGTGATTTAAGAATTAGGTCACTGCCTGCTCCTTGCCACACCTACAGCTTATCATTCCCCATTACCTCCGTATATTTAAGCTCTGTCTTTTCACTGTGTTATATTGGTTCTACTCCCGTTCACTCCCATTTTCCCAGCCTCTGAAGTATTTCTGCAACTTCTCCAGAGCGCTCCCTGCTCTGAGGCTCATTGTTGTAAGTTATTATTTGCTACCTTTTTGTACCTGTCAGCACTATTTTTGGACTTTATGTTTTTTCTGTTAATAAATGTCACCAACACAATTCAGTGCCTGGGTCTGTCTTTCTGCGCTGAAGGGGCATTCATGACAGTACCAGTAGACTGTACAAGATAAATAGCAGCAGAAATGATATGGACATCAGACGGGTGAGACTATATACACTGTACAGGTGAGCAATGTGCAAATTTTGCAGCTGGTGTGTGAGTTCCTATATGCAAAGCTGTGCTGCGGAGTTTTGTGAGTTGTTATTTGTTTAGTAGTCTGATGGCAGTGGGAAAGAAGGAGTTTTTCAGTCTGGTTGACCTGCATTTTCACACTTCTGTACCTCCGGCACCTCTGGGTAGAAGTGTGAACAATCTGTGCTGGGGGTGGGTGGGGTTCTGGAGGATGGTGTCAGCTTTCCTTTGGACTCTGCGGTGGTAGATTTTCTGCAGAGAGGGGAGTGTTGTCCTGATGATCTTCTCCACTGTGTCCACCACTCTCTGCAAGCGTTTGTGGTCCAGGGCAGTGGTGCTGCCATACCACACAGTGATGCTGTTGGTCAGGATGCTCTCGATGATGCAGCTGTAGAAATGTTGAGGATCCTGGAGGACATGCCAAACTTCTTCAGCCTCCTCAGGAAGTACAGCTGCTGTTGAGCTCTCTTAACCAGCTCTGTGGTGTTGTGTGTCCACTTAAGGTCCTCGCTGATGTGGATGCCCAGGTATTTAAAGCTGCTCACCCTCTCCACCTCAAGCTTCCGGATGAACAGCGGCCGATGGGGTCTCCTCCTCCCTTTCCTAATGTCCACTATCATATCATTTGTCTTGTCCATGTTGAGGGTGAGGTTGTCCTCCTCACACCATGACTACAGGTTGGCCACCTACCTCCTTTAGGATGCTTCGTCATCACCAGTGATGCGTCCTATCGCTGCTGTGTTATCCGCACACTTTAATATTATATTGTCCTTGTGGGAGGCAACACAGTCATGGATGGAGAGACTGTAGAGGATGGGGGTGAGAACACAACCCTGTGGGACACCTGTGTTCATGATGATGCTGGCTGAGGTCCTGTTACCCATCCTGACAGACTGGGGCCTGCCAGTTAGAAAGCCCAGTAGCCAGTTCAATACCTCAGTTGTCTTTAAAAATGAGAAACAATCCTTGAATTCCTGCTCAATTACCTTAAAATTAGTTGCCTGTGCTATAAATGCTGGATTCACCAGACATGACTGAAGTCTGAATTAATGTAAATTTATTTTCACCATCACAGCTCAATAATTACTGAGTGATGTAAAAATAATACCCTCTACAGTGATCCAGTTTTCAGAATCATTGTTTTTATGTGTTTTTATTACACAACATAACAAAAATATTTTTTTTTGTAAGTTGTCTGTGTTTTTTCAACTGATTTAAGACAATTTTGCACCGCTGAATCTGAAAATGACATCTGTTTCTCTCGATCAGGTCAGATTTTTATGTTAAGTTATAAGCAGTTGTACAGATATACTGTAAATTGGATAGTAGACATTGATAAAGGGACATACTGCACATGTAAATTGAATGTTATTCTTTGTCTATTTTTTGTTTTTGTATTTATTTTGATGGCCCATGAGTCTGGAATAAAGTCTGATTATATATGCAGTAAATCTATGCATTTTTCCATGTAACCTTGTGACTGCATTATTTTAATTGCTTTTAATCCTAGATCAAGTTTGTTTCGGGTTCAAAATGCATCATAAGTGTTAAATATATCTTGTTATACCTAACTAAGTACTGTTTATCTGTTGAAATATATATTTAATGGCTAATATAAACCCATAACAATATGGCCCATGGCAATCATTTTTTGGGCAGCTGATCATTTTTTGGCAGGACATAACAGGCAACCTCCGTCTCATAATGCGCCGTAACACCACCTATTACAGAACTGACATAAATATTATGTTTAAAAGTGTAGTAAATGCTCGCACTACAGACTTGATCTAACAACGGCTGATAACTGAAATATTGATAATTACCGGTCTCCTTAAACGTAGCCACCATTCTCTGTGATTAAGAATAAAACTGTTTTTGGATGGTAATACAGGTTTGGAATAATAAAAGCAGCGCTCCCAAAGAGACAACAAACTTCTCAATGTTGACAAGCTGTTGACAAGCTAGTGCTGCTACTTCTTCTTCTGTGGTGTTCTGCGGGGTTGCATAAATGTGCTTCACACATACGTAATGACGTACCCTGACGTAATCCCCGACTATCTCCATATCGGTGGAAAACCAACTGGTTCTTATGAGGCACTACAGTTGAACTGGTTAAGCACTGGCACCAGCCCCAGAACCGAACTATCACTGGCTCTTATTTTGGTGGAAATGAGCCCAAAGCTGCTCCCATACCATGGATTCAAAAGGGGGGGGGGGGTGATAAGTTGTAAGCCTCCTTGGTGTTTGCATAAAATAAGTCCAGTGTTTTATTGTCTCTGGTGTGGCACGTGACATACTCGGTGAAAGTGGACAAAATGGAGGACAGTGAAGTGTGGTTGAAATCACCAGAGATGAGCAAGAGAGCATTTGGGTGCTGTGTCTGCAGCCTTCTAGTGACTGAGTGGATGACGTCACACGCTACCTCAGTGCTCACAGAGGGGGGTACATAAATAATAATCCCGATGACGTGAGAATTCTCTGGGGAGGTATGGCGGTCAAATGCTAACAGCTAGCAACTCAGTGTTCTTGCTGCAGTGTTGTTCTTTAATCGTGATGTGCCCAGGATTACACCATCTGTTATTCACATACATTTTAAGCCTCCCGCCTCTGCTATTCCTGCTGTCCGGTGTCCGATCTGCCCATATTAAGTGGAAACCCTCCAATTCGATGTTAGCATCCATTGCTAGTTCTGTTTTCCATGTTTCAGTAAACAGCATAATGCTAATCTCTCTGAAGACGGTCTCGTACTTGGACATAGCCACCAGTTCATCCGTCTTCTTAAGCAGCTATCTCACATTTCCCATAATAACGGATGGTAGGACGGGTCTGTAACTTATTCTCCTCATGTGTCGCTTCACTCCAGCTCGACATCCCTGTCGTTTTTGCCTGATTTCTCGTGGGATATCGGGTCTTTGCGTTAGCACCATGGGTCAGCCCAATGCTAACAGCTGGCTCTTACTGTAAACAATAGCTCCTCCACTCACTGGGTCAGGAGTCATGGTGATATGAGCAGAAAAATGGCTAATATCAACGCCAGTGTGGAGATATGTGTCCTTGGCATCAGTGATGGATACAGGGTAACAGGATCAGAAAGATGTTTCAAGAAAAAATTTGGATAGTAGATAAAAAATTAGAAAGTAACTTAGACTTGAGCCACTGCTGCAAAAAGGCAGCTGACTAGTGTGGCACCGGAAGATTATGGCTTATGCCACACCAGAGGGAACGTGCATCTCTGGTGTTGCTGAAGTGGCCGGATATTTTCTTGTTGTACTGTCATTTTGCCTCCTTGATGCCATGGGACAGGTTGGCCTTAGCTGTTGTTAGTTCTGCAGTGTCGTTGGCCCTGATGGCTGCGTCCCGAGCCATCAGGAGCCTGTGGATCTCTACTGTCATCCATGGCTTTTGGTTGGCATGAACAGTGATGGTTTTGCAGTGAGTGACATCATCAATGCATTTAGCTATGTATGCTACAGTCTCAGTGTACTCCTCTAGGTTTGTGTGTCCATTGTGAGTGGCTATGTGCTTGAAAGTGTCCCAGTCTGTAGTGCTGAAGCAGTCTTTCAGAGCATCAGAGGGCCCCTCTGGCCACACACGTACCTGCTTTTATGTTAGTCTGATTGTTTTCACTTTGGGTTTGTATGCCGGCCTTAACAAGGTGGTGATGTGATCAGAGAGACCCAGGTGGGGAAGGGGGGGACCCTGTATGCTTTCTTGTGAGTTGTGCACACCAGGTCCAGCAACCAAAGATTTTCCTCTTGTTGGAAAATCTACATGTTGGTGTAGATTTGGTAGGAGGGCCTTTAAATCTGCATGGTTGAAGTCTCCTGCTGTGATGAGGAATCTGTCTGGATGTGCTGTATGTGTCTCACTGATGGCCTGGTAGAGTTCATTTAGTGCTTTACTCTTGCCGATGGTAGTTAGCGGAGCATACAGGTACATCTCAATAAATTAGAATGTCATTGAAAAGTTAATTAAATTCAGTAATTCAATTCAGAAAATGAAACTCCTATATTATATAGATTAATCACACACAGAGTGACACATTTCAAGTGTTTATTTCTTTTAATTTTGATTATTATGGCTTACAGCTCATGAAAACCCAAATTCAGTTTCTCAAAAAATTAGAATCCATCCATCCACCCATCCATCTTCTTCCACTTAATCCTTTTCGGGTCGCGGAGGGGCTGGAGCTGGGAAAAAATTAGACTATTACTTAAAATTAATTTTAAAAAATGTTTTTTTAATAGAAATGTTGGCTGACTGAAAAGTATGTCCATGCACACACTCAATACTTGGTTGGGGCTCCTTTTGCATGAATTACTGCATCAATTTTTTTTTTTTTTTTTTTTGTTACTTATTTGTACCCGTAGGTAGATTTGGTTTGCAGTCTGGTGACAAGCCACCGGCTGCTGGTCGCTGCGTGCGCGAGCGCCCTAAACCTACATGTTTTTGGTGCATAGCATGGAAGCGATCAGCTTGTGGCACTGCTGAGGTGTTAAAAAGGCCCACGTTGCTTTGATAGTGACCTTCAGCTCGTCTTCATTGTTGGGTCTGGTGTCTCTCATCTTCCTCTTGACAATACTCCATAGATTCTCTATATAGTTGAAGTCAGGCTAGTTTTATGGCCAATCAAGCACAGTGATACCATGGTCATTAAACCAGACGGTTTAATGACCATGACGGCTGCGCTGACTTTGGACTTGATGTAACACAGTGGACTGACACCAGCAGATGACCTCTTTTCAGATGAAAGTAAATTTTGCATTTCATTTAGAAATCAAGGTCCCAGAGTCTGGAGGAAGAGTGGAGAGGCACAGAATCTAAGTTACTTGAGGTCCAGTGTGAAGTTTCTACAGTCAGTGATGATTTGAGGAGCCATGTTATCTGCTGGTGTTGGTCCACTGTATTTTATCAAGTCCAAAGTCAGTGCAGCCGTCTACCAGAAAATTTTAGAGCACTTTATGCTTCCCTTTGCTGACAAGCTTTATGGAGATGCTGGTTTCATTTTCCAGAAGGACTTGGTGCCTGTCCACACTGCCAAAGTACCAAAACCTGGTTAAATGACCATGGTATCACTGTGCTCGATTGACCAGAAAACTAGCCTGACTTCAACTCCATAGAGAATTTATGGAGTGTTGTCAAGAGGAAGATGAGAGACACCAAACCCAACAATGCAGACGAGCTGAAGGCCTCTATCAAAGCAACCTGGACCGCCATAACACCTCGGCAGTACCACAGGCTGATCACCTCCATGCTACGCTGCATTGATGCAGTAATTCATGCAAAAGGAGCCCTGACCAAGTATTGAGTGTGTACATGGACATACTTTTCAGTCGGCCAACATTTCTATTAAAAAAACATTTTTTTTTAAAATTAATTTTATGAAATATTCTAATTTTTTGAGAAACTGAATTTGGGGTTTTCATGAACTGTAAGCCATAACTATCAAAATTAAAAGAAATAAACACTTGAACTACATCACTCTGTGTGTAATGAATCTATATAATATAGGAGTTTCATTTTCTGAATTGAATTACTGAATTTAATTAACTTTTTGATGACATTCTAATTTATTGAGATGCACCTGTACATGGTGACTTGTAGGTCAGATGAAAATTCTGTCGGAATGTAAAAGGGTCAGCACTTGATCATAATCTCCAACAATGGAGATCAGTGTTTATGCACAACAGTTGCATCACGGCACCAAGTGTCACTGATGTACACACAGACACCTCCACCTTGGGTTTTCTCTCCTTCCTTGAATATTCTGTCGGCGCTGTAGCATGTTAGCCCTACTAACTGAATGGTAGAGTCCAGTATATTGTCATTTAACCACATTTCCTTAAAGATAAAAAACACAGCAGTTCTGCGCATCATGTTGCGTAGTTCTCAGGAGCTGTATGTGGCCTATTTTGTTGTCAAGTGAGTACGTTGGCCAGAATGAGGGAATGAATCGGGAGTCTGTGTGGGCTAGCGGTTAGCTTCATTCGGATACCTCCGTTCTGTTCATCTGTTTACCTCTCTTTTGCCACCGCTCACACCATCTGTGGCATCTGCATTTGGGATGAGACACAGCAGTCGAATGCGGGGTTGTGGAGGTCTGGTGGAGAAGACCTAGGCCACGGAGTTCCCCTACCGTATGCTCTGGTAATACCGATTTCTTGGCCACCTCAAACTGATCACATATCCATCCTGGCCACCCCACTGAAAATTTCCTTGCTCCACCACTGGCTGTATATAGTGAAGTTTTTTGTCTTCTTTGTCCGTTGGCTCAGATTCAGTGAATGTTTGTTGCAGAGTGATAAAATCTTTTAATCAGTGATAAAATCTTGTAATTAGCTGCTGGGTCTCTGTCGGTATGGTTAAAGCTGCAGCACACCTATTGTTCATAATAACAATCGCATAATAACTCCTGCTGCAGTGGGAGTTATTATGCCATTGTAAACTTTGATGTGTGGACATGTGTGTTAAGGTCATTTAGCAGTTTTAAGATGCAGTTGTTTCATGTTGTGATTGTGTTTTGTGTAGACTGAAGTTCTTAACTTTATTGTGAGGCCCCAGAAGTGACATGTGTGAGTATGTGTGTGTTTGTCGGCACACGTGTGTGTTTGTCTGCGGTGGGGGCGCCGTACCCAAATCTCGCCTAGGGTGCTAAAACGACCAGGGCCGGCCCTGGGTGGGTACAGATGTGGACAAAATTGTTGGTACCCCTCTGTTAATGAAAGAAAAACCCACAATGGTCACAGAAATAACTTGAATCTGACAAAAGTGGTAATAAATAAAAATTCTATGAAAATTAACCAATGAAAATCAGACAATGCTTTTGAATTGTGGTTCAACAGAATTATTTTAAAAAACAAACTCATGAAACAGGCCTGGACAAAAATGATGGTACCCCTAGAAAAGATTGAAAATAATGTGACCACAGGGACATGTTCAACCAAGATGTGTCCTCTAATTAACATCACAGGTGTCTACAAACTTGTAATCAGTCAGTCGGCCTATTTAAAGGGTGACAAGTAGTCACTGTGCTGTTTGGTGACATGGTGTGTACCACACTAAACATGGACCAGAGGAAGCAAAGGAGAGAGTTGTCTCAGGAGATTAGAAAGAAAATTATAGACAAGCATGTTAAAGGAAAAGGCTATAAGACCATCTCCAAGCAGCTTGATGTTCCTCTGACTACAGTTGCACATATTATTCAGAAATTTAAGATCCACGGGACTGTAGCCAACCTCCCTGGACGTGGCCGCAGGAGGAGACGGATAATACGAATGGTAACAAAAAAGCCCAGAACAACCTCTAAACACATTCATGGTGAACTCCAAGGTCAAGGTACATCAGTGTCAGATCGCACCATCCGTCGTTGTTTGAACCAAAGTGGACTTCATGGGAGACGACCAAGGAGGACACCACTGTTGAAAACAAATCATAAAAGAGCCAGACTGGAATTTGCCAAACTGCATGTTGACAAGCCACAAAGCTTCTGGGACAATGTCCTATGGACAGACAAGACAAAACTGGAACTTTTTGGCAAGGCACATCAGCTCTTTGTTCACAGACGCAAAAATGAAGCATACCAAGAAAAGAACACTGTCCCTACTGTGAAACATGGAGGAGGTTCTGTTATGTTCTGGGGCTGCTTTGCTGCATCTGGCACAGGGTGTCTTGAATCTGTGCAGGGTACAATGAAATCTCAAGACTATCAAGGTATTCTAGAGAGAAATATGCTGCCCAGTGTCAAACAGCTTGGTCTCAGTCGTAGGTCATGGGTCTTGCAACAGGATAATGACCCAAAACACACAGCTAAAAACACCCAAGAATGGCTAAGAGCGAAACATTGGACTTTTCTAAAGTGGCTTTCTATGAGCCCTGATCTAAATCCTATTGAACATCTGTGGAAGGAGCTGAAACATGCCGTCTGGAGAAGGCACCCTTCAAACCTTAGACAACTGGAGCAGTTTGCTCATGAGGAGTGGGCCAAAATACCTGCTGAGAGGTGCAGAAGTCTCACTGACGGTTACAGAAATCGTTTGATTGCAGTGATTGCCTCAAAAGGTTGTGCAACAAAATATTAAGTTAAAGGTACCATCATTTTTGTCCAGGCCTGTTTCATGAGTTTGTTTTTTTTAAATAATTCTGTTGAACCACAATTCAAAAACATTGTCTGATTTTCATTGGTTAATTTTCATAGATTTTTTTTTATTTATTACCACTTTTGTCAGATTCAAGTTATTTCTGTGACCATTGTGGGTCTTTCTTTCATTAACAGAGGGGTACCAACAATTTTGTCCTATGTTTAACACCTGGGAAATCATTTAAAGCTTAAGTGTTCCAGCTGGAAATGTTTTCACATCTTCACAAAGCTGCACCATGGGCTGAGGTGAAACATTGGTTTTATCAAGGTTGCTATGGAAATTAGAGTTCATTTGTCTTAAAAAGTGTAAAGATGCTTTTTATTAAACTTTATAAATGCACTAATTTCTGTAATTTTTTTCATCAAAATAAGTTGCTACTTTGCCTCTTTTTACACACACGCAGACACTGTTTCACTCATGCACTCCAGCATTTATTTACTTAGGTCGATGCAAAACTTGCAGTAAGTGGCAGATGCAAACGTGGTGTCGGTTGATTTGACTCTTCAGTTCAAACAGCCAAACTGCTGAAAAAATGCTTATTTGAATGGACACAAGTTGCCTTTTGCTTTCTTGTGCAGCTGCTGGCAGCTCTTTTACAAAAACACGCTGTGTGCATGAGGCACTGAATGACAAATGGTGGGAATATGAGGTGCTGACATTTAAGATCTGTTTTGCTGGTGAAGATAAAGGAACCATGTCTTTCTTTTAAAAAAAGAAAATCTCTGTGCTTTTGGCTTAAATAAAATGCTCTTTCACAGTCGTAGATCTTCACACATTTCCCACTGATGATCTGTTCTGATGGCTATAGTCCAGTACTGTTGTAGTTTGGCCTGTAAGGACAAAAATGTCTGAAATTATTGCGATAAACAATATTATTGTTGATGTCATGAAGACCATTTTATGCCTAGGATATACTGATGTAATTATAACAATTCGTGTACATGTTTTCAAAGGGCAGTGGATTTTTATTTATTAATATTGACCCCTGGAATTTAAATATGATTTTCTAAAAATAACCTTAATAAATAAATGGTTGCATCTATTTGGCTATAACACTGTTGGCTATAACACTGTTATAGCCAAATTGGTGTGTAATAAATGACACACCAAATAGGTGTGTCATTTATTACCATGATGTTTATATCTGTATTGTTGGTCAAAGGCTCCTTTATACCAGGCTGTGGGGAAATGGAGGCTCTGCAAGCTTGACTGCAGTTTATGTTCCCAGTTGGAAAAACTGTGTGGGGTGATTGTTTTTATCTCCTTAAGGATGACTGCCACAAATTCACCTCAAACTACTTCCAGTGTGAATGAAGCTGAGGTGGTGTATGTCTTCCACTAATAACTCCTGACGCATATTCCACACATATCCACGCGTAACACTGTTTCTCCTCATGTGACTCTTTTGGGACTGTGATGATGAAACACCAATGATTGTTCATAAACATGTTAGTATTGAATTTCAAAGCCCTGTTTCAGCAAAAGCAGGTTCAATAAAATAATCTACATACGTGAGACTGGAAAATTTAATTACTGTTATGCCCAATTATATATAATGTTGTGGAGAATGGAGGCAGGCGAGGCAACAAGCTGGACAACACAGAAACTTTATTCCATCTCCAACATACAGTACAGTAAAAGAGATCCCGGGTCTCTGTGCATTCCTCTTTTATATCTTTAATACCATGCATTGAGACCTGGAACTTCCGACCATCATACATTGTGTTTAGATCAAAGCCTGTGTGGCACATTTACATGACATAACGCCGGCACCACTCTCACACCCTTCTTCTTCCAGTGGCTCCAGCATTTACTCCTCTCCCAGGGGGGCACATAGTCCTTATGGTCCCATCTGATACCCCCCGGTGGCATGTCCTTTTTTGGTCCATTGTTCTCCCTTTCCCCACTTGCCTTCTTCTCTAGGTTGAGAAGTGCTACACCATGTGCCCACAATGTTGCTATTTTACATCAGAGCTAAATTTATACAGTGGTGTGAAAAAGTGTTTACCCCCTTCCTGATTTCTCATTTTTTTATATATATATGTTTATCACACTGAAATGTTTCAGATCATCAAACAAATTTAAATATTAGACAAAGATAACACAAGAAAACACAAAATGCAGTTTTTAATTGAAGGTGTTTATTATTAAGGGGGAAAAAAAATCCAAATCTACATGGCCCTGTGTGAAAAAGTGATTGGCCCCTAAACCTAATAACTGGTTTGGCCACCCTTAGCAGCAACAACTGAAATCAAGTGTTTGCGATAACTGGCAATGAGTCTTTCACAGCGCTGTGCAGGAATTTTGGCCCACTCATCTTTGCAGAATTGTAATACAGCCACATTGGAGCATTAACCACCTTTTTAAGGTCATACCACAGCATCTCAATCGGATTCAGGTCAGGACATTGACTAGGGCACTCCCAAGTCTTCATTTTGTTTTTCTTAAGCCATTCACATGTGGACTTGCTGGTGTGTTTTGGATCATTGTCCTGCAGCAGAACCCAAGTGCGCTTCAGCTTAAGGTCATGAACAGATCGCCGGCCATTTTTCTTCAGGATTTTTTGGTAGACAGCAGAATTCATGGTTCCATTTACCACAACAAGTCTTCCAGGTCCTGAAGCAGCAAAACAGCCCCAGATCATCATGCTACCACCACCATATTTTACTGCTGGTATATTCCTTTTTTGAAATCAGAATCAGAATCAGAAAAAGATTTATTGCCAAGTACATTAACAGATCACTGATAACATACGAGAGAATTTGACTTGACACAGAAAATGAACCTGCATTTCCAGTGACACGGCTGCATCGGGGACGCGCCTGCCAACAGGATAGAGGGTACAGTTAGCATAAGAATAAGAATAATACAAGGAACAATAGGAAGGAGCAAAAAAAATCATTGATTCAGAATACTGGTTGCATAATCAATCAATATAATGATTACAAGGGAAAAAAAAGCTCTCAATGCACATTCGCAAGACAAGATTCACAGGACACAAGAGAGCAGTGTGTGTATCTTTATTCAGTTCATGGATCAATATGTGTGCACTGTTGAAGCAAGTGTTGATGATAATAAGAGAACAACAAGGGCACTTGGCAGGAGATGTTTTGTCTGGCTGCCGCCAATCGTCCTTGCGATTATCTGGGCAGGTGCTGTCCAAGGCCTTGTGCTCGATGATTTTGAAAACACAGACTGCAGACAGCCAGGAGGAATTTTCATGGAGAAATTGAGCCAAATAGGACTGATCACAGAGAAGGCTTTTTATTTCTTCTGTAGATTCAGTACTTAATCCTTCATTGCGGGGCTTTAAGTCCGTCGTGAAAAGACCTAAGCGAGACCATGATGTAATCCACCTTCCGAGACAGTTCTCCAGTCGTCGCTATCAGGGTCTTCTCCAATTTTTCAATTTGATAGATGCACCTCGCCTGGCCAGCATTTTGATAGGTTGTATCCATCTTCAGCAATTTGCAGTACACCAGGACAATCCCAGTTCCAATCAGAAAGATCCCGATCACCATTATTACGAAGACATACAAATCTTCAATATCTTCGATAGAGAGATTAGTGAGACACAAGATCCTCCAATTACTTGTGTCACGTAAATAGCCCGCTGGAGCCGTTCCTGCGGGGCAGACAGCTTCCCCCGGAGCACTTTTCCTTGTTGAAAAAATAGTGTCAATTGTGTTCAAAGCCCAGCTTATTAACTCCATAATTTCTTTCGACGGTCGCAGTTAGACGCAGACAGACAACAGCAAGCTGGGATCCAGTAGTTGGGGGGGGAGGAAAAAAAAGTCAGAGCAAGAGAGAGGAAAAAGCGTCTGCTCTCTTGGGAGTGCGGAAGTGAAGTGCGGAAGTGAAACGCTGTGTTACTTTTACACCAGATGTAATGGGACACACACACCTTCTAAAAAGTTTAACTTTTGTCTCATCAGTCCACAGAGTATTTTCCCAAAAGTCTTGGGGATCATCAAGATGTTTTCTGGCAACACTGAGACGAGCTTTTATGTTCTTTTTGCTCAGCAGTGGTTTTCATCTTGGAACTCTGCCATGCAGGCCATTTTTGCCCAGTCTCTTTCTTATGGTGGAATCATGAACACTGACCTTAACTGAGGCAAGTGAGGCCTGCAGTTCTTTGGATGTTGTTGTGGGGTCTTTTGTGATCTCTTGGATGAGTCATCACTGTGCTCTTGGGGTAATTTTGGTCAACTGGTCACTCCTGGGACGGTTCACCACTGTTTCATGTTTTCACCATTTGTGGATAATGGCTCTAACTGTGTTTTTCTGGAGTCCCAAAGCTTTTGAAATGGATTTCTAACCTTTTTCCAGACTGATAGATCTCAGTTACTTTGTTTTTCATTTGTTCCTGAATTTCTTTGGATCACAGCATGATGTCTAGCTTTTGAGGATCTTTTGGTCTACTTCACTTTGTCAGGCGGGTCCTATTTAAGGGATTTCTTGATTGAGAACAGGTGTGGCAGTAATCAGGCCTGGGTGTGGCTAGAGAAATTGAACTGAGCTTTCCAAAGATGTGATAAACCACAGTTAATTTATTTATGTTTTAATGGGGAGCAATCACTTTTTCACACAGGTCCATGTAGGTTTGGATTTTTTTTTTACCCTTAATAGCAAACACCTTCATTTAAAAACTGTCTTTTGTGTTTACTTGTGTTATCTTTGTCTAATATTTAAATTTGTTTGTTTTTTGAAACATTTAACCCATTGACCGTGTATGTCGCCAAACTGCAACATTACCCCTAGTCGTCAACACTGGTAAAGATTTTTTTCAAGAAAATATTCAGATCAGATTTCACAACTTTCCAAGGCTATAACTTGAAAGTGGCCTGAGATAATGGCTTACTGTCAGTTAGAAAGATGTAGAATATGATCCAAAGTTTCAGATAGGAGTAAATTTACGCATCTAATTTGCATACAACCAAACAAAGACATTCGTTACATACCGTTGGCAATGTGGAGTCTTTTTGTGGCATTCTGGTTGCTATTTTGTCCTCTCCTGGTCATTTTAGCTTTCTCTTCTACATCCACAAACTTGTTGATTATTCCACCTTAATTTCGCTTTTATTCCACGGCAAATTCTCTTATATGACGACTTGCAACCGGCAATTGCTGTACAGTCACATGGCACTCCAGGCACCGGCAGGTGAACTCAACGAGCTTCACACTCCCTGTGTTATAAGAACATGTAAACATCTACCTTCATAAGCTAAATAATCTCTTTTTAGAATCATAGTTGGCAAATTCGGGACCAAATCCTCCGAATTTGCTCCTCCGTCTGCGACCACGTATGTTCACAACGATGGTTGCCCTCCATTTTGTTTTGTAATCTCGAAGAAGAAGAAGAAGAAGAAGAAGAAGAAGAAGAATTTCTTCCTCTTTGGTGTATTACGTGTCATCCATGAGTCCTCCAATGCGTGCCTGCCACCTTGTAAACTGGCATGATCAGTACAAATCCTCAGTCCAGCTGGGGAGTTTTTGGCACGTTATTATCAGTTGACAGGTGCAGCGCCGCTCTCTGCCAATAGGGGCACAAAAAATCACACAGCTTAAAGGTTAAGTGTGACAAACATATATATACACTACCATTCAAAAGTTTGGGGTCACCCAGACAATTATTTTGTGTTTTCCATGAAAAGTCAAACTTATTTACCACCATGAGTTGTAAAATGAATAGAAAATATAGTCAAGACATTGACAAGGTTAGAAATAATGATTTGTATTTGAAATAATATTTTTTTCCTTCATACTTTGCTTTCGTCAAAGAATCCTCCATTTGCAGCAATTACAGCATTGCAGACCTAACATGATTGCACAAGGGTTTTCTAATCATCCATTAGCCTTCTGACGCAATGAGCAAACACATTGTACCATTAGAACACTGGAGTGATAGTTGCTGGAAATGGGCCTCTATACACCTATGTAGATATTGCACCAAAAACCAGACATTTGCAGCTAGAATAGTCATTTACCACATTAGCAATGTATAGAGTGTATTTCTGATTAGTTTAAAGTTATCTTCATTGAAAAAAAGTGCTTTTCTTTCAAAAATAAGGAAATTTCTTAGTGACCCCAAACTTTTGAACGGTAGTATATATATATATATATATATATATATATATAAAAAGAGAAATCAGGAAGGGGGCAAACACTTTTTCACACCACTGTATATCTATGCTGTATAAAGCTTCTTTTGGCAAAGTAAATCTGTTTGGCACAATAAGGGACGCAGATTTCTATTCTGCTCACCAAGCTGCCTGACAAGACAAGGGGGAAAAAGAAAAACTTAGGCTAACATAGGTAAACTGCATAACTTAGTGCAGCGATCAGGAACTTTTACAAACTGAGCACAACTTTCACCAACATGTATTTCCAAACACTGACAAATTTTCAGAATGCTGAAAATTTTCAAAGAACACAACTTTTGCCAGCATTTGCCAACAAACACCAACTATTGTTAACTTTGGCCTGCAGAGTCAGACGTTTGCCAGAATGTCAGTAAAATTCGCTCCAAACGTTGTAGTGTGAATCCACCTTAAGACCTGTGGGAGCCGTCAACATGTGGGAGTGAAGTGAATGGGACATTTCGTGCTTGACTTTTCTCAGACATTTTGAACAATTCACTGCTTCAAACTTTGTGGGAACAGTTTGAGGTGGCCCTTTTGTGCTCCAACAGGATTGGTGCCCAGTCCACAAAGAAAGGTTCATAAAGGCATGGTTGCATGGATTTTGTGTTGAAGAACCTGATTAGCTTACAACAAGCTCTGAACAGTCCTCAAAAATTGTATTGTATTGAACTGTATAATCAGAGGAGTTATTGTCTAATTTGACCTTGTTGGATTTTCTTTCCCCCTTTGTTATATTATTCAGTTTCTTTTAACCTGTGCTTTTAATCTATCCGAAATAAAGATTCATTCATTCATTCATTCTGGATGAATCAGGCAAAATTCCCCAAGCCACATTGTCAAATCTTGTAGAAACCTTTCACAAAAGAGTGAAACCTGTTACTACTGTAAAGGAGAACCAACTGCATGTTAATGCCTATTGATTTGTTTTAGTATTTCATAATAGTATGAGTAATATGTAGGTTGCTTAATCCACATGGTGTATCAATAATCACAACTTTCTACCATGTGATAATACCAGCCTCTGCTACAGATGGGATATAAATGGCACAGACAACAACATGATCTCTATGAAAACTAAGGCTTCAGAATTCATATAGAAACTAATACCTACAGCTGTTAAAAGTACACATCTGTCATCTAAGGTTTCAGCTTTGGTATCCCTCTTTGTAACTCAGTAGACCTCAACAATAACAGTTGTTTGCATTTACAGTTTATATTGAGCAGCCCTGGGAATGTCGATACGTCTGTCTCTTGTTTTGAATAGGGCTGTATTTACGGGTGAGATGATGGACCCTGACATGCAAAAGAGATTTTGAATATCAACAGCATGGTAGCATGGCAACTGATTGCTAAGGCTAAGAGTGTGATTGTTAGTGTCAAGTCATTTCAATAGTGCGTAACACTTTACACAAAACGCCTGGAAGATTTTCATGAACAGTGAATGACAAAATACAATGTTATTTTTTTGGATGGTTACATTTGATTTCACACGTGTGAGCTTATTACATGGTTGGTGTGCAAAGATTCATGCTGTTGGAAAATTATTAAGTGACTCATCATCATCATCATCATTGCAATCTGTCGTGGGTGAGAATGACTGTTTCATTTAGGTCTGATCAGGTTCCTCCACGCAGCTCTGTCCTTAGCCTTCCGCTGCCAGAAACTTCTGTCTATATCCAATTTCTTCAAGTTTCTTTTTACAGTGTCTTTAAATCTGAGCCTTGATCTACCCTGATTGTGTTTGTCCTTGCATAACTGTTAGTAGAGTAACTGTCGAGGGAGACGTTGGTGGTCCATCCTCTCAACATGTCCGAGCCATCTCAGGTTCATCTGTAATAGCGTGTCCTCCGTTGACGGTAGACCAGCTTGTTTCAACACTTCTATGTTGGATATCTTGTCTTTTCCTGAGATGTTCATTATGGCTCGAAGGTGTCTCATCATGTACGCGTGGAGTTTCCTTACCTGCACTCTGTAAACAGTCCAAGTTTCAGCACCACACAGTAGAATAGCCAGTACTGTCGCTCTGTACACTTTGTATTTCACACTGATAGACACATGTCGATTGTTCCACAGTCTCTCCCTCAAGTTTTCAAACACAGCGCTTGCTCTTCCCATTCTGAGAGATAGTTCATCCTCCAGCCTAGCATTCTCTGAAACAGTACTCCCGAGATACATGAAAGTCTTTTGCTTGAGTAGTGGCTCTGTACCAATGCTGATCTCTTCTGGTAGTGATGTTGATAACTGGAACTTTGGTGGTTGATAAAGGCACTCTGTCTTCTTGATGTTGATTTGGAGGCTGAATTGGCTAGCTGCTCTTGCAGTTTTCTCCACTAAAGATTGCATATCTTCCGCACTGTGTGCAACTAGAGCACTGTCATCGGCAAAGAGCATTTCTCTTACTACCTTTATCGATGTCTTACTCTTGGCTTTAAACTGTGCCACATTGAACAAGTCTGCTTCTTTCCATATTTGAATGTATACTCCTTCTGCAGTGTCTTTGAAGGCCACCTCAAGCATGGCTGCCAGATATAGCGAGAAGAGTCTAGGCGCCAGCACACACCCTTGTTTCACCCCGTTGTTTACTGAAAAGTCTTTAGACACTGAACCACTCATTGCCACATTTACTTGCATACCTGTATGGAGTGCCTCGATCAGGCTGACAGACTTCTCTGTACAGCCATATTTCTTGAGTACCTGCCAAAGTCCTTGTCGCGATACAGTATCGAAGGCTTTACTGAAGTCAATGAAGACTACATAAAGCGGCATGTTCTGTTCGATACACTTTTCTTGAACCTGTTTCAAGCAGAAAATCATATCCATTGTGCTTCTTCCACTTCTAAAGCCGCACTGGGTTTCCGGTAGTATATTCTGCAAGATGTGTTCACTGAGTCTGTTCAGTAGCACACGTGAGAGAATCTTACCAACAGTGGGTAGCAGTGATATACCTCAGTAATTTCCACAATCTTTCCAGTCACCTTTCTTGAACAAAGGCACAATACTTGCATCCTTCCAGTCTTGAGGTACTTTCTGGGCATCCCATATATCTTGGATGAACTTGTGCAGGCAGTTGGTCAGCTGAACACCACCAAATTTCCACACTTCTGCTGGAATTCCATCTCTTCCTGGAGCTTTACCATCCTGTGTTGTCCTGATAGCTGCCATTAGTTCATCAAGATTTGGTGGTTCATCCAGACTTGATACAGCTGGTCGCTGCACTAGAGCTTCTTTAGCTTCTTCAGTGAGATCTCCAGGGCTGTTTAGTAGTTGGTCAAAGTGGTCTGCAAATCTGTCCAGGATCTTGTCTTTCTCCTGCAAAACCGTTTCACCATCCATAGCCTTTAGTTGGATCAGTCCTCTTGGTTTAGGGCCGTAGATTTCTCTCATACCTTTGAAGAATGTTTTCATGTCCTTCCTTTCTGCTGGAGTTTGAAGTTCCTCCACTTTTTCATCCCACCAGTTGGACTTCATCTCTCTGGTGTACTTCTGTAGCTCACTCTGAGCCTTTGAGTATTTCTTCTTCTTCGACCTTGTGTTACACTGTAGGTTTTCCTGCCTAGCTGTATTCCTCGCTTCTAGTAGTTTTTTCAGATGTTCATCATGCTCATCAAACCAACCTTGATGTTTCCTCTCAGGGTGGCCTAAAACATCATTCGCAGTCTGATACACCATATCCTTCAGTGTTGCCCATTTCTCTTCTATGTCATTCTCTGAGTTGTTGCTGTCCCAGTCTTTCAAGTTTTCATCCATTTCCTGTGTAAGTCCTTCCTGCTTCTTTTGGCCTTTCAGTGCGCTAGTGTTTAGCTTCTGTGGTGGCTTTGCACCCGTTCTGCAGTGCTGTTTTCTTATGCAAATCCTTAATCTAGATCTCAGCATAACATGATCAGTACCACAATCCACACCTCTCATTGCTCTGGTGTCCAATACATCCCTTATGTCTCTCTGCCTTACTATGATGTAGTTTAACAAGTTCTAGTGTTTGGATCTTGGGTGGATCCATGTCTTCTTGTGTATGTCCTTGTGCTTAAATAGAGTGTTGGTTATCACAAGGTTGTACTCTGAACATAGTGCAAGTAGAAGTTCTCCATTAGCATTGCACTTGCCTACTCCATGACTGCCTAGCACTCCTTTCCATTTCCCAGTGTCTGATCCAACTCTGGCATTAAAATCTCCAGTGAGTATCAGCCTGTCATCAGTTGGTACACGCTTGATAGTCTCACGTAAATCACTGTAGAACTCTTCCTTTGCCTCCTCTATGTTGGTCATTGTTGGGGCATACACACTGATGAGTGTGGCATACATCTTCCGCTGTAGTGGGAGTCTCATAATCATTATCCTGTCATTGATTGGCACCGGTTCCTCATCAAGCATTGCTGCTGTCCTTTCTAACTGCAAAGCCCACTCCTGCTTCTCTCCTTTCTTGAGATGATTTCCCACTCCAAAAGAAGATGTACCCATGTTCTTCCAAGCTGTCACATCCAGGCAATCTTGTTTCACTAAGTGCAGCTATGTCTACTTGTTCATTTAAAGGGCCACAAGCGCGGTTTGTCTTTCTGGGTGCTGTGATGATGATCTGTCCAACAGAGTGCGTACATTCCATTCTGCTGCACATAAGGCTGCTGCTTTCCTCTTCTTTTGTCTTCTCGCTCCTAGCTTACTTTTCACTGCCTGTCAGAGTGTGAACAGATCAGCGCAGACCTTGTTAACCCGGTCGACGTCCAAGCTGGTATGAGTTGCTTTCTGACTGACCATTTCATGAAGCTGCTTGCAAAGTATTTGAGTACCACTAGCTTTTTCTTGACTAGCAGCACATTCTTGGCAGATTGATGTATTATCAGTGGCAAGGACAAGCCAAGACAAATTGACTCCATTATCTGTTGCAGTGACTGACCAGATGATAGGTTTGTTTATCTCTGCTCTTTGTGTAGTGCATGTCATGATGCACCGACTGGCACAGTCCACCACAGACCTTGCGACAGATGTGTTTATCTGCCAAGATGTCCAGTCTCACCCCATGTAACTGGAAGTTGTCCACCACAGACCTGTGGCAGATATTGTTTTTAGTTCTGCCAGGATGCCCCGTTTCACCCTCCACGCCCTTGGAAGTGCGGGTCTGTCCCAGCTGTTCCCACTGATGTCCTGGGGGTGGGTGGGTGGGGGGTCTGTTGGGTGTCATAGGGTGTCATGTGTTTACTCCTCCTGGGTTAATTGGATTAGTTCTGCTGCTGTGGATCTTCTCCTCCTCTTCTTTTTCACCTTTTTTTCTTTTTCTCCTTTTTCCTGCTGATTAGTGCAGATCTGCAGGATCAAACACCACCAAACACCACCGCTTTGTTCCTCCTCATGGCTGTCATTTTTTTTGGTTGTCGATTAAGAATCTTTTCGATCCTGGATTCTCTCCGAATGGAGGTGGCGAGCCTGACCAGAGACCTGAACCAAGACCTGAACCGAGACCTGAACCGAGATTTCGATTGAAGAACATCCTTCATCTCTCCAGTGCACAAAATTCAAAGTGGTAACAACTTAAGCCGCCGCTTTAAAAGAGGAAAAGAAACCTGAGTCTGGAAATACAAGCTATCTTGACTGGTCAAATGACTAAAACAAAAAGACAAACACTGAGCTCAGTAAGACATTTTTTGGGGTTTTATTTCATGCCGGCCGTTGTTATATTTGCATATTTGTAAATTGTTTGTATATTTTGTTTCTTTATCTTTAACAATAACAGCCATGAATTGCTCATTGCTCATTTCTTGCTTCCAGCTATTTCATTCCACACTCATTTTAATTCCCTATTGTAATCCTTACGAACCTAGCAACTGGTCTACACTTAATAATTTATTTTACCTAATTAATGTAAGGCAAGGGTTACAATAAGCAGTGGCTTATTGTATGGCTGCTGGAGAGACTGCTCCTTGCTCACCTCCGCCCCCTGGTGGGACCAGCGATGGAGCCACTCTAGTTCGCCTACCAGCATTGTATTGGGGTGGAGGATGCGGTCATCTTCCTCCTTCACCGTTCTCTGTTCCACCTGGAGAAGCCCGGGAATGCAGTGAGGATCATGTTCTTTGACTTCTCCAGTGCTTTCAACACCATCCAACCGATGATCCTGAAGAACAAGCTGCTGTGCGCAGGGGTGGACCAGCACCTGTTATCATGGATCCTGGACTACCTCACAAACTGGCCACAGTTTGTGAGAACCCGGGACTGTGTGTCCGACACAATCATCGGTAGCACGGGGGCCCCCCAGGGAACGGTTTTGGCTCCCTTCCTGTTCACCCTTTATACTGCGGACTTCTCACACAACACAACACACTGCCATCTACAGAAGTTCTCTAAAGACTCTGCGATCGTTGGCCTCATCTCTAACGAAGATGAAGCTGAGTACAGAGGGCTTATCCAGGACTTAGTTGACTGGTGCCATCGGAACTGCCTCCAGATCAACGTGAGGAAAACTAAGGAGCTGGTGGTGGACTTCCGCAGGCAAGGACAACCCCACACAGCACCAGTAAACATCCAGGGAACAGACATTGAGATAGTGACGTCCTACAAGTACCTGGGTGTTCATCTGAACAATAAACTAGACTGGTCACACAATACTGACGCACTCTACAAGAAGGGACAGCGCAGGCTGTTCCTACTGAGGAGACTCAGGTCTTTTGGTGTACAAGGGGCACTGCTGAAGACATTCTATGACACGGTGGTGGCATCACCCATCACTTTTGGAGTGGTCTGCTGGGGCAGTGGCATTACAGCAGCCGATAGGAAGAGACTGAACAAACTGATCAAGAAAGCTAGCTCTGTCCTGGGGCGGCGCCTTGACCCAGTGGAGGAGATGGGAGAGAGAAGGATGGTGGCTAAACTGTCATCTCTGCTGGAGTCCGAGTTCCATCCTATGCAGGACACACTTGAATGCACTAAGGAGCTCATTTAGCAGCAGACTACATCATCCTAGGTGCACAACTGAGAGGTTTCGCAGGTCCTTCCTACCAACGGCTGTCAGACTGTATAACCTAAGCAGGGCTGCTCGCAGAGATAGCAAAAAGACGTGACAACCTAATAGTATTGAATGCAAAAGACGCAATAGACTTACACAATGGTCCCCTCCGGTATACAACTAGGAAAATACCGGTAGCTACGGAGGGTGACAATATGTATGGGTACATAATCATACCATGTAGGATAACTAAGTAGACGGTTATGCTGTTTCATTCCATCTAGCTACAATGCTCCGCACTGTGTGTGCTCATATATTTATATATTTATTCCATCTAGCGACAATGCTCCACACTGTGTGATTATATATTTACATATCTATTCCATCTAGCTACAATGCTCCACACTGTGTGTGTGTTTATATATTTACATATTTATTCCATCTAGCTACATTGCTCCGCACTGTGTGTTTATATATTTACATATTTATTCCATCTAGCTACAATGCTCTGCACTGTGTGTTTATATATTCATATATTTATTCCATCTAGCTACAATGCTCCACACTGTGTGTGTGTTTATATATTCACATATTTATTCCATCTAGCTACAATGCTCCGCACTGTGTGTGTTTATATATTCATATATTCATATATTTATTCCATCTAGCTACAATGCTCCGCACTGTGTGTTTATATATCTATATATAAACAAACACTAAGGAGGCGTACACCTCATCACAATTCCCCCAACTCGGGAGATCGGATCAGGTTTCGCAGGTCCTTCCTACCAACGGTGTCAGACTGTACAACCTAAGCAGGGCTGCTCGCAGAGATAGCAAAAAGACGTAACAACCTAAGTTTTTTTGAATGCAAAAGATGCAATAGACTTACACAATGGTCCCCTCTGGCATACAACTAGGAAAATACCGGTAGCTACGGAGGGTGAGAATATGTATGGGCACATAATCATACCATGTAGGATAACTAAGTCGACGGTTGTGCTGTTTCATCCCATCTAGCAACAATGCTCTGCACTGTGTGTGTTTATACATTTACATATTTATTCCATCTAGCTACAATGCTCCGCACTGGGTGTGTTTATGTTTATGTTTATATTTATATATCTATATATTCATTCCATCTAGCTACAATGCTCCGCACTGTGTGTTTATATATCTACATATTATTCCATCTAGCTACACTGCCCCGCACTGTGTGTTTATATATTTACATATTTTTTTCACCTAGCTGCAATGCTCCGTACTGTGTGTTTATATATCTACATATTATTCCATCTAGCTACATTGCTCCGCACTGTGTTTATATATTTACATATTTATTCCATCTAGCGGCAATGCTCCGTACTGTGTGTTTATATACTCATATATTTATCCCATCCAGCTACAATGCTCTACACTGTGTGTCTGTGTGTGTATATATATATATATATATATTTAAAGTAATATGTACATATGTATATTAGCTGCACTTGCTTGCTTGCTTTTTTTTTTCTTGCCTTCTGATTGTTGCTCTGAGTGTTGCTATCCCTGTGCTGTTGCAATCCTGGAATTTCCCCGTTGTGGGACTAATAAAGGCTTATCTTATCTTATCTTATCTTATCTTATATTTATTCCATCTAGCTACAATGCTCCGCACCGTGTGTCTATATATTTATGTTTATATGCACATATGTATACTCGCTGCTCTTGTTTTTTCTTGCCTTCTGATTGTTGCTCTGAGTGTTGCTATCCCTATGCTGTTACAATCCTGGAATTTCCCCATTGTGGGACTAATAAAGGCTTATCTTATCTTATCTTATCTTATTTATCACATCCTTTTTAATGTAAATTAGAAACATTCTGTTGTAAAGGTTAGGATTTTTCTCATCAGTTTGCAGGATTTTCCTGTAGAGTTACAGCACCAACATTTCTGTGAGAAGGCTATTTTTTTGAATTTTGTGTAGTGTTCTGATTTTTTTGGGGGTGGGGCTGAATTTGGGGTTTTCATCGGTGGTGGGTCATGGTCGTCGGAGTTGAAGTGAATAAGAACTTAGATTGTGTTGCTTTCTGTGTGGTGAATCTATGTGGTATGTGGGTTTCGCTTTCTGAAGTGGGTGACGGGGGTGTTGAGCTTTTTCATGATGTTCTAATTTTTTGAGTTGTACCTGTATTTGCAGGATTTTTGCTCAGAAATTTGCAGCGTTTTAGGTCGCAAACAGTTGGAAATTTACACCTTTTTTGTCTTTTTGTTAAAGTTGCAGATTTTTAGCCACAAAATTCCACTTTTTGATCATAAATTTGCAGCTTTTAACTGAGACTTACATCTATATATGTTTTTTATGTCAGGTCAGGCATTGGTTTACTTGCTACTGGATAATTTCAATTCAATTCAATTCAACTTTATTTATATGGCACCATTTCACAACAACAGTCACCTCATAGCACTTTCAACTGTAGGGGAAACCTCCACAATTGCAGAAAGACCCCAGCAATCAGGCGATCCCCTGTGAGCAAGCACTTGGCGACGGTGGAGAGGAAAAACTCCCTTTTAACAGGAAGAAACCTCCAGCAGAACCAGGCTCAGGGAGGGGCAGTCATCTACTGTGACTGGCTGGGGGATGAGGGGATAGAGAAGATGAAAAGAACAGACATGTAGAGAGCAAACAGCACGATGGGGACTCAGTCTATGGGAGAGGACAAACAGATGTTAATGACCAGCAAAAATATTTCATTGAGAGTGAAGAAAGGAGTGAAGCCCAGTGCATTGTTGGAGGTCCCCCGGCTGTCTAAACCTATTAGCAGCATAACTAAGGGAGGGTTCAGAGATACAGGATCCCTCCGTAATTATAGGCTATATCAAAAAGGAAGATTTTAACCCTATTCTTAAAAACAGAGATCGAGTCAGACTCCCGAATCCAGATTGGCAGCTGGTTCCACAGGAGAGGAGCTTGATAACTGAAGGCTCTGCCTCCCATTGTACTTTTGGAGATTCTAGGTATTACAAGTAATCCTGCATTTTGGGAGCGTAGTGCTCTGTTAGGATAATAGGGTAGTGTCAGATCTTTTAAATAGAAAGGGGCCTGATCATTTAAAGCTTTGTAAGTGAGAAGAAGGATTTAAACTTAATTCTAAATTCTATGGGAAGCCAATGAAGGGAGGCCCGAAACAGAGCAATATGATCTCTCTTTCTAGTACCTGTTAAAACTATTGCTGCAGCATTTTGGATCAGCTGAAGACTTTTTAAAGATGTTTTAGGACAACCTGCTAATAAAGAGTTACAATGATCTAATCTAGAGCTAACAAAAGCATGGATCAGTTTCTCAGCATCACTCTGAGACACGATGCTCCTAATCTTGGCAATATTACGCAAATGATAGAAGGCAGTCTTAGAAACTAAATTTAATATGTGAATTGAAAAACAGATCTTGATCAAAAATAATTCCAAGGTTCCTCACAGAACTATTCAGAGAATGAGTAACTGCACCCAAACTAAGAGTTTGATTTGGAAAGGTATGTCTAAGGTAACTCCAGAAACTGTTGACTTCGACTGGGGATATCGTCGGGCGGTGGAAGGAATACTTCGAGGATCTCCTCAATCCCACTGATACACCTTCCACAGAGGAAGCAGGGTTTGTGGACGAGGGGGATGACTCGCCTATCACAGGGGCTGAGGTCGCCAAGGTGGTTAAAAATCTCCTTTGTGGCCGGGCTCCGGGGGTGGACGAGATTCGCCCTGAGTACCTCAAGGCCCTGGATGTTGTTCGGTTGTCATGGTTGACATGCCTCTGCAACATTGCGTGGAGGTCGGGGGCAGTGCCTTTGGCATGGCAAACCGGGGTGGTGGTTCCTCTCTTCAAAAAAGGGGACCGGAGGGTGTGCTCCAACTTTAGAGGGATCACACTCCTCAGCCTCCCTGGGAAGGTCTATGCCAAGGTACTGGAGAGGAGAGTCCGGCCGTTGGTCGAACCTCGGATTCAGGAGGAGCAATGTGGTTTTCGTCCTGGCCGTGGCACATTGGACCAGCTCTTTACCCTCTCGAGAATTCTTGAGGGTTCGTGGGAGTTTGCCCAACCAGTTTACATGTGTTTCGTGGACTTGGAGAAGGCATTTGACCGTGTCCCTCGTGGATTTTTGTGGGGGGTGCTTCGGGAGTATGGGGTATCGGGCTTGTTCTTACGAGCTATTCGGTCTCTGTACGACCGTTGTGAGAGTTTGGTTCGTATTGCCAACACTCGGTCGGAGTCATTCCCAGTGAGAGTTGGACTCCGCCAGGGCTGCCCTTTGTCACCGATCCTGTTCATAATTTTTATGGACAGGATTTCTAGGCGCAGCCAGGGAATGGAGGGTGTCATGCTTGGTGACCACAGGATCTCATCTCTGTTGTTTGCAGATGATGTTGTCCTGTTGGCTTCATCCAGCAATGACTTACAGCTCTTGCTGGGACGGTTTGCCGCTGAGTGTGAAGCGGCTGGGATGAGAATCAGCACCTCCAAGTCCGAGTCCATGGTCCTCAGCCGGAAAAAGGTGGATTGTCCTCTCCGGGTTGGGGACAGGCTCCTGCCCCAAGTGGAGGAGTTTAAGTATCTTGGGGTCTTGTTCACGAGTGAGGGGAAAATGGAGCGAGAGATCGACAGACGGATTGGAGCAGCATCTGCAGTGATGCGGACGTTGTACCGGTCTGTTGTGGTGAAGAGGGAGCTTAGTTCTAAGGCAAAGCTGTCGATTTACCAGTCAATCTACGTTCCTACTCTCACCTATGGTCACGAGCTTTGGGTAATGACCGAAAGAACGAGATCGCGGATACAAGCGGCTGAAATGAGCTTTCTCCGTAGGATTGCTGGACTCACCCTCAGAGATAGGGTGAGGAGCTCAGTCATCCGGGAGAGGCTCAGAGTAGAACCGCTGCTCCTCCACATTGAAAGGAGTCAGTTGAGGTGGTATGGGCATCTGATTAGGATGCCTCCTGGACGCCTCCCACTTGAGGTGTTTCAGGTACGTCCCACTGGGAGGAGACCCCGGGGCAGACCCAGGACTCGGTGGAGAGACTATGTCTCCCAGCTGGTCTGGGAATGCCTTGGTATCCCCTCTGAAGAGCTGGAGCAGGTGGCTGGGGAGAGGGAAGTCTGGGCTTCTCTGCTTGAACTGCTGCCTCCGCGACCCGGACCTCTGGAAAAGCAGTAGAAGATGGATGGATGGATGGATGTCTAAGGTATTTTGGACCAACTAGAATGACTTCAGTCTTATCTAAATTTAATAGCAGGAAATTACATGTCATCCAAGCTTTGATTTCCTTTAGACAGGCTTCTAACTTGGCTAATTGATTACTATCATATGGCTTCATTGACAGGTATAATTATGTGTCATCTGTATAACAATGTAACAATGAAAATGTATACAGTGCTATCTAATAATGTTGCCTAACGGAAGCATATATAAATTAAAAAGAATAGGGCCTAACACAGATCCCTTTAGAACTCCATGACTGAGCTTTGAGTTGGAAGAAAACTCATTATTGACGTAAACAAACTGGAACCTATCAGATAAATAAGATCTAAACTACTGCAACGAAGTTCCATTAAGTCCAACATAGTGTTCTAATCTGTCAAGTAGAATATTATGATCGATAGTATCACAAGCTGCACTAAGGTCTAAATGGTCAAGTATAGAAACAAGTCCATTATCAGATGCAATAAGGAGGTCATTAGTGACCTTCACTAAGGCTGTTTCAGTACTATGATGGATTCTAAACCCAGATTGAAACTCTTCAAATAAACCATTTCCCTGCAAGTGGTCAAATAATTCTGTAGCAACAACTCTTTCTAAGATTTTTGAAATGAAAGGCAGATTAGAGATTGGTCTATAGTTAGCTAAAGCTCCTGGATCCAGTGTTGGCTTTTTGAGTAAGGGTTTAATTACAGCAGTTTTAAAAGCCTGCGGTACATGGCCTCATGTTAATGAAGAATTGATTATTTGAAGAATAGAGCTACCAATAAATGGGAAGACTTCTTTAAAAAACCTGGTAGGAATAAGGTCTAAAAGACAAGTTGAAGGCTTGGATGAGGAAATTATTTTATCTAACTCTAAAAGGTCAATTGGAGTAAACTCATTCAAACAGATATCAGTTGAAGGAGTTGTAGTAGTTACTGTATTTAAGTTAACGGTGGGAAGAATCCGACTGATTTTATCTCTGATAGATGAAATTTTGTTATTGAAAAAGTTCATAAAGTTCTGACTGGTAAGCTCTAAGGGATTGACAGAGTCCTGACTCTTTGTCAGCCTGGCTACAGTGCTGAAAAGAAACCTGGGATTATTCTTGTTCTCTTCTATTAAATCAGAATAATAACTTGTTCTCGCTTTTCTAAGAGATTTTTCATAAATTAAAAGATGATTTCTCCAAGCTAAATAGATTTCACCTAAATTAATGGAGCACCATTTTCTTTCTAATTGATGAGTCTTCTGTTTTAAGCTACAAGTTTCTGTGTTGAACCAAGGAGTTAAAAATCTCTGATTAGACTTTTTCTTTTTTAAAGGGGCCACCATGGGTCACCATGAGATAGCAGACTAGACTAGCAGAGACTTGGGAGTTAGAGACGTAATATTTAGCAAACCACATTTAATTTTTAAATTATTAAGAGGAACACAGGCCAAGTCATTAAATTTAGAGGCTTCATGTTTATACCCATTAAATAACAAGTACCGGTTCAAGTTATTTAATGACCCATGAGACAAGTACTGTCTCATGGGTCGGGCCATCGGCGATTAAGTGACTATTACCCTACATACATGCAAGGAATTTAACTTTATCAATACAAGCAGCTGTTATAATTCAAACTGCATTGCTTGTCCTTTCTGTTGAATTGTAAATATTGACATCAGTCATGAACACGATATCAGCATCTGATAAGATGGAACATCAAAGTTCGTGTTCCTTTAAAGTTCTTGCACAACAAAACAGACACTAAAACTAGATAAGCCCTCAGAAAGCACATACCTCCACCAAGGCCCCTTCCCTTCTCCCCTTTGTTCATCCATCTGTCCATTCCTCCATGCCTCCATTCCTCTGCACATTGCAAGATAGGGCCTTGATGAACGTGTGTGCTCTTGGATCACCTTCAAAATCTAATGGATTTATCTGGAGACCAAGAGCCACCTCTGGTGAAAATTTCATCAAACTCTGTCCAGTAGTTTTTTTAGTAATCTTGCAAACACATTGTGAGAAGATAAAGCCTTGGTGGAGGTATACGCTCTATGATCATCATCAAAATCTACTAAGTTCATCCTTAGGCCAAGGACCACCTCTAGTGAAAATTTCATCCAAAATCCGTCAAGTAGTTCTTGCCTAATCTTGCTAGCAGGCAGACAGATAGACAAACAGATAAATGCCGCCAAGGATATTACCTCCTTGGCGGAGGTAGTTACACTAAAGAGCAAATTAAACACATCTCACTCTACTGTAGCCATGGCTATTCATTTTTTTCAAACTTGAGGAGCAGTCCAAAGGTAATTAATTTTTTAACACAATCAACCCAGTCACAGGGAGGTGCACAAGCCAGTGTACTCCTAGTCAAGGTCCCAACCCGAGTAAATAGGGAAGGTTGTGTCAGGAAGGACATCTGGCTTAAAGCCTTTGCCATTTCAAACATGCGGCTCATGATGAATGAGATCTTCATACCAGATTGGTCGAGGTCCAGGTCAACGGCTGCCACCAGTGCTGTTAACCAACAGTGTGCCGGTGGAAATTGGGTACTGTTGGTTAAAGCTCAAGGAGGAGGAGAGGGGGGAGGTGTGTTTGGGGCAGAGAGAGAAAAGGAAAGATAGAAGTGTGGAGGTGAGAGAAGGGGCTTTAAATGTAGGGACTATGACTGGTAAAGGCAGAGAGTTTGCTGATATGATGGAAAGAAGGAAGGTAGATATACTGTGTGTTCAAGAAACCATATGGAAGGGAAGCAAGGCTGGGAGTGCTGGAGGTGGATTTAAACTGTTCTACTCTTCTTGTCACAAACCGGGGTGGACTTCCAGCCCAGTTCCATGGCATGGTGGCTGCCTTGTCTTTAAGTATATTTCGTATCCTCTATTTGCCATCAGGCACCTCCCTGGGAGCCTTGAGGTCTTCTCAGCTCCTTGACAGCTCACAGCCACCCCCCCTCTTCTGTCAGTTATACCAGCTGTGTGTCATTATCGTTTGTGTCTTTTCCTTTGTTCATTCACACACCTGGTTCCACCTACACACTGGCAATCATTCATTGATTAAGTGTTGTATTATTTAAGCTCTAGGGTTCCTTTGATGTTTGCTGGATTATTAGATAGATGTACTTCATTGATCCCAAACTGGGAAATTACAGAACTGGGAAATTACAGTTGTTATTGTCCTTCACTGTGGTTATTCAACTCAGTGCTTGTGCTATGTCGCGCATGACTAGATGCCCTGCCTGTGTTCCGGTACCACATCACTCTGTGTGGCGTTTATCATTTTCTGCTGCTTGGTTTTGTTTCGCCGGGATCATTGCTTGGACTGACTTGGACTACTCCAGCCTCGTGAGTACAATCTCCTTCACCCCTGCCATCCAGTCCCATCTGGAGGTTCTTCCCGGGGCTCTCTCGTCTGTTCCCCCGCTGCAGTTCAGCCTGTCTGCGCTTAGGGACATTTCTCCCCAGTTTAGTACTGACCTGTGTCTGTAGAGTGTCCTCGAGGAATTTATCCTGTGCTACTTATCTGTTGCTTTAAACTGTTATATTCCATTCTGTCAATAAATACGCACAACTTACCCCTGCACATGGGTTTTTATTCCCTATCCTCCGTGCACTGCATAAAAGTGCACAGGGATTCACAACATTTCTTGAAAGAAGACAGGAGGTGAAGAGGGAGTCAGACAGGCTCATGAGTTTGAAGCTAGAAGTCGATGGTGTGATGTTGAATGTTGTCAGTGCATATGTTTCACAAGTTGGATGTCGGGTAGAAGAGAGAGGAATTCTGGAGTAAGTTGGATGAAGTGGTAGAGAGTGTTCCCAGGGGGGAGAGTGGTGATTGGAGCGGACTGTAATGGACATGTAGGTGAAGGGAACAGAGGTGGTGAGGTGGTGCTGGGTAGGTATGGTCTTAAGAGAAATGTGAAAGGACAGATGGCAATATTTAAAAGCAAGTCCTTAAATCAGTATTTTTCAACCTGGGTCCTTTTGAGAATGCTTTATGCCCTGCGGGAAATACTTCTCAATTTGTCATGTTTCTGAGCTCAGGTTTTCTCTGAGCTCAGATCTTCACTTTATTTTCAGTATTATTTGTCTGTAAAACTGTTTTTGGTTATTTTCTGTACAGGTGTATTGGTTTTCTTTCCTGTTTCATGGCAGAGCTCTGCTCTCATTTCCCAGGCACACCCTCCAGCTGATTGCTGTGCTTCAGGTCCCCTCAGCTGCAATCAGTTGGTAATTAGGTCACCTGCCCACTCACACCTGTTACTCGTTTATTTCCCCACTATATATTAGAATGCTGCTCTCTCCATCTTTGCGGCAGCCACAACAGTGTTCCAGACTGACCTCCGTCTCTCGGCTCAGTTTCCCCCTCCATTCCGCCAGGGATTTCTCTGCCCTGGAGACGCTCATTCTATGTAAGTTTTCTCCTGTAGCCTTTTGTATTCGTCTGCACAGTTATTTTTGGACTGTTTTGTTTTTCTGTTAATAAATGTTCCTCACTGTGGTTAAGCAACTGAGTTTGTCTTTCTGTCCTGGAGTGGCGATCATGACAGATTGCTGCCGCCAGTAAAAAAACTCAGCTTCTGCAGTGAAGCATTTTTTTAATCTTTTGTGTGTTTTTCCACTCACCTGTTCTTGGAGTTCGCCATGGACGAGGTGGAGCGGCGGGCGGTGTGCCTACTGGAGCGCATTTGGTTGTGGACCCGAGCCTCCCGTTGTTCCGGAATGATCCATGACAGCCGAGATGACGCCGCGATCATGACACAATTCTTGTCGCTGTTGTGCATTGGCAGTGGTTCTTTCATATCAGTGGGCGGTAGCATGAATGCAATCCCTCTTCTTCCTCTTTCTCAGTGGAAAACTTCACCCCTGCATCTGCCATGGACCCCCCCCACACACACACACACACACACCACCACAACAACAATAAAAATTACACTACCATGCCTGAGCCCACAACACCATCTGGACAGGAAAATACCACTACCCCTACAGAAACTGCACCTCAACGTCGGCTGCTCCTAGCAAAAAGAAGTGGACACAACCACCAGGGAGGCCCTTTGAGCCAAGAAAAGCACATCTGCTGTGAAAAGAATGCCCTTCACTTGAGACATTCACTCTCCCAGCAACGGTGGAACACCATTGCTGAATAGCCATCGTGACCAAGCATCAAGTGAACTTCTGGCCCGAACTGAACAAAATCCAACATGCATGGATGCGAACTCGCGTGCTCTTGTGTTGCCCGGAGCAAATGCGCACGTGTTCATGTTTTTCCATTGACTTTGTATGTAATCACACCATGTTTCACAATAAGTATAAATAAATTACAAGACTAAATTGTCATTACATATGTCATAATAGGCTACAATGTGTCATTTTAAAACATTTTAGATTGGTGGGGTGCCATGGGATTTTTTTTCAGTGTAAGGGTGGATTCACATTATAACATTTGGACCAACTTTTACTGGCTTTTTGGCAAACGTCTGGCTCTGCTGGCAAAAGCTGGTAAAACTTAGTAATAGTTGGTGTTTGTTGGCAAACGCTCGCGAAAGTTGTGTTCTTTTAAAATTTTCAGCATGCTGAAAATTTGCCGACATTTGGAAATAAATGCTGGTGAAAGTTGTGCTCAGTTTGTAAAAGTTCCTGAGCGCTGGGCTAAGTTATGCATTGCTAGCCTTTTTTTTTTTTTCCTTGTTCTGTCAGGCAGCTAGGTGAGCAGAACAGAAATCTGCTACCCTTATTGTACCAAAACAGATTTACTCTGCCAAAAGGAGCTTTTGTAATTAAAAACTGAAATTTCCCAGTTTGGGATCAATAAAGTCAGTCAGTCAGTCAGTCAATCTATCTATCTATCTATCTATCTATATTGTATGCTGTCGTAAACTCCTCCTGTAATAACTTTTAATACTTAATTTAAATTATTTTACCCATGAAGGGCCCGACAGATGGGGAATGGGGAAAGGAAGTGTGGGGAGAGGGAAAGAAAGAAAGAAAAGGGAGAGGAACAGACAAAAAAGACAAACAAACCAACAACAAAAACAAACAGAAGACAGACTGCTTCTTCCACCAAAGAGGTCTCAACACGAGTCTGGTATCCACACCTGTTAAAGGGGAGACATTTGTGTGTGTACATCTGCGTGCGTGTATATGAAAGCACACGCAAAATAAGTGCGTGCATGTGAGTGGTTTGTCAGGAAACACACGAAGAGGGCAGCCGGTCACAGCAACCCCCTCCCAAAAACCCCGAGCAAGCAAGGCAACATCACCAACCCCAACAGGGCACAAATGTCCAAGGTCAATAAGCCCCAGACGGCTGAGGGAGGCCGGGCCACCAGGCGGCTGGCGCAGCAGGCCCACTCCCCCGGGCCCGCTACCCCCCCCCCCCCCCACCAAGCGGGGCAAACGCCAGGCCCCAGGCACTGGCCGGAGATCGGTCTGCGCCCCCACCATGATCCCCCCCAGGCACCCCCACTGTGCCCCCCCCAGCGCCACAGCCACACACCCCAGGGATCCCAACACCCAAAGAACCCCCCCCCCAACCGTTCAGGGGAGCCCACATAGCCAAGAGGCACTACCACCTCAATCCACACTCCCCGACTAGCAGACACACCCATTCCCACACATTCACATCCTCATGCTCTCATATGCACCCACATGCACTGACTCACTTTCAGTCACCCTCTCCCCCACACAATCCCATTCTCTCTCACTCCTGTACGCACTCAAATGCAGTGCTAGCCTAAGTTGGCCTAAGTTAAGCTCCATTAGCAAATGTTGACTGAAATGCCGGTGGAAGCAGATGTCTTTTGACCAAAACTGACTTTAAACATGTACGGACGCAAGAGAAATGGAGGGAAGGGGGAATTAAAAAAAAAAAAGAATATATACAGTATATATATTTATATATCCATCCATCTTCTTCCGCTTAATCCTTTTCGGGTCGCGGGGGGGCTGGAGCGTATCCCAGCATCTTTGGGCGAGAGGCAGGGTCCACCCTGGACAGATCGTCAGTCCATTGCAGGGCCAACACAGAGAGACAGACAACCACTCACTCTCACAGTCATACCTAAGGACAATTTAGAATCCCCGGTTTGATGCCAATATATATAATGCCCCAAAAATGTGACAGCCCAAAAGAAAAAAAACAAAATCTCCTCATTGTGAAATTTACTGTTTTTAATTTTCTGCTCCATGCTTAATCATTCTCCAGGATTTATTGGTTCAGCTTCCGTTGTGGGTAATGAAACAGCGCTGATGTGGTTTCAAAAAGTAAATGACATTTAATGGGACTTTATGTTATTTTAATAGGGAGAGTTGTAACAGTCAAAATATAATCACCTGTCATTTTATTTATATGATGATACACTAAATTGTTTTTTTTTATTCCTTCCACATTCACATTTTAATTGCGGACTTACTGTTGGAGTCTATAGATAGGCATTATTGTATTATTTTTTTCGAAGAATGAATGAATGAATGAACAGGGAAAAAGGGCATGCAGACGTAACTACATAGGGATATAAAATGAAAATAAATACAAAAATATATGCCCAAGAGAGTTGTGTTCACTCCAAAAGCAGGGCCAGAATGGCTGGAAGCCTTCACAAATGCTCATCTTTATATAAATGTCGCCTGACATTGATGTCAGCTGACCTGCGCTGTGTATTCGTTTGCTTAAGTTAACTTAAGTTGGCAACAGCTACACATACACTAGCCTAAGTTGGCGAAAATTTGCCAACACTGAATGCAACACTGGAAAATGCTAGCAAAAGTTTGTAAAAGTTTGTGTGCACTGGATTTAAAAGACCTACTCACGAACACAATTTCACCGACGTTTGGACTGATTTATCTGATTTTTCAAAACGTCTGTAAAAGTCAGTCCAAATGCTATAGTGTGAACCCAGCTTTAAAGGGATTCCAAGGCTCAAAAAAGGTTGAAAAGCACCATTGTATATCATTTTTAATGACCAAACAGTTATTAAATACAATAGATGCTGCAACATTTCCTTATGTGCTTGATGTGACATCTGTCAAAAGTTGACTTGCTGCGTATTTTTAGCAATCCATTGCAGCAAGCCAGATCTGTGTTCGAATTAAAGGTCTGATGCCACGATTTTGACATTTTTTAGCATGTTGCGTAAACCCAAAAGTCATTGTCGATGATCAATATAACATTTATAACCGCACCTGCATAAACTAGTTATCATCAAAAAACCGCAGCCGCTGACTGGACTGTGGTGCTGCTCACTGAATGAAGGGCGGCACCACCATGACGTAAGCGACAGAACGGATGCCGGTGTTGTTGATTGGAATGACAGCAGCTTTGTAGCTCACAGTTTCTCTGGTTTCTTGTTTTAATTTTATGGCTATGCCTTTGCGTTGTGTCGCAGGCTTAGATAAACAGCAGGCCGTGAAAGACCACATCACACGCTTCAGCTCCAACTGTCATAAGCCTCCTCGTGCGCTCCTCGTGTGCTTTTACGCAGGAGGAACACACGAGGAGGGGAAGGATTAATTGATTTACGCGCAGCTTTGACCTACTTTCTGTGATCGCATGCTGACTCTCGCCGGTCCGGCCACGTCCCCTCTATCATTATCACCAGCTGATTCAAACTCCCACTGATCATCTTTCCCGGTCCTCACCCAGGTGCTTCTCATCACACCATCACCAGCAGTGCGTGTACTAAGCGGCTGTTTGCCAGTCACGCACTGCTGGTCCATAGTATTGTCATCTGTGCTGTTAGTCTGCCAGTATTTTCAGCACTCTCATGACATGTTAGTCACTCCATGTTTGCCATGGTTCTCATGCATCCTTGAAGCGATGTCGGTTCTGGGGTGCACCTGTGGCTAACATGTCTCCTCTCATTCATTCTCTGGGTGATGCTGGCCTCCAAACGCCATCAGTAAGTGTGTTTGTGTTTTTGTACATCGTCACCTTTTTGGGAATTGCCTGTCTTTCTGTATTAAATGTGCTGTGGTGAACCCTGCACGTAAATCCTCGTTATTTCATCCTCCCTCTCTGTGCCCCGTGTAAGAGCGCACGGAGGGTCATGATGAATGGATTTACACGCAGGATTCACCACAGCACATGTATTGAATGATGACAACAGTTCCCAAAAAGGTGAAGATTTACAAAAATAAACAGAAACACTTACAGTTGGCGTTCAGGGCTGACATCGCCCAGTGAACATGGAGAGGAGACGTGTTAACCATGGTTGCACCCCAGGGCCGACATTACTTCAAGGGTTGCAACAGAACCACGGCTGTGTGGAGTGGCTAACACGTCGTGATGGTGTTGGCAATACTGGCTGGCTGACAACACGGCTGATGATGCACACAAAATATGAACAGCTGACTGTCAAAGAGAGAGGGCATGTGGTCGGACAGGCAAATCTTGGACAGTGCCCACCTGAAAGTGGCTCAAAACGCACATAAAACACATGTACAAAACAAAAACAACAAGAACTCAAAAGATAATACATAATAAACCCAATACCAGAGCCACAGAGAATATACTGCTATGATTTTATTGAAAAATCGTGTTTAAATAAATTATATTTTTAAACAAATAATTTGTTGCAATATCTGTAACAAAAGCATAACACTCAGTGTTCCCCTGCCGTGTGTTTGTCGCTGATGCTGCGGCGGGCATGTGTGCCTCTCCACTGTCACTCTCTGAGTCTGACTCGCTAGGCACGATACCCGCTTGGCACGGCTCAAACCTATACGGTCTGATGCCCCCAGATTTTTCATTATCATCCCATTCTTCAGAACTATAATTGTCTGAAGATTGGACAACACAAACCAGTGCTTTTTTTTCTCTCGGCGCCACACGAGTCGGCTGCCTTTTGCAACAGCGGCTCGATTCCGAGTCTTTTTCCCTTCCTCTCTCTTTTGATCCGTCTTTTTTTTTCACCCCACTTATATCACGGACACACAGATCGTCCTAAATGTCTCCTGAGCCGGTGGACGGAGCCACTGTCTATAGCAGGATACGATACAGCAGAGAACAGCTGCTAGCATTCAACCGCCACCCGGTCCCATTGGAAAAACTCGACATACCGAGAGAACTGAGGCGAAAACGCCACGGCTGCCGGGCTGGAGTAAGGCGGAGGACAAAAAATATAAGGTACAGACCCTCCCTTCCATCTGTTGTCATGGGAAATGTACGGTCGATACTGGGAAAGTTAGATGAGCTAGCGGCTATCTCCCGTTATGATAGCACATACCGGGAGTGCTCTCTCCTTTTGTTTACTGAGACGTGGCTAACTGAACTAGCAGCAGATGCTAACATTGAGCTGGAGGGTTTTCACATGATACGAGCTGACCGAACACCAGACAGTGGCAAGGCTAGGGGCGGTGGAGTGATAATGTATGTTAACAACAACTGGTGCAGACCGGGACATATCACTGTTAAACAACGACACTGCAGCAAAGACATTGAGTTGCTAGCTGTTAGCATGAGGCCTACATATCTCCCGAGAGAACACTCACACGTGATCTGCATTGTTGTTTATGCAAATCCGACGGCGAACGCTGGGACAGCACGTGACGTCATCCATTCAGTAACCAGCAGGCTGCAGACAGAACACCCAGATGCTCTTCTCCTCATCTCAGGCGATTTCAACCACGTTTCACTGTCTCCCATTCTACCCACGTTCACCCAGTATGTCACATGCCACACTAGAGACAATAAAACACTGGATTTATTCTACGCAAACACTAAGGAGGCGTACACCTCATCACAACTCCCCCCACTCGGGAGATCGGATCACAACTTGGTTCATCTCCGGCCGGTGTACAAACCCCTAGTGCACAGACAACCTCCGGCCATGCACACTGTGGAGTTATGGTCTGAGGAGACAATGGACACCCTAAAGGGCTGTTTTGAAGCCACCGCCTGGAAGCAGCTCTGCGATCCACATGGTGAGGACATCGATGGCCTCATTCACACCTTCACGGGCTACCTCAGCTTCTGTGTGGACAAATCCGTTCCCACCAAGACCATACGGCGTCACTCAAACAACAAACCCTGGATCAACCCTGAGATAAAAACACTTCTGAGAGAGAAGAAGAGGATCTTCAGGTCAGGGAACAGGGAGATGCTGAAGTCCGTACAGAGGGAGCTGAGGAGAAAGATCAGAGAAGGCAAGGACAGCTTCAGGAAGAAGATGGAGGACAAGCTGCAACAGAGCGACATCAGCGGGGTCTGGAGAAACCTCAAAACCATCTCGGGGCTCCAGAATACCTCCCCCCAGGCCACAGGGGGCAGGGAGTGGGCGAACAACCTGAATCTGTTTTTCAATAGATTTGACCAACCGCCCTCCCCCCTGACTGCACAACAACCACTGCTGCCTCTAAAGAAATCAAGTCCTGCTGCCCACTCCCCACTCCACCAACACCCCCCCACTCCCAACACACAGCCCCCCATCCTGACCCTGACCAGGACCCAGGTGAGGACGGAGCTGAGGAAGATCAAGGCGAGGAAGGCGCCGGGACCGGACGGCATCAGCGCAAAGCTCCTCAAGTCCTGTGCAGACCAGCTGTGTGGGATTGTGACGTATATCTTCAACATGAGCCTGAAACTGGGGAGGGTACCACAGCTGTGGAAAACATCTTGTGTGGTACCTGTACCAAAAACTTCCCACCCCAAAGACCTGAACAGCTACAGACCGGTGGCCTTGACGTCCCACTTGATGAAGACCCTGGAGAGACTGCTCCTTGCTCACCTCCGCCCCCTGGTGGAACCAGCGATGGATCCACTCCAGTTCGCCTACCAGCATGGCATTGGGGTGGAGGATGCGGTGATCTTCCTCCTTCACCGTTCTCTGTCCCACCTGGAGAAGCCCGGGAATATGGTGAGGATCATGTTCTTTGACTTCTCCAGTGCTTTCAACACCATCCAACCGATGATCCTGAAGGACAAGCTGCTGCGCGCAGGGGTGGACCAGCACCTGTCATCATGGATCCTGGACTACCTCACGAACCGGCCTCAGTTTGTGAGAACCCGGGACTGTGTGTCCGACACGATCATCAGTAGCACGGGGGCCCCCCAGGGAACGGTGCTGGCTCCCTTCCTGTTCACTCTTTATACTGCGGACTTCTCACACAACACAACACACTGCCATCTACAGAAGTTCTCTGATGACTCTGCGATCGTTGGCCTCATCTCCAATGGAGATGAAGCTGAGTACAGAGGGCTTATCCAGGACTTCGTGGACTGGTGCCATCGGAACTGCCTCCAGATCAACGCGAGGAAAACTAAGGAGCTGGTGGTGGACTGCCGCAGGCATGGGCAGCCCCTCACAGTACCAGTAAATATACAGGGAACAGACATCGAGATGGTGACATCCTATAAGTACCTGGGTATTCATCTGAACAATAAACTAGACTGGTCACACAATACTGATGCACTCTACAAGAAGGGACAGCGCAGGCTGTTCCTGCTGAGGAGACTCAGGTCTTTTGGTGTACAAGGGGCGGTGCTGAAGTCATTCTATGACACGGTGGTGGCATCAGCCATCACTTTTGGAGTGGTCTGCTGGGGCAGTGGCATTACTGCAGCCGATAGGAAGAGACTGAACAAACTGATTAAGAAAGCTAGCTCTGTCCTGGGGCAGCGCCTTGATCCGATGGAGGAGATAGGAGAGAGAAGGACGGCGGCTAAACTGTCATCTCTGCTGGAGTCCGAGTTCCACCCTATGCAGGACATACTGAATGCACTGAGGAGCTCATTTAGCAGCAGACTACATCATCCCAGGTGCACAACCGAGAGGTTTCGTAGGTCCTTCCTACCAACGGCTGTCAGACTGTACAACCTAAGCAGGGCTGCTCGCAGAGATAGCAAAAAGACGTAACAAACTAATAGTTTTTTGAATGCAAAAGATGCAATAGACTTACACAATGGTCCCCTCCGGCATACAACTAGGAACATACCGGTCGCTATGGAGGGTGAGAATATGTATGGGCACATAATCATACCATGTAGGATAACTAAGTAGACGGTTATGCTGTTTCATTCCATCTAGCAACAATGCTCTGCACTGTGTGTGTTTATATATTTGCATATTTATTCCATCTAGCTACAATGCTCAGCACTGGGTGTGTTTATATATTTATATATCTACATATTATTCCATCTAGCTACATTGCTCCGCACTGTGTGTGTTTATATACTTGCATATTTATTCCACCTAGCTGCAATGCTCCGTACTGTGGGTGTTTATATATTTACATATTTATTCCATCTAGCTACAATGCTCTGCACTGTGTGTTCATATATTCATATATTTATTCCATCCAGCTACAATGCTCTGCACTGTGTGTCTGTGTGTGTGTGTATATATATATATTTTATAGTAATACGTACATATGTTTATTAGCTGCTCTTGCTTGCTTGTTTTTTTTCTTGCCTTCTGATTGTTGCTCTGAGTGTTGCTATCCCTGTGCTGTTGCAATCCTGGAATTTCCCCGTTGTGGGACTAATAAAGGCTTATCTTATCTTATCTTATCTTATCTTACCAATTCCAGACTACATGTGCTGGAATCATTGTCAGTGTTTTATACCGCTTCCATCCCGTGTGTACAATGGGCAGCCAAGCGCTGTGTTCTGTCGATGACGTTACAACATGGCCGGGGGGTTTTCCAGCTACTGACACAATTGGTGACGTGGTGCTCATGAAAACGTCGGATATTCACGTGAAAAAAAGCCTGTTTGACTTAAAACTGCACAGACCAACCTATTTTGTCATGTTGTATTGTGTGTTAAAAAATTAGATGAAGTCAAAAACGTGTCATCAGACCTTTAAGCAATATCACACGAGAGCGAGTGTGGTGTCAATGAATATTTTAACTGGTGGTGATTCGTCGTACGCCCTATGTGGAGCGAAGGGCGTACGGCAGATCACCTCCAGTTAAAATATTCATGATACTGCAACGAGCTCGAGTGTAATATTGCTTTTTTTTTTACAACAGTTCCTCAAGCACAGTTTATTAAGCGACAGGAATACTGGACAAAATATTATGATTTGTTTGTTTAACCAGTTATTTTGCATTGCTGAGAAAAAAAAAGTGCCTTCTAAATGTACCCAGAAACTGTTGTTAAGCACCTAAATACATAGAGTCACCTGCTGAGTCGGTACAGCAGAAGGGCCCAGATCAATGCCGGTAACTCTTTAGCATGCTAGTGATTTGGTTTTGGGACACATTGCTCACTTTTTCCTGGCATTTTCAGATGAAACAAAGACTCCATCACCACAAAGGTATTGTGGTTTTCTATTCGAGTCAATAAATTCAACTCTAGCCTTTCTGTTTTGTTTAAATAGATGTAAAATATAGTATGTCACTGGATGTTTGAAAGGACAGGACTTCCAGATCAAAGAGAGCTGGATTGAAACTGTCTAGTTGCTATTCAAACAGCCCCTCACTGTAGAAATTAAAGTGTCCAACACAGTATTACATTTCTCACATGTAAGAAGCAACTGATATTAACTTTAATTTAAAGATTATGAAAATGCAGCTGAAGTGGAGTGATATATATTCAGTCAAACATCCAAGTGTGATTATTGGGGAATATAGTAACTCCTGGAATCCCTATTGTCCAATCAGATTGCTCAGTTGGAACTAACTGTTGTATAACGCACTGTATCTGTGGGAAAACAGAGCATTGGCTGGAACTAGTGCATGCCCGTAGAAAGCAAGTATTCTCGTCAGAAACAGGTATCCCAGTTAGGCTTTACAGGCCCAAATGTAGGCTGTGTTTGAAAGTGGAATACAGAGGTGTAGCCTATATGTAGGCACTCACATGTAAGACTTTGACAAATATGAAAGAGACTGAATGCCACTGAGATTTATTTGATTGTGTGAATATTAATTACAGAATTCTCAAAAATGAATGGGACATCCAATATTAGCCACTGTTTAAGATCCCTTGTTTATTTGTTTATCAGATCACTTATTTGTGTGATCGTTTATGACTTATTTTCATAATAGTGTTTCTTGCACTTTGGGGAATGGGAGTTGTTCAGTCACCATTGTAATGGTTTTAGTTTATATGTGTAGGTTATCCCAATCACCCCTCTCCAGGTTTCACTGTCGTTGCCCACGTGCGCAACACCCGAGTAAAGAGAGGTGCAGAGCTGTCAACTGATCACCACCTGGTGGTGAGTTGGATCCGATGGCAGGGGAGGAAGCCATTCAGACCTGGTAGACCCAAACGTATAGTGAGGGTGTGCTGGGAGCGTCTGGCTGAGGCCCCTGTCCGGGAGGTCTTCAACTCCCACCTCCGGAAGAACTTCAACCACATTCCGAGGGAGTCTGGAGACATGGAGTCTGAATGGGCCATGTTCTCCACCTCTGTTGTTGAAGCGGCAGCCCAGAGCTGCGGCCGCAAGGTGGTCGGTGCATCTCGTGGTGGCAACCCCCGAACCAAGTGGTGGACACCAGTGGTGAGGGGGGCCATTAAGCTGAAGAAGGAGTCCTATCAAGCTTGGTTGGCTTGTGGGACTCCCGAAGCAGCTGAGGTGTACCGGCAGGCCAAGCGGAGTGCAGCTCGGGTGGTTGCTGAAGCAAAAACCCGGGTATGGGAGGAGTTCGGTGAGGCCATGGAACAAGACTTTCGGTCGGCTTCAAAGAGATTCTGGCAAACTGTTCGGCGGCTCAGGAGGGGAAAGCAGCTCCCCGTCCACACTGTGTATGGTGCGGATGGGACACTGTTGACTTCAACTGGGGATATCGTCGGGCGGTGGAAGGAATACTTCGAGGATCTCCTCAATCCCACTGATACGCCTTCCACAGAGGAAGCAGGGTTTGGGGACGAGGGGGATGACTCGCCTATCACAGGGGCTGAGGTCGCCAAGGTGGTTAAAAATCTCCTTGGTGGCCGGGCCCCGGGGGTGGACGAGATTCGCCCCGAGTACCTCAAGGCCCTGGATGTTGTTGGGTTGTCATGGTTGACACGCCTCTGCAACATTGCGTGGAGGTCAGGGGCAGTGCCTTTGGCATGGCAAACCGGGGTGGTGGTTCCTCTCTTCAAAAAAGGGGACCGGAGGGTGTGCTCCAACTTTAGAGGGATCACACTCCTCAGCCTCCCTGGGAAGGTCTATGCCAAGGTACTGGAGAGGAGAGTCCGGCCGTTGGTCGAACCTCGGATTCAGGAGGAGCAATGTGGTTTTCGTCCTGGCCGTGGCACATCGGACCAGCTCTTTACCCTCTCGAGAATTCTTGAGGGTTCGTGGGAGTTTGCCCAACCAGTTTACATGTGTTTTGTGGACTTGGAGAAGGCATTTGACCGCGTCCCTCGTGGATTTTTGTGGGGGGTGCTTCGGGAGTATGGGGTATCGGGCTTGTTGTTACGAGCTATTCGGTCTCTGTACGACCGTTGTGAGAGTTTAGTTCGCATTGCCAACACTCGGTCGGAGTCATTCCCAGTGAGAGTTGGACTCCGCCAGGGCTGCCCTTTGTCACCGGTCCTGTTCATAATTTTTATGGACAGGATTTCTAGGCGCAGCCAGGGAATGGAGGGTGTCATGCTTGGTGACCACAGGATCTCATCTCTGTTGTTTGCAGATGATGTTGTCCTGTTGGCTTCATCCAGCAATGACCTACAGCTCTTGCTGGGACGGTTTGCCGCTGAGTGTGAAGCGGCTGGGATGAGAATCAGCACCTCCAAGTCCGAGTCCATGGTCCTCAGCCGGAAAAAGGTGGATTGTCCTCTCCGGGTTGGGGACAGGCTCCTGCCCCAAGTGGAGGAGTTTAAGTATCTTGGGGTCTTGTTCACGAGTGAGGGGAAAATGGAGCGAGAGATCGACAGACGGATTGGAGCAGCATCTGCAGTGATGCGGACGTTGTACCGGTCTGTTGTGGTGAAGAGGGAGCTTAGTTCTAAGGCAAAGCTGTCGATTTACCAGTCAATCTACGTTCCTACTCTCACCTATGGTCACGAGCTTTGGGTAATGACCGAAAGAACGAGATCGCGGATACAAGCGGCTGAAATGAGCTTTCTCCGTAGGATTGCTGGACTCACCCTCAGAGATAGGGTGAGGAGCTCAGTCATCCGGGAGAGGCTCAGAGTAGAACCGCTGCTCCTCCACATTGAAAGGAGTCAGTTGAGGTGGTATGGGCATCTGATTAGGATGCCTCCTGGACGCCTCCCACTTGAGGTGTTTCAGGCACGTCCCACTGGGAGGAGACCCCGGGGCAGACCCAGGACTCGGTGGAGAGACTATGTCTCCCAGCTAGTCTGGGAACGCCTTGGTATCCCCTCTGAAGAGCTGGAGCAGGTGGCTGGGGAGAGGGAAGTCTGGGCTTCTCTGCTTGAACTGCTGCCTCCGCGACCCGGACCTCCGGAAAAGTGGTAGAAGATGGATGGATGGATGGATGGATGGTGTAGGTTATGTGGTGGTTCCAAGGTTGTCATGGCCAGGAGCGACACTGGGGTTAAGCTCCCAGTGCTTATAAAATGCTCTTTATGGCGTGCGTCTCAAAAAAGCCTCTGACAACTAAGTCCAACTCCTAGCCTGCCTGTGTGGTTTAGTTTCTAAGCCTGGCGGAACTGCTTTTACTAATAGGAGAAGGGGCGAGGGCGGATTTCTGGCACCTTAAAACCAGATGCTTCGGGTAGATGGTGGCCCGTTAACCTGGGAAGGTAGCCCATCTAGGGGAAGGTAAACCCTGATTTCAAACCGCCGCTGCCTTGCGGCATACCCGATCACGGGAAAGGCTTCGGGAGTCAACCCTGAGGAAAAATCCAGAGTTGGAGTCCCTAAGGCAGTTCTCTGTTGTGCTCAACATTGTTCTGGCAGCTCCTGCGACAGCGCTGGTGCCAAACTGTAGCAGCCCTGCTGTTCCTTTGGATCCATCAGTGACGTGGAGAGGGGGGACATGCTGTATGTGCAACATCTTGTCTTCCATACCTTTCTGCCCAGGCTTGAATCCTACCAATGCCCAACGCTGGAACGTAGAACACCGGATCACTGGAGAGGACACTCCAGCTTCGCCTTCGGCGTAGATAAAACATGGGGAATGACAATTACCGGTTATAAGCCACCGCTCAATTGGTGTAGAGCGTGGCGCCAGGGGTTGTTCCTGACGGTGGGAGGGATCATCGGATCTCACTGGACAGCTACCGCCCGCCTCAAGCTGGGCAGCCTCCAGCCAATAAGGTGTTGTCCCGCCACAGCCTGCTTTCCTCATTGGGTGCATGGGGATGAGGTGAAGTCCGAATGGCAGGCTGAGAACCTTTGCACCAGGCAAGACAACAAAACAAAAGAGACCAACTCTAAAACTGGGAACTTGGAACGTCCGCACTATGATGACAGGACTCGCTGCTAACCTCAAGGACATCAGCGACACCAGGAAGACTGCTGTCATCAATAATGAGCTGAAGACACTGGAAGTGGATATTGCCACTCTCCAGGAAACACGGCTGGCTGACGCAGGCACACTGAGAGAGAAGGACTACACGTTCTACTGGCAGGGAAAGGGCAGTGACGAACACAGGGAACACAGAGTGGGCTTTGCAGTGAAGAACACCTTGCTGAAGATGGTGGAACCGGGCAGGAATGGCTCTGCACGACTCCTCACCCTCCGCCTTAACACCACTCGAGGCCCAGTCACCCTCGTCAGTGTGTATGCCCCAACAATGACAGCCACACCAGAGGCAAAAGACGAGTTCTACGAGAATCTCGCAACAACTGTCAGGATCATCCCCAACTCTGAACAACTCATTCTCCTTAGAGACTTCAATGCCAGAGTGGGTGCTGACCACGACTCCTGGACCTCCTGTCTTGGACCTTTTGGCGTGGGCAGAATGAACGATAACGGACAGCGGCTGCTCGAGTTCTGCACACATCATGATCTGTGCATCACAAACTCGTTCTTCAAGACCAAGCCCCAACACAAGGTTTCCTGGCGACATCCGCGCTCAAAGCACTGGCACCAGCTGGACTTGATCCTGACCAGGCGCATCTCACTGAAGAATGTGCTAATCACCCGCTCGTTCCAGAGTGCAGATTGCGACACAGATGATTCATTGGTATGTTGCAAGGTCAAGCTGCAGCTGAAGAAATTCCACCGCGCCAGACAGCTTGGAAAGGCACGGATTGACACCAGCAAGATGGCCCAACCAGAACTTGTTGAGCAGTTTGCCTCCACCTTTGTGAAGGAACTTGGTGAACCACAAGAAGGAGAGTCTGCTAAGCAGAAGTGGGAAGAGCTGCGGAACACCATCCACCACACAGCCTTGGCTACCTTTGGGAGGAAGACCTTGAAGTCACAGGACTGGTTTGATGCCAAGTTGACCGTGATGACCCCCTTCATTGAAGCCAAGCACTCAGCACTTGCTGAGTATAAGAAGTACTCAAACGAGAAGAATCTCCAGATTCTCAGGGCTGCGAGAAGCAAAGTTCAGCAGACTGCTCGGCGCTGCGCCAGCGAGTACTGGACTCAGCTCAGCCAAGACATTCAAACCGCTGCCATAACAGGAAACATCTGTGGTATGTACGATGGCATCAAGAAAGCACTTGGTCCGGCTCAGAGCAAGACGGCCCCCCTCAAATCCTCCACTGGGGAGATGATCACAGAAAAGAACAAGCAGATGGAGAGATGGGTGGAGCACTACTCCGACCTCTACTCCAGACAGAACACCGTGACACCGTCAGCCCTTGATGCCATCGATTGCCTGCCATCCATGGATGAACTTGACGCCGAGCCAACCATCGACAAGCTCAGCAAGGCCATTGATAGCTTGGCCATTGATAGCTTGGCCACTGGCAAGGCTCCCGGCAATGACGGCATACCCCCCCGACCTGATCAAGCACTGCAAGACCGCCCTAGTGCTGCCATTGCATGACGTTCTCTGCCAGTGCTGGAAGGAAGGTGCCGTACCACAGGACATGAGGGACGCCAAGATCATCACCCTCTACAAAAACAAAGGGGAGAGAAGCGACTGCAACAACTACAGGGGCATCTTCCTCCTCAGCTTTGTTGGCAAAGTCTACACACGAGTTGTCCTCGTTCGTCTACAGAAGCTTGTCGAACGTGTCTACGCCGAGTCTCAGTGTGGCTTTCACACTGGGCGATCGACGATGGACATGATATTCTCCATCCGTCAACTTCAGGAGAAGTGCAGAGAACAGAACATGCCCCTGTACGTCGCCTTCATCGACCTCACCAAAGCGTTTGATCTGGTCAGCAGAGAGGGCCTTTTCAAGATCCTGCCAAAGATAGGATGCCCACCAAAGTTGCAAAGCCTCATCGAATCATTTCACACCAACATGCAGGGGATGGTGCAGTACGACGGCAACATTTCAGAGCCATTCAGTATACACAGCGGAGTGAAACAGGGCTGTGTACTTGCGCCAACCCTCTTTGGGATCTTCTTTGCTATGCTCCTGAGGCATGCCTTCAGCACAGCAACAGAGGGAATCTGTCTGCATACAAGATCTGACGGCAGGCTTTTCAACCTCACCCGCCTGAAAGCCAGAACCAAAGTACGTGAGGCTCTAATCAGAGATATACTGTTCGCAGACGACGCTGTAGTCGCGACCCACACACAGCAGGAGCTTCAGACCCTAATGGACCGTTTCCCCCAGGCATGCATGGACTTCGGGTTTACCATCAGCCTGAAGAAGACTAATGTCTTGGCGCAAGGCACGGAAGCACCACCAACCATCACCATCGACAACTATGAGCTGGAGGTGGTGAATCAGTTCACGTACCTGGGGTCCACGATTAGCAGCAACCTCTCCCTTGATATAGAGATCGACAAGAGGATTGGAAAATCAACCTCCACACTCGCTCGTCTCACCACACGAGTGTGGGAGAATCCCAAACTATCTGTCAAGACGAAGATGGCAGTGTACAATGCCTGCATCATCAGCACACTGCTTTATGGGAGTGAGACGTGGACAACATACGCCTGGCAGGAAAAGAGACTGAATTCCTTCCACTTGCACTGCATTCACTGCATCCTGGACATATCCTGGCAGGACAAAGTGCCCAACATAGAAGTCCTGTCCTGCGCCGGCCTTCCCTCCATGTTCACTCTACTCAGGCAGCGCAGGCTCTGTTGGCTAGGCCATGTTCACCGTATGGAGGATGGCAGAAACCCCAAAGACGTCCGCTACGGAGAACCGGCGATTGGCAGGAGAGATGCTGGCCGTCCACAGCTGCGCTTCAGAGACGTCTGCAAGAGAGATATGAAGGCCCTGGAGATCAACACAGAGTGCTGGGAGGACCTCGCAACGGACCGCTCCAAATGGAGAGGCACCCTGACCAGACAGCTCAAGGTGGGTGAAGAGAAACTGACTGCTGCAGCAGATGAAAAAAGGACCCGCAGGAAGAACCACCACAGACCCAGTAGCACGGAGACCATCCACAAGTGCGACCTGTGTGACAGGGACTGCCATTCGCGCATCGGCCTGTTCAGCCACAGGCGGTGCTGTTCCAGCAGAGTAGACATTTAGGATTCTCTTCCATGGTCATTGTCATGTCTTTGGGTAAAAGACATTGATAAATTTATAAAGTTAATAAATTCGTTAAAAGGAATAAATAAGTTAAAATGAGTGATAAAATTGTCAAAAATCTGTGTTTAAAAAGTTATCGAAGTGAGACATCTTTTCCTTAAAGGATTGTTTTTTGTTACTGCAGAGTGTGTGCTCTTCCGCATATAGATGATCTTTGATGTGTTTTTTCCTCGGCTGCAGTCAGCTAGCCACACAGAAACAAAGTTAAAAAGTTCATTGAGTACGCTGTGTCATTCTTCTTTGTTTGAGTCTTGGGAAACTTTTGTCTTTGAGAGTACTTATGTACAAGCACTTGATAGAGAACGCTGATGTTCTGAAGTGTTACGTGAATGAGTTTTGTTAAGCGATGATGTTTCTGTTAGTTATTTACGTGTATTAGCTCTTTGTGTTAGCATACCGTATGTTAATACGGTACACAATTGCATTGTTCTGTATGTTTTAGTTACCGCGCCATGCTACACACGCATGCAAGAAAACTTTATAAAGACAAGAAAAGCAAGCCTTGTGTGCGAAGTTTTCTTCAATGGTTCGCTGGCTGTCTAGCAGCACAGAGAAACGTGCTGTGAGGGCAGCACAGTCATCATAGACCGACGGAGGCCGACGAATAGTCTATCGTCAATAAACTCATGCAGTACTATAACAGAACACGTTTACAAATATTTGAGACTCGCTCCACAATCATGGTGGTATTATTGTTATTAGCTTTTAACTTTTAGATAGCTGTGTGAGCACACCAGGAGAAGCACAATCGGGAACTCATGGTCGTGCATCTGACAGTAGTAGCACACGGGTGAAGCAGCAACCGGGACTCCATCTACAGCTGACCAGGCAGGCTGGGCTTGCCTCCCTGCAAAGGACTGTGGTCCACCGGTCTGGCTGCTGCTTCTCTTCTTCTGGCCAAATTTGTCACTTTTCACTTCCTTGTTTTGTTTAAGGAGTGCTCTGGTGACTGGTCGTGATGCCGAGTATTATCCAGCCAGTATGGACTCAATCTGAAACCCCACCCACACTTCCAGAAGCCAGGGCAAGTAGAGAGAGAGCAGTGGCTAAACTTGTACTGACAAAAATTACATATTTTGACTGAACAACTCCATACTTAGGGATGAACACTCTCATAACGTCAGCAAATCACTTACAAATTCTGAGGGCAGTCTGACAAACTGTTTGAGAGTTATGTGAGGAACAGACAGACAGACAGACAGACAGAGATTCCTTGCATTTATAGATAGATGGACTGTAATGGAACACAACCACAGTAAGTGGAAATTGGAGGTTAGACTGTTCAATATTGACATCCTTGCTTTAATTGGTTGAATTTCTGTGCAGCTGCAAAAAGATGAAATTTACTTGGTTCATATTGAAAAATTCTTGGAAAGAACTGATCTTAGAAATAAGAAGCTTGAGAGTTAAATCTGATACAGCAGATATTATATATGATATTATTGTTCAAGAATGCTTTTACTTATATTTTTCAGCTGTTACCACTTATGTATTTATCCATTTAAACTGGTGATGCAAAAGAAATTAGCGAGTTTAGTTTTTATAGAAGATATACTAATCAACTAATGATTAATCCCCTCCAATTTGTGTATGGAGCAACTAAAGCATGCTACTTGGAAAAATTTAGTGAAAAACTGGTGTTCTTTTTGAGGTTTTCAGCTGTGCAAAATGTCCAGGCAGTCTGAAAAATAGTTCACTGTTATCCAAAAGTTTATAGATGTGCAGCTTGTATAGTTTGGGATGAATAGTGGTAGTTGTGTGTGGGGTAAAAAATGTTTTCATTCGTGTCAGGCTATACCATTATCAGACACAACACTTCAGGGACCATCAACCAGCCAATGACCAGCTGGGCTTACTGAAAAGAGTAACAGTGATATCCACATGAACTTTGATCTCTTTACTGGGTCAGTGATTGTGTATGTATGAGAGGAATTATATCCAAGTGCCTGAAACAAAGTAAAAGGAATTCTCATTGACAGAAAGGCAGAGAAAAGGAAATGAGAGAAGGAGACCAAAATCAGTCTGCTGACCACCAACTGACCTCTGTCCGGCTGTGTTGGCCTTTGTGGTGACGGTCACGGGTCGTGCTGGAGTCAGACAGAGGTTACCCTGTTGGATATCCACACACACGTTTCCTCACTCTCTCTTGCACATTTCCCTCCTTATTGTTTTGATCTCTGATGATGCTGAGAGACAAGCTGCAGCTTGTTAGAATGAATGTGTGTGGTCTCCTGTGAGGATGGTAGCCATGGGAAAAATAAAGAGGACACATCTTCTCTCTCAGGTGAGTTGTCCTCTTAAAACTTCAATTTAAATTAGTTTTTTTTTTCACCGACTATATTCTACCATTGACACAAAAGGCAAAAGTTTTTTTTCTCCTCCTTAAAAGGAAATGTGTCCACAGAGATGGCAGAAACTTGCAATATATGGAAGTTTTTGATGAAGACTGATTAATGAACAAAGTGTACACATTAGATGTTGTTTGTCTAAGTCTGTGTGTATCATAAGGTGATAGGCCAATCAACTGTCAGTTATCCAAAAACCTAGCCTCTTTCATATGACTGCACCTGTTTTTAAGCTTGAGGCTGAGGAAAAAACAGAAACAACACACTTGTTTGCTGAGGTCTCTATCTGAATCTCAAATGCCACAAGTGAAAGCACATAACTCAAATGTATGTGCTGTCAAACTATGTCAGGCTTTGATTAAGATCTCTACTTTGCCTCATACTCATTAGCAGAGGTGAACTATTTACCCTAACTACTGTAATGCCAAACTTTTAGCATTAAGCAAAATTTCACTGTCCAATATAATCTACTTACACAACGAAATTAACCACTAAAGCAGTTAGCTGCTCACCTGTCCAGGAGAACAAGAACATTCTAAATCGGCGGTAGAGATGACGACAGACTGAAGGAAGAGCCACCAGGAACTATATTCTGTTCCATCTTAAAGGGGTCATCAATTGCATTTTTTTAACAGCTCACACTTGCCTTAATGAAATGTTTGACATATTTTGTTCAAATTATTTAATTATTATCACATTTTTTACAGACTTTTTGAAAACTGCCTATTTGAATGGTGTAGTATGGTTGACTTCTGACTGGAGGGGTTTGATTCCGACAGTCTGCGTGTTGACGTGTCCTTGAGCAAGAAACTGAACCCCAAGTTCCTCCTGGTGGGTCAGGCCAGCACCTCGCCATCGGTGTGTGAATGGGTAGATAGCAGGATCTGCAAAACACTTCATCATCTACATCATTCAGAGATGAGAAAAAAAGCACCATTTACCATTTACTAGTTGACGGGGGTGTGTGGTTTCAGTGGTCAATAGGATATGACCAGTGCCTGGAGTACAATAAGCATACAAACACAAATGAAAGGCTAAATTGCTAGCCTCAAGGTGGTCTGCTGACGACAGCAGCTAGCTGGCATTAGCTAGATGCTGAAAATAAAGTCTGAAAATGATGTATACAGTGGGGGAAATAAGCATTTGATCCCTTGCTGAACATGCAAGTTTACCCCCATACAAAGAAAAAAAGGCCATAATTTTTATGGAAGGTTTATTTTAATAGAGAGAGGCAGAATATCAACAAAAAAAAAAGATCCAGAAAAAAATATTAAATAAGGTTTATAAATTAATTTGCATTTGATCAAGGGAAATAAGTATTTGATCCCAAGCAAACCATGACTTAGTACTTGGTGGAGAAACCCTTGCTGACATCACAGAGGTTAGATGTTTCTTGTAGTTGGTCACCAGGTTTGTGCACATCTCAGGAGGGATTTTGGTCCACTCCTCTTTACAGATACACTTTAGGCCGGTGTTTTTCAAGGGTGCCCTGGTATGTTCTGATTTTTGTGGGACATTATTTAATTTAACTTCTTAATTGTCCAAAAAATTGTAAATAATTTGCTGTTGTTTTGCATGAGTGCCTTCAGAACCTATATACAATGACAAATTATTTGCTATTTTTTTTATCAATTAACAAGTGAAATTAGTTAATTAACTTCCAACAGAAACCTGAACATACCAAAGCACCCTGGTTAAAAACACTGCTTCAGGCCATAAGGAACTTTAATTTCCTAAAAATAAAATAATAATTCAGACTATTCAAACTTCTATTGTTGCACTTGTCTGCATCATTCATTTGCTAAAAAGAAAATGTATTTGTTTTATTGTATACATTTTATTTATTGGATAATTTACTTCTAGCAGTTTGCAGGGTTTTTTTTTTTTTTTGTCAAAGCTGTTCCCATTTATACAAAAGATGAGCAGTTTTATGTTTTGCATTTTGTTTCCTTACTGTACCGAAAATGAACCAAACCATGACCTTAAAACCAAGGTTTGTACCGAACCATGATTTTAGGGGTACCGTTACACCCCGAGGTGAAACAATAATCTTTATTACAATAATTGTGCAAGATAATGTGCAATGGAGATTTTTCTCGGGGATCTTACAACCCTATGAGGAGAGAGCAGAGGGACACGTAAGTATAACTGAAAAACAATATGTTTTAATGTACAGCCGTGGACAAAATTGTTGGTACCCCTCTGTTAATGAAAGAAAAACCCACAATGGTCACATAAATAACTTGAATCTGACAAAAGTGGTAATAAATAAAAATTCTATGAAAATTAACCAATGAAAATCAGACAATGCTTTTGAATTGTGGTTCAACAGAATTATTTTAAAAACAAACTCATGAAACAGGCCTGGACAAAAATGATGGTACCCTTAACTTAATATTTTGTTGCACAACCTTTTGAGGCAATCACTGCAATCAAACGATTTCTGTAACTGTCAATGAGACTTCTGCACCTCTCAGCAGGTATTTTGGCCCACTCCTCATGAGCAAACTGCTCCAGTTGTCTCAGGTTTGAAGGGTGCCTTCTCCAGACGGCATGTTTCAGCTCCTTCCATACATGTTCAATAGGATTTAGATCAGGGCTCATAGAAGGCCACTTTAGAAAAGTCCAATGTTTCGCTCTTAGCCATTCTTGGGTGTTTTTAGCTGTGTGTTTTGGGTCATCAAAACACCTGTTTTGGATCCTGTTTGTGGACTTCAGCTCTGCATTCAACACCATCCGCCCCGCTCTGCTCCGGGACAAGCTGTCCCTGCTCGGCGTGCCTGACTCCCTCTGCAGGTGGATCACCGACTTCCTGACGGACCGGAGGCAGCATGTGCGGCTGGGGAAGACTGTCTCTGACTCTGTCAGCATCAGCACCGGATCACCCCAGGGCTGTGTACTTTCCCCCCTACTCTTCTCCCTTTATACCAACTCCTGCACCTCCAGCCACCAGTCTCTTAAGCTGAACAAGTTTGCGGACGACACCACCCTCATCGGGCTCATCTCCAACGGCGACGAGTCCGTCTACAGGAGAGAGGTGGCCCAGCTGGCGTCCTGGTGCAGCCACAACAACCTGCAGCTGAACGCTCTGAAGACAGTGGAGATGATCGTAGACTTCAGGAAAGTCACAACCCCTCTGCCCCCCCTCACCCTCACAGGCTCTCCCATCACCACTGCAGATTCCTTCCGCTTCTTGGGCACCACCATCTCCCGGGACCTCAAATGGGAGCCGACCATCAGCTCCCTCATCAAAAAGGCCCAGCAGAGGATGTTCTTCCTGCGGCAGCTGAGGAAGCTCAAGCTACCCACCAAGATGTTAGTGCAGTTCTACACAGCCATCATCGAGTCCATCCTCACCACCTCCATAACCGTGTGGTACGCAGGAGCCACTGCCAGGGACAGACTAAGGCTGCAGCGCGTCGTGCGCACTGCTGAGAAGGTGATCGGCTGCAAGCTCCCATCTCTCCAGGACCTGTAAATCTCCAGAACCCGGAGGCGTGCAGGCCGGATCATAGCCGATCCTTCACACCCTGGTCACGTACTGTTTGCCCCCCTCCCCTCAGGTAGAAGACTTCGGTCCATTCAGACTAAAACCTCCCTGCACATGAACAGCTTCTTCCCCTCTGCCATCAGACTGCTGAACACTAAGTGACTTATTGACTCTCGTGCACTAAGTACAACAGCTCAACCAGACTCATGTCAATCATCACTGTTTCTGTTGCATTACCGTCTGCACTATGTGGTACTCCACAATATCTGCTGCTCGCTAATATATTTAAAAACTGCTTTGACTAGTATTACTCATTCTTATTCTACACTTATTGCCTGTATAGTTTTTTTTATTTCTTTTATCTTATCATGTTTAATGTTGCAGCATTGCACCGAGACAAATTCCTAGTTTGTGTACTACATGAACAATGGCAATAAATCTGATTCTGATTCTGATTCATCATCCTGTTGCAAGACCCATGACCTGCGACTGAGACCAAGCTTTCTGACACTGGACAGCACATTTCTCTCTAGAATACCCTGATAGTCTTGAGATTTCATTGTACCCTGCACAGATTCAAGACACCCTGTGCCAGATGCAGCAAAGCAGCCCCAGAACATAACTAGATCCTCCTCTATGTTTCACAGTAGGGACAGTGTTCTTTTCTTGGTATGCTTCATTTTTGCATCTGTGAACATAGAGCTGATGCGCCTTGCCAAAAAGTTCCAGTTTTGTCTCATCTGTCCATAGGACATTCTCCCAGAAGCTTTGTGGCTTGTCAACATGCAGTTTGGCAAATTGCAGTCTGGCTTTTTTATGATTTGTTTTCAACAGTGGTGTCCTCCTTGGTCGTCTCCCATGAAGTCCACTTTGGCTCAAACAACGACGGATGGTGCGATCTGACACTGATGTACCTTGACCTTGGAGTTCACCATGAATGTGTTTAGAGGTTGTTCTGGGCTCTTTTGTTACCATTGTATTATCAGTCTCCTCCTGCGGTTACATCCAGGGAGGTTGGCTACAGTCCCGTGGATCTTAAATTTCTGAATAATATGTGCAACTGTAATCAGAGGAACATCAAGCTGCTTGGAGATGGTCTTATAGCCTTTTCCTTTAACCTGCTTGTCTATAATTTTCTTTCTAATCTCCTGAGACAACTCTCTCCTTTGCTTCCTCTGGTCCATGTTTAGTGTGGTACACACCATGTCACCAAACAGCACAGTGACTACTTGTCACCCTTTAAATAGGCCGACTGACTGATTACAAGTTTGTAGACACCCGTGATGTTAATAAGAGGACACGTCTTGGTTGGACATGTCCCTATGGTCACATTATTTTCAATCTTTTCTAGGGGTACCATCATTTTTGTGCAGGCCTGTTTCAAGAGTTTGTTTTTTTAAAATAATTCTGTTGAACCACAATTCAAAAGCATTGCCTGATTTTCATTGGTTAATTTTCATAGGATTTTTATTTATTACAACTTTTGTCAGATTCAAGTTATTTCTGTGACCATTGTGGGTTTTTCCTTCATTAACAGAGGGGTACCAACAATTTTGTCCATGTCTGTAACTTTTGTGCTTACTCTTTCACAGGGAAGAGAGGCTGGGAGCAGGAGAAGGAACTCCACACTGGGAGAGCTGGTTGCCAGCAGGAGAGGTGCTGTGGTGCTGCAGGGGCATTTCCTGGGGATTGTAGAAGAGAGGCTGACCAGGCCTGAATACTGGGGACTAAGAGTGAAGAGCAGTGATGACAAATGTTGGTAAGTCAGTTTACTTGAGGAGGTGAAAGTGTGCACAGTCCAAGACATTCAAATCCAATCCGAGAGGCAATTTCCAAAATCCAGACTCAGGCAGAGGTCAAAGCACGGCAGATCAGATCACGGCAGGCAGATGATTCCAGTACAGAAGGCAGTCTCTAGTCTAGGACAAGAAAAAGGTCAAAAATAAAGTAAGGCATGATAATACAGTGCATCCGGAAAGTATTCACAGCGCTTCACTTTTTCCACATTTTGTTATGTTACAGCCTTATTCCAAAATGGAATAAATTATTTTTTTTCCTCAAAATTCTACACACAATACCACATGCACATAATTATTCACAGCCTTTGTTCAATACTTTGTTGATGCACATTTGGCACAATTACAGTCTTAAGTCTTTTTGAATATGATGCCACAAGCTTGGCACACCTATCTATGGGCAATTTTGCCCATTCCTCTTTGCAGCACTTCTCAAGCTCCATCAGGCTGGATGGGAAGCATCGGCGCACAGCCATTTTCAGATCTCTCCAGAGATGTTCAATTGGATTCAAGTCTGGGCTCTGGCTGGGCCACTCAAGGACAATCACAGAGTTGTCCTGAAGCCACTCCTTTGATATCTTGGCTGTGTGTTTAGGTTTGTTGTCCTGCTAAAAGATGAACCATCGCTCCAGTCTGAGGTCAAGAGCACTCTTGAGCAGGTTTTCATCCAGGATGTCTCTGTACATTGCTGCATTCATCTTTCCCTGTATCCTGACTAGTCTCCCAGTTCCTACCACTGAAAAACATCACCACAGCATGATGCTACCACCACCATGCGTCACTGTAAGGATGGTATTGGTCTGGTGATGAGCGGTGCCTGGTTTCCTCCAAACATGACGTCTGGCATTCATGTCAAAGAGTTCAATCTTTTTCTCATCAGACCAGAGAATTTTGTTTCTCATGGTCTGAGAGTCCTTCAGGTGCCTTTTGACAAACTCCAGGTGGGCTGCCATGTTCCTTTTATGAAGGAGGAGTGGCTTCTGACTGGCCACTCTACCATAAAGGCCTGATTGGTGAATTACTACAGAGATGGTGGTCCTACTGAAAGGTTCTCCTCTTTCCACAGAGGAATGCTGGAGCTCTGACAGAGTGTCGGGTTCTTGGTCACCTCCTTGACTAAAACCCTTCTGCCCGATCACTCAGTTTAGACGGCTGGCCAGCTCTAGGAGGAGTCCTGGTGGTTCCGAAGTTCTTCCATTTACGGATGATGGAGGCCACTGTGCTTATTGGAACCTTCAAAGCAGCAGAAATGTCTCTGTACCCTTCCCCAGATTTGTGCCTCGAGACAATCCTGTCTCAAAGATCTACAGACAGTTCCTTTGACTTCATGCTTGGTTTGTGCTCTGACATGCACTGCCAGCTGTGAGACCTGATATAGACAGGTGCGTGCCTTTCCAAATCAAGTCCATTCAACTGAATATACCACAGGTGGACGCCAATTAAGCTGTAGAAACATCTCAAGGATGATCAGTGGAAACAGGATGCACCTGAACTCAATTTTAAGCTTCATGGCAAAGGCTGTGAATACTTATGTACATGTGATGTCTTAGTTTTTTTATTTTGAATACATTTGAAAAAAAATCTAAAAAACCCCCAAAACTTTTTTGATATTGTCATTATGAGGTATTTTGTGTAGAATTTTGAGGGAAAAAAAATAATCCATTTTGGAATAAGGCTGTAACATAAAATGTGGAAAAAGAGAAGCGCTTTGAATATTTTCCAGATGCACTCTACAAGGATTCTGAGCTCAGACAAGATATGGCTGTGTGCAGGATAATGTCACCAGGCAGAATGAAGGGAGAGCACCCTATTTAAAGGGACTTCTCTGACTGATAGCAGGTGATGAGCGAGGCTGCAGGGGGTGAGCCTAATTAGAGGGGGAGTGAGGCAGGGAGACAGATCACACACAGAGACCATTACAGAACTGGTTTCAGATTCCTTCTGCTGTGTATAAACAGGACTAACAGTTAGATGGCATGCACTAACCAATGCTGATGTTGCACATTCAAAATATGTAAATACTATAGGGAAAGTTATTTATCTGTTTTAAGTGACCAAATTTTGTTTTCTTTCTTGAAGGTAGTAGTCATCATAACATCATATCATGCATGAAAAGAAATTGTGTTTAGGGGGGGTAAACTTTATAACCTTCTGATGTGGGTAAAAGAGTTTTTCCTGGCTTCAGTGTTCTGGCTGAGGCCAGGAGATTCTCATCCAAGATTCTATGGTACATGGCCCCATTTATCGGACACTCAGTGTGGTGAAGTCTTCCTGTACCCTTAGCAGAGAAACAACCCCAAAGCAAAATGTTTCCACCTCCATGTTTGACAGTGGGGATGGTGTTCTTGGGGTCATATTCAACATTTCTCTGCCTCCAAACACGGCGAGTCGAGTTGATGTCAAAGAGCTCAATTTTGGTCTCATCTGACCACACCACATTCTCCCAAGCCTCCTCTGAATCATTCAGGTGTTCACTGGCAAACTTCAAATGTGCTTTCTTGAGCAGGAGGACCTTGCGAGCACTGCAAGATCTCAATCCATTACAGTGAAGTGTGTTACCAATGGTTTTCTTGGTGATTTTGGTGCCAACTCCCCTGAGATCATTGACAAACTCCTCCTGTGTAATTCTGGGCTGATCCCTCACCTTTCTCAGAATCATCCTTACCCCACGAGGTGAAATCTTACATGGAGCTCCACTGCAAGGGCAATTGACTGTTATCTTATATTTCTTCCACTTTTGGCTTATCACACCAACAGTGGTCTCTTTTTCACCAAGCTTCTTGCTGATGGTCTTGTAGCCCATTCAAAGCCTTGTGCTGGTCAACAATCTTGTCTCTGATATCCTTTGACAGCTCTTTGGTTTTGTCTATGGTGGTGAAGAAGTTTGAATTGAAGAGATTGATTCTGTGACAGGAGTCTTTATACACATAACGAGGTGACAGGACTAATTTGTGTGCCTCATAGGTACATAATTGGTCTGTGTGGGTCAGAATTCTTGCTGGTTGGTAGTGGATCAGATTAAATTAATTTATAACTCATATTTGATATTATTTCTGGATTTTTGTTGATATTCTTTCTCTCTCTGTTAAAAAAAAACCTACATAAAAATTATGGACTTGTGGAGAAAGGAAGCAGGCGAGGCAACGAGCTAGACGACACATTAACTTTATTCTTTCTCCAACATATCAGTACAGCAAAAGAGCTCCCGGGTCTCTGTGCATTCTCCTTTTATACTTTTATTTCCATGCATTGAGACCCGGAACTTCCAACCATAATATATTGTTTGGAACAAAGACCTGTGTGGCACATTATTATAACATCACACCGCTTCTAACACTCTTCTTCCAGCAGCTCCGGTGTTCTCTCCTCTCCCCGGGGGGGCAAATAGACTTTACTCTCCCGACTGAGACCCCCCAGTGACACTTCCTCTTTCAGTCCACTGTTCCCCTTTTCTCCCGTTGCCTTCTCTGGGCGGAGAATCTCCACACCATGCCCCAACACAGCCCCCCCCCCCCCCCCCCTCCGAACACCCAGAAAGGGCACTAACCTCCCCGTCCTTTGGGCTTGAGCCAGTGCCCATAGCGGCTGTAGCGGGGGATCGCCGATCCAGTCGATCCACCCTGCTGACAAGGTGTACAGGAGGGCACGTCAGTCTGTGGAGATAAAAAGGGAGGGGGGGAAAACACATCAGTTTTGTGAACACAGGTCCCTGCCGAGGGATCACCAACTTGCAGGGCCACCAACAGTGGGCGTCCGTGCCGGGGAGCTTGGGCCAACACCACCTGCTCGTCTACCAATACAAAAGCGAGCTTCAGCCTGTCGATGCAAACGGTCTCCCTATGCCCCCCCCCCCGAAGTCTGACACAAAATGCTTCACTCCAGGTTCTAACACCTTTAATGGTCCGTCGTACGGTGGGTGCAGCGGGGTCTGGTGCACATCGTGCCGGACAAAAACAAAACTGGCGTTCTGCAAGCTTTTAGGGACAAAGGTGTGGGGAAAACAATGGTGGGCCGGGCCCGGTACGTTAAAAGCCTTGGTACTGTGCAAAAACTGCACAGGCAGATCAGCCTCGGGTGCAGGGTTTTTTGGTAAAAACTCTCCGAGGATCCACAGCGGCTGAGAAAAAAACGAGTTCTGCTGGGGAGGCTGCCAAATCCTCCTTAGGCGCAGAGCGCAAGCCTAAAAGAACCCAGAGCAGGCAATCAACCCAATTTGTGTCCGTGAGCAAAGCTCTGAGCGCTGCCTTAAGTGACCTATGAAAATGCTTGCATAACCCGTTAGCCTGGGGGTTGTACACAGTAGTACGGTGAATTTTCACCCCCAGGCTCTGGGCCGTCGCGGACCAGAGTTCTGAAATGAATTGTGGACCCCTGTCGAAAGTGATGTCTGATGGGGATCCGAAACGAGCAACCCAAGCCGACAAAGAAGCACGAGCCACTTCCACGGACGTGGTAGAAGCAAGCAGGACCACTTCAGGCCAGCGCATGGTGCGGTCCATTACTGTCAAAAGGTGTGTGAAACCTTGCAATGGCGGGAGGGGTCCCACCAAATCCACATAGACGTGGTCGAGCTTCCTAGCTGGGATTTGGAATGGCTCGAGGGGGGCTCTGGTGTGCTTGTGCACTTTGGCCCACTGGCACGCGACGCAAGCTGCAGCCTACTCTTTCACGTCCTTACGCAAGCACGGCCAGATGAATTTCGCCCCCACTAGCTTCACCGAAATGTGCACACCTGGGTGCAAAAGGGAGTGGACTGACTCAAAAATGCGGCGGTGCCAAGAGCTTGGAACCATGGTGCGGGCGGCCGGTGGAGACGTTGCATAGCAAGGGAGGGCACCCTTCTCGTACCACCCTGCTGTCCAGCTTTACACCCAGTAAGCGCAGACTGGAGCGTGCCAATGTCTGTGTTCCCGGCTTGCTCCGCGGCCATGGCAGGGAAATCTATTCCCATGTAGACTGGGGAGACTAACACGTGTGACAGGCAATTGGCCATGACGTTGAGCTTGCTTGTGATGTGCTGAATGTTGGTAGTAAACTCCAAAATCGCGGCCAAATGCCATTGCTGCCGGGCCAACCACGGTTCTGAGACCTTGGACATCGCGTACGTCAGCGGCTTATGGTCCACGAATGTGATGAACTCGCGGACAAAAGCGAGCTTCAGCCTGTCGATGCAAACGGTCTCCCTATGCCCCCCCCCCCCAAGTCTGACACAAAATGCTTCACTCCAGGTTCTAACACCTTTAATGGTCCGTCGTACGGTGGGTGCAGCGGGGTCTGGTGCACATCGTGCCGGACAAAAACAAAACTGGCGTTCTGCAAGCTTTTAGGGACAAAGGTGTGGGGAAAACAATGGTGGGCCGGGCCCGGTACGTTAAAAGCCTTGGTACTGTGCAAAAACTGCACAGGCAGATCAGCCTCGGGTGCAGGGTTTTTTGGTAAAAACTCTCCGAGGATCCACAGCGGCTGAGAAAAAAACGAGTTCTGCTGGGGAGGCTGCCAAATCCTCCTTAGGCGCAGAGCGCAAGCCTAAAAGAACCCAGAGCAGGCAATCAACCCAATTTGTGTCCGTGAGCAAAGCTCTGAGCGCTGCCTTAAGTGACCTATGAAAATGCTTGCATAACCCGTTAGCCTGGGGGTTGTACACAGTAGTACGGTGAATTTTCACCCCCAGGCTCTGGGCCGTCGCGGACCAGAGTTCTGAAATGAATTGTGGACCCCTGTCGAAAGTGATGTCTGATGGGGATCCGAAACAAGCAACCCAAGCCGACAAAGAAGCACGAGCCACTTCCACGGACGTGGTAGAAGCAAGCAGGACCACTTCAGGCCAGCGCATGGTGCGGTCCATTACTGTCAAAAGGTGTGTGAAACCTTGCAATGGCGGGAGGGGTCCCACCAAATCCACATAGACGTGGTCGAGCTTCCTAGCTGGGATTTGGAATGGCTCGAGGGGGGCTCTGGTGTGCTTGTGCACTTTGGCCCACTGGCACGCGACGCAAGCTGCAGCCTACTCTTTCACGTCCTTACGCAAGCACGGCCAGATGAATTTCGCCCCCACTAGCTTCACCGAAATGTGCACACCTGGGTGCAAAAGGGAGTGGACTGACTCAAAAATGCGGCGGTGCCAAGAGCTTGGAACCATGGTGCGGGCGGCCGGTGGAGACGTTGCATAGCAAGGGAGGGCACCCTTCTCGTACCACCCTGCTGTCCAGCTTTACACCCAGTAAGCGCAGACTGGAGCGTGCCAATGTCTGTGTTCCCGGCTTGCTCCGCGGCCATGGCAGGGAAATCTATTCCCATGTAGACTGGGGAGACTAACACGTGTGACAGGCAATTGGCCATGACGTTGAGCTTGCTTGTGATGTGCTGAATGTTGGTAGTAAACTCCAAAATCGCGGCCAAATGCCATTGCTGCCGGGCCAACCACGGTTCTGAGACCTTGGACATCGCGTACGTCAGCGGCTTATGGTCCACGAATGTGATGAACTCGCGGCCCTCTAGCCAAAACTGGAAATGGCGCGTCACCAGATGGAGAGTCAGCACTTCTCTGTTGAACCGTATTTGCATTCGTTGTCACGAAAAGTTCGACTGAAAAATGCGAGTGGCTGCCATGAACCTGAGACGTACTGCTCCACCACTGCCCCTATGGCAGCATCCGACGCATCCATAGTGAGCGCTATCTGTGCAGAGGGATCCGGATGGGCTAGCAACGTGGCATCTGCCAGCACTGTTTTGGTGTTCGCGAAAGCCTGGACTTGCTCGGGAAATATATAATATAATAAAATACAATATAATATAATATAATATTGTAGAGGGTGTAAGGGAAGGATGTGGAGGCGAGGCATGAGCGTATGTCGACACAGGTTCTTTATTAACCCTCTAACATAAATACACCTGGTGGACCCCAGCGTTGCCTGCTGGGGCCGTGTGTCTGGTAGGAGAGTTTTTTGCATCTTTGAGGCATGTATAACAAGCTCTTTTATACACGTTATACAGACAGAGAGAATGCATGGCACATTGGCATAGTGATTGTTATCTAATACACATCAGTCCATACACATCATTAGCATGACACCAGCTAGCACCCGGCCCAGACGTCCTCTCCGAGGACACATACATAACAGTCCCATCTGATTGCCCCCTGGGGCTCTCTGTCCATATGTAAATTGTCCTCCGTTTCCTCCAGCCCTGATGAGTGTGAGATAGTGTCCATCCGCAGTGTGCTGGGTCACCACACGGCTCCCCCCAGAACACTCAGAAGGGGCTGTGACACCCCCCCCCCCCCAGGTCGTTTGGGCTCCAGCTTTGGTAGAACTGTCCTGCTGTAGAGGAGTGTCGGAGGGCATGTCAGTCCGTGGGGGTGGGGGGGGTGGAAAAGACAGTGTGCTCCGCTCCGAGTTCCAGCACATTGAATGGCCGTGGATCGTGGGTGCACGGGGCCGGTTAACGTCATGAGTAATGGAACAAACCGGCGATCAGCTGGCTTTAGGGAGTGAGGTGCAGGAAGAGCGATGTGGAGGAGGAGGAGGAGGAGGGGGGTGGGAATAAGTGAGTGACAGCCCGGGATGTCAAAAGTGTCTGGACCATGCAAAAATTGCGTGTGGATCCGCCATTGTGAGGGACTTTCCCAGTAAACCTGGCAGTGAGCCACAGCGACTGTGAAAAAAATTAAGTCTCTGACTCCTCTTGTGGCTCAGTCCTGCGAGGATGTGGGGAAGGCGAATGGCCAAATTCCCCGAGGATGCGTAGCGGCTGTGAAAAAAAAAAACCTGAAGCTGTGTGAGGGACTTCGCGGTTTGGCTTTAGGTGCGGAAGCAGCCCTAAAGTCATCAAGGAAAGCAATCGGCTAAATTCCTGTTGTGCGCTGTGGCTGAGAAACCCATACAAAGTCCTGTGGGCGGGCTGCATGTCTGCTTCAGGTGTGTGAGCAGCCCTAAAGGTTCCGAGGATGGCAATCGGCCATGTTTCTCGGGCATGTGCAGTGGTTGAGGACGATGTATAAGTCTGTGGAGCCGGTTTGTCCCTGGTGCGTGGCGCGCACCTGGCGCAGTGACCACATAGCTGGAAGTTGCGCTGTCCTCGTAATCCTGCGGTGTGCGTGCAGGGCTTCTGTGCACAGAAAGTCCGCTGTCGGGAGGTGAGTCAGAGTCGGGGAGCTTGGTGGAAATCAACGCAGACAGCGCCAATGATCTTCCCCGTTCAGGCTGTTTCTGTGCGTTGCTCATGTCGTTGATCCTCGTGCGTCTTAGTCCCAGCGCCGCGCTTTCCATCCGGGCCTGGAGGTCGCCATTGTGGAGAGAGGATAAGGCGTGTACCCTCCAGTGTGGACGTGAAGGATGTAGGCAATCCCTGGTCTCCGGAATCCACAGTGCGGTGAAAGGCAGCAGACGGTCATCCCACGTCAGGTCACCATGTGATGTGCGGTGTATGGGAGAGACAGTTCATCTCTGTCAGGTCACCAGTGTGAAGAAAAAGGAATCCACGGCACGGTAAAAGGGAGAGATAGTCCATTTCACGTCAGGTCACCGATGTAGAGGGTGTAAGGAAAGAATGTGGAGGCGAGGCACGAGCGTAGGTTGACACAGGTTCTTTATTGACCCTCTAACATAAATACAGCCGGTGGACCCCAGCGTTGCCCGCTGGGGCCGTGAGTCTGGTAGGAGAGTTTTCGTGTCTTTGAGGCAAGTATAGCAAGCTCTTTGATTGTCATCTAATACACATCAGCCAATACACATCATTAGCATGACATCAGCTAGCGCCCGGCCCGGATGTCCTCTCTGAGGACGCATACATAACAGTCCCGTCTGATTGCCCCCTGGGGCTCTCTGTCCATATGTAAATTGTCCTCCGTTTCCTCCAGCCCTGATGAGTGTGAGATAGTGTCCGTCCGCAGTGTGCTGAGTCACCACAATATAATCTAATATATATAATATATAAGAGCAGTGTGCAGGGCTATTCCTTCAGTCGTACAACAAACAACAAACCATGGGTTACAAAATCAGTTAAATCCTGCTTAAAGAGGAAAGCACTTGCCTTTAAACAGGGGTCTGTTTCTGAGCTACAGGTTGCCACAAAAGAGCTGAAGTCCGAAATTTTAAGAGCAAAACAGAATTATAAATCAGAATTGGAAAGCAAGATGGCAACAAAGAAACTTGGTTCAGCCTGGGCCTGTATGAAAACTATTGCAGGCCTTCAGACACAGAGCTGGCTAATGCTCTTAATTGTTTTTATGGTCGTTTTGACTCCTTTGATTTTAGCACAGAAACCCAAGATTTGAAACAGAAACTCAAAGAAAATCAGCACTTTAATATTGAGGTGCAGGATGTTAAAAGGGAGTTCTGTGCTGTAAAAGTGAACAAAAGTCAGGGCCCTGATAATATATGTGGGCGCTTGGTAAAGTCCTGTGCACTTGAACTGAGTCCTATATTTCATTACATTTTCAATAAGTCCTTACAGACACAACATGTGCCTAAGATCTGGAAAGAAGCCGTGGTTGTTCCCGTTCCAAAATCCAGCTGTCCTAAAATGGTAAACGACTTTAGACCAGTTGCTTTAACTTCAATTTTAATGAAAATTTTTGAAAAACTGATCAGATGTGAGGTCCTAAAGCAGACTGAGCAGGCATTAGATCCTCTGCAGTTTGCCTATAGGCCTCACAGAGGAGTGGAGGATGCCACTGTCACTCTGCTTAACATGCTTTTTAAACATCTGGATTTTAATGGGACACACGCCAGGCTTTTATTTGTGGACTTTTCCTCCGCCTTTAATACAATCCAACCTCATATCTTAGTTGAAAGGCTCCTGCAACAATTTGATTTGAGCAATAATCTGGTGGGTTGGATTCTGGATTTCTTAACCAACAGGACGCAGAGAGTAAGGGTCAATGGTACATTGTCTGACCTAAAGTGCTCTTCTACTGGCTCTCCTCAGGGGTGTGTGTTGTCACCACTACTCTTCATCCTGTACACAAACGTGTCAGAGCAGACATGACAACAGACACATTATAAAGTATGCTGATGACTCAGTTATTGTCAGTCTCCTCCAGGATGGTGAGAGTGGCCACGGCCCAGTAGTTGATGATTTTGTTCACTGGTGTGAGGATTCCTACCTGCAGCTGAATACGACAAAAACTAAAGACATGATTATCGACTTTAGGAGGAAACCTCCCAGGCACAAAGTCACCGTACTAAAAGGCCAGACCACCGAATGTGTACAATCCTACAAATACCTTGGGACGATTATTGATAGTAATTTAAACTTTGAAGAGAACTGTGAAAGGGTGTGCAAAAAGGGTCAGCAACATTTGCATTGCTTGAGAAAACTTGCACGCTTCCAAATTGACCGAACCATAATGACAATGTTTTATCGGGCTTTTATTGAATCTGTTTTATCCTTTTCTTTAGTGTCATGGTTTGGTCAGATAAAACTGAAACAGAGGAAATCCTTGGATCAGGTAGTTAGATGGTCCAGTCGTTTGCTTGGTGAGCCACAGCTGAGCCTGACATCCCTGTACACCAGACAGGTACAGAGGATGGCTGCCTTCATTTTAAATGATGACTCCCACCCTTTGCACTGCAACTTTCAGCTTCTTCCCTCAAGACGGAGGTTTGCTGTCCCAAAAAGTAAAACCCAGCGCTACAAAAACAGCTTTGTTCCTGCTGCTGTCAAAGAGTTGAACAAGCTGTAACAATATATTGCACATAATTTAGGTACCTATTTATTAACTCCATTTTATATTTACTTATTTTTGTAGGATGTTACTTGGGTTCTAAATATTTTATTGGGTTTTAGACCTTTGAGTTTTTAACCTCTTTGACTAGTTTTTAACTTTTAATATGACTCTTCTCTCTTACCTCTGGTTTTTCTCTTATCTCTTTGTCTTTTTATACCCTGATTGATGGAGCCTTGAGTATTTTTATCATGTTTATAGTCAGCTTCATGTGTGCCTGTGTTTGTGTCTATGTTGAATGTAATTTGTGGCTTGTTAATATGGATGTCACCAGACTGCAAAACAAATCTACCTACGGGTACAAATAAAGTAACCTGAAGCTGAACCTGGACTATTTCTTCAGTCTTTTTAGTTGTTGTTTTTTGTTTTATTTTTTTCGTTTATAAATGAGCATTGCATTAATGAAATAAATGAACAAACTACTTTTTTTGTGTGCATCTACATAGAAGTGATGTGTGTTAATTACTCTTTAGACTAGCTTAAAGGTTCCAGGGTCGAATCCCCAGGCTGGCAGCGGTGGGAACCTTTCTGTGTGGAGTTTGCGTGTTCTCCCTGTGCTGAGTGGGTTTACTCTAGGGGCTCCAGTTTCCTCCCACAATCCAAAGACGTGCATGTTAGGTTAATTGGTGACTCTAAATTGTCCCTAGGTATCTGTCTCTGATAGGCCCTTAGAAGAAAGGGTTAATGAAGAAAGGCTTTTTTTTAAATAGGTTTGACCAACCTCCCTCCCCCCGACTGCACAACAACCACTGCTGCCTCTAAAGTCATCAAGACCTGCTGTCCACACCCCACTCCACCAACACCCCCCACTCCTAGCACACTGCCCCCCAACCTGACCCTCACTAAAACCCAGGTGAGGATGGAGCTGAGGAAGATCAAGGCAAGGAAGGCCTCGGGACCGGACGGCATCAGTGTGAAGCTCCTCAAGTCCTGTGCAGCCCAGCTGTGTGGGATTGTGGAGCACATCTTCAACCTGAGCCTGAAGCTGGGGAGGGTACCACAGTTGTGGAAAACATCTTGTGTGGTACCTGTACCAAAGACTTCCCACCCCAGAGATCTGAACAGCTACAGACCAGTGGCCCTGACGTCTCACTTGATGAAGACCCTGGAGAGACTGCTCCTTGCTCATATCCGCCCCCTGGTGGGACCAGCGATGGATCCACTCCAGTTCGCCTACCAGCATGGCATTGGGGTGGAGGATGCAGTGATCTTCCTGCTTCACCGCTCTCTGTCCCACCTGGAGAAGCCAGGGAATGTGGTGAGGATCATGTTCTTTGACTTCTCCAGTGCTTTCAACACCATCCAACCGATGATCCTGAAGGAAAAGTTGCTGTGCGCAGGGGTGGACCAACACCTGTCATCATAGATCCTGGACTACCTCACTAACCAGCCACAGTTTGTGAGAACCCGAGATTGTGTGTCCGAGACGATCATCGGTAGCATGGGGGCCCCCCAGGGAACGGTCTTGGCTCCCTTCCTGTTCACCCTTTATACTGTGGACTTCTCACACAACACAACACACTGCCATCTACAGAAGTTCTCTGACGACTCTGCGATCATCAGCCTCATCATCCGGCCGTGAGGGGAGGGCTGTGTCATATGGGGTGAGACGCCGTGCTATCCGGCGCTCAGGCCATATTTCCCCCTCAACCCGGCTCTTATGGTGACAGTGTCTCAGCGGACTCCCAGCTGTCAAGCTTTACGAGACGGCTGGAGCCCAATTAATCCTCATCAGCTGAGGTGCTGTTAACCGGTATTTAAGGGAGCAGCTCCGATCATTCGGGGCTGTGACTTCACATCATTATCCACGTTCTTCTCCGGCGTGGGTAAGGCTGGAACCCCTTCGTCTGGCGCCAGCCACCTGCTCATCGTTCTGCATTATATATGAGTGTTATCCTCGTATTGTTATTTGTGTTTTTGGCCCCACGAGGCCCTGTTCCTTTATTCCCTTTTCCTCATCATAATAAACATCGCAAACTCACTGGCTCGCCCTCGGCTCTCATTGTATGGCTCGCGAGAGCCATACGTAACACTAAATTATTGCTCTGAGTGTTGCTATCCCTGTGCTGTTGCAATCCTGGAATTTCTCCATTGTGGGACTAATAAAGGCTTATCTTATCTTATCTTATGATAGAATGTGGAGAAAAGTTGTAAATAACATCTACAGATGCAATTTGCTACCATATCTACTACAACAATAGTGGGAAATGTGGGAAACAATAGCATAAACAGATGATTCTTTTTTATATAAGCTACTAAAATAACACATTTTATGAATTTAAATGTTAATGATGCATATTCCAAATCAGGTATAGGGCAATGAAGTAATTCAAAAGCTGTGTGTCCACTTGCATTGCCATACCTCACATTCCAAGATAATGGAGTGTCTTGCACATGTGTGCTATAAATTGGGTTGTGATCCAAATTGGGTAGTGACAGGCACCCTATAGAATAGAACAGATCCTGCCTTAAATGGAATTCAAGTGTCTCGCGGTCTTATCCATGAATGATGGGAAGCTGGAGCCAGAGACTGACAGACAGTTCGGAGCAGCACCTGCAGTGATGTAGACGTCTGTCGTGGTGAAGAGGGAGTTGAGTTGAGCTTTTAAGCCGAGCTGTCAATTTACTTCTCAATCTACATTCCTACCCTCACCTGTCATCCAAAAAAAATGCGATTGCGGGTACAGGTGGTTGGAATGAGCTTTCTCCGTAGGATTGCTGGACTCACCCTTGTTAGTCCTTGTGATGACTGAGCTACTCACCTTATGGTGAGCAGCTCAGTCATCCGGGAGAGGCTCAGAGTAGAACCGCTGCTCCTCCACATCGAAAGGAAGCACTTGAGGTGGTTTGGGCATCTAATTGGGATGCTGCCTGGATGCTTCCCACTTGAGGTGTTTCAGGCACATGCCATTAGGAGGATACCCCAGTGCAGATCCAGGACACGCTGGAGAGACTGTGGGCCCTATTTTAATGGTCATCAGTGGACATTTGTGCCAGACATCCTGCCGTACACCAGTGTTTTTGTTAGTGTCTGTGAGCGCATTGTTTGTTTTTTAGGCTTTGCATCACGTCATCTAATTATCAGTAGACAGTGCACCCACTTTGCATTGGGAGGTGGTGAGTCATTTCAAAGAGGTGTGGTGGTGCACAGTCTCATGTGCATCACTATTATGGGGCATTTCACAGCAATCTGCTTTTGATCAGACAAAAGGAGGTCTGTCGTCAGAACTGCTTTGTTTAATATTATTTCTGTCATAAATTGCCAGGCAGGCAGGAAGGGAGACCCAAACGCTGGAACTGTGAGTTTATAAAAACGTTTAATAAAAACACAAAATCCAAACTGAAACAAAAACTTACTAGGAATGAGAATATCTTGTGCAACAAGGTGCAACAAGGTGTTATGTTAAGGGATTGTACCATCAAGTTCTAGAAGCTCTAATAATTTTTTTGAGTGAAAAACAACATAAAGGCTGTGTGTTTTTAAAGAGAAGTGTGTGTTGATAATCATGTGACCAACTGATAACTTTCAGGAGGTTAAAACCTACAAAAACACAATTTTAAGCAAATTATCAGTTAATGATAATTATCTGCATAGCTCAAAAACTGTAAATAAAATTTTGAGTTATTTCTTGTGTTTCCATTCAGGATTTCTTGTGTATATTCAAAATCTGCATTGAAAAGGGTCCTTTGAAGGAGAAATAAAAACATCCAGACAAGTAGCACCTGGAACATACAAGGAAAATGTGCAACACAGTTCCAACATGACTTCTAATGTGATGATTTACATGAGAGATTTTTTACACTTTTAAAATGTTCTGTACATTTTCTGTTTTTGAATATATACAATATTGTGTTTTGTTTGTTTGTATGTTTTTCTTGTTGTTGTTTTTTTCTTAGATGGAAAATAGCATTAGCGCTTGAGTGGCCCAGTCGCTTAACTTTCAGGATATCATTGCATCCTTGGCACCAATTGTGAGACTTAAAACGATAACAAAACACTATTACCACCATAAACATCAATTAGCCCTCCTAAATGGCTGCACGAAATGCCCTGCTGATGCACACGTGCACAAGCGCACACACACACACACACACACACATAAAATTATTATTATGTGCAGCTTAGAGTAGCAGAACAGGGGAGCTAATTGGATTTAACTGACAATAGCCACACAGACATTGACCCTCTCTCTGATGGATAGAAACGTGTAGAAATTTTCAGGAGCAAATTCCTGCACTCACTCCATCAACATGCACAAACACGTGGATTCTTTGTGCATGGGTGAATTGAAATGACACCAACACAAGCCCATGAATATAAACAGTCATGATATTTAAAATGCTCCTCAGTGTTTTTCGTTTACTTTTAATAACTTTGATGCAATATATTCTTTTGAATGATTCTGCAAGTGTGTGTGATAATGCACATGAATTGTGTGCATGGGGCAGAGCAAATGAAAGAAGTAAATAAAATGAATAAGACACAAAGGGGGCCTGAGTTGGTATTTATACTCTACCTCTCAGGATCTTTTCAATATTTTCGATGCCAAAAATGCTTTAGTTTTTTATCGTTGATGAATTATCTAAACTGCATTCTGTATTAGGTATGTTATGAGCAAAGGCAGGGTGGTAATTTTCAAATAATCCAATGCAAATATAACACTAACCAAAGTAAATTATAGAAATAACTCGAGTGTGTAGTTTGTTTAAATTTTTAGACAATCCAGTATTGAGCATAGGCACAGATGGACTTGCACTTAACCATACAATACCTATAATATGACCATATAGGATGCTGTAAAGTGGAATAGGAAAATAATTACAGTGAGTCTACACACATACACAAAGGCTGTAAATTATGTAGCCCGGTACACAGATGGTGTGTTTGTGTGTGAATGCATGTGCGTGTTTGTATGCTTGTGCCTTACTGATTTACTACGTCTGACATGTCAGGAGGAGAAGGAAATTGAAGTCTAAGACCAGAAACCATCAATCCACACACACAGACATGTGCGCGTACCCACAAATGCATGCACACACAAACACACACTCACATATGCAGCAGCTGTTGCTCTAATTAGCTCTGCCATGCTGAACACACTAATCACCATTACCTCGCTCTGTCTGCTAATTCAAAGATCAATTTAATTTTATGGATTCTTTATTGGAATTATAACTCACAGAATATCCCGCCTCTCTGCCCTGATTGACAGATTTAACCACCTGTTAGTGGATTACAAATTTCCATGGATTCAATCATTTAGTTGTCAGTTATGGTTTGGTAGATATTTGCACGGGAGGGGCTGTTGCTGTTTCATCAAATTTCACATTTTGCATGACAAGTCTTTGGAGTTTGTTCTTATAAAGTTCGGAATTTAAAGTTTGTCGGGACAGAATTAGTCAAACGGTGAGCAAACTGTCTCGTCAGTAACAACATAATTTCCATGGGGGAAGCTGAAACACAAAATTAAAAAGGCCCATAGGTATCCTAAATGACAACAGGCAATCATCTTCAAGTTGTGTACGTCATATCACCAGGGATCTTTGATTAGCAAAGATCACTTTAGCTATGTTCCAATCCACAGTGTACTTCAACAGTAGTCCCTAATCTCTGCTCCGGTCAGGGAATGTCAGTTAACTGCCCTTCACAAAATTTCTCCATTTGAAACACCCTGCAACCATCGCCCCCTCCTTCGTGCATTACCATGGTAACCATGGACACGTACTGATATTACGGTGGATAATTTATATTTTTTAAATAAAATATTAATACAAATATATTTTTTATTACCATCAGATAATATAAATAATAACCAATATCAGTTTAGCTTGTTAATAACACCAGCAACAATAGTTTGTTTTACTCGTATTTGAGGCGCAGCGGCTTATGGGTAATCTTGTCAACTTCTGGTGAAGTGATGTACGGTTGTTCACTTCTTCCCTGCTCAGTTCTTAGTTCCCTTTGAACTGAAGGCCGTTTGCACCCTTCGGTTTGGAATCTCACTTAATATGGTGGAATACCCTGTGCAGTCCACTTCAGAGTACACTATTGGGTGACTGGAGCACACCTTTTGTTCTTGCATTCAGTCAAATTATGTTAGCATTCTATAAAAGACAACTTTTCCTCACTCTCATTTCAAATGTCTGATATTTATTTTCTTTTAAAGATGCACTCCGGCGGCTCTAAAACCTCCAAAAACACCATCAAACGCAAATGTATATTACCCAAAATAGTATATTGTGTCTTTTTATGCACAAAAAAATTTCATTGCCTTATAATTGTTTGGAAAAAGCTTTTTACATCTTCCACCTTCTTAAGTATGTACAGATCTATGAATATTCTAATTAGCTCTAACCAAACCATACCCATTCCACCAATAGCTGGAAGAAGAGGACTTTGAGCCAGGGCTCTGAGAAGGCGTTCCAACTTGAGGAAGAATCATTCTCAGTGTAGCGGAAAGTCGCTGCCTGGCCCCGCTTGGAGGCTGGAATGTGAGCCTTCCAGTGGGCCACTTTTGTTATGCAGAACTGGTGCCGGTTTGCCGCAGTCGTGCCGTGCTCGGCGAGACGGTGCAGCACCCCGTCTGCCGTCAAAGTGAGCTAAGAGCAGCTCGATTTGAATGTGGCATTGCAAGGCCACGGTATTGCACAGCCACATTTAAATCAGATCCCCCCAGAATCCCAAAACTTCTTTGGCTTATTTACATATTTTTGAGCAAATTGGAGCTGACTTTTCTGGTTCTTTTGGTCAGTAGTGGTGTACATCTTGGAGTTTCAGCATGGAACCCTTCAGTGTTTAGTATACGCCTTACTGTGGAAATTGAAATCTCAGTGCCTGCTGCCACCAAATCTTGCTGCAGGTCTCTTGCAGTCTGTCGAGGGTTTTTTACCACGTGCCTTCTCAGGACTCTGGTGGCAGCTGTTGATAGCTTCCTCTTTCTGCCACGTCCAGGTAGTGTAGCCACTGTTCCTTTAACTTTAAACTTGCGAACTATGCTTTCAACCGTATCGCTAGCAACATTCAGTGCCTTTGTAATCTTTTTGTATCCTCTTCCTTGTTTGTGCAAGACAATGATCTCTGATCTTTTTGGGCAATTGTCTTCACTTAGCCATAATTTTTTTAACATGCAATCAAACGTCACTGTCAGCAGTCCAGGTATTTGAGGTGTTCTATCTCAGTCTCACCAGATGCAACTAATGAAGCCCTTGATTGGTTGCATCAGGCGTGCTTGAGACCACACCTGATTTGCAAATGTGTGCTCTTTTGAGGAATTCTGTTCAGGGGTTTGAATAATTTTCAGACGGTAGTAGTCATTGAAAGTAGGATTTAGTGTTGAATTTGGATAAAATCCTTGCAGTATTAGTTTTATTCAACTATTTAAACTGTTCTTGTGCAATTTGTTTATTGCAAACACCTGAAAAAAATAACGTTCTGCCCATAAATCTAAAATGCAATGGGGGTTGAATAATTCTGATTGGAACTGTATAGTTGGTCAGATAACACCCAAGCTCTGTACAAAAAGGGCCAAAGTCGGCTCCATCTATTGGGTAGGCTGAAGTCATTTTGAGTTGGCAGGTCATTATTAAGGACTTTTTACAACACTGTGGTGGCCTCTGCAATTTTTTATGCAGTTGTTTGCTGGGGTAGTGGTTGCACGGAGAGGGGCAGGAAACGTTTGAACAGACTGGTCAAGAGGGCAAGTTCTGCCCTGGCTGGTCCCTTGGACTCCACTGAGGTGGTAGGGGAGAGTAGAATGTTAGCTATGTTAGCTAACATCCTACGTCCTACATCCTACATGTTAGCTATGTTGTCTATTATGGACAGCATCTCTCACCTCCTACATGAGTTTGTGGAGGCCCTGAGCAGCTCCTTTAGCAGTAGACTGTTACAGCCACTGTGTAGGACTGAACGTTACCATAGGTCCTTCATCCCAACAGCAGTTAGATTGTATAATATACACATAGGATAAATACTTGCCATAAACTTGCATGTATGTATATTATTTTTATTGATTTGTATAGTACAATTTGTACATATTTTAAATATTATTGATCTTGTGTTTTTAGAAGTTTTTTTTTAATTGTTTTTGGTCTCTGTTCGTTTCTGACTTTGTTCTGCTGTGGCAAATTAATTTCCCCAGTGTGGGATTAATAAAGTCTTATCTTATCTTATCTTTTCTTATCTTATCTTATCTTATCTTATCTTATCTATTAGTCAAAATAATAGCAATAAAAGTAATAGAGTTGATAGGTGTAAACAGAAAGAGCTATGACTTTCAAATTATTCAAAACCTTATTACTTGATAGTGTGCTGCTTCACAGGACAGACATGTGGACCCTGTGGCTTTTGAACAAGAACACACCAATTCAAAAGTAAATTTAAGGAGGCAGACTGTTGTCATCATCATCATCCTCATCATAGCAGTCTGTCATGGGCAACAATGACTGTTTCATTTAGGTCTGATCAGATTCCTCCACACGGCTCTGTCCTTAGCCTTCCACTGCCAGGAACTCCTGTCTATATCCAGCTTCTTCAAGTTTCTTTTTACAGTGTCTTTAAATCTGAGCCTTGGTCTACCCTGATTGCATTTGCCCTCGCATAACTGTGAGTAGAGTAACTGCCGAGGGAGACGCTGGTGGTCCATCCTCTCAATATGTCCGAGCCATCTCAGGTTCATCTGTATTAGCATGTCCTCCATTGATGGTAGACCAGCTCATTTCAACACTTCTATGTTGGTTATCTTGTCTTTCCATGAGATGTTCATTATGGCTCGAAGGTGACTCATCATGTACGCGTGGAGTTTCTTTACCTGCACTCTGTAGACAGTCCAAGTTTCAGCACTGTACAATAGAGTAGCCAGTACTGTCACTCTGTACACTTTGCATTTCACATGGATAGACACATGTCGATTGTTCCACAGTCTCTCCCTCAAGATTCCAAACACAGCGCTTGTTCTTCCCATTCTGAGAGATAGTTCATCCTCCAGCCTAGCATTCTCTGAACCAGTACTCCCTAGATACTTGAAAGTCTTGCACTTGACTAGTGGCTCTGTACCAATGCTGATCTCTTCTGGTAGTGATGTTGATAACTGGAACTCTGGTGGTTGATAAAGGCACTCTGTCTTATTGATGTTGATTTGGAGGCTGAATTGGCTAGCTGCTCTTGCAAATTTCTCCACTAAAGATCGCATATCTTCCACACTGTGTGCAACTAGAGCACTATCGTCGGAAAAGAGCATTTCTCTTACTACTTTTATCGATGTCTTACTCTTGGCTTTAAACTGTGCCACATTGAACAAGTCTGCTTCTTTCCATGTTTGAATGTATACTCCTTCTGAAGTGTCTTTGAAGGCCACCTCAAGCATGGCTGCCAGATATAGCGAGAAGAGTCTAGGCGCCAGCACACACCCTTGTTTCACCCCGTTGCTTACTGAAAAGTCTTTAGATACTGAACCACTCATTGCCACATTTGCTTGCATACCTGTATGGAGTGCCTCGATCAGGCTGACGGACTTCTCTGTACAGCCATATTTCTTGAGTACCTGCCAAAGTCCTTGTCGCGAAACAGTATTGAAGGCTTTACTGAAGTCAATGAAGACTACATAAAGCGGCATGTTCTGTTTGATACACTTTTCTTGAAGCTGCTTCAAGCAGAAAATCATGTCCATTGTACTTCTTCCACTTCTAAAGCCGCACTGGGTTTCCAGTAGTATATTCTGTGAGATGTGTTCATTGAGTCTGTTCAGTAGTACACGTGAGAGAATCTTACCAACATTGGCTAGCAGTGATATACCTCGGTAATTTCCACAATCTTTCCAGTCACCTTTCTTGAACAAAGGCACGATACTTGCATCCTTCCAGTCTTGAGGTACTTTCTGGGCATCCCATATATCCTGGATGAACTTGTGCAGGCAGTTGGTCAGCCGAACACCACCAAATTTCCACACTTCAGCTGGAATTCCATCCCTTCCTAGAGCTTTACCATCCTGTGTTGTCATGATAGCTGCCATTAGTTCATCAAGACTTGGTGGTTCATCCAGACTTGATACAGCTGGTCGCTGCACTAGAGCTTCTTTAGCCTCTTCAGTGAGATCTCCAGGGATGTTTAGTAGTTGGTCAAAGTGGTCTGCAAATCTGTCCAGGATCTTGTCTTTCTCCTGCAAAACCGTTTCACCATCCGTAACCTTTAGTTGGATCAATCCTCTTAGTTTAGGGCCGTAGATTTCTCTCAAACCTTTGGAGAATGTTTTCATGTCCTTCCTGTCTGCTGGAGTTTGAAGTTCCTCCACTTTTTCATCCCACCAGTTGGACTTCATCTTTCTGGTGTACTTCTGTAGCTCACTCTGAGCCTTTGAGTATTTCTTCTTCTTCAACCTTGTGTTACACTGTAGGTTTTCCTGCCTAGCTGTATTCCTCGCTTCTAGTAGTTTCAGATGTTCATCATGCTCATCAAACCAACCTTGATGTTTCCTCTCAGGGTGGCTTAATACATCACTCGCAGTCTGATACACTGTATCCTTCAGTGTTGCCCATTTCTCTTCTATGTCATTCTCTGAGTTGTTGCTGTCCCAGTCGTTCAAGTTTTCATCCATTTCCTGTGTAAGTTCTTCCTGCTTTTTTTGGCCTTTCAGTGCACTAGTGTTTAGCTTCTGTGGTGGCTTTGCACCCGTCCTGCAGTGCTGTTTTCATCTGCTAATCGTTTATCTAGATCTCAGCATAACATGATCAGTACCACAGTCCGCACCTCTCATTGCTCTGGTGTCCAATACATCCCTTATGTCTCTCTGCCTTACTATGATGTAGTCTAACAAGTGTCAGTGTTTGGATCTTGGGTGCATCCATGTCTTCTTGTGTATGTCCTTGTGCTTAAATAGAGTGTTGGTTATCACCAGGTTGTACTCTGAACATAGTCCAAGTAGAAGTTCTCCATTAGCATTGCACTTGCCTACTCCGTGACTGCCTAGCACTCCTTTCCGTTTCTCAGTGTCTGAACCAACTCTGGCATTAAAATCTCCAATGGGTATCAGCCTGTCATCAGATGGTACATGCCTGATAGTCTCACGTAAATCACTGTAGCACTCTTCCTTCACCTCCTCTGTGTTGGTCATTGTTGGGGCATATACACTGATGAGTGTGGCATACATCTTCCACTGTAGTGGGAGTCTCATAGTCATTATCCTGTCGTTGATTGGCACTGGTTCCTCATCAAGCATTGCTGCTCTCCTTTCTAACTGCGAAGCCTACTCATGCTTCTCTCCTTTCTTGAGTTGATTTCCCACTCCAAAAGAAGATGTACTCATGGTCTTCCAAGCTGTCATATCCAGGCAATCTTGTTTCACTAAGTGCAGCTATGTCTACATTGTACCTGTTCATTTCCAGGGCCACAAGTGCGGTCTGTCTTTCTGGGCACTGTGATGTTGTTCTGTCCAACAGAGTGTATACATTCCATTCTGCTACACACAAGGCTGCTGTTTTCCTCTTCTTTTGTCTTCCTGCTCCTAGCTTACTTTTCGCTGCCTGTCGGAGTGTGAATAGATCAGCGTGGACCTTGTTAGCCCAGGCAATGTCTGAGCCAGTATGAGTTGCTTTCTGACTGACCATTTCATGAAACTGCTTGCAAAGTATTTGAGTACCGCTAGCTTTTGCTGGACTAGCAGCACATTCTTGGCAGATAAAGGTATTATCAGTGGCAAGGACAAGCCAAGACAAACTGACTCCATTATCTGTTGCAGTGACTGACCAGATGGTAGGTTTGTTTATCTCTGCTCTTTGTGTAGTGCATGTCACAATGCACTGACTGGCACAGTCAACCACAGACCTTGCGACAGATGTGTTTATCTGCCAAGATGTCCAGTCTCACCCTGTGTAACTGGGAGTGGTCCACCACAGACCTGTGGCAGATATTGTTTTTAGTTTTGCTAGGAAGCCCTGTTTCACCCTCCACGCCGTCGAAAGGGCAGGGATGTTGGTTGAGTTGCCGATGGCCCGACCCATGAGACAGGTAGTACCGGTTTTCATCGTTATCCAGTAGCAAGCAAGCCAATGCCTGACCTGACAAAAAAAGGGGGGGTAAGTTTCAGTTAAAAGCTGCCAATTTCTGACCAAAAACATTGGAATTTTATGTGTAAAAAAGCTGCAACTTTAGCAAAAAGAAAAAAAAGATGTAAATTACCAACTTTTTACGACCTCAAACGCTGCAAATTTATGAACAAAAACACTGCAAATATATGATTTTAGTAAAATGCTGCAAATTTAAGCTTTTTTCTAAACTGAAAAAAAAAAACACTTAAATTTGCAGCATTTTACTCAGATCTTATATTTGCAGTGTTTTTGTTCGTGGAAGATGGATAAAACTGCTGTTGTGGAGCCCATAGTTATAACCTATGTAACTCACATGTGGCTGGCTGAATTCAGCCAAGAGAGACTTTGAGCTAGCCATGTGTATTGACTTCACACCTCAAGAGGAAGACGTGTCTGCACCCCCTGGGGACTCAGGAGAGGGGAGAAGATTACTCGGCCTGACCTTTGGGGGTTGGAAAGGAGAACAGAAGGACTCTGGGTGTTCTATTACAGATGAAAGGATGTAGCTGAGTATTGAGACTTTGGTGTGATGTATTGTTAGAGATGAGTGTATAAATGTATGTGTGTGACTGCGTCCTGTCTCTTTTCACTCCGATCGAGAGAGGACGTAGGATGAATGGGAATTAAAGCAGTTACTGGAAAAATCATCCAGTCTCCTCAATTCTTGACTCCTACAATTGGTGACCTACGCATGAATCTGAGCACGCCGAGGCTGGAGGACAGCCTCGTGATCGATATGGAAGAGCTGGGAGACAGCCACTCAGACCCGGATTCACCAGGGAATGCCAGCAGGGGCACAAGACTGATTAAGCTCCCCGAGTTCTGGCAAAGCGACCCGCACTCGTGGTTCCAGCATGTGGAGTCGCGGTTCCTGCTCGGGGGAGTTTCAGCGGATGACATTAAATTCCATAATGTCATCGCGACGCTCGACAGCTGCACAGCTCGGTGTGTGCGGAGCCTGGTGCAGCAGCCACCTGCTGTCGGCAAATACGAGGCGCTGAAAGCCACCCTCATCAGGAGCTTCGTGCCGTCGTCTGAGGCAAGAGCTAGGCAGCTACTGGACCTGCGCGATAGAGGTGGACGTAGGCCGACTGTCCTCATGGAGGACATGCTGCAAATGATCGGGACAGACAACGACGCATTCCTTTTCAAACATATTTTCCTGAGAACCCTCCCAGCGCACACGAGAGGTTCCCTGTCCAGCAGGAGATGTTTGACCCAGCAGGACTTCTGCGACCTGGCCCAAGAGGCGGAGCGGCTCCTCAACGCCTGCGAGGAACAAGAGGCTTCCGTGGCAGCGGCAGACCTCGGCGCGGCGGCCGGGGGCAGTGTGGAGCCAGAGACGGCAGTGACCACCCCAGCGGCGACAGCAGCGGCGAGATTCCGTGGCAGGGGAGATGACGGCCTCTGTTTTTACCATCGACGTTTTGCTGGGAAGGCGCACAAATGCATTCCGCCCTGCAAGTTCAAAAAGCAGGGAAACGACCGGGCCGAGAGCCGTTAGCAGCTTCCACTCTCGGCGAACGGAACAAGCTGCTTTATCTTACAGACGCGGGCTCCGGGCGGCAATTCCTAGTAGACACCGGAGCCCAGAGGAGCTTCATCACTGCCACCTATGCTGATCGGGTCGCGGGACCCCGCGGAGACGGAGCGACAGCGGCCAACGGCTCCAGCATCAAGACGTACGGAGAGAGAACCTTGTCTCTGTCCTTCCACGGCCGCGCCTATGAGTGGAATTTCATCGTGGCGGCAGTGAGCTTCAATATGTTAGGTGCTGATTTTCTGTGTTCACATGGTTTGTTAGTTGATCTGGCCAACAAACGACTAGTAAATGCACTCTCTTTCTGTTCTATTCCTTGTGCAGCTCGGGTGTGCCCACCGCCAGTTCAGACCAACGTCGCCACAGCAGGTGGTAAGTTTCACAGCCTTCTACACCAGTTCCCAGCACTCACAGTTCCTGCTTTTTCAGCTAAGGTGGCGAAGCACGGGGTGGAGCACTTTATTACCACGAGTGGCCCACCCGTTTTTGCGAAGGCTCGGCGCTTGGATGCAGCTAAACTCTCCATTGCGCGCGAGGAGTTCGTCAACCTGGAAAGGTTGGGCATAATTCGCCGCTCGAAGTCTGCTTGGGCTTCCCCCCTCCACATGGTACCTAAAGCTGACGGCTCATGGAGACCTCGTGGCGATTACCGCAGGTTGAACAATGCCACAGCGCAGGACCGGTACCCGATTCTGCATATCCAGGACTTTTCAGTGCATTTGGCGAAGGCGCGCATCTTTTCTAAAATAGACCTGGTCTGCTGTTATCACCAAGTCCCGGTCTGACCAGAGGACATCCCCAAAACAGCCGTAATAACCCAGTTCGGGCTTTTTGAGTTTTTACGAATGCCTTTTGGCCTTAAAGGCGCCGCACAAACCTTCCAACGGATGATGGATGCAGTGTTGCGCGACCTTTCTTTCGTTTTTGTCTATTTAGACGACATTTTGGTAGCCAGCACCTCCGAGGAGGAGCACGCAAAACACCTCACGACAGTTTTTCAGAGGTTAGGAGAGCATGGGTTGATAATCAACCCGGCCAAGTGCCATTTTGGCGTGGCACAAATCGACTTTTTAGGGCACCGCGTTTCCTCGGAGGGAGCAGTTCCTCTGCCGGCCAAAGTACGCGCAGTGGCAGATTTTCCCCAGCCTCGAACGGTAAAAGCGTTGCAAGAATTTTTGGGGATGGTAAATTTTTATAACCGTTTCATACCCCACACAGCGCAGCTTATGCAGCCCTTGTACACCGCACTCAAAAAGCAGAAGCCCTCCCATGTGATTGAATGGTCCCCCGAGCGGAAGCGTGCATTCACAGAGGTTAAACGGGCACTGGCAAACGCGGCACTGTTGGCCCACCCAGACCCGGCAGCCCGCATAGCGCTAACCACGGACGCGTCAGATGTGGCCATAGGGGCCGTAGTGAAACAGCAGGTTGCCGGGGTTTGGCAACCACTCGCATTCTTCAGCAGATCCCTACGCGAGGCTGAACAAAAATACAGCGCGTTTGACAGGGAGCTGCTGGCGCTCCACTTGGCTATTCGCCATTTCCAGTTCTGGTTGGAAGGGCGGCGTTTCACCGCGTTTGTCGACCACAAACCGCTCACTTTTGCGATGTCCAAAACTTCAGAACCGTGGTCAGGGCAGCAACAGAGACAGCTGGCCGCAATTTCTGAATTTACCACCGATATTCAGCACGTAGCCGGTAAAATCAATGTGGTGGCAGACTGTCTGTCACGCGCAGTAACAGCACCCATCCGCGCGGAAACGGATTGCGCGGCCGCTTGCCCAGAGCGCGGTGACAGCGCGGACACGCGCGAGGCTCCGGTCCACGTGGGAATAGATTATGCAGCTATGGCGGCGGAGCAGAGCGAGGATGCGGACGTGCGCGCACTCCTGTCTGGACCAACAGGGTTAAGGCTGGAACGCAGAAATCTACAAACCAGTTTCCCCCCTCTTATTTGTGATGTATCCACAGGACGACCGCGCCCGGTGGTGCCAGCCACGTGGCGCCGTCGCGTTTTTGACGCCGTGCACTCCCTAGCGCACCCAGGGGTGCGTGCTTCGGTGAAAATGGTGGCGGAGAAGTTTGTTTGGCCGAGCCTGCGCAAGCACGTGAAGGAGTGGGCTAAAACCTGCATGGCTTGCCAGCGGGCTAAGATTCACAGGCACACTAAGGCGCCCTTAGAACCATTCCACATTCCGGCTAAAAGGTTCGATCATGTGCACGTGGACCTCGTGGGCCTCCTGCCCACTTCACAAGGGTTCACGTATCTCTTGACAATGGTAGACCGAACCACTCGTTGGCTGGAAGTGGTCCCGTTAACATCGACCACAGCGGCAGAGGTGGCACGCGCTTTTTTAACAGCCTGGGTAGCGCGGTTTGGGGTCCCGTCAGATATTACGTCTGATAGGGGACCTCAATTTGCGTCGGAACTGTGGTCAGCAGTGGCCAGCGGCTTAGGAGCGCATGACCGCTTACCATCCCCAGGCCAACGGTTTAAGATAAGATAAGATAAGATAAGCCTTTATTAGTCCCACAATGGGGAAATTCCAGGATTGCAACAGCACAGGGATAGCAACACTCAGAGCAACAATCAGAAGGCAAGAAAAAACAAGAACATCTAGTAAACATATGTACATATTACTATAAATGTATATATATAGACACACAGTGCGGAGCATTATGGTTGATGAATGAATAAGGTTTATTGTCAATACTACCATACGTAATACATACAGGAGAATTGAAATTTGACTTGACATTGACCGCGCTCAGTAAGCGCATCCCATAGCCGGGGCAGCCCGAAGGCGCCAGTTGAACAGTGAGGGTAAAGAGGGGAAGGGGGGGGGGAGAGAGGAAAACACAATAGGCAGAGAGAAAAAACATAGTTATCAGAATAACGCTCGTATAAGCTCATATAAAGCTCAAATGAGCCAAATTTTGATCACACAGAAAAAAACCCTCTATGCACAATTAGCAGACGTTGACAAATGACAAAGCGAGAGAGACCAGTGTATGTAGTCAACATATGATCAGTGTGTGATGCAGTGTGGAGGTGTGTCAATTGCTGGTGAACAGCAGAGGGCACCCCCTGGCAACGGATAGTCATGTGTTCTACTCGGCATGTCCATTCTCATGCAGGTGGCAAGTTCTGTAAACACATGATAGCGCTGTCCTTGAGAAGCTCGATCTGCAGAACAACAGCCATTGTTTGTCGATGTTTGGGTTAAGCCACTTCTCCAGCGTTATCTTCATCGAGGAGGAATGTAAACAAGGGCACCAAAACACAAGGTCAAATCTGCACAGTGCACTCAGAGAATAAAAAAATTTCCCTCTCTTCGATTCTGTGCTTCAAATTTCATACAGGCTTGAATCATGCTTTAGATCATTCTCTGGAGAGCACTCAGCGATCCACAGATGTTATCCACCTACCGAAACATAGGTAAACATGTCCAAGAGAGTCCGTTCTCTCTTCAATGCATGCCAGGTGGTAAATTCCATGTTAATCCTGCCGCTGACAGTCAGTGCTCCCCCCAGCTGGACGAATCGTTGAATTTGTTAAGGGAGCTACGTCGGGGTCCGCATTTGATTAGCTCACCCAGATAATTTCGATACACTAGGAAAACTCCAGGGGCCAAACAGAAGATCCTGTGATCAGTTCAATCTCAGTCGAATCACACAGACACATGAATTCCAATGCCATGAGTCTCCCTTGGGTTCCCCCTGACCCGATCTTCTTCTTTTAAAGTGGTGACAATCGCATATAAGCCACTTTCCAGATCCATAATTTCCATTTGGATTAAGATTCAGCCAGGAGAAGAGCGACATTGCAAGCTGGGATCAGAAGGGAGAGGATTAGGAGGGAGAGGGAAGAAAAGCGTCTACTCTCTCTCAGAAGCGGAAGTGAAATCGGAAGTGGTTGGTGAATGTGCAGCAGAAAGTCTAAGCTCTTTCTCCGCGGATGCGGCGGGCCAGCTGGAAGTCTTTGGGCATGATGGTGACCCTCTTGGCGAAGAAGAGACCCACCAGGTGGGCCTCGCTGGTCTCCTGCAGAGCCATGACGGCGAAGCTCAGGAAGCGCAGGACGGTCTTGAAGTCCTGAGCGATCTCCCTCACCAGGCGCTGGACGGGCAGCTTACGGATGAGCAGCTCCGTGGATTTCTGGTAGCGACGGATCTCTCTCAGAGCCACTGGCCTGTGACAGCGAGGCCTCTTCACTCTGCCGGTGCTCTCCGAGCAGCCCTGGTGGCTAGCTGTCTCCTGGGGGGCTTCTTCCTCCAGTAGATTTTTACGGGCGGTCTGCTTGGTTCTTGCCATCGCTTTTTATTATTCTGTCTTATATTTCTTGCACGCCGCCTAAACTCCAGCCCGGCACCCGCGTCGTTTTCGCTACAGCTCCCGGTATGTCAAGTTTCCCATTAGCACCGGGCGGCGGCCAGGTGCTAGCTAGCACCAGCTCCTCCCTGCTGTAACGTCTCCCGCTGCAAACAGTGGCTCCGTCCGCCGACCCGGGAGACCCCCGGGGCGATCCGTGTGTCCGTGATATATATACAGAGTGAAAGGTGTAGAAAGAAGAAGGAAGATTAAAAAAAAAAGGCTGTTGCAATGGGCAGCCGACTCGTGTGGCGCCACCGGTCCGGTGGAACCGGAACATGCAAGCATTTATGCGAGCGTTTTCACAGGTCTTTGAAGGCAGCCGTCAGAGCGTCACTGACGGACACAGATTGGGTAAACAAACTACCATGGGTTTTATTGGGGTTGCGTTCGGCACCCAAAGAGGATCTAGATGCCTCACCAGCAGAATTGGTCTTCGCACAACCGCTCAGGCTGCCAGGCGAGTTTTTACCCGACCACACGGCACCAGGGCCCCCCCCGATCCGGGGGTCTCTGAGTAACACGGGAGCAGAAATGCTCCCGGGCCCCGCTCATCACTCTTTCCCGCGTGTGTTCGTGCCCCAGGCTTTACAAGACGCAGAGTTTGTTTTTGTCAGACACGATGCTCAGCGGCATAGTCTCCGCCCACCTTACGACGGTCCATTTCGAGTGCTGGAAACCGGGGAGAAATATTTTGTGCTAGATTTGGGGGGCAGGAGGGAGACGATCAGCATCGATAGATTAAAGCCTGCTTTTGTGTTGCATAACGAGTCTGTACGGCTGACGGGCACGCCACGACGCGGCAGGCCTCTGAAGGGGCGGCCCCGGGACCCCCCACGGGGGGCAAATAACCCTTCTCCCCCTCACTCCACAGATGCACAGCAGGACGGCCCAACACAGAGCAGGAGACCTGCATACAGCAGATTCGGGAGAAGATTGAAACCTAAGCTGCATGCAGAATGATGTGTTTTTTGGTCAGGTTGTTTAGGTTGCTGTGAGATTCTGTTGGGGGGGTGACGTGCTGTATGACTGTTGTATGACTGTATGTGGGTGCCCAGTCTTTCGCGTGGAAGGGGGGAGTGATGTGGAGCCCATAGTTATAACCTATGTAACTCACATGTGGCTGGCTGAATTCAGCCAAGAGAGACTTTGAGCTAGCCATGTGTATTGACTTCACACCTCAAGAGGAAGACGTGTCTGCACCCCCTGGGGACTCAGGAGAGGGGAGAAGATTACTCGGCCTGACCTTTGGGGGTTGGAAAGGAGAACAGAAGGACTCTGGGTGTTCTATTACAGATGAAAGGATGTAGCTGAGTATTGAGACTTTGGTGTGATGTATTGTTAGAGATGAGTGTATAAATGTATGTGTGTGACTGCGTCCTGTCTCTTTTCACTCCGATCGAGAGAGGACGTAGGATGAATGGGAATTAAAGCAGTTACTGGAAAAATCATCCAGTCTCCTCAATTCTTGACTCCTACACTGTCTCTCAGAGCATTGAGTTTGCATCACAGTTTTATACTTTTGTTTCACTCATACATCTGTCTATAGTTTCACTTTTACACACTTATTGCTTTAGGCATTAAATAAACATTGCTAGAATTAGGCATGAAATCTACTTGGTTAGGATAATGTTAGTACCAGGTGCTAAAACTACTGGTTAAGATGAGGATCTACTTTGAACAAGTTAGAGTGTTCACCCTCCTTCCTGTCACATGACACCTTTGACACATGACACCTCTCTATACTATGGAAATAACACTTTCTGCCACCAATGGAATCCATCCACATCTGTCCTTGAGTGCAGAGGGCCTCTGGAATATGACAACATGCTACACACCCAGCTTGGGACCAGGCTTGATTATTATTTTAACCCTGCATAACTGATGCCACAGCCTGTTGTGTCTGGGTCCTTTTACATCATGATGTGACACTAAGGGCTCAGACTAAACAGCATTACATTACACACTCAGAGTAAAACCTGAGTTATTCTTCTTTTTTATCCTACGTGGAGCCCACAGCATGGCCTATGCACATGACATACATCATTGTCATCATTTATACTTGTGCACTACTTTGAATGCACTGTTGCACTGCCCAAACAAGTTTCTGTTGTTGTGTAGAGTGATTTCCTTTTTGTACTTTGTTTTTGTTTATTCAATGGTAATGGACCACAAGTGGATTTTGATGAAGCTGGACTTGAAAAAACTGCTTTTACTGCGATTGCTGCAATGGAAAATAGTGAGAAGACATTGGCAAAAATGGTATGTACAACCACGCGGTTGTTGACATTTGTTGACACTTGGCTCTACCTGTAGGCCACCGGAGTGGTGGCCTACAGGTAGAGCATCCGCCCCACAACAGGAGGTTGGTGTTCAAGTCCTGGCTGGGTCTTGCCAAAGACTATATAAAAATGGAATTTCTGCTGTCCAGCTTGGTGCTCAGCAAAAATGGAACGGAGGAGGGAAATGTGGGCAACAGTGGCTCAGGAGGTAGAGCGGGTTGTCCAATAACCAAAGGGTTGGTTGGTTCAAATCTCGCTCTCCCGACTGTTGTGTCCCTGGGCAAGACACTTTACTCACCTTGCCTCCAGTGTCCATGACTCTGAGCATGAATGTGTATAAATGTTCAATAGTGGTCAGAGAGGCCATTGGCACAGATTGGCAGCCTCGTTTCTGTCAGTCTGCCCCAGGGCAGCTGTGGCTACAGTAGTAGCTTACCACTATCAATGTCTGTCTGCAGTGAATGAACAATGGACTCACTGTAAGCGCTTTGAGATGACACTTGACATGTAAAGTGCCATATAAATCTAATCCATTGTTATTTTTATTTGACAATCTTTGTAAATAATGGGCATATGATGAATCATTCAAATGCTCATATCTGCTATCTTCCTTAATAATTACCTTGATTTGGTCGTTGTTTATTTGACTCACTTTGGAAGTGGCATTGCGGTGAATAACAGAAAAGTGGAGGAGGAGCTGAAGCAGACCAATCACAGCTGTTGCGGTCTACATCGCCACGACAGGCAGTTACATTTCTGCAGAGGTGCACATCAGGCTATGCCGTAGGGTATGACGTAGCTTCAGCGTTGTTTTGATGCAGAAGTATTCCGTTTTCAGACCCCTGTGAATTAAAGCGATTTAAATATTATAGTAAATAGAATTGTTGTAGAAAACTGTGGCTGTTGTTACAGATGCTCATTCCATGTCTTTTGGCCATATGTGGAACTTGAAAATTTGCAAGATTCAATGGGGTCCAGCAGAGCGAAAGGAAGGGAGGGAAAAACAAGGGAGTTGAAAAGTTCAGCTCACTCCCCACGGGCATTAAAAGGCTGGCACTGACACATATTCTTTATCATATATTCGTCTGCTATTTCTCTCTGCATTCATTTTGTCTGATCTGCCCTCATTCAGCCATATCCTGAATTAAACTTTCTTTCTTTCTTTCTTTCTTTCTTTCTTTCTTTCTTAATTTCTTTTTCTTTCTTTCTTGCTTGCTTGCTTGCTTTCTTTTGTTGTGCCACTCACACTCACTCACACCCTCTCTTTCTTCCATCTGTGCAGCAGGCAGCAGATTAAAAGGAGCTGGATCCCATTAAACACACATCACCTTCACACTGTTCTCTGTGTGTGTGTGTGTGTGTGTGTGTGTGTGTGTGTGTGTGTGTGTGTGTGTGTGTGTGTCATCATGTTCATACATACTCTATGTATTTATAGCACGTACAAATCCATGTGTTCTTGCTGCAGAGGGATGATGGCATAGCCTTCAGAGGCTGGTTCATCAGGAGGTCACACACACACCCACACACCCACACCCACACACACACACACACACTGAGTGGCTGCAGAGAGAGATGGATGACGGTATGAAGCTCCCTGCTGTTTTGGTAGTGAAATACAAGGAGCTGAAGTAGCTATGGTAACACACACACACAGACATATAGAAACACACAATCATTCAAACACACTATCACACATAAATGCTGCTACTCATAACAAGTCTAATGACTCATTTAAAATGGTTTAAGTCTGGGTACAAACACACATGCACACTCACACACACATACACAAATACACATATATATTGGGCTGCACAATTAATCAAAACACAACCACTATCGCTTCTGCAATTATATAATCATACAAAATGCAGCAATGTAGACAGTACTGTACAAATTTGTGTTTTTGTATTTTTTATGCAACTTAATGACTTTACGTTTAGAAATATACTGATCAAAATGATCAATTTAATCTATTTTTATTGATAACAAATCAGATAGACGCCTGAAGCCATGCATTCAAAAACATTAAAATATAGTCAAAATCAAATTACAGATCACAGTATTTATGTCATGGTCCGCTCTGCTCATCACCGTCAGCTACGCTCACACCTGGTCCTCATCAGGCACCGCCTATATCTACCGCTCTGGCCTTTGGGTTAGTGCGGAGATGTCTCACTGCACTCCAGGAGAGCTTCATCACTGTTCCTTGCCTTCTACCTACGCTACAGCCAGCACTTGTCTTCTGCCTCGTCCAAGAAGCCATCCAGCCTGCCACGTAAGCGCTCATTCCTACTCACCTTGTGAATCAGTTCCCCTGTGCACAGGCGGCGTCCTTGGCGGCGGATTCCCAGCCTTCTCCTCCCAGGCGGCGGACCATTCATCCTACCAACTCATCTCCACCAGCACGTCTACTCACCTGCCAGAGTCACTCCACCACCTGAAGAGCACTGTCTTCCCGGCCACAGCTGTCACGCTGAACTGGCGCTTGCTACCATCTGTTCCCACAGTAAATTCAGTGTAACTGTTAAACTCCAGAAGTGACACCCAGTGTGTCTCCAGGGTTGCCAGGCTGTACGGTGTCTCGCTCAGTTCCCGGCAGTTCCAGACTACATTCACACCACACTCTCACTACCTGGTTGTTAATAAACTTGATTGTATCGATTTGGAGTCTGTGTGTCGTCACTGGGTCATTGAACTATGTCAGTACATCTCCGCCAGAACGACCCAGCTGACAGCGCTTTGGTGCACCGTGTCAACCATATGGAGATCCGAATCGATCAATTGGTTTATCAGCAGCAGGTCATTATGAGCCAATTAACCTGTGTTACTGATCGGTTAGACCGATTAGCATTAACACCCATTGTTATGAAGTGCTTTGAGAAAATGATATTGAAACATCTTTTGCCTAGTCTCCCCCCAGACTTTGATCGGTACCAGTTTGCCTACAGGCGGAGCAGATCCACTGATGATGCTATTGCTATAGCTCTCCACTCGGCATTCAGCCATTTAGAAGAAAAGGGGAGCTATGTAAGAATGTTGTTTGTTGACTATAGCTCGGCATTTAATACAATTATTCCCAACATTCTCATCACCAAATTGCTTCAGCTTGGTCTGCCTACTCACACTTGCAGCTGGATTAAGGACTTCCTAACAAACAGAACACAGACTGTTAGACTCGGACCCCATTCCTCCTCTACAGTCATGCTTAACACAGGCTCGCCACAGGGCTGTGTGTTGAGCCCCACTTTGTATTCATTGTACACATATGACTGCATACCTGTTCATCCCACAAACATTATAGTGAAGTTTGCAGATGACACAACAGTAGTGGGGCTCATATCAGGAGATGAGTCCGCATACAGAGATGAGGTCCAGAAACTGGTGAGATGGTGCTCAGATAATAATCTGCTATTGAATACAAAAAAAACAAAAGAACTCATTATTGATTTTAGGAAGCATAGCAGTGAGCCGCCTCCTCTATATATAGGAAAGGAGTGTGTGGAGAGGGTGGAGGCTTTTAAGTTTCTGGGTGTTCATATTTCTCACAACCTTACCTGGGCAGTTAACACTATAGCCACGATAAAAAAGGCTCAGCAACGTCTACACTTTCTGAGGCTCCTCAAGAAGAATGGCCTGAATGCTCAGTTGCTGGTTTTATTTTATCGCTCTGCTATTGAGAGCGTTTTGTCATATGGCATCACGGTTTGGTATGAGGGCTGTTCAGCCGCAGACCGCAAAGCCTTCCAGAGAGTGATCGAGACTGTGCAAAAAATCACTGGCTGTTCTGTCCCTTCTCTGGAAGAGATTTCCAGGTCTCGGTGCACTCATCCAGGCCATGATTTCTTTCACTTGCTCCCCTCGGGAAAGCGGTACAGATCCCATAAAACCCGGACTACCAGGTTTAATCACAGTTTTTTCCCAGCAGCAGTATATATTTTGAATGGATTTATGTAACACGCACACACTGCAGATATTATTTTGATATTTTAGGTTATTTTGTGGCAATAGCCCTGTGTGTATAAGCTGGTCTTTTATATTTATCGCTCAGTATGTTTTCATTATTGCTACATACATATTGTATTCAACTTTTAGGTAATATTGTTCCAAGCATTATTTATTGTTGTAATTATAAGAATGTTAAATGCATGAGTGAACTGTGAGTGTGATAGTTTGTTTTTAGGGAGCAGCAGCTCAATTTCGTTGCATTGTTTATTAACAATGGAATGACAATAAAGGCACTTTGACAATGACTTTTTGACTTTGAATTTGACTTTGACTTTGAACTCTCAGCCCTTTTCCCAGGACTTACCGCCTTCCAGCAGCTCCTCGGCTCCCGCTAGCTTCCCGGCGAACCAGCTCAAGCAGGCCTCCCCGGCTCGTCTCACTCCCGTTCCGACTCCCGTCCATTTTAGTGGTAAGTTGGGCGAAGCCCGGGGGTTTATTATGCAATATGAGGTGGTTTTCCAGCGGGTGCCAGATGACTTTCCCTCCGACCATAGTAAGATTGGTTATGTCATTAACCTGTTGGAGGGGAGGGCGCTAGCTTGGGCATATGCGGTAATGGCTAGGGCTAATTACTCGAGCCTCACCTTCAGTCAATAGCGCCGATCGAGGAGCTTGCCAAAGTGCTAAAAATAGCTTTCACTACTGCGCATGCGTGTTTTTACTTGGCTGAAGTAGGACAAACTTTCTGGGCCATTGCATCGCGTGAATGGAGCAAGGCAGGTTTCTGTTGTCCTCGGCGGGCGCGCAGCAGAAAGCTCTTTTTCTTTTGTTTGCAAGCCTCCTCGTAGATGAATCCCGACGTGCACAACTGCGGGACAAAATGTTCCTATTCCTAGTACCGGTATATCGTTGTCTTTCGCCGCTGCGCGATGGTTGTTCAGAGGTGCTTTTTTTTTTTTTTTTATCTTGAAGCCATTTCGGATACAAGAAACTGTTGTACTTTATCTCTGCAGGTCTGTAATGGAAAGACAAAGTTACGTAAGATGAGGTTTAATGCAACACTGAAAAATAACTTCCGCTTTCTAACAGTTTTACAAGTGGCAATGCAGTATCACTCGCCATTGCTCCACCGGTAGGACAGGGTTTTGTTTGTCCGACCTTGTCTACTGCTGTGTACCACGTGACTACCAGCGCGAAAACTGATGACGTAGTCCTCGATCGGCACTATTTATTGGTGAGTTTTATGAGGTTTTTGATCATTCAGACAGGGATAGCGTTCTCACCACCCGCTTACTTAACCTAAGACAAAGGTCTAAGACCGCAGCCGACTATGTTATTGACTTCCGGGTGGCAGCTACGGAAGTGGGTTGGGAGGACACCTCTCTTTGCAGTATTTTTATTAGAAGCCTCTGTCTTAGCCTTCGGGATGAATTAGCCCCGTTGGAGAAGCCGACTAGGTTGTCCCAATTAATCTCCCTAGCCATTAGCTTGGAAAACAGACTCAGGGAGCGGGCGGCAGAACATAAGGGCTATGGGCGATCAGAGGAACCATTTTGTCACACCCCACGGTCCTCATGTTCAGCTCCCTCGCGACCCTATACAGGATTAAGCGGAAGAAGATGGATGGATGGATGAATCTACTGAACCCTCGGGCTCCTCGGAACCCATGATGGTGGGACAATCTAGGTTATCCGTGGCTGAGAAACAGCGGCGCCGTGAGCTGGGCTTGTGCCTCTATTGTGGGAGCAAGGAGCATGAGATCGAGTCCTGTCAGCTTCAGCCAAAAGGGGAAGTCCGTGCATCGCAGTAGAGGGTCTCACGGATTCATCCCGGCGTAATCCCCTATCTCGCTTACTGTTACCCATTAGATTCATTCATAAGCGCACTGAAATTCCCACTCAGGCTTTAGTGGACTCCGGGGCTGAGCAGAGCTTTGTTTCCAGAGACCTGGCAACCCGGTTGGTCCTCCATTGCCTACCCCTTAAGTCTCCACTACAACTGATCGTGCTGTCCAACGCTCCTATGGCTACTGTGTCACAGAGGACTGCCCCTGTGTCAGTTATTTTCTCCTGAAACCATTGTGAAGAACTGTCCTTCCTGGTTTTGCCCGTCTCGTCGTCTCCAGTCATCCTGGGCTACCCTTGGCTTCGTGTCCACAATCCCACGATTGACTGGAGTTCAGGGAGTATTAAGTCTTAGAGCTCATTTTGCAGTCAGCTGCATGTTAACCTTCTGTGACCCTAGGGGTTCCTACCGCTCCCCCTCCCGACCTGTCTAAAGTGCCCCCTGAGTATCATGACCTTAGAGCCGCATTCAGCAAGTCCCAGGCCCTGTACCTTCCCCCCCACCGGCTGTACGATTGTGCCATAAATCTTCGTCCAGGGGCTCCACTCCCATCCAGCCGGCTGTATAGCCTTTCCCCGCCAGAGCGGGCTGCCATGGACGCATACATTAAGGAGTCTTTGAGTTCGGGCATTATCCGCCCGTCCTCTTCGGCTGTGGGGGCGGGTTTCTTCTTTGTGAGGAAGAAGGACGGGTCACTGAGACCATGCATCAACTTCAGGGAACTGAACAATATCACTGTCAAAGACAAATCACCCTCCCATTACTCAACTCTGCCTTTGACTCTGTCCAGGGGGCGTCCTTCTTCACAAAATTGGATCTGCGCAACGCCTACCATCTGGTGCGGATCCGTGAGGGGGACGAATGGAAGACAGGTTTCCGGACCCCTAGTGGTCACTTTGAGTACCTTGTGATGCCATTTGGGCTGACCAATGTGCCTGCTGTCTTCCAGAGGCTTATTAATGACGTCCTGAGAGACTTTCTGAATGTGTTCGTGTTCGTATGTCTGGATGACATTCTAATCTTCTCCCGTTCCCTAGATGAGCACCGAATACACGTCAGACGTGTTCTGCAGCGACTGTTGGAGAATCAATTGTTTGTTAAAGCTGAGAAATGAGAGTTTCACACCTCCAAGACATCCTTCCTGGGCTTTATCATCTCACACAAGGAGATCCTCCTGGATCCGGGCAAAATCAAGGCATTGGTGGAGTGGCCAGTTCCATCCTCCAGGAAACAGCTCCAGCAGTTCCTGGGGTTCGCTAACTTCTACCGCCAGTTTATCAAGAACTACAGCTGCCTGGCTCTTCCTCTCATGCGCCTCACCTCCTCTAAGTTCCCCTTCCGGTGGTCGGAGGAGGCGTCCTTGGCCTTTTCGAACCTCAAGGAGCAGTTCTCCCAGTCCCCTATTCTGGCTCCGGTGGATCCGGATCTACAGTGCCTCGTGGAAGTGGACGCCTCGGATTCGGGGGTGGGGTCTGTCCTTTCTCAGCGTTCCCCGGCAGATGGCAAGGTCCGTCCATGCGCTTTCTTCTCCCGTCGACTGTCACCGGCTGAGTGCAATTACAGCATCGGCGATAGGGAATTGCTGGCTGTGAAACTGGCCCTGGAGGAGTGGTGCCACTGGTTGGAGGGGTCCTCGCAGCCATTCGTGGTTTGGACGGATCACCACAACCTGGAGTACCTCAGGACGGCTAAGCGCCTGAATGCCCTCCAGGCCCGCTGGTCCCTGTTTTTTGGCTGGTTTAATTTCACCATCACTTATCGCCCTGGGTTGAAAAACACCAAGCCAAATGCCCTCTCCAGGCAATTCGCCATGGACATGCCGGAGCCCGAAGACCACCCTGTTCTCCCTGCCTCTTGTGTCTTGGGCGTCATCTCGTGGAGGATCAAGGAGAAGGTTCTGAAGGCCCAGGAGACAGAAAGGGACCCGGGTGGGGGGCCAGCAGGGAAACTGTTCGTTCCTTCGTCCATCTGGGGTGACGTCATTCAATGGCTCACTCCTCCAAGTCCTCCAAGTTCGCCTGCCACCCAGGGAGATGACGTACGGAGGAGTTGCTGCAACGCTTGTTCTGGTGGCCCTCCCTCCAAAGGGACATCGGGGAGTATATCCGGGCCTGTCCCCAATGTGCCACCGGCAAGACCCCATCGTCTCCACCGGCTGGAGTACTTCATCCCCTCCCAATCCCCGGCAGGCCCTGGTCCCATGTGGCGTTGGATTTTGTCACCGGCCTCCCTTCCTCCAACAACCATACCGTGGTCCTCACCCTAGTTGACAGATTCTCCAAAACATCCCACTTCGTCCCCCTTCCAGGTCTACCCTCAGCCAAGGAGACTGCCGATCTTCTGGTTCAACATGTGGTGACACTGCATGGGATCCCCCTGGACATCGTTTCGGATCAGGAGCCCCAATTTATTTCCTAGGTATGGAGGTCATTTTGCAGCGCCCTTGGGGCTATTGAGCCTGTCGTCGGGATACTATCCACAATCTAATGGCCAGTGCGAACGAGCCAACCAGGACTTGGAGGCAGTGTGGCGCTGTGTGGTGGCTACCAACTCAACAGCATGGAGCTCCTTCCTACCTTGGATCGAGTACACCCACAACTCGACAGTGTCCTCGGCTATAGGTATGTCCCCTTTCCAAGCCTCTCACGGGTATTCTCCTCCCTTTTTTCCAGAAGAGGAGGGTGACATCGCTGTTCCATCAGTCCGGGCACATCTAAGGTGCTGTCAATGTCTGTGGAGGGCAACCCGGGCCGCACTACAGCGCACAGCAAAGCGCAACATCACAGTGTTCAACCGCCATAAGACCCCAGCCCCAGTGTACCAGGTAGGCCAGCAGGTATGGCTCTCTACCAAAAACATTAATCTGAAGACTGAGCGCAAGAAGATGCAGCAGCGGTTCATTGGACCCTTTGCTGTATCCCGCATTATCAACCCTGTATCTGTTCGACTTGATCTCCCCCCTCCCTCCGCATATGCCCTACGTTCCATGTCTCGCAGATCAAGCCTACATCTTCCAGCCCCCTGTGTCCCCCCCCCCCCCCAGGCCACGACCCCCTCTGCGAATGATCAACAGCAGCCCGGCCTGGACCGTGACTGCTATCCTGGATGTCCGTTGTCAGGGCCGTGGATTGCAATACCTGGTGGACTGGGAGGGCTATGGCCCAGAGGCCAGGTACTGGGCGTGTCCTGACTTCGTCCTCAATAAGGATCTCATCAGGGAGTTTCATTGGACGCATCCAGGGAGACTGGAGCAACCGCCAAGAGGCGCTCGTAAGGGGGGGAGTACTGTCATGGTTCGCTCTGCTCATCACCGTCAACTGCGCTCCCACCTGGTCCTCATCAGTCGCCGCCTATATCTACTGTTCTGGCCTTTGGGTTAGCGCGGAGATGTTTCACTGCGCTCCAGGAGAGCTTCATCATTTTTCCTTGCCTTCGACCTACACTACAGCCAGCGCTCATCTTCTGCCTCATCCAAGAAGCCATCCAGCCTGCCACGTAAGTGCTCATTCCTACTCACCTTGTGAATCAGTTCCCCTGTGCACAGGCGGCGTCCTTGGTGGCGGATTCCCAGCCTCCTACTCCCAGGCGGCGGACCATTCATCCTACCAGCTCACCTCCACCAGCACGTCTACTCACCTGCAGGAGTCACTCCACCACCTGAAGAGCACTGTCTTCCTGGCCACAGCTGTCACGCTGAACTGGAGCTCGCTACCATCTGTTCCCACAGTAAGTTCAGTGTAACTGTTAAACTCCAGAAGTGACACCCAGTGTGTCTCCAGAGTTGCCAGGCTGTATGGTGTCTCACTCAGTTCCCGGCAGTTCCAGACTACATTCACACCACACTCTCACTACCTGGTTGTTAATAAACTTAATTGTATCGATTCAGAGTCTGTGTGTCGTCACTGGGTCACTGAACTATGTCAGTTTAGGGCCATAATCACAATTGCACTTTTTTTTTTTTTCAAATCATGCACTCCTAATATGAACATACATACTGTATATTAGAGGTAGGAATTGCTAGAGGCCCCATGATGTATTATCACAATGCTTGGGCCATAATGCAAAATTATATATATGATGATTTTACGATACACTGAGTATTGTGATATCCTATATTGTGATTTGCAATTACCCGTCTTTTTCTTGACCAACTTTTGGCTAGGTTTCACTTGTTAGTCCTATGATGCGTTGACCTCACCAGACACTGAGCACTTGGCACCAACTAGTGGCAAGAAAAGTCAACTGTCTTTTTATTGTTTTGGTACCCAAATAGTTAGGTTTGTATTTGCAACATTTTGCAACAAGGATCAGGATATTGGTGTCTCTGAAAAGACACTATATCGCTGGTGCAAAGCATTGCAATATAATGCCGTATTGATTTTTTTGTTTGTTGTTGTTTTTTTGTTTTTTTTTACCTTGACTCCTAATATACCATATATATGCCTAAACTGAGCTGCTCTCAATTGCTAACACAGTCCTATCAGAATATTAGAGCGTTGAGGGTGGGGTGGATGGTGGCTTCCCCCTCACTTTCCTGCTGCTGCTCACTGCCGCCTCCTCTGGGTATGGGTGCCTGGTCACCCCGGGGCATGTGTCTGGGGCCCTGCAGGGTTGCACCCAGCAGCTGGACTACAGCAGTTTGGACACTGCCATCCACATGAGCTAGAAGGATTTTTAAAAGTATAATTTTATAGTTATAATTATCTTTATAGTGCTTGGTGTGGACAGCCCTTTAAACCCAAGAGCAGGATTAATTTTTTAAGCTAATTAATTGTATCTATTACCCTCCCAGAACAAATTAGTTGAAAACATGGCTTTTTCAACTGTCTAAAAAATTGTCTGGATTTGGTTGAAATGATCCTTTTTCAGGCTGTTGAAACATCTGTTAGCAACTTTTGCTACACCAGTATCACTGATTCATCTTCTTAAGCCTTTGTGGGTTGTGCTGGAGCCTACTCCAATATCTCTGGGCTAAAGGCAGAGTACATCCTAGATAGATTACTAGTCCATCTCAGTACCGGGTATTCAAGGTGGTTTCCCATCCAAGTACTAACCAAGCCAGATCCTGTTTAGCTCCCAATATCAGATGAAACTAGTGGTGTCTGGGAACACCCAGAACCCAAGGTTTAATCATCAATAAAGAGTCACCACACAAAGAGAAATTTGCAAAACACATTTGTATTCAAACAGTGCTTAATACCTGTACAGTACAATAGCACGAGCACTGGTTTCAAATGGTTTCAAATATTATTTAACAACCACTATGCCAAATGTTGAACTTAAAAAAGCTATTAAAATCTGCATTTCATAAAGCACTGCTTGCAGAGTCCCAGTGGTTGTAAAGGTGTAGTTGACTTTTGAAAGAAGACCCCCACCACCATCACCAGTGTCAAAAACTATTTTGAATATAAAATTGGGCTGAATCCTGTGGACTAAACAGCCCAATTATTGGACTGCTTTTTTTTTTATTATGGTTTAGCACAGCCCAATTTGTAAGGACTGTTTTTGTGCTAAATTAAGTCTTGGACCAACGGATCTGATTTAATGTCTAAATTACAGCTTGTGCTGGGGGGTAAGTGTTTGAATTTTGTTTTATTTTGTGAAGCACTGTGTGACTTTTATTCTGGAAACATGTTATAGAAAAAAACTTTCTTTCTCTACACTCACAATAAAACAAAAATATGTATTTTTAATTTTGTGTCGAATCCTTTAGCCTCTGTTATAATTCTGTAATCTTAGCAAGTTACATTTCACCTCACACATATGACACGTCTACGATACTATGAGACCTTTCCATGACCTTTGCTCTGTGTACAACCGCAGACCAGCACAGTAACCTGAGACTGACCTCTGACCCCTGACCCTGCTCTCATGTGCGTTATTGCTGCACAACATGTGTACACATCATACTTAGATGTGTATTGAATTCTGGGGGCTGCATCAGTGATATAAGACTCTACTAAACTCCACTGATCCGGCCACAAGTCCCATCGCCAACGCGGCCTGTTTCTTACACAACATCTGCACCGCATAAACACCCAAACGTGTGGGTGTGGGCCTTTTGATTTTGTGAATGTGTACACACAGGTCTCACCATGGATTAGGCTCCATATATCATCTTGGGGGGGAAAAGTCCCTGTATATACTGAAAACCCGTATTAGTGTGTGTGCATGCGTGTGTGTGTGTGTGTGTGTGTGTGTGTGTGTGTGTGTGTGTGTGTTAGCAGTTGCTCACTCATCCTCCTTCAACATTCCTGCTGAGCAACACAGAGGTCACTGCCAGGACAAGCCAGTGTGTGTGAGAGGGTGCATGTGTGTGCGCGTGTTGGGGGGGGGGGGGGCTCCTCTGTCTAGAATGAAGGATGGAGGGAGGGAGGTGAAGGAGAGGTGAGAGGGCAACAGGGAAGAGGTCACCCCTCGGTCAAATACAAACACCTTCCTCCAGCCGTCAACTCTTCCTCGCCCAGCTCATCTCTTCTCTCGCTCTCTCACTCTCTCTCTCTATTTTTGGTTGTGGGACATTTAGAACAGACTTATTTGGCTGATAGGCTCTAATTTTCTTTTGTTTCTCTCTCACTCACTAACACACATGCACACACACACATAAAGCTATGACCCACCATGTCACACTGAGCATTAATGGATAAGAAAAGAGACTGACCTTTGGCTCCTTCCTCCTCCCTTTCCTCCCTCTACTGTATCCTCCCCCCTTCTCCTGCATCTTTCCTTCAACTCTCATCTTCTTCTCCTTCCTTTTTGTTCATTTGAATTTGTTATTGTTTGTTTCATACATGAATCTTTTAATAGACTGGATTTTCAGTGGTTTTCACATTAATAACCACATGCATCTGGATTTTAGAATGCATTTTTACATGTATGTACACTATGTCATATACAGTGTATTTAAGCTACTAGTGCATACCTATGCATACCGGTGCATGCCCATAGAACGCAAGTGTAAGCAATCATTTCTTCATGCCCGTAGAAAGTTACTGTTACCATGACAACAGTAACCATGGTGAAACCTGCCTTTGATCTTTGATGTCACCACTTGTTCAGTGACGACTGCCTTTGATCTTTGATGATGTCATAGCGAGTCCTATGATCGTTTAGCGAGTCCTATGATCTATATGAAGTCATAGACATGTAGTGTATGGTCATGACAGACACACAGACAGACAGACACAGAGATTTCTTGAATTACATATGAGTGATGACATTACAATTATTAGATTTTTGGGGGATGATTATCAAAATCTGGGGATATGCAAAATATTTGTTACTGCAGATTAAATTGTAATGTAATGTCAAATCTAAACAAGTACATTTTTCCAGCTAAAAAGGTGTAAAGTACATTGCAGGCCTTAAACAACTGTAACCTGTCTTTTTGCATCGTACTTCTAAAATTCAATAAAAAGTAAAAAATAAATAAATAAATTAAAAAACACGTAAAACTGTTTAAAATAATTTCATCTAATAATCTAACCCAAAATTGTTCCAAGCATGTTTATATTATTATACTATCTTGAATATTTTTAGTTTATTTCAGTCCACAACCTTTAGCTATATGGGGCTGTGAAAAAGTATTTGCCCCCTTCCTAGTTTCTTATATTTTTGCATATTTGTTACACTAAATGTTTCAGATCATCAAACAAATTTCAATATTAGACAAAGATAACCTGAGTAAATACAAAGCACAGTTTTTAGATGATGATTTCATTTATTAAAGGGATAAAAGCTATCCAAATCTACCTGGCCCTATGTGAAAAAGTAATTGCCCCCTAAACCTAATAACTGGTTGTGCCACCATTGGTGCCAACAACTGGCAATGAGTCTTTTACATTGCTGTTGAGGAATTTTGACCCGCTCTTCTGTGCAGAATTGTTTAAATTCAGTCACAATGGAGGGCTTCATGAACTGATGGCTGGACATTCTCCTTCAGGATTTTGTGATAGAGAGCAGAATTCATGGTTCTGTCAATTAGGGCAAGTTGTCCAGGTCCTGATACAGCCCCAGACCATGACACTACCACCGCCATGTTTGACTGTTGATACAATAATCTTTTTATGAAATTCTGTGTTAGTTTTATGCCAGATAAAACAAGACACATCTTCCAAAAAGTTCAACTTTTGTCTTGTCAGTCCCCAGAATATTTCCCCAAAAGTCTTGAGGATCATCTAGATGTTTTCTGGCAAATGTGAGACAAGTCTTTGTATTCTTTTTGTCCAGCAGTGGTTTTTGTTTTGGAACTCTTCCATGGATGCCATTTTTGCCCAGTCACTTTCTTATTGTTCCATCATGGACCAGTGTCCAAACTGAGGCAAGTGAGGCCTGCAGTTCTTGTTTCTCATCTGTTCTTGAATTTCTTTTGATCACAGTGGAATGTGTTGCTTTTTGAGATCTTTTAGCCTACTTCAGGTTGTCAGACAGGTTCGATGGAAATGATTTCTTGATTCATCAGGTCTGGTAGTAATCAGGCTTGGGTGTAGCTACTGAAACTGAACTCAGCTTTCCAAAAAATGTGGTTAATCACAGTTAATTTATGATGTAACAAGAGGGGTAATTACTTTTTCACATAGGGCCAGGTAGGTTTGGATAGTTTTTTTTTTCCTTTAAGAAATGAAATCATCATTTGAAAACTGCATTTTGTTTTTATTCAGGTTATCTTTGTCTGATATTAAAATTTGTTTCATGATCTGAAACACTGAAGTGTGACAAATATGTAAAAATATAAGAAATCAGGAAGGGGCAAATACTTTTTCACAGCACTGTAAATGGCTTAATTTTTTTAATGATTTTCAAAATCTGAATAAATGAACTGAAATAATTTTACTTTAATATTCCTCATATTAAATGGAAGCAAAACTGTCATTAATAAAGGCTAAATTAATCTTTCAAAAGGTGACTTTTGTGGTCATTCATTTTATTAATATTTATAGTTCTTTATTATATTTAGTAAAATTATGTAATCAGTTAATATAATTTGGTTTTTATTTTTTATTTTATTTTATTTTGGTTACAGTGGGATTGATTGAATTCTGGATTAAATTATAAAATCTATAAATATGATCCTGGTAATTTATATCCACTGATTAAGTCCAAATTTTAATCATATAAGTAAGCAGAGATATTTTAAACCAAAAATAAATATCCACCACAATGGATTTAAGAGGGTATTTTAATGTAGAATCACACTTGAAATAAAAAAAAAAAATAGCTGTGCACTTAAAATACAGAAAAGGTAAACTGAAGACACTTTTAATATTCTGTTGAGTAATGAAGTAAAATAATTAGAACTGATGTGCTTTTGTCAATACAAATTGAAATTATCACCTTTAAAAAATTGCATGCATGCTTGAAAAAGTAAGTCTTCCTATTTTTTTTTTAAATTATTCCTGCATGCTGTACGGTAGAACTAACACGGGGACTCACATGCACACACACCTGCATCCTCTTGTACTTCAAAGCCCAACAGCTTTCAGCGCCTTTATGCATTGCACCACCTGCTGGTTGAAAACGGTAAAAGTTCTATCCCAGACGACCAGCCTTCAGTCAGTCAGCTGACTGCATGACCCCAGACACTTCAGCAGTAAAACATCTACAAGGACGAAAGGTCAAAGGTGAGAGATGAAGTGGTCAGACAAGGAGGGGTCCCTGGCATGGATTATAGCTCGTCTTCCTCTGTTCTTCTTCTTAGTCACTAACTAAAGGAACTTTAAAGCAATGACTGGCACTCAGGGAAATATGTAAATGAGCCAAACAATTTTCTTTGGTATTTATTTACATACCGACATACATCATCTTCAGTCTTCTTACGTCTTAGAGCTATAACTGATTTTAATTTTGATTCTGATTATATTATTCTTAACTGCAATTTATTTGCCTACTTATTTTTTGTCATGTCAAAGCAAATATGTGTTTGTTTATTTTTTAATTTTAATTATTACTGGAAATTTAAAAAATGATTAAGGCAGCTTTATATCATTTTGTTTCTATTTTTATGAGCACACAATTTCCATCCATCCATTCATCTTTTACCGGTTTTCTGGAGGTCCAGGCTGTGGTTGCAGCAGCTCAAGCAGAGAAACCCAGACTTCCCTCTCCCCAGACACCTCCCCCAGCTCTTCAGAGGGGACACCAAGATGTTCCCAGACCAGCTGGGAGACATAGTCTTTCTAGCATGTCCTGGGTTTGCAACAAGGTCTCCTCCCAGTGGGACACTGAAACAACTCAAGTGGGACACGTCCAGGAGGCATCCTGATCAGATGCCTAAACCACCCCAACTGGCTCCTTCTGATGTGGAGGAGCAGCAGCTCTACTCTGAGTCTCTCCTGGATGACTGAGCTCCTCACCCTATCTCAAAGGGTGAGTCCAGTAATCCTGCGGAGAAAGCTTATTTCAGTTGTTTGTATCCACAGTCTCATTCTTTTGGTCATTACCCAAAGTTCGGTAAATCGACAGCTTTGCTTTAAAGCTTGGCTCCCTCTTTACCACAACAGACCAGTACAACATTTGCATCACTTCAGATACTGCTCCAATTTGACTGTCAATCGTTTGCTCCATTTTCCCTTCACTCATGAATAAGACCCTGAGATACTTGGGGCAGGACCTTGTCCCCAACCCATAGAGGACAACATAATCTTTTCCAACTGAGCACCATGGACTTGGACTTAGAGGTATTGATTGTCACCCCGGCTGCTTCACAGTAGCTCAACAGCAGGGGTGAGATCCTGTGGTCCCCAAACATGACACCCTCCATTCCTTGGCTGCACCAAGAATCCTGTGACAGTACACAATTTTATTATTATTATTATTATTGTATAATTCAAGAAATATCTGCGTGTCTGTCACTACCATAGGACTTGCTAAAAGATCATAGGATCGCCTATGATGTGCCTATGATGTCTAGATGATGTCTAGATGACGTCATATAGACATCATAGTATAGAGTGATTCAAGAAAATCTGTGTGTGTGTCTGTGTGATCAAAGGCAGGCATCACTCACGATCATAGGACTCACTACGACATCATCAAAGATCATAGGACTCACTACGACATCATCAAAGATCAAAGGCAGACATCACTGAACGAGTGCTGATGTTGCTTGCTTACAATAATAAAAAAAGGACAAATTCCAGTTTTATATGATAATATGATAATGTATTGAATATTAATAATTATTTTAATTTAAAAATATGCTTCAAATATGAAATGCATTTTAATCATAAACAACCCATCCAAAAGTCATGATTCATAATGTAATAGAAAAATCATATTTAAACAGTTTACCTTTTTGTTCTTATTAAAGACAAAAATAGAAGGATGTTTTTACCTTCATTACATATATAACCTATATACACTACCGTTCAAAAGGTTGGGGTCACCCAGACAATTATTTTGTGTTTTCCAAGAAAAGTCACTTATTTACCACCATGAGTTGTAAAATGAATAGAAAATATAGTCAAGACATTGACAAGGTTAGAAATTTGAAATAATAATTTTTTCCTTCAAACTTTGCTTTCATCAAAGAATCCTCCATTTGCAGCAATTACAGCATTGCAGACCTAACATGATTGCACAAGGGTTTTCTAATCATCCATCAGCCTTCTGACCCAATGAGCAAACACATTGTACCATTAGAACACTGGAGTGATAGTTGCTGGAAATGGGCCTCTATACACCTATGTAGATATTACACCAAAAACCAGACATTTGCAGCTAGAATAGTCATTTACCACATTAGCAATGTATAGAGTGTATTTCTGATTAGTTTAAAGTTTTCTTCATTGAAAAAAAGTGCTTTTCTTTCAAAAATAAGGAAATTTCTAAGTGACCCCAAACTTTTGAACGGTAGTGTATAACCTAAGCAGGGCTGCTGGCAGAGATAGCAAAAAAACGTGACGGCCTAATAGTATTGAATGCAAAAGACGCAATAGACTCACACAAATGGTCCCCTCCAGTATACAACTAGGACAATATCAGTCACTACGGAGGGTGACAATATGTATGGGTACATATTCATACTATGCAGGATAACTAAGTAGACGGTTATGCTGTTTATTCCATCTAGCTACAATGCTTCGCACTGTGTATACATATTTATATATTTTTGAGTACATATGTATATTCACTGCTCTTATTTTTATTTTTCTTATCTTCTTAATTATTGCTCTGAGTGTTGCTATCCCTGTGCTGTTGCAATCCTGGAATTTCCCCATTGTGGGACTAATAAAGGCTAATCTTATCTTACATGTTTCGACTGTTCACTGCAGCCTTCATCACTTAGAGGTAAGTGACTAAGGCTGCAGTAAATAATTAAAAGAAGACAAAATGAACCTACTTGAGCCATATTTAAACAGATTTACTATTGCAGTAATTTATTATTTCTTTATATACATGCCTGTGTCGGTGTGCGTGCATCCATGGGCACGTGTATGAATCTAAGCATATAGTGTGTGTGTAAACAGTATATATATATATATATATATATATATATATATATATATATATATATATATATATATATATATATATATATATATATATATATATACATTGGGGTAAAAAAGTATTTAGTCAGCCACCAATTGTGCAAGTTCTCCCACTTAAAAGATGAGAGAGGTCTGCAGTTTTCATCATAGGTATACCTCAACTATGAGAGACAAAATAAGAAAAAAAAATCCAGAAAATCACATTGAAGGATTTTTAATGAATTAATTGGTAAATTCCTCGGTAAAATAAGTTTTTGGTCAATAGCAAAAGTTCATCTCAATACTTTGTTATATACCCTTTGTTGGCAATGATAGAGGTCAAACGTTTTCTGTAAGTTTTCACAAGGTTTTCACACACTGTTGCTGGTATTTTGGCCCATTCCTCCATGCAGATCTCCTCTAGAGCAGTGATGTTTTGGGGCTGTCGCTGGGCAACACAGACTTTCAACTCCCTCCAAAGATTTTCTATGGGGTTGAGATCTGGAGACTCGCTAGGCCACTCCAGGACCTTGAAATGCTTCTTACGAAGCCACTCCTTCGTTGCCCGGGCGGTGTGTTTGGGATCATTGTCATGCTGAAAGACCCAGCCATGTTTCATCTTCAATGGCCTTGCTGGTGGAAAGAGGTTTTCACTCAAAATCTCACGATACATGGCCCCATTCAATCTTTCCTTTACATGGATCAGTCGTCCTGGTCCCTTTGCAGAAAAACAGCCCCAAAGTATGATGTTTCCACTCCCATGCTTCACAGTAGGTATGGTGTTCTTTCTCCTCCAAACACGACAAGTTGAGTTTTTACCAAAAAGTTCTATTTTGGTTTCATCTGACCATATGACATTCTCCCAATCCTCTTCTGGATCATCCAAATGCTCTCTAGCAAACTTCAGACGGGCCTGGACATGTACTGGCCTAAGCAGGGGGACACGTCTGGCACTGCAGGATTTGAGTCCCTGGTGGCGTAGTGTGTTTCTGATGTAGCCTTTGTTACTTTGGTCCCAGCTCTCTGCAGGTCATTCACTAGGTCCCCCCATGTGGTTCTGGGATTTTTGCTCACCGTTCTCATGATAATTTTGACCCCACGGGGTGAGATCTTGCGTGGACCCCAGATTGAGGGAGACTATAAGTGGTCTTGTATGTCTTCCATTTTCTAATAATTGCTCCCACAGTTGATTTCTTCACACCAAGCTGCTTACCTATTGCAGATTCAGTCTTCCCAGCCTGGTGCAGGTCTACAATTTTGTTTCTGGTGTCCTTTGACAGCTCTTTGGTCTTGGCCATAGTGGAGTTTGGAGTCTGACTGTTTGAGGCTGTGGACAGGTATCTTTTATACTGATAACGAGTTCAAACAGGTGCCATTAATACAGGTAACGAGTGGAGGACAGAGGAGCCTCTTAAAGAAGAAGTTACAGGTCTGTGAGAGCCAGAAATCTTGCTTGTTTGTAGGTGACCAAATACTTATTTTACTGAGGAATTTACCAATTAATTCATTAATTCATTAAATGTGATTTTCTGGATTTTTTTTTTTCATTTTGTCTCTCATAGTTGAGGTATACCTATGATGAAAATTGGAGACCTCTCTCATCTTTTAAGTGGGAGAACTTGCACAGTTGGTGGCAGACTAAATACTTTTTTACCCCACTGTATATATATATATATATATATATATATATATATATATATATATATATATATATATATATATACATTACCATTCAAAAGTTTGGGGCACTGTTTTTTTTCAATGAAGATAACTTTAAACTAATCAGAAATACACTCTATACATTGCTAATGTGGTAAATGACTATTCTAGCTGCAAATGTCTGGTTTTTGATGCAATACATAGGTGTATAGAGGCCCATTTCCAGCAACTATCACTCCAGTGTTCTAATGGTACAATGTGTTTGCACATTGCGTCAGAATTCTCCAGATTACCTCAAAAAATTAACAGCTAGAATGCCAAAGGTCAGCAATGCTGTAATTGCTGCAAATGGAGGATTCTTTGACGAAAGCAAAGTTTGAAGGAAAAAAAATATTATTTCAAATACAAATCATTATTTCTAACCTTGTCAATGTCTTGACTATATTTTCTATTCATTTTACAACTCATGGTGGTAAATAAAAGTGTGACTTTTCATGGAAAACACAAAATTTTCTGGGTGACCCCAAACTTTGGAACGGTAGTGTATATATATATATATATATATATATATATATATATATATATATATATATATATATATATATATATATATATATATATATACATATATACAGTTGTGTTCAAAATAATAGCAGTGTGTTGAAAAATGTGAATAAACGTCAAAATTCTTCAAATAAATTGTATTTTAATGAACACAAATGCATTGGGGACACTGCACATTCTATTTCAAAGCAAGAAAATTGGAAAAAGTAATTGAATTTGATAATATTTTACAGAAAGTCAAGAAATATAATGTTCAAAAAAATAGCAGTGTTGACATCTGTCTTTAGTGTGTTTGGGGTCATTGTCTTGTTGAAACACCCATTTCAAAGGCATTTCCTCTTCAGCATACAGCAACATGACTTCTTCCAGTATTCTGATGTACTCAAACTGATCCATGATCCCTGGTATGCGATAAATAGGACCAACACCATAGTACGAGAAACATCCCCATATCATGATGCTTGCACCACCATGCTTCACCGTCTTCACTGTGTGCTGTGGCTTGAATTCAGTGTTTGCAGGACGTCTGACAAACTGTCTGTGGCCCTTAGACCCAAAAAGAACAATCTTACTCTCATCAGTCCACAAAATATTACGCCATTTCTTTGTAGGCCAGTCAATGCAAATTGTAACGGCTTCAGCACATGTCTTTTTTTTAACGATGGGACTTTGCAGGGGCTTCTTGCTGGTAGCTTGGCTTCACATAGACGTTGTCTGATTGTTACAGTACTCACAGGCAACCTTAGATCTTCTTTGATCCTCCTGGAGCTGATCATTGGCTGAGCCTTTGCCAGTTTGGTTATTCTCCGATCCATTCAAATAGTCGTTTTTCTTTTTCTTCCTCGCCTTTCTGGTTTTGGCTGACATTTTAAAGCGTTTGATATCATTTTAGCTGAACAGCCTATCATTTTCTGCACTTCTTTATAGGTTTTCCACTCTTTTATTAATTTCTTAATCAAAGAACGCTCTTCTTCTGAACAATGTCTTGAACGACCCATTTTACTCTGTTTTTCAAGGACAAATGCACAACCAGCATGTGCAGCGTCAGTTGCCTTGATCCTTAAATAAGGGCCACCTGTTTAACACCTATTTTTTTTCACAGAATCAATGACCTCACTAAGTGAACTCAGCACTGCTATTTTTTTGAACACGCCCCTTTCAGTTAATGATTCAGTTTCACAGAATCAGCAGCATGCACGTCATGCCTGTTGGGTCTGTTGGTTTTCTATACCTTTACTAAACCTTCTAGAAACTTACTTGCAGTGTAGAAGTTGAAATTCTAACAAAAACAGTGATTTATCTTGCTAGAGATGTGGGACTGCTATTATTTTGAACACAACTGTATATGCACACCCTGTTATAACTGGAGATGTAACTGAGTTCAGAATTAACCAATCACATTCAAACTCATGTTAAATAGGAGTCAGCACACACCTGCCACCGTTTAAAGTGCCTTTGATTAACCCCAAATAAAGTTCAGCTGTTCTAGCAGGCTTTTCCTGACACTTCTGTAGTCACATCTTACAGTACTAGCCATGGTCCACAGAGAGCTTCCAAAGCATCAGCAGGATCTCATTGTTCAAAGGTATCAGTCAGGAGAAGGGTACAAAAGAATTTCCAAGGCATTAAATATACCATGGAACACAGTGAAGACAGTCATCATTAAGTGGAGAAAATATGGCACAACAGTGGCGTTACCAAGAACTGGATGTCCCTCCAAAATTGATGAAAAAACGAGAAGAAAACTGGTCAGGGAGGCTGCCAAGAGGCCACCAGCACCACTGAAGGAGCTGCAGGAATTTTTGGCAAGTACTGGCTGTTTAGTACATGTGACAAAAATCTCCTATCTAGGGTGGCAAGGACGGAAGCCTTATCTAACAAAGAAAAACATCCAAGCCTGGCTACATTTTGCAAAAAACACATTTGAAATCTCCCAAATGCATGTGGGAAAATGTGTTATGGTCTGATGAAACCAAGGTTGAACTTTTTGGTCAAAATTCCAAAAGGTATATTTGGTGCAAACACAACACTGTTCAACACCAAAAGAATACCATACCTACAGTGAAGCATGGTGGTGGCAGCATCATGCTTTGGGGCTGTTTTTCTTCAGCTAGAATTGGGGCCTTAGTCAAGGTGGGGGGAATTATGAACAGTTCCAAATATCAGTCAGTGTTGGCACAAAACATTCAGGCTTCTGCTAGAAAGCTGAAGCTGAAGCTGAAGATGAAGATGAAGAGGAGCTTCATCTTTCAGCACAACAATGACCCAAAGCACACATCCAAATCAACAAAAGAATGGCTTCACCAGAACAAGATTAAGATTTTGGAATGGCCCAGCTAGAGTCCAGACCTGAATCCGATTGAACATCTGTGGAGTGAAGTGAAAAGGGCTGTGCACAGGAGATGCCCTCACAGTCTGACAGATTTGGAGTGTTTTAGCAAAGAAGAGTGGGCAAATATTGTCACATCAAGATGTGCCACGCTAATAGACTCCTACCCAAAAAGACTGAGTGCTGTAATAAAAGCCAAAGGTGCTGCAACGAAGTATTAGTTTAAAGTAGAACTGAACTGAACGGCATTGAACGGCACTGGGTGATAGTACATACAATTATAAAGATAATTTATCATTGGCACCCCCTCCATAAATCCCGGAATCTTGGAGAAAATCGCGATTTAGAATTTCCCGCCCTGAAAAATCAGACAAATCCGCCGAAGCGCAGCCGGAGTTCCGCGTGACGTCACGAGTGTGACCCAGTCCTCATGTTTACCATTGCGAGCACGTCGACACTGGTTGTTTTTGGTGCATTTTGTCGTGATAGTCGACTACAAAACACTTCCAACACCTGGGAAGATCTGTTCAGTGGCCAAGGAAAGCTGTCATGGCGACGAAAGAAAAGAAAGGGGGAGGAAAAGCGACCGGGAAGCGATGCGTTTCTAGATATACAGTGATCCATCACTTATCGCGTTTAATGGGGACCAGAACCGACCGCGAAAAGTGAAAAAACCGCGAAGTAGCGTCACCCCCCCCCCCAAGGGCGTCACAAGCACTATTTTGCACAAAAAGGCACAAGAAAACAGTGAAAAGTGCCACTAAGCAACACGAGCGATAAAGAAGGCGCTCTGCAGGGAGAGAAGCTGGGTAAAATGTCTCGGCCAATCAGCTTGCGAGGTGAAACGTCTCGGCCAATCAGCTTGCGAGATTCCCGAGCGGTGAAGAGGTGGGCGGAGAGGAGTGGAGCGGTGGTCAGAGAGGTAGATTTTGAGCTGTGCGGGCTCTCCGTGTTGATACCTGATGTTCTAATGAGAAGGCAGGGAGACTACATTAGAACATCAGGTATCAACACGGAGTGCCCGCTCTCCCCGGCTCCCAGCCCGCTCGGGAATCTCGCAAGCTGATTGGCCGAGATGTTTTACCTCGCAAGCTGATTGGCCGAGACGTTTTATCTCGCAAGCTGATTGGCGGAGACGTTTTACCCAGCTTTGCTCCCTGCCGAGCGCTTATACCCAGCGAAGGAAGACCACATTACTAACTAACTAACTAACTAACCTGCACTTATATAGCACTTTTCTAGTCACAAAGACCACTCAAAGTGCTTTCACTAATGCTAACCCTCTATTCTAAGGGCCTATAGGAAACAGATATCTAGGGACAATTTAGAACAACCAATTAACCTAACATGCATGTCTTTGGATTGTGGGAGGAAACCGGAGCCCCCGGAGTAAACCCACACAGCACAGGGAGAACATGCAAACTCCATACAGAAAGGTTCCAACCCCTGCCAGCCCGGGGATTCGAACCAGGAACCTTCTAGCTGTAAGGCAACAGTGCTAACCACTGTGGATAACTGTAATAAATTGGAAAAATGCTGATGTTTTTTTCCCCTTTCTTTTTTATTGTTAATTTTCCTTATCCTGACACCCCAAACATGCCAAAGTAAAGACTCACCATTCTGTATTCAATAAGCGACTCTCCTCCCCATCACTGCTGCGGTCTGAGTCAGTGCTGGAATCCCCCGAAAATTCTGGCTCTAATCTGTACGGTTCGATGCCTCCCTCGCTCTCTTCCTGTTCACTTGACACTCCTGCATCCTCCTCTGTCTTGTCACCGATCCTGAATGCCTCTTCACTCTGAAAACTCTGGTGTTCTTGACTGCTGGAACTGCTATCATCTGCCATTGTTGTTTTGATAAGGGTCACACTCGTGACGTCACGCAGCGTCGTCTGCACTACTTCCGGTTTGTTTGGCACTGCCAGCCAGAGGCAAAAGTTTATCGGCTTATAGCTTGGCCATCGCACGGCCTAAAAATTTCTTTTATGTGTTGAAAAATACAATAGGTAATAAGGAATTAATCTGCTATTCTACTTTTTTGGCAAAAAGGTGAGTTCAGTTCACCTTTAAGGGTGTGCATATTTATGCAACCAGGTTATTGTAAGTTTTTTATTTTTTATTTTTCCCCTTAAAAGACCAGTTTGTTTTTCAATTGGGTTGTACAGGTTATAGGTGACATTAATAGTGGAAAAAGTTTTGAAATGATTTATCCTGGTCTCATTTTTTTACATCACAAAAACCTGGCATTTGAACAGGGGTGTGTAGACTTTTTATATCCACTCTGTGTGTGTGTGTGTGTGTGTGTGTGTGTGTGTGTGTAAAGAGAGAGAGAGAGATCTCCCTGCTTTTTTGAGAACCAACATTGATCTTTCATTTTATTTCACACAGTTGGACCTGTATTAGAAACACATGAGAACATCTACATCAAAGCTTTATTTATACATTTAAATTTTTCTTTTTTTTCCGACCAAAATAATAAGAATTATACTACTGTTGTGCGTGTTTGTGTGTGCGCTCGGAGTGAGTGTATAAGAATAGGAGCAGACAGAATGCAGATCTGTGATACGTTGAATTATTATATTTATTGTTACTATTATACTAAATATTGTATGACGTATCCATGGCCAAAATTGCCTAAAGGTCAACATTTCTGCTGATGGTAACACCATTATGTTGTTCAACTGTAAATCTGTCAACAAGAAAACTGAAAGCTTGAGCAATGTTTTGACTATTTGATCCATGTTTTAGATCATACAAGTGTCTGAAGTCAGCTCACCCTCCACACTGGTTCTGATGGCCGGTATAGGGTTAGGGAGCGTTCTTTGAAGAATGAATGGTACAGGAAACAATTCACCTGTGAGATTACATATCCCATCTCGTCTGGGGATGGAAGTTTCTCCAACTACCAAGACTAGTTAGTATGTTTTGACCAGCAGCTGAGAAGTGGCTCGTATTTATGTACTTTTATAGACGTACTTCCTCACAAAGTGGAGGTCAAAGATCAACGATGCAGTTGAGAACCGTGCTAGCCAGTCCCACTTTCGGTTCCTTCTCAGCGCCCTTCTTCCCTCCACATTTAGATGGAGCCTGTCTGCTGTGCTCTTTCATTAGGTGCTCATCAATATTGCAGGAACCTTCTACACATTCATCACAGCATGAGACCTCGTTAAGTAGGAAACTCCTCCTTCTTATCGCCGTCTCTCTCTCTCATTAAACTTTTCTCTCTTACTGCATCTCTCCATTACTTCAGCTCCTGTCTTACAGTTTGGAGTTGTGCCACCGCGGTAAAACAAAAGTTTGGTAGTAGCATGCTGTTATGAGTGCTCCAGCATGATTTATAGTTTCTCAGGTATTTAGCGGACTGAGGAGTGGAGGGGATTTGTGATTGGGTGATACTTTGGAACTAATTTCACACACAATGGCAGAGCCAAAGAGACACAACACCAGCACATGTGCACCTGCTTTGCATGCAAGCAAGGTAGTTTGGTGGGGAGTGTGGGGTGCAGCGTAAACCTCAGGAGACACACTCCATTTGCTTTCTCCCACTAATTCACACTTTTGGTATTGAGCTGAGAGCAGGGACACCTGCTGTCTCATTGTGGAAATGCAGCCTGTCTCTGTCTGAAATGGTAGAAAAATACTGAGAAATACATACAAAAATGTGTTTCACTTTGTAAAAATATATACACTTAGCTTAAGCATGAAGAAAATCATGAGCCACAATTGCGATGGTGGGAAAATACACCAAGTGCATTTGTAACGCAGATTTTAAAAATAATGGGGTTTTGCAGCTATATTAAGAAATGTGCTCAGTTTGATCTTTGTAAATTATAGACCACTCAACTCTCCTTCAAAGGTTTCAGGGTGCTGCTCTTCACAGAAACAAATTAATGTAGCATTGTTTTAAAGCAACAAATGACCAAAAATTATTTTCAACCCATTTATCATTTAAAAAAAAAAGATTTATTCTTGTAACTTATAGATCTGTTGATCCAAATAATCTGTTTGTGTGGAGAAAAATGATGTTTTTATATGTCAAGCCAGCATACCTGTTTATGGAAATTTGATAACTGAATAGGAAGATTGTTTATGTCATAAATGCATTTTAACAAAAAAAAAAAAATCACCAGTTTTTATTAAAAATAAAATGTGGGCTCAAATATCAGATGCATGAAAAAACATATTAAAACCACCATGGTTACATGTAGCACATAAAATATTTCTAGACTGTTATTTTTATCTCACATATATTCAAATGAAAAAACTAAGTCTGGAGTATCTAATACCTGTGCTGGATAGAAAAGGGACAACCCTTTAGTTTTAGACAAAAGTTTTCTATCTTTGGAGAATAAATCCATCCTGACTCACATATTACATTTATTTCTATGGAATAAGGTGTTTTTTTTTCCATCGTCATTTAAGTGTCAAATGGAGGAACAATGAACAGTGGAAAAATGAAGAACATCAGAAAAAAGAAAACCAAGTTGAGTTTTAACAGATCAGCATATGAGGGATAATAGGCTTATGACAAATCAGAAATATTATAGAACAGTTCACAGACACCAATCCAGTCTTTTCTCAGCTGCTTTTCTGTTGGTGTCAGTTGTGGAACAGGACATGTACATACTATATTGGAGCTCATTATTAAAAATCAAGATAATTTGGGAGGACTACAGGAACTTTGCTTTGATATTTTCCAACAACACACAAAAATGTAACACATTTGCTGAGAAAGTAAATGTTCATGTTTAGAAACAGTTTAGAAACAAGACCAGATAGATAGATAGATAGATAGATAGATAGATAGATAGATAGATAGATAGATAGATAGATAGATAGATAGATAGATACTTTATTTTGAACAAAAAAGCAAAAAAAAAAACCCAAACAAATGACAAGTGCAATAAAAGTGAAATGCTTGAAAGGGAGAAGGAAGAAGTGAACACTTATTTACTCCAACTCCTCTTCTCCCTAAATACAACCCATGTGAAATATATACATATTACCTCAATTAAGACCCCAAGTAGACAATTAACTATATTTTTTACATATCAACTCACACCATCACGGATTACATCAACTTCTGTGTGGACAACACCATACCCACCAAGACCATATGGTGTTGCTCAAACAACAAACCCTGGATCAACCCCGAGTTAAAATCCCTACTGAAAGAAAAGAAAAAGATCTTCAGGTAGGGAAACAGGGAGAAGCTGAAGTCCGTACAGAGGGAGCTAAGGAGGAAGATCAGAGAAGGCAAGGACAGCTTTAGGAAGAAGACAGAGGACAAGTTGCAACAGAGCGACATTGGCAGGGTCTGGAGAAACCTCAAAACCATCTCTGGGCTCCAGAATACCTCCTCCCAGGCCACGGGGAGCAGGGAGTGGGTGAACAAGCTAAACCTGTTTTTTAACAGGTTTGACCAACTGCCCTCCCCTCTGACTGCACACCAACCACTGCTGCCTCTACTGTCATCGAGACCTGCTGTCCACCCTCCCCCCCCCCACTAACACCCCCCCCCCACTCCCAGCACACAGCTCCCCAGCCCCAACCTGACCCTCACTAACACCCAGGTGAGGGCGGAGCTGAGGAAGATCAAGGCAAGGAAGGCCTCGGGTCCGGACTGCATCAGCGCGAAGCTCCTCAAGTCCTGCACAGACCAGCTGTGTGGGATTGTGGAGCACATCTTCAACCTGAGCCTGAAGCTGGGGAGGGTACCACAGCTGCGGAAAACATCTTGTGTGGTACCCGTACCAAAGACTTCCCACCCCAGAGACTTGAACAGCTGCAGACCAGTGGCCCTCTCTTCTCACATGATGAAGACCCTGGAGAGACTGCTTCTTGTTCTCCTCTGCCCCCTGGTGGGACCAGCGATGGATCCAGTCCAGTTCGCCTACCAGCATGGCATCGGGGTGGAGGATGCAGTGATCTTCCTCCTACACTGTTCCCTGTCCCACCTGGAGAAGCCTGGGAACACGTGAGGATCATGTTCTTTGACTTCTCCAGTGCTTTCAACACCAACCGATGATCCTGAAGGACAAGCTGCTGTGCGCAGGGGTGGACCAGCACCTGTCATCATGGATCCTGGACTACCTCACAAACCAGCTACAGTTTGTGAGAACCCAGGATTGTGTGTCCGACATGATCATCTGCAGTACGGGGGCCCCCCAGGGAACATTTCTGGCTTCCTTCCTGTTCACCCTTTATAGTGGGGACTTCTCACACAACACAACACACTGCTATCTACAGAAGTTCTCTGACGACTCTGCGATCGTCGGCCTCATCTCTGACGGAGATGAAGCTGAGTTCAGAGGACTTATCCAGGACTTCGTGGACTGGTGCCATCGGAACTGCCTCCAGATCAATGCGAGGAAAACTAAGGAACTGGTGGTGGACTGCCACAGGCGAGGACAACCTCTCACAGCATCAGTAAACATCCAGGGAACAGACATTGAGATGGTGACATCCTACAAGTACCTGGATGTTCATTTGAACAATAAACTAGACTGGTCACACAATACCAACGCACTCTATAAGAAGGGACAGTGCAGGCTGTTCCTACTGAGGAGACTCAGGTCTTTTGGTGTACAAGGAGTGCTCCTGAAGACCTTCTATGATTTGGTGGTGGCATCAGCCATCACATTTGGAATGGTCTGCTGGGGCAACGGCATCACAGCAGCCAACAGGAAGAGACTGAACAAGCTGATCAAGAAAGCTAGCTCTGTCCTGGGGAAACGCCTTGACCCAGTGGAAGAGATAGGAGAGAGAAGGATGGTGGCTAAACTGTCATCTCTGCTGGAGTCCGAGTTCCACCCTGTGCAGGACATACTGAATGCACTGAGGAGCTCATTTAGCAGTAGACTACATCATCCTAGGTGCGTGACTGAGAGGTTTCGCAGGTCCTTCCTACCTACGGCTGTCAGACTTTATAACCTAAGCAGGGCTGCTTGCAGAGATCGTAAAAAAACGTTATGACCTAATAGTATTGAATGCAAAAGACACAACAAACTTGCACAATAACGGTCCCCTCCATTATACAACTAGGGTGACAACTAAGCTGATTCAAATACGTAACATGCTGTATGGGTACATATTCATACTATGTGGGGTAACTAAATAGACCGTTATGCTATTTATTCCATGTAGCTACAATGCTCCGCACTGTGTATACTGTATATACTGTATTTATGTGTACATATGTATATTCACTGCTCTTATTATCTTATCTTCTTAATTATTGCTCTGAGTGTTGCTATCCCTGTGCTGCTGCAATCCTGGAATTTCCCCATTGTGGGACTAATAAAGGCTTATCTTATCTTATCTTATCTTATCTTATCTTATATATCCAGATTTTCTGGAACTGGTCAGTTTAGTAAAAGATTGAAAAACTAGGTAGGAAACCTCTTCCCCAAATTCTTGTGAAATCTGACAGTTAAGAAATGAGTGAGAAACTGATTCTGTTTCACTACAGTGGAACATGAAGGAGCGACATTTTCCATATTTGGATAATGAATTTCTGTGACTTTCAACAGCTTTTGTAGCAACATCAGGAAAAAGTATCTTCCACAACATTCTAGAATTAAGGAAACAGCTCTGATCTGCAGTGATTACATCTGGAATAAGGTTTTGAAAATGGAGTTATACTTGACAGCCTGATGGAGAAGGGTTTTTTTTTCTTCTTTTTTTTAATGTTGACAGTTTTTTTAAGCCAATCAGGACAGAGTTCTGACATCATCGGGAAGCTCCAAGCCGCTGCTGCCGGTCTGAGGTAACTGCAAGATCTGACTTAAGCCAACTTGGTCCCATGAAACTTTAAGGTCATGTGACAGCCCTGGCTCAAGTCAGACCAGCATGCACTGCTTTAATACCACAATGCATCGCTTCAAGTCAGATCTGTGCAGAACTGCATGAAGTGGAACGCACCCAGCCTCCGACTTTCACATTCACTGCTAAAGCCCATTTAGAATCCCCACCCTGCCAGCATGTGCATGTGGGCCCCACCACAAGTTAAACTGGGCTGTCTTATGGCTAAACCCACATGGACTTTCCCTGTCATACAGGTGTAATCTGTTGACCTGCCTTAAACCCATCTGGGCCCAGCAGGTTTCAGTAACACTGGTGCCACAGGCAGAATTACAAGAAAAAATTACAGTAATCAGAAAAAAAGTGAAAAGTTAGAAGAAAAAAATGACAAATTTACAAAAAAATTGTAGCAAATTTATGTGAAAAAGTCACAAATTTGGTAGAAAGGTCGCAAATTTATGAGGAAAAAAGGCAAAGATTTTGGAGAAAAAAGTTCACAAGAAAAACATTGTAAAAATTGTAAAATTTCTTGAATAGAGTCAAACACAAGAAAATTTTAGCAAATTTACAAGAAAAAAGTCGCAAATTTACGAAAAAAAAAGTTGCCAATTTATGAAAAAGTTTCACATTTTCAAGAAAAATGTATCAAATTAGGGGAAAAAAGTCACAAATTTACAAGAAACAATTTCTTATGAGAAACTAAGTTGAAAACAGGTAAACATGTGGGCAAACTCAGACAAGGCCAACATGGAAGCCGTGGACAAAGCCACATGAGAGCCATGAGACAGCCCAGACTGAACCTTTGGTCGGGCCCTCTGGACATGCTGGCTGAGAACTCTGCGCCAGTCAATCTAACATGCTTGTTCTGGGCATGTGGGAGGAAACCACAGTCTCGCGGAGAACATGAAAACTCCACACAAAGTTTGCCTGGCCAGGAGTGGCTTCAAACCACCCAAAATTCCCTGAAATTATCTTAATAATTCACTTGCGAACGTCTGCACCCCCTTAGAGGTTCTGACCCCCTACACTGGATACTTTTCGGGGTCTCTTTGTCTTTCAAGTCTCTAAGTATGAAGGCCTCAGAAGTCACTCCTATTTTACAAAATCTCCACAAACCATAATGGAACATTTAGAAGACAGGTGGTCAGCCTTCACTTCAAGGCCTCACGTGGCAATCTCTAATGTTTCTAGGCCTTCAGAGACGCAACCTTGTTAGGTCCTTCGCTGCTGTAGTGACGACGGGAGGGGGAACAATTTGACAGATGAGGAGGATCACTTAGTGCGTCATTTAGATCGATCACGGCACCATCATCTTCGGCGTGGCACGTCAGTGCCGCAATGCAGCAGCAGACATGGAGCAGGGCTGAAGAGGGCCGAGTGGAATTTTGGAGAAATTGAAAAGATCCTTTGAAAGGGTTTGTGCTCGGTTCTAGTCAGTTAGGGCAGCAGGCTGCAGGGCCAAGGTTAGCCTGTCACAGGGTCAAAGGCCACGAGGTAACAGAGCTCAGATGCAGAGAGGTGGCCATATTTCTGTGCATTGTGTCTCAACATAACAGGAATCACATTTGAATTGTTACACTGTAAATAAAAAGGTCTGATTTGACATTTTAATATTTTTATTCAGTTTATTGCTAGTGAAACCTTCTCCCAAAAGGCTGTGCACACATGGATACACAATCTCACACTCCAGCGTGACCTCAGAATCACCCTAAAGTGACAGCGAGACGATGAGAAGAGGTCGAGATGTCAAAGACTGAAAGAAACCAGTGAGGGATGAGAGAATGTTTACATTTATATACTGGTATACTGGTTCTGACTCAGGATCATCGCCTGTTTGTTTTTCTTGCGTCTGCTGTTGCAAAGCCAGCGGAGGTCGCCGAGATTGAGGCGTGTAAAAGGCAGCAGAGAATGAGCAGGCCACTCAGACCCTGTTGTTTACTTCCCGTCTCCTGCAGCAGCCATCTCCATGACGACAGGTAGAGCATGACCGCCGCGTAACCTCGGTGATGGGGAAGTCTGCCCTCCCCTGCGCCCACCAAACGCAGTCAGCTTGCAAGGGTGAATCTGAGGTCAAAAGGTGACCACAGGGTCGGAGCAACTACAAAGGCTGAAAGTTGTGGCTTGTTATTGCTTTTTCTTATTTTGAAAGTGCACCTTTTCATATGTAAGGTGTGGCAAAATAATAATCTATGTCATAACAATAGCCACCCTCAAATATGAGATGAAATATTGTTGCAGTGTCTACATTTTATCATTTTATTGTATTTCCTTGCATTTCTTGTCACCACTGCCCATCCTGCATGGGCATGACTGCCCTTAACTGTCGGCCTGTGGATGCTGGAGCTGATTTGAATTTAGCAGTGAGTCAAAACTAATGTGAACTCTCTGTGTCTGTCTTTTGTTCTCTCCTCATTTAAGTCTCTTGCTCTCTGTGGAATAATCTATCCAAGAGGCCCAACATCTGCTGTTACCACACGCACACACACGCACAAAATCAAGCAGCTTGCACCTTCATGCTCGCAACACACTCAGACACACTTTGCATAAACACACACTCTGAGATATTTACGAGACTTTTTTTTTTTCTCCTTCCCTTTGTCATCTAAACCAAACTGAACTGGAATGTCTCCATCAAAGTTGCTCGCCCTCGCTGCCTCTCCCTCTCCAGGTTTGTTGTCGTGGAAACTCAGTGATTTAATTGTTGTACACAGCGCCATGCAGAGTTTCACCTTGAGGACCCCACACAAGCATGCACGCACGAACGCACGCACGACCCAGACAGCTGCAAGGCGGCCGTGCGCTCTACAGTACTGGAGTTGAATGTGTGAATGGAGGGCTGTAAATCCACCACGGAGAGATTTACAGTGCGCACACACACACACACACTCACAATCCAAAAGGGGCATTTACAGAGGCGAAAAATCTAGAACCATCTGACGGGAGCTTTTAAAGAAACAGCTCGGTATTTAATATTTTTGGAAATACACTCATTTATTTTGTCTCTAGGAGTTACGATGCTTGTACACCAAACATGAAGCAAATTTTTCACAGGACGCAAATACATGTACAGCTAATGTAAACGTGGAAAACACACAAATTTGTGCTTTCGCATAGTGCCGACTACAAATCAGCCTTGACATTCTGCCGCCACCGGAGTTAACGTATCAACAGTGTAGCTAGTTTGAAAATGAGATGGAGGGTGCTTTCACACCTACAGGCTTTAGCTTGTGTCAATCGAATTCGAGTTCCTTTTCTCTGTTAGTGCGGTTTGTTTAGTCTGGTGAGAACACAGTAATAGCAGTCAGGTTTGCACCAAAACAGGTTCAGGTTCAGGTTCAGGTTACTTTATTTGTACCCGTAGGTAGATTTGTTTCGCAGTTGGTGACATCCATATTTACAAGCCACTAATTACATTCAACATAGACACAAACACAGGCACACATCTTACAAAATAGGTAAATATAAAATATGTACAATATAATTTTTATAGCTTGTTCAACTCTTTGACAGCAGCAGGGACAAAGCTGTTTTTGTAGCGCTGGGTTCTACTTTTTGGGACAGCAAACCTCCGTCTGGAGGGAAGAAGCTGAAAGTTGCAGTGCAAAGGGTGGGAGTCATCATTTAAAATCGAGTCGGCCATCCTCTGTACTTGTCTGGTGTACAGGGATGTCAGGCTCAGCTGTGACTCACCAAGCAAACGACTGGACCATCTGACTACCTGATCCAAGGATTTCCTCTGTTTCAGTTTTATCTGACCAAACCATGACATTAAAGAAAAGGATAAAACAGATTCAATAAAAGCCCGATAAAACATAGTCATTATGGTTCGGTCAATTTGGAAGCGTGCAAGTTTCCTCAAACAATGCAAATTTTGCTGACCCTTTTTGCACACCCTTTCACAGTTCACCTCAAAGTTCAATCCACTATCAATAATCGTCCCAAGATATTTGTATGATTGTACACATTCGGTGGTCTGGCCTTTTAGTATGGTGACTTTGTGCCTGGGAGTTTTCCTCCTAAAGTCAATAATCATATCTTTCGTTTTTGTTGTATTCAGCTGCAGGTAGGAATCCTCACACCAGTGAACAAAGTCATCAACTACTGGGCCGTGGCCACTCTCACCATCCTGGAGGAGACTGACAATGACTGAGTCATCAGCATACTTTATAATGTGTCTGTTGTCATGTCTGCTCCGACACATGTTTGTGTACAGGATGAAGAGTAGTGGTGACAACACACACCCCTGAGGAGAGCCAGTAGAACCGTAACAAACAACAACCGTACCAAGACCACTTCTTTCAGGTGGCCTCGATTTGAATCAGCTAGCAAACTCTGGTACGGCCCTCCAGGTGAGAAAGGAATTAAAACAGGACCAGTGGCAAACGGTAAAACGTTTTGTGCCACCACATGTGGCTGAGCGTGTCACGGTTCTGCAGGATTAATGAACACCATCTCCTGCACTGTCTGGACATGCACCTTCATCAACTCCAGTACAGTAACATGTTATTTTCCATCCATAGCCAAGCTTCATTTTCAAACTGTACAATTTGTCAAAAGTGGTATATGCATGAAATGTAATAAACGATAACCAGGGCGATGAAAACCCCTGTAGATTATGCTCCATTGTATTATTTTCTCCCCAGAAATGTGTATTTTTTTGATCCAAAAAGCTTTATTTACACCCAGAAATGCATAAATGCACAGTAGTCATCCTACTTCCTGTATTTACCTTTCCTGTTCTCGCGATAAAAAAATCCTTTTGCCTGTGTGAAAGGGAACCGAACCAAGGAGAAAATGATACAAAGTAACAAACTTATCAACTGATTTGGACAAAAGTAAAGGAATTTAGGTGTGAACGCACCCTGAGACTCACCTGCAGACTGATGGGCCAGGAGCTCTGGAGCTGAAACGGCTGTTGTTTGTCCATCCACAGACTCTTGCTACAGATGTGTTAATGAGGGCTAGCAGTCTAGCAGTGGAAACAGCCCTCATCCAGGTGAAACTCTGGAGGAGGCAGAGACAATTTTCCAGGTGAGACCCCATCCGGATAACTTGTAAACGTCAACATGACGGCTTGCTCAGATGCAAATTAATGTCAGTTTGCATGGTTACACTGAGTTAATGTGTAATCGTGCCATCTGAAAAATTTGCACTTTTGTGTTTGGTTTGAATGCACCTTTAGAAGAAATTGTTATTACTGATATGTGTTGGTGTCATGTGTGCTAAAAGATGAATATGAAGTTTTAACTGGTAGCTTCACAGAATGAGTGGAAACTGGGCAACACCGGGAGTGACAAAATCCAACTGCCAGCTCCTCAAAGGCCAATCATAGCTAATATGTGTTTATACAGTATCTCTATCTATGCAATGTATATAAAAAAGTAAAACGCACAGTGGAGTCATGTTGTGTTCAAGAAGTATTTGGGCTGTTAACATCCACCAAGGAGGTAATGTTCTCATTGGTTGTTTGTCTGCCTGTGTGTTAACAGGATCACACAAAAACTACTGGACAGATTTTGATGAAATTTTCACCAGAAGTCCCCGTTGGGCTATAAATGAACCCTTTACATCTTGAAGGTAATCTGGTCAAGATGCAGATTCTGGATTGCTTTTTCCACTTTCTTTAACATTGTGAGATAGGGCCTTGGTGGAGGTATGTACTCTCTTGATGCCCTCTAGTTTACTCTTGTTATCCAAACAGTGTTCAACAGGGTTTTAAGTATGCAGTTTCACATTTGCATTGTTTTTCCTTTATGATTCAATTAATTTTAAGTAAAGTTTGCAAAGGTACAACTCTGTGTGCATATGAGAGGTCTCATGGCTGATCATATGCACACTATACCATATCATATGAGAGCTATTTAATGAAAAAAACATGAGTCAAGACTCTAAAGCAACTGCCTGCAAGGATGTACATAGATATTTTGAGGGCCTGTAGCTCTAATTTGAAATAAGGGCAAAATAATGAGAAAAAAAAGTGAGTTTAAAAGATAAAAGTCACAAATTCATGAGAAAAGTTGCAAATTTATGAGAAAAAAGAAAACAGGAATTTTATTAGATGTTCTCAGTTAATGAGGGAAGACGTATATTTCTTACAAACTTAAAAAATTACAAGAGAAAATTAACACATTCACCACAAAAATGTCTGCTTTTAAGGAAGAAAATATCAACAAAGACATAAGGGGGGGAAATTTTGACAAAACAAATTTGAAAGAATGAAGAAAAACAGTCACAAAAATGACAAGAAAAAAATGTTTTAATTAATGAAAATGTATAAAATGCACATATGAAAATTCGTCATTTAGACAAAACAAAAAAAACAACAACAAAGCATGCACATTTCAAAGAAAAGATTTATTTTGGTCTTATATCAGCAAATATAGGCTACTATAATAACTAGAAAAGCACTCATAGAGCGCATACCTCTGCCAAGGCTCCTTCCATTTCTCATGGATCACCTCCAAAATGTAATGGGTTTGTGTGTAGGCCTAGAGCCACTTGTGGTGAAAATTGCATCAAAATCTGTCCATCAGTTTTGGAGTATTGTTGCTAACACACTGTGAGAAGATAAGAGCCTTGGCTGAGGTATGCATTCCTAGATCATCACCAAAATATAATGGGTTCCTCTCTAGCCCAAGAACCACCTCTGGTGAAAATTTCATCCAAATCCATCCAGTAGTTTTTGTGTAATCCTGCTGCACAAATACAAACAAAACCCTTGGTGGAGGTATGCACTGTCAGATCATCACCAGAATCTAATCATCTGTTCCCCGTGCCATTACACACCTTTCCTGAAAATTTCATCAAAATCCGTTCATAACTTTTTGAGTTATGTTGGTAACAGACAGACAGACAGACAGACAGACAAACCCCCAGAAAAAAAACATAACCTCCTTGGCAGAGGTAATAAGGCACAAAGTTAATTTTTTCTCCTTATGGAGAGGCAGCTCAGACAAACACAACAAATGGGCTGTTCTCTCTTGTACCTGTCTCTGACTCCCTGACTATGCATTGTTCAGAGAAACACGTCTGTAGAGCTATCAAACATTAGGAACCCCAAAGGCACAAAAAATACATTTACAACTGAATTAGTTGATTGCCCACATAAGCTGAGCAATCAAGTTAGAAAGCCCTTGATGTTGGCCAAAAAACATAATGAGTTAATGTAGAAATGGAAGAACCTTCCAGGAGGACAACACTGTAGGCTATCACTCCAAGGACCTGAGTTTAATTGAGTTGCTAAACACAACCCACATTCCTAAAACAATGTGGTGTCATTTCTTGGCATTACATTTAAAGAAGCATAGGTAATGTTCATCAGTATCCAACCTAAAGCAAGGTGGTGGCACCATCATCATATCTAGTCCACAAGCAGAAACCAAGAGAATTTTTAGTGTTAAGACTAATTAACTATAGACAACTTTACTGCAAATCAGCTCGAGCTACCTACGACTGCGGAGTGGCTGGAGTATAACAATGTTAAAAGCAATTTGAGATTTCAGTTTAGATGATTTCAGATACATTTACACTGTGAAAAAGCTTTTGCCCCTTCTTGCTTTCTTATATTTTTGCACATTTTTCCACACTTAAATATTTCAGATCATCAAACAAATTTTAATATTAGACAAAGATAACCAGAGTAAATACAAAATGGGGTTTTTAAATGATGATTTCAATTATTGAGAGAACAAAGCTATCCAAATATACCTGGCCCTATATGAAAAAGTAATTGCTCCCATTGTTGCATCATGAATGATCTGTGATTAACCACATTTTTTTGAAAGCTGAGTTCAGTTTCACTAGACACACCCAGACTGATTACTGCCAGAAATCCCTTAAATCGAACATGTCTGACAAAGTGAAGTAGGCTAAAAGATCTCAATAAGTAATACATCCTGCCACAATCTTGCCGTAACTGCCCCTTCGGGGTGAAGGAGAGGACCCAGTTGCCAGGCAAATCTGATAAACCATAGTTTATTCTTTAAGCAGAAAATAGAAATCAAAACTGCTTGTGGGCAGAAACAGAAACAAAACTCAGTCTTGGCTGAACAGGAACACAAACCTGGCAGGCGCGTGTGTGAAACTCCGACACAAACCAAAGACTCCGCAAAGGACACAGACTGAAACACACATAAATAGGCAACGGAGCAATCAGGACAACACAGGACAGATGAGCACCATCAAGGGCAATCAGGCAGCACAGGACGGGTGGAGCTGGACAGTCACAGAGGGGATACACACAAAACATAAGATAAGCCTTTATTAATCCCACATTGGGGACTAAAACATGACAAATGAGTCAAAAATGATTATGACTGGCGCCTAGCGGCTGCCCCGGCCTTGGATGCGCTCTGCAGAGCGTGCCCAAATGCCCAAATGCCAAGTCACGTTTCGTTACCTTGTATTCATACATGTGTAATGACAATAAAGTTGAATCTCAATCTCAATCTCAATCTCAAAAGGGAACACAAAGCATGGACAGGGTCAGTGATCCTGTTCAGACCACTACAGTCCCCCCCCCCCTTTAAGGGGCGGGTCCCAGATGGCCCTAGGGTAACACCAACAAGAGGGAAAACAAGAAAACCCAAAAACTCTGACAGGGTGGATGGTGGGGGAAAAGTCCAGGTGGTCAAAAACAAACTCTCTCCGCAAGCAAATTCCAACACAAAAACTCAATTTGTGGGGGCAACCCGAAGTCCAAGGCCCCCAAAATAAAACAAGGTGGGTCGAGTGGTCTCCCAAAGTCCCGGGGCCACCGGACCGGAGAACAAAGCAGGTCAGGGGGCCTACCCAAGTCCATGGGAGCCCAGACTGAAGAGCAGGGAGAGCGATACAGGTCCACAGATAACTGCAGGAGTGCTTTAAGTTCAGGTGAAAGTGACAAGAAAATCTAAAACTGAGGAGCTGATAACAAAGAACCCTTAAACACAGGAATTAAGACAGAAACCTTAAACTCAGGAGATAATGACAGGCTCTGAACCCAGGATACAACATGGGAGCCTTCAACCGTGGGGATAGGAACATTTTTCTCTAAAACAGTTTTTTGCTCTAAATCTGATGACTGAGGCGCGCTAATCCCAGTAAACAGTGATTTGTCTGCGATGGTCTCTGGATGAGACGGCTGGAGCGCACTGACCTCTGCATGAGATGGCTGGGGTGCGCTGTCCTCTGGATGAGACGGCTGGAGCGCGCTGTCCTCTGGAAGAGATGGCTGGGGAACGCTGTCCTCTGGAAGAGATGGCTGGAGAGCGCTGACCTCTGAATGAGATGGCTGAAGAGCGCTGGCCTCAGAATGAGACGGCTGGGGTGCACTGACCTCTGGATGGGATGGCTGGGGAGCATTGACCTCTGAATGAAATGGCTGGAGCACGCTGACCTCTGAATGAGATGGCTGGGATGTGCTGACCTCCGGATGAGACAGCTGGAGTGCGCTGACCTCTGGAGCAGATGACTGAAGCACTCCAGCCTCATGTGCTGATGGTTCAAGCGTGCTGATTCTTGAATGAGACAGCTGGGGCGCGCTGACCTCACGATGAGGCGGCTGGAGTGCATCTGGTCCAGATGCCCAGGAATCCTCCTTCTGTCATGATCTGTGCATGGGGGGATGCTGCCGTATGCAGTATTTTTGAGTTCTATTTCCTGTTATTTTATCTTTGGTTGGTTTTCACATTTTCTGTATTGTTTCTTAGTGTGACTAATTTTCCTGTTTACGTTCCTTGTAGTTTTGTCATTTACATATGTGGGTTTACTTGTATCTTTATTTGTCATTGTATTATAGTTGTTCTTACCTTTATTTCTCTCTCTCTCTCTCTCTCTCTCTCTCTCTCTCTCTCTCTCTCTCTCTCTCTCTCTCTCGTGCGCATGCGTGGGCGTTTGTGGGAGCAGGGGTGTGGAGTGGTGTCGAGTGAGTACTTTAAACTTTGTATTTTCTAACTTTTTCTCTATCTTGTGTGTTTGAGGTGTGTGTGTTTAATATAGTGGGTTGAGTGTGGGTGTGTTGGGGTGTGAGTGTTGGAGTGGGTGTGTTGGGGAACGGTAGCTTCTGCTGCCGGTTTTTCCCGGCCGGCATCATGCCGGTGATTGATGGTGGTGTGGAGTTTGAGCGCTTAACCCGGCGTCATGGTGTGAGAATCCTCCCGACAGTTCCCTGTTCTGTGGAGGAGGCCAGCCTCGCTGTAGGACAGGTGGTTGGGCATGGCAGCATAAAATCAGCATCGAGGATGAACAGCGCAATTGTGATCTTTCTGGATTCGACTGAAAAAGCTGATCAGGTGGTGGCACAGGGAGTGGTCCTAGGTGACACTTTTACTCCCGTTTTACCGCTGGCGAATCCGTCTAGGAGGATCACCATCTCAAACGCTCCTCCTTTCGTTAAAAATGATCAGCTGATTAGAGAGTTGTCCCGTTTTGGCCAGGTTGTGTCCCCTATCAGAATGGTCTCTCTGGGTAGTAAATCACCCCTGCTGAAGCATGTTGTATGTCATAGGAGGCAGTGTTTCATGGTGTTGAAAGACAGCTCTGCTGAACTGAACGCGTCTTTTAATTTCAGGATTGACGGCTTTAGCTACTTGGTGTTTGCAACATCTGAAACCATGAAGTGTTTTGCGTGTGGCGCAGAAGGCCATCTTATTAGGTCATGTCCTGAAAAGGCGAACACAAAGAGCACTGGCGGTAAGAAAGGTGACGCCGCTGTTTCTGGTGGTCCGGAGGGTAGCGCTACATGTGGTGCGGCGGATGCCGCTGCGGCGCCCGCTTCTGCTGGGGCGGTCGCGGCCGCGAGTGCGGCCGCGTCCGCATCCGTGGCCGCGTCCGCTTCTACTTCTGCGGGGGCGTCCGCGTCCGCGTCCGCGTCCGCGTCCGCGTCCGCTTGTGCTGGGGCGGCCGCGGCCGCCTCTGCTGGGGTGGCCGTGGCGGGCGCGGTAGTTGCCCCCCCAAACAGTGATGGTGAGGAATTTCTGTCTGGCGGCAGCTCTGATCATTGTGACGAGCCTGTCGCCCGGGGTAAACAGGTGGAGGGTGTAAGTAAAAGTGCAGTTAAACGAAGGAACGTGAATGAACAGACTTTGCAGGCAGGGGAGGAGCGGTTTGAGGCTGTAGCGGACACACAGAGCAAACACTGCATGACAAACGTTGCGTTTCATGAAGAAATGCAGGAATGTAGTTTTGTTGAAGAGGATCCTTTTAAAGCTGCACAAAAAAGGAAAAGTGCGGAAAACTTGCAGAGCTCTGCTAAATCTAGTAGGGTTGGGAATTTAGATTTACTGAATGAGAGCGCTTCTGACGAAAGTGGAGATGAGTCTGAACTGATGCAGACGCAGACGCAGGAGGAGCAAAGCTCCTATTGTTTTACTAAAATTAGGCAATTTCTCCAGGTGACTAAGGGGAGCAGAGCTGTGAAAGTGGAAAATTACTTTCCAGATCTGGAGTTATTCGTGGCATCAGCTCGCAAATTTATGAAACTGAATGATGGGAATGAGACTTTCACTGATCAGGAAATTTATCGTTTAAAGAAACTGGTTGCTAAACTGAAATTGCAAATTACTAACAGTCATGTTGACTCTTAGTTTGTTTCTTCCCTTTTATGCTATGTGTGTGTTTTTTTACTGTACCCTATTTTTATCCTTTTTAATGCCCCACCTTAGAATTGGCACTCTCAATATTAATGGGGCCAGGGATGATGTAAAAAGGGCCTCTTTATACAAGCTTTTTAATTTAAAGAAACTTGACGTGCTGATGGTCCAGGAGACTCACAGCACTGTGGACATTGAGAGCCATTGGAGAAAAGAGTGGGATGGCTGCATTTTTTTTAGCCACAAATCCAGTAGCAGTGGGGGGGTGGCTGTACTTTTCTCTAGGGGTTGTGTGCCTGTCTCTTATGAGGTAGAAGAGGTGGTGAGAGGTCATTTCCTCTTATTAAAGGTACAGTTTGAAAACGTGAACTTCGTTTTTATAAACGTGTATGTGCCAACACAGAGAGCAGAGAGGATCAGGGTCTTTGACGTGCTTTCGGATACGGTTAAGTCCTGTGATCCAAATAGTTTTTTATTTCTGGGGGGTGATTTTAACTGTACATTAAACCACAGACTAGACAGGAACCATCAGGAGCCTCACCCTGCTTCTGCCAATAGGCTGAGAGAACTGGTGAAAACACATGAAATGGCCGATGTGTGGAGATCACATCATGGGGACCAGAGGCAGTACACCTGGAGCCATGTCAAAGATAACCTTTTATCTATGGCTAGGTTAGACCGTTTTTATGGTTTTAAACATCAAATGAGTGTTTTTAAAAATAGTTGTATCTGTCCTGTTGGTTTCACTGATCACTGCCTGCTGTTTTGTTCTGTGTTTATTGAAAATGTAAAGTGTAAGAGTGCTTTTTGGCATTTTAACAATACACTTTTAAATGATGTGTTTTTTAAAGAGGTTTTTCATGATGTTTGGAAGTCACACAGGGAACAAAAACCCTCTTTTAGTTCTCTCCAATTGTGGTGGGATTTTGGTAAGGCCCAGATAAAACAACTCTGCCAAGAGTACACTCAAAATGTCACTCGTAGCTTGACCCAGTCCTTGAAAGTTCTGGAGACTGAGGTGGTAGAACTAGAGGAGTTGCTCAGTTCTACAGGAAAACAGGGGCACTTAGAGGCTCTCAAGTCAAAAAGGTCAGCCTTGGCTAGCTTGCTAGGGGTCAGAATCAGAATCAGAATCAGAATCAGAATCAGATTTATTGCCATTGTTCATGTAGTACACAAACTAGGAATTTGTCTCGGTACAATGCTGCAACATTAAACATGATAAGATAAGAGAAATAAACTATACATGTAATAAAGTGTAGGATAAGATTAAGTGATACTGGTCAACAGTTAAAATATATATTAGCCAGCAGCAGATACTGTGGAGAACTATATAGTGCAGTCGGTAATGCAGGAAGAAAACAGTGATGATTGACATGAGTCTAGTTGAGCTGCTGTACATGGTGCACGAGAGTCACTTAGTGTTCAGCAGTCTAATGGCAGAGGGGAAGAAGCTGTTCATGTGACGGGAGGTTTTAGTCTGGATGGACCGAAGTCTTCTACCAGAGGGGAGGGGGGCAAACAGTACGTGACCAGGGTGTGAGCACCCTGTGCGTCACCGCACAGGGTGCTCTGGTCCGCTCACGCTACATGGATGTAGCTCTGATGGACTCGCCCTCCCAGTACTTTTTTGGACTGGAGGGGAAAAATGGACAGAGAAAGCTCATTCACTCCTTGTTGGGCGATGACGGGAGAACAATCTCCACAGCAGCAGAGATCAGGAAACACGCTGCTAGCTTTTACAGTGAATTGTTTAGAGCAGAGTGGAGGGAGGACACGTCACTGGGCCAGGTTTTCCTTGATGGTCTTCCAGTGCTCTCAGAGGACCTTGTTGCCGGCTTGGATGCTCCACTGTCTCTGTCTGAGCTGCACACGGCGCTAATGAGCCTCCAGAATGGAAAATCACCAGGCATAGATGGTCTCTCTGTGGACTTTTTTAAGGAATTCTGGCCCCTGCTTGGTCCAGACCTGCTGGAGGTTCTCCAAGATAGCTTGGAAAGGGGGACCCTACCCACGACCTGCAGGAGGGCCATCATCACACTGTTGCCGAAAAAGGGGGACCTCCAGAGCCTAAAGAACTGGAGGCCAGTCTCTCTGCTCTGCACAGACTACAAGATTCTCTCAAAAGCTCTGGCCCGAAGACTGAGAAAGGTGATGAGCGAGCTCATTCATGTAGACCAGACTTACTGTGTGCCTGGCAGGCTGATTAGTGACAACGTCACTTTAATTCGGGATATTTTGGAGGTCTCTGGTTCATTGGCGGTAGAAACTGGTTTGATTTCAATTGACCAGGAAAAGGCGTTTGATCGGGTTGAACACCAATATTTATGGACAGTTTTAACAGCTTTTGGGTTCAGCCCAGGCTTCATAGCCAGGATACGGGTCTTGTACAGTGACATTGAGAGTGTGCTGAAGATAAATGGGGGCCTGTCTGCCCCTTTAAAAGTCCAGAGGGGGGTTCGGCAGGGCTGCCCTCTCTCAGGGATGCTGTACTCCCTCGCCATAGAGCCTTTGCTTCATTGCCTGAGAAGGGATCTATCAGGAGTTACTTTTCCTGGCTGTGACACCACGTTCAAGCTGTCGGCCTATGCAGATGATGTAGTCATTCTGCTAAACAAGCAGAGTGACATTGACGTTCTGGTTAGGAGTGTCAATCTTTTTGGCCAACTTTCCTCTGCAAAGATAAACTGGGGAAAAAGCGAGGCTCTGATGGTGGGGGAGAAACTAGAAAATCAGCTTACGCTGCCGGGTGGGTTGATTTGGAAAAAAGGAGGTTTTAAGTATCTTGGTGTCTTTATTGGAAATCAGCAGTTTGAGCAAAAAAATTGGGATGGGGTCATAGAGAAGATTAACGGGAGACTAAACAAGTGGAAGTGGCTAATGCCAAGAATATCTTTTAGAGGAAGAGTGCTCATTTTAAATAATCTTGTTTCCTCATCCCTGTGGCACCGCCTCATGTGCATGGACCCCCCTGCTGGTTTGTTGTCCAAAATTCAGTCTGTTTTGGTGGACTTTTTTGGGGGGGGTGGACTCCACTGGGTTCCTCAAGCCCTGTTATTTCTTCCCAAAGAGGAGGGGGGGCAAGGAGTGATTCATTTAGCTAGTAGAGGTGCTGCTTTTAGACTGACTTTCATACAGAGACTGCTGACGGGCCCCCAGGACCTGGTATGGAGGCCTTTGGCCTGTGTTATTTTACAGAGAGTCCTTGGGCTTGGGCTAGACCTCCCTGTGTTTTTAATGGATTTTAAGAACTCTAATGCACTGTCTTTACCCAGTTTTTTACCGCAGTCTCTTTTCAGTGTGGACTCTTTTTAAAAAACAAAGAGGGCCATGCGATTCCCTCTACTGGTTGTTGAGGGAGCCGCTGGTTTTTGGTGGTCGCCTTGGTGTCCTGCCGGGAGTTGGAAGGACCTTCCTTGATAGGCTGTGTTCCAGGAACATTCTCACTCTGAAGCAAGTGGTGGAACTGGCTGGTCCTGGCCTCAACAACGCCTCAGCTTTAGCAGCTCATCTTGGTGTCAGGTCGAATCGTTTCATCGATGGTCTTCTTGCACACTGGAAACAGGAGCTTCATGGACTTGAGCACTCCCTACTCTTGGACTTTAGCAATGGCACGCTGCAGCCAGAAAGCACTGACCCCTTTCCCTCTCTCATGCTCTATATGGACTTTGACGTCGCTCCTTGCTCCTTACTGGCATTCTGTGCTCCCACTGGTGTGGACTTTGGAGGAGCCAGTGGTAAGGCACTCTACAGACTGGTGGTGATGGCACTCAACAAGGACCGATTGAACACCTGTGTGGACACTCCTTGGAGAGCCTATTTTAAACTAGGAAAAGGGCATCGGCCTGCCTGGAGGGCTCTTTACAAAGCCCCTCTCCCTAAGAGGCATGGAGACTTACAGTGGAGGGTCCTGCATGGTATTATAGCTGTCAATGCTTTTGTTTCTGTGATTAACAGCAGTGTCAGTGATCAGTGTGTTTTTTGTTCCTCTAGGGAGACTGTTTTTCATTGTTTTATTGAATGTCAGCGCCTGAGTGGCCTCTTTGAACTTCTCACAAAACTTTTTCATATTTTTAAGGAAGTTTTCTCTAAGCAGGTTTTCATTTGTGGTTTTATGTACAATCGTCGTTTTAAGCAGAAGTGTCAACTACTGAACTTTGTTTTAGGGCAGGCAAAGTTGGCTATCTATGTAAGCCGGAGAAGAAAACTTGAAAATGTTGAGAATGATGTTGATGTCAAAATTTTATTTGTGAGGCTACTTAAAGCCAGAATCAGGCTGGACTTTCAGTTTTTTATGGGGAATGGGGATGTGGAAGGTTTCAGGACCCTCTGGTCCCTGGAGAATGTCCTCTGTTCAGTTCATGATGGACAGCTTTTTTTGGGGCGTTTTTTGGGGGATTAATTTTCTGTGTAACATAGCATGATATAGAAATTGTATTGACTGATGGACAAGTGTGTTTATTAAAGATCTTTTAAAAATCAAAATCTCTCTCTCTCTCTCTCTCTCTCTCTCTCTCTCTCTCTCTCTCTCTCTCTCTCTCTCTCTCTCTCTCTCTCGCTCTCTCTCTCGTGCGCATGCGTGGGCGTTTGTGGGAGCAGGGGTGTGGAGTGGTGTCGAGTGAGTACTTTAAACTTTGTATTTTCTAACTTTTTCTCTATCTTGTGTGTTTGAGGTGTGTGTGTTTAATATAGTGGGTTGAGTGTGTGTGTGCTGGGGTGTGAGTGTTGGAGTGAGTGTGTTGGGGAACGGTAGCTTCTGCTGCCGGTTTTTCCCGGCCGGCATCATGCCGGTGATTGATGGTGGTGTGGAGTTTGAGCGCTTAACCCGGCGTCATGGTGTGAGAATCCTCCCGACAGTTCCCTGTTCTGTGGAGGAGGCCAGCCTCGCTGTAGGACAGGTGGTTGGGCATGGCAGCATAAAATCAGCATCGAGGATGAACAGCGCAATTGTGATCTTTCTGGATTCGACTGAAAAAGCTGATCAGGTGGTGGCACAGGGAGTGGTCCTAGGTGACACTTTTACTCCCGTTTTACCGCTGGCGAATCCGTCTAGGAGGATCACCATCTCAAACGCTCCTCCTTTCGTTAAAAATGATCAGCTGATTAGAGAGTTGTCCCGTTTTGGCCAGGTTGTGTCCCCTATCAGAATGGTCTCTCTGGGTAGTAAATCACCCCTGCTGAAGCATGTTGTATGTCATAGGAGGCAGTGTTTCATGGTGTTGAAAGACAGCTCTACTGAACTGAACGCGTCTTTTAATTTCAGGATTGATGGCTTTAGCTACTTGGTGTTTGCAACATCTGAAACCATGAAGTGTTTTGCGTGTGGCGCAGAAGGCCATCTTATTAGGTCATGTCCTGAAAAGGCGAACACAAAGAGCACTGGCGGTAAGAAAGGTGACGCCGCTGTTTCTGGTGGTCCGGAGGGTAGCGCTACATGTGGTGCGGCGGATGCCGCTGCGGCGCCCGCTTCTGCTGGGGCGGTCGTGGCCGCGACTGCGGCCGCATCCGCGTCCGCGGCCGCGTCCGCTTCTACTTCTGCGGGGGCGTCCGCGTCCGCGTCCGCGTCCGCTTGTGCTGGGGCGGCCGCGGCCGCCTCTGCTGGGGTGGCCGCGGCGGGCGCGGTAGTTGTCCCCCCAAACAGTGATGGTGGGGAATTTCTGTCTGGCGGCAGCTCTGATCATTGTGACGAGCCTGTCGCCCGGGGTAAACAGGTGGAGGGTGTAAGTAAAAGTGCAGTTAAACGAAGGAACGTGAATGAACAGACTTTGCAGGCGGGGGAGGAGCGGTTTGAGGCTGTAGCGGACACACAGAGCAAACACTGCATGACAAACGTTGCGTTTCATGAAGAAATGCAGAAATGTAGTTTTGTTGAAGAGGATCCTTTTAAAGCTGCACAAAAAAGGAAAAGTGCGGAAAACTTGCAGAGCTCTGCTAAATCTAGTAGGGTTGGGAATTTAGATTTACTGAATGAGAGCGCTTCTGACGAAAGTGGAGATGAGTCTGAACTGATGCAGACGCAGACGCAGGAGGAGCAAAGCTCCTATTGTTTTACTAAAATTAGACAATTTCTCCAGGTGACTAAGGGGAGCAGAGCTGTGAAAGTGGAAAATTACTTTCCAGATCTGGAGTTATTTGTGGCATCAGCTCGCAAGCTGATGAAACCGAATGATGGGAATGAGACTTTTACTGATCAGGAAATTTTTCGTTTAAAGAAACTGGTTGTCAAACTGAAATCACAAATTACTAACAGTCATGTTGACTCTTAGTTTGTTTCTTCCCTTTTATGCTATGTGTGTGTTTTTTTACTGTACCTTATTTTTATCCTTTTTAATGCCCCACCTTAGAATTGGCACTCTTAATATAAACGGGGCCAGGGATGATGTAAAAAGGGCCTCTTTATACAAGCTTTTTAATTTAAAGGCACTTGACGTGCTGATGGTCCAGGAGACTCACAGCACTGTAGACATTGAGTGCCAGTGGAGAAAAGAGCGGGATGGCTGCATTTTTTTTAGCCACAAATCCAATAATAGTGGAGGGGTGGCTGTGCTTTTCTCTCGGGGTTGTGTGCCTGTCTCTTATGAGGTAGAAGAGGTGGTGAAAGGACATGTACTCTTGCTAAAGGTACAGCTTGAAAACGTAAACTTGGTTCTTATAAACGTGTATGTGCCAACCCAGAGAGCAGAAAGGATCAGGGTCTTTAATATGCTATCAGATACGGTTAGATCCTGTAATCCAAATAGTTTTTTATTTCTGGGGGGTGATTTTAACTGTACATTAAACCACAGACTGGACAGGAACCATCAGGAACCTCACCCTGCTTCTGCCAATAGGCTGAGGGAACTAGTGAAGGCGCATGAAATGGCCGATGTGTGGAGATCACATCATGGGGACCAGAGGCAGTACACCTGGAGCCATGCTAAAGATAACCTCTTATCTATGGCTAGGTTAGACCGTTTCTATGGTTTTAAACACCAAATGAGTGTTTTTAAAAATAGTTGTATCTGTCCTGTTGGTTTCACTGATCACTGCCTGCTGATTTGTTCTGTTTTCATTGAAAATGTAAAGTGTAAGAGTGCTTTTTGGCATTTTAATAATACACTTTTAAATGATGTGTTTTTTAAGGGAGTTTTTCATGATGTATGGAAGTCACACAGGGAACAAAAACCCTCTTTTAGTTCTCTCCAATTGTGGTGGGATTTTGGTAAGGCCCAGATAAAACAACTCTGCCAACAGTACACTCAAAATGTCACTCGTAGCTTGACCCAATCCTTGAAAGTTCTGGAGACTGAGGTGGTAGAACTAGAGGAGTTGCTCAGTTCTACAGGAAAACAGGAGCACTTAGAGGCTCTCAAGTCAAAAAGGTCAGCCTTGGCTAGCTTGCTAGGGGTCACCGCACAGGGTGCTCTGGTCCGCTCACGCTACATGGATGTAGCTCTGATGGACTCGCCCTCCCAGTACTTTTTTGGACTGGAGGGGAAAAATGGACAGAGAAAGCTCATTCACTCCTTGTTGGGCGATGACGGGAGAACAATCTCCACAGCAGCAGAGATCAGGAAACACGCTGCTAGCTTTTACAGTGAATTGTTTAGAGCAGAGTGGAGGGAGGACACGTCACTGGGCCAGGTTTTCCTTGATGGTCTTCCAGTGCTCTCAGAGGACCTTGTTGCCGGCTTGGATGCTCCACTGTCTCTGTCTGAGCTGCATACGGCGCTAATGAGCCTCCAAAATGGAAAATCACCAGGCATAGATGGTCTCTCTGTGGACTTTTTTAAGGAATTCTGGCCCCTGCTTGGTCCAGACCTGCTGGAGGTTCTCCAAGATAGCTTGGAAAGGGGGACCCTACCCACGACCTGCAGGAGGGCCATCATCACACTGTTGCCGAAAAAGGGGGACCTCCAGAGCCTAAAGAACTGGAGGCCAGTCTCTCTGCTCTGCACAGACTACAAGATTCTCTCAAAAGCTCTGGCCCGAAGACTGAGAAAGGTGATGAGCGAGCTCATTCATGTAGACCAGACTTACTGTGTGCCTGGCAGGCTGATTAGTGACAACGTCACTTTAATTCGGGATATTTTGGAGGTCTCTGGTTCATTGGCGGTAGAAACTGGTTTGATTTCAATTGACCAGGAAAAGGCGTTTGATCGGGTTGAACACCAATATTTATGGACAGTTTTAACAGCTTTTGGGTTCAGCCCAGGCTTCATAGCCAGGATACGGGTCTTGTACAGTGACATTGAGAGTGTGCTGAAGATAAATGGGGGCCTGTCTGCCCCTTTAAAAGTCCAGAGGGGGGTTCGGCAGGGCTGCCCTCTCTCAGGGATGCTGTACTCCCTCGCCATAGAGCCTTTGCTTCACTGCCTGAGAAGGGATCTATCAGGAGTTACTTTTCCTGGCTGTGACACCACGTTCAAGCTGTCGGCCTATGCAGATGATGTAGTCATTCTGCTAAACAAGCAGAGTGACATTGACGTTCTGGTTAGGAGTGTCAATCTTTTTGGCCAACTTTCCTCTGCAAAGATAAACTGGGGAAAAAGCGAGGCTCTGATGGTGGGGGAGAAACTAGAAAATCAGCTTACGCTGCCGGGTGGGTTGATTTGGAAAAAAGGAGGTTTTAAGTATCTTGGTGTCTTTATTGGAAATCAGCAGTTTGAGCAAAAAAATTGGGATGGGGTGATAGAGAAAATTAACGGGAGACTAAACAAGTGGAAGTGGCTAATGCCAAGAATATCTTTTAGAGGAAGAGTGCTCATTTTAAATAATCTTGTTTCCTCATCCCTGTGGCACCGCCTCATGTGCATGGACCCCCCTGCTGGTTTGTTGTCCAAAATTCAGTCTGTTTTGGTGGACTTTTTTTGGGGGGGTGGACTCCACTGGGTTCCTCAAGCCCTGTTATTTCTTCCCAAAGAGGAGGGGGGGCAAGGAGTGATTCATTTAGCTAGTAGAGGTGCTGCTTTTAGACTGACTTTCATACAGAGACTGCTGACGGGCCCCCAGGACCTGGTATGGAGGCCTTTGGCCTGTGTTATTTTACAGAGAGTCCTTGGGCTTGGGCTAGACCTCCCTGTGTTTTTAATGGATTTTAAGAACTCTAATGCACTGTCTTTACCCAGTTTTTACCGCAGTCTCTTTTCAGTGTGGACTCTTTTTAAAAAACAAAGAGGGCCATGCGATTCCCTCTACTGGTTGTTGAGGGAGCCGCTGGTTTTTGGTGGTCGCCTTGGTGTCCTGCCGGGAGTTGGAAGGACCTTCCTTGATAGGCTGTGTTCCAGGAACATTCTCACTCTGAAGCAAGTGGTGGAACTGGCTGGTTCTGGCCTCAACAACGCCTCAGCTTTAGCAGCTCATCTTGGTGTCAGGTCGATTCGTTTCATCGATGGTCTTCTTGCACACTGGAAACAGGAGCTTCATGGACTTGAGCACTCCCTACTCTTGGACTTTAGCAATGGCACGCTGCAGCCAGAAAGCACTGACCCCTTTCCCTCTCTCACGCTCTATATGGACTTTGACGTCGCTCCTTGCTCCTTACTGGCATTCTGTGCTCCCACTGGTGTGGACTTTGGAGGAGCCAGTGGTAAGGCACTCTACAGACTGGTGGTGATGGCACTCAACAAGGACCGATTGAACACCTGTGTGGACACTCCTTGGAGAGCCTATTTTAAACTAGGAAAAGGGCATCGGCCTGCCTGGAGGGCTCTTTACAAAGCCCCTCTCCCTAAGAGGCATGGAGACTTACAGTGGAGGGTCCTGCATGGTATTATAGCTGTCAATGCTTTTGTTTCTGTGATTAACAGCAGTGTCAGTGATCAGTGTGTTTTTTGTTCCTCTAGGGAGACAGTTTTTCATTGTTTTATTAAATGTCAGCGCCTGAGTGGCCTCTTTGAACTTCTCACAAAACTTTTTCATTTTTTTAAGGAAGTTTTCTCTAAGCAGGTTTTCATTTGTGGTTTTATGTACAATCGTCGTTTTAAGCAGAAGTGTCAACTACTGAACTTTGTTTTAGGACAGGCAAAGTTGGCTATCTATGTAAGCCGGAGAAGAAAACTTGAAAATGTTGAGAATGATGTTGATGTCAAAATTTTATTTGTGAGGCTACTTAAAGCCAGAATCAGGCTGGACTTTCAGTTTTTTATGGGGAATGGGGATGTGGAAGGTTTCAGGACCCTCTGGTCCCTGGAGAATGTCCTCTGTTCAGTTCATGATGGACAGCTTTTTTTGGGGCGTTTTTTGGGGGATTAATTTTCTGTGTAACATAGCATGATATAGAAATTGTATTGACTGATGGACAAGTGTGTTTATTAAAGATCTTTTAAAAATCAAAATCAAATCTCTCTCTCTCTCTCTCTCTCTCTCTCTCTCTCTCTCTCTCTCTCTCTCCGGGGTTGCAGCTGTCAGAAGCACTTCGGGTTTTTCCTTGGTTGTGGGTGGTGCCCCTGTCAAGCTGTCAGCCCCGTCTCCTCTCCTTATGGCTCACAGCTGATTGTAATCATCTTCACCTCCTTCCCGCTCATGTGATCCACACCTGCCATCACTTATTATCATATGTTTCTGGCCCTATTTAAGGGCTGTTATTTTCCTCCCTCTTTGCTGGAGCCTCAAATAATCATTCACATCAGAACCCTGCCCCGTTCTGATGTTTATTGTCCATGTTATTCCTGTTTTCTCCATTGCTGTCTCTGTGTGTAAGTTTTGCTTTGAGCACTGTTTGGATTTTTGTGTTTATGCTCTGTTTGAACTTTTGTTGTTTTTTTTATAAATATCACAAACTGCAGCTCAGCGTCTGGGTCTCTCCTCTCTGCCCCGAGGGGCAGTTCATGACAGTAGACTCCAGCCAGTTTGAGACCCAGCTGCTGCAGTTTGTGTGTTGTTTTTTTTTTTTAAATTCACTCACCTGTGGTTTGGCAATATTGGTCAGTAGGACGCGGCCAAAAAGGGGTCCCAGCCAACTCAAACCCCAGCAGCAGCGAGCGTTTGCCTTTTCCCTACTTCTCCCCAGTCTTTGTTTTTCATCTGGGACTTCGCCATGTCTGCCACCCTGGATTCTCCAACTCCGGGTCTGAGCAAGGTAGAACAGTGGACTTTGTGTATATTGGAGGACATCCTCAAGCAGGCTCGTGCTTCCCGTGCCCCCGAGGCAGCCAGAGAGTGTCTGGAGGGCACGGCACAGGTACTCAAGGAATGCCCCAGCCTGTGGGACCACCTGGAGCTCGCTGACCTGCTCCTCTCCATAGTCACCCCACAACCTATGAGTCACAGGCTGGGGGAAATCACTCCGATGTCCGTGTCTGCGCCGACGAAGAGCAAGCGTCCGCATACACAGAAACCCCCAGCCTCTTGCTGCTCTCCAGCGGTAGCTCCGCCTCTTCCTCCCAAACACTGGCCCGCACCATCGGCCGAGGAGCTGGTGGAGCGCAGGTGGGTCACATTGCGGAGACAGAGCTTCTGCTAGAATATAAGCCGTGGCTCCTCCCGGATTTTGCCCAGGAGCTGGAGGAGGTTTCTCTGGGGGGGCTGGAATTTGAGATGATGAGTGAGCGTCCCCTGTCTCCGGGGCTTCCCCTACTTCACCATGAGCCAACATCTCCACTTCCCATCTCCCTCTGTCGCCCAGGGAAATCTCGCCGGAGGAATATCTCCACCTCTCAGGCAGCAGTTTCTTCCCCGCCAAGTCAGACAATTCCCACAGCAGATCCTCTTCCTAGTTCTCCTTCGCTGGTTGTCCTGCCAGGCTCCTCTTCCTCCGTTGCTGCCGTGACCCCCGTCTCCTCGACATGTCTTCTGCTAAGGATTCAGTCATTTCTTCCCCGGCTCCGCCCATCGCCATGCCTGCAGGGGCAGATCTTCCATGTTCCTTTGAGGGGCCCACAACCACTGAAGTCACAGAGAGGCCAGCCAGCTGCAGCAGAAGACATCACACCCCAGGAACTCAGGCAAGTGTTTTTTCACTCTCATTCAATTAAACATGAATTATCTTGCCTGATTCCTGGCGGTGAGACTCAGACTAGGCAGTCCTCTGAGTCCTCACCGTCTCCTGCAGCTAAGTTAACTGTTCACCTGCTCTCTCCATGTCTCCTCCTTTTCCCCTTTAGTGTCCGTCGGCCCCAGCACTGAGCCGCCTGACGTTGGAGGAGCCTGTGGCCCTGAAGGACATGGTTCCAGCCCCGCAGCCATGGTCTGGATGGAGGGAGAGTGCTGTGACCGAGCTGAAGCCTGTGCCGACGTTGGCATGTCCCCTGGCCTGAGCAGAGCAGGTTCCAGTGCCAGCAGGGAACTGACCTCTTGTATCCACGCCGGACAAGCCACCTGCGTGGGTCAATTCGCTGGAGGGTCAAGGGACTGTATCGGCCACCATGTCTGCTGCTGGGGCCACCACAGCAGAGTCAGAGCTGGACCTCCTGAGGGCCCGGCCTGAGACGTCGTCGTCTTGATCGACAGAGTCCTGGACGGTGGTGGAGCTTGAGCTAAGACAAGTGCTCTTCTTTGTTTTCACTGTCTCCATTTTGGAGAGATCTTGCCTGGCTCTTGGTGGGGAGAGCCAAGTGCAGCCGTCAGCTGCACCTGAGCTGACCTCGCCGGGCTCCACTGTCGCCGGTGACCCTGATCTTGTGTCTCTGTTTCTCCTGTCTGAGCCTTTCCACAGGGTCACCAAGGATCGTCCAACTTCGCCAGAGGTTTCCGTGGGTCCAGCCTCGCTGCCCGAGATCACTGGGGGTCTAGCCCCATCAGCTGAGGTTGTCGCAGGTGCTCTGTCCCAGCCCGGGACCTCAGAGGGTGCTGCTTCCCAGCTAGTTGAGGTCATCGCGGTTGCTCTGTCCCAGCCCAGGACCTCCGTGGGTGTTGGTTCCCCTCTGGATGAGGTCTTCATGGGCGCGCCGTCCCAGCCCGTGGCCTCAAGGGTGCTGCTTCCCCATCAGCTGAGGTCTTCGCGGGTGCTCCATCCCAGCCCAGGACCTCCGTGGGTGCTGCTCCCTCTTGGGGTGAGGTCTTCGTGGGTGCTCCGTCCCTGCCCGGGGCCTCCGAGGGTGCTGCGTCCCCATCAGATGAGGTCGTTGCGGGTGTTCCGTCCTAGCCCGGGACCTCCGTGGGTGCAACTCCTCCTCAGTCCGGGTCTCCGTGGGTGCTGCGTCCTAGCCAGAGACTGACGTGAGTGTTGCATCCCAGCCTGAAACCAACATGGGTGATGCGCTCCAGTGTGGTTCCACTGTGGGTATTACGCTCCAGCCCAGGGGCCACCGAGGGTACAGCTCTGACCCAGTCCGGGTTCATCGTGGGTGCAGATCTGACCCAGTCTGAGTTCATCGTGGGTGCAGCTCTGCTCCAGCGCAGACCCACCGTGGGTGCAGCTCTGCTCCTGCCCAGAGCCACCACAGGTGCTGCTTTGCTCCAGCCCGGAGCCACCGCGGGTGCTGCTTTGTTCCAGCCCGGAGCCACTGCGGGTGCTGCTATGTCCCTGTCCGGGACCACCGAGGGTGCTACAGGCCGGTCGGAAAGCGTTGTGGTTCCCTTTCCTCTGCCAGATGCCGTCGTAGTCCCCTCTCCTCTGCCTGAGGCCGTCATGGTCCCCTGTCATCTGCCCGAGGCCGCTGTGGTCCCCTCTCCTCTGCTTGAGGCCATCGTGGTCCCCTCTCCTCTGCCCGATGCCATTGTGGTTCCCTCTCCTCTGCCCGAGACTGTCGTAGTTCACCCTCCTCCACCTGACTTCGACATGGGTTTCCCTATTCCTTCATCCACCTCATCGCCGGCTGTCCCTGATGGGCAGCCACCCCCTGGACCATCTTTTCTGTTTAGGTGGTTAAAGAACTCTGGCAGACCACCTGACAGACTGTGTCATTGGGTTGGGTGGCCCACATTCTCCGGCAGGCCACCCAACTCTTACCACCATGCCATCTGCCAGGTCTGGGACTTTAGCCAGCCGCCTGAACTGTCCAGCTCTCCGGTCCAGGGGGCCTGGGTGCATGGTTCTGCCTGGTGTGGATCTTGAATTTTTTTTTTTTTTATTATTATTTGTTCTCTCCTAGCCTGGGTTGTGCTGGGGTGTGAGCTATGAGGGTTTTTCTTATTTCCTCTGATCTGTTTCGGTCCCTCCGTGCCTGGGCCCCCCTCCTCCCGCCCGGGGTGGGGTTGTTTTCTTGTTTTGTTTTTGTTTTTGTTTTTTTGGTGGGGTGGGTTTTCTGTGTGGGTGGGTCCTTTTCTTTCCTTTCAATGTTGCCTGGGGTATCTGATCCACCCCTTGAGGGGGTGGGTTCTTTCACGATCTGTGCATGGGGGGATTTTGCTGTGCTCAGTCTCTTTGCCTTTTTTCCTGATTTGTATAGTGTTGTATTTTTGAGTTCTAATTCCTATTATTTTATCTTTGGTTGGTTTTCACATTTTCTGTATTGTTTTTTTAGTGTGACTAATTTTCCTGTTTATGTTCCTTGTAGTTTTGTCATTTACATAATTCAGTTTACTTGTATCTTTATTTGTCATTGTATTATATTTGTTCTTACCGTTTCTCTCTCTCTCTCTCTCTCTCTCTCTGAGTGGGTGTGGTCGTGAGTGCGAGCTGAGAGCGTGTGACAGTGTGAGTGAATTATTTCAAACTTTTCTCTATCTTTTGGTGTTTAAGGTGTTTTTTTGTTAAATAATCTTATTTTTTGTTGTCTTCTGTAGCTGGGGTGGGGTAGGCGTTTTGGGAGGGGGGTTTCTGCTGCCAGCTCTGCTGGTCAGCATGGTTTTGGAGCGAGGCTCCGGTTTTGAGCAGCTGACACGCCGCCATGCTGTCAAACTGACACCGGCTGTCAGCTGCTCGGTGGAGGAGTGTAGTCTGGCTGCGGGGGAGCTGGTCGGTTATGAAAGCATTAGATCAGCTTCTAGAATGAATAGTGCCGTGGTGATTTTCCTGGATAGTATTGAAAAAGTTAACCGGGTAGTGGAGAGTGGGGTTGTGATTAAAGACACACTGGTTCCTGTTCTGTCTCTGGTGAATCCCGCGAAGAGAATTACCATCTCAAATATCCCACCATTTTTAAAGAATGAGCTGTTGGAGAAGGAGCTGTCAAGACACGGGCAGCTTTTGTCCCCGATTAAGCACATCCCTCTCGGTTGTAAGTCCCCGCGTTTAAAGCATGTCATGTCTTTTAGGCGACAGGTGCTCATGATTTTAAAGAATAGCGAGGAAAGCCTCAACCTCGTGTTTAAATACCGGATTGACGGCTTTGATTACACCATCCACGTCACCTCCGATAATATGAAGTGTTTCGGCTGCGGAATGGAGGGACATTTGATTCGATCATGCCCTCAGGGAGTGGGGGGTGATCACTCGGGGGAGGCCGCTACTGCGGCCTCGGGGCCGTCTGGTGACGGAGCGGCTTCGCCGCCCTCCGAGGCTGACGGCGCTACCGCGCCGTCGGGCGTTTCGGCCGAAGCCGTGGGGCCGTCTGGCGGCGGCGCTTCGGCCGAGGCCGCGAGGCTGTCTGGCGGCGGGGCAGCTTCGCCGCCCACCGCAGCCAGCCTGTCGATCATAACTGAAACAGCAACAACAGTTAAAGCACATCGCGGGGCTGCTGCACAGACCAACATTGCAGACAAGGGTGAGATTACCGAGAGGGATCACGCTGAGGATCAGACAGAGGAGCCAAATGAGGCCCAGGTAGATGGTGGGACCAGAAAGATAAATATAAAAGCACAGCACAGGGTGAGCGAAAGACAGGAAGAGACAGCTACCAGGGTGGCTGAGTCAGTGTTGGAGGATGAGGATGACATCGAAATAGATGAAGAGTTATGTAAAATCCCCATCAAGCGGAAGAATTTGGAAACCAAACAGCAGAGGGTCAAAGTAAAAAGGGTTGTCAAAGACAGTTCTGAGGTTTCTCTATCTCAGCCAGATTCTTATGCTGGGTCTGAGATAGAGAGTGATGGTGAAAGCAGTGATGATGTGGCCAGTGGAGGCGGTTACCCCTTCACAAAAATACAGAAGTTTTTGCAAGACACTAAGGGGGTCAGAATGGTTAAAGTTGAAAGCTTCTTCCCTGATCTAAAACGTTTTGTTGACTCTGCTCGGGTCTACATGAAAAATAGGGGAGAGCTTGAGCAGGAAAGTTTTACTGATCAGGAGATCTACAGACTAAAAAAGCTTGTACTAAAAGTTAAGAACCAAATTGCCCAGGATGATTAGTCTTTTATCGCTCATTCTTTCTTTTCTGTTTTTGTATTGGCTTTGCCCTCTTATACACATGTGTAGTTTTAATTTTGGCACACTCAACATCAATGGGGCAAGAGAAATGTCCAAGCGAGCGAGTGTTTTTACTCTTGCAGAATGCAAGAAAATTAATGTTCTGTTTGTTCAGGAGACTCATAGTTCTGAGGACAATGCTGCTGACTGGAGGAGGGAATTTCAGGGTGAAATTATTTTTAGTCATAGAAGCAGCAAATGTGGTGGGGTGGGTATTTTATTTTCTCGAGATTTTATTCCACTTTCTTATGACATTGATGAGATAATTGCAGGCCACATTTTAAAAGTTCGAGCTGTTTTTGAGAATGTGAAAGTTGTTTTTATAAATGTGTATGCTCCAACCGTAGGCACAGAAAGATTGGCCTTTTTAAATATTTTAGATGATACGATCAAAAATTGCAGTAATGATGACTTTTTATTTGTGGGAGGTGATTTTAATTGTACAGAAAATCCTCTTATGGATAGGAATCACCCAGAGCCACATGCTGCATCCCAAAGAGTTTTAAAAGGTTTCATAGAAGCTCATGATCTGTGTGATGTGTGGAGAAATTTTCATGGCAAGGCTAGACAGTACACATGGAGCCATAGAAAGGACAATATTTTGTCCTTAGCTAGACTGGATAGGGTTTACAGTTTTAAGCACCATTTTAGCATTTTTAAAAGTGCTTTTATAGTCCCTGTTGGCTTCACAGATCATTCCCTGGTTCAGTGTTGTGTTTTTATCAAGAATATAAAGTGCAGTAGTGCATACTGGCATTTTAACACGTCACTTTTATCGGATAACAGTTTTAAAACTGCTTTTATGTTTTTTTGGAGTAATTTTAAATTGACAAAATCAAATTTTAGTTCTTTGCAGCAGTGGTGGGATGTAGGGAAGAGCCAAATAAAGAATCTGTGCCTACAGTATACTCGCAATGTCTCTGGAGACTTGGCCAGGTCTGTCAGGGACCTGGAGAGAGAAGTAGTGGAGCTGCAGTCTTTGGCAGGCTCCACAGGAGAAAGAGGACATTTTGAGGCCCTCAATGGCAAAAAGTCTGTTCTAACTGACCTACTGGGTGTGGCTGCCAGGGGCGCTGTGGTACGCAGTAGGTTCCAGAACATCGCACTAATGGACGCTCCATCTCATTTTTTCTTTGGTCTGGAGAGGAAGAATGGTCAGAGGAGGATGATCCACTCTCTCAGCTCCAAGGACGGGCGGCCGATCCATGAGTCTGCGGAGATCCGTCGCTTTGCAGTTGCTTTCTACAAGGATCTCTTTAAGAAAGAATTTGTTGAGAATCCACATGCACTGAGTCATTTTTTGACGGACTTGCCAAAAGTGATGGCTGGCGTGAATGCGGAGCTGGAGAGCGGGATCACTCTACAAGAACTGGCAGTGGCTGTCCAGTCTCTTCAGTGTGGAAAAGCCCCAGGGATAGATGGCCTACCAGCGGAGTTCTACAAGGCGTTCTGGTCTGAGATCTGTGAGGACTTGCTGGAAGTACTGTCTGACAGTCTGCGGAAGGGTCACCTGCCCCTAAGTTGTAGGAGAGCAGTCCTCACCCTCCTTCCAAAAAAAGGCGACTTGAAAGACATTAAGAACTGGCGTCCGGTGGCCCTCCTCTGTACTGACTACAAAATTCTCTCCAAAGTGTTGGCTACCAGACTGAGGAAGGCGATGGAGCAGGTCATCCATGTAGACCAGACCTACTGTGTACCTGGTAGGTTGGTTACAGACAACATTTTTTTAATTTGTGATGTTTTGGACCTCTCCAGCTCATTGGTCAAAGAACTTGGTCTTATTTCAATAGACCAAGAAAAAGCGTTTGACCGAGTTGAACATCCATACCTTTGGCAGACATTAGAGGCCTTTGGTTTCAGCTCAGGGTTCATCGCCATGATCCAGGCTTTGTATAGAGACATTGAGAGTATTCTTAAGATTAATGGTGGTTTGAGTGCTCCTTTCAAAGTTGAGAGGGGTGTCCGACAGGGCTGCCCCCTCTCAGGTATGCTGTACTCTCTTGCCATTGAGCCCCTCCTTTGTAAACTAAGGCAAGGCCTCACTGGTTTTAAAGTCCCCAACTCTGACTCTGTTTTTAAAGTGTCTGCCTATGCTGATGACGTTGTTGTTTTTACAAGAAATCAAAACGATGTAGACTACCTTTTAAGAACTGTTAATCTTTTTGGTGAGTGCTCCTCAGCGAGAGTGAATTGGGGTAAGAGTGAAGCTGTTGTGGTGGGGGGGAGACCACAAAAAATTGCCCTACCTGGTGGCCTCTCGTGGACACAAGGTGGTTTTAAATATCTTGGTGTGTTTTTAGGAAATCAGACTTTTACTGAGAAAAATTGGGAGTGTTTCTTAGAAAAAACTGAAGGAAGACTAAAAAAATGGAAATGGATTCTGCCAAACTTGTCCTTCAGAGGTCGTGTTTTAATTATCAACAACTTGATTGCTTCAATGCTGTGGCATCGACTGTCTTGTCTGGACCCTCCACCCAATTTGCTGGCCAGAGTGCAATCTATAGTCGTGGACTTTTTCTGGGACCGTCTTCACTGGGTTCCACAGAGTATCCTGTTTTTACCGAGGGAAGAAGGTGGTCAAGGGCTCATCCATCTGGCCAGCAGGGGGGCTGTCTTTCGCCTGCTGTTCATTCAGCGACTGCTGAGTGGCCCCCTTGACCTTGTGTGGAGACCTATTGCCAGGGCTGTCCTGGCTCGCTGTGGAGGGCTTGGACTAGAGGAGTCGCTGCTTTTAATGGATTTAAGGGGCCAAAAACTCCCAGAACTTCCCCAGTTTTACCAAAGTGCTTTTAAAATCTGGGGACTTTTTAAAAAGAACTCTCCCCAGGCTTCCTTGTCGCCTTTCTGGCTTTTAAAGGAACCACTTGTGTTCGGGACCCGTTTTGATGTGGGCAATGTTTTAGGACCTTCTGTTTTAAAAAAGTTTATTTTTGCAAAGGTTACAACGCTGGGACATTTGGTGAATTTATGTGGTCCTAACTTGGACAATGCTGTTGCCCTGTGCTCGGCTCTTGGCGTCTCTTCAGTCAGAGTTATAATGAACTTGTTGAAAGATTGGAGAGACTGCCTGTCTGCAGAAGAACACTCTGCTATTGTTTTACACTGCGAAAACTCTGTACAAACTGCTGATGAACCTTTTCCTTTTAGTATTTTATCTCCTGATTTTAAAGATGGCACTGGTGTGTTTTTAAACTCTGAGCACATTAACATTTGTGACTCTCCTGGTAAAAAAATGTATGGACTTTTGGTGAAAATTCTAAATGTGAATAAGTTAAAAGGTCGAGCTGATACACCATGGAGGAAACACTTGGGTCTGGGTCCTGAGGTGAGGCCTGCCTGGAGAGCACTCTATAAACCACCATTAACTAAGAAGGTTGGAGACCTACAATGGCGAGTTTTACATGGTGCTGTGGATGTAAATGCTTTTATCTCTCTTTTAAACCCAAATGTTGTTGAGGTTTGTCCATTTTGTCCTCAGAAAGAAACTGTGTTCCATTGTTTTCTGGACTGTAACAGACTGCAATTGTTGTTTGTTTTTTTGGGGAAGCTGTTTTATCTGTTTGGAGAAGTCTTTTCCCAGCAGATTTTTATCTTGGGCTTTCCATATAGACAGAGGACTAAGAAAAAGAGTGAACTCTTAAATTTCATCCTGGGTCAGGCTAAAATGGCTATTTATGTTAGTAGGAAAAGAAAAATTGAACAACTGCTGGATTGTAATGTAAAAGACATGCTGGTTGGCATGATTAAGGCTCGAATAGTGATTGATTACAATTACTATCATCTGATGCAGAATGTTGAAACCTTTGAGGCTATGTGGTGCTTTAAGCACATCCTGTGTTGTGTTAAGGAGGGGAAAATTATCTATGGTATAATCCTGATGTAAGAAGCAAGTTTTTTGTTTTAGTTTTCCTTGTTTGGTTACTTGTGTCTTTGATTTCTTGTCAGTGAGACATTTTTCTTTTCCATTGCTTCTTTTAGTTGTTTTAGTTGTTGTGTTTTTCTGTTGAATTTGTGACAATAAAGGTGTGTTGAAAAATCAAAAATCTCTCTCTCTCTCTCTCTCTCTCTCTCTCTCTCTCTCTCTCTCTCTCTCTCTCGTGCGCATGCGTGGGCGTTTGTGGGAGCAGGGGTGTGGAGTGGTGTCGAGTGAGTACTTTAAACTTTGTATTTTCTAACTTTTTCTCTATCTTGTGTGTTTGAGGTGTGTGTGTTTAATATAGTGGGTTGAGTGTGTGTGTGCTGGGGTGTGAGTGTTGGAGTGAGTGTGTTGGGGGACGGTAGCTTCTGCTGCCGGTTTTTCCCGGCCGGCATCATGCCGGTGATTGATGGTGGTGTGGAGTTTGAGCGCTTAACCCGGCGTCATGGTGTGAGAATCCTCCCGACAGTTCCCTGTTCTGTGGAGGAGGCCAGCCTCGCTGTAGGACAGGTGGTTGGGCATGGCAGCATAAAATCAGCATCGAGGATGAACAGCGCAATTGTGATCTTTCTGGATTCGACTGAGAAAGCTGATCAGGTGGTGGCACAGGGAGTGGTCATAGGTGACACTTTTACTCCCGTTTTACCGCTGGCGAATCCGTCTAGGAGGATCACCATCTCAAACGCTCCTCCTTTCGTTAAAAATGATCAGCTGATTAGAGAGTTGTCCCGTTTTGGCCAGGTTGTGTCCCCTATCAGAATGGTCTCTCTGGGTAGTAAATCACCCCTGCTGAAGCATGTTGTATGTCATAGGAGGCAGTGTTTCATGGTGTTGAAAGACAGCTCTGCTGAACTGAATGCGTCTTTTAATTTCAGGATTGACGGCTTTAGCTACTTGGTGTTTGCAACATCTGAAACCATGAAGTGTTTTGCGTGTGGCGCAGAAGGCCATCTTATTAGGTCATGTCCTGAAAAGGCGAACACAAAGAGCACTGGCGGTAAGAAAGGTGACGCCGCTGTTTCTGGTGGTCCGGAGGGTAGCGCTACATGTGGTGCGGCGGATGCCGCTGCGGCGCCCGCTTCTGCTGGGGCGGTCGCGGCCGCGTCTGCGGCCGCGGCCGCTTCTACTTCTGCGGGGGCGTCCGCGTCCGCTTGTGCTGGGGCGGCCGCAGCCGCCTCTGCTGGGGTGGCCGCGGCGGGCGCGGTAGTTGTCCCCCCAAACAGTGATGGTGGGGAATTTCTGTCTGGCGGCAGCTCTGATCATTGTGACGAGCCTGTCGCCCGGGGTAAACAGGTGGAGGGTGTAAGTAAAAGTGCAGTTAAACGAAGGAACGTGAATGAACAGACTTTGCAGGCGGGGGAGGAGCGGTTTGAGGCTGTAGCGGACACACAGAGCAAACACTGCATGACAAACGTTGCGTTTCATGAAGAAATGCAGGAATGTAGTTTTGTTGAAGAGGATCCTTTTAAAGCTGCACAAAAAAGGAAAAGTGCGGAAAACTTGCAGAGCTCTGCTAAATCTAGTAGGGTTGGGAATTTAGATTTACTGAATGAGAGCGCTTCTGACGAAAGTGGAGATGAGTCTGAACTGATGCAGACGCAGACGCAGGAGGAGCAAAGCTCCTATTGTTTTACTAAAATTAGGCAATTTCTCCAGGTGACTAAGGGGAGCAGAGCTGTGAAAGTGGAAAATTACTTTCCAGATCTGGAGTTATTCGTGGCATCAGCTCGCAAATTTATGAAACTGAATGATGGGAATGAGACTTTCACTGATCAGGAAATTTATCGTTTAAAGAAACTGGTTGCTAAACTGAAATTGCAAATTACTAACAGTCATGTTGACTCTTAGTTTGTTTCTTCCCTTTTATGCTATGTGTGTGTTTTTTTACTGTACCCTATTTTTATCCTTTTTAATGCCCCACCTTAGAATTGGCACTCTCAATATTAATGGGGCCAGGGATGATGTAAAAAGGGCCTCTTTATACAAGCTTTTTAATTTAAAGAAACTTGACGTGCTGATGGTCCAGGAGACTCACAGCACTGTGGACATTGAGAGCCATTGGAGAAAAGAGTGGGATGGCTGCATTTTTTTTAGCCACAAATCCAGTAGCAGTGGGGGGGTGGCTGTACTTTTCTCTAGGGGTTGTGTGCCTGTCTCTTATGAGGTAGAAGAGGTGGTGAGAGGTCATTTCCTCTTATTAAAGGTACAGTTTGAAAACGTGAACTTCGTTTTTATAAACGTGTATGTGCCAACACAGAGAGCAGAGAGGATCAGGGTCTTTGACGTGCTTTCGGATACGGTTAAGTCCTGTGATCCAAATAGTTTTTTATTTCTGGGGGGTGATTTTAACTGTACATTAAACCACAGACTAGACAGGAACCATCAGGAGCCTCACCCTGCTTCTGCCAATAGGCTGAGAGAACTGGTGAAAACACATGAAATGGCCGATGTGTGGAGATCACATCATGGGGACCAGAGGCAGTACACCTGGAGCCATGTCAAAGATAACCTTTTATCTATGGCTAGGTTAGACCGTTTTTATGGTTTTAAACATCAAATGAGTGTTTTTAAAAATAGTTGTATCTGTCCTGTTGGTTTCACTGATCACTGCCTGCTGTTTTGTTCTGTGTTTATTGAAAATGTAAAGTGTAAGAGTGCTTTTTGGCATTTTAACAATACACTTTTAAATGATGTGTTTTTTAAAGAGGTTTTTCATGATGTTTGGAAGTCACACAGGGAACAAAAACCCTCTTTTAGTTCTCTCCAATTGTGGTGGGATTTTGGTAAGGCCCAGATAAAACAACTCTGCCAAGAGTACACTCAAAATGTCACTCGTAGCTTGACCCAGTCCTTGAAAGTTCTGGAGACTGAGGTGGTAGAACTAGAGGAGTTGCTCAGTTCTACAGGAAAACAGGAGCACTTAGAGGCTCTCAAGTCAAAAAGGTCAGCCTTGGCTAGCTTGCTAGGGGTCACCGCACAGGGTGCTCTGGTCCGCTCACGCTACATGGATGTAGCTCTGATGGACTCGCCCTCCCAGTACTTTTTTGGACTGGAGGGGAAAAATGGACAGAGAAAGCTCATTCACTCCTTGTTGGGCGATGACGGGAGAACAATCTCCACAGCAGCAGAGATCAGGAAACACGCTGCTAGCTTTTACAGTGAATTGTTTAGAGCAGAGTGGAGGGAGGACACGTCACTGGGCCAGGTTTTCCTTGATGGTCTTCCAGTGCTCTCAGAGGACCTTGTTGCCGGCTTGGATGCTCCACTGTCTCTGTCTGAGCTGCACACGGCGCTAATGAGCCTCCAGAATGGAAAATCACCAGGCATAGATGGACTCTCTGTGGACTTTTTTAAGGAATTCTGGCCCCTGCTTGGTCCAGACCTGCTGGAGGTTCTCCAAGATAGCTTGGAAAGGGGGACCCTACCCACGACCTGCAGGAGGGCCATCATCACACTGTTGCCGAAAAAGGGGGACCTCCAGAGCCTAAAGAACTGGAGGCCAGTCTCTCTGCTCTGCACAGACTACAAGATTCTCTCAAAAGCTCTGGCCCGAAGACTGAGAAAGGTGATGAGCGAGCTCATTCATGTAGACCAGACTTACTGTGTGCCTGGCAGGCTGATTAGTGACAACGTCACTTTAATTCGGGATATTTTGGAGGTCTCTGGTTCATTGGCGGTAGAAACTGGTTTGATTTCAATTGACCAGGAAAAGGCGTTTGATCGGGTTGAACACCAATATTTATGGACAGTTTTAACAGCTTTTGGGTTCAGCCCAGGCTTCATAGCCAGGATACGGGTCTTGTACAGTGACATTGAGAGTGTGCTGAAGATAAATGGGGGCCTGTCTGCCCCTTTAAAAGTCCAGAGAGGGGTTCGGCAGGGCTGCCCTCTCTCAGGGATGCTGTACTCCCTCGCCATAGAGCCTTTGCTTCACTGCCTGAGAAGGGATCTATCAGGAGTTACTTTTCCTGGCTGTGACACCACGTTCAAGCTGTCGGCCTATGCAGATGATGTAGTCATTCTGCTAAACAAGCAGAGTGACATTGACGTTCTGGTTAGGAGTGTCAATCTTTTTGGCCAACTTTCCTCTGCAAAGATAAACTGGGGAAAAAGCGAGGCTCTGATGGTGGGGGAGAAACTAGAAAATCAGCTTACGCTGCCGGGTGGGTTGATTTGGAAAAAAGGAGGTTTTAAGTATCTTGGTGTCTTTATTGGAAATCAGCAGTTTGAGCAAAAAAATTGGGATGGGGTCATAGAGAAGATTAACGGGAGACTAAACAAGTGGAAGTGGCTAATGCCAAGAATATCTTTTAGAGGAAGAGTGCTCATTTTAAATAATCTTGTTTCCTCATCCCTGTGGCACCGCCTCATGTGCATGGACCCCCCTGCTGGTTTGTTGTCCAAAATTCAGTCTGTTTTGGTGGACTTTTTTTGGGGGGGGTGGACTCCACTGGGTTCCTCAAGCCCTGTTATTTCTTCCCAAAGAGGAGGGGGGGCAAGGAGTGATTCATTTAGCTAGTAGAGGTGCTGCTTTTAGACTGATTTTCATACAGAGACTGCTGACGGGCCCCCAGGACCTGGTATGGAGGCCTTTGGCCTGTGTTATTTTACAGAGAGTCCTTGGGCTTGGGCTAGACCTCCCTGTGTTTTTAATGGATTTTAAGAACTCTAATGCACTGTCTTTACCCAGTTTTTTACCGCAGTCTCTTTTCAGTGTGGACTCTTTTTTAAAAAACAAAGAGGGCCATGCGATTCCCTCTACTGGTTGTTGAGGGAGCCGCTGGTTTTTGGTGGTCGCCTTGGTGTCCTGCCGGGAGTTGGAAGGACCTTCCTTGATAGGCTGTGTTCCAGGAACATTCTCACTCTGAAGCAAGTGGTGGAACTGGCTGGTCCTGGCCTCAACAACGCCTCAGCTTTAGCAGCTCATCTTGGTGTCAGGTCGAATCGTTTCATCGATGGTCTTCTTGCACACTGGAAACAGGAGCTTCATGGACTTGAGCACTCCCTACTCTTGGACTTTAGCAATGGCACGCTGCAGCCAGAAAGCACTGACCCCTTTCCCTCTCTCACGCTCTATATGGACTTTGACGTCGCTCCTTGCTCCTTACTGGCATTCTGTGCTCCCACTGGTGTGGACTTTGGAGGAGCCAGTGGTAAGGCACTCTACAGACTGGTGGTGATGGCACTCAACAAGGACCGATTGAACACCTGTGTGGACACTCCTTGGAGAGCCTATTTTAAACTAGGAAAAGGGCATCGGCCTGTCTGGAGGGCTCTTTACAAAGCCCCTCTCCCTAAGAGACATGGAGACTTACAGTGGAGGGTCCTGCATGGTATTATAGCTGTCAATGCTTTTGTTTCTGTGATTAACAGCAGTGTCAGTGATCAGTGTGTTTTTTGTTCCTCTAGGGAGACTGTTTTTCATTGTTTTATTGAATGTCAGCGCCTGAGTGGCCTCTTTGAACTTCTCACAAAACTTTTTCATATTTTTAAGGAAGTTTTCTCTAAGCAGGTTTTCATTTGTGGTTTTATGTACAATCGTCGTTTTAAGCAGAAGTGTCAACTACTGAACTTTGTTTTAGGACAGGCAAAGTTGGCTATCTATGTAAGCCGGAGAAGAAAACTTGAAAATGTTGAGAATGATGTTGATGTCAAAATTTTATTTGTGAGGCTACTTAAAGCCAGAATCAGGCTGGACTTTCAGTTTTTTATGGGGAATGGGGATGTGGAAGGTTTCAGGACCCTCTGGTCCCTGGAGAATGTCCTCTGTTCAGTTCATGATGGACAGCTTTTTTGGGGGCGTTTTTTGGGGGATTAATTTTCTGTGTAACATAGCATGATATAGAAATTGTATTGACTGATGGACAAGTGTGTTTATTAAAGATCTTTTAAAAATCAAAATCTCTCTCTCTCTCTCTCTCTCTCTCTCTCTCTCTCTCTCTCTCTCTCTCTCTCTCTCTCTCTCTCCAGGGTTGCAGCTTTCAGAGGCACTTCCAGGCTTTTCCCTGGTTTTGGGCAGTGCCCGTGTCAAGCTGTCAGCCCCGTCTCCTCTCTTCATGGCTCACAGCTGATTGTAATCATCTTCACCTCCTTCCTACTCGTGTGATCCTCACTTGCCATCACTTGTTATCATTTGTTTCTGGCCGTATTTCAGGGGTGTTTTCCTCCCTCTTTGCTGGAGTCTCAAAGAGTCATTCGCATCAGAACTCTGCCCCCGTTCTGATGTTTGTTATTCATCTTATGTCATGTGCGCCTCTACGACGCACAGAAAGACAGAAACATGCGCCAGATCATGTTGTGCATTTATTAGCAAAAGAAGCATAAAGTCCCAACAATTATGCAAACAGACAAAAATATAAACAAGGGAAAAAACTTACAGCAAGCGTCCCTGGGCTGGAGTAGCCCAGCGGACGTGGGAGTTGACCAAGAGCAAAGTAGATGACTAAATGTCAGGAGACACATTCAACAATCCAGCAACGGTATAGTGTAGAGAACCATCAATGCTTAAATACACACAGAAGATGTGCTGCAGGTGTGACTCATGAGTGAGCAGGGCCTGATTGATAAACTGCTCCCAGGTGAACTGACTGAGAGCAGATAGGGGCAGTGTCTGAGAAAGGGGAGGCTAAAGTGAAAACAAGCCCAAAAAATGCATACAGGAAACTAACAGGATCAACCTAATCAGACAAACAATACTAGGAATGAAGTGAGGATCTGAGCTCAGATACATGACAGAGTCCCCTCTTTAAGGGGTGGATTCCAGACACCCCCCGGGAACACCCAAAAGACCCCCCCCCCCCCTAAGAGAAAGAGGTATATCACAAAACCACTACAGGAGGGAGGTGGGGGAACAGGCTATGAGGGAAAAACAAATCCGCTCATGATCTGCACCTACACTATGCCAGGGCCTTGGGCCCCCAAACCAGAAAGAACAAAACAGTTCAGGTGGCCAACCGAAGTCCCAGGCCAGCCAGATGGCAAGGTGGAATGAGTCAAGTGGCCTTCCAGAGAACATGGACCACCCGACCCGGCAGCTCAGTGTCTCTGGCAGCCGGCCTGAGTGTTTAAGCCACCAAAACAGAAGGGGTGGCCCAGGAGGCAGCTCCCCCTGGGAGACCCACTGGGAAAGAGGAGAGCTGAGGAGGGGGAACCACAACATCATCAGGTAGAGGAAGAAGGGGGACCCTGATGGCGTCTGGCAGAGAAAGAAGGGGTACCACAATGGCGTCAGGCTGAGGAAGAAGAGGGACCACAACGGCATCTGGCAGGGAAGGAGAGGGGCCACGACGCCCTCGGTGGTCTCGGGTTGGAGCAAAGCTGCACCGGTGGTAGCTCTGGGCCAGAGCACTGCAGCACCCTCGGTGGCTCCAGGCTGGAGCACTGCAGCACTCTCGGTGGCTCCGGGCTGGAGCACTGCAGCACCCACGGTGGGTCCCAGCTGGGCCAACGCTGCACCCACAGTGGACCAAGACTGGGCCAATGCTGCACCCACGGTGAACCCGGACTGGGCCAATGCTGCACCCACAGTGGACCCCGGGCTGGAGGGTAGCGCCCAAGGCGGGCCCATAGCGGAATGCAGCACCCACGTCGGCTCCAAGCTAGGATGCAGCACCCACGGTGGTCCCTGCATGGACCGCAGCACCCACAGAGACTTGGATTGCGGTGGGGGAACTCAGACAACAGCGACCAGCAGGGGACAAGCTGCACCTGCGGACGACCCGGCCTGGGGCGTAGCTGCACCCATGGAGGTCCCGGGCTGGGACAGGACACCCAAGACGACCTCAGCGGGAGAAGCTGAACCCATGGCGACCTCCAGTGGTGAACCTGGATCTTCGAAGATGCCTGGCAATGTTGGGTTCTCTCCGGCGACCCTGGGAGAGAGCTCAGACAAGGAACAAAGAGAAGGAAGGTCAGGGTCACCGGCAGTGGCAGAGCCCAGCGAGGTGAGCTCAGGTGCCACGGACGGCTGCACCTGGTTATCCTCACCAAGAGTCAGGCAAGATTGCTCAAGGACTGAGAGGAGAAAAACAAAAGAGAGCACTTGCTTGAGTTCGAGCTCCACCGCTGTCCAGGACTCCGACAATCCAGGTGACGATGGTTCTTTGGGCTCGGCCCTCAGGAGGTCCAGTTCGGGGCTCCCACTCTGCTGCGGTGGCATCCGCAGCAGGCATGATGGTTGTAGCAGTCTTCAGACTCCCAGGCGGAGGGGACCACGCTGGTGGCTCACCGGCTTGGGGTCGGCTCCGTGCAGGCCTCCAGAGCCACAAGCTCCTCCATCGTCTGGTGGCTTTGTTCAGGTGCCGGCGGACACTCGGGGATAATTGGAGGAGACACGGAGAGGACAGGTGAGGAATTATTGGCTACAGCAGGTGGGGAGAGCTCAGGGGACTGCAATTCTTGAGCCTCCCTACCAGGAATCAGGCAAGGCACATTATCAAGAATTAAAGAGGAAGTAAATGCATGCCACTTGACTGTTATCCTGGTGTATGATGTATTCTGCTGCAGCCGTTGAACAGTCATCCCTCTCCATGCCAATGGGCCCCTCAGAGAATTGTGGAAGGACCGCCTCAGCTGACACGGAGGTGGGCGTTGCCAGGGGAAGCCTGGAGGACCTCTCGGCAGCAGGAGGATTCGTCGAGGTGACGGGGGTTGCAGCAATGGTAGAGGAAGATGAGGCTGGCGAAACAGTGGAAAAAGAGGAGCACAAGAGAGGCCCTGCTGTGGGAATTGTCAGCCTCGACGAGGGGAAAATGGCTCTCGAAGAGGAGGAAGGCTTCCTCCGACGATTAGCTGTGGGATGTCGTGGTTGGATAGGAGCTGTAGTTGCTTTCTCCAGCTCCTCCCTCGTGCCTGGAAGGGAGAATATGGAGAGGAGTATGTCTGTCGCCCCCAGGTAACTCCACAGGCAGGGGAATGCCTTCATCACCCACGCCGCTCGATCCCGACTCCCCTGGACCATCTTGGGGGAACGTGAGGCCTGTGTCTGCAACCAGATTTCCTACAGGAGGCACACCGCCTGCCGCTCCACCTCGTTAAGAGCGGACATGGTGAGCTCCAACACAGGTTAGTGAAAAAAAAAGCAAAAGGAAAAATTCACCAACACAACCCCTGGGTCCTCTGTCACTGGCTGGATTATTCTGTCATGTGCGCCTCTACGAGGTGCAGAAAGACAGGCCCACACTCCAGATCGTGTTGTGCATTTATTAGCAAAAGAAGCATAAAGTCCCAACAACTGTGCAAACAGACAAAAATATAAACAAGGGAAAAAACTTACAGCAAGCGTCCCTGGGCCAGAGTCGCCCAGTGGACGCGGGAGTTGACCAAGAGAAAAGTAGATGACTAAACGTCAGGAGACACATTCAATACTCCAGCAACGGTATAGTGTAGAGGCAATGCTTAAATACACACAGAAGATGTGCTGCAGGTGTGGATCAACCTAATCAGACAAACCTAATCATGTATCTGAGCTCAGGTTTCTCCGAGTTCATAAGTTGTACTTTGAGCACTGTTTGAATTTTTGTGTTTATGCTCCGTTCGGACTTTTGGTGTTTTTTTAATAAATATCACAAACTGCAGTTCAGTGTCTGGTTTTCTCCTCCCTGTCCTGAGGGGCAATTCAAGACACCATCGACGCAGCCACCTCGGACAGGTAGAAAAAGGTACAGGTTGGAGCAGGAACTGCACCAAAACAGTCAGCAGAAGAGCTCGGTGGGGAGAGCTCAGAAGCAGAAAGAGGCTTCAACTGGGTCTCCCCACTGGGAGCAACACAAGACCTCTTTAATAGAGATATTAACAAAACAAAGAAGAGGACTTGCCTTAACATTTTGAATGTGTCTGTCGCCAAATTGTGACATAACCCCTAGTGGTCAAGAGTGGTAAATATTTTTTGTCAATAAAATAGTTCAGATTTCCAAGGCTAAAACTTGAAAGTGGTAAGAAATAATGGCTTACTGTCAATTAGAAAGATGTAAAATAAGATCCAAAGTTTCAGATAAGGCTAAATTTATGCATCTAATTTGCATAATGTCACAGCACCTCTTTAAATTCCATAACTCAGTCAAAACTGTCAACGATGGCCCTCACGAGCCATCAATGAGATGCCGAATGCCAGCTGATGAGTTTGCATAATTTATTAACAAAGGACAAATGACAAAATAACGAGCCATGGGGGGCAAAAACACAACTAAGGTTCGACTCAGATACAGGAATACAGATTCTCAAGAAAACACTTACAGGAATGGACGGTAGAAGAGGGAATGTTCGACGAGGTTGCAGCCCCGAGCAAACAGAGCTGCTCCCCATGGCCTGAGTGCAGACAGAGTCAGCACACGGACCATGACAGTTGCCCCTGTTCACGACGCGGATTCTAGACGCAGTGGAACATCACACCCCCCCCACCTGGAAGGTCCACAGGACCACCCCAGAGAGGGAGGAGGGGGAAAAGGGCCAAGGAGGGCCAGAATCCAACCTAATCCCAGAAAGGAAAAAAAAAAACTCAAAATGACAAGCAGAACCTCAGAAGGCAGAAACTCAGTGCAAGCACAAAAATTACAGCATGTCCCATGATAACAGGGGGAGAGAAAAAAAAAAAATCTCATGGCACAGAGCAGCGATACATACAATTCAGTGTACAAATACCACACAGGAGCAAAGGAAAAAAAAATACACGCTACCTGGCGGAGACATACAATAGTTCAACAAGGATGAACAGACGGGCACATCATCAAAAACAGAGTACAAAAAAAAAAAACACGCACAGAGAGGAGATACAGTGGGGCAAAAAAGTATTTAGTCAGCCACCAATTGTGCAAGTTCTCCCACTTAAAAGATGAGAGAGGTCTCCAATTTTCATCATAGGTATACCTCAGCTATGAGAGACAAAATAAGAAAAAAAAAATCCAGAAAATCACATTGAAGGATTTTTAATGAATTAATTGATAAATTCCTTGGTAAAATAAGTATTTGGTCAATAACAAAAGTTCATCTCAATACTTTGTTATATACCCTTTGTTGGCAATGATAGAGGTCAAACGTTTTCTGTAAGTTTTCACAAGGTTTTCACACACTGTTGCTGGTATTTTGGCCCATTCCTCCATGCAGATCTCCTCTAGAGCAGTGATGTTTTGGGGCTGTCACTGGGGGGCAATGGATCAGCGTTCTCGTCGCGCCCTCCGCCAGTACCCGGGCTCGCCTGGGGAAGCTAATGATCCTACCAGCAGACTAAATTCGAAGAGACGACGCCTCTGTGCCAAGTCAAAGAAGAATCCTAGTCACAGTCCTAAAGCCGAAAGCAAACAGCCCCAAGAGCACTTTGTGGTAGGATCGGCCCTTCGCATATTACAACTAAACGTTGAAGGCCTATCTGCAGCCAAGCGAAGCCTTATCGAAGTCCTCGCCTTCCAACATTCGATTGATGTAATCTGCCTCCAAGAGACTCATATTGGCACAGAGGAAGCTGGCCGCTTCACCATCAAAGGCTTTGACCTCCTGTGCTATGTTCTACATGCTAAACATGGACGTGCCACCTATGTGCGTTCTGACATAGTTGAAGCAAATCACCTGATAACAACACATTTCTCAGACACCATAATCATTGGTGGCTTCCATATTGTCAATGTGTACAAGCCCCCTAATGCCAACTGGGATCTGCAGGTCTTACCCACCCTACCCCACCCTGCCATCTATGTGGGGGACTTTAACAGCCATCACCCTGACTGGGGGTACCCAGCAGTGGACAGTGATGGGAAGGCACTTTCAGACTGGGCATCCAGAAATGACCTCGCTTTGATATACGACCCCAAACAAAGAGGAACCTTCCACTCTGCTAGGTGGAAGAAGGACTATTCTCCTGACCTGTGTTGGGTCAGCTCTTTGAATGGGGAGCCATATCCTACACAGATCCTCATTCTTGATGATTTTCCACACAGCCAACACCGGCCCCTGCTTGTACACATTGGCCTACAACTTCCAGTCATATACAGCCCAAGGAAGATGCGCTGGAACTTCCGCAAAGCCAACTGGAAGAAATTCAGTGAAACTCTGGACCGGAGCGTTGTTACCATCCCACTCCACACCATCACTGTAGATGAAGCATACAACCGCTTCTGCAGCGCAATCTTCAAGGCTGCCCATACTGCAATCCCACGAGGCTACCGACCCCTCTATGTCCCATGTTTGGACGGAGAAAGTGCTGCCCTCCTACAATCCTATCAAACATCAGGGGACCCAGAGATAGCAGACCATCTCATTGAATCGCTAAATACAGCTCGGCGAAAGAAATGGGAGGAGACAGTTGCTGACCGGAGCTTTACCCACTCTAGCAGGAAATGTTGGAGCCTCATCCGTCGCCTAGGAGCTGCACAGAAGCCCCCTAGCCAAAGCCGAGCATCCGTCACACCCAACCAAGTTGCATCCCACCTACTGACTATCGCCAAAGCACCCCAAGACAAAGACACCAAAAGAGCAGTTACAACTGAGCTAAAAAAACACCAAAAAATGCCTGTAGAGGAAACGAACCCTGAACCCTTCGAGGCTGCTGAACTGGAGAAAGTCCTACAGAGCCTGAAATGTGGAAAGGCAGCAGGATACGATAACATCTTCCCAGAATTCATGAAAAATCTTGGCCCCCGAGCCCTAACCTGGTTGACACAATTCTACACAAGGATCACACAAACAAACTCGATCCCAAAGAAATGGCGGACAGCAAAGGTCATTGCCATCCCAAAACCTGGCAAAGACCACAAATTACCAGCAAGCTACCGCCCAATCTCCCTACTCAGCGTTCCTTACAAAATCATGGAGCGCCTAATTCTGCAACGCATTTCCCCAGAGGTAGAGGATATTCTAAGTGTGGATCAAGCAGGTTTCCGCAAGGACCGCAGTACAGGAGAACAAGTACTGGCCCTAACCACCTTCATCGAAAATGGCTTCGAGAGCAGACTGAAGACAGGGGCTGTGTTTCTCGACCTTACAGCCGCCTATGATACGGTCTGGCACAAAGGCCTCCTCCTGAAACTTATAAAGGCGATCCCTGCTTGGGCAACAGCAATTATAAAAACCCTGCTGACCAACCGAAGGTTCAGAGTCCACCTCAGTCAGAAGACAAGTGCATGGAGAATGCAGAAAAACGGACTCCCACAAGGCTCAGTTCTAGCTCCAACTCTGTTCAACCTCTACATAAACGACCTGCCTACCACAAAATCCCGCAAATTCACCTATGCAGACGACATCTGTTTGGCATTCCAAGCACCAGACTTTGAACCACTGGAACGGGTGCTCACGGAAGATCTTGCCAAACTGGACCAGTTCTGCAAAATCTGGCGCCTAAAACCAAGCCCAGCAAAAACCGTCTCCAGTGTATTCCATCTCCACAATGCAAAAGCTGCCAGAGAACTAAACATCCACCTGAGCGGACTCAAGCTTAAGCATGCCCCAAATCCAACTTATCTTGGAGTGACCCTTGATAGGACCTTATCCTTCAAGGAACATCTAAAGGGGACGGCTGCTAAGGTGAAGGTACGAAACAACCTGCTCTGCAAGCTCGCTGGTGCAAAATGGGGGGCGGCAGTCTCCACCCTGCGCACCTCAGCACTGGCCCTTTCATACTCTGTAGCAGAATATTGTGCCCCTGTCTGGTCCAGGTCATCTTACACACACCATGTAGACACCCAGCTCAACACAACCATGAGAACTATAACTGGAACAATCCGCTCAACACCACTCCCCTGGCTCTCTGTACTGTCAAACATAGCCCCTCCACACATCCGGCGAGCAGCATTAACTCAAAGGATGCTCCAAAAAGTTAAAGATTCTCCTCACTTACCAATCCATGCAGATATCTACACTCCACCCACTGCCCGACTTTCATCCAGACGGCCGATTTGGAAAAACCCTCCCCCAGCTGACTTTACCATCCAGACAGCTTGGCAAGAGGAATGGGAGACCAAGGAGGTCCCAAACAAACAGCTGGTGATAAACCCCAACCAACAGGTCCCGGGCACCAACCTCCCAAGGAGACAGTGGTCTACACTCAATCGCTTCAGGACTGGACATGGCCCCTGCTTGGCCAGCCTTTACAGATGGGGCAGTAGCCCTAGCCCACTGTGCGCATGTGGAGAGGAGCAAACAATGGAACACATCATAGAGGCTTGCCCGCTCCAAAGACTGGAAGGAGGATTACACACCCTCCATACAGCAAACCAGGAGGCAACTGCTTGGCTTAAGGACTTTGCATTCGCTAAATAAAAAAAAACTGGGCAACACAGACTTTCAACTCCCTCCAAAGATTTTCTATGGGGTTGAGATCTGGAGACTGGCTAGGCCACTCCCGGACCTTGAAATGCTTCTTACGAAGCCACTCCTTCGTTGCCCGGGCAGTGTGTTTGGGATCATTGTCATGCTGAAATACCAAGCCACATTTCATCTTCAATGCCCTTGCTGGTGGAAAGAGGTTTTAACTCAAAATCTCACGATACATGGCCCCATTCATTCTTTCCTTTACACGGATCAGTCGTCCTGGTCCCTTTGCAGAAAAACAGCCCCAAAGTATGATGTTTCCACCCCCATGCTTCACAGTAGGTATGGTGTTCTTTCTCCTCCAAACACGACAAGTTGAGTTTTTACCAAAAAGTTCTATTTTGGTTTCATCCGACCATATGACATTCTCCCAATCCTCTTCTGGATCATCCAAATGCTCTCTAGAAAACTTCAGACGGGCCTGGACATGTACTGGCTTAAGCAGGGGGACACGTCTGGCACTGCAGGATTTGAGTCCCTGGGGGCGTAGTGTGTTTCTGATGTAGCCTTTGTTACTTTGGTTCCAGCTCTCTGCAGGTCATTCACTAGGTCCCTCCATGTGGTTCTGGGATTTTTGCTCACCGTTCTCGTGATAATTTTGACCCCACAGGGTGAGATCTTGCGTGGAGCCCCAGATGGAGGGAGATTATCAGTGGTCTTGTATGTCTTCCATTTTCTAATAATTGCTCCCACAGTTGATTTCTTCACACCAAGCTGCTTACCTATTGCAGATTCAGTCTTCCCAGCCTGGTGCAGGTCTACAATTTTGTTTCTGGTGTCCTTTGACAGCTCTTTGGTCTTGGCCATAGTGGAGTTTGGAGTCTGACTGTTTGAGGTTGTGGACAGGTGTCTTTTATACTGATAACAAGTTCAAACAGGTGCCATTAATACAGGTAACGAGTGGAGGACAAAGGAGCCTCTTAAAGAAGAAGTTACAGGTCTATGAGAGCCAGAAATCTTGCTTGTTTGTAGGTGACCAAATACTTGTTTTACTGAGGAATTTACCAATTAATTCATTAAAAATCCTTCAATGTGATTTTCTGGATTTTTTTTTCTCATTTTGTCTCTCATAGCTGAGGTATACCTATGATGAAAACTGGAGACCTCTCTCATCTTTTAAGTGGGAGAACTTGCACAATTGGTGGCTGACTAAATACTTTTTTGCCCCACTGTATAGACCAAATAACGGGCACAGAAAACAACCCTCAGACTACAGAGGAGTGGAAAAAATAACACTAATAAAGAGCGGTGATAAACAGTTCCAAAAAAGTCCAACCCCCAAACACAAAGCATACCCAATCATACAGAGGAGGGAAAAACAGGGATAAGATAAGATAAGATAAGATAAGATAAGATAAGATAAGATAAGCCTTTATTAGTCCCACAACGGGGAAATTCCAGGATTGCAACAGCACAGGGATAGCAACACTCAGAGCAACAATCAGAAGGCAAGAAAAAAAACAAGCAAGCAAGAGCAGCTAATAAACATATGTACGTATTACTATAAAATATATATATATACACACACACACAGACACACAGTGCAGAGCATTGTAGCTGGATGGAATAAATATATGAATATATGAACACACAGTGCAGAGCATTGTAGCTAGATGGAATAAATATGTAAATATATAAACACCCACAGTACGGAGCATTGCAGCTAGGTGGAATAAATATGCAAGTATATAAACACACACAGTGCGGAGCAATGTAGCTAGATGGAATAATATGTGGATATATAAATATATAAACACACCCAGTGCTGAGCATTGTAGCTAGATGGAATAAATATGCAAATATATAAACACACACAGTGCAGAGCATTGTTGCTAGATGATGAGGATGACGACAGGCAGAGCACAACGAATTAAAAAAAAAAACCCAACAAGTTCAGGTGGTGTGCCTGCGTCTAGCGTCTGGATCGCCAGTAGGGGAAAAAGGAGTCAGTCGGGCGGTCTACCCCAGTCCCAGGCCTAGAGAGACGGAGCCTCCGGCGGCCAAACCAGGTCACCCAGTAGAAAGTACAGTTCGTCGGGTGGCAGACCAAGAACGCCAAACCGGCGAAAAAGTTTCCCAGGCGGCTGACCCGCATCGTCAGGCCAACAGGACCACAGGGGAGAGTTCGGAGACAGCCTCCTGATGGTGAGGAGCGACGAGGGAGAGCCGAGCCAATTACGGGAAATCCCTGCGGCACCTGATGGAGGGAAAGAGGAAACGGGAACAGAACGTGGGACCAGTCCAGCTAAGATCAGCGGAGGGTCTGCAGCTTCACCTCAAAACATCACCAGAACAGGCGCTGTCCTCCTGTTGGACCCCAGGTGAGCCCGCGCTGCACCCACGATGGACCCCGATCGGATCGCAGCTGCACCCACGATGGACCCCGACTGGGTCACGGCTGCACCCACGATGGACCCCGACTGGGCTGGAACAGCACCAAGGATGACCTCCAACCCCGAACCCGGAACCTTCAGAGCTCAGACCAGGACTGACTCATCACGGGCGACTCTGGGAGAAGGCTCAGTAGAGGGAACAGAACCAGAATCAGGATCACTGGTAGCGACAGAACCCGGCGAGACAAGTTTGGATGCAGCGGACGGCTGCACCCGGCTCGTCTCCCCGAGAGACAGGCAAAAATGCTCCAGAGTGGAAAGAAGGAAGGAAAAGTAGAGCACTTGCCTGATCTCGAGTTCCGTCGCAGTCCAGGACTTCAGCGATCCGGGCTCAGGACGAAGAAGGACGTCCTCTGGCTCCCACTCGGCTACAGCGGGCTCTGCAGCCGGCATAATGGTCTCCACAGTCTGAGGACCCTCCCAACAATGACGTCCACGTCGACGACCTGCACGGCGTGGTGGCAGGGGATCCTTGACCTGCTGGATCGAACTGCTCCTTCATGGAGACCCGGGGACGCTTCATTGTTGGCGCAGGCTCCAAACTGCAGTCTGCTCTCCTCCTCTGCCTGTGACGTGGCTGCGGGGCTGGAACCAGGCTCTCCAGGCCCACAGGCTCCCTTCTCATACAGCGGCGTAGGCCTGGCACCGCGGAATACTCAAAGGAAGAAGACACAGAGGCAGCAGGTTCAATATTAGAGGCTACAGCAGGTGGGGGGAGCTTGGGGGACTGCGAACCCCGAACTCCACCCCCAGGAGTCAGACAAGGCAAATCACAAGAACGAGGAGAAGAATGAAATGGCACTTGCCTTTCCTCTGGAGGGCTGATGGTGCCTGCTGTAGCGGGCTGAGCTCTTCCCTTTCCCCTCCGGATGGTGACGGAAGGCCCCCCGGGAAGACGAGGAGGAGCCACCTGCACAGGATCGGGGATGGAAGCGGCTGTTATACCCCTCTGACGGGATGTAGGAGCAGTAGCTGACTGGGAGATGGAGTCTCTCCGACGACCTGGCACTGGATCCGGATGGGGTTCTCGCTGAGGTTTATTTGGAGCATGGCGACGACGTTTACTGGCTGATGGTAAGACGAAGATGGGACCAGGAAAACATGGCACCTGGGCTGGATGGGTGACAGGAGCTGAATCCCAAGGCGAGGAGCGGGGATGCCTCTCCGTCGGCCTCCTGCCGGGGTTACCCTCCAGTCCGCAGATCTCCATCCTCGTCGGGAACGCTGTACTCGGGGGAGAAGGTGAGGGTTCCTTTGCCGCCTTCTCGAGCGCTCTCTCAATCAACTCTCATTGTGCCACAATCCACGTCACCCTCTCCTTTCCTTCCAGAAAAGAGGTGAGGTGATACTTTAATAAAGTCCTCTGGGTGAGAAACAGGTAGTCGTGTGCTGCATGGGTGGGCATGAGGAGACGGGCCTTGGCCAGGTAGCCATCTATCTCCTGAAACCACTCAGGGCAAAACCCACGCTCGAGAGCGGACATACTAACACCTTACAAGTCCCAGCGAAGGGAAAAAAAAACTCAAGCCCGCGGCAAACTCACGGGGACCAGCATCTCGTTCTGGCTGCGACCTACTGTCAACGATGGCCCTCATGAACCATCAATGAGATGCCAAATGCCAGCCAATGAGTTTGCATAATTTATTAACAAAGGACAAATGACAAAATAACGAGCCACGGGGGGCAAAAACACAACTACGGCTCGACTCAGATACAGGAATACAGATTCTCAGGAAAACACTTACAGGAACGGACGGTAGAAGAAGGAATGTTTGATGAGGTCGCAGCCCCGAGCAAACAGGGCTGCTCCCTTAAATAGGGCTTGACAGATTAATCAGCTGATGAAGGATCATCAGCTGATTGGAATCCAGCCGTCCAGCGGAGCTCTGCTCTGACAGCCAGAAGCCCCGCCGAGATGCTGTCATAATAGAAGCCTAGAGGTGCGCCAGAGAAGAGAATGGAGAACTACTGCACAGCCCGAGTGCAGACAGAGTCAGCACATGGACCATGACAAAACTGGACTTTGGATGTATTTACACAAAGAATGGTTCAGTCTTTTGACACCATTTTTTGTACTAAGGTACCTCATTATCTTATCTTCAAAGTATATGAACAAGAAATCAGTACATTAAAAAAAAAAAAAAACAGAAATTCCTCACAGACTTTTGACAAAGGGGGGCTGGCTGGCTGGCGTGGTTGCTGCATTGTCACCCATCGTGGTGGTTATTTTGCGTTCTGTCAGTCATTTAAAGTCTCTACCACATCTACAAAGTCTTATGATTATCCCACATAAATTTCGCTTGTATCCCGTGGCTATTTTCCATGTACAAAGCCGAGAAAGTGACATGACAATGACTGATAGCGGCCATATTAGCTTTCTGGGCAAAAATGCTAAAAACAGGAAAAGGAAATGAGTTCTTCTTCTTTGGTGTATTACGTGTCATTCATTGAGTCCTACAATGGATGTCTGCCACCTTTTGAAACTGGCAAATCAGTACATCCATCCATCCATCCATCTTCTTCCGCTTAATCCTTTTCGGGTCACGGGGGGGCTGGAGCTTATCCCAGCATCTTTGGGCGAGAGGCAGGGTACACTCTGGACAGATCGCCAGTCCATCGCAGGGCCAACAGGGAGAGACAGACAACCATTCACTCTCACAGTCATACCTAAGGACAATTTAGAATCCCCAGTTTGATGCCAATTAACCTAACTTGCATGTTTTTGGCATGTGGGAGGAAACCGGAGAAATCCTGGGGTAAACCCACGCAGACACAGGGAGAACATGCAAACTCAACGCCGATCACTGTTGGCTGGGTACAAATGCCCAATGCAGCCGATCATGTCAGAGTGAGGATGACAGGCCCAGCGCCATGCTCTGCCACTAGGGGCATGCAAATTCAAACACTCAGAGGGTTAACTCCTGCTCTTCCGCTGGTGAGGACCCTGGTGACTCTGCATCTGGAGAGGCAGTGACCATCTAAGGGGATGATGAAGGAGCAGCAGAGGAGACAGTCAGAGGTGCAGCAGTGGGTGTGGGCACCGGCATTGGAGATGTTAGAGTCTGCACTGCAGGCGTGATGACACCTGAGATTGCAGGCATAATGACAGGTGAAGCTGGTGGAGCGCAAGCTGATGTGTGCACAGAGAGCTGGAGCTGTGGAACAACTCCTCGGGAACAGCAGGAGTCATTTTGTGCCCCTTGTGGACAACGGGAGCAGTTGCACGCACCTCGGGAAAAATGGGAGCTTGTGTGCGCACCTCGGGGATGTCTGGAGTTGTGTGCACATCAAGGACGGCTGGAGCTGTGACGCGCACCTCACGAACAGCTGGAGCAAACTGAAGAGGAGCCGGAGCAGGTGGTGGTACATGGTGTCGAGTGGAACAGTGCCTCCCGGAGCCTTCTTTCCACCTGGGGCCCCTGAACACCAGCTTGCTGCCACAGAACTCTCCCTGCTTCACTGGAGAGAGAATAGGCGGCTGGAAAGCTGGCTCTGGCAAGGAGGAGGCAGATGGCAGCGGTAGTAGCGGAAGAAGGTAAAGATTCTGCACCCGGGGGTGGGACACTTGGTCTGGCTTCCTGCAGAATAGCAACTCCACCCCAGCAAAACATTTCATCCTCTCGGGAAGAGCAGCTCCGAGCGTTGGTTGCCATGTCTTCAATCATGGCCACCACCTCCAGCTCATCCTAACTCCACTTCTTTCTCCTTCTGCCAGACTCACCCGCTGGGTCCATAACTGGCAGTGTCCTTCTGCCATAACTGCCCCTTTGTGGTGAAAGAGAGGACCCAATCACCAGGCAAATCTGGTAAACTATTGTTTATTATTTAAGCACAAAATAGAAATCAAAACTGGTCATGGGCAGAAACAGAAACAAAACTCAGTCTTTGCTGAACAGGAACACAAACCTGGCAGGAGCGTGTGTGAAACACTGACACAAACCAAGGACACCGCACAGGACACAGACTGAAATGCACATAACTAGACAGAGGAGCAATCAAGACAACTCAGGACAGGTGAGCACCATCAAGGGTATCAGGCAACACAGGACGGGCGGGGCTAGACAGTCACAGAGGGGGTACACACAAAACATGACGAATGAGTCAGAAAGGAATACAAAGTGAGGACAAGGTCAGTGATGCAGTGATAAAGACGCATCAAGAATGGTTTTAGAATCAAGTTGGAGTTCTGAATCTTAATGGAATCATGAGGTGCCTAAAGATTCCCAAACCTAGTTTGGACCTCGGCTGGGGAGGAGGGCCGACTTATCGGACCTCTTGCAGTTTTAAATGCTGACTACTGCCATAGAGAATCTATGGAGTATTGTAGAGAGGAAGATGACTGACACCAGACCCAACAATGCAGATGAGCTGAAGGCCACTATCAAAGCAACCTGGACTTCCATAACATGTCGCTTTGATGCAGCAATTCACTGAAAAGGAGCCCTGACCAAGTACTGAGTGCATACATGAACATACTTTTCAGTCAGCCAAGATTTCTATTAAAAATGCATTTTTTTTTAAATTGATCACATGTGACCCATGCTGGCAAAATGAGTCACAATGAGGAAATTGTCAGAATTGAAGTATCATTTTTTCCATATTCTGTATTGAAAGACCTTCAAAATGATATTTAATTGGTAGGAAGTGCACAAAAACGGACCTGGAAAAAGCCGATTTGTTTATATTTTGGCTAGGTTTAAAACTCGCGTTCAGTCGGGAGTTATGTCAAAACATATGTATTTTTAGAAAATATGATTTCTAAGCATTCCAATGATACCCGTACTCATGGGAGATTTCCCAGGACCTGCCGCTAGCAAGCAAAGAAAGAGTCATGATTTATGACTTCTTGTGCTTGTAGCTCGTAATGACGCGGTGCGCATTCCGACTCATTTTGCCAGCACGGGACACATATTTAAAGTTCTAATTGTCTGACAAACTGAACTTTGGATTTTCATTAGCAGTAAGTCATAATCATCAAAATTAAACAAAATAAGCACTTGAAATATATTACTCTGTGTGTAATGAATCTATATAATATCCCCAGGCTGGCAGCTGTAAGAACCTTTCTGTGTGGAGTTTACATGTTCTCCCTGTGCTATGTGAGTTTGCTCCGGGAGCTCCGGTTTTCTCCCACAATCCAAAGACATGCAAGTTAGGTTAATTGGTGATTCTAATTTGTCCCTAGGTATCTGTCTCCAATAGCCCCTGAGAATAGAGGTTTAGTACTAGTGAAGCGCTTTGAGACAAGAAAAGCGCTATATAAGTGCAGGTCCTTATCCTTTATCCCCTTGTGAGTTTCACTTTTTGAATTGAATTACTGAAATAAATGTAGTTTTCGATGATAATCTGATTTATTGAGATGCACCTGTATTTGGTCTTCAATGCGTTGAGGAAAGAAATCAGTAAGGGTGCAAATGCTTTTTCCCAGCACTGCGTGTTAGGAAGCAATCAAAATCCTAACAACAAATGATGGAAAAAAAAAATAAAATAAATATGCCCAAATACTCAAAAGACAAAATTTAATATATGGGTTCTCTTAATTTGAGGGGTAAACTAGAGCATCAAATTCCTCCTCATAGCATTAAAAACAATCCTTTACTTTGCAGACCAAAGAAGCATGCTTTTAACTTAATATACTGAAACACTCGGAGACACTGGTGAAAAGAGATAAGCCATATACTCTTTGGGAACGATTTCAACCATTTTAGCCTTTTCAATCGTTTCATAAATCACTACAGGAGGTTTAAAAAAAAGTCAATAGGGAAACTTCACATATTATCAGTATGACTAATAAAAATTTCATATAACATACAGTAGTTATCAAAAGCATAAGTTTTTCAGTCTTCTGAAATCAGAGCAAGTAAACTTGATGGTTCTCAACATGTCAAATCAACTCAGGAAAATGTTAAAGGGGTCATTGATTGAAAAATGGTGTGGTTGTAGGTTTTAACTGCCTCAAATGTGTCAAGTTGTCATGTAATTAGCCAACAATTTTCCAAAAAAGTCAACTGTCTGAAAAAAGCACACTGCCTTTATCTTGTTTTCCTCTCAGAGAAACTCCCCAAAACGTTTTTTGATTCTTCCGGGTAAATCATATACATTGTAGATGCGGGGTTAATCATCTCAGACTGGATGCAGAGGGTAAACAGATGAGGACAATAGTTATTGAGATGGGAGAGATTATGGTGATGTAGCAGGAAGGAGAGCTGGGAGACAGTGGGGGGAGAAGGGTTGAATGTATTGTGATGCGAGATGTCATGCAGATGTGAGATGGGTGGAGGATATAAAAGGAGAGACCCTGGTGTATTGAAAAAAATGCTTTTTCTGTTATGACTGATGTGAGAGTGAATAAAGTAGTCTGCTGCAAGAGTCTGCCTCCGTTATTTACACTCTCCACACTGGTGACCCCTTGACGAATTATGGAACACGACGCAAGAACCCCGGAGTCGGCCCGGACGGGAAGCCCCAGCAACGCGTGCACTGTTTTGGTCAAACTACCGGACTTTTGGCTGCACGACCCGCGGTCTTGGTTCCACCACACCGAGGCTCAGTTCGCCCTCCGGCGAATAACGGCAGACGACACCATATATTACTATGTGGTCGCAGTGCTGGACGCTCGCACGTCTCAGCAAGTAGCGAGCCTGCTCCAACAGCCTCCAGCCCACGACAAATACGAGACTCTCAAGGCCGCGCTGACCCGACGCTACACGCTCTCGGACTGTGAGAGAGCAGAGAGGCTCCTGAGGCACTCCGAGTTAGGAGATGGGTCGGCGGTCAAACTGATGGAGAAGATTTTGGCTTTGATGGGCACGGACGACGGGCATTTTCTGTTTGTCCACCTTTTCCTCTGGAACCTCCCAACAGAGGCAAGAGTGGTCCTTCCCAATTCGCCGTTGCTGGCCGCGCGTGACTACCGGGCGCTAGCCCAGGAGGCAGATCGGATCATCCTCACCACCAGAGCCCTCACAGTGAACGCAGCGGCATCAGAACCCAGCAAGACGACCAGCGGAGGCGAGGAGCCACCAACGGTAGTGGCAGCGGGGGCCAGGAAGTGCCAGAGAGACACGCTCTGTTTCTACCACCACCACTTTGGAGAGAACGCACGCAGATGTGTGCCACCGTGCCAATTCAAGCGTTTGGGAAACGCCAAGGCCGGCAGTCAGTAGCAGCTGCGACCACCAGTGAAGAGAACAAGCTGCTCTACGTGATGGACTCGCGCTCGGGGAGACGGTTCCTCGTAGACACCGGCTCCCAAAAGAGCTTCATCCTGCCGTCCTACGCCGACTGGCTAGTGGGAGCTAGCGGCCCCCAGCTGGTAGCCGTAAACGGCTCGGACATTAAGACTTTTGGTGAGAAAACACTGACTTTTTCCCTACACGGCCATATGTACTAGTGGACTTTTGTCATAGTGGCATTGAGTTTCCCAATCCTGGGAGCTGATTTTCTGTGTGCACATGGGTTGCTAGTCAATGTTGCTAACAGGCGCCTGGTTAATGCAATGTCTTTTGATTCTCTCCCCTGTACAGCTCGAGGGGCTTGGCCAATAACACAAGCCAACGTCACAGCTCCAGGGGGTAAGTTCCACACACTGCTCACTCAGTTCCCAGCACTCACAGTCCCAATGTTTTCGGCAGCCAGCACTAAACACGGGGTGGAACACTTTATTGCCACCACTGGGCCGCCCGTTTTCGCACGACCTCGGCGCCTGGACACAGCTAAACTGACCATAGTGCTTGAGGAGTTTGCCAACTTGGAAAGGTTGGGCATCTTCAGGCAATCAAACAGCCCATGGGTATCCCCGCTACATATGGTCCCTAAGGCTGAGGGATCGTGGCGATCGTGCAGAGATTTCCACAGGTTGAATAACGCCACAGCACACAACCGCTACCCGATTCCCCATATTCAGGATTTTTCTGTTCACCTCGCCGGGGCACGCATTTTTTCTAAAATAGACCTTGTCTGTGGTTACCATCAGGTCCCAGTGCACGCGGAGGACATACCCAAAACAGCGGTAATAACTCCGTTTGGCTTGTTCGAGTTTTTACGCATGCCCTTCGGATTAAAAGGCATGGCACAGACATTCCAACGCATGATGGATGCGGTGTTGCGCGATCTGCCATTTGTGTTCGTCTACCTCGATGATATCCTGGTGGCCAGCGCGTCCGAGGACAAACACGTAACCCACCTCAGGACGGTTTTCCGGAGGTTGGAGGAGCACGGGTTAATAATCAACCAGGCGAAATGCCAGTTTGGCGTGACGGGGATTGACTTTTTGGGGCACCGCATCTCACCAGAGGGAGCGATACCCTTGCCTGACAAGGTGCACGCTGTGGCGAATTTTACCCGGCCTCAGACGGTCAGGGCGCTGCAAGAGTTTTTGGGGATAGTTAACTTTTATAATCGGTTCCTCCCCTGCGCAGCTCAGCTCCTGCAGTCATTGTACGCCACGCTCAAGAAACGGAAACCGGCGGACAGAGTCGAATGGACTCCGGAGCGGGAGCAGGCGTTCTCTGAGGTTAAAACAGCCCTGGCAAACGCTGCACTGTTGGTGCACCCGGACCTGGTGGCCTGGACAGCGCTCACTACCGACGCCTCGGACGTGATCTTAGGGGTTGTCGTGGAGCAACGCATCACCGGTTCTTGGCAGCCGCTCGCTTTTTTCAGCAGGGCTTTGCGCGACAGTGAGCCTAAATACAGCGTGTTTGACAGAGAGTTGCTGGCTCTCCATCTGGCCATACGCCACTTCCAGATCTGGCTGGAAGGGCGCAGCTTCACCGCGTTCGTGGACCACAAGCTGCTAACGTTCATGATGGCCAAGGTTTTGGAACCATGGTCGGGCCGGCAGCAGAGACAGCTGGCCGCGATCTCGGAGTTTACGACCGATATTCAGCATGTGTCGGGTAAACTGAATGTGGTGGCGGACTGCCTCTCGTGCGCAGTAGTGGCCCCAGTCTGCGTAGGGATAGATTGTACAGCCATGGCCGCAGAGCAGATTGGCGATGAGGACGTGTGCGCGCTCTAGTCTGGACCAACAGGGTTAAGGCTGGAAAGCAGAGTACTGCAACACGGCAGCTACCCCCTAATCTGTGATGTCTCCACGGGACGCCTGCGCCCGGTGGTCCCAGTTGCTTGGTGCCGCCGAGTGTTTGAGTCAGTTCACGCTCTGGCGCACCCAGGAGTGCGCGTGTCAGTCAAAATGGTGGGAGCAAAGTTCGTATGGCCAGGCCTGCGCAAACAAGTGAAAGAGTGGGCTGCAGCCTGCGTAGCGTGCCAACGAGCCAAAGTACACAGACACACGAAGGCTCCTTTGGAACTGTTTCGTATACCGGCTAAGAGGTTTGACCATGTTCACGTGGACCTCGTGGGCCCCCTCCCGCCATTGCAGGGGTGCATGCACCTTCTGACAGTGGTGGACTGCACCACATGCTGGCCAGAAGCAGTCCCGCTGGCGGCAACCGTGTCCGCGGACGTAGCGCGCGCTTTTTTGACAACATGGGTGGCACATTTTGGCATCCCGTCGGACATCACGTCTGATAGGGGCCCTCAGTTTGTTTCCGATCTCTGGTCCGCGATGGCCTGCAGCCTGGGTGTTGCAATTCATTGCACAACCGCGTACAACCCACAGGCCAATGGGTTATATGTGCGTTTCCATAGGTCGCTGAAAGCAGCACTCAGGGCTTCGCTGACGGATGCAAATTGGATAGACCGGTTGCCGTGGGTTTTGTTGGGGCTGTGTTCCGCACCAAAAGAGGATTTGGAGGCTTCCCCGGCGGAGCTTGTTTTTCTCAGCCACTGTGGCTCCCCGGGGAATTTTTTCCAGATAATCCCGTGCCGGACAACTGTCCGCCTCAGCGTTTGCAGCATAGCGCAGACACAGGCACGCTACCAGGCCCGGCCCACCACTGTTTTCCACGCGCTTTTGTGCCAAAAACTTTGAAGAACGCGGTGTTCGTGTTTGTCAGGCACGATGCCCACCGCCCTCCATTGTGCCCACCCTACGATGGCCCATTCAGAGTGCTGGAACCAGGGGACAAACATTTTTTGTTAGACTTTGGGGGGTCCATCCATCCATCCATCCATCCATCCATCCATTCTAAGGTAAAGCTGTTGATTTACCAGTCAATCTACGTTCCTACTCTCACCTATGGTCACGAGCTTTGGGTAATGACCGAAAGAACGAGATCGCGGATACAAGCGGCTGGAATGAGCTTTTGCCGTAGGATTGCTGGACTCACCCTCAGAGATAGGGTGAGGAGCTCAGTCATCCGGGAGAGGCTCAGAGTAGAACCGCTGCTCCTCCACATTGAAAGGAGTCAGTTGAGGTGGTATGGGCATCTGATTAGGATGCCTCCTGGACACCTCCCACTTGAGGTGTTTCAGGCACGTCCCACTGGGAGGAGACCCCAGGGCAGACCCAAGACTCGGTGGAGAGACTGTGTCTCCCAGCTGGTCTGGGAATGCCTTGGTATCCCCTCTGAAGAGCTGGCGCAGGTGGCTGGGGAGAGGGAAGTCTGGGCTTCTCTGCTTGAACTGCTGCCTCCGCGACCTGGACCTCCGGAAAAGCGGTAGAAGATGGATGGATGGATGGATGGAGACTTAAGCCCGCCTTTGTGGTGGTGGACAAGCAAGTGATGTTGGCTCGGTCCCCTCGGCGTGGAAGACCCCCACAGAGAACTCCCCATGTAAACGATTCATCAGAGCAGCCACACGGGTAACTCAAAGGTTTCCCCCCCCCTCGCCATTGCCCACCTGCAGACAGACACACCCCCAGGAGCCCCCACCGGCACAACAGCGCCGCGGAGGCGGAGAACCCCCGTTACACAGATACAAGAGGAGACTGAAGCCAAATGGATGTGAGGACTGAGACTCGGTCTGAGATTCTGGGGGGGGCGGTGTAGACACGGGGTTAATCATCTCAGACTGGATGCAAAGGGTAAACAGATGAGGACAATAGTTATTGAGATGGGAGAGATTATGGTGATGTAGCAGGAAGGAGAGCTGGGAGATAGTGGGGGGAGAAGAGTTGAATGTATTGTGATGCGAGATGTCATGCAGATGTGAGATGGGTGGAGAATATAAAAGGAGAGACCCTGGTGTATTGAAAAAAAATGCTTTTTCTGTTATGACTGATGTGAGAGTGAATAAAGTAGTCTGCTGCAAGAGTCTGCCTCCGTTATTTACACTCTCTTCAATATCATGTTTCAAAAAAGCCAACCCACTGCGGTACTTGAGACCTGCCCACTGCTCTAATTTTGGCCTGCCTAGCTGTCCGTCATGTAGATTGAAGTGGAGGCTAAAGGTAGCCTTTTACCCCATGAGCTAACACTGTTACCAGGACACTCGCTGCAAGCATGGCTTAAATTGTTATTTTCTACCGATCTTAGTCACCCTAATAGCCATCATTGACGTGAGATACACCACTGACTGTGGATCAGTGAACAAGAGCGCTGCTCAGCTGAGCTGGAGGGCTATAAGCTAGTCAGCTATCCACCTTATTCCTGAGGGTGCCGCTGTAGGAAAGATTATGGACGGAACTTCCGGTTTTGGCTGCTGCAGTGTTAAATCAGTCAGTTTGAATGGAGTCGCAGGGGCATTTAAAATAGCATTTTTAAAAGTTTTTCAAATTAATTTTAATGTATAGTCCACAAACGTGTTTTCCTCTCAAGTGGCAGCTAGTTTTAACTCTTCTAGTTTTTGTATTTTTTAAATGTTTTGGCGTCGTTCTGGAACTTGCTGGTGCTCGTGGTTGTGCCAATAGACTGGATGAATGGAGGCTTCTCAACACACAGTGACAGACAACATCCAAGCACGGTGTTGTGGCATACGTCTGCTTTAAGGTAAATTTGATTATGTCCAACATATTTTAACAAAATGCAGCCGACTTTATTGTAGTGGAGACATTGATATATGTGACCCGTGCTGGCAAAATGAGTCAGAATGTCATAAATCATGACTCTTTCTTTGTTAGTAGCGGCAAAGTCCCAGGAACTCCTCCACCCCCACCCCCCACCCCTCCATGAGTGTCTGGTATCATTCGAAAGCTTAGAAATTGTACTTTCTAAAAACACCTATGTTTTTGCGGAAGACGTAATTCCCGACCGATTGAACACGAGTTTTCTGCCTAGCTAAAATATAAACAAATCATCTTTTTCTGGGTCAGTTTTTGCACACTACCTACAAATTAAATACCATTTTGAAGGTCTTTCAATACAGAATATGGAAATAACGTTACAGTGTGGGGAACCCACTCAGTAGTTACTCAGTAGTTTTCCCTCAGACTGAAGTGGCAGATCAAAGGTGGGGAGTGTGGGGAGTGATTTTAACATTTTCGCATTCCAGTGAAGCGCCGCGAGGCAAGTCAATATAAATGTTTATTTAAGACTTATTTTGGTTATCACTTAGTTAGGAAATTAATTAAATGTTATCTTTTATAGTGTGCCAAAAGAAACTGGAGTTCTGGAGGATCGCAACATTTTATTAAAAACGAAACCAGAATAATAGTGTACAACTTTATAGACAAGAATGAGTAATTTCAATGCCAATTTCAATTGATGCAATTAATTACATGAGATAATTTACCAATACCTGGTGTCATTGCAGGTCTGGATGAATGTACCTAACTGAAAATGGATGGATTCCACCCAAGAAGCAGGGAGTGGCACGGCACCCAAGCGCGCACGCCTTGACTGCATAATCCATTGCTCATCTTCAGATGAAGAACTAGTATCTCCAAAGGACATCAACTCCTGGAAAACCCTGCTGAGAGCCGCTGAAATAAGACAGCATGCTCCAATCCTGGACCTAGCAAAAGGATTGCCAGATGATGCCATACCAGCTGTGGCCTACCACCGGAAATGCCGAAGTATTTTCACCATGAAAAGGGACCTCGATGCTATAATTTCCAAGCAGAGGCGCACAGAAGAAAACAAAAGCTCAACGGAAAGAAAAAAGTCACAGAGGCCAGCACCATCTCAGTCAAGGGTTTATGAGGCAGAGTGCATCTTCTGTGAGAAGAGCAGCAAGTACTTGAAAGGAGATAGGACTAGAGATCCTCTGGTCCAGTGCACTGAACTGCGTGCCCATGAGAAAGTCCGAAAGGCTGCTGTCAGTAAACTGGACAACAGAATGCTTGCCATCGTCAGCAGAGACCTCGTGGCAGCGGAAGGTCATTACCACCGGACTTGCTATCGTGAGTACACACGGGATTCAAGCACCACCACACGGGACAGTGGAAAAGGTGCCAGTGCTGCTCCAACTGATACTGATGCTGAGTATGAAGCTGCAGAGCAACAGTCATACAATGACCTTTTCTCTTATGTAAGAGAAGAACTGTTTGTCAACCCTGATGTGGTGCCAATGACCAACCTCACAGCCAGACTGGTCGAGGGCATGGTAACTCTTGGAGTGGAAACAGTGAAAGCCTCGACCAAGAAACACATCTGACGCAAACTGGTAGCTGAGTTTGGAGAAGCCCTGCAAATCACTCAAGATGACAATGGGAAACTACTTGTGTATCCCAACAGCCTTTCTATGCCAGAGCTTGTTAAGGCATACCAAATACTCCAGAGAAAGGTGCAACTCATGGAATCAGACAGGAGTGAGGACATCATCGACAAGGCAGCACTGCAGATGAGAGGTGACATCAAGAAGCAAGACTACAGACAGTCATGGCCACCTCAGATGTCGGAGGATGCGGTCATTCCTTCTTCAGTGACCAGGTTCCTGAACACACTGCTGACAGGCTCAACAGACCGCTCAAACCCATCTGACAGAATCCAGCGTCTCTGCAGCTCATTTGGCCAGGACTTGGTATATGCCATTACCAATGGTAAGGTGAAGCCAATGAAGCACATCACACCTGACCATTGAGTGGATGCGTGGATCACCCGCGCCAGAGGCCGTGTTGCAGTTGCTGTCATGCAAATGTGTTCGCGTCTGTAAACTTCCAGACTGTGTGTGCCTGGTGAACCAGCTGAAATGCACATACATGTGCAAACTGCAGACCTGCAGCAACCAGAGGGAAGAAGATGAAGATGGCGAAACTTATGAAGTAGCAGATGATTCGGACACAGACGAATAGATCTACTAGTTACCTGTTACAGTACTGTAATGGAATACTACTCTTTTGCTAGGAGACTACTTTGTAATCCTACAATAATTATGTATTAATCTACTGTTAAAACTGTTTACTGTGCTTCATTTGTATCTCAGATATCCTCTAATAAGATTCACTTCTGCAATTATGAAGAAGCAGCAGTAGATGATTCAGACACAGACTAATACTAGCCGCAATAGTACTCTATTGGAAGTGCTTTGCAATGCCACAGTATTACAATACCAACTGTCAAAATTGTTTTTTGTGCTTTATTTGTATCTCAGATATGCTGTAATAACAAGTAACTGCTCATTAATAGGGTAAATATGTGTTGGTATTATCATTCCAAAAATTCGCAGCCTCAGATTTTGTGATTTATGGGGCATCACATTCAATGCCTGATAGCTATGACTAAGCTACTACTTTGGAATTGCTATCATGGCAAAATATCATCCACAGATATAGGCCATTCCAAAATGCATCACTAGAATTTGTCCCTTTGAGTGGTACCAATAACCCAAAAATCTGGTCTGGGCCCATGGACTATATAAACACACACAGTGCGGAGCATTGTAGCTAGATGGAATAAATATGTAAATATATAAACACACACAGGGGCTGCACGGTGGCGCAGTGGTTAGCACTGCGGCAGCACAGTTTTACCCTCGGCCGGGGGATCGCGGGGATCATGAGATCGTGGGTTCGATCCCTGCCCCCGGCCAACAGGGATCTGTGTGGAGTTTGCATGTTCTCCCCGTGTTTGCATGGGTTTACTCTGGGATTTCTCCGGTTTCCTCCCACATGCTAAAAACATGCAGGTTAGGGAGTTAAGGGGCGCTTGCGCACGCAGCGACCGGCAGCTGGTGGCTTGTCAACAGACTGCAAAACAAATCTACCTACGGGTACAAAATAAGTACAAAAAAAAAAAAAAAGTGTGGAGCATTGTAGCTAGATGGAATAAATATATGAATATATAAACACACACAGCGTGGAGCATTGTTGCTAGATGGAATAAATAATTAACGCAATGTCTTTTGATTCTCTCCCCTGTACAGCTCGAGGAGCCGGGCCCACAACACTAGCCAACGTCACAGCTCCAGGGGGTAAGTTCCACACACTACTCACACAGTTCCCAGCACTCATGGTCCCGACTTTTTCAGCGACCGTCACTAAACACGGGGTGGAGCCCTTCATTACCACTACGGGGCCATCCATTTCCTCAAGACCTCAGCGCCTGGACGCAGCTAAACTGGCCATAGCGCGCGAGGAGTTTGCCAACATGGAAAAGTTGGGCATCATCAGGCGCTCAAATAGCCCATGGGCATCCCCGCTACATATGGTTCCTAAGGCCGAGGGATCGTGGCGACCTTGCGGAGATTTCCGCAGATTAAACAACGCCACAGCGCATGACCGCTACCCCATCCCTTATGTTCGGGATTTTTGAGTTCACCTCACCGGGGCACACATTTTTTCCAAGATAGACCTGATCCGCTGTTACCACCAGGTCCCGGTGCGCGCTGAAGACATACCTAAAACGGCAGTAATAACCCGGTTTGGTCTGTTTGTGTTTTTACGCATGCCTTTCGGACTAAAAGGCACGGCGCAGACATTCCAACGCATGATGGATGCGGTGTTGCGCGATCTGCCGTTTGTGTTCATTTATCTGGACGACATCCTGGTGGCCAGCACGTCCGAGAACAAACACATAGTAGCCCACCTCAGGACAGTTTTCCAGAGGTTGGAGGAGCACGGATTAATAAGCAATCCGGCGAAGTGCCAGTTTGGGGTGACGGGGATCGATTTTTTTGGCCAACGCATCTCACCGGAGGGTGCGATACCCTTGCCGGACAAGATGCGTGCCATGGCGAATTTTCCTCGGCCTCAGACGGTCAGGGAGCTGCAGGAGTTTTTGGGGATGGTTAACTTCTACAGTTGTGTCCCCCACCCCCCCGCGCAGCCCAGCTCATGCAGCTGTTGTACGCCGCGCTTAAGAAACAGAAGCCGGCAGACAGAGTTTACTGGACCCCTGAGCGAGAGCAGGCATTTTCCGAGGTTAAAACAGCTCTGGCGAATGCAGCACTACTGGTGCACCCGGACCCAGCAGCTCACTACCAACGCATCAGACGTGGCCATAGTGGCTGTCATGGAGCAATGCGTCGCTGGTTCTTGGCAGCCGCTCGCCTTTTTTAGCAGGTCTTTGCGCGACAATGAGCGTAAATACAGTGCATTTGACAGAGAGTTACTGGCTCTCCACCTGGCCATACGCCACTTCCAGTTCTAGCTGGAAGGGCGCACCTTCACTGCGTTCGTGGACCACAAGCCACTTATGTACGCGATGGCCAAGGTTTCGTAACCATGGTTGGGCTGGCAGCAGAGACAGCTGGCTGCGATCTCGGAGTTTACGACCGACATTCAACATGTGGCCGGTAAACTCAATGTGGTGGCTGACTGCCTCTCGCGCGCATTAGTGGCCCCAGTCTATGTGGGGATAGATTACACAGCCATGGCCGTCGGCGATGCGGACGTGTGCACGCTCCAGTCTGGACCAACAGGGTTAAGGCTGGAGAGCAGAGTGCTGAAACATGAGGGGGCCTCCCCTAGTCTTTGATGTCTCTACAGGCCGCCCGCAACCGGTGGTCCCACACGCTTTGCACTGCCGCGTTTTTGAGTCAGTTCAGTCCCTGGTGTACCCAGGAGTGCGCGTGTCAGTTAAAATGGTGAGCGCAAAGTTCATCTGGCCAAGCCTGTGCAAACAGGTGAAAGAGTGGGCTGCAGCCTGCGTAGCATGCCAACGAGCCAAGGTGCACAGGCACACGAAGGCCCCTTTGGAGCCATTCCATATCCCGGCTAAGAGGTTTGACCACGTTCACGTGGACCTCGTGGGCCCCATCCCGCCATCGCAAGGGTTCACGCACCTCCTGACAGTGGTGGACTGCACCACGCACTGGCCCGAAGCAGTCCCACTAGCTTCCACCGCGTCCGCAGATGTGCCACCCATGTTTTGACAACATGGGTGGCACGTTTCGGTGCTCCTTCGGACATCACGTCCAGTAGGGGCCCACAGTTTGTTTCCAACCTCTGGTCCACCATGGCCCAGAGCCTGGGCTTCTCAATTCATCGCACGACCGCGTACAACCCACAGGCCAATGGGTTATGTGAGCATTGCCATAGGTCACTTAAAGCAGCGCTCAGAGCTTCGCTTACGGATGCAAATTGGGTAGACCGGTTGCTGTGGATTCTATTAGAGTTGCGTTCCGCACCGCAGGAGGATTTGGTGGCCTCCCCAGCAGAGCTGTTTTTTCCCAGCTGCTGCGGCTCCCTGGGGAATTTTTGCCGGATAACCCCGTGCCGAACACCGATCCATCCCGCGTTCAAGACATAGCGCAGAGGCAGGGATGCTACCTGGCCCGGCCCACCACTGTTTTCCATGCGCTTTTGTGCCAAAAACCTTGAAGGACGCGTCGTTCGTATTTGTCAGGCACAATGCCCACCGGACCCCATTGCACCTGCCTTACGATGGCCCGTTCAGAGTGCTGGAACCCGGGGACAAACATTTTGTGTTAGACTTGGGGGGTCGCCGGGAGACAATCTGTATAGACAGACTTAAGCCCACCTTTGTTTTAGCAGACGAGCAGGTGGTGTTGACCCGAGCTCCTCGGCGTGGAAGTCCCCCACGGAGAACTCCCCAGGTAAATGAATCATCAGATCAGTCACATGAGCATGCTGAAGGTGTTTCCCCCTCCCCATTGTTCCCCCACAGACGGACACACCCCCAGGAACCCCCCACCGGCACAGCAGCGCCTCAGAGCCGAAGACCCCCCCGTTACACCAGCTATGGACAGAGGCTGAAGCCCAAAGGACATGGGGGTTAAGACTCAGTCTGAGACTCTGGGGGTGGCGGTGTGGGGAACCCACTCAGTAGTTGCTCAGTAGTTTTCCCTCAGACTGAAGTGGCAGATCAAAGGTGGGGAGTGTGGGGAGTGATCTGTTAATGCAGCACCCCAGGTAGCAGAGAAGTGTTAGTGCTGTGATATAAAAGAGAGTGCCTGCATCCTGAGGGAAGTTTTTCTGATTCTGGTGAATGTGAGAGAGAGTGGACTAAAGCTTCATCTGCACGGAAAAGTTCGGCCTTGTTATTCTCTCCACAACATCAGTTTTGAAATGTCCTCAAAGTGACTCATTTTACCAGCATGGGTCATTTGTTTACATTGTTAGCATCTTAGCAGCAGCGCTAACTAATGGAGGTACTGTTTATGAGGCCACTTTTTAAGGTCATCTTTCCATCCCTCGATAGTCGTGGGAAGTGGTATGATTATGTTACTGTTTTGAGGTGCAAGAGGCCGTGTTCACGCATTTCTGATGCTGAAGTCATTGTTTTTTAACAAGGAAAAGTGTCCTGTTTCAGTGACAACAATACATTCTAAACTAGTACCGGAAGTTGCTGCCATAATTCATGCAAGGCATCATGGGGCCTAGGAATAAGGTGGGTAATGGCTTACTGACTTAAGAGGGATGGCGGAGTTGAAATAGTGAAGGGTGGCTCTTAAAGTGACAGGCCTTAAATCAGAGCGTTTATAAAAAGACAGGAAAAAAAATTGCTTAAATACTTAAAAAGATGACAGAAAATGTGAACAACATATGTTACAAGCATTTCATTAACGTCATGAATTGCAAAGAGGAGACACCCACACGCAGGACTGCAGTTTGTGAATTTATTACAAAAAACAAACACAACATCAAACCCGTGCTCAAAACTAAATCCAACAGACAAACAAAGAAAACTTACAATATCATACCAGAAGAAGGGCTGGGTCTGGTGGAGATGAAGGTGAAGAACTTAAGACTCCGGCAAGGAGGAATGAACATAACAGCCCTTAAATACGGTTAAACACATATGAAACAAATGATGACAGGTGCGAATTACAAGAGCGGGCTGGGAAAGCAATGACAATCAGCTGTGAGTCCTGGAGCTGACAGTTTGACAGGAGCACCACCCACCACCAGGGAAAAACCTGGAAGTGCTCCTGACAACTGCAACTCCTAAGGGAAAAATAAAAAAAAAAAAGTGGAAGCAAGTAAGAACAAAACTACACTCAATGAAAACAGGAGGATAAATCATATAAAGAAACAATATTGAATATGTGAAAACACACTAAAAAACAACAGGCATAGAACTCCAAAAAGCAACATTATACCAATAAGGAACAACCAAAAGGCAAAGAACTCAGAATACATTATATAAATAACAAAAAGCAAAGAAACAGAGCACGGTGAAATCCCCCGTGCACAGATCGTAACAATTAAGACGTGTGAGCTATTGTAATGTGGAAAAAGTGCAATCAGTGACTCCTCTACAAAAACAAAAACATTTAACTAAAATGACGAGAGGATAAAGACAAGGTTCTTTAACATTTGGTTCTTTAACATTCAAATGTTGAAACCATTTTCTAACTGTGTCCTTTGGGATTTTATAGAGACAAAGACAGAAAAGTAATTATTGTTGATTTTACAGCTTTTTAAATTGCTGCTAAAAACTACGTATGTGCCCTTTTATAACTTCCAAATTGAATCAACATATCAAGCAAAGGAGGTGAAGGAGGCAATTAGTGAGGCTCGTGGTTGTGTGGAGACAGACAGAGAGGCGGGAAGATAATTACTGCCATCGTTACTGCTTTTTAAATGTTGCAGAAGCTGCGAGCGCCCACTAACCTTTTACAGCTTAAGAAGAAATTCAAAATGTCAACTTTGAGTGTGAAAATAAGCAGAGAGTGGGAATTTTTAACAAGATGGAGACAGATAGAGATGGAGGAAGGTGATTATTGTTGCAGTTATTGCCTTTAAAAGGGGCATTGCACCAAGTGTTATCGCCCAACTGTACACTCTCAGTGGAGCCATAGCACTGCTCAAAACTGAGTGTGTTTGTGCTTTTGAATTTAAGAATAAAGCTGCATGTGAAATAGATGATGTGTGTTTTTAGGGTATCTCCCTCTGCTCTCTAGCCACACAGGCACCTTCCTAATCAGTGACACTCTTCCTGAGCAACTTCCTCCATCAGTGAGTCTCTCTTCCAAGGTGCCTCTGGCAGTAACTCAACAACATACTTGCAGTTACATGAGACCAGGAAACACACTGACGAAGAGAAAGTAGGGATGAGTTTTAAAGCCTTCTTTTGATTAGAAAGTTTCGAGACTAAATAAACTAACCTGGTAGGGGATGGCAGACTTCTCAAAGGACACAAGCTTCACTTTGCTCTTTCTTAAGGCTGGTGCAATACAACATTGCAGCGTAGCAGTCCAGAAAAAGCCATTTACATTTTTTTCTACAGGTCCACTACTCACAGTTTCTTTCAAAATTTCCAACATAAGGAGTCCAACTTTTGTCCTACTTCTGTTGTCTGAGGCAATACTTTTTGTTGACAAAGCAGTCTGAAGCTCTGCTAGCCTCTTAACTCTTTCATGTGTTATGAATAAGACCAAATAGTGATTTGATTGGTTCTCCATCCCCAGTATAGGACTGACACAGATATGCATACCAAGGGATATTGTAACTGAAACAATATTATCATATTATACAACAGTTAGTTCCGACCAAGCAATTTGATCAGACAATAGGGATTCCAGGATTTACTATATTCCACGATAATTGCACTCCAACGTTTCACTGGATATGTATCACTCCACTTCAAAGGTGTTCATGTAACCGTTAATTATACCTTGGTGAAACGGAGAGACATACGGTAATCAGTTAATGAGTCTGTGTGTGTGTGTGTGTGTAGCTGTCCGCTTCTCTGTTTCAGCTCACCCGGTCAAAATTAAGTGGCTGTAAAGGCTTGTATCATTGTATTGCCGTATTTTCTCGACTTTTAATTGCCAGAATTCTGAAATAAGGCTTTATTTTTGAAATAAACACAAATTTAACTCACCTTTAACGTCAATGAAGCCAGGGGAAAAGGTATTGTAATAACTATGATGGGCCACTAGAGGCGGCAGTGCAACTTTTTTTACAGCACGTGAATAACTTCCTGTCACAGTCGATCTCTAGCTGAACTGTTATAAAATAGCAGTACACCAAGGTGCTGATGCCTTTGTGCCAGAGCCTTGGCAGAGGTATGCATTCTCGGATCATCACCAAAATATTACGGGTTCCTCTCTATCCCAAGGACCATCTCTAGTGAAAATTTCATCCAAATACATCCAGTAGTTTTGGAGTGTTCTTGTTAACACACTGTGAGAAGATAAGAGCCTTCGTGGAGGTATATGTTCTGGGATCATCACTAAAATCTTATGGGTTCCTCTCTAGCCCAAGGACCACCTCTGGTAAAAATTTCATCTAAATCCATCCAGTAATTTTGGAGTACATGCATGTGCAGTGAAAAATAATCTGCAGATCATATGCCCATACTGTTGGTGGCAGCCATGAGCCACCAAACTGATTTGAACAGCTGCAATCCAACCATGGGAATGTCCATCCATCACACTGTTCAGGAAGTTGACAGGTTCTGTTTCCCAGAGATGAACATGTTTTGGTGTGAAATGCGTGTATCAACCTCAGAACAAAAGCAAAAGACCTTGTGAAGATGCTGGTTGAAGCTGCTAAAAGAGTGTCATTATCCATAGTGAAACGAGTCCTGTACCGACATGGGCTGAAAGGCCACTCAGCAAGGAAGAAGGGATTACTCCAAAAGCAGCATAAAAAAACAGATTTCAGTTTGTAAATGCACACAAGGACAAAGACCTTAATTTTTGGAGACATGTCCTGTGGTCTGATGAAACTAAGAATTGTTTGGTCATAATGAATTGTTTAATTGTTTGATCAAAATGACCATCGTTACATTTAGAGGGAAAATAGGGAAGCTTGCAAACCTGTGAACACCATCCCAACTGTGAAGTCTGGGGTGGCAACATCATGTTGTGGGGGTGTTTTGCTGCAGGAGGTACTGGTGAACTTCAAAAAATAGATGGCATCATGAGGAAAGAAGATTATGTGGAAATATTGAAGCAATGTCTCAAGACATCAGCCAGGAAGTTAAATCTTGGGTGCAAATGGGTCTTCCAAATGGACAATGACCCGAAGCATACCGCCAAATTAGTTACAACCTGGCTTAAGGACAACAAAGTCAATGTTTTGGAGCTTCTGACGAAGGCTTCAGTGAACAGTCGAAACATGTAAAGAAGATAAAAACATCTCCTTTCTATTTTTGTCTTTAATAAGAACAAAAAGGTAAATAATTAAAAGAAGACAAAATGAACCAACTTGAGCTATTTTGGAGTAGCCATCACAACACCCTGAATCACACAGAGGGCATGTTGCACCAACAAGCCTTGACTGGTCTTAAAACACTCTGCACTCTTCCGTATCTTCTGTATTGACGATTTCCAGAACTATCACAAAATCACGTGACGTTCTGTCTACACTCCTTGACAGTAGGTAAGAAATGTATTGGTGCCAATACATTTGTGCTGGATTAGAGCACTTTTTAAAAACTTTTACCAACTTCTTTTAGCGTGGCATAAATTTCAACTCTGATCATGTGTGGCAGAAAGTTGCCATAACAGGCAAGATAATACACAGGAAAGTCTCTTTATTTCTTTTTATCGGCTCTAGTTCGGAGAGAAGTGTGCAGACAGACTGAAGGTTACCAGCAAGCCACAACATGGGGCAGATCTGCAGCAATCATTTCATTTGGGTAAGCCCATGTACAAATAATGAGCGGAGGAAGTGATAGTGTAAGGGCTCTTGTCTGTCCTGCCTGCTTGCCTCTCTCTCCCCACTGATTGAGCTTTTCTCCTGGCAGCTGCATCACCACCTGCAGCCATTTAGTGGGGCAATATGAGTAGGATGCTCTCGCTACTCTCTGTCTGGTCGCATCTGATCTCCAATCCACCTTTATCCTTCCTGTGACCTCACTGTGATTAATCTTGTGCCTTCTTTTTGCCATGACCTGTCCCTTGCCTGTTTTTAGATCCTGTGCCTGTCTGTTATCTTGTTGTTTTGCCTGCTCTTGGACTCTGGAAATTGCCCTATGTGTGGCAACCCCCACAACAGACTGGGACAGACAGCTCGCTCTTCTGGTTTTTTCCGCTGCATGCTGTGAAGTAATCTGCCATTCATGCATGGTTTCACTGCTGTGATGTTAATGTCCCACTCATGCATTGTGTTCATGCATCCTGTACTGTCTGTGCCTCTCATATGCAAATGCCCAGATCGACTGCTGTGAATGTCTTTGATGTATTGTCTGAGCTGAGTATATAAGCTGTCTGATTTTCATGTTCATTCTCTCAATCTGATTCCTGCAACTGCTGCTGACACACACACTGTGTCTCCTCTCTGAGAGCCTGAGGAATTCAGCTTCAGCCTGCTCACACTATGGGCTGGAGCCGAGTTCCCGTGAAGGCGGTATGATTTAATAAACCTGCTTAAAACTCTCATCGCTGCATTTATTTTATCATCCGCTTCACTGGTGACCCCGAGAATGCACACGTTTTGTGCAACACAACCTTCTGGTCTGGACGGCCACGATGGTGACACGACGCTGAAAAAAACATGCTGCCGGCGAACGCAGCACCCGGCGGGGATTCTCCGACGACAAGCAAACGTGGCAGCCTGACTGATCTGCCCTCCCTTCTGCTTCAGGGAGACTTCGACGCAGAGTTTCCAGGTGAAACTCTCCGGAGACCACCCACGACCTGGAAAGCCACAGCAAACTTCATGGTGAGATCTGCACGCCTAGATCGGCACAGCCACGCTGGACCGGCCGTGCATGTACCTCGTCCTTTCTCCACGACGGCGAGCTCCATGGCCGAAGGAGCACGCGTGGACCTGAACGCACCATGAAGCATCTACAACAACTACAACAGGGATGATTATGCTCCCTGACCCTGTCTCCTCTCCAGCTGGCCCAACAACGCACGGAGCCCCGGCACATGCACCGGGGGATTATGCGGACGGCGCACCACGCACGGGACACATACGGCTCCACTGACCGCCTTCCTTCTTCGCCGCTGCACACTTGCCCTTCAGGCTTGCTCGTACACCTGAGGCACGCAGCTTGCTCACTGGATTTTATGGTCTTAGCCATGGCGCTCAACGGGAATTCAGCAGTCTGCGGTCCCCGAAGGCTTTAAGGTTGTGCCTGCACCTAAAGTCAACACGCCAAGTCCCTCTGCTTTTGTTTCTTTTTTTTCTTACAGCCACTACGCAGCCTCGCCGCTCCTATTTTTCTTCATGGCCGCGAGAGGAGTCAGAGACTAATTTTTCTTCTTGTGATCTCCGCACGCTCAACGGGACAGCCCCTCGACATCGCGGAGCAGCAAGCAATTTTTGCGCGGCTCGGACGATTTCACCGTCCGGCCGGCACGTACTACCCCCCTCCTCCCTCCCCCTCCTCCTGCAGAGAGCTTTCCCTGCTCGCTGCCAAAGCTGCAATATTGAGGTCTCGGCCGCCTGCCTTGCCCTCTGGGGGGGAGCGGTGTGACAACCCCCACAACAGACTGGGACAGACAGCTCGCTCTTCTGGATTTTCCGCTGCATGCTGTGAAATAATCTGCCATTCATGCATGGTTTCACTGCTGTGATGTTAATATCCCACTCATGCATTGTGTTCATGCATCCTGTACTGTCTGAGCCTCTCATATGCAAATGCCCAGATCGACTGCTGTGAATGTCTTTGATGTATTGTCTGAGCTGAGTATATAAGCTGTCTGATTTTCATGTTCATTCTCTCAATCTGATTCCTGCAACTGCTGCTGACAAACACTGTGTCTCCTCTCTGAGAGCCTGAGGAATTCAGCTTCAGCCTGCTCACACTATGGGCTGGAGCCAAGTTCCCGTGAAGGCGGTATGATTTAATAAACCTGCTTAAAAATCTCATCGCTGCATTTATTTTATCATCCGCTTCACTTGCGGGGGAGCGGTGTGGCAACCCCCACAACAGACTGGGACAGACAGCTCGCTCTTCTGGTTTTTTCCGCTGCATGCTGTGAAGTAATCTGCCATTCATGCATGGTTTCACTGCTGTGATGTTAATGTCCCACTCATGCATTGTGTTCATGCATCCTGTACTGTCTGTGCCTCTCATATGCAAATGCCCAGATCGACTGCTGTGAATGTCTTTGATGTATTGTCTGAGCTGAGTATATAAGCTGTCTGATTTTCATGTTCATTCTCTCAATCTGATTCCTGCAACTGCTGCTGACACACACACTGTGTCTCCTCTCTGAGAGCCTGAGGAATTCAGCTTCAGCCTGCTCACACTATGGGCTGGAGCCGAGTTCCCGAGAAGGCGGTATGATTTAATAAACCTGCTTAAAACCTTCACCACGCTGCTTTATCTCATGCCGCCGCACTGGTAACCCCGAACATGCACACGTTTTGTGCAAAGCAACCTTCTGGTCTGGACAGCTACACTGGTGACCTGTTCTTCATGATGAGATCTGCACATCTGAGATCTGCTCATCCATGCTGGACCGGCCGCGCTCGCAGCTCCTCCACACGAGAGCGCATGCACCTCGTCCCCTCTCCACGACGGCGACCTCCATGCACACAGAAACTTCAGGGCTGCTCGCACACCTGAAGCAAGCACGCAGCTCGCTCACAGGATTCTCTAACGGTCTCAGCCACGGCGCACAAGGGGATTCAGCCGTCAGCTTTTCCCGAAGGCTTTAGGGCTGCGTCCGCACCTAAAGTCAACACGCCAAGTCCCTCTGCTTTTGTTTCTTTTTTTCTTACAGCCGCTACGCAGCCTCGCCACTCCTGTTTTTCTTCATGGCCGCGAGAGGAGTCAGAGACTAATTTTTCTTCTTGTGATCTCCGCAAGTTCAACGGGACAGCCCTCGACATCGCGGAGCAACAAGCAATTTTTGCGCGGCCCAGACGATTCCGCCGTCCCCGGCCAGCATTTACTACCCCCCACCCCCCTCCACCTTCGCCGGCACAGAGCTTTTCCTGCTCACTGCCAAGCTGCACTACCAAGGTCTCGGCCCCCTGCCGAGCCCTCTGGGGGGGGGGAGCAGTGTGGCGGGTTTGGGAAAACCCCCACAACAGACTAAGGACAGACAGCTCGCTACTCCTGGTTTTTTCCGCTGCACTACTGAGATGTAATGTGCCATTCATGCATTGTGATGTTAATGTGCCATTCATGCATTGTGTTCATGCGTCCTGTCCTTACTGTGACCTAGAGTCTGAGATCAATACCCATACCAACTGCTGTGAATGCTCTTTCATGTATTGTTGTAACTGGGTATATATGCTGCACGATTCTGTAACTCATCCTCTCACTCTCACTCTGCAACTGCTGTTGACACACACACTCTGTGTCTCTTTGCTGGAGAGCCTCCGAGCCGCCCATAGGGCGAGCTTCGTGACAGCGGTATGATTTAATAAACCTGCTTAAAACCTTCACCACGCTGCTTTATTTCATGCCGCCGCACTATGGATTGGAATTGGATATTCTTGGATTGTACTTACCAACTTTCATCATTCATATCATCATGCCCTTCTCTCCAGCCCCCAGGCCTGGCCAGCCTTTTGTCCCTCTTCCTTCACCTGCGCTTAAGAGCTCCTGCACTGATGTTCACCATCCGTGGATCGGCTGTCATTCAGTGCTGCTTCACCATTTATCTCCCTGTCGCCATATCATATGCTCATCACTGTCTCTGTTCTCCTTTCCCACAGGGTTGCCAGATCTTCATCATCACTACCATTTTGCAATTATATTGTCAGTAAAATCATTGTTTCACTTACCTTAAATGTTGTCTTCCGTGTCTGCTCTTTGGTCGAGTGTGAAACACCATGTCAGATAGTGGGTCTTAGACTTACATTTGGTGTTTTATTATGCAGGGAAACACAGTGTCTCCCATGTTCCCTCATTGTTTAAACAAATTCACCTAAAAAAAAAAAAGCATGACTGGCCCGGAACATTTTTCAAATTGGCACATCAGCAAAACAGAGGAGATTAGGCAAGTCGTTTGATTGTTCTGGAACTGTGGTAGGGGCAATCATTTAGGCCAGAGGGGAGAAATATTCCCCCTCAAGACTGGGTTGTTTATATTTACATTATGTGCCTATAGTTTAAATAAAAATCAAGTATAAAAACTGGCAGGATTTTTTTCGACCGCTCTCCGCCTCCCACTGGCTCAGGCTGCTTGTACGAGGGTCATTCAATAAATAAGGTGAATTTTTCGGTATAAGGACTTCTAATACAGATAGAAGCTTACTTTTTTTTAAATTTTTCAACGTAGTCTCCCAGCAATGTCACACACTTTTCCCATCTGTGCACAAGCTTCCGTATTCCCTCAGCGTAAAAATCTTTGGACTGATGTCTCAGCCAGTCGCTCACAACACTTTTGACTTCAGAATCAGAATCAGAATCAGAATCAGATTTATTGCCATTGTTCATGTAGTACACAAACTAGGAATTTGTCTCTTTTCATCGTCACCTTCAAACTTCGTGCCTCTCGTGAACGCTTTCAAGGGACCAAACAGGTGAAAGTCTGAAGGGGCAACTCATCACCATCCTTCTCATAGTGGGAGAGACACTGCTGGGACAACTCGACCCTCCTCTGTTTGTGCTCTGCAGTAAGCATCTTTGGCACCCACCGGCAGCTGACCTTCGAGTAGCCAAGGTCATCATGGACAATTTTGTGTGCTGTCCCAACAGATAAGCTCAAAGTCCTTGCAATGTCATCCACTGTTCTTCTTCTGTCAGACTGAATGAGGTCATTGACTGATTCGATCACCTCAGGAGACTTCACTTCTGTAGGCCTCCCAGGCCTGTCTTCATCCTCAACACTTCTCCGTCCTTCTTTAAACAATTTAGCCCACTTGTAGACATTTTTTTGGCTGAAACATGTGGCACCATACACAGTTGACATTCTCCTATGAATTTCAACTGGCTTGCACCCTTCAGCAACCAAAAACTTGATAACTGACCGCTGTTCAATCCTGGACCATGCTTCTTGGTTGGCCATCTTTGTTAATTTCCAAAACTCTCAAAGTTTTTCTTGAATCTGCAAAAGAAAGTAAATCTATGTGAAAAAGAAGTAAAACAAAAAAAATAAATAAAAAAAAGTAAGCTTAAATCTGTATTAGAAGTCCTTATACCAAAAATTCACCTTATTTATTGAAGGACCCTCGTATCTTGTTAGTTAAATTTAGCATGTTTTCTTATTGTGAATAAATGAAACAGTGCTCCATTGCTGGGAAATGGAGCAGCCGAAATATAGTACTGGCCGGTAAGCTCGGGAGCCGGTGTTTATATGATCCATGACTGTCTCTGTTGCTCACTTGAAAAAATATTCTAGCAATGCTACGGTCCACGTGACCAGTGGCATCACTTGCAAATCCTCAATAAATATTACGTGGGAGCTTGTGTAAAGTCAAGTGTAGGTAGTCTCTGTACAAGCTACAGTAAGCTTACAATGTTTGAAGTCATGCATGATGCAAACATCAAGCAGATTGTTATGCATGAGTGACATGAATAATTAACTGGACATAAAGATATCGTGACAAGCTTATTGACAAGTCTGGAGTTATTTCAACTTACTGAAAATCTGTTGCTGGATTTGACGAACATAATTGAGCTGCTATCAGCCTGTCCTGTAAAGGCAGGTGTGCCCTCTCTTCAAATAGCATACATTTTCCAGTTAATACAGTGCATCCGGAAAGTCTTCACAGCACTTCACTTTTTCCCCATTTTGTTATGTTACAGCCTTATTCCAAAAGGGATGAAATTCATTTCTCCCTCAAAATTCTACACACAATACCCCATAATGACAATGTGAATTTTTTTTTTTGAGAATTGGTGCAGTGGTTAGCACTGTTGCCTTACAGCTAGAAGGTTCCTGGTTCGAATCCCCAAGCTGGCAGGGGTTGAAACCTTTCTGTGTGGAGTTTGCATGTTCTCCCTGTGCTGCGTGGGTTTACTCCGGGGGCTCCGGTTTCCTCCCACAATCCAAAGACATGCATGTTAGGTTAATTGGCTGTTCTAAATTGTCCCTAGATATCTGTTTCCTATAGGCCACATGTGTCAAATTCAGGCCCGCGGGCCAAATTTGGCCCGCAGTGTAATTATAATTGGCCCGCGAGATCATATCAAATGTGCATTAGAGCTGGCCCGTGGTATATACTGTACCGCTAATACTACAAATCCCACAATGCTTTGCTAGTATGTTGGCGCGCAGTCGAAACCGGCAAGCGCTCCTTTTTTCTGTTGACAGTCATTGACAACCATGCTCCAGTCACATCGGACAAATTAATTTCACCCTCCACAAAAATGGCCAAACGAAAGATGGACAACAGGAGCTTTCAAGACAGGTGGGAGGCAGATTATCTGTTCACAAATATAAAGGACAGACCTGTTTGTCTTGTGTGCGGAGCGAACGTGGCTGTAATGAAAGAATATAACATAAGAAGACACTATGAAACAAAACATTATGAAAAGTACAAGGACCTGGACGTAAAGCAGAAGCTGCAGAAGGTGGAGGAGATGAAAAGAAGTCTGGTTTGCCGGCAGACTATGTTCATGAAAGCAAAATCAAAAAGTGAAGCTGCTGTAAAGGCCAGCTTTATTGTGGCAGCAGAGATAGCAAAATCAGCCCGGCCCTTTAATGAGGGAGAGTTTGTCAAAAAGTGCATGGTCAAAGTTTGCGACATCGTGTGCCCAGATAAAAAGCAAAAATTTTTAAATGTGAGCCTGAGCAGAAACATCGTGGCTGAGCGCGTGTGTGAGCTTTCCACTAATCTACATGAACAACTAATAAAAAAGGGAAAAGGTTTTATTGTATACTCCCTTGCTGTGGATGAGAGCAGCGACACGTCTGATACTGCCCAGCTGTCAATCTTCATCCGTGGAGTAGACTCGAGCCTGTGCGTCACAGAGGAACTTTTAGGATTAAAATCAATACATGGCACCACCACAGGAAAAGATATCTTTGAAGAGGTATCCAAATGTATAACTGAAATGAGCCTGCCTTGGGATAAACTTGTGGGACTGACGACAGATGGTGCGCCCGCGATGTGCGGTCAAAAGAGTGGATTGGTCGGCAGGATTCAGGAGAAGATGCGGGAGGAAGATGCAGGTGAACTTACAGTTTATCACTGTATCATACATCAGGAAGCGCTCTGTGGCAAAGCTCTGCAAATGGAACATGTTATGAGCTCTATAAAACGAGTAGTCAACTTCATAAGAGCAAAAGGTTTGAGTCACCGGCAGTTCAAGTCTTTTCTGGAGGAGTTGGATTCAGAATACAGAGATGTGCCCTATCACACAGAGGTGAGATGGCTAAGCAGAGGAAAAGTACTGAACAGATGTTTTGAGCAACGTGAGGAAATCTGTCAGTTTATGGAAAACAAAGGGAAGGACACAACAGAGCTGAGAGATAAAAAGTTTCTGTGTGAGCTTGCATTTCTGTCTGACATTGTGAGCCATCTCGATGTGCTTAACCTGCAGCTTCAGGGACGGGGCCACATCATCACAGACATGTACGCAGCAGTGAGGGCCTTTAAAACTAAGTTGTGTCTGTGGAAGACTCAGATGCTGCAAGGAAACTTGGGTCATTTTCCGTGCTGCCAAACCATGGCAGAGCAAATTTCTCCTGCCGTGCTGCCTAGCGCACAGTTTGCTGAAAAAATCAACGCGCTCAGCGTCGAGTTTTCCCGGCGATTTGCCGACTTTGAGGCTCAGAAAGGGAGATTTGAACTGCTCAGTAACCCGTTTGCGATCGACGTGGAAAGCGCACCAACCAGCCTCCAAATGGAGTTAATTGAACTCCAATGTAATGACATGCTCAAATCAAAATATTACTCTGTTGGTGCTGCGTGGTTTCCGTGTTTCCTCCCCGACACAATGCCTCAATTACGCACCCAAGCTGCTCAGATGCTCTCAATGTTCGGCAGCACATATCTATGTGGACAACTGTTCTCTATGATGAAGGTGAACAAAACACCTCACAGAAGTCGACTCACTGATGAACACCTTCACTCTGTCCTGAGGTTTTCCTCAGCTCAGAGCCTGACCCCAGACATTGATGAACTTGCAGCTAAGAAAAGATGCCAGGTATCTGGCTTAGACCAATGTGCAGAGTAAATCAGAGTGTAGCAAACTGATCTTGAATATATCTGTTATTTATGCACTTTTTCTACTGCAAGGCATGGTCTGTTAATAGTTGAAATGTTGGATTTTTATTGAATGACATTATTATTTTTGGTTCTTTTGTTGTTGGCTTTGAAAAAGATTTACTTTAAAAAGGAACTTGAAAGGATACGGGGAGAGACATACTTTATTTATTTATTTAAATAAGAAATGAATACCACTGATGTGTCTTTTATTTCAAATTTAATTTCTCATGTGTTTGTAATATCAAGCTTTGGTTGTTCCAGATTCTGTGTTTAAGCAAAACTAGAGTTTGTTTCCATATGAAAAGGTTAAACATTACATATCAGTTGCAGTTAATTTTTCAATAAATATTGAGTTTGGCCCATGACTTTACTTCACTGCTTAATTTTGGCCCACTGTGAATTTGAGTTTGACACCCCTGCTATAGACCCTTAGAATAGAGGGTTAGTACTAGTGAAAGCGCTTTGAGTGGTCTTTGTGACTAAAAAAGTGCTATATACAGTGGGGCAAAAAAGTATTTAGTCAGCCACCAATTGTGCAAGTTCTCCCACTTAAAAGATGAGAGAGGTCTCCAGTTTTCATCATAGGTATACCTCAACTATGAGAGACAAAATGAGAAAACAAAAATCCAGAAAATCACATTGAAGGATTTTTAATGAATTAATTGTTAAATTCCTCAGTAAAATAAGTATTTGGTCACCTACAAACAAGCAAGATTTCTGGCTCTCACAGACCTGTAACTTCTTCTTTAAGAGGCTCCTCTGTCCTCCACTCGTTACCTGTATTAATGGCACCTGTTTGAACTCGTTATCAGTATAAAAGACACCTGTCCACAACCTCAAACAGTCAGACTCCAAACTCCACTATGGCAAAGACCAAAGAGCTGTCAAAGGACACCAGAAACAAAATTGTAGACCTGCACCAGGCTGGGAAGACTGAATCTGCAATAGGTAAGCAGCTTGGTGTGAAGAAATCAACTGTGGGAGCAATTATTAGAAAATGGAAGACATACAAGACCACTGATAATCTCCCTCCATCTGGGGCTCCACGCAAGATCTCACCCCGTGGGGTCAAAATGATCACGAGAACGGTGAGCAAAAATCCCAGAATCACATGGGGGGACCTAGTGAATGACCTGCAGAGAGCTGGGACCAAAGTAACAAAGGCTACATCAGAAACACACTACGCCGCCAGGGACTCAAATCCTGCAGTGCCAGACGTGTCCCCCTGCTTAAGCCAGTACATGTCCAGGCCCGTCTGAAGTTTGCTAGAGAGCATTTGGATGATCCAGAAGAGGATTGGGAGAATGTCATATGGTCAGATGAAACCAAAATAGAACTTTTTGGTAAAAACTCAACTTGTTGTGTTTGGAGGAGAAAGAACACCATACCTACTGTGAAGCATGGGGGTGGAAACATCATACTTTGGGGCTGTTTTTCTGCAAAGGGACCAGGACGACTGATCCGTGTAAAAGAAAGAATGAATGGGGCCATGTATCGTGAGATTTTGAGTGAAAACCTCCTTCCACCAGCAAGGGCATTGAAGATGAAACGTGGCTGGGTCTTTCAGCATGACAATGATCCCAAACACACCGCCCGGGCAACGAAGGAGTGGCTTCGTAAGAAGCATTTCAAGGTCCTGGAGTGGCCTAGCCAGTCTCCAGATCTCAACCCCATAGAAAATCTTTGGAGGGAGTTGAAAGTCCGTGTTGCCCAGCGACAGACCCAAAACATCCCTGCTCTAGAGGAGATCTGCATGGAGGAATGGCCAAAATACCAGCAACAGTGTGTGAAAACCTTGTGAAGACTTACAGAAAACGTTTGACCTCTGTCATTGCCAACAACGGGTATATGACATAACGCACGGCTCAGGAGACGCACACACACAGGCTCAGAGAAGTTCAAATAGTTTATTAGCAACAGGAGTGAATGAATGTGTGTCTGCGGGATGTAAATGTGTTGGTGGCGGCGTCTGCTTCGGGCACAGAGGCAGGAGGCCGTACAGCCGGACAACCCTATGGGAGAAGCAAAGGAGAAGGGTGACGGGCACACACCAACACAGGAGATTTGCAAGCGAGAGAGGAGCTTACTTGGAGGGCACAGATGACTGGCACAGCAAAGGACGAGGTCCGGAAGACAGCCACCTGGAGTGCTCGGTGCAGCAGCGAGGAATGGGCGATGGAGAGGCGATGTCCGCCGCCGGGGAATCCACCTGTGCACAGGGGAGCAGACTCGAGAGAGAAAAAAGAGGTAAGAGCTTCTTACCCGGGAGAATAGCTGAAGGTGAAGGAACTCACAGCGATGCATGAGAAGTCTAACGGCTTCAGGCCGAAGCTCAGGGCGAGGCGGCTTATATCCCTCGCCGCTGATGACGAGCAGGTGTGCGTGCAGGTGGCGCCGCTGATGAGCGGCGCGGCGTGACAGTATATAACAAAGTATTGAGATGAACTTTTGTTATCGACCAAATACTTATTTTACCGAGGAATTTACCAATTAATTCATTAAAAATCCTTAAATGTGATTTTCTGGATTTTTTTTTTTTCTTATTTTGTCTCTCATAGTTGAGGTATACCTATGATGAAAATTGGAGACCTCTCTCATCTTTTAAGTGGGAGAACTTGCACAATTGGTGGCTGACTAAATGCTTTTTTACCCCACTGTAAGTGTTAGTAGTAGTAGAATTTTTCCAAATTTATTTAAAATAAAAAAAAAAAAAACAACAACTAAGAAATCACATGTACATAAGTATTCACAGCCTTTGCCATGAAGCTCAAAATTGAGCTCAGGTGCATCCTGTTTCCACTGATCCTTGAGATGTTTCTACAGCTTAATTGGAGTCTACCTGTGGTAAATTCAGTTGATTGGACATGATTTGGAAAGGCACACACCTGTCTATATAAGGCCCCACAGTTGACAGTGCATGTCAGAGCACAAATCAAGCATGAAGTCAAAGGCATTGTCTGCAGACCTCCGAGACAGCATTGTCTCGATGCACAAATCTGGGGAAGGGTACAGAAACATTTCTGCTGCTTTGAAGGTCACAATGAGCACAGTGGCCTCCATCATCTGTAAATGGAAGAAGTTCAGAACCACCAGGACTCTTCCTAGAGCTGGCTGGCCATCTAAACTGAGTGATTGGGGGAGAAGGGCCTTAGTCAGGGAGGTGACCAAGAACCCTATGGTCACTCTGTCAGAGCTCCAGTGGAGCTCTGTGGAGAGAGGAGAACCTTCCAGAAGGACAACCATCTCTGCAGCAATCCACCAATCAAGCCTGTATGGTAGAGTGGCCAGGCGGAAGCCACTCCTTAGTAAAAGGCACATGGCAGCCCACCTGGAGTTTGTCAGAAGGCACCTGAAGGACTCTCAGACCATGAGAAACAAAATTCTCTGGTCTGATAAGACAAAGATTGAACTCTTTGGCGTGAATGCCAGGCATCATATTTGGAGGAAACCAGGCACCGTTCATAACCACGCCAATGTTGGTAGCAGCATTATGCTTTGGGGATGTTTTTTCAGTTGCAGGAACGGGGAGACTTGTCAGGATAGAGTGAAAGATGAATGCAGCAATGTACAGAGACATCCTGGATGAAAACCTAGCTCCAGAGCGCTCTTGACCTCAGACAGAGGTGACGGTTCATCTTTTAGCAGGACAATGACCCAAAGCCCACAGCCAAGATATCATAGGAGTTGCTTCAGGACAACTCTGTGAATGTCCTTGAGTGGCCCAGCCAGAGCCCAGACTTGAATCCAATTGAAATTCTCTGGAGAGATCTGAAAATGGCTGTGCACCGACGCTTCCCATCCAACCTGATGGAGCTTGAGAGGTACTGCAAAGAGGAATGGGTCAAACTGCCCAAAGATAGGTGTGCCAAGCTTGTGGCATCATATTCAAAAAGACTTGAGACTCTAATTGCTGCCAAAGGTGCATCAACAAAGTATTGAACAAAGGCTGTGAATACTTATGTACATGTGATTTCTTAGTGTTTTAATTTTTAATAAATTTGCAAAAATTTCAAAAACAAAACTTTTTTTCACATTGTCATTATGGGGTATTGTGTGTAGAATTTTGAGGAAAAAAATGAATTTAATCCCTTTTGGAATAAGGCTTTAACATAACAAAATGTGGAAAAAGTGAAGCGCTGTGAAGACTTTCCGGATGGATTGTATGTTCTGAGGACATTTTTTCAATTGATTTCTTCTTCAAATAAATTGATGTGTTTCTATGTATTTTAAATAAGTATAAAAGGCTAGCAAACACGTGAGTGAAAACTGAGAGAAAAAGTGCAAACTCTAGTTCCCAAATGCAGACTTAATTGTCTTTAAGCTACGATCATCAAGATTCTGATGAATGGTGGGTTTGTAGGATTCTCCCAGTTCCTACGAATTCTGGAGTTCACAAACATTCATGGAGGGGGTCATAGTTTCTTATGGATGCTGTTCAACTCGCAAGAGCAACTTGAGGCATTCTTGAGAAATGAGGTACTTTTCTGTCTTACGATGGTCCTAGAGTTCTAATGTTCTTCGTAAGGGTGCCTTGGGATCATCCTATGGCATACTTACTGCCATCTTACAAAAATTTTTGTGCAAATCACGGCACTCTGAAGTCGCTAGTAGGAAGATCTTACAACTTTCAATGCATTTTGTCAGCACAACTGTTCCACGAATGAGGTACTTCCGCCTTATGTGCACCTCATTACCACCTTACATATGTTGTACGAATCTCTGAATGAACAGGGATTCATATAGCGTTTCCTACGACCGCTGTACGGGGCCCTCAAGAACAACTTAAGGTGTTCTTGAGGCATACTTTAGGCCAACATCTTGTGTAGTTCTTACATTGTTCCTGGGACATCCGTACGGCCACCCTATGATGAGGGGTTTTTGTGGGGCGTTCATAGAAATATTGGACAAGACCATCGACCTGACCACAAACTTACAGATGGTCTACGAACGCTGGATTCTCCTATGGCCACCTTAAGAAGGCCATATAAAATGGTCCAAAAATCTTTCGTACGGTATTCGCAAGCCATTATTAAGGGTATTTATTTATTCCATCCAGCTACAATGCTCTGCACTGTGTGTCTGTGTGTGTGTGTGTATATATACTGTATATTTTATAGTAATATGTACATATGTATATTAGCTGCTCTTGCTTGCTTGTTTTTTTTTTTTTTTTTTTCTTGCCTTCTGATTGTTGCTCTGAGTGTTGCTATCCCTGTGCTGTTGCAATCCTGGAATTTCCCCGTTGTGGGACTAATAAAGGCTTATCTTATCTTATCTTATCTTATCTTATCTTATCTTATCTTATCTTATCTTATTTATGATGGTAATTTTATCAGAATAATCAGTATTTTGAAGCATGTTACCACACCAAAACACACCTGAGAACACTTAAGGAAAATAGCTCTTGAGCCAGTGACAGCACAGCAGTATTTGACACAGCGTAAGATGAGAACATGTAAAAATGAAAGCACCATGGTGCAGCTGCCTCAGTGCAACCTCTACTAGCATGGCCTAGTTATTACAATATCTGTTTTTTGTGGCTCCATTGAGAGTATAATGGTGAGTTAAATTTGTGTTTATTTTGAAAACAAAGACATCTCAAAATTCTGGCAAATTCAGTCTAGAAAATATGGCGATATAATGATACAAGCCTTTAGTTCCACTTGACTGTGACCGGGCGAGATGAAAAGCTGGTAACAGACAGACAGATATACACACACACAGACACAGTGAGTGATTACCAAATGCCTCCGATGCACCGAGGCATAAAAATCACATTCTTTTTTTTTTCCACAATATCTTTATTGAACCTTTTTTTTTTTTTTTTAACAAACATGATACAAACAATCAAACACTAACGCTAAAGTACTACAAAAAAAAAAAAAAATGCACTAAAAACACCAACAACCACCAACAAAATCAAGTCTTCAACAATGCTCCTCTGTTTAGTCTAGACAATCCAATACATAAGTATACATATTATGTTCACCAGTTTGGAATTTACAAGGTCCACACACATCATTCACCTTCTTCTTCAAGAGTTATGTTTAAATTTTTTACATAATCAATAAAAGGTCTCCATATATTCTCAAACACAATTTCCTTTGATTTCAGTATATATGTTATTCTTTCTAATGGAAGGTTTGTTAACATCTGTCTTAACCACTGAGTCACATCTGGTCTATGAGTCTTTTTCCATAATAGTGCAATACATTTTTTGGCATTAAGCAAACTGAGGTCTATGAATGTTCTTTCACTTTTATTAAAATTATGCTTTTCTGGGTACAGACCCAACAAAAACAGTTTAGGATTCAGTATGATTTGTTTTGAGATTATTTTTTCAATTGTTACCCTCACCTCTTCCCAAAACATTCTTATTAATCTACATTCCCATAAACAATGAAATAGGGTTCCTTTAATTTCCATGCATTTTGTGCATGTATCTGGTATATTTTTGTTATATCTATTTAACTCCTCCGGTGTAACATACATCCGCATTAACCATTTGAAATGTATCAATTTAAGGCGGGCATTTATTGATTTGGTTTGAGCTTCTGTACAAGCCAATTCCCATTGTTCCTCCGAAATTTCAATTTGCAGATCTTCTTTAAAAATCACATTCTTATCATAGATTATTAGCAATTTAAAGATGTGAATTTGTGGAATTTCTGTTTGAAATGAAAGCACCAAGGTGCTGATGCCTTGGTGCCTGTGGCATGATAGCATTGGGGGCTGTAAAAAAGTAATACTGCCACTTGTAGTGGCCCGGCATAGTTATTACAATACCTTTTTTTGCAGCTGCATTGATGGTAAAGGTATTTGTATTTTTTTATTAATCCCAAAGGGAAATTCAGGGCATCCATGTGGATGGATGAAGCAGCCACGGTGGGGCACCAATCCCTTCACCATTCACACCTAGGGCCACTTTAGAATCTCCAATTTACCTAACTTGCATGTTTTTTGGCCTGTGGGAGGAAACAGGAGTACCTGGGGTAAACTCACGCAGTCACAGGCAGAACATGCAAACTCCACACAGAAGGGCCACTGATGGTCTGGGGGTGTGGATCGAGCCCACAACCTTCTTATTGCGCTGCCACAGTGCTAACCACTGTGCCACCGAGCTGCCCAGGTGAGTTACATTTGTGTTTATTTTTAAAACAAAGCCTTATCTGGAAATTGTGGCAAATTAAAAGTCGAGGAAATATGGCAATACAATGATACAAGCCTTGAGTTCCACTTGACTTTGAGTGGGTGGGCTGAAAAGCTGGTAACAGACAGACAGACAGATACACACATGGAGTGATTACCGTATGCCTACACTGCCTCTACTTGAGTGGTGGCTCAGTTGGTAGAGCATCCGCCCCACACCCGGGAGGCAGGGGTTCAAATCCCGGCCGGGTCATGCTGAAGACCATATAAAAGCGGAACTTCCTGCCGTCCAGCTTGGCGCTCAGCAATTATGGAATGGAGGAGGGAAATCTGTGGCGGCGCCTTGCATGGCAGCGACCCTTCTGATTCTACACATGGGGTGTGTGTGATTGACACTGTAGATAGGATAAAGCACAATTTCGTTCTACTGTACATGATTGGTTGTATGGTTGAATGACAATAAAGGGTGATTTAATTGATTTAATCCATCCCACAACCAGGAGTTGTGGGTTCAAATCCGGGCCGGATCATATCGAAGACCATATAAAAATGGTAATGCAACTTAACATAAAAATACAGAAGCACAAGAGTAAAATTAGGAATGCAAAGAAAAATACTGGAGGTATAGATTTTATTAATTGAATGCATGTATAGTTACATGTTGCCGTGCAATAGCAGGTAAACATACCAATATTTCCAAAAGTTAAAGCATAATTATGAATATTAAACCAGAACAGTTTGAAATATGGAATGCTTTGCCCTTATATGTAATGAATATGGAGAGTTTCTTAAATAATCTTGCAAAATCCGAAGTTTTTCCAAACATTAATTTATTGAAATACAGTAGCAGTTTCCTGTATAAACAGTAAAGATGTAATATTCTGGACTTCCGGTTATGGCGGCCACGTAGGAAGATGTGTTTCACGCTGCTCTGCTTGTAAAACTAAAAATTTTACTAAAATTCTCTCAATTGGAACAAAAACCCATCCCAGCGTTTTGGCGTGGATATGGTTAAGACCAAGGTTGGAAAATTAGGTGGAGGAAATGGCAACTCGACAAAACAATCCAAGCTAACGGACTTCCACGCTCAAGGCGAGGCAGGGAAAACTCCAGAGGCAATGTCGGAGGATGGAGCCAGCGGTGGAGCGGGAACTGCTGGGGAGGGGACAAGCGTAGTGCTCGCTGCCATCACCTCCATGAGAACAGAGTTTTCGTCTAAATTTGACGGGATTATAGCAGTGATAGAAGAAATGAGGAAAGAAATAAATGACTATTTGGAGCGAGTGTCGCAGGCGGAGCTCCGAATATCAAGCGCTGAGGATGACATCACCAACCTGCAAATTAAGCTGCAAACACTGGAATTAAAATGGAAACGTCTGGAAGATAACGTCCTAGACTTGGAATCCCGCTCGCGACGGAATAATTTGAGGCTGGTGGGCCTCCCGGAGGGAGCGGAGAGACAGGACCCATGTTCCTTTTTGGAAAAGTGGATTCCAGAAGCGCTGAACAACGCGGACCTGCAGTCATCGGTCGTTTTAGAGAGCGCTCACCGAATCCGCCCACCGAGAGATAATAAGACACCACCGAGGACGCTGATTATGAAGTTCCTCAACTACAGAGACAAGATGACGGTCACCAATGCTTGCGAGCTAAAGGGGAAATTAAATACCAGGATCAACAGGTGCGGTTCTACCCAGACTTTGCCACAGGAATTCAACAATTAAGGAGGCAGTTCGACCCTGCCTGCAAAGAGCTGCGCAACCTCGGGATTCGTCACGGAGTGATTCATCCGGCAAGACTGCTGGTCACATATAAAGGGAGAACCCACACCTTCAAGACCCCTCAAGAGGCGCAGGAGCTCATCAAGCAAATCCAAAAGGAAACTGGTGGGAGCTAAGCATGAACATGACAAAAGTAGAACATTTAAGCGTATGTACAGACATCTGATTGATCTGAAACATATAACAAGTCAACAAAATACAGACTGTATTTAAAAAAAAAAAAAGCTATGATGTACAACGTTGCTATAAAATTTTGAAGTTATGCTGAAAAAACTACAGAAGAGAGTTAATGTTATAAGAATAGTAGTAGAGTCGGGGTAATTGAGAGGAGAAAGAGAGAGTGGTTTGACTGATCCTCGCAGGTGTGGAACAATCACTAGCTATAACGGGAGACAGAATTTTTTTGATTTTGGGGGGATTACCACAAATGTGGGGAAAGGGAATTTGTTTTTGTGTAGTTTGTAGGATGAATTTTCAACCATCCATGTTTTTGCTTCTCTGTATGAGCATGTTCATATTGCAAGGTAATCTCAAACTCCTTATTGATCATAGAGCAAACCGTTAATCTTAATTTAACTTCATGGAATTGCAAAGGTCTACAAAATCTTAAAAAACTTAAACAAGTTATGAATAAAATAAAAGACATAGATTCAAAAATTGTATTTTTACAAGAAACTCATCTAATAGAGGAGGATGTAAAAAGAATTAGGAGAAGATGGCAAGGTAACGTGTTCACCTCATCATTTTCATCCCAAGCCAGGGGAGTTATGATTCTCATACACAAAACAGTCCCATTTCAAGTGAAAAATGTAATTGGAGACAAATTTGGAAGATATCTAATCATCCAAGGATCTTTGTTATTAGAAAATATAAATCTGGTGAACTTATACAGCCCCAATATTGATGATCAAAACTTCTTTGTTAATTTATTCCTTACTTTATCATCATTTACTCCTTATTCCTCGTATGTGTAAAACATGCTTGGCAATAAAGCTTATTCTGATTCTGACTTACAGGGCAACATATAATAGCAGGGGATTTTAATTGTACATTGAATCCCAGTATAGATAGATCAACAGGACTGGACTGTACACACAATGGATGTAGGATGACCATTAATCATTTTATGAAAGAATTGAGATTGCTAGATATATGGAGAGAAATGAAACCACAAGTCAAAGCCTATTCTTGTTATTCTAATACCTATAAGACATTCTCACATATAGACTACTTTTTGATCTCTACAGAATTAAGGTCCAAGATTCAAAACTGTTTCTATGATAACATTGTGATCTCTGATCATGCACCCTGCTGTCTAATATATGTAGATAAGAAATTGACAAAGGATCCAGGTAGGTGGCATTTTCAGCATAAATGGCTTCAGGATGAGGAATTTGTTAAGTACATAGAAAAACAGATAGATGAGTTCTTTGATATCAATACTACACAAACAACGGCATGTAGCTGCATCTAGCTGCAATGCTCCGTACTGTGGGTGTTTATATATTTACATATTTATTCCATCTAGCTACAATGCTCTGCACTGTGTGTTCATATATTCATATATTTATTCCATCCAGCTACAATGCTCTGCACTGTGTGTCTGTGTGTGTGTGTATATATATATATTTTATAGTAATACGTACATATGTATATTAGCTGCTCTTGCTTGCTTGTTTTTTTTTTTTTTTTCTTGCCTTCTGATTGTTGCTCTGAGTGTTGCTATCCCTGTGCTGTTGCAATCCTGGAATTTCCCCGTTGTGGGACTAATAAAGGCTTATCTTATCTTATCTTATCTTATGTATAAAGTAGAAGGCTTTCAAGGCTTTTATTAGGGGGCATATTATTAGTTATACAGGTTCAAAATCTAAGAAGACCCGAGAGAGGAGAGTCCAGTTGGAATGTAAAATAAAAATTCTTCAAGAAAAAGTGTATGCAGGAAGTAACCCACAGTTAGAGAACGAATTACTGATTCTGAGAGCAGAATATGACAAAAAAATCAGCGAATAGAGCTGCCTCGAGTCTTCTAAGATTGAAGCAAACTATTTATGAACAAGGTGAAAAATCAGGAAAATTATTGGCATGGCAGATTAAACAATTAGAATTTAAAACACCAATTACCAGTATTATAAATAACGGAGTTATAGATCCTTTAGAAATTAATAGTGCCTTTAGAGATTATTATGAAAAACTATATGATGCAAAAAATGAAACTGACTTAACAAAACTAAATGGGTTTTTGGGTGGATTATCTATACGGTGTATTCCAAATGAAAACAGGGAGATACTGGAGTCTAAAATTAGTCAAGAAGAAGTTTGGCAAGCCATTGATAATATGAAATCAGGAAAAAGGGCAGGACCAGATGGTCTTCCAGTTGACCTCTATAAAAAATTTAAGAATAAATTAATAAAACCACTTTTGGAAATGGTTTTAGAAGCATTTCAAAATGGTAATTTACCACCATACATGAATAATGCCTTAATTATACTGTTGCCAAAACCAGGTAAACCCCCTAATAAATGTGAAAACATGAGACCAATAAGCCTATTAAATGCTGATCTTAAAATAATCTGTAAAATTTTAGCAAAACGACTACAAGGAATATTACCAAATATTATTAACCGAGATCAGAATGGCTTTATAATGGGAAGACAAGGCTTCCATAATGTAAGAAGACTATTTAATATTATTTATTCCAATAAAGAAGCACCTGATACAGCTCTCCTATCATTGGACGCCAAAAAGGCCTCTGATAGGGTCGAACGGCCCTATCTTTTTGAAGTCCTACAAAGGTTTGGACTTGGAAATAATTTCATAAAATGGGTCCAGATAATATACAATAATGCTACAGCAGAAATCCTAACAAACAGCAATATCTCAAAATCAATAAAAATCAATAGAGGATGTAGACAAGGCTGGCCACTTTCACCTTTACTGTTTACTATGGCAATTGAACCTTTAGCGATGGCAGTACGTTTACATCCACAAATATATGGAATTAAAGTAGGACCAACAGAACATAAAATCTCCCTGTATGCCGATGACATAATTTTGTTATGTCGAATTTTAAAAAATCAATTCCGACCTTGTTAAATTTAATAAAGAACTTTGGGTAAATATCAGGATATAAAATAAATAAAACAAAATCTTCAATAATGCTAAATGAGACCCAAAGAAATCACCCAGCTCCTGAGGTAAACCAATTCAATGTTGTAAATCAGTTTAAATATTTAGGAATTCAAATTTTGCCTAAGCTAGAATCAGTCGCCAGTGCCAACTATGAAGCTTTAATGACAGATATTAATGAGTTCCTTCAGAGATGGATGTCACTACCAATGTCGATGATTAGGAGAATTAATATACTTAAAAGTAATATCTTACCAAAAAATACTTTATTTATTTCAAAACATTCCTTTACCACCACCTTCAGATCTATTCTCAAGAATTAAAAAAAGTTAGTGGAATTTATATGGAACAATAGGAAGGCTAGATTACATTTGTCCTTACTATATTTACCATTTTATCGTGGAGGTCTGAAATGTCCAAACTTTATGTTGTATTACTGGTCAGCACAACTGAGGTCTATGACATATTATTTTTCATCAAATGATCTTCCTCACTGGACTGAAATGGAATCATACAATTTACCTTTATCTCTTCCCTTATTCATATACTCAGACTCAGCTAAAAAAAATTACAGAAACAAGTTAAAAATCCAATTGTAAAGCACATGATCAAAATATGGTGTGAAACCAAAAAATATTTAAAAGAACCACACTTACTGTCACAATTTAGCCCAGTATGGGGTAATCAATATTTTACACCAGAGAGAGCGGATGCTGTATTTAAAGTATGGAATTTAAAAGGGATTCAAAAGATTCAAGACTTATATTTGTCACGCTCAGATAACATAATGTCTTTTGAAGAACTGAGGATTAAATTCAATCTTAATAGAACACATTTTTTAAAATATCTTCAGCTTAGAAATTTTATTCGATCAAATCAAAATAATGCTCTCACCCGACCTACTTATTCATCCTTGGAAAAGATTTTGACGAAAGATAGTAAGAGAAAGGGTATTATTTCAGAGTTTTATAACTCATTGACACTATTCTCAAGTGAAAACTCACAGAAAAGACTGAATGACTGGAAAGAAGACCTGCAAATTGAAATTTCAGAGGAACAATGGGAAATGGCTTGTGCAGGAGCTCAAACCAAATCAATAAATGTACGTCTTAAACTGATACATTTTAAATGGTTAATGCGGATGTATGTTACACCAGTGGAATTAAATAGATATAACAAAAACATACCAGATACATGCACAAAATGTATGGAAAGTAAAGGAACCATATTTTACTGTTTATGGGAATGTAGAAAAATCAGAATGTTTTTGGAAGAGGTGAGGGTAACAATTGAAAAAATAATTTCAAAACAATTGACATTGAACCCTAAACTGTTTTTGTTGGGTCTGTATCCAGAAAAACATAACTTTAATAAGAGTGAAAGAGCATTCATAGACCTCAGTTTGCTTAATGCCAAAAAATGTATTGCACTACTGTGGAAAAAGACTCATAGACCAGATGTGACTCAGTGGTTAAGACAGATGTTAACAAACCTTCCACTAGAAAGAATAACATATATACTGAAATTAAAGGAAAATGTGTTTGAGAATATATGGAGACCTTTCATTGATTATGTAAAGAAATTAAACATAATTTCTGAAGAACTAACTAACTAACTAACCTGCACTTATATAGCGCTTTTCTAGTCACAAAGACCACTCAAAGCGCTTTCATTAATACTAACCCTCTATTCTAAGGGCCTATAGGAAACAGATATCTAGGGACAATTTAGAACAGCCAATTAACCTAACATGCATGTTTTTGGCATGTGGGAGGAAACCGGAGAAATCCCGGAGTAAACCCACGCAACACGGGGAGAACATGCAAACTCCACACAGATCACTGTTGGTCGGGGGCTGGGATCGAACCCACGATCCCACGATCCCCACAATCCCCCGGCCAAGGGTAAACTGTGCTGCCGCAGTGCTAACCACTGAAGAAGGTGAATGATATGTGTGGACCTTGTAAATTCCAAGCTGGTGAATGTATATTATGTATTCTTATGTAATAGATTACCCAGACTAAACAGAGGAGCATTGTTGTTGACTTGTGTTTGTTAATGGTTGTTGTTGTTGTTTTTAGTACATTTTTTTTTTGTTGTTAGTGTTTTTTTTTAATTTTTAAATTACTTTAGTGTTAGTGTCTGATTGTTTGTGCCATGTTTGTAAAAAAAGGTTCAATAAAAAATATTGTGGAAAAAAAAAGATGTAATATTCTTATTTAGCTTCCAGCCTGTTATTGTCACAGCTACTGTGACTGCTGACCCTCAGGTTCACCACTGTGGACTTCAGAGAGACAAAGAGGAAAGAAAAACTGCATATAAATGTGATTATTGTTACAAATGTGATATATATAAAAAAGACAGATGCCATGTTTGGCCTCAGCTTAATATATTGCTTGGTTTAGTGAGTGAATCATTTTAAAGTGAGTGAATGAAGAATGTCACAGCGTGGTGTTTTTACATTACTGACATTTGTATTATGACTCAAAAAAAAGTCAGCTGAACTTAAGAGAAAACAGTTTAATGTAACCAAGCAGTTCCCATACGGGAAAAAAACCTGGACATTGGAAAAAAAATATGACGTAACATAAGCTTTAAGAATCAAATATTGCAGTTGTAGGAGTTATTAGTGTTTTAATATTGAAATTAGTGGTGCTGGACGATTAATCTTTCTAACTGAGATTAATCTTTAGGAATGTCGTCACCAACCACGCAGCAAAAACAAGGCGTGGGAGTCGACATTACGAACACAGCTTGAGAATTTTAGGGCATATTCACACTGCCACTGTTTGATACCGACCAACGGAACTCTGGTCCACTTCCGTGGATAGTTGAGGTAGTTTGGTGCCGTATGAACATGCATTTGAATTCTGGTGTGCACGAAACAAGCGAACGTTTGTCCACCTGAAAATGGGGGGGTCTTGGTTCACTTGCAAGTCAACCCCGGTGTGCTTCTCTTGCAGTGTGAATGCAAATGGACTACAGTGGACCAAAGGGCAGAAGTGGCCCTCGGCGTTTGTGTAACCATAGCAACACATAGTCTCAGAAGAGGAAGTGACGTTTACCTTAATGCATTTCGGGTAGAAAATAACAACAAAGACAACCGTGCAAATCCGAGGAATCCTTTTACCGGAGAAAGCCGAGGAGAAAAGTTAAAAAAAATGTCTCGTTTGTGGTGTACAAACAACCCGGCTGAAGGGAATGGATTTTTGTTTTCGGCCTGGCCAATCGATGAGCCAAATTTTTCTTCTTCCCCAAGATTTTTTCTTTCTGGTCAGTGGTGGTTTCGGCTACAGCACCCCAAACGAGCAGTTGTTGTAACTGCCTAATGTTGTCTAGGCAGTTTTGTCCACTTCAGTAAAGTGCAGTGTGAATACAAACCAAACCAAATGAAGGTGTGAAAATTCTTGGCATTCCCTGCTCAATCAGACCGAGATCCCCGGACTATCCTGGTGTGAATGCAGCCTTAGACTGCTATTCACCTACCGATAGTTGGACCCAAAGCTATGAAGATAAAACAGGTGGAGTGTCTGTCCATGTCAGCTGCTGGCAGCTGGTACATCCGTAGCACATAGCTGTTTACAGCTAGCTGGCTGGCCGACTTCCAAAGAAGAACAACCAACATCCAGACAAAATTTTGAAGGAGGCTGTGACAGTTATCCAGGTGAGAGCTCCAACAGATAAGGTTGTAAACTTAAATATGACAGCATTTTGGAGATTTCCATGGCTGTGATCCAGCTTGTTTGACTTTGCAATGTTTGCATGGCACACACAGTGTCTTTATGGCCAGAGCGGCTTCCGTAATTCCATATGGAGTGCAGCTAGGCCAAAAAAGTACTGTTTGTGCTTTCTACCATTAACTGCCATTAACTGCGGTTAACCGCAATCACAAAATTTGCCCTTGTTAATGGGGACGAAGTGTTAACGGACGATTAATGCGACAATGCCAGCACCACAAATTGAAATCGCTGCATATTCATTCATTCATTCATTCATCTTCTTCCGCTTAATCCTTTTAGGGTCGCGGGGGAGCTGAAGCCTATCGCAGCATCTTTGGGCGAGAGGCAGGGTCCACCCTGGACAGATCGCCAGTCCATCGCAGGGCCAACACAGAGAGACAGACAACCATTCACTCTCACAGTCATACCTAAGGACAATTTAGAATCCCCAGTTTGATGCCAATTAACCTAACTTGCATGTTTTTGGCATGTGGGAGGAAACCGGAGAAATCCCAGAGTAAACCCACGCAGACACGGGGAGAACATGCAGACTCCACACAGATCACTGTTGGTCGGGGGCTGGGATCGAACCCGGGATCCCCCGGCCAAGGGTGAGTTGCTGTGCTGCCGCAGTGCTAACCACTGCGCCACTGCGCACAAATCTTACTTTTAAAGATTTTTTGCTCCAGTTCAGCTTTCTGTTGTGGTCCGCCATGTTTTTGAGGTGAGGAATGAACTGAAAACTCCAGGAAGAAAATACTTTGTCCTTCCTCTGCAAAACTAAACAACAAAACCAGTGTGAATACAGTCGTGATGAATAAATGGTGCAGTTGCTGAATACGTGTTTGTTTGTTTTTTTTCAGTAACAACCACTATTTTATAACAGTTCAGATCTACTGTAACAGGAAGTCATCCATGTGCTGTAAAAAAGTTGCACTGCTGCCTCTACTGCCCAGCATAATAATTACAATACCTTTTTCCCCGGCTCCATTACACGGCAATGGTGATTTATTTTTTTTGTTTATTTTGAAAACAAAGCCTTATCTGGAAATTCTGGCAAATAAAAAGTTGAGAAAATATGGCGATACAGTGATACAAGTCTTTTGTTCCACTTGATTTTGACCGAGTGAGCTAAAACAGACAGACGGACAGACAGGTACAACCAACCACACACAGACACATCTATAGATTACTGTATGCTTCCCTCACCGAGGCATAAAAAAAGACCTTCAAGTTACCACAAGGCTCACGTAACTCATAAAAAAGCAATGTGAAAGATTTACAAATAACGCTTCTTGTTGTTGCTTTTCCTTCAGTCTTTTTGGCATAGACATAACTGTCAGTTCAATTATATGGTAATGCCAGTGTCACTTCATAGCCTTCCAATGTTATTGCGGAACCAAATAAAGGTGATAAAGACACAAAGTACCTGCTTTTTTTTAGAGGGTTTATTTCGTTTATCCTTCCCTCATTCTGGAGTTCTGTTGCTCTCTCTCTCTCTCTCTCTCTCTCTCTCATGCAAATGGAGTGGAACAAGTATATTTGTAGCCAGGGCAAGAACAGCATTATCGTTAATGGTCACTGCGGAGATGCTATAGCTGTAATGGCCAACAGCGCTATGTCGCTGTGGGTTACCAGCTGCTTCACACACACACACACACACACACACACACACACACACACACACACACACACACACACACACACACACACACATCTGCTGGATGAAAGCAATGTGTACTCCTTTCATTTAAATCCACTTTGCATTGATTTTGCAGTTTAGCTGAAAATACAACAACTCTGTGTCTCCGTGTCTTTACCTCCATGGCTCCACCAAAATCAATCACAAACACACACCCACACAAGCATGCGCGTACACACAGACACATATGGAGAGTCTGACATTGTGTTTTGGACAAGTGGCTTGCCTGAGTGACGCCAGACACTCATTCTCCCTTTCTCTCTCACACACGCACACACACACACACACACACACACACATACAATCCTGGTGACGCCAGGCTGGCAGTAGTGTATTGGGTCAGTATAGTATTGAACCCAAACACTAAGTAACCTCACGCCTGTCTCCATGCACCTGCCTGTCTTACTCTCCCTCAACATACAGTATCTCCCTCTATTTACAAGGACAAAACTCTTCACTTTTTCTGTTTTCTTTACATATGAGCTGTTTATCCAGTGAGCCGTGGGTCTTTCACTGGACTGCAGCTCACAAGCAGTATTGTGGACTTTTAGTAAACTTTGTCTGATATCAGTGAAAAGTGTTTCTAACACTTGAGGTAAGAAATAATAGGTACAGTTAATGAATCTGATGTAATTTGACATCAACAACCAGTGGTTAAAACGTTCAGCACCACATCCCAGGGGGATTGATGGTATTTGTGTCCACCTAGATGTACGTTTTCCACTTCCAATTCATTGTCTATGTGCATTGCTTCCTTACGATGAATTTTTGAAATAGAGGTTGCTAGTAAAAACGTTCATATTCAGCAACTACACCATTTATTTCTCACCTTGATTGTTTTCAGAAACATGTTTTTCTGTTTAGTTTTGAAGATATAGAAGAAAGTTTTCTGTCCCAGCACCATCTTCGCATGTGATCAAACTGGACAGACCGCCCAAAGGGGGACGCGCTGACCAATGAGGTACAGCTCCTGTGTTTTGAAAGGGTTTTTTGCCAGGCCCCCTCGACCTCCAGATCCCCTCTGTTTTGTTTTTTTAATCAAATTTGATTGAAAAAAAGAGAAAGTATAAATATTGCTGCGGTAAAGCAATTAAGAGTCAATTAAAATTATGTGGCCTCCAGATCCCTGAAGCAGAGGCAGTGTGGGGATCTAGCATCAGAAGAGGTCTAAGTGGACACGTGACACATGACTCATATTATTATTGCACTTTATTCCAGACTCATAGGTCCACCTGAAGGCCCGGGTGTAGAGTACATGGTCCACAACTGCAATTTACCAGCCACATTCTTTACTATTTGCCTGTGTGTTTTTTTTAGCATTCAAAGAATTGCTATAACAGTCTTCTTCCAAGGTAACAGCAACTTTACATAGACATTGTTTTCTCATTTGGCCTGCTCAAAACCCTGACCAAACTACTAACAGCACCATGTTGATAAGCCAGAGCACTGACTGTGAGCTACATGCTTTTGACCCAACACCTGGCTCAGAAATCACTGTTTCAGAAAAAAAAAACACCCCTCATTAGTTTACTAAGGTTGTGTCACAAACAGTTGTTCAGTACTAGCATAGTATGTGAGTTGTTGCATAAAATCCTCCCTACTTTTGTTGCCGAGTGTGTAAACCCTATTGATGACATGGTTGACTGTTGGCTTCAAATGTGGGCAAGTTTGAGTCTCATTAAATCCCAAATTTATTTTTGTATAGACATGCTGCAGCAACCAACGGGAAGTAATGATATTCATTCATTCATTCATTCATTCATTCATTCATCTTCTCTCCGCTTAATCCTTTTTGGGTCATGGGGGGGCTGGAGCCAGAGTACACCCTGGACAGATCGCTAGTCCATCGCAGGGCCAACACAGAGAGACAGACAACCATTCACTCTCACAGTCATACCTGAGGACAATTTAGAATCCCCAGTTTGATGCCAATTAACCTAACTTGCATTTTTTTGGCATGTGGGAGAAAACCGGAGAAATCCCGGAGTAAACCCACGCAGACACGGGGAGAACATGCAAACTCCACACAGATCACTGTTGGTCGGGGGCTGGGATCGAACCCAGGATCCCCCGGCCAAGGGTGAGTTGCTGTGCGGCCGCAGTGCTAACCACTCCGCCGCCGCGCCAGTAATGATATTGCCATGCTAATTTTTTGAGAAGATGTTGGTCCATATTATAATGTTCACTGCTCATGTACATATTTGGGAGAAGCCATGCCCCCTCCCTCTGGCTTCATAGAATCAGCTGTTTAGTCAGCTATCAGGAATTTAAGTTTTTCAAGTGACACTTTTGTGAGACGGCACTCTGCTTTGTATTCTTTTTAATACACTGAATAGTATCCCATACGGCTGGATGATTTGACCTTAAATTAATATCACAGTTAGCTGAGCCTTTCACCTGGGTAGCACTTTCTATTAAGGCCTTGTAATAAGCTGTAATAACAGTTAATAAGTTACTTATAAGTCTTAATACAAGGCTTATAAATATTAATAAGTGTCTATAAGTGCCAGTAAAAGCATAAGTAATACATTTAATGTTGCTTATAAGACACTTGTTGGCTCCTTTTAGAAACTTATTAATGATTTATAGATCTGTCACAAGAATCAATAAGATGTTAATTAACATTAATAAGATCATACAAGTAAATTATAAACATAATTAAAACATTATTGTTTCCTATTATTACCATTGTCAGCACTTACTAGAAACTTATTAACAAGTTATATTTACTTATGAATCTTAAGAAGCTGCTTATTAATTTTAAAGAAAGACTTACAGGGTGTTAATAATATCATAAAACACATTTATAACTTGCTTATGAGTACTTTATAGAAAAGTTAATAATGGTGAAAAGATCACTATTAACAATAGATCTTTTATTAACTTCAATCTGATTTATTTAAGTTATATGAGTGTTGGGATCAGTCCGCCAAGGTCTCCGCCTTTGACTGCCACCTAATCCACATAGCACCGGACTTCCATGATCCCTCCTGCAGGTGGTGAACCTACTGGAGGGCGGACCCATGTAACTCCTGTTCCCCCTCATGTTCCCCCTCATGGATCGTCACTTTATCGTGGTGGGGGGGTTTGCGTGCCCCAGTGATCCCAGGAGCTATGTTGTCCGGGGCAATTTGCCTCTGATAGGGTCTCCCAAGACAAACTGGTCCTGGGTGAAGGGCCAGACGAAGAACGATCCAACAGACTCTCATGATAAATTGTATATCAAGGATTCAGTGTACCCCGCCCGGTATGGGGTTACCGGGGCCCCACCCTGGAGCCAGGCCTGGGGGAGGGGCTCGAAGGCTAGCGTCTGGTGGCCGGGTTTCCACCCATGGGACCCGGCCGGGCTCAGCCCGAAGGAGTTACATGGGTCCGCCCTCCAGTAGGTTCACCACCTGCAGGAGGGATCATGGAAGTCCGGTGCTATGTGGATTAGGTGGCAGTCAAAGGCGGAGACCTTGGCGGACTGATCCCAAGCTTTCTAAACTGGCTTTTGGTACGTGGAATGTCACCTCTCTGGTGGGGAAGGAGCCTGAGCTGGTGTACGAGATTGAGCGATACCGGCTAGATATAGTTGGCCTCACCTCAACACACAGCTCCGGTTCCGGAACCAGTCTCCTGGAGAGGGGCTGGAGCTTGGCCTTTTCTGGAGTTGCCCCGGGCGAGAGGCGACGAGCAGGGGTAGGTATTCTTGTATCGCCCCACCTTGCTGCCTCTATATTGGAGTTTTCCCCGGTGGACGAAAGGGTTGCTTCCCTGCGCCTTCGGGTTGGGAAACGGGTCCTGACCATCATTTGTGCCTATGCGCCAAATGATGTTTCAGAGTACCCACCCTTTTTGGAGTCTGTGACTGGGGTGCTGGAGGGTGCTCCTCCTGGAGACTCCATTGTCCTACTGGGGGACTTCAATGCGCACGTGGGCAACGACAGTGAAACCTGGAGGGGGGTGATTGGGAGGAACGGCCTGCCCGATCTGAACCCGAGTGGTGTTCAGTTATTGGACTTCTGTGCTAACCACAGTCTGTCTATAACGAACACCATGTTCAAGCATAAGGGTGTCCATATGTGCACCTGGCACCAGGACACCCTAGGCCGCAGGTCGATGATCGATTTTGTTATCGTATCATCAGACCTGCGACCGTATGTCTTGGACACCCGAGTAAAGAGAGGTGCAGAGCTGTCAACTGATCACCACCTGGTGGTGAGTTGGATCCGATGGCAGGGGAGGAAGCCATTCAGACCTGGTAGACCCAAACGTATAGTGAGGGTGTGCTGGGAGCGTCTGGCTGAGGCCCCTGTCCGGGAGGTCTTCAACTCCCACCTCCGGAAGAACTTCAACCACATTCCGAGGGAGTCTGGAGACATGGAGTCTGAATGGGCCATGTTCTCCACCTCTGTTGTTGAAGCGGCAGCCCAGAGCTGCGGCCGCAAGGTGGTCGGTGCATCTCGTGGTGGCAACCCCCGAACCAAGTGGTGGACACCAGTGGTGAGGGGGGCCATTAAGCTGAAGAAGGAGTCCTATCAAGCTTGGTTGGCTTGTGGGACTCCCGAAGCAGCTGAGGTGTACCGGCAGGCCAAGCGGAGTGCAGCTCGGGTGGTTGCTGAAGCAAAAACCCGGGTATGGGAGGAGTTCGGTGAGGCCATGGAACAAGACTTTCGGTCGGCTTCAAAGAGATTCTGGCAAACTGTTCGGCGGCTCAGGAGGGGAAAGCAGCTCCCCGTCCACACTGTGTATGGTGCGGATGGGACACTGTTGACTTCAACTGGGGATATCGTCGGGCGGTGGAAGGAATACTTCGAGGATCTCCTCAATCCCACTGATACGCCTTCCACAGAGGAAGCAGGGTTTGGGGACGAGGGGGATGACTCGCCTATCACAGGGGCTGAGGTCGCCAAGGTGGTTAAAAATCTCCTTGGTGGCCGGGCCCCGGGGGTGGACGAGATTCGCCCCGAGTACCTCAAGGCCCTGGATGTTGTTGGGTTGTCATGGTTGACACGCCTCTGCAACATTGCGTGGAGGTCGGGGGCAGTGCCTTTGGCATGGCAAACCGGGGTGGTGGTTCCTCTCTTCAAAAAAGGGGACCGGAGGGTGTGCTCCAACTTTAGAGGGATCACACTCCTCAGCCTCCCTGGGAAGGTCTATGCCAAGGTATTGGAGAGGAGAGTCCGGCCGTTGGTCGTACCTCGGATTCAGGAGGAGCAATGTGGTTTTCGTCCTGGCCGTGGCACATCGGACCAGCTCTTTACCCTCTCGAGAATTCTTGAGGGTTCGTGGGAGTTTGCCCAACCAGTTTACATGTGTTTTGTGGACTTGGAGAAGGCATTTGACCGCGTCCCTCGTGGATTTTTGTGGGGGGTGCTTCGGGAGTATGGGGTATCGGGCTTGTTGTTACGAGCTATTCGGTCTCTGTACGACCGTTGTGAGAGTTTAGTTCGCATTGCCAACACTCGGTCGGAGTCATTCCCAGTGAGAGTTGGACTCCGCCAGGGCTGCCCTTTGTCACCGGTCCTGTTCATAATTTTTATGGACAGGATTTCTAGGCGCAGCCAGGGAATGGAGGGTGTCATGCTTGGTGACCACAGGATCTCATCTCTGTTGTTTGCAGATGATGTTGTCCTGTTGGCTTCATCCAGCAATGACCTACAGCTCTTGCTGGGACGGTTTGCCGCTGAGTGTGAAGCAGCTGGGATGAGAATCAGCACCTCCAAGTCCGAGTCCATGGTCCTCAGCCGGAAAAAGGTGGATTGTCCTCTCCGGGTTGGGGACAGGCTCCTGCCCCAAGTGGAGGAGTTTAAGTATCTTGGGGTCTTGTTCACGAGTGAGGGGAAAATGGAGCGAGAGATCGACAGACGGATTGGAGCAGCATCTGCAGTGATGCGGACGTTGTACCGGTCTGTTGTGGTGAAGAGGGAGCTTAGTTCTAAGGCAAAGCTGTCGATTTACCAGTCAATCTACGTTCCTACTCTCACCTATGGTCACGAGCTTTGGGTAATGACCGAAAGAACGAGATCGCGGATACAAGCGGCTGAAATGAGCTTTCTCCGTAGGATTGCTGGACTCACCCTCAGAGATAGGGTGAGGAGCTCAGTCATCCGGGAGAGGCTCAGAGTAGAACCGCTGCTCCTCCACATTGAAAGGAGTCAGTTGAGGTGGTATGGGCATCTGATTAGGATGCCTCCTGGACGCCTCCCACTTGAGGTGTTTCAGGCACGTCCCACTGGGAGGAGACCCCGGGGCAGACCCAGGACTCGGTGGAGAGACTATGTCTCCCAGCTAGTCTGGGAACGCCTTGGTATCCCCTCTGAAGAGCTGGAGCAGGTGGCTGGGGAGAGGGAAGTCTGGGCTTCTCTGCTTGAACTGCTGCCTCCGCGACCCGGACCTCCGGAAAAGCGGTAGACGATGGATGGATGGATGGATGGATATATGAGTGTTGGATAAAGTTTTATATTGACCTGGACCCCTTAATAGGGTTTGTCCAAACTATTGTTACTAATCTGGGTTTTAAGATGGACAGTGATTTAAAATTAGATTGTTAAATTGTTGCAGGAGTGAAGTGCAGCTTTTTTTCATTTAAGGCAGTTGGCAAAGGTTAAACCCATACTTCCAAAACAGCACTTTGAAACAGATTCAAGATTCAAAGATTTTATACTATATGTACAGGACATACAAGAGAATTGAAATGCCGTTTCTTTCTCTTCAGTTGTGTACACAATATAAAAAAAAGAAAAAAGAATAAGGCTGGAAAAATAACAACAGCAGTCTAGGTACAGTAATGCTACCCGTAGTGCAAATGGCGACAAAAGATAGACCCAGACCTCCCATAGTGCAAATAAAGATAAACGATAAACATTGATGAAACTGAGTAATCCTCTATACAGAAAAGTAGAGATGTAATACCCAAAGTTGCAAGTTCAGCATGGTAGTGTAGGTGCAGACAGTAAAAGATAGGACTGGCCATGATCAATATTGCAATGACAGACAGACAGCAGCAGGTATGGCATTTGCGCAAATGGTTGCAGTAAAGTGCAGTGACATACAGCAGCAAATGTATTACTGTTACTGTTGGTGTGCAAGACTTTCTGTGCCAACAGCTGAGGTAGTTATTGTGCGGGTGAGTGCGTTACGGTCTGGGAAGGGGGGAAGGGAGTGGACAGAATTCAGGGTCCTGATGGCCTGATGAACAAATCTGTTTAGCAGTCTTGTGGAGCAGGCCTGGAGGCTCCGATACGGTCAGCAGGGTAAAGAGCAGCGGGCTGAGCACGCACCCTTGTGGGAACCCTGAGCTCAGTGTGATGGTTCTGGGAGGTGTTGCTGCCAACCTACATGTTCTGTGGCCTCCCTGTGAGAAAGTCCAGCACCCAGTTACAGAGAGAGGTTTTGAGTCCCAAGTGTCTGAGTTTTTGTATCAAGTGCTGGGGGACGATTGTGTTGTATGCTGAACTGAAGTCCAAGAACAGCATTCGCACATAGGAGTTCTTTGATTCCAGGTGGGTGAGGGCTGGGTGGAGAGCAGCAGCAATGGCATCTTCTGTGGATCTGTTTGACCTGTATGCAAACTGAGATGGGTCGTGGAAGGGAGGGAGGATGGACTTGATGTTCTGCATGACCAACTGCTCAAAGCACTTCATTATGATGGGGCTCAGTGCTACGGGCCGGTAATCGTTGTAGCTGGATGGGACGGGCTTCTTTGGGACTGGTATTATGGTGGCAGTTTTGAAACATGTGTGGACAACAGTTTGATTCAGGGAGATGTTGAAAATGTCGGCCAGGACATTCTTGAGCTCCTCTGCACAGTAATCCATGCCTTCATTACATTTCGGCTAGATTACTGCAATGCACTTTACTATGCCTCGGTGAAAACGGAGGCATACGGTAATCAGTCACTCTGTGTGTGTATGTGTGTGTGTGTGTGTTTCTGTCTGTCTGTTACCAGCTTTTCAGCTCATCCAGTCAAAATTAAGTGCAACTAAAGGCTTGGATCATTGTATAGCCATATTTTCTCAACTTTTAATTTGCCAGAATTTCAAGATAAGGCTTTGTTTTCTAAATAAACAAAAATTTTGGGAAAAATGTATTGTAATAACTATGCTGGGCCACTAGAGGCGACAATGCAAGTTTTTTTACATCACATGGATGACTTTCTGTCACAGTCGCTCTCTAGCTGAACTGTTGTAAAACAGCGGTTACTGAAAAAAAAACACATATTCAGCAACTGCACCATTTATTCACCACAACGATTGTTTTCACACCGGTTTTGCTGTTTAGTTTTGCAGAGGAAGGGTGATGTATTTTCTTCCTGGAGTTTTCATTTCATCGCTAAAAATTACAAGTCCCAGCATTTAACGAAATTCTCTGTGTCGTTTCTGTCCTGGAATGTTTGTGGACTGTATGGCGAAGAGCTCCTTGGTTCCATCAATATGGATTTCCTCCCCTTTTTTGCATTGCTGCTACTTTTCCACCGGCCCTGTGTCTCTGAGGTGAGCACGATTGGGATCATGCTGGGCAGAATACATTATTCCAGGGACATGTTGCTGCATTTAAACATGGTTGATGCAGCGTCTGTGATTGAGTCTAAGTCACAACTGCCGGACTTTATTTTGAGAGACGTTCATGGACACAGCGGTGAAAAGAGAGACGGGAGAAGGAAGCGCGGAAAGCGTGGAGGCGTGAAATTATGCCTGAGAAGACGTCAGTTTAATAACATTCCTCTTCCTTCTATGATTTTTGGGAACGTACAATCTCTGAGGAACAAGGTGGATGAAATTCAAGGGAATGTACGCTACCAGAAGGACATTAAGAACTGCTGTGTCATGGTTTATACCGAGTCTTGGCTTAATGCGCATGACCGGGACGCAGACCTGTGGATTGATGGCTTTGGAGCCCCACTCCGCTCTGATCGGCAGGAAGAGGTAACGGGAAAACGTCAGGGGGGCGGCGTATGTTTATATATTAATAAGCAGTACTGCACATCTGTCACGGTCAGAGAGCGCATCTGTACACCCGATGTGGAGCTGCTGTCTGTGTCACTATGCCCCTTTTATTTGCCTCGCGAGTTCCCCCAACTTTTTATCATGACTGTGTACATCCACCCGAGGAAGACGCTGACTCCGCCTCCAGCACCGTCTTTGATGTGATACAGCGGCTACAGTCAATTTCTCCAGAGGCGCCAAACTTTATTCTTGGGGATTTTAACCATGTTTCTTTAAAGAAGACACTTAAAAACTTTTATCAGTATGTCTCCTGCCCAACCAGGTGAAAAAAGACATTGGACCTGTGCTATGAATCCATTGAGAGGGCCTATAAATCACTCCCCCTTCCTCCCTTAGGATCCTCAGATCACAACTGTGTACATTTGCTGCCCACTATAAAACTGCCCTCAGAAGAGGCAAGACGAAGAGCAGAGACATTGATGTGTGGACAGAAGACTCAGTGCACAGCCTCCAGGAATGCTTTAACTGTACAACTGTACAGACTGGGAGATGTTCACACTGTCCTGCGGGAATGATTTGGACTCTTTGGTGGACGTCACATGCTCATACATGGCTTTCTGTAAAAATACGATCGCTCCACGTAAACGTGTCAAAATATATCCCAACAACAAGCCATGGGTTACAAAATCAGTTAAATCCTGCTTACAGAGGAAAGCACTTGCCTTTAATCAGGGGACTGTTTCTGAGCTGCAGGTTGCCACAAAAGAGCTGAAGTCCGAAATTTTAAGAGCAAAACAGAATTATAAATCAGAGTTGGAAAGCAAGATGGCAACAAAGAAACTTGGTTCAGCCTGGGCCAGTATGAAAACTATTGCAGGCCTTCAGATCACAGAACGCAGTAATCATGTGTTTTTAGATGGTTTTAATTCAGACAGAGAGCTGGCTAATGCTCTTACTTGTTTTTATGGTCGTTTTGACTCCTTGATTTTAGCACTGAAACGCAAGATTTGAAACAGAAACTCAAAGACAATCAGCACTTTAATATTGAGGTGCAGGATATTAAAAGGGAGTTCTGCGCTGTAAAAGTGAACAAAAGTCAGGGCCCTGACAATATATGTGGGCACTTGGTAAAGTCCTGTGCACATGAACTAAGTCCTATATTTCATTACATTTTCAATAAGTCCTTACAAACACAACATGTGCCTAAGATCTGGAAAGAAGCCGTTGTTGTTCCCGTTCCAAAATCCAGCTGTCCTAAAACGGTAAACGACTTTAGACCAGTTGCTTTGACTTCAATTTTAATGAAAATTTTTGAAAAACTGGTCAGATGTGAGGTCCTAAAGCAGACTGAACATGCATTGGATCCTCTGCAGTTTGCCTATAGGCCTCACAGAGGAGTGGAGGATGCCACTGTCACTCTGTTTAACATGCTTTTTAAATATCTGGATTTTAATGGGACACACGCCAGGCTTTTATTTGTGGACTTTTCCTCCGCCTTTAATACAATCCAACCTCATATTTTAGTTGAAAGGCTCCTGCAACAATTTGATTTGAGCAATAATCTGGTGGGTTGGATTCTGGATTTCTTAACCAACAGGACGCAGAGAGTAAGGGTCAATGGTACATTGTCTGACCTAAAGTGCTCTTCTACTGGCTCTCCTCAGGGGTGTGTGTTGTCACCACTACTCTTCATCCTGTACACAAACATGTGTTAGAGCAGACATGACAACAGACACATTATAAAGTATGCTGATGACTCAGTTATTGTCAGTATCCTCCAGGATGGTGAGAGTGGCCATGGCCCAGTAGTTGATGATTTTGTTCACTGGTGTGAGGATTCCTACCTGCAGCTGAATACGACAAAAACGAAAGACATGATTATTGACTTTAGGAGGAAAACTCCCAGGCATAAAGTCACCATACTAAAAGGCCAGACCACCGAATGTGTACAATCCTACAAATATCTTGGGACGATTATTGATAGTAATTTAAAGTTTGAAGAGAACTGTGAAAGGGTGTGCAAAAAGGGTCAGCAACATTTGCATTGCTTGAGAAAACTTGCACGCTTCCAAGTTGACCGAACCATAATGACAATGTTTTATCGGGCTTTTATTGAATCTGTTTTATCCTTTTCTTTAGTGTCATGGTTTGGTCAGATAAAACTGAAACAGAGGAAATCCTTGAATCAGGTAGTTAGATGGTCCAGTCGTTTGCTTGGTGAGCCACAGCTGAGCCTGACATCCCTGTACACCAGACAAGTACAGAGGATGGCTACCTCCATTTTAAATAATGACTCCCACCCTTTGCACTGCCACTTTCAGCTTCTTCCCTCCAGACGGAGGTTTGCTGTCCCAAAAAGTAAAACCCAGCGTTACAAAAACAGCTTTGTTCCTGCTGCTGTCAAAGAGTTGAACAAGTTGTAACAATATATTGCACATAATTTAGGTACCTATTTATTAACTCCATTTTATATTTACTTATTTTTGTAGGATGTTATTTAGGTTCTAAATATTTTATTGGGTTTTAGACCTTTGAGTTTTTAACCTCTTTGACTAGTTTTTAACTTTTTAATATGACCCTTCTCTCTTACCTCTGGTTTTTCTCTCATCATACCCTGATTTAAGGGTATAAAAAGAGCCTTGAGTATTTTTATCATGTTTATAGTCAGCTTCATGTGTGCTTGTGTTTGTGTCTATGTTGAATGTAATTTGTGGCTTGTAAATATGGATGTCACCAGACTGCAAAACAAATCTACCTACGGGTACAAATAATAACCTGAACCTAACAACCTGAACCTGAACCTGAACCTGAACCTGTTTCTTCGCCTCAAAAACATGGCGGACCACAGCAGACCACTGCAGCAGACACCTGCGGTGAGTAAGTTTTGTGCTTAAATTATGCAGCGATTTCAATATTAAAACATTAATAAATGTTACAACTGCAATATTTGATTCTTAAAGCTTATATTACTTCACATTTTTTTCCATTGTCTAATTTTTTTTCCCATATGGGGACTACTTGGTTACATTAATTTAACCTGTTTAATAGTTTTCTCTAAACTTCAGCTGATTTTTTTAAGTCTTAATACAAATATCAGTAATATAAAAACACCACGGCATGTCATGCTTCATTTACTCACTTTAAAATGATTCACTCTCTAAACCAAGCAATTTATTAAGCTGAAGAGATCTGTATTTTTTTTTATATATATCACATCTGTAATAATAATCACACTGCCGTGTTGGTCTAGAGGTACAGCATCCGCCCCACAACTGGGAGGCTGAGGTTCAAGTCCCGGCCGGGTCATGCCAAAGACCATATAAAAATGGAACTTGCTACCGTCCAGCTTGGTGCTCAGCAAAAATGGAATGGAGGAGGGAAATGTTGGTTACCCAGCCACAGGGGGTGTACAAGGCAGTGTACTCCCTGTGCCGGTCCCAACCCTGGATAAATAAATAAAAAAAAAATGGGCAGGGTTATGTCAGGAAGGGCATCCGGCCCAACAAACTCAGCTTCAGCCTATATGGATATGGTAGATACATCAATGTCTGCCCCAGTGACCCCACCAGAAAGTGGCAATAAAGCAGAAGAAAAAAAAAAAATCTGTAACAATAATCACATTTTTATGCTGTTTTTCTTATCTCTTTGTCTCTCTGAGGTCCACGGTGGTGAACCTGAGTACAGCAGTCAGAGCAGCTGTGAAGCTAACAGGCTGGAAGCTAAACAAGAATATTACATGTTTACTGTTTATACAGGAAACTGCTACTGTATTTCAATAAATTAATGTTTGGAAAAACTTTGTTTTTTGCAAGATTATTTAAGAAGCTCTCCACATTCATTACACAAGTGTGAAACATTCCAAACTGTTCTGATTTAATATTCATAATTATGCTTTTATTTTTAGAAATGTTGATATTTTTACCAGCTATTACACAGCATCGTGTAACTATACATGCATTCAATTAATAAAATCTGTTACTCCAGCTATTTTCTTTGTGCTCCTAATTTTATTCTTGTGGTTCTGTATTTTTACGCCTTGGCGCAAAGGCAACGTAGGCATACGGTAATCACTCCATATGTCTCTGTGTGTGTGTGTGTGTGTGTCTGTCTGTCTGTCTGTTACCAGCTTTTCAGCTCACCCACTGAAAGTCAAGGGGAACTAAAGGCTTGTATCACTGTATCACCATATCTTCTCAACTTTTAATTTGCCAGAATTTCCAGATAAGCCTTTGTTTTCAAAATAAACACACATTTAGCTCACCTTTACTAATAATAATAATAATAATAATGCATCAGATTTATATAGCGCTTTATCATAGACACTCAAAGACGCTTTACAAGTAGATACATTATTCATTCACTCCAGACAGACAATGGTAGTGGCAAGCTACTACTGTAGCCACAGCTGCCCTGGGGCAGGCTGACGGAAACGTGGCTGCCAATCCGCGCCAATGGCCTCTCCGGCCACCACCGAACATTTATACATTTATACACATTCTTACCCAGTGTTATGGGCACTGGAGGTAATGCGGGTGAAGTGTCTTGCCCAGGGACACAACGGCAGGATATCTGGGGAGATCGGGATTTGAACCACCAACCATTGGGTTGTTAGACGACCTGCTCTACCTCCTGAGCCACTGCCGCCCCGACTATCAATGTAGCTGTGAAAAATGGATTGTAATGTCTATGCCGGGTCACTACAAGTGGCAGTGTGACTGTTTTTCCAGCCAGTCTTCCCTCTCACATCTCCAGTTCGTTCAAAATGCTGCTGCATGTCTTTTAAGTGTAACACATAAGAGGGACCACATTACACCTATTTTAGCTTCAGAATCAGAATCAGAATCAGATTTATTGCCATTGTTCATGTAGTACACAAACTAGGAATTTGTCTCGGTGCAATGCTGCAACATTAAACATGATACAATAAAAGAAATAAACTATACATGCAATAAAGTGTAGAATAAGAGTGAGTGATACTGGTCAGCAGTTAAAATATATTAGCGAGCAGCAGATACTGTGGAGAACCATATAGTGCAGTCGGTAATGCAGGAAAAAAACAGTGATGATTGACATGAGACTGGTTGAGCTGCTGTACATAGTGCACGAGAGTCAATAAGTCACTTAGTGTTCAGCAGTCTGACGGCAGAGGGGAAGAAGCTGTTCATGTGACGGGAGGTTTTAGTCTGGATGGACCGAAGTCTTCTACCTGAGGGGAGGGGGGCAAACAGTACGTGACCAGGGTGTGAGGGATCGGCTATGATCCGGCCAGCACGCCTCCGGGTCCTGGAGATGTACAGATCCTGGAGAGATGGGAGCTTGCAGCCGATCACCTTCTCAGCAGTGCGCACGATGCGCTGCAGCCTTAGTCTGTCCCTGGCAGTGGCTCCTGTGTACCACACAGTTATGGAGGTGGTGAGGATGGACTCGATGATGGCTGTGTAGAACTGCACTAACATCTTGGTGGGTAGCTTGAGCTTCCTCAGCTGCCGCAGGAAGAACATCCTCTGCTGGGCTTTTTTGATGAGTGAGCTGATGGTCGGCTCCCACTTGAGGTCCCTGGTGATGGTAGTGCCTAGGAAGCGGAAGGAATCAGCAGTGGTGATGGAAGAGCCTGTGAGGGTGAGGGGGGGGCAGAGGGGTTGTGACTTTCCTGAAGTCCACAATCATCTCCACTGTCTTCAGAGCGTTCAGCTGCAGGTTGTTGTTGTTGCACCAGGACGCCAGCTGGGCCACCTCGCTCCTGTAGGCGGACTCGTCGGAGATGAGCCCGATGAGGGTGGTGTCGTCCGCAAACTTGATCAACTTGACAGACTGGTGGCTGGAGGTGCAGGAGTTGGTATAAAGGGAGAAGAGTAGGGGGGAAAGTACACAGCCCTGGGGTGATCCGGTGCTGATGCTAGTAGAGTCTGAGACAGTCTTTCCCAGCCGCACATGCTGCCTCCGGTCCGTCAGGAAGTCGGTGATCCACCTGCAGAGGGAGTCAGGCACGTTGAGCAGGGACAGCTTGTCCCGAAGCAGCGCGGGGCGGATGGTGTTGAATGCGGAGCTGAAGTCCACAAACAGGATCCTGGCGTAGGTTCCCGGGGAGTCCAGGTGCTGCAGGATGGAGTGGAGGGCCAGGTTGACTGCGTCGTCAGCAGCCAGTGAAGCTTCCCTTCACTGGCTGCCAGTGCACTTAAGGGTTCATTTTAAAATGCTTTTTCTGTTGCTGCTCCTAAACTGTGGAACAATCTGCCTCTGTCTATCAGACAGACCTCTTCAATGTCCAGTTTTAAAACTCATCTGAAAACCCATTTTTACTCCTTGGCCTTCAACCCAGCATGAGACATTGATCTCACTTGTTTTATTGCTTTTATTATATGATTGTCATTTTTACTTGTCTTGTTTTATACTTTTTAGCTGTATTTTACTGTCTTTTATTTATTTTTATGACCAATCACTAAGGTGTGAGACATTTTAGTGATTGGTCAGCCCAATCACTAGCCAGAATATGTACATACATGTCATTTTAGGTGCACCTTCATCCATTTGACTGAAAAAGACCACAGGACAACAATGAATGATGCACAGAGCAACAATGGAAGAAAAAGGAGATCATGTGAGACCACCCACTTGCCCCCACCAACCCACAACCTTTGCGATAGTGGAGTCCACCAAGAAAAATGACAAAGAAGGATGGTCAAGGAAAAATTTGCAGCAAGAAGAAAACTGGACCAAGGACAAGCACAAATGCATGTAAACACTGTGAAGGCTTATACACAGGCTGGTGTCAGCTTCATGAATGGAAGTCATTGCAAACTGATGCCATGGGTCCTCTTTTTCTGCTGGACAGATAAAGGCTTAATCCTATTTATTATTTTGTTTATAATTCATAATAGCTATATTTTAAGTTTAACAGGGATCTAGGCCGAGTTGTCTAACAAAGTGACCCCGGTCTTGGTGCTCACTCCCTGGGCTGATCACTGTTGTTCGGCTACCCAGGGATATTGATCTTCCCTAACTCCTCTGGGAGATAAATATGCAACAGTGTTTTTGTGCTGGAGTTATGATGCACCATTGCAATGCTAGTCGATGTCCACAAGGTCCAGAGCCTTGTGTGCAGCCAGTCCTCTCCTCCAATACTTCTGCAAAGAGTAAGAACGATAACCCCTGCAACCTTCTTCCTTCCTCTCTTCCAGGACTCTCTGGTGGATTTGGATCCCCACCTCAGTGGAGTCTTATACCTGGGCTACCTCCAACCCTTCCCTGTAAGTCAGCTTACCAACTTTACTACCTAACCTCTTCTGCCTTCTCCCTAAGCTCCTTGCCCCATTTCCAAGGAGTCTCACCATTATTGGGTTTCCTCCTGTGGTGTCTGGAGTCTCCTGCCATCCTGCTCACCACCGAATTATCTCTAGCATCTGTAAGGAAAAACACACAACACTTATTATCAAGAGCATAACTGTCATGAATTCCTGCCTCCCTGAAGCAGGAGAGACAAAACCCCACCAGGGCAAATGACAAACTCAAGTGCTTTAACTGCAGTGAGGAACATTTATTCACAGAAAAACATGACAGTCCCAAAAATAATGTGGACACAAACAAAAACAACAAGGATAACTTACACACAGATGAGTCTCCAGAGTTACAGAAAACTCTGGAGAAGAGGAGGGGAAGACTGAACACAGGGAAATTAGTCCACTCCAAACATCATGGTTGGCTGCCACACTGGAGGAGAGTGCAGCAGACAAATAAATAGTGGGGCACTAACGAGCTGCAGGTGCAAGTGGCAGGGTGACCTAATTAGCAACGGATTGCAGCTGAGGGCACCTGAAGCACAGCAATCAGATGGTAAGTGGGTCGGTGAGATGAGAGCAGAGCTCTGCCAAGAAACAAGAAAGTAAACCAAGACACAAGTACAGAACATAACCAAAAACAGACTTTACAGATAAATAATACTGAAACATAAAGTAAGAGTCTGAGAATCTGAGCTCAGAACATGCCCCCCTCTCAAGGGGTGGAGACCAGACACCCCAAAAAGCGCCCCCCCCCCCCCCCCGTCCTGAGAAGGAATACAACCAAAAAACTACCCCGGGTGGGAGGAACGGGGAACAAGCTAAGGAGAGCAAAACCAACACAGTACATCAACTGCAACTGCACTCAATCCAACCCCACAACCCCCCACACACCCCGGGCACCAGAGATCGGGAGGCCGACCAGAGTCCAAGGTCCAACAGATGGCAACGTGCACCCAGTCAGGTGGCCTACCAAAGTCCCAGACCAGCTGGACAGCCAGATGAAAAGAGTCCGGTGGCCTGCTGGAGAAAATGGGCCACCCGACACACAGACTCAGTCCATCAGGCGGCCGGCCTGAGTTTTTAAGCCACCAGGGCCACAGGGATGACCCAGGAGGTGGTTGCCCAACAGGAAGGCCCAAGAATGGAAAGCAGGGCCAGAGGAGGGAAACTATGACAACGTCTGGCGGCGGAGGAAGAGGGACCATGACGTCGTCTGGACGAGAAGGAAGAGGGGCCACAACGGTGTCCAGCAGAGGAGACAGAGAAGCCCTGATGGTGTCTAGCAGAGAAGAAGAGGCCTTGGCGTCCTCTGGCTGGCCAGCAGCAACTTCGATGACCCCGGGTTGGAGTGCTGCAGTATCCTCGGTAACTCCGGGCTCGAGCACTGCAGCACCCTCGATGGACACCGGCTGGGTCAATGCTGCACCTTCGGTGGATCTCGGCTGGGCCAACACTGCACCCTTGGTGTACCCTGGCTGGAGTTTAGCACCCATGACGGGTCCATACAGAAGCACAGCACCCACGTCGGGCTAACACTGGGGTAGAGCATCCACAAGGGTCCCCGATCTGGACACAGCACCCACGGAGACTCAACCTGAGGCAGGACCCACACGACAGCCTCGGGCAGGGGAGGAGCTGGATCCGAGACAACCTCAGCGGGAAAGGCTGGACCCACGGCATCATCCGCTGGTTGAATCAAACCCACAGAGACCCCTGGCAATGGTGGATCCTCTCCGGCAACCCTAGGAGAAGGCTTAGGAATAACAGGAGAAGAGATGTGGTTAGGGTCGCTGGCAGCGGCAGAGCACAGCAAAATGAGTTCAGATGCAGCTGAGGGCTACATCCAACACTCTTCACCAAGAGCCAGGAAAGATCTCTCCATAAAAGACATGAGAAACACAAGAAAGATTACTTACCTGAGCTCGAGCTCCACCACCATCCAGGACTCTGTCGACCCTGGCGATGACGTCTCGGACCTGGCCTCTAGGAGGTCCAGCTCCGGCTCCCACTCTGCTGTGGTGGCCTCCACAGCTGGCACGATGGAAACAGCAGTCCTAGTGCCCCCAGGCAAAGACTCCAACGCTGGTGACTGATCCGGCGAGGAAGCTGGGGGTTGGCTCCGTGCAGGCTCTGGAGCTGGGTCCTCCAGAGCCACTGGCTCCTCCACCATCCGACGGCTCTGTTCAGGGACCGACGGACACTCAGGAATAGGTAGGGGAGACACGGAGAGCATAGGGGAAGAGTTAGTAGCTGCAGCTGGGGGAGAGAGCCCAGCGGACTGCTGAAACTAAGCCTCTCTCCCGGGAGACAGACAAGGTTTATCATTATAGAGTTGAACAGAATGAAAAGACACTTGCCTGTCATCCTGGTCTTTGATGTTGACAGCTGCAGATGACAGGCAGTCATCCTCTCCGTGTCATCAGCAATCCTGACTCTCCCTGCAGACTGTGGAGGAGTCGGTTCTGCCAACACGGAAGTGGGCGTCATTGGGGAACAAACAGGAAACCTCTCAGCAGCGGGAACACGCACCAGAGGGAAGCAAGGAGAAACCGGTACAGTGCGGAAGGAGGCTGACGGAACAGCTGGGGTAATAAGGACAGAAGGCTGTACAGGCATGGGAGGCTCTTGCTTCGGTGCCGGGAGAGGGGCTGCTGGCGAGGTAGGAGTAGTCCTCCAATGATGTGGGGTGGGATGAGTCTGTCTGCATGGACCTGGAGCCAGCAGGCACTCAGGAAAAGGAGGAGGCACAGAGAAGGTAGGTTGACAGTTCATTACAGCAGCAGGTGGGGAGAGCTCAGGAGACTGCTCTCCCTGAGTCTCCCTACCGGAAATCAGGCAAGACATTTCATCATAAATAGTAGAATGAAATAACACTTGCTTGTTCTCCCGGATCATGATGTTGTCTGCTGCTGTGCTTTGGGCGTCATCCTTCTGTGTGACTAGGGTGGTCTTGGTGTCTCTGTGGATCGTTGAGGAGCCACCCCTCTTGCCACTGGAATGGGAGTAGCCGGTGGAGAAATAAGACACCTCTCGTCAAAGGGGAGAGACACCGAGGGAAGTGGCCTCGCAGCGGGAGTAGCAGGCGGAACTGCTGATGGAAAAAAAGAGAAGCGAGGATCTGCTGCGGGAATAGCTGGGCTCGGTGTTCAGGAAGAGGCTGCAGGAGAGGTGAGGTTCTTCCTCCGGTGGTCCGGAGCAGGATGACTCTGACACCTTGATGGTGTTGGCAACGCACACCCTGGCGCTGGACTGGAACAGTCTGGAGAGGAGATGGACGTCCGCTGAGGAAAGCAGCTCTGTGACGGCTTCGGTCCACAAATGTCAGTCCAGGGAAGGAGCACTGAAGTGCAGAGTCCGTGGAAAGGAGCTCTGCATATTGGGGATATCTCCAGAGGCCAGGATGTGCCTCCATGATGCCCACAGCTCCATTAATGCTCTCCCTTGGGACCTTCTTGGGGCCGTGGGCCCTAGTGTGGAGGAAGAGTGCAAAATCATTAGCTTTGATAAAGAGACAAGGCTAATTTACGTCTTTATTTTGGCATTCCCATACTAGTCACAGCTGTAAAACTTATTTCCTTGATTTACCAAATATATATTCAGCCTTGTAATAGTCTACGCCACTATGAAGCAGCAGACCTGCTTAATACCTATTATGTATTAAGTATTTCAGCACTGGCAGAAATCAAGTTTTGACTATTGTTACCTGGTCACGTGTTGCTCCTGTGCCTCCTCTCTCTCTGTCATACTGGCCCCTATGGGCTATAATGACAGACCCAAATGCCAGACAGAAGTTAGTGGTATTTATCACTGAATAAACAGCTTGGGGGCTGGAAAATATAAATGCCGGTAAAGGCAGACACTCACAATAATAGGAGATGACCAAGGCAGTGGCGTGGGGCGAAATGTGACATGGGTGAAGCTACTTAGGATGCCGCAAGGAATGACTGGAGGCGGCAGAATAAATAGAGTGACTAATTATTGACAAATAAAGCACAGTTGTGATACATTAACAACGTAAGAGAGAATAGGGCACAACGGAAAATGCATTATGCTAGAAACGGAAATAAACAAAGAGCACTGTCAAAATAAGAGTCCACACAGAAATGATGACAGTAAATAGCAATAATATTGATACTAATCATAATAATAATCAACCAAAGGGTAACATAAGGTGTGGGCATGGTCCAGACCATGTCCGGATCGTAACAATGACCCCCTTTAAAGGCAGATTCCAGACACCCTAGGAAAGAAAAAAAAGGGGGACCCCCAAACCGGGAGGGTGGGGGGGGGGGCTCAGGACTTCAGGGTATGAAGCGCTTGCCAATCCCCCACCACCACCAAAAACAGTTCAGTGCTGGGGCGGAAGAAGGTCCTTTGAGTGAGTCAAATATGCTGAGTCCATGGCCCATCCAGTGAAGGGAGACTGTCGGGTGGCATGCCAGGGATCGTGGACCATTTGGCAAAGGGAGACAGTTTGTCTGGTGGCCGTACAGAGTCCATGGGCCACCAGACGGAAGAGCATGGGGCACCCAACGGAGGAACACGGAGTAGTAGGAGCCCTGAGCGCCGGTGAAGGCAGCTGTGGTGTGCTGACCTCAGGATGAGATGATGGCTGGGGCGCGCTGACCTCAGGATGAGACGATGGCTGGGGCGTGCTGACCCCAGGATAACACAATTGCTGGGGCATGCTGACTTCAGGATGAGATGATGGCTGCGGCACACTGACCTCAGGATGAGACAATGGCTGGGGTGCACTGACCTCAGGATGAGACGGTGGCTGGGGTGTGCTGACCTCAGGATGAGAGGATGGCTGGGGCACACTGACCTCAGGATGAAACGGCTGAGTATGAAGAGCGTCTGGCCCCAATGCCCAGGAATCCCTTTCCAACACAGCCACCTCGAATAGGGGGGAAGAGGTACAGGTTGGAGTAGGGGCCACACCATAACATTCAGCAGAAGAGGTTGGCAGGGAGAGCTCAGAAGCAAATGGAAGCTGCAACTGAGTCTCCCCACGAGGAGCAAAGCAAGACCTCTCTAAAGTTGATGTTAAGAAAACAAAGAATAGGACTTGCCTTAACTTCTCCTCTTCTGCTGGTGAGTGCCCCAGCGACTCCGCTGCTGCTGATGGTGTGACGGCCTCAAGAGGAGCTGCAGGGGCAATGACCTCAAGAGGAGCTGCAGGCGAAGCGGTCACTGCAGGAGTGTGCACGTGAAGGAGAACACTCTCTGCTGCCGCGTGCATGTGAAGAGAAGCAGTCTCTGTTGGAGCGTGCACATGGAAGGGAGCTATGGCAGCGGTTGAGCTTGCCTCCTCCATTGTGGAACCAGCTAAGGTGGAGATGACCTTGGGAAGAAAAGGGAGTGCAGGGGTGAGAAGCGGCATGGAGATGGCAGCAGAAACAGGTGGCGAGGGACCAGAAACAGCAGACGGCTGTGACTGCGAACCCTCACTCGGAGCAAGGCAGTACGCTTCATTAATAGGTGTTAAAACAAATGAAGGTACTTGCCTTGCTCCGCCCTCTGCTGCTGCTGGAGCTGCTGCAAACAATCCAGGGAAGTTCCTCTGAAAGGCTGCAGAAATCCCTCGATGAGGAGCGGCAGCTGGAGAGTGCTGTGAAGCCAGAACTGGCACTGGAGTGCTGTGGAATGGCGTGGCCGGTGGGGCCCAGGGGCGTTTACTTGCAGACGCTAGAGATGTAACGGAAGGCCTTCTCACCAGGCCGCTGAGGGACCACTGCAGGCTGGAAACTGAAATGAGAAGACCCCCGAGCTCCAAAAAGTCCCACAGGCAGGGGAAATCCCTGATGATGAAAGCCGCAGCGTGAAGAAACTCCAGGACCTCCTCTGTAGTACAGGACGTGCAGGCTACCTTGATAAGATCCTCCACGGAGGTAACAGCTCATAGCTGGTCCCAACTCAAACCCAGCCCCACAAACTTTGTGTCTTGGGTCCTGAACTGGCGGCATCCTACTTTCATGTTGGCCCCCATGGGACATAATGATGGACAGAAATGCCAGAGAAGTTAGTGGTATTTATTACTGAATAAACAGTCCAGGGACTGGAAAATACAAACACCAGTAATGGCACACACTTACAGTAATAGGAGATACCAAGGCAGTGGTATGGAGCAAAACGTGATTTGGGTGAAACAACTTCGGATGCCGCAAGGAAGAACTGGAGGCAGCAGAATAAACAGAGTGACTAATCATTGACAAATAAAGCACAGCTGTGATAAATTTAACAATGTAAGAGAGAATGCGGCAGAACGGAATATGCATTATGTGTGACGATCAGGGGAGTGTGCTTCCCCCCTCCCTTCCTGTTTCTGTGTTCCCTGCTCTGGAGCTCATGCACCTGCATGATTGATACACCTGCTGCTTCCTGATCTACCAGCGTATTTAAGAGCCAGTGTGTGAAGAGCTCGCTGCTGGATTGTTGGGTATTGCTGCCAGAGCAACCTCAGTTCATGTTGTTTGGCAAATTTATTTATCCTGTTGTCTTACTTCCTGTGTCTTCTTCTCCACAGTTTTGCTGCCACTCCAGCGGTGTGTCTCCGAGCCTGTGCGTGCTCGCCTGTACCAATCTTCTCCAAGACAACAGCATCTTCACCCAGGTCACCCAGTCATCTCCTCATTCTCATCTTCACCCTGCAGTCTCCAGTCTCTCCTCTTTTATGTTCCATGCTGGAGCTCACTGTCGGGCCCTCAGCTTGTGTAGTAAGACACTCCTCATCAGTTATCATTCCCCGCTTGATAATCACAGTCATTAATCTCCCCTCTCCTCTGCTCTCTTTCAAGCTACATGTGGCTCCAGCGTGCACCTGTCTTCATTATATTTAAGTTGGCGTCTGTTTGTGTTTTTCATTAGTTATGTCGTGTGTTTATGTTTATTAAGTTAGCATGTTTGTGTGTTTTGGGTTTTATTAAAGTGGTGTTAAAAACTTTCTTCCCGTGTCTGAGTGTTCATCTGAAGTGGTTTGCCCTGCTCTTTAGCCTCTTCGGTATTTAGTTATGACATTATGCTAGAACCAGAAGTAAATAAAGAGCACTGTCAAAATGGCAGTCCACACAGAAACGATAACTGTAAATAGCAACAATAATGATACTAATCATAATAATAATCAACCAAAGGGAAACATAAGGCGTGGACATGGTCCAGACTATGTCCAGATCATAACACTCGTTAGTCATCAGTGCTGTCTCTCTCTCCCTCTGGACACCTGTGCTGATTCGCTGGTCACCTTTACCTCCTCTCCTCTCCTCTCCTTCTTGGTTCACCCTGCTGCTGCCACATTCTTGCTCCTGATATAAAAAAAAAAAGAAGCCCTGTTAATGTTCAAATTGTTTAAAAGAGGTACTTCATGAAATGAAGCATGTAATTCATGCTAGATTTTCCAATGCCAAAAACTTGGAAAGACGTAAAATATTCTTTACCCCTTCTTCCCTCTTAATAGCATCTTAACAGTGCAATCATTATGAACTGAGGTTAATATAGTCGCTGAATGAGGATTAATCACCATTATTCTTAACTCGTTTTATTTTGTTATTAATCAGTTGTGGTGAATAACACATTTATTCTGACAGGACTAATTTTTTTTTTGTTAATTTATGATGTCACCACTTGTCACCATGTGGCTATTTCTTACCAAGCAGATGAACGAAGGACACAACTGTGATTTAGTCATCTAGACTATAACAAGGATAACAGTTATCCTGCCTGCAGAGGCGTTACGAAAACAGCGCACCACACCCAGTCATTAACACAATGTATAGACCAAATTTGCTTGAGACAGAAAGGCTGATTAATTCTCAGAAATGATCAAAATAGACAAAAAAACTCTGGCGTACATCAAAATTCTTTTTTCAACAGTCACATGTGCAGAGGACTGGGATGGCTAAGATGATTTTAACACTGACCTTTATTGGGCCATGAGAAACATTTAAAAATCCAAGCAGCTTACTGACATCAGTGGAACTCCTACTGGACAGAACATTAGCTAAATGTGGAAAAGAAAATCTGACAGGAGTGCATAATGGCTGAAATATCACCATGAACCTGGTCTGCTCACTGTCTGATATCTTCATCTATCAGCTACATTTTATCTGTCCATGGACCACAGGTGGGGAGAGCAGCCAGACTTTGTATTCAAGTAAACGTAGTTTTACCTTACAGTATTAATTACTCAGGTAAGATGGATCATGGATCGTCACCCTCATGGATCGTCACCTTATCGTGGTGGGGGTTTGCGTGTCCTGGTGATCCCAGGAACTATGTTGTTCTGGGAAATTTTCCTCTGGTAGGGTCACTCAAGATAAATTGGTCCTGGGTGAAGGGCCAGACTAAGAACAATCCAACAGACTCTCATGATGAATGCTAAAACAAGGATTTAGTGTACCCCGCCCGGTAATGGGTTTCCAGGGCCCCACCCTGGAGCAAGGCCTGGGGGAGGGACTCGATGGCTAGCACCTGGTGGCCGGGTTTCTGCCCATGGGACCTGGCCGGGCTCAGCTCGAAGGAATTACATGGGTCTGCCCTCCAGTGGGCTCACCACCTGCAGAAAGGACCATGGGCGTCTGGTGCTATGTGGATCATGTGGCTGTCGAAAGCAGAGACCTTGGCAGTCTGATCCCAAGCTTCCTAAACTGGCTTTTGGGATGTCAAATGTCACCTCTCTGGTGGGGAAGGAACCTGAGCTGGTGCATGAGGTTGAGAGATACCGGCTAGATATAGTCGGCCTCATCTCAACACCCAGCTCTTGTTCTGTAACCAGTCTCCTGGAGAGGGGCTGGAGCTTGGCCTACTCTGGAGTTGCCCCGGACAGGAGGTGACGAGAAGGGGTGAGTATTCTTGTATCCCCCCACCTTGCTGCCTCTACATTGGAGTTTTCCCCGGTGGACGAAAGGGTTGTTTCCCTGCACCTTCGGGTTGGGAAACAGGTCCTGACCATCATTTGTGCCTATGCACCAAATGATGGTTCAGAGTACCCACCCTTTTTGGAGTCTCTGACTGGAGTGCTGGAGGGGGTTCCTCTTGGAGAGTGAAACCTGGAGGGGGGTGATTGGGAGGAATGGCCTGCTCAGTCTGAACCTGAGTGGTATTCAGTTATTGGACTTCTGTGCTAACCACAGTTTATCCATAACAAACACCATGTTAAAGCATAAGGGTGTCCATATGTGCACCTGACACCAGGAAACCCTAGGTCACAGGTCAATGATAGATTTTGTTATCGTGCCATCAGACCTGCAACCGTATGTCTTGGACACTCAATTCAATTCAATTCAATTCAATTCAACTTTATTTATATAGCGCCATTTCACAACAACAGTCATCTCATAGCACTTTCAACTGTAGGGGGAACCCCCACAGTTGCAGAAAGACCCCAGCAATCAGGCGATCCCCTGTGAACAAGCACTTGGCGACGGTGGAGAGGAAAAACTCCCTTTTAACAGGAAGAAACCTCCAGCAGAACCAGGCTCAGGGAGGGGCAGTAATCTGCTGCGACTGGCTGGGGGGTGAGGGGACAGAGAAGATGAAAAGAACAGACATGTAGAGAGCAAACAGCACGATGGGGACTCAATCTATGGGAGAGAACAAACAGATGTTAATGACAAGCAAAAAAAAATATTTCATTGAGAGTGAAGAAAAGAGTGAGGCCCAGTGCATTATTGGAGGTCCCCTGGCTTACTAAACCTATTAGCAGCATAACCAAGGGAGGGTTCAGAAACACATGGTCCCTCCCTAATTGTAGGCTATATCAAAAAGGTAGGTTTTAGCCCTATTCTTAAAAACAGAGATCGAGTCTGACTCCCGAATCCAGACTGGCAGCTGGTTCCACAAGAGAGGAGCTTGATAACTGAAGGCTCTGCCTCCCATTGTACTTTTGGAGATTCTAGGTATTACAAGTAATCCTGCATTTTGGGAGCGTAGTGCTCTGTTAGGATAATACGGTAGTATCAGATCTTTTAAATAAAAAGGAGCCTGATTGTTTAGAGCTTTGTAAGTAAGAAGAAGGATTTTAAACTTAATTCTAAACTCTATGGGAAGCCAATGAAGGGAGGCCAGAAACGGAGAGATAGGATCTCTCTTTCTAGTACCTGTTAAAACTCTTGCTGCAGCATTTTGGATCAGCTGAAGACTTTTTAAAGATATTTTAGGACAGCCTGATAATAAAGAATTACAATAATCTAATCTCGAGCTAACAAAAGCGTGGATCAATTTCTCAGAATCACTCTGAGACAAGATGCGCCTAATCTTGGCAATATTACGCAAATGATAGAAGGCAGTCTTAGAAACAAATTTAATATGTGAATTGAAGGACAGATCTTGATCAAAAATAATTCCAAGGTTCCTCACAGAGCTATTAAGAGAAAGAGTAACCGCATCCAAACTGAAAGTTTGATTTGGAAAGGTATTTCTAAGGTTTTTTGGACCAACAAGAATGATTTCAGTCTTATCTGAATTTAATAGCAGGAAATTACAAGTCATCTAAGCTTTGATTTCCTTAAAGACAGGCTTCCAACTTGGCTAATTGATTACTATCATCTGGCTTCATTGACAGGTATAATTGTGTATCATCTGCATAACAATGAAAATGTATAAAGTGCTTTCTAATAATGTTGCCTAACAGAAGCATATATAAACTAAAAAGAGTAGGGCCTAGCACAGATCCCTGTGGAACTCCATGACTAAGCTTTGAGCTGAAAGAAAACTCATTATTGACATGAACAAACTGGAACCTATCAGATAAATAAGATCTAAACCACTGCAATAAAGTTCCATTAAGTCCAACATAGTGTTCTAATCTATCAAGTAGAATATTGTGATCGATAGTATCAAAAGCTGCACTAAGGTCTAAAAGGACAAGTACAGAAACCAGTCCATTATCAGATGCAATGAGGAGGTCGTTAGTGACCTTCGCTAAGGCTGTTTCAGTACTATGATGGATTCTAAACCCAGATTGAAACTCTTCAAGAAAACCATTTCCCTGCAGGTGGTCAAATAATTGCGTAGCAACAACTCTTTCTAAGATTTTTGAAATGAAAGGAAGATTAGAGATTGGTCTATAGTTAGCTAAAGCTCCTGGATCTAGCGTTGGCTTTTTGAGTAAGGGTTTAATTACAGCCATTTTAAAAGCCTGCAGTACATGGCCTAAAGTTAATGAAGAATTGATTATATGAAGAATAAAGCTACCAATAAGTGGGAAGACTTCTTTAAATAACCTGGTAGGAATAGGGTCTAAAAGACAAGTTGAAGGTTTGGATGAGGAAACTATTTTGTCTAACTCACAAAGGTCGATTGGAGTAAACTCATCAAGACAGACATCAATTGAAGGAGTTGTAGTAGTTACTGTATTTAAGTTAACTGTGGGAAGAATCTGATTGATTTTATCTCTGATGGATGAAATTTTATTATTGAAAAAGTTCATAAAGTCTTGACTAATAAGCTCTAAGGGAATGCTAGGATTGACAAGGTCCTGACTCTTTGTCAACCTGGCTACAGTGCTGAAAAGAAACCTGGGATTATTCTTGTTCTCTTCTATTAATGCAGAATAATAACTCGTTCTAGCTTTTCTAAGAGATTTTTTTTATAAATTAAAAGATGATTTCTCCAAGCTGAATAGATTTAATCTAAATTAGTGGAGCACCATTTTCTTTCTAATTGACGAGTCTTCTGTTTTAAGCTACGAGTTTCTGTGTTGAACCAAGGAGTTAGAAATCTCTGATTAGACTTTTTCTTTTTTAAGGGGGCCACCAAGTCTAGAGTCTGATGCAGAGAAGCTGTAACACTATCCACCATGTTATCAATTACAGAAGGAGCAAGCTGTCTATAGCTCATTTCTGTTGTGTTGACACATGGCATAGAGGAAACAATCTGCAAAAGAAATCAGCAAAAAAAAAAATCAGCAAAAGAGAGGTGCAGTGCTGTCAACTGAGCACCACTTGGTGGTGAGTTGGAGCCGATGGCAGGGGAGGATGCCATTCAGACCTGGTAGACCCAAACATATAGTGAGGGTGTGCTGGGAAGGTCTGGCTGAGGCCCCTGTCCGGGAGGTCGTCAACTCCCACCTCTGGAAGAACTTCGACCACATTCCGAGGGAGTCTGGAGACATGGAGTCTGAATGGGCCATGCTCTCCACCTCCATTGTTGAAGCGGCTGCCCAGGGCAAGGTCGTCGGTGCATCTCGTGGTGGCAACTCCCGAACTAAGTGGTGGGCACCAGTGGTGAGGGGGGCCATTAAGCTGAAGAATGAGTCCTATTGAGCTTTGTTGGCTTTTGGGACTCCTGAAGCAGCTGAGGTGTACCGGCAGGCCAAGCGGAGTGCAGCTCAGGTGGTTGCTGAAACAAAAACTCAGGTGTGGGAGGAGTTCGGTGAGGCCATGGAACAAGACTTTTGGTCAGCCTCAAAGAGATTCTGGCAAACTGTCCAGTGGCTCAGGAGGGGGAAGCAGCTCTCTGTCCCACTGTGTATGGTACAGAGAGGATGCTGCTGACTTTGACTGGGGATATCGTTGGTCGGTGGAAGAAATACTTCGAGGATCTCCTCAATCCCACTGACACACCTTCCAGAGAGGAAGCAGGGCTTGTGGACGAGGAGGATGACTTGCCCATCATAGGGGCTGAGGTTGCCAAGGTAGGTAAAAAGCTCCTTGGTGGCTGGGCCCCTGGGTGGATGAGATTCACCTTGAGTACCTCAAGGCCCTGGATGTTGTAGGGCTGTCATGGTTGATGTGCCTCTGCAACATTGCGTGGAGGTTGGGGACAGTCCCTTTGGCATGGCAAAACAGGATGGTGGTTCCTCTCTTCAAGAAAGGGGACCGGAGGGTGTGCTCCAACTTTAGCGGGATCACACTCCTCAGCCTCCCTGGGAAGGTCTATGCCAAGGTATTGGAGAGGAGAGTCCAGCCATTGGTCGATCCTCGGATTCAGGAGGAGCAATATGGTTTTCGTCCTGGTTGTGGCACATTGGACCAACTCTTTACCCTCTCGAGAATCCTCGAGGGCTTGTGGGAGTTTGCCCAACCCATTTACTTGTGTTTTGTAGACTTGGAGAAGGCATTCAACCACGGACCTTGTGGTTTTTTGTGGGGGGTGTTTTGGGAGTATGAGGTATCACGCTTGTTGTTACGAGCTATCTAGTCTCTATATGACCAAGTTTGGTTAGTATTGCCAACACTCAGTCGGTCTCAATCCGAGTGAGAGTTGGACTCCACCAGGGCTGCCCTTTGTCATCGATCCTGTTCAAAATTTTTATGGACAGGATTTCTAGGTGCAGCCAAGGAATGGAGTAGGGTGTCATGCTTGGTAACCACAGGATCTCATCTCTGTCATTTGCAGATGATGCTGTCCTGTTGGCTTCATCCAGCAATGACCTACAGATCTTACTGGGACAGTTTGCCGCTGAGTGTGAAGTGGCTGTGATGAGAATCAGCACCTCCAAGCCGGAAAAAGGTGGATTGTCCTCTCCAGGTTTGGGACAAGCTCCTGCCCCAAGTTGGGGAGTTTAAGTATCTCGGGGTCTTATTCACGAGTGAGGGGAGAATGGAGCGAGAGACTGACAGACAGATCAGGGCAGCATCTGCAGTGATGCAGACATTGTACCGGTCTGTTGTGGTGAAGAGGGAGCTAAGCTCTAAGGCAAAGCTGTCAAGTTACTGGTGAATCTAAGTTCCTACACTCACCTATGGTCATGAGCTTTGGGTAATGACTGAAAGAATGAGATTGCGGATACAAGCGGCTGAAATGATTTTTCTTCTTAGGATTGCTGGACTCACCCTTAGAGATATGGTGAGGAGCTCAGTCATTCGGGAGAGGGTCAGAGTAGAATCGCTGCTCCTCCGCATTGAAAGGCACTAGTTGAGGTCATTTGGACATCTGATCAGGATGCCTCCTGGATGCCTCACACTTGAGGTGTTTCAGACACGTTCCAGTGGGAGGAGACCCACTTGTGTTTTTATTTATTGTCTTTAAAAGTATAGTGAAGCTTAGACTGAGCCTTTCAGCTGAAGGATCCAGGACTCGCTGGACAGACTACGTCTCCCAGTTGGTCTGGGAACGCCTTGATATCCTCTCTGAAGAGCTGGAGCAGGTGGCTGGGGAGAGGGAAGTCTGGGCTTCTCTGCTTGAACTGCTGTCTCAGTGACTCGGACCTCCGAACAAGTGGTAGAAAACGGATGGATGAATAGACTGTCACCAAAAATTACTAAAAAAGTTACTTGAATAGTGGGTAATAATTTTCCTCACTCTGTTGTGAGGAATTCCACTAAAATGTGTAACTTTTTCACCAAATTTTGTATTTTGTGTTACCTTGTATTTTTGTACATTTGATGTTTCATTCTAATAAATTTGAGTTTTTTCCTCCAAAATTTTAGACATTTTTCCTGTAAATTTGACAGCTTTTTATACTATTTTTATTATTTGGTTTAGCTTCCATCTAAGTGATTCACTGTTAGACTGTATGTACAGTTAGGCCCCAAAATATTTGGACAGTGACTCAAGTTTTGTTATTTTAGCTGTTTACTAAAACATATTCAGGATACAGTTATATAATCAATATGGTCTTAAAGTGCAGACTCTCAGCTGTAATTTGAGAGTATTCACATACAAATTGGAGTAAAGGTTTAGGAATTACAGCTCTTTAATACATAACCGCCTCTTTTTCAAGGGACCAAAAGTAATTGGACAATTGACTCAGAAGGCTACAAAAAAAAAATAACAAGGCTGCATGGGCTCTTCCCTCGTTAACCTGTCATCAATTAAACAGTTAAAAGGTCTGGAGTTGATTCCAGGTGTGGCGTTTGCATTTGGAAGCTGTTGCTGTGAACACACAACATGTGGTCAAAGGAGCTCTCAATGGAGGTGAAACAGACCATCCTGAGGCTGAAAAAAAAGAAGAAATCCATCAGAGAGATAGCAGAAATGTTAGGAGTGGCCAATTCAACAGTTTGGTACATTCTGAGAAAAAAAGAGTGCACTGGTGAGCTTGGGAACTCAAAAAGGCCTGGACATCAGATCGCAGAATCCTTTCCATGGTGAAGAACAACCCCTTCACAGCATCCACTCAAGTGAAGAACACTCTCCAGAAAGTAGGTGTATCAGTATCTAAGTCTACCATAAAGAGAAGACTTCATGAGAGTAAATACAAAGGATTCACCACAAGGTGCAAACCATTAATCAGCCTCAAAAATAGAAAGGCCAGAATTGACTTTGCCAAAAAACACCTGAAGAAGCCAGCCCAGTTCTGGAACAGCATTCTTTGGACAGATGAGACTAAGATCAAGCTGTACAAGAATGATGGGAAGAAGAAAGTTTGGAGAAGAACTGGAACAGCTCATGATCCAAAGCACACCACATCTTCTGTAAAATATGGTGGAGACAGTGTGATGGCACGGGCACACATGGCTTCCGATGGCACTGGGTCACTTGTGTTTATTGATGATGTGACAAAAGACAGAAGCAGCCGGATGAATTCTGAAGTGTATAGGGATATACTTTGTGCTCAGATTCAGCCAAATGCAGCAAAGTTGATTGGACGGCGCTTCACAGTACAGATGGACAATGATACAAAACATACTGCAAAAGCAACCCAGGAGTTTTTTAAAGCAAAGAAGTGGAATATTCTGCAATGGCCGAGTCAATCACCAGATCTCAACCCAATCGAGCATGCATTTCACTTGCTCAAGACAAAACTTAAGGCAGAAAGACCCAAAAACAAGCAATAACTGAAGACAGCTGCAGTAAAGGCCTGGCAAAGCATCACAAAGGAGGAAACCCATTGTTTGGTGATGTCCATGGGTTCCAGACTTCAGGCAGTCATTGCCTGCAAAGGATTCTCAACAAAATATTGAAAAGTAACATTTTACTTAGGGTTATGTTTATTTGTCCAATTACTTTTGACCCCTGAAATGAGGAGCGTTTGTATAAAAATAGCTACAATTCCTACATGTTTAATCATATATTTTTGTTCAACCCCTTGAATTAAACCTTAAAGATTGCACTTCAATTCTGTTGTAGTTGTTTCATTTCAAATCCAATGTGGTGGCATGCAGAGCCCAAATCATGAAGATTGTGTCACTGTCCAAATATTTCTGGGCCTAACTGTATTAGATTCTATCTAATAGTATTGATTTTGTTTATTTGTTGCCTTTGTACATCTGACCAGGGACAAAAGACGAAAATTCGCTTTTAAGCTAACTTTGGCTTATTAAATAACTTCTGGTTCCGGCGCCACACGAGTTGGCTGCCTTTTGCAACAGCGGCTCAATTCTGAGTCTTTTTATCTTCCTTTTTCTTTCTGATCTGGTGATAACTTTCTGATCCGGCACACCTTTCACTCTATATATATCACGGACACACAGATCGCCCCAAAAGTCTCCCGAGTTGGTGGACGGAGCCTCTGTTTACAGCAGGAGACGATACAGCAGGGAAGAGCTAGCTAGCACTCAACCGCCACCCGGTGCTAACGGAGAAAGTCGACATACCGGGAGAACTGAAGCGAAAACGACACGGGTGCCGGGCTGGAGTTTAGGCGGCGTGCAAGAAATATAAGACAGAATAATAAAGAGCGATGGCAAGAACCAAGCAGACCGCCCATAAATCTACTGGAGGAAAAGCCCCCAGGAAGCAGCTGGCCACCAAGGCTGCTCGGAAAAGCGCTTCAGCCACCGGCGGAGTGAAGAAGCCTCACCGTTACAGGCCCGGTACCGTGGCTCTGAGAGAGATCCGTCGCTACCAGAAATCCACGGAGCTGCTCATCCGTAAGCTGCCCTTCCAGCGGCTGGTGAGGGAGATCACTCAGGACTTCAAGACCGACCTGCGCTTCCAGAGCTCCGCCGTCATGGCTCTGCAGGAGGCCAGCGAGGCCTACCTGGTGGGTCTCTTCGAGGACACCAACCTGTGCACCATCCACGCCAAGAGGGTCACCATCATGCCCAAAGACATCCAGATGGCCCGCCGCATCCGCGGAGAGAGAGCTTAGACTTTCTGCTGCACATCCACCAACCACAATGCTCTGCACTGTGTGTCTATATCTATCTATCTATCTATACATATATATATATATACGTATATATATATATATATCCATATAGTGTACATACACTACCGTTCAAAAGTTTGGGGTCACCCAGACAATTATTTTGTGTTTTCCATGAAAAGTGACACTTATTTACCACCATGAGTTGTAAAATGAATAGATAATATAGTCAAGACATTGACAAGGTTAGAAATAATGATTTGTATTTGAAATAATAATTTTTTCCTTCAACTTTGCTTTCGTCAAAGAATCCTCCATTTGCAGCAATTACAGCATTGCAGACCTAACATGATTGCATAAGGGTTTTCTAATCATCCATTAGTCTTCTGATGCAATGAGCAAACACATTGTACCATTAGAACACTGGAGTGATAGTTGCTGGAAATGGGCCTCTATACACCTATGTAGATATTGCACCAAAATCCAGACATTTGCAGCTAGAATAGTCATTTACCACATTAGCAATGTATAGAGTGTATTTCTGATTAGTTTAAAGTTATCTTCATCGAAAAAAAGTGCTTTTCTTTCAAAAATAAGAAAATTTCTAAGTGACCCCAAACTTTTGAACGGTAGTGTATGTATACTAGCTGCTCTTGTTTTTTCTTGCCTTCTGATTGCTGCTCTGAGTGTTGCTATCCCTGTGCTGTTGCAATCCTGGAATTTCCCCATTGTGGGACTAATAAAGGCTTATCTTATAAATGGAAAAAAAAGAAAATTATAAATTCACAGCTTTTTTCCTATAGATTTTATATTTTGTTATAACTTTTTGATTTTGTATCTACATTTTGGGATTTATTTTTTTTTTTACTTTTAAATTTGCATCTTCTTGTTCCTTCTCATTTTTCCATAAATCTGTGACATCCATCCATCCATCCATCCATCCATCATCCATCCATCCATCTTCTTCTGCTTAATCTAAAATAAAATTTTGCATATACATTCCTTCTAATATAATCAAAATCCAATTAGTTGTCAGTGTCATGATTCCTCGTGCACCATTATGTGGCGCACGAGGGAAGGAATGAAAAACCCAAACACGAGAGTAGATCGTGCCATTTATTAACTTTAACCACAACAAAATAACAAGTCCAGTTGACCACAAAAATACAGAGCATTGCAATAATGAGATAAAGGCCACCAGACATACAGGGTGCCTCCCAGATTCTCTACAGCCCGGCGAAGGAATGCCTAGTGCTGCAGAACTACTGTCGGCACAGAGAGAAAGGCAAACATGACTTACGGTGCTGGACCGATCCAGGGCAGTCCGTGCAGTCTGGTGGATGAAGGAGTGAAGCAGGGTCAGCCGCTAACATCCAGGGATTTACCGTCTGCAAATGTCCGGCTGAATACACGAAGGTGGTGGACACACATACATGAAGGAACCCGCTAACATGTACGAGGTTGAATGTGCCGACGATCTCTTCCTACTAACCCCTTGTTTAAGTAATATTAATCCTAATGAGGGAAGAGATCGCCGGTGTGAGAATGTGTGGGATGGACATAATGAAACCCAGGTGTGCATGAGTGTCTGAGTGTGTGAATGAGAATGAATGGAGTGTGTGTGTATGTGTGTGAAACGTCCAATAACAATGCACAGCTAATGGCACTTGACAGGAGGAGGGGGCGTGCCCGAGCTGTCAGGAACTGTCAATAGCTCCCTGACGTGCCTGAAGGAAAATAGAGCAAACTAACCATAAATCAGAACTGGTTTTGGAACAATCAAACCCAGGTTCATGACAGCCCCCTCCCCCCTCCAGGGGTGGATTCCAGAAACCCCAGTACTATCAGCCGAAAACAAAAAAAACACATTTCAAGGGAAACCCCCCACACACCAGAAACAAACAATTACCCAGGGTGGGAGGTGGGAGAAAACAGGTTTCCGGTGATGACACCCGGCTGGAACTCTGCTACACCCACGGTGGACTCTGTCTGGAGTTCTGCTGCACCCGCGGTGGGCTCTGGCTGGAGCACCGTTGCACTTGCGGTGGTCCCCATCGGGGGCCTCATTACTCCCGCAATGGCCCCCCCCAGCGAGGGAGGTAAGGCTCCTCACGACCCCTGGCACTGGACCCCGATCCTCGGCGGCCTCTGGGGGGATCAGCTGCTCTCCGGCAACCCTGACAGGGCGCTCTGAACCCGAAGGGAGAGAAAGAGAGACCGGGTCAGGGTCGCAGGCAGCGGCAGATCCCAGTGAGGCAGCTCCGAGGACTACTACGACCTGCCTTGGGCCCTCCTCACCATGAGTCGGGCAGTGTGACATCAACATTGACATATCTGACATAATGGAGCACACTTGCCTGAACTTGGGCTTCGCCGCCATCCAGGACTTCGGCGATTTAGGGTGCGTAGGTTCCACCAGTCCATTGAGTGCTGCATCCCTGTCGACCTCCTCCGGGACAATTGGACCCGCATCGTTGCCTGTGGGAAACCCAGGTTGTAGCAGCTCCTCTCTGGCGACCCTGGGAAGGTGCTTAAAGGGGATAGGAGAGGAGGAACAGTTAGGGTCGCCGGCAGCGGCAGAGCCCGACAAGGGGAATCCAGATGCAGCTGAGAGCTGCACCCGACTCTCCTCCCCAAGAGCCAGACAAGATCTCTCAATCATTGACATATGAACTACAGGAGAGATTACTTGCCTGTGCTCAAGCTCAACCGCCGTCCAGGACTCCGGCAATGCTGACGATGATGGTTGGTGTCCCGTCAGCTGGAGGTCTGGTCCAGGGGATGACTCTGCTGTGGCAGCCCCCGCAGCAAGCGTGATGGTGGTTGCAGTCTTGGTGCTCCTGTGCACCGTCTTCCACACCACCGGCTCCTTTTGCATGGTGGCCAAGGACGACCTCTCCACTGGCTCATGAGTTGGACTTTCCTGGGCCTCTGGTTCTTCTCCCCCCAAGTGACCTGGATCCAGAGCCAGCGAGCTCATAGGGACACACAGAAAGGGTTTGGTGAGGTCAGATAAGGGAGCACTGTATGCCGCTGGGGTGGAGTACTCAGGGGGCTGCACACCCCGAGTCTCCTCACCAGGAGGCAGGCAAAATTGTTCATCAACTGGAAGAGTTAAATGAGGAAAAACTTGCCTGTTCTCCTGGCACCGGATGTCCCCAGGGGACTCCAGGGCATCTACTCTCTTCTCCAGGCGTTCCTCACTGACCTGCGGCTCCCCCTCCCTCGGGGAAAGCTCCTTTAATCTACCGGCCATCTCCGGGAGGAGCCACTGCTTCACCTCTAGGATGAGGTCTGTTTCTGCCAGAAGAGCCAGCCTACATTCCTCCAGTTCCTCCAGGGACGGAGCAGAGCATGGCTCGGAGTGGGGAGGCAGGGCTGTTGTAGGCGGGGCTGGACTCTTCCTCCAACGGGGGTTCCTCCTCTTTTTCCTCACAGGTGGCTTGGGAACCAAATAATCCAGGATGCGGAGCACCGCACTGGGCAGCGGATCACCCATGCTGAGTAGCTCCGTATTCTCTGGAGAAGTGGGCGGAGTGGCCGCGAAGAGCTCGAGCACTGGGAGATCCTCATCCGATTCCATGCATGTCACGGCGAAGATGTCCTGGAGGATCTCCATTGCCTTGGGATGATCCCAGAGGCTATCTCGCTCTATAACCCTCCTCACTGCATCCCAAGCCTGACGAACAGTCGTCTGGGGGGGGGGGGGGGGGGGACAGGGCTTCTGTGTCCATGAAAAAACCTCTACCAGGAAGCACAGTGAGCGTAGCTCCCACTCCAGCTCCCTCTCCAGCTCCCTCTCCATCCAAAACACCATTTTGAAACTCGGGGAGGAAGAGAGGAGGGTGAAAAGAAAAAGAAAAAATGCACATCTACTCCGCTGGGTTTTTCTGACTGGTCGGAGCATTCTGTCATGATTCCTTGTGCACCATTATGTGGCGCACGAGGGAAGGAATGAAAAACCCAAATGCGGGAGTAGGTCGTTCCATTTATTAACTTTAACCACAACAAAATAACAAGTCCAGTTGACCACAAAAATACAGAGCGTTGCAATAATGAGATAAAGGCCACCAGACATACAGGGCACCTCCCAGATTCTCTACAGCCCGGCGAAGGAATGCCTAGTGCTACAGAACTACTGTCGGCACAGGGAGAAAGGCAAGCATGACTTACGGTGCTGGACCGATCCAGGGCAGTCCGTGCAGTCTGGTGGATGAAGGAGTAAAGCAGGGTCAGCTGCTAACATCCAGGGATTTACCGTCTGCAAATGTCCGGCTGAATACACGAAGGTGGTGGACACACATACATGAAGGAACTTGCTAACATGTATGAGGCTGAATGCTGCGACGATCTCTTCCTACTAACCCCTCATTTAAGTAATGATAATCCTATCAAGGGAAGAGATCGCCGGTGTGAGAATGCGTGGGCTGGACATAATGAAACCCAGGTGTGCATGAGTGAGTGTCTGAGCGTGTGAATGAGAATGAATAGAGTGTGTGTATGTGTGTGAAACACCCAATAACAAAGCACAGCTAATGGCACTTGACAGAAGGAGGGGGCGTGCCCAAGCTGTCAGGAACCGAAGGCCCAATAGCAACCTGAGGCATCTGAAGGAAAATAGAGCAAACTAACCATAAGTCAGAACTGGGTTTGGAACAATCAAACCCAGGTCCATGACAGTCAGTTTGCTCTGACTTTTTTTTTTCCACCAACAGGTGCTTTGGCAAAATTAATCAAATTTTAAGGCAAAATTAGGCAGAACTCGACAGTGTTTTACATCAGTGATACACCAACATTAATGTCTCATCAGTAACAACTTTACCTTCTCATTAAATGTTAACATTTTCCATCTTGCAATGATACAGTAATGCTACTTACCTCAAATTAAAGTTGTGTTAGACTATTTTCTCTCTTGCAAGCTAAAAAAGAGCAGCTATAGAGCTCACCAGCCCACATGACAAACACACAATGCATCCTGGGTTGGGTAGGCCGGATTATTGTAAACAAACTGGAAGAGTACGCAGTGCCTCTGCATTTGTGATGAATGAACAACAAAAAAATCACAAAATGGACCGTTTGAAGGAAAATTTAGAGGGACCGTCCTACGCCAAACTAAATGGGATGGCAAAGGCACGCTATTTAGCAAAGCTTAAAGGGGTTAACAGGCTGGATCCCTACCAACATACAACATGGAGTTCGGACATAAACATTCTGCCTAACTTTGACCATGCCGTCATTTATAATTTTATCTGTAAGTCCATATAAACACAGTTTTCAGTAACTTTAGGTCTTTGCAGCAAGCCCAAGTGCAGTTCACAGATGGATGGGTGCATGACTTGGAGATGTACAAGGCAGACCTGAAGACAGTTGTGCACACAAAGTTATGTTTTTTTTTTTAATTATTTCCTCTCTTGTTATGCTAAACATGTTTTTTCCCCTATACAACCAGATAAAATTAAAATGTGCAGCACTCTGAAATTTTTTTTTAAAATGTACAGAAATTCTAGCATTTTCAAGTACTATGAAAAAATGTGTGAACTTGTCATTTAATGTTTTAAATATGAAACATTTAGCAAATTGTTTATTTAGTTTTGATTATACAAATGTGCTTGTTCTGATTATACCTCTGATAGGAAAATTTTATATTTTGTAGCTTCTGTTCCCTCAGAGTCTGTGTGAAATGTACAAGGTCGTGGGAGCTGGACATTTATCTCTTTGTTTTTGTTTTCATGTACTGTATTGTTATGAGTATGTCTGAGAAGGAGATGGCTTGGAAGAACCTGTCTGAACTAGATATTCTCTCATGGACGGTCTTGAGATAGCAGGATGCTTAAAAGACTGAAAGTTGTGTGTATGAATAAGAATGATGCACGGATAGACACAGTGGCTGTTGTGTATTGTTCTCCACTGGCAAGTGCAAATTAAATTTGCTGAAACTTTAATCCTGCCTGATTTTTTTTTTTTTTTAACTACTGGTGGAAGGAATTTTTCCAACATACTTAGCGCACCGAACAAGGGACTCCAGATACCCCTCTCCTCCTGGTTCTGGCATTTTTGGACTGAGACAGCTAGTGCACAGCTACTAGAAGACCTCCCCCACCGAACCCAAAAGATCGGCTTTCAGGAAGTGAGGCAAGGTCCAAATACACTGGGAGTGGACCAGAGAGTGACGGAGCTGAACCAAGGTGGATTGAAGTGAGTAAATGTTATGTATCTGAGCTCTGGTTTGTTGCTGAGCTCAGATCCTCACCTTATTTCTAGTTTGGTGTATCTGTTAGTCTATTTTGTATCTGTTGTATATGTTATTGGTATGTTTTTCTGTTCTGTGGCACTGTCAGGCAGCTAGGCAAACAGAACAGGGATCTGTCACCCTTATTGTACCAAAACAGATTTACTTTGCCAAGAGGAGCTTATACAGTACCTAACTGTGTATTGTATATTATTGTAAACTCCTCCCGTATTAACTTTTAATACTTTATTTTAATTATTTTATCCATGGAAGACCCAAAACGATGGGGAAGAGGGAAAGGAAGTGTATGGAGGGGGGAAAGAAAAGGGAGGGAAACAGACAAAAAAACAAACAAACCAACAACTAAAACAAACAAAAGACAAACTGCTTCTTCCACCAAAGATGCCTCAACACGAGTCTGGTTTCCGCACCTGTTAAAGGAGAGACACTTGTGTGTGTATGTCTGCGTGCATATATATGAGAACGCACGCAAAATAAGTGTGTGCATGTGAGTGGTTTGTCAGGAAACATATGAAGTGGAGGGCCGGTCACAGCAGCTCTTCCCCCGGGAACCCCGAGCAGGCAAGGCAGCACCACCAACCCCCACAGGGCACAAACATCTGAGGTCAGCAAGCCCCAGGAAAGCCAGGCATCCGCCCCCGGAGGGACGATCAAAGGAGGCCAGGCTGCTCGGCGATCGGTGCAGTGAACCCACACCCCCGGACCCACCTGACCCCCCCCCCCCCCCCAGTGGGGCCAACACCTGCCCCTGGGCCCCAGGCACCAGGAGGCCAGCGATTCCACCCCCGGGGCGGAGACTGGCCCGCACCCCCCGGCGCGAGACCCCCCAGGCACCCCCACAGCGGGCCCGCCCCAGCGCCACTGTCACACACCCTGAGGACCCCCATGCCCAAAGAAGTCCCCCCGCCCATGGGGGCCCACATTGCCGAGAGGCACAACCCCCCTTAATCCAGCACCTCCCGATTCACGGACAAACCCCTCCCCACACCTTCACACCCACATGCTCCCATGCACACCCACATGCACTAGCTCCTTCTCACTCACCAAGACCGACCCACTCTCTCCCACCCCTACACCCACTCAAACCCACCCCTCATTCACCCTTGTTTCATAAGGCAGCTGTGAAGCAGATGCAGCAAGGCTGAACACGCACCAGTGCCCGGCAGTGACCAGGAAGATCACCAGTGCAGGCCAGAGAAGCAGACCCCCACCCCCGGTGTCCACCTGAGCGACCAATCAGCAGACCACCGCATGCGCCCCAAGATGCCACCCAACATGCAAAGCTCCACACAAAACCGACCCACCATCACCACCTCCATTCATCACCCCCTCACTCTCACTTATGCTTATATTCAGCCCCCCTCTCACTCCCTTGGTTGTATCTATACTCTCAGTAACACGCAGGGATTTTAACATGATAGGTCCCAGGCTCCCCACCAGGCCCCCATGCCCCCAGTAGGAGCAGGGCAACAGGGGTGGGAGAAGACCCCCCCCCCCGCACAAAACATGGTGGGTGGATGTCGGTTATATGATGTAACTGTGTGCAAATGTGTGGACTACCAAAGTGCAATTAAAATTGGAGGGATAGTGATTGGAGCACCGCTAGCCATTGTGATGGGCAGCAGGGCCCCCATCCCCCCAAGCCCTCAGTGTCTAAAATGCAATTAAAATTGAGGTGAGGGCAGCCCCACCGCACAGCAAAGGTATCCCCTTCACCGACACAGTGCGGCACACCCCCACCCCAAAGCCCTAAATGTAACAAAGAAGATGTATATTCCACCCAGAGTCAGGGGGAGGGGGAGGGCGGGAAATAAGGCAGGGATGTAGGCGGTCTAAAAGCGAGGCCGTCCCCCCCCAGAAGCCAGCTTGCAAACTGGTTCATGAAGCCACCCACTGCCCCCAAATCCCAACTCAGGGTGAGGGCCACCAGTGGAAGCAGCCCAGGACCCACAAGGATCACGACCCAGCACTCCCAGCACCACAAACATGATGGGGCAGCCATACCAATTTCCACTCATCTTACACACACAAACATGGACAACAGTAGTCACAATAGTGAACAGTGGGCCGGACCCAAAAGGCGCCCAACATGCCAAGCAACACCCCCGAGCGCCCTCGCAGGCCCACGACCACCCAACCCAGATGCACACCAACAGCCGAAGGCCGCCCTGCAACCACAGCCACCCCGGAGCAACCCGACGGAAACACGGCCATCAACCCGCGCCACTGGCCCCCCAACCACCCCCAAGCATCAACACACACCCGCCGCCAATGACACCAGGGGCGATGCGACAAAGCGCCTCACCCCGCAACACAACAGCAGGGTGGCCAGGACAAGCAGGCCCCGAAACGCCAACCCCCATGCCACTAGATGGACTGCCCAACCCCTGCCACCCAACAAAGTTCTCCTACCCATACACACATCCTCCACCCCCCAGACATCCACCCACAGGTAACCGCACCCATACACACACGCATCCCCACCCACCATCACACATGCCCACCTACACCCATACACAGCCCCACCTGCCCACTCACAACACACACACCCACTTCCGCATCCGCTCGTACACAAGCCCCCACTCACATCCACTCTCACACACACACACACACACACATACTTGCACACCCACACCCGCAGACCCCGGTGAATAAGGAGGGCGACCCAGGATGCAGGCACCTACCCCAGGGTGCCGCATTCTATATCAATTTAGGGGAACGAAGATTTAGAAACTCTGCCACCTTAACTGGTACCTCTAAATCTGTCTTATTAAGATTGAATCTTGCTTTTATTGTGGATTTAAGCTGTTGGTATTCAAAATACTTTTTATCACTAATGTCATACTGTGACACTAGTTCCTGAAATTGGATAAAATGTCCACCTTGAATAAGATGTTCTAAGTTATTTATTCCCTTCTTCTTGCCATAGTGGACATTTTTATGTTCTCTTTTGTTGCAAGATATCAGGATTATTCCAAATGGGTGTGAGTTTACAGGGGACAAGTGAAGACCCTGTTATTTTTAAAAATTTCCACCAAGCCGTCAGAGAGGAGCTGATATTAATACTTTTAAAACGGTTATGGCGTTTAATACAGGGACTTAGAAAATGTGAGTCAGAGATATTTAGCGACCCACAGAGAGCCTGTTCAGCATCTAACCATGGGTTTCCTAGTGGGGTTAATTTTGTCCATTTTGAAACAAACTGCAGTCTATTGGCTAAAAAGCAATTTAAAAAAAAATTGGTAGCTCTAAGCCCCCGCACTCTTTCACTTTTTGGAGGGTTTTTAAGCTAATCCGTGATGGTTTATCCTTCCATAAAAATTTACTTATATTTGAGTCTAGAGACTTAAACCAGGCCATTGATGGTTGGGTAGGAATCACTGAGAACAAATAGTTGATTTTAGGAAGGACCATCATTTTAACGGTTGCGACTCTTCCCATTAGTGATAAAGGTAGTGTCCTCCAGCGAGTAAGGTTGTCTTGTATTGTTTTTAAAAGGGGAATGTGATTTAGTTGCAATAACTCTGAGAGCCTGGGGGATATATCTATTCCTAAATATTTAATATTACTTGATTGTACTGGAATAGTAGATGTATTTGAGAAATTGCAATTTATAGGTAGAACTATTGATTTTACCCAGTTAATAGAGTAGTCTGATAACGATGAAAATTTATCAATGAGCACCACTGTCTGAAGAAGAGATCTTTATGAGTTTTCAAGGAAAATCAATACATCATCAGCATAAAGACTTATCTTGTGTTCTTTTTCTCCAGTTTGAATACTTCTGATATCAACATTTTGTCATATGGCTGCTGCTAATGGTTCAATAAAGATGGTAAAAAATGAGGGAGACAGTGGACGCCCTACCTAGTACCTCTCTGGAGATTAAACCTTGGGGAAGTCTGATCATTTGTTCAGACAGACACAGCTGGACACCTATATAGTGTTTTAATCCAGTTTATGAAAGATGGCCCAAACCCGAACTTGTTTAACACCATAAAAAGAAATTTCCAGTTAACATGGTCAAAGGCTTTCTCTGCATCCAGGGACAAGATTGTAGTTTCTACATTATTGATCTTGCAGTAGTCTATTAAATTAAATAGCCTACATGTATTATCAGCCGAGTGCCTACCCCTGATGAAACCTGTTTGATTCTGGGTGTATAATAAACGGAATTATCCTTTCCAGTCTTTTAGCGAAAGCTTTGTAAATTATTTTAAGATCGACATTCATAAGTGAGATGGGACGGTAGCTGGATGGAAGCGTAGGTTCTTTTCCAGGTTTAAGGAGCAGGATAATACTAGCCAAATTCATATTTGGAGGGATTACATTATCTTCTTTAATTTGGTTCATCATTTAAACAAAAAAAAAATAGATGCCATCACAGGACAAAATTCTTTATAAAATTCTACTGGAAAGAGGGGATCACGTGATGAGTCAAGGTGAATGGACATGAGTTTCCTTGTATCTGCACTGGATTGCCAGAAATGTAAATTTAATCATATTTTACCAGTGAAATTTCATCTTGAAGACACCTATAATGTCATTGAGGGTATTGAGGTTTCTATTCTCGTGCCTTCTCGCTGAAATCCCAGAGAGGCGTGCGCACATCGCGAGATGTAAACACAGGCATTAAACTGCTGCAGACGTTCACACACAACTGCACTTCAACCCTGGCATATGGACCATGGATTCGACATCTAAAGGTAGGATATATTTTATATAATGCCTAAGATTCTGAAGAACGTGCTGTGTAAATGCAAGCCTTGTCATGCTTGGTGTATCATGTAAATACATAAAATATCAGAGCGATTTTGCCATCATTTACGCACGTGTCTATTATACAGTGCTAGTATACCCTGCTGATATTTCTAGTCTTCTAGTATTCATAATACATCACATCTGGCCTATTCGAAATTCTATCCAGTGTTAAGATAGTCTTTTGAATACAAATTTAATGACAAGATAGTCGATTGCAAGATAGTCAATTGCAATCCATGGCATACAGGCCGTCACTTAATTGTAATTGACTAACACAATACATTCACTCTGAAATTGTTTTTGCTGGCTGTTATTTGTGAAATTACAATTTTACTAGTTTTGGAGAGGGTTCAACTTCAACATCAGACTGATTAGGGGACAAAACTAAGTTATGCTTAAAACTGTCTATATCACATTCAGCTGTATGAAATCCAAGAAAGTACAGCTATAATATTAATTTACATATTTAAATAGCAGATTATACCAGGAATAGGCATATATATATATATAAATATTTTAAACATGAAATCAACACATTGCAATACACATGTATTGTCAATTGACACTGTTGTCTGATACCCGATTGTAGTCAGATGAATAACAAACTTGCAGAAATAAATTTTACACTTAAATATTGCAGCCGATATGCTTAGAACACTGATAAAACCTTGGACAACAATATACTGGGAATTTGTAGCAATGGGATAGAGTTATGATAGCACAAAGTAAGCCTACTTACCAGTTCGTTTGGTGGGTTGAATGAATGAATGAATGAATGAATTCATTCAATTCTACTTACCAGTTCGTTTGGTGGGTTCTCCATGTTGTTTTGATATCTTCGCCTCTCTGGTGCGCAAGGGATTATGGGATACATCAATACCCCGAACTGGATAATTTTTTTACACAGCCTGGATCAACTAAGAAGAAAGAAATGCGGAAAAGAGGAGGAAAAGCCAGTGCTATTGCTAGCGATGCAGGTGTTAGTCATAGCCCTGATGAAGACACAACAGATGTAGCTAATGCTAACACTGTGGACGAGGAAGAGCTAAACGCACAGCGAGACGACACGATAGTGGAGCGAGTGTCTGCTAACATAGCGAAGATGTTGGACAGCAAGCTGGCCGACATAATTACGCCAATCACTGAGCTGTCCGAGAAATTTGACAGTCTAACTGAAAGGCTGGGAACGGTGGAGCAGCGGGTCTCTGACCTGGAGGACTTCACAGCTACTAACACACCGCACGGGTGGAGGGGCTGGAAACCCAGCTGAAGAAAGTGCAAGACCGCTTGGAAAGTTTTGAAAATCAAAGTCGACGGCAGAACGTGAGAATTATTGGGCTGAAGGAGGGAACGGAGGGCCAAACCCCAGTCAATTTTTTTTAAAAATGGATTCCAGAAGTTTTGGCTATGCAAAAGGACAGAATCATGATTGACAGGGCCCACTGTACTGGACCTCCAATGAGACTGGCTGGAAAAGAGGGACCGCGGGCCGTCTTGGTAAGGCTGCACAACTACACCGACAAGCAGAGGATTCTGTATGTGGCAAGGGATAAAGGAACAATTAGCACTGAAGCGGGGAAGGTATCCTTCTATCAAGATTTTTCTGTGGAGGTTGTAAGGAGGAGGAAGGAGTCTGCAAATGCACGTTAAGTTTTAAGGGATGCCGGAATACGGTACTCCTTTCTGTACCCAGCGGTAATAAAAATTTTCCATCCTAACAGTTCCAGCACTTCGCTCATAAACATGGAACAAATCAATGACTATGTAAACAAACTACAAGCTTCAAAGAAACGTATTGAACAGAAGTTCTGGCTGGCTAAGGCATGACTGTTAAATCCAGGTGGATGTGATTTAGAAATCTGGGGTGGTTTTGTTCTTTGGTATTCTTCTCTTTGTATTGAGTTCAATTATACTGTATATACACTGGTATTTTAATAGAGGCTTTCCAGTAAGGGGGAACTTGGTTTCTTTTTTTTTTTTCTTTTTCTTGTTATCCCCTATAGGTGTACTTTTTCTAGTTAAGTGCAGCTAAGCATAGTTGAATTTTTTTTTCTTGTCTTTTATTTTAAGTTTTCAGTGATTCCGAGTTTGTGGTTCTGGTTTTGCTCGGAATACATGTTATTATTTTTGTTTTTTGATATGGTTATTGAAGACATAGACTGGTCTACTACATGTTTTTTGGTCAAAGTTAGCAGCTCACAGTTTATAATGCAGCCTACTTCTGATGTCTTTTAAGATTAGTACATGGAATATTCGGGGATCTAACAATGTGGTTAAAAGAAAATCTGTTTTGAACTCTCTTAAAAAGGATAGAGTCCAGATAGCTTTTTTACAGGTAACACATCTAAACGACGATGAGCATAAGCAGTATCGCAGAGAATGGGTTGGTCAGATCTTTTTTTCATCCTATTCAACTAACAAGAGAGGGGTAATGCAGCAGTGGCTCAGGAGGTTGAGCAGGTCGTCTAATAACCGGATGGTTGGCGGTTCGAATCCCGCTCTCCCCAGATATCCTGCCGTTGTGTCCCTGGGCAAGACACTTCACCCGCATTGCCTCCAGTGTCCATAACACTGGGTATGAATGTGTATAAATGTATAAAATTTTCGGTGGTTGGCGCAGATTGGCTGCCATGTTTCCGTCAGCCTGCCCCAGGGCAGCTGTGGCTGCAGAAGTAGCTTGCCACTACCATTTGTCTGTCTGGAGTGAATGAATAATGTACCTATTTGTAAAGCGTCTTTGAGTATATATGATAAAGTGTTATATAAAATTTGTGCATTATTATTATTAATTATTTTAGTACATAAAAATTTGCCATTTACTCCCACAAACTTTTATAAAGTCACAGAGGGAAGATATGTCCTGGTTAAAGGGGTGCTATATGGTGAAGATATTTTACTGGGAAATGTGTATGCCCCTAATGTCCAAGATGAAGAATTTTATGCATCTTTATATAGTCAACTTGGTAATTTGGACTGCACTAATATTTTCTTAGGGGGGATTTTAACTGTACATTGTGTCCCAAGGTGGATAGACACCCATCACAAATAGCTCAATCTAAAAACGCTAAGAATCTTTTAAATATTATGAAGGATTTTGATCTCTTGGATATGTGGAGGTATCACAATCCCCTTGCAAGGCAACATACATTTTATTCTCAACCACATCTATCAGCATCACATATAGACTACATCTTTGCCTCTAAACACCTTAATTATTTAGTTGAACAGGTAGATATAGGTTCTATTGCTCTGTCGGACCGCGCGCCAGTGGTTTTGCCTATGCAGCCCCATAGACCCTCTGAAAGTTCATTCTCATGGAGAATGAATGTGTTATTGCTTTTGGATGAAGAAGTTGTTAGGTTCTTGGAGGGACAAAGAGATTTATTTTTACAGTTAAACGATAAAGATGACATTGATCCCAGAATCCTGTGGGATTGCTACAAGGCCTATATGATGGGTGTTATTATATAACATGTTTATGTTATATATAAAAAAAAACAGCGAATAGCAAAGCAACTGGAGCTGAAAAAGAAAATAAAACAATTAGAAGGGACTTATTATGCAACAAAATCTGAGGTGACATTAGCTGAACTTAAAAATACTAGAAATATATTACATGACTTGATAACTAGGAAAGCTGGAAAAGATATATTGTTTGCTAAGCAAAAAATGTTCGAAATGGGTAACAAACCCAATCGTCTTTTAGCATGGCTGGCAAAGAATGCTCCAGTGAAATCTTTTATTCCAGCTGTATTAAATGACAATAATCAGAAGCAAGTTAGTAATCGTCAAATCAATGAGAGCTTCAAAGAATTTTACGCTAATTTATATAGATCACAGGCTGATGAGGAGAGGCTCGGATCAGGTTTCTTTTTAAATAATTTAAGTTTCCTGCAGTTAGTAGAGGACCAAGTTAAATTTCTGGAATCACCAATATTCCAACTTGAGATAGACATGACTATCGCAGCACTTCAGTCAGGGAAATGTCCAGGAGCAGATGGCTTTCCTGTTGAGTTCTTTAAAGTGATGAAAGGGAAAATCAATAATATCTTACTCAGGGTTTTTAATAAGTCGTTTGAGGGAGCCGAACTTCCAGAGTCTATGTATAGAGCAAATATAATATTAATAGAAAAAAAAGGTAAGAACCCAGAATTATGCTCTTCTTATAGACCCATTAGTCTCCTGGGTGTGGACAACAAAATACTGTCTAAGATATTGGCTACTAGATTAGAGCAGATTCTACCTTCCATTGTGTATTCTGATCAGAGGCTTTATCAAAGGTCGGAACTCACACTATAACACAAGACGGCTTGGTTTCGGACCAAATTGTTTGAAATGGGTTAAATTTCTGTACCGAGCGCTTACTGCCTCAGTTTTGACCAATGGCCTTCTATCGGCTCAATTTAAAATGACTAGAGGTATAGCACAGGGAAGCCCACTATCTCCTCTTCTGTTTGCTCTGGCCATTGAGCCTTTAGCAATGGCTATCAGACAAAACCCACATATTCAGGGAGTAACTGTGGGAACAAAACAACACAACATTCTACTGTACGCTGATGAAGTCTTGCTGACATTAACAGACCCAGCTAAATCATTACCAGTAATGACTCAGTGTGTCAGGGAATTTGGTCTAATATCTGGCTATAAGATAAATTTTGATAAGTCAGAGATAATGCCCCTGAGTTATACGGGAAACACTGAACCTATGTATGTCAAACCCTTCCGCTGGGCCCCGTCAGGATTTATATGTTTAGGAATTAAAATTACACCTAAAATTACTCAATTATATGCAGAAAATATTAATCCCATGATAAAAGAGATCAAAGAAAGTCTGACCAGATGGAAGAGCCTTCCAATATCATTTTTAGGCAGAATTAATCTTATCAAGATGACAGTTGTCCCAAAAATAATATATCCTATATCTATGCTATTTGTGATATTAAAATGATTACTAAAGCTTTATCAGACTATATTTGGGCCGGCAGGAGGCCTAAGGTTAAATTGGAGATACTACAATTGCCAAATGGTCAGGGAGGATGGGGTTTACCAAATGTAGAAAACTATATTTTGGCAATTCAGGCCAGAATTCTCTCCTCCTGCATTAATGAACATTCAAGTCAATGTCCCTGGTTTGAGATGGAGTCAGTAATGTGTAAACTTTTTTCCCCTGTGAATTTGCTGGAAAGACGTGTAAATGAGTTACATGTATTGTTAAGGATAAATTTCTGATAGGAAATGTATTATGGGCATGGAAAAAAATGAGGAAAATATTTTAAAAGTAACTCACTTAATACCCTCATAACATCAGATAATCCAGAACTCTCACTTCAAAGTGCAGGATTAAATTTTACAAGCTGGCAAAGAGCAGGTATAAAGAGACTATATGATCTTTTTGAAAATGGAAGATTTAAAACATTTGATTCTTTCAAAACTCAATATTATCTTGAAAATAAGGATTTCAGGTTCAGGTTACTTTATTTGTACCCCGTAGGTAGATTTGTTTTGCAGTCAGGTGACATCCATATTTACAAACCACAGTTATATTCAACATGAACACAAATACAGGCACACATGAAGCTGACTATAAACATGATAAAAGTGCTCAAGGCTCCACCAATCAGGACATAGGACAAAGAGATAAGAGAAAAAACAAAGAGATAAGAGAGAAAGGTCATATTAAAAAGTTAAAGACTAGTCAAAGAGGTTAAAAACTCAAAAGTCTAAAACCCAATAAAAGCTTTAGAACCCAAATAAAAAACCTCCAAAAATAACTAAATATAAAATAAAATTAATAAATGGGTAACTAAATTATGTGCAATATATTGTTACATCTTGTTCAATTCTTTAACAGCAGCAGGAACAAAGCTGCTTTTGTAGCGCTGGGTTTTACTTTTTGGGAAAGCAAACCTCCGTCTGTAGGGAAGAAGCTGAAAGTAGCAGTGCAAAGGGTGGGAGTCATCATTTAAAATGGATGTAGCAATCCTCTGTACCTGTCTGGTGTACAGGGATGTCAGGCTCAGCTGTGGCTCACCAAGCAAATGACTGGACCATCTAACTACCTGATCCAAGGATTTCCTCTGTTTCAGTTTTATCTGACCAAACCATGACACTAAAGAAAAGGATAAAACAGATTCAATAAAAGCCCGATAAAACATTGTCATTATGGTTTGGTCAATTTGGAAGCGTGCAAGTTTCCTTAAACAATGCAAATGTTGCTGACCCTTTTTGCACACCCTTTCACAGTTCTCTTCAAAGTTTAAATTACTATCAATAATCGTCCCAAGATATTTGTAGGATTGTACACATTCGGTGGTCTGGCCTTTTAGTACGGTGACTTTGTGCCTGGGAGTTTTCCTCCTAAAGTCAATAATCATGTCTTTAGTTTTTGTCGTATTCAGCTGCAGGAAGGAATCCTCACACCAGTGAACAAAATCATCAACTACTGGGCCGTGGCCACTCTCACCATCCTGGAGGAGACTGACAATAACTGAATCATCAGTATACTTTATAATGTGTCTGTTGTCATGTCTGCTCCGACACATGTTTGTGTACAGGATGAAGAGTAGTGGTGACAACACACACCCCTGAGGAGAGCCAGTAGAAGAGCACTTTAGGTCAGACAATGTACCATTGACCCTTACTCTCTGTGTCCTGTTGGTTAAAAAATCCAGAATCCAAACCACCAGATTATTACTCAAATCAAATTGTTGCAGGGGCCTTTCAACTAAAATATGAGGTTGGATTGTATTAAAGACGGAAGAAAAGTCCACAAATAAAAGCCTGGCGTGTGTCCCATTAAAATCCAGATGTTTAAAAAGCATGTTAAACAGAGTGACAGTGGCATCCTCCACTCCTCTGTGAGGCCTGTAGGCAAACTGCAAAGGATCCAATGCATGCTCAGTCTGCTTTAGGACCTCAAATCTGACCAGTTTTTCAAAAATTTTCATTAAAATTGAAGTCAAAGCAACTGGTCTAAAATCATTTACCGTTTTAGGACAGCTGGATTTTGGAACGGGGACAACCACAGCATCTTTCCAGATCTTAGGCACATGTTGTGTCTGTAAGGACTTATTGAAAATGTAGTGAAATACAGGACTCAGTTCATGTGCACAGGACTGTACCAAGCGCCCACATACTGTATATTATCAGGGCCCTGACTTTTGTTCACTTTTATAGCACGGAACACCCTTTTAACATCCTGCACCTCAATATTAAAGTGCTGATTGTCTTTGAGTTTCTGTTTCAAACCTTGGGTTTCTGTGCTAAAATCAAAGGAGTCAAAACGACCATAAAAACAATTAAAGGCCTCGGACGGTGACATTTTTTTATTGAACCAATAAACTGATTGTATGAAAATATTCCATTCTGGCCATTCCCGTGATTTAAAATGTGTCACCAGCCTCCATAAAGGACTTTATTTGTTAATAGCCCATATTTCACTTAGTGATGCTGCAGTACCGCCATCTCTCGATAGGGGCGTGCAGCAGTGACGTCAGGTCAGGGAGAAACAGGAAATGGCTGCAGGAAATGGATGATCACCTGCCTGCAAAAATGGCTGAACGACAGCAGAGTGATTCGGACAGCGATTATTTTATCGAGTATGACGACCGCAATATAAGTGATGATATTGAAACTGACGAATCTGATGATGAAGTAGTTTTGGGTGGTGCTGATGGGGTTATTCAGCCGTATTTGTTCGAGCCCGAGGGTGCGGCGTAAGACGCGGACGAAACAGCGACCGGAGCAGAACGAGAGGACGAGAGGCAAGAACGAGAGGCTCGCCGATTTATATTGGTAAAATATGCTTTGAAATTTTTTTTTTAGGCGATATGCATGGTCACACACTTAATTATCAAAATAAAACTGCCAATTTTTCCCTCGCTGCCTTACTTGGCGACTTATAAACATTCTCTTTCTGCTCAAAATTTTTTACATGTTTTAAATATTTTCTAATCAAACTTCATAGACCAATTTATATAGCACTCCCACGAGCCATTAGTTTATTATAAGCATCTGATTATACCATTTTTTTAACAGGTGCACTTGTGAGAAATGCAACATTATGCCAACATCAACTGAATCTCGGTGCTGCCAGGAGGTATTGAAGGTGAAGAAGTGAGGGTTATGTTGCCTGCCTGTGCTGTGAGCCTCATCAGAGAAACATTCCCATCTGATCACTACAAGGGATTTTGCCTACCAAGATTAGATTTGTGATCAATGTTATTTAAATAAAGTTTTTTAAAATCATATATTGAGTTTAATGTGCATGTCAATTTTATAATTCTAATATTTCAGCATTCATCAAAGTCGGATCTCATATACATTAGAGTAATTTTTCTACCATTTTATGGTGTAAAATTCGTGTGCAATTTTTAAAAGCACATTTCTCTAAAAATCTTAGGCTTATATTTTTTTGTCTTAGCAAAATATGTTGCTTCCCTAACAATTGAAAGCTGAACTTTCATTGCTAATTGGAAATTTATTCTACTTTTACATGTTTGATTTTGAAAATCTAGATACATGTTGCTCAACAGCATCAGCTTTGATGGGACGCTGAAATTTGGCACTCAATGTTGCTGGAACTCTGGCTTGTACAGAGTGCCACTGCTCCAATAAGTGGGTTGGATCAACCAAGGTTTTGTCGAAAAGAGTATTCATCAGATCATCCACATATTCTGAAATAAAATTAATTTAATAAAAATTAGAAATCGAAATCTCCTTGTAAGTGGTCGTGGAAATTCCAACGATACCGGCTGCATTTAGAACTCTGAGGACCTTGACATATGACGCACCAGTGAAGAGAATGGCGGATGAAAGCTGTATGTTACCAGCTGGGATGTCCCTGATCATCGGCTGGCTGTGCCAGGATAGATCCTCAACACAATGTGGACAATGTTGTTTGATCACCAACAGAGAGCCTTTAGTGTGACTTGTTACCTCACATGGATGACTGCAATGAGGACAATTGCTGAATAATCAAATTAAAAAAAAAAAATCCACAGTATTTGAAGGTTGAGTGACAGTGGATAACATCTGCAAAAACAGTAGATCAACATAATTTCATTCCAGAGGTGTCAAATTGGATTACATATATAGAAATATAACTTGAGCAAAGAGGCACAACCACCTCCCTATACAGCACTGAATATTTCATATTTGATTAGTATGAATACCCTAAAATTCTAATATTTGATAAGTTGTTAAGGCAATGAAATTCATTGCTTGTAAATAATTTTAGTAAATATTGGCAGTGAATATTTAAAAAAGAAAAATTACCCTGTTTACTTCTCTTTCTGACAGCAGATCGCATCGGTAGATCACCCTTGCTTTTCACGCCACTTCACTGACACTTGTCTGAGAGTGGGACTTTGAAATGAACGGATATATAGTTGGAACAGCCGATTTTTTTATCAGCAATCTTTTTGCTAATTTAATTTCAAATTGCATCTTATTGTCAAAATCGCTGTCAACAAAATGTCTAATGCACATGTTGGGTGATTTTGCGACATAATTCCAATTTTTTAGCGTTTTCTGAACGAAATTCACCCATGCGGTTCTGATTTTCCCAGGCAGGGGAAGTTCCTAAACACTCACCGCGTGCTCCTCAGCGTGCTCCTCCTCCTACTCAGGTCGCTCCCTGACCTGACGTCACACAGTCAGTGGCCATTTTAGCCGCTGATCGCTTGGCAGACAGACAGCTCTCAAGGAAATCATACTTCAATAGCGCATTGTCACCTTATGCGACATTTGTTGACACCAAAACATGTGCGGTTCAAATTAGCTCGTCTCACACACAAATTTAAGATATGATTTAGCGATATTGTAATTTCGTCCGGCCGAGGCCTTTAAGAGCATTAGCCAGCTGTGTGTCTGAACTAAAACCATCTAAAAACACATGATTACTGTGCTCTGTGCTCTGAAGGCCTGCAATAGCTTTCATACTGGCCCAGGCTGAACCAAGTTTCTTTGTTGCCATCTTGCTTTCCAACTCTGATTTATAATTCTGTTTTGCTCTTAAAATTTTGGCCTTCAGCTCTTTTGTGGCAACCTGCAGCTCAGAAATAACCCCCTGCTTAAAGGCAAGTGCTTTCCTCTGTAAGCAGGATTTAACTTATTTTGTAACCCATGGCTTGTTGTTGGGATATATTTTAACACGTTTACGTGGAACGATCATGTCTCTACAGAAAGCCATGTATGAGCATGTCATGTCCACTAAAGAGTCCAAATCTTCTCCGCAGGCCAGTGTGAACACCTCCCAGTCCGTACAGTTAAAGCATTCCTGGAGGCAGTGCACTGAATCCTCTGTCCACACATTTATGTCTCTGGTCTTCGCCTTGTCTCTTCTGAGAGCAGTTTTATCAAATGTACACAGTTGTGATCTGAGGATCCTAAAGGAGGAAGGGGAATAGATTTATAGGCCCTCTCAAGGGATCCAGAGCACAGGTCCAATGTCTTTTTTCGCCTGGTTGGGCAGGAGACATACTGATAAAAGTTTTTAAGTGTCTTCTTTAAAGAAACATGGTTAAAATCCCCTAGGATAAAATTTGGAGCCTCTGGGGAAATCGACTGCAACCGCTGTACCACATCAAAGCGGTGCTGGAGGCGGAGTCAGCATCCGCTCTCAGGTGAATGTGCACCGTCATTATAAAAAGTTGGGGGAACTTGCGGGGCAGATAAAAGGGGCGTAGCGATATGGACAGAAGCTCCACATCAGGTGTACAGATGCGCTCTCTGACCGTGACAGATGTGCAGGACTGTTTGTTAATATATAAACATACGCCGCCCCCCTGACGTTTCCCCGTTACCTCTCCCTGCCGATCCAAGCGAAGTGGGGCTCTAAAGCCATCAATACACAGATCCGCATCCTGGTCATGCACCGTAAGCCACCTCTCTGTGTAAACCATGACACAGCAGTACTTGTAATTCTTCTGATATTGTACATTTCCTTGAATTTCATCCACTTTATTTCTCAGGGATTGTACATTCCTCATAATAATGGAAGGAAGAGGAATGCGGTTAAGCTAACACCTCCTCAGGTTTAATCTTATGCCTCCACGCTTTCCGCGTTCCCTCCTTTTGTCTCTCTTTTCATCGCTGTGTCCATGAAAATCTCTTAAAATAAAGTCCGGCAGTTGCGGCACGGACTCAAACACAGATGCTGAATTATCCATTTATAGAAATCCATGGATTTCTATAAATATTTACAAATTAGACATTTCCATATATAAGAAAGCTAATTCTTTGGACTTTATAGGTGATTCTCACCAACTGGAAAAGTTGTTTTCTTAATAACAGAAAGCACAAACACTTCATATCAAAATTTTACTCTGCAATATATAATTTGAGTTTAGATAAACTTGCATGGTTAAGAAAATCCTGGTGTACTCCACTCAAATGTGCCATAGGAAATGATGTCTGGGATAAAATGTTGTTGCTGCCTTCCAGAATTTCAGTATGTAACAGATTTTGATTTCTTCCTGCCCTTCAGAGAGAACGGTCGCTTTTTCTTCTGCTCCCTCTTTCACCCTCCTTCACCCTCCCTAACTGAGAATCCCAGCTTGCTGTCTTGTCTGCGTCGCTGTTCTTCTGGCTGAATCTTGATCCAAATGAAAAAAATGGATTTGGTGAGCGGCTTTAATAAAATTAACAACTTTTTACATAAATTCGGGCCATGGGGAGCCCCTATGGAGAGACCCATGGATTGGAACATATGTGTCTGCATGATTCGACTGATGACGTGGAAACATCTATCTGGTTTGGCACGATCACAGGATTTTCTGCTGATTGGCTCTGGAGTTTTCCTGGTGTATTGAAAATTTAACTAGAATTGCTAATCAAAGCGGTCCCGGCGTAGCTGCTTCTTCAACAATTCGACCAGACGGGGGAGAGCACTAACTAACGGCAAGACTAACATGGAAATTACCATCTGGCATGCACTGTAGAGGGATGGACTCTGCCGGACATGCTTCCCATGTTTAGAAGGGAAACATCTGGAGTCGTTTTGGTGCCCTCCAAGAATGGATTTAAAGCCTATGTATGGAAATTATGAACACAGGATTGCAAGAGCTGTAAATTTGATGCTCTGAGTGATCTGTGTTATCAGACCTTGAATTTGGTGCCCTGTTGACTATTTTCCTCCTGGATTAAGACAAAACAGAAGATTGTGCTTCTCTTCATAAACATTCTGGTGTGCTGCATCTGAACTCTCAAGGACAGTGTCTGGCTCAGGAAATTTCCATCTGCTATGCCTCAAGGACATGCTTCCGAGTTTCAGACACTAAGACATAACATCTCAGCTGGGAGAGATTTTGCTGCCTTCAGTAACTGATAAACACCCACCTGCATTCAACATACACGAACACACTGATTCACATATACTGAATTACACCCATCCATTCACTGATCCTCTCTGACTTTTGATTTTGTTGTCTGCTAAATGTGCATTGAGGTTTTTTTTTCCTGCAATCAAAATTTCGCTCACTCACTGAGCGCTATTTTGATAAACATGTTTTTTTTTTTATCTCGCCTACTGTGTCAACCCATATCCCCTCCCTTTTTCTTTCTTTATCACCATGACTGGCGCCTAGCAGCTGCCCCGGCCTTGGATGCGCTCTGCAGAGCGTGCCCAAATGCCAAGTCACGTTTCGTTGCCTTGTATTCATACATGTGTAATGACAATAAAGTTGAATCTCATCTCATCTCATCTCATCTCATTTAAAGAACTACAGTATAATATATTACACAATGTTTATATTTCACCATATATTTATAGTAAATATAAAACAGGAATTTTTATCAAATTGTCCTAAATGTAAAAGTCAAGTTGGCACAAGATTTCATTGTCTGTGGGAATGTAATATCATTCAAACATTCTGGAGGGCAGTATGCACAAACATTAGTAAAGCAGTAGATAAACAAGTAGCAATCAGTCCTCTATTATGTTTACTTGGAAATGTTCCTCACTCTTTGATGCAATATGAGAATGTTATTCAAACACTTCTAATGTTGGCTAGGAAAGTCATTATGGTGAAGTGGGTCGGAGATGAACCTCCCTCTATTGCTATATGGAAGTCGCTGATCCTGGAAACCCTGACTGTAATAAGACTGGGATATTATATTGATGGGAAAGCTAGGGTCTATCTACAAAAATGGATGAAGCCGTTGGAAGCATTGGGATTGAATGGTGGTTTGGACTCAAGTGGACTGCAGGTGGACGTGTAAACGAAAAACCCATGTACAAAAAACGTTTGCTTGGTGGCTCTTTCTTTGTCTTTAAGCTGCTGTGAATATGTTTGACAGGTACTGTATTGTTTTGTGAATTTTGCTTTTTCTTTGTATAAAGTTTAAAATTAATAATTAAAAAAAAAGGATTTATAACCTTTTCCAGACTGATAGATCTCAATTACTTTGTTTCTCATTTGTTCCTGAATTTCTATTGAATGTCTAGCTTTTGAGGATCTTTTGGTCTACTTCACTTTCAATCAATGCATCAGATTTATATAGCGCTTTATCATAGACACTCAAAGACGCTTTAGAGAAATTTGTCAGTCAGATCCTATTTAAGTGACTTCTTGATTGAAAACGTGTGTGGCAGTAATCAGGCCTGGGTGTGGCTTGATAAATTGAACTCAGCTTTCCAAAGATGTGATAAACCACAGTTAATTTATGTTTTAATGGGGGTGGGGCAATCACTTTTTCACACAAGGCCATGTAGGTTTGGATTTTTTTTACCTTTAATAAAAAAAACAAAACACCTTCATTTAAAAACTGAAAAAAAAAAAAATTCTACTGGAAAACCGTCTGGTCCCGGAGCTTTATTGTTTGGGATGTGTTTAAGTGCCTCCTGGAGTTCAAACACCTAAAGAAGTGCATCTATAGCTGCAATCTGTCCATTATTTAATTGTGGTAAGTTAATATCGTCCAAAAATTATTTATCTCTGAGTCAGATGGGTTAACCTGAGATGAGTAGAGGTTTTCATAAAACTTTCTGAAGGAGTTATTTATTTCTTCAGGCTCATGGGTAATATTTCCAGTCATATCCTTGATAGAGTGGATAGTTGTTTTTTCTTTATTCAATCTAAGCTGGTTCGCAAGATATCGTACCAATTTATTACTGTGTTCAAACTTCTCAAGACGCAGTCTTTGTATTAAAAACTGTACTCTTTTGTTTGTAATTTCTTTCAATTCCAGCTTTAATTTTCTCAGATCATTAAGTGTCTGTTCCTGTGGGGAAACAGCATAGATTGTCTCCAGTGATTTACTTTTCTGTTCTAAGTCCAGTACCAGTGCTTTTTCTTTTTTAAGAATGAACAGTAAGAGATTATTTTTCCTCGCATGACCGCTTTTGCTGCTTCCCAAAGAACACCTGGGGATATTCCTGGCACATCTTTGTATTCCAGATATCATTCTCACTCTTTATTAAAGTAATTAATAAAGTCTTTGTCTTTCAGTAGTGATATATTAAATTTCCAGCTCCTAGTTTCCCTTGTAGCTTTCTTATTTACTAGTGTAAGAGATACTGGATGGTGATCACTAATAGCTTGATTTGAAAATATTTCAATGTCTGTGATGTCCCTCACAATAAAGGTACTGGCTAAAAAGAAATCTGGATGTGAATGTGAACTATGAACTGATGAAAAAAAAAGTGTATTTCCTAAGAGATGGGTGAAGAGAATGCCATTCATTGCAAAGACCAAAATCATTCATGTACTGTTTGAGAGTGTCAGTAGCCTGCCATTTTTGGTAATTCCCCAATGTACTGAGGCTATCGATTGCATGGTTTAATACCAGGATGAAGTCCTCTCCTATTTTAAGTGTAGTATCCAAGTGCTCAGAAAGAGAAGTGAAAAAAAAGTGTGAAAATAAGATGGATTGTCAACATTTGGGGCATAAACGCTTGCAATACATAGATCCAAATTTTGGACTGAGATTTTTAGTATTATACATCTACCTTCCGGATCTGCTATGGTGTTGTTCGCAACAAAGCGTATTCTTCTGTTTAACAGTACAGCTCCCCCCTTTGTTTAGAATTAAAGCCGGCTGAGTGCATGTTGGGGAATTCCGGGGAGGTGATCGCATCTACAGACAACTTAGAAACATGTGTCTCCTGCAATAAGACAAAGTCACACAGCCTTTAAAAGAGAGAGATGAGAGCAGGTTAGCAATGAGGAGGGAGACTAGGGGCAAAGGATAACAGGGGTAGATCTAATGATTTATGAACAGAGAGTCTGGCAGAGGAACCCAGCGGAAAACAGAGGAACCAGTGAGGTGGAGCTGGCAGGGAGGTGAGGAGGAGTGGAGCTGGGAGGAGTGTCTGACAGGGTGGAGAAGGCAGCCTGGAGTGATGATAATGATGATGATGTGGCAGGTGAGCACACAGCAACCCTGGAGACACACCACGGAGATGGCAGCAACCTGAGAAAAAGGAGGAGAAAAGGAGTTTAAGGCTGAGTTCCTTACAACTCTTTAACTGCCCTAGGCGCCATTTGGTGCCTGTCAGGTCGTAAATCAAATCAAAGGCAGTATTGCTTAATAGAGTCAGAGAAGTAATAACCTTTTAACACTATAAGACGTTATACAGGAAGAGCTTTTCACTTCCCACGAAAACCAGATATGATGCAATGCAACTTCTTGTTCAAATCTCGCGTTGAAGATGGATCGAGCTCATTCTGCAGTTTGACACGGACAAGACAGGATGACGAGAAGAACGCTCGGTCTTGAAGATGCTTTAGCGCTGCTGTGGTTTACTCCTGGGTTGGAGGAAGAGCCAAGCCAAAGTTCTTTGTCTGATGAAGACTGCAGCTCTGATTATGTGCCAAGTGAGTACGGTGAAAGCTCAGCAGGCCAGAAGTGAAACAAATCAGAATTTTGCCAGAGAGTGCAACCTCTGCACTGCAAGACTGTTTTCTGCACACAGACTGGAAGATCTTCAAAATAGCAGCCTCCCAGGAAGACAAGACAGATGTGGAGGAGTATGCTGATACGGTCACCAGCTACATCGCGAAGTGCACAGAGGATTTCACTACAGTGAAGACCATCACTATGCGGGGTAATCATAAGCCCTGGATGACTGCAGAGGTGTGCTCGCTGCTTACAGCCAGAGATGCAGCCTTCAGAGCGAAGGACAGGATCGCCCTCCGCTCAGCCAGGTCTGCGCTTTCAAAGGGAATTAAAGAGGCAAAGCGCGCCTATGCGGACAAAATCCAGGGACACCTCTGGGACACTAGGAACACCAAACAGATGTGGCAGGGAGTTCGGACACTGACGGGCTTTAAGTCTAGGCAGGGGGTCGATGATGACGACGCTTCGCTTCCAGACAGGCTTAACGACTTCTTTGCATGTTTTGAAGCATCAAACTCGACAATCAGAGGGAGGGCCGGCCCACCCCCACCATCGGTCGGACCAGCTTTTACCATCAACACAGCGGACACACGGAGGACCCTATCCAGAGTCAACCCACGCAAAGCTGCAGGTCCAGACAACATTCCGGGACGTGTGCTCCGAGACTGCGCGAGCGAGTTGGCGGATGTCCTGACTGACATTTATAACATCTCCCTGAGTCAGGCCATCATTCCCAGATGCTTCAAGACCTCTATCATTGTACCGGTGGCAAAGAAACCAGTGGTGTCCTGTTTGAATTACTATCGTCCTGTTGCAATGACACCAATTGTGATGAAGTGTTTTGAACGGCTTGTCAAACCACACATTTCAGCCTGCCTCCCTGCATCACACGACCCGCTTCAGTTTGCATATCGTTCAAACCGCTCCACGGAGGATGCTATAGTCACCAACCTACACTCTGTCATCACCCACCTGGACCAGAAAGACACCTAAGCCAGACTCCTGTACATTGATTTCAGTTCAGCATTCAACACCATTATTCCCCAGAGACTGATGGAGAAATTACTCCTTCTCGGTCTGAACACCGCCACATGTCTCTGGATCCTGGATTTCCTGACTGAGAGACCTCAGTCTGTCCGGGTTGGAAACAACATCTCCAACTCTGTCACGCTGAGTACCGGAACCCCTCAAGGCTGTGTACTCAGTCCACTGTTGTTTACACTTCTAACACATGACTGTGTATCCAAACACAAGGGGAACCAGATTATTAAGTTTGCAGATGACACCACGGTGGTGGGACTTATTCAGAGGGATGAGGAATCACTGTACAGGGAAGAAGTGAGAGACCTGGAGGGCTGGTGCTAGGAGAACAATATGGTGCTCAACGTAGACAAAACGAAGGAGATGATTATCGACTTCCGGCGGTCACAGCCTGAGCACGTCCCCCTCAGCATCGGCGGCTGTTTAGTGGAGAGAGTAGAGAACATCAAGTTCCTTGGAGTGCAGATCTTGCAGGACCTGACCTGGAGAAAGAATTCCTTGGAGATCAGGAAGCGGGCTCAGCAGAGACTACACTTCTTGAGGAAACTCAAACAGGCCTCTCTCCCCATCTGCATCCTCAGGACCTTCTACAGAGGTGTGGTGGAAAGTGTTCTGACGTACTGCATTGCCACATGGTACTCCAGCTGCAGTATGCCAGACAAAAAAGCCATGAAGAGGATAGTCAAGGGGGCGGAGAGGGTAATTGGAGTCTCCTTCCCCTCTTTCCAAGAACTTTTTCAGAACCGTTGTAGGAGCAGGGAACTGAACATTGTCAAGGACCGTTCTCACCCTCTGCATAAACACTTTGAACTTCTTCCATCTGGTAAACGATTCCGGAGCATCAGAGGCAGAACCACCAGACTGATCAACAGCTTCCTCCCACAAGCTGTCAGGATGCTGAACAGCTGACCCAGAATCTCTCATACACACTACTGCACCTACGGACATTTTGTATATTATAGTTAGTTATTCTTTTTCCCCAAGTATGTCTCAGGGATGTGTGAATGGATGGGGGGGTGGGCGTGGGGGGTGGAGCTATGTGGGAGTGTGTCTTAATCATGCTAGCTTCTTATATGGATGCCGAGAGAAACACAATTTCATCTTGCCTGCACTACAGTTGTATGTACAGCAATATGACAATAAAGTTTGATTTGATTTGATTTCATGGGTCGGGCCATCGGCAACTCAACCGGCATCCCAACCCTTCTGAGGGCGTGGACGGTGAAACAGGGCATCCTGGCAGAACTAAAAATAATATCTGCCACAGGTCTGTGGTGGACCACTCCCAGTTACACGGAGTGAGACTGGACATCCTGGCAGATAAACACATCTGTCACAAGGTCTGTGGTGGACTGTGCCAGTCGGTGCATTGTGACATGCACTACACAAAGAGCAGAGATAAACAAACCTATCATCTGGTCAGTCACTGCAACAGATACTGGAGTCAGTTTGTCTTGGCCTGTCCTTGCCACTGATAATACCTTTATCTGCCAAGAATGTGCTGCTAGTCCAGCAAAAGCTAGCAGTACTCAAATACTTTGCAAGAAGTTTCATGAAATGGTTAATCAGAAAGCAACTCATACCGGCTTGGACATCACCCGGGCTTACAAGGTCCACGCTGATCTGTTCACAATCCGACAGGCAGCAAAAAGTAAGCTAGGAGCAGGAAGACAAAATAAGAGGAAAACAGCAGCCTTGTGTGTAGCAGAATGGAATGTACGCACTCTGTTGGACAGAACAGCATCACAGTGCCCAGAAAGACAGACCGCGCTTGTGGCCCTGGAAATGAACAGGTACAATGTAGACATAGCTGCACTTAGTGAAACAAGATTGCCTGGATTTAACAGCTTGAAAGACCATGGGTACATCTTCTTTTGGAGTGGGAGATCAGCTCAAGAAAGGGGAGAAGCAGGAGTGGGCTTTGCAGTTAGAAAGGAGATAGCAGCAATGCTTGATGAGGAACCAGTGCCAGTCAACGACAGGATGACTATGAAACTCCCACTACAGCAGAAGATGTATGCCACACTCATCAGTGTATATGCTCCAACAATGACCAACACAGAGGAGGTGAAGGAAGAGTTCTACAGTGATTTACATGAGACTATCAGGCGTGTACCGACTGATGACAGGCTGATACTCGTTGGAGATTTTAATGCCAGAGTTGGTTCGGACACTGAGAAATGCAAAGGAGTGCTAGGCAGTCATGGAGTAGGCAAGTGCAATGCTAATAGAGAACTTTTACTTGCACTATGTTCAGAGTACAACCTTGTGATAACCAACACTCTATTTATGCACAAGGACACACACAAGAAGACATGGATGCACCCAAGATCCAAGCACTGGCACTTATTAGACTACATCATAGTAAGGCAGAGAGACATAAGGGATGTATTGGACACCAAAGCAATGAGAGGCATGGACTGTGGTACTGATCATGTTATGCTGAGATCTAGATTAAGGATTTGGAGACGAAAACAGCACTGCAGGACGGGTGCGAAGCCACCACGGAAGCTAAACCCTAGTGCACTGAAAGGCCAAAAGAAGCAGGAAGAACTTACACAGGAAATGGATGAAAACTTGAAAGACTGGGACAACAACAACTCAGAAAATGGCATAGAAGAGAAATGGGCAACACTGAAGGATATGGTGTATCAGACTGCGAGTGATGTATTAGGCTACCCTGACAGGAAACATCAAGATTGGTTTGATGAGCATGATGAACACCTGAAGAAACTACTAGAAGCAAGGAATACAGCTAGGCAGGAAAACCTACAGTGTAACACAAGGTTGAAGAAGAAGAAATACTCAAAGGCTCAGAGTGAGCTACAGAAGTACACCAGAGAGATGAAGTCCACCTGGTGGGATGAAAAAGCGGAGAAACTTCAAATTGCAGCAGACAGAAAGGACATGGAAACATTCTTCACAGGTTTGAGAGAAATCTATGGCCCTAAACCAAGAGGATTGATCCAACTAAAGGCTATGGATGGTGAAATGGTTTTTCAGGAGAAAGACAAGATCCTGGACAGATTTGCAGACCACTTTGACCAACTATTAAACAACCCTGGAGATCTCACTGAAGAGGCTAAAGAAGTTCTAGTGCAGCGACCAGCTGTATCAAGTCTGGATGAACCACCAAATTTTGATGAACTAATGGCAGCTATAAGGACAACACAGGATGGTAAAGCTCCAGGAAGGGATGGAATTCCAGCAGAATTGTGGAAATTTGGTGGTGTTCAGCTGACCAACTGCCTGCACAAGCTCATTCAAGAGATATGGAATACCCAGAAAGTACCTCAAGACTGGAAGGATGCAAGTATTGTGCCTTTGTTCAAGAAAGGTGACAGGAAAGATTGTGGAAATTACCGAAGTATATCACTGCTAACCACTGTTGGTAAGATTCTCTCACGTGTACTACTTAACAGACTCAATGAACACATCTCGCAGAATGTACTACCGGAAACCCAGTGCGGCTTTAGAAGTGGAAGAAGCACAATGGACATGATTTTCTGCTTGAAACAGGTTCAAGAAAAGTGTATCGAACAGAACATGCCGCTTTATGTAGTCTTCATAGACTTCAGTAAAGCCTTCGATACTGTATCGCGACAAGAACTTTGGCAGGTACTCAAGAAATATGGTTGTACAGAGAAGTTTGTCAGCCTGATCGAGGCACTTCATACAGGTATGCAAGCAAACGTGGCAATGAGTGGTTCAGTATCTAAAGACTTTTCAGTAAGCAACAGGGTGAAACAAGGGTGTGTGCTTGCACCTACACTCTTCTCGCTATATCTGGCAGCCATGCTTGAGGTGGCCTTCAAAGACACTTCAGAAGGAGTATACATTCAAACAAGGAAAGAAGCAGACTTTTTCAATGTGGCACAGTTTAAAGCCAAGAGTAAGACATCAAATAAAGATTGTAAGAGAAATACTCTTTGCCGACGACAGTGCTCTAGTTGCACACAGCGTGGAAGATATGCAATCTTTAGTAGAGAAATTTGCAAGAGCAGCTAGCCAATTCAGCCTCAAAATCAACATCAAGAAGACAGAGTGCCTTTATCAACCACCAAAGTTCCAGTATCAACATCACTACCAGAAGAGATCAGCATTGGTATAGAGCCACTAGTCAAGTGCAAGACTTTCAAGTATCTGGGGAGTACTGTTTCAGAGAATGCTAGGCTGGAGGATGAACTATCTCTCAGAATGGGAAGAGCGAGCGCTGGGTTTGGAAACTTGAGGGAAAGACTGTGGAACAATCGACATGTGTCTATCAGTGTGAAACGCAAAGTGTACAGAGGAACAGTACTGGCCACTCTATTGCATGGTGCTAAAACTTGGACTGTCTACAGAGTGCAGGAGAAGAAACTCCACGCGTACATGATGAGACACCTTCGAGCCATAATGAACATCTCATGGAAAGACAAGATAGCCAACATAGAAGTGTTGAAATGAGCTGGTCTACCATCAATGGAGGACATGCTAATACAGATGAACCTGAGATGGCTCAGACATGTTGAGAGGATGGACCACCAGCGTCTCCCTCGGCAGTAACTCTACTCACAGTTATGCGAGGGCAAACACAATCAGGGTAGACCAAGGCTCAGATTTAAAGACACTGTAAAAAGAAACTTGAAGAAGTTGGACATAGACAGGAGTTCCTGGCAGTGGAAGGCTAAGGACAGAGCTGTGTGGAGGAACCTGATCAGACCTAAATGAAACAGTTAATGTTGCCCACGACAGACTGTTATGATGATGATGATGATGACGATGATATATTAAAGGCAGAATGTGTGTTCTGGGATCATTTGTGGGTCCGTTTCCTCCCCTGGAAATTGGTGGGGGGAAGCTCCCACAAAAATTCTTGCCTCTATACCTTGACACAAATTGGTCTGAGATGAGGGGGACTGATGTCCAGCAGGAGGGGAGCTGACTCTGCTATGATAACCCATCTTTGAAATTATTTTTTGTATACCTGATAAGAATGGGAATTTCTAAATTAATAAATTAGTAAGTTAAAATGATATTTTACTGAATGATAACTTAGCAGGATGAATGAGTAACTTTGTTGAATTTAAACCAGAGTTGATGAATTTAATGACCTTTAAACAGATTGGTATACACAGGAAAAAACAAAGCTGAAGAAAGTTAAATACGGACATAAAAGGTGAGTATATTATGGGTAAATGAAATCTAAAAAACTACTGATTTAAGCATTCATTATATGTCTGAGGAAAATACAGACCAAGGGCTCATCAAGCAGGTAAACTTGTCTATTTTTCCTTGAGGTAAACGCTTACTGGTTGCATGAACTCTTCTTCTTCTTCTTCTTCTTCTTCTTCTTCTTCTTCTTCTTCTTCTTCTTCTTCTAGATTTGATAGGTGGTTGGCAACCAGCTCACAGGTGCATTACTACTGACTTGATTATCATCACTCTACATCTTCATATAAGGAGTTCCCATAAGGAGTTCTGAACAACTCCTTATATGTGAAAAAATTATCCGTCCTTGGACTGGACTGTGTCCTCCACTGCCATCACTGATTGTCACTGACTGAAATCCTGAGCTTAATTTGAACTCTTACTGGTTGCATGAACACTAACTGAAATCCTGAGCTTAATCTGCCACCTTTATATTCATCTCACCATAGACAGTGAATGATGACTAACCTATAAGCTTGCCTTGATATGTCTACTGTCGAAACATAGCATTGTTTGCACAATAGCACATTCCAAATGAATTGGGTTTATACTGTATACAAGTAAGTGGTATGTATTTGGAGATATGGTTGTTTTTGTTTTGCTTTCTCCATAGGTAAAAGCAGTAAACAAAATAAAACTAAGAAGATGCTTATTCTGTTAGTGAGTTAAATTTTAATTTCTACAAGATTAAAGTGAGAGCAGACAGACAATGAAAGAAATATTATTTAACTATGTTAAATGCTCTTGTCTTAATCCTAATGATCTGTTATCTATTATGCACTCTGGGTTACAGTTTTTGTATGAAAAGAGCTATACAAATATAGCTTTGATTGATTGATTCTGATAATGCATTTGCAAGTCTGGTCAAGTTCAGAGTAAAGCCTGATTATTGGCTGAATGAGTGTGTGTGTGTGTCAAGAGGAGTGACCTTAGCACACTACACTGGACTACACAGGAAACTGAATTACTAACCAGTGTGCATATCAAATTGTTATATATTGCATTGATGCACCATTTATTTAAAACTAAGGCAATAAAAGCAGTCCTGTTTGCTACTGCTTTAGTCAGTTTGAAATATCATAATTGTAAGAAAAAGAAAAAGAAAACGCCAGTGGATTTTGCATGCGAGACTTATATCCATCTTTCCTTCCTCTCAGGCGTAGTGTAGAAGTAGACTGAGGCAGATAAGGAGGGGCCCAGATTGCCATTGTGGGGATATTGTGAAGATGCTAATGGCTTCATTTCAATGAGCAATGATTCAAATGTGACTATACAACGGAAAGAAGATCATCTGCCTGAAATCATGCCACAAAGGTCCTGTCAATGGCCTTCACAGCTGTCAAAGTTGCAGAAAGATCCACCTGGATCTACAGTGGGGAATCAACCATTGCAAAAAGGTCCCAAATCCAGGACTCATCAGCAGTGCCCACCAACCCCTAGTGAAGTGTTTTGCTGGTCACCTGGCGAGGTGATTGATGCGGTGGAAGAAAGAATGGTTAAAAGCACGGTTTTATATGCCATAACTTGTTATCACTTTTCATTTATGATGCCTTTTATGGCATCAAAGGGGGGGGGGGGAAATGATAGGAAGTTTTTATATTTTGTAACTTCTGTTCCCTCAGAATCTATGTGAAATGCACAAGGTCGTGGGAGCTGGACATTCATCTCTTTTTTTTTTTGTTTGTTTTCATGTACTGTATTGTTATGAGTATGTATGAGAAGAAGACAGCTTGGAAGAACCAGCCTGAACTAGAAATTCTCTCATGGACAGTCTTGAGATAGCAGGATACTTAAATGACTGAAAGTTGTGTGTGTGAATCAGAATGATGTGTGGATAGACACAGAGGCTGTTGTGTATTGTTCTCCAGTGGCAAGTGCAAATTAAATTTGCTGAAACTTTAATCCTGCCTGATTTTTTCTAACTACTGGTGGAAGGAATTTTTCCAACAACCTCTACTGCTTAATCTGTTGTAATTCTGAATGTGTTATGGTGTACTTGCAGGCACCCAGAAGAGCTGGATGACATGGTTGCCTGTAATAACCAAAACTGTGCTATCCAGTGGTTCCATCTAGGATGTGTGGGACTCAGTCAAGCAGAAGCCCCACAGCAGCTGTGGTTATACCACATGTGCACACTAGAATAATACCATAGCATGAGTCTTGTTATATAGTATATCATTGTTGTGTAAAACACACTGAAGCATGTCATTTTATATTCCTGTATATTTTTTTTTACTATAGGTTTTCCATAATCCTGGGCTATTATCTCCATAATCCCAGGCTATTTTTATTTCAGTTATGTGTTCTGTAACTGTGTTTTATCTAACCCTTCTCTTCCCTCCAATCTTTAAAAATGGAAGAGTCATTGAGGTTGTAGGTAAAGTTAATCAGGTCTGCTTGGTAAGTCCCCTTTTGCTTGGAGAAACTAACACTCAAGAACACTCAGTGCAGTAGCCTGGTGGAGCACCCACAATTTTGTTGTACTGTACAACTGTACAATGACAGTAAAGCCTATTCTATTCTATTCTTTGTGACTTGAAAGTGTTCCACATTTTACAAAGCTTTTGAAAAGTATTACAGTCAAAAAGATCCATTTTTTAGACTGCGCTTTACACACATTTTGTACAGTGTTTTCCACAACTTAAGTTATGCTCAGAATTTTGCACTTTATAAATTAAGAGCTGGAGTTTGTAAGCCGTTGTGTACTTTATTTTCAAATTGTTACAAAGCAGTTAAAGACATTATGTCTGAAGGGGTAAACCATACCAAAATCATATCAGTTTCTACATTCTTAAACTTTGGCTTTGTAACAACACTTGGACACATATTGGTCAAAGCATAGGTTACAGCAACAATCTTATCCAGTGAAGTCATGTCTTCACCTTCACATGATACCACAAAGGCCAGATGTATAGTGTCACTCAGTATTGTATATTTGGAACGCATGCACCCTGTTACTCTCTCCACATGGATTATGACGTGAGCTGGTTTCCTTGTCTCCTCTACATCTCTAGCATCAAAGCTGGCTGTGACACCTGGTGAATGCAGGTATTTTCAGTGTGGCACTTACAAGGGCAATGCTTTCCTTAATGTCAAATCCACGGTCTGCCAATACTACGTCTCCGTGTGACAGCTTCTGACGAAAGCCTGAAAAAGTTCTCCTCTTGCAAGAGTAAAATTTTGTTAAGCCTAAGGTGACACATGCTACAGTTCTGCAGTTCTTGCACATTTTCCATGGAAGCATCATCAGCCTGACAGATCTGTGCTCCTTCATTAGATGTTCTTTCCTCCATCTCAGCCAGAGGTGTGGTGTTATCTGTTGGTGATAAGGATAATATATTACTTTAGTTAATATATTTTGTAATCAAAAGGAATCCCAAGATACATTTTAGAAAGAAAAACATATAGGCCAAAAAGAAAGACTACCTGAATATAAAGGAGCTACATTATCCATCTCAGTCACAGGACCAGTGTTGTTGGGGGATATGTTGGGGGTTCACTTGCATACTCTGTCGATTCTTTTTGTCATGATCTCCTCACCCTTCTGCATAAGCAGTTAAACCTATCAGGTGTTGTAACTTGAACCTCTGCATGCCCAAGGTTTAGAGAAGGGCCCCAGTCAGGATCACACTCTAGCACAGGGGTGTCCAACCATGTGCCATGGAGAGCCAAGACCCTGCAGGTTTTACCTCCAACCAGTGTCTTCAACAGCAGATTTCTGTGAACTTCTTCCCACTGATTGCTGATAAGTGAAAACACCTGCTGAAGAGACTGGGTAGAAGAGAAAACCTGCAGGGTCTTGGCTCTCCATGGCACATGGTTGGACACCCCTGCTCTAGCATTTCATAAGCTGGTCTGCCTGTAAAAGCAAAGATAATAGGAAGAAAATGCGTGGGTATAGAACAAACTCAACCACTTACACATTCCGAAGTGTATAGTGATATATTTTTTGCTACAATACTGAGCATGGGTGGAGAGCCATGCTCAGGTCTTAAGTTTATTTAGATCTTTTTCTGTATTTCTTCATCTCAGTTTATTTTGTATTGACTATGGTTTGGTGTATTTTGTAATCCGAGTTTGTACTTTTGTTTCCATTTTTAGTTTCCTGTTATTTTATCTTGGTTATTTTATGTATTTCTGTATTATCATGTATCCCAATTTATTTTCCTGTTTTTATGTTTGTCCTTGTCGTTAGATCTCCTTTTGTAGTGTCAGTATTTATTAGTATTGCATTATTAGCCTTCCTCAGTTTTGTATCCTCACCTTCTCCTCAGTTCTCTCCTTAAAGTCTATTTTTAGTTTGCCTCTTACTTCTATCTGGTCTGTGCTTAGTTATCATTCTTAGTGTATTCTTGTTCATTTACTTGTTTCTTGATTTTCATTCATCCCAGTTTGTGCATTTATTTTGACAGTCACTTTTGTTTACTTCTTTCTGTCAAACTCTATTCGTGGGCTGTCACACCTGTCAGCAGTTCGTTCTGGTTCAGGTGTCACCCACACCTGATCTTTATTTGTAATTGCTCCTGCTTGCTTATTTCAGGACTGCTGCTGTGATCAGTCCTCACAGCGTCCTTCTCAATGATCAGACAGGAATCCCCAGTCTCTCTTCTCACTGTAAATTATTCCGGCATTTAGATGCGCCTTAGTCTTCGGACTACTCTCCTTCGTTACCTTGCCTTACCTCTGTTCAGAAGTTTGTGTGTTTTTGTATATTGTGTGTTTTGTGTTATTAAATGTGCAAACTCACAGCTGGCGTTTGGTGTCCTCAGTCCACCCCTGCTTGGGCAATTTATGACACTTTTTCTAGGTACTCAGATATCGGAATCTGTTTCGCTTAGCTTAGCTTTGTTCAGCTTAGCACTGCTAATCTAGGCAAAATGCTACAACCAAGCAAGTTTTAACCACTCAGCAACAACAGTTATATACAATAAATCATAACTTACCTTTATGAAAATGCTTTGAACACACCACCATCAATAAAGGAATGTGGTTGAAAGTTATGTTGGGCCTTCTCCTGGCTGCAATACAGGCCATGCATCACCTCTTTGTTATATCCGAAACGTGGACTGGCTGTGCTTTTTTTTCTTCCACGTTGGAAAACAATAAAAGCCTATTCCGTCATTTATCTTTTTTCCATGGTGGTTGTGAGAATGACTATTGCAATTTAAAACACAGAGATACTTCCCCATGTCTGCTTTTTTATGATGCTAGGTGTAGAAGTAATCTCAGCAAACTACCGTTGGCCTGTTTTTTCAGAGAATGCACTTGTCACTTTTGTAAACACGACGTCACGCTGGCGAGCCCTATTAAAAGCCTTAGCTGCAGCGTACGTAGTTAACAGGGACGTAGTTGCAGGGAGCACACTGGCACTCACCTGAAGGTATTGTGGCACAGTACTGACAAGAGTTTGAGGAGTTTTGGTAAAGAAGCGGGACAAAACTCAAATGTTTTTGCTATAATGAGGTGAGAAATGTTATGTTAATTTAATTTTGAAACTATGGCAGGCCAAAGTGACACATGGCTTAGTTAATCAATCACAAGCACTTCCCTGCCCAGGAGAATGAATGAGGCGCTGAGCCTGCAGCTCTAAAAAAAGGTTGGGTGATAGCAAGTCTTCTGCAGTGGCAATGGGGGCATTAAAAATGTTACTTTTCTTTGCTTGCTAATGAACGTAAATGAATAAAAATGACAAGTTCTTCATTCCAGCTTGTAGATACTTTTATTCATCACCATTATATGATTATTGGGGAGAGGGGGGGTATTGGCTGGGTTTGATTTGATTTTTGCAGCTCCCTTTTTTGCATTGCCTTTTCTCAACTAAAGGCCAAGTTCATGGATGCACCCATCCTTGCACAGATCAATCCCAACCGTCAATTCATCATGGAGATCAACGCTTCAGACACGGGGGTGGGCGTGGTCATTTCCCAGCGATCAGCCATTGATGGCAAGCTCCACCCCTGTGCTTATTTCTCTCAGTGCCTGAGCCCCACCGAGAGGAACTACGACGTCATTGACCAGGAGTTACTGGTGGTGAAGTTGGCACTGGAGAAGTGGCACCACTGGTTGGACACTCTGTCATTTCTGGTGTGGATGGACCATAAGAATCTGGAGTACCTTGAGACAGCCAAGAGACTTAACTCCCGACAGGTGAGATGGGCTTTATTCTTTGGGCACTTCCAATTCACCATCACCTATCGTCCTGGCTCCCACAACACCAAGCCTGATGCCTTGTCCAGGCAGTTCACTGCAAAGCTGTTGCATACCTGTCAGAAGACCATCATCCTAGCTGAATGTGTGATGGGACCACTCACCTGAGTGATTGAACAGAAGGTTTGGGAGACTCAGAAGACTGATCCTGACCGGGGGGGGGGGGGGGGGGGGGGGTCCAGGAGGTCTGTTTTTGCCTTCAGCACTCTGGGGAGAGGTTTTTGACTGGCTGCACACTGCAAGGTTCACTTGTCACTCAGGGGTAGCCAGGACACTCTCTCATTTGAGATGCACCTTCTGGTGGCCTGCTATTGACAGGGACATTTGTGAATATGTCAAGGCATGTCCACAGTGCTCCACAGGGAAGTTCCTCACCACCCATGCAGCGGGGCTACTTCAACCTCTCTCTGTTCCTAGTCATCCCTGGTCCAACATCATGCTGGGCTTCATTACAGGAATGCCTCCATCCAACGGACACGTTGCCATTCTGACCATAGTTGATAGATTTTCCAAGGCTGTTCACTTCATCCCTATCCACAAGTTACCATCTGCAAAGGAGACAGCAGAACTATTGACTATGCATGTGGTAAGGTTGCACACTATTCCGTCTGACATCATCTCTGATTGTGGTCCTCTCAATTTTGTTCCCATGTCTGTCATGCCTTTTGCAAGGCCATTGGGGCTACTGTCAGCCTTACATCCAGCTATCACCCACAGTCGAATGGGCAGTGCGAACGGACCAACCAGGAACTGGAAGCAGCCCTGCGGTGCATCACTTCCACCCACTCCTCCTCGTGGAGCACCTATCTCTCCTGGGTGGAGTACACCAATAACTCTGCCACCTCCACTGCAATGGGGTACTCACCGTTCGAGGCATCACTAGGTTACAACCCTCCACTGCTTCCTATCTCAGTAGCCGACATCGCGGTGCCCTCCATCCTTCACCACATCTGGAGGTGTCGTCGCATTCGGAGGGCCACCAAGGCGGCACTGCTTTGGACAGCATACCAGAACGCTAGGTGGGCCAACCAGCAGAAGAGTGCGGCACCCATCTACTCAGTCGGACAGAAGGTATGGCTTTCTATCAAGAACATCCCTTTAAAAACTGACTCAAAAAAAAAAACTGCTTCCCTGCTTCATAGGTCCATTTCCCATCTGCAAGATCATCAAACCCTCCTCTGTCTGACTCAAATATCCTCCCTCTCTCCACATTCACCAATCATTTCATGTCTCCCATATCAAGCCTGTCTCTTTCAGCCCACTGTGTCCACCATCCAAGCCGCCTCCTCCTCCAAAGATGGTTGACAATGGTCTGGTCTACACCTTCAACCAGATCATATAAGCTCACTGCCGAGGTTGTGGGATTCATTTCCTCATAGACTGGAAGGGCTACGGGCCAGAGGAGCAGTCCTGGATCCCAGGGTTCTTCATCGAGGAGGACATCCAGACAAGCCTCAGGTGCCAGGGGTCGCCCCTTGAGGTGGGGTTACTGTAGTGGTCTGGCTACACACTGCTCTCTCTTCCACTAATCAAAGAGTAAGAATGTTAACCCCTGAAACGTTATCCCTTCCTCTCTTCAAGGACTCTCTGGCAGATTTGGATCCCCACCTCGGTGGAGTCTTATACCTGGGCTACCTCCAACCCTTCTCTGTAAGTCGACTTACCAACTTTACCGCCTAACCTCTTCTCCCTTCTCCCAAAGATCCTTGCCCCACCTCCAAGGAGTCTCATCATTACTGGGTTTCCTCCTGCGGCGTCTGGAGTCTCCTACCATCCTGCTAACTGCCTAATCATCCCCAGCACCTGTAAGGAAAAACACACAGCAATTATTATTACTTTCCTATTTGATATCAACCAAGACTTACACCTTGTCACCTCTCTCATACTGCAGGGTTGCCAGACTCCTCGCTGCAGCTTTTCACTATTTTATTGCACAATAAATATAACTGTTGAACCATCTTCCTTGCTCTCCCGTTGCCTGCTTTTGGGTCTATTTACCTCCATCATGTCAAAAACATGCATGGCAGCCACACCTCCAGCAGTTACAGTATAACAACAATAAAAATTAGGAACACTTAAAAAAAATGAAAAAAAAAACAGAACAAACTGCAACAAAAGGAAAGTCTCAGTTTCAATTTCAAACAGGCATTTGCCATCATATCAGTCAAATCCTGCTATTTCTTTGATCCCACCCCATGATAGCTTTTATTATGGATATGTGTATATGTGATTCGCTCTAATGGTATTATCCATACACTATGTTGGCTTACATTATGGATGCACATGGTTTTACACCACTTCAAATATTTTGGGAGCCCTAGAGGCCCCCAGAGTCCAAGCTGCCAGGGACACTCAGAAATATGCCCGCTTAAAACACACTAAAATATGGAGGCAGAGTTTTTAATGGACCGTACGGCACTGAATATGATATAGAGAGAGGGGGGATCAATCTGGTGATTTTACGATGGAGCACTATAAATGTGTCGGCTGTAAATTGTTTTGGAGATGTTGCCACACTTGGGGCCCACTACAGGAGTGATAAATCCACTCACGAGCACACACAACGCACACACACGAAGGCAAACAGTATTGAAGCTGAGCCTCAACTATTGTGACCTCTTACCTGCCTCTCTCCTGTTGGGGAAATTATGAAATAATTCATTTTAACTCAATTATGCAGAAAGTTCAGAGTGATGTTACAAGAAACAGGGTTGCTGTTTGGCTTTGCTATGACATCATATCACAATTATGTTAGTAAGTGACTAATTCAGTTGTGGGGTCCTTTTAAGTGTCATATATACTGTATATATATATATATATATATATATATATATATATATATACTAACGTTCAAAAGTTTGGGGTCACTTAGAAATTTCCTTATTTTTGAAAGAAAAGCACTGTTTTTTTCAATGAAGATAACTTTAAACTAATCAGAAATGCACTCTATACATTGCTAATGTGGTAAATGACTATTCTAGCTGCAAATGTCTGGTCTTTGGTGCAATATCTACATAGGTGTATAGAGGCCCATTTCCAGCAACTATCACTTCAGTGTTCTAATGGTACAATGTGTTTGCTCATTGCGTCAGAAGGCTAATGGATGATTAGAAAACCCTTGTGCAATCATGTTAGCACAGCTGAAAACAGTTTAGCTGGTTAGAGAAGCTATAAAACTGACCTTCCTTTGAGCAGGTTGAGTATCTGGAGCATCACATTTTTGGGGTCGATTAAACGCTCAAAATGGCCAGAAAAAGAGAACTTTCATGTGAAACTCGACAGTCTATTCTTGTTCTTAGAAATGAAGGCTATTCCATGCGAGAAATTGCCAAGAAACTGAAGATTTCCTACAACGGTGTGTACTACTCCCTTCAGAGAACAGCACAAACAGTCTCTAACCAGAGTAGAAAGAGAAGTGGGAGGCCCCGCTGCACAACTGAGCAAGAAGATAAGTACATTAGAGTCTCTAGTTTGAGAAACAGATGCCTCACAGGTCCTCAACTGGCAGCTTCATTAAATAGTACCCGCAAAACGCCAGTGTCAACATCTACAGTGAAGAGGCGACTCCGGGATGCTGGCCTTCAGGGCAGAGTGGCAAAGAAAAAGCCATATCTGAGACTGGCCAATAAAAGAAAAAGATTAATATGGGCAAAAGAACACAGACATTGGACAGAGGAAGATTGGAAAAAGTGTTATTGACGGACGAATCGAAGTTTGAGGTGTTTGGATCACACAGAAGAACACTTGTGAGACGCAGAACAACTGAAAAGATGCTGAAAGGGTGCCTGACGCCATCTGTCAAGCAAGGTGGGGGTAACGTGATGGTCTGGGGTTGCTTTGGTGCTGGTAAGGTGGGAGGTTTGTTCAGGGTAAAAGGGATTTTGAATAAGGAAAGCTATTACTCCATTTTGCAATGCCATGCCATACCCTGTGGACAGTGCTTGATTGGAGCCAATTTCATCCTACAACAGGACAATGACCCAAAGCACACCTCCAAATTGTGCAAGAACTATTTAGAGAAGAAGCAGGCAGCTGGTATTCTATCTGTAATGGAGTGGCCAGCGCAGTCACCAGATCTAAACCCCATTGAGCTGTTGTGGGAGCAGCTTGACCGTATGGTACGCAAGAAGTGCCCATCCAGCCAATCCAACTTGTGAGAGGGGCTTCTAGAAGCATGGGGTGAAATTTCTCCAGATTACCTCAACAAATTAACAGCTAGAATGCCAAAGGTCTGCAATGCTGTAATTGCTGCAAATGGAGGATTCTTTGACGAAAGCAAAGTTTGAAGGAAAAAATTATTATTTCAAATACAAATCATTATTTCTAACCTTGTCTATGTCTTGACTATATTTTCTATTCATTTTACAACTCATGGTGGTAAATAAAAGTGTGACTTTTCATGGAAAACACAAAATTGTCTGGGTGACCCCAAACTTTTGAACGGTAGTGTATATATATAATCACTTTGAAGGTCTACTTGTTGTTACTTTTCCCACAACAATTAATACAAAATTAACAAGAAATATTCATACTCAGGTACTGGACTACATGTTATTTGGATTAATTAAAATTAATTAAATTTAATTAATAATTAATTAATTAATTAATTAATTAATTATTAATTAATTAATACATTTTTTCCTCAATCCTCATTATGATGGTAATTTTAAAAATTATGAAACTCTCTCAGTTGATATATGATTCTGGACAAAAAAAAAAAATCTACAAGCTTACAACTTTTGAAGTGACCATTTCAATTATGCCCCATTATGAAAGAAAAAGAATGCAATTTCAAAACATGTTTACAACAGAAAATTGTGTAACGTTGACCCCGGTTACATAGTCACAATAAACCAGTTTCTGGGAATAAACCAATAATGGCAATAATCAGTTTCCTCGTGTTTACATGCACTGAATAAATTACATGGCCTTTATCGGATTATTCTGTTTACATCAGGGGTCACCAACGCGGTGCCCGTGGGCACCATGTCGCCCGCAGGGACCACATGAGTCGCCCGCAGGCCTGTTCTAAAAATAGCACAACTTGCAAGTGAGCTGCGTCTAAGATGTAATTTTTTCTGCCGCTATTTTTTAAAATCACACTTGCATTTATATAGATTTTAAAATGACAATGTCTTAAAAATAAAAAAAAATGAAAATATGTTTATTACACGTAAAGTTAATGTGAACTCTGACCTAGTTCAAAGGTCAGTATTGTGCGCATGACAAAACCTTCGCGCTTGTGGAGAGTAAGCTAGCGGGCAGTTAAGATGTGAGTGGAGTGCAGTTTCCTACACAGTTCTTTTTCCAAAAAAAAAAGACAGAAAATTTATCATTTTCAAAGTGAGCGGGAGGAAGAGTTCTTTTTTACTACCGTGAAAGGAAGCTGCGTGTGTTTAATTTGCGGGGCGACTGTGGCCCACTGCTGCCCACTCTTTTTTTTTTTGACGGAAGGTAGATTTCTTCTGCAGTCCGGTGACAAGCCACCAGCTACCGGTTGCTGTGTGCGCAAGCGCCCCTTAACTCCCTAACCTGCATGTTTTTGGCATGTGGAAGGAAACCGGAGAAATCTCGGAGTAAACCCACGCAAACACGGGGTGAACATGCAAACTCCACACAGATCACTGTTGGCCGGGGGCAGGGATCGAACCCACGATCCCCCGGCCGAGGGTAAATTGCGCTGCCACGGTGCCACCGTGCATATAAGCACTCTCAGTGCTTGTTTAGCTTCTTCTCATGAAAGGACAGTGCTGGTTATTACTCCAGCATGATTTTTGGCAAGAACTGTATGGATATAATTCCAGTGAAGAAGAACACACAAAAGTGTGTTTATTAAATGTAACAGATTTTGAGCAGAATTGCAGCAGATTTGTTCAGTTAAAAATGTGATAATATGAAAGTTGATTTTTCTTAAATGTTGCATAACTTTTTCAAACATGGTTCAACATAGTTCATGAATTAACAGGGTTTAGTTTTTTATGGTTAAAAGGGACTGTTGAAAACTGGACATTTTTTTAATGTAGAAGTGATCATCTGAACAATTGCTGAGATTAATAAAAATAAAGTGTTGAATATTGATCTTGTCTGTTACCCACTCTAAGTTATTGATAATTTTATATATATATATATACAGTATATACAGTATATATATATATATATATATATATACACACACACACACACACACACACACACACAATTTGTTATTTTAGAGGAGTGTGTCAAGCTGGTGCCCTTCACATGACTCGATACCCATGAAGTAGCTCTTGGTTTCAAAAAGGTTGGTAACCCCTGGTTTACATGGTTACTTGAATAATCAGATGACTCCAGAAATCCAGTCATAACTGGTTTGACTATCTGTTTGGGGGCGATGTCTCGACCCAGTGGAGGAGATGGCTTCCTATAGAATTTAGAATTAAGTTTAAAATCCTTCTCACTTAAAAAGCTATAAATGACCAGGCCCCTTGTTATTTAAAAGATCTGATAGTACCTTATCATCCTAACAGAGCACTACACTCCCAAAATGCAGGATTATTTGTAATACCTAGACTCTCTAAAAGTACAATGGGAGGCAGAGCTTTCAGTTATCAGGCTCCTCTCCTGTGGAGCTGCCAATTTGGATTCAGGATTCAGACTTGAGCTCTGTTTATAAGAATAGGGTTAAAACCTTCCATTTTGACATAGTCTATAGTTAGGGTGGGATCAGATGACCCTGAACCCTCTTAGTTATGCTGCTAATAGGTTTAGACAGCCGGGGGACCTCCAACAATGCACTGGGCTTCACTCCTTTCTTCACTCTCAATGAAATATTTTTGCTGGTCATTAACATCTGCTTGTTCTCTCCCATAGATGGAGTCTCCGTCGTGCTGTTTGCTCTCTACATGTCTGTTCTTTTCTTCTTCTTCTCTATCCCCTCAACCCCCCAGCCAGTTGCAGGAGATGACTGCCCCTCCCTGAGCCTGGTTCTGCTGGAGGATTCTTCCTGCTAAAAGGAAGTTTTTCCTCTTCACCATTGCCATGTGCTGCTCAAAAGGAATCAGCTGATTGTTGGGGTCTTTCAGCAACTGTGGGGTTTTCCCCTACAGTTTAAAAGTGCTATGAGATGACTGTTGTTGTGAAATGGCGCTATATAAATAAAGTTGAATTGAATTGAATAAAGAGTACAAGGATAGGTAATATAGTACAACTGAATATTTCAGTGAGAAAGTTATTTTATGAGAAAGAATTTACAAATTTAAGAGAAAAATTATGCAAATAGTATTGTATTACTGTAAAAAAAAATTTGTGGGAAAAAATTGTGGGGAAAAAAAGGTAGCAAATCTATCAAAAAAGTACCAAGTTTATTAGAGAAGTCACAAATTCTCGAAAAAAAAAGAGTTGGAAATTTATCAGATAAAATATACAAATTTCCAAGAAAAAAAAAAATAAAATCATGCCAGAAAAACACAAACTAGCAAAACGGAAAGAAAAAAAAGTTAAAATTCATAAAATCTGCTGCTTTTGTTCTTATAAATTTGTGAGTTTTTCTGATGAATTTTAAACTTTTTTCCTCATAAATTTGTGATTTTTTCTTGTAAATGTGATACTTTTTTCTTATAAATGTTCACTTTTTTCTTGTAACTTTGCATCTTTTTTCTCAGAAATTTGTGTATGTGTGTGTGTGTGTGGGGGGGGGGGTTGTAAATTTATGATGTCATTCTTCTAAATTTGTGACTTTTTTCCAGGAAATGTTTTTTCCTTATTCAAATTTAAGTGAAAAGCTTCACTAACAACAATTTCTTTTGTTTTGAAACCTTAAGCTTTAATAGAGAGCCCAAAGGACAAGTTATGCACCCGTGTTGACTCGCCGCAGCTGTGACAGCAACAGCGCATTGTCAATGTACGTTCCTATTGCGTTGCCCGACGTGCACCTCTCCAGAGAAGGAGAGGGGCACGTCGGGTGACGCAGGCCATAAGAGCTGTGATTGGTCCACTTTGCCTCCTCCTTCACATTTCCTGGTTCTTGCCGCTGCTTCGCTCTGCCTGTTCACGGTGGCACAATTTCCAAAGCGAGTCGTTTAAACAGCAGTCCAAATTCAAAAGAATCTTGAGGAAGTAAGCATTTTGTGGCTCATCATAGTCCCAGTAATTACACAGATTGTCTAAACCGCAGCGGCAGTGGTCACATGCACTGTTTCCTCTGACTTCTCTTTTTCACTGTGCCACAGTTGTATTAAAAGTTGCTTTTTCTTCACATTTAGCTCCAACACGACAAACACAAATCACTACATACATCAGCTGAAACCCACTTTGGTAACAGAACAAAGCATTTCACCCAACACACAAGATAAAATTGCCAATCACTGCATCTGTGACGGACATCGGTAATGGCGTTGACGTGATGCAGATGCATAAATCCAGCTTTAGTCACACCCCCTCTACTTCCATACAGGGGACCTTAAATTTGAAAACATCTCCACTGAAATGAATCGCAAGAGAGAAATTGTCTTTTGATCCCAATGGAATTTTGCCATGAGTTACACGTATGATGGCTTTCAGTTTAAAAGATAATTTTCAGTGTAAATAACGGTGTAGGTTGTTGTCTATTTGTTAAAGTATACAGTTGTGAAAATACGTATGTAAATTGAAAGACTAAAAACACAGACTTACGTAACTTATGTCATTTTCAAAGAGCGCCCAGGGGGAAGTAACAACAATCCTGTAGATTAATTCCAGCTCTCAAAATACAATACAATACATTTGTGTTGTTTTCCTCCTCTTTGGAGCCTTCTTTCATTGGTCAGAAAACAGGAGGTGAGCTTTGAGAGGGGAACTAGCGTAGTAATGTTTGGTGAGGGGTATGGTCTGAGACAAGGGGATGTAGTCTGCTAAGCGGTTTCACAAAAACAACATTACTCTTTTATTGTACAATTACCAACAACTTTAATTGAAGTTTTGTTGGAATTTAAGTGGAAAATTATCTTTTAAATTGACAAACATATGTGTAACTCTTGGCAAAATTTGATTGGGATCAAAAGATAATTTCTCTCTTGCCATTCACTTCAATTGAGGTTTTTTTTTTTTTTTTTTTTTTTTTTCCAGTTTAAGGTCCCATATGCGGAAGTAGAGAGGGACGTGACTTATCCTGGATTTACGCTGACTATGGATGCAGTATGTTACGGCTGTGATCCGGCCTTCGCAGCAAATAGTTCCCATTCTCGTCAATTTTCTAATCCCCACCTGGTACGGACCACTACGGAACGAATCCATCTTGTCAGATTCGCTTCGCTAGTGAAACACAACAAGTCTATTTTTGACAGATGCTGAATGCAATCCGCAAGGAAATCCTGCAGTATCTCACGTTATTTAATAGCTGTTTGATTATTAAAAACGATTTAAGGATCACCGGTTATTTTCTGAGATCTACTCCTCCACCACTGTGTCAAAGAAGGTAAAAACTTGACTTACAGTAACATACAAACACTTCATAGAATTAAAATTGATGGACTACTTACGTTTTGTTTAGAGCCCAAAAATCCAGGTGGGGAGCTGCTATATCACACTTCCTCATTGTCATCACGTGATCATGACTGGTTCATCTCGGTCACTTTCTGCACTCTTGGGTCTTTCTCAAGATCTCCTGTTATTTTGTATAATTGTCACATGATGTTGTCAGGGACAAACACAAGGAGCAATTTGCACTGCATCTGCAACGTACTGCATCCGGAGTCAGTGTAAATCATGGGTTCGGGTCTCTATTGCCATGGCCCCATGGGCGAGGCTAGCACTTTTTTAGGGGCTCTAGAGCACCCCTAAATTCAAACTCAGCACACCTAAAAACTGGAGAAAGAATAGTCATTATTTTAAAATTTCAGTTCATCTTTGACAAGCTGAAATAATATCCAAAACTAGTCAGGAGTTTGTGGTTTAAACTTTTTAAGAATAAAAATGCAAACACCCCCGCCTTGCAAATGCTATGAGCCTCTTCTCGCACACTGTCTCCTGCACCACTCTGAGTCTGCCACCAGCACCACACTCACATATGCACAGATGGAATAAGAGATAAGGACCTGTACTTGTAAAGCACTTTTATTTTCTCAAACACCACTCAAAGTGCTTCACTAGTACTAACCCTGTATTCTAGAGACCTATCAGAGACAGATATCTAGACACAATTTAGAATCACTAGTTAACCTAACATGCATGTCTTTTGGGTTGTGGGAGGAAACCTGAGCACCCGGAGTAAACCCACACAGCACAGGAAGAACATGCAAACTCCACATAGAAAGGTTCCTACCCCTGCCACCCTGGGGATTCGATCCTGTAACCTTCTAGCTGTGAGACAATACTAACTAACTAACTAACCTGCACTTATATAGCGCTTTTCAATAGTGCTAATGGATCCAATAAGTAGCTCAAAGGATGTGTCTCACACACTTCTTAACTTTTATTCTTCATTGCCAACACTTTATAATTATCACTAGTCCTCATTTTGCTCATTTTGGTGTGAAAGTGTAAAGATTTGAAACCAGTCTCCAAAGTGAAAGGTTTTACCAGCACATTTTTTTCTGCTTTCTTGTGTACAGAGTAACAGAATAATGATGTTACCCCCCACCACCACCAATTTACAGTTGAGTTGAGCCAGTCCACACACCAAGGAGCAAGGAAAGATTTTTTCTTAAAATTCCCAACACACGGGTTGGTTGATTGGTTGGTAGGTTGGTTGGTTGGTTGGTTATTTATTTATTCATCAAGTTACACATCATTATGGACATAAGAAACTTTTTTCAGAGAAAAAAAGCCAAGTTCAGGTGAGATACTAAGGTCAAAAGATGTGACTTCCCTGCCCAGTGGCTACAGTAGGTGACCAGATGTCCTGGAAAAATTTCAGGACAGTCCATAATCCCCAACTTGCACAGCCTGCACATCATTGGTTGCTGCATCTCCTGGTGAATGGGCTGTTCTAGCCTGTTCAAGACACATCTGGCTGTTAAACGTTTGCCTATATCTCCAAAAATAAAAAGCGAAGCATTTTTCTGAAAACAGTCAAGGTGAGAAATAAATGTGTAGTTGCCAAATATGTGTTTACTCTTTACTAATAACCATAATTTTAAAAGGTCAGCATGAGCTTCAGGAAGCGATCGGCTGCACGAACTCACTCTTCATTTGCATTTTCTGGACTTGAGCGGGGATTCAGGAGGAGGACTAGCAGCACCTCCAAGAAGCAGCTCGAGATTCTTGATGCCACGCTACCAGAGTGCAAGCACTGCGTGCTACATAGACAATGAATGGTGAGCATGAAAACACATGCCTAGGTGGACACGTACCATCAGGGCAAGGTCAGTAGTCCTAAAAAGCTCATTTCAGCCCCTTGAATCTGCAATCTCATTCTTTCAGTCATTTCCCAAAGTTCATGACTACAGGTGAGGGTAGAAAGGTAGATGGAACGGTAAATTGTCAGCTTTGCTTCAGAGCTCAGCTCCCTCTTCATTATGACAGACTGGTACAACGTCTGCATCACTACACTGTAAAAAAGAAAACACCAATCTATTCAGCAGAGTTGATATTCTGAATTGTTTGAAGATGAAAATTAAAATAGCTACGTATACTCAACTAGAAAATACACATCAGACCAATAATATGCACCTCAGTAGCCAAGCTTACATGGGCAAAATTTCTTCAATCTGATTACAATTCATATCAGAACTTTACTGTTTAAATGGCTCCTGAAAAAGCTGATCCGATTAGGATGTGTGTTTCCACATGCGCACGTCAACATTTCGACATTCTGAAAATAGTAGAAGAAGAAGCAACTTCCGGTGTAAACAAACCCTACTTCGTGTCTTTCTCTTTTTGAAATGGACCTGTATTGTGTTATTCAGACTGTACTTTTGCTTCTGCTGGTCTCCATAATGAAGCTACAAGTACATACTTCTGCATATGACGAACAGAGGGAGACAACAGGATGATACAGACCAGTTTTATTTTACTCCCGCCATGTCTTCCGCTAGCTGCTGTAAAGGCAGAAATATGTCACATCGACGTGTGGCTGACGTACAGACATGCGCAGTAAACATATTTTCGACCCAAGCTTCGGAAAAAGTGTTTGTATGTGTACCAATCGGAATAACAATTGGCACAACCCGCCCGTCTCAATCGGAATGAAATTTTGATCTGAATGAGTGTGATCGAGTCAGAATATTCAGATTGGCATGTTTACATAAAGCATTTTTATTCTGATCAGGCTTTTAATCCAGTTACTTGTGTCCATGTAAACATGACTAATGATGTCTAAATATATAATTGTGAATAGGCTGAAAATGCAACTTGTTGTTGGTACAACAAAGTTGGAAAAAAATCCCATAATGCAGTACTGAACCCACAGGGTTTCCCAGAATTCACAGCAAGGTTACTTACTGCTCCTGCGGGGTGATGGCTGGGTGACCATCACCATGTGTAGAGCCAATCAGGTTAACCAGTGCATGCCAACATTGCCGGTTTTGGGCCAGCTACTCTGCGTCGTCAACAGCGACACATCAAACCATCTGGTATGTAGCTTGCCCCAAGGTCGTTTCCACCCTGAGGCCCTGGGGTCGAACACAAGGCTGACTTTTGTCGGGTGCTCTGGTCGGAGGTGGAGGACTGTGTTTTAGTTCAGACACAGAGCTGGCTAATGCTCTTAATTGTTTTTATGGTCGTTTTGACTCCTTTGATTTCAGCACAGAAATCCAAGATTTGAAACAGAAACTCAAAGACAATCAGCACTTTAATATTGAGATGCAGGATGTTAAAAGGGAGTTCTGCACTGTAAAAGTGAACAAAAGTCAGGGCCCTGATAATATATGTGGGCGCTTGGTAAAGTCCTGTGCACATGAACTGAGTCCTATATTTCATTACATTTTCAATAAGTCCTTACAGACACAACATGTGCCTAAGATCTAGAAAGAAGCCGTGGTTGTTCCCGTTCCAAAATCCAGCTGTCCTAAAACGGTAAACGGCTTTAGACCAGTTGCTTTGACTTCAATTTTAATGAAAATTTTTGAAAAACTGGTCAGATGTGAGGTCCTAAGGCAGACTGAACATGCATTGGATCCTCTGCAGTTTGCCTATAGGCCTCACAGAGGAGTGGAGGATGCCACTGTCACTATGCTTAACATGCTTTTTAAACATCTGGATTTTAATGGGACACATGCCAGGCTTTTATTTGTGGACTTTTCTTCTGCCTTTAATACAATCCAACCTCATATTTTAGTTGAAAGGCTCCTGCAACAATTTGATTTGAGCAATAATCTGGTGGGTTGGATTCTGGATTTCTTAACCAACAGGACGCAGAGAGTAAGGGTCAATGGCACATTGTCTGACCTAAAGTGCTCTTCTACTGGCTCTCCTCGGGGGGGGGGGGGTGTTGGCACCACTACTCTTCATCCTGTACACAAACATGTGTCGGAGCAGACATGACAACAGACACATTATAAAGTATGCTGATGACTCAGTCATTGTCAGTCTCCTCCAGGATGGTGAGAGTGGCCACGGCCCAGTAGTTGATGACTTTGTTCACTGGTGTGAGGATTCCTACCTGCAGCTGAATACAACAAAAACGAAAGATATGATTATTGACTTTAGGAGGAAAACTCCCAGGCACAAAGTCACCGTACTAAAAGGCCAGACCACCGAATGTGTACAATCGTACAAATATCTTGGGACGATTATTGATAGTAATTTAAACTTTGAAGTGAACTGTGAAAGGGTGTGCAAAAAGGGTCAGCAAAATTTGCATTGTTTGAGGAAATTGGCACGCTTCCAAATTGACCGAACCATAATGACTATGTTTTATCGGGCTTTTATTGAATCTGTTTTATCCTTTTCTTTAATGTCATGGTTTGGTCAGATAAAACTGAAACAGAGGAAATCCTTGGATCAGGTAGTTAGATGGTCCAGTCGTTTGCTTGGTGAGTCACAGCTGAGCCTGACATCCCTGCACACCAGACAAGTACAGAGGATGGCTGATTCGATTTTAAATGATGACTCCCACCCTTTGCACTGCAACTTTCAGCTTCTTCCCTCCAGACGGAGGTTTGCTGTCCCAAAAAGCAAAACCCAGCGCTACAAAAACAGCTTTGTCCCTGCTGCTTTCAAAGAGTTGAACAAGCTATAGAAATATATTGTACATATTTTATATTTACTTATTTTGTATGATGTGTGCCTGTGTTTGTGTCTATGTTGAATGTAATTAGTGGCTTGTAAATATGGATGTCACCAGACTGCAAAACAAATCTACCTACGGGTACAAATAAAGTAACCTGAACCTGAACCTGAACCTGACATGGCCAAATCAGCAGATATGCCGCTGTGTAATAAGGTGGGATGCTGCAGGCTGATGTGTGTGGGCTTGGAGCGCGTAATTAGAAGTGCACTGGGGCCACCTGATGTTCTTGATGGTTCTAAGGGCCCGACTATCAAACCCATCCACTCTCGAGGCCAGAGTCTTATTCAGTGGCCATGTCTCTGACCCATAAAGTAGGATGGAGAGGACTGACACATTGTATATGCGGAGCTTTGTCTTTTGGGAGATTGAACAATGGTGCCAGAGAGGTTTCCATAGTGCCTGCAGGGCTGATGCAGCGAGGCCATGTCTGCAATTGATCTCTTGTTTCCTTTCCCCGTTGTTGGTCACTGTGGAGCCCAGATACACAAAGGAATTGACAAACTCGACGGCATCATTCTTGAGCTGTAACGGGGGCTGGTCTGGTCTGTCGCCAACATGCATTAGCTTAGTCTTTGTCCAGCTCACCTGAAGGCCCAGCTTTGCTTCCTCTTCATGGTAGACAACTAGAGCATCTCTCAGCTGACTGTAGGATAGGCTGGCCAGGACGGTATCATCAGCATATTCAAAGTCAGCCAGATGGTAGTTGCCGAACTGCATGCCAGGGACCCACTCGCAGACCTTGGTCATCAGATAGTCTATGACTCAGTTGAAGAGATCAGGAGTGGCCACACAACCTTGTCGGACACCGCTGTTGAGGGGAAACCAGTTGGACTCGTTTCCATCCACACGAGCACAGCTCTCCAAGCTGCTATAGAGGCTACTTAAACAGGGTTACAATCTTGGGTGAGGCACCGAGGGTCTGCAGGATACTCCAAAGAGAAGCGTGGTCCACGGTGTTGAAGGCAGGCTTAAGATCTATAAGGCTATATAGAGATGGCGGTCCTTGCGGAATTCATAGGCCTTCTCTATTAATAGGCGAACAGCAGAGATGTGGTCTGAGGTCAAGCGTTTGGGCATGAAGCCTGCCTGCTGAGGGCGACGGCTGCCTCTGATGGCTGGAAGGGCACGACTAAGGAGGATTCTGGTGAAGAGCTTACCAGGAATGGACAAAAGGGTGATGCCTCTGTGACTGCAGACAAGTTTGCTGCCCTTTCCCTTCCAGAAGGGGAGAATGATGCCCCTGGTCCAGTCACTGCGAAGCTGCTCTGTCACCCAAGATTGATGATGTGGATGAGCCACTAGATTGTGCAATTTCCACCCATCTTCAGCATTTTGGTGGTTATAGCACAAATTTTAGGGGTTTTCCTGTTGTTAACTTGGTCAGGGCAGCCACGACTTCTTTGGGGGTGAGTAGATTTGTTCTGCAGGAATCACAGGAAACAATGGCACTGGCAGTGGCTAAGAGATTGGGGTCAACGGAAACAGGAGGATGATGCAGGAAGTGACTGAAGTGCTCTTTCCAGCAGTCAAGGCAGTCTTTCTCAGTGGTGATGAGATTGCCGTTGATGTCTTTCACCTGGACTGTCTTAGTGCGTGGGTCATTGCATGCTTGACGGAGCATACTGAACACGTGGCTCATGTTGTTATTTTTGGTCGCTGACTCCAGGCGCTTGGCTTCTTCCAACCAGTACCTCTCTTTGTCCTCTCCGACGGCCACATTGCGTAGATGGTTTAATCTACAGTACTCCATCAAGTCCCCTCGGAGATGGACCTCTCAGCAATGGTCGAAGATGTCCAGAGTCCACCACGAGATCCAAGGTCATTTTGGGGAAGATTGTGAATGTCCCAGGACATTGCAGGCAGACTGGATGATGCTTTTCTTGAAAATTTCCCATTCGCCCACTTTGTCTGTGGCCAGGGCACTGAAGCAGTTGGAACATTGGAACTCAGTGTCGATGTTGGGATCACGGAGCAGGGAGGATTCCAGGTGGGACTAGTACTTGGCAGAAAGATTGGCCCATAGCTTCAGCTTAAGCTGCATGACAAGCAGGCGATGGACAGTGTTACCAAGCTCTGCTCCTCTGAACACATGGCAGTTTGTCACAAAAGACATCCAGTGGTGGAAAATCATGATGTGGTTGAGGGCCTTTCAGATTCTGTCATCCGGGCTGTACCAAGTCCAGTGATGGATGAGTTTCCGAGGAAGCCAGGTGTCGACTATGCAGAGATTGTGTGAGTGACAGAGCAGAAGGAGACGGCTACCATTGTCATTCGTAGATGGGTTGGCAAAGGTGGTGCTGACAGGTGGACCGGGAGAATGGGATGGGAGCAGATCTCGGGAGGAGACGGTAGCATTGTCATCAGGTAAAAATGATGGTGATTCTCTCTCCTGGGTCTGGCCTTGTCATGGTGGCTAGAACACCGGTAGATAGCTGGAAGCTAGTAGTTAGCATGCTAGCAATTTAGCACACTTTGCTCACTTTTCTTTGCATTTTCAGATGAAACAGAGTCCATCCATGAGCCAGTCATTGAGATGGTGACATTTTACAAATACCTGGGTGTTCACCTGAACAATAAACTGGACTGGTCACCTCTACAAGAAGGGGCAGCACAGGCTGTTCCTCCTGAGGAGACTCAAGTTTTTTGGAGTGCAAGGGGCACTCCTGAAGACCTTCAGTGGTAGCATCAGCCATCACATTTGGAGTGGTCTGCTGGGACAGTGGCATCATGGCAGCCGACAGGAAGAGATTGCATAGGCTGATCAAAAAAGCTAGCTCTGTTCTATGGTGACACCTCGACCCAGTGGAGGAAATAGGAGAGAGGAGGATGGTGGCTAAGCTGTCATCTCTGAAGGAGTCTGAGTCCCACCCCATGCAGGACATGCTGAATGCACTGAGGAGCTCATTTAGCAGTAGGCTGTGCCATCCTAGGTGCATGACGAAGAGGTTCTGCAGGTCCTTCCTACCTACGGCTGTCAGACTTTATAACCTAACCATTGTTGCTCGTAGAGGTTGTATTAAATGTACTAAACATAACAACTTTGCACAATAGAGATTGTCCCCTCCAATACACAACTAGGACAATAACAATCATTATTGAGGGTGACAAGAACACTGTTTATTAAAATGTGAAATATACTGTCTGGGTACATATTCATATTCCGTAGGGTAATTTAACAAACTATAATGCTGGTTATACCATCTAGCTGCAATGCTCTTGCACATATGTATATTCATTTACTGCTTTGGCTAACCAGTTCTTATTATCTTATTAACTATTTACTATTGCTCTGACTGCTGCTATCCCTTTGCTGCTGTAATCCTGGAATTTCCCCATTGTGGAACGAATAAAGGTTTGTCTTATCACCACAAAGGTATTGTGGTTTGTTAATCGAGACAATAAATCAAACTCTAGCACTGCCTACTTTTTTAAACAAATGTGAAATAGCTCAATGAGATTAAAATGACATTTTTATAAGGATTGTTATGATTCCTCATGTGCCATTACACAGTGCACAGAGGGCAGAATGAAAAACCCAGGAGATGATTTGTGCACTTTATTTAAAAAAACCTCAAACTTGTCCAGTAAACATTCATGCTAATAAACAGAGTTGAAATGATGGCGCTTAAGGCCACCAGACGTACAGGCACACCACCTGGATGCTCTACAGCCCGAGGGGGGAATGCCTAGTTCCGCAACACTGCTAAAGGCACAAAGAGAAAGGCAAACACAAACTTATGGTGCTGGAGCGATCCGGGGCCGTCCGTGCAGTCCGGTGGATTAGGAAAAAGCAGGAATAGCCGCTTACACCAACTAACTAACAACAGTCACGTAGTGTAAGAGAAGACTACTTTAGTCAGGCTGAAAGTAAACGTAGGTAGTGACAACTTGCATACATGGAGGAACACGCTGCCATGTATGAAACACAATGCTCCAGCGATCTCTTCCCATAAACACAGCGTTTAAGTAATCAAAATACTAATGAGGGAAGAGACCGCCAGTGTGGAGCGTGGCCAGAACAAATTGAAAACATGTGTGCATGAGTGAGTGTCAGAGCATGTGAATGGAAGTGAGTGAGGTGTGTGTGTGTGTGTGTGTGTGTGTGTGTGTGTGTGTGTGAAACACCAATAACAAAACACAGTTGATGACACTGCCAGGAGGAGGGGGCATGCCCGAGCTGTCAGGGAGCAAGGACCTAAAGGGCTCCCTGTGTCATGGTCCGAGCGCCGATTTCGTCCGGGCTTGGGCCATACATCATCTCTGCCGGCTTTGACAGTAGTGTCCGAGACCCATCCAAGACCCAGTCGGGGTCCGGCGAGACCCAATCGGGGTCCGACGCGGGTGCAGCCGAGGCCCAGTGGGGGTCCGACGTGGGTGCATCCGAGATCCAGTCAGGGTCTGACGAGACCCAATCGGGGTACGACGCGGGTGCCGCCGAGACCCAGTTGGGGTCTGACGAGACCCAATCGACGTGGGTGCAGCCGAGACCCAGTGGGGGTCCGACGTGGGTGCATCCGAGATCCAGTCAGGGTCTGACAAGACCCAATCGGGGTACAACGCGGGTGCCGCCGAGACCCAGTGGGGGTCCAACGCCGGTGCAGCCACGTCCACAGCATCGGTGTGGGTCAAGGACGGTGGAGGAGCTGCAGACCCTTCGCCGCCTGACATGGTGCGGGCTCGACATCACCATCATTCCCCTTGCCATAGTCGCCAACCGTGCTCATCATCGCCAGGGGCCGTTGGGGGGCCTCTACACTCGGCCCGGCTCTCCCATGTCTTACCCCCACCAGGGAGGGTGCCGCAGGCCGTCTTCCCATGGTTCTGGTGGCTGAGGGATGCGGGTCAGCTGCCCGAGGAACTGCTTCGCCGTTTCGGCGCCCTGGGTCGGCCACCCAACATATTGTGTTTATTACTGGGCGACCTGGTTCGGCCACTGGAGGAGTGGACTTTCCGGGCCTGGGACTGGGGTAGGTCGCCCGGTCTTGTACTGTCCCCCGTGACCACCCGTCGGCCGTTGGACGCAGGGAGACTGCCAGAACTGTTCCCGTGGGTGTTGGTCTCTGCCTGTCATCATCTTTTTCCTGAACTGTGGGTTTAAGGTCATTTATTAGATTTATTAGGTTTTTAAGGTTATTTAATTCACATATTAAATTTGTTTCTAAGACTGCCTTCTATCATTTGCGTAATATTGCCAAGACTAGGAGCATCTTGTCTCAGAGTGATGCTGAGAAGCTGATCCACGCTTTTGTTAGCTCGAGATTAGATTATTGTAATTCTTTATTATCAGGCTGTCCTAAAACATCTTTAAAAAGTCTTCAGCTGATCCAAAATGCTGCAGCAAGAGTTTTAACAGGTACTAGAAAGAGAGGTCATATCTCTCCGGTTCTGGCCTCCCTTCATTGGCTTCCCATAGAGTTTAGAATTAAGTTTAAAATCCTTCTTCTTACTTACAAAGCTCTAAACAATCAGGCTCCTTTTTATTTAAAAGATCAGAATCAGAATCAGAATCAGAATCAGAATCAGGTTTATTGCCATTGTTCATGTAGTACACAAACTAGGAATTTGTCTCGGTACAATGCTGCAACATTAAACATGATAAGATAAGCGAAATAAACTATACATGTAATAAAGTGTAGGATAAGATTAAGTGATACTGGTCAACAGTTAAAATATATATTAGCCAGCAGCAGATACTGTGGAGAACTATATAGTGCAGTCGGTAATGCAGGAAGAAAACAGTGATGATTGACATGAGTCTGGTTGAGCTGCTGTACATGGTGCACGAGAGTCACTTAGTGTTCAGCAGTCTAATGGCAGAGGGGAAGAAGCTGTTCATGTGACGGGAGGTTTTAGTCTGGATGGACCGAAGTCTTCTACCAGAGGGGAGGGGGGCAAACAGTACGTGACCAGGGTGTGAGGGATCGGCTATGATCCGGCCAGCACGCCTCCGGGTCCTGGAGATGTACAGATCCTGGAGAGATGGGAGCTTGCAGCCGATCACCTTCTCAGCAGTGCGCACGACGCGCTGCAGCCTTAGTCTGTCCCTGGCAGTGGCTCCTGCGTACCACACGGTTATGGAGGTGGTGAGGATGGACTCGATGATGGCTGTGTAGAACTGCACTAACATCTTGGTGGGTAGCTTGAGCTTCCTCAGCTGCCGCAGGAAGAACATCCTCTGCTGGGCTTTTTTGATGAGTGAGCTGATGGTCAGCTCCCATTTGAGGTGCCTGGTGATGGTAGTGCCTAGGAAGCGGAAGGAATCAGCAGTGGTGATGGGAGAGCCTGAGAGGGTGAGGGGGGGCAGAGGAGTAGTGACTTTCCTGAAGTCTACAATCATCTCCACTGTCTTCAGAGCGTTCAGCTGCAGGTTGTTATTGCTGCACCAGGACGCCAGCTGGGCCACCTCTCTCCTGTAGGCGGACTCGTCGCCGTTGGAGATGAGCCCGATGAGGGTGGTATCGTCCGCAAACTTGATCAACTTGACAGACTGGTGGCTGGAGGTGCAGGAGTTGGTGTAAAGGGAGAAGAGTAGGGGGGAAAGTACACAGCCCTGGGGTGATCCGGTGCTGATGCTAGTATAGTCTGAGACAGTCTTTCCCAGCCGCACATGCTGCCTCCGGTCCGTCAGGAAGTCGATGATCCACCTGCAGAGGGAGTCAGGCACGTTGAGCAGGGACAGCTTGTCCCGGAGCAGAGCGGGGCGGATGGTGTTGAATGCGGAGCTGAAGTCCACAAACAGGATCCTGGCGTAGGTTCCCGGGGAGTCCAGGTGCTGCAGGATGGAGTGGAGGGCCAGGTTGACTGCATCGTCTACAGACCTGTTGGCTCGGTAGGCAAACTGCAGCGGGTCCAGGAGAGGGGTGGTGATGGACTTGAGGTGGGACAGGACCAGGCGCTCAAAGGACTTCATGACTACAGAGGTGAGCGCTACAGGTCTGTAGTCATTAAGTCCAGTGATCCGTGGCTTCTTGGGGACAGGGATGATGGTGGAGGATTTGAGGCAGGATGGCACGTGGCATAACTTAAGATCTGATACTACCGTATTATCCTAACAGAGCACTACGCTCCCAAAATGCAGGATTACTTGTAATACCTAGAATCTCCAAAAGTACAATGGGAGGCAGAGCCTTCAGTTATCAAGCTCCTCTCCTGTGGAATCAGCTGCCAATCTGGATTCGGGAGTCAGACTCGATCTCTGTTTTTAAGAATAGGGCTAAAACCTACCTTTTTAATATAGCCTACAATTAGGGAGGGATCATGTGTTTCTGAACCCTCCCTTAGTTATGCTGCTAATAGGTTTAGTCAGCCGGGGGACCTCCAATAATGCACTGGGCCTCACTCCTTTCCTCACTCTCTATGAAATATTTTTGTTTGCTGGTCATTAACATTTGTTTGTTCTCTCCCATAGATTGAGTCCCCATTGTGCTGTTTGCACTCTACATGTCTGTTCTTTTCTTCTTCTCTATCCCCTCACCCCCCAGCCAGTCGCAGCAGATGACTGCCCCTCCCTGAGCCTGGTTCTACTGGAGGTTTCTTCCTGTTAAAAGGGAGTTTTTCCTCTCCACCGTCACCAAGTGCTTGCTCACAGGGGATCGCCTGATTGCTGGGGTCTTTCTGCAACTGTGGGGTTCCCCCCTACAGTTGATAGCGCTATGAGATGACTGTTGTTGTGAAATGGTGCTATATAAATAAAGTTGAATTGAATTGAATTGAATTGAATTGAATTGAATTTGGGGTGATAATCTGGCTCTGTGACTGTTCTGTTTTTTGGGTTTTTTTGTTGTTGTTGTTGTCCTGTGCTGCTTGTGATTCGTGTGTTTGGGAGTCTTGTGGTCGTGTTCTGTTATTGTCTTGCGCTCTGTCATTTTTTTTGATTTGTGCATTTGAGAGTGTTGTATTTCTTTTTTTTTTTTCTGTTATTCGTGCCCTGGGTAATTATGTCATGTTTTGGGAGCTTTTTTTTTTCCCCCTGATTGTCTGCGTTTCGGTTTCCTCATGGTTTTTGGTCTGTGGTTGATCCTCTCCCTCCGGATCTGCCCCATCCACCCGCCCTGGGGGGGGGGGGGGCTTGGGTGTCAACGGGCGTTGGGAGCCCGCCCTCAGGGGGGGAAGTACTGTTGTCATGGTCCGAGCGCCGATTTCGTCCACGCTCGGGCCATACATCATCTCTGCCGGCTTTGACAGTAGTGTTTACCTTCTGGCTCCCCGAGCTCTTATTGTGACAGTGCTTGGAGCGGCTTCCTGCTGTCAAAGCCTAACAGCTGTGCTGCATTTACGACTCATCTGCAGCCCGGCATTTAAGTGGGTGCTGACAGCAGTACAATGTAGCAGTCTGATGTCAATAATCCGTGCCAGATGTTGAGCGAGGGGTTCTCGTCTCAGATGTCACCAATTCCCTCGTTCTGATTAAGATTGTAAGTAGCTGTGCGTTAGCCTTACAATCCCTTGTTTCTTGTGCAGAGTGTTTTAGCCCACCGAGGCTCATTGCTTTGTGTATGTTACCTTGTGTTCGTGTATTAAACATCTTACAAACCTCACTGGCGACTTTTGGTGTCTTATGGTGGCTCGCGAGGGCCACCACATGACACCCTGAAGCGCCTGATGGAAATTAAATAGTAAGCGGGCCAAAATAGCCGCGGTGTCAGAACAGGGTTTGATACCACCAAACCCAGGTTCATGACAAGGGTAGATGGAAACATTTTTTTTTTCCAAAAGGGTGGGGCTTCCGGGTCACGGATGTATAGTTTCTTGTCAAACAGCACCTCACTGTGGAAATTAAGGTATCCAAAACAGTACTGAAATTGTCAGAGAGTTGATAGTAAATTACTGTTAGTAATTAAAGGTTACATGAACATCTTTGAAGTGGAGTGATACAGTACATATCCAGTGAAGTTGGAGTGCAATTATCGTGGAATAGAGTAACTCCTATAATCCCTACTGTCCAATCAAATTGCTTGGTCGGAACTAACTGTTGTATAATGCGCGTTAGATTGCGTGCCACCACACCTCTTTGAAATGAGCCTCTGCCTGCCACATAGCAGGTGCACTGTCTACTGGTAATTTGATGGTGTGAAGCAAAGCATAAAAAACAGACAATGCACTGACAGAAACGAACAAAAACACTGGCATATGGTGGAAAGACTGGCGGAAAAGTTTATGGATGATCGTCCTAATAGGGCCTGTAGCCAGGTTGGGGCAAACTCCCATGAACCCTCAAGGATACTTGAGAGGATGAAGAAATGGTCCGATGTGCCACAGCCAGGATGAAAACCACATTGTTTCTCCTGAATCTGAAGCTCAACCAGCAGCCAGACTCTCCTCTTCAGCACCTTGGCATAGATGTTCCCGGGGAAGCTGAGGAGTGTGATCCCTATAAAATTGGCACGCACCTTCTGGTCCCCCTTCTTAAAGAGGGGAACCACCACCCCAGGGTGCCATGCCAAAGGTACTGTCTCCAGCTTCCACGTGATGTTGCAGAGGCACGTCAGCCAAGACAGCCCCACATCATAGTTGACAGCCTTGAGGTATTCAGGGAAAATTTCATCCACCCCTGGGTCCTGCCACCAAAGAGTTTTTTTAACCACTTCGGCGACCTCAGCCCCAGTAATAGGCAGTATTGCGCAAGTTACTAAAAAATAGTAACTAGTTACAGTTACTAGTTACTTCTTTTCAAAAGTAACTGAGCTACTTTTTAGTTACTGCATGATTAAAGTAACTAGTTACTTGGAAAAGTAACTTTCATGTTACTTTTAAATGCATACTGAAATCATCTTGCACACATAGCAAGATCAAGGGCCTCTTGTTCTCATCAGAAAAAAAGAAAAAGAAAACTGATGAGAAACAAAGTCTCATCTTAAAGAGAAAAAATGTCTCAGATTTACATAAACTATTGTAATCAGTAGAAAGTCAGAAATTTACTAGAAATAAAGCTGTAAATTCACAGAGAAAATTTTGGACCCCCTGGTGGGCCATTTTTTGCCCACGAGCCATATGTTTGGCACCCCTGGACCAGCCCATTAAAAATGCATATTTAGAGGATTTACTTCCATGAAATAGTTCCATATCACAACAGCATGTAAATGAATAAGATAAAATAAAACAGAAAGCAAAAAAACTTTCCACAGATTGAGGACTATTTAAAACAGCTAGACAGAAAATTTACAGCTACCACAGTCTCTGAAACTTGGCTCAATGAAGAGCAGGCTTCTTTGATGGCAATAGAGGGATATCCGATGTTTCATATTAAAAGATCTCAAAAAAAGGGTGGTGGTGTTGCACTGTATATCGATGAACTGTATACAGTAGGTGTAAACTTGTAAATGGAATGTCCTTTGCAGTACCAGGGATTCTGGAATGTGCTACTGTTGAGATTGACCAAGATAAAACAAAAAATCTAATTATAAGTTGTACATATAGAATGCCGGGAACTTGCGTTGAGACATTCAGAGATAAGTCAGTCGAGCTGTACAATAATATTACTAGTAAGAAAATGGTTGTAATCTGTGGAGACTTCAATATTGATTTACTAAATCTCTGCTGGAGTCCGAGTTCCACCCTATGCAGGGCATACTGAACGCACTGAGGAGCTCATTTAGCAGCAGACTACATCATCCTAGGTGCACAACCGAGAGGTTTTGCAGGTCCTTCCTACCTACGGCTGTCAGACTGTACACCCTAAGCAGGGCTGCTCGCAGAGATAGCATAAAGACGTGACAACCTAATAGTATTGAATGCAAAAGATGCAATAGACTTACACAATGGTCCCCTCCGGTATACAAATAGGAAAATACCAGTCGCTAAGGAGGGCGACAATATGTATGGGTACATAATCATACCATGTAGGATAACTAAGTAGACGGTTATGCTGTTTCACTCCATCTAGCTACAATGCTCCGCACTGTGTGTGTTTATATATTTATATATTTATTCCATCTAGCGACTATGCTCTGCATTGTGTGTGTTTATTTATTTATATATTTATTCCATCTAGCTACAATGCTCCGCACTGTGTGTTTATATATTTATATGTACATATGTATACTCGCTGCTCTTGTTTTTTCTTGTCTTCTGATTGTTGCTCTGAGTGTTGCTATCCCTGTGTTGTTGCAATCCTGGAATTTCCCCATTGTGGGACTAATAAAGGCTTATCTTATCTATCTTATCTTAAATCCATTTCAACAAAATGTAATTACAGAGTTCATGAATTCTATGTACAGTATGAGTCTATATCCTACAATAACACATCCCAGTAGAATCACAGTTCACACTGCTACACTTATTGATAACCTGTTTGTTAATATTATTGATAAGAAAATAGAAAGTGGATTATTGATAAATGACATAAGTGACCATCTGCCAGTCTTTGCACTTCTCCATGGCCACACGGGGGCCAATAGAGAAAAAAAACTTTAAAATCTTTCAGATACAAATCACAAAATGCAATCAGTTCTTTTAAAGAAGACCTGCTGAAGCAAGACTGGATAAAAGTCTATGTATCAGATGTAAATGAAGCCTATGATACATTCATGAACATTGTAACCACTCTTTATGAAAAAAAAATTGTCCATTAGTAAAGAAAAAGCTTAAACAGAAATTTGTCGACAAGCCATGGTTAACCAAGGGATTACAAAAAGCGTGTAAAAAGAAAAATTCACGATATAAAGTTTTTCTAAAGAAAAGGACAAAAGAAGGAGAGCAGTGGTATAAAACATACAAAAATAAGTTAATATATATAATGAGATGTAGTAAAAGAGACTATTACAGTAAAGAACGGGAGAAAAACAGAGATAACATTAAAAATACATGGACAATACTTAACAATATTCTTGGAAATAAAAACAGAAATACAAGCTACCCAACCAATCTCTCCAAAAAAAAAAAAAAAAAAAAAAAAAAAAAAACGACTCAGAATGTGAATGCAGTCTCACCTGCAGATGAATTTAATAAATTTTTTGTTAACATTGGTCCTAATTTGGCACGAGAAACACCCATCACAGCACCTATAGGTGATACAATAAGCAAAAACACTGCTATAAAAGACTCAATCTTCATAAAGAACACAGATGAGAAAGAGGTCACTGAAATTGTTAAATTGTTTAAAAGTAAAACATCTACGGATTGTGATGGTATTGACATGCTTTTAGTCAAAACTACCATTGAATACTTAGTGAAGCCACTGACGTATATTTGTAACCTGTCTCTCCAAACAGGTATATTTCCCAGTGCAATGAAACTAGCCAAAGTAATTCCAATATACAAGATGGGTGACAGAGAAAAATTTTCAAACTATAGGCCTATTTCACTATTGCTGCAATTTTCTAAGATACTCGAAAAAAAATATTCTGTGAGAGAATTGACAACTTTATAATGAAGAATAATGTATTGTGTGAGCAGCAATATGGGTTCAGACACAAGAGAACAACTGCATTTAAGATAAGCCTTTATTAGTCCCACAATGGGGAAATTCCAGGATTGCAACAGCATGGGGATAGCAACACTCAGAGCAATAATTAAGAAGATACGAAAAATAAAAATAAGAGCAGTGAATATACATACGTACACATAATGGAATTTATAGAAAAAATATCAACTGCTGTAGAAAATAAAGAGTATTCAGTTGGGGTATTCCTGGATCTTAAAAAAGCATTTGATACAGTGGATCAAAAATTATTGTTAAAGAAACTACAAAATTATGGTATTAGTGGAGTAGCACTGTCCTGGTTATGTAGTTACTTAAAGAACAGATATCAGTATGTATGTGTTGGTAGCAAAAACTCAGTTACTCAAGGTTACTTGCGGAGTTCCACAGGGTTCAGTTTTGGGGCCATTGTTATTCAATATGTATGAAAAGGAAATATGTAAAGTTTCAGAAAAAAGGGATTTAATACTGTTTGCAGATGACACTAATTTATTATGCAGTGGAAGCAATTTGGAACAACTTTTGGATACACTCGGAAAGGAATTAGGAAAGCTCAAACGGGGCTGCACGGTGGCGCAGTGGTTTAGCACTGTGGCAGCACAGTTTTACCCTCGGCCGGGGGATCGCGGGGATCATGAGATCGTGGGTTTGATCCCAGCCCCCGACCAACAGTGAGCTGTGTGGAGTTTGCATGTTCTCCCCGTGTTGCGTGGGTTTACTCCGGGATTTCTCCGGTTTCCTCCCGCACACCAAAAACATGTAGGTTTAGGGCGCTCGCGCACGCAGCGACCAGCAGCCGGTTGCTTGTCACCAGACTGCAAACCAAATCTACCTATGGGTACAAATAAGTAACAAAAAAAAAACAAAAACAAAAACAAAAAAACCTGTGATTTGATTCAAACAAATTAACGCTCAGTTTAAGTAAGACAAAATTTATAATTTTTAACAACCATCACAACAACTTAGTATCTAAACTCAGTGTAAATGGTGTAGCAATTGAAAGGGTATCCGAAATTAAATTCCTTGGAGTAATAATTGATAATAAACCGTGTTGGAAGTCACATATTAATTATATTAAAGGTAAAATATCCAAATCAATTGCAATACTACACAGAGTGAAATATTTGCTGAATCAACCCACACTATATACTTTGTATCATTCATTAATTCTCCCATACATGACATATTGTACTGAAGTTTGGGGAAATACATATAAAACAAACATATATCCAGCCTTTATGCTTCAGAAGAGAGCTATTAGAATAATAAACAAAGATGCTTACAGGGAACCAACAAACCCACTTTTTCTTAAATTAAAAGCTCTCAAGTTGAAAGATCTGGTTGATTTTAAAACTGCAGTAATAATGTTTAAAGTGAAGAATCTATCACTGCCCGCAAATATCCAAAAGTTGTTCCAAATAAGGGAGAAACAATATCATTTCAGAGGAACATGTGTATTTCAAAAAACCTTCAGTGAGAACTACCACCAAGCAACACTGTGTTTCAGTGCAAGGAGTCAGACTTAACATATATACAAAACGATATGTAAAATCACATAAGGATTATCATATCCAGTCTGTGTTGTGCTGTTGCTTAGTTTTTTGTCACGTTTTGTCTTGGCTTTGTTCTGATTTATAATCACTTTTATTTTATTTTCCTTTTGAATTCTTAGATGGAACATGGGTGGGCAATATAAGCTGTGGCTTCAGCCATTACCCATTTCAGATAACTTATGTTGAATTGTATAATCCAAGGAGTTATTGTTTAATTTGACCTTGTTGGATTTTTTTTCCCTTTGTTATATTATTCTGTTCCTTTCTTTTAATCTTTTAATCTAATCTATCTGAAATAAAGATTAATTCATTCATTCAGGTACAGATAAATGAAAGTTCACCACTTAGAAGAAGCTGTTCTTTACTGCAACAAATCACAGTCACTTTTTCTCTGTGCGTAAGAAAACTTTAAATGCATTTAATGTGGACATTAAAGTAGAACTGAACTGAACGGCATTGAACGGCACTGGGTGATAGTACATACAATTATAAAGATAATTTATCATTGGCACCCCCTCCACAAATCCCAGAATCTTGGAGAAAATCGCGATTTTGAATTTCCCGCCCTGAAAAATCAGACAAATCCGCCGATTAACTGGAAGTGCAGCCGGAGTTCCACGAGACGTCACGAGTGTGACACAGTCCTCCATGTTTACCATTGCGAGCACGTCGACACTGGTTGTTTTTGGTGCATTTTGTCGTGATAGTCGACTACAAAACACTTCCAACACCTGGGAAGATCTGTTCAATGGCCAAGGAAAGCTGTCATGGCGACGAAAGAAAAGGAAAAGGAAAAGGAAAAGGAAAAGGAAAAGCGACAGGGAAGCGATGCGTTTCTAGATATAGATATTACAGTGATCCCTCACTTATCGCGTTTAATGGGGACCAGAACCAACCGCGAAAAGTGAAAAACCGCGAAGTAGCGTCACCCCCCCCCCCCCCCAAGGGCGTCATAAGAACTATTTTGCACAAAAAGGCACAAGAGAACAGCGAAAAGTGCCACTAAGCAACACGAGCGATAAAGAAGCTGGGTAAAACGTCTCGGCCAATCAGCTTGCGAGATTCCCGAGCGGTGAAGAGGTGGGCGGAGAGGAGTGGAGCGGTGGTCAGAGAGGTGGATTTTGAGTTGTGCGGGCTCTCCGTGTTGATACCTGATGTTCTAATGTAGTAGACTACATTAGAACATTAGAACACATTAGCCCATGTTGATACCTGATGTTCTAATGTATCAGGTATCAACACGGAGAGCCCGCACAACTCAAAATCCACCTCTCTGACCACCGCTCCACTCCTCTCCGCCCACCTCTTCACCGCTCGGGAATCTCGCAAGCTGATTGGCCGAGACGTTTTACCTCGCAAGCTGATTGGCCGAGACGTTTTACCCAGCTTCTCTCCCTCAGAGCGCACATACCCAGCGAAGGAAGACCGCATTCATTGTTCTTTATCGCTCGTGTTGCTTAGTGGCACTTTTCGCTGTTCTCTTGTGCCTTTTTGTGCAAAATAGTGCTTGTGACGCCCTTGGGGGGGGGGTGATGCTACTTTGCGGTTTTTCACTTTTCGTGGTCGGTTCTGGTCCCCATTAAACGCGATAAGTGAGGGATCACTGTATTCCCCGGCGGCGGACCTCGCCTCTGCATCGCCGTCTGCCAGCTGCTGTCACAGGTGCATTAGGTCTCTGTCTCCCGGGCTCGCCCTTGTGCACGCCTGCCACCTGCCACACTCCTGCATCCTCCTCTGTCTCGTCACCGATCCTGAATGCCTCTTCACTCTGAAAACTCTGGTTTTCTTGACTGCTGGAACTGCTATCATCTGCCATTGTTGTTTTGTTTAGGGATCACACTTGTGACGTCACGCAGCGTCGTCTGCACTACTTCCGGTTTGTTTGGCACTGCCAGCCAGAGGCAAAAGTTTATCGGCTTATAGCTTGGCCATCGCACGGCCTAAAAATTTCTTTTGTGTGTTGAAAAATACAATAGGTAATAAGGAATTAATCTGCTATTCTACTTTTTGCGCCAAAAGGTGGGTTCAGTTCTACTTTAAATACAAGCTTCTTGCTCAAAAAATACTCATGTTTAACCACAGAGGTAGGAGCTGTTGGAGGCTACTCACCGCTCAGACAACAGGCAATTAGGCCTCAATATGAGAAGTCGCCACCGCCACAGCATTTCTTCCAACGGGCTGCGGTGTGAACTGGTGCAGGACAGGAAACTGACCTGCGGAGGAGACTGACAGCTGCGCCAGCTATGGTAGGGTCAGTTTATTTGCACTAAAAATATCTATCCATATTAATAAAACAAGTAACGCGAGTAACGCATCTGATCAAATTTCAGTAACTGTACCACATTAATGAATTTTTAAACAGTAATTTTGTTACTATTATGTCTTGAAATGAAGGCGTCGGAGGCAAGCCTTCAAGCATCGAACAAGTCCCAACTTTATTAACATAACTGGGGTTTTATATACAAAAAGGCCGTGCCAACCTCACGCCACCCTAGGGGTATGCACTGCCTTTCATACACACACATACACACACAACATTCCCTTCCCCCTTAGAAAATGGGAAATCACACACACCAATGAAAACTTCCCAAATTTAGACCACGAATCACGCACTAAGAACATGGGAAACAATAAACTGCAATAAAACAATCTTTCACATTCACACAAATAACAACTAAAATGGACCTCGTCTCTTGAAAGCACAAAATAATCACATATTATACATACATTCACTCACACACATGCACACCAGCAAACAATATATACAAAACACACATATTCAAATATATACAAACATTGATGTATTTACATATTCACACATAATAATTTAATTGACCCCAATGTTTCTGGGCAGCCACCATCTTTTACACTGCCATGGAGGAGCCCACGGCACATGTGCCCCTGGCCGCTGTCTACCCCCAGGGTTGAAGCCCCACTCCCTGGCAAAGATGTCTGTAACCGGAGGCCCAGGACAGCCCCATGGCATCTGTACACCTGGCCATCGTCTACCCCCAGGGTTGGAGCCCCCCTCCCTTGCGAAAATGTCCTCTCCCGCCATAAGGAGTCTCTTCCCTCTCGGCTCACCATGCCGTTCTCCAGTGTGCCATCGCTTAGCATCCGCCGAACTGTTCATGACTGTCTTCCTCACCACCACCATGGCTCCAGACACTCCAGCCCCCAGTGGCCGCACTTTGGGAAGAACCAAAACATTCACATCGGTGCCGCTTGCAGCCTCGGGCGCCTTGCCGTACTGCCCAGCGCTCTCGTCCCAGGCGCATGGGACTCCGGCACTAAAGCACTGCTCGACCTCCATGACGCACGGCTGCTGCTGCTCACATCCGGGGCTCATGACGTCACCCTCGTCGGTCTCGTTCTCCGGCCCAGGCACCCCGCCACTGCATCCAGCACTCTCGGTCCCGGTGCACTGCTGCGCTGTCACCGTGTCCGGCTGCAGTTGTTGTCCCTCTGGAACTTCAGCGTCACTCTCGTCGGTCACACCCTCCGACATTGACGTCTCATCGCTGCTGTCGGCACTCTTGCCCCAGGTGTCCCTCTGCGCTGCCTCTGCGTCCTGCAGCCGCTGCTCTTCCCCGGGGCCCCCAGCCTGCATTGTCTCGCTCACCCGCTGTGTAGCTTCCAGCAGCGGGGCTGACTCCTGCTGCACCTCTTCTCCATCGTCTTCGTGTACCGCACCATCTGCATCATCAGCGCTATGGTCCTGCACCATGCTGTGCACCATAGCTGCCTCGCTATCTTCGGTGACGGGGGACTCTTTCACCCCGTGGTCCCAGTTCAACCACAACTTCCAGCTTGGTGCCCGCAGCCCAGTTTTGGCGCTCATTTAGCCCAACAGCTAGCCAGTCCGTAGACAAAGAATGGGCTGTTAGCCCATCGAAGCTAACTAGCCTCACCAATTCTGGTGCCCAAAGCTCCAACGCTCACAGCCTCCTGGCCCTCGTCTGTTCGGCGAAGTGCATGCCCATTCGCACAACAGCATCCTCGTAGCACTCCTCTGTGCCCAGCGAGTCGAGGATCCTCCGGCCCTCCGTGCTGAGGTTATGGACCAGGACTTTCCGCCATCGTCTCCCATCGAGTTCATGGACGCTCAGCACTGCAATGTAGTTTTCAAATTCGGCCCTCCAGTTTGGCCAAGCAACCAACGGCTCTTCAGCAGTCTCCAAGAATGGCATCAGAGGTGGAGGCATCCAGCACGCTTTCATACTTTAAAATATCTCCAATTTACCTCATCGTCAAATGTTATGTCTTGAAATGAAGGAGCTGGAGGCGAGCCTTCATGCATTGAACAAGTCTCAACTTTATTAACGTAACTGGGGTTTATATACAAGGGGGCCGTGCCAACCTCACGCCACCCTAGGGGTGGGCACTGCCTCTCATGCACACACATACACACACAACAGTTACACAGCACATTACTGCAAAAGTAGTGGGGTTACAGTAACGTATTACTTTGTAACGCGATACTTCCAACACTGGTGATGGGTGAATCATCTTGCTCATCCTTAAGCTGGATTCACGCTGTACCTCTGCTGTCTGCGTACGTGTAATCGTAAACCTTGTGTGATGAAATTTACGTCATCAGTACTCGACCACGGACGACCGCGTGCAGCCTAAATTTTGTGACCGCGCTGCTTGGCCACGACCTGAATGCATTGAAAAGCGCGTGCAAAAGACTGAATGTCCCATTCACGAGGTGGTGATATTGGCACAGCATACCAACACAAAGTAGACGAAGAAGACAATGTGGAAGCGGAAGACGAGAATAAACATACATGAATCATACATAAATACTTCAGCAGCTGTATTTTGTAGAAAAGGAGTGAAAACCAGGAAGTCAAGCAGCAGAAAGCAAGCAGCGTTTCTTCGTTGGTGAAAATCCTGGCGTGTCAGCGCATTGGCGCTACCTATCGGGTGGGAGTGAAACTACAAATGATGGTTGTGCCCATGCGTCAACCGCTTGGCCTGGGTAGATGTAAAAAGTGAGCATGAATAGCGCCGCGTGCGTGCTGGGCTCGTCCAAAGCACACGTGGACCAAAGCGGACTAAAGGGAAATGCAGCATGAATAAGGCTTTAGGCTTTCAGTGGGATTGAGGAGATCCTCAAAGTATTCCTTCCACTGTCCGACAATATCCCCAGTTGAAGTCAGCAGTTCTCCACCCGCACCATACACAGAGTGGACAGGGGGCTGCTCTATATGCCAGCCACTCTGTTGTATTCAGCTTAAAAGAGGATTTGCAGTGGAGTGAACAATTCTGGCATAAACTGTCCACCAATAGGGTTGGAATTCGGCTTCTTAGTAATCTAGAAAATTTACCGTTCTAAGTTTTTTGATGTTCTACGTAATCAAAAGCATGATCCATTCCCTAATCTAGTTGTGTTGGTGCATAAACCAAAACAGCTTGGAAGTAAAAAGAAAAACCATGTTGAAAGTCAAGAAACTTTTTTGGTCATGATTTGATATTATTGTTTAAAATCAAACGTCCTTTTTTAAAGTGTTTATATGATCAAGTATAACATTTGACAGCCCTTATAACTAAAGAGAATGTGTAAAGATGTGCTTGCATGTTTGTATTCTTACAGTATAGGTTGCATGTGTTATGCATTGCGCCCTTTCTCTTTGTTTCCCCCTTCCTTCACCAAGCTTCTTTTGCCTCTGTTTCTAATGCCCTGCAGGTGAACCTCTCTAATTGGCTAAGTGAAGCTGATTGGTCTGGCAAACCAGTTTCCCATTCTCACTGCTCCTGCATGTGCATCATGTCTCTGATTCCAGACAATCAGGCAGCATAGTGGCCTTTGCAAAACACTGAAAATAGCACTATTTATTATCTGAAAGCATCAAAATGTGTAGGGGTAAACAGTTTAATTGTTTTGTTTAATTTTGCTGTAAGTCCAGTAAGGCCAAATGTCCCTTTAATATTTATGAAATATGATAGATCTATTCCTTATTTAGGGCAGTTATGTGATGCCAGAATAAAGACAGACTTTTCTGTATTTTTCCCACAATTTTGATGGCATGTGAATAGCACAATTCTGAAAGGCTAATTCTGTAAGTAATCACATTACAGGGTTGAGACACACTAAACCGTGACTTTTTTTTCTTCTCCTGCATTTTGGAGTGCTCAGCTGACTAAACACACACTGCTGTATTGGATAAAATCTTAAACAGCGATAAAAAAAAAATAGGGAAATGGCTTTTGAGGAGAGGAACACACTTTCTGGTAAGGTTCTGGGCTACATGCATAAACTTTTTTCCCCAGGTACAGCAAAATCACTGCAAGGGTCGAAAAGAAAGAAACATTTGCAGTTAAACCAACACTATGTAAGATTTTTGCCGTTAACTAAATTTTCCTAAATCATTGTTAGAATAAACCTTTGGGTGAAAGTCACTTGCACCATCACCTGCAACAGCACTGTACTGTCTTTGGTCGAAACACTGGAAAGGCAGCTGACACATTTTCCAGCCGGAGTCCCATTGGCCAGTTACAGAGCCAGTTACTGCAGCCACCAACTAGCAAAGCACCCTGTGACTGGTTATTTGCACCCATGCTGTAAAACATGGCAGCTGTGATCTTTTTAGTGTTCCTACAAGGAAGAGGAGAGTAGCAGTGTTGCTTTAAGGAGACTCATCAGTAGTGGACGTTTGGAAACTTTGTAGTGTTCAGCTAGGCTTGTCGGCACTACTCTAGTCTGCCAAAATTAGTTAGAAATTGTCCCTTAATATGTAAAATGTTCCTGTTTGAACATTTTAAATCAGTCTGGTGGCATGAAAATGTGTGAGTGACACACATCATTTCACAAGTTAGAATGCAATTTTTGCCTTTTTTCATGTAGCTTCACAAGTTAAGTGGAGAAAAAATGCAGCCTTACAAGACACTGTGGATTGCTGCCCATTTTAAGCTTTGTGTAATGGGTAAATTAGTCTTCCCCTCCCTTATTAATAACCCTGCCAGTTTCTTTTAACTTAGCCAAGTATTTTTACAGCCAATCCTAACAATCCCCCTCCTTATCCACCCTAAAATATGTATCTAATAATGAGAAAAATAAGGGTATCACACCCTGACCAGGGGCTATATTACAACGACACAGTCCACAGTCTGTTGTCAGAGGCACAGAGCATGTTTATCATCATGCTCATTTCACTATTACAGTAGCACAAAAATGAATTTTGTGCTAGGCACAAAGTGCAAAGAGGCTGCCCTAATGCTCTTAATTATCCAGAGGTGTGTTTTGGGGCGTAACCTGAAATAAACCAATTGCTGTCTTTGCTCTCATTCCTGTTAATAAACAGAAGCATGAGATCCAAGTGTTTTAAATGGAGGACAAATTTGTTTTGTGCTGAGGACAATTTGGGCTTGTTCACAAAGTGAAAATACATTTAAGGGCAAGGAGTTTATCAACAGCTTTTTAAAGTCCTCCACAGCCCTGATAGTACTGGGGAGACTTGATCATAATAATGCATGGAGGAGAGCTTTACAATTCAGAAAATCCCATTGCATGCTGTTTCCTGATGTGCTTCTGTCAGTAGGAGCTGTGTGATTTCAAAACACACTAGCATTAACAATAAGAAATAGCATTAACAATGCACTTCTTACAATAGATCTCCTTTTTCCTGGTCAAGAGTGGATTGTCATAAAATGCACTAAAACACCGATGCACACTGCAGTGGATATAAATCCCCTTAAAACCTATCTACATTGTCTAAAATGGTACCTTGTGCTTTTTTCCACAAAAAACAATATTCATAATCTTACTATTGCTTGTGAAAAATTTTGTCCTTTTCCTCTTCCTTCAAACACTAAGACCTAATTAGGCCCACACACTTCCCACTCACAAGGACGCTGACACGCCACCTCTCCTCCAAGACCACAGCACACAGAAGTCTGCAAGCTGGCAAATTTGAATTGCCAGTGCTTAGTCCCAATTGGTTCACCTGTTATAGTGATGTTACCAAAACATGCCTTTTTCCAAGGGGAGGAGCTTAACTGAACTTTCACAGCAGAAAAACATAGACATGACACATAAGAGTGATTTTGCTCTTGATATGGCTTGTAAGTCATTAAAAACATGTTTCAAACATGTTAACAAGTAAAAAACCTTGATTTTCACCGGTGTGTCACTTTAAATGAGCCCACTTCTCCAAGCGCAAAGCTGGCACACTGATACTGGTAATTAGATGTCGTGACACTAAGTGTAAAAGAGACAGTGCACATGGGTTGTGAACAAAAACGACATTGGGTGGATTTGAATCCATTTTCTCATCTTCTGCACAGCAGCACAACTTTTCCTGCCTGCATCTACTACAGCCTACTTTCTTAGCAAAACTGAATGCATTTCAAGTGGTGAAATGTGAAGCCTTTGCTGAATATTGCAGTATTACAAAGAAGTTTTCACATTAAACAGCAGGTCACTCGCTTTAAAAATGTAAAATCACCTTAAATGCAATGTGCTATTTATGTGAATTTCCAAGATAGGGCATTGTTTTTAGGTGAACAGAAGAGTTTTTAGTTAATGAAAAGAAGTGAATGATTTCAGTAACTCTGTAATTATTTCAGCCTAATGGAGTTTTGCCTTTAAACGCACTTTTAAGACCGTTGTGATTCTTCTTTTTTTTTTTTTTTTTTGAGCACAAGAAGCTGGTTTACTGGTGTTCATGAACTTCTGTTAAACTTTACAGGAAAATCTAACAACACGGCTGCTTTAGCATGTCTCTGTGTAAAACTTTGATTTTGTATAACACAGCAGATAGATATTACATATCAAAAATATTAGCGTGGACATGCTGTATACAGGGGCAGCTCGGTGGTGCAGTGGTTAGCACTGTGGCAGCATAGCAAGAAGGGTGTGGGTTTGATCCCACCCCTGACCATCGGTGACCCTTCTGTGTGGAGTTTGCATGTTCTCCCTGTGTCTGCGTGGGTTTACTCCGCGTGCTCTGGTTTCCTCCCACAGGCCAAAGACATGCAGGTTAGGTTAATTGGCAGCAACTGGGGATTCTAAATTGCCCTTTGGTATGACCGTGAGAGTGAATGGTTGTCTGTCTCTCTGTGTTGGCCCTGCGATGGACTGGCGATCTGTTCTGGGTGGACCTTGCCTCTCGCCCAAAGATGCTGGGATAGGCTCCAGCCCCCCACCAACCCAAAAAGGATTAAGCGGTAGAGGATGGATGGATGCAGTCTGAATCACCATTTCAGTACAATCCATTCTGCATCTAACCCTGATGCCCGAATATATGTAACATTTTTTAAAAGGTTTTGTTGTTCCTGAGGTAAAAGTCTGATTCAGTTTTGTTTATTGCTAAAGCAAGTGAAACGGCACCATTTTTTCTTTTCTTTTTTGGGGTTTTCCCCTACAGTTTGACAGTGCTATGAGACGACTGCTGTTGTGAAATCACACTATATAAAGTTGAATTGAACTGACTTTTCAAACCTACAGTATTTTTATTGCTTTGTGGTCATAAATCAAAAAACTACTCACTTCTTGACATTTCTGTGCAACTTGGTATAAATATGTTATTTTTGGTTTGTATACTATTTTATTCAAATTTTAAAATTTTATATAAGTTAAAATGTGTAAATATTCCATTATTATATTGAATAGTCTGATTTATAAATGTCATTATCAGGTTTGCGCAAGCAGTGTTTGAATGAAATAAGGGCATTCAACCAGCTAACCAGCAGTGGTCCACTGACTGTAATCTCTTGTAGATTACGACGTGTTCCACTGAGCTCACTGCCGTGTAGAAAGTCACAGAGCAAGACAACACAGTTTGCTCTGAATAGCAGACATCCCAAATTATCTCCAAGTTAATGTCACTGGACATTTTGTAGTCGTGATTGTCGTTATGAGTCTTTATTTAAGAGTGCCTCACAACTGTTAGCAGCAGCCTGCTCAAAGACAGAACTCAGCCCATCCTTAACTGAGGCCTTCTTTAAGTCTAAATTGTTTTAAGGCTTTTTGGAAGGTGTATGGGTGGAAAACCCTCTGGACTGCTGCTACTGATGCACAAGAATCTTAGGAATGCACAGCAGGACTGTGCTGTTGATTTACTCTATAGTCTGCCAGTAGTCCGAGCAACAGATGGGATCACAACAACATGTGATCGTGAGACTGTGCACCGTCTCCTGGCCTGTCCTGCAGCACGTGCAGCTGCCCCGGTATGCCCTTGTTTTTTGTTGTGTTTGCTTCGTGATCCACATCATGCGAAGTGTTGATGTAGTTGTCAGAGTGCAGCCGCATGGAGGGAAAGTATGCGCTGCTGCAACAATAAAATAAACAAACTGTCAAATTAGTATGAGGACTTGTTTTAAGGTTAGGGCGGGGTTTGGGCCAGTACTAATTACTGTCAATGGATGGCAGAGCTGAGAGGGTTGGAGGTGATGTGTGATGTCAGAGTGCCTCCAAGTGGTAAAGAGTTGAACGAATGTAACATCGGTCTGATATTCATGTCACTTTAAACTTACTTTCCTAATAGCTGATGGTGCTATTATTGCTACTAATAAAACAACTATTTATTAATATTCAAATGTTTTGCATTTGATATGGAACTTGTTTCATAATAGATTTTACTACTTTTTAAAAATCATAATTCTTACATTTTCTTTGAAATAACTACTGGCTGTCATTTCATCATTCTTTTTGAAAAAGATATACAAATATAGAATAGCTACAATTCATCAATAATATTTGCTAAATCATTGCTATTGATACTATAATTAGATTTGGATTACATATGAATATTTGAGTTGACAAAGTTGTGTTTGGTTATGTATAGATATTACTAGAGGAAAACACATTAAGAATAATAATTTGAAATACAATACTGCATTATAATAAAAAAAATTAAATAAGTAGAAACATACTTTAAAAAGGAAATATGAAATGTAACACCTTTGCACAGATGACAGGACAAACACAATAGTCTATTTTTCTACAAAAAAGATATATCATAAATTGATCTCCAGAAAAGACATTTATATTTTTGATAATGTTTTAACATTGTATTCATTATAATATCTATTCTATTATTTCCTGTGAAATATTAAAATCTGTATTTTTTACTCTAAAACATTATTGAAATGATACAGTACAACTGTTCATGCAATAATAATAATTAAAAAAAACCTCTAACACATAATATGAATAACTTAATTAAATCAAACATATTTACTCTTGTCACTAAAGTTTTATTTCTGTTACATCACAAAGAATTAATATTGATATTAATCTTTGTAACTATAATTTATTATGTTCTAATGGACAAAAGTGTTATGGTAATATCAAACTAAACCTCTATAATATATCAAAATAAAATGATTTTATGGCATGGTGTTTGAACATTTCATTATTAATCTTGATAGGGAAATAAATCATTTACACTGGTGTGTCATAATGTATTTTACATGCAGTCAGAGGCACACAATACTTATTTGTTTTAGGCTTTAAGCACTAATGTAGTGTCATGCCATGTTCATATTATATTTATTCATCAATTTCAGACATTTATTTGTTTATTTCAGAAGAATATTGGTATGGAATTAAGAAGAGAGGAGTAAGAATTTAATGCAAAAAATGGTCTAAGAACTGCTTCAGGAGATGTATAGTATATATGCAATAACCAAGTAATGCATATTAAACAATATAAATAAAATACTTGAATTTTAATAAACAACTGAAAGAAAAGTTCATCTTAATTCTGAATGTTGTATGTTTGTTTTGAATTTGATTTTAATTTGATGCCAATTAAATCCAGCTGCATATACCTCTGAGGTTTAATTCTTTCCTGCCAGGTTTTTAAAAAACATAAAACTTAAACCCAGTAATAGACAAAGAAAAATTGTACTGTGATATATTTACACAAGCAAAGTCTTTTTTATGACATTTTACCAATTTTGGTAAAAAGTAAAATCTTCTTCTTCTTTCTGCTCCCTTTAGCGGTCACTACAGTGGATCATCTGCCTCCATCTCACCCTATCCCTTCATCTTCCTCTGTCACAGGTAAAGTACAATAATAATAATAATAATAATAATAATAATAATAATAATAATCATAATAATCATAATAATAATAATGCCTTTCTAGCAATTGTCCATGTGCTCTTTACTTCACTTGCTTGTGTGACACAGCTCCTCCTTCAGACAGACACACTGAGGGAAGACAAGTTGTTGAGTTTGAACTGCTTCTCCTGATTTGTGGGAAAGTAGGTTTTTTTTTTTTTCCCCTACAAACAATCTAGCAGCAGTCAGTTGAAAAAGGAGCAGAGAGAATCTTAGATGACCCAGCCCATGCCCTTCATTCTGCGCTTTTGCCATCAGGCAGAAGATTCAAAGTCACTAAGTGAGAGTGAATCTTTTTTAAAATTCTTTGGGCCCTTTTCCATTAGCATTGTTAACAAAAGCCAGTTTTTATCGATATCAGATGTGTGCAATTCTCTTAAAGTGCAGTGGAGAGTTTGGATTTATTTGTGCAGTCTGTGTGGGTATATGCTGTAACTTCTATTCACTGATTATTGCTTTCTCTTGATGGTTCTGTATATTAATTGTGTTTAATGGACTAGGATCTTTTTTACTGAACGCTTGTTTTTTCTTGTTTGTCAGCTCCTATTTGCAACGTATGCAGCACCACTACTACTATTAAGCCAAAGTCAAATTCTCATGTGGGGACAATAAAAGTAGTATACCTTATCGTATTGTATGTATAATTTTTGTATGTGAATTTTTTTAATGTAAATACAGACTACTCATATATATGCTATATGACAAAAAGTAACGGGTTGTTGTTTTTTTTCTTTAGCAGCAGTTGCTGGAGTAACTTCTAGTGACTTAAATTCACAGCTAAAACTGACAAAAACTGCAGTATATTATTTATTGCCTTTTCATTCAAAAATTTAATCTGTTAGGCCTACAAAAACTTATTAAGCTAGGAAAATATGTAGCAGCACAGCACCTAAATAGTCTGAACTTTGGGCTTTGAGTCTTTTAAGTCCCTCCTAAAACATTTCCCAGGTATAACCCCACACTACCACCTGCCAACTTTTATTCATTCTGCCATTTTGTCATCAGGAATCTTTTAAACTTTTTTTTTTTTAATTTCCATATCAATCCCATCAGAAGGGTTCAGTTCAGCAAAGCCATCTATTAACAGACAAGTTATAATTGCCATTAGGCTGACTATGCCAGTGAGATGGGCCTTTTAGAAATAAAAGAAAATCCTGCTTAATTAATGGTGATATCCATCATGGTTTAGGCTGACTGGCTAAGAGGCGGTCCATCTCCTGTCTGATTTATGGACAAGACATGAGAGAATGAGAGAAATGAAGTGGTGAAGAGGAAGAGAGGAAGAAATGGTGGAACTACAGTGGGAGACATACTGTAAATAGTGTGAAACAATTGGTGTGGATTATTGTGGGAAAAGAGCTCACCACAGATTTGTTAAGGCTAAAAATTAGAAAGAAATGTCATTTTGTACATGGAAGATTCAAATCTTTTTTTACTTCAGCCTTTAGCATTGTCATATTTAAACTCACATAAAAACAAGAATAGCTTTTGGCAGAGAGCATACCTCCACCAAGGCTGTTTGTCCACAGATTAAAATGTGATGATTATAATTTCATCAGCACTGAAGGCCCTGCACCTTGATGCTGCTCAGGCCTGTGACGCAAGCCAGCCGGCATGTGCATGTGGGCCCCATGATAGGTTAAAGCTGGGCTGGCTTATGGGTCCCATGTGGGTTTGTCCGCGAGTTCCATGTTGGCCCCATCCATGTTTGACCACATGGACTTAGCTGTGGTGCAAATGAGCAGCTGTTTATTTAATGTGGCTGAGCAGGTTTCAGTAACACTTGTGCCGTCAGCAAAATTAAGAGGAAAAAGTCACAAATAGATGAGGGGAAAAAATTTGGAAATTTATAAGAAAAAAAGGGGACAGATTTACACAAAAAGTAGAAATTTATGAGGAAAAAAAAGTCAGAAATTTACTTGAAAAAAGTCAAAAACTCATTTGAAAAAGTGGCAAATTTAGAAGAAAAAAGTTGCAAATGTACGAGAAAAAAAAATTGTTAAAATCTCAAAGGCTCACTTTATACCCCTACACAAGCTACCATCCACCTTAGAGAAAGCCCCTCTCCTCCTCCTCAATCTTCCACCAACAGTAGCCTAATTTCAACCCGCACCCTGTCAGTTAACAGTGCTGGTGGCGGTCATTGTTAACCAGGGCCTTGACTGATCCAGTACGAAAATATCATTTGTCATTTTGTTTGAAATGTTTAAAAAATGTATAAAGAAAATATAATTTCTCAGTATTGTCATGTTGAGTGTCATGATTCTGAGCACGGGCAGGGAGCCATGCTCACTCTCTTAGTTATTTTAGTTGTTGTCTGTGTTGTGCATCTGTTTATTTTCTATTGACTATGGTGATCTTAGTTTGGGGGTTTTCATGCATTGCTGCATTTTGTCTCTGGGTTGATATTTGTTTATTTATGAGTTGCCTTGTATTGTTTATTTTGTTATCAGTTATCTTGTTCTCACCTTAGGTCTTTTGTTGTATCATCCAGTTTGGTTCTCATTTTATATCGTTTCACATTCTTAGCTTCTTGTGTCTTATCCCTCTATGCTTTTGTTGTGCTAGCACTGTGTGTTCACTTCCTGCTTTCAAACCAGTTTGCAGGCTTTGACAGCTGTCACCAGTTCACTTGATTATTTCCTCACTCATGTACCCACACCTGTTGATTATTGATTCATCCCTATTTAAACTCTGCGGCATAGTTCATTCCTCGCTGCGGTCTAATTCTATCCAGACATGAATCCCACATCCATCCTGCCTGTCTTCCCGCATCTCCTAAGTTGTAAGTTGTTGTTCATGCACTGTTTGGACTTTGCTTTTTTTCATTAAACGTTTGGGAACTCACAGTTCAGGGCCTGGGTTTCCATTCATTGCCTGGAGGGCAATTTATGACATTGAGTAAAGAAGTGGTGCTCTTAAGTGGCTAATTAGTTTGATATATTTATGTTGATTCTGTAAGACTGGTACTTCTTTGTTGGAATTTGTTTCTGTTTTCATTTAAGATGGATTTGATTTATTTTGCGAGTTTAAATTTTGTTGTCTGCGATGGACTGGTGATTTGTCCGGGGTGTGCCCCGCCTTCTGCCCACTGTGACCCATAAGGCATTCAGTGGTTAAGAAGATGAATGAATGAATGAAATTTTGTTGAACGGTATTAGGGGTAGGTGTTATACAAGCCTCAGCTTCAGCCTACACCCTTTTCGGTATCTAATTGTTATATTTTCTTTTATCTTTTACTATGGATTATAAACCGAATAAAGTTTAAATACAAATACAAAATGATCCACATGTTTGATTTGGCAAAGGTTTTACGTCAAATGCACTTCCTGGAACATCCCTCCCTATTTGCCTGGGCTTGGGACCAGCACTAGAAGTACATTGGGTTGTGCACCCTCTGTTGCTGGGTTAATTTGGTGTCTGTAACACATTCCAAAAAATCTGGGACAGGGGCATGTTTACCACTGTGTTACATCATCAGGGGTCATTGACAAAAAATGGTGTGTTTGTAGGTTTTAACTGTCTGAAATGAGTCTTCTGGTCACCTAATTATCCAAAAATTTTCAAAACAAGTCAATTCTCTTAAAAAAAACATACAGCCGTTACCTTGTTTTTCTTTCCCAGAAATGCCAGAAAAATTTTTGACTTTTCTGTGGAAACCGTATACGTCACATTTAGAAAAAGCCAACCCACCGCCGTCCTTGAGACCAGCTTCACTGCTCTATTATTGGCCCGCCTAGCTGTCGTCATGTAGATGGAAGGGATGCTAAAGGTAGCCTATTAGCTCCTAAGCTATTAGCCCCCAAGCTAACACTGCTAATGTGGTGGCACTGTATGGGGAGTTCTCCACTCAAAATAGGAAGCCGGGAGGAAGAGGGAATCATTGACTGAAGGAGGAAGTGGTACCGGGGGGTCTCAGACGGGACAGAAGGGACTATTCACCCCCTGGGGAGTTCAGGAGATGCCAGAGCCACTGAACGAAGAGAGGGTGTGAGAAGCGGGTCTGGCGTTACGTGAATGTATTCTAGCAAGACATGCTCTGTGATGTGTGTTTCAATGTTATGTTAATGTGTGTGCATGTCTTGCAGTCTTAATGTTAATGTGTTCACCCTGAGTGCAGGAATTAAAGAATATAAAGGAGTTCGCTCAGGCACTCAGGTGAGAGAATTTTTACTGTACTTGATGTTGGAGGAGAAAATAAAGTTCGTGTGTCATTTAGCTCGTTGCCTCGTCTGCTTTCTTCCTCCACAGTAACAGGAAGCTTGAACCAGCTTGTATTATTTTCTTCAGATCTTAGTCACCCTAATAACCATCCCTATTACCACCTGGTTCACTGGTCCACGGTCCACAATGTCCCTCTTGTCGCTCCGGCCCGTCTCCCGGTTATTTCGCTGTGGTTCCGAAGCAGGCTGCCAGCTGGGTCAAGGACAAGCAGAGGGTTAAAAACACAGCAAGGCAGGATAATACAAGGATTCTGAGCTCAGGCAGAATATGGTTGTGTGCAGGATAACATCACCAGGCAAAGTGAGGGGAGAACGCCCAATTTAAAGAGCTTCCTCTGATTAACAGAAGGTGATGAACAAGGCTGCAGGGAGTGAGCCTAATCAGAGGGAGAGAGAGATGGGGAGACAGAGCACACACAGGGACCATTACACAAATTTATGAGAAAGTTTAAAATTTTCAAGAAAATTTTATCAAATTAGTGGGGAAAAGGCACAAATTTACAAGAAAATAGCACAATTATGAGAAAATAAGTTGAAAGTAGGTGAACAGGTGAAGCCCATGTTGACAAACACAGATGGGGCCAACATGGAATCCATGGACAAGCCCACAAAAAACAGCCCAGGATTAACCTTTGGTGGGGCACACTTGGACATGTATGACTTCTTTGTTGGCTGTTACATTGATAAATTTCAGCCTGGCTTGTCTCTTATGTCATGTGAAGGATGAACAGATGGTTTTCCCATGAAATTATGCAGTCTCATAGAGCCCCCAGTATTGACACATCATGTTGCGTTTGATCACGTCTATAGCCCACTTTGTGAATTTCATAGGAAGTGAATTGCATTTGTGACACCAGGCTAACTTCCTGCAGCCAGTAGATGGAGCTTTAACTGTGAGATGATACTGACATGCTAATGTGTTCAGGCCAGGACCATTATCAAGTGTGAGAAGTTTGTGTCGGGTCAGCTAAGGCACTGTCCAGTAACAGGAAGTAAGAGAAACTTCCTGTTAAATGGAGAAGGTGGTGTAACCAAATTTTATCTAAACACTTTAAAGGTCCCTGGGTAAATAATCAGACGGATCTGCAGGTTAATAGTCTTTTATTGCTGCCAGCAATAAGAGAAATGGAGAACAGGAAAAAAGTCAGCTCTCTGCCCCACAGAGAGTAAAACAGTTTACTTTATATGACCATCAGTAAAAAAAGAAAAAGACTCTGAGATGATAAGACACAGGAGGGAAGAGAAAGGAGGGGGGAGTGTGAGTGAGAGCATGAAGACCTTAGCAGATCAGTGTGACATTAAACTTCATCCTGGAGCACAAAACATAACAGACATATCAAACAGCTTGTTAATATAGCTTATACCCTAATAATTTTACAATGGGCAGTATATAAAAAGGGTTCATATATGGATATAAGAACAATTCATATATTGAGACACACTTATAAAACATATGATCCCTGGTTACTCATCAGATTAATGCATAGGCAGTAAATTTCCACAACAAATGGTATTGGCGTTAATATGACAATCTATAACATGAGGTCAAGATCTTCTTGACGTGACAATCTTGACATAATGTCAAGATGGCTAGACTCTCCACACTACTGCATTTATTTTTGTGTCTTCTCTGCCTTTTTCTCTGCTCCTTCTGTGATGGACTAATTACCTACAATTGCCAGGAACTTATAGGCATCGGTCGCCAACTTACCGCCAACATCTCCAGTGCTCATTCCAGTAATTTCCACAGTATCCCTGAGGAGATCACTAGACCTTCAGGCGCTCCGTGGTTCGTTATGCCCCACAAACGGTGTAGACAATAGGAGAGGAAGCAGAAACAAGACAGCAGGGCTGGCCCTCGTGCCCAGCTCCAAAATCTTAGCTCAGAAAAGATTTATTGCCAAGTACATTAACAGATACTGATAACAGATCACTGATAACAGATCACTGATAACATACGAGGGATTTGACTTGACACAGAAAATGAACCTGCATTTCCGGTGACACGGCTGCATCTGAAACGCGCCTGCCAACAGAAGGGTACAGGTAGCATAAGAAATAATACAATAGGAAGGAGCAAAAAAAATCATTGATTTCAGAATAGTGGTCATGTATGATCAATATTATGATTACAAAGAAAAAAAAAGCCCTCAATGCACAATCAGCAGACCAAGAAAGTTCACAGGACACAAAGAGAGCAGTGAGTGAATCATCTTTATCATCAGTTTGTGGATCAGTATGAGTGTAATGTTGAAAGCAGGTGTTGTATCAGTTAAGAACAACAAGGACTCTTTGGCAGGAGATGTTTTGTCTGGCTACTGGCAATTGTCCTTGGCAATTGTCCATGCAGCTGCCTGTCCGAAGGCCATGAGCTCAGTGTTTTGAAAAACAAAGACTGCAGATGATCAGGAGGATTTTTGTAGGGGAGAGATTAAGTCGAATAGTACTGATCACAGAGAAGGAACTTTATATTCTCTTACAGATTCAGTACTTAATCCTTCATTGCTGGGCGTTGAGTCCATCATGGATAGACCTAAGCGTAATCATGATGTAATCCACCTTCCGAGACAGTTCTCCATTTGTCGCTATCAGGGTCTTCTCCATTTTTTCAATTTGATGGATGCACCTCGCCTGGCCAGCATTTTGATAGGTTGTATCCATCTTCAACAATTTGCGGTACACCAGGACAATCCCAGATCCAATCAGAATGATCCCAATCACCATTACTACGAAGACGTACGAATCTTCTACATCTTCGATAAAAAGATTAGTCAGGCACAAGAGTTTCCAATTACTTGTCTCCCGTAAATAGCCTGCAGCAGCCGTTCCTGCGGGGCAGACAACCTCCCCCGGGGCACTTTTCCTCGTTGAAAAGAGTGTCAATTGCGTTCAAAGCCCAGCTTATTAATTCCATAATTTCTTTCTTTCGATAATCAGCAGTAAGACACAGACAGACGACAGCAAGCTGGGATCCAGTTAGTTTGGGAAGGAGGAAATGAGTCGGGAGCAAGAGAGAAGAGAAAAGGCGTCTGCTCTCTTTGGAGGCGGAAGTGAGAAAGTGAGAAAAATCTTCACTCCAAACCACCGTTACCTTCAATTTTTCTCACCAATACCAGATCTCTCACCAGCAAAATGGACAAGCTGCACACGGAGATTGCCCATAATCGCTATGTCTGGGACTGTTGTATTGTGATTGTGCCCGAATCATGGCTGAATGAACGCATCCGGGCTGCCGCTGTGGAATTACCTGGCCAAACTACACACCATTCAGACCACGACACTGATTCTGGTAAGGGGAGGGGGGGGTGGTGGTGGCTTTGTGCTTATATTCTTCAGACTTGATGGAATAACAGCAGAATAATTCATAGCCACTGTTCACCGGACTTAGAGGCCATGTCCTTCCTGTGGAGGCCATTTTATCTCCCCAGCGAGCTAACGGCAATAATTTTAACAGCCATTTACATTCTTCCTGATGCTAACGTTAGCTTAGCACTCAATCACCTCCAGCACATTGTCAGCAGGCAGCAAAGAAATCACCCCAACGCAGTCCACATTATTGCAGGAGATTTTAACAAAGCATGCTTAAAGACTGTTCTCCAAATTCTACCAAAACGTTAAGTGTCCCACAAGAGGGGAAAGAACACTGGATCATGTTTATAGCAACATTAAATACTGTGGTGGAAATTTATTATTCACATATTCATCGTGGTGGAAATTTACTGCTATATACCAATCTGTTGTGTAATTTAGGTGATGTGCAGTTATGTTTAAATGTCTTTCCTCTTCTGAATAATTATTGCTAATACATGCCCTGAGTGTAACTATGGTCAGTGGAATAGTTATTGTCAGAAAGTTCTAATACTTGCTAGGTTTGAAGGCTACTTCCAGAATGTTCTCGTACTTTCTCAGCCAGTTTCTATGTATCCATATAAGGTAATGTGGGGGAGCGCTCTGAGGGTGTCTATAAAAACCAGGAGCCTCCTTTGTTTAAGCAGAGCAGAGCAGAAGCTTCAGGTAGGCTGTTTCTTCGCTTCTCTCCTGCCGGCAGTAATAAAGGGAATTCAACATGGCAGATAAGTCTGATTATTTTCTCCAGGACCTTACAAGTGGGCTAGGAAATATTCAGTTACAGCACGCCTACAAAGCCACCCTCCTCCCTCACCTTGAACAATCAGACCACCTCTCCCTGTTTCTGATTCCTGCCTACACCCCCCTCAGGAAGCATTCCCCCCCTACCAAACAAGCAATTAAAACCTGGCCTGAAAATGCTCTTCTCCAGCTACAAGACTGCTTTCCCTGCACTGATTGGAGCATCTTTGAACAGCAGGACCTGGACTCCGACACCGAATCTGTCCTTTTCTACGTCAAATGCTGTGTAGAAAATGTGACAGTCACCAAACACATCCGGGTATTTCCAAACCGCAAACCCTGGATGACCAGTGAAGTCCAGGCTCTGATCAGAGCCCACAACTCAGCCTTCAGACAGAGGGACAGCTCTCTGTGCAGCACTACCAGAGCTAACCTGAGGAGAGGCATAAAGCTTTCAAAAAACGGCTATAGGAGGAAGTTGGAAGGCTTCCTCACAGACAATTCCCGACAGATGTGGAGAGGCATCTAGGCCCTCACCAACTACAGGGGCCAGGGCCTCCCAACAGCAGCCTCACTCTAGCGCAAGAGCTTAACAGCTTCTTTGCCGTTTTTGAGCACACCTCCCTTCCAAACCTGCCCCCCCTCCCCTCTTCCCCCACCCTCCCCTCTCTCTCTACAGGTGCACGAGGTGAGGGGGCAACTGAGAGCAGCGAACCCCCATAGAGCTGCTGGCCCAGACGGCATCCCAGAAGCGGTGGTCAAAGCATGTGCAGACCAGCTTTCTGGGATCCGCACCAAGTTGTTCAACCTCTCCCTGATGCATGCTACCGTCCCCTCCTGCCTCAAGGCCTCCACCATCATCCCCATCCCCAAAAAGGCCACAACTGACAGCCTGAATGACTACAGACCCATAGCACTCATGTCTGTAGTCATGAAATGTTTTGAGCGACTGGTGTCCCAGCACATCAGGGACTGTCTTCCCCCTCCTTCGACCCTCACTTCGCCTACAGGAAGAACTGGTCTACAGAAGACGCTATCTCCACCACTCTCCACAGAGTGCTGAGCCACCTGGAGAACCCAAGGAGCTATGTGAGGATGCTCTTTGTGGACTACAGCTCAGCTTTTAACACTATCAACCTGGACATCCTGATCAACAAACTGCACCTCCTCCTGATTCCGCGGCCCCCACCTGCTCCTGGATGAAGAACTTTCACACCAACCACCCACAAACAGTCAGACTTGGCCCCCACCACTTCTCCACGCTGTCCCTCAGCACTGGCTCCCCCCAAGGCTGCGTCCTAAGCACTTTACTGTACTCCCTGTACACATATGACTGTATTTCAAGCCACCCAACCACCCCCATCGTGAAATACATGGATGACACCACCTCGGTTGGGCTTATCACCGCCGACGATGAGAAGGCATACAGGGCGGAGGTAGAGAATTAGCTGCTGTGGTGCCCAGCAAACAACCTGAAACTGAAAGTCTAAAATACCAAAGAACTCATTCTGGATTTCAGGAAGAACAGACAGGACCACCCCTCCCTCCTCATTAATGGTGACCGCATGGAAAACATCCCCGCCTTCAGGTTCCTGGGCACCCACATGGAGCCGGCGTACCACACACCCAGAGAGCAGGTGAGCACGCTCTCCACTGAGCAGTGATAGAAGGCCAGCAGCAGCTTCTGGTGCAGATTGTGCTTCCTCAGGGCACGGAGGAAGTGCAGCCACTGCTGGACTGTCAACACCAAGGCCCTGGTGAAAAACCCCCCACAGCAGCTGCACTTCCTCCATGCCCTGAGGAAGCACAACCTGGACCAGAAGCTGCTGCTGGCCTTCTATCGCTGCTCGGTGGAGAGCGTGCTCACCTACTGTCTGGGTGTGTGGTACGTTGGCTCCACGGCTGAGAACAGGAAAGCTGTATAGAGGGTTTTCAATACCGCCCAAAAACTCATTGGAAGCCCTCTGCCCTCCCTGGAAGACATCTATAGATCCTCCTGTTTCAGAAGGACCAAAGCCATCACAGGAGACCTCTCACATCCCGCCCACCACCTGTTCGACCTGCTTCCCTCTGGACGATTGTTCAGATCAAACAGGTCCCACACCTCTAGACTGACAAACAGTTTCTTCCCCTGAGCCATCCGAACTGCAAACAGTCAAAGGCCCCACCCCCTCCCTCTGAACACTCACATTCACAGAACTGAGGGCTTTTAGTTATCACTATATCTCACCTGTCTTTGCACTCCATACTTTCATGAATATTGACCAATCCGTGAAATCACTACTGTACATATTTTCCATAATCATTGGGACATTTTACTCAATTATGTGTTCTGCACTCTTATGTACATACACTACCGTTCAAAAGTTTGGGGTCACCCAGACAATTATTTTGTGTTTTCCATGAAAAGTCACACTTATTTACCACCATGAGTTGTAAAATGAATAGAAAATATAGTCAAGACATTGACAAGGTTAGAAATAATGATTTGTATTTGAAATAATAATTTTTTCCAGATATTCAACCTGCTCAAAGGAAGGTCAATTTTATAGCTTCTCTAACCAGCTGAACTGTTTTCAGCTGTGCTAACATAATTGCACAAGGGTTTTCCAATCATCCATTAGCCTTCTGACGCAATGAGCAAACACATTGTACCATTAGAACACTGGAGTGATAGTTGCTGGAAATGGGCCTCTATACACCTATGTAGATATTGCACCAAAAACCAGACATTTGCAGCTAGAATAGTCATTTACCACATTAGCAATGTATATTAGATATTAGAGTGTATTTCTGATTAGTTTAAAGTTATCTTCATTGAAAAAAACAGTGCTTTTCTTTCAAAAATAAGGAAATTTCTAAGTGACCCCAAACTTTTGAACGATAGTGTAGTTCCACCCATGAAACCACTACAGTACCTATGTCTATTCCAATGGGCTATTTGTTATTTTTACTTTTAGATGGTCAACTGTGTGTCCTGTAACTGTTTTATTTTCAAATTTTTCTCATTTACTTTACTGTGCAGTCACCTGGTGGAGCGCCCACAATTTTGTTGTACTGTACAAATGTGCAATGACAGTAAAGCCTATTCTATTCTATTCTATTCTATTCTTAAATGAGGCATCAGCATTTTGTTAAAATGTAAGAAATTTTGAAGTGATTTATGTTGTAACAGTTTGAAACATCACATAAAAATGTATTGTTCCAAGCTAGTCACTATGGTCTTCTTGTCATGATCAGGTGAGCGTGCGCTCCCCCTCCCTTCCTGCGAGGCTTTCCCCGACTCCGAAGGTAATCATTACACCTGCATGAATAGACACACCTGCTGCCTCTTCTCTGCCAGCACTGAAAAGGACCAGTTTGTGAATGCTCCAGCGCTGGCTCATTGGGTATACTGCCTAAACAGCAAGTAAGTTTATGTCTTGCTCTCTGAGGAACTTTAATGTAATTCCTCTTCTCCTCTTTTCTCCTCCAGGTTGCTGCCATTTTTGTGGTGCATCTCCGAGGTTTGTTGTGCACTCACCTGCCCCAACATCCTCATCACCACTTCAGCTGCCTTATTCCACCTGGTCAGACACCTCACCCAGCTCTACTCCTGCCATATACCTACCAGCGTTCTCTCTGCTGGTTCGCCTTTTCCCTGCTGGGTTCCACTGCCGGGCTCACTGCTTATCCCACGTGAGTGTTGTCCTATGTTTCCCCTTTGTCCAGTCTCCCTCCTTTACTAATCAGCTCTTGTCTCCCTTTACAGCCTGAGTCCTCCTCTGGCAAGTGGCGTCTTTTCTTAACTGTGCACTCTTTTGGATCAATAAATTGTGGTTACGTAGCTTCTCTGTGTCATGTGAATGATTTCTCTGGTGTTGTTCCCTGCACATGAGCAGATCATTCTTTCAACATGATACTTCTTCACTTCCTTTTAGCTGCTTCCTTTTTTAGAGGTCACCACAGCAGATCATCAGCCTCAATCTCACTCATGGTCAGTGTTGGGAATAACCCGTTACAAAGTAACGTTACAAAGTAACGCATTACTGTAACACCACTACTTTTGCAGTAACGTGCTGTGTTACGAAATTACTGTTTAAAAATTCAGTGATGCATTACAGTTACTGAAATTTGATCAGATGCGTTACTCCCATTACTTGTTTTATTAATATGGATAGATATTTTTAGTGCAAATAAACTGACCCTACCATTGCTGGCGCAGCCGTCAGTCTCCTCCGCGGGTCGGTTTCCTGTCCTGCCCCAGTTCACGCCACAGCTCAGTAGGAAGAAATGCCGTGGCGGTGGCGACTTCTCATGTCGAGCCCTGATCACCTGCTGCCCAAGCAGTGAGTAGCTCCTAACAGCTCCTACCTCTGTGGTTAAACATGAATATTTTTTGAGCAAGAACCTCACATTTGATGTCCGCATTAAATGCATTTAAAGTTTTCTTACGCACAGAGAAAAAGTGACTGTTACAGTATTTGTTGCAGTAAAGAACAGATTCTTCTAAGCGGTGAACTTTCATTTATCTGTGCTTTCTGTTTTATTTTATCTTATTCATTTACATGGTGTTGTGATATGGAACTATTTCATGGAAAATAAAAATCCTCTAAATATGTGTTTTTAATGGGCTGGTCCAGGGGTGTCAAACATATGGCTCGTGGGCCAAAAACAGCCCACCAGGGGGTCCAAAATTTTCTCTGTGAATTTACAGCTTTATTTCTAGTAAATTTCTGACTTTCTACTGATTTCAATAGTTTATATAAATCTGAGACATTTTTTCTCTGTAAGATGAGACTTTGTTTTTCATCAGTTTTCTTTTTCTTCTTTTTTCTGATGCGAACAAGGGGCCCTTGATCTTGCTATGTGTGCAAGATGATTTCAGTATGCATTTAAAAGTAATGTGAAAGTTACTTTTCCAAGTAACTAGTTACTTTAATCATGCAGAAACTCAAAAGTTACTCAATTACTTTTGAAAAGAAGTAACTACGAATTGTAACTAGTTACTATTTTTTAGTAACTTGCCCAACACTGCTCATGATGATCCACATATTTCCGCATATTTTATTATGTGAAGATTTTTAAACATTTTTTTCTTTTTTATGCTGGAGGTGCTCCCCATTTACCGAGGTGTGGGACCAGCACTAGGAGTACACACTGGTTTGTGTTTTCCCCTGTGGCTGTGTGCGTACTATGACCTTAGACCAGTTGTCCCAAGCCACGTGAAATGGAGGGTCAACACCCTGCATATTTTACCTCCAATCAGTGTCTTCAACAGGTAATTTCACTGAATTTCCTCCCACTGATTGCTGATCAGTGAAAACACCTTCTGAAGAGAAATTCTGCAGGGTCTTGGCCCTCCATGGCACATGGTTGGGGACCACTGCTATCCAGCAACAGCAAGCACTGAAAGCTCTTGTAGCTCTGTGTGTTAAAACTTTCCTTTCCCCATTCTGTTTTGCTGAAAACCAAGCTAGAAGGCAGAAAGTATCATTTTTGGATGGTTGACCCCAGGTATTTAAACTCATCTACCTTCACTACCTCTACTCCTTGCATCTTCACCGTTACGCCTGCCTCCCTCTAAAAAGTACTCTAGAATACTGTACATACCTTTATCCAGATCTGCACCGAAAATTTTCAGCATCTTGTCTAAGCCAAGATCCTTTTTCCCTGCAAGTTCCACAAACACACAATTTTTAAATTTATAAGAAAAGTCACAGTTCTGAAAAACATTCATGCTCATGCAATCCACTGATGGAGATGAAAGACTGCAGAGGATTTTGGCATATTTGCTTTGGATTGCTACTGATCATAGGGAGCCGCAAAACTGGTGTTGAGGACACTGGTCAAAAGTGAAGGAACATAAACCACAAAATAAAGGTATGATCCACAGCAGTCATCCGCTCCATCAGTGAGGAGGAAAGTGCACCTAAGAAGTATGGCCCTGACCTCCAAGCAGGTCTTTTATTACCAAGATGGTAGTACCTGGTTATAGCCAACTGCTTGTTGGTTTGAAAAATAATTGACTAGTAGATACCAATGTATTCAAGTTGAAGGTATCACCTGTAACTATCTTAAAGTTTTAAAAGGCATGCCCCAGGCATCAGTCCTTGGCCCACTCCTATTCATCTTGTATAACATTTTTATGCAGATGACACTGTGGTTTTATTGGCTAGCACCAACATTAAATCAAGCTTTATGTCAGCTGCTGCTGGCTTTTAATACTGTCCAACAGAACTGATGTGACTTAAAACTTGTATTGAATGCAAACAAATCTTATGATGCTCATACATGTGAAGTCAAAAACTCAAAATCTCATTTCTATAACTGCTACTGATGGCTTAGTGATCTGTATCCCACTGTAAATATCTCAGGATCATGAATGATGATTCCCTTTCTTTTACTTCACATATCCATTACCTAGTCAAAACATTAAGGTTGAAACTATTTTAGAATCATGTCTTTCTTTAAAGCTAAAAAGAAACTTTTAGAGGCTGCCCCAGCAGCATGTCCATGTGGGCCCCACCAAAGGTTAAACTGGGCTGTCTTATGGGTCCCATGCGGGTTTGTCCGTGGATTCCATGTTGGCCCCATCTGTGTCTGCCCACATGGACTTTACCTGTTTACCTATTTTCAACTTATTTTCTCATAAATTTGCTATTTTCTTTTCTCATAAATTTGCCATTTTTTTACTGTAATCTTGCAACTTTTTCTCATAAATATGTTACTTTTTTCCTTGTAAATTTGCTATTTTCTTGTAAATTTATGAGTTTTTGCTATAAATTTGTGACATTTTTCTTGTAAATTTGGAGCATTCTCAAAAATTTTAAACTTTTTTTAACTGTAAACTTACAACTTTTGTTCATAAATTTGGGACTTTTTTCTCATTAATTTTTAAAATTTATTTACTCATATATTTGCTACTTTTTTGCTAATTTGCTAATTTTTCGAAAATTTTCCTCATAAATTTGAAACTTTTTTCTTGTAAATTTACTATTTTTTTATTTCACTTTTTCTCCTAAAATTGCAGCTTACTTCTAGTAAATTTGTGACTTTTTCTCATAAATTTGTGATTTTTTTCTTGTAGAGTTGCAACTTTTTTCTCATAAATTTGTTTTTCTTATGAAATTGTGACTTTTTTTCTTGCAAATTTGTTAACTTTTGCTTGGAATTTTGGAATTTTCTCGTAAATTTGCCATTTTTAACTGTAAACGTAAGACTTTTTCTCATAAATTTAAAGCTTTTTTCTCATATTTTTTTTAAATTTATTTACTCATATATTTGCTACTTTTTTGTTCATTTGCAATTTTTTTTAAAAATTTTGCCTCATAAATTTGTGATTTTTTTCTTGTAAATTTGCTATTTTTTTTTAATTTGCACTTTGTCTCCTAAATTTGCAGCTTTCTTCTAGTAAATTTGTGACTTTTTTCTCATAAATTTGCTACTATTTCTTTTTTGTAAATTTGTCACTTTTTTCTTATAATTTTTCACATTTTTTCCTCATAAATTTGTAACTTTTTCACTTAATTTTGGGCAAACACAGATGGGACCAACATGGAACCCACAGACAAACCCATATGGGACCCATAAGACAACCCAGGTAAACCTATGGTGGGGTACACATGGACATGCTGGCTGGGACCTTTTTGCCTGTGCTGGACTATGCAGATATCATATACAGCGGGGAAAATAAGTATTGAACAAATCAACATTTTTCTCATTAAACATATTTCTGATGGAGCCATTGACCTGAGATTTTTTACTAGATATCAGTAACAACCCAGCTAATCCATACATACAAAGAAATCAAGGCGACTGTGTTCACAAAACAAGTTATATTAAATCAAGTGGAATGACACAGGGAATAAGTATTGAACACATGAAGAAAAAGAGGGGCAAAAAGGCATATAAAGCCAAGAAACCAGCTGAAATCCGTCAGAATTTAGGAACCCATCCCACCCCCGTCAGTGCAAATTAATTTCAGCTGGTTAAGTCCTGACTGATAGCCTTTTAAAAGGTCTGTGAATATCAGATTGTCACACCACAAAGAACTCATGATGGGTAGAAGCAAAGAGCTCTCTCTAGACCTTCGCAACCTTATTGTTGCAAAACATAATGATGGCATTGGTTACAGGCGCATTTCTAAACTGCTGAATGTTCCAGTGAGCACTGTTGGAGCATCATTCGGAAATGGAAAGAACATCATTTTACCATAAACCGGCCACGACCAGGAGCTCCTCACAAGATTTCTGAGAGAGCAGTCAAAAGAATTATCAGAAGAGTTATCCAAGAGCCAAAGAGCACTCTTGGAGAGCTCCAGAAAGACCTGGGGCTTCATGTACAAAGGGTACTTTTGCACAAAAACATACCGTACATCCTTTTCCATGGAAAATTTCAGATGTATCAAGAATGAAATGATGGTGGAAATATGTGCAGCCCCACAGCAACTTCATTGCTGGTGTATGTCTGTTTCTACTGTTATTGGTCTGTTGGTGGCACTTAGACGTGATGTTGGGAGACTGATAATGATGTGAAAATTATTGTACACACCAGAGACACATGACAAACAAATATCCAAGTGTGCGCAATTAGGTGAGTGGATATAAAAGCAAGCACAAAGAAGTGCAGAAAATGCCTATAACAGCAATGGCGTTAGCATTATTAAAAGATATTGCAAATCGCGCAGTGAGAAGAGAAAGGGTATTTAGAGACAGAAGATTTTCTGGCTCAGGATGATGACTGGTCAGCTGGTTTAGTTTTTCCATGGGAAGTCCTTGTGGAACTGGGCTCACAGCTACGGCCACTTTTGGAGCGTGACACGGCGAGAAGCCCATCCCACTGCAGGTGCTGACAACAGTGGGGTTCCTGGCAACAGGGGCATTCCAGAGGGAGCTGACAGACTGAACGGGAGTTTCTCAGTCAACCCTGTGCTGAGCTATGCCAGCTGTGTGGGATGGTATTATTCAGCTGTCACCCAGGTACATCATATTCCCATACAATGTAGTTGAACAGGCCAACATCAAAGAGAAATTTGCGGCAAGAGCCGGTTTTTCTAATAATTCTAATGAACAGCATTGTTGGAAACAAACTACAAACTGGCACTGTGTGGATGGGTGGCTTCTTGGTGAGTACATTCATGTTATTGTCCTAAAAAAAAACACGTCATGCACAATGCACCTGCGTCCCCCCAAATATCACCCTGTCTTCAAGGCTTCATTATAACTCAGTGGTTTGAGTAAGTGACTTCCTTTTTTGCTGATTAAAATACAGTTTCATAGCATTCTACCAAGCCTCCAATTGCCTCTGTGTGTACAGTAGTTATGTCAATAAACACATCAGAATCAGAATCAGAAAAGCTTTATTGCCAAGCATGTTAGAAACATACAAGGAATTTGACTTGACATTGGCGTGCAATGTAAGCGCATCACAATGACACGGCAGCCATGACAAGGCGCTTCATCAAAACAGTGGGGGATAAGGGGGGATAAGAGGGGAGGGAAGGAATGGCACATTGGGCGGAGAGAAAAAAAACCCATTGTTATCAAAATACAGCTTGTAATTGTGTAAACAGAATTATGATTACATAGAAAAAAACCTCTCTATAGCACAGAGCAGACAAATCAAACCTCACAAAAACAAAGACAAAGCAGAGAGAGACAGTGTATGTGTATCAGTTTGTGATATCAGTGTGTGTGCAGTGTGGGTGTATCAGTTACTGGAGTACAACAAAAATAGTCTCCTAGGCAACGGTGGATGTTATATTCATGTATTATAAACACAGATAGTCATGTCCCAGAGTTAATCTCTTCTTCATGCCAGATGGTAAAATTCCATGTTAGTCTCATGACAACGCTGTCCTTGGAGAGTTCTGATTATTGCACAGCAGCAGCAGTGTTTGGGTTAAGCAGAGCCAGCTCTCACATCCGCTTATCTCCACTCTGGAGGAGTGAATTGTCCAGGGGCGCCGATCAAGGCCGAATCTGCACAGACACTTAGAGTGTAGAATTTTCTTCTCTCATGCAGTTCTGTGCTTCACAATTCAAATTAACATTCACTGGCTTTAAATTCATTCCTTGAAGAACACTCAGTGACTCCGAGATGTAACCAACCTTCCGATTCAGTTCAGCATTCGCCGCCATCAGCGCTCTTCCAAGCTGGTCAAATTGATGGAGAAGCTTCGCCGGGTCCGCGTTTTGATTAGCTCCTTCCAGCTTTTTAAATTTACGATACACAAGGAAGACACCCAGGCCAATCAGTAGAAATCCTGTGATCATGAAGCCGAACAGATATAAATCTTCCACATCTTCGATAGAAAGATCACACATTTGGGCTCCCCCGGGCCCGATTTTCTGTTTGAAAAAGTGGTGTCAATTGCATTTAAAGCCCAACTTACAAGATCCATTTTTCCGTTTGGGTTGAGATCAGCGAGAAGGAGAACGGCACAGACACTCACTCAGACGCAGCAAGCTGGGATCAGTTGGGTCGGGAAGGCAGGAGAGGAGAAGGAGGGAGGGAAAATGTGACTGCTCTCTCTGAAGGCCGGAAGAAGAAGTAAAGTTTGAAATGCAACAGTCTCACCCTTTCCCCGGCGCACTTCATTTAGTAATGTACACTACTGTTCAAAAGTTTGGGGTCACTTAGAAATGTCCTTATTTTTGAAAGAAAATCACTTTTTTTCAATGAAGATAACTTTAAACTAATCAGAAATACACTCTATACATTGCTAATGTGGTAAATGACTATTCTAGCTGCAAATGTCTGGTTTTTGGTGCAATATCTACATAGGTGTATAGAGGCCCATTTCCAGCAACTATCACTCCAGTGTTCTAATGGTACAATGTGTTTGCTCATTGCGTCAGAAGGCTAATGGATGATTAGAAAACCCTTGTGCAATCATGTTAGGTCTGCAATGCTGTAATTGCTGCAAATGGAGGATTCTTTGACGAAAGCAAAGTTTGAAGGAAAAAATTATTATTTCAAATACAAATCATTATTTCTAACCTTGTCAATGTCTTGACTATATTTTCTATTCATTTTACAACTCATGGTGGTAAATAAGTGTGACTTTTCATGGAAAACACAAAATAATTGTCTGGGTGACCCCAAACTTTTGAACGGTAGTGTATGTAATCCAAGTACTTTGTATATAACTATAAGATAAGATAAGATAAGATAAGATAAGATAAGCCTTTATTAGTCCCACAATGGGGAAATTCCAGGATTGCAACAGCACAGGGATAGCAACACTCAGAGCAACAATCAGAAGGCAAGAGAAAAAAAAAGAAACAAGAGCAGCAAGTATACATATGTACATATAAACATATATATATATATATATATATATATATATATATATATATATATATATATATATATATATATATATATATATATATATATATATATATATATATATATATATATATATATATATATATATATATATATACTGTATATACTGTATATATATATATATAGATATAGATATAGATATAGATATATAGATAGATATAGATAGATATAGATATAGATATATATAGATATATATATAGATATATATGTGGCGGTTCGTTTTAACCCCACAACAGACTAAGGACACTCAGCCCTCTTTTCTCTGTTTTTCTGCTGCATTACTGAGAAGCAATGTGCCATTCATGTATTTGTGATGCAAACATGCATGTGTTGTGATGTAATGCGCCATTCTGTATAGTGTGCATATGGCTTGTCCTTACTGTGCTTTTTCTGAGCATCTTAGATGTGCTTTGGTGTATTAATGTCTACAGGTAGACGAGTTTCTTCTGTCTCACCTATGTGATGTTAATCGATGCCTTTCATCCTTTGTACTCATGCGTCCTGTCCTTACTGTGACCTAGAGACTCAGATCAATATGTAGATGTGCTTGTTAGCCTCTTTGTCTTGCACTTAGAGCGAGGTCTAGCTAATCTGCCCATTGTGATGTATGGCTTACAAATGCAAATACCTCCTGCCTGTTCTGTTGTCCCTTTGATCATTCTAGACTGTGGGGTATGTCTTTTTGATGTATTGTTATGATCAAGTATTTAAGGTGCAACTCTGTAACGCAATCTCTCCTCTTTCACTCTCACTCTGATCCTGCAACAGGTGGACACACTGTGTCCGCCTCTCCTTCTCTGAGAGCTTAGGGATCCCGCTCCGGGCTGCTCCACTATGCACCGGAGAGGGGATCCCGTGAAGGCGACATGATTAATAAAACCTGCTTAAAACCACAGCACTGCTGCTTATTTTTTCATGCCGCTTCACTGGTGACCCCTTGAACACGCACACATTTTGTGCGAAAGCAACCTTCCGAGCTGGACAGCCACACAGCTGCGTTGGTGGCCCCTTGAAGACGCACACGCTTTGTGCAACGCAGCCTTGTTTTGGATGGCCACGCTGGCGAACCGACGCTGAAGAAAATGAGCGGCCAGCGAACGCAACACCCGGGCATGAATGCTCCGTCGCAGCGGCCTACTGGTTCCCCCTCCCTGCGGCTTCAGGGAGACTTCGACGCGGAGCCAACACAGGCGAGCCGTTCTCCGGACATCACCCACGACCGGGTAAACTGCAGAAAACGTCATGGCGCGACCCTCGCCTGAGATCTGCACCACCACGCACGGGACGCATACAGCTCTACAGACCCCCATCATCCTTCGCCGCTACAAACAGAGCCTTCAGGGCTGCTCTCACACCTGGAGGCACGCACGCAGCGTGCTCGAAGGATTTGTTAATGGTCTCAGCCACGGCACACATAGGGAATTCAGCGGTTTTGCGGTTCCCGAGGCTTTAGGGTTACGCCTGAACCTAAAGTCAACACGCCAGTCCCTCTGCCCTCATCACAGCCGCCATTCAGCCTCGTCTTTTCTTCATGGCCGCACGAGCGACAATGATCGTCTCCTCCCTCTCACCGCTCCAACGCAGCTGCACGAGCCCGGGGCACAAAGATCGTCTATTTCCTCTCACCGCTCCAACGCACCATGGCCAAATCTACAGCAACAGCTCAACCCGGATTATATCGGCGCCGTCTGCGCTGATCTCCGCCAAGTTTCTGCACCCTGACTCGCCACTCCAGCGGCCCCTCCCAAGCACGAACCCCCGCGCACGCATCGGGGAGTTACAAGGACGGCGCATCACGCATGGGACAAGTAATGGCTCCACAGACTGCCTTCCTCCTTCGCCGCTGCCTTTCAGGGCTGCTCGCTCACCTGAGGCACGCATGCAGCATACTGGAAGGATTTGTTAACAGTCTCAGCCACGCCACAGACCGCCATCGTCCTCCGCCGCTGCCCACAGAACCTTCAGGGCTGCTCGTTCACCTGAAGCAAGCACGCAGCTCGCCACTGGATTTTTTTAATGGTCTTAGCCACGGCACAACGGGATTTCAGCCGTCAGCTGTTCCTGGGAGCTTTGGGGTTGCTTCAGCACCCAAAGCCAACAGTCCCTATGTTTTGTTTACTTTTTTTTCTTACAGCCGCCCCTGCTTTTCTTCATGGCCACGAGAGGAGTCAGAGACTAGTTTTTCTTCTTGTGATCTCCGCACGTGCAACGGGACAACCCCTCGACGTCACGGAGCAGCAAGCAATTTTTGCGCGGCTCAGGACGATTTCACAGCTCCTGCCGGCACTTACCACCCCTCCCCTCCCTCCCCCTCCGCCTGCAGCGCTCACACAGATGGATTATCGAGGTCGCGGCCCCCTGCCGCGTCCTCTGGGGGGGAGCGTGTGGCGGTTCGTTTTAACCCCACAACAGACTAAGGACACTCAGCCCTCTTTTCTCTGTTTTTCTGCTGCATTACTGAGAAGCAATGTGCCATTCATGTATTTGTGATGCAAACATGCATGTGTTGTGATGTAATGCGCCATTCTGTATAGTGTGCATATGGCTTGTCCTTACTGTGCTTTTTCTGAGCATCTTAGATGTGCTTTGGTGTATTAATGTCTACAGGTAGACGAGTTTCTTCTGTCTCACCTATGTGATGTTAATCGATGCCTTTCATCCTTTGTACTCATGCGTCCTGTCCTTACTGTGACCTAGAGACTCAGATCAATATGTAGATGTGCTTGTTAGCCTCTTTGTCTTGCACTTAGAGCGAGGTCTAGCTAATCTGCCCATTGTGATGTATGGCTTACAAATGCAAATACCTCCTGCCTGTTCTGTTGTCCCTTTGATCATTCTAGACTGTGGGGTATGTCTTTTTGATGTATTGTTATGATCAAGTATTTAAGGTGCAACTCTGTAACGCAATCTCTCCTCTTTCACTCTCACTCTGATCCTGCAACAGGTGGACACACTGTGTCCGCCTCTCCTTCTCTGAGAGCTTAGGGATCCCGCTCCGGGCTGCTCCACTATGCACCGGAGAGGGGATCCCGTGAAGGCGACATGATTAATAAAACCTGCTTAAAACCACAGCACTGCTGCTTATTTTTTCATGCCGCTTCATATATATATATATATATATATATATATATATAGAGAGAGAGAGAGAGAGAGAGAGACACAGTGCGGAGCATTGTAGCTAGATGGAATAAATATGTAAATATATAAACACACACAGTGCAGAGCATTGTAGCTAGATGGAATAATATGTAGATATATAAAAACACAGTGCGGCGCATTGTAGCTAGATGGAATAAATATGTAGATATATAAACACACCTCTCGGTTGTGCACCTAGGATGATGTATAAAGCATGAGCATTGCATTTTGAACATAAAATATGTGCTTGTCGAGTCTAATATAATCTGCTTTCAACTGACAGGTGATCGTGGCTACCCACTAAATAGGTTAATATTGTCTTCTTTTACATTTCTGTTTTCCTTTATTCAATGAACTGATCCACCCGGCTGGTCACAAATCACAGCGATCAGCTGATGCATCTGAGGACGACTGCAGACGTCAGTCGAAACATGTTAAGATTAAATAAACATCTCTTTCCCATCCCTGTGTGAATAAAGGAAAACAGTAAACTAATCTTATAGGACTGTGAGCAGGCTATTGAATTACCTGTATCCGGAGTAATGCTGGAGGACAGCATGTCAGCTAAAACATTTTTACGTGCCTCTACCTAATTCAGGAGTGGCTTCAACTCACAGTCTGTGAAATTCTAATAAATCCATTATTTTTGATCGTGGATACAGGAGAATCAAATGTGCAGGGATTGTATATATCTATTTGCATACCTATTTGCATGTGATTGCATATTCAAATGAAGGAGTGTCAAGGGAGGAGTACGATATTTCCTCTAGTGTGTTCAATTTCAAGTAGATTGGGATGTACAAAAGAAATGTGCTTGGATTCCTGTGTACGCACTATTTCATATATCTGGATTTTTTTTTTTTTTTTTTGCTTACGGCATTCTCTTGATTTAAACGTACGTCATCTTTCAGTAGGAAATTCATGCCAGTCTTTGCCATGAGGCCCCTGGAGTTAACAGATGCTGCTGTTTCAAAGAAAACAATAAGTAATGCACTCAACCAGCAGGGGCTCTGTGCCCACTCATCTCACAAGACTTGAATGCTGAAGAAAAGGCACGTTGAAGCTTGTTTAAAGTTTGCTGCACAACATTTGGGCAATATAGTCTGGTCTGATGAGACCAAAATTGAACTTTCTGGATGCCACAACACACAGCATGTTTGGAGGAGAAATGGCACTGAACACTGAACATCAGCCCCAAAACACCATACCAACAGTGAAGGTTGGAGGTGGGAGCATCATGGTGTGGTGGTGTTTTTCAGCATATGGTACAGGCAGACTTCATATAACTGAAAAAAAGATGAATGGACAAATATACAGAGGCATTCTTGACAAGAACCTGTTGACATGTGCCAAGATGCTGAAGATGAAATGAGTGTGGACAGGCAAAGTTGTCTGATTTGGAATCCCGGCTCCGCTGCCTTGAAACACCGTCTGCACCAGTTAATAATGACAGACTCCCCTTAGCTGCGGTGGAGCTCCCTAGCATAGGGAGGCCTGCTAGCGGTCCTCCGGTTCCGACCTCTCCTGAGCAGCCGGGAGAGAATGGGTGGGTGACGGTGAGAAGGAAGCTTAGCCGCAAGCCCCTGGTACACCACCAACCTGTTCATGTTTCTAATCGCTTTTCCTCTCTCAGCAACACACCCGCTGAGGAAAAAACTCTGATCATTGGCGACTCTGTAGTCAGAAACGTGAACCTAGAGACTCCAGCGGCCATAGTCAAATGCATTCCTGGGGCCAGAGCAGGCGACATCCAGTCAAATTTGAAAATGCTGGCTAAAAGTAACTGTAAATACTCCACAATTGTTATCCATGCTGGCATTAACAACATCCGACTCCAGCAGTCAGAAGTCACAAAACTTAATGTGAAATCAGTGTGTGACTTTGCAAAAACAGTGTCTGCCTCTGTAGTATTCTCTGGGCTCCTCCCCAATCTGACCAGTGATGACATGTTTAGCTGCTTGTCATCCTTCAACCGCTGGCTGTCTGTGTGGTGTCCTGCAAATGATGTGGGCTACACAAACAATTGGAGCTCATTTTGTGGAAAACCTGGTCTTGTTAGACGAGACGGTGTCCATCCCACTTTGGATGGTGTGTCTCTTTTATCTAACATTCTGGCATCATTTTTATCCAAATTTCCAAAACCTTGACAACTCAGAGTTGGGACCAGGAAACAGAGTTGCAGTCTTACACGCCTCTCAGCAGCTCCACTTCATTCGCCACTCCTCAGCTTAGCCCCTGTCTTCCCCATCAGAGAATCATTGTCTGCTCCCTCCAATTTAAATAAAAATATAATGGATAAGCATCCGAAAGTGATTAAACAAAAAGTTGGTAAAACTCAAATTAAACATGAAGCCTCTAAATTGAATGATTTGGCATCTCTTCCTCCTCATAATTTAAAAATTAAATGTGGTTTGTTAAATATTAGGTCTCTAACTTCCAAGTCTCTGCTAGTCCATGATCTGTTAATTGATCATCAGATTGATTTAATATCCCTTACAGAGACTTGGTTAGGGCAAGAGGATTATGCTGGTTTAAATGAATCAACTCCCTCTGGTTATTTATACTGTCAAAATCCCAGAAGTTCTGGTCGCGGAGGAGGAGTAGCAACAATTTACCATTCCAACTTACTAGTTAATGTAAAGCAAAAAATACATTATAATTCCTTTGAGGGCCTGGTCCTCAGTCCTGGGCATTTTAGCAATATTAGGTTAAACCATTTTTATTTGCCATAGTTTATCATCCTCCATCAGCCTACTCAGAGTTTTTATCCAAATTTGCCAAATTCTTAGCTGATTTAGTGCTGAAATCAGATAAATATATAGAATATAGTGTGGAGAACGTGAAATGAAGAGGCTGAATTTATTTCTCAATTCAGGTTTATTGAACATCACACGTCTCCAACATCCTCTCAAACAGAAAAGAAGACCAACTTCTCAAATCCCCCCTTTTTATACCCGGGACATCAAAGTACAGAATCACAATGTCATTCAACCCCCCATAGACAATACGTCTCCCCCAGGTCTCTTCTTCCTTCACCTAACCCCTGGAGGTCAGGAAGTCTTTTCAGAGTCATTTCTAAAAGCATCTCCACCTACTACTGTTATCCCCAGGAGGTCCAGACTTATTGTTCCTTCTAAGACATGAGGTACCACAATATACATATGCAGTCTAAGCATCTCAAATATGTGTGCCACTGTAGCGGTTTGATTCAACCCCCACAACACAGAGACAGAACACAGAGACAGTCAGCTCGCACTCCTGGGTTTTTTTCCGCTGCATGCTGCGTTTACAGCTGTGAGGTTAAAGTGTCATCCATGCATTGTGTTCATGCATCCTGTCTGTACCTCTGATATGCAAATGCCCAGATTGACTGCTGTGAATGTCTTTGATGTATTGTCTGAGTTGAGTATATATGCTGCACTGTGCTGTAAATCTGCCTCTCTTTCTGATTCTGCAACTGGTAGACACACACGTGTCTCCCCTCTTTGAGAGCTGGAGGAATGAAGCTGCAGCCTGCTCAAGCCATGGGCTGCAGCCGAGTTCTGATGAAGGCGGGTGATAATAAAGCAATTTAAAAATCCAACGCTTCCTTTATTTTATCATCCTCTTCACCACAATAGAATATTTAATATAGAATATAGAATAATTACAGTAGGGGACTTTAATATACATGTAGATGTAGATAGTGATTGTCTTAATATGGCATTTAATTCAATATTAGAATATTATGGGGTTTTCTCAGAAAGTAGGAAATTCTACCCATTTTCTCCACCACATGTTGGACCTTATTCTGACATATGGCATAGAAATAGAAAATCTGGTAGTGTCTCCTCATAATCCTGTACTGTCAGACCACTGTCTGTTAATCTTTGATTTTACTATTCCTGACTATTTGGCTCCTAAAGAAAAATATTACTACAGTAGATGCCTCTCAGATGATGCTGTTACCAAATTTATGCAGATTGTTTCCTCTATGCCATGTGTCAGCACAACGGAAATAAGCTATGGAGAGCTTGCTTCTTCTGTAACTGATAGCATGGTAGATAGTGTTACAGCTTCTCTGCATCAGACTCTAGACATGATGGCCCCTTTGAAAAAGAAAAAGTCTAATCAGAGATTTCTAACTCCTTGGTTCAACACAGAAACTCATAGCTTAAAACAGAAGACTTGTCAATTAGAAAGAAAATGGTGTTCCACTAATTTAGATGAAAACTATTTAGCTTGGAGACATCCTCTTTTAATTTATAAAAAATCTCTTAGAAAAGCTAGAACAAGTTATTATTCTGCATTAATAGAAGAGAACAAGAATTATCCCAGGTTTCTTTTCAGCACTGTAGCCAGGCTGACAAAGAGTCAGGACTCTGTCAATCCTAGCATTCCCTTAGAGCTTACTAGTCAGGACTTGATGAACTTTTTCAATCATAAAATTTCATCTATTAGAGATAAAATCAGTAAGATTTTTCCCACCGTTAATTTAAATACAGTAACTACTACAACTCCTTCAATTGAGATCTGTTTGGATGAGTTTTCTCCAATTGATCTTTTAGAGTTAGATAAAATAATTTCCTCATCCAAGCCTTCATTCTCTACCAGGTTATTTAAAGAAGACTTCCCATTTATTGGTAGCTCTATTCTTCAAATAATCAATTCTTCATTAACATTAGGCCATGTACCGCAGGCTTTTAAAACTGCTGTAATTAAACCCTTACTCAAAAAGCCAACGCTGGATCCAGGAGTTTTAGCTAACTATAGACCAATCTCTAATCTGCCTTTCATTTCAAAAATCTTAGAAAGGTTTGTTGCTACGGAATTATTTGATCACTTGCAGGGAAATGGTTTATTTGAAGAGTTTCAATCTGGGTTTAGAATCCATCATAGTACTGAAACAGCCTTAGTGAAGGTCACTAATGACCTCCTTATTGCATCTGATAATGGACTTGTTTCTGTACTTGTCCTTTTAGACCTTAGTGCAGCTTTTGATACTATCGATCTACTTGATAGATTAGAACACTATGTTGGACTTAATGGAACTTCATTGCAGTGGTTTAGATCTTATTTATCTGATTGGTTCCAATTTGTTAATGTCAATAAAGAGTTTTCTTCCAGCTCAAAGCTCAGTCATGGAGTTGCACAGGGATATGTGCAAGGCCCTACTCTTTTTAGTTTATATATGTTTCCATTAGGCAAGATTGTCATAGTTCCAAGGTTGTCATAGCCAGGAGCGGCACTGGGGTTAAGCTCTCAGTGCTCATAAAATGCTCCTTATGGCGTGCGTCTCAAAAAGCCTCTGACAACTAAGTCCAACTCCTAGCCTGCCCGTGTGGTTTAGTCTCTAAGCCCGGCGGAACTGCTTTTACTAATAGGAGAAGGGGCGAGGGCGGATCTCTGGCGCCTTAAAACCAGATGCTTCGGGTAGATGGTGGCTCGTCAACCTGGGAAGGTAGCCCATCTAGGGTAAGGTAAACCCTGATTTCAAACCTCCACTGCCTTGCAGCACACCCGGTCACAGGAAAGGCTTCGGGAGTCAACCCTGAGGAAAAATCCAGAGTCGGAGGCCCCTAAGGCAGTTCTCTGTTGTGCTCAACATCATTCTGGCAGCTCCTGCGATGGCGCTGGTGCCAAACTGTAGCAGCCCTGCTGTTCCTTTGGATTCATCAGTGACGTGGAGAGGGGGAACATGCTGCATGGGCAACATCTTGTCCTCCATATCTTCCTGCCCAGGCTTGAATCCTACCAATGCCCAGCGCTGGAAGGTAGAACACCGGATCACTGGAGAGGACACTCCAGCTTCGCCTTTGGCGTAGACAAAACACTGGGAATGACAGTTACCGGTTATAAGCCACCACTCAATTGGCATAGAGCATGACGCCAAGGGTTGTTCCCAACAGTGGGAGGGATCATTGGATCTCACTGGACAGCTACCGCCCGCCTCAAGCTGGGCAGCCCCCAGCCAATAAGGTGTTGTCCCGCCACAGCTTGCTTTCCTCATTGGGTGCATGGGGATGAGGAGAAGTCCAAACAGCAGGCTGAGAACCTTCGCACCAGGCAAGACAAAAAAACAAATGAGACCAACTCTAAAAGTGGGAACTTGGAACGTCCGCACTATGATGACAGGACTCGCTGCTAACCTCAAGGACATCAACGACACCAGGAAGACTGCCATCATCAATAATGAGCTGAAGAGACTGGGAGTGGATATCGCCACTCTCCAGGAAACACGGTTGGCTGACGCAGGCACACTGAGAGAGAAGGACTACACGTTCTACTGGCAGAGAAAGGGCAGTGACGAACACAGGGAACACGGAGTGGGCTTCGCAGTGAAGAAAACCTTGCTGAAGATGGTGGAACTGGGCAGCAATGGCTCTGCACGACTCCTCACCCTCCGCCTCAACACCATTCAAGGCCCAGTCACCCTTGTCAGTGTGTATGCCCCAACACTGACAGCCACACCACAGGCAAAAGACGAGTTCTACGGGAATCTCGCAACAACTGTAAGGATCATCCCCAACTCTGAACAACTCATTCTCCTTGGAGACTTCAATGCCAGAGTGGGTGCTGACCACGACTCCTGGCCCTCCTGTCTTGGACCATTTGGCGTGGGCAGAATGAATGACAACGGACAGCGGCTGCTCGAGTTCTGCACATATCACGATCTGTGCATCACAAACTCGTTCTTCAAGACCAAGCCCCAACACAAGGTTTCCTGGCGACATCCACGCTCAAAGCACTGGCACCAGCTGGACTTGATCTTGACCAGGCGCACCTCACTGAAGAACGTGCTAATCACCCATTCGTTCCAGAGTGCAGATTGTGACACAGACCATTCATTGGTGTGTTGCAAGGTCAAGCTGCAGCTGAAGAAATTCCATCATGCTAGACAGCCTGGAAAGGCACAGATTGACACCAGCAAGATGGCCCAACCAGAACTTGTTGAGCAGTTTGCCTCCACCTTTGAGAAGGAACTTGGTGTACCACAAGAAGGAGAATCTGCAAAGCAGAAGTGGGAAGAGCTGCGAAACACCATCCACCGCACAGCCTTGGCTACCTTTGGGAGGAAGACCTCGAAGTCACAGGACTGGTTTGATGCCAAGTTGACCGAGATGACCCCCGTCATTGAAGCCAAGCGCTCAGCACATGCTGAGTACAAGAAGTACCCAAACGAGAAGAATCTCCAGATTCTCAGGGCTGCGAGAAGCAAAGTTCAGCAGACTGCTCGGCACTGTGCCAACGAGTACTGGACTCAGCTCAGCCAAGACATTCAAACCGCTGCCATAACAGGGAACATCCGTGGTATGTACGATGGCATCAAGAAAGCACTTGGTCCGGCTCAGAGCAAGACGGCCCCCCTCAAATCCTCCACTGGGGAGATGATCACAGAAAAGAACAAGCAGATGGAGAGATGGGTGGAACACTACTCCGACCTCTACTCCAGACAGAACACCGTGACACCGTCAGCCCTTGATGCCATCGACTGCCTGCCATCCATGGACGAACTTGACGCCGAGCCAACCATCGACGAACTCAGCAAGGCCATTGATAGCTTGGCCGCTGGCAAGGCACCCGGCAACGATGGCATACCCCCCGACCTGATCAAGCACTGCAAGACCGCCCTACTGCTGCCATTGCATGACGTCCTCTGCCAGTGCTGGAAAGAAGGTGCCGTACCACAGGACATGAGGGGCGCCAAGATCATCACCCTCTACAAAAACAAAGGGGAGAGAAGTGACTGCAACAACTACAGGGGCATCTCCCTCCTCAGCGTTGTTGGCAAAGTCTACGCACGAGTTGTTCTCGTTCGTCTACAGAAGCTTGCCGAACGTGTCTACCCCGAGTCTCAGTGTGGCTTCCGCGCTGAGCGATCGACGGTAGACATGATATCCTCCATACGCCAACTCCAGGAGAAATGCAGAGAACAGAACATGCCCCTGTACGTCGCCTTCATCGACCTCACCAAAGCGTTCGATCTGGTCAGCAGAGAGGGCCTTTTCAAGATCCTGACAAAGATAGGATGCCCACCAAAGTTGCAAAGCCTCATCGAATCATTTCACACCAACATGCAGGGGATAGTGCAGCATGACGGCAATGTCTCAGAGCCATTCAACATACGCAGCGGAGTGAAACAGGGCTTTGTACTTGCGCCAACCCTCTTTGGGATTTTCTTTGCTATGCTCCTGAGGCATGCCTTCAGCACAGCAACAGAGGGAATCTACCTGCACACAAGATCTGACGGCAGGCTTTTAAACCTCACCCGCCTGAAAGTCAGTACCAAAGTACGCGAGGCTCTAATCAGAGACATGCTGTTCGCAGACGACGCTGCAGTCGCAACCCACACACAGCAGGAGCTTCAGACCCTGATGGACCGCTTCTCCCAGGCACGCAAGGACTTCGGGCTTACCATCAGCCTGAAGAAGACTAACGTCTTGGCGCAAGGCACGGAAGCACCACCAACCATCACCATCGACGACTACGAGCTGGAGGTCATGAATCAGTTCACGTACCTGGGGTCCACGATCAGCAACAACCTCTCCCTTGATACAGAGATCAACAAGAGGATTGGAAAATCAGCCTTCACACTCGCTCGCCTCACCACACGAGTGTGGGAGAATCCCAAACTCTCTGTCAAGACGAAGATGGCAGTGTACAGCGCCTGCATCATCAGCACACTGCTCTATGGGAGTGAGACGTGGACAACATACGCCCGGCAGGAAAAGAGACTGAACTCCTTCCACTTGCGCTGCATTCGCCACATCCTGGACATATCCTGGCAGGACAAAGTGCCCAACACAGAAGTTCTGTCCTGCGCCGGCCTTCCCTCCATGTTCACTCTACTCAGGCAGCGCACGCTCCGCTGGCTAGGCCACGTTCACCGTATGGAGGATGGCAGAATCCCCAAAGACGTCCTCTACGGAGAACTGGCGACTGGCAGGAGAGACGTTGGCTGCCCACAGCTGCGCTTTAGAGACGTCTGCAAGAGAGACATGAAGGCCCTGGAGATCAACACAGAGTGCTGGGAGGACCTTGCAACGGACCGCTCCAAATGGAGAGGCACCCTGACCAGACAGCTCAAGGCGTGTGAAGAGAGACTGACTGCTGCAGCAGATGAAAAAAGGACCCGCAGGAAGAACCGCCACAGACCCAGCAGGACGGAGACCACCCACAAGTGCGACCTGTGTGACAGGGACTGCCATTCGCGCATTGACCTGTTCAGCCACAGGCGGTGCTGTTCCAGCAGAGTAGACGTTTAGGATTCTCTTCCATGGTCATCATAGACCGACTATTAGATTATTAGAAAGCACTGTATACATTTTCATTGTTATACAAATGACACACAATTATACCTGTCAGTGAAGCCAGATGATAGTAATCAATTAGCCAAGTTAGAAGCCTGCCTTAAGGAACTCAAAGCTTGGATGACTTGTAATTTCCTGCTATTAAAATTCAGATAAGACTGAAGTCATTCTTGTTGGTCAAAAAAACCTTAGAAATACCTTTCCAAATCAAACTCTTACAGACGTGGACAACATTGTTGGTACTCCTCTGTTAATGAAAGAAAAACCCACAATGGTCACAGAAATGTTTGTGTGTTTATACACACAAATTATTATTTATGTTCGCGTATGTTTATACATTAATAAGCAGTACTGCACATCTGTCACGGTCAGAGAGCGCATCTGTACACCCGATGTGGAGCTGCTGTCTGTGTCACTACGCCCCTTTTATTTGCCTTGTGAGTTTCCCCAACTTTTCATCACAGTTGTGTACATTCATCCGAGGGCAGACGCTGACTCCGCCTCCAGCACCATCTCTGATGTGGTGCAGCGGCTGCAGTCAATTTCTCCAGAGGCGCCAAACTTCATTCTTGGGGATTTTAACCATGTTTCTTTAAAGAAGACACTTAAAAACTTTCATCAGTATGTCTCCTGCCCAACCAGGTGAAAAAAGACATTGGACCTGTGCTATGGATCCATAGAGAGGGCCTATAAATCACTCCCCCTTCCTCCTTTAGGATCCTCAGATCACAATTGTGTACATTTGCTGCCCACATATAAAACTGCTCTCAGAAGAGGCAAGGTGGAGATGAGAGACATTGATGTGTGGACAGAAGATTCAGAGCACAGCCTCCAGGAATGCTTTGACTGTACAGACTGGGATATGTTCATAATAGCCTGCGGGGATGATTTGGACTCTCTGGCTGAGCTCACATGCTCATACATGGCTTACTGTCAAAATAAGATTGTTCCACGTAAACGTGTCAAAATATATCCCAACAACAAACCATGGGTTACTAAATCAGTTAAATCCTGCTTACAGAGGAAAGCACTTGCCTTTAAACAGGGGTCTGTTTCTGAGCTACAGGTTGCCACTAAGGAGCTGAAGGCCGAAATTTTAAGAGCAAAACAGAATTATAAATCAGAGTTGGAAAGCAAGAGGGCAGAAAATAAACTTGGTTCAGCCTGGGCCAGTATGAAAACTATTGCAGGCCTTCAGAGCACAGAGCGCAGTAATCGTGTGTTTTTAGATGGTTTTAGTTCAGACACAGAGCTGGCTAATGCTCTTAATTAGACACCAAGATGGCGCCCACAGCGGTCGACATGGTGCTTCGCTGCGCTCTTTGTTTGTTTTTGTTTGTCAATTGTGTGTCTGCTTGCACTTATACCCGTGAAGAACTTCTAAATATCAGGACTTTGACCCCCACGGACCTCCTCCCAGTTTTTCTAGCCCCTGCCGCCGATCTGGTTTATTGTTTGGCTCGGAAAGTGAGACGGCGGAAGAGAGGTAGACGAGCGGGCGCTCTCGTACGACTTCGCAGGAGAGGCTCGCGAACGGCGCTGCCTGGCATATTTCTGTCCAATACCAACTCTCTCTCTAACAAGGTAGATGAACTGAGACTGCTGATGCGTTTTAAGGACCTCGCCTCCTCAGCTGTCCTCTGCTTTACTGAGACCTGGCTCCGGGAAAATATACCGGACAGCGCGCTGCGCCTCGACGGCTTTCAGCTCTTCCGTGCTGATCGTGACACAGAGCTCTCCGGCAAGACCACAGGAGGCGGTGTCTGCTTCTACATCAACTGCAGCTGGTGCTCTGATGTAACGGTAATTTCCAAACACTGTTCTCCTGCCTTGGAATTTCTTGTTATCAATTGCAAGCCCTTCTATTCCCCGCGGGAGTTTGCTTCTTTCATAATGATCGCTGTGTACGCCCCTCCCGACGCGGACACGCGCGAAGCTCAGCGCGTGCTCGCGGATCACATTCAACACACAGAGCGGAGTTTTCCAGACTCGCTGATTATTGTGGCTGGCGACTTTAATCAGTGCAATCTGAGCCACGATCTCCCCCGCTACAAACAGTTTATTAAATGCCCCACCAGAGGATTAAACACACTGGATCACTGTTACACCACAGTGAAAGACGCATATCGCGCTGTCCCTCGAGCTGCGCTGGGATTATCTGATCACGTGATGGTTCACCTCATTCCCACATACAGACAGAGATTGAAGCTCACTAAACCTGTTGTGAGCACTACGAAGATACGGACCAGTGATGCTGAGGAGAAGCTGGAAACGTGCATGGAAATATCTGACTGGGGCATGCTTAAAGGAGCCACGCATGATCTGGATGAGTACACGGACACTGTGAACTCATATATCCACTTTTGTGAAGAGAACATTCTTCCATCACGCACCAGGGTGAGTTACTCTAATGACAAACCCTGGTTCACAGCTAAGCTCAGACAGATCAGGAAGGAGAAGGAAGCAGCGCTGAAAAGTGGAGACAGGGACTGCTACAGGGAGGTTAAATACCGGTTTAACAGAGAGCTGAAGAGGGCTAAATCTCTATACTCAGAGAGACTCCAGCAGCAGTTCACTGCTAATGATTCGGCTTCCGTGTGGAGAGGACTGAGGCAAATCACCAACTATCGACCTAAGGCTCCTAAAGGTCAGGATGACAAAGCCCTTTGTCAGAGACTGTCCCAACACTATGCCCGTTTTGACACCTCGTCATCTGTGTCCAACTCCCCCCCTCCCTCCAGCTCCACAGCCTCCACATTCCCTACTTCATTTAAGGCACACACCCCCTCCTCCCCCCCTCCCCTTATCATCAGTGAGCAGGATGTGCTCAAACAGTTCTCCAGACTGAACCCGCGCAAGGCCCCCGGCCCAGACGGCGTGTCTCCCTCCACCCTGAGACTCTGTGCGAAACAGCTGGCTCCTGTATTCACAGACATTTTTAACACCTCCCTTAAGTTATGCCACGTGCCGTCCTGCCTCAAATCCTCCACCATCATCCCTGTCCCCAAGAAGCCACGGATCACTGGACTTAATGACTACAGACCTGTAGCGCTCACCTCTGTAGTCATGAAGTCCTTTGAGCGCCTGGTCCTGTCCCACCTCAAGTCCATCACCACCCCTCTCCTGGACCCGTTGCAGTTTGCCTACCGAGCCAACAGGTCTGTAGACGATGCAGTCAACCTGGCCCTCCACTCCATCCTGCAGCACCTGGACTCCCCGGGAACCTACGCCAGGATCCTGTTTGTGGACTTCAGCTCCGCATTCAACACCATCCGCCCCGCTCTGCTCCGGGACAAGCTGTCCCTGCTCAACGTGCCTGACTCCCTCTGCAGGTGGATCATCGACTTCCTGACGGACCGGAGGCAGCATGTGCGGCTGGGAAAGACTGTCTCAGACTATACTAGCATCAGCACCGGATCACCCCAGGGCTGTGTACTTTCCCCCCTACTCTTCTCCCTTTACACCAACTCCTGCACCTCCAGCCACCAGTCTGTCAAGTTGATCAAGTTTGCGGACGACACCACCCTCATCGGGCTCATCTCCAACGGCGACGAGTCCGCCTACAGGAGAGAGGTGGCCCAGCTGGCGTCCTGGTGCAGCAATAACAACCTGCAGCTGAACGCTCTGAAGACAGTGGAGATGATTGTAGACTTCAGGAAAGTCACTACTCCTCTGCCCCCCCTCACCCTCTCAGGCTCTCCCATCACCACTGCTGATTCCTTCCGCTTCCTAGGCACTACCATCACCAGGGACCTCAAATGGGAGCTGACCATCAGCTCACTCATCAAAAAAGCCCAGCAGAGGATGTTCTTCCTGCAGCAGCTGAGGAAGCTCAAGCTACCCACCAAGATGTTAGTGCAGTTCTACACAGCCATCATCGAGTCCATCCTCACCACCTCCATAACCGTGTGGTACGCAGGAACCACTGCCAGGGACAGACTAAGGCTGCAGCGCGTCGTGCGCACTGCTGAGAAGGTGATCGGCTGCAAGCTCCCATCTCTCCAGGATCTGTACATCTCCAGGACCCGGAGGCGTGCTGGCCGGATCATAGCCGATCCCTCACACCCTGGTCACGTACTGTTTGCCCCCCTCCCCTCTGGTAGAAGACTTCGGTCCATCCAGACTAAAACCTCCCGTCACATGAACAGCTTCTTCCCCTCTGCCATTAGACTGCTGAACACTAAGTGACTCTCGTGCACCATGTACAGCAGCTCAACCAGACTCATGTCAATCATCACTGTTTTCTTCCTGCATTACCGACTGCACTATATAGTTCTCCACAGTATCTGCTGCTGGCTAATATATATTTTAACTGTTGACCAGTATCACTTAATCTTATCCTACACTTTATTACATGTATAGTTTATTTCTCTTATCTTATCATGTTTAATGTTGCAGCATTGTACCGAGACAAATTCCTAGTTTGTGTACTACATGAACAATGGCAATAAACCTGATTCTGATTCTGATTCTGATTCTGATTCTAATTGTTTTTATGGTCGTTTTGACTCCTTTGATTTCAGCACAGAAATCCAAGATTTGAAACAGAAACTCAAAGACAATCAGCACCTTAATATTGAGATGCAGGATGTTAAAAGGGAGTTCTGTGCTCTAAAACTGAACAAAAGTCAGGGCCCTGATAGTATATGTGGGTGCCTGGTAAAGTCCTGTGCACATGAACTGAGTCCTATATTTCATTACATTTTCAATAAGTCCTTACAGACACAACATGTGCCTAAGATCTGGAAAGATGCTGTGGTTGTTCCCGTTCCAAAATCCAGCTGTCCTAAAACGGTAAATGACTTTAGACCAGTTGCTTTGACTTCAATTTTAATGAAAATTTGTGAAAAACTGGTCAGATGTGAGGTCCTAAGGCAGACTGAACATGCACTGGATCCTCTGCAGTTTGCCTATAGGCCTCACAGAGGAGTGGAGGATGCCACTGTCACTCTGTTTAACATGCTTTTTAAACATCTGAATTTTAATGGGACACACGCCAGGCTTTTATTTGTGGACTTTTCTTCTGCCTTTAATACAATCCAACCTCATATTTTAGTTGAAAGGCTCCTGCAACAATTTGATTTGAGCAATAATCTGGTGGGTTGGATTCTGGATTTCTTAACCAACAGGACGCAGAGAGTAAGGGTCAATGGCACATTGTCTGACCTAAAGTGCTCTTCTACTGGCTCTCCTCGGGGGGGGGGGGGGGGTGTTGTCACCACTACTCTTCATCCTGTACACAAACATGTGTCGGAGCAGACATGACAACAGACACATTATAAAGTATGCTGATGACTCAGTCATTGTCAGTCTCCTCCAGGATGGTGAGAGTGGCCACGGCCCAGTAGTTGATGACTTTGTTCACTGGTGTGAGGATTCCTACCTGCAGCTGAATACAACAAAAACGAAAGATATGATTATTGACTTTAGGAGGAAAACTCCCAGGCACAAAGTCACCATACTAAAAGGCCAGACCACCGAATGTGTACAATCGTACAAATATCTTGGGACGATTACTGATAGTAAATTAAACTTTGCAGTGAACTGTGAAAGGGTGTGCAAAAAGGGTCAGCAAAATTTGCATTGTTTGAGGAAACTTGCACGCTTCCAAATTGACCGAACCATAATGACTATGTTTTATCGGGATTTTATTAAATCTGTTTTATCCTTTTCTTTAATGTCATGGTTTGGTCAGATAAAACTGAAACAGAGGAAATCCTTGGATCAGGTAGTTAGATGGTCCAGTCGTTTGCTTGGTGAGTCACAGCTGAGCCTGACATCCCTGTACACCAGACAAGTACAGAGGATGGCCGACTCGATTTTAAATGATGACTCCCACCCTTTGCACTGCAACTTTCAGCTTCTTCCCTCCAGATGGAGGTTTACTGTCCCAAAAAGCAAAACCCAGCGCTACAAAAACAGCTTTGTCCCTGCTGCTGTCAAAGAGTTGAACAAGCTATAAAAATTATATTGTACATATTTTATATTTACCTATTTTGTAAGATGTGTGCCTGTGTTTGTGTCTATGTTGAATGTAATTAGTGGCTTGTAAATATGGATGTCACCAGACTGCAAAACAAATCTACCTATGGGTACAAATAAAGTAACCTGAACCTGAACCTGAAATAACTTGAATCTGACAAAAGTGGTAATAAATAAAAATTCTATGAAAATTAACCAATGAAAATCAGACAATGCTTTTGAATTGTGGTTCAACAGAATTATTTTAAAAAACAAACTCCCATTGACTGAGTCCCCATCATGATGTTTGCTCTCTACATATCTGTTCTTTTCGTCTTCTCTATCCCCTCACCCCCCAGCCAGTTGCAGCAGATGACAGCTCAGGGAAATGGCGCTATATAAATAAAGTTAAATTGAATTGAATGATCCCAAACACACAGCCAAGGAAACCTTCAACTGGCTCCAGAGAAGGAAAATAAAGCTGCTAGAATGACCCAGTCAATCACTTGACCTGAATCCAATTGAAAATCTTTGGAACAAACTGAAGATCAGAGTTCATAGAAGACACCCACAGAACCATCAAGATTTGAAGACAGTTTGTGTGGAAGAATGGTTTAAAATCACTCCTGAGCAACGTCTGCTCCTAGTTTCTCCATACAGGAGGCATATGGAAGCTGTTACGACCAACAAAGGCTTTTCTACTAAATAACACTGGTCAACACCAAATTTATTGTCTAAGTTTTTTTAGCTGATTTAGGACAATTTTGATGTGCTGAATCAAAAAAAAAAAAAAACCACATTGGTTTTGCTCAATCAAGCCAACTTTTTGAATTATGGCCACATGTTGTTTTATGCGTTTTTGTTTACATGTACGGGTATTTTCGCTTTATATGATGCAAAATTATTCTTTATGTCTTGAAATTCTCTGAATTTTGAACAATGATGGTGTAACATTCAATTTACATGTACTTGCCTTTACAGTATATAAAGGTAAGTACATACACGGTACTAAGTAAGTACTAAGTAAGTACAGGTTTTTGCTTAGCACCTGATCAAGAGAAATGGATGTTATTTTCGGATTCAGCGGTGTAAAGTTGTCTTAAATCAGTTGAAAAGACACAGACAACTTACAAAAAATTATTTTTGTAACCCTGTGTAATAAATGAATTCCACGAAGTGTGTTCAATACTTATTCCCTGTGTCATTCCACTTTATTAAAAATAATAACAATTGTAATGTCCCAGTTTGGGATCAATAAAGTACATCTACAGTGGTATGAAAAAGTGTTTTCCCTGTTCCCGATTTCTCTTTTTTTTTGTGTTTGACACACTTAAATGTGTCATGTGCGGAGCTGGTGTTTTAGCTCATGATTTGAGGCTTTAGCTTCTGATTTGTTGTTAATTGGTTCCAGCTGGCAGGTTGAGCCCTGAGCTTAGGCCCTTGCCAGTCTACAGCCACACCCCTCTCTCTGCCAGACACTCACCAGCTGTCAGTTATTTCTCATTTGTTCCTGCCCACACACACATGGATGCACACTCACATACACTCATACACAGACTCCCGCCACACACCTGCGTCCACTTGTCACTCATTAGCCTGCTTGGTATTTATTGGGTGACAGTGGGGGCATTCGGGGTCGTGGCATAAGACAGAATTGCACAGTCTAGTCCAGGGGTGGGCAGTGGAGGCCATTCCACTACAGCAGGGGTGTCCAACCATGTGCCATGGAGAGCCAAGACCCTGCAGGTTTTCTCTTCTACCCAGTCTCTTCAGCAGGTGTTTTCACTTATCAGCAATCAGTGGGAAGAAGTTCACAGAAATCTGCTGTTGAAGACACTGGTTGGAGGTAAAACCTGCAGGGTCTTGGCTCTCCATGGCACATGGTTGGAAACCCCTGCACTACAGGTTTTCTGTTCCACCCAGTCTCTTCAGCAGGTGTTTCAATGATTAGCAATCCTTGAAGCTGATAAGAGCAAACACCTGCTGAAGAAACTGGGTGGAACAGAAAACTTGCAGTGGAATGGCTCTCCATGGCACATGATTGCCCACCCCTGGTCTAGTCTATGGTCACCTGCCTACGTTGATGTCCTGGAGCTGTTGCATTCTTTTTTCCCTTGGACTACTACAGTGTTGTTTTTTTTCCCCAGAGCCCGCTGAGCTCCGACACCCTATGTAAGTCTTCCTTTGTTATTAACTGCCCTTCTTTTCCACTGCCCGGTTCTGCCCTGGGAGTGCGTGGGGCTCCCCCTTCATCCAACTGATCTTGGATTCCCAGTGCTTGTGTGCCTGACTGTGTTTTCCCATTGAACATTTTCTTGTATTTTGTGTATTTTTGAATTTCCCCTTTCTGTTAATAAACACGTTCACTTCACCTGCGTTTTGGGCTCGAACTAATTCATTTGTCCATTGCGAGGTTATGCAGCAGACATGAGAGTATGCCACGGCTAAATTGAGCCCAAGCGGTGAAGTGGCGTGACAGGTTTTTGTTTTTTTTTTCATTTTTTGTGTGTTTTTTCCAACTACCTGTTCAGAGCATGATGTGCCCGATGAGCCGGTCCCACAGCGGCAGAAGTGGATGGGCAGCAGGACATCCCAGCGAAGAGGAGCAGGAGGCAGCCTGGTTAATCTGGGAACTGTTGGAGGACGCTTACAATGCCTACGGTCCCGGAGAAAGACTGGACTGCCTCAACGGAGCATTAAGGATCCTGTGGGCTCATCCGGGCCTCTGGAATTACCCTCAATACAGCGAGCTTCTGTCCTCCATCTGCACGCTCGAGCGGGATTTTCCCGACCTGAAGAGACGGGCGATCTGCACCAAGCCGAAGCGGAGACACTCTCCTCAGCCAGCGGCCATCTTTTCCTCCGCTCCATCTCCTGCTCCAAGATGCCCGCAACCAGGTCGACAGTGTCAACATCATCCGGCCCCAGATTCCTGGAAGAACAATCCGGCCCCGCCAGCTGCTTCTCTCCCTACACGAGCCCAGTTATTCCTGCAGCGGATCCTCATCCTCAAGTCTTAGCAGCCTCGTCTGCAGAATCCTCCTCCATATCCGCTGCGAGGCCTCCTTCCACGGCGAATCCGCAGGCAGTAGAGGGGCACTTGTTTTCCTCACCGGCGGCTCCCATTTCTGTGGCAAGAGGGGTGGCTCCTCTACAGTCTATAGAGGGGTCAAGCATCGCCTTTCCTGGATGAAAGGATGACGACGCCCAAACGACAGCAGCAGCCAACACCTTAATCCGGGAAAACGGGCAAGTTAATTTTCATTCTATTCCTATAAATGATGAAATGTCTTGCCTGATTTCTGGTAGGGAGGCTCAGGGAAAGCAGTCCCCTGAGTTCTTCCCACCTGCTGCTGTTAAGAATGGTTCACCAGCCTTCTCCATGCTCTCTTCCATCTCGCCGGAATGTACACCGGAGCTGGACTGTCATGACTGGGAGGAGCCAGAGGTCCGGGAGGATTCTTCCCCTGCAGCAACGGTGATCCAGACATCAGCTGCCACGCCAGAGGAATCGCCAGCGTGGGTCACGACAGCTGAAACTATGATGACTGCAGAAACCATCATGCCTGCAGCGGAGGCCACCGCAGCAGAGTCTACGCTGAAACTGAACCTCCAGGAAGCCGAGTCTGGGAATACATCACTCAGATTGTCGGAGTCCTGGATGGCGGTGGAGCTTGAGCTAAGGCAAGTGCTCTCCTTTGTTTTTGTCCTTTCCATTATTGAGCATTTTTGTCTAGCTCTTGGTGAGGAGAGCCAGGCGTAGCCGACCGCTGCATCTGAGCTCGCCTCGCTGGGCTCCACCGCTGCCGGCGACCCTGACCCTTCTTTCTCTCTGTCTAAGTCCTCTTCCAGGGGTGCCGGAGAAAGTCCAACATCGCCAGATGGGTCCGAGGATCCAGGTTCGCCATTGGAGGTTACTATGGGTCCTGCCTCCCCTGCTGAGGAGGTCATTGTGGGGGCTCTGCTCCGGCCTAGGGTGCCTGTAATCGACCACTTTCTGGCTATGGTGCTCAATGGGTTGGCTGGCCCATGGTTAAAGTGGGGTTGGGGTCAGCAGTGACCCAGCCGGGTCCCACTGTGGGTGCAGCTGAAGCAGCAAAACAGCCCCAGACCATCACACTACCACCACCATATTTTAATGTTGGTATGATGTTCCTTTTCTGAAATGTTGTGTTTCTTTTATGCCAGGTGTAATGGGACACACACGTTCCACAAAGTTCAACTTTTATCTCGTCAGTCCACAGAGTATTTTCCCAAAAGTCTTGGGGATCATCAAGATTTCTTCTGGCAAAACTGAGACAAGCTTTTATTTTCTTTTTGCTCAGCAGTAGTTTTTCTCTTGGAACAGTGCCATGCAGGCAATTTTTGCCCACTTTCTTTTTTATGGTGGAGTCACGAACACTGACCTAAACTGAGGCAAGTGAGGCCTGCAGTTCTTTGGATGTTGTTGTGGGGGTCTTTTGTGACCTCTTAGATGAGTCGTCGCTGCGTTCTTGGGGTAATTTTGGTCAGCCGGCCACTCCTGGGAAGGTTCACCACTTTTCCATGTTTTCACTATTTGTGGATAATGGCTCTCACTGTGGTACGCTGGAGTCTCAAAGCTTCAGAAATGGCTTTATAACACTTTCGAGACTGGTTGATCTCAATTACTTTGTTCCTAATTTGTTGCTGAATTTCTTTGGATCGCAGAATGATGTCTAGCTTTTGAGGATCTTTTGGTCTACTTCACTTTGTCACGCTGATCCTATTGAAGGGATTTCTTAATTGAGAACAGGTGTGACAGTAATCAGGCCTGGGTGTGGCTAGAGTAATTGAACTCAGCTTTCAAAGCTGTAATAAACCAGTTAATTTATGTTTTAATGGGGGGGGGGAGTCAGTTTTTCACACAGGGCCATGTAGGTTTGGACTTTTTTCTTACCCTTAATAATAAACAATTTAAAAACTGCATTTTGTGTTTGCTTGTGTCGTCTTTGTCTAATATTTAAGTTTGTTTGATGATCTTAAACATTTAAGTTTGACAAACATACAAAAAAATGAGAAACCAGGAAGGGGCAAACAGTTTTTCACACTGCTGTATCTATCTTTAACTTGTTTTGTCAAAACAGTTGCTTTGATTTCTTTGTATGTATGGATTACTTGGGTTGTTACCGATATCTGATGAAAATCTCAGGTCAATAACTCCATCAGAAATATGTTTAATGAGAAAAATGTTGACTTGTTCAATACTTATTTTCCCCGCTGTATATGCATGTATCGCCAAAATCCTTACAGACATTGGATAAAGTATATCACAGAGCCCTCAGATACATTACTAATTTCAAACCTCTCATCATTGTTTGTTGTATGCTAGAGCTGATGGCTTGCCTTGTCTGTTTGCAGACTTACTCACTGGCACTCCTTTAAGTACAAGGCTATTTTTGGACTTCTTCCTTATCTCATGGCTTATATTCAACAAAAATGCTCTGGATCTTATAATCTTCGTAGTCAGACTTTAAGATAAGATAAGCCTTTATTAGTCCCACAGTGTGACTTTTGTGTTGTTTTGCCAGGTCACTCTTGTCAAACAGATTTTGAATATCAGTGAGACTGACCTGGTTAAATAAAGGTTAAATTAAAGAAAAAAATATGTAAATATTTTAATTTGAAAAAAATAAAATAAAAAAAATTCAGTACTTAAACTAATCAGATATTTTGTAATTAGTAAAAATCTTAAATTGTGGGGGGAAATGCTTTTTCTGATAATAAAGGACATGCATACGCTAATATGATCACTGTGCACTCATTGTACTGGATTACTCTCCTGTGGGCACTTGTACAAGCATTAATCGTTATCATGATAACAAGGTAGTGAAAAGTCTGATATCGTGACAGCCCCAGTGTGACAGTTTTTTTCTCATCTCTCATTTATTTATTTAAAATGCGACAGTGCATATTAATTAACATGTGGTATTTCATGTAAATATGCCAGATTTAGCCTTACAGGCTAATTTTAATATGTAGTCCCACAGCAGGTTGATGTTACAAAAACATGTTAAAATACAGACATTAACAAACAATGATTAATAAAAACTAGTGGTGTTGGACGATTAAAATTTTTAATTGCGATTAATCTTTTTGCTAGTCGGGAGGTACTGGATTGAGGGGGCAGTGCCTCATGGCTATGTGGGCTCCCCTGGATGGGGGGGCTTCTTTGGGTGTAGGGGTCCTCGGGGTGTGCAGCAGTGATGCGGGAAGGGGGGGCGCTGTGGGAGTGCCTGGGGGGACTCACACTGGGGGTGCGGGCTGGTCTCCAGCCCTGGGGCTGGGGTGCTGGCCTCCCGGCGCCTGGGGCCAGATGGCGGGTATTGGCCCCGCTGGGGGGGGGGTGCCTGGGCAGGTGAGGCCGGTCGCCTGGCGACCTGGTCTCCCTCAGCTGTCCCTCCTAGGGCGGATGCCTGGCTTTCCTGGGGCTTGTTGACCTCGGACATTTGTGCCCTGGGGGGTTGGTGGCGCTGTCTTGCCTGCTTGGGGTTTCCGGGGGTGCGAGTTGGTACAACCGGCCTCCCTCTTCGTATGTTTCCTGACAAACCACTCACATGCACACACTTATTTTGCACACACTCTCATATACACACACGGATGCACACGCACAAATGTCTCCCCTTTAACAGGTGCAGATACCAGACTCGTGTTGAGACCTCTTCGGTGGAAGACACAGTCTGTCTTCTGTTTGTTTTAATTGTTGGTTTGTTTGGCTTTTTTGTCTGTTCCTCTCCCTTTTCTTTCCCCCCCTCCCCACACTTCCTTTCCCCATTCCTCATCCTGTCAGGTCCTTCATGGGTAAAATAATTTAAATATAGTATTAAAAGTTATTACAGGAGGAGTTTACAACAATATACAGTACATAGGTACTGTATAAAGCTCCTTTTGGCAAAGTAAATCTGTTTTGGCACAATAAGGTTTGCAGATTTCTGTTCTGCTCACCTAGCTGCCTGACAGGACAAGGGGGAAAAAAAAGAAAAATTGCAAACATAAACAAACAACTATCTCGCCCATGATGACACCCCACCGTGCTGCAAAAATGGCAGGGGAGTGAATGGACATTACAAACACAGCTTGAGGTTTTTGTTTGACTGGTACTGTAAAAATTAATTTTTGACAGTTAGCAGAATCTTTTCAGTTAACCAACCAATAATCACAGAAGAAATACTATTTCTCAGCTTGACTTTATTGAACCACGCAGGGAGTAAGTGAACACTGCCACGGATCCCCTCCAGCTCTCTCTCCTGAGCTACATGTAGGCAAGTTACTGGGTGTTTCCTAGTAACTTTCCAACAATACATGTCTATTTTCCAAACTATCCTCTTGGCACCCAGATTGCTCCCAGGGTCTCCCAGGGAACAGAGACTTTCCTGTGGAGCTTATATGTGTGTGTGCTTGTGTGTATGTGTGTAAGCAACTGATGTGTATGTGTGAATGGTGTATGTGTGGGTCTAAAAGATATGTTTATGCAAGAACTTTGTGAAATTATCTAATGAATTAATCTTCACTATTTATTTATTATAACAGTACTCACCAACAGTTTGACCCAAAGCTATGAGGATGAAAATGGACGAATATCTCTCCATGTCAGCTGCTGGAGGTCAGCTATAACCTAGCACGTAGCTACTAGCCAGCTAGCTAGCTTCCACAGAAGAAGAACAACCCAACATCCAGGTGAAGTTTTGGAGGACGCTGTAACAATTATCCAAGTGAAAACTCCAACAGATAATGTAAACTTAATAAACATAACAGCATTTTGGGGATATCCATGGTTGTAATCCAGTTTGTTTGACTTAGCAATGTCTGTATGGCGAGCACAGTGTCTGTGGCCAGAACGGCTTTGACATGGAGAGCCACTTGGCCAAAAAGTATTGTTTGCGTTTTCTGCCATTAACTGCCGTTAACCGTGATTACAAAATTTGTCGCTGTTAAGGGGGGGAAAGTGTTAATGGGTGATTAATGTGATAACGTCAATACCACTAATAAAAACACCAGGGCACTCAAATGTGCACAGTGTGCATACTAATTGTCCAAATTGTTGGTGCAAGTTTGATTGTCCAGGAGCCACTTTCTCACTGATTTAGAGAAGGTCTTGAGTGATGGAACGTTTCTGAGTTCTGTTGGGATAGTATTCTAGGTGTGAGATGCTCTGAAAGAGAAGAACATCTGCCAAAGCTGCTTTTCCAGAAAGGAACATCACAGTCCCCTCGACTCTGGGATCGAGTGCCCACATTGTTTTTCAGATGGATGTACTCAATCAGAGGAGGTGAAGCCAAACCATGAAGAGTTTTATACACCAACAGGATGTCACAAAACTTGATAATATTATCCCAGCTGAGAAAATCATATCTGGAAAGAATATAACAGGATGATAGATGTTTGTTTTATCGTCCAGGATTTTGAGCGTTTGTTCATATAATCTTTCAGCTGGTTGTTATGTATATTTACTTGTTTGTGTCCAGCTAGTCAGACAGTATTGAATGAGTGAGAGGATCATGGCACTAAAATATGTTTTTGCAGCTTCAGTGGTTAGATTGTTTGGAATATGTCTGAAATTTGCTAAATGAAATTTTGTTTTATTTGTAACTTTCTTAATCTGAGATTTAAATGTGAGTTTAGAATCAATTACAATGCCCAAGTATTTACAGTATATTCATGAACCACAGTTATTTTTTTCCTGCAACCATGACAGGTTGATCTTTATTTTGAGACTTTGATATATACATGCATACAATTTTATTGATATTTAAATGTGAACATGAATTGTTAAGCCAATGTTGAACTGACAACATTATATTTGATAAATCTTTAGCTGCTTGAGTCTTAGTTTAGGAATGAATATATAGATTACAGTGTCATCTGCATACATTTGACTGGATGCAGGACGACAGGATCTGGCAGTTCATTAACATAAAGAGTAAATAAGAGGGGGCCAAAGGCTGAACCCTGTGGCACACCCATAGAGTTATTAATTATGTCAGATGTGGTATTACCAACCTGGACACAATGTCTTCTGTTTTCCAGATAAGATTTTAGCCACTGGATATATGAATGGTGATTATCAACCATGATAATCTGGTGTAAAATGAAACCTTTGCTCCCACTAGTGCCAGAAGGTGACCTTTATCTCTTTTGAAATCTGAGTGTCTCTGATCATCACCTGTTTGATGTCAGCAGAAGTTAGGGGTCACATGCCATTTTGGTGAGGTCATTCATCCAGGTGCTTGAACTGAAACAGTGCAATAAAAAAGTCACTGTCTTCAGTACATGGATTATCCCTCCTCGCCTACTTCCTTCGGTATGGTTAGTCCATGAGAAAATAGAATAAATACTCCAATTGGCTGTGATTTTTGGGGCATAAAACCACTTTGGATTTCGGTGCTGCAACTTAATTTTCTTTGCTGCATTCAGAGATGGGAAGAGTAGCCAGAAATCACTTCAAGCAATTGTGGCATTACCTTTTGATATTAGATTACTTTAGCAGTTTACAAGTACTTTGGTAAATTTGTCAGTTTTTTTTTCTTTTAAATTTGTGAGAATTTTCTCTTGATTTTTTTCCTCACAAAAATCACAAATTGGCTAATAATTTTAAATTACATATAACCATAGGCTATGCACTTTATTTTTAAAAAAGAAACAACTTAGGCAAAACCAGGCTGGCAGTAAATTCAATTATTAAGTTTAAAGGTCCCACTCATTGCCATTTCTCACATTTTGCAGGCTACCACAAGTCTTACTGAAATGCCTATCTCATATTTTGGTCAAATTAGCTTAATTTTTAAAATTTTTGCAGCCTCAATGTGAATCATCTTTTGCAGTCTTTCACAGAATGGCTTGTTTCAATCCATGTCTCTTTACATCCACAAAAGCCACAGTTAACTACAATAACTGTCTGTACAATAAACATAGAAACATTTGTGAATGAGTGGCTTAACTGTTAGCTTCAGCCAGCCACCTTGGATCTCTGTCATGGGCAGCGAGAGCGCAGCCCTCCCCTCCTGCCGCACCTTCGTCAATTCATCACTGCACCTGAGGCAGAGGGCACACCTGTGCCCGCTCATCAGCCAGCATATTTAAGGAAGCTTCCTCCGCGCAGTCAACGCTGGCTCGTCTGGGTATACTGCCCTAAATTCAGGCAAGCAGGTTGTATTTTTCAAAGATTAGGCACGCTGTCTAACCTTCACCTTTTTCTCTCCTTACAGGTTGCTGCCATCATGCAGGTGTGTTTCAGGACTGTGCGCGCTCTCCTGCCACCTCACCATATCCTCAGCAGCGGATCTTCACCCGGTCAGGAACTACTAGCTCATTCCCCCTTACCCTACTGGTTTGTCTATTTCTCGCTGGAGTCCTGCTGGTCCTCTCTCAGAGCCCCGAGTAAGTGGTAATTTGGCTCTTCCATATTCCCTACTCCACATCTCCGCTGACAGCTCTTGCTTTTTCTCCACAGGTGGCTTGATCTTCTAGCGAGTGGCTGTTTATCTAACTGTGCACTGTTCTCTATATTTAATAAACTGTTGAACGTTCCCCCTTGTATGGTTCTGTTCTGTGCTAGTATTGTGCATGTGAGCTGTCAGCTTAATCATAACAGAACGAGCCAGTCTGGACAATAGCTCAGTCGGTGCCTCGTAACAGGAGCTGTCAGCTCTGGAGCGCTTGTCAGCGACCGAGCATCAGCTCGCTGTGCTGACGTAACAGGTGTCAAACCTTATTCAGCTTTGGTCTCAGTCGTTTCCCCCGGCTCCGCCTCCTCAGCCTGTTCTCCGCACTACGGTGTGGTGTACCACTTCCATTCCCACACCTACCCCGTATGAGGGGGAGATGGGGAAATGTAAGAGTTTTTTAATCCAGGGACAGATGTATTTGGAGCAGGTCGTCGAAGAGTACCCGAGTGATACAGCTAAGATTCAGTTTTTCACACTGTTACTGAAGGACCGAGCCTTCGACTGGGCATGCTCCACGCTAGACAACCCCGAGGGGCGGCATTATACGTTCGGCCAATTTGTTGACACCTTCACTTGCACGATCGATCAGTTCAAGAGCTCCTCCAGGGTACCTGGTCAGTGGCCAAGTACTCGGTGGAGTTCCGAGTTGTTGCTGCAGACTCGGGGTAGAACAAAATTGCTTTGCGCAGTGCGTTCCTCCACGGGTTGAATGAACAGCTGCGGGACGAACTGGCGGTTCATCCTGTCCCAAAGACTCTCGACAATCTGATAGCTCAAGCTGTCGGTTTGGACAACCAGTACCGTGAGCATGAGAGAGAGCGCGAGGCCTCCTCTTGCCCGCATGCCCCGTGTGGACCCACCGTGACTGCTGACACTGGTGGCGCCGTCTCTTCGCCCGAGCCGATGTAGCTCTCTCGGCACCTCACCGATGATGAGCGTCGGCTAAGGCGAAGGGCTGGCACGTGCCCGCACTGTGGTTTGCTGAACCATGGCCAGGATGAATGCCGCCAGCGGCCAAAAGACACAGCCCATCAGTAACCATGGGGGGTCTAGCGGGCGGGACTAAATACACTCCCCCGAGTAATTTGTCTATCTCAGCCCTCGTGCAGCTGCCGGGAGTCGAGAGGAGGGTTAAAGCGCTGGTTGACTCGGGGTCGGAGAGTAATTTCGTGTCTGCTGAATTCGTTAAGCAGGTGGGTATTCCCACACGTAAATTGCCCCGTGATCAGAGAATCACTACCATATCTGGCCGGGAGGTCGCGGTAGTCACACATAGCACGGTGCCGGTCTCCATCCTCCTTTCTGGAAACCACCGAGAGGAACTAACTTTCTTAGTTCTCCCTTTTTCTTCTTCCCCGGTGGTCCTTGAGTATCCATGGCTCCAGAGGCAAAACCCTATGATAAATTGGGTCCAAAACACCATCTCATCCTGGAGTCCCTTTTGCATTGCACACTGTATGCGCTCAGAAGAGTGCTCCCCCTCTCTAACCGTCTCCCTCTTCCCGGTCGAGCCGCCGGACCTCAGCCTCATTCCCCGGGCTTATCACGGTCTTGGAGAAGTCTTTAGCAAGTCTAGAGCTTTGTCGCTGCCGCCTCACCGCTCTTATGACTGTGCCATAGACCTCATCCCGGGGGCGAGCCTGCCGTCCAGTCAGCTGTACAGCATTTCTGGGTCGGAGAGGGAGGCAATGGAGAGATATATAAAGGAGTCCCTGAACGCCAGCTTAATTCGGCCATCTTCGGCTCTTGGAGCCGGCCGGGTTCTTCTTCGTTGAAAAGAAGGGTGTATCGCTGCGCCCGTGTATCAACTACCAGAAGCTTAACACAATTACCATTAAGGACAAGTATCCTCTACCCTTAATCAATTCAGCGTTCGAGCTCCTTCAGCGTTCACAGGTGTTCACCAAATTGGATCTCAGGAACGCGTATCATTTGGTCCACATTCACGAGGGTGATGAGTGGAAGACGGCATTTAGGACACACCAGGGGCAGTTTGAGTATCTGGTGACGCCCTTTGGGCTCACTAACATCTCTGCCGTCTTCCAGCTGTTTATTAACGACGTCCTGCATGATATATCAGTTCGTGTTTGTGTATTTGGATGACATTTTAATTTTCTCCCGCTCGCCAGAAGAACATGAAGCCCATGTAAGAGCTGTTCTCCAACGGCTCCTGGAGAACCAGCTCTTCGTCAAATCCGAGAAGTGTGAATTTTCAGCACCATCCACCACCGTCTTGGGCTTCATAGTAGCCGAAGGGAGACTGATTGCCGACCCGACCAAGGTGAAGGCAGTGCTGGATTGGCCAACTCCCCACTCCCATAGGGAGCTCCAACGCTTCCTCGGGTTTGCAAACTTTTATTGTCGTGTTATAAGGAACTGTAATGAGGTGGCACTGCCTTTGACTCAGCTGACCTCCATTAAGGTCCCCTTTCACTGGACCAAGACAGCAGAACAGGCATTTAACAAATTAAAATGCCTGTTCACGGACACACCCATCCTGGCACAGGTTGACAAGCAGCTCCAGTTTGTCCTCGAGGTGGACGCTCTTGACACGGGGGTTGGCACTGTGCTGTCACAGCGCACATCCTCGGATCAGAAGTTCCACCTGTGCGCATTTTTCTCTCGTCGGCTTACGCAGGCCGAGAGAAATTATGACATGGGGGACAAAGAGCTGCTGGCCATTAAGTTGGCACTGGAGGAGTGGAGACATTGGTTGGAGGTTGCCATTCACCCTATCATCGTGTGGACCGACCACAAGAATCTTGAATACTTGTGGTCGGCCCGCCGATTAAATGTCAGGCAGGCTCGCTGGTCTTTATTCTTCCAGCAGTTTAATTTCACTATCATTTACCGGCCTGGCGCCCGGAATGTCAAACCGGACGTGCTATAGCTCCGGTTTGATTCCAGGGAGGTAGACCTCCCCCCCCCCCCAAAACCATCATCCTGCCTTCGTGCGTCCTTGGTGCCCTTACTTGGGACATCGAGCAGAGGGTCTGGCAGGCCCAGTCCCAGGAGCCCGTGCCACTAGGGTGCCCCCGGAATCGCCTCGATATCCTGGCCTTCCTCAGCAGTGACGTTCTCCAGTGGGCCCATACCAGCCGTTTCGCCTACCATCCTGGCATCGCCCGCACTGTGGACTTCATCCGGTGGGCATTCTGGTGGCCCACGGTGCGGCGGGACACACAGGATTACGTCAGAGCTTGCCAGACCTGCGTCAGATAGAAATCTGACTCTTTTCCCTCCTCTGGACTCGTCCACCCCCTTCCCACCCTGGGTCGTCCCTGGTCTCATATCGCCATGGACTTTGTGACTGGACTCCCCCCTTCCTGTGGGAAGACTGTTATTCTTACTATCATGGATCGCTTCTCGAAGGCGGTGCATTTGGTGGCCCTCCCGAAGCTCCCCTCTGCCTTGGAGATAGCAGTCCTATTGACAGACCACGTGATCAAGGTCCACGGCATCCCCATTGACATTGTGTCTGACCGGGGTCCACAGTTTACGTCCCAGGTCTGGAGGACCTTTTGTTGGACACTGGGCACGACAGTGAGTCTCTCTTCTGGGAACCACCTCAGAGCAAGGGGCAGGCGGAGCGAGCCAATCAGTTCCTGGAGGCCACCCTGTGGTGCGTAGCAGTCGAAAACCCGGCTTCATGGAGCACACACCTGACCTGGGTGGAGTACTCCCTCAACTCAGCCGTTTCCACGGCCACTGGACTCACCCCCTTCGAGGCGTCCCTGGGCTACACCCCACCCCTTCTTCCCATGGCCGAGAGGGAGGTGGCGGTTCCATCACTGTCAACGCATCAGGAGGTCTACCCAGGCTGTCCTGGCAAGCACCATGGAACGCACCCGGGCCACCACTGACAGGTAGCGGGTCCCGGCCCCTAAGTACGCCGTGGGACAACAAGTCTGGCTGGTGGCAAGTCAGATTCCGCTGAAGGAGAAATCCAAGAAGCTGTCCCCCCGCTTTCTGGGTCTGTTCCCCATCTCCCGGATCATCAACAACACCTCAGTTCAACTGAAACTTTCATCTACTCTACGGGTGAATCCCACTTTCCCCGTTTCCCACATTAAACCCCTCTCGGTCAGTCCTCTCTGCACCCCCCCAAGCCACCTCCTCCTCCCTGAATCATCGACGGCCACCCTGCTTACACAGTCCGCCGGATTCTGGACATTCGCCGTAGGGTAGGGGGTTGCAGTACCTGGTGGACTGTGAGGGCTACGGCCTGGAGGAATGATCTTGGACCCCCTCGTCGTGGGTTCTGGACAAGAAGATGCACCGGGCCTTCCACCAAACTCACCCGGAGAAGCCCTCTGCACTGCCGGGAGGCGCTCCTAGAAGGGGGGCCCCTGTCATGGGCAGCGACAGCACGCCCCTCCCCTCCTGCCACACCTTCATCAATTCATCACTGCACCTGAGGCAGAGGACATACCTGCGTCCGCTCATCAGCCAGCGTATTTAAGGAGGCTTCCTTCGTGCAATCAACGCTGGCTCATCTGGGTATACTGCCCTAAATTCAGGCAAGCAGGTCGTATTTTTCAAAGATTAGGCACGCTGCCAAACCTTCACCTTTTTCTCTCCTTACAGGTTGCTGCCATTGTGCGGGTGTGTCTCAGGACTGCACGCACTGTCCTGCCACCTCACCATATCCTCAGCAATGGATCTTCACCCGGTCAGGTCAAGTCACACTTTAATCATTAATTGTACATATTGAGTGACAGCCAAACATTGTAGTATATGGTCACAAAGGAGAAAAATAATTAACAGATGTAGAGAGATTCTGCCGTTTTTAAAATCAGTGGGGCACTTTGTGGTGCACCAGCTTATAATGGGAACCACAAGAAGGGCAGCACTGGGCCTCTCCTTCGTGAAGCCAGAACCACACAATGGCAGTATTGTCCTCCTCACAAAGGCAGCCCACAATCCTCTTGTTTCCAATGGATGGTACAATGTGTGGGTCCTCCTTGGTTCCAGCATAGCTCTTGGGTTTCAGTATACTATACGGGTCCTGTCCCTCTTTGAAGGCCTGCATCACACGTCTCTCCAGTCCAGTGGCCTGTTCCTCATCTGTTGGTATTCCTCTCTCCGCGTTCATGTAGCGGAGCAGAGGTCGAGCCACCACACTGCTCCTCAGCTGCAGAGTTGTTACGGTACACGCTCGGAGTAGAAGTCGTCCCGCCATGCTGATGAACTACTAGCTCATTCCCCCTTACCCTACTGGTTTGTCTATTCCCCGCTGGAGTCCTGCCGGTCCTCTCCCAGAGTCCCGAGTAAGTGGTAATTTGGCCCTTCCATATTCTCTACTCCACTTCTCCACTGACAGCTCTCGCTTTCTCTCCAGAGGTGGATTGATCTTCTGGCAAGTGGCTGTTTATCTAACTGTGCACTGTTTTCTATATTTAATAAACTGTTGAACGTTCCCCCTTGTGTGGTTCCATCCTGTGCTAGCATCGTGCACTTGAGCTGTCAGCTTAATCATGACAATCTTCGTTAGAGAATACACAGTAACTAAGCTAAAATAATGTATAACAATGATGTAAATAGTCAAGTGTTATTAGATGAACAGGGATTCCAGTGGGGGTGTCACGCCGCGCCATTCATCAGCGGCGCCACCTGCTCACGCACCTGCTACTCGTCAGCGGCGAAGGATAAAAGCCGCCTCGCCCTGAGCGTCGGCCTGAAGCCGTAGACTTCGTTTCCTTTGCATGGACTTCTACCACATTCCCTTCAGCATCCTCTTTACCGGTAAGAAGTTCACTTACCTCATCTCTCCAGTCTGCTCCCCTGTGCACAGGTGGATTCCTCGGCGGCGGACAATCCCGTCCCTCGTCTCTCCTCGCTGCTGCACCGAGCCCTGCAGGTGGCTGTCTCCCGGGCTTCCATCCTTGAAGCGCCAGTCATCTGCCCAAACAAGTAAGCTTCTCTCCCTCGCCTATTCTCCTCCCGTGTTGGTGTGTGCTCATCACCCTGTGTCCGATTTCTCCCATAGGGTTGCCGGCTGAACGGTCTCCTGCCTCTGGGTCCGAAGCAGACGCCCCCACCAACACATTAACATTCTGCAGACACGCACCCAAACATCCCTGTTGTTAATAAACAGTTTGAACTACTCTGAGCCTGTGTGTGTGCGTCTCCTGAGCCGAACGTTATGTCAGTACGGCTTCAGCAGAGCGGCTCGGCGGACGGCGGGCTCGCACACCGGTTTACCATCCTCGAGGCTCGGGTGGATCAGATTGTTTATCAGCAACAGGTGGTTCTTAACCAATTATTAGAACTGACTAACCGATTGAACCGCTTGGACCCCCAACAGCCGTTCCTCCCGACTCGCCAGGGTGGCGCGGCTCCTGCTGTTCCAGCGGCCGTCCAGCCGGCTCCAGTGGCACCGGTTCGGCTCACGCCGATTCCGACCCCCGCCCGCTTTAGCGGTAAGCTCGGCGGAGCGCGGGGGTTTATTATGCAGTGTGAGTCCGTGTTCCACCGTGTGCCCGGAGATTTTCCCTCGGATCACAGCCGAATTGGTTACATAGGGAATCTTCTGGAGGGGCGTGCGTTAACTTGGACCTACGCCGTAATGGCGAGGCCCAGTTATGCCACCCTCACCTATGACCAATTCGTGAGGCGCTTTCTGGAGGTCTTTGACCACTCACAAACCGAAACGGTCCAGGTCGATCGGCTTCTCGCTCTCCAGCAGGGAAGCCGGTCGGCAGCGGACTACGCGGTCGACTTCCGGGTAGCGGCGGAGGAATTGGGCTGGGAGGAACGCTCCCTCTGTGGCCTGTTCCTCCGCAGCCTCAATAGTGATCTGAGGGATGAACTGGCTGGTCGGGATATCCCTGGGACGCTAGCGGAGCTGACGTCCTTAGCGATAAGTTTGGATAACAGGCTGCGCGAGCGCTCCTCGGGGCGGAGGTCTTCTTCTTCTCGCCCTCGTGGAGCCTCGCCGCACCTGTTCCAAGCTCGCCCCCTGGCGGCGCCGCCAGCATCGCGCCCCGAGGAGTCGGAGCCGATGGTGACGGGCTGGACTAAACTTTCCCCTGTGGAGAAACAACGCCGCCGTGAGTTGGGCCTCTGCATGTATTGCGGAGGCGACCAACACACCGTGGAGTGTTGCCCACGGAAAGCCAGTCGGTGGGGTCCGCGAGTCACTGTTGGAAGCCTCGCGGATGTCAATCGGTTAGGATCACTGACTCAATTGAAGCTGCCCATCCGTTTCTGCCATAACCCTACTGGGCACCTCACCCACGCACTGGTGGATTCGGGCGCAGAAGGCAGCTTCATTTCACAAAGCCTGGCAACCCGATTGGGCATCCGCTGCCAGGCACTCAATACTCCCATCTCCCTAATCCACCTCTCCCGTGCCACCCTCGGGAGAGTGACACATCAAACTGTTCCCCTACCGGTCATCATCTCGGGAAACCACCGGGAGGAAATGACCTTTTACGTCCTTCCCAACTCTGTGTCGCCCGTCATCCTGGGGTATCCCTGGCTCCGCCTTCACAATCCGGTCCTGGATTGGAAATCAGCTGGGATCTCGGCATGGAGTACGTTCTGTATGGGCACCTGCCTTCAGTCCGCTGCCTGCTCTCCGTCCGCTCCTCCCCCTGCGACGGACGCTGCACCCCCGGACCTGTCTCTGGTGCCCCCAGAATTTCACGACCTGGGTATGGTGTTCAGCAAAGCGAAAGCTATGTCTCTTCCCCCTCATCGGCCCTATGACTGCGCCATCAACCTCCGCCAGGGGGCTCCCTTACCTTCTGGTCGCCTTTATAGCCTGTCTGCGCCGGAGAAGGAGACGATGAACGCCTACCTGAAGGAATCTTTAAGTGCTGGGATTATCCGCCCATCATCGTCACCCGTGGGGGCAGGGTTCTTCTTCGTGGGGAAAAAGGATGGGTCCCTCCGCCCTTGTATCGACTACCGGGCCCTCAATAATATCACGGAAAAGGACCGTTACACCCTGCCTCTCATGGACACTGCTTTCCACTCCCTCCAGGGGGCGACCTGGTTCACCAAGCTGGACCTACGCAGCGCTTACCACCTCGTCCGGATCCGGGAGGGAGATGAGTGGAAAACGGCCTTCCGTACCCCGAACGGCCACTTTGAATATCTGGTGATGCCGTTCGGGTTGACCAACGCTCCTGCAGTCTTCCAGCGCCTCATAAATGACGTCCTCCGGGACTTCATTGGCCTTTTTGTGTTCGTCTACCTGGACGATATTCTCATCTTCTCCAAGTCCAGGGATGAGCACCAGGTCCACGTGAGGCGGGTCCTCCAAAGGCTGCTGGAGAACCGTCTGTACGTTAAGGCAGAAAAGTGTGAATTTTACGCCAGGAGCACGTCCTTCCTGGGGTTCATCATCGCCCACGATAGGGTGCTCCCCGACCCAGAGAAGGTAAAGGCGGTGGTGGAATGGCCCACACCTGCATCCCGGAAACAGGTGCAGCAATTTGTTGGCTTCGCCAATTTCTACCGCCGCTTTGTCCCCAACTTCAGTGCCATCGTGGGACCACTGACCCGCCTCACGTCCCCGAAGGTCCCGTTCCGGTGGACCGAAGAGGTCGCTGCCGCCTTTGAGGCGCTGAAGGCGGAATTCTCCTCCTCCCGGGTCCTTCGCCAGGTCGACCCCGCGCTGCAGTGCATTGTAGAGGTAGACGCCTCGGACACGGGAGTGGGAGCAGTGCTGTCCCAGCGGTCACCGGACGATGGCGCCAAGCGACCGTGCGCCTTCTTCTCCCGGCGCTTGTCCCCGGCGGAGAGAAACTACGATGTGGGGGACAGAGAGCTCTTGGCCATCAAGCTCGCCCTGCAGGAGTGGCGCCACTGGTTGGAGGGGGCAAGCCTGCCGTTTGTGGTCCTCACGGACCACAAGAACTTGGAATACTTACGATCTGCCAAGCGCCTGAACGCCCGCCAGGCGCGCTGGTCCCTGTTCTTCGCCAGGTTCCAATTTTCCATCACCTTCAGGCCTGGCTCTAAGAACGTCCTGCCTGACGCCCTCTCCAGGCAGTTCGCCCCCGTGGAGTCGGAGGAGGCGCCCCACTCCATCCTGCCCAGGTCGTGCGTCGTGGGAGCCATCTCGTGGGACATTGAGAGCAAGATCCGGAAGGCACAGCAGGTGGAACCTGACCCTGGCGGCGGACCGGAGGGGAGGCTGTTCGTGCCATCCGCGGTCCGAGGAGAGGTCATCCACTGGCTCCACACCTCCAAGCTCACCTGTCACCCTGGCACCTCCCGGATGATAGATCTCCTCCAACGGTCCTTTTGGTGGCCAGGCCTGCGGAGGGATGCAGCCCGCTACGCCCGGGCTTGCCCAATCTGTGCCACCTGCAAATCGGGAAATGCCCCTCCAGCGGGTCTGCTCCAGCCCCTGCCCGTCCCTGGCAGGCCCTGGTCGCACATCGCTCTGGATTTCGTCACCGGACCTCCTCGTCCAACACGTGGTCAGGCTGCATGGGATTCCGGTGGACGTGGTCTCGGACCGGGGCCCCCAGTTTTCATCTGAGGTTTGGAGGTCATTCTGCAACGCCATCGGAGCCAAGGTGAGCCTCTCCTCCGGCCATCACCCCCAATCCAACGGGCAGTGTGAGAGGACCAACCAGGAGCTGGAGGCTGCGCTCCGCTGTGTGTCCAGATCCAAACCCGCGTCCTGGAGCAACCATCTTGCCTGGGTTGAATATGCCCACAACACCGCTCGCTCTTCTGCTACAGGGATGTCCCCCTTCAAAGCGTCCCTGGGTTACGACCCCCCGCTGTTTCCGGAGCAGGAGAGTGAGGTAACTGTCCCGTCAGTTAGGGCCCATCTCAGGCAGTTCCGCTCCACCTGGGCTGCCGCGCGCCATGCGCTATTACGCACAGCGGAGCGCAACAGGACTGTGGCGGACCGGCGTAGGAGACCTGCCCCGGCGTACAGAGTTGGGCAGCTTGTTTACATTTCCACCCAGGACGTCACTCTAAAAGGCGAGAGGAGAAAGCTGGCACAGCGCTTCATGGGTCCCTACCCCATCACCCGGATCATCAACCCGGTGGCTGTGCGCGTGGCTATTCCCCCCTCCCTCCGCATTCATCCTACTTTCCACGTGTCGAAGGTGAAACTGGCGGTTTCTGACCCCCTTTGCCCTCCTCCTGCAGCGCAACCCGCGCCCCGGATGATTGGTGGCCATCCGGCCTGGTCCGCTTCCTCCATCCTGGACTCCCGGCGCCGGGGTCGTGGGTTGCAATACTTGGTGGACTGGGAGGGCTATGGGCCCGAGCATCGACAGTGGGTGCCCCCGTCGTTTGTGTTGGACCCATCGCTCATCGCGGACTTCCACCGAGCGCACCCGGATAAGCCATCGCCAGGAGGCGCTGCTAGAGGGGGGAGTACTGTCACGCCGCGCCATTCATCAGCGGCGCCACCTGCTCACGCACCTGCTACTCGTCAGCGGCGAAGGATAAAAGCCGCCTCGCCCTGAGCGTCGGCCTGAAGCCGTAGACTTCGTTTCCTTTGCATGGACTTCTACCACATTCCCTTCAGCATCCTCTTTACCGGTAAGAAGTTCACTTACCTCATCTCTCCAGTCTGCTCCCCTGTGCACAGGTGGATTCCTCGGCGGCGGACAATCCCGTCCCTCGTCTCTCCTCGCTGCTGCACCGAGCCCTGCAGGTGGCTGTCTCCCGGGCTTCCATCCTTGAAGCGCCAGTCATCTGCCCAAACAAGTAAGCTTCTCTCCCTCGCCTATTCTCCTCCCGTGTTGGTGTGTGCTCATCACCCTGTGTCCGATTTCTCCCATAGGGTTGCCGGCTGAACGGTCTCCTGCCTCTGGGTCCGAAGCAGACGCCCCCACCAACACATTAACATTCTGCAGACACGCACCCAAACATCCCTGTTGTTAATAAACAGTTTGAACTACTCTGAGCCTGTGTGTGTGCGTCTCCTGAGCCGAACGTTATGTCAGGGGGTGAATAGAATTTATAGAAAATAGTGATCAAAACTGGTTTCATGCCAAGAAAGAGTACTACAGATGCAATGTTTGCTCTAAGAGTGTTGATGGAGAAGTATAGAGAAGGTCAGAAGGAGTTGCACTGTGTCTTTGTGGATCTAGAGAAAGCAGATGATAGGGTGCCAAGAGAGGAAGTGTGGTACTGTATGACAAAGTCAGGAGTGGCAGAGAAGTATGTGAGAGTGGTGCAGGACATGGATGAAGACAGTAAGACGGCGGTGAGGTGCGCTGTAGGAGTGACAGATGGATTCAAGGTGGAGGTGGGATTACATTGGGGATCAGCTCTTAGCCCCTTCCTGTTTGCCATGGTGATGGACAGGCTGACAGATGAGGTCAGGCAGGAGTCTCCATGGACCATGATGTTTGCAGACGACAGTGTGATCTGCACTGAGAGTAGGGAACAGGTGGAAGACAACATAGAGAGGTGGAGGTATGCTCTGGAGAGAAGAGGAATCAAAGTCAGTAGAAGCAAGACAGAATACATCAGTGTGAATGAGAGGGAGGCAGATGTAACAGTGAAGATGGAAGGAGTAGAGCTAGTGAAAGTATATGAGTTTAAATACCTGGGGTCAACCATCCAAAGAAATGGAAAATGCACAAGAGAGGTGAAGAAGAGAGAGCAGACAGGGTGGAGTGGGTGGAGACGAGTGTCAGGATGATTCGGGACAGAAGGATAGCAGCTAGAGTGAAAGGGAAAATTTACAAGATGGTAGTGAGACCTGCTATGATGTATGGTTTGGAGACAGTGGCGCTGACAAAAAAGACAAGAGGTGGAGCTGGAGGTAGCAGAGTTGAAGATGCTAAGATTTTCATTGGGAGTGACTATGAGGGACAGGATTAGAAATGAGTATATCAGATGGACAGCTCAGGTTGAGCGGTTTGGAGACAAAGTAAGAGAAGCATGGCTGAGATGGTTTGGACATGTGCAGAAGAGGGATAGTGGATATATTGGACAAAGGATGTTGAAGATGGAGCTGCCAGGCAGGAGGAAAAGAGGAAGACCACAGAGAAGATTAATGGATGTAGTAAAGGAGGACATGGAAAGGGTTGGTGTTACAGAGGAAGATGCAAGGTGTTATGTATGAATAATGAGAGAGTCAGAGTCGATCTTCAAGCAGCCAACAACAACAACAACCCTTTATTATAGAGAACTGAACTATTTATACACAAGGGCCGTGCCTGCCTGACGTCACGCCAGGGGCGGGTATGGCAGCACACACACACGCCACACTCACTACACCACAATTTCCCTCCCCCTTACAAAAGTGTAAGACCACAGACACAGTTGAGACCCTCCCCAATTTACACTGCTAAGTTTCGCGCAGTAAGGGGATGTGGAATAATTAACTGTAATAAAATATCCTAACACGCTCATCCAAAAGAATAATAAAATTGGACCAAGTCTCTTAAAATGAATAAAAAAATAATCCCATAACACCACATACATACTCTTATGCACACCAGCAAAATATATGTACATATTTACATTCTAACATTTAAGTTATACCGATGTCCATTGGCAGCCAGGGGTAAAACTGGCCCAGGGGCCCAGGACAGCACCAAACCACTGACTCCTTTAGCCACCGAAGATAAGCCAGGCTCGGAGGCTCCGGGCAACCCCACAACGTGTGCATCCCTGGCCGCTGTCTGCCCCCAGGATCAAAAACAATGTCTCCTGCGAGAGTGTCACCATCACCTGCTCCTTTTCCCGGGACCCACAGCGCTGCGGTCCGGCACACCATCTCTCATCGCTCATCGGTTCGCCCCCAACCACTTTCAACACAGCCGTCGTGGCTCCAAACACTCCGGCTCCCCATGGCCAAACTCCGGGGAGACCCGAAGCCTGCTCGTCGGCGCCACTGACTGCCTCAGGCACCTCGCCATAATACCCAACACCCTCATCCAGGGTGCTCCGCTGCACTGCCTCCATGTCCAGCTGCTGCTGCTCACTCCCGGGGCTCACAGCATCGCCTTCGCCGGCGTCGTTCTCCGACTCAGACACCTTGCTGCTGCTTCCAGCACCCTTGTCCCAGGCGCTCTGCTGCGTTGACTCCATGTCCGGCTGCAGCTGCTCTCCCCCCGGGCTCTCAGCATCACTCTCTGACCCAGGCATCTCGTCGCTGCTCCCAGCACCCTCGTCCCAGGCGCTCCGCTACATCATCTCCATGCCCGGCTGTCATTGCTCTTCCCTAGGGCTCTCAGCCTCCATGGTTCCACTCACTCGCTGCCTAGCCTCCAGCTGCAGGGGTGACTCCTGCTGCTCTCCCTCTCCGCTGTCGTCGCACACCGCACCGTCCAAATCATCAGCGCTCCGGTCCTCTACCTTCCTGCACTTCGCGGCTGGCCCGCCATCTTCAGTGACCGGGGACTCTCCCTCTCGCAGTCCCGGTCCCACCACGAAGTCTAGCTGGCAGCTTGGAGCTCTCTTTTGGCGTTCAGTTAGCTTTGTGGCTAACATGTCCATAGGCACCGAATGGGCCATTGGCTTCTCCAAGCTAACTAGCCTAGCCGCTCTTGGCACCAATACTTCCACCACCCACAGCTTTGTGGTCCTTGTCTGTCCTGTGAAGAATTCGGCCAGCCGCTCAACAGCATCCTCATACAACTCCATCATGTCCAATGTACCTTGAATTCTTCAGCCCTCTGCACCAAGATGGTGAGCCAAAAGCGCTTGTTGTCATCTCCCGTCGAGTCTGCTTAGGCCCAGTGCCCCGATGTAGCCCTCAAACATGGCCTGCCACTGCAGCCACAGGATCACCGGCTCTCCCGTGTACTCTAGGAATGGTATCAGGGGTTGAGGTAGCCCATATGCTTCCATAGTTTTCTTCTCGTCGCCAAAATGTTATGTATGAATAATGAGAGAGTCAGAGTCAATCTTCATGCAGCCAACAACAACAACCCTTTATTATAGAGAACCAAACTATTAATACACAAGGGCCGTGCCCGCCCGATGTCACGCCAGGGGCAGGTACGACAGCACACACACACACACACACACACACACACACACACACACGCTACACTTACTACACCACACAAGGGACAGAGTGAGATGGAGGCAGATGATCTACCCCTAAAGGGAACAGCCAAAAAAAGAAGAAGAAGAAGAAGAAGAACACGTGATCAAAACTGACAAGATCAGCAGTTAAGCTAACACCAGGTGGTGTGCCGGTCAGCACTGAGGCGAGCTGTAATGTGGTTAAAACGATCAACTTCAACCTTCTAGCCAGTCTAATCCTTACAGTTCAATGTAGCATTACAGCAAAAATATAATAACAAAATAAGCCAGAATGAAGCAGGATATATTATTGATTGTGGATTAGTGTCACCATGGGTTGAGATGCCGTCTCGGCACTCAGCCCATGTTTTCCCTCATCCCTGCTTCCCATTGAGCAGCGTCTCAGCTGGCCCCCAGCTGGCAGCATTATGGACGGCTGGGGCCAATTAGTCTTCATCAGCTGGGGCGCTGCCAATGAGGATAAATAGGAGCAGCCTCGATGACTCGGGGCTGCGACATAAACACATTGCTAAGCTGAAGCCCCTTCGTCTGGTGTCAGCTTATACTCCTCTTGCAGCATTCCTGTGTTTGTATCCCGCTGTGAGGATGTACGTCTTGCTACCCCCACGTCCGGTACGAGCTGCTTACCTCTGCGCTGTGCAACCTGTGAGTGTACGTCTGCATGAGTATCTGTGCTCTCCTCATCCCTTCCCCTTTACCCTGAATAAAATATCACGACTCACTGGCTTGCCCCTGGCTCTGATTGCCCGGCTCCCTAGAGCCGGATATGACAATTAGTGAACCAAGTGGAAACAAGGATGTCTATTAGAGTGAATGAAATCTAAACTCTTTAGTAGCATTGTTAGCTTTGGAGCTAACACCTTTGGCTCCACGCCCATGTACAGCCGTGGACAAAATTGTTGGTACCCCTCTGTTAATGAAAGAAAAACCCACAATGGTCACAGAAATAACTTGAATCTGACGAAAGTGGTAATAAATAAAAATTCTATGAAAATCAACCTATAAAAATCAGACAATGCTTTTGAATTGTGGTTCAACAGAATTATTTTAAAAAACAAACTCATGAAACAGGCCTGGACAAAAATGATGGTACCCTTAACTTAATATTTTGTTGCACAACCTTTTGAGGCAATCACTGCAATCAAACAATTTCTGTAACTGTCAATGAGACTTCTGCACCTCTCAGCAGGTATTTTTGGCCCACTCCTCATGAGCAAACTGCTCCAGTTGTCTCAGGTTTGAAGGGTGCCTTCTCCAGACGGCATGTTTCAGCTCCTTCCACAGATGTTCAATAGGATTTAGATCAGGGCTCATAGAAGGCCACTTTAGAATAGTCCAATGTTTCACCCTTAGCCATTCTTGGGTGTTTTTAGCTGTGTGTTTTGGGTCATTATCCTGTTGCAAGACCCATGACCTGCGACTGAGACCAAGCTGTGTGACACTGGGCAGCTCATTTCTCTCTAGAATGCCTTGATAGTCTTGAGATTGCATTGTACCCTGCACAGATTCAAGACACCCTGTGCCAGATGCAGCAAAGCAGTCCCAGAACATAACTAAACCTCCTCCATGTTTCACAGTAGGGACAGGGTTCTTTTCTTGGTATGCTTCATTTTTGCGTCTGTGAACATAGAGCTGATGTGCCTTGCCAAAAAGTTCCAGTTTTGTCTCGTCTGTCCATAGGACATTCTCCCAGAAGTTTTGTGGCTTGTCAACAAGCAGTTTGGCAAATTCCAGTCTGGCTTTTTTATGATTTGTTTTCAACAGTGGTGTCCTCCTTGGTCGTCTCCCATGAAGTCCACTTTGGCTCAAACAACGACGGATGGTGCGATCTGACACTGATGTACCTTCACCTTGGAGTTCACCATGAATGTGTTTAGAGGTTGTTCTGGGCTCTTTTGTAACCATTCGTATTATCCGTCTCCTCCTGAGGCCAAGTCCAGAGAGGTTGGCTACAGTCCCGTGGATCTTAAATTTCTGAATAATATGTGCAACTGTAGTCACAGGAACATCAAGCTGCTTGGAGATGGTCTTATAGCCTTTAGCTTTAACATGTTTGTCTATAATTTTCTTTCTAATCTCCTGAGACAACTCTCTCCTTTGCTTCCTCTGGTCCATGTTTAGTGTGGTGCACACCATGTCACCAAACAGCACAGTGACTACTTGTCACCCTTTAAATAGGCCGACTGACTGATTACAAGTTTGTAGACACCTGTGATGTTAATTAGAGGACACATCTTGGTTGAACATGTCCCTATGGTCACATTATTTTCAATCTTTTCTAGGGGTGCCATCATTTTTGTCCAGGCCTGTTTCATGAGTTTGTTTTTTAAAGTAATTGTGTTGAACCACAATTCAAAAGCATTGTCTGATTTTCATTGGTTAATTTTCATAGAATTTTTATTTATTACCACTTTTGTCATTTTTGGGTTTGTCACTTTTGTTATTTCTGTGACCATTGTGGGTTTTTCTTTCATTAACAGAGGGGTGCCAACAATTTTGTCCACGTCTGACAGACACAAGGCTGGCCAATAATGGAGAGGCAGGCAGGTATCAAGGCTGGGTTTACCATTTTATGATGTTCCATAGCCAACTCAGAAGACTTCAAATGGCTCCTCAGAGAGAAAAACAATATAAAGGCTGTGTCTTTTTAAAAGAGAAGTGAGTCCTTGAAATTTTTTCCATAATCATGTGACCACACATTTCACAAGGTTAAAACCTACAAAAACACAATTTCTCAATCAATCACCCATTTTAAGTTTGAATAGCTTCGCAACTTTGAATATCTGAGTCTTTATCATGGAGATCAAAGTAATGACTTCTGAGTGTCACGTGCAAACCCAAGCTCTTTAAAAACGACCTTTTTACATGTGACTGGATCACAAGCCGTCTGTGGTTTGAACTGATGTGTTGCTGAGGAAAGAGAGAGACACAGAGACAGACCTGTTTATGGAGAGGAGAAAATCGAATCGCATAAAGACATTTACACACAGACGCATGCAGCCTTAGCAGATGTCAGTTGTCGCTCCCATCCCGCAGGCAGCAATGAAGTATGGTTTGTGTGTGTGTGTGTGTGCGCGCGTGTGTGTGTGTGTGTGTGTGAGAGAGAGATCATTCGTCTCCCTCCAGCTAGCGAGCAAGCTGTCCAAAACACAACCTGCTGTTTGGACAATACACCCTGATGACTGGCTATAAAACAATTGTATGGTTGCATGTGCTGGTAAGAGTGTGGGTTTCTATTACTTTGGTACCCATGTATGTGTATCTCTCTCTATGAGTGATATTTTTAAAAACTAATAGTCATATTAAGAATATAATAAACAAGACTTCACAATGACATATTAAGCATTTGTTCATCCATTCACTCAGCACAGTTAAAGTATATCTTTTTCTAAAAAAAAATAATCATTCTACCAACTTTGCACTAATTGCATGGCAGAGAAGTATATGAGGGTGGTGCAGGACATGTACGAGGACAGTGAGACGGTGGTGAGGTGCGCTGTAGGAGTGACAGATGGATTCAAGGTGGGGGTTGGGTTACAACAGGGATCAGCTCTGAGCCCCTTCTTGTTTGCCATGGTGATGAACAGGCTGACAGATGAGGTCAGGCAGAAGTTTCCGTGGACCATGATGTTTGCAGATGACATTGTGATCTGTAGTGAGAATAGAGAGCAGGTGGAAGACAATATAGACAGGTGGAAGTATGCTCTGAGAAGAGGAAACGGAGAAGTCAGTAGAAGCAAGACAGAATGCATGAATGTGAATGAGCGGCAGGCAGGTGTAACAGTAAAGATGCAAGGAGCAGAGGTAGTGAAGGTAGATGAGTTTAAATACTTGGGGTCAGCCATCCAGTGCAATGGAAAATGCACGAACGGGGTGAAGAAGAGAGTGCAGGCAGGGTGGAGTGGGTGGAGACAAGGGTCGAGTGATTTGTGACAGAAGGATAGCAGCTAGAGCAGGGGTGTCCAATCATGTGCCATGGAGGGCCAAAACCCTGCAGCTTTACCTCTAACCAGTGTCTTCAACAGCAGATTTCACTGAACTTCTTCCCACTGATTGCACAGGGTTACAAAAATAATTTTTTTGTAAGTTGTCAGTGTTTTTTCAACTGATTTAAGACAATTTTGTACAGATGAATCTGAAAATGATATCCATTTCACTCGATCAGGTGCTAAACAAAAACCTGTACTTACTTAGTACAGGTTTTTACTACTTTACATGTACTTACCTTTATATAAAGGTAAGTACATGTAAATTGAATGTAAATTGAATGTTAGGTCATAATTGTTCAAAATTCAGAGAATTTCAAGACATAAAAAAGAATTTTGCATCATATAAAGCAAAAATACCCGTACATGTAAACAAAAATGTATAAAACAACATGTAGCCATAATTCAAAAAGTTAACCTGATTGAGCAAAACCAATGTGATTTTTGGATTCAGCACATCAAAATGATCCTAAATCAGATAAAAAACAAAACAAAACTTAACTTACAATAAATTTGGTGTTGACCAGTGTTGTTGATCAGTGAAAACACCTGCTGAAGAGACTGGGTAGAAGAGAAAACCTGCAGGGTCTTGGCCCTCCATGGCACATGATTAGATACCCCTGAGCTAGAATGAAAGGGAAGACTTACACGATGGTGGTGAGACCTGCTATGATGTATGATTTGGAGATGGTGGCACTGACAAAAAGACAGGAGGCAGCCCTGGAGCTGACAGAGTTGAAGATGCTAAGATTCTCTTTTGGAGTGACTAGGAGGGACAGGATTAGAAAGGATGGTCACACTTTTTCAGTGTTGAGACAAAGTTTCTGATTTTGCCACTAAAATAACTAACCAACAGCGATCGGCATTTGTGACGCACACGCACGGGCTGAATTTCCACCTTGGTTGAAATACCCCTTTATTCGCCTTTCACCGGGCTCTGTGAGTAAACTGATTAGCGTTTCTTTTTGGGGTTTGCTGCTACGCTTTACCCGAAGCGTTTGCTAAGCTAACACTAGTCGTAGCACCTCACACCGACATGAAGCGACTCTGTCCCCGGTGATTGGGGCTCGCCGGAGGAACTAACCGAGGCAACAGTTGGACGGGAGCCAGATCGGAGTTCGGGTGCAGTGGTGGCGGGAGACGGGGACCAGTGGAGGACCACCTGGGCCCCAGCCAGACAAGAGCCTGAGTCGGAGCCCAGTTGCAGCGGCGGGGCTCAGCGGAGGAACTACTGAGGCAGACGGCGGTAGGTGGCGGGGCTCAGCGGAGGATCTACCGGGACCCCAGCCGGACAGAAGCAGGATCGGAGCTCGACTACAGCGGCGGTGTGTGGCGGGACTCGGTGGAGGAGCTGCCGGTACCCCGGCTGGACAGGAGCTCGGTTACGGCGGCGGTAAGCAGCGGGACTAGCAGCGGAGGGGGCTAGCTGAGGCCCAGCTGGATTCGAGGTCGGTCGGATCGGATACCGGCGACACCAGCAGAGATTTTTTTACTATCCACAGGTCAGTAAAAATGACACCAAAGAAGGAGGAAATGGAAGAGATCAAAAAATCTCTGAACTTCTTGTCAGAAGAAGTGACCAAAATGGGTAGCCAGCAGGCTAAAATATTAGGCCTAATGGATTACAAAAGGCGTGTAAAAAGAAAAATTTATTATATAAAGCTTTCCTAAAGAAAAGGACATAAGAAGCAGAGCAGCGGTATAAAACATACAAAAATAAGTTAACATATACAGTATAATAAGATGTAGTAAGAGAGACTATTACAGTAAAGAATTGGAGAAAAACAGAGACAATATTAAAAATACATGGACAATACTTAACAATATTCTTGGAAATAAAAACAGAAATACAAGCTACCCAACTGATTTTTCAAAAAATAATAAAACGACTCAGAGTGTGAATGCAGCTTCACCTGCAGATGAATTTAATAACTTTTTTGTTAACACTGGTCCTAATTTGGCTCGAGAAATACCCATTACGGTGCCTACAGGTGATACAATAAGCAAAAACACTGCTATAAAAGATTCCATTTTCATAAAGAACACAGACGAGAGAGAGGTCATTGAAATTGTTAAATCGTTTAAAAGTAAAACATTTACGGACTGTGATGGTATTGACATGCTCTTAGTCAAAACTATTATTGAATGCTTAGTGAAACCACTGACATATATCTGTAACCTGTCTCTCCAAACAGGTATATTTCCCAATGCAATGAAAATAGCTCAAGTAATTCCGATATACAAGATGGGTGACAGAGGGGAACTCTCAAACTATAGACCAATTTCACTATTGCCGCAATTTTCCAAGATACTTGAAAAAAATATTCTATGAGAGAATTGACAACTTCATACTGAAGAATAATTTATTGTGTGAGCAGCAATATGGGTTCAGACACAAGAGGACAACTGCATTTGCTCTAATGGAATTTATAGAAAAAATATAAACTGCCATTGAAAATAAAGAGTATTCAGTTGGGGTATTCATGGATCTTAAAAAAGCATTTGATACAGTGGATCATAATTTATTATTAAAGAAACTACAAAATTGTGGTATTAGAGGGGTAGCACTGTCCTGGTTATGTAGTTACTTAAAGAATAGATATCAGTATGTATGTGTTGGTAACAAAAACTCACAGTTACTGAAGGTTACTTGTGGAGTCCCACGGGGTTCAGTTTTAGGGCCATTGTTATTCAATATGTATATAAATGATATATGTAAAGTTTCAGAAAAAATGGACTTAATATTGTTTGCCGATGACAATAATCTATTATGCAGTGGAAGCAATTTGGAACAACTTTTGGATACACTCGGAAAGGAATTAGGAAAGCTTAAACTGTGGTTTGATTCAAACAAATTAACGCTCAATTTAAGTAAGACAAAATTTATAGTTTTTAACAACCACCACAACAACTTAGTATCTAAACTCAGTGTAAATGGTGTAGAGATTGAAATGGTATCCAAAACTAAATTTCTTGGAGTAATAATTGATAAAAAAAAACTGTATTGGAAAACTGTATTGGAAGTCACACATTAATTATATTAAAGGTAAAATATCCAAATCAATTGCAATACTACACAGAGCGAAATATTTGCTGAATCAACCCACACTATATACAGTGGGGCAAAAAAGTATTTAGTCAGCCACCAATTGTGCAATTTTCATCATAAGTATACTTCAACTATGAGAGACAAAATGAGAAAAAAAAAATCCAGAAAATCACATTGTCTGATTTTTAAAGAATTTATTTGCAAATTATGGTGGAAAATAAGTATTTGGTCACCTACAAACAAGCAAGATTTCTGGCTCTCACAGACCTGTAACTTCTTCTTCAAGAGGCTCCTCTGTCCTCCACTCGTTACCTGCATTAATGGCACCTGTTTGAACTCTTTATCAGTATAAAAGACGCCTGTCCACAACCTCAAACAGTCAGACTCCAAACTCCACTATGGCCAAGACCAAAGAGCTGTCAAAGGATACCAGAAACAAAACTGAAGACCTGCACCAGGCTGGGAAGACTGAATCTGCAATAGGTAAGCAGCTTGGTGTGAAGAAATCAACTGTGGGAGCAATTATTAGAAAATGGAAGACATAAAAGACCACTGATAATCTCCCTCAATCTGGAGCTCCACGCAAGATCTCACCCCGTGGGGTCAAAATGATCACGAGAACGATGAGCAAAAATCCCAGAACCACACAGGGGGACCTAGTGAATGACCTGCAGAGAGCTGGGACCAAAGTAACAAAGGCTACCATCAGTAACACACTACGCCGCCAGAGACTCAAATCCTGTAGTGCCAGACGCGTCCCCCTGTTTAAGCCAGTACATGTCCAGGACCGTCTGAAGTTTGCTAGAGAGCATTTGGATGATCCAGAAGAGGATTGGGAGAATGTCATATGGTCAGATGAAACCAAAATAGAACTTTTTGGTAAAAACTCAACTTATCATGTTTGGAGGAGAAAGAATGCTGAGTTGCATCCAAAGAACACCATACCTACTGTGAAGCATGGGTGTGGAAACATCATGCTTTGGGGCTGTTTTTCTGCAAAGGGACCAGGACGACTGATCCGTGTAAAGGAAAGAATGAATGGGGCCATGTATCATGAGATTTTGAGTGAAAACCTCCATCCATCAGCAAGGGCATTGAAGATGAAACGTGGCTGGGTCTTTCAGCATGACAATGATCCCAAACACACCGCCCGGGCAATGAAGGAGTGGCTTCGTAAGAAGCATTTCAAGGTCCTGGAGTGGCCTAGCCAGTCTCCAGATCTCAACCCCATGGAAAATCTTTGGAGGGAGCTGAAAGTCCGTGTTGCCCAGCGACAGCCCCAAAACATCACTACTCTAGAGGAGATCTGCATGGAGAAATGGGCCAAAATACCAGCAACAGTGTGTGAAAACCTTGTGAAGACTTACAGAAAACGTTTGACCTCTGTCATTGCCAACAAAGGGTATATAACAAAGTATTGAGATGAACTTTTGTTATTGACCAAATACTTATTTTACTGAGGAATTTACCAATTAATTCATTAAAAATCCTTCAATGTGATTTTCTGGATTTTTTTTCTCATTTTGTCTCTCACAGTTGAGATATACCTATGATGAAAATTGGAGACCTCTCTCATCTTTTAAGTGGGAGAACTTGCACAATTGGTGGCTGATTAAATACTTTTTTACCCCACTGTACCTTGTATCATTCATTAATACTCCCATACATGACATATTGTACTGAAGTATGGGGAAATACATATAATACAAACATATATCCAGTCTTTATGCTTCAGAAGAGAGCTATTAGAATAATAAACAAAGCTGTTTACAGGGAACCAACAAACCCATTTTTTCTTAAATTAAAAGCTCTCAAGTTGAAAGATCTGGTTGACTTTAAAACTGCAGTAATAATGTTTAAAGTGAAGAATCTATCACTGCCCGCAAATATACAAAAGTTGTTCCAAATAAGGGAGAAACAATATAATTTCAGAGGAACATGTATATTTCAAAAACCTTCAGTGAGAACTACCACCAAGCAACACTGTGTTTCAGTGCAAGGAGTCAGATTATGGAACGATTTTGGACCTGAATTAAAATCATGTACAACGCTTGGACAATTTAAACAAAAACTAAAGGAAGAAATACTCCAAACATACACTACCGTTCAAAAGTTTGGGGTCACTTAGAAATTTCCTTATTTTTGAAAGAAAAGCACTGTTTTTGTCAATGAAGATAACTTTAAATTAATCAGAAATACACTCTAATATCTAATATACATTGCTAATGTGGTAAATGACTATTCTAGCTGCAAATGTCTGGTTTTTGGTGCAATATCTACATAGGTGTATAGAGGCCCATTTCCAGCAACTATCACTCCAGTGTTCTAATGGTACAATGTGTTTGCTCATTGGGTCAGAAGGCTAATGGATGATTAGAAAACCCTTGTGTAATCATGTTAGCACAGCTGAAAACAGTTTAGCTGGTTAGAGAAGCTATAAAACTGACCTTCCTTTGAGCAGGTTGAGTATCTGGAAAAAATTATTATTTCAAATACAAATCATTATTTCTAACCTTGTCAATGTCTTGACTATATTTTCTATTCATTTTACAACTCATGGTGGTAAATAAGTGTGACTTTTCATGGAAAACACAAAATAATTGTCTGGGTGACCCCAAACTTTTGAACGGTAGTGTATATACAAGATGACATGTAAAATCACATAAGGATTGTCATATCCAGTCTGCGTTGTGTTGTTGCTTAGTTTTTTGTCACATTTTGTCTTAGCTTTGTTCTGAATTGTAATCGCTCTTGTTTTTTTTTTTCTTTTGAATTCTTGGATGGAATATGGGTGGGCAATATAAGCTGCGGCTTCAGCCATCACCCATTTCGGATAACTTATGTTGAACTGTATAATCAGAAGAGTTATTGTCTAATTTGACCTTGTTGGATTTTCTTTCCCCCTTTGTTATATTATTCAGTTTCTTTTAATCTGTACTTTTAATCTATCCGAAATAAAGATTCATTCATTCATTCATTCAAAAAAAATGAGTGTATCAGAGGGACAGCTCAGGTTGAACAGTTTAGAGACAAAGTAAGAGAGTCAAGGCTGAGATGGTTTGGACATGTGCAGAGGAGGGATAGTGGATATACTGGATGAAGGATGTTGAAGATGGAACTGCCAGACAGGAGAAAAAGAGCAAGACCACAGAGAAGATTCATGGATGTAGTGAAGGAGGACATTGAGAGGGTTGGTGTTACAGAGGAAGACACAAGGGATAGGGTGAAATGAAGGCAGATGATCTGCTGTGGAGACCCCTAAAGGCCCTCCCAGCACAATTTGATTGAAAAGACATTGAAAAGACAGCTTTGCCAACAGTCTAACAAACCTCCGGATTTGATTGAAAAGTGAAAGAGGAAAAGGTGCCTTTTTCAGGTCATTGAAAAGATGTCTTTATATAAGCATGTTCGTATTGTCTAAATTAGGTTGAAAAGTGAAAGATGAAAACCCATCTTTTTAAGGTTGTAATGTGGGGACACAGTGTGGGGGTTTTCTCCACCCAGAAAGGCAGGGGGAAACAGGAGGACAATGGACCAAATGAGGAAGTGTCACCGGGGGTATCAGACGGTGCTGTTAGGGCTATGCACCCCCCAAGGAGAGTAAGAGCCACGGTTGCCGCTCAGAGAAGAAAGGCTTGAAAACGGTGTCGGTGCATGTTATGTTAAAGTGCCACACATTCCTTTGTTTAACAATAATGTATGATGGTCGGAAGCTCCAGGTCTCCATGCATGGGAATAAAGTTATAAAAGGGGAATGTACGGAGACCCATGAGTGCTGTAGCGCTCTTGTGCTCCCTGTTTTGCTGTTTTGCTAAAGCCTTGTGTCATACAGCTCGTTGCCTCGCCTATTCCTTTCTCCACACTGGTGACCCTGACGTGCCATGGAGAGCGAGCACAGCACTGCCCCGGAGACTACCAGGAGGGAAAGTACCTGCGCCGCGTACACTGGTTCAGTCAAGCTCCCAGACTTCTGACTTCACAACCTGGCAGCGTGGGTTTTGCACCTAGAAGCCCAGTTCGCACTCCACAGGATAACTATGGATGACATAAGATACTACTATGTGGTCGCGGCGCCAGATGCGCACACCACGCAGCAGGCAACAAGCCTGCTCCATGAGCCGCCGGCATCCTGAAGGGATACTAGCGAGGTCGAGGAGCAGTTGGTGGTAACTGGAGCAGATGCCAGGAAACGCAGAAGCGGGACAATTTGCTTCTATCATTGCCGTTTCGGCTAAAACACCTAGCAATGCGTGCTACCATGCCAATGCAAGTAGTCGGGAAATGGCACGGCCAGCAGTCAGTAGCAGCTGCGACTGCTGGAGACAGAAACAAGCTGCTGTGTGTCACAGACACACATTCGAGGAGACGGTACGCTCTCGGACGCAAATTGGGTCAACCACCAGCCTTGGGTTCTTTTAGGGCTGTGCTCCACACCCAAGGAGGATTTGGCAACCTCCCCAGCTTAGGGCTGCGCTTCGCACCTAAGGAGGATTGGCAGCCTCCCCCAGCAGAGCTCATTTGCTTCTCAGCTGCCTCTGATCTACGGAGAGCTTCTACCAGAAAACCCCGCGCTGAGGCTGATCCGCCTGCGCAATTTTTACACAGACGGAGGCTGAGAGTGACCCAGTCCAGCCCACCATTGTTTTCTCTGCAAATTTATCGCAAGAAGCTTGCAGAAAGCCAGTTTTGTTTTCAGCAGGCATGATGCACACCAGACCCCGGCGCAGACACCAACCATTGTTGGCTCTACAAGCTGGCAATCCCTCTGCCGGGACCTGCGCAGGGGGAAGCTGCTAGGGAAGCTGATGTGTTTCCCCCCTCCCCCTTTCCCTCCACAGAGTGACGTGCCCTCCGGTACACCTCACCAGCAGGTCAGTTCTACTGGATTGGCAACCCCTGCTACAGCCGCTATGGGCGCCAGCTCGAGCCCAAAGGATGGCGGGGTTAGAGCCCCTTCTGGGTGTTCGGGGGGTGGCTGTGTGGGGGCACGATGTGGGGGGTTTTCTCCCTCCAGAAAGGCAGGGGGAAACAGGAGGACAATGGACTGAATGAGGAGGTGTCACTGGGGCGTATCAGATGGGGCTGTTAGGGCTATGCACCCCCCAGGGAGAGTAAGATCCGTGATGGCCACTCAGAGAAGAAAGGTGTGAAAGTGGCGCCGGTGTATGTTATGTTAATGTGCAACACATTCCTTTGTTAAACAACAATGTATGATGGTCGAAAGCTCCAGGTCTCCATGCATGGTAATAAAGATATAAAAGGGGAATGCATGGAGATCCATGAGCGCTGTAATGCAGTAGTGCAGTTGCACTGTAGCACTGTAGCATTGTTTCACTGTTTGCTGTTATGTTGTTGGAGAAAGAATAAAGCCTTGTGTTGTTTGGCTTGCTGCTTCGCCTATTCCTTTCTTCACAATAACATCATTAGGTAGTAACAACATTAATCATCTGATCCTTTTGGGTTTTGTGTGTGGTGCACCTATACAAGCAGCATCCAGCACAGCACCTGGTATGCCCTGGCAGTTGTTCGAGTACCTCACGACATGACCCCACCAATCGTAGAAAGGCTTAAAGCAGCCGACCCTCTCAATCACACCGATATGCCCCCTATGAAAAGAAAATGGGGGATCCTGCTTCGACTGTCCCAAGAATACAAAAAGTACCACAAGGAGGTCAGCCAGGGCCACGGAGTCGTCACAGAGCACACACTCCTGTGGTCAGAGAGGACGGTAACAGACATGGTTGGTGAATCACAGAGGACTGAATGCAGAATAATATTGAAAGCATATGCCATGAAATGCAATATCTTATATGTAATCAGTAAAACGAATGTATACTTATTGATTAAGAAGGATGTAATCAGCAAAAGAATGAGTGTAATCAAACTGTGTAACCATTATGTACTTTTTTGACATGCACAATGGAAGGTTTACGTGGGGTCAGATTATGAAATACGTTCTGCAAACCTGTTGACTGGAAAACATGTGACAAAAAGGGAAAATGAAAGTAACAGAGACAGCTGAGTTGATTTATTTTGGTGATGGAAAGTGATGAAGTGAGCAGAACTGAGGGACAAAGTGCTGAGATAAGCAAACCAGACAGTCATGAGGCATGGGGGTGAATGTCACATGGCTGTTACTGGAAATCAGGAGGGAGACATGTGCAGAATGAAGTAATTGTTATATAAAAGTTAACATTAAGCCAATCACAGAAGCCAAAGAGCCTATGGGGAGATTGCTGGCCAATCACCATTGAGGGTAAAATTGTTATAAAAACTCTGTCTGCAAACCCCGAAATGTTCATTTTCGGCAGACTCCAGGACACCAATCATCCCATGGCAGAAGACTGAAGAGAAGTGACATAACGCACGGCTCAGGAGACGCACACACACAGGCTCAGAGTAGTTCAAATAGTTTATTAACAACAGGCGTGAATGAGTGCGTGTCTGCGGGATGTAAATGTGTTGGTGGTGGCGTCTGCTTCAGGCACAGAGGCAGGTGACCGTACAGCCGAGCAACCCTATGGAGAAAGCACAGGGAGAGGGTGACGGGCATACACCAACACAGGAGGGATTATGGCTAGAGAAGGACTTACTTGGATGACAGGACAGCTGGCACAGCAAGGGGCGAAACCCGGGAGACAGCCACCTGGAGAGCCCGGTGCAGCAGCGAGGAGTAGGCATTGGAGGGAAGACGTCCGCCGCCGGGAAATCCACCTGTGCACAGGGGAGCAGACTGGAGAGAGAAGGTAAGGCTTCTTACCCAAATAATTGTGCTGAAGATTGTAGATGACTCACAACGGTGAGGAACGAAGTCTGACGGCTTCAGGCCGAGGCTCCGGGCGAGGCGGCCTTTATCCCTCACCGCTGATGATGATCAGGTGCGTGAGCAGGTGGTGCCGCTGATGAATGGCACGGCGTGACAGTACTCCCCCCTCTAGCAGCGCCTCCTGGCGATGGCTTATCCGGGTGCGCTCGGTGGAAGTCCGCGATGAGCGATGGGTCCAACACGAACGACGGGGGCACCCACTGTCGATGCTCGGGCCCATAGCCCTCCCAGTCCACCAAGTATTGCAACCCACGACCTCGGCGCCAGGAATCCAGGATGGAGGAGACGGACCAGGCCGGATGGCCACCAATCATCCTGGGCGCGGGTTGCGCTGCGGGAGGAGGGCAAAGGGGGTCGGTGACTGCCAGCTTCACCTTTGACACGTGGAAGGTGGGATGGATGCGGAGGGAGGGGGGAATAGCCACGCGCACAGCCACCGGGTTGATGATCCGGGTGATGGGATAGGGACCCATGAACTGCTGTGCCAGCTTCCTCCTCTCGCCCTTCAGTGTAACGTCCTGGGTAGACACATAAACTCGTTGCCCAACTCTGTACGCCGGGGCAGGTCGTCTGTGCCGGTCCACCACGGTCCTGTTGCGCTCCGCTGTGCGTAAAAGTGCATGACGCGCAGCGGCCCAGGTGGAGCGGAACTGCCTGAGATGCGCCCTAACTGAGGGGACAGTTACCTCGCTCTCCTGCGCTGGAAGCAGCGGGGGGTCGTAACCCAGGGACGCCTTAAAGGGGGACATCCCTGTTGCAGAAGAGCGGGCGGTGTTGTGGGCGTACTCAACCCAGGCGAGATGGTTGCTCCAGGACGTAGGTTTGGACCTGGTCACACAGCGGAGCGCAGCCTCCAGCTCCTGGTTGGTCCTCTCACACTGCCCATTAGATTGGGGGTGATGGCCGGAGGAGAGGCTCACCTTGGCTCCGATGGCGTTACAGAAAGATCTCCAAACCTCGGATGAAAATTGGGGGCCCCGGTCCGAGACCACGTCCACCGGAATCCCGTGCAGCCTGACCACGTGTTGGACGAGGAGATCCGCCGTCTCCAGGGCGGTGGGGAGACCTCGCAGGGGAACGAAGTGTGCGGCCTTGGAGAAACGGTCCACGATGGTCAGGATGGTGTCAAAAGAGTTGGAAACGGGGAGTCCGGTGACGAAATCCAACGCGATGTGCGACCAGGGCCTGCCAGGAACGGGCAGGGGCTGGAGCAGACCCGCTGGAGGGGCATTTCCCGACTTGCTGGTGGCACAGATTGGGCAAGCCCAGGCATAGCGGGCTGCGTCCCTCCGCAGGCCTGGCCACCAAAAGGACCGTTGGAGGAGGCTGATCATCCGGGAGGTGCCGGGATGACAGGTGAGCCGGGAGGTGTGGAGCCAGTGGATGACCTCTCCTCGGACCGCAGATGGAACGAACAGTTTTCCCTCTGGTCCGCCGCCAGGATCAGGTTCCACCTCCTGCGCCTTCCGGATCTTGCTCTCGATGTCCCAAGAGATGGCTCTCACGACGCACGACCTGGGCAGGATAGTGTGGGGCGTCTCCTCAGCCTCCACGGGGGTGAACTGCCTAGAGAGGGCGTCAGGCAGGCCGTTCTTGGAGCCTGGCCTGAAGGTGATAGAAAAGCGGAACCTGGCAAAGAACAATGACCAGCGCGCCTGGCGGGCATTCAGGCGCTTGGCAGATCGTAAATATTCTAGGTTCTTGTGGTCTGTCAGGACCACGAACGGCAGGTCCGCCCCCTCTAGCCAGTGGCGCCACTCCTGTAAGGCGAGTTTAATGGCCAGGAGCTCTCTGTCCCCCACATCGTAGTTCCTCTCCGCCGGGGACAGGCGCCGGGAGAAGAAGGCGCAGGGTCGTTTGGCGCCATCGTCAGGCGACCGCTGGGATAGTACTGCTCCCACTCCCGTGTCCGAGGCGTCCACCTCCACAATGCACTGCAACGCGGGGTCGACCTGGCGAAGGACCCGGGAGGAGGAGAACTCCGCCTTCAGCGCCTTAAAGGCAGCAGCAACCTCTTCGGTCCACCGGAACGGGACCTTTGGGGACGTGAGGTGGGTCAGTGGTCCGACGATCGAGCTGAAATTTGGGACAAAGCGGCGGTAAAAATTGGCGAAGCCAACAAACTGTTGCACCTGCTTCCGGGATGCGGGAATAGGCCACTCCACCACCGCCTTCACCTTCTCTGGGTCTGGGAGCACCTGGTCTTGTGAGATGATGAATCCCAGGAAGGATGTGGTCCTAGCGTAGAATTCGCACTTTTCAGCCTTCACGTAGAGCCGATTTTCCAGCAGTCTTTGGAGGACCCGCCTCACATGGACCTGGTGCTCGTCCCTGGACCTGGAGAAGATAAGAATATCGTCCAGGTAGACGAACATGAAGAGGCCGATGAAATCCCGGAGGACGTCATTGATGAGGCGCTGAAAGACGGCAGGAGCGTTGGTCAACCCGAATGGCATGACCAGGTATTCAAAGTGGCCGTTCGGGGTACGGAAGGCTGTTTTCCATTCATCTCCCTCCCGGATCCGGACGAGGTGGTAAGCGCTGCGTAGATCCAGCTTGGTAAACCAGGTCGCCCCCTGGAGGGAGTGGAAGGCAGTGTCCATGAGGGGCAGGGTGTAACGGTCCCTCTCAGTGATGTCATTGAGCGCTCGGTAGTCTATGCAGGGGCGGAGGGATCCGTCCTTTCTCCCAACGAAGAAAAACCCTGTCCCCACGGGTGACGATGATGGGCGAATAATCCCAGCGCTCAGTGATTCTTTCAGGTAGGTATTCATCGTCTCCTTCTCCAGCGCAGACAGGCTGTAGAGCCGACCAGAAGGTAGGGGAGCCCCCTGGCGGAGGTTGATAGCACAGTCATAGTGTCACGCCGCGCCATTCATCAGCGGCGCCACCTGCTCACGCACCTGCTACTCGTCAGCGGCGAAGGATAAAAGCCGCCTCGCCCTGAGCGTCGGCCTGAAGCCGTAGACTTCATTTCCTTTGTATGGACTTCTACCACATTCTCTTCAGCATCCTCATCTCCGGTAAGAAAATCGCTTACCTCATCTCTCCAGTCTGCTCCCCTGTGCACAGGTGGATTCCTCGGCGGCGGACAATCCCGTCGCTCGTCTCTCCTCGCTGCTGCACCGAGCCCTGCAGGTGGCTGTCTCCCGGGCTTCCATCCTTGAAGCGCCAGTCATCTGCCCAAACAAGTAAGCTTCTCTCCCTCGCCTATTCTCCTCCCGTGTTGGTGTGCGCTCATCACCCTGTGTCTGATTTCTCCCATAGGGTTGCCGGCTGAACGGTCTCCTGCCTCTGGGTCCGAAGCAGACGCCACCACCAACACATTAACATTCCGCAGACACGCACCCAAACATCCCTGTTGTTAATAAACAGTTTGAACTACTCTGAGCCTGTGTGTGTGCGTCTCCTGAGCCGAACGTTATGCCAGTACGGCTTCAGCAGAGCGGCTCGGCGGACGGCGGGCTCGCACACCGGTTTACCATCCTCGAGGCTCGGGTGGATCAGATTGTTTATCAGCAACAGGTGGTTCTTCATCAATTATTAGAACTGACTAACCGATTGAACCGCTTGGACCCCCAACAGCCGTTCCTCCCGACTCACCAGGGTGGCGCGGCTCCTGCTGTTCCAGCGGCCGTCCAGCCGGCTCCAGTGGCACCGGTTCGGCTCACGCCGATTCCGACCCCCGCCCGCTTTAGCGGTAAGCTCGGTGGAGCGCGGGGGTTTATTATGCAGTGTGAGTCCGTGTTCCACCGTGTGCCCGGAGATTTTCCCTCGGATCACAGCCGAATTGGTTACATAGGGAATCTTCTGGAGGGGCGTGCGTTAACCTGGACCTACGCCGTAATGGCGAGGCCCAGTTATGCCACCCTCACCTATGACCAATTCGTGAGGCGCTTTCTGGAGGTCTTTGACCACTCACAAACCGAAACGGTCCAGGTCGATCGGCTTCTCGCTCTCCAGCAGGGAAGCCGGTCGGCAGCGGACCACTCGGTCGACTTCCGGGTAGCGGCGGAGGAATTGGGCTGGGAGGAACGCTCCCTCTGTGGCCTGTTCCTCCGCAGCCTCAATAGTGATCTGAGGGATGAACTGGCTGGTCGGGATATCCCTGGGACGCTAGCGGAGCTGACATCCTTAGCGATAAGTTTGGATAACAGGCTGCGCGAGCGCTCCTCGGGGCGGAGGTCTTCTTCTTCTCGCCCTCGTGGAGCCTCGCCGCACCAGTTCCAAGCTCGCCCCCTGGCGGCGCCGCCAGCATCGCGCCCCGAGGAGTCGGAGCCGATGGTGACGGGCTGGACTAAACTTTCCCCTGTGGAGAAACAACGCCGCCGTGAGTTGGGCCTCTGCATGTATTGCGGAGGCGACCAACACACCGTGGAGCGTTGTCCACGGAAAGCCAGTCGGTGGGGTCCGCGAGTCACTGTTGGAAGCCTCGCGGATGTCAATCGGTTAGGATCACTTACTCAATTGAAGCTGCCCATCCGTTTCTGCCATAACTCTACTGGGCACCTCACCCACGCACTGGTGGATTCGGGCGCAGAAGGCAGCTTCATTTCACAAAGCCTGGCAACCCGATTGGGCATCCGCTGCCAGGCACTCAACACTCCCATCTCCCTGATCCACCTCTCCCGTGCCACCCTCGGGAGAGTGACACATCAAACTGTTCCCCTACCGGTCATCATCTCGGGAAACCACCGGGAGGAAATGACCTTTTACGTCCTTCCCAACTCTGTGTCGCCCGTCATCCTGGGGTATCCCTGGCTCCGCCTTCACAATCCGGTCCTGGATTGGAGATCAGCTGGGATCTCGGCATGGAGTACGTTCTGTATGGGCACCTGCCTTCAGTCCGCTGCCTGCTCTCCGTCCGCTCCTCCCCCTGCTACGGACGCTGCACCCCCGGACCTGTCTCTGGTGCCCCCAGAATTTCACGACCTGGGTATAGTGTTCAGCAAAGCGAAAGCTATGTCTCTTCCCCCTCATCGGCCCTATGACTGCGCCATCAACCTCCGCCAGGGGGCTCCCTTACCTTCTGGTCGCCTTTACAGCCTGTCTGCGCCGGAGAAGGAGACGATGAACGCCTACCTGAAGGAGTCATTAAGTGCTGGGATTATCCGCCCATCATCGTCACCCGTGGGGGCAGGGTTCTTCTTCGTGGGGAAAAAGGATGGGTCCCTCCGCCCTTGTATCGACTACCGGGCCCTCAACAATATCACGGAGAGGGACCGTTACACCCTGCCTCTCATGGACACTGCTTTCCACTCCCTCCAGGGGGCGACCTGGTTCACCAAGCTGGACCTACGCAGCGCTTACCACCTCGTCCGGATCCGGGAGGGAGATGAGTGGAAAACGGCCTTCCGTACCCCGAACGGCCACTTTGAATATCTGGTGATGCCGTTCGGGTTGACCAACGCTCCTGCAGTCTTCCAGCGCCTCATTAATGACGTCCTCCGGGACTTCATTGGCCTTTTCGTGTTCGTCTACCTGGACGATATTCTCATCTTCTCCAAGTCCAGGGATGAGCACCAGGTCCACGTGAGGCGGGTCCTCCAAAGGCTGCTGGAGAATCGTCTGTACGTTAAGGCGGAAAAGTGTGAATTTTACGCCAGGAGTACATCCTTCCTGGAGTTCATCATCGCCCACGATAAGGTGCTCCCCGACCCAGAGAAGGTAAAGGCGGTGGTGGAATGGCCCACACCTGCATCTCGGAAACAGGTGCAGCAATTTGTTGGCTTCGCCAATTTCTACCGCCGCTTTGTCCCCAACTTCAGTGCCATCGTGGGACCACTGACCCGCCTCACGTCCCCGAAGGTCCCGTTCCGGTGGACCGAAGAGGTCGCTGCCGCCTTTGAGGCGCTGAAGGCGGAATTCTCCTCCTCCCGGGTCCTTCGCCAGGTCGACCCCGCGCTGCAGTGCATTGTAGAGGTAGACGCCTCGGACACGGGAGTGGGAGCAGTGCTGTCCCAGCGGTCACCGGACGATGGCGCCAAGCGACCGTGCGCCTTCTTCTCCCGGCGCTTGTCCCCGGCGGAGAGGAACTACGATGTGGGGGACAGAGAGCTCTTGGCCATCAAGCTCGCCCTGCAGGAGTGGCGCCACTGGTTGGAGGGGGCAAGCCTGCCGTTTGTGGTCCTCACGGACCACAAGAACCTGGAATACTTACGGTCTGCCAAGCGCCTGAACGCCCGCCAGGCGCGCTGGTCCCTGTTCTTCGCCAGGTTCCAATTTTCCATCACCTTCAGGCCTGGCTCTAAGAACGTCCTGCCTGACGCCCTCTCCAGGCAGTTCGCCCCCGTGGAGTCGGAGGAGGCGCCCCACTCCATCCTGCCCAGGTCGTGCGTCGTGGGAGCCATCTCGTGGGACATTGAGAGCAAGATCCGGAAGGCACAGGAGGTGGAACCTGACCCTGGCGGCGGACCGGAGGGGAGGCTGTTCGTGCCATCCGCGGTCCGAGGAGAGGTCATCCACTGGCTCCACACCTCCAAGCTCACCTGTCACCCTGGCACCTCCCGGATGATAGATCTCCTCCAACGGTCCTTTTGGTGGCCAGGCCTGCGGAGGGATGCAGCCCGCTATGCCCGGGCTTGCCCAATCTGTGCCACCTGCAAGTCGGGAAATGCCCCTCCAGCGGGTCTGCTCCAGCCCCTGCCCGTCCCTGGCAGGCCCTGGTCGCACATCGCTCTGGATTTCGTCACCGGACTCCCCATCTCCAACTCCTATGACACCATCCTGACCATCGTGGACCGCTTCTCCAAGGCCGTGCACTTCGTCCCCCTGCGAGGCCTCCCTACTGCCCTGGAGACGGCGGACCTCCTCGTCCAACACGTGGTCAGGCTGCATGGGATTCCGGTGGACGTGGTCTCGGACCGGGGCCCCCAGTTTTCATCTGAGGTTTGGAGGTCTTTCTGCAACGCCATCGGAGCCAAGGTGAGCCTCTCCTCTGGCCATCACCCCCAATCCAACGGGCAGTGTGAGAGGACCAACCAGGAGCTGGAGGCTGCGCTCCGCTGTGTGTCCAGATCCAAACCCGCGTCCTGGAGCAACCATCTTGCCTGGGTTGAATATGCCCACAACACCGCTCGCTCTTCTGCTACAGGGATGTCCCCCTTCAAAGCGTCCCTGGGTTACGACCCCCCGCTGTTTCCGGAGCAGGAGAGTGAGGCGACTGTCCCGTCAGTTAGGGCCCATCTCAGGCAGTTCCGCTCCACCTGGGCTGCCGCGCGCCATGCGCTATTACGCACAGCGGAGCGCAACAGGACTGTGGCGGACCGGCGTAGGAGACCTGCCCCGGCGTACAGAGTTGGGCAGCTTGTTTACATTTCCACCCAGGACGTCACTCTAAAAGGCGAGAGGAGAAAGCTGGCACAGCGCTTCATGGGTCCCTACCCCATCACCCGGATCATCAACCCGGTGGCTGTGCGCGTGGCTATTCCCCCCTCCCTCCGCATTCATCCTACTTTCCACGTGTCGAAGGTGAAACTGGCGGTTACTGACCCCCTTTGCCCTCCTCCTGCAGCGCAACCCGCGCCCCGGATGATTGGTGGCCATCCGGCCTGGTCCGCCTCCTCCATCCTGGACTCCCGGCGCCGGGGTCGTGGGTTGCAATACTTGGTGGACTGGGAGGGCTATGGGCCCGAGCATCGACAGTGGGTGCCCCCGTCGTTTGTGTTGGACCCATCGCTCATCGCGGACTTCCACCGAGCGCACCCGGATAAGCCATCGCCAGGAGGCGCTGCTAGAGGGGGGAGTACTGTCACGCCGCGCCATTCATCAGCGGCGCCACCTGCTCACGCACCTGCTACTCGTCAGCGGCGAAGGATAAAAGCCGCCTCGCCCTGAGCGTCGGCCTGAAGCCGTAGACTTCATTTCCTTTGTATGGACTTCTACCACATTCTCTTCAGCATCCTCATCTCCGGTAAGAAAATCGCTTACCTCATCTCTCCAGTCTGCTCCCCTGTGCACAGGTGGATTCCTCGGCGGCGGACAATCCCGTCCCTCGTCTCTCCTCGCTGCTGCACCGAGCCCTGCAGGTGGCTGTCTCCCGGGCTTCCATCCTTGAAGCGCCAGTCATCTGCCCAAACAAGTAAGCTTCTCTCCCTCGCCTATTCTCCTCCCGTGTTGGTGTGCGCTCATCACCCTGTGTCTGATTTCTCCCATAGGGTTGCCGGCTGAACGGTCTCCTGCCTCTGGGTCCGAAGCAGACGCCACCACCAACACATTAACATTCCGCAGACACGCACCCAAACATCCCTGTTGTTAATAAACAGTTTGAACTACTCTGAGCCTGTGTGTGTGCGTCTCCTGAGCCGAACGTTATGTCACATAGGGTCGATGCGGGGGAAGAGACATAGCTTTCGTCTTGCTAAATACCATACCCAGGTCGTGAAATTCCGGGGGCACCAGAGACAGGTCCGGAGGTGCTGTGTCTGTCACAGGAGGAGCAGCGGACGGGGAGCAGGCAGCGGACTGAAGGCAGGTGCCCATGCAAAATGTACTCCATGCCGATACCCCAGCTGATCTCCAGTCCAGGACAGGGTTGTGGAGGCGTAGCCAGGGATACCCCAGGATGACGGGCGACACAGAGTTGGGCAGGACGTAAAAAACCATCTCCTCCCGGTGGTTTCCTGAGATGATGACTGGAACGGGAATGGTCTGATGGGAAACTCTCCCAAGGGAGGCACGGGAGAGATGGATCAGGGAGATGGGGTGTTTTAGTGCCTGACAGCGGATGCCCAATCGGGTTGCCAGGCCTTGTGAAATGAAGCTGCCCTCTGCACCCGAATCCACCAGTGCGTGGGTGAGGTGCCCAGTGGGGTTGTGGCAGAAACGGATGGGCAGCTTTAATTGGGTATGTGTGTCTAACCGGTTGAGATCCGCGAGGCCCCCCACAGCGATTCGCGGACCCCGCCGACTGGCTTTCCGTGGACAACGCTCCACAGTGTGCTGGTTACCCCCGCAATACATGCAGAGGTCCAACTCACGGCGGCGTTGTTTCTCCACAGGGGAAAGCTTCGTCCGGCCCGTCACCATCGGCTCCGACTCCTCGGGGCACGATGCTGGCGGCGCCGCCAAGGGGCGAGCTTGGAACAGGTGCGGCGAGACTCCACGAGGGCGAGATGAAGAAGACTTCCGCCCCGAGGAGCGTTCGCGCAGCCTGTTATCCAAACTTACCGCTAAGGATGTCAGCTCCGCTAGCGTCTCAGGGATATCCCGTCCAGCCAGTTCATCCCTCAGATCATCACTGAGGCTGCGGAGGAACAGGCCACAGAGGGAGCGTTCCTCCCAGCCCAATTCCTCCGCCGCTACCCGGAAGTCGACCGAGTAGTCCGCTGCCGACCGGCTTCCCTGCTGGAGAGCGAGAAGCCGATCGACCTGGACCGTCTCGGTTTGAGAATGGTCAAAGACCTCCAGAAAGCGCCTCACGAATTGGTCATAGGTGAGGGTGGCATAACTGGGCCTCGCCATTACGGCGTAGGTCCACGTTAACGCACGCCCCTCCAGAAGATTCCCTATGTAACCAATTCGGCTGTGATCCGAGGGAAAATCTCCGGGCACACGGTGGAACACGGACTCACACTGCATAATGAACCCCCGCGCTCCGCTGAGCTTACCGCTAAAGCGGGCGGGGGTCGGAATCGGTGTGAGCCGAACCGGTGCCACTGGAGCCGGCTGGACGGCCGCTGGGACAGGCGCCACCCTGGCGAGCCGGGGGGAACGGCTGTTGGGGGTCCAAGCGGTTCAATCGGTTAGTTAGATCTACTAATTGATTTAGGATCACCTGTTGCTGATAAACAACCTGATCCACTCGAGCCTCGAGGATGGTAAACCGGTGTGCGAGCCCGCCGTCTGCCGAGCCGCTCTGCTGAAGCCGTACTGACATAACGCACGGCTCAGGAGACGCACACACACAGGCTCAGAGTAGTTCAAATAGTTTATTAACAACAGGCGTGAATGAGTGCGTGTCTGCGGGATGTAAATGTGTTGGTGGCGGCGTCTGCTTCAGGCACAGAGGCAGGTGACCGTACAGCCGAGCAACCCTATGGAGAAAGCACAGGGAGAGGGTGACGGGCATACACCAACACAGGAGGGATTATGGCTAGAGAAGGACTTACTTGGATGACAGGACAGCTGGCACAGCAAGGGGCGAAACCCGGGAGACAGCCACCTGGAGAGTCCGTGCAGCAGCGAGGAGTAGGTGTTGGAGGGAAGATGTCCGCCGCCGGGAAATCCACCTGTGCACAGGGGAGCAGACTGGAGAGAGAAGGTAAGGCTTCTTACCCAAATAATTGTGCTGAAGATTGTAGATGACTCACAACGGTGAGGAACGAAGTCTGACGGCTTCAGGCCGAGGCTCCGGGCGAGGCGGCCTTTATCCCTCGCCGCTGATGATGATCAGGTGCGTGAGCAGGTGGTGCCGCTGATGAATGGTGCGTCGTGACAAGAAGGAAGACCGCTGCTAAGAAAATGAATCAAATACCATCTCAACTCTTCAACTTTTAACAACTCTAAATCTTCTGCGGCAAGAAGGGAAAAATCAACACTTGGGTGAAAACAGAAGAGGAAGTGGAGGCCTCTTCCCCTCCCTGGCTGACGGCTTCCCCCGCCTGCTGCTCTACAGACCACGGGTCCCGCTGATAGGAGAACAGGAGTCGGAGCCTCAAGAGTCCTTCGCCCGGGCATCCTGCTTCCAAGCCTCTTCCATCCTTCCCCTTCTCCCCGAGAAGAAGAGCATCGAAGGAGATTACCAACCATTAATCATCCTTTTCAATCTCCCCAGCAAGGCTTTTTAGACATACAGTGGGGCAAAAAAGTATTTAGTCAGCCACCAATTGTGCAAGTTCTCCCACTTAAAAGATGAGAGAGGTCTCCAATTTTCATCATAGGTATACCTCAACTATGAGAGACAAAATGAGAAAAAAAATCCAGAAAATCACACTGAAGGATTTTTAATGAATTAATTGGTAAATTCCTTGGTAAAATAAATATTTGGTCACCTACAAACAAGCAAGATTTCTGGCTCTCACAGACCTGTAACAACGTCTTTAAGAGGCTCCTCTGTCCTCCACTCGTTACCTGTATTAATGGCACCTGTTTGAACTCATTATCAGTACAAAAGACACCTGTCCACAACCTCAAACAGTCAGACTCCAAACTCCACTATGGCCAAGACCAAAGAGCTGTCAAAGGACACCAGAAACAAAATTGTAGACCTGCACCAGGCTGGGAAGACTGAATCTGCAATAGGTAAGCAGCTTGGTGTGAAGAAATCAACTGTGGGAGCAATTATTAGAAAATGGAAGACATACAAGACCACTGATAATCTCCCTTGATCTGGGGCTCCACGCAAGATCTCACCCCATGTGGTCAAAATGATCACGAGAATGGTGAGCAAAAATCCCAGAACCACACGGGGGGACCTAGTGAATGACCTGCAGTGAGCTGGGACCAAAGTAACAAAGGCTACCATCAGTAACACACTACGCCGCCAGGGACTCAAATCCTGCAGTGCCAGATGTGTCCCCCTGCTTAAGCCAGTACATGTCCAGGCCCGTCTGAAGTTTGCTAGAGAGCATTTGGATGATCCAGAAGAGGATTGGGAGAATGTCATATGGTCAGATGAAACCAAAATAGAACTTTTTGGTAAAAACTCAACTTGTCATGTTTGGAGGAGAAAGAACACCGTACCTACTGTGAAGCATGGGGGTGAAAACATTATACTTTGGTGCTGTTTTTCTGCAAAGGGACCAGGACGACTGATCCGTGTAAAGGAAAGAATAAATGGGGCCATGTATCATGAGATTTTGAGTGAAAACCTCCTTCCATCAGCAAGGGCATTGAAGATGAAACGTGGCTGGGTCTTTCAGCATGACAATGATCCCAAAAACACTGCCCAGGCAACGAAGGAGTGGCTTCGTAAGAAGCATTTCAAGGTCCTGGAGTGGCCTAGCCAGTCTCCAGATCTCAACCCCATAGAAAATCTTTGGAGGGAGTTGAAAGTCCGTGTTGCCCAGCGACAGCCCCAAAACATAACTGCTCTAGAGGAGATCTGCATGGAGGAATGGGCCAAAATACCAGCAACAGTGTGTGAAAACCTTGTGAAGACTTACAGAAAACGTTTGACCTCTGTCATTGCCAACAAAGGGTATATAACAAAGTATTGAGATGAACTTTTGTTATTGACCAAATACTTATTTTACTGAGGAATTTACCAATTAATTCATTAAAAATCCTTCAATGTGATTTTCTGGATTTTTTTTTCTCATTTTGTCTCTCATTGTTGAGGTATACCTATGATGAAAATTGGAGACCTCTCTCATCTTTTAAGTGGGAGAACTTGCACAATTGGTGGCTGACTAAATACTTTTTTTCCCCACTGTATAACCCCAAATTAGTTAGATGTTTTTACCAGGTTTTATTATCCAAAGGGTTTCTTTTATTTTGGACTCTTTCAGATTTTTTATATTTTTGATTGATTTTAAATTTTAATTTTCTTGGCTGATCATGGCGATTTTGAACTTTTATATTTTCAAATGATTTCAATTTTTGATCAAATGACTGATTTTACAAATACGATCTTTTTAAATCAAGGTTCTTCAATCAGTTTTTGGGTTGATCCTGAATTTTATTATCTTGATTCAGTTGACTGTTTTTATACAAGTATAACCTTTTTTTGGCTGAGCTTTGCAGACTTTCAATAAACACTGCAGCATATTAAAAGACAGTATGGGAGTATGTGAGATCACTGATTCAGTGTCCATCTTTTCTGGTTTTTCAAGAAGGTGTTTTTCTAAAAGAGGTGTTACATTTTTTATGAGTTTTTAAAGGTTATTCTTTAAGGTGTTTTTAAAACAGACCTCCTATAGATCAATTTTCCTGATCTTAAATATTCACCCAGATTAACAAGAGCAAAGCAACACCACGAGGGGCTGCCGTTAATACCAAGAGGGTATTCCAAGGTGTCTGACTGGACAGGTCACTCAGTCAGGGGTCTGGTATACAGGTAAGTGGAGGTTGCCTGGTAGATGAAGACAGTGGAGCTGGGTTAACCCTCACAGTCACCAAGCACTCACACACACATGTGACAGAATTTCTTATGAGGAAAATTCCTCCAGGAACTGCAAGCTGGTGAGCCTAACCTCAGTCCTGGGGTACAAAGTCAAAGGGTCTTCGATTCAGTCTGTCTAATATGGACCACATCTAACCCAAAAATTGATGGTGAAATTTGGGTTGTCTTTAGCCGGTCTTCTATGGACGACATTTAACCCAGAATAGATGTTGAAAATTGTGCAGTGTTTAGTCCATCTACTACAGACTATATTTAACCAGAAAACAGTTGTCGAAAACTGGGCTGTGCCTGACTATTTGTCTATAAACGCAAGGAATCTGTGTGTGTGTGTGTGTGTGTGTGTGTGTGTGTGTGTGTGTGTGTGTGTGTGTGTGTGTGTGTGTGTGTGTGTGTGTATTCCTCTCACATCAACCATTTTTTTTTTTTTTGACTTCCGGCGCCACACGAGTAGGCTGCCTTTTTGCAACAGCGGATCAATTTCTTCCTGTTTCTATTTACTATATGGCTTATCATGCTAATCTTTCTGATCCGGCGACACCTTATCCATCACGGACGGACATGGATCACCCAAATGTCTCCTGAGCCGGCAGATGAAGCCACTGTTTTTAGCAGGATATGTTACAGCAGAGACCAGCTGTTAGCACTTAACCGGACCAAGATGCTAGTGCAAGACCTCGGCATACCGGGTGAAATAAAAACAGAAACGACGTGGATGCCATGCTGGAGCAAGACGGCGGGCAAGAAATATAAGGTACAGACCCTTCCTTCCATCCGTTATTATGGGGAATGTACAATCGCTACTCAATAAGACAGATGAGCTAGCGGCTATGGCCCGTTACCAGAGTGTCTTCAGAGAGATTAGCATGATGTTGTTTACTGAGATGTGGCGAACAGAACTAGCAACAGATGCTAACATCAAACTGGAGGTTTTCCAAGCAATACGGACAGATCGGACACCAGACAGTGGGAAGGCAAGGGGCGGAGGAGTGATAATGTATATCAATAACAGCTGGTGCAGACCGGGACATATCACCGTTAAACAACAACACTGCAACAAAGACATTGAGTTGCTAGCTGTTAGCATGCGGCCTACCTATCTCCTGAGGGAATACTCACACGTGATCTGCATTGTTTTTTATGCAAATCCAACGGCAAACGGGGAGACAGCACGTGACGCCATTCACTCAGTAACTGGTAGGCTGCAGACAGAACACCCAGATGCTCTTCTCCTCATCTCAGGTGATTTCAAACATATTTCACTGTTCCCCATTCTGCCCACGTTCATCCAGTATGCCACATGCCACACTAGAGAAAATAAAACACTGGACTTATTCTATGCAAATACTAAGGAGACGCACACCTCATCAACATTCCCCCCACTCGGGAGATCGGATCACAACTTGGTTCATCTCCTGCCGGTGTACAAACCCCTAGTACACAGACAACCTCCGGTCATGCGCACGGTGAAGTTATGGTCTGAGGAGACAATGGACACTCTAAAGGACTGTTTTGAAACCACTGCCTGGGAGCAGCTCTGCAATCCACATGGTGAGGACATCGATGGCCTCACTCACACCATCACGGACTACATCAACTTCTGTGTGGACAACACCGTACCCACCAAGACCATACGGTGTTGCTCGAACAACAAACCCTGGATCAACCCTGAGATTAAAACACTTCTGAGAGAGAAGAAGAGGATCTTCAGGTCAGGGAACAGGGAGATGCTGAAGTCCATAGAGAGGGAGCTGAGGAGAAAGATCAAAGAAGGCAAGGACAGCTTCAGGAAGAAGATGGAGGACAAGCTGCAACAGAGCGACATCAGTGGGGTCTGGAGAAACCTTAAAACCATCCCAGGGCTCCAGAATACCTCCTCTCATGCCATGGGAGGCAGGGAGTGGGCGAACAATCTGAACCTGTTTTTTAAGAGGTTTGACCAACCGCCCTCCCCCCGACTGCACACCAACCACTGCTGCCTCTAAAGTCATCGAGACCTGCTGTCCACACCTCACTCCACCAGCACCCCCCCACTCCCAGCACACAGCCCCCCACCTGACCCTCACTAAGACCCAGGTGAGGACGGAGCTGAGGAAGATCAAGGCAAGGAAGGCCTCGGGACCGGGCGGCATCAGCGCAAAGCTCCTCAAGTCCTGTGCAGACCAGCTGTGTGGGATTGTGGAGCACATCTTCAACCTGAACCTGAAGCTGGGGAGGGTACCAGAGTTGTGGAAAACATCTTGTGTGGTACCTGTACCAAAGACTTCCCACCCCAAAGACATGAACAGCTACAGACCAGTGGCCCTGACGTCTCACATGATGAAGACCCTGGAGAGACTGCTCCTTGCTCACCTCCGCCCCCTGGTGGGACCAGTGATGGATCCACTTCAGTTTGCCTACCAGCATGGCACTGGGGTGGAGGATGCAGTGATCTTCCTCCTTCACCGTTCCCTGTCCCACCTGGAGAAGTCCAGGAACACGGTGAGGATCATGTTCTTTGACTTCTCCAGTGCTTTCAACACCATCCAACCGATGATCCTGAAGGACAAGCTGCTGTGCGCAGGGGTGGACCAGCACCTGTCATCATGGATCCTGGACTACCTCACTAACCGGCCACAGTTTGTGAGAACCCGGAATTGTGTGTCCGACACGCTCATTGGTAGCACGGGGGCCCCCCAGGGAACGGTTTTGGCTCCCTTCCTGTTCACCCTTTATACTGCGGACTTCTCACCCAACACAACACACTGCCATCTACAGAAGTTCTCTGATGACTCTGCGATGGTCGGCCTCATCTCCAACGGAGTTAAAGTTGAGTACAGAGGACTTATCCAGGACTTCGTGGACTGGTGCCATCGGAACTGCCTCCAGATCAACACGAGGAAAACGAAGGAGCTGGTGGTGGACTGCCGCAGGCAAGGACAACCCCTCACAGCACCAGTAAACATCCAGGGAACAGACATTGAGATAGTGACATCCTACAAGTACCTGGGTGTTCATCTGAACAATAAACTAGACTGGTCACACAATACCGACACACTACAAGAAGGGACAGCACAGGCTGTTCCTACTGAGGAGGCTCAGGTCTTTTGGTGTACAAGGGGTGCTCTTGAAGACATTCTATGACATGGTGGTGGCATCAGCCATCACTTTCGGAGTGGTCTCCTGGGGCAACGGCATTACAGCAGTCAATAGGAAGAGACTGAACAAACTAATCAAGAAAGCTAGCTCTGTCCTGGGGCAATGCCTTGACCCAGTGGAGGAGATAGGAGAGAGAAGGATGGTTGCTAAACTGTCATCTCTGCTGGAGTATGCGTCCCACCCCATGCAGGACATACTGAACGCTCTGAGGAGCTCATTTAGCAGTAGATTACATCATCCTAGGTGCGCGACCGAGAGGTTTCGCAGGTCCTTCCTACCTTCGGCTGTCAGACTGTATAACCTAAGCAGGGCTGCTCGCAGAGATAGCAAAAAAACGTGATGACCTAATAGTATTGAATGCAAAAGACACAACAGACTTACACAAATGGTCCCCTCCAGTATACAACTAGGACAATATCAGTCGCTATGGAGGGTGACAATATGTATGAGTACATATTCATACCATGTAGGGTAACTAAATAGACAGTTATGCTTTTTATTCCATCTAGCTACAATGCTCCGCACTGTGTATATACACTACCGTTCAAAAGTTTGGGGTCACCCAGACAATTATTTTGTGTTTTCCATGAAAAGTCACACTTATTTACCACCATGAGTTGTAAAATAAATAGAAAATATAGTCAAGACATTGACAAAGTTAGAAATAATGATTTGTATTTGAAATAATACTTTTTTCCAGATACTCAACCTGCTCAAAGGAGGGTCAGTTTTATAGCTTCTCTAACCAGCTAAACTGTTTTCAGCTGTGCTAACATGATTGCACAAGGGTTTTGTTATCATCCATTAGCGTTCTGACGCAATGAGCAAACACATTGTACCATTAGAACACTGGAGTGATAGTTGCTGGAAATGGGCCTCCATACACCTATGTAGATATTACACCAAAAACCAGACATTTGCAGCTAGAATAGTCATTTACCACATTAGCAATGTATATTAGATATTAGAGTGTATTTCTGATTAATTTAAAGTTATCTTCATTGAAAAAAACAGTGCTTTTCTTTCAAAAATAAGGAAATTTCTAAGTGACCCCAAACTTTTGAACGGTAGTGTATATTTATATTTTTATGTGTACATATGTACAGTATATTCACTGCTCTTATTTTCTTATCTTCTAAATTATTGCTCTGAGTGTTGCTATCCCTGTGCTGTTGCAATCCTGGAATTTCCCCATTGTGGGACTAATAAACGCTTGTCTTATCTTATCTTATATCTCTCAAACCGTTCATCAGACTCTACCTCAGATTTTATTAGTGCTTTGCTGAGGTTATGAGGGTGTGCATTGAAGAGTATAGAGTTGTTCAGTCAAAAAATGTCTTTTTTATCAATGAAAGTTTAGCCACCACTCTGTCTCCTCATTCCTATTCTTCTGGAAGTGTGGGCGGGGTTTTGAATTGATGCCGTACTGATTGGATAATATGCGGCACTACCACCAGTCACCACATCATGCTGTAAAAAGAACAACAAAGTGAAAAGCAACAAATTTGACCAGAAAAATGTAATGCTGAAGATTCAATTCTTAAAAAATTATACTATAATGATGCTGTCATTGCGGCATTCTAAAGGATAATTAAGCAATATTATACAAGACGAAGTGCTGTATCATGAATATAGTAACTCTGGGTGTGGTATGGCTGATGCCCTCCGCAATACTGAACAAAATATTATGTTTTATTATTTGTTTGTTTAACCAGCTATTTTGCACAGCTGAGAAAAAAATAGTCCTTTCTAAATGTAGACAGTAACTGTTACTAAACATCTCAATCAGCATGAAGACATTTATTGTCATTTCACACACATGAAAACAAATTTAATATCGTCAAGTGCCAAAGTGACAAGTGTTTATAAAACATATACCTGTTGAGTCAGTACTGTAGAAGACACAAGATCAAAACGTAGCCAATGCCGGTAGCTAGTCAGTGGCTAGTAGTTAGCATGCTAGCGATTTAGCACACTTTGATTGCTTTTCTTTGCATTTTCAGATGAAACAAAGAGTCCATCACCACAAACGTGTTGTGGGTTTGTTAATGGAGACAATAAATCAAACTGTAGCACTACCTTTTTTTTAAACAGATGTGAAATAACTTTGTGATAGCTTAATGAGCTTAATGACAGAAGGATAGACAGAAAGAAACAGTTTTTTTTTTGTTTTGTTTTTTTCAAAAGGGTCGGACTTCCAGGTCACCGATATATAACTTCTTGTCAAACAGTGCCTCACTGGAAACTAAAATAAGATAAGATAAGATAAGATAAGCCTTTATTAGTCCCACAATGGGGAAATTCCAGGATTGCAACAGCACAGGGATAGCAACACTCAGAGCAACAATCAGAAGGCAAGAGAAAAAAAGAAACAAGAGCAGCAAGTATACATATGTACATATATATATATATACTGTATATAGACAGTGCGGAGCATTGTAGCTGGATGGAATAAATATATGAGTATATAAACACACAGTGTGGAGCATTGTAGCTAGATGGAATAAATATGTAGATATATAAACACACCCAGTGCAGAGCATTGTAGCTAGATGGAATAAATATGTAAATATATAAACACACACAGTGCGGAGCATTGTTGCTAGATGGGATGAAACAGCACAACCGTCTACTTAGTTATCCTACATGGTATGATTATGTACCCATACATATTCTCACCCTCCATAGCGACCGGTATTTTCCTAGTTGTATGCAGGAGGGGACCATTGTATAAGTCTATTGCGTCTTTTTCATTCAAAACTATTAGGTTGTCACGTCTTTTTGCTATCTCTGCGAGCAGCCCTGCTTAGGTTGTACAGTCTGACAGCCGTTGGTAGGAAGGACCTGCGAAACCTCTCGGTTGTGCACCTAGGATGATGTAGTCTGCTGCTAAATGAGCTCCTCAGTGCATTCAGTATGTCCTGCATAGGGTGGAACTCGGACTCCAGCAGAGATGACAGTTTAGCCACCGTCCTTCTCTCTCCTATCTCCTCCACTGGGTCAAGGCACTGCCCCAGGACAGAGCTAGCTTTCTTGATCAGTTTGTTCAGTCTCTTCCTATCGGCTGCCGTAATGCCACTGCCCCAGCAGACCACTCCGAAAGTGATGGCTGATGCCACCACCGTGTCATAGAATGTCTTCAGCAGCTCCCCTTGTACGCCAAAAGACCTGAGTCTCCTCAGTAGGAACAGCCTGCGCTGTCCCTTCTTGTAGAGTGCGTCGGTATTGTGTGACCAGTCTAGTTTATTGCTCAGATGAACACCCAGGTACTTGTAGGATGTCACCATCTCGATGTCTGTTCCCTGTATATTTACTGGTGCTGTGAGGGGTTGTCCTTGCCTGCGGCAGTCCACCACCAGCTCCTTAGTTTTCCTCACGTTGATCTGGAGGCAGTTCCGATGGCACCAGTCCACGAAGTCCTGGATAAGCCCTCTGTACTCAGCTTCATCTCCATTGGAGATGAGGCCAACGATCGCAGAGTCATCAGAGAACTTCTGTAGATGGCAGTGTGTTGTGTTGTGTGAGAAGTCCGCAGTAGAAAGGGTGAACAGGAAGGGAGCCAAAAACCGTTCCCTGGGGGGGCCCCCATGCTACCGATGATCGTTTCGGACACACAGTCCCGGGTTCTCACAAACTGAGGCCCGTTAGTGAGGTAGTCCAGGATCCATGATGACAGGTATCCAGAAACAGTACAGCAATTGTCAGAGAGTTGATAGAAAATTACTGTTAGTAATTAATTGTTACATGGTATGACATGAAGTGGAGTGATACATATCCAGTGAAATTGGAGTGCAATTATCCTGCAAAATAGTAACTCCTGGAATCCCTATTGTCCAATCAAATTGGTTGGTCGGAGCTAACTGTTGTATGTAACCCAGTGCTAAAAACGTAAATAAAATTATAAATATCGATACGACTTTGAAAAAAAAAAAAAGGGGGACACTCATTTCACAATGGGAATGGATATTTTGAAGATAAATATATAAATAAATACAAGTTTATAAAATATACCCATAATTAGTTAAAAACATTTCTAAGGGGCTCTGATGGGGTTCCTAGTGTTTTTATTTGGTATATTGAGCAACCAATGGCTGCGTCGTTTGTTTGGCAGCATCAGCCAATGGGGTAACACCAGCCAGTGGGATCACGTGCTCCCTCGCTCGGTCTTGGGTGTAACTTGCAGATCGCTTTCAGTCGCAGCAGAAACATCGACCGAGGGAGCGCGATCCCTTACTGAGATGGTGAGCTAACGTGCTAGTAGCAGCCTTTGCCTGATAAAACTCGTGAGATTGGTAAGCCTAAACCAACATGAGAAACGAGGTATTGCTGTATTGTCAAATTCTAATACCTCTTTTGTTAAATTTTAAGATTTGAGCACAAAGGCTGTGAACTCACGTCAGCGCGGGAATCCTTTGAGGCACGTGTTGCTATGCATGGTGAGTGCCATTCATTGTGTATGTGAAATGCTAACCGCTAGCTTAAAATGCTAACCTCCAATGCTAATTCCGGCTAGGTTTTTCATGGGAGAAATGTCATTTTTTAAAGCTGTGGTAAATAGCAAAGGTCCCAATTCCCTTGCTATTGATTGTTAATTAGAAATATATGAAACCAGCTGTGGATTATAGCTTAAGTTTTTGTCTGACCTATTTTGTAGGTCAGGTTTCTTTTTTGGCCTGGTTTGACCAGAACGTGGATTCTCCAGATCTGGATGGCGAGCCGAAGCCCGAATCTACCTAACTGGTAGAGGTGATCCAACTGGTCACTATCATATTGAAACGAACACTGAAAAACTGACACAAATACTCAAAGACTGGAACCAATTGTAAATATATTTTGGGGTATTTTATTTATTTATTTATTTTTTTTATTATTGTTACTAGTGATCATGTTTGTTTAAGTGTACACAACTGTTAAAAAAATACATATACTTGCAAGTTTCCATACTTCTTGTGTGTGTGTCATCTATTGTTACGCCCTCCAGGCTCCTACAAACCTAGAGTCTATCTGACCTGGCCCAATTGTCCCTTCTGTCTAGGTGGTAAGGTTAAAGGTAACTACACTGCCATACCCAGTACTACCAAAAGGGTACAAGATTTCACCTAAAGTTGGTGTTGGTGTAAAGTCACAGTAGGTGACAAAAAAAAATCTGGCGAGCGCAGCCAGGAGCCTGGAGCGTTGCGAAAACAGATGTGGATTCTGTTTTGACCCCTGACCAAACAGTTCATATACTGTCAAAATGGATTTTGTTGCAAAATATGGTGTCAAAGTTCCAAATGCAGTCATTGTCAGTGGTGTTGTTGACAAAGAAAAAGACAAAGACGTTTTTGAGTTCCTAGAGCAACATGGCGTTATTCGTAGGGTACTTAGCATTGATGATAACTCGTCTGAATGTGACAAAAGTCACATTGTAGAGTTCGAGTCTGGATTAGCTGTTGAAACACTAGCAAAATACAGTTGTTTACTTGGGGTCTTAAATGTGGTAATTTGTATATAATTCCCATGGGTGTATTTATGGAAAAGAGGAGATGGAATTAATAAGTGTTCACTTCTTCCTTCTCCCTTTCGAACACTGTATGCTGTTACTTTATTGCATTTGTCATTTTCTTTGTTTTTGTTATACTTTTTTGTTCGAAATAAAGTATCTATCTATCTATCTATCTATCTAGAATCAGAGCTTTCTCTGGCAAAACGCCAAGACCGTATACTGAAGCTGATTATTTATTTATTTTTTTTTTTATTTTTTTTTTCCCCTCTCCCGGCGCCACACGAGTAGGCTGCCCTTTGCAACAGCGGCTCGATTCCGAGTCTTTTTCCCCTTCTCTCTCTTTTTGATCCATCTTTTTTCACTCCACTATATCACGGACACACAGATCGTCCCAAATGTCTCCTGAGCCGGTGGACGGAGCACACTGTTTATAGCAGGATACGATACAGCAGGGAAGAGCTGCTAGCATTCAACCGCCACCCGGTCCCATTGGAAAAACTCGACATACCGAGAGAACTGAGGCGAAAACGCCGCGGCTGCCGGGCTGGAGTAAGGCGGAGGACAAAAAATATAAGGTACAGACCCTCCCTTCCATCTGTTGTCATGGGAAATGTACGGTCGATACTGGGAAAGGTAGATGAGCTAGCGGCTATCTCCCGTTACGATAGCACTTACCGGGAGTGCTCTCTCCTTTTGTTTACTGAGACGTGGCTAACTGAACTAGCAGCAGATGCTAACATTGAGCTGGAGGGTTTTCACATGATACGGGCTGACTGAACACCAGACAGTGGCAAAGCAAGGGGCGGTGGAGTGATAATGTATGTTAACAACAACTGGTGCAGACCGGGACATATCACTGTTAAACAACGACACTGCAGCAAAGACATTGAGTTGCTAGCTGTTAGCATGAGGCCTACATATCTCCCGAGAGAACACTCACACGTGATCTGCATTGTTGTTTATGCAAATCCGACAGCGAACGCTGGGACAGCGCGTGACGTCATCCATTCAGTAACCAGCAGGCTGCAGACAGAACACCCAGATGCTCTTCTCCTCATCTCAGGCGATTTCAACCATGTTTCACTATCTCCCATTCTACCCACGTTCACCCAGTATGTCACATGCCACACTAGAGACAATAAAACACTGGACTTATTCTACGCAAACACTAAGGAGGCGTACACCTCATCACAACTCCCCCCACTCGGGAGATCGGATCACAACTTGGTTCATCTCCGGCCGGTGTACAAACCCCTAGTGCACAGACAACCTCCGGCCATGCACACTGTGGAGTTATGGTCTGAGGAGACAATGGACACTCTAAAGGGCTGTTTTGAAGCCACCGCCTGGAAGCAGCTCTGCGATCCACATGGTGAGGACATCGATGGCCTCATTCACACCTTCACGGGCTACCTCAGCTTCTGTGTGGACAAATCCGTTCCCACCAAGACCATACGGCGTCACTCAAACAACAAACCCTGGATCAACCCTGAGATAAAAACACTTCTGAGAGAGAAGAAGAGGATCTTCAGGTCGGGGAATAGGGAGATGCTGAAGTCCGTACAGAGGGAGCTGAGGAGAAAGATCAGAGTAGGCAAGGACAGCTTCAGGAAGAAGATGGAGGACAAGCTGCAACAGAGCGACATCAGTGGGGTCTGGAGAAACCTCAAAACCATCTCTGGGCTCCAGAATACCTCCCCCCAGGCCACGGGGGGCAGGGAGTGGGCGAACAACCTGAATCTGTTTTTCAATAGGTTTGACCAACCGCCCTCCCCCCTGTCTGCACAACATCCACTGCTGCCTCTAAAGAAATCAAGTCCTGCTGCCCACTCCCCACTCCACCAACACCCCCCCACTCCCAACACACAGCCCCCCATCCTGACCCTGACCAGGACCCAGGTGAGGACGGAGCTGAGGAAGATCAAGGCGAGGAAGGCGTCGGGACCGGACAGCATCAGCGCAAAGCTCCTCAAGTCCTGTGCAGACCAGCTGTGTGGGATTGTGACGTATATCTTCAACATGAGCCTGAAACTGGGGAGGGTACCACAGCTGTGGAAAACATCTTGTGTGGTACCTGTACCAAAAACTTCCCACCCCAAAGACCTGAACAGCTACAGACCGGTGGCCTTGACGTCCCACTTGATGAAGACCCTGGAGAGACTGCTCCTTGCTCACCTCCGCCCCCTGGTGGAACCAGCGATGGATCCACTCCAGTTCGCCTACCAGCATGGCATTGGGGTGGAGGATGCGGTGATCTTCCTCCTTCACCGTTCTCTGTCCCACCTGGAGAAGCCCGGGAATATGGTGAGGATCATGTTCTTTGACTTCTCCAGTGCTTTCAACACCATCCAACCGATGATCCTGAAGGACAAGCTGCTGCGCGCAGGGGTGGACCAGCACCTGTCATCATGGATCCTGGACTACCTCACGAACCGGCCTCAGTTTGTGAGAACCCGGGACTGTGTGTCCGACACGATCATCAGTAGCACGGGGGCCCCCCAGGGAACGGTGCTGGCTCCCTTCCTGTTCACTCTTTATACTGCGGACTTCTCACACAACACAACACACTGCCATCTACAGAAGTTCTCTGATGACTCTGCGATCGTTGGCCTCATCTCCAATGGAGATGAAGCTGAGTACAGAGGGCTTATCCAGGACTTCGTGGACTGGTGCCATCGGAACTGCCTCCAGATCAATGCGAGAAAAACTAAGGAGCTGGTGGTGGACTGCCGCAGGCAAGGACAACCCCTCACAGCACCAGTAAATATACAGGGAACAGACATTGAGATGGTGACAGCCTATAAGTACCTGGGTGTTCATCTGAACAATAAACTAGACTGGTCACACAATACTGATGCCCTCTACAAGAAGGGACAGCGCAGGCTGTTCCTGCTGAGGAGACTCAGGTCTTTTGGTGTACAAGGCGCGCTGCTGAAGACATTCTATGATACGGTGGTGGCATCAGCCATCACTTTTGGAGTGGTCTGCTGGGGCAGTGGCATTACTGCAGCCGATAGGAAGAGACTGAACAAACTGATCAAGAAAGCTAGCTCTGTCCTGGGGCAGCGCCTTGATCCGGTGGAGGAGATAGGAGAGAGAAGGATGGTGGCTAAACTGTCATCTCTGCTGGAGTCCGAGTTCCACCCTATGCAGGACATACTGAATGCATTGAGGAGCTCATTTAGCAGCAGACTACATCATCCCAGGTGCACAACCGAGAGGTTTCGCAGGTCCTTCCTACCAACGGCTGTCAGACTGTACAACCTAAGCAGGGCTGCTCGCAGAGATAGCAAAAAGACGTAACAAACTAATAGTTTTTTGAATGCAAAAGATGCAATAGACTTACACAATGGTCCCCTCCGGCATACAACTAGGAAATACCGGTCGCTATGGAGAGTGAGAATATGTATGGGCACATAATCATACCATGTAGGATAACTAAGTAGACGGTTGTGCTGTTTCATCCCATCTAGCAACAATGCTCTGCACTGTGTGTGTTTATATATTTACATATTTATTCCATCTAGCTACAATGCTCCGCACTGGGTGTGTTTATGTTTATATATCTATATATTTATTCCATCTAGCTACAATGCTCCGCACTGTGTGTTTATATATCTACATATTATTCCATCTAGCTACATTGCTCCGCACTGTGTGTTTACATATTCATATATTTATTCCATCCAGCTACAATGCTCTGCACTGTGTGTCTGTGTGTGTGTATATATATATTTTATAGTAATATGTACATATGTATATTAGCTGCTCTTGCTTGCTTGTTTTTTTTTTTGTTTGTTTGTTTTTTTCTTGCCTTCTGATTGTTGCTCTGAGTGTTGCTATCCCTGTGCTGTTGCAATCCTGGAATTTCCCCGTTGTGGGACTAATAAAGGCTTATCTTATCTTATCTTATTATGAAACATGGCGTTCACATGTTGACTTGATGATGGAAGATACTTCTTTGTCTGACTTGGAAAAATATCGCAAGATCCTTGAAAGTCTTCTTGCTCCTGCGTCTGATGTTATCCGCCCTCTTGGGCCTGAAGCCACCTCTGCTGACTATCTTAAACTTTTGGATTCAGCTTTTGGGACTGTTGAAGACGGTGAGGAACTGCTTGTGCGATTCATGAACACTCTCCAAGATTATGAAGAAAAACCCTCTGCATATCTGCATCGTTTGCAGGTGGCGCTCAATCTCACAGTGCGTAGAGGTGGTCTAGAGCCACAGGAAGTGGACAAACAGCTTCTCAAGCAGTTTAACGGAGGCTGTTGGGATGATAATCTGCTAAAGGAACTACAACTGGAACTAAAAGATAAACATCCACCTGCGTATGCAGAGTTATTGCTTCACCTTCGCACTGCTGAAAACAGACAAGAAGTTAAAAACACACGCATGAAAAAACACTTGCGGGCCACAAAACCAAAAGCAGCCTCCTATGAACAAACAGTCACCGAAACAAGTACAAATAGTGAAGTAGAGTCTTATAGTCTGAAAGAACTGAAAAAGCAAGTCACTGATCTAAAAAGCCAATTAGCTGCTGTCGTGAAACAAAAGAAACAAGTACCACCGAAGAAAGACCCAACTAAGAAATCTGAAAATAAAAAACCTGACCGTGACAAACCTGAAAACTTACCTTCGTCCAGCCGTCCCAGTACTAGGCCCAAACCATGGTATTGCTTCCGCTGTGGCGAAGATGGGCATATTGTAGCCACTTGTGAGTCAGAGCCAAACCCTGCACTTGTAGCTGCAAAACTCAAAGAATTAAGAGTAAAAAGACAGATTTGGGACAGTCGGAACCCCACATCCTCTTTAAAACTGAAGTCTACCCCTGTTGCGGGATAAACAGAGGCTAGTTCAGAGATGACCTGTCCCAAACCAAAAGCGCTATTCAAGACACGTGCTAAACTAAAGTCACACTCCAAAACAGACCCGTTTAACTTTCCTAATGGTCTAATTGGTACAAAAAGTACAGCACAAGTGAACGTGAATGGCTGTACTGTGAGCTGTTTGTTAGATACAGGCTCCCAGGTGACTACTGTTCCTAAGTCCTATTACAGACAGTACTTATCCAACCATGAGATTAAGCCACTTTTTGAGCTGTTAGAAGTGGAGGGAGCTAACGGTCAGAGTGTACCTTACTTAGGCTACATTGAAATGCATGTCACTTTCCCAAAAGACTTTCTCGGTATTGAAGCCGAAGTGCCAACACTTGCCTTAGTGGTTCCTGATGTACATGCAGCTGATCAGTCCTTAGTGTTAATAGGGACAAACACATTAGATGTACTTTACGAGCTGTACTCTGACGCATGTTCTGAACTGCAGCCAACCATGTCACTTGGTTATAAGGCAGTGTTAAAAGTCCTTGAGCTACGGCACAGACAGTCCCAAGACACTAGCCTTTGTTTAGTGACCATGCACAGCAAAGAGCCACAGTTAGTTCCTGCAGGCCAAACAGTTCTAGATGGTGCTGTAGCTGTGTCAGCCGGCAAGAGTGAAAAATCTTTCTTGTTGGAACACCCATTAAAGCGTACCTATGGTGGTCGTGAAAAAAAAGATATTATATTGAGCCCCTGTCTCACGTTCTAGTTCAAGTTTAAGTTGAAATTCACGTTCAAAGCAATTTGATATAAATCCATTGCTGATGTGCTGGTTCAGCTATGTCAGCAAAACATGGGTACAGCCATACTAGCGGCTACATGGACTTCCAGGACGCTTCCTGTGACGTAATTTCGTGGCTACCGCGATCTGGATCAGTATTGGCTGATCCTCGAGTACCCAGATGTGCAGCAGCTTTGGGGATATTCAAATTCAAATTCAAACGTTTATTTCAAACTCAGGGTTCATATTAAATGCAGAACTGAAACGAGTAGAAAATAAATAAATAAATGCTTAAATTCGGTGGGTCCTCTTGTCTGATCTGAGGTCGTTAACAGCCGCAACACGGCAGATAATTCGGCTCCTCCCTCGCCGCTATAAAGAGCGGCAGACAGCGCGTTGCATTGTGTGAGGACCAAAATTCAAACGTTTATTTCAAACTCAGGGTTCATATTAAATGCAGAACTGAAATGAGTAGAAAATAAATAAATAAATGCTTAAATTCAGCTGCTTGTCTCATCTGATCTCGTAACTGCCGAAACACGGAAGATGATTCTACAACTATATACAGAGCAGCAGACACTCGGTGCTCTTGTAAAAACAAAAACATACAATGCGATATGGATATCGCAACATGGCGGAATGTAAAGCCTTTGGATGTCTGAATAATCAGTCCGCCAAGGTCTCCGCCTTTGACCGCCACCTAATCCACATAGCACCAGACCCCCATGATCCCTCCTGCAGGTGGTGAACCCACTGGAGGGCGGACCCATGTAACTCTTTCGGGCTGAGCCCGGCCGGGTCCCATGGGTGGAAACCCGGCCACCAGACGCTAGCCTTCGAGCCCCTCCCCCAGGCCTGGCTCCAGGGTGGGGCCCCGGTAACCCCATACCGGGCGGGGTACACTGAATCCTTGATATACAATTTATCATGAGAGTCTGTTGGATTGTTCTTAGTCTGGCCCTTCACCTAGGACCAGTTTGTCTTGGGAGACCCTATCAGAGGCAAATTGCCCCGGACAACATAGCTCCTGGGATCACTGGGGCATGCAAACCCCCCCACCACGATAAGGTGACGATCCATGAGGGGGATTGTCCTCTCTGGGTTGGGGACAGGCTCCTGCCCCAAGTGGAGGAGTTTAAGTATCTTGGGGTCTTGTTCACGAGTGAGGGGAAAATGGAGCGAGAGATCGACAGACGGATTGGAGCAGCATCTGCAGTGATGCGGACGTTGTACCGGTCTGTTGTGGTGAAGAGGGAGCTTAGTTCTAAGGCAAAGCTGTCGATTTACCTGTCGATTTACCAGTCAATCTACGTTCCTACTCTCACCTATGGTCACGAGCTTTGGGTAATGACCGAAAGAACGAGATCGCGGATACAAGCGGCTGAAATGAGCTTTCTCCGTAGGATTGCTGGACTCACCCTCAGAGATCGGGTGAGGAGCACAGTCATCCGGGAGAGGCTCAGAGTAGAACCGCTGCTCCTCCACATTGAAAGGAGTCAGCTGAGGTGGTATGGGCATCTGATTAGGATGCCTCCTGGACGCCTCCCACTTGAGGTGTTTCAGGCGCGTCCCACTGGGAGGAGACCCCGGGGCAGACCCAGGACTCGGTGGAGAGACTATGTCTCCCAGCTGGTCTGGGAACGCCTTGGTATCCTCTCTGACGAGCTGGAGCAGGTGGCTGGGGAGAGGGAAATCTGGGCTTCTCTGCTTGAACTGCTGCCTCCGCGACCCGGACCTCCGGAAAAGCGGTAGAAGATGGATGGATGGATGGATGTCTGAATAATAAGCGAAAAAAACAAAGAAACACTTTTTTTGTGTACCCAAACCCAGCTCACCTTGTCAGAAGATCGGAGCGGAAACAGGGCACAGACGAATAATTTCAGACGAAATTGCGTTGTGTGTGAGGACCACTTCATCACTTTAACCCTCAGAAGACCTTTCTGGCTCAAACCTGTAGCCATGTTGGACAAATTCTTCCTCAGAGTCCGACAATTCAGCCATAATAGAATAAAAACACTCACAACAGCACCCTAGTCTCTCATACAGCATTGACTGTTGAGTATCAACGAAGTGACGTCACATCCGCATGTGTCATGGCTGCGCCCACAGTTTTCATTGGCTGCCCATGGCCAAGGTCCTATTTGAATATACGTCTGGTGGTATATGGCTGGCAAGAATTATTTACCAAAATAAGAAATACTTTTTCATAATGTTTTCAAGTTAAATGCGTCTTCACGACCACCAGAGGTACGCTTTAATGTCAGCCTTACCTGGTGGTATCCTAGTAAAACCATGTCTCATAGACTTACCTGAAAGAGCACCTTACCTTGTTCCAGTTATACTTACCAATGAATCGGAACATGACGTGACAATCCCTCAGAAGTGTGTCATTGGAGAAATTTGTGCATATGAACGAGTCCTATCGCAAGAACACTCCGTGAAAGTTACAAAGTCCAAAACTGAACAAAAGTCCACTCTGAAGTTCAACTTTGACTCTTCCCCCATTAGCGCTGAATGGAAAGAGCGCCTAACAGAAAAACTCAGTCAAATGCCCGAAGTATTTGCACAAAACGATCTTGACTTTGGCAAAACAGATCAAGTGAAACACACAATCAAATTATCAGATGAAACACCGTTCAAACACAGAGCACGTCCCATACATCCAAATAACCTGGAAGCGGTCCGTAAGCATCTCAAAGAACTCCAACAAGCAGGCGTGATAAGAGAGTCCACTTCCCCATTTTCTTCGCCTATTGTAGTGGTGCAAAAGAAAAATGGCGACGTCCGCCTTTGTATTGATTACAGGAAGCTTAACATGCAGACTGTAAAAGATGTTTACACCCTCCCCAACTTGGAGGAAACGTTTTCCACCTTGACTGGTTCGCAGTGGTTCTCCGTCCTCGATTTAAAGTCGGGGTACTACCAAATTGAGGTAGAGGAGCTGGACAAACCAAAGATGGCGTTTGTATGTCCCATGGGCTTTTTTGGAATTCAATAGAATGCCCCAAGGCATTACAAACGCCCCCAGCACGTTCCAGCGCCTCATGGAGAAATGTATGGGCGACATGAATCTGCATGAGGTGATTGTGTTCCTCGATGACATCATTGTATTCTCCAAGATGCCCAGAGAACATGAGGCTCGCTTAATGAAAGTTCTCAATCGCCTAAAGAGTCCGGGCTTAAACTCTCCCCTGAGAAATGCAGATTTTTTCAAACTTCTGTCAGATACCTCGGTCACATTGTGTCCAGTAAAGGAGTTGAGACCGACCCCGAAAAAGTGAAAGCCCAAAGTACCTGGCCTGTACCCCGTGATCTCAAACAGCTCCGCTCGTTTTTAGGCTTTTCAGAGTACTATAGGCTATTCATTAAGAACTATTCCAGCATCGTTAAGCCCCTCACTGACTTAACAGCAGGCTACCCTCCTTTGCGCAAAAGCAAAAAGCCCAAAGCTAAGCCTGCCCAGTACAACGACCCAAAGACACCGTTTGGCGAGCGATGGACTTCTTCCTGTGATCTTGTATTCAAAACCCTCATTGAAAAGCTCAGTACTGCGCCTGTCCTGGGTTTTGCTGACCCTCAGTTTCCATATACACTCCATACTGACGCCAGCACTACAGGGCTTGGCGCCGCCCTCTATCAAGAGCAGGAGGGCCAGACTAGGGTCATAGCTTATGCAAGCCAGAGGTTGTCTAGAAGTGAGTCCCGTTACCCCGCCCATAAATTAGAATTTTTAGCTCTAAAGTGGGCAGTAACGGAGAAGTTCGCAGACTATTTATATGGCAATCATTTTACTGTCGTGACAGATAGTAACCCCCTGACGTATATTTTAACTACTGCTAAGATGGATGCCATGAGTTATAGGTGGCTAGCTGCTCTGTCGACGTTTGACTTTAAGCTCCAATACAGAGCAGGCAAGCTTAACTCAGATGCAGACGGCCTCTCTAGACGGCCACATGGCGAGTTACTTAATGAGACAGTGTGACAAAAGGAGCTCGACCACATACAGCAGTTCACTCAAACTCACTTGTCTCTTCCTGAAAGCAGTTTAAGTTCCGAGGTAGTGTTATGTGAAAAACACCTTGTCTGTAGCTCTCCAGATAACACCTTCCCTTTGTTTCACTCGTTAGCCCTCTCTATAGCCGCCATTCCAGATGGCTATGCCGATGAAGGTGACTGTGGTGATCTTCCAGCTGTACCCCACATGACTCCTGAACAGATCAAAAACGAACAAAGAACTGACCCCTGTTTAAGAGAAGTGATTGCACAAATTGAAACTGGGAAAAAAGTTCCACCAACTGTACGAACTGAACTTCCTGACATCAACTTGTTACTCCGAGAGCTCAGTCGGCTTGAAATGTGCAATAATATCCTCTACCGCACTCACCAAGATGGAGAAAATGTTACTTACCAGCTCGTCTTACCTGAACAGCTCCGCGATTCAGTCTTTTAAAGCCTCCACTGTGACATGGGCCATTTAGGCACAGAGCGTACTTTGGATCTCGCCAGAACAAGGTTCTATTGGCCTCACATGGCGGCAGATATTGAAAAGAAGATCATGACATGTAATTGCTGCGTAAGACGTAAAACCGCTCCAGAACGAGCTGCTCCGCTTGCCAACATCAAGTCCACCCGACCGCTAGAACTTGTCTGTATGGATTTCCTGTCCATTGAGCCCGATCAAAGTAACACAAAGGATGTGCTCATGTTAACTGATCATTTCACGAAATACGCTATAGCCATCCCTACCAGCAATCAGAAAGCTCAGACCGTTGCAAAGGCAGTTTGGGACAACTTTATAGTCCACTACGGGATACCCGAACGGTTACATAGTGATCAGGGTCCCGATTTTGAGTCCCATATTATAAAAGAACTTTGCAAAATCATGGGCATTCGCAAAATCCGGACGACACCCTATCACCCCAGAGGTAACCCGGTAGATCGTTTCAATAGAACGTTTCAATTCCCTTGCTATTGATTGTTAATTAGAAATATATGAAACCAGCTGTGGATTATAGCTTAAGTTTTTGTCTGACCTATTTTGTAGGTCAGGTTTCTTTTTTGGCCTGGTTTGACCAGAACATGGATTCTCCAGGTCTGGATGGCGAGCCGAAGCCCGAACCTACCTAACTGGTAGAGGTGATCCAACTGGTCACTATCATATTGAAACGAACACTGAAAAACTGACACAAATACTCAAAGACTGGAACCAATTGTAAATATATTTTGGGGTATTTTATTTTTATTTATTTTTTTTTTATTATTGTTACCAGTGCTCATGTTTGTTTAAGTGTACACAACTGTTAAAAAATTACATATACTTGCAAGTTTCCATACTTCTTGTGTGTGTGTCATCTGTTGTTACGCCCTCCAAGCTCCTACGAACCTAGAGTCTATCTGACCTGGCCCAATTGTCCCTTCTGTCTAGGTGGTAAGGTTAAAGGTAACTACACTGCCATACCCAGTACTACCAAAAGGGTACAAGATTTCACCTAAAGTTGGTGTTGGTGTTACACACAGTAGGTGTTACATGTACAATTCGGCATATGTGGAGAGCACATATGGCAGGGAGTACCGGTGTTGGAGAAGCAGTACCTGGACCAGCAGACTGCAGTCCTTCCCAGGGAGCCAGGCCCAGTCTGTCTGTTTAGCGGTGGACGGGAGTCCTGGTTACTGCTTGACCCGTATGCCGCCACTGTGCTTTGTGGGACCACGGATTCCTGATGGTGCTCCTTCCAGTGCTGGTGTGCTCACATGGATATATAGAAATTAAAACTGAATAATACCACCATGATTGTGGAGCAGAATGGCCAGATCAATTACATATAATATGTGGACCCATATGCACACTTTGACTAAATGAGAACCGTGACCAAACAGGACACAAAACCACCCAAATAATGAAATAAATCATTGTTTAGTTACTGATAAATGGGCAACACTGATGCAATAGTTCTAGCCAAACAGGTCATTCTGCTGTGTATAATAATGTTGGGTGTATTGTACTCATAAAATGGTTAAAATATACTGTAAAAGGTTGCACTCCAATGGGTCTCAAATATTTGTATAAGTGTCCTTTTATAGTACTGGATGAGTTTATTGACAATACACTATAAACTACACATATACATCACGTTCCAAATTACTATGCAAATCGGATTTTAGTGTCATAAACGTTCAATTTTTAGTTTTTCAGTTAAACTCATGGATGGTATTGTGTCTCAGGGATCTTTGGATCAATGATATCAATCTCAGACACCTGTCATAATTAGTTTGCCAGGTGAGCCCAATTAAAGGAAAACTACTTAAGAAGGATGTTCCATATTATTATTAAGCATGCCACAGGTTTCAAACAATATGGGGAAGAAAAAGGATCTCTCTGCTGCCGAAAAGCATCAAATAGTGAAATGCCTTGGACAAGGTTTGAAAGCACTAGATATTTCACAAAAACTTAAGCGTCATCATTGTACTGTGAAGAAATTTGTTGCTGATTCAGAGCACAGATGGGTTTGTGCAGATAAAGGCATAATGAGGAAGGTTTCTGCCAGACAAATTCATCGGATTAAGAGAGCAGCTGCTAAAATGCCATTTCAAAGCAGCAAACAGGTATTTGAAGCTGCTGGTGCCTCTGGAGTTCCACGGACCTCAAGGTGTAGGATTCTGCAGAGGCTTGCAGTTGTGCATAAACCTACTATTTGGCCACCCCTAACCAGTGCTCACAAGCAGAAATGGTTGTAGTGGGCCCAGAAATACATGAAGACTAATTTTCAAACAGTCTTGTTTACTGATGAGTGCTATGCAACCCTGGATGGTCCAGATGGATGGAGAAGTGGAAGGATAGTGGGTGGCCACCATGTCCCAACAAGGCTGCGACGTCAGCAAGGAGGTGGCGGAGCCATGTTTTGGGCCAGAATCATGGGGAGAGAGCTGGAAGGCCCCTTTAGGGTCCCTGAAAGTGTGAAAATGACCTCAGCAAAGCATATAGAGTTTCTGACTGATCACTTTCTTCCATGGTAAAAAAAGAAGAACCGTGCCTTCCGTAGCAAAATTATCTTAATGCTCGACAATGCACCATCTCATGCTGCAAAGAATACCTCTGTGTCATTGGCTGCTATGGGTGTAAAAAGAGAGAAACTCATGGTGTGGCCCCCATCCTCCCCTGACCTCAACCCTATTGAAAACCTTTGGAGTATCCTCAAGCAAAAGATCTATGAGGGTGGGAGGCAGTTCACATTAAAACAGCAGCTATAAGAGGCTATTCTGACATCTTGCAAAGAAATTCAAGCAGAAACTCTCCAAAAACTCACAAGTTCAATGGATGCAAGACTTGTGAAGGTTATATCAAAGAAGGGGTCCTTTGTTAACATGTAACTTGGACTGTCAAGATGTTTTTGATTGAAATAACTTTTGATTTCAGTAAATATGACCTCCTAATGCTGCAAATTCAACAAATGTGTCATGACTGATATAGCAGTTCAGCCCACGTGCGAGATGCAGCAACAAAGAGACAATCAAACAATAGTACACGTTTGAGGCTCTTTATTAAATAGCAAAAAATCCTCGCACAACTACAGAAACAGTCACTCGCCAGAGGAAGGAGCCTGTGGAGAGAGGATGAGAGCTGTGAGAGGAGGAATGGAGTAAGGGAAAATGGGCAAGCCAAATTACCACTTATGTGGGCTCCGAGGGAGCACCGGCAGGACTCCAGCGGGGAATAGACAAACCAGTAGGGTGTGGGGAATGAGCTGGTAGTGCCTGACCAGGTGGAGGTTAGCTGATGGTGAGTGGAGATGTGGCAGGAGAGCGCACGCAGTCCCAGCAACACACCCGCACGATGGCAGCATCCTGAACAGGGAGAAAAAGCACACAGGTTAATAATTTTCTTTCACCAGTGTGAACACGACTTGCTGTCTTTACGGCAGTATAACCAGACGAGCCAGCGTTGGATCACTGAAGGATGCCTCCTTAAGTACGCTGGCTGATGAGAGGGCGCGGGTGTGTCCTCTCACTCAGGTGTGCTGATGAGCTGAGGAGAGATGAGAATTAGAGTAGAGTTTAGAATTAAGTTTAAAATCCTTCTTCTTACTTACAAAGCTCTAAACAATCAGGCTCCTTTTTATTTAAAAGATCTGATACTACCGTATTATCCTAACAGAGCACTACGCTCCCAAAATGCAGGATTACTTGTAATACCTAGAATCTCCAAAAGTACAATGGGAGGCAGAGCCTTCAGTTATCAAGCTCCTCTCCTGTGGAATCAGCTGCCAATCTGGATTCGGGAGTCAGACTCGATCTCTGTTTTTAAGAATAGGGCTAAAACCTACCTTTTTGATATAGCCTACAATTAGGGAGGGATCATGTGTTTCTGAACCCTCCCTTAGTTATGCTGCTAATAGGTTTAGTCAGCCGGGGGACCTCCAGTAATGCACTGGGCCTCACTCCTTTCCTCACTCTCTATGAAATATTTTTTTTTTGCTGGTCATTAACATTTGTTTGTTCTCTCCCATAGATTGAGTCCCCATCGTGCTGTTTGCTCTCTACATGTCTGTTCTTTTCTTTTTCTCTATCCCCTCACCCCCCAGCCAGTCGCAGCAGATGACTGCCCCTCCCTGAGCCTGGTTCTGCTGGAGGTTTCTTCCTGTTAAAAGGGAGTTTTTCCTCTCCACCGTCGCCAAGTGCTTGCTCACAGGGGATCGCCTGATTGCTGGGGTCTTTCTGCAACTGTGGGGGTTCCCCCCTACAGTTGATAGTGCTATGAGATGACTGTTGTTGTGAAATGGCGCTATATAAATAAAGTTGAATTGAATAAGTTGAATTAGATGAACGGGAAGGAGGGGGCATGCTCTCGCTGCCCATGACAGGGCCTCCCCCTTCTAGGAGTGCCTCCTGGCGGTCCATGGGGTTTGTTGGAATGGGCATGGTGATCGGACCGGAGCAGCTCTTTGTCCATGATCTGGGACGTGGGAACCCAGGATCATTCCTCCGGGCTGTAGCCCTCCCAATCAACCAGATATTAGAGACCCCGGCCTTGACGGCTTGGGGGTAGGCAGAGGGGACTGACCGAGAGGGGCTTAATGTGGGAGACGTGAAAGGTCGGGTTCACCTGCAGGGCTGGTGGAAGTTTGAGCCAAACCAAGGTGTCGTCGATGATTCTGGAGATTGGAAAAGGCCCAAGGAAGCAAGGAGACAGCTTCTTAGACATTGTCTTCAGCGGAACCTGACTGTCCACCAACTAGACCTGCTGTCCCATGGTGTACTTGGGGGCAGGCACCCGTCACTTGTCAGCCATATCCCGGTTGTTCTCGAAAGACCAGGCGAGGGCGGCACACGTGGATCTCCAGAGACGCCGGCAACAGCGAGCATGAGCCCCTACAGAGGGAACTGCAACCTCCCTCTCGACCACTAGTAGTAGAGGAGGCGTGTAACCTAGCGACACCTCAAACGGAGTGAGACCAGTTGTCGTGGAGATGGCCGAGTTCATGGAATACTCCACCCAGGTCAGGTATGTGGTGCAGGACGATGAATGTTCAGCTGCTAAACATCGCAGGGTGGCCTCCAAGGACTGGTTGGCATGCTCTGCCTGCCCGTTGCTCTGGGGGTGATTCCCAGAGGAGAGGCTCACCATCGTCCCCAGGGTCCAGCAAAAGGCCCTCTAAACCTGCGACGTAAACTGCAGGCCCCGGTCAGACACAATGTCCACAGGGATCCCATGGATGTGGATCACATGATCAATGAGAAGGGAAGCCATCTCCAAGGCCGAGGGGAGTTTGGGAAGAATGATCGGGGATGGACAAAGGATGGAATAGTCCAGCTGGGGGGGAGGAGTCCGATTTACCCCGGACACAGGTCTGGCAGGCTCGCACATACTCCCCTACATCCCGCCGCAGCGTGGGAGACCACAACACCCGCCGGATAAGGTCCGTGGTCCGGGTGATCCCGGGATGACAGACGAAGCGGCTGGTGGATGACATCACTGTGGAGAGCAGCGGGGACATAGATAGATAGATAGATAGATAGATAGATAGATAGATAGATAGATAGATAGATAGATAGATAGATAGATAGATAGATAGATAGATAGATAGATAGATAGATAGATAGATAGATGTACTTTATTGATCTCAAACTGGGAAATTACAGTGTAACAGCAGCATGACAGTTGACAGCCAAACAACAGAAACACACACGACAAACAAAGGGATTACCCATGGAAAGTAAAAAGAAACTAACATGACTATAGAACCTATATACATCATAGCTTAATATATGATAAGCCTTATAAACACATGAATCATCCCATTGCACAAAGAAGGACTATCAGGAGCAGCGTGAAAATGTGAGGTACCAGTTAGTCTGTAAGGTGCAGTGTGGCAGCATAGCTATGACCAGAATACAACATCATAGTGAGTTATTGTACAGTGAAATTGCATGTGGCAGGAAAGATTTCCTGTACCTGGCCGTCGACAACAAAGCTGTAGTAGTCTACTGGAGAAAGTGCTTCGCTGTCTATCTAGTGTGTGGTGGAGGGGGTGATCAGGATTGTCCATGATGGATCGCAGTTTATTTAGTGTTCTCCTCTCCACCACGGTCTCAAAGGTCTCCGGTCTGAGACCAATTACAGAGCCAGCCCTCTTGATAATCATGTCAAGTCTGTTGGTATCTCTGGCCCTGATACTGCTACCCCAACAGACCGCAGCAAAGAAGATGGCGCTGGCGACAACAGTCTGGAAGAAAAGCTCCAGCATCCTGCTGCACACGTTGAAGGGTCTTAGTTTTCTCAGGAAATACAGTCTGCTCATCCCCTTCTTGTGCGCAGCATTGGCGTTGGATCTCCAGTCCAACCCGCTGCTGATCCTGACACCCAGATATCTGTAGTCTTCAACCACTCCCACATCCTCCCCCCTATTCTGCAGTGGCTGAGAAGGAGCCTTCCTCTTCCTGAAGTCAATCACCATCTCCCTGGTCTTGCTGACATTCAACCTCAGGTGATTCTGTTCCGTCCACTCCACAAATCTGTCTACCAGTGCCCTGTACTCCCCCTCCTCTCCTCCTCTTATACACCCCACAACAGCTGAGTCATCAGAGAATTTTTGCAGGTGACATGACTCAGTGTTGTACTGAAAGTCCATGGTGTATAAGGTAAAAAGAAAAGGAGAGAGCACAGGCAGACATACAGGCAGTTCCGGTGGCACCCTGCTGGCACAGGCTCCCAAGAGTGGGCCTGACGGACCCTCCGCTCGATATCCCATGTAAGGGCACTGAGGATGCATGAGGGGGAAAGAATGGGCTGGGGGTAGGAAGGAGGCACTATCTCCTTGGAATCAAACTGGAGTGATAGGGCGTCTGGTTTGGTGTTCCGAGAGCCAGCATGGTAAGTGATAGTGAAATAGTGAAATTAAACTGCTGGAAAAACAGGGACCAGCGAGCCTGCCTGGCATTGAGTCGGCGGGCCAACCGCAAATACTCAAGGTTTTTGTGGTCGGTCCACACAACTCTAACCAATGCCTCCACTCCTCCAGTACCAACTTAATGGCAAGCAGCTCTCTGTCCCCTACATCGTAATTCCTCTCTGCCAGCGTAAGCCGACGAGAGAAATACGCGTACAGGTGGAGCTTCTGGTCGGAGGATGCGTGCTGCGAGAGGACAGCGCCCACCCCCGAATCAGATGCGTCCACCTCGAGGACAAATTGGAGCTGCGTGTCGACCTCGCCAAGATAGGTGTGTTAGTGAACAGGTGTGTTCTGTTCAGCTGCCTCGGTCCACCGAAAGGCGACCTTAACAGAGGTCAGCTGTGTCAAGGGCAGTGTGACCCCACTATAGTTCCGAATGAACTGAAAAAGTTTCACTGCCACCCTATGCAGGACATACTGAACGCACTGAGGAGCTCATTTAGCAGTAGACTACATCATCCTAGGTGCGCGACCGAGAAGTTTCGCAGGTCCTTCCTACCTTCGGCTGTCAGACTGTATAACCTAAGCAGGGCTGCTCGCAGAGATAGCAAATAAAACGTGACGACCTAATAGTATTGAATGCAAAAGACGCAACAGACTTACACAAATGGTCCCCTCCAGTATACAACTAGGACAATATCAGTCGTTATGGAGGGTGACAATATGTATGGGCACATATTCATACTATGTAGGGTAACTAAATGGACGGTTATGCTGTTTATTCCATCTAGCTACTAGCTACTAGCTAGCTAGCTAGTGTATATATATTTATATATTTATGTGTACATATGTATATTCACTGCTCTTATTTTCTTATCTTCTATATTATTGCTCTGAGTGTTGCTATCTCTGTGTTGTGGCAATCCTGGAATTTCCCCATTGTGGGACTAATAAAGGCTTATCTTATCTTATCTTATCTTATCTTATCTTATCTTATGGGGGAGACTGGTGCTGCAGCACCACTGGTGTGATCAGTTGATCTCCATCTGAGGATTACAAAGTACATCTGTAGCCTGTTGTTTGACTTAGTTGACTGTTTGACTAAATGTCCATTTTGTCAATTTAAAGCTTACTGTACTTGTCAAACATGAAAATCTATTACTTACTCTTTAGTGCAGAAAGATATCCCATATCCAGAACAGCTGTCTGATGGCCACTGTGCGCACTGGCTTAGCTCAGCCACGAAAGTCTGTCATCTCTCATTAATGTGTAGAAACACACAGGACAAAATAAAAAATTACCCCACATCTTCTCTGCTATTTCAAATTTCTCTTGCTAATCCGGACCAGTTTTTTTTAAAAACCCAGATGCAGCGGATCATCTCCATCAGGCACTTCAGTGCGTAAAGCTGTGCTGTGAATTAGAATAGAATAGAATAGAATAGAATAGGCTTTATAGTCACTGTACAGTTGTACAGTACAACGAAATTGTGGGTGCTCCACCAGGCTACTGCGCAGTAAATTAGGAGAGGATTAGATAAAACACGGTCACAGAACATACAATTAAATACACGACTGAAAAAAAATAAAATTTAAAAAACAAAAATGACCCAAGGATTATGGAAAATATACACAGTAGTGGTTTCACGGGTGGGTCAATGAACATGAAAGTGAGGAGTGCAAAGACGGGTGTGTTACTATGATAACTAAAAGGTCCTCAGTTCTGTGCATGTGGCTGTTCGGAGGGAGGGGGGTGGGGCCTCTGACTGTTTGCAGTTCGGATGGCCCAGGGGAAGAAACTGCCAGTCTGGAGGTGTGGGACCTGATTGATCTGAACCGTCCTCCAGAGGGAAGCAGGTCAAACAGGTGGTGGGCAGGATGTGAGGGGTCTCCTTTGATGGCCTTGATCTTTCTGAGACAGAAGGATCTGGAGATGTCTTCCAGGGAGGGCAGAGGGCCGCCGATAATTTTTGGGGAGGTGTTGATGACCCTCTACACAGCCTTCCTGTTCTTGGCCGTGTAGCCGGTGTACCACACACCCAAACAGTAGGTGAGCACGCTCTCCACTGATCGTGGTAGAAGGCCAGCAGCAGCTTCTGGTTCAGGTTGTTCTTCTTCAGGACAGGGAGGAAGTGAAACCGATGCTGGGCTTTCTTCACCAGGGCTTTGGTGTTGACGGTCCAAGAGAGGTCAGAGGAGATGTAGGTGCCCAGGATCCTGAAAGCAGGGACGTTTTCCATGCGGTCATCATTTATGAGGAGGGGTGGTCCTGTCTGTTCTTCCTGAAGTCCAGAATGAGTTCTTTGGTTATTTGGACATTCAGTTTCAGGTTGTTTGTTTGGCACCACAGCAGCAAATTCTCTACCTCCATCCTGTATGCCTTCTCATCATCATCAGTGATGTGCCCAACCAAGGTGGTGTTGTCCACATATTTCATAATGACGGTGGTTGGGTGGGTTGGAATACAGTCAAAGGTGTACAGGGAGTATATTAGAGGGCTTAACACGAAGCTCTGGGAGGAGCCAGTGCTAAGAAACAGGGTGGAGGAGTGGTGGAGGCCAGGTCTGACTATTTGTGGCCGGTTGGTGAGAAACTTTTTATCCAGGAGCAGGTGGGGTGGGAGTGGCTGGAGGGGGCACAGTTTGTTGATCAGGATATCTGGGATGATGGTGTTGAAAGCTGAGCTGTAGTCCACAAAGAGCACCCTCACTTAGCTCCTTGGGTTCTCCAGGTGGCTCAGTGCTTTGTGGAGAATGGTGGTGATGGCATCTTCCATAGACCGGTTCTCCCTGCAGGCGAACTGATGGGGGTCAAAGGAGGCTGGAAGACAGTCCCTGATGTGCTGGGACACCAGTCGCTCAAAACACTTCCTGACTACAGACGTGAGTGCTTTGGGTCTGTAGTCGTTCAGGCTGTCAATTGCGGACTTTTTGGGAATGGAGATGATGGTGGAGGCTTTGAGGTAGAAAGGGACGGTGGCGTGCATCAGGGAGAGGTTGAACACCTTGGTGAGGATCACTGCCAGCTGGTCTACACATGCTTTGATCCCCACTTCTGGGATGCTGTCTGGGCCAGCAGCTCTGTGGAGGTTCACTGCTTTCAGTTGCCTCTTCACCTCGTACACCTGTAGGGAGAGGGGAGAGGAGGGGGAGAGAGGCAAGGAGGGGGGGATGAGTTTTGGGGGGGAGGTGTGCTCAAACCGGGCAAAGAAGCTGTTAAGTTCCTCTGGCAGCGTGAGGCTGCTGTCTGATGTTGGGGGGAACTGGCCCCTGTAGTTGGTGAGGGCCTAGATGCCTATCCACATCTGCTGGGGGGCGTTGCCTGTGAGGAAGCCCTCCACCTTCCTCGTATGCGTTCTTTGCAAGCTTAATGCCTCTCCTCAGACTGACTCTGGCAGTGCTGTACAGAGAGCTGTCCCTCTGTCTGAAGGCTGAGTTGCAGGCTCTGATCAGAGCCTGGACTTCACTGGTCATCCAGGGTTTGCGGCTTAGAAAGACCCGGATGTGTCTGGTGACTGTCACATTTTCTACACAGCATTTGACATAGAAAAGGATAGATTCAGCGTAGGAGTCCAGGTCCTGGTGTTCAAAGATGCTCCAATTAGTGCAGGGAAAGCAGTCTTGTAGCTGGAGAAGAGCATTTTCAGGCCAGGTTTTACTTGTTTGTTTGGTCGGGGGGGGGGGGGGGGGGACTCTTTCTGAGGTGTGTGTAGGCAGGAATCTGAAACAGAGAGAGATGGTCTGATTGTCCAAGGTGAGAGAGGGGGTGGCTCTGTAGGCGTGCTTAATGTTGCTGTAAATATGATCCAGTGTTCTTTCCCCTCTTGTGAGACACTTAACATGTTGGTGGAATTCGGAGAGTACAGTCTTTAAGCATGCTTTGTTAAAATCCCCTGCAATAATGGTAGTTAACAGATAATTTGTAAGGGATAACTATCATGAGATACTGTACTACATGGCAGAAAAGTCTACCAGGTCTGAATGTATAGTGAGGGTATGCTGGGAACATCTGGCTGAGGCCCCTGTTTGGGAGGTCTTCAATTCCCACCTCCGGAAGAACTTCAACCACATTCCGAGGGAGTCTGGAGACATGGAGTCTGAATGGGCCATGTTCTCCACCTCCACTGTTGAAGCAAAGCTGCGGCCGCAAGGTCATCGGGGCATCTCGTGGCGGCAACGCCCGAACCAAGTGGTGGACAGCAGTGGTGAGGGGGGCCATTAAGCTGAAGAAGGAGTCCTATCAAGCTTGGTTGGCTTATGGGACTCCCGAAGCAGCTGAGGTGTACCGGCAGGCCAAGCGGAGTGCAGCTCGGGTGGTTGATGAAGCAAAAACTTGGGTATGGGGGGTGTTTGGTGAGGCCATGGAACAAGACTTTCGGTCGGCCTCCAAGAGATTCTGGCAAGCTGTCCGGTGGCTCAGGAGGGGGAAGCAGCTCCCTGTCCACACTGTGTATGGTGCAGATGGGGCGCTGCTGACTTCAACTGGGGATATTGTTGGGCAGTGGAAGGAATATTTCGAGGATCTCCTCAATCCCACTGATACACCTTCCACAGAGGAAGCAGGGCTTGTGGATGAGGGGGACGACTCGCCTATCACAGTGGCTGAGGTCACCAAGGTGGTTAAAAATCTCTTTGGTGGGCGGGCCCCGGGGTGGACGAGATTTGCCCTGAGTACCTCAAGGCCCTGGATGTTGTAGGGCTGTCATGGTTGACACGCCTCTGCAACATTGCGTGGAGGTCGGGGGCAGTGCCCATGGCATGGCAAACCGGGGTGGTGGTTCCTCTCTTCAAAAAAGGGGACTGGAGGGTGTGCTCCAACTTGAGAGGGATCATACTCCTCAGCCTCCCTGGGAAGGTCTATGCCAAGGTACTGGAGAGGACAGTCCGGCCATTGGTGGAACCTCAGATTCAAGAGAAGCAATGTGGTTTTCGTCCTGGCTGTGACACATTGGACCAGCTCTTTACCCTCTCAAGAATCCTCGAGGATTCATGGGAGTTTGACCATCCAGTTTACATGTGTTTTGTGGACTTGGAGAAGGCATTCAACTGCGTCCCTAAAAGAGAGTCAAACTCTCAAAATCCTTTTTCTTTCACCTCAGAAGCCATTCTTATCCTAGTTGAATGTTTTGGGTTTTTTATTTTATTTTTCTAACCTTTCATGCGGTTAAAGTGGACTTTTAATTTTCCTATTTTAAAGTGAACAGAGATCGTTTTGTTTTGTTTTTTACTTTCTTTTCAGCTTCATCCACGCCTGATCCCTTAAAGAAACCAGGAATTCGTGGATGAAACTGACTGAAATATTTTTCCTTCAGTTTTTTTTTTTTTTTTTTTTGGTCTATTCCGCAGCCAGAGACACCCTAAATTCGGACTGGTTGCCAAAGGATCTCACGCCGCTCCGAGACAGTCGTTACTGCTGCCTGTCACTGTCCGCCTGTGAGCCCCCGGCCTAGTCTACACTTCTTACAGTTGGTTGTGAACATAAAAGAAGCCTTGCAGCAGTCGCTTTTCCTTAGGTCCCAGCCTTAAAACCCCAGCCAGCACCGACCCGCTGAACACGTGGATCTACAGCTGTTCGTAAGTGAGACTCCCATTTTCCTATCTGCTGGTTGTAAATGTGATGTCCTAAAATTCTCAATTACAATTGAACATAACCAGTATTTCATGGTACAATTAGTCCCTCATCCGTAGGAGAGAGGTATAAACTGAAGGAAGATTCTTATTCATTTTTAAGTAACCTCCTTTCATTTTTGTAAATTATTTCAGAAGTTCAATTTTAGATAATCAGCTTATGGAATTTTTCCCCATAAAACTGCGTTCTGGTTTGTTAGATATGTCAGCCTTCATTTACAGTTGAAACATAAAATCTGGTTTCCCCTTGGTTCCACAAAGGTTTAACTATAGATTTGATGCTCAGGAATCCACTAACAGTTGACGTGATATTAGACACCTGTTTATCATTTGAATCTGTTATCCATCATTTGAATGCCATATCATGTAACCTGAATGAGTTTAATAAAAGTGTAAATGAGAGAAGTTGAAGTGTTTTCCTTCTGCATATATGTTTCCTAGATCACGGCAGGAAAAGAACTCCCTTAAATTTTGAGACTGATCCATTAAGTAATTGAAGGTACGGAAATTAATTAATTGAAATTAAGATAATAATACAAGTTGATCTTTTAGAACTGGTGCCCCCTTTTTACGAGTGCTTTCCTATTTTATTTAGTGAGTGTAGGGGTGATGGTTCAACTCTGTTCAGAATCAGAATCAGGTTTATTGCCATTGTTCATGTAGTACACAAACTAGGAATTTGTCTCGGTACAATGCTGCAACATTAAACATGATAAGATAAGAGAAATAAACTATACATGTAATAAAGTGTAGGATAAGATTAAGTGATACTGGTCAACAGTTAAAATATATATTAGCCAGCAGCAGATACTGTGGAGAACTATATAGTGCAGTCGGTAATGCAGGAAGAAAACAGTGATGATTGACATGAGTCTGGTTGAGCTGCTGTACATGGTGCACGAGAGTCACTTAGTGTTCAGCAGTCTAATGGCAGAGGGGAAGAAGCTGTTCATGTGACGGGAGGTTTTAGTCTGGATGGACCGAAGTCTTCTACCAGAGGGGAGGGGGGCAAACAGTACGTGACCAGGGTGTGAGGGATCGGCTATGATCCGGCCAGCACGCCTCCGGGTCCTGGAGATGTACAGATCCTGGAGAGATGGGAGCTTGCAGCCGATCACCTTCTCAGCAGTGCGCACGACGCGCTGCAGCCTTAGTCTGTCCCTGGCAGTGGCTCCTGCGTACCACACGGTTATGGAGGTGGTGAGGATGGACTCGATGATGGCTGTGTAGAACTGCACTAACATCTTGGTGGGTAGCTTGAGCTTCCTCAGCTGCCGCAGGAAGAACATCCTCTGCTGGGCTTTTTTGATGAGTGAGCTGATGGTCAGCTCCCATTTGAGGTCCCTGGTGATGGTAGTGCCTAGGAAGCGGAAGGAATCAGCAGTGGTGATGGGAGAGCCTGAGAGGGTGAGGGGGGGCAGAGGAGTAGTGACTTTCCTGAAGTCTACAATCATCTCCACTGTCTTCAGAGCGTTCAGCTGCAGGTTGTTATTGCTGCACCAGGACGCCAGCTGGGCCACCTCTCTCCTGTAGGCGGACTCGTCGCCGTTGGAGATGAGCCCGATGAGGGTGGTGTCGTCCGCAAACTTGATCAACTTGACAGACTGGTGGCTGGAGGTGCAGGAGTTGGTGTAAAGGGAGAAGAGTAGGGGGGAAAGTACACAGCCCTGGGGTGATCCGGTGCTGATGCTAGTATAGTCTGAGACAGTCTTTCCCAGCCGCACATGCTGCCTCCGGTCCGTCAGGAAGTCGATGATCCACCTGCAGAGGGAGTCAGGCATGTTGAGCAGGGACAGCTTGTCCCGGAGCAGAGCGGGGCGGATGGTGTTGAATGCGGAGCTGAAGTCCACAAACAGGATCCTGGCGTAGGTTCCCGGGGAGTCCAGGTGCTGCAGGATGGAGTGGAGGGCCAGGTTGACTGCATCGTCTACAGACCTGTTGGCTCGGTAGGCAAACTGCAGCGGGTCCAGGAGAGGGGTGGTGATGGACTTGAGGTGGGACAGGACCAGGCGCTCAAAGGACTTCATGACTACAGAGGTGAGCGCTACAGGTCTGTAGTCATTAAGTCCAGTGATCCGTGGCTTCTTGGGGACAGGGATGATGGTGGAGGATTTGAGGCAGGATGGCACGTGGCATAACTTAAGGGAGGTGTTAAAAATGTCTGTGAATACAGGAGCCAGCTGTTTCGCACAGAGTCTCAGGGTGGAGGGAGACACGCCGTCTGGGCCAGGGGCCTTGCGCGGGTTCAGTCTGGAGAACTGTTTGAGCACATCCTGCTCACTGATGATAAGGGGAGGGGGGGGAGGAGGGGGGGGGGGTGCCTTAAATGAAGTAGGGAATGTGGAGGCTGTGGAGCTGGAGGGAGGGGGGGAGTTGGACACAGATGACGAGGTGTCAAAACGGGCATAGTGTTGGGACAGTCTCTGACAAAGGGCTTTGTCATCCTGACCTTTAGGAGCCTTAGGTCGATAGTTGGTGATTTGCCTCAGTCCTCTCCACACGGAAGCCGAATCATTAGCAGTGAACTGCTGCTGGAGTCTCTCTGAGTACACAGATTTAGCCCTCTTCAGCTCTCTGTTAAACCGGTATTTAACCTCCCTGTAGCAGTCCCTGTCTCCACTTTTCAGCGCTGCTTCCTTCTCCTTCCTGATCTGTCTGAGCTTAGCTGTGAACCAGGGTTTGTCATTAGAGTAACTCACCCTGGTGCGTGATGGAAGAATGTTCTCTTCACAAAAGTGGATATATGAGTTCACAGTGTCCGTGTACTCATCCAGATCATGCGTGGCTCCTTTAAGCATGCCCCAGTCAGATATTTCCATGCACGTTTCCAGCTTCTCCTCAGCATCACTGGTCCGTATCTTCGTAGTGCTCACAACAGGTTTAGTGAGCTTCAATCTCTGTCTGTATGTGGGAATGAGGTGAACCATCACGTGATCAGATAATCCCAGCGCAGCTCGAGGGACAGCGCGATATGCGTCTTTCACTGTGGTGTAACAGTGATCCAGTGTGTTTAATCCTCTGGTGGGGCATTTAATAAACTGTTTGTAGCGGGGGAGATCGTGGCTCAGATTGCACTGATTAAAGTCGCCAGCCACAATAATCAGCGAGTCTGGAAAACTCCGCTCTGTGTGTTGAATGTGATCCGCGAGCACGCGCTGAGCTTCGCGCGTGTCCGCGTCGGGAGGGGCGTACACAGCGATCATTATGAAAGAAGCAAACTCCCGCGGGGAATAGAAGGGCTTGCAATTGATAACAAGAAATTCTAAGGCAGGAGAACAGTGTTTGGAAATTACCGTTACATCAGAGCACCAGATGCAGTTGATGTAGAAGCAGACACCGCCTCCTGTGGTCTTGCCGGAAAGCTCTGTGTCACGATCAGCACGGAAGAGCTGGAAGCCGTCGAGGCGCAGTGCGCTGTCCGGTATATTTTCCCGGAGCCAGGTCTCAGTAAAGCAGAGGACAGCTGAGGAGGCGAGGTCCTTAAAACGCATCAGCAGTCTCAGTTCATCCACCTTGTTAGAGAGAGAGTTGGTATTGGACAGAAATATGCCAGGCAGCGCCGTTCGCGAGCCTCTCCTGCGAAGTCGCACGAGAGCGCCCGCTCGTCTTCCTCTCTTCCGCCGTCTCACTTTCCGAGCCAAACAATAAACCAGATCGGCGGCAGGGGCTAGAAAAACTGGGAGGAGGTCCGTGGGGGTGAAAGTCCTGATATTTAAAAGTTCTTCACGGGTATAAGTGCAAGCAGACACACAATTGACAAACAAAAACAAACAAAGAGCGCAGCGAAGCCCTCGCACACCTACTATTAAATAAAATAAATAATTCCTGTACCTTATTACATTATATTTTATTAAATAACACTACACAATATATAAATGCAGTAATAAAATGTCAACTGAAAAACCCTGCATCAACTGCACTGGTAAAAAAAAGTATTTCAGAAACTAAATTCAGTTTTATACATTCCGTCAAACAAGTATTTTTTTTTTTAATTCTGCTTAAATCTGTTTTAATATTGGTTGCAGTGACAGACAGACAGACAGATAGATAGATAGATAGATAGATAGATAGATAGATAGATAGATAGATAGATAGATAGATAGATAGTTTTATTGATCTCAAACTGGGAAATTACAGTGTAACAGCAGCATGACAGTAAACGACCAAAACGACAGAAACATTCAAATATGGATAAAACGTTTTAACAACAGCCTCTTTAGTCTTTAAAATAAATTGTAAAATCTCTCATCTAAATATAACACAAGACAAACACATCACCTGAAATGTTGAACTGCTCTATATAATTTGATATGATAAAATAATTCTCCAACATTGCAGGTTTCTCTTCTGGTTTCTCTGCTGCACGGGAGTCTACAGTCATGTGAAAATTTGTGTACCCCAACTCAGAGTTGATGTGAGTTTTGATTGCACCATACAATCACGTTCAGATTGATAATGTGATGGCTCGCTCTGTATCACTATATCCCGCAGCTGCGCGCACACCTGCTCTCCATCACCCTCGGGCTACTTAACCCATGCTGCCTTCAGATCAGCATGGAGCCGTCTGTCTCCTTGGGCTGGAGAGTCCTGCTCTCGTCTTCGCCTTCATCAAAGGATCGTCTAGCCATTGCCGGCATTCCTATGTCTTCCTCGTCTCCTGGCTCTGCCTCCTGGAAGGAACTTCTCCTTCATAACAAGTAAGCCATTATTCTCTCACCTTTCTCTCCGCTGGTCTCCTGTGCACAGGTGGAGTTCCGTGGCAGCGGAATCCTCTCACTCCTGGCGGAGGACCAAGCCACGCTTTATCTCCCGAGTCCTTCACCTCTCCAGCTGCACCGTGACAGCAGGCGCTGTCCTCCTGGCTGTAGCCTACTGGCCAACCTGAGCTCAGCACCACCTCTGCAAACAGTAAGCCCCAGTCATTCACATACGTTCCCTCTGGAGGGCTTCACTAGCATCTGTTGTCTCTACTCTGTCCATAGGGTTGCCAGGACATACGGCGCTCTGCTCACCCCCAGCTACGACATCATCTCTGACATTCACACACACATACACGCACCCAAACATTCACACTCTCACTATACAATAAAGATAATTGTATCTATTCCCAAGCCTGTGTCTGTTCTCTGGGTCTGTTAATCCTGTCAGTACTGCTCCGCCAAAGTGACCCAGCAGACAGCGCGCTAGCAAGCAGAGTTAACAGCCTAGAGGCTCGGGTCAATCAGTTAGCTTACCAGCAACAGGTTATCCTTTCACAGCTGGTCCAAATTAACAGTCGGCTGGATCGTCTAGCTGGGCCGCAGGCATTTCCACCGGCTCCAAGTAGCTCCTCTGCTCCCACTAGCTCACCACCCAGTCAGGCTACCACATCTTGGCTAACGCCAGTTCCCACTCCCACTCGTTTTAGTGGTAAGCTAGGGGAGGCTAGGGGTTTTTTACTCCAGGGCAAGATAGTGTTTCAACGTGTGCCCGGTGACTTCCCCACAGATCACAGCTGCATAGGTTACGTAGCTAACCTTCTGGAAGGGCAAGCATTAGCCTGGGCTTATGCAGTTATGGCTAAGGCAAGCTATGCTAACTTAACCTACAACCAGCTCGTCAGTGAATTCAATGAGGTGTTTGACCACTCCGACCATGACAGTGTGCTTACCACCCAGCTATTAAATCTAAGACAGGGTAGCAGGTCCATAGCGGACTATGCCATCGATTTCCGGGTGGTGGCTGCGGAGGTGGGGTGGGAGGATGCCTTGTTGTTTAGCATATTCGTTAGGAGTCTTAGCTCTAGCCTGCTTAAGAGCTAGCCCGCTTAGAGAAACCTGATAGGTTAACTGAGCTAATTTCCTTGGCCATTAGCCTCGGCAACAGGCTAAGGGAGCGGGCAGCCGAGCGTAAGACCTCCGGTCGCTCGGGTGCCCAGTTTCGCCGCTCCCTACAGTCCCCTCTATTGGCCCTGCCTTCCCTAAATTCACCGGATGTTCCGGAGCCTATGATAGTAGGGCAGACGAAGCTACCATTAGCGGAGAAACAGTGCTGCCGTGAGCTAGAGTTATGTCTCTACTGTGGCAGCGAGGAGCGTGAGGTAGTGTCCTGCCCCATTCGGCCAAAAAAGGGAGTCCATGCGTCGCAGTAGGGGGACTCATGGACTCGCCTCAGTCTAATCCCCTCTCCATATTTCTCCTACTCATTAGGTTCATACACAATCAGACAGAAATAACCACACACACCTTGATTGACTCGGGGGCTGAGCAGAGCTTCATCTCAGGGGAACTGGCAACCCGACTAGGGCTTCCATGCCAACACTGAAGACCCCCCTCAAGCTCATTGCCCTGTCAAAAGCCCCCCTGGCAGTGGTATCCAAACAAACCGCCCCGGTGTCAGTCATCATTTCCGGGAACCATCGGGAAGATCTCAGGTTGTTTGTGCTACTGGTTTCAGCCTCTCTGGTTATCCTGGGCTACCCCTGGCTTCAGCTACATAATCCCACCATTGACTGGCACATCTGGGAGTGTGGTTTCATGGAGCTCTTTTTGTCTCAGTGCATGCCTGCAATCCGCTGCTTGCTCGCCGTCCGTGCCCCTGACTGCCCCCGTCGCCCCCCCCCTCCCGATCTGTCCAGGGTTCCACCGGAGTATCATGATCTGGGGGCCATTTTTAGCAAGTCCCAAGCGCTGTCCCTTCCCCCCCACCGTCCGTATAACTGTGCCATTAATCTTCAGGCTGGAGCCCCGCTACCATCGAGCCACCTTTACAGCCTGTCTGCTCCAGAGCAGGAAGCGATGGAGACCTATATCAAGGAGTCGCTCAGCTCTGGCATCATCCGTCCTTCGTCCTTGGTGGTGGGGGCTGTTTTTTATTTTTTTGTTGGAAAGAAGGATGGCTCCCTGAGGCCATGCATTGATTTTCGTGCCCTTAATGACATTACCATCAAAGACAAGTATACGCTTCCCCTGATGGACACAGCGCTCGACTCTCTCCAGGGGGCTTCCTGGTCCACCAAACTGGACCTCCGCAATGTGTATCATCTGGTGCAGATTCGGGAGGGTGAGGGATGGAAGACTGGCTTTCAGACCCCTAGCGGGCATTTCGAGTACTTGGTGATGCCGTTTGGGTTGACCAATGCCCCTGCTGTCTTCCAGCGCCTGACTAACGACGTGTTATGAGATTTTTTGGGCTCATTCGTCTTTGTGTACCTGGATGACATCCTGATCTTTTCTCAGTTTTTAGACGAGCATCAGGTGCACATGAGGCGAGTACTGCAGTGGCTCTTGGTGAACAAACTCTTCGTGAAGGCTGAGAAGTGCGATTTCCACGCCTACAAAACATCATTTCTTGGCTTCATTATTTCCCATAATCAGATCATCCTTGATCCCAATAAAGTAAGAGCGGTGGTAGATTGGCCCACCCCTTCCTCCAGGAAGCAGCTACAACAATTCCTGGGGTTCGCCAACTTCTATCGCCGCTTTGTCAAAGATTACAGTATATGTTGCTCTTCCTCTGACTGGTCTCACATTCCCCAAGGTGGCCTTCCGGTGGACGGAGGAGGCTGAAGCGGCATTCGTTAAACTCAAGTCTAAGTTCTCTTCCTCTCCTATTCTGACCCAGGTGGACCCAGCCCTTCAATGCCTGGTAGAGGTGGACGCCTCGGACTCGGGAGTGGGAGCTGTGCTGTCCCAGCGCTCTCCAGTAGATGGTGTGATCTGTCCTTGTGCGTTTTTCTCCCGCTGTCTGTCCCCGGCGGAGAAGAATTATGACATCGGTGACAGGGAACTCCTGGCAGTAAAGCTCGCGCTGGAGGAGTGGCGTCACTGGCTGGAGGGGGCCGCCCAGCCATTTATCATCTGGACAGACCACAAGAATTTGGAGTACCTCAGGACGGCCAAATGCCTTAATGCTTGCCAGGCCCGCTGGTCCCTGTTCTTTGGACACTTTAATTTTACTATCATCTACCACCCCAGGGCCAAGAATACTAAGCCGGAGGCACTGTCCAGACAGTTCACCTCGGATGCCGCGGAAGTGTCGTACTATCCTATTCTTCCCTCATCGTGCATCGTGGGTGCCCTCTTGTGGGGCATCAAGGAGAGGGTCTTGAGGGTGCAGGGGGCCAAACTGGACCCAGGCGAGGGGCCAGCGGGGAGGCCGTTTGTCCCTTCTTCTATTCGGGGCGAGGTGATTCACTGGGCCCACTCCTCCAGACCCTCATGCCATCCGGGGAGGGCTTGCACGGTAGAGCTTCTCCAGAGGATGTTCTGGTGGCCATCGCTCTGGAGTGACGTCGCTGAATACATCCGCGCCTTCCCCAGTGCACCACCGGCAAGACGTCTTCCTCTCCTCTGGCTGGTTTGCTCCACCCTCTTCCCACTCCCGGCAGACCCTGGTCCCACATTGCCTTGGACTTCATCACCTGCCTCCCACCTTCCAATCATCACACCGTCATCCTTACAATTGTCGACCGATTCTCCAAGGCCGCCTGCTTTATTCCCCTGCAGGGGCTGCCTACAGCGAAGGACACAGCGGACCTGCTCGTCCAGCACGTCGTGAGGTTGCATGGGATCCCCGTGGACATTGTTTCCGATTGGGGTCCCCAATTTGTGTCCCGGGTGTGGAGGTCGTTCTGCAACACCCTGGGGGTTACAGTGAGCCTGTCCTCTGACTATCACCCGCAGAGTAACGGACAGTGTGAGCGGGCGAACCAGGAGCTGGAGGCTGCGCTGCATCTCCCATGGGTTGAGTATGCTCACAATACCACCGTGTCCTCGGTGATCAGCATATCTCCTTTTGAGGCCTCCCTGGGATACAATCCCCCGATGTTCCCCGAGGAAGAGGAGGACATTGCAGTGCCTTCTGTCTGTGCCCACCTGAGAAGCTGTCGTCGGCTGTGGAGAGCGACCTGGATTGCACTTCGGCACACGGCGGAGCGCAACACCAAGACCGCTAATCGCCAAAGGAAGCCAGCCCCACCCTACCAGGTGGGCCAGCAATTTTACCTGTCTACCCAGCACATTAACCTTAAGGCGGAAAAGAAGAAATTGTCTCAATGGTTAATCGGACCCTTTACCATAGCCCAGATCGTTAACCCTGTGGCTGTGCGCCTAGCTCTCCCCCCCTTCCTCTGCATTTGTCCAACCTTTCATGTCTCTCAAATTATGCCATTTTTTTCCAGCCCTCTGTGTCCCCCTCCCAGGTCTCCACCTCCACCAGTGGTGATCGACGGCGACCCGACGTGGAAAGTCAACGCCATCTTGGATGTCCGCTGTTGGGGTCGCGGCCTGCAGTACCTGGTGGACTGGGAGGGGTATGGCCCGGAATGGAGGTCCTGGGTGTGTCCGTCCTTCGTGTTGAACAAACAGCTGATCAGGGACTTTCACTGGACACACCCAGGTAGACTGGATCGGGCGCTGGGAGGTGCCTCTTGGGGGGGAGTACTGTGATGGCTTACTCTGTATCATTATCTCCCGCAGCTGCCCGCACACCTGCGTGCTCACCTGCTCTCCATCACCCTTGGGCTACTTAACCCGCGCTGCCTTCAGATCAGCGCAGAGCCATCTGTCTCCTTGGGCTGAAGAGTCCTGCTCTCGTCTTTGCCTTCATCAAAGGATCGTCTAGCCATTGCCGGCATTCCTAAGTCTTCCTCGTCTCCTGGCTCTACCTCCTGGAAGGAACTTCTTCTTCATAACAAGTAAGCCATTATTCTCTCACCTTTCTCTGCGCTGGTCCCCTGTGCACAGGCGGAGTTCCGTGGCAGCGGATTCCTCTCACTCCTTGCGGAGGACCAAGCCACGCTTCATCTCCCGAGTCCTTCACCTCTCTAGCTGCACTGTGACAGAAGGCACTGTCCTCCTGGCTGTAGCCTACTGGCCAACCTGAGCTCAGCACCACCTCTGCAAACAGTAAGCCCAGTTATTCACATACGTTCCCTCTGGAGGGCTCCACTAACATCTGTTGTCTCTACTCTGTCCATAGGGTTGCCAGGACGTACGGCACTCTGCTCACCCCCAGCTACGACGTCATCTCTGACACTCACACACATACACGCACCCACACACTCACACTCTCACTATACAATAAAGATAATTTTATCCATTCCTGAGCCTGTGTCTGTTCTCTGGGTCTGTTAATCATGTCAGATAAATACTGTACCAATCTGCATGTTGAAATAATCATATGACCACTTTTTTTTCTTATGCACATTTGATAAATGAGGGCCAGTACATCTATCTTCCTTCTCTCCATCATATCAGCCAACTCTCTACCCTACCAGTCATAGTCCCTACATTTAAAGTCCCTACTCTCACCTCCACACTTCTACTTTTCCTCTTCTCTCTCACCCTCCAAACACGCCTTCCCCCTTTCCCACTTGATCTTCACCGAACTGTCGGTGTCGTTGTTAACCTGGGCCTCAACCGGTCCAGTACATGTTTGAAATGAGACTAGGCTTGACTGTCAGTTGGTGAAACTGGTCTCTGGATTATAAAAAAAAGAAAAAAACAAGATGCATATGATGACAGTTTATTATGCCTGTGCAGGAAGTCTGAAGATTTTTCTAAAATACAGACCTAGACTTGTTTATTCAGTTACACATCTTTGTCCTTTAGCACAACCCAGCTGTATTTCACTAGTCTGTAATCTGTTGATGTCCTTTTGTTTAAATCTTCTTGTTCCTTTTTATCTCAACCTCTCATCTCCAGTCAGTGTTGGTTTTTCCATTTCTTGGTCTGTCCAACAATAAAAGGCCAGACCTCTGTTACTGCTGTCTCCAGTTCAAATACCTTCCTCCCCACCTTCAGTCAATAGTCCTTATCTTCATCTCATTTATAAATAATTAATTTTTATTTGCAATTTCTGTCAGTCTTGTTTGAAATATCTAGTTATTGACTGTCTCAGTATTCGTTTCTCTGTAGTACTGAACAATTCCTTGTGTCATGGTGTATCTTCCTTCCCGATTGCTCTTCCTCCATGTCATCCTCATTTGTTTCCTGCCCCATGTTCATCCCATCTCCCCCCCCCCCATGTTAATGTTAGCTCAGAGGCTCAGTCTGGAGCAGATAGCATCTCTATTGAAGCTATGACCAGACCAACCCTGTCACCCTTTTCTTCTTTATTCTCTCCTCTAATGGCATTTCTCTGTGTTTTCTTTGGCTTGTGTTTTGTATCCTGTGCCCATCCTGTTTGACTTCCACGCCCTGTCACTATAAAACTGTCACGATGCTCATAAGGTGGCAGCGCAGGCCTCTCTGAGCTCCTTCACCCCTCAAAAACACCCACCCACAGATGGCTGGAAAAATATTCTGGCTGTTACGCTTCATCAAGTGTCAGGCCACCCAGAAAAGGTCAATTTAAAATCTTTCAGTAAAGCAATTTTCATTCATACTTTGGGTAAATTTGGGACAGTCTGGTCTGCATATTTTCCATTGTTTTCCTTTCACAGCGTACCACACAAAACAGACAATGTTACCTTTTTGTTATGTTGTAAACAATAATAAATAAAATAGTTTTTATTACACAATAATAAAAAAAATTGTTGGTCCATCTGTCTGTACATTTGTATTGAAATCAAAAAGTTAAATTTTGCTCTGACTGAGGCCAAGTACGATAAAGGCAGCACATTAAACATACGTATAATGTAGCTGTACCTCATAAAGCCATCTGTTTGTAACCTTTCGTGATGTCTGGCATGATCTCATCAGCGCTTAACCTCCCAGCCAGCATGTCCATGTGGGCGCCACCATACATTTAGGGTGAGCGGTCCTATGGGTCACATGTGGGCTCGTCCACGGGTTCCATATGGGCCCCATCTGTGTGTGCCCACATGGACTTTGCCTGTGGTGCAGGTAAGCAGGTAATCTGGGTTTAATGTGGGTGAGCAGGTTTCAGTAACACTGGTGCGAAATTCTGCAAAAAAAGTCACAAATTTGTGAGGAAAAAATGTGAAAATGTGAAAAGAAAAAAGTGATAAATTTATAACAAAAAACTCTCACAAATTTATGAGAAAAATCACAAATTTACAAGAAAATAAGTCACATTTAGGTGAAAAAAGTGAAAATTTAGGAGAAAAAAGTTGTAAATTTACAAGAAAAACTGTTAAATGACTTGAATGACTTGGTGGCTGTGGCGCAGGTGTAGTGTGGCCGACTACTGATCGGAGGGTCAGGGGTTTGATTCCCGCTCTGTCTGCAGTCTGCATGTCAAAGTGTCCTTGAGCAAGACACTGATTACCCAGTTGCTCCTGGTGGGTCAGGCCAGCACCGGTGCATGGCGGCTCCGCCACCATCAATGTGTGAATGGGTGGAGAGCAGGATCTGTAAAGCGCTTTGGTCATCCAGACATGAGAAAAGGCACTATATAAGTGAACGCCATTTACCATTTGAAAAGAGATACAAGAATAATTTAGCAAATTTACAAGTAATTGATGAGGAAAAAATTAGAAAAAGTTGCAAATAAAAAAGTAGCAAATGTATGAGTAAATAAACTGAAAATTGATGAGAAAAAAGTCCCAAATTCATGAGGAAAAGCTGTAAGTTTACAATAAAAAAATAGTTGACAATTGTTGAGAAAGTTCCAAAAAAAATTTTTTTTTTCAAATTTATGGGAAAAATTCACAAGAAAATAGCAAATTTACAAAGAAAAAGTAACAAATTCATAAGAAGAGGTTGCAGTAAAAAAAAAAGTTGCAAATTTATGAGAAACTTCCAAATTTTCAAGAAAAAATTATCAAATTAGGGGAAAAGTCACAAATTTACAAGAAAATAGCAAATTTATAAGAAAATAAGTTGAAAATAGCTAAACAGGTCAAGTCCTTGTGGGCAAATCCAGTTGGGACCCATACGACAACCCAGATTTAACCTTTGGTGGGCCCACATGGACAGGCTGGCTGGGCTGTGGTACTCTGGCTTATGTTGAGATCTCCAAAAGATATACAAGAGAAATGGGATATTTCTGATATTCCAATATCAGATGCCTTGATATAGGTATTGAACTGAATTGAGCTTAAGTGATTTTTTTTTTTTCATTTGAATAGCGCAGTGGTTATCACATCTAATACTCCACAAGAATATTCTAGATCGACTATCCTGGGAGTCTTTCTGTTTAATGTTTCTGTCATCTCCATTCATGCTGCTCCATGCACTCTAAGTATTACTCTAGTTTCTAAAAACAGACTACCAAATTGTTGGTCCTCAAAATTGGCTTTAATGGTAGCAACTTTAATTTAATTAAAAATAAACAATTTAGACTGAAGAATAACTTAAAGTGAAACCAAGTCCACCTTTTAAAGTTGAGCCAATTTATATAATGATTTTTCTGAACTTGTTCCAGATGCAGCTGCCTCTAATTCCTCGGCCAGCTGAAAGCACACTACTTGGGTAACATTGTACAAGCATTCAAAGAGACTGATGCCACAGTTCACACTGGTTAGAAACTTTCAATAATTCTTTCTAGCACTTTGATTAGCATCCAGATAAGCAGCAAGAGCAATTATCCATGTAACATTCACCAAGTATCTGTACAGCAATGACAGACAACTAATAGTGTTGATATGCACAGCAATTCTTGCTGCTTTTCAAAGCAAAAAGAACTAGAAACCAAAACCAAACTGAAATACTCATGAAATACTCAAAACTGAAATACTCATGCACACCAAGGAATCTTAAAATGTCTCTGCCGTTTCCTGTTCACATACACATTCACACAAATACAAACAGGCCGAGCACTCTTTACACAATAGTGGTCATTCTTCTGTTAACACACCTCTTAACACAGACAAACACTCCAAACCCCTGGTGGAGACTCAGCAGAACAGGTGTTGACTTTGTCTTGCGTATTCACAAGATACACATGTAAACACACACAATGGTGAGGGAAATATAGCTAACAAATGACAGAGAGAGTGAGAAGGAAATGCACCTTCCAGGGCAGGCAATTGTTTTCAGACTGCTTTCAAGCCTACAGGACTCTGTCTTCTCTCCTCATCTTCACTTTGAATGCTCACTGCCATCTCTCCACCATCTCATTTTCCTGTCTTCCTTTCATCTTCTGATCTGATCCTGAGCACTTTAAATGATATAATTAGTGGTGAACATTATGTGGGTGATTCTACAATTTTATGGCAATTTATTCCTCAATAATTGAAAAAGATCACCCTTTATTTTGTACATTTCTATCATGCATTGAAAAAAAAAATAGTTCTGACAGAGCAATTTGATTGAACAATAGAGATTCCAGGAGTTACTATAGTCCACGATGATTGCACTCCAACATTTCACTGGATATGTATCACTCCGCTTCAAAGGTGTTCTGTTAAGCGTTAATTACTAACAGTAATTTAAGATAAGATAAGATAAGATAAGATAAGATAAGATAAGCCTTTATTAGTCCCACAACGGGGAAATTCCAGGATTGCAACAGCACAGGGATAGCAACACTCAGAGCAACAATCAGAAGGCAAGAAAAAAAACAAGCAAGCAAGAGCAGCTAATAAACATATGTACGTATTACTATAAAATATATATATATACACACACACACAGACACACAGTGCAGAGCATTGTAGCTGGATGGAATAAATATATGAATATATGAACACACAGTGCAGAGCATTGTAGCTAGATGGAATAAATATGTAAATATATAAACACCCACAGTACGGAGCATTGCAGCTAGGTGGAATAAATATGCAAGTATATAAACACACACAGTGCGGAGCAATGTAGCTAGATGGAATAATATGTAGATATATAAATATATAAACACACCCAGTGCTGAGCATTGTAGCTAGATGGAATAAATATGCAAATATATAAACACACACAGTGCAGAGCATTGTTGCTAGATGGAATGAAACAGCATAACCGTCTACTTAGTTATCCTACATGGTATGATTATGTGCCCATACATATTCTCACCCTCCATAGCGACCGGTATGTTCCTAGTTGTATGCCGGAGGGGACCATTGTGTAAGTCTATTGCATCTTTTGCATTCAAAAAACTATTAGTTTGTTACGTCTTTTTGCTATCTCTGCGAGCAGCCCTGCTTAGGTTGTACAGTCTGACAGCCGTTGGTAGGAAGGACCTACGAAACCTCTCGGTTGTGCACCTGGGATGATGTAGTCTGCTGCTAAATGAGCTCCTCAGTGCATTCAGTATGTCCTGCATAGGGTGGAACTCGGACTCCAGCAGAGATGACAGTTTAGCCACCGTCCTTCTCTCTCCTATCTCCTCCATCGGATCAAGGCGCTGCCCCAGGACAGAGCTAGCTTTCTTAATCAGTTTGTTCAGTCTCTTCCTATCGGCTGCAGTAATGCCACTGCCCCAGCAGACCACTCCAAAAGTGATGGCTGATGCCACCACCGTGTCATAGAATGACTTCAGCAGCGCCCCTTGTACACCAAAAGACCTGAGTCTCCTCAGCAGGAACAGCCTGTGCTGTCCCTTCTTGTAGAGTGCATCAGTATTGTGTGACCAGTCTAGTTTATTGTTCAGATGAACACCCAGGTACTTATAGGATGTCACCATCTCGATGTCTGTTCCCTGTATATTTACTGGTGCTGTGAGGGGCTGCCCATGCCTGCGGCAGTCCACCACCAGCTCCTTAGTTTTCCTCGCGTTGATCTGGAGGCAGTTCCGATGGCACCAGTCCACGAAGTCCTGGATAAGCCCTCTGTACTCAGCTTCATCTCCATTGGAGATGAGGCCAACGATCGCAGAGTCATCAGAGAACTTCTGTAGATGGCAGTGTGTTGTGTTGTGTGAGAAGTCCGCAGTATAAAGAGTGAACAGGAAGGGAGCCAGCACCGTTCCCTGGGGGGCCCCCGTGCTACTGATGATCGTGTCGGACACACAGTCCCGGGTTCTCACAAACTGAGGCCGGTTCGTGAGGTAGTCCAGGATCCATGATGACAGGTGCTGGTCCACCCCTGCGCGCAGCAGCTTGTCCTTCAGGATCATCGGTTGGATGGTGTTGAAAGCACTGGAGAAGTCAAAGAACATGATCCTCACCATATTCCCGGGCTTCTCCAGGTGGGACAGAGAACGGTGAAGGAGGAAGATCACCGCATCCTCCACCCCAATGCCATGCTGGTAGGCGAACTGGAGTGGATCCATCGCTGGTTCCACCAGGGGGCGGAGGTGAGCAAGGAGCAGTCTCTCCAGGGTCTTCATCAAGTGGGACGTCAAGGCCACCGGTCTGTAGCTGTTCAGGTCTTTGGGGTGGGAAGTTTTTGGTACAGGTACCACACAAGATGTTTTCCACAGCTGTGGTACCCTCCCCAGTTTCAGGCTCATGTTGAAGATATACGTCACAATCCCACACAGCTGGTCTGCACAGGACTTGAGGAGCTTTGCGCTGATGCCGTCCGGTCCCGGCGCCTTCCTCGCCTTGATCTTCCTCAGCTCCGTCCTCACCTGGGTCCTGGTCAGGGTCAGGATGGGGGGCTGTGTGTTGGGAGTGGGGGGGTGTTGGTGGAGTGGGGAGTGGGCAGCAGGACTTGATTTCTTTAGAGGCAGCAGTGGTTGTTGTGCAGTCAGGGGGGAGGGTGGTTGGTCAAATCTATTGAAAAACAGATTCAGGTTGTTCGCCCACTCCCTGCCCCCCGTGGCCTGGGGGGAGGTATTCTGGAGCCCCGAGATGGTTTTGAGGTTTCTCCAGACCCCGCTGATGTCGCTCTGTTGCAGCTTGTCCTCCATCTTCTTCCTGAAGCTGTCCTTGCCTTCTCTGATCTTTCTCCTCAGCTCCCTCTGTACGGACTTCAGCATCTCCCTGTTCCCTGACCTGAAGATCCTCTTCTTCTCTCTCAGAAGTGTTTTTATCTCAGGGTTGATCCAGGGTTTGTTGTTTGAGTGACGCCGTATGGTCTTGGTGGGAACGGATTTGTCCACACAGAAGCTGAGGTAGCCCGTGAAGGTGTGAATGAGGCCATCGATGTCCTCACCATGTGGATCGCAGAGCTGCTTCCAGGCGGTGGCTTCAGAACAGCCCTTTAGGGTGTCCATTGTCTCCTCAGACCATAACTCCACAGTGTGCATGGCCGGAGGTTGTCTGTGCACTAGGGGTTTGTACACCGGCCGGAGATGAACCAAGTTGTGATCCGATCTCCCGAGTGGGGGGAGTTGTGATGAGGTGTATGCCTCCTTAGTGTTTGCGTAGAATAAATCCAGTGTTTTATTGTCTCTAGTGTGGCATGTGACATACTGGGTGAACGTGGGTAGAATGGGAGACAGTGAAACATGGTTGAAATCGCCTGAGATGAGATGAGATAATTTACTGTCAACTCTCAGTGACAACTGCAATACTGTCTTGGATACTTTAATTTCCACAGTCAGGCACTGTTTGAAAAGATTTCTTACCTGACCCGGAAGTCCCACCCTTTTGAAAAAAAACTATTCAGTCTACAACATCTGCCCTTGTATAAACATTGTTAAGCCATTTCATGTCTTAAAAAAAAAAAAAGTCAGTGTTAGAATTGGATTTATTGTCTTGATCAACAAACTACAATACCTTTGTGGTGGCACACTTTTTATTTCATCTGAAAATTCCAAGAAAAAGCAAGCAAAGTGTGCTGAAGCCAAATTGCTAGTATACTAACTAGCCACCAACGCCATGGTACGGGTGACCGCAAACCTGACTCGATAGATGAAATAAATGAATAATAAATTATAAATGGAATCATTTAAAAACTGTATTTTGTATTTACTCAAGTTTTCTTTGTCTAATATTAAAATTTGTTTGGGACATGGGATTACACTTAGACCCAGGAGCAGACACGGAAGACAACATCTATGGTGAGTGTAACAGTAATCTTTATTAACAACCAAATAGTGATAATGAAATGGTAGTGAGGATCTGGCAACCATGTAGGGGAGAGAGAACAGAGACTATGGTGAGAATATGATAAGGTGACGGGGAGATAACACTATTGTTACGCTCACAGGTTTCTTCTGGGGGAAACAGCAATTAGTACAGCAGATCCAAATTCTCCAGAGAGGGGATCCAGGAGGTGCTGGTGAGGGGCAAAGGGGGGGAGAGGCTGGCCAGGTCTGAGTGCTGGGGGAACAGGGAAGAAGAAACAGGTTATAGTGATGGTAAGTCAACTTACTTGGGGAGGTGATGTTGTGCAATATCCAGGAATATCCAATTCCAGTCCGTTAGGTATTGATAGGATAGCAGGCTCCAGAGCTTCGAGGGTGCTCCGAGCTTGTCCAGGAAATATTTGGCAAAGCGTGTTTCAAGGTGTTTATTGCTGACGAATGTATTGACGTCATTAGCCATGCCAGCCGGTCGTACCACTTGACTGGGTCAGGCAGCCGTTCATGATTTTGCATGCAACATTAAATAAAGTGAGCAGGGAGATACACAATGGAAATCCCTGTCCCTCACATTTTGTGTTGTCAATCTTTGACTGTGTAAGGGATTTGTCACAGCCAATTTTCAGATGGAGCCAGAACAAAAAACACAGACTTCTCCCGTTTGGGAACATTTTGATCTCATTTCTCCCACTGATGCATTTTTCACAAATAGTGAACTTTTATTGTAACTGAAGTGATGGTCTAGAGCAGGGGTGTCCAACCATGTGCCATGGAGAGCCAAGACCCTGCAGGTTTTCTCTTCTACCCAGTCTCTTCAGCAGGTGTTTTCACTTATCAGCAATCAGTGGGAAGAAGTTCACTGAAATCTGCTGTTGAAGACACTGGTTGGAGGTAAAACCTGCAGGGTCTTGGCTCTCCATGGCACATGGTTGGACACCCCTGGTCTAGAGGTAAAGTATCTGCCCTGCAACTGAGAGGCTGTGGGTCAAGTCCCAGTTAGGTCAATCTTATTTATTTTTATTTGCAAGGTGAAATGTCTGTTGTGTTTCTTAGAGCTTGGATCATTATTACACATCAATATGCTGAGGCCCTATTGTGCCTTGCATGAGAATGAGGACAGAGGTGAATGTACTGGGAAAGACAGAAATATGCCTATCCTACACTGTACAAATTTGCAGTAGCCTTCCTTTGCACACCTGCATCCTCTGTGCTCTGAAAGAGTATTCTCCAAAGCTGGTGAAGTAATCTAAAAAAAAAAAAAAAAAAGAAAAGAAATTGCCTTAGTCCAAAGACTGTTGAAAAGTTATTATTTCTTTAAAAAAATGGATAAGTAGCACAAGCACATTCACTGTAGTCACCTCAGTTTTATTTCTTTTTTCCCTTATGATAATTGATATTTCTTAAAAGACATTGCATTTATTGAAATGAAAAAATACACATTAAATCAATAATGCCGTTGTAAAAATCTGCATGTTGTATATGTTTTGTCCACTAGATGGCCTAGTAGAGAAAATGAAGTTTCACATGAGGCTTCATCTATATGAACCGAAAGCCTCATCTGGCCATTTCTACCGTTAAGCAGTTTCCATAGTCCAAGAACAGGCTGGGGTCTAAGCATGGCAGTTCCACACAAGGCAGGCAGACAAATCCAAGACTACAGGCAGGCACAGGGTCTAGAAACAGGCAAGGGTCAGATCACAGCAAAACAAGGCACACAATTAATCAAAGTAAGAGCACAGGCAGAAAACAGGCAGGTTAAAAATCAGACGCGACCAGAAAGAATGGAGTAAGATTGTCCAATTTATAGTACCTCATAAATTGGCTGCAGGTGGTGTTTGCAGCTGCCGGGAGAACTGCCCAATCGGCAGGCAGACAGGCAGGACGGGCAGGAACCCTTACAGTTTGATGATCTGAAAGTATGACAAATATGCAAAAATATAAGAAATCAGGGAAGGGGCAAATACTTTTTCATGCCACTGTATCTCTCATAATATACACAGACATTCTTGCAAAGGTTCATGTATATCATAAATAGATATGATACCTGCTGTGAGTTGAGCAGAACAAACTGCTGAAATGGAGGAAGTAGAAGCTGCTCCATCAGCCATTTAAATTATCAGAAGACTAAAATTACAATTTTATGCCTTAATCTCAACACTGTAGAGGAACATCTCTCTTCAGTACCAACTTCAGTACCATTTAAAGTGCTGTGCTTTTACATATATTTCTAAGTCCATTTTTTCTTTCCATTGTTGTTTGTCTTCCTTTCTTCAGTAATGTACTGCCTTCCTTATCTCACTAACCCCACTCCTGCTCTATTGCTCTCTCTCTAGGGTTTCTGTTAGTTAATGAGGTTTAAACTCAGATCCTCATCACTGACTCCAGCATGGACTCACTGAAACCTAGTGTGTTGTGCATGTATGTGCATGTGGGGGTGTGTGTGCTTGATTCTTTCTCTCCCCATATGTGTGTATACACTGTCATGCATCTACAGTGCTGTGCATGCGCTGCACAATGAATAAAACTGTTTGCCAACGATGCAATAAATATGCATGTGCACAGACACACTTCTGCATGTGTTTGTGTGTGCAAATGTTCAACAGAGCAGTAATAGCACTGCTGCCCTGAGGTACACCTTCAAAGCTTAGACATTAGCTAACCAAGGGATTGCATTGTGTGTGCATGTGTGTGTGTGCATGCTTGTGTGTGTTTGAATTAGCCCTGGGTTAGTCATTAGCTTTGCAGTACTTAAGGGAAGGAGAAACCTTGTAGATCGTGAAGCACATTAGCTCAAGACCCGTTGGAACAAAGGAGCACATACGCACACACCTTGCTCAGTACACACAGAAACACACAGGCTTGCCCTCATCCTGTCTGATTTCAGTTCTACCTCTTTTTTTTTTTTTTTTTTTTTTTTGCAGGCAAGACATTATTTATAGCTGCCAATCACAGGGCATAGCAAATAGATTAACTAGGAAGGAGGTGGTGGTGGTGGTGAGGTTGGAATTTCTGGTGCAGGTGCAGGGCGGCTGCAGAAGTTGTGAAGGTGACCCTGCATCTCTGCAGGGCAAATTTTCATTTGTTGGTCTCGAATCTGGCAGCTGTGTTCACATGAATAAAGTGAACAGATGTGTCGACCAGTGAGGTGCACGGGAGCACCTCATGTGTGTTGGGATGTGGCATCATCGTCATAAGTGCTTAAACATATACCAAGCATTTCAAAGCCTTACATGCATGGACTGGCATGAACTGCGTCTGACTTGAGGGCCTAACGTGATCTGTGTGTGTCTGCAGAGGTGGCATATAAACAGAGCGCAGCAAAGTGGGACATGGGACAAGTTCTACATCTTGCAGCACCATTGTACCTTTTTTGAAGACTGAACAAACTTTATTAGAAACATAAATAATTACATACACAATACACACAAAATAAATACAAAATGATTGTAAAAATTCACTATAAGTCAATAAGTGACCTTTTTAACAGCTGTAAAATGACAAAAATAATTTTCAAGCCATTTATCATTTTTAAAGCAATGGATTTATTCTTGTATTTTATACATCTTTTTTCGGCTGCTTCCTTCAGGGGTCTCCACAGCGGATCATCTGCCTCCATCTCACCCTATCCTTTGCATCTCCCTCTGTAACACCAACCCTCTCCATGTCCTCCTTCACTACATCCATGAATCTTCTCTGTGGTCTTCCTCTTTTCCTCTTGCCTGGCAGCTCCGTCTTCAACATCCTTTGTCCAATATCTCCATTGTCCCTCCTCTGCACATTTCTAAACCATCTCAGCCTTGCCTCTCTTACTTTGTCTCCAAACTGCTCAACCAGAGCTGTCCCTCTGATATACTCATTCCTAATCTTGTCCCTCCTAGTCACTCCCAATGAAAATCTTAGCATCTTCAACTCTGCCACCTCTAGCTGAATCTCTTTTCTTTTTGTCAGTGCCACCGTCTCCAAACCATACATCATAGCAAGTCCCAGAGATAATTGGTCATATGTTCATGTCACATTCATCAACCTTATGAAATTGTAACCAACTGTAACCAACCTTCCAAACATTCTTTGTTGGCAAAGTTGATGAGTTTATAACACAACACAGCCATTAAGAGTTTCATTCTGTAGCTGATACTACCACCACCCCAAACCATATTCCCTACACTTTTTAAAAGCTTTCTATGCCCCTGCCAGATTATACCTTTGTTGTCAAACTTCATGTTTTACTAATTAAGTTATGTTTACTAACGCTTATTAACATCTGTGCCTGTAGAATTGCTACTAATGAAGTGCTTTGAGTGGCCTTCATGACTAGAAAAAGTCCTATATAAGTAAAGGTCCTTATCCCCTTATCCTTTAACAAGAGTTGTTGTGAGGCCCATTCAGGATATGGAGGAAGTAGTATTCACCTGGCCAAAGGTTGATGTACAATCAAATAGAAACCCCAGTTCCAATGAAGATGGAATGTTGTGTAAAACATAAATAAAAACAAAATGCAATGATTTAAAAATCCTTTCTAACCTATACTCAATTGAATACATTACAAAGGCCCAAGCTAATTGGAAATGGACTGATGCAAAGTTGAAAAGTGTACTGTGGTCTGACAAGTCCATCCATCCATCCATCCATCTTCTTCCGCTTAATCCTTTTCAGGTCGCAGAGGGGCTGGAGCCTCCACATTTCAAATTGTTTTGGGAACTCATGGACGTCGTGCCCTCCACGCTGAAGAGGAAAATCACCATCCAGATTGCCATTAAGAAATGGTTAAACAATAACTTCCTACAACTAAATCTTAACAAGACAGAAACACTGATCATTGCTCCAGACAGTAAAATTCCACTGATAAAGCAACACTTCCGCAGGTCACCTATGCTCTTCTGTCCAGTCCAGCCTGCGTAACCTGGGTGTTGTTTTTGACAATGCCATGTCACTGGACTGCCATGGTAGGCAACTAGTAAGGAACTGATTTTTTTATCTGAGGATTATAACAAAACTTAGACCTGAACCAGAAATGATCGGTGCCACCGGTGTACCGGAGTGGTGGCTCAGTTGGTAGAGTATCCGCCCCACACCCGGGAGGCAGGGGTTCAAATCCCGGCCGGGTCATGCTGAAGACCATATAAAAGTGGAACTTCCTGCCGTCCAGCTTGGTGCTCAGCAATAATGGAATGGAGGAGGGAAATCTGTGGCGGCGCCTTGCATGGCAGCGGCCCTCTGATTCTGCACTGGGGGGTGGTGTGATTGACACTGTAGATAAGTAAAGCACAATCTCGTTGAATGACAATAAAGGGTGATTTAATAATCTTTCATGCTTTTATCTCATCTCATTTAGATTATTGTAATGCCCTTTTTTTGTGTCTTAAGAAAACTGCTGTTGCCCGCCTGTAGACTGTGCAAAATGCAGCAGCTCGGCTTTTCACCCGGACTAAGAAAAGGGAACACATTTCCCCGGTTTTATCATCCCTTCACTGGGTGCCAGTCGCTTTTAGATTTCATTTTTTAAGATTTTATTTTTGACTTAGAGAGCTCTTAATTGCCAAGCCCCTTAATACATCTCAGCCCTTTTGACTCCATATGCAACAACATGATCACTGAGATCCTCAGACCAGAGACTCCTGATAGTCCCTCGGACCAAATGTAAAACCCACGGAGATCAGTCCTTCCAGGCCGCTGCACCACGGCTTGAAAATGCATCTCCTCTGTCTTTGAGCTGCCTCAAGTCCGTTGACTCCATTAAGAATGAGTTAAAAACTCATTTGTTTAGACAGGCTTTTGGCTCTCATTGAATGGCTTCTATTCCATCACAGTTCACTCTTATTTATTCCTATTTATATGTGTCCATCCATCCATCTTCTACCGCTTAATCTTTTTCGGGTCGCGAGGGGGCTGGAGCCTATCCCAGCACCTTTGGGCGAGAGGCAGGGTATTTATATGTGTATTTTATCATATTTCTATTGATTTTTATTTCTTGTGTATTTGTAAATCTTAATTTGCTGTGAAGCACTTTGTGATCTATATCTGTGAAAAGTGCTATACAAATAAACTTTGCTTCCTTGTTTGCTTGCTTATCAGCGTTAAGTTCAAAAGGCAGCATCTGTGATGATATGGGGGAGTATTAGTGCTCATGGCATGGATAACTTGCACATCTGTAAAGGAACCATTAATACTGAATGGTACATACAGGCTGTTCATTTCAGCAAGAAAATGAAGTCACATTCTGCACATTACAAAAGCATGGCTTTGTAGTAAAAGAGTGTGTGTACTAGACTGGCATGCCTGCAGTCCAGACCTGTTTCCTATTGAAAATGTGTGGTGCATTATGAAGCACAAAATATGCCAGTGGAGACCCCAGACTGTTCAGCAACTGAAGTTGTACATCAAGCAAGAATAGGAAAGAATTCCACCTACGAAGCTTCAACAATTAGTGTCCTCAGTTGCTAAATGCTTATTGAGTGTTGTTAAAAAGGTCATTTACTTCACTTTTTCCACATTTCAACAGCTCACACATGTCTTAATGAAGTGTTTGTGACATATTTTGTTCATATTTCCTTTCATTCTTTAATTGTTGATGCAAATTTGTTTTTGTTTTTCCTGGCTTTCTTGAAACACTGATTTAAAGTCTGTCACTTTAAGAAAAATCCTTCAGCTGTTCAACGCCGCCCTCTCTCTTATGTCAGTTAGCTATTAGCTGAGTAGCTTCTAGCCTCCATCTAGCTTGGATGAGCAGTGCTAGTCCACCGATCCACAATCGTTTGTGCATCTTGCATCACCCTGGCCCACCCCCCAACAACCCCACTGAGATGCCACAACAAATCGCCAGCACCACGTGCCGGGCGACCCACCCATCACCACCCGAAACTGCTGGCTGAGCCACATGATCTCAAAGGCAACATCTCACTCCATGGTACTCTGCTCCTCACCCACGGCCAGCTGGGGGATGCCCCATCATGAAGTGGCTCCCCCATGCTGCTCGCGAGAGTAAAGTGAAGCCCCAGAGGATGATGGGGGAGCTGCCTGTGAGAGCCAGCAGCATCGTATTGCGGCGCAGGCGATTACCACGACCCGGGGCTGCTGGCTGTCACGGCCAGCTCGCCGTGACCGGCACCCTGGCACCGGCGACCTGCCGTGGAACCACGGCAAAACAACAGGAGGTGGGCCAGAGCGACGAGAGGCACATTGTGGACCTTGGACCAGTGAACCAGGTGGTAACAGGAATGGTTATGAGGGTGACTAAGATCTGGAGAAAATAACAATACAAGCCACGCAGGTTCAAACTTCCTCTTACCAGTGTTAGCTTCGGGGCTAATAGCTCAGGGGCTGATAGGCTACCTTTAGCATCCCTTCCTTCTATATGACAGACAGCTAGGCGGGTCAATAGAGCAGTGGGCTGGTCTCAAGGACTGCGATGGGTTGGCTTTTTCTAAACGTGACGAACACTGATTTCCACAGAAAAGTCAAAAACGTTTCTGGCATTTATGGGAGAGGAAAACGAGATAAAGGCTGTGTGTTTTTTAAAAGAATTGTCATGAACCTGGGTTTGGTGTTTCCAAACCCAGTTCTGACCTTTGGTTATTTTCCCCTATTTTCCATCAGGCGCGTCAGGGAGTTATTTGGGTCCTTCGCTCCCTGACAACTTGGGCATGCCTCCTCCTCTTGCCAGTGCCATCAGCTGTTTCTCATTACCAGTGTTCTCACACACATATACACACACTCCATTCATTCCCATTTACACACTCTGACACTCACTCATGCACACCTGGGATTTATTATGTTCAGCCCACGCTTTCTCATACCGGCGGTCTCTTTCCTCGTTAGTATCATTATTACATAAACGCTGTGTTTGTAGGAAGAGACAGTCGGAGCATTCAGCTTCATACGTGGCAGCATGTTCCTCCATGTATGTTTGTTTCTACCACCTTCGTGTTCATTCAGCCTGACATTTCAAGACGGTTAATTCCCTTGGTGTTAGCGGTTGACCCTGCCTCAACCTCATCCACCAGACTACACGGACAGCCCCGGATCGTTCCAGCCGTAAGTACATGTTTGCCGTTCTCTTCGTGCCCACCGTTACGGTGGCACTAGGCATTCCCTCTCCCAGGCTGTGGAACATCCGGGTGGCATCCCTGTATGTCTGGTGGCCTTAACCTGATCATTCCTATCCTCTGTAATTAGCGTGGCCATTACCGGACTTGTTATTTTTGTGGTTTGTGCTAATAAAGTGCATGTTCTACTCCAGCAATTGGGTTTTTCATTCCTTCCCTCATGCGCCGCGTAATGGCTCACGGGGACTCATAATAAGAATTGACTATTTTTTTAAATTTCTGGATAATTAGGTGACCAGTACACTCACTTCAGATGGTTAAAACCTGCAAACACACCATTTTTCAGTCAATGACCCCTTTAAAAGGAAAGGTGATGTAACACAGTGGTAAACATGCCCCTGTCTGAGCTTTTTTTGAATGTGTTGCACGCATCAAATTAACCCAGCCACAGGGGGTGCTCAAGCCAGTGCACTCCTAGTGCCAATCCCAAGCCCGGGTAAATGGGGAGGGCTGTGCCAGGAAGGGCATCTGATGGAAAACCTTTGCCAAATCAAACATGCAGATCATGACGAATGAGACTTTCATACCGGATCGGTATGAAACGACCACCACCAGTGCTGCTAACCGACAGGGTGCTGGTGGAAATTGGACTACTGTTGGTTGAAAATCAGGGAGGAGGAGAGGGTGAAGGCATGTTTGGAGGGAGAGAGAGAAAAAGGCAAGGTAGAAGTGTGGAGGTGAGAGTAGGGACGTTAAATGTAGTGAGTATGACTGGTAAAGGCAGAGCATTGACTGATATGATGGAGAGAAGAAAGGTAGATATACTGTGTGTTCAAGAAACCAGATGGAAGGGAAGCAAGGCTAGTAGCATTGGAGGTGGATTTAAACTGTTCTACCATGATGTAGACAGGAAAAGATACTGAGTGGGAGTAATCTTGAAGGAAGAGTATGTGAAGATTGTTCAGGAGGTAAAGAGGGAGTCAGAGAATCATGAGTTTGAAGCTAGAAGTCAAAGGTGTGATGGTGAATGTTGTCAGTGCGTATGCCCCACAAGTTGGATGTCAGGTACACTGTAAAACCAAATAGTTCATAGGACTCAAAACTTATGTGGAAACCGATTACTTCATACATTTTAAGTAAATATTTTTTTTTTAGAAAACTCTACTTAAAAAATACATTTTCAGCATTTTGTTTTAATTTTTTTAATTTCAGATTATTCAAAAAAAAATTGCTTTTACTTAAAATTTATTAGGTAATCGGTTTCCGCACAAGTTTTGAGTTCTGTGAAGTAATTCGGTTTTACAGTGTAGAAGAGAAAGAGGAATTCTGGAGTAAGTTGGATGAAATGGTAGAGAGTGTTCCCAGAGGGGAGATAGCAGTGATTGGAGTGGACTTTAATGGGCATTTAGGTGAAGGGAACAGAGGTGATGAGGAGGTGCTTGGTAGGTATGGTCTTAAGGAGAGAAATGTGGAAGGACAGATGGTTGTGGATTTTACTAAAAGTGTGGAAATGGCTGTGATGAACACATACTATAAGAAGAAAGAGGAACATCGGGTGACTTACAAGAGTGGAGGAAGGTGCACACAAGTGGACTACATCTTATGCAGAAGGAGAAATCTGAAAGAGATAGGAAGCTGCAAGGTGGTGGCAGGGGAGAATGTAGCTAGCTAGCATTTGATGTTACTCTGTAGGATTACTTTGCAAACCAAGGAGAGGAAGAGAGTGAAGGCAGAGCCAAAGATTAAGTGGGGAAATTATAGAAAGAAAAAAAAACAAGGTTGCACAGAGTTCAGGAACGAGTTGATACAGGGTCTGGGCGGTAGGGAAAAATAACCAGATGACTGGGAAAGTACAGCAAAAGTACTGAGGGAAACGTATAGAAAGGTATGTGGTGTATCCAGTGGACAGAAGAAGGAAGACAAGGAGACTTGGTGATGGAATGAGAAAGTACCGGAAAATATTCAATGGAAGAGGTTAGCAAAGAAAAAGTGGGATTGTGTGGGAGATGAAGAAAGTAGACAGGAGTATTTGGAATCTAAGCGCATGGCAAAGAGAGAGGTGGCAAGGGCAAAGGAAAAGGCAAATAGTGAGTTGTATGAGAGGATGGACACTAAGAAAGGAGAAAAGGAGTTGTATTAAGTGGCTAGACAGAGAAAACGAGCTGAAAATGATGTGCAGCAGGTTAGGTTGATTAAGGACAGAAATGGTAATGTACTAACTAATGACGAGAGTGTGTTGAGAAAGTGGAAGGAGTACTTTGAAGAGCTGATGAATAAAGAAAATGAGAGATAGAGGTTCATGGATAAAGGAAAGATGGTGAACAAGGAAGTCCAGAGGATTAGCAAGGAGCAAGTCAGGGCAGCTTTGAAGAGGATGAAGAATGGAAAGTTGTTTTGTCCAGATCACATACCTGTGGAGGTATGGAGATGTTTAGGAGAGATGGCAGTGGACTTTTTAACCAGATTGTTTAACACAATATTGGAGAGTGAGTGGATGTCTCAGGAGTGGAGAAAAGGTGATTCAGTAACAATTTTCAAGAACAAAGGTGACGTTCAGAGCTGTAGTAATTACAGAGGCATAAAGTTGATCAGCCACACTATGAAGATATGGGAAAGAGTTTTGGGAGCCAGGTTAACTAACTAACTAACTAACCTGCACTTATATAGCGCTTAGAGGAGAGGTGACAATCAGTGAGCAGCAGTATGGTTTCATGCCAAGAAAGAGTACTACTGATGTAATGCTTGCTTTAAAGGTGCCTTCACACCAAACTCGAACGGATTGTGTGAATGCATATAAATTCAATGGAAAGAGGCAAGCACATGCGAAATTGTGTATTTATGCGTTCACGTCCAAAGAGTAGCGCTAGCTTTGAGATTCTGCCATTATCGGAGTAAAAGTGTCAACATTGGAGAGTAAACTAGTTTGAAAATGAGACTCTCTTGCAGACAGAAGGACTGGGAGCTCTTCAGCTGAATCGGGATGTCAGAATTATTTACCGACGGATTCCTGCCACAGACGTGCTAACAAAGCTAGCAAGCAAGCAACATAAACACCCATCGTATTGGGAAGTTTTGGAGGCTTAGACAACTTTTTCAGGTGAGCCCTGCCATCGAAAAATGTAAACCTGAGCGTGACGTTATTTGGGGAATTTCCACAGCAGGTTGAACACTGCTGCAGAAGTTATAAAGGCACCTTTGCCTGTCTGCATCTCACTCAGACGGTGAATTCATGTCTATTTGCATGTTTACATTGAGTTATAATGTAAATTCGTGCCCCGTGAAAAATTTGCCCGTTCATGTTTGGTGTGAAGGTAACTTATGAGTGTTGATGGAGAAGTATAGAGAAGGTCAAAAGGAGTTGCACAGTGGTTTTTGTGGCTCTAGAGAAAGCATGTGATAGGGTGACCAGAGAGAAAGTGTGGTACTATACAGTGGTGTGAAAAAGTGTTTGCCGCCTTCCTGATTTCTCTTTTTTTTGTATGTTTGTCAAACCTAAATGTTTCAGATCATCAAACAAATTTAAATATTAGACAAAGATAACACAAATAAACACAAAATTCAGTTTTTAAATGAAGGTATTTATTATTAAGGGTAAAAAAAAAAAAATCCAAACCTACATGGCCCTGTGTGAAAAAGTGATTGACCCCTCCCTGTTAAAGCATAAATTTACTGTGGTTTATCACATCTTTGGAAAGCTGAGTTCAATTTTTCTAGCCACACTCAGGCTTGATTATTGCCACACCTGTTCTCAATCAAGAAATCACTTAAATAGGACCTGCCTGACAAACTGAAGTAGACCAAAAGATCCTCAAAAGCTAGACATCATGTTGCGATCCAAAGAAATTCAAGAACAAATGAGAAACAAAGTAATTGAGATCTATCAGTCTGGAAAAGCTTATAAAGTCATTTCTAAAGCTTTAGGACTACAGGGAACCAGAGTGAGAGGCATTATCCACAAATGGCGATAACATGGAACAGTGGTGAACCTTCCCAGGAGTGGCCGGCGGACCAAAATTACCCCAAGAGTGCAGCGACGACCCATCCAAGAGGTCCCAAAAGACCCCACAACAACATCCAAAGAACTGCAGGACTCACTTCCCTCAGTTGAGGTCAGTGTTCATGACTCCACCATAAGAAAGAGACTGGGCAAAAATGGCCTGCATGGCAGAGTTCCAAGATGAAAACCACTGCTGAGCAAAAAGAACATAGCGGCTCATCTCAGTTTTGCCAGAAAACATCTTGATGATTCCCAAGACTTTTGGGAAAATACTCTATGGACTGACAAGGCAAAAGTTGAACTTTTTGGAAGGTGTGTGTCTCATTACACCCGGCATAAAAGTAACACAACATTTCAGAAAAGGAACATCATACCAACAGTAAAATATGGTGGTGGTAGTGTGATGGTCTGGGGCTGTTTTGCTGCTTCAGGACCTGGAAGACTTGCTGTGGTAAATGGAACCATGAATTCTGCTGTCTACCAAAAAATCCTGAAGGAGAATGTCCGGCCATCTGTTCATGACCTCAAGCTGAAGTGCACTTGGGTTCAGCAGCAGAACAATGACCCAAAACACACCAGCAAGTCCACCTCTGAATGGCTTAAGAAAAACAAAATGAAGACTTTGGAGTGACCTAGTCAAAGTCCTGACCTGAATCCGATTGAGATGCTGTGGCATGACCTTAAAAAGGCAGTTCATGCTCGAAAACCTTCCAGTGTGGCTGAATTACAACAATTCTACAAAGATGAGTGGGCCAAAATTCCTCCACAGTGCTGTAAAAGACTCATTGCCAGTTACTGCAAACGCGTGATTGCAGCTGTTGCTGCTAAGGGTGGCACAACCAGTTATTAGGTTTAGGGGCAATCACTTTTTCACACAGGGCCATGAAGGTTTGGATTTTTTTCCCCCTTTAATAATAAACACCTTCATTTCAAAACTGCATTTTGTGTTTACTTGTGTTATCTTTGTCTAATATTTAAATTTGTTTGATGATCCAAAATATTTAAGTGTGACAAATATTCAAAAAAATTAGAAATCAGGAAGGGGGCAAACACTTTTTCACACCACTGTATAAGAAAGTCAGGAGTGGCAGAGAAGTATGTGAGGGTGGTGCAGGGCATGTATGGGGACAGCAAGATGGTGGTGAGGTGTCCTGTAGGAGTGACAGATGGGTTCAAGGTGGGGGTGGGATTACATAAGGCATCGACTGAGACTTTCTTGTTTGCCATGGTGATAGAAAGGCAGACAAATGAGGTCAAGAAGGAGTCTCCATGGACCATGATATTTGCAGACAACATTGTGATCTGTAGTGAGAGTAGAGAGCAGCTGGAAGAGAACCTGGAGAGGTGGACATATGCGCTGGAGAGAAGACGAATGAAAGTCAGTAGAAGCAAGACAGAATACATGAGGGTGAATTAGAGGGCGGCAGGTGAAACAGTGAAGATAGAAGGAGTAGAAGTAATGAAAGTAGATTAGTTTAAATACCTGGGGTTAACCATCTGAAGTAGGGGTGTCCAATCATGTGCCATGGAGGGCCAAGATCCTACAGGCATTACCTCCAGCCAATGTCTTCAACAGCAGATTCCACTGAATTTCTTTACATTGATTGCTGATCAGTGGAAACACCTGCTGAAGAGACTGGGTAGAAGAGAAAATCTGCAGGGTCTTGGCCCTTCACCACACATGATTGGACACTCCTGATCTAATGCAATGGAAAATTCACAAGAGAGGTGAAGAAGAGAGCGCAGGCAAGGTTGAGTGGGAGGAGACCAGTGTCAGGGGTGATTTGTGACAGAAAGGTAGCAGCAAGAGTAAAAGGGAAGATTTAGAAGACAGTAGTGAGACCTGCTATGATGTATGGTTTGGAGATGGTGGCACTGACAAAAAGACAGGAGGTGGAGCAGGAAGTGGCAGAGTTGAAGATGCTAAGATTTTCATTGGGTGTGACTAGGAGGGACAGGAATAGAAATGAGTATGTTAGGATTTCAGGTCCAGGTTTATTAGGATTATTAGGATTTCAGGTTTAATGCAGATTTAATGCAGGTGAGCAGGTGAGCAGATTGCTCACCTGCTCACCTGCTCAGATCTGCTCACCTGCATTAAACCCATGTGGGGCTCAGACTGGTTTAAAGCAGGTAAACAGATCACCTGCTCACCTCCATCACAGTTGAAGTCCATGGACAAACACAGATGGGCTAATATGGAACCCATGGACAAACCCACTTGGGACCCATAAGATAGCCCAGATTTAACCTATAGTAGAGCTCACATGGGCATGCTGGCTGGGTCCCTCTTGTATTTCAGTTTGAATAGTGAGAGTAGGGAAGCTAATTTCTTTTTTGGTTTCTTTATTTTTACTGTCACTTGTTTAAAAAGGAATCTGTCCTCACCAAGGTTCCAAGGTTGTCATAGCCAGGAGCGGCACTGGGGTTAAGCTCCCAGTGCTCATAAAATGCTCCTTACAGCGTGCGTCTCGAAAAGCCTCTGACAACTAAGTCCAACTCCTAGCCTGCCCGTGTGGTTTAGTCTCTAAGCCCGGCAGAACTGCTTTAACTAATAGGAGAAGGGGCGAGGGCGGATCTCTGGCGCCTTAAAACCAGATGCTTTGGGTAGATGGTGGCTCGTCAACCTGGGAAGGTAGCCCATTTAGGGGAAGGTAAACCCTGATTTCAAACCTCCGCTGCCCTGCGGCACACCCGGTCACGGGAAAGGCTTCGGGAGTCAACCCTGAGGAAAAATCCGGAGTCGGAGCCCCTAAGGCAGTTCTCTGTTGTGCTCAACATCGTTCTGGCAGCTCCTGCGATGGCGCTGGTGCCAAACTATAGCAGCCCTGCTGTTCCTTTGGATTCATCAGTGACGTGGAGAGGGGGGACATGCTGCATGGGTAACATCTTGTCCTCCATATCTTCCTGCCCAGGCTTGAATCCTACCAACGCCCAACGCTGGAAGGTAGAACGCCGGTGCGCATCGGCCTGTTCAGCCACAGGCAGTGCTGTTCCAGCAGAGTAGACGTTTAGGATTCTCTTCCATGGTCATCATAGACCAACGGAGGCCGACGACGATGTCCTCACCTAAGCTGAAATTCTTTTGGTATATATTTCTTTTTTTAATTTGAGTAGTAACTTTTTGGGTCTTTGTTCTCCAACCATTTTATGTATAATTTGTTTACCGTTACCTGCCTTAGTAATTCATTAAAATATAATTTTGCTTTGCAACCAAAGACATCTGATTATTTGTTACTCCGCTGTCCCCCCTAGACAGAGGGGTTGTAACATAGTCGACATGAAACCCTGTGCAAAGCTTCTCATATTAGATTTCCAGTAGACTATTAGTTACTCAAGTACTAGTAACAGGTGTCAAAGTGGTGCCCTACTTCAGGTTAGAGCAACAGCCCCTCAAAATGTCTCTGCATGTCACTGATGGACTGCGTAGACATCATACAGTCCAAGCATTCACTTATCCAATTTGAACTAAAGTTGGGAGAAAAAAAAACCAAAGCTGTAAACATTGCCTGCTGGCATACTGTAAAATTTATGGCATACTGACATACCAACATCCAGAATCAGTTTTAGTATTGCTGAAATCGTGGGGTCATGAGGCTAACTAGACAAATCTGCAACCAGGAAAAATTAATCTAACGCAATCTTATTTAACACAGTATTGTTAGTTCAGCGTTATTGTTGATCAGGTTGACGTGAAGCTACTTCAGTTAAAGCCATGTTTATACCACTCAGGCTAAGTCCACACTGCTTCCCAGAAAAGAATACAATCCATTTTTTTTTTCCCACAATATGAAATGGATCAGATGTTTTAGGGCTGTCAGGCTGTACAAATCTGATTTAAAACCCTGTATTTTCAGATTGGATCTGAGCCACTTTTGTTTGTGGTCTGCTAGATTGGATATATTTATCTGGTTGTTAGCATCAGTTACTCCTAAAATTGTTCTCTGTGGTGTGATGTGGCTCTCTTTCTTCTACTGGACCTCATCAAATATGGGCAACGAACTGCTGGCAGTTCTTCAGAGCACAGTCCAAAACACATCTTTCCTAAATGCCTCTATTTTCTCTGTTTAAAGAGAATGACAGGTCAGACAAATATGACGTCTGTTCATGATGATGTGCGCATGTGTTTCGAAGGACAGACACATTGAGACACAGTCAGGTAGCAGTCACTTTTTGGATGGCCACGACTGGCAATCTGATCTCACCACAAATTTGGAATTGGACAATTCTGCTTATAATTTAAACACAGCCATATTGTCCTTGTAGGAGTCTGACCACATTCTACTTTCTTGTTGTTCTTCATCTGTTTTTTGTAACCAGGCAGACTGATGGCCATATTAATGTAAAGTGATGCTCAATTGGCTGAAGTAATGTTGCATGGACAGCAACACTTCCAGTGATTGGACGATCAGTCATCCACTTCCAGCCCTGAGGGTGACAGTCTATCTCCTCCCTCACACTGAATAAACCAGGATTACATCACATCCTGTCTGTCCACTCACACTTTCTGCTGACCTGTCTGTAATTCTTAAAGTAATCAAACACACAGAAAGCATTGACAACAATGCTTGCAGAGAAAGAAACTACTTTTTTGCTCAGTTCAACAAAGCTGAAAGGAGCTAATGCTATGGTGCAGCGCCAGTCATTTGTCTGTTGGTCCATTCATATTTCCTGCTAGCCAACTGCCCCAGCGCTCACCAAACTCACCCACAATGATCCTGGGGTTGGTCTGCATCCTTGTTGTGCTCAAGGCCAAGATCAGCAGTCAGGAAATCTGAAAAGTTAGGTTCTTTCAAGAAAAATTGCTACTTTGCATAGATCAGGGGTCAGCAACCCGCGGCCTCAGAGCTGCATGCAGTTCTTCATCCCCATTGTTGTGGCTCTCTGCAGTTACATCTCATGATGAAACTGAAATAATGGAGGTCATTTTAATTATTCAATATTTCAAATTTTTGTGCATTGGATAAATTTTTCAACTGAAATGCATGCTTTTATAAAATACAGTATATAAGCTACATTTTAAAGTGACACCCCACCAAACATTTAGGGTTTTTTTTTTCTTGTTAGCATGTCTGTAAGATGTTTTAATGACTTACAAGACATATCAAGAAGAAAATCACTCAAATGTCTCGTGTCTCTGTGTTTGGTTTTGGGTTTTTTTGCTTCAAAGTCTCACTTAAGCCTCGCGCCCTGAAAAAAGGGCGAGTTTTGACGGAATGTTTTTGGTGACGTAACTATGCATGGTGGCGGCACCTCCGTAGTGTTGAGCCAATCAGAAGTCTCTGGCCTAACTGAAATTATAGTCCAGGGAAGTTAGCATTTTCTTAAGCAGCTGCTTTGAAAACTTGACCCAAATTAAGATGGAGTTTTACCCTTTATTTATTTTATTTATTTAACCTTTTATTGTTTAAATTACTGTTTAAAGGTTTATTGTTTAAATTATGCCTAAGTGCATATTCATGTGTTCAATGTACATACGTATATGATGCTGCACACAAGCTACAGTCGCCACAGCCTTCTGGAGAAAAGGAATATGTCCAAACATTACGTCTTGGATCAGAGCGTTATAGAGGAACTCCGTGGCCTAGGTCTTCTCCACCACACGTCCACATCCCTGGACTTGACTGCTGTGTCTCATCCCAAATGGAGACGCTGTAGACGGTGTGAGAAAAGAGACGTAAATGCGGAGGAATGCAAATGAACCTAACCACTAGCCCACACAGACTCCCGATTCATTCTCTCATTCTGGCCAACATACGCTCACTAGACAACAAAATAGATCACATGCAGCTCCTGAGAACTACACAACGTGATGCGTGGAACTGCTGTGTTTTTATCTTTTCGGAAACATGGTTAAATAACAATAAACCGGATTCTGCCATTCAGTTAGCAGAGCTAACATGCTATTGTGCAGACAGAGTGTTCAAGGAAGGAGGGAAAATGCATGGTGGAGGAGTCTGTGTTTACATCAATGACGCTTGGTGCCGTGATGCAACTGTTGTGCATAAACACTGATCTCCATAGGTGGAATTTATGATCATCAAGTGCCGACCCTTTTACATTCCGAGAGAATTTTCATCCGTCCTACTAGTAGCCATGTATGCCCCACCCACTGCCATTGGCAAGAGGAGTAAAGCACTAAATGAACTCTACCAGGCCATCAATGAGGCACAATCAGCCCATCCAGATGGGTTCCTCATGACAGCAGGAGACTTCAACCATGCAGATTTAAAGGCCCTCCTACCAAATCTACACCAACAAGTAGACTTTCCAACAAGAGGAGACAATTTGCTGGACCTGGTGTACACAACTCACAAGAAAGCATACAGAGCCTCCCCTCTTCCCCACCTGGGTCTCTCTGATCACGTCACCATCCTGTTAAGGCCGGCATACAAACCCAGAGTGAAAACAATCAGATCAACAAAAAAGCAGGTATATGTGTGGCCAGAGGGGGCCTCTGATGTTCTGAAAGACTGCTTCAGCACTACAGACTGGGACACTTTCAAGCACACAGCCACTCACAATAGACACACAAACCGAAATGAGTGCACTGAGGTTCTTGTAGCATATACAGTATAGCTAAATGCATTGATGATGTCACTCACTGCAAAACCATCACTGTTCGTGCTAACCAAAAACCATGGATGACAGCAGAGATCCACAGGCTCCTGAGAGTTTGGGACGCAGCCTTCAGGGCCAGCAACACTGCAGGACTAACAACAGCTAGGGCCAACCTGTTCCGTGGCATCAAAGAGACAAAACGACAGTACAGCAAGAAAATATCCGGCCATTTCAGCAACACCAGAGATGCATGTTCCTTCTGGCGTGGCATACAGACCCTCACCAACTACAAACCTCCACCCCAGACCTGTGCGGGTGACATCACACTGCTTAACAACCTAAATGACTTCTTTGTCCGCTTTGAAGCACAAAACAGCACATTAGCACAGAAGACCACTCCTCCTCCAGACAAGCAGGCCATAAGTCTGGATCCGGCTAGTATGAAGAGGACCCTCTGCAGGATCAACCCATGCAAGGTCAGATGTCCTTGCCAACATCTTCAACATCTCCCTCACTCAAGCTGTTGTCCCCACATGTTTCAAAACTGCTACCATAATGCCAGTCCCAAAGAATCCATCCAGCTACAATGAATACCGGCCTGTAGCACTGACCCCCATCATAATGAAGTGCTTCGAGTTGCTGGTCATGCAGAACATCAAGTCCAACCCCCCTCCCTCCCACAACCCACCTCAGTTTGCATACAGGTCAAACAGATCCACAGAAGATGCCATCACTGCTGCTCTCCATCCAGCCCTCACCCAGCTGGACTCAAAGAACTCCTACGTGCAAATGCTGTTCTTGGACTTCAGTTCAACATTCAACACAATCATCCCCCAGCACCTGATACAAAAACTCAGACATCTAGGACTCAAAACCTCTCTCTGTAACTGGGTGCTGGATTTTCTCACAGGGTGGCCACAGAATGTGTGGGTTGGCAGCAGCACCTCCAAGACCATCACACTGAGCACAGGGGCCCCACAAGGGTTCGTGCTCATCCCACTGCTCTTCACCCTGCTGACCCATGACTGTGTACCAGCCTACAGCACCAACCACATCATCAAGTTTGCGGATGACACGATGGTGGTGGGCCTCATTACCAACAACAAGGGGGCCAACTACAGAAATTAGGTGAGCCAATTGGTCCAGTGGCATAAAGACAATAATCTCTTTCTGAATGAGGGAAAAACCAAGGAGATTGTGGTCAACTTTAGGAGAGGACACACACAGCATTTCCCTCTGATCATCGATGGAGCAGCTGTGGAGAGGGTGAGCAGCACCAAGTTCCTGGGGATGCACATTTCCGAGGACCTCTCCTGGACCAACAATATCACATCACTGGTCAAGAAGGCTCAAACTCACCTCCATTCCTCCGCAAACTGAGGATAGTATGAGTCCCACCCCCCATCATGTGCTTATTCTACTGGGGCATCTTCACCAGCTGCATCACGGTGTGGTATGGAAGCTGCACCACCTTCTGCCGGAAGACACAACAATGCCCAGTGAAAGCAGGCACCAAGATCATCGGTGCCCCTCTGCCCCCCCTCTCGGACAGCTACCTCACCCGCCTCATCCCCAGAGCCATCAACATTACAGGTGACACTTCCCACCCCTTGCACTCCCTCTTCAGCCCCCTGCCCTCGGAGAAAAGGTACCGGAGCCTCCAGACCACTCCACAAGACTGCTAAACAGCTTTGTTCATCAGGCCAACAGGACCGTGAACTCTGTGGACCTCCCCCCCCACCCCCCGGGACCGTAAAGCACTCACCTACACATTAACTACCTCAGCTGTTGGCACAGAAAGACTGGCACACCAACAGTAATACATCTGCTGCTGTATGTCTCTGCACTTTAGAATCAGAATCAGAATCAGAATCAGCTTTATTGCCAAGTATATTTACAAGTAAACACACGAGGAATTTGACTTGACATTGGACGCGCACGTTAGGCGCATCCAATGACGCGTCGCCATACAAGGCACCTGTCAACAGTGGAGGTAAAGAGGGGAGGGGAGGGGGAGGAAAACACAATAGGAGAGAGAAAAAACATAGTAATCAGAATAAACGCTCGTATATGAGCCAAATTTTGACTACACAGAAAAAAACCCTCATGCATTAGCAGACAATAGATACAATCACACAGCAGAGAGAGGGAGAGCAGTGTGTGTATACTGTATATGCATGTCATTGTGTAGTGTGAGTGTAACAGTTGTTAGTGGGCAGCAGAGGGTGCCTCCAGGCAGTGGATAGATGTTATAATCATGTGACTTATAAACAAGACCAGAGATCAGAGTCTATCTCTCTTTTCCTCTTCCTTGCAGAAGGCACATGGGCATTGTCCTTGAGAGACCAATCCGCTGACGACAACAACTGATTGTTGATGTATGGGTAGACATAAGCCACTTCTCCGGCGTTATCTTATCGAGGAGGAATGTAAACAAGAGTACCAAAACACAAGGTCAAATCTGCACAGTGCACTCAGAGAATAAAAAAATTTCTTTCTCTTCGATTCTGTGCTTCAATTTCATACAGGCTTGAATCATACTTTAGATCATTCTCTGGAGAGCACTCAGCGATCCACAGATGTTATCCACCTACCGAAACATAGGTAAAACATGTCCAGAGAGTTCGTTCTCTCTTCAATGCATGCCAGGTAGTAAATTCCATGTTAATCCTGCCGCTGACAGTCAGTGCTCCCCCCAGCTGGACGAATTGTTGAATTTGTTAAGGGAGCTACGCCGGGGTCCGCATTTGATTAGCTCACCCAGATAATTTCGATACACTAGGAAAACTCCAGGGGCCAAAACAGAAGATCCTGTGATCAGTTCAATCTCAGTCGAATCACACAGACACATGAATTCCAATGCCATGAGTCTCCCTTGGGTTCCCCCTGACCCGCTTCTTCTTTTAAAGGTGACAATCGCATATAAGCCGCTTTCCAGATCCATAATTTCCATTTGGATTAAGATTCAGCCAGGAGAAGAGTGACATTGCAAGCTGGGATCAGAAGGGAGAGGATTAGGAGGGAGAGGGAAGAAAAGCGTCTGCTCTCTCTCAGAAGCGGAAGTGAAAATCCAGATTCCTCTACCGACTGTAGAGGAATCTGGAAGCTGAACTACAGGTCACATGAATTTACTGCAACCATTTGCACAAATGCCACATCTGCTGCTGTCTGTTATTGCAATATTGATCATGTGCAGTCCTATCTGTCAATGTCTGCACCTACACTACCGCATTGAACTTGAAACTGCAAGTATTACTGCTCTATGTTTCTGTATATAGGATTGCTGGGTTTCTTTTTTTAACTTTATTTGCACTATGGGATGTCAAGGTCTATCTTTTTTGCCACTTGCACTACAGGTAGCATTACTGTACATAGACTGCTGTTGTTTTTCCAGCCTCATTCCTTTTTCTTTTTATATATTGCGCACACCACTGAAGAGAGAGAGAAACACCATTTCAGTTCTCCTGTATGTCCTGTACGTATAGTAGTATTGACAAATAAAATCTTTGAATCTTTATACAGGGAAGTTCCATTGAGAGGCAACCTCTCATTTTCAAAGATGCCCTGTTCACATTCACAGTTAGGCTGCATGTCCACCAAATGCGTTTTTTGTCGCCCGACCACCCTGAGCATTTTTTTTTTTCAGTGTTTGTGCGCAGTGCTCTGGGGAAAAAAAGTCTGTGCCCTGTATCCCAGCAACAGCTTGTCACTCTCAGCTCAGCACTTATGCTTTTCCTATTGTCAGACTTTCTACAGATTTTTTAAATATCAGTCTCTAAATAACAATGGACAGGAAATGTTTTCTAGCAGCTCTGGATGTGAAATATGATGACACAGAAAGCAGGAGTCTGAGTACAGACGAGTACCGGCGTCCTATGTCCCGCCCACACAGCAGTTCTGATTGGCTGCTTAGGTCTGACATTGACGAGCTCAGCTGCAGTCTCTGAAAAGTTGAACTTTTTTCAACTCTGAGCACCCTGAGCGCCACAACGAAAAACAGCCGCCGCCGAGAGCGTTTCAGCGCCATGGGCACTTAGTGCTGTAAACACTGAACTACATAGAGAATGAATGGAAAATAGCCGCCCAGAGTGGAAAAATGCATTTATTGGACACGCAGCCTTACACATTCACACCTGGAAGCTGCCCAGTACAACCACAGATTGAAGTGTGACCACTGAGCAGCTCTACTGGAGCAGCTGAGGTTAAGGGCCTTGCTCAGGGGCACCACAGTGGGGGATTTTACTGTGGTGGGGCAAACACTGCTACGTTTTCTGTCCCACCCAGATCTGATCCTGCCAGGGATTGAACCAGCAACCATCCACTCACCAGTCCACATCCCAAACAATTAGGCCACCACTTTTACCCTTAAACTGCTTTTAAGGACCGATGCAGTTTCAGTCATTATCCTGGGCCACGTGCATACAACTGGGCATGTCTTTCAACCGGTAAGTCTTTTTATCACAAAATTTATTCTGATAATGTAATGCCAGCCACTATTAGCCTTGTGGTATGTGGGTGGGCCTAGTAATCACACATCCTGGCATTTGTAGGATGGGGGGAAAGTGAAAAGATTTTGGCACGAAACTGTAAGACAGTGAGAGGGTTTTTTTGCAGAAAAAAGGGCATAAGATATCATTTTAGACAATGTATATTTGTGATTATAAGGTATTTATATCCACTGGAGTGTGTCTTTAAATGTTTTATTAGGTTAACTAAAATATGCACCACATCCAACCAAACCTAAGAGGATACTCACATGCATGGAGGCGTGCAATGTCCCCACCGGCTGGCTGCTGATCCTCCACTCCCTCGGTATGCGGACAAATCCAGAATAAGAACAATCACCAAGAAAAACAGAAATAGAAACTTTTCCAGAACAAGCACACAACCTTTGCTGAAAAGTAAAAAGCTGGAGATGAGCGATAAACCAACTTCAGAGCTTCCATATCCTGAACTAACAGATGCAGACTGGCTGGAAAAATTCCTCTTCATGGTGGGCATGATATAAACTCATTAAATAAATCGTCTCCAAGGTAGGGAAAGTACAGTCCATTCCATTTTGTGTTCATGCAGGATGAGTGATTGCTGAAGATTTAAACAAAAGAAAAGCAGGCATCACACTAAAATTACTGAATAGCCAACAAATTGGTCTGTTTTTTTAAATATTTTTTTTCTTTTTGTGAGAGCCTACAACTGTTTATCATTTTCTGTTTCAAAATGAGTTATTTTTCCCCAAATATGAGAAGGATTTTAATGTCGACCTGCATAATCTGGTTTTCAGTTAAAGGTGCTGTGTGTAATAATTTTGGTCATCCAAATTATAAAATTTAATGCAGCATAAAATCATTATTTAGTTTTTATTGTTGTATAGCCATTTTAAGTAAAAATCGTGGGTTTTGCATTGTAAAATTCCTTTTTTATAAATAGGAAGAGGGTCCATCTCCATGTAGGCAGCCATCTTGGATCACCATTGTAGCCTCACATGGGTTGCAACATTAAATAGGCAGTTAAGGCTATAATTATATGAATATGATTATTAATAATTAATAGCAGGAATTAAAATTATTGATAATCATTGCATTATCTCTTTCTAACACTACGGGGCACCACTCATTGTTTTGAGAGAAGTGAGACCTCTATGAACAAGTAATCAAGCATAAGAATTTGGTAATTACTAAGCTACATTTTTAATTAATGATTTAATTACAGAGAGACAGACAACCATTCACTCTCACAGTCATACCTAAGGACAATTTGGAATCCCCCAGTTTGATGCCAGTTCACCTTGGCATGTGGGAGGAAACCGGAGAAATCCCGAAGTAAACCCACGCAGACACGGGAAGAACGATATGTCCAGGGTGTACCCTGCCTCTTGCCCAAAGATTGGTGGGATAGGCTCCAGCGCCCCCCCCCCCCGCGACCCGAAAAGTATTAGGCGGAAGAAGATGGATGGATGTAATTACAATTATTTGATCAGAAGAAGCTGCACAGAGCTGCGGCCGCCAGGTCGTCGGTGCATCTTGTGGTAGAAACCCCCGAACCAAGTGGTGGAAACCAGTTGTGAGGGGGGCCATCAAGTCGAAGGAGTCCTATCAAACGGTTGGCTTGTGCGACTCCTGAAGCAACTGAAGTGTACCGGCAGGCCAAGAGGAGTACAGTTCAGGTGGTTGCTGCAGCAAAATCTCGGGTGTGGGAGGAGTTTGGTGGGGCCATGGAACAAGACTTTCAGTCGACCTCGAAGCGATTCTGACAAACTGTCTGGCGACTCAGGAGGGGAAGCAAGTTCCTGTCCACACTGTGTATGGTGTGAATGGGGCACTGCTGACTTCAACTGGGGAAATCGTCGAGCAGTGGAAGGAAGCTCTGCTTCCACACGGGAAGCAGAACTTGGGGATGAGGAGGATGACTTGCCCATCACAGGGGCTGAGGTCGCCGAAGTGGTTAAAAAACTCTTTGGTGGCCGGGCCCTGGGGGTGGACGAGATTTGCCCTGAGTACCTCAAGGCTCTTGATGTTGTACGGCTGTCGTGGCTGACATGCCTCTGCAACATTGTGTGGAAGTTGGGGACAGTACCTTTGGCATGGCAAACCGGGGTGGTGATTCCTCTCTTTAAGAAGGGGGAACGGTGGGTGTGTTCCAACTTTAGAGGGATCACACTCCTCAGCCTCCCTGGGAAGGTCTATGCCAGTATACTAGAGAGTCCAGCCATTGGTTGAACCTCAGATTCAGGAGGAGCAATGTGGCTTTCGGCCTGGCCAGGGCACATCAGATGAGCTCTTTACCCTCTCGAGAATCCTTGAGGGTTTGTGGAAGTTTGCCCAACCAGTCTCCATGTGTTTTGTGGACTTGGAGAAGGCATTTGACCATGCCCCTCGTGGTTCGTTCTGGGGGGTGCTCATGGGGTATCGGGCTTGTTGTTACGAGCTATCCGGTCTCTATACAACCATTGTGAGAGTATGGTTCATATTGCCAACACTCAGTGGGCCTCATTCCCAGTGAGAGTTGGACTCCACCAAGGCTGCCCTTTGTCATCGATCCTGTTCATAATTTTTATGGACAGGATGTCTAGGCACAGCCAAGGAATGGAGGGTGTCATATTCGGTGACCACAGGAGCTCCTGCCCCAAGTGGAGGAGTTTAAGTATCTCGGGGTCTTATTCATAAGTGAGGGGAGAATGGAGCGAGAGACTGACAGACGGATCGGAGTAGCGTCTGCAATGATGCGGATGTTGTACCAGTCTGTCGTGGTGAAGAGGGAGCTGAGCTCTAAGGCAAAGCTGTTGATTTACCAGTCAATCTAGATTCCTACCCTCACCTATGGTCATGAGCTTTGGGTAATGACTGAAAGAATGAGATCATGGATGCAAGCAGTTGAAATGAGCTTTCTCCGTACGATTGCTGGACTCACCCTTAGAGATAGGGTGAGAAGCTCAGTCATCTGGGAGAGGCTCAGAGTAGAACCACTGCTCCTCCATATCAAAAGAAGCCAGTTGAGGTGGTTTGGGCATCTGATCAGGATGTCTCCTGGACGCCTCCCACTTGAAGTGTTTCGGGCATGTCCCACTGGGAGGAGACCCTGGGGCAGACCCAGGATACGCTGGACAGACTGTCTTCCTGCTGTCCTGGGAATGCTTTGTCATCCTCTCTGAAAAGCTGGAGCAGGTGGCTGGGAAGAGGGAAATCTGGGCTTCTCTGCTTGAACCATTGCCTCCATGACTCGGACCTCCAGAAAAGCAGTGATGGATGGATGGATGGATGGATGGATGATCAGTGTTATAATCAGGTCGTTTTAATGAAGAAACCAAAGTGATGACAGACATCTGTATCATCTGCTAAGGAAGAGATGACCAGAGATGATAATAACAGTAGTAATTTTGCATCTATGAGAAAGAAACAAATTTACATATTTGAAGAGTTCCTTTGCAAAAACAGGTAAGTCCAGTTGTGTTCAAAATGAGAAAAAACACTTTTTCATCTGTTGGTTTATATGTGTTAGTATTTCTAGTTCAGCTTCATGGACATGGTCACTTGAAATATGAGTATCTTAGACATAATAAAGCCAAAAATTGAACTTCAACTCATTGTTATTTTTTGGCAATTTATGACCGCATGAACAGATAAGTCCACAACACATAATTTTGCAAAAACAGACATTTCCTGAAAACCATGCTAGTTTGTCTGGTGAATGCATCACTGGTTCATCCGCTTCATCAAAATTATCTATATTTGACATAAAATGCAACAAAATTGTAAAAAAAAAAAAAAAAAAACTCTCAGGGAAGTCACGCAAAGCGAGCAGACCCAAGTAGGGGTCTCTGCAGAATGCTGCCGCAGCAGATAGACACATGATTGGCTGGTCTCAGCATCTAGACACGTGTGGCGTTATCTGCTTTTGTAAAAACAGGGTCCCGGCGTTTATCGGCTTTTGGAAAAAAAAAAAGAACTTTGTAGTGTATATAACAGCGGATATAGCGCATTTTTAGAAAAAAAAAAAAAAACTATTTGAACTTCTATAAGTAGGTAATGTGAACAGTTGTTTGTTGTACAGAGGGAAATTTTCTTGGAAGTGGCGTTTATCATTTTTTTGCAAACGAACTCTTCATTTACAGGTTTTGCATTTGTGAAATAAGGCTGGAATGTCATTGTCTGAGTGGAGAATTAATGGAATAATGCAAAATTAATAAAAAAGGGAATTTTGGAAAAATGTTTAGGAAAAAGAAGAAAAACAGACTAACTTTGCCTTAGGTCCAAAAAAGGAACAGCAGTTACAGAAAAGCTTATGGTTGGGTAAATGAATGTCTGTCCTTGAAACTAAGGCTGTTGGCTGCCCTACTTCTTTAGAAGCTGTGCAGGAGTTCTCAAGAGACTCACACTGAAATCAGAACAAAATAGTCTAGCCTTATTGGGTCACAGATGCTGGAGGATTGGTGCTTTTGGAAGCCTAGCTGGTCCAATCTGGGTTGGAGATATGACCTTGATGGCAAGGGTCCTCTCTGTGGTTCTGCTCCTGGGGTCTTGACCTTGGAACCTTCTTAGAGGTGAGGCCGGGATTAGGGCCTGTAGCTTGGGTCTGCTCACATCTTCTTAGAACAATGGATTGTCCTCTCTAGGACTGGCATTTTGATATTGGAGGACAGCTCAGAAAGGAAGCCTTAACATGGATTAATTAGGCATGTTTTAAAGTATGCAGGTACACTTGAGTTTACAGAAAAATATGAAAATTGATGAGTTAAAAAAAAGGGGGCTTAGCCTGGTTAAAGAGGAAGAAGTGAAATTAAAAGTCATTTGAGATGGTACTGTCTTTCTAGGAAAAATGGTGAAACTTTAGGGAAAAAAATATGTGTAAAAGTTTAGCTAAAGAGAGAATTTTAAGGAACAAGCATTGTATTTACCTTGTGTAAAAACAGGAGAGCTGTGAGTTGCGACGTAGCCAATGGCCAGGAGAGATTGTTTTTAAAAAGCTGTTGTGGTACTGTAAAAAAAATAAAGAAAAAACATTTAAGGTTATTTTTTAGAGGAAACTGAGAACTTTATGAAGGGGGGACAAGACATCTGTAATAATTTGATTATGCTGATCTTAAAAATGTTCCATCGCATCTGAAGTTTTAATCAGATTTTTCTGATATTTTTTCTTTTTGCTCATTTATTTCTGAGGTCCACATGGTGATCCTGCAGGAACCGAGGGCCAGCTATGGAGAGAATGGGTTGGATTCAAGATTTATAAAATAAAATAAACTTATATTTGACTGAAATTACCACATTAAAGGTCAGGACTTTGACTAGGCCACTCCAAAGTCTTTATTTTGTTTTTCTTAAGCCATTCAGAGGTGGACTTGCTGGTGTGTTTTGGGTCATTGTCCTGCTGCAGAACCCAAGTGCGCTTCACGGTGGTGCAGTGGGATTGTTGCCTTACAGCTGCCTTACACTGTTGCCTTACAGCTAGAAGGTTCCTGGTTCGAATCCCCAGGCTGGCAGGGGTTGGAACCTTTCTGTGTGGAGTTTGCATGTTCTCCCTGTGCTGCGTGGATTTACTCCGGGGGCTCCGGTTTCCTCCCACAATCCAAAGACATGCATGTTAGGTTAATTGGCTGTTCTAAATTGTCCCTAGATATCTGTTTCCTATAGGCCCTTAGAATAGAGGGTTAGTACTAGTGAAAGCGTTTTGAGTGGTCTTTGTGACTAGAAAAGCGTTATATAAGTGCAGGGTAGTTAGTTAGTAGTTAGTTCAGCTTGAGGTCATAAACAGATGGCCGGACATTCTCCTTCAGGATTTTTTGGTAGACAGCAGAATTCATGGTTCCATTTACCACTGCAAGCCTTCCAGGTCCCGAAGCAACAAATCAGCCCCAGACCATCACACTACCACCACCATATTTTACTGTTGGTATGATGTTCCTTTTCTGAAATGCTGTGTTATTTTTCCACAGGATGTAATGGGACATGCACCTTCCAAAAAGTTCAAGTTTTGTCTTGTCAGTCCACAGAATATTTTCCCAAAAGTCTTGAGAATCATCAAGATGTTTTCTGGCAAAACTGAGACAAGCCTTTATGTTCTTTTTGCCCAGCAGTGGTTTTTGTCTTGGAACTCTGCCATGCAGTCCATTTTTGCCCAGTCTCTTTCTTATGGTGGAGTCATGAACACTGACCTTAAGGCTGCATGTCCACCAAACACATTTTTTTCCGCTGTGGGCAGCTGTTTTCCATTCATTCTCTATGTAGTTCAGTGTTTACAGTGCTGAGCGCCCTCAGCACTAAAACACTCTCGGTGGTAGCCATTTTTTATCATGGCGCTCAGGGCGCTCAGAGTTAAAAAAAGTTCAACTTTTCAGAGATTGCAGCTGAGCTCATCAATGTCAGACCTTAAGCAGCCAATCAGAACTGCTGCATGGGTGGGACATAGGATGCCGGTACTCGTCTGTACTCAGACTCCTGCTTTCCGTGTCATCATATTTTACATCCAGAGCTGCTAGAAAACATTTCCTGTCCATTGTTATTTAGATACTGCTATTAAAAAATCAATAGAAAGTCTGACAATAGGAAAAGCGGAAGTGCTGAGCTGAGAGTGACAAGCTGTTGCTGGGATACAGGGCACAGACTTTTTTTTTGCCAGAGCGCCGCACACAAACGCTGAAAAAAAAAAAAAGTTCAGGTTGGTCGGGCGACAAAAAACATGTTTGGTGAACATGCAGCTTAACTGAGGCAAGTGAAGCCTGCAGTTCTTTGGATGTTGTTGTGGGGTCTTTTGTGACCTCTTGGATGAGTCGTTGTTGTGCTCTTGGGGTAATTTTGATCGACTGACCACTCCTGGGAAGGTTCACCACTGTTCCATGTTTTCGCCATTTGTGGATAATGGCTCTCACTGTTGTTCGCTGGAGTCCCAAAGCTTTAGAAATGACTTTATAACCTTTTCCGGACTGATAGAGCTTAATTACTTTGTTTCATATTTGTTCCTGAATTTCTTTGGATCGGAGCATGATGTCTAGCTTTTGAGGATCTTTTGGTCTACTTCACTTTGTCAGGCATGTCCTTTTTAAGTGATTTCTTGATTAAGAACAGGTATGGCAGTAATCGGGTCTGGATGTGGCCAGAAAAATTGAACTCAGCTTTCCAAAGATATGATAAACCACAGTTAATTTATGTTTTAACAGGAAGGGGGCAATCATTTTTTCACACAGGCCATGTAGGTTTGGATTTTTGATTTTTTTTTTTTTTACCCTTAATAATAAACACCTTCATTTAAAAACTGCATTTTGTGTTTACTTGTGTTATCTTTGTCTAAAATTTAAATTTGTTTGATGAGCTGAAACATTTAAGTGTGACAAACATGCAAAAAAAAATGAGAAATTAGGAAGGGGGCAAACACTTTTTCAAATCACTGTATGTTTCAATGACTTTTACAGGTCTATTATAGCCCATGCCAAAAAAAAAAAAAAAAATCTTTCAACTGACACTGTCATGGTCGCAGGCAACGGGGTGGCGCGTGGTCACACAAACATCCGCCCTCCAAAGACTAGCCTGTCTCATTTAACAGCCATAAATCAACCTTTAGAGGCAGGCTGCCAGACCTTTTAGTGTTCTGGCCTCCTGGGCCGCGGTCTACGAGGCTGCAACCCCTGAACTGAGACAATGCATGTGTGTGCCCATTAGCAAATCGCTCGGAACGCCGGAGGTCTGCATGATAAGCTGCTGGAGCAGTTAACTCACCTTATTGTTTAGTATAAGTTGCTCCTTCAGTTAATATCCTCACTTTGTCTTCCTGTAGATGCTTCAGAGTGCGTCACTGACGAACTGTAAGTTATTTCTTCCACCATATGGTGTTAATGCTGTTATAAATTTTGCCATGCTAAATGCTAGTTAATTAGAGTTTAGAGTGTGTGTAGCCACCTGTGCATTAATGTTTCCTTTAAGACTTTAGCATCATTGAGCCACAATATCTTTTAGTTGTGTCTGAGTGCTGTAATTTGGAGTGGTTATGCCTTACCGTGTGTTGTGTTACTGCTTGAATACATTATGCAAATTTTCATTATATTGCAATGATGGCCCAGTTATATATTTGTGTTTTACCGTGATTTACTGAAAAATGGAAGTGTTCTTCTTCTTCTTCTTCTTCTTCTTCTTCTTTCGGCTGCTCCCTTTAGGGGTCGCCACAGTGGATCATCTGCCTCCATCTCACCCTATCCCTTCATCTTCCTCTGTCACACCAACCCTCTCCATGTCCTCCTTCACTACATCTATGAATCTTCTCTGTGGTCTTCCTCTTTTCCTCCTGCCTGGCAGCTCCATCTTCAACATCCTTTGCCCAATATATCCACTTTCCCTCCTCTGCACATGTCCAAACCATCTCAGCCTTGCCTCTCTTACTTTATTTCCAAACTGCTCAGCCTGAGCTGTCCCTCTGACATACTCGTTTCTAATCATGTCCCTCCTAGTCACTCCCAATGAGAATCTTAGCATCTTCAACTCTGCCACCTCCAGCTCCATCTCCTGTCTTTTTGTCAGCCCCACCGTCTCCAAACCATACATCATAGCAGGTCTCACTACTGTCTTGTAAATCTTCCCTTTCATTCTTGCTGCTACCCTTCGTTCACAAATCGCCCAGCTATTTAAGCTCATCTACTTTCACTACCTCTACTCCTTCCATCTTCACCATTGCACCTGCCTCCCTCTCATTCACATTTATGTATTCTGTCTTGCTTCTACTGACTTTCATCCCTCTTCTCTCCAGAGCATACCTCCACCTCTCCAGGTTCTCTTTACTGAAAGGTGCAAGTATTGGTCCATATTATTTGCCAAAAAGCCCTTTTCAGCTGATTGTGTATTTTATTGCACAGTTTAGTAGAATTATTGCTTGTTCGTGTTCAGATAATCACTTTTCATTTTGTTAAATGTATGTATTCTTTATTTTCTCCCTTTTAGACCACATTTCATCTTGCATCCATGTCGGTCAGTGGAAAGTATTGAGAAGGTGCCTAAACTTGGGATAAACTTTGTAAACTGCAGTTCAGACTCCAGAGGTGTTCTTACCGACACACCATGGAGACACCAACTCACCTGAACCTCACCATACAGTCCTTCCTCCGTTAATCAGTTTTAACACCATACAACATTTTTTTCAGAACAGTCTGGCTTTTTTCAATTGATGCAACATATAATAGCAAAGTTCCATCAGTTTTCTTGACTCTAGTAGTATAAATTCATAAATGTTACATAAACTACATTTCTTGTGTATTCATTGATATACTGTATATAAAACTGTATAAGCACCATAATCTTAATTTTAATGTTCAAATAGCTGTTATGGCTCTCAGTAATTCTATTTTATTCAGCAAGGGCCAAAATGGCTCTTTGCTTGGCAAATTTTGCAGACCCCTGTCTTAGACCTTTCCCCTTATGCTCACCAAACTCAGGTATAATAATCCTCATGTGGGTCTGCATGCAGGTAGGGCTCAAAGTCAAGGTCAGGGTCCAGAGTCAGGAGTGTTTTTTTTTTTTTTAAATCGCTATTCTTCTTGGGCAATTGCCCTAATGTTGGTCAAACTTGTGCACAATGATCCTCGGGTGGGTCTGTCACAATCTGAGCATGGGGGGATTCTACCGGGCTCAGTCTTTTTGCCTTTTTTCATATTTGTACTGTGTTGTCATTTTAAGTTGCATTCCTGTCATTTTATCCTTGGTTGCTTTGTCACATATCCTGTGTTGTATGTCAGTATGATTTATTTTCCCATTTACGTTCATTATAGTTTGTTAACTCTTTGTGTGTGTCTGTCGCCGAATTGCGACATAACCCCTAGTGGTCAAGAGTGGTAAAGATTTTTTGTCAATAAAATGGTTAGCACTGCGGCAGCACAGCAACTCACCCTTGGCCGGGGAATCCTGGGTTCGATCCCAGCCCCCGACCAACAGTGAGCTGTGTGGAGTTTGCATGTTCTCCCCGTGTCTGCGTGGGTTTACTCCGGGATTTCTCCGGTTTCCTCCCACATGCCAAAAACATGCAAGTTAGGTTAATTGGCATCAAACTGGAGATTCTAAATTGTCCTTAGGTATGAATGTGAGCGTGAATGGTTGTCTGTCTCTCTGTGTTGGCCCTGTGATGGACTGGCGACCTGTCCAGGGTGTACCCTGCCTTGCACCCAAAGATGCTGGGATAGGCTCCAGCTCCCCCCGCGGCCCAAAAAGGATTAAGCGGAGGAAGATGGATGGATGGAAAATAGTTCAGATTTCCAAGGCTATAACTTGAAAGTGGTAAGAGATAATGGCTTACTGCCAATTAGAAAGATGTAAAAATATGATCCAAAGTTTCAGATAGGAATAAATTTACGCATTTAAGTTGCATAATGTCGCAGCACCTCTTTAAATTCCATAACTCAGTCAAAACTGGACTTTGGACGTATTTACACAAAGAATGGTTTGGTCTTTTGACACCGGTTTTTTGTACAGAGGTACCTCATCATCTTATCTTCAAAGTATATTCACAAGAAATCAATACATTAAAAAAAACAGAAATTTCTCACTTACTTTTGACAAAGGGGGGCTGGCTGGCTGGCTGGTGTGGTCGCTGCGTTTTCACCCATCATGGTCATTATTTTGCATTCTGTCAGTCATTTAAAGTCTCTACTACATCTACAAAGTCTTTTGATTATCCCACATAAATTTTGCTTGTATCCTGAGGCTATTTTCCACATACAAAGCCAACAAAGTGACGGTTACTGATCGCAGCCATATTAGCTTTCGGGGATAAAATGCTAAAAACAGGAAAAGGAAATGAGGAGTTCTTCTTTGGTGTATTACGTGTCATCCATTGAGTCCTCCAAACGAGGAGGACTCAATGTTTCTTTTGTCGTCTCACAGCCGATCATGTCAGAGTGAGACGACAGGTACAGTGCCGTGCTCTGCCACTAGAGGCACGCAAAGTCACACACTCAAAGGGTTAATTATATTTTTGAGGTTACTTGTCTTTATTTTCTGCCATCTCATTATATTTGTATTCTGTTGTGTTTGATCTCTCGGGGTTGACAGCTGTCAGTGGCTTTCTGGGGTTTTGCTCTGCGTCGGTGTGGCCCTGTCAGCTGTCAGCTCTGATCGCTCCCTCCTCTGTCATTATTACCAGCTGGTCTAAATTGTTTATTTGTTTTCTCCTGTTCGCTCAGGTGACCCACACCTGTGATCACTTGTTTCATTTGTGTCTAGCCTTTTTAAGGACTGTCATTTTCATTTCCCGATTGCTGCAGTCTTGTTGAGTTTTTCCTTGTCTCCACCAGAGCCCTGCCTTGCTCTGGTGCACTTCCTCAGTAAGTTTATTCTTTGTTTGTATTTTTTTATTAGAGCACTGTGTGGACTTTATGTTATTTTTTCAACAAATTTCACAATCTCACGGTTCAGCACGTGGGTCTCACCTCTCTGCCTCGAAGGGCGATTCATGACAGAAGACTGCAGCCAGTAGAGACCCAGCTGCTGTGAGTTTGTGGATTTTTTTTGATTTTTTTTTTTTTTTGGTTTTCACTCATCTGTTTTCTGTGGAGCTCATCGTGTCCCCAGCACGTCGGTCTCCGACAATCAAAGGGAGGTCAGTAGCGGGATACCCAAGTGTGGAGGAGGAATGGGCTGCCAAATTCATCCAGGGATTTGTGGATGAAGACCTCGCCTCCTGCAGCCCAAAGAAAATCTGGGAAAAGATGGATTCACCAACTGCCATTGTCGAGGCACATCCAGGATTGTGGAATCATGTCCAGTTCGTGGACTTGTTGGCTACGCTCGCTGTCCTGCAGCAATCCTTTCCCGGGCTGAGATGGGGACCACCTCCAGCGAGTCCGAGAACGACACCGAAGCACAGTCCGAGGCAGACACCCTGCTCCATCTCTAATTCACCCATTCCTGCTCCCGCTCCATCAGCTCCATGATGTCACCGTCATCCAGCTCCCGACCGCCCGACTGCCTCTGGCAGCAACTTCCCCTTCGCCAAGGCAGAAGAATCCCTCAGCAGTGGACTCACTGTGCTGTTTCTTCTCCGGCTGAATCGTCAGCTTCTTCCCGCTCCGCAGCTGCTGTTTTCCTGCTTCACCTTGACGTTCTCTCCCGCTGCCGAGAAGTTAACTGTTTCCTCTCCGGCTCCACCCATCTCCATGTCCACAGGGGCGGCTCCTCCACAATCTTTGGAGGGACCCATATCCACCGTAGGCATGGAGAGGGATGACTCTACACCTGCTGCAGCAGGAAACATTGAGCCCCGGGAAAACAGGCGACTGTTATTTCATTCTCTCATTTTCTGATGATATGCCTTGCCTGATTGCTGGTTGTGAGGCTCAGTGTTTGCAGTCCCCTGAACCCTCACCGCCTGCTGCAGCCATCAATTTCTCACCTGCCCTCTCCTATTCTCCCCGAGTGTCCGCTGACTACAGCATTGAGCTGCCGGATGATGGAGGAGCCTGTGGTCCTCGAGGACCTCGTCCACAGTCTGGATGGAGGGAGAACACTTGTACCGAGCTGACGTTTGCACCGACGATGGAGTGTCCCTGGGCCTCAGCTGTGCCGGATCCAGCGCCTACAGGGAACGGACCTCCTGTTGCCACGCCGGGCGAGCTACCTGCATGGGTCACATCACTGAGGGGTCTCGGGACTGCATCAACCATTATGCCTGCTGCTGGGGCCGCCACAGCAGAGTTCAAGCTGGATCTCCAGGGGACCGGACCCAAAACATCGTCACCTGAATCGATGGAGTCCTGGACGGCGGTGGTGCTCGAGCTCTCCTTTGTTTTCATTGTCTCAGTTTTTGAAAGATCTTGTCGGGCTCTTGGTGGGGAGATCGAAGTGCAGCTGTCAGCTGCACCTGAGCTCACCTCGCCAGGTTCTACTGTCACTGGTGACCCTGACCCTGTGTCTTTGCCTCTCTTGCCTGAGCTTTTCCCCAGGGTCACCGAGCATCTTCCAACTCTGCCAGAAATCTCCATGGGTTCCAGCTCATCACCTGAGATCCCCATGGGTCCAGCTTCTCCAGCTGAGGTCGTTGCGGGCGCTCCATCCCAGCTCGGGGCCTCTGTGGGTGCTGCTCCTCTTTCAGATGAGGTCGTCGCAGGCGCTCTGTCCCAGCCCAGGACCTCCGTGGGTGCTACTCCCCCTCTGGATGAGGTCTTCGTAGGTGTGCCGTCCCAGCCCAGGACCTCCGTGGATGCAGCTCCTCCTCAGTCCGGATCTCCGTGGGTGCTGTGTCCTAGTCGGGGACCATCGTGGGTGCTGCGCCCCAACCTAAAACCAACTTGGGTGCTGCACTCCAGTGTGGGCCCACCAGGGGCATTATGCTCCAGCCCAGGGTCCACCATGGGTGCAGCTATGACCCAGTCCGGGCCCACCATGGGTGCAGCTATGGCCCAGTCCAGGCCTACTGTGGGTTCAGCTATGAACCAGTCCGGGCCCACCACGGGTGCAGCTCCACTCCAACCCAGAGCCACCGCAGGTGCTGCTCCGCTCCAGCCTGGAGCCACCGCAGGTGCTACAATGTCCCAGTCTGGGACCACTGAGGGTGCTACAGGCCAGTCCGAGGGTGTCATGGTCCCCCCTCCTCTGCCTGACGCCGTTGTGGTCCCCCCTCCTCTGCCCGACACCGTCATGGTCCCCCCCTCCTCTGCCCGACACCATCGTGATCCCCCCTCCCCTGCCCAGCACCATCGTGGTTCCACCTTCTCTGCCAGATGCCGTCGTGGTTCCCCCTCCTCTGCCTGACTTCATCAAGGTTCCCCCTATTTCTCTATTCCCCTCACCTCTGGTCGTCCCGGTTGGGCGGCCACCTCCTGGACCACCTTCTCTGTGGCGGTAGTTAAAGAACTCGGGCTGACCACCTGAAAGATTGTGCCATTGGGTTGGGTGGCTCTTATTCTCTGGCAGACCACCCGACTCCTACCACCTCGCCGTCTGCCAGGCCTGGGACTTCGGCAGACCACCGGAACTGCCTTGCTCTTTGGTCTAGGGGGCCTAGGTGCCCGGTTCTGTGTGGGTCCTGAGCGGGACTTTTGTTTTTGTTGTTTCCCCTTAGTCTGGGCCTTGCTGGGATGTTTAATCTGAGAGCTTTTCTTTTCCTTTTGGTTTGGTTTGGTCCCTCCCTGCCTGCGTCCCCCCTCCTCCCACCCGGGATGGGGTTGTATTCTTGTTGGGGTGGGTTTTTTGTGGGCGGGGGTTCTTTTCTTTTGATGTTTCCTTGGGTTGTCTAGTATCCACCCTTTGAAAGGGGGGCTCTGTCACGATCTGAGTGCAGGGGGATTCCACCGGGCTCAGTCTTTTTGCCTTTTTTCATATTTGTACTGTGTTGTCATTTTGAGTTGCATTCCTGTCATTTTATCCTTGGTTGCTTTGTCACATACTGTATACTGTATTGTATCTCAGTATGATTTATTTTCCCGTTTACGTTCATTATAGTTTGTTAATTACATTTTTGAGGTTACTTGTCTTTATTTTCTGCCATTTCATTATATTTGTATTCTGTTGTGTTCTCACGCTCAGGGTTGACAGCTGTCAGTGGCTTTCTGGGGTTTTGCTTTGCGTGGGCGTGGCCCCGTCAGCTTGTTATTCCCTGCTGGTCTAAATTCTTTTCTCCTGCTCGCTCAGGGACCCACACCTGTGATCACTTGTTTCATTTGTGTCTAGCCTTATTTAAGGACTGTCATTTTCATTTCCCGATTGCCGCAGTCTTGTTGAGTTTTTCCTCGTCTCCAGCAGAGCCCTGCCTCACTTTGGCGCACTTCCTTAGTAAGTTTATTCTTTGTTTGTATTTTGTGTTAGAGCACTGTGTGGACTTTATGTTATTTTTTCAATAAATTTCACAAACTCACAATTCAGTGCGTGGGTCTCACCTCTCTGCCCCGAAGGGCAATTCATGACAGGGTCTGCATCCAGGTAGTGGTCAGGGTCAAAGGTCAGGGGATCTGAGCACCCTTGGGGTGATTTCATCAGGCTGGAATGAGCTACTGGCCTGATTTAAAAGTTATATTACATATTGTAAATAAAAAAAAAATCAAGACAGCAAAATCTTACTTGGAGAGGAGTTTTAGTTTCTTTTCATGTATTTTTGCGACTGAAAACAAGCTTTACTGCTGTGTATCCACAAGTCCAAAGTGACAACAGCAGCTGTAAAATCAAATACTTTTTATTTGCATATATGTTTTTTTTAATATGAATGCAACTGTGTCAACAACATATTTACACTGGAAAATAAGAATGAATCCATAAGAGGATTTGTGAGATAAAGACTAGGAACGTTTCTTTGCCACTACTAGCGTGTAGGCCTAAATAATGCTCTCTTTGCATGATTCCACTCAGCTCAGTCTAACAAGCTAATTAATGAATTTGTCAGTCATCATTACAGTAATGACTTCACACACAAAGCAGTAAAATTATGTGTGAGAATTGTAAGAGGAATCAAAGGTTTTACATTAACATAAGATGCACCTACATGCAGTACGCACATGTGTCGTGCATAAACATTTACAAAGCACATACACTCATGGAGTTATACACATATATGCATGCACTTTATCAAATACACACACCAAACAAACATTACAAAGTTGGCTCGCACAAATTAATTTGCCAGCCATCTCATATCAGACTGATGGAGAGAGAGGCAGAGAGAGTGATGGCTGAGAGGCCGGAGGGAAGAAAACACACCGTTTTCCAGCTGATTAATTTTTCCAATTTCATCGAGACACGACCATAACCTGCTTCAATTAAAACACTACTCCGGAGACAGACACTGTGTGTGTGAGTGTGTGCATGTGTGTGTATGCAGAGCTGATGGTTGTATTTTATTGAGTGGAAAATTGAATCAAATTGTTTCTTTCAAACAGTCTGTTCTCTACTTTCCCTTTTCTCTTCCTCCTATTTCTCCTCCTTTCCTTCTTCCTTACTTCATTTTCTGCCATTTTATCAGTTTATCTTAGGCTCTTAATGTAAGTATCATGTAGTTTCTGATCTTTCTTATCATTATAGCAATACACCATTTATACTACTCTCATTTGTACTATGACTGTTTACATTTACTTTTAATAAACACAATTATGCCCCTTTAAACAGTGTATGGGTTTTGCTTTTTTCTGACAAATCTTCAGTCAAATGAATTAGAGATGGGGCTTGTCCAGGATGGATAAATATTTAAATTGGTTGACTGAGGAATGGGAAGATCAAAATAACTGTCTACAGAAATGAGTATGGTGATGAAGCTGCTAAAATCTTGTTAATGTTCTAAAATTTTTGAAGCACCTCTTTGACAACCTTATAACATCCTCTTCCATAAAGCTGTGGTACCAAATGGTTCAATCTGACTCCTCTAGTTTTGTCTTTTGGGAGCTGACAGTTCAACAGGCTTGGCTGGCTACAGCTCTAGGAGGAGTGACTAAACGCTATAAAAAGTGAGTCTCTCTCTTCTTTCAATTTAGACAATGACACCTTAGTTTGGTTTTGTTGTGTAGTTGCCTTCACATTTTCTTCTTCACTTCAACCTCCACAGTAACAACTAATGTGTAATACAGGACTTTTGAAACAATAAGAGCACTTATAATACACTGTCATGAGAAATTAAGCTTGTAAATGGCTATGAGAGAATGTTGAGTTAAGCATTGAAATGCGTTGAAACATAGTACAGGATAAAAATGCTTAAACTGTTCTTTAAACTGTTCTTAAATCTGTTGTATAGCCTTGAAAACATGAGATGTGATCAAATGTATTACTTCTGAAATGTCATCTGGTTGAAATCTGTTTTAAATATAGCAGTATTATAGTAGTTTGAATAAAACTGAGTAATAAACATGTCAGAGCTAACACATGTAGACTTGTCTCTTGAGCTAAGAGAGAGAGAGAGAGAGAGAGAGAGAGAGAGAGAGAGAGAGAGAGAGAGAGAGAGAGAGAGAGAGAGAGAGAGAGAGAGAGAGAAGCAGAAGTGTGGCACAACCATTTTGCTATATAAAAGGTTGGTTTAATGTACCTTATGTCAGAGAAGACCAAATTCCCCCAGCTTGACAGGGGGACAACAACAATACGGATGAAGTGAGCCCAGCAATGGTGTTTTTATGCCTAATTCATCTGCTCACTCCCCGAAGGACAGATTTGGCTGAATGTGAGGCTTATCAAGCTGGGAAAATCACACTGGTGATGAGGCAGAATGCTGGGGAAAGAAAGAATGTAACCAAGTTTATAGTTCATGTTTCCAGTAATTCAAATCAAATCAAATCAAATCAAATCAAACTTTATTGTCATATTGCTGTACATACAACTGTAGTGCAGGCAAGATGAAATTGCATTTCTCTCGGCATCCATATAAATAGAAGCAGCATGATTTAAGACACACTCACACATAGCTTCACCCCCCACCCCCACCCCCCCATCCATTCACACATCCCTGAGACATACTTGGGAAAAAACTAACTAACTATAATATACAGATAATATATATAATGTCCGTAGGTGCAGTAGTGTGTATGAGAGATTCCGGGTCAACTGTTCAGCATCCTGACAGCTTGTAGAAGGAAGCTGTTGATCAGTCTGGTGGTTCTGCCTCTGATGCTCCGGAATCGTTTACCAGATGGAAGAAGTTCAAAGTGTTTATGCAGAGGGTGAGAACGGTCCTTGACAATGTTCAGTGCCCTGCTCCTACAACGGTTCTGAAAAAGTTCTTGGACAGAGGGGAGGGAGACTCCAATTACCCTCTCAGCCTCCTTGACTATCCTCTGCAGGGCTTTTTTGTCTGACATACTGCAGCTGGAGTACCATGTTGCAATGCAGTACGTCAGAACACTCTCCACCACACCTCTGTAGAAGGTCCTGAGGATGCAGATGGGGAGAGAGGCCTGTTTGAGTTTCCTCAAGAAGTGCAGTCTCTGCTGAGCCCGCTTCCTGATCCCCAAGGAATTCTTGCTCCAGGTCAGGTCCTGCGAGATCTGCACTCCGAGGAACTTGATGTTCTCCACTCTCTCCACTAAACAGCCGCCGATACTGAGGGGGACGTGCTCAGGCTGTGACCGCCGGAAGTCGATAATCATCTCCTTCGTTTTGTCCACGTTGAGCACCAGATTGTTCTCCCTGCACCAGCCCTCCAGGTCTCTCACTTCTTCCCTGTACATTGATTCCTCATCCCTCTGAATAAGTCCCACCACCGTGGTGTCGTCTGCAAACTTAATAATCTGGTTCCCCTCATGTCTGGATACACAGTCATGTGTTAGAAGTGCAAACAACAGTGGACTGAGTACACAGCCTTGAGGGGATCCGGTGCTCAGCGTGACAGAGTTGGAGATGTTGTTTCCAACCCGGACAGACTGAGGTCTCTCAGTCAGGAAATCCAGAATCCAGAGACATGTGGCGGTGTTCAGACCGAGAAGGAGTAATTTCTCTATCAGTCTCTGGGGAATAATGGTGTTGAATGCTGAACTGAAATCAATGTACAGGAGTCTGGCATAGGTGTCTTTCTGGTCCAGGTGGGGGATGACAGAGTGCAGGGTGGTGACTATAGCATCCTCCGTGGAGCGGTTTGAACGATATGCAAACTGGAGCGGGTCGTGTGATGCAGGGGGGCAGGCTGTAATGTGTGGTTTGACAAGCCGTTCAAAACACTTCATCACAATTGGTGTCAGTGCAACAGGACGATAGTCATTCAAACAGGACACCACTGGTTTCTTTGCCACCGGTACAATGATAGAGGTCTTGAAGCATCTGGGAACGATGGCCTGACTCAGGGAGATGTTATAAATGTCAGTCAGGACATCCGCCAACTCGCTCACGCAGTCTCGGAGTTGTCCGGACCTGCAGCTTTGCGTGGGTTGACTCTGGTTAGGGTCCTCCGTGTGTCCGCTGTGTTAATGGTAAAAGCTGGTCCGACCGATAATGGGGGTGGGCCAGCCCTCCCTCTGATTGTCGAGTTTGGTGCTTCAAAACATGCAAAGAAGTCGTTAAGCCTGTCTGGAAGTGAAGCGTCGTCATCATCGACCCCCTGCCTAGACTTATAGCCCGTCAGTGTCCGAACTCCCTGCCACATCTGCTTGGTGTTCCTAGTGTCACAGAGGTGTCCCTGGATTTTCTCTGCATAGGTGCGCTTTGCCGCCTTAATTCCTTTTGAGAGCGCAGACCTGGCTGAGTGGAGGGCGATCCTGTCCTTCGCTCTGAAGGCTGCATCCCTGGCTGTAAGCAGCAAGCGCACCTCTGCAGTCATCCAGGGCTTATGGTTACCCCGCATAGTGATGGTCTTCACTGTAGTGACATCCTCTGTGCACTTCGCGATGTAGCTGGTGACCGTTTCAGCATACTCCTCCACATCTGTCTTGTCTTCCTGGGAGGCTGCTATTTTGAAGACCTCCCAGTCTGTGTGCAGAAAACAGTCTTTCAGTGCAGAGGTTGCACTCTCTGGCCAAATTCTGATTTGTTTCACTTCTGGCCTGCTGCGCTTCAATAAAGGTTTGTAGGCAGGCAGCAGCATCACGGATATGTGATCAGAAAGGCCGAGATGGGGGCGGGGTATTGCCTTATATGCATCTGTGTTTGTGTACACTAAGTCCAACATATTCTCTCCTCTGGTCTTAAAGTCTACGCATTGCTTAAACTTGGGGAGCACAGTCTTTAAGCTGGTGTGGTTAAAATCCCCCGCAACCACCACAAAACTGTCCGGGTGTGAAGTTTGGATTTCACTAATCGCATTGTGCAGTTCCCCGAGTGCCTTCTTAGCATTAGTGTTAGCATTAGCGCTCGGCGCTATGTAAACACCAGCTACAAACATGTTGCTGAATTCCCTCAGCAAATAATATGGCCAACAATTTACAATAAGAAACTCCGCCAACGGAGAGCAGTGTTTAGACACTAACGTGGCATTGACACACCAGTTCTTGTTAACATAGATGCATAGCCCACCTCACCGGCTCTTACCGGAGCTCGCCGTTTCCCTGTCGGCACGGAACATCGCCATATCTTCCAGTTGAATGGCCTCGTCAGGAATGTTGCCGTGGAGCCATGTCTCAGTGAACACAAGCACACAGCAGTCTCTTCACTCTAATTGAAATACCCCCAGTATTCATGACTGAAGTGGTTGTGGTTCTGAGAAGTCTGACCAAGCAGTGTTGACTTATAGTGGTGGGAAAGTGCTTGGCTCCTGGTAATGAAGGCCGGTATGTTGTTCTTCCTCTTTCACTCACACAGTTGTCTGGGTCTTCTTGTCTTTTGTAGCGGACTCATCGTCCACCTGTGTGTTGGTGATGTACAGTGATTGTTTTCAGATCAGCACAGACCACATGTAGTAGCACAACTGTAAGGGTGCTGTAATCCATCACTATAAGTATGGCTTTTCTGGAGAGAAGGTCAAAAGTTCCCTTTTCATACAATTGGTAAAAACACAGTTTACTACTTGTGTAGTTGAACACATAACCCCATCTACCTCCAGCTTCTAACTGCCATTCCTCCTGAAGTCTTGCGGGTGCAGGGGTCTGGATGCACCACAGATACAACATCCTGTTTTTCAGTGCTAGTCCTGGTGCGGTCTGCAGGAAGCTGGAGACAGGTGTTTCATTGATCAGATAACGTTTGCTAGGCCTCTTAGTCAAGGTAAGGTTTTTTCTGTCTTTTTCCCTAAGATTGTTTAATTTTTCTGATTTTGGGGTACTTATTTATCCAATTTTCACATGTGCCACTCTGTAGTTTCATTGGTTGGCCATAGGGGACCACCTCTAGACCATCACTGGTTAGGGCATCAAACCCACTTCTCTACGGTCATTGGGTGAGACCAGGGTTACAAGTTCATAGAGGTCAAAGATCATCATCCAGCACTTTGAAACATGGTCATGGGCGCAGATGGAGGGGTCACAAGTTGAAAGGTCAAAGGTCATATGTGGCAGGGGGTCAAAGGTCATCATCATTTTTGACATAAGTTGAGCTATTATTTCTCTGACGGTTGTGACCACATATGCCTCTCTGGTAAGCTAGGGTGCAGTGTGGGACGGCAGGACGGTTAGGGATGTGTGAGCCCAACCTTGCACCTGTGACCACATAAGTGTCCTGGAATTGAGGGCCATTTATTGCGTTCTCAAGTCCCTTCAACCTTCTTTGCAGGGAAGACATGTCCTTGTAAGGACAGACAGCTCAGTGGCAGTGTACCACAAATCACTAAGGCGGGACAAAGTCTCTGCATTGCTTCAGAGACTACTGGTCTGGGCTGCCCAGAATCTTACATCAATCAGGGGAATTTATATCCCAGGGCACGTGAAAGTGGCAGCCAGTCTCCTTTCCAGGACTGGTCTTCTGCCTAGTGAGTGGAGGCTTCACCCAGAAGTGATGACCTTCCTCTGTTCTTGCTTTGGTACTCCACAAGCCAACCTGTTTGCATCACAGGAAACGACAACTACAGAATGTGGTTCTCACTGCAGGGTCATGCAGGCCCTTTGGGGGTGGATGCTTTATCTCATGAGTGGCTGGAACCATTGCTGTACACTTTTTAAAGGGTTGGAGGTTGCTAGCCTTTGGTGCTGGTGGTGCGCTGGGGCATGGCGTTGGTGGGTCCTGGGTTGCACGGCCTAGTGCCCCTCACACCAGTGTGGGATCTGGGGTGTGTGGGTGGCTTCTGGAGCGAGTTTGGGAGCTGGCTTCTGAAGGAGACATGCTCTTTTTGGGGCCACCTCCCTCCCAGTCTTACTTATGCCCCTCCCTCCCTCCTGCCCATTCTTGGTGAATCACACATTTTATTGGATACACCTGGGGTTTTGGAGCGGCAGTGTGCCACGGGGTGTTGGTGAGGAGGGTTTCTCTGCCTGCTGTGCCATGGGGCCACCCTTGCCTCAATTTTAATTGTACTGTAGACACTAAGGGCTTGGACGGAGGGAGATGAGAGCTCTGCTGCCTATAGCTGTGGGGAGTCCCATCATACCATCTCCTTAATTTTAACTGTACTTTGGTAATTCACACATTTGCACCCAATCACACCACATAACTTGCACTCACTCATCACGATTCATGCACCTCTCCTACTTCCTCTACCATAAAGGCCCTGGAAGGTGCATTGTCCCTGGGGTTCTACAGGTCTACTCAGCGGTGCCTTGGGATATGTTTGGGGTCGGGGTTAGGGTTTTGTTTTTTGTTTTTTTTATTGGACGGGCTGAGGAGGAGAACATGGGTTTGTGCGTGTATGAGTGAGTGAGCAAGTGTGAGTGAGTGAGTGAGTGAGTGAGTGAGTGAGTGAGTGAGTGAGTGAGTGAGTGAGTGAGTGAGTGAGTGTGCTAGTCAGGGGGTGCTCGACTGATAAGTGTGGTACCTTCTGGCCATGTGGGCTTCCTCTGGCGGGCAGGGGGTTGGCCTCGCCTGGGGCTTACCACTGGGGGTGTGGGGGCTGAACGGCCCGGGGGCGGGGGTGAGCCATGCCAGCTGCTTGGTGGCCCTGCCTCCTCTGACCATCCCTCCTGGGGCGGATGCCTGGCTGTCCTGGGGCTTGGTGGCTTTGGGACATCTGTGCTCTGTAAGAGCTGTGGCTGCGCCCCTGGCGAATGGTGGTGCCGTCTTGCTTGCTTGCGGTTCTGTGGGGGTTGTTGCTATGGCCAGCCACCCTCTTTGTATGTTTCCTGGCAAACAACTCACATGCACACACTCGCACGCACTCACTTTTGCATGCACTTTCACACACATGCACACACACATACACTACCGTTCAAAAGCTTGGGGTCACCCAGACAATTGTTTTGTGTTTTCCATGAAAGGTCACACTTATTTGCCACCATGAGTTGTAAAATGAATAGAAAATATAGTCAAGACATTGACAAGGTTAGAAAAAATGATTTGTAATTGAAATAATATTTTTTTCCAGATACTCAACCTGCTCAAAGGAAGGTCAGTTTTATAGCTTCTCTAACCAGCTAAACTGTTTTCAGTTGTGCTAACATGATTGCACAAGGGTTTTCTAATCATCCATTAGCCTTCTGACGCAATGAGCAAACACATTGTACCATTAGAACACTGGAGTGATAGTTGCTGGAAATGGGCCTCTATATACCTATGTAGATATTGCACCAAAAACCAGACATTTGCAGCTAGAATAGTCATTTACCACATTAGCAATGTATATTAGATATTAGAGTGTATTTCTGATTAGATTAAAGTTATCTTCATTGAAAAAAACAGTGCTTTTCTTTCAAAAATAAGGAAATTTCTAAGTGACCCCAAACTTTTGAACGGTAGTGTATGTCTCTCTGTTCTCTTACACGTGCAGATATCAGGCTCATGATAAGCTCTCCTCAGAAGCAGAAACTGTTTTTTGTTTGTTTGTTTCAGTTGTGATAGTTTGTTTTCTCTGTTTGTTCCTCTCTCTTTTTCTCCCTCTCCCCACCCCCTCACCAGCCACCCCTTCCGAACACTTCAAATCTATTCAGCTCCCTCCCGATTCCCCCCTGTTGGGTCCATCATAGGTGGAACAATTTGAATAGTAATTTATGAATAATTTGAATAGTAATTTGAATAGTAATTTGAAAGTATTAAAGAGGAATCTTTAAATACTATTTATATACAATATAGTATATTCAATTCAATTCAATTCAATTCAATTCAATTCAACTTTATTTATATAGCGCCATTTCACAACAACAGTCATCTCATAGCACTATCAACTGTAGGGGGAACCCCCACAGTTGCAGAAAGACCCCAGCAATCAGGCGATCCCCTGTGAGCAAGCACTTGGCGACGGTGGAGAGGAAAAACTCCCTTTTAACAGGAAGAAACCTCCAGCAGAACCAGGCTCAGGGAGGGGCAGTCATCTGCTGCGACTGGCTGGGGTGTGAGAGGATAGAGAAGAAGAAAAGAACAGACATGTAGAGAGCAAACAGCACGATGGGGACTCAATCTATGGGAGAGAACAAACAAATGTTAATGACCAGCAAAAAAAAAAATATTTCATAGAGAGTGAGGAAAGGAGTGAGGCCCAGTGCATTACTGGAGGTCCCCCGGCTGACTAAACCTATTAGCAGCATAACTAAGGGAGGGTTCAGAAACACATGATCCCTCCCTAATTGTAGGCTATATCAAAAAGGTAGGTTTTAGCCCTATTCTTAAAAACAGAGATCGAGTCTGACTCCCGAATCCAGATTGGCAGCTGATTCCACTGGAGAGGAGCTTGATAACTGAAGGCTCTGCCTCCCATTGTACTTTTGGAGATTCTAGGTATTACAAGTAATCCTGCATTTTGGGAGCGTAGTGCTCTGTTAGGATGATACGGTAGTATCAGATCTTTTAAATAAAAAGGAGCCTGATTGTTTAGAGCTTTGTAAGTAAGAAGAAGGATTTTAAACTTAATTCTAAACTCTATGGGAAGCCAGTGAAGGGAGGCCAGAACCGGAGCGATATGATCTCTCTTTCTAGTACCTGTTAAAACTCTTGCTGCAGCATTTTGGATCAGCTGAAGACTTTTTAAAGATGTTTTAGGACAGCCTGATAATAAAGAATTACAATAATCTAATCTCGAGCTAACAAAAGCGTGGATCAGCTTCTCAGCATCACTCTGAGACAAGATGCTCCTAATCTTGGCAATATTACGCAAATGATAGAAGGCAGTCTTAGAAACAAATTTAATATGTGAATTGAAGGACAAATCCTGATCAAAAATAACTCCAAGGTTCCTCACAGAGCTATTAAGAGAAAGAGTAACTGCATCCAAACTGAAAGTTTGATTTGGAAAGGAATTTCTAAGGTTTTTTGGACCAACAAGAATGACTTCAGTCTTATCTGAATTTAATAGCAGGAAATTACAAGTCATCCAAGCTTTGATTTCCTTAAGACAGGCTTCTAACTTGGCTAATTGATTAGTATCATCTGGCTTCATTGACAGGTATAATTGTGTGTCATCTGCATAACAATGTGCAGATGACGTGCATGCAATGTGCAGTGTGCAATGTGCAATGTGCAGATGCATATATCAAATATGATCAAAGCTCATTTTGGCAAAGTAAATCTGATTGGCACAATAATGCTTACCTAGCTGCTAGACAGGACAGCGGTAAAAAAAAAAAAAAAAAAGATTTATATGACGCTTTACATGTGAAGTGACATCTCAAAGTGCTTACTTACAGTGAGTCCATTATTCATTCACTCCAGACAGACACTGATAGTGGGAAGCTACCTCTGTAGTCACAACTGCCATGGGGCAGACTGATAGGAATGTGGCTGCCAGTTCGGGCCAATGACCTCTCCGACCACTACCGAACATTTATACGCATTCATTCAACCCGCTCTACCTCCTCAGCCACTGCAGCCGATATGGCATCCCAACCCAGCCACACTGTAGCTCTGGGGAACTCTTGTCAGCCCCTCTCACAGCTGAATGAGAGTGTGCTGAGAGCCATTTCCAATGCTAGAGTCCCCTCCACACACATGTTATACAAAGAAAAGCGGGAATTCTTCTTTGTGTGGTGTCATAGCAGGCAGGCTAACCCGGCCACCTGTCCAGTTGATCTGGTCTTTTGTTTCTTGCAGTCCCTCTTGGACTCTGGTCAAGCTCCCAGCACCATAAAAGTGTATGTGACTGTAATGGTTCCTGGTTGCTCTGTATCCCTGCCTCTCTCTCTCCCTCTGATTAGGTACTCTCCCTGCAGCTTTGGACACCACCTGTTGTCAGTCAGAGAGGATCTTTAAATTGGATGCTCTCCTGCCCCACTCTGCCTGGTCGTGTTAACCTACCTACAGCCTGTATCCTGCCTGAGCTCAGCATTGCTTATCTTATCTTGCCTTGGCTTGCTTTTGACCTTTTTCTTGCCCTAGACCTGGAGACTGCCTATTATTTGGACTGCCTGCCTGCCTGCCTGCCTGCCTTGTGTTTATCTGCCGTGCTCGACACTCTGACTGCCCCAAGTCTTGAGTTTGCTTTATGGACTGGATTTGGACATTCCTGGATTGTGCACATCACCACTTCCTCTCAAGTGAGTTGGCTTACCACCGTCTGTCTTCACTGCTCCTCACTCCCTCTCCCTACCACTCAGACCTGGCCAGCCTGTCTCCAGCAAATCCCTGGAAGTTCCCCAGCAGCACCTCAGCACCTTCACCTCTGGCAACCGGCTCCCCAGCGTGGAGGCTCTTCACCTGCTCCCAGCCGCTCTCCCCTGTAGAAGCTGTAAGCACAAAAATCTAACATTAAAGCATTGCCATCAGTTTGCCATTTATACTTACCTGTCCCTCCACTCTGTCCTGGCAGGGTTGCCAGATCCTCATGGACATCATCATTACACATTTACTTTGCACATTTATTGTAATAAGGATTATTGTTTCACCTCATTTATCATCTCCTTCAGTGTCTGTTTTTGGGTCATATGCCTTGAACTTTAACAGTGGCTGCTGTGTCTCTGTTCCATGCCCATGTGGATGGTGTTTCAGTGGGAAGACATCCTTTTGTCTCTCAGTTTATCAGGGGGACGTACCACTTGCGACCACGCAGATCCCCTAGGGTGCCCTTGTGGGGTCTACAGTGCATCCGGAAAGTATTCACAGTGCTTCACTTTTTCCACATTTTGTTATGTTACAGCCTGATTCCAAAATGGATTAAATTCATTTTTCCTCGAACTTCTACACACAATACCCCATAATGACAATGTGAAAAAAGTTTTTTTAAGAGTTTTGCAAATTTATTAAAAATAAAAAACTAAGAAGTCACATGTACATAAGTATTCACAGCCTTTGCCATGAAGCTCAAAGTTGAGTTTAGGTGTATCCTGTTTCCACTGATCATCCTTGAGATATTTTTACAGCTTCACTGGAGTCCACCTGTGGTAAATTCAGTTGATTGGACATGATTTGGAAAGGCACACACCTGTTGATATAAGGTCCCACAGTTGACAGTGCATGTCAGAGCACAAACCATGCATGAAGTCAAAGGAATTGTCTGTAGACCTCCGAGACAGGATTGTCTCGAGGCACAAATCTGGGGAAGGGTGCAGAAAAATTTCTGCTGCTTTGAAGGTCCCAAAGAGCACAGTGGCCTCCATCATCCATAATTTGAAGAAGTTCGGAACCACCAGGACTCTTCCTAGAGCTGGCCGGCTGTCTAAACTGAGCAATCGGGGGAGAAGGGCCTTAGTTAGGGAGGTGACCAAGAACCAGATGGTCACTCTGTCAGAGCTCCAGCATTCCTCTGTGGAGAGAGGAAAACCTTCCAGAAGGACAACCATCTCTGTAGCAATCCACCAATCAGCCCTGTATGGTAGAGTGGCCAGACGGAAGCCACTCCTTAGTAAAAAGCACAATGCAGCCCACCTGGATTTTTCCAAAAGGCACCTGAAGGACTCTCAGACCATGAGAAACAAAATTCTCTCGTCTGATGAGACAAAGATTGAACTCTCTGGCATGAATGCCAGGTGTCATGTTTGGAGGAAACCAGGCACCGCTCATCACCAGGCCAATACCATCCCTGCAGTGCAGCATGGTGGTGGTAGCATCATGCTGTGAGGGTGTTTTTCAGGGGCAGGAACTGGGAGACTAGTCAGGATAGAGGGAAAAATGAATGCAACAATGTACAGAGACATCCTGGATGAAAACCTGCTCCACAGCACTCTTGACCTCAGACTGGGGCAACGGTTCATCTTTCAGCAGGACAATGACCCTAAGCACACAGCCAAGATATCAAAGGAGTGGCTTCAGGACAACTCTGTGAATGTCCATGAGTGGCCCAGCCAGAGGCCAGACTTGAATCCAATTGAACATCTCTGGAGAGATCTGAAAATGGCTGTGCACCGATGCTTCCCAACCAACCTGACAGAGCTTGAGAGGTGTGGCAAAGAGGAATGGGTGAAACTACCCAAAGATAGGTGTGCCAAGATTGTGGCACCATATATTCAACAAAACTTGATGCTGTAATTGCTGCCAAATGTACATCAACAAAGTATTGAGCAACGGCTGTGAATACTTACAGTGGTGTGAAAAGATGTTTGCCCCCTTTCTGATTTCTCATTTTTTTGTATGTTTGTCACACTTAAATGTTTCGGATCATCAAACAAATTTAAATATTAGACAAAGATAACATAAGTAAACACAAAATGCAGTTTTTAAATGAAGGTGTTTATGATAAAGGGGAAAAAAAAATCCAAACCTACATGGCCCTGTGTGAAAAAGTGATTGCCCCCTCAACCTAATAACTGGTTGGGCCACCCTTAGCAGCAACAACTGCAATCAAGCATTTGCGATAACTGGCAATGAGTTGTTTACAGTGCTGTAGAGGAATTTTGGCCCACTCATTTTTGAAATTCAGCAACATTGGAGGGTTTTCGAGCATGAACCGCCTTTTTAAGGTCATGCCACAGCATTTCAATCAGATTCAGGTCAGGAATTTGATTAGGCCACTCCAAAGTCTTCATTTTGTTTTTCTTAAGCCATTCAGAGGTGGACTTGCTGGTTTGTTTTGGATCATTGTCCTGCTGCAGAACCCAAGTGCGCTTCAGCTTGAGGTCATGAACAGATGGCCGGATATTCACCTTCAGGGTTTTTTGGTAGACAGCAGAATTCGTGGTTCCATTTACCACAGTAAGTCTTCCAGGTCCAGAAGCAGCAAAACAGCCCCAGATCATCACACTACCACCACTATATTTTACTGTTGGTATGATGTTCATTTTCTGAAATGCTGTTTGTCATGATCTGAGCACGGAGTTTCTGCCTTGCTCAGTCTCATGGTCTTTTTCCATATTTGTATATTTGTTGTATTTTTCGTTCTTAGGTTCCTGTCATATTATCCATGATTGGTTTTCATATATCTTGTATTGTTTCTTAAGTCTACTCATTCCCCTGTTTATGTTCATCGTAGTCTTGCTACTTATTTATTTGGTATTTGGTTGTATTTATCCTTCAGTCTTTATTTGTTGTCATTTTAGTTCTCACTTTATATTTGTACTTTTGTGTTCTCGCTCTCTCTCTTTCTCTCTCTCTCTCCGGGGCTGCAGCTGTCAGGGGCACTTCTGGGTTTTGCTCTGTAGTCGGGGGAGGGGTGCTCCTGTCAAGCTGTCAGTCCCTTCTCCTCCCCTCTCATTACTCACAGCTGATCTCGGTTTGTAATCACTGTCACCTCCTGCTGGCTCATGTGATTTACACCTGGTATCATTTGTTATGATTGATTTCCTGCCTTATTTAAGAGGGGCCTTTTCATTCACCCCTTGCCAGAGTCTCATTGCTACTTCCTTCTCCGTTAGAACCCATTTCCTGTTCTAACACCATCCTGTTCTGCCCCGTTTTCATCTCATCGTAAGTTTATGTTTGTGCACTGTTTGAATTTGTGTTTTCTTAATAAATACCACAAAATGCAGTTCAGCGCTTGGGTGTTCCTCTCTGCCCTGCAGGGGTGATTCATGACAGTGTTACTTTTACGCAAGATGTAATGGGACACACACCTTCCAAAAACTCCAACTTTTGTCTCGTCAGTCATCAGCGTATTTTCCCAAAAGTCTTGGGGATTATCAAGATGTTTTCTGGCAAAACTGAGACGAGCCTTTATGTTCTTTTTGCTCAGCAGTGGTTTTTGTCTTGGAACTCTGCCATGCAGGCCATTTTTGCCCAGTCCCTTTCTTATGGTGGAGTCATGAATACTGACCTTAACTGAGGCAAGTGAGGCCTGCAGTTCTTTGGATGCTGTTGTAGGGTCTTTTGGGACCTCTTGGATGAGTTGTCACTGCACTCTTGAGGTAATTTTGGTCAGCCGGCCACTCCTGAGAAGGTTCACCGGTGTTCCATGTTTTCGCCATTTGTGGATAATGGCTCTCACTGTGGTTTGCTGGAGTTCCAAAGCTTTAGAAATGGCAACAAAATTTAACTCAGCTTTCCAAATATGTGATAAACCACAGTTAATTTATGTTTTAACAGGGGGGCAATAACTTTTCATGCAGGGCCATGTAGGTGTGTATTTTTTTAACCCTTAATAATGAATACCTTCAATTAAAAACTGCATTTTGTGTTTACTTGTGTTATCCTTGTCTAATATTTAAATTTGTTTGATGATCTGAATCATTTAAGTGTAACAAACATACAAAAAAAATAAGAAATCAGCAAGGGGGCAAACACTTTTTCACACCACTGTATGTACATGTGATTTCTTAGTTTTTTATTTTTAATAAATTTGCAAAACTCTCAAAAAATTTTTTTACGTAATTATGGGGTATTGTGTGCAGAATTTTGAGAAAAAAATGAATTTAATCCATTTTAGAATAAGGCTGTAACATAAAATGCCGAAAAAGTGAAGCGCTGTGAATACTTTCCTGATACACTGTACCACTGGTTCTTGAATCTCTAATGCAACCTCCCTATGAGTCTATTGAACAGTTCCTCAAGTTCCTGTCCTACAAGACCACTTTCCTCTTGGCTATGTTTTCTGCTAAGAGAGTGGGCACACTGCATGCTTTGTCAGTCAGTGAAGACTGTTTGCATTGGAAGGCTGATAATACAGGTGTCTAGCTGTGCCTGAACCCGTCATCTCTACCCAAGGTAAATAATTTCACAAAGACTAAACCAAGTAATTGAGCTCAGTGCATTCCAACCTGATTACCTTTTCCACACAAAGTGTCGGGCTTGCTCACCATATGCCCAATGAGGGCACTAAGGGCTTATGTTTCAAGAACACAGTCTCTGAGGTGTGCACACTCTCAGCTGTTTGTGTTTTGATGGTAGGAAGTTGGGCCACCCATTGTCAAAACACAGTCTTTCCCACTTCATTGTTAATACAATTTCTGAAGCTTACTCAAAGCAGAATCTCCCTGTGTCAGGTAATGTGGTTGCCCACTCCACCAGGAGTATGGCCACATCCTGAACATCTCTAAAAGGGGTTCCTCTCTCACAGATTTGTGAAGCTTCTACATGGCAGACACCTTGTACCTTTTCCCGATTTTACAGGGTCAGTGTCACAGCCTCTGTGCCACTGGAGTCTACTATTTTCTGTCAGCTGCTGAGTGGGGACAAGAGTCAGTGGAGTCCTCCGTTCCTTTCAACATTGCTGGTGCTGATCATCCAAGGTAAAGACTGTGGTAACAGTCTGAGTGAGGTCAAAAATTATCACAAGTTATGACCATAACTGTGGATCTATGAGACTGAACGATGACTATTTCTTGTCATTTATACTGACCAAAGGCGTAGGAGGAAGAGATGTGCTCACCAGGGGGCTTTATAAACAGTGAGCCAAGCTTCCTTAAGGTCAGTCACATGACTGACCTGGCGGTGCGGTGGCGCAGTGGTTAGCACTGCGCCAGCACAGCAACTCACCCTTGGCCATGGGATCCCTGGTTCGATCCCAGCCCCTGACCAACAGTGATCTGTGTGGAGTAAGATAAGATAAGATAAGATAAGATAAGATAAGCCTTTATTAGTCCCACAACGGGGAAATTCCAGGATTGCAACAGCACAGGGATAGCAACACTCAGAGCAACAATCAGAAGGCAAGAAAAAAACAAGCAAGCAAGAGCAGCTAATATACATATGTACGTATTACTATAAAATATATATATACACACACACACACAGACACACAGTGCAGAGCATTGTAGCTGGATGGAATAAATATATGAATATATGAACACACAATGCAGAGCATTGTAGCTAGATGGAATAAATATGTAAATATATAAACACCCACAGTACGGAGCATTGCAGCTAGGTGGAATAAATATACAAGTATATAAACACACACAGTGCGGAGCAATGTAGCTAGATGGAATAATATGTAGATATATAAATATATAAACACACCCAGTGCTGAGCATTGTAGCTAGATGGAATAAATATGTAAATATATAAACACACACAGTGCAGAGCATTGTTGCTAGATGGAATGAAACAGCATAACCGTCTACTTAGTTATCCTACATGGTATGACTATGTGCCCATACATATTCTCACTCTCCATAGCGACCGGTATGTTCCTAGTTGTATGCCGGAGGGGACCATTGTGTAAGTCTATTGCATCTTTTGCATTCAAAAAACTATTAGTTTGTTACGTCTTTTTGCTATCTCTGCGAGCAGCCCTGCTTAGGTTGTACAGTCTGACAGCCGTTGGTAGGAAGGACCTACGAAACCTCTCGGTTGTGCACCTGGGATGATGTAGTCTGCTGCTAAATGAGCTCCTCAGTGCATTCAGTATGTCCTGCATAGGGTGGAACTCGGACTCCAGCAGAGATGACAGTTTAGCCACCGTCCTTCTCTCTCCTATCTCCTCCATCGGATCAAGGCGCTGCCCCAGGACAGAGCTAGCTTTCTTAATCAGTTTGTTCAGTCTCTTCCTATCAGCTGCAGTAATGCCACTGCCCCAGCAGACCACTCCAAAAGTGATGGCTGATGCCACCACCGTGTCATAGAATGACTTCAGCAGCGCCCCTTGTACACCAAAAGACCTGAGTCTCCTCAGCAGGAACAGCCTGCGCTGTCCCTTCTTGTAGAGTGCATCAGTATTGTGTGACCAGTCTAGTTTATTGTTCAGATGAATACCCAGGTACTTATAGGATGTCACCATCTCGATGTCTGTTCCCTGTATATTTACTGGTACTGTGAGGGGCTGCCCATGCCTGCGGCAGTCCACCACCAGCTCCTTAGTTTTCCTCGCGTTGATCTGGAGGCAGTTCCGATGGCACCAGTCCACGAAGTCCTGGATAAGCCCTCTGTACTCAGCTTCATCTCCATTGGAGATGAGGCCAACGATCGCAGAGTCATCAGAGAACTTCTGTAGATGGCAGTGTGTTGTGTTGTGTGAGAAGTCCGCAGTATAAAGAGTGAACAGGAAGGGAGCCAGCACCGTTCCCTGGGGGGCCCCCGTGCTACTGATGATCGTGTCGGACACACAGTCCCGGGTTCTCACAAACTGAGGCCGGTTCGTGAGGTAGTCCAGGATCCATGATGACAGGTGCTGGTCCACCCCTGCGCGCAGCAGCTTGTCCTTCAGGATCATCGGTTGGATGGTGTTGAAAGCACTGGAGAAGTCAAAGAACATGATCCTCACCATATTCCCGGGCTTCTCCAGGTGGGACAGAGAACGGTGAAGGAGGAAGATCACCGCATCCTCCACCCCAATGCCATGCTGGTAGGCGAACTGGAGTGGATCCATCGCTGGTTCCACCAGGGGGCGGAGGTGAGCAAGGAGCAGTCTCTCCAGGGTCTTCATCAAGTGGGACGTCAAGGCCACCGGTCTGTAGCTGTTCAGGTCTTTGGGGTGGGAAGTTTTTGGTACAGGTACCACACAAGATGTTTTCCACAGCTGTGGTACCCTCCCCAGTTTCAGGCTCATGTTGAAGATATACGTCACAATCCCACACAGCTGGTCTGCACAGGACTTGAGGAGCTTTGCGCTGATGCCGTCCGGTCCCGGCGCCTTCCTCGCCTTGATCTTCCTCAGCTCCGTCCTCACCTGGGTCCTGGTCAGGGTCAGGATGGGGGGCTGTGTGTTGGGAGTGGGGGGGTGTTGGTGGAGTGGGGAGTGGGCAGCAGGACTTGATTTCTTTAGAGGCAGCAGTGGTTGTTGTGCAGTCAGGGGGGAGGGCGGTTGGTCAAATCTATTGAAAAACAGATTCAGGTTGTTCGCCCACTCCCTGCCCCCTGTGGCCTGGGGGGAGGTATTCTGGAGCCCCGAGATGGTTTTGAGGTTTCTCCAGACCCCGCTGATGTCGCTCTGTTGCAGCTTGTCCTCCATCTTCTTCCTGAAGCTGTCCTTGCCTTCTCTGATCTTTCTCCTCAGCTCCCTCTGTACGGACTTCAGCATCTCCCTGTTCCCTGACCTGAAGATCCTCTTCTTCTCTCTCAGAAGTGTTTTTATCTCAGGGTTGATCCAGGGTTTGTTGTTTGAGTGACGCCGTATGGTCTTGGTGGGAACGGATTTGTCCACACAGAAGCTGAGGTAGCCCGTGAAGGTGTGAATGAGGCCATCGATGTCCTCACCATGTGGATCGCAGAGCTGCTTCCAGGCGGTGGCTTCAAAACAGCCCTTTAGGGTGTCCATTGTCTCCTCAGACCATAACTCCACAGTGTGCATGGCCGGAGGTTGTCTGTGCACTAGGGGTTTGTACACCGGCCGGAGATGAACCAAGTTGTGATCCGATCTCCCGAGTGGGGGGAGTTGTGATGAGGTGTACGCCTCCTTAGTGTTTGCGTAGAATAAATCCAGTGTTTTATTGTCTCTAGTGTGGCATGTGACATACTGGGTGAACGTGGGTAGAATGGGAGACAGTGAAACATGGTTGAAATCGCCTGAGATGAGGAGAAGAGCATCTGGGTGTTCTGTCTGCAGCCTGCTGGTTACTGAATGGATGACGTCACGTGCTGTCCCAGCGTTCGCCGTCGGATTTGCATAAACAACAATGCAGATCACGTGTGAGTGTTCTCTCGGGAGATATGTAGGCCTCATGCTAACAGCTAGCAACTCAATGTCTTTGCTGCAGTGTCGTTGTTTAACAGTGATATGTCCCGGTCTGCACCAGTTGTTGTTAACATACATTATCACTCCACCGCCCCTAGCCTTGCCACTGTCTGGTGTTCGGTCAGCTCGTATCATGTGAAAACCCTCCAGCTCAATGTTAGCATCTGCTGCTAGTTCAGTTAGCCACGTCTCAGTAAACAAAAGGAGAGAGCACTCCCGGTATGTGCTATCATAACGGGAGATAGCCGCTAGCTCATCTAACTTTCCCAGTATCGACCGTACATTTCCCATGACAACAGATGGAAGGGAGGGTCTGTACCTTATATTTTTTGTCCTCCGCCTTACTCCAGCCCGGCAGCCGCGGCGTTTTCGCCTCAGTTCTCTCGGTATGTCGAGTTTTTCCAATGGGACCGGGTGGCGGTTGAATGCTAGCAGCTGTTCTCTGCTGTATCGTATCCTGCTATAAACAGTGGCTCCGTCCACCGGCTCAGGAGACATTTAGGACGATCTGTGTGTCCGTGATATAAGTGGGGTGAAAAAAAAAGACGGATCAAAAGAGAGAGGAAGGGAAAAAAGACTCGGAATCGAGCCGCTGTTGCAAAAGGCAGCCTACTCGTGTGGCGCCGAGAGAAAAAAAAAAAAAAAAATGTTGTCCCCGTATCTGCGTGGGTTTACTCCGGGATTTCTCCGGTTTCCTCCCACAGGCCAAAAACATGCAGGTTAGGTTAATTGGAGACTCTAAAGTGGCCCTAGTTGTGAATGTGTGTGTGAATGGTTAAGGGATAGCGCCGTACCGTGGCTGCTTCATCCATCCAGGTGGATGCCCTCAATTTCCCCTCGGGGATCAATAAAGTATACAAAATCAAAAATCAAAAAAAAATGACTTTGCTGTTATACGGTCTCAAGGATAGGTAGATAATGGCATCATTCAAGGTAAAGACGGTGGTGACGGTCATCGTTCAGTCTCATAGATCCATAGTTATAGTCATAACTTACGTTTTGAAAGCGAGCAGAAGTTTGACCACAAGGAGGAGGGTTCACATGTGATAGAAGTCATTTAGAGCACAAGCAGGGATTTTTTTTTTAATTTACTGTATTTCTAACTCCTTGGTTCAACACAGAAACTCGTAGCTTAAAACAGAAGACTCATCAATTAGAAAGAAAATGGTGCTCCACTAATTTAGATGAAATCTATTTAGATTGGAGAAATCATCTTTTAATTTATAAAAAAAAAAATCTCTGTGAAAAGCTAGAACAAGTTATTATTCTGCATTAATAGAAGAGAACAAGAATAATCCCAGGTTTCTTTTCAACACTGTAGCCAGGCTGACAAAGAGTCAGGACTCTGTCAATCCTAGCATTCTCTTAGGGCTTACTAGTCAGGACTTTATGAACTTTTTCAATAATAAAATTTCATTTATCAGAGATAAAATCAGTCAGATTCTTCCCACCGTTAACTTAAATACAGTAACTACTACAACTCCTTCAACTGACATCTGTTTGGATCAGTTTACTCCAATTGACCTTTTAGAGTTAGACAAAATAGTTTCCTCATCCAAGCCTTCAACTTGTCTTTTAGACCCTATTCCTACCAGGTTATTTAAAGAAGTCTTCCCATTTATTGGTAGCTTTATTCTTCCAATAATCAATTCTTCATTAACTTTAGGCCATGTACTGCAGGCTTTTAAAACTGCTGTAATTAAACCCTTACTCAAAAGGCCAACGCTGGATCCAGGAGTTTTAGCTAACTATAGGCAAATCTCTAATCTCCCTTTCATTTCAAAAATCTTAGAAAGAGTTGTTGCTACGCAATTATTTGACCACTTGCAGGGAAATGGTCTATTTGAAGAGTTTCAATCTAGGTTTAAAATCCATCATAGCACTGAAACAGGCTTAGTGAAGGTCACTAATGACCTCCTGATTGCATCTGATAATGGACTTGTTTCTGTACTTGTCCTTTTAGACCTTAGCGCAGGTTTTGATACTATCGATCATAATATTCTACTTGATAGATTAGAACACTACGTTGGACTTAATGGAACTTCGTTGCAGTGGTTTAGATCTTATTTATCTGATAGGTTCCAGTTTGTTCATGTCAGTAATGAGTTTTCTTTCAACTCAAAGCTCAGTCATGGAGTTCCACAGGGATATGTGCTAGGCCCTGCTCTTTTTAGGTTATACATGCTTCCGCTAGGCCAAAAACATGCAGGTTAGGTTAATTGGAGACTCTAAAGTGGCCCTAGGTGTGAATGTGTGTGTGAATGGTTAAGGGATAGTGCCGTACCGTGGCTGCTTCATCCATCCAGGTGGATGCCCTCAATTTCCCCTCGGGGATCAATAGAGTATACAAAATTCAAAATTCAAAAAAATAAATAAATAAATAAATAAATAAATAAATATATATATATATATATATATATATATATATATATATATATATATATATATATATATATATATATATATACACAATTATACCTGTCACTGACACACAATTATACCTGTCACTGAAGCCAGATGATAGTAATCAATTAGCCAAGTTAGAAGCCTGTCTTAAGAAAATCAAAGCTTGGATGACTTGTAATTTCCTACTATTAAATTCAGATAAGACTGAAGTCATTCTTGTTATTCCAAAAAACCTTAGAAATACCTTTCCAAATCAAACTTTTAGTTTGGATGCAGTTACTCTTTCTCTTAATAGCTCTGTGAGGAACCTTGGAATTATTTTTGATCAAGATCTGTTTTTCAATTCCCATATTAAATTTGTTTCTAAGACTGCCTTCTATCATTTGTGTAATCAAATCAAAATCAAATCAAATCAAACTTTATTGTCATATTGCTGTACATACAACTGTAGTGCAGGCAAGATGAAATTGCGTTTCTCTCGGCATCCATATAAGAAGCAGCATGATTAAGACACACTCCCACATAGCTCCATCCCCCACCCCACCCCCACCCCCCATCCATTCACACATCCCTGAGACATACTTGGGGAAAAAGAATAACTAACTATAATATACAAAATGTCCATAGGTGCAGTAGTGTGTATGTGAGAATCCGGGTCAGCTGTTCAGCATCCTGACAGCTTGTGGGAGGAAGCTGTTGATCAGTCTGGTGGTTCTGCCTCTGATGCTCCGGAATCGTTTACCAGATGGAAGAAGTTCAAAGTGTTTATGCAGAGGGTGAGAACGGTCCTTGACAATGTTCAGTGCCCTGCTCCTACAACGGTTCTGAAAAAGTTCTTGGACAGAGGGGAGGGAGATTCCAATTACCCTCTCTGCCCCCTTGACTATCCTCTGCAGGGCTTTTTTGTCTGACATACTGCAGCTGGAGTACCATGTAGCAATGCAGTACGTCAGAACACTCTCCACCACACCTCTGTAGAAGGTCCTGAGGATGCAGATGGGGAGAGAGGCCTGTTTGAGTTTCCTCAAGAAGTGTAGTCTCTGCTGAGCTCGCTTCCTGATCTCCAAGGAATTCTTGCTCCAGGTCAGGTCCTGCGAGATCTGCACTCCGAGGAACTTGATGTTCTCTACTCTCTCCACTAAATGGCCGCCGATGCTGAGGGGGACGTGCTCAGGCTGTGACCGCCGGAAGTCGATAATCACCTCCTTCGTTTTGTCCACATTGAGCACCAGATTGTTCTCCCTGCACCAGCCCTCCAGGTCTCTCACTTCTTCCCTGTACATTGATTCCTCATCCCTCTGAATAAGTCCCACCACCGTGGTGTCATCTGCAAACTTAATAATCTGGTTCCCCTCGTGTTTGGATACACAGTCATGTGTTAGAAGTGTAAACAACAGTGGACTGAGTACACAGCCTTGAGGGGTTCCGGTACTCAGCGTGACAGAGTTGGAGATGTTGTTTCCAACCCGGACAGACTGAGGTCTCTCAGTCAGGAAATCCAGGATCCAGAGACATGTGGCAGTGTTCAGACCGAGAAGGAGTAATTTCTCTATCAGTCTCTGGGGAATAATGGTGTTGAATGCTGAACTGAAATCAATGTACAGGAGTCTGGCGTAGGTGTCTTTCTGGTCCAGGTGGGTGATGACAGAGTGTAGGGTGGTGACTATAGCATCCTCCGTGGAGCGGTTTGAACGATATGCAAACTGGAGCGGGTCGTGTGATGCAGGGAGGCAGGCTGTGATGTGTGGTTTGACAAGCCGTTCAAAACACTTCATCACAATTGGTTTAAGTGCAACAGGACGATAGTCATTCAAACAGGACACCACTGGTTTCTTTGCCACCGGTACAATGATAGAGGTATTGAAGCATCTGGGAACGATGGCCTGACTCAGGGAGATGTTATAAATGTCAGCCAGGACATCCGCCAACTCGCTCGCGCAGTCTCGGAGCACACGTCCCGGAATGTTGTCTGGACCTGCAGCTTTGCGTGGGTTGATTCTGGATAGGGTCCTCCGTGTGCCCGCTGTGTTAATGGTAAAAGCTGGTCTGACCTATGGTGGGAGTGGGCCGGCCCTCCCTCTGATTGTCGAGTTTGATGCTTCAAAACGTGCAAAGAAGTCGTTAAGCCTGTCTGGAAGCGAAGCGTCGTCATCATCGACCCCCTGCCTAGACTTAAAGCCCGTCAGTGTCCGAACTCCCTGCCACATCTGCTTGGTGTTCCTAGAGTCACAGAGGTGTCCCTGGATTTTCTGCGCATCAGAATCAGAATCAGAATCAGAATCAGCTTTATTGGCCAAGTATGCACAACACATACAAGGAATTTGACTTTGGCTAAAAACTTGCATAGGCGCGCTTTGCCAAGATTAGGAGCATCTTGTCTCAGAGTGATGTGAGAAACTGATCCACGCTTTTGTTCGCTCTAGATTAGATTATGGTAACTCTTCATTATCAGGTTGTCCTAAAACATCTCTAAAAAGTCTTCAGTTGATCCAAACTGCTGCAGCAAGAGTTTTAACAGGTACTAGAAAGAGAGATCATATCTCTCCAGTTCTGACCTCCTTTCATTGGCTTCCCATAGAGTTTAGAATTAAGTTTAAAATCCTTCTTGTCACTTTCAAAGCTCTAAACAATCAGGCCCCTTTTTTATTTAAAAGATCTTTTTTATTATCCTAACACAGCCCTACGCTCCCAAAATGCAGGATTACTTGTAATACCTAGAATTTCCAAAAGTACAATGGGGGGCAGAGCCTTCAGTTATCAAGCTCCTCTCTTGTGGAACCAGCTGCCAATCTGGATTCGGGAGTCAGACTCGATTTCTGTTTTTAAGAATTTATTTATTTATTTTACCTTTATTTAACCAGGAAAAAAACCCGTTGAGATTAAAAACCTCTTTTTCAAGGGAGTCCTGGCCAAGAGGCAGCAAAAAAATCACAAATACACTTACAATGACATACAAATCATATAAAACAGTTACAAATTAGTGAGGCCGTCTCAAGTGTTCTCAATCTGGATTTAAAGTCATTCAATGAAACAAGTTCCGTTAGTTTCCAGTCTTTTTGCAACATGTTCCATGTTTGGGCTGCACGGTGGCGCAGTGGTTAGCACTGCGGCAGCACAGTTTACCCTTGGCCGGGGGATTGTGGGGATCGTGGGATCGTGGGTTCGATCCCAGCCCCCGACCAACAGTGATCTGTGTGGAGTTTGCATGTTCTCCCCGTGTTGCGTGGGTTTACTCCGGGATTTCTCCGGTTTCCTCCCACATGCCAAAAACATGCATGTTAGGTTAATTGGCTGTTCTAAATTGTCCCTAGATATCTGTTTCCTATAGGCCCTTAGAATAGAGGGTTAGTATTAATGAAAGCGCTTTGAGTGGTCTTTGTGACTAGAAAAGCGCTATATAAGTGCAGGTTAGTTAGTTAGTTAGTTAGAGGGGGCTGAGAACATGAAAGCTCTTTTTCCCAGCTCAGTACGGGCAAATGGAACAGAAAGCAACAAATGATCATTAGAACGCAAACCATAAGAATCAACACTTCTCAGTGTGATCAAATTACAAATGTAAGGGGGCAACAGTCCAAGCATGGCCTTGTAAATAAAAATGTACCAGTGAGTCAACCTCCTGGTGGACAAAGAGGGCCATCCCACTCTAGAATACAGTTCACAGTGATGGGTCAAGGCTCTACAGTTTGTAACAAACCTCAAAACAGCATGATATACAAAGTCAATCTTACTCAGACACTGAGCTGAAGTGTTCATATACAAGAGGTCTCCATAATCTAAAATAGATATAAAAGTTGCAGTAACAAGACACTTTTTAACCTCAAAAGAAAAACAACATTTATTTCGAAATAAAAAACCCAGTTTCAGTTTAAGTTTCTTCACAAGATTTTCAACATGGGGCTTAAAAGTCAGAGCGTCATCAAGCAAGATACCAAGATACTTGTACGAGTGAACCACCTCAATTTCATTTCCCTCAAAAGTGGACACTGTGGGAAAAATTTGGGTTAAAACCTTCCTTTAGGTTTTAACCCAAGAATAGGGTTAAAACCTTCCTTTTTGATATAGCCTATAATTAGGGAGGGATCATGTGTTTCTGAACCCTCCCTTAGTTATGCTGCTAATAGGTTTAGACAGCCGGGGACCTCCACTAATTGCACTGGGCTTCACTCCTTTTGTTCAGTCTCAATGAAATATTTTTTTTTGCTGGTCATTAACATCTGTTTGTTCTCTCCCATAGATTGAGTCCCCATCGTGCTGTCTACATGTCTGTTCTTTTCATCTTCTCTATCCCCTTACCCCCCAGACAGTCGCAGAAGATGACTGCCCCTCCCTGAGCCTGGTTCTGTTGGAGGTTTCTTCCTGTTAAAAGGGAGTTTTTCCTCTCCACCATTGCCAAGCGCTGCTCACAGGGGATCGCCTGATTGCTGGGATCTTTCTGCAGTTGTGGGGGTTTCCCCTACAGTTGATAGTGCTATGAGATGACTGTTGTTGTGAAATGGCGCTATATAAATAAAGTTGAATTGAATTGAATTGAACTGAATTTTAGCACAAGCAAGGATTTTTTTAAGTGTGCGGGTGAGTTCTGTGCTCTCAAATCTGAACTGTGCTCTGTCAAATTGGAATTGTACTGTCAAATTGGAAGTGTTCTCTCTCAAATCAGAAAAAAGGCTGTTTGAATTTTGCTATTAATATCATTCCATATAGGTGTGCCCCTCACACAGCCCAGAAAGGATCAGAATGATGGTCGTTACTAGGTGACACCTTTTTTAAACAACCTTAAAAAGGCAGCATTTTATCTTCATTTTTCAGCAAGATTTACACCATACAGAGACGTCGATTATGAAGACATCTTTTCAGCGACCTGAAAAAGACAACTTTTCATCTTTCACTTTTCAACCAAATATGGGCATTTTTTAGATGTTGGCAAAGCTGTTTTTTCAACATTTTTTTCAACCAATTTGTGCTGGGAGGGAGGGCTAGATAGATTCAACTTCCCTGCTCACAGCACCAACATAATGCTGGTACATAAAAGAGCTAATGTTTTTCATCATATCTGACATTTATAGGGAACTTGAAACACTTTGTAACATGATTATGATCCAAACCTTAAATGAGCTTGTGGCTAGCATGCCCACACTGCTTCCCTGTCAGCCAAAGCAAGGTATTGCTTGAAGAGGCTGAAGTGAAACAAAAATGGAACTCACAGCAGAACTTTTGCATCAGACTGGTGTGAATATGCAGGAAGCAATTACAGGTAGAATTTCTCTGAAGAAGCACTGCATTTTTTTTGCATCATAAATGTTTTTATACTTTCATGTACATGGCATCTGGGTTGGAGTATGACTCCCCCTGAGTCATTTGCTGAAGTTAGACCCCATGTCAAAGTAAAACAGTAACCTCTCTGACAGGACAGACTTATGGGAGCTGCACATATTGCATCATTTTTCCATGAAAATGAATGAATGGCTCAAGTCCCTCTAGTCTAAATTCCAAAATCACAACAGTGGGTGATAGAGACAACAGAGGAAAATTGGTTACTGCTTCTTGATTGTTAGTAAACACAATTTTTATGTGCAATTGATAGATTTAATTAGATTAACAAAAATGTTACATGTCTTTTAACATAAACATTGAACAATTGTTTTTTGTTAAAGATTAAGTATTTTCATGACACAAATCCATGTCCACAATAAGGCAACAGAGTGAAAGGAGCACAACTTTCTCTGTGTGTCTACCAACCGTTCCCAGGGTCAATGTTTTTGATCCTTGTATGCTTAAATAATAATAAATGCTGTATATTTTTCTATGTGTATTTGTGTGCATTTTTGCTCTGAAAGCCAGTATTTTCCTCTGTGTGTGTGTTTGAGAGAGAGAGAGAGAGAGAGAGGGAGAGAGAGAGAGAGAGAGCATCCAGAGCGCCTGCTGTGTTGTAAGTTGTTTTCTGGGAAACAGGAATATCCTCCCTAAGGCCCTCCTGCTTCTCTGAGGGGTCACAGCAGAGGTCAGAGTTGAGGTGTCAGGAAGGTCGTTTCCGTGACTATAATTCTCCTCATGCTCAGACATAAGGGAAATTTGTCACTCTGTGAGAATCACACAACCACACACCAGTGACTCCGCACAGCGTGGTGCCGAGAAAGCGTACACATCTATCTGTCTCTATAGTGTACTTTTGCTCCTGATTTGACCACTCTGACAGCTCTTCTGTCTTTCATTTCATTCCTGATTCTGTGGTATTTTCATTTAGAATGCTGCTCCTCCTGTGGGTGTCATTTAAGTATCACATTATCACTATGACATCAATCAAACTGATGGATGGTGTTGACAGAGGAAAAGGGACACTGATGTTCTTTAAGTTGAACAACTCAAAAATTCATGTTGGAAGTTCACATCTAAAAAAGCCTTTTAAAAAGGATTATTTTTAAATTAGCATTAACTAGTTGACCCTTAACTCACATGTTTAACATGCCTCCTGTTAATTAAGACAAAAAGTAAATTAATCACTTTGTTGTAGTATATTAACCCATGCAGTTTTCACAATTTTGACATAAATGTAGTGGTATTTTTTATCATGTTGTTCAGTGTCAGCTCAGAGGCAAATAACCATCAACTTTACTTTAAAAAATAGTTAATTGCTCTCCACTCTATAAAACATTTTTTTATCTTACGGACCATTCAAAGAGCTGCATTAAGCTGTACATTCTTCTAAAAATTTAGGTTCTTGATTCACTGATGGATGCAGCAGAACAATCTGAAGTTCAGTCGTATCCTTATGCATCTGTGCAACAAAAATTACTGAGTCTAACTCAGAAGAAAAATACTGAATTTATTGATGGTGTAAAAATATATTCAGACAAGACAACCAGCAAAAGAACAAGAATGTTTTTAATCTTTGTGGCCAGCAAAGAAACACAGAGACATGTTACACAAGAGAAGACATGGCAGTGTGTAAAGGGTCTTGGGCCTGACATCCTTTTATACCTGTTCTGATGGTTGCTGAGCACAGAGAATAACACTGTTTTCATATATATATATATCACGGACACACAGATCGCCCCAAAGGTCTCCCGAGTCGCCGGACGGAGCCACTGTTTACAGCAGGAGACGATACAGCAGGGAAGAGCTAGCTAGCACTCAACCGCCACCCGGTGCTAACGGAGAAACTCGACATACCGGGGAACTGAAGCGAAAACGACACGGGTGCTGGGCTGGAGTTTAGGCGGCGTGCAAGAAATATAAGACAGAATAATAAAGAGCGATGGCAAGAACCAAGCAGACCGCCCGTAAATCTACTCGAGGAAAAGCCCCCAGGAAGCAGCTAGCCACCAATTCTGCTCGGAAAAGCACTCCGGCCACCGGCGGAGTGAAGAAGCCTCACCGTTACAGGCCCGGTACCATGGCTCTGAGAGAGATCCGTCGCTACCAGAAATCCACGGAGCTTCTCATCCGTAAGCTGCCCTTCCAGCGCCTGGTGAGGGAGATTGCTCAGAACTTCAAGATCGACCTGCGCTTCCAGAGCTCCGCCGTCATGGCTCTGCAGGAGGCCAGCGAGGCCTACCTGGTGGGTCTCTTCGAGGACACCAATCTGTGCGCCATCCACGCCAAGAGGGTCACCATCATGCCCAAAGACATCCAGCTGGCCCGCCGCATCCGCGAAGAGAGAGCTTAGACTTTCTGCAGCACATCCACCAACCACAATGCTCCGCACTGTGTGTCTATATATATATATATATATACTGTATATATTTATAGTAATATGTACATATGTATACTAACTGCTCTTGTTTTTTTCTTGCCTTCTGATTGTTGCTCTGAGTGTTGCTGTCCCTGTGCTGTTGCAATCCTGGAATTTCCCCATTGTGGGACTAATAAAGGCTTATCTTATATGACTAATGACCAGTGTAGGGAGTAACGCATTACTGTAACACCACTACTTTTGCAGTAGCGTGCTGTGTAACGAAATTACTGTTTAAAAATTCAGTAATGGGTTACATGTGGCGATCTGACAGTAGGTCACAGCCAGGCGAGGTGCCAGCCACAGTAGTTTGTTTTTTTGGACTTGAGTTTTTTCCCTTTTCCGGGTTGCCAGTGTTATTCGGAGAGATGGTGTATTGTATCGAGTATCTCATGGAGGTTGATGAACTCCTGTGCAATGCTTGTTTGTTCACCCCCTCAGACACCGCACACTGGTACCTGGACCTCGCACAAAGGTCCTTAAAATGCTACCGCCTGACCTCGTATCCAGAGGGCAGGGAGAGGTTGGCGGCATTAATGGTTTTACAGCAGAAGAACTGTGAACCAATGGAGAATCCGGCCAAGAAGCCTCCATCTCCTCCCTGGGACACAGTCGTTCCGATGAGGGGGAAGCCTCCTGATCAGGCCGTTCTTCCGCGAGGTTCCCGTCTGGATCCTGTCCCAGGTTGCCAGAACTCCACCTCACAGCCAGCTGTTTTCCCCATGCCATGACGAAAGGTAAAGACAGCAGCCTCAGCCTCCGGGTCTTCTTCTCCCGCTGTTCCATCAGCTCCACGTCCCTGGTCTGCCCCAGCTGCTCCTCCCTCCTCCTCGGCATGCCTTCCAGCTGCAGTGAGCCCAGCGAGTCCTCATCTGGCGCCATCCGTCATCGTTCCTCCACAAAGTTCCCGTACGGATCCTGTCCCGGGCTGCCAAAGAAACAACGGAAGGTGGAAATAGCGTCGCTCCCTTCAGCTGCGGTGAGCTCTATGATTCCTGGTCTGGCTCCACCTGTCATTGATCCTGTTGGGGTGACTCCTCGTTGTGTTCCGAGGGGGTACTCCGTCACCATCCCTACAGGAAAAGCCTTGCTGCAGCAGTCACCATCATTCCCCGGGAAAGCAGGCAAGTGTTTTTTTCATTCTAAATCTCTGTCTGATGAATTACCTTGTCTGATTGCTGGGGGTGTAGCTCAGGGTTCCTCTGAGCTCCCATCACCTGCTGCAGCCATTGAAATTGAACCTGCTACCTTTGTGTTTCCTCCCCTTCTTTCCGAGCGTCCCCCGATGCCAGGACGGAGGCGGAGCCTGCGGCCCTGGAGAGCCTAGTTCCAGTTCCGAAGCCGCATCTTGGGCAGAGGAGAAGGGCTGACTGTCATTTGGAGCCTGCGCCAACGATTAAGTATCCTCGGGTCTTCGTGGAGCAGCAGTCAGCTCCTGCAGGCTATGGATCCCCTGCCACTATGCCGAGTGGGCCATCGGTGTGGGTTTCAGTGCCAGGGGGTTCTCCGACTGTGGAGACCACTGCGGAGACCATCATGCCGGCTGCAGAGGCCACCGAAGTCGAGTGGGAACCGAAGATGGACCTCCTGACTGTTGAGCCTGGATAGTTGGAGTCCTGGACGGCGGTAGAGCTTGAGATCAGGCAAGTGCTCTATTTTGTCTTCTTATTCTCTGTTCTGGAGCATTCTTGCCTGTCTCTTGGGGAGGAGAGCCGGATGCAGCTGACCGCTGCATCTGAACTCGTCTTGCTGGGCTCTGCTACTGCCGGTGATCCTGACCCCTGTTCTCACCCTCTTTCTGAGCTTTCTTCCAGGGTCACCGGAGATGACTCTGCTCTGGATGATTTTGTCGAGGCTCTGGGTTCATTTTGGGAGGTCATCCCAGGTGCTGCGCTGGCCCGGTCGGGGTCCACCGAGGGTGTTGCGCTGGCCCAGTTCGAGGTCGGTGAGGGAGCTGCAGATCCCCTTCTGCCTGACAGCGGACTGGTTCCCCGTTTTCCCCCTCCCACCCCCATTCTCCACCACCGGATGCTGCTGGGGTCCCTTTCATTCAGCTTCCCCTCGTTGTGCCTCTCGGTAGGGAAGCCGCCTCCAAACTCCCCCCTCCGGTCCTGGTGCTCTAAGGACACAGGTCGGCCGCCTGACAGACTGTTCCGCCAGTTCTGAGTCCTGGGTCGGCCGCCTAACGGACTGCTTCGCTGGTTGGGTGACCTGGGTTGGCCGCCTGAGGTACTGCTTCCCCGGTTCTAGGACTTGGACCGGCCACCCAAACTGTTTTTTTTTTTTCCTGATGTGGAGTCGGGATGCTGGTAGGCCACCTGAACTGCCTTCTTTTTTCCTCTCTACCTGCTGATATTCCCCATATTTGTGTTTTTGTGGTGTTTTTTTTTTCTCTCTCTCTCGTATATTGGAAAAAAAAAGAGCTTTTTTTTCTTCTCCTGCCTTGTGATCGAGTTGCAGTGTACTGATATATTTTTGTGTTTGCCTATTCTGCTACACTTGAGCATTTTCTAAGTTGAAGTGTACACGTATTTTTGTTTTTACTTGTTTATCTGGTTTTGGACTTTCTGTTTGTTATTAGGGTTGTATGCGTGCATTAGCCGCGCTATTTTGTGCTTGAGCCTTTGTTTTTCATTCTGCTCTTTGTGGGGGTTTTTTCCCTGTATTATGCTGTTAGACATTCTATGCCTGTTTCCTTTCGGGTTTCTCTCCCTCCTAGCCTGTTTCCCCCTCCACCCACCCTAGGTCAGTCTTGTTAGCTTTCTGGTTGGGGGGGGGGGGGCTCTTGGGTGTCACTATGGATGCCTGGAATGCGCACTTTGTACGGGGGGTACTGTGGTGGTCCGAGCACTGAGCTCATCCGCGCTCGGGTTACTCAGTATTTTCCCTTTTTTTTCCCATATTATTTCTGTTTGATTATTGTTGGTGTCCCCAGGGCTTTTACTGTGACAGTGCCGCGGCCAAACTTCCGACTGTTAAAGTCTAGCCGGCACTGTCACAGCTGATCATGATTTTGGTCATTACGTTTCCTCCTCTCCTGTTTGGTTCATTGCTTTTTGTTATTAGTATTTAAGGGAGCAGCTGAGACTCATTCCTTGCTGCAACCTACATCTACCAGGACTGGAGTCCCTATCCCCGGCTCCAGTCTTCCTTCTGTGTTTGGTTCGTCCTCGCGTCATCATTCGTAAGTGTCTATTCCATACCATCACGTTCCGCCCTTGCTACGCTCTTGCATTGATGTTAGTGTTCTTTATTTTTTGTTCTAGTTTAGTGTATGTGTTTTGCCCCACGTGGCTCTTTATTGTGTTCCTTCTGTGAATAAACAAGCAAACTCACTGTTGGCATCTGGCGCCTCATTTATGCCCTGAAAGGGGCAAACACAACATTACGGTTACTGAAATTTGATCAAATATGTTACTCGTTTTATCAATATGGATAGATATTTTTAGCGCAACTAAATGAAAATATATACTGACCCTACCATAGCTGAAACAAGCCGTCAGTCGACATGACCTGTTGCAAAGAGCCTAAGTCTTCACTACTGAGCAGGGGAAAAGATGAAGCTACTTTGTTTTTGTAGAAATAGACAGATTATTTAAAGACAAAAGCATATTGGTGGATTGCAAGCTAAAGTGCCAGTTGAGGCCTACTGCAATCTTCAGAAGCCCTTGAAAACAGCAACAACTAATACCGTGTTAGTGGATCTACTGTATTCTGAACTGCCATGGCTGGGTGTAAAGTGGAAATACTCTTATCTCAACACCCATTGCTGGATTTCAAGCACAAGTTTGCATCTGGACAGTTTTGTGACCCAGCAAGAATTGAAGCGATTAATTGCCAGATACGTCGTTAGACTGAAGACGTGATATTGTCATGGGCAGCAAGAGCTGGCTAGCCCATTTCCCCTTACTCCACTTCTCCACTCACAGCTCTCGTCTTCTCTCCGCAGGTGGAGTCCTCTGGAAAGTGGTTGTTTCTGTACCCGTGCGCAGACTTTGCAATTTAATAAACATTCAAACATGCCCTTTTGTGTGGTTACTTTCCTGTGCTGTTGCATCGTGTACATGAGCTGTCAGCTTATTAATCATGACAGAACGAGCCAGCCAGGACGGTAGCTCAGCCGGTGCTGCAACGCAAGAGCTGTCTGCTTTGGATCACTTGTCCGCGACTGAGCACCAGCTCTCTGTGCTGACTCAGCAAGTTTCTAACCTGATGCGGCTTTGGACTAAAGAGCCTCCTCAGGCTCCTCCTCCTCAGCCTGCTCCTCACACTACGGTGCGCCATACTACCTCCGTTCCCATGCCTTCCCCGTATGCGGGGGAGATGGGGAAGTGCAAAGGGTTTCTTATTCAAGTTTGCATGTACTTGGAGCAGGTCGGGGAGGAGTACCCTGGGGACGTGGCCAAAATTCAGTTTTTCACATTGTTGCTCGAGGACCAAGCCCTGGATTGGGCACAGTCCACAACTGATAACCCCGAGGGGCGTCAGTATACGTGGATACTTTCTCCTGCGCGTTTGGACATACAGAGAGTCAGGGCAATGTCATGAGCCGCCTGATGACGCTCTGCCAGGGCACTCGGTCAGCGGCCGAGTACTCGGTGCAGTTCCGGGTTGTAGCAGCTGACTCCGGGTGGAATAAGATTGTTTTGAGCAGCTCATTCCTCCACGGGTTAAACGCTCAACTCTGTGATGACCTGGCGGTTCACCCTGTCCCTGAGACTCTCAACAGTCTCATAGATCAGGCTGTAGGATTAGATAACCAGCACCGTGAGCACGCGAAGGAGCGCAAGTCCTCCTCTTGCTGTGGCTACTCACACTGGCGGTGCCAGCCTTCCGCCCAAACTGATGGAGCTCTCTCGGCACTTGACCGATGATGAGCACCGGTGGAGGGGAAGGGTTGGCGTGTGCACATACTGTGGTTTATTGAACCACAGTCTGGACAAATGCCACCAGTGGCCAAAAAGACGCAACCCGTCAATACCCATGGGAGGTCTGGCAGGCAGGCCTAAATCTACTCCCCCCGGTAATTTTTCAATTTCGGCCCTCGTGCAATTGCCGGGGGTTGAGAGGAGGACTATGGCGCTGGTTGACTCGGGGTTTGAGGGTAATTTCATTTCTGCTCAGTTCGTTAGGAAGGTGGGTATTCCCACATGTAAATTGCCCTGTGATCAGAGGACTACTACCATATCTGGCCAGGAGGTTGTGGTAGTCACCCAAAGCACGGTGCCGATTTCCATCCTCCTTTCCAGGAACCACCAGGAGAAACTCTCGTTCCTGGTTCTGCCTGTTTCATCTTCCCCGGTGGTTCTTGGTTACCCTTTGCTCCAGACGCATAACCCAATAATTAATTGGGATCAAAACACCATCTCCTCCTGGAGCCCATTCTGTATGGCTCACTGTTTGCGTTCAGCATAGTGTTCCCCATCTTTGTCCGTCTCCCTCCCCCCGGTCAAGCCACCAGACCTCAGCCTCGTTCCCCAGGCTTATCACGATTTGGGAGAGGTCTTTAGCAAATCGAGACCATTGTTGCTGCCACCTCATCGCTCTTATGATTGTGCTATAGACCTCATCCCGGGGGCGAGGCTGCCGTCCAGCCGGTTATACAGTATTTCTGGCCCGGAGAGGGAGGCGATGGAGAAGTACATAAAGGAATCGCTGAACACCGGCCTTATTGGGCCATCTTCGGCTCCACTCAGAGCCGGATTCTTCTTCGTCAGAAAGAAGGATGACTCGTTGCGTCCATGCATCGACTACCAGGAGCTTAATGCAATTACCATCAAAGACAAGTACCCTCTGCCTTTGATTAATTCAGCATTTGAGCTCCTTCAGCACTCACGGGTATTCACCAAGCTTAAGGAATGCTTACCATCTGATTCGCAATCGCAAGGGTGACAAATGGAAGATGGCGTTTAAAACTCACCGGGGCAATTCGAATATTTAGTGATGCCTTCTGGGCTCACTAAAGCCCTCATCATCTCCCAGTGGTTAATAAACAACGTCCTTCACAATATGCTCTACCAATTCATTTTTGTCTACTTGGATGACATTCTAATTTTCTCCCGCTCGCCAGAGGAACATGAAGCCCATGTCAGGGCCATTTTACAACGGCTCTTGGAGAACCAACTCTACGTCAAAGCCGAGGAGTGTGAGTTCTCCACAACATCAACCACCTTCTTGGGCTTCATAGTGGCTGAAGGGAGACTGATTGCCGACCTGGCCAAGGTGAGGGCAGTGCTGGATTGGCCAACTCCCCACTCCCATAAGGAGCTTCAATGCTTCCTTGGGTTCAAGAACTTTTATCGCAGGTTCATCAGGAGCTATAGTGGGGTGGCACTGCCCTTGATGCAGCTGACCTCCGTTAAGGTTCCCTTTCGGTGGACTGAGGCAGCTGAACACCAATCTTGGCCCAGGTCAACACACAGCTCCAGTTTGTCCTTGAGGTGGATGCAGCTGATTTGGGGGTTGGTGCTGTACTGTCGCAGTGGACGCCAACCGATCAGAAGCTCCGCCCGTGTGCATATTTCTCTCGTCGGCTTACGCTGGCCGAGAGGAATTATGACGTGGGGGACAGAGAGTTGCTTGCCATTAAGTTGGCATTGGAGGAGTGAAGACATTGGTTAGAAGGGGCTATTCACCCCATCATCGTGTGGACCGGCCACAAGAACCTTGAGTACTTGCGGTCGGCCCGTTGACTAAATGCCAGGCAGGCTCGCTGGGTTCTATTTTTCCAGCGATTTAATTTTACCATCACGTACCGGTCTGGCACCCGGAACACCAAACCGAACATGCTATCATGCCAGTTTCATTCCAAGGAGGTAGCGCCCCCTTCCCCCCCAAACCATCATACTGCCTTCGTGCGTCCTTGGAGCCCTTACTTGGGATATCGAGCGGAGGGTCTGCCAAGCCCAGTCCCAGGAGCCTGTGCCAGTAGAGTGCCCCCGGAACCGTCTGTATGTCCCGGCTGCCCTCCGCAGTGATGTCATCCAGGGAGCCCACACCAGTCACTTCGCATGCCATCCTGGTATCACTCGAACTATGGACTTCGTCCCATGAGCATTCTGGTGGCCCATGCTGCGGCGGGACGTACATGACTATGTCAAGGCCTGTCAGACCTGCGTCCGGGTCTGACCGGGTTCAAGCTCCCATCGGCCTTGGAGATGGCGGTCCTCCTCATCGACCACGTCATCAAGATCCACGGCATTCCCATAGACATCATGTCTGACCGGGGTCCACAATTCACATCCCAGGTCTGGAGGGCCTTTTGCCAGACGCTGGGAACCACAGTGAGCCTCTCCTCGGGGAATCATCCACAGAGTAATGGGTAGGCAGAGCACACCAATCAATCCTTGAAGGCCACCTTGCGGTGCGTAGCAGCCGATAACCCATCCTCCTGGAGCTCACACCTGATCTGGGTGGAATATTCACTCAACTCGGCCGTCTCCGTGGCCACTGGACTCACCCCGTTTGAGGCATCCCTGGGATATATGCCACCACTCCTTCCCATGGCCGAGAGAGAGCTCGTGGTTCCATCCGTGGGGGTCATGCCTGTCGCTGCTGCCGCATCTGGAGAGCCACTCGGTCCGCCCTTTCCAGCTCCACTGAGCGCACCCGGGCCACAGCTGACAGGAAGCGGGTGCCCATGCCCAAGTACATCGTGAGTCAGCAGGTCTGGTTACCGTCAAGCCAGATCCCGCTCAAGGAGAGGTCCAAAAAGCTGTTCCCTCCCCTGCTTCCTGGGCCCCTATGTTAGCTCTCGGGTGATCAACGATGCGTCGGGTCAGCTCAAGTTGCTGCCGACCCTGCGGGTGAACCCAACCTTCCACGTCTCTTACATCAAGCCCCTCTCAGTCAGCCCTCTATGCCAACCCCCCCCCCCCCCGAAGTCGCCTCCTTCTCCCTGGATCATCAACGGTCACCCCGCCTACACGGTGTGCCGGATCCTCGATGTTCGCTGTCGTGGCCGGGGTCGGCAGTACCTGGTGGATTGGGAGGGCTACAGTCCGGAGGAACACTCCTGGGTTCCATCTGCTCGGGTCCTGGATGAGGAAATGCTCCAGGCCTTCCACCAAGCTCACCCGGAGAAGCTCCCTGGACTGCTAGGAGGTGCTCCTAGAAGTGGGGGCCCTGTCATGGGCAGCGAGAGTGCACCCCTCCCGTCCCGTATCACTTTTGTGAATTCATCACTGCACCTGAGGCAGAAGACGCACCTGCGCCCACTCATCAGCCAGTGTACTTAAGGAGGCTCTCGCCATACATTCAATGCTGGCTCGTCTGGGTATACTGCTCGTTTAATGACAGGTAAGTATATTACAACAAGTTTTGACATGCTGTCACACCTTGTTTCTCTTCTCTCCTTCAGGTTGCTGCCATCGTGCGGGTGTGTCTCCAGGACTGTGTGCGTTCTCCTGCCACATCTCCATAATTCCTTGGCTACAACCTCCACCCGGTCAGGCACCATTCCCCCCACCCTACTGGTTCATCACCAGTAGGGAGGGGGGAATGAGCTGAGGGGGACTGAGCTGAGGGGGGACGCACCTCCAGAAGCCAGGATGCGCTTCTAAGATGCCCATGGCCCCAAGCAAACACTCCCACTTTTTCTTGGGACCCTGGGACGCGAGAGCCTCTTCCACAAAGTCCTGGATGAAATCCGCAGCCCATTCCTCCTCCAGCATGGGGATGCCAGCTGCCGTTCCTCCCTTGCGGCAACGAGGTCAGTGAGCCCAGGACATCATGCGCTCCAACCAACAGGTGGATGAAAAAGACAGTCCAAAAAATTAAAAATAATTAGTGTGGGTGTAACCCACTAAATCCCTTTAGCGGGCTGGGTCATTCTGTCATGAACCCTCCGTGCGTGTCTCCACGGCGCACAGCGAGGGGTGAAATAAGGATGAGGATTTAGGCGCAGGTTACACCACACACATTTATTAAATACAGCACACTGATAAACAGTTACAGTGCCTACGATTGACAATGGCTCAGAAACTAAGGAGTCCACCAGGACGCTCAACAGTCAAGACTGAGGTCACCGGGAAAACATGCACAGTAATACTGACAATACTGGAGCTGTCCGAGTGCATCCCAAATTAAGCTCTGAGAGTTACAATCTTGCTGCCTTCGTCGACGAAGGCTGCAGTGAACAGTCGAAACATGTAAAGAAGGTAAAAACATCTCCTTTCTATTTTTGTCTTTAATAAGAACAAAAAGGTAAATAATTAAAAGAAGAGAACATGAACCTACTTAAGCTATTCTTTCAGTTTGTAATTGAACCACCAGCCAACCTTGTCAACAGCCTGCTGTACTTGTACTTCTAGGTACAATTAATAGGACAGTCAATACTGTCAAGAACTGCCCGAATGGCACGGATGAGAGACCTAGGCACCGAACTGTAGTTTGTGGTATTTATTAGAAAAATAGACAGACAGACAGATAGATAGATAGATAGATAGATAGATAGATAGATAGATAGATAGATAGATAGATAGATAGATAGATAGATAGATAGATAGATAGATAGATAGATAGATAGATAGATAGATAGATGTACTTTATTGATCCCAAACTGGGAAACTACAGTGTAACAGCAGCATGACAGTTGACAGCCAAACAACAGAAACACACACGACAGACAAAGGGATTACCCATAGAAAGTAAAAACTAACACGACTATAAAACCTATATACATCATAGCTTAATTTATGATGACCCATATAAACACATGAATCACCCCACTGCACAAAGAAGGACTATCAGGAGCAGAGTGAAAAGTGATGTACTAGTTAGTTTGTAAGGTGCAGTGTGGCAGCATAGCTATGACCAGAATACAACATCATAGTGAGTTATTGTACAGTGAAATTGCATGTGGCAGCAAAGATTTCCTGTACCTGGCCGTTCAACAATGAAGCTGTAGTAGTCTACTGGAGAAAGTGCTTCGCTGTCTATCTAGTGTGTGGTGGAGGGGGTGATCAGGATTGTCCACGATGGATCGCAGTTTATTTAGTGTTCTCCTCTCCACCACTGTCTCAAAGGTGTCCGGTCTGAGACCAGTTACAGAGCCAGCCCTCTTGATAATCTTGTCAAGTCTGTTGGTATCTCTGGCCCTGATACTGCTACCCCAACAGACCGCAGCAAAGAAGATGGCACTGGCGACAACAGTCTGATAGAAAAGCTCCAGCATCCTGCTGCACACGTTGAAGGATCTCAGTTTTCTCAGGAAGTAGAGTCTGCTCATCCCCTTCTTGTGCACAGCATCGGTGTTGGATCTCCAGTCCAACCCGCTGCTGATCCTGACACCCAGATATTTGTAGTCCTCAACCACTCCCACATCCTCCCCCCTGTTCTGCAGTGGCTGAGAAGGAGCCTTCCTCTTCCTGAAGTCAATCACCATCTCCCTGGTCTTGCTGACATTCAACCTCAGGTGATTCTTCTCCATCCACTCCACAGATCTGTCTACCAGTGCCCTGTACTCCCCCTCCTCTCCTCCTCTTATACACCCCACAACAGCTGAGTCATCAGAGAATTTTTGCAGGTGGCATGACTGTGTTGTACTGAAAGTCAGTGGTGTATAAGGTAAAGAGAAAAGGAGAGAGCACAGTCCCCCATGGCGCTCCTGTATCACTAGCCACCACTCCAGACAAGACACTGCCCAACCTGACAAACTGTGGTCTGCCTGTCAGGTAGTCAGGTAATCCAGGAGATCACAGAGCTGTCAGCCCCCATCACCCGCAGCTTCTTGCCCAGCAGCAGTGGCTGGATGGTGTTAAAGGCACTGGAGAAATAAAAAAAAGTGATTCTCACAGTATCTCCTCCACCATCCAGGTGCAGATGGGCTCATTGCAGCAGGTAGATGACAGCATCTTCAACTCCTAAATGGGGCTGATATGCAAACTGCAGAGGGTCCAGCCACGTCTTCACCTGCGGCCTCAGGTGGGCTAAGACCAGTCTCTCCAGGACCTTCATCACATGAGATGTGAGGGCAACTGGTCGGTAGTCATTCAGATCCAATGGAGATGACTTTTTGGGGATAGGAACCAGGCAGGATGTCTTCCACAGCACCAGTACTCTCTCCAGACTCAGGCTCAGGTTGTACAGGTGTTTCAGTACCGGAGCTAGTTGGTTGGTACAGGTCCTCAGGGTCCTTGCGGAGATGCCGTCAGGGCCCGAAGCCTTCCGCTGAGGGAGTCTCTCCAGCTGTTTCTCCACCTGATCTATAGTCACCGTGAAGTGAGGGAGGGTCCTGGTGCCCCCTGAGGAGGAGGAGGGGGGAGATGGAGAGAGGTTCTGCACTGGAGCGTGGGTGGGGAGGGGTGTGTGGGGGTCTGGTTGTGTTGTTCGGGTGACAGACTGTGAGTTGAACCTATTAAAAAACAGATTCAGTTCCTCAGCTCTCTCCTGGCTCCCAGATGGCTGCCTGACTCTCCCCTTGTACCCAGTTATTTGTTTCATTCCCTCCCACACATCTTTAGTGTTATTTTGCCTGAGTTTCTCTTCCAGCTTTCTCCTATAATTGTCCTTGCACCTCCTCAGCATCTCTCTCAGCTCATGCTGCACTCCCCTCAGCTTCTCCTTGTCTCCAGCTCTAAAAGCTCTCTTCTTTTTGCTCAGTAGTGCTTTCAGGTCACTGGTGACACATGGTCTGTTGTTGGAGAAGCAGTGTACAGTCTGAGCTGGCATGGTCATGTCTTCACAGAATCTAATGTATTCTGTGATGCAGTCGGTCATATTGTCTATGTCCACCCCATGTGGTTCACAGAGTACGCTCCAGTCTGTCGTCTCGAAGCAGTCCTGTAGTGTATCAGCAGCCTCCTGTGTCCACCTCCTCACAGTCCGTGTATAAGCAGGCTGCCTTTGCACAAAGGGGACGTACCTGGGTGTTAACATGACCATGCAGTGATCTGATTTACCAAAGTGGGGTAGAGCTGTGGCACTATATGCATCTCTGACATTGGCATACAGTAAATCCAGTGTTTTGTTCTCTCTGGTGGGACAGTCAACAAACTGGTGAAAGTTTGGTAGTGTTTTTCCCACTGAGACATGGTTAAAATCACCTGTGATGGCCATGAATGCATCCGGGTGCTTCTCCAGTAATGTGGCCGCAGTGGAGCTGATGACATCACAGGCCACCGCTGCGTCAGCTGACAGAGGGACATAGACGATAACAATTAGAGCGCACTTCATTTCTCGCGGCATATAATAGGGTCTCATACTAACAGCCAGCAGTTCAATGTCCGGGCTGCAGCATTTTTCCTTCACACAAATGTGCCTGGGATGACACCATCACTCATTAACAAGAAGTGCCACTCCTCCTCCTCTCTTTTTCCTGCTGTTTTTTACGTCTCTGTCCCCCCTTATAGTCCTGAAGCCAGGTATCGCTACGTTTACATCTAGGATCTGTGAGTGTAACCACGTCTCCGTAAAACACATGAAACTACGCTCACGATACTCCTTTTGTGTCCTGACCAGCGCTGTCAGCTCGTCTGTTTTATTTCCCAGCAATCGCACGTTTCCGGTGATGATCATCGGTACCGCTGGCTTATGCTTCCTCCTCCTCCTCCTCACCTTCGCTCCAGCCCTTCGCCCGCAGTGTCTCCTCTTCAGCTCATCCGGGATGAGGGGCTGCACTGCCGGCCGCAGCGCTCCAGGCTCTGGCCTCCTTAGCACAATCAGCTGTTCGCGTGTGTAAACAATGCATCCGCCCCCACCTCTGTTGATCTCCATTGTCCGAGGAAGAGAAAAGAAATGAAAACTAGAAAAAAGACCGGCTAAAATAGAGAGAAAAGTTGGTCCAGTCTTAGTCCGAGTATTCCTACGGAGCCCTGGTTACTAAGAGACACACTATATACAGGAAGAAACAGATAGAAACACAAAGACACGATAGAGTTGCTGCTGGTACGGCCGCCCTGCCTCCGGCGCCATTAAAAAAACACAAAAGTCCAAAGTGTCCACAACCAAAAATACAAACAGAGCACAAAGCAAAAACTTATGAACAAAGGCAGCAATGGAGAAAACAGGATTGGCGAAGACAATAAACATCTGAACGGGGAAAGGATTCAGATACAGAAAATACTACAGACTCCAGTAATACAGGAACGAAATAGCCGTCCTTAAATAGGGCCAGAAATAAATAAACACAAATGATAACAGGTGTGAATCACATGAGCGGTCTGGAGGAGAGGGTGATGACAATCAGCTGTGAGTCATGAGGAGAGGAGACGGGGCTGACAGCTTGACAGGGACACCACCCACAGCCACGGAAAAACCCGGAAGTGCCTCTGACAGCTGCAACCCCTGAGAGAGAAAGAAAGAGAAGAAAACTGGCAAGAAACACATACAATGTGATAACAAATAAAGACAAGTAAACCCAAATAAGTACAGTAAATAACAAAACTACAATGAACGTAAACAGGAAAATAAGTCATGCTAAGAAACAAATACATCCGTAAGAAATATGATGCAGAACCGTGTTTACCAGACCTACTAACAGATACAAGGACTCGAGGTCATAATTTGCGGCTTCAAAAGAACAATGTTCGGTCGAACCGTAGGTTGTTTTTCTTCAGCAACAGCGGGGTTTCATGGTGGAATAATCTACCAGAGGATGTGGTGAATGCTCCGAGTGTGGATGTTTTAAAGCCAGATTTGATAAGCACTTTGAGGATCATCCAGTCTATAATTATAGAGCATTGGACAACCCATTGTTGCCTGTGATGACTGTGAAATAATTATACTAAGGTAGTGGATCAAATTGGAATGAACATTCCTACTGAGCCAATATTTTTCTATCCTATTCTATTCTAAAACAGAATATGTGAAAACCAACCGAGGATAACGTAACAGGGATAGAACTCAAAAAATACAACACGATACAAACATGGAAAGAAAGGCAAAGAAACAGAGCACGGCGGAATCCCCCCGTGCTCAGATCATGACAGAGCCCCCCCCCCACCCCAAGGGGTGGATACCAGGGACCCCACACAAAGAACCCACCCCACAAAAAAAAAAGGGAAAACAACCCCACCCCGGGCGGGAGGAGGGGGACCTTGGCACGGAGGGACCAAAACAAACCAGAGAAAATAAAAAGAACTCTCATGACTCACACCTCAGCAAAACGCAGGCTAGGAGGGAACAAAGAAAAAAAAAAACCCTGCTCAGGATCCACACCAGGCAGGACCAGGCACCTAGGCCTCCTGGACCGAAGAGCTGGACAGTTCAGGTGGCCGGCTAAAGTCCGAGACCTGGCAGACGGCATGATGGTAAGAGTCAGGCAGCCTGCCAAAGAATGTGGACCACCCAACCCAATGGCACAGCCTGTCAGGTGGTCTTCCAGAGTTCTTTAACCACCAAAACAGAAAAGGTGGTCCAGAGGGTGGCCGCCCAATCGGGACAACCAGCGATGAGGAGGATGGAGGAGTAGGAGGAACCATGACAACGCCAGGTGGAGGAGGGGGAACCACGATGGCCTCGGGCAGAGGAGAGGGAACCAGGACGGTGTCTGGCAGAGGATAGGGGACTGTAACCCAGTGTTAAAAACACGAATAAAATTGTAAACATCGATAAAGTTTTAAACAACAAACAAACACTCATTTGACAATGGGAAGGGATACTTTGGAGATAAATATATAGATAAATATAAGTTCATAAAATATGTTTATAAATAGTTAGGAACATTCTTTGGAAAGTTTTGATAACGTTCCCGATAGTTTTATTTGGCGTTTTGGGTGACCAATGGCTGTGTTGTTAGCTTGGCAGCAACAGCCAATGGGGTTCTGCCAGCCAACGGGGTCACGCACTTTCTCGCTCGGTTTTGTTTTTTTTTATTGTACATATCTGTAAATAATATATATCTGTAGAAAAAAATATACATAGATGTAAGTTCCCATATATCAGTGTGTGTGATCTGTTGTTGCACCTCCCAGGCTCCTACGAACCTAGGGTCTACCTGATCTGGCCCAATTACCCATTTTGCCCAGGTAGAACCGAAAAGGGTACTACACCTAAAGTGAGTAGGTGTTAGTGAGAAGGGTTACACACAAAAAAAATCTGGCGAGCGCAGGTGTTAGTGGGTGTTACCCTGTTACCCAATTACCCAGTGGTATTGCAGGACCATGACGGCATCTGGCAGAGGTGAGGGGACCACAACGGCCTCAGTCAGAGGAGAGGGGACCCCGGCACTTTTGGACTGTCTCACGGCACTTTCAGTGGCCCCGGACTGGGACATAGTAGCACCCGTGGTGGCTCCAGCTTGGAGCAAAGGTGCACCAGCAATGGCTTCAGGCTGGTGCAAAGATGCACCCGCGGTGGCTCCGGGCTGGAGCAAGACAGCGCCCACTCTGTCTCTGGGCTGAAGCAAGGCACCACCCACGGTGGCTCAGGGCTGGAGCAAGGAAGCACCCGCGGTGGCTCCGGGCGGGAGCAAGGCAGCACCCGTGGTGGCTCTGGGCTGGAGCAAATAAGCACCCACGGTGGCTCAGGGCTGAAACAATGCTGCACACATGGTGGACCCAGCCTGGGCCAGAGCTGCACCCTTGGTGGACCCAGACTGGGCCAGAGCTGCACCCACGGTGGACCCGGACTGAGGAATTGCTGCACCCACAAGAGGCCCCGGGCTGGGACAGAGCACCCATGATGACCTCAACTGATGTGGAAGCAGCACCCTCGGAGGCCCCGGGCTGGAATGGAGCACCCGCAAAGACCTCATCCTGAGGGGGAACAGCATCCATGTGGCCCTGGGCTGGAACAGAGCACCCACGATGACCTCAACAGGAGGAGCTGGACCCACAGAGATTTCAGGTGGCGAGGCTGGACCCATGGAGACCTCTGGCGCAGTTGGACAAACCTTGGTGACCCTGGGGAAAGGTTCAGACAGGAGAGGCTGAGAAACAGGGTCAGGATCACCGGCGGCAGTGGAGCCCGGCAAGGTGAGCTCAGGTACAGCTGAGGGCTGCACTTGACTCTCCCTACCAAGAGCCAGGAAAGATCTCTCCAAAACCGAGACAGAGAAAACAAAGAAGAGCACTTGCCTGGGCTCAAGCTCCACCGCCGTCCAGGACTCCGTTGATCCAGGTGACTACATCTTGGGCCCGACCCTCTGGAGGTCCAGCTTCAACTCTGCTGTGGAAGCCTATGCAGCAGGCAAGGTGGTAGGTGCAGTGCAGGGACCGCCAAGTAAAGCGACCCACGCAGGTGGCTCGTCCGGCTTGGATACAGGAGGTCGGTTCCCCTCTGGCACTGGATCCTGCTCTACTGAGGCCAGAGGATGCTCCAACGTAGGCACAGGCTTCAGCTTGATCACAGCGCTCTCCCTCCGTTCAGACCGTGGCTGCGGGGCTGGAACCAGGTCCTCCAATTCCACAGGCTCCTCCATTGTCTGATGGCTCAATCCTGGGGCTGGCTGACACTCAAAGGGAAAAGGAGGAGACACGGAGAGAGCAGGTGAAGAGTCTATAGCTGCAGCAGATGGTAAGGACTCAGAGAACTACATAATTTTACTTACATACACAATGATACTTACTTCCATAATGATACATACTTACATAATGATACTTCCGGCACCACACGAGTAGGCTGCCTTTTTGCAACAGCGGATCAATTTCTTCCTGTTTCTATTTACTATCTGGCTCTCTTGCTAATCTTTCTGTTTCGGTGACACCTTGATCCATTACAGACATGTAGATTGCCCAAATGTCTCCTGAGCCAGCGGACAGATCCATTGTTTCTTGTAGGATACAGTACAATAGGGACCAGCTGTTAGCACTTAACCGGCCCACGATGCTAACGCAAAAACTCAACATACCGGGAGAAATAAGATGGAAACGGCGTGGATGTCGTGCTGGAATAAGACGGCGGGTGAGGAATATAAGGTAGAGACCCGCCCTCCCATCCATTATTATGGGGAATGTACGATCGCTACTCAGAAAAACAGATGAGCTAGCGGCTATCTCCCGCTACGAGAGCATATACAGAGAGTGTAGCCAGATGCTATTCATGGAGACGTGGCTAACAGAACTAGCAACAGATGCTAACATTGAACTGGAGGGTTTCCACGCAATACGGGCAGACCGAACACCAGACCGTGGGAAGGCAAGGGACGGAGGAGTGATGATGTATGTCAATAACTACTGGTGCAGACCGGGACATATCATGGTTAAACAACAACACTGCAACAAAGACATGGAGTTGCTAGCTGTTAGCATGCGGCCTACCTATCTCCCAAGGGAATACTCACACGTGATCTGCATTGTTATTTATGCAAATCCGATGGTGAACGCTGGGACAGCGTGTGACGTCATCCACTCAGTAACTGGCAGGCTGCAGACAGAACACCCTGATGCTTTTCTCCTCATCTCAGGCGATTTCAACCATATTTCACTGTCTCCCATTCTACCCACGTTCACCCAGTATGTCACATGCCATACTAGAGACAATAAAACACTGGACTTATTCTACGCAAACACTAAGGAGGCGTACACCTCATCACCACTCCCCCCACTCGGGAGATTTGATCACAACTTGGTTCATCTCCTGCCGGTGTACAAACCCCTAGCACACAGACAACCTCCGGTCATGCGCACAATGAAGTTATGGTCTGAGGAGGCAATGGACGCTCTAAAGGACTGTTTTGAAACCACTGCCTGGGAGCAGCTCTGCGATTCACATGGTGAGGACATCGATGGCCTCACTCACACCGTCACGGACTACATCAGCTTCTGTGTGGACAACACCGTACCCACCAAGACCATACGGTGTTGCTCGAACAACAAACACTGGATCAACCCTGAGATAAAAGCACTTCTGAGAGAGAAGAAGAGGATCTTTAGGTCGGGGAACAGGGAGATGCTGAAGTCCGTACAGAGGGAGCTGAGGAGGAAGATCAGAGAAGGCAAGGACAGCTTCAGGTAGAAGATGGAGGACAAGCCGCAACAGAGCAGCATCGGTGAGTTCTGGAGAAACCTTAAAACCATCTCTGGGCTCCAGAATACCTCCTCCCAGGCCACGGGGGGCAGGGAGTGGGCGAACAATCTGAACCTGTTTTTCAATAGGTTTGACTAACCGCCTTCCCCCCCCCCCCCGACTGCACAACAACCACTGCTGCCTCTAAAGACATCGAGTCCTGCTGCCCACACCTCACTCCACCAACACTCCCCCACTCCCAACACACAGCCCCCCAACATGACCCTCACTAAGACCCAGGTGAGGACGGCGCTGAGGAAGATCAAGGCGAGGAAGGCGTGGGGACCGGACGGCATCAGCGCAAAGCTCCTCAAGTCCTGTGCAGACCAGCTGTGTGGGATGGTGGAGCACATCTTCAACCTGAGCCTGAAGCTGGGGAGGGTACCACAGTTGTGGAAAACATCTTGTGTGGTACCTGTACCAAAGACTTCCCACCCCAAAGACCTGAACAGCTACAGACCAGTGGCCCTGACGTCCCACATGATGAAGACTCTGGAGAGACTGCCCCTTGCTCACCTCCACCCCCTGGTGGGACCAGCAATGGATCCACTCCAGTTCGCCTACCAGCATGGCATTGGGGTGGAGGATGCAGTGATCTTCCTCCTTCACAGTTCTCTGTCCCACCTGGAGAAGCCCGGGAATGCGGTGAGGATCATGTTCTTTGACTTCTCCAGTGCTTTCCACACCATCCAACCGATAATCCTGAAGGACAAGCTGCTGTGCGCAGGGGTGGACCAGCACCTGTCATCATGGATCCTGGACTACCTCACTAACCGGCCACAGTTTGTGAGAACCCGGGACTGTGTGTCCGACACGATCATCGGTAGCATGGGGGCCCCCCAGGGAACGGTTTAGGCTCCCTTCCTGTTCACCCTTTATACTGCGGACTTCTCACGCAACACAACACACTGCCACCTACAGAAGTTCTCTGACGACTCTGCGATCGTCGGCCTCATCTCCAACGAAGATGAAGCTGAGTACAGAGGACTTATCCAGGACTTCATGGACTGGTGCCATTGGAACTGCCTCCAGATCAACGCAAGGAAAACTAAGGAGCTGGTGGTGGACTGCCGCAGGCAAGGACAACCCCTCACAGCACCAGTAAACATCCAGGGAACAGACATTGAGATGGTGACATCCTACAAATACCTGGGTGTTCATCTGAACAATAAACTAGATTGGTCACACAATACCGACGCACTCTACAAGAAGGGACAGTGCAGGCTGTTCCTGCTGAGGAGACTCAGGTCTTTTGGTGTACAAGGGGCACTACTGAAGACATTCTATGACACGGTGGTGGCATCAGCCATCACTTTTGGAGTGGTCTGCTGGGGCAGTGGCATTACAGCAGCTGATAGGAAGAGACTGAACAAACTGATCAAGAAAGCTAGCTCTATCCTGGGGCAGCGCCTTGGCCCAGTGGAGGAGATAGGAGAGAGAAGGATGGTGGCTAAACTGTCATCTCTGCTGGAGTCCGAGTCCCACCCTATGCAGGACATACTGAATGCACTGAGGAGCTCATTTAGCAGCAGACTACATCATCCGAGGTGCGCAACCGAGAGGTTTCGCAGGTCCTTCCTACCTACGGCTGTCAGACTGTATAACCTAAGCAGGGCTGCTGGCAGAGATAGCAAAAAAACGTGTTGACCTAATAGTATTGAATGCAAAAGACGCAATAGACTTACACAATGGTCTCCTCCAGTATACAACTAGGACAATATCGGTCGCTACGGAGGGTGACAATATGTATGGGTACATATTCATATTATGTAGGATAACTAAGTAGACGGTTATGCTGTTTATTCCATCTAGCTACAATGCTCCGCACTGTGTGTTTATATATTTATATATGTACATATGTATATTCGCTGCTCTTGTTTTTCTTGTCTTCTTGATTGTTGCTCTGAGTGTTGCTATCCCTGTGCTGGAATTTCCCCATTGTGGGACTAATTAAGACTTATCTCATCTTATCTTAATCTGAGCAAGATAATTTATGCTTAATTGAATGTGAGTGAAAACGACTTGCCTGAACTCCCGGGGTGTGATGTCTTCTGCTGCAGCTGGTTGGGAATCAGCCCTCTCCGTGACTTCAGAGGTAGTGTGATCCTCGGAGGAACATGGAGGAGCCACCCCTGCAGACACGGCGATGGGCAGAGCCAGGGAAGAAGCTGCTGGCCCCTCAGCAGCAGGAGGACATGTTGAGGAGACGGGAGTCGCAGCAGCCAAAGAGAAGGAGGAGGCTGATGGGACAGCTGGTGAGGGAGCTGTTGTGGGGATTGTCTGACTCAACGCGGAGGGGGGAACTGCTGCCTGAGAGGTGGAGGCGTTCCTCCAGCAGGATCTCCCAGGGCGATGGCAGGAAGTGGGAGGCGGAGACATTGGTTCATGGCGAGGTGGGAGAGGACTTGAAGTCAGGGGAAGCTCACTCATCAGCTCAAACTCCGGACCCCCCGGTGAGACCTCCTCCATCTCCTGTTCAAGCTCCGGGAGGAGCCATGGCTTATATTCTAGTAGGAGCTCTGTCTAATTCTACTCGCCTGCACTCCTCCAGCTCCTCGGCCGATTGTGTGGGCCACTGTTCAGGAGGAGAAGGCAGGATGCTGTGTCGGGGCCAGACGGAACCTCTCCGGGACCTCCAGGGGTCGTCTGATGAATGGGCGAAGGCTCGGGTTCCGGACAGGACGAGCGAGTCTTTCGCCCCCGGGTGCACCTCTTCTTGAACTCCGGTGGCGCCGAAGGGGAGTTCCACGCCTGCCCACAGAGTTTACAATGGGCATCGACCACTGATGCAAAAAAACCTGTGAGGCCCAGGTAGCTCCAGAGACTAGGATGGGTCTCGATCACCCAGGCCACACAGTCCACAAACCTCCAAGCCTCCTCATGAAAGCAGGAGGCTCCAGCCCCCAAGCCAAAACTGGTGATGAGCATCACCGCCACACACTCCTCCTCGCTCAGTCCCAGAGTTGAAAAATCCAGGGGAGCAGACATGGCAAAACCCCAGGTAAAAAAAACAAAAACTGGGGGGAAGTAGGAAAAGGGAAAACCCATGCTGCCACTGGTGTGTTTAATTGCCTGGGTCTCTTTTTGGCCACGTCCACTGCCAAACTACAGGTGAATGAAACAAAAGAACCACAAACTGCAGCAGCTGGGTCTCTAACTGGGTGGAGACTTCTGTCAAGAATTGCCCGAACGGCAGGGAGGAGAGACCTAGGTGCTGAACTGCAGTTTGTGGTATTTATTAGAAAAACACAAAAGTCCAAACTGTCCACAACCAAAAATACAAACAGAGCACAAAGCAACAAAGGCAGCAATGGAGAAAACAGGATTGGTGAAGACAATAAACGTCTGAACGGGGAAAGGATTCAGACGCAGACGATACTACAGACTCCAGTAATACATGAACGAAATAACTGCCCTTAAATAGGGCCAGAAACAAATAATCACAAATGATAACAGGTGTGAATCACATGAGCGGGCTGGAGGAGAGGGTGATGACAATCAGCTGTGAGTCATGAGGAGAGGAGACGGGGCTGACAGCTTGGCAGGGGCACTGCCCACTGCCAGCGAAAAACCCGGAAGTGCCTCTGACAGCTGCAACCCTGGAGAGAGAAAGAAAAGAGGAAAACTGGCAAGAAACAAATACAATGTGATAATAAAGACAAGTAAACCTAAATATGTAAATAACAAAACTACAATGAATGTAAACAGGAAAATAAGTCATGCTAAGAAACAAAACAGAATATGTGAAAACCAGCCGAGGATAACATAACAGGGATAGAACTCAAAAAATACAACACTATACAAACATGGAAAGAAAGGCAAAGAGACAAAGCACGGCGGAATCCCCCCATGCTCAGATCGTGACAAATACTGGCTCATCTTTCAAGATCGATCAAAGTAAACATTGCATGGATTTCTGTAAGGCTCAGTTATAAAAGCCATACCTGATTTAGATTTGTTCTATCTCCCCTCACAGTTCCAGAGTGTTTTATGGATTTTTTTAGAGATTAAGCAAAACTTTATAAGATTCAGGCAATAAAACTTCATAGCTAGGGTTAGGAAAAGCATTTTTATCGCTGTAACCCTGTGCATTGTTTTCATGATGCCGTTGGACTCTGTTACTAAGGCCATAGCCCAATGCATGTTGGCACTATGCCAGTGGCTCAGGAGGTAGAGCTGATCATCATAACTGGAGGGTTTGTGGTTCAAATCCCACTCTCCCCAGTTATCCTGCTGTTGTGTCAATGGGCAAGACACTTTACCCACTTTACCTCCAGTGTCCATGACGCTGGATATGACTGTTCAGTAGTGGTCAGAGAGGCGATTGGCATGGTTTGGCAGCCACATTTCTGTCAGTCTGTCCCAGAGCAGCTGTGGCCACAATAGTAGCCTACCACTATCTATCTTTGGCGCGAATGAATAATGGATTATCCTGGATAATGGATTAGAATAATGGATTAGTGCTTTGGACTGGATTATCCAAAATGCACCTCTGGATAATTAGTCCCACCTATTCACACCTCATGTCCGGCAGAAAATTTGTTTCTCTGCTGCTGTGATAAGGACGAGAGACATGGTTAAAACAGAAGTTTTAATCATTGGTCCTGAAGACAAGGGAGAGAAACTTCTACCAAAATTGCTAGGTCAAAAACCTACACATTATGTCAAGAACCTGGGCATTCTTTTAGACTCTGACTTTAATTTTATTTCACACATTAAAAATGTAACAAAAATCAGATTTTACCATCTTAGAAATATAGCCAGAGTCTGCCCTTTTCTCTCTCTTGCCAGCACGGAGGTCTTGGTGCATGCTTTTATTACTAGTCGTATAGACTATTGTAATGCCCTGCTCTCTGGTCTTCCTCAAAAAAGAATATCACATCTCCAGCTGCTCCAAAATTCAGCAGCACAAGTGTTAACGAGGACCAAGGGGCGGGTGCATATTACACCCGTTTTAGAATCGCTGCATTGGCTCCCCGTGTGTTTTAGGATCGATTTTAAAAGTCTGATGACACGTTCTTGACGTCCTCTAATTTTTCAACACATAATACAATATGACGAAATAGGTTGGTCTGTGCAGTTCTAAGTCAAACAGGCTTTTTTTTCACGCCAATATCCGACATTTTCATGAGCGCCACGTCACCAATTATGTCAGTGGCTGGAAAACCCCGCTGCCATGTAATCACGTCATCGAGAGAACACAGCGCTTGACTGCTCATTGTACACACAGGATGGAAGCGGTTGAAAACATCCACGATGGTTCCAGCACATGTAGTCTGGAATTGGTTTGTGTTGTCCAATCTTCAGACGATTATAGTTCCAAAGAATGGGATGATAATGAAGAATCTGGGGACATCAGACCGTATAGGTTTGAGCCGTGCCAAGCGGGCATCGTGCCGAGTGAGTCACACTCATAGAGTGACGGTGGAGAGACACACATGCCCGCCACAGCAGCAGTGACAAACACACGGCAGGGGAACACCAGTGTTACTGTTTTGTTACAGATATTGCAACAAATTATTTGTTCATAAATGTAATTTATTTAAACCCAATTTTTCAATAAAATCATAGCAGTGTATTCTCTGTGGCTTAGGCATTGGGTTTATTATAGATTATATTTTGAGTTCTTGTTGTTTTTGTTTTGTACATGTGTTTTATGTGCGTTTTGAGCCACTTTCAGGTGGGCGCTGTCCAAGATTCACCAGTCCGAACACATGCGCCCTCTCTCTTTGACAGTCAGCCGTTCATGGTTTGTGTGCATCATCTGCCGTGTTGTCAGCCAGCCAGTGTTGCCAGCGCTATCACGACGTGTTGGCCACTCCATACAGCCATGGTTCTGTTGGGCCCCTTGAAGCAATGTCGGCTCTGGGGTGCAACTGTGGTTAACACGTCTCCTCTCCATGTTCGCTGGGCGATGTCGGCCCCAAACGCCAACTGTGGGTGTTTGTGTTTATTTTTGTGGGTCTTCACCTTTTTGGGAACTGTTGTCATCATTCTTGTGTTCAATACATGTGCTGTGTTGAATCCTGTGTGTAAATCCATTCATCATGACCCTCCATGCGCTCCTATGCAGGGCACGGAGAGGGAGGATGAAATAACGAGGAGCTGCGTGCAGAGTTCACTACAGCACATGGAGTACAGAAAGACAGACAGTTCCCTGAAAGGTGAAGATGTACAAGAAACACAGACACACTTGCTGATGGCATTCGCCCAGTGAACGAATGAGAGAAGACGTGTTTGCCACAGGTGCGCCCCAGAGCCGACATCACTTCAAGGACGCATGAGAGCCACAGCGAACATGGAGTGACTAGCGCGTCATGAGAGTGCTGAAAATACTGACAGACTAACAGCACAGATGACAATACTATGGACCATCAGTGCATGACTGGCAAACGGCCGCGAAGTTCACGCACTGCTGGTGATGGTGTGATGAGAAGCACCTGGGCGAGGACCGGGAAAGATGATCAGCGGGAGTTTGAATCAGCTGGTGATAATGATAGAGGGGACGTGGCCGGACCGGCGAGCGTCAGCATGCGATCACAGAAAGTAGGTCAAAGCTGCGCGTAAATCCATTAATTCTTCCCCTCCTCGTGTGCTCCTCCTGCGTAAAAGCGCACGAGGAGCGGAGGAGGCTTATGACAGTTGGAGCTGAAGCGTGTGATGTGGTCTTTCACGACTTGCTGTTTATCTAAGCCTGTGACACAATGAGAAGGCACAGCCGTAAAATTAAAACAAGAAACCAGAGAAACTGTGAACTACAAAGCTGCTGTCATTCCAGTCAGCAACACTGGAGTCCGTTCTCCCGCTTATGTCATGGGGGTGCTGCCCTTAACTCAGTGGGCGGCACCACAGTCCAGTCAGCGGCTGCGGTTTTTTGATGATAACTAGTTTATGCAGGTGCGGTTGTAAGCATTATATTGATCATAGACAATGACTTTTGGGTTTACACAACATGCTAAAAAATGTCAAAAACGTGTCATCAGCACTTTAGGGTTCTCTTAGTAGTTTTTAAATGCTTCAGTGGTCTTGGGCCTTCTTATCTATCTGAGCTGCTTTTGTTTCATAAGTCTGTATATCGGAGCTGCTGTGACTAATGTTCGCCTCTTTCTGTACCAACATAAAACTTATGTTTCCAAGCAAACATTTGACATGTTATCCTTGAATCATGGTGGTGGTGGTGGGGAGTGTTTAGTTTTGCTTTGTTTTTCAATAAAAAACAAAAGATTTTAAAAAAGCAATTAAAAAGATACAGAAAGCTAAAAAAAATACACAAATATATACTGTATAAAAAAATTTTCAACATAGTTTTTTTTTATTTTGATTTTATATATTTTCTACAACTCAAGATGTGAATTATTTTCTTTTCCTCAGTTTTATTTTTACATTTTTAAGAATATTTTTCAACATTATATATCTTTTAAAAAATTTTTATTTAACCCCTTGCACTCTGGTCAATTTCCCTAAAAACGCCAAAAAATAACATACCCAAAGTAAATCAAAAGCTGTTCTTCAACCCTTTGTAGTATCTTCATGGGGTCGGTCTCATTTAAAAGAAAACACTTTGAATTTTTTGGCAAAATAGTCATAATCTCTCTAAGTGCTCCTGCCACTGAGTAACAGTCATCTAAACATACTGAACTTGAAGAAAATAAAGTCTGCCTGGGTGTTTTTTTGGATACAAATGCTTGCAAATAACACACAGCTGTCAGATACGGGCTGGAAAATGCAACAGAAATGTAGAACCAAGTGTTATCCAGCTGAGGTCAAAATTTTGTAACAATACCACAAAAAATGAATATATTACACAGCTTTTTCCTCAGGTTGTTCCCAGGCGTTTTTGAACTGTGCCAAATTGTACCAAATGGCACAGTTTGGAAAAACGTCTGTAACTTTTGAATGATTCAATATAGAAGCTTGATCTTGGGCTCTAATGAAAGGTGACACTCAGGGCTGTGTGTGTGTGTGTGGGGGGTTGTTTATTCATTCATGAATGAATGAATGAACAAACAAGCCCTCACACACAGAGAAGCATGCCACGTAAAAAATGTTTTTTTTTTTTACAAGAAAAAATAACCTACAGTGCATTAAAAATTATACTAAAATATCTGTAATGTAGAGGATAACAACTCCCACCCCCCACCCCCCACCCCCGCTACAGAGGACGGACATCGTCCATCGCCATGTGACGGACGGTGGGGACGGTGCGCCGCGGTCTACTACGCACAGTTGTACTAAAATATCTGCAATATATCTGCAATCCGCTACAAAAGAGTAGCGGGGGGGGGGGGCCTTCACGGTCCGGACGCAGCGCACGGGTCTGTCATGTGGCGATGATGCACAGTTGTAATTTACCGATCGGTCAAAAGTCATTTTGATTACAATTTTCAGGGATAAAGAATAATTTAGCTTATAACACTTACCTGTCCACAGCAGCAGTGTCGCTGGCGAACTTCTCTTCCTCATTGTCAGACGAACATGGCGCTGGTCCGCTTGTTACGACTCGTGGTTCTGGTCACGCGACCCGGTCAAACCATGATTCCATTATTGCGGTTTTGCGCTTCCATGATTGCGGTTTTGGCAAACAATTTTTCAAAACAAATAAGAACAGTAGTAAGAAAGAAAGACTGGTGAACGCGTGTGTGTCACCCAGCGGCTTACACAAAACAGATTTTACGCACTGGATGCACGCTTTCAATCATCGAACTTCTCTGCTTCAATTGGCTCGCTGTATTCGCAGCCGTTGGTAGGCGGGTCCTTCTTGCTAGGTTTTCAGTCATTGGTTCTTCAAGGTTTCAGAAACCCAATTCAAGGCTCTTATTAGTCGAATGAGAGGTCAATCAAATCTAAACCAATCAAAGCACTCCTTTGGCTTTCTGTTCGCGGCTGTGTCTGTAGTGGAAGAACGGAAATGCAGGTTTGTTTTTTTTCAGTGCGTTCTGAGACGCACAGTGTGTGTCCCTAGTGCGCACGAGGGCGCGCTAGGAAGCAGAGATGTGACCGCCCGCGGTATCCCGGAGTGCAAGAGGTTAAAACACTTTACAAATAATTCCTGAACTGTGAATTATTTGTTTCAACAATATTTTGTTTGCGTGTATATTTTTCAACTTACTGTATCATTTTATTTTTGTTTCATACATTTTCTACAATCCAAGACTCTTGAATTATTCATGTTTCCTCATTTTTATTTTTACATTTTTTATTAATGCTTTTTGGTTTTCTGTATCTTATTTTTGTTTTTTGACTTGTGAATTATTCATGTTTCCAAATCTTTATTTAATTTTCTACATTTATATGTAATTTTTTTTTTTTTAAAAAACTTTCTGTATCTTTTGTTTTATTTTTGTAAATGTTTTGATCTTTCTCCATCAAGAATTCACTAAAGATAGAATTACGCTGCTGCATCACATTTTCAGATCATAGCAGTGTGAAATGGCAGAATGTTTTTCTTCCATTTTTATTGTTTTGTCACATTTGGGTTGATGTTTCATCATGTTAGGCTCCATCTGAAGGTAAAACGGTAATTTGTGTGCCAGTCCCATACTGGGCAATTCAAGCCAATCAAGACAGACTGCCACATGCACACACGGAACATACAGTATCTCCTCCACCCAGTAGCCCCAGTCATAGGTTTAATGACCAGTTCCTGCAACAGCTGTGAGGGCAGTCCTTAGGACGAGGATCCTGGCCAGTTGCCGTGCCCACCCTGGTAGCTGCACGTTGTAGTTACCACACCTGCCACAGATGCTAGGAGCCAGGAAGAGAGGGTGGCTTTGGGACCGCAACCCCACTGTCACCTAAATTATCATCGTGCTGGCATCTTCCTCTGGACCCACATCGTCACCATCACCAATGGGAGATGCAGGCTAAGAACTGATCTCGATGGAGTAATATCTGCCCCGAAGGTGTCAACCATTTTGAAAGTGAAAGAACAGCCCAGCTGGTTGCCCGCAACAATGCCAGATATGCTGCCGCCCAGAATCAACATCCACCACCACAGCCATCATCACCTTCACCAACACTACCACCACCCACCCAACACATCTATTCCATCTGCTCCAAGCCATGTGCATCACACATCGGTCTGGTCAGCCAGCTCAGACACAAATGTCCATCATAATCACCAGGGAAAGGAAGATTTGTCGACATTGATGACTTTATCCATCATACATAACATCAATACATGACATTCTTCTTAGCCTGACAGGGCAATCTAAGAAGGCAATGCCCTAATTATTACTTAAGTCAATGGGAATCAGTGGTTATACATTTGTGTCATTGATATTTAACATTGCTATTTATGACAACATTGATATTTATTATCAATGTTAAAAATAGTGGGAGATTTATGTAATACAACTAAACAATTAAAAATGAATTAAAGACTTTTTTTCAAATTTTCTGTAAAATGTAATTCTAAACAAATAGGGATCAATAAATTAGGACACCCCCACATTCATTCCCACTTAAAATGGCTAAAATAAATGTTAAAAAAATGCACATTCTGTGGCGCCATGAGACGGCTTCTGTTGTGATGTGGAGCAGTATAAATAAAGCTGAATTGAATTGAATTGAAAAAATAAAAACAAAAACAAAAACAAGGTTAGACATAGATATGTGAACACTGTTCTATGAAGGTCAAAAACAAGCACAATTTCACACTAAACAGTGCTGGAATTATACTGTATATTATTTGGCCATACATTTATTTTGAGGTTAAAAGTCAAAGGGTTCATTTTTACATTGTATTTTCTAAGGGTGCATTCACACAGCCACTGTTTGGTCTGGACCAAAGGAACTCTGCTTCGCTTCCGCAGATAGCTCATTTCGTTTGGTGCCATCTGAATGTACATTCGAACTCTGGTGTGCACCAAACAAGTAAAGTCTGGTCCGCCTGAAAATGGTGGTCTCAGTTCACTTGCAAATGAAGTCTGATGGGCTTCACTTGCAGTGTGGATGCAAACAGACTATCCAGCCGACCAAAGACTGGAAGTGCCCCTCAGTGTGCAACCATATCAACACGTAGTCTGAGAAGAGAAAGTGCCATTTACCATAGTACATTTTAGGTAGAAAATAGCAATAAAGACAACTGTGCGGATCCAAGAAATCCTTTTACCGGAGAAAACCGAAGAGAAAAGTTAAAAAAAATGTGTCGTTTGTGGCTGGACAAACAACCTGGCTGAAGGGAACAGATTTCCGTTTTCAGTCCTGGCCAATTGATGAGCCAGATTTTTCTTCTTTGCTGAGATTTTTTTCTTCCTGGTCAGTGGTGGTTTTGGCTACAGCACCCCAAACGAGCAGTTGTTGTAACTGCATGACGTTGTCCAGGCAGTTTGGTCTGCTGCAGTGTGAAAGCAAACCAAATGAAGGTGCAAAAATTCTTGGCATTCCCCACCCAATCAAATCGAGACCCCCGGACTATCGTGGTGTGAATGCAGACTAAATGTGCTATATATTGGTTTGTATTACTATCTTACATTATTCATAACACCAGTCAACACCAAATTTATTGTCTAAGGTTTGTTTTAGCTGATTTAGGACAATTTTGATGTGCTGAATCCAAAAATCACATTGGTTTTGCTCAATCAGGTCAACTTTTTGAATTATGGCCATGTGCTGTTTTATACTTTTTTGTTTACATGTACTGGTATTTTCGCTTTAATATGATGCAAAATTCTTTTTTATGTCTTGAAATTCTCTGAATTTTGAACAATGATGATGTAACATTTAATTTACATGTAGTTACCTTTATATAAAGGTAAGTACATCAGAATCAGAATCAGAATCAGAATCAGGTTTATTGCCATTGTTCATGTAGTACACAAACTAGGAATTTGTCTCGGTACAATGCTGCAACATTAAACATGATAAGATAAGAGAAATAAACTATACATGTAATAAAGTGTAGGATAAGATTAAGTGATACTGGTCAACAGTTAAAATATATATTAGCCAGCAGCAGATACTGTGGAGAACTATATAGTGCAGTCGGTAATGCAGGAAGAAAACAGTGATGATTGACATGAGTCTGGTTGAGCTGCTGTACATGGTGCACGAGAGTCACTTAGTGTTCAGCAGTCTAATGGCAGAGGGGAAGAAGCTGTTCATGTGACGGGAGGTTTTAGTCTGGATGGACCGAAGTCTTCTACCAGAGGGGAGGGGGGCAAACAGTACGTGACCAGGGTGTGAGGGATCGGCTATGATCCGGCCAGCACGCCTCCGGGTCCTGGAGATGTACAGATCCTGGAGAGATGGGAGCTTGCAGCCGATCACCTTCTCAGCAGTGCGCACGACGCGCTGCAGCCTTAGTCTGTCCCTGGCAGTGGCTCCTGCGTACCACACGGTTATGGAGGTGGTGAGGATGGACTCGATGATGGCTGTGTAGAACTGCACTAACATCTTGGTGGGTAGCTTGAGCTTCCTCAGCTGCCGCAGGAAGAACATCCTCTGCTGGGCTTTTTTGATGAGTGAGCTGATGGTCAGCTCCCATTTGAGGTCCCTGGTGATGGTAGTGCCTAGGAAGCGGAAGGAATCAGCAGTGGTGATGGGAGAGCCTGAGAGGGTGAGGGGGGGCAGAGGAGTAGTGACTTTCCTGAAGTCTACAATCATCTCCACTGTCTTCAGAGCGTTCAGCTGCAGGTTGTTATTGCTGCACCAGGACGCCAGCTGGGCCACCTCTCTCCTGTAGGCGGACTCGTCGCCGTTGGAGATGAGCCCGATGAGGGTGGTGTCGTCCGCAAACTTGATCAACTTGACAGACTGGTGGCTGGAGGTGCAGGAGTTGGTGTAAAGGGAGAAGAGTAGGGGGGAAAGTACACAGCCCTGGGGTGATCCGGTGCTGATGCTAGTATAGTCTGAGACAGTCTTTCCCAGCCGCACATGCTGCCTCCGGTCCGTCAGGAAGTCGATGATCCACCTGCAGAGGGAGTCAGGCACGTTGAGCAGGGACAGCTTGTCCCGGAGCAGAGCGGGGCGGATGGTGTTGAATGCGGAGCTGAAGTCCACAAACAGGATCCTGGCGTAGGTTCCCGGGGAGTCCAGGTGCTGCAGGATGGAGTGGAGGGCCAGGTTGACTGCATCGTCTACAGACCTGTTGGTTCGGTAGGCAAACTGCAGCGGGTCCAGGAGAGGGGTGGTGATGGACTTGAGGTGGGACAGGACCAGGCGCTCAAAGGACTTCATGACTACAGAGGTGAGCGCTACAGGTCTGTAGTCATTAAGTCCAGTGATCCGTGGCTTCTTGGGGACAGGGATGATGGTGGAGGATTTGAGGCAGGATGGCACGTGGCATAACTTAAGGGAGGTGTTAAAAATGTCTGTGAATACAGGAGCCAGCTGTTTCGCACAGATTCTCAGGGTGGAGGGAGACACGCCGTCTGGGCCGGGGGCCTTGCGCGGGTTCAGTCTGGAGAACTGTTTGAGCACATCCTGCTCACTGATGATAAGGGGAGGGGGGGAGGAGGGGGGGGTGCCTTAAATGAAGTAGGGAATGTGGAGGCTGTGGAGCTGGAGGGAGGGGGGGAGTTGGACACAGATGACGAGGTGTCAAAACGGGCATAGTGTTGGGACAGACATGCACAGTACTAAGTAAGTACTAAGTACAGGTTTTTACTTAGCACCTGATCGAGAGAAACGGATGTCATTTTCGGATGCAGCGTTGCAAAATTGTTTTAAATCAGTTGAAAAAACACAGACAACTTACGAAGAAATTATTTTGTAACCCTGTGTAATTACTAGCTTATGGGATGTGGAAGGAGCCTGAGCTGGTGCACAAGGTTGAGGGATACCGGCTAGATATAGTTGGGCTCACCTCAATGCGCAGCTCTGGTTCTGGAACCAGTCTTCTGGAGATGGGCTGGAGCTTGGGCTACTTGGGTGCTGCCCCAGACAAGAGGCAGTGAGCAAGAGTGGGTATTCTTATATCCCCCACCTTGCTGCCTCTATGTTGGAGATTTTCCCAGTGGACGAAAGGGTTGTTTCCCTGCGCCTTTGGGTTGGGAAACAGGTCCTGACCATCATGTGTACCTATGCACCAAATAAGGGTTCAGAGTACCCACACTTTTTGGAGTCTCTGACTGGTGTGCTGGAAAGTGCTCCTCTTGGAGACTCCATTGTCCTATTGGGGAACTTCAATACACAGGTGGGCATTGACAGTGAAACCTGGAGGGGTGTGACTGGGAGGAACGGCCCGCCCAATCTGAACCAGAGTGATGTTCAGTTATTGGACTTCTGTGCCAACCATAGTTTGTCCATAATGAACACCATGTACAACCATAAGGGTGTCCATACGTGCACCTGGCACCAGGACACCCTAGGTTGCAGGTTGATGATCAATTTTGTTATTGTGTAATCAGACCTGCGACCATTTATCTTGATACTCAGGTAAAGAGAGGTGCAGAGCTGTCAACTGATCACAACCTGGTGGTGAGTTAGATCCGATGGCAGGGGTGGACACCACTCGGACATGGTAGACCTAAACGTATAGTAAGGGTGTGCTGGGAACGTCTGGCTTAGGCTCCTGTCTGAAAGGTTTTCAACTCCTACCTCCAGAAGAACTTTGACGACATTCCGAGGGAGTCTGGAGATATGGAGTCTGAATGGACCATGTTCTTCACCTCCATTGTTGAAGCAGCTGCCCAGAGCTGCACGGTGGTGCAGTGGTTAGCACTGCGGCAGCACAATTTACCCTCGGCCGGGGGATCGCGGGGATCATGAGATCGTGGGTTCGATCCCTGCCCCCGGCCAACAGTGATCTGTGTGGAGTTTGCATGTTCTCCCCGTGTTGCGTGGGTTTACTCCGGGATTTCTCCGGTTTCCTCCCGCATGCCAAAAACATGCAGGTTAGGGATATGGGGCGCTTGCGCACCCAGTGACCAGCAGCTGGTGGCTTGTCACCAGACTGCAAAACAAATCTACCTACGGGTACAAAATAAGTACAAAAAAAAAAAAAGAGCTGTGGCTGAAAGGTTGTTGGTGTATTTTGTGGTGGCAATCCCCAAACCAAGTGGTGGACACCAGTAATGAGAGCAGCTATCAAGCTGAAGGAGTCCTATCAAGCTTGGTTGGCTTGTGGGACTCCCCAAGTAGCTGCAGTGTACCGACAGGCTAAGCAGAGTGAAACTTGGGTGGTTGCTGAAGCAAAAACTCAGGTGTGGGAGGAGTTTGGAGAAGCCATAGAACAAGACTTTCGGTCATCCTCGAAGAGATTCTTGCAAACTGTTCAGAGACTCTGGAGGGGAAAGCAGCTCCCTGTCCACATTGTGTATGGTACGGATGGGGCGCTGCTGACTTTGACTGGTGACATCGTTGGGTGGTGGAAGAAATACTTCAAGGATCTCTTCCATTCCATTGACACACCTTCCACAGAGTAAGCAGAGCTTGGGGACGAGGTGGATGACTTGCCCATCACAGAGGCTGCGGTTGCCGAAGTGGTTAAAAAACTCTTTGGTGGCCGGGTCCCGGAATAGATAAGATTCACCCTGAGTACCTCAAGGCTCTGGATGTCATAGGGCTGTCATGGTTGACACGCCTCTGCAACATTGTGTGGAGGTTGGAGACAGTGCCTTTGACATGGCAAACTGGGGTGGTGATTCATCTCTTTAAGAAGGGGAACTAGAGGGTGTGTTCAAACTTTAGGGGGATCACACTTCTCAGCCTCCCTGGGAAGGTCTATGCCAGAGTACTGGAGAGGATAGTCTGGCCGTTGGCTGAACCTTGGATTAAGGAAGAGCAATGTGGTTTTCATCCTGGCCGTGGCACATGTCACCAACAATTTACCCATTCAAAAATCCTTGACAGTTCTTGGGAGTTTGCCCAGCCGGTCTATGTGTGTTTTGTGAACTTGGACAGGGCACCCAACCGCGTCCTTCATGTCTTGTGTGGAGGGTGCTTTGGGAGTATGGGGTAGCGGGCCTGTTGTTATGAGCTGTCTGGTCCCTATACGACCATTGCAAGAATTCGGTTCGTATTGCCAACACCCAGTCAGACTAGTTTCCAGTGAGAGATGGACTCTGCCAGGGCTGTCCTGTGTCATCGATCCTGTTCATAATTTTTATGGACAGGCTTTCTAGGTGCAGCCAAGGAATGGAGGGTGTCATGCTTGGTGACCACAGGATTTTGTCTCTGCTGTTTGCAGGTGATGTTGTCCTGCTGGCTTCACTGAGCAATGGCCTACAGGTCTTGCTGGGACAGTTTGCTACTGAGTGTAAAGCAGCTGAGATGAGAATCATCTCAGCGCACGGTGGCGCAGTGGTTAGCACCGCGGCAGCACAGTTTACCCTCGGCCGGGGGATCGCGGGGATCATGAGATCATGGGTTCGATCCCTGCTCCTGGCCAACAGTGATCTGTGTGGAGTTTGCATGTTCTCCCCGTGTTTGCGTGGGTTTACTCCGGGATTTCTCCGGTTTCCTCCCACATGCCAAAAACATGCAGGTTAGGGAGTTAAGGGGCGCTTGCGCACGCAGCGACCGGCAGCTGGTGGCTTGTCACCGGACTGCAGAACAAATCTACCTACGGGTACAAAATAAGTCAAAAAAAAAAAATCAGCACCTCCAAGTCTGAGTCCATGGTCCTCAGCTGGAAAAGGGGGGATTGTCCTCTTCGGGTCGGGAACGAGCTCCTGCCCCAAGTGGAGAAGTTTAAGTATCTCAGGGTCTTATTCACAAGTGAGGGGAGAATGGGGCGGGGGATTGACAGACGGATTGGAGCAGCATCTGCAGTGATGCAGATGTTGTACTGGTCTGTTGTGGTGAAGAGAGCGCTGAGCTCTAAGGCAAAGCTGTCGCTTTACCACTCAGTCTACGTTCCTACCCTCACCTATGGTTATGAGCTTTGGGTAATGACCGAAAGAATGGGATTGTGGATACAAACTGCTGAGATGAGCTTTCTCCATAGGATTACTGGACTCACCCTTAGAGATAGGATGAGGAGCTCAGTCATCAAGGAGAGGCTCAGAGTAGAAGCGCTGCTCCTCTACATCAAAAGTAGCCAGCTGGAGACACTATGGAGAGACTATGTCTCCCAGCTAGCCTGGGAACACCTTGATATTCTCTCTGAAGAGCTGAAGCAGGTGGCTGGGGAGAGTGAAGTCTGGGCTTCTCTACTTGAGCTGCTGGCTCCACGACCCAGACCTTTCTAAAAGCAGTAGAGGATGGATGGATGGATGGATGGATGGATAATCACCTTTATAAAAAGTCTCAAATTCTATTTAAAAGACAATGATAGAGAGAAACATTTTTTTAACTTATTTTAATAATAGGAATAAAATATTTAAAAATCAAAAAGCAACATAAACAACAATTGAAAATGTGTGTAGCTGTGGTATTGGATTTGCTCCGGTTCTCAAGACATAAGAAGGAGGACGTTGCTCCCGGAGCAAAGACATACACACACTGTAGCCTTGCATTAATTCCATTTCACCAGCTAGTGTTCCCTCATCTTCTTCTCCAACCACCCCCCACTATCCCATTCTTGGCGTGTGATGCAGCTATCCATCCACTCTGTTCCCCTCCGCAGGGATTCCTCGTCCTCCTCCACCCCTTGACCTGAACCAAACAGACAAACATTTATGCAGCAACACCAACTTTTGTATGCCCGTGACTTGACTGATGTTTTGCTCCAGATGTATGGAGAAGTTTCCTTTTTTTCTCCAGAACAGTGTGATCTTGGCTCTGACACTAAGTTGTTTTTTTTTTTTCTTTTCATAGTAGGAATACTTGCATAAGGCATTACAATGATGATTCATATAAATTAAAAAAAACAAAACACTTATTTCTTGAGAGCTGCTAAGTCACCCTACTGACAACAACACACTTCAGCTTTACAATCATTGTATTGTTTTCATTGAAGCTACTGTATGGAACTCTGAAAACTGATTTGGGTTCCAGGAACCATATTCACTTCTTAGAATTGTAGTAGTTCACATTCATACAGCAGTTTTAATGATATAAAATGAAGGAAAACTAATAAAATTTTGAACTCATGTTACATCACTTTTCCTTTCTTAAACCATCCCCTGCTACAACAGACACATTTAGACCACAAGAACATTTTGATTGTTACTAGAACTATCATTGCTTGATACTTTTTTAGTTGTCCCAGTCTGGTGTGGTGATCAGATTACTTAGATCGTTTCAGAAAACTCTTGTTCATTGTGCAAATAGGAGATTAGCACTCAGTCTACTTCTAGTAATGAATGAAATCCCAGCCAGCATGTCCATGTGGGCCCCACCGAAGGTTAAATCTGGACTGTTTTATGTGTCCCCATGTGAATGACTGAATGAATGAATTTTTATTTCGGATAGATTAGGTTAAAAAAAGATTAAAAAGAAAGGAACAGAATAATATAACAAAGGGGAAAAAATCCAATAAGGTCAAATTAAACAATAACTCCTCGGATTATACAGTTCAACATATAAGTTATCCGAAATGGGTGATGGCTGAAGTCGCAGCTTATATTGCCCACCCATCTTCCATCTAAGAATCCAAAAGGAAAATAAAATAAAAGTGATTACAAATCAGAACAAAGCCAAGACAAAACGTGACAAAAAACTAAGCAACAACACAACACAGACTGGATATGATAATCCTTATGTGATTTTACATATTGTTTTGTATATGCGTTTGGAGTATTTCTTCCTTTAGTTTTTGTTTAAATTGTCCAAGCGTTGTACATGATTTTAATTCAGGTCCAAAAGCGTTCCACAGTCTGACTCCTTGCAATGAAACACAGTGTTTCTTGGTGGTAGTTCTCATTGAAGGTTTTTGAAATATACATGTTCCTCTGAAATGATATTGTTTCTCCCTTATTTGGAACAGCTTTTGGATGTTTGAGGGCAGTGATAGATTCTTCACTTTAAACATTATTACTGCAGTTTTAAAATCAACAACATCTTTCAACTTGAGAGCTTTTAGTTTAAGAAAAAGTGGGTTTGTTGATTCCCTGTAAGCAGCTTTGTTTATTATTCTAATAGCTCTCTTCTGAAGCATAAAGACTGGATATATGTTTGTTTTATATGTATTTCCCCATACTTCAGTACAATATGTCATGTATGGGAGTATTAATGAATGATACAAAGTATATAGTGTGGGTTGATTCAGCAAATATTTCACTCTGTGTAGTATTGCAATTGATTTAGATATTTTACCTTTAATATAATTAATATGTGACTTCCAACACAGTTTATTATCAATTATTACTCCAAGAAATTTAGTTTCGGATACCCTTTCAATCTCTACACCATTTACATTGAGTTTAGCTACTAAGTTGTTGTGATGGTTGTTAAAAATTATAAATTTTGTCTTACTTAAATTGAGCGTTAATTTGTTTGAATCAAACCACAGTTTGAGCTTTCCTAATTCCTTTCCGAGTGTATCCAAAAGTTGTTCCAAATTGCTTCCACTGCATAATAAATTAGTGTCATCTGCAAACAGTATTAAATCCATTTTTTCTGAAACTTTACATATATCATTTATATACATATTGAATAACAGTGGCCCCAAAACTGAACCCTGTGGGACTCCACAAGTAACCTTCAGTAACTGTGAGTTTTTGCTACCAACACATACATATTAATATCTATTCTTTAAGTAACTACATAACCAGGACAGTGCTACCCCCTTAATACCATAATTTTGTAGTTTCTTTAACAATAATTTTTGATCCACTGTATCAAATGCTTTTTTAAGATCCAGGAATACCCCAACTGAATACGCTTTATTTTCTACAGCAGTTGATATTTTTTCTATAAATTCCATTACAGCAAATGCAGTTGTCCTCTTGTGTCTGAACCCACATTGTTGCTCACACAATAAATTATTCTTCATTATGAAGTTGTCAATTCTCTCACAGAATATTTTTTCGAGTATCTTAGAAAACTGCAGCAATAGTGAAATAGGCCTATAGTTTGAAAATTCCCCTCTGTCACCCATCTTGTATATCGGAATTACTTTGGCTATTTTCATTGCATTGGGAATATACCTGTTTGGAGAGACAGGTTACAGATATACGTCAGTGGCTTCACTAAGCCACATATTAAATTAATTTCTAAGACTACCTTTTATCATTTGCATAATATTGCCAAGATTAGGAGCATCTTGTCTCAGAGTGATGCTGAGAAACTGATCCACGCTTTTGTTCGCTCTAGATTAGATTACTGTAACTCTTTATTATCAGGTTGTCCAAAAACATCTCTGAAAAATCTTCAGTTGATCCAAAATGCTGCTGCAAGAGTTTAACAGGTACTAGAAAGAGAGATCATATCTCTCCGCTTCTGGCCTCCCTTCAGTGGCTTCCCACAGAGTTTAGAATTAAGTTTAAAATCCTTCTTCTCACTTTTAAAGCTCTAAACAATCAGGCCCCTTTTTATTTAAAAGATCTGATATTACCCTATTATCCTAACAGAGCACTACGCTCCCAAAATGCAGGATTACTTGTAATACCTAGAATCTCCAAAAGTACAATGGGGTGCAGAGCCTTCAGTTATCAAGCTCCTCTCTTGTGGAACCAGGTGCTAGTCTGGATTCGGGAGTCAGACTCGATCTCTGTTTTTAAGAACAGGGTTAAAACCTTCCTTTTTGATATAGCCTACAATTAGGGAGGGATCATGTGTTTCTGAACCCTCCCTTACTCTCCCTTCACTCTCAATTTTTTTTGTATTTTTTTTTTTTGCTGGTCATTAACATCTGTTTGTTCTCTCCCATAGATTGAGTCCCCTTCGTGCTGTTTGCTCTCTACATGTCTATTCTTTTCATCTTCTCTATCCCCTCACCCCCCAGCCAGTCGCAGCAGATGACTGCCCCTCCCTGAGCCTGGTTCTGCTGGAGGTTTCTTCCTGTTAAAAGGGAGTTTTTCCTCTCCACGGTCGCCAAGCGCTTGCTCACAGGGGATCGCCTGATTGCTGGGGTCTTTCTGCAATTGTGGGGGTTTCCCTATAATTGAAAGTGCTATGAGATGACTGTTGTTGTGAAATGGCGCTATATAAATAAAGTTGAATTGAATTGAATTGAATTGAATTAAACATTCAATGATAATTTTGACTAAAAGCATGTCAATACCATCACAATCCGTAGATGTTTTACTTTTAAACGATTTAACAATTTCAATGACCTCTCTCTCATCTGTGTTCTTTATGAAGACGGAGTCTTTTATAGCAGTGTTTTTGCTTATTGTATCACCTATAGGTGCTGTAATGGGTATTTCTCGTGCCAAATTAGGACCAATGTTAACAAAAAATTTATTAAAGTCATCTGCAGGTGAGACTGCTTTCACACTCTGTGTCATGTTCGGGGTCTTCACCCCAAGCATGACTTGTGGCTGTTGGGTTTAATTATTGATTATTAATTCCAGCTGATGGATTGAGCCTTGCTCTGCCTCCTCCTCACCAGGCATCCACCAGCGGTATGGTTCACCACGTACATGCTCACACACTCATGCACGCACACACACTTATGCATGCACGCACACATACACACATACTCACATTCACACTCACGCACACACACATAGTTCAATCAGTCATGCACCGGGTGGCCACACAGCTGTGTCCATTTCCCTCATTCTGGGTTTGTGTATTTATAGGGTAGAATATGACCAGCTGTTGTGGCAGCTTTGCAATGTCAGCTCTGGATATCCAGGCTCACATGAGTTGGTTTTCCCCTGGACTAAAAGTGTTTGGTTCCCTCAGAGCCTTGCCTCTCCAACACCTTCGTAAGTCTTTCTTTTGTGCCTTTTCCCTCCGCTCCTGTTTGCTTGGAGCGTATTAGGCATTCCCTTGACCAATCTAGCTTGTAGCCGGGTGGCTTTCCTTCAGCTGTGACTGTATTTGGACTTTCTGTACATTCACCCATTGTAAATAAACACGTTACTTACTCTGAGTTTTGGGCTTGTTGCTATTCCCTATGTTCGCTGCGCAAACATGACACTGAGTGTTGTTTTGGTTTTTTGAAACATTGGTTGGGTAGCTTGTATTTCTGTTTTTATTTCCAAGAATATTGTTAAGTATTGTCCATGTATTTTTAGTGTTATCTCTGTTTTTCTCCAGTTCTTTTTGTGACTTTCTCATGCAAATTTGCCAACTTTTCTTGTAATTTTGGAACTTTCGCATAAATTTGCCACTTTTTTTACTGCAATCTTACAGCTTTTTCTCATAAATTTGGAATTTATGAGAAAAAACACTACTGATGAAGACTGCAGTGGACTGTTGAAACATGTAAAGGCAATGACTGGATGAAGTCTGAAATCCATGGCCATCACCAAACACTGGATTTCCTCCTTTGTGATGCTTTGTCAGGCCTTTACTGCAGCTGTCTTCAGTCGTTGTTTGTTTGTGGGCCTATCTGCCTTAAGTGAAGTGGTCTGCAAAGCTCTCACAGAGAGAGTCTGATGGCAGTGGGATGTGTTAAGCTAACGTGCTAAGCTAATGGTAACGCTACAGCTAGTCATAGCTAGCACCGATACAAAGGAGCGACTCTGTTCCCGGTTCTTCCCACCGACCCGGCATCGGCCCGGTAGATGATGGTTGAGCCTCCAAACTCACTGGAGCTTTGTCGGTCTACCGGAGAGAAGGACGAACAGAAGGAGCCGTGGGATGTGCTAAGCTAATGCTATCACTATAGCTAACGCCATAGCTAGTCATAGCTAACACCGATACAAAGGAGCAACTCTGTCCCCGGTTCGTCTCACTAACCCGGCATCGGCCCGGTAGATGATGGCTGAGCCTCCCGCACAGATTCTTAGAATCTTGTGATTGGGGATTGGTGGAGAAACTAACCGAGGCAACAGCTGGACAGGAGTCGGATCGGAGCTCAACTACAGCGGCGGTAGGAGACAGGGATCAGTGGAGGAGTAGCCGGGGCCCTAGCTGGATAGGAGCCGGATCGGAGCTCAATTACAGCGGTGGAGCTCGGTGGAGGAACTACTGAGGAAGACGGCGGTAGGTGGCAGGGCTCAGCGGAGGAGCTACCAGGACCCCAGCTGGACAGGAGCCGGATCGGAGCTCAACTACAGCGGTGGTGGGTGGCGGGGCTCGGTGGAGGAGCTGCCGGCACTCCGGCTGGACAGGAGCCAGATCAGGGGCTCAATAACAGCGGCGGTAAGCAGCAGGACTAGCAGCGGAGGGGGCAAGCTGAGGCCCCAGCTGGATTTGAGGTCGGCTGGAGCTGAAACCGGCGACACCAGCAGAGATTGTTTTATTATCAACAGGTCAGTAAAAAAATGCCACCAAAGAAGGAAGAAATGGAAGAGATTAAAAAATCTCTGAACTTCATGTCAGAAGAACTGACCAAAGTGGCCAATCAACAGTTTAAACTATTAGGGCTAATGGAGGAAGTCCGAGAATTGAAATTAACAATTAAGGAAAGAGACAAAAAAATTGCAGACTTGGAGCGACGCATGGAGGATCTTGAACAATGTTCTCGTATGGATGATTTAATTATTAGTGGGCTAGACATTAAATACCAATCATATGCCAATGCTACAGCAGGAATGAGAGGTGAGGAGGCTCCCCTAAGTGAATCAATCTCCCTGGAAAACCAGGTGCTTCAGTTCCTTGAAAGCAGAAATATAAATGTTGAAGTAAATGCAATTTCAGCCTGTCATACTTTACCCAGAAAGGATAATAAAACAAAGAAATCAATTGTGATGCACTTTGTGAACAGAAGGGTAAAGAATGACATACTGAGGCAGGCCAGAAAGCTACGGGGAACAGAAGTTTACCTAAATGAACATCTAACAAAAACTAATGCTGAAATAGCACGGCAAGCACGGATGCTGAAAAGACAAAAATAAGATACAGGTAACATGGACAAGAAATTGTAGAGTTTGGATCAAACTAAAAGGAACACCTGAGGAAGCAAAGGCTATAACAATAAGAGATCTCACTGACTTAAATAAGTATAGATGAACACTGATTAAGAAAATTAAGAGACTATGATACAGTAATCCATATCCACACACACAGCAAGAACAGTTCTTTTGTGACATACCATGTCAATGTACTTTCAGAAAAAAAACAACAAAAAAAAACTTATGACTGACTTTAGTAGACATCAATCATCCCCAGTTGAAGGAAGTCATTTGACACAGAGTGAGGAAATTCAGACTCTGAAAATATGCCATTATACTGAACATACAGATGTGGACAAAATTGTTGGTACCCCTCTGTTAATGAAAGAAAAACCCACAATGTTCACAGAAATAACTTGAATCTGACAAAAGTGGTAATAAATAAAAATTCTATGAAAATTAACCAATGAAAATCAGACAATGCTTTTGAATTGTGGTACAACAGAATTACTTTAAAAAACAAACTCATGAAACAAAATGATGGTACCCCTAGAAAAGATTGAAAATAATGTGACCATAGGGACATGTTCAACCAAGATGTGTCCTCTAACATCACAGGTGTCTACAAACTTGTAATCAGTCAGTCGGCCTAGTTAAAGGGTGACAAGTAGTCACTGTGCTTTTTGTTGACATGGTGTTTACCACACTAAACATGGACCAGAGGAAGCAAAGGAGAGAGTTGTCTCAGGAGATTAGAAAGAAAATTATAGACAAGCATGTTAAAGGTAAAGGCTATAAGATCATCTTCATCATCAACATTCAGAGATAAATTAGTCGAGCTGTACAATAGTATAACTAGTATGAAAATGGTTGTAATCTGTGGAGATTTCAATACTGATTTACTAAATCCATTTCAACAAAATGTAATTACAGAGTTCATGAATTCTATGTACAGTATGAGTCTATATCCCACAATAACACATTCCAGTAGAATCACAGTTCACACTGCTACACTCATTGACAACCTGTTTGTTAATATTATTGATAAGAAAATAGAAAGTGGATTATTGATAAATGACATAAGTGACCATTTGCCAGTCTTTGCACTTATCCATGGCCACATGGGGGCCAATACAAAAAAAAAACAACTTTAAAATCTTTCAGATTCAAATCACAAAATGCAATCAGTTCTTTTAAAGAACACCTGCTGAAGCAAGACTGGACAAAAGTCTATGTATCAGATGTAAATGAAGCCTATGACACATTTATTAACATTGTAACCACTCTTTATGAAAAAAATTGTCCATTAGTAAAGAAAAAGCTTAAACAGAAATTTGTCGACAAGCCATGGTTAACCAAAGGATTACAAAAGGTGTGTAAAAAGAAAAATTTATTATATAAAGCTTTTCCAAAGAAAAGGACAAAAGAAGCAGAGCAGCGCTATAAAACATATAAAAATAAGTTAATATATAATGAGATGTAGTAAAAGAGGCTATTACAGTAAAGAACTGGAGAAAAACAGAGACTATATTAAAAATACATGGGCAATACTTAACAATATTCTTGGAAATAAAAACAGAAATACAAGCTACCCAATCAATCTTTCAGAAAACAAAAACAACTCAGAGTGTGAATGCAGTCTCACCTGCAGATGAATTTAATAATTTTTTTGTTAACATTGGTCCTAATTTGGCTTGCGAAATACCCATTATGACATCTACAGGTGATACAATAAGCAAAAACATTGCTATAAAAGACTCCATCTTCATAAAGAACACAGACGAGAGAGAGGTCATTGAAATTGTTAAATCGTTTAAAAGTAAAACATCTACAGACTGTGATGGTATTGACATGCTTTTAGTCAAAACTATTACTGAATGCTTAGTGAAACCACTGACATATACAGTATTTGTAACCTGTCTCTCCAAACAGGTATATTTCCCAGTGCAATGAAAATAGCTAAAGTAATTCCGATATACAAGACGGGTGACAGAGGGGAATTTTCAAACTACAGACCAATTTCACTGTTGCCGCAGTTTTCCAAGATACTTGAAAAAATATTCTGTGAGAGAAGTGACAACTTCATAATGAAGAATAATTACCTCCGCCAGGCCGCAGGCCAGGAGGTTATGTTTTTGCCGGGGTTTGTCTGTTTGTCTGTCTGTCTGTTGGTTAGCAAGATAACTCAAAAAGTTTTGGACGGATTTCGATGAAACTTTCAGGCATTATTGCAAATGGTACAAGGAAGAACTGATTAAATTTTGGGGATGATCCGGATCACCGTCTGGATACAGGTATTTTTTAAAGGATTCTTTAACATTGTGACATACGGCCATTTTCAACACACAGGATGCGGAGAATCACCGTGCTGCAGCGACAGAAGAAATGCAGCAACTCAGGCGCTATTGAAGCTCGTCGAGCTCACTTTTTTTTTTTAATTGATTTTTTTTTCTTATTACCTCCGCCAGGAGGTTATGATTTTATTTTTTTTTTAAAGAAGATCTGCTCGATATTGCCAGTCATGCCTCGTTCAAAGTCTAAAAGTGTGAAACACAGAAGGCAACAGAGTGCAGAGTGCATGAGAAAGAAAAAAGGAAGGGAGATAACACAGACGATGCGGACAATCACCGTGCTATTGCTAGTCATATGTTTTCATGGTCAAGGAATCTCAAAACGTACACACAAACACTGTATGGGGGTAACTGTCGCCGCCATTACGGAAAATGCCATTTTCGTGAATAACTACTGAACCGCTAATCCTATCATTGTCAATCCAATTGCTAGTCATATGTTTTCATGGTCAAGGAATCTGAAAACGTATACACAAACACTGTATGGGTGGAATGGTGCCGCTTGGAGGAGGTCTGCGCTCTCCGAGTGCTTTTCTAGTTTATTGTGTGAGCAGCAATATGGGTTCAGACACAAGAGGACAACTGCATTTGCTCTAATGGGATTTATAGAAAAAATATCAATCAATCAATCTTTCAATCAATCAATCAATTTTTATTTATTTCAGATAGATTAAAAGTACAGATTAAAAGAAACAGAATAATATAAAAAAGGGGGAAAGAAAATCCAACAAGGTCAAATTAGACAATAACTCCTCTGATTATACAGTTCAACATAAGTTATCCGAAATGGGTGATGGCTGAAGCCGCAGCTTATATTGCCCACCCATATTCCATCCAAGAATCCAAAAGAAAAACAAAACAAGAGCGATTACAATTCAGAACGAAGCTAAGACAAAATGCGACAAAAAAAACTAAGCAACAACACAATGCAGACTGGATATGACAATCCTTATGTGATTTTACATGTCATCTTGGATATATGTTTGGAGTATTTCTTCCTTTAGTTTTTGTTTAAATTGTCCAAGCGTTGCACATGATTTTAATTCAGGTCAAAAATCGTTCCATAATCTGACTCCTTGCACTGAGACATAGTGTTGCTTGGTGGTAGTTCTCACTGAATGTTTTTGAAATATACATGTACCTCTGAAATGATATTGTTTCTCCCTTATTAGCTTATTTACCCTATACGAACTGCCATTGAAAATAAAGAGTATTCAGTTGGGGTATTCCTGGATCTTAAAAAAAGCATTTGATACAGTGGATCATAATTTATTATTAAAGAAACTACAAAATTATGGTATTGGGGGGGTAACACTGTCCTGGTTATGTAGTTACTTAAAGAACAGATATCAGTATGTATGTGTTGGTAACAAAAACTCACAGTTACTGAAGGTTACTTGTGGAGTCCCACAGGGTTCAGTTTTGCGGCCACTTATTCAATATGTATATAAATGATATATGTAAAGTTTCGGAAAAAATGGATTTAATATTGTTTGCCGATGACACTAATTTATTATGCAGTAGAAGCAATTTGGAACAACTTTTGGATACACTCGGAAAGGAATTAGGAAAGCTTAAACTGTGGTTTGATTCAAACAAATTAAGGCTCAATTTAAGTAAGACAAAATTTATAGTTTTTAACAACCATCACAACAACTTAGTACCCAAACTCAGTGTAAATGGTGTAGAGATTGAAAGGGTATCTGAAACTAAATTTCTTGGAGTAATAATTGATAATAAACTGTGTTGGAAGTCACATATTAATTATATTAAAGGTAAAATATCCAAATCAATTGCAACACTACACAGAGCGAAATATTTGCTGAATCAACCCACATTATATACTTTGTATCATTCATTAATACTCCCATACATGACATGTTGTACTGAAGTATGGGGAAATACATATAAAACAAACATATATCCAGTCTTTATGCTTCAGAAGAGAGCTATTAGAATAATAAACCAAGCTGCTTACAGGGAACCAACAAACCCACTTTTTCTTAAATTAAAAGCTCTCAAGTTGAAAGATCTGGTTGACTTTAAAACTGCAGTAATAATGTTTAAAGTGAAGAATCTATCACTGCCCGCAAATATCCAAAAGCTGTTCCAAATAAGGGAGAAACAATATCATTTCAGAGGAACATGTATATTTCAAAAACCTTCAGTGAGAACTACCACCAAGCAACACTGTGTTTCAGTGCAAGGAGTCAGATTATGGAACGATTTTGGACCTGAATTAAAATCATGTACAACGCTTGGACAATTTAAACAAAAACTAAAGGAAGAAATACTCCAAACATATAGACAAGATGACATGTAAAATCACATAAGGATTGTCATATCCAGTCTGCGTTGTGTTGTTGCTTAGTTTTTTGTCACATTTTGTCTTGGCTTTGTTCTGAATTGTAATCGCTCTTGTTTTGTTTTTCTTTTGGATTCTTGGATGGAATATGGGTGGGCAATATAAGCTGCGGCTTCAGCCATCACCCATTTCGGATAACTTATGTTGAACTGTATAATCAGAGGAGTTATTGTCTAATTTGACCTTGTTGGATTTTTTTTCCCTTTGTTCCTTTCTTTTAATCTTTGCTTTTAATCTATCCGAAATAAAGATTCAAATCAAATCAAATCAAATCAAATCAAACTTTATTGTCATATTGCTGTACATACAACTGTAGTGCAGGCAAGATGAAATTGCGTTTCTCTCGGCATCCATATATGAAGCAGCATGATTACGACACACTCCCACATAGCTCCACCCCCCCATCCATTCACACATCCCTGAGACATACTTCGGGAAAAAGAATAACTAACTATAATATACAAAATGTCCATAGGTGCAGTAGTGTGTATGAGAGATTCCGGGTCAGCTGTTCAGCATCCTGACAGCTTGTGGAAGGAAGCTGTTGATCAGTCTGGTGGTTCTGCCTCTGATGCTCCGGAATCGTTTACCAGATGGAAGAAGTTCAAAGTGTTTATGCAGAGGGTGAGAACGGTCCTTGACAATGTTCAGTGCCCTGCTCCTACAACGGTTCTGAAAAAGTTCTAGGACAGAGGGGAGGGAGACTCCAATTACCCTCTCCGCCCCCTTGACTATCCTCTGCGGGGCTTTTTTGTCTGATATACTGCAGCTGGAGTACCATGTAGCAATGCAGTATGTCAGAACACTCTCCACCACACCTCTGTAGAAGGTCTTGAGGATGCAGATGGGGAGAGAGGCCTGTTTGAGTTTCCTCAAGAAGTGTAGTCTCTGCTGAGCCCGCTTCCTGATCTCCAAGGAATTCTTGCTCCAGGTCAGGTCCTGTGAGATCTGCACTCCGAGGAACTTGATGTTCTCTACCTTCTCCACTAAACGGCCGCCGATGCTGAGGGGGACGTGCTCAGGCTGTGACCGCCGGAAGTCGATAATCATCTCCTTCGTTTTGTCCACGTTGAGCACCAGATTGTTCTCCCTGCACCAGCCCTCCAGGTCTCTCACTTCTTCCCTGTACATTGATTCCTCATCCCTCTGAATAAGTCCCACCATCGTGGTGTCATCTACAAACTTAATAATCTGGTTCCCCTCATGTCTGGATACACAGTCATGTGTTAGAAGTGTAAACAACAGTGGACTGAGTACACAGCCTTGAGGGGATCCGGTACTCAGCGTGACAGAGTTGGAGATGTTGTTTCCAACCCGGACAGACTGAGGTCTCTCAGTCAGGAAATCCAGGATCCAGAGACATGTGGCGGTGTTCAGACCGAGAAGGAGTAATTTCTCCATCAGTCTCTGGGGAATAATGGTGTTGAATGCTGAACTGAAATCAATGTACAGGAGTCTGGCATAGGTGTCTTTCTGGTCCAGGTGGGTGATGACAGAGTGTAGGGTGGTGACTATAGCATCCTCCGAGGAGCGGTTTGAACGATATGCAAACTGGAGCGGGTCGTGTGATGCAGGGAGGCAGGCTGTAATGTGTGGTTTGACAAGCTGTTCAAAACACTTCATCATAATTGGTGTCAGTGCAACAGGACGATAGTCATTCAAACAGGACACCACTGGTTTCTTTGCCACCGATACAATGATAGAGGTCTTGAAGCATCTGGGAACGATGGCCTGACTCAGGGAGATGTTATAAATGTCAGTCAGGACATCCGCCAACTCGCTCGCGCAGTCTCAGAGCACACGTCCCGGAATGTTGTCTGGACCTGCAGCTTTGCGTGGGTTGACTCTGGTTAGGATCCTCCGTGTGTCCGCTGTGTTGATGGTAAAAGCTGGTCCGACCGATGGTGGGGGTGGGCCAGCCCTCCCTCTGATTGTCGAGTTTGATGCTTCAAAACATGCAAAGAAGTCGTTAAGCCTGTCTGGAAGCAAAGCGTCGTCATCATCGACCCCCTGCCTAGACTTAAAGCCCATCAGTGTCCGAACACCCTGCCACATCTGCTTGGTGTTCCTAGTGTCACAGAGGTGTCCCTGGATTTTCTCCGCATAGGCGCGCTTTGCCGCCTTAAATCCCTTTGAAAGCGCAGACCTGGCTGAGCGGAGGGCAATCCTGTCCTTCGCTCTGAAGGCTGCATCTCTGGCTGTAAGCAGCGAGCGCACCTCTGCAGTCATCCAGGGCTTATGATTACCCCGCATAGTGATGGTCTTCACTGTAGTGAAATCCTCTGTGCACTTCGCGATGTAGCTGGTGACCATATCAGCATACTCCTCCACATCTGTCTTTTCTTCCTGGGAAGCTGCTATTTTGAAGATCTTCCAGTCTGTGTGCAGAAAACAGTCTTGCAGTGCAGAGGTTGCACTCTCTGGCAAAATCCTGATTTGTTTCACTGCTGGCCTGCTGAGCTTCAATAAAGGTTTGTAGGCAGGCAGCAGCATCAAGGACATGTGATCAGAACAGCCGAGATGGGGGCGGGGTATCGCTTTATATGCATCTGTGTTTGTGTACACTAAGTCCAACATATTCTCTCCTCTGGTCTTAAAGTCTACACATTGTTTAAACTTGGGGAGCACAGTCTTTAGGCTGGTGTGGTTAAAATCCCCCGCAACCACCATAAAACTGTCCGGATGTGAAGTTTGGATTTCACTGATCGCATTGTACAGTACCCTGAGTGCCTTCTTAGCATTAGCTTTAGCATTAGGGCTCGGCGCTATGTAAACACCAGCTACAAACACGTTGCTGAATTCCCTCGGCAAATAATAAGGCCGACAATTAACAATAAGGAACTCTGCCAACGGAGAGCAGTGTTTAGACACTAACGTGGCATTAACGCACCAGTTCTTGTTAACATAGATGCATAGCCCACCCTCACCCCCGGCTCTTACCGGAGCTCGCCATTTCCCTGTCGGCACGGAACATCGCCATATCTTCCAGTTGAATGGCCTCGTCAGGAATGTTGCCGTGGAGCCATGTCTCGGTAAAAACAAACACACAGCAGTCCCTCCACTATCTCCGGGTTTCTCTCAGCAGACGCAGTTCGTCCACCTTGTTTTCGAGGGCGCAGACGTTAGAGAGAAGAAGCGACGGTACCGCTGGTCTGGAGGGGTTAGCCTTTAGCCTAGCATGGATCCCGGCCCTTTTTCCTCGCTTTTGCCTGCGTTTGCTCCGCTTCCGCTTCCTCCTCTCTCGGGTAGCTTCCATTCTGGTGTAGAATGTCCAAATCCCAACCGATCGCCACGATTCTTGCAGCGTGCAGTACCTTGATGTTTAATAAGGTCTCACGGTTGTAAGTTTTACAGAATGTACGTCTGGGATGTACGTAATTCATTCAAAAAAAAAAATTCTCATAAATGTTCAATTTATTTACTCGTACATTTGCTACTTTTTTGCTAATTTACAACTTTTTCAGATTTTTTCCTCATAAATTTGTGATTTTTTTTTTTAATAAATTTGCTAATTTTTTTTCTTGTACGAAGCGAGGCTGAAAAGTTCATAGGCTGACCATGATGCACTGGTCAAATTTGACCAAATGTGGTTTATTTTTCAACATAGCCTCCAATGACAGTGTATCTGAAAAGAAACAATGTAGTTAGTATAAGAGAAGGTTGGATTTAATGCCTGACTAGTTTCATTGCCGTAGCGTAAGATCTTCTTAGTCAGCCTATGAACTTTTCAGCCCCCCCCCCCCGCCCCCGTAAGTTTGGCAATCTTTTCAAGTCATTTTATATTTTTTTTCTTGTAAATTTGCAACTTTTTTCTCCTAAATTTCCACTTTTTTCATAAATTTGCAACTTTTTTGTAAATTTGTCAGTTTTTATCTCATAAATGTTCATGTTTTCCTCATCAATTTGTGACTTTTCAGCATAATTTTTGCCGATGGTACAAGAGTTACTTAAAAGCTGCTCCCCCACATTATAAACCCATGTGGGGCCCAGACGGGGTGAACCTGCTGACTTGCACCACAGATAAAGTCCATGTGGGCAAACACAGATGGGGCCACCATGAAACCCGTGGACAAACCCACATGAGACCAATGACACAGCCCGGTTTTAACCTTTCTTGGGGCCCACTTGGGTGTGCTGACTGAGATGGGGGGGAGGGAGTCCTCCAACTTGTTTGTGCCACATGGACCATTTTAAATAGGGTGACATCATCATTTCCAGAGGACTTGAATCCTCATGCAAAGGTGGGAGAAGGGTGGCAGAAGGGAATTAAAATGATCTCTGCTCACTTCCAGTTCTTCCCATCTTTTCACCTGTCTGTGTTTACTTTCACTTTCACATCTATGGTTCACTTACTTTACACATTAAATACACTTTTATTAGTGGTTAAGATTAGGATAATGGTTATTGTTTGGGTAGGGTGATGGTTCTGCTCTAGACATCAACATCTAACTAGACTTTGTTTTTTCATAAGTAACTGTAGGTCAGGGATGGGCAACTTTGGTGGTAGTGAGGGCCACAAAATTCCCGAGGGCCAGATTTACATGTAAACCTACTGGGTATTACTACGGGGGGATTATTTTCCGCAAAGTTTAAAGTTTCACAATTAAAACTGAAAATGCAAATGAAAATAAAAGCTACTCAGTGTTTTATCATATTAGAATTAAAATTACTGATAAAATTATATCTGCCCTACAATGGACTGGCGATCTGTCCAGCGTGTACCCTGAGGTTCCTACTCACACATGTGATGATATAAAACTGTTACGTGTGGCCCTCGCGAGCCACACAGAGAGAGCCAAGGGCGAGCCAGTGAGTTGTGATGTTTTATTATAAAAAGGGACAGGGGATAAGGAACACGGCCTCGTAGACCGAAAGGCACAAATACTCATACAGAGTGACACTCACGAGTAATACAGCAAGATGAGTAGAGAGCTGGCACCGGGCATAGGGGTTCCAAGGCACAAACACTCACAGCGGATAACACTCCCAAGTAATGCGGCAAGATGAGTAGAGAGCTGGCAACGGGCATAGGGGTTCCAGCCTTCACAGTGCTTAAGTCGCAGCCCCGAATGATCGGAGCTGCTCCTTTTTATCCTCATGAGCAGCGCCTCAGCTGATGAGGATTAATTGGGCCCCAGCCGTCCCGTAACACTGACAGCTGGGAGCCCGCTGAGACGCTGTCAAATGAGAGACAGAGATAAGGAGGGATATGGTCTGAGCGCCGGACGACCCGGCGTCTCATCCCATGGTGACAAAAACAAAACAAACCCCAATAGTGGATGTGCAATGTTTGTTAATGTTGTCAATCTTTTCTTGGGGGGTTTGTGCACTGAAGTGTTTGACAGTTCTTTTATTCATTCAGTTAAATGCCCTCTGTGATGCATCAAGGTCAGTTATGACCAGGATGTAGTATATTTTATTTCAAAAGGGATACAAATGTTAACGCTACTAATAGTGCACATTGAGCTTTTATGCATGTTATATGCCTGAGTAAGGTGTGGCCAAAATGGTTATTTACAGAATTTTATTTTTTCCATTCTATTTATTTAATTGTTGTTCAAGAGGAAAAATATTTTTACTAGTTCAAGTTCGGCTCAACCCCAGCACTGTTATTGTGTTTTTATGCACTTTTGATGTGCTTTTGTCATGTGCCAAGTGCACATTTAAAATCAAGCCAATGAATAAAAAGTGCATATTTTTCATCATATTGATCTGTGTTGGTTTGAAATTTGCCATATTCAACAGATCGCTGAACATGTGTGGCCCAGTTACATGGCTTGATTTCAGATTGTGGCCCAAGTGATTTTGTAATTGAATAGCCCTGCAGTAGAAGATGGAGGGATGGAGGGATAAAATTATTCAATTCAATTCAATTCAATTCAGCTTTGTTAATAGCAGCGCAGTGGCGGAGTGGTTAGCACTGCGGCAGCACAGCAACTCACCCTTGGCCGGGGGATCCTGGGTTCGATCCCAGCCCCCGACCAACAGTGATCTGTGTGGAGTTTGCATGTTCTCCTCGTGTCTGCATGGGTTTACTCCAGGATTTCTCCGGTTTCCTCCCGCATGCCAAAAACATGCAAGTTAGGTTAATTGGCATCAAACTGGGGATTCTAAATTGTCCTTAGGTCTGACTGTGAGAGTGAATGGTTGTCTGACTCTCTGTGTTGGCCCTGCAATGGACTGGTGATCTGTCCAGGGTGTACCCTGCCTCTCGCCCAAAGATGCTGGGATAGGATCCAGCACCCCCGCGACCCAAACAGGATTAAGCGGAAGAAGATGGATGGATTATTTAGCACCATTTCACAGCAACAATCATGTCATAGCACTTTCAACTGTAGGGGAAACCCCCACAACTGCAGAAAGACCCCAGCAATCAGGCGACTCCCTGTGAGCGAGCGCTTGGCGACGGAGGAGAGGAAAAACTCTCTTTTAGCAGGAAGAAACCTCCAGCGGAACCAGGCAATTATATCATGACCTAAATTTTTAAAACTCTCTTGATCAAAATAATGAGCAAAGGGAAATTCCGGATGATAATTAACAAAAGAAGTCAAGAAGACAATGAACTATGATGAGGCTTTGACTGCTCATGGATTCATTGTGGGTGTGGATGGGCAGAGAAATAGCTGTGTGGGCTTGGTAATGTCTGGCTCCCCAAAATGGGGAATTAAAAAAAAGTTTAAGAGCCACTGATATAAATGAACAACAGCAAAAAAAAAAAAATCAACAGATTACAATGACCAGTCTCTGAACTTTTATTGCTGACATGGGCTTCACCTGCCAAACAAGCATAAATGCTACAGCTCGTTAGCTGTACAATTTATTCTTGTTTAAAAGCAGCCTGCTTTGTACATTTAGTGTCGTTTACAGCCTATTAAAGCAGTATTAGCAGGCAAAACATATCTAACAACAGTCCAGTGTACACCGCTGCTCCTGCTAGTGGCTCCCTCTCTAGCTCTGTCACTTGCAGAGAGCGGCACTTAGGTTGTGATTAGAGCTCCCTCTGCTGGTGGACTCTATAATTACATTTACGAATGCAGTCCCAAACTTGATATAAATAAATAATTGGTTTTTGGAAATGAACTGGTGGCCCATGGGCCACCAGTTGCCCATCCCTGCTGTAGGCCATATTTTTTGCGGGTCAAGACTCAGGAGAAGATTGTTGGATGTTTGGTGTTTGCTTTAACAACATTGTATACATTTTTACAGACAATGAACCTCATGCAAGAGCATGAGTAAATCCCTTGTACTTTGCTAGTAAGCGGCATCAGTATGAGCCACTCCGGATTCAACAAATGCTTGCATGTGCTACAAAAGTTTTACCCTCGGCCGGGGGATCGCGGGGATCATGAGATCGTGGGTTCGATCCCAGCCCCCGACCAACAGTGAGCTGTGTGGAGTTTGCATGTTCTCCCCGTGTTGCGCGGGTTTACTCCGGGATTTCTCCGGTTTCCTCCCGCATACCAAAAAACATGTAGGTTTAGGGCGCTTGCACACGCAGCGACCAGCAGCCAGTGGCTTGTCACCAGACTGCAAACCAAGTCTACCTACGGGTACAAATAATTAACAAAAAAAAAAAAAAAAAAAAAAAAAAAAAAAAAAGTGTGTAAACAGTCCACATATAAAAGGTCAATTACACCTGTGTGTACATGAGCGCACGTTCAGGAATATTGAAGATTTGCATAAATATCACCTTGAAACCATATAATGCCACACTTCCCATAGCCTGACCAGATGTTTGACTCACAAAAATGTTTTTAAAGGCTAAGACACAAAAACACCCCTTGAGTGGAACTGAAGTTCTCCTGTATAAGATCCAATAAGGAAAAAATATATAATTTAATTAGCATCTGCAGTGGAATCAAAGGACTGGAAAAAATGAAAGAATCTATGTAATTATTGAAGCTATTTCAGTGTTTGCTGCAGAAGATGTTCATCTTCCAGGGACAAGAGTTGCAAATTAGCTAATAGCTATACACTCTATGTGCAACACATCAGATTGATTGTCTTTGATTAATTGTCTATGTTTATTGCACTGTCCCTGTCAAATAAACTAATCTACTACTATCTTAACAGCGACCCACGTGAAGATGCAGGTGAGTGCACAGTCAGGTGTGCACTCTGTACTAATACAGTGTTCCACTTTTCTGAGCAGTGTGACACCTTTCAACAATTTGGGCTTAAAATTTGTGCATTGAAAAGTAAAAATTTGCCTTTTGTTAAAATTTCACAGTATAATGTTAGTTTATATGAAAATACAGCCTAGTCTTTCCTCAAAATCACTTACTAAAAAGCACCCTAACCCTGAGGCGAAGCCCACATCTCATGAGAAAGGAGTAAAAATCAGAATGATAGCCATGTGATTTGCATTATGGTAAGTGATAAGGCACTTAGTGATCAGCCAGCCATCAGCATCACCCTGTGTTCGACACTCCCCACTGCACTGTTCTCCAGTATGACGAAGCCGTGCACTGCCACGGCAACGATGCTTTGAATCTTGATATGATTTGGATGTCTGATACTGCTTTAATTATCTTAACTTTAATTATATCTTGAATCAAGGTATAAAATCTTGTCAACTAGTTATTAGTTTATAAGGCTTACACTCTTATACTTGATTCATACAAATAAAATCTAGAGCCATTTAGTGAAAAGTAAGGTTAGAATAACAGCAAACTATTTACAAAAAAACTCTTAAGGTGCATTTACACCAAACGTGAACGGGTGGCACAAATCCATACAAAGTGAATAGGAAGACACGAGTACAAGCAAATTTGCGCAGTCACAAGGTCGCGTCCAAGGCTAGCCAGCTAGCTAGCTGCTAGCTTTGAGATTTTGTTGTCACCGGAGTAAAGGTATCACCATTGCAGAGTAAACTAGTTTGAAAATTTGACTCGCTCCCCTGAAGACTCAGGAGGACGGGAGCCCTTCAGCTGAATCGGGATGTCGTTGTTATTTACCCACAGTTTCCCGTCATGGACAAGCTAGCAAGCTAGCAACGAAAACACCCATCATCTTGTGAACTTTTGGAGGCTTGAGACACATTTTCGTGTGAGCCCCTGGTTGGATAATGTAAACCTAAGCATGACGTTATTTTGGGAATTTCCACAGCAGCTGCAGAAGTTTTAAAGGCAACTTCGCCTGTCTGCATCTCACTCAGACGGGGGATTCATGTCTGTTTGCATGTTTACATTGAGTTATAATGTAATCGTGCCACGCGAAAAATTCGCCCATTCGCGTTTGGTGTGAACGCACCTTTAGAACTGGTCTGGACCACTCATAAATATTGTTAGAAAATGTAATAAATTTCATGATGCTAACAGATTGGTGAATCCCAAAAGTTCACTAATTATATGTCATGTTTACACACAAATCTGTTAGTACTAATAGTTCTTAATGAGGCCCAATATCTTGCTGTGTTTACGTAATGTACAATGCTGCGTTTCTGGCAACCCAAACATTTTTGCATGCCATTGACATTTAAATGAGCTATTTTTTAGCTCTTACTTGATTCTCAATAACACACCCGTACCACACAATCGCTGATCTTACCGAGTTTCATAAATTATAATGGAGGCTTATGCTGCAGCATCTGCTAAGCAAATGGTCCAGATATGTTACGTACTCAATGCTGCCAAAGCTGTAGGGTTAGTCGAGTGGTAGCTATTGCTAGAACAAGGGTAAGTCTCCTGCAAACAAATGTAATGTCCTCTGGAGTGATGGAAACATCACAGCGTGTTAATAGGCTTGCTGTTTGAGGTGTCATGGTGCTACTGGTATTCAGAGGAATAATTGAGTTGCTCAGTCGACCGAGGATCAATCAGCACACTGTGTGTCACCCTGCCGAGAGGGAGGAAGAGAGCACACTCCACTCAGCCACAAACACTCAGCTGATACATCAGGGTTAAACTGGCCTATCGCCTGTCTCTGAAAAGGCCACTGTTAAACATTCTATCTCACTCATACAAATAACTCCAGCACACACACATCTGTTATTTATTCACATTACTTTCTCTGCATGTAATTCTCTGTGGGTATTTCTTTTTCACAAAGCTTGAAATTCCACTGACCATCAGTATGTGTCTATTTGAGGGTGTGTGTGTGTGTGTGTGTGTGTGTGTGTGTGTGTGTGTGTGTGTGTGTGTGTGTGTGTGTTACATGGCATAAAACTTTAAAAAATTCAAACAGCAAGTACTTAAAAAGAAGGAAAGGAAGAAGGAAAGATGGGATGAAAGAGGGATAGTGAGCAGGCATGGATAGAAAAGGGGGGGGGATGAGCTCAGCTGTGTCCTCTTCTCATTTTCAATCTCAACCCAATTAATTGGACTGAATTAATCTCACGGTGGGCACACACACACACACACACACACACACACACACACACACACACACACACGTTTGCATACACACATGCTGCTCCCTGATTTTGTAACCCAAGGATAAAACATAGCTCTTTCTCACACATGCACATCTGAAACACAACATAAGCAACTGCACATGCACGCACCCCGCTGCGAGCCCAGTGGCAGCCGGCACAGTCGGACATGATATACTGTCCAATAGCATCATCCATCTGCCTTGCTTACACCTCCTTCTCCCCGTTTCTCTTTCTTCTCTCATCCTCTCTCGTTTTCCATCCCTCCATCCCCACCATCATTACTCCCTGTCCTTCTCATCACCATCCCTGTCGTTAAATCACATTGTTCTCTTAACCAAACTGGGCCTTTCTGTCTTTAGGTGGTGAAACAAAACTGATACTGTCAGCATAGCCTTTTTTAAGAGGAAAGGATAACATAAAACTTACATCTTTTATAATTTATAGCTTAAAACATAAACAAAATCAATATGGTTATGTTTTTTTTTTTCCCCAGCAGATATTTCATCTAGCAAATAAAGCTAAGTTTAGGTGAAATAATTAATTCTTGGTTGACTTCTTTATTGCATAAATGCCTAAAAAGCTTCTGTGTGATAAAATATCCAGCCAGCGAACTGAAGTATTGTGCTTCATACATACCAGATGTAATGCTGGGGATGCCAGGAAGTGCAGCAGGATGGCCTCATTTAGAAGTTCTTTTTCCCTGTTGCCCTACAGAAATGAAAAATCTATTTTACAAAAAAATCTACAGCAGGCAGCCTCTCATGGTTCATATTTTCTAGGAAGTGGGAAATAGGTGTGATGCTTCACTGAAACATGCTCAGGCATAAATGGAAATGCAGTATGCAAGATAGAAACAGCTTGGGAGTCAGTACTTGGTCTGACCATTTTTATTCTTCTAGTCACCTGAACTCTCCAATTTAAGTCTTTTGTCATTTTTTTTTTTTTTTTTCAGGAATAGCCCTGCAGGCTTCTTGGAGCTCTTTTTGGATGTTGGCCGACTTTTGCTCCCTTCTTTGTCAAGACAATCTAACATTTTAAATTTGGATTAATCATTCCACAGGACCGGTTTACACTGATTTTCAGTCCCATTCTTGTGTGATTTGGTGTACCTCAGCCCTGTTTCCCTTCCTAAAGAATTAATTCACAAGAGCTGCCCTTCCATTGGCACTATTCTGGTGAAGCTCAGCAGTAGAGGCATCAACTGAAGGCCCAGGTGCACCTCTCAGGTTCTGTCAGGTCTTTGGTTGTCTTTTTTTTTTGTATTTCTAAAGGGCATGATTTTCAGATGTTGTCCATCTGCCATAGATGACTCCTTAGGTCTTCTTTTCTCCCTCATTTCTCCAATTTCCTGAAAGAAATGTCACCATCTGGTCCCGAGGGGCATCACTGACAGTAGGACACAACCAAAACAGAACCCAGCAGACATGAGGTCTGTGGGATTGGGGCTGAGCTCGGAGCAAGGATGGGCAGCCTCTGAGACTGAGGACTATATTGACGTGGCCCTCGCCTCCCACATTTTGGAGGAAGCCCTGTTGTTTTTTTTAGACGCTGCGGCTGTATTAATCAAAGACTTCCCCAGCCTGTGGGGCTTCCCGGAGCTAAATGGACTCCTCATGTCTGTCCCTAGCCTTCAATGGTTGCTCCGCAGGCTGGTGAAGAGCATTTCACCTGACTGGACTTCTCACTGCTCACCAACTCCAGCTCCACGGTGCTCTGCTGCTGCTTCCCAAAAGACCTACACTACCATGTTGGGGAATCCCCCTGGTCCACCTGTGGCAGTTTCGTTGGCAGTGGGGCAGAGAATCAGAGCTCCAGCAGCCACATCTCCTCCACTCCGGAGAGCTGCAGCAGCTTCATCACCACCTCTCCCGAGAGCTCAGGCAGCTACATCCCCACCTCTCCAGAGGGCTTAGGCAGCTGCATCTCCTTACCCGTTCTCCAGCACAGCTGTTGCTCCTCCTCACCTGTCCCCCGGTGCAGCTGCTGCTCCTCTCCCATCCTCGGATGTAGCTGCTGCCTTGTTCCAGACCTCCTCGGCTTTTCTGCCATCGTCTCCCATGGTCGTTGCTCCAGCAGCAGTGGACCAGGAGCTAACCGGCTGCACGGTGGCGCAGTGGTTTAGCACTGTGGCAGCACAGTTTTACCCTCGGCCGGGGGATCGCGGGGATCATGAGATCGTGGGTTCGATCCCAGCCCCCGACCAACAGTGAGCTGTGTGGAGTTTGCATGTTCTCCCCGTGTCTGCGTGGGTTTACTCCGGGATTTCTCCGGTTTCCTCCCGCATACCAAAAACATGTAGGTTTAGGGCGCTCGCGCACGCAGCGACCGGCAGCCGGTGGCTTGTCACCAGACTGCAAACCAAATCTACCTACGGGTACAAGTAAGTAACAAAAAAAAAAAAAAAAAAATCCTTTTCTTTGTATTCTTAACATCTATACTGAAAAGGTCTTGCCTTTCTCCTGGCGAAGGAGCCCAAGGGCAGCTTTCATCTGCCTCTGGGTCCTTCCCACCAGGGCTGCTGACATTTGAAGTGGCCCTATACCGACCTCCTGTCCTTCTCCCTCGTCCAAGGTGACAACGTCTGGGGTGGAGGGAGTTCCAAGGGGTCCATGTTTCACCGCCTGTGCTTCAGGAGATCTTGCACCTTGGACTCTGGTTGGCCTCCCGGCAGACAGTATGTCTCTGTTGGGTGGCCCTTGGACTTTGAGTGGCCACTTGGCAAACTGTGTCTCCCCGCTGGATGGTCTGTAGACTCCAGGTGCCCGCCCAACAGACATTTTTTTTGGGGGGGTGGGGATATTTTGAGCCTGCCAATCCTGGTGCCCCCACCACCCACCCAGATCAGGCGGTCTCTGTTCTTCTCTGTCTAGGGTCATCTGAAATCCACCCTTTATAGGGGGGCACTGTCACAATCTGGACATGGTCTGTGACCATATCCACGCTCTTTGTTATTTTTTTGACTTCATATTCTCATCATTATTATTATTCCACTAGTCTCAGTTACTTTGATGTGGTTTTATGTGTTATTGCCTGCCTTATCTTAGTTTCTGAGTTCACTCTTATTTAGAAGTCTTTCCGGGTTGGTGCTCTTATTGTTGTAGTATTATTTCCTGTTTACGGTTACATTCATATACTTTATCCTTTAGATTGTAACTATCATAATGTCATGAAACGCCCATTTCAAGGGCGAAAGTAGGACACCAATGATACTCCCGCTGCAGATCCTCCATAAGAAAAACCCTCTCCCTTCCTTTGGTGTGCAGCATGAGCCAGGGGTAATGCCGCCCAGCCGCCTCTGCCAGGCTTAAGTTCCGCAAGGCATCTTTCGGGGTGGGAGATGCACGAACGTTGGCGATATGTCCATCCACCTCCCGGAGCAGAGCGCAGAGCTCCCACTCCAAACTCTGTGAAAACTGTCTTCCACCTGTTGACATCTCAATAAGTGTAGGATGGTAAAAGGGGGGAAAAGAAATTATGGGGAAAAAGAAAAATTGCAAAACCCACAGAGGCTGGTGTCCAAGTGGTCATGTCCTTCTGTCATGAAACACCCATTTCATGGGTGAAAGTAGGACACCAAATACTCTCTGTGAGTTTGCACATTTATTAACATAAAAACAGACAAGAACATGAACATACAAAAACTAAATCATGTAGTACACAATGACGAGCGCTGGAGAGTGGGGCTGGATGTCCACGGGGTTGGAAGCCAGGGAACACCTGGCAAGAGGTGGAATCCAGCCGGAACTCTCCCAGCGGGGCTCATGGCTGGAAATAAGGGGAAGACATACCTGAATGGAGCTCTCCTACTCTCCTCAACAACTGGACCCAAACACACTCAGTTGGCTGTTCCTGAGGACGAGTACAGGTGATAGAAGGACACAACAAGCCACAGAGGTTTGCTGTGCCCTTATAAGCAGTACATAATTAGTGACAGGTGTGGATGCATGAGTGGAGAAAATACAGAATGAATAATAGGTGTGCAGGTCTGACCAGTCTGACAGCTGGAAGCTGCAGAGCGCTGTCAAAATAAAACATAACCGGAAACCATAATGATACAAACACAACAGAACCCCAAAATGTACATAATAATACTACAGATACAAAAAGACAAGAATTAAACAGGAACCACACACAGCAGACAGAAAAACACTTACACTAAACTACATAGAAAAGTGGGCACGGGTCATGACAGTAGCTGTTCCTTATTTTGTAATTATGGGTTTTGCTATTTATTGCGCTGCCTTTTGTTCCTCCCTGCAGCATCCTTAAAGTCTTTCTTTTCACCATTACATTTGGCATTCTGGATTAATCCTCACAAGACTGCAAGTTGTCTGTCATTCGTGTTTTTCCAGCCCTTGTGCTGTGTGCTTGACAATAAACTGTGCAAACTTCTGTATGGCATTTGGGTCCTTCTATCATGCCCCAGAAGGACATCAATGATAAGAAAAGGAAAAAGTCAAAGAAAGTGGACAGTAGTCTGGTATAAGGACTAGACTAAATTCAGTTAAAATGCAGCCAATGTCCAAAGAAAGACTTTAAAAGACTTTCAGAAGCCTGGAGAACTATTGCTTAAAAAGTAAAAGGGAAGTCAGAGAGGGCATACCTCTGCCAAGGTCTGCCTGCCTGCCTGCCTGCCTGTCTGTCTGTCTGACTTTGAGCCGAATTATGCAAAAACTACATGACAAATTTTGATGAAATTTTCAGTCGAGGTGGCCCTTGGAAAATGGGGGAACCCATTAGATTTTGGAGGTGATCTGTGTCAGGATGCGGAGTCTGGATCACTTTTTCACTTAGAGGCTGCAATCAGACCAGGATAGTCCGGGGGTTTCGGTTCGACTGGGCGGGGAATGCCGAGAATTTTCACACCTTCATTTGGGTTGGTTTGCATTCACACTGCAGCGGACCAAACTGCCTGGGCAACGTTAGGTAGTTACTGCTCGTTAGGGGCACTGTAGCCGAAACTACCATGGACCAGGAAGAAAAAATCTCAGCGAAGAAGAAAAATAAGGCTCATTGATTGGCCAGGACCGAAAATGGAAATCCGTTTTCTTCAGCCGCGTTTGTCCGCCACAAACGAGATATTTTTTAACTTTTTTCCTCGCGTTTCACTGGTTAAAAGGATTTCTCGGATTTGCGCAGTTGTCTTTATTGTTATTTTCTACCCAAAATGTACTACAGTAAATGCCACTTCCTCTTCTCAGACTACGTGTTGCTATGATTACACAAACGCCGAGGGGCACGTTCACCCTTTGGTCTGCTGGATATTCTGTTTGGATTCACACTGCAAGCGGAGCGCACCAGACTTTGTTTGCAAGAGACTGAGACCCCCGTTTTCAAGGGGTCCAATCTTCGCTTGCTTGGTGTGCACCAGAGCTCCAATGCACGTTCAGACGGCACCAAGCAAACAACTATCTGCAGAATCCAGTTTGGTCCTTTGGTCCAGACTTTGGTCTGAATGCACGCTCATTATGAGATAGGGCCTTGTCTGTGATATGCACGCTCAGATCACCTCTAAAATTTAATGGGTTAATCCATAGCCCAAAGGCCACCTCTGGTGAAAATTTCATCAAAATCTGTCCAAGAGTTTTGCGTAATCTTGCACACAACCAAACACTACTTTTCAAAATGCATTGTGGAATATTTTGAGTGAATTAAATTATCATATAAGATTTCGAGCAGCACTACAAAACGGCTGATTCACTATAGAGTACACTACATGGGTATATTGTGTCACTCCCTGTGTGTCCAGGGGCCAAAGGTGCCAACCCACACCCTCAAACACACACACATAGCTACAAATAAAGAGAGTCTTCTTTGACCTCTAACCTCACGACTCCTCATTTGTCTCACTTTGTGTATCTGACCCTCTCTTTGCTTTGACTCCCACACTTCTCTCTTCCTTTCTCTGTCACATTTGTTGGGTCATTCATTCCAGTGGATAATTAGTCATTGCTGTACATTGAAGAAGTACTTAGCATGGCCTATATGCTTATCTTGGAGCTGCATGTTTAGTTTTATTCATCAAACCTTCTCTTGTATCCTGGGTATATTCCAGTTCTAAAGACACACTCTGGTGGATATAAATCCCCTTAAAAAACAAATCTATATTGTCTAAAATGGTATCCTATGCACTTTTTCCCACAAAAAAACTTCCATTTTCTTACAGTTGCTAGGATCTAATTAGGCCCACCCACATCACGCCCACCACAACACAGAAGTCTGCAAGCTGGCAAATTTGAACAGTCAATGCTTCATTCTGATTGTTTCACCTGTTATAGTGGCATCACCAAAAAACACTCTGTCAAAATGTGTATGGGCACAATATGTATGGGTACATATTCATACTATGTAGGAAAACTAAGTAGACGGTTATGCTGTTTATTCTATCTAGCTACAATGCTCCGCACTGTGTATATATATTTATATATTTATGTGTACGTATGTATATTCACTGCTCTTATTTTTATTTTTCTTATCTTCTTAATTATTGCTGTAAGTGTTGCTATCCCTGTGCTGTTGCAATCCTGGAATTTCCCCATTGTGGGACTAATAAAGGCTTATCTTATCTAATCTTATCTTAGCTTATCTTAAAACTTGCCTTTTTCCAAGAGGAGGAGCTTAACTGAACTTTCACAGCAACAAAAATAGAAATTAAAAAACAGACATGGCACATAAGAGTGATTTTACTCTTGATATGTCTTGTAAGTCATAACAAAAACATGTTACAGATATGTTAGAAAAACTTGATTTTTGGCAGATCGTCACTTTAAAAACAAATCTGCATTGTCTAAAATGGTATCTTATGCCCTTTTTTCAACAAATAAAAACTTTCATGGCCTTATAATTGCTTGTGAAAATCTTTTTATTTTTTCTTTGTTCTATAAAACTCAGATCTAATTTTTTCACACACCAATGAAATTGAAGTGCACCCTCTTCACTGTGAAAGGTTACAAAAGAACTGCATATCAGAGGCTGTGCTTGACTTTTTTGTTATCTATTATTTTGACAGACATGGTTGTGATAACGCTGTAATAATCTATTATTATCTGTCATTTCAGTTGATTATAATTAGACCACCCTCAGTGTAATCTGTCAAAATGATAGACATCTTTCATATTTTTCTGTCACTACTGAAAAAAATCTGTCAGTGAAGGACAATTTTCAGTTAATGCAACCTCTGATATGTATATATATATATATATATATATATACTGTATATATACAGTGTGTGTGTGTGTATATATATATATATATATATATATATATATATATATATATATATATATATATATATATATATATATACATATATTAGGGGTGTTGGGAAAAAAATTGATTCACATAAGAATCTAGATTTTCATTTTACACAATCTACAACCAATTCACAAAAATTAAGAATTGATTTCTTAATTCATTTATTTGCATGGTGCTGGGGTCCTGTCATGTGACACGTATTGCCACTTTGTGATACACAGTTACACATTGACGCTGCTGACGCAGGAGAACCACGCAGAGTAGCTCACTAAGCTAGCAGCTGGATGAAACAATCAGAATAAAGAAAAAATGGAGCAGCAAGAAATTTGGAACAGGTCTGTCTGCAGTTCGCAGAGTTCGTCAACACCCCTTGAACTAATTACGTTCCTTCAGAAAGTTACGTTCCCATGTTATGTCACTCCACAAAATGGCTGGCCGTAGCTGACCGTGCAAATATGGCTGAGCAGCGCTGGGCTGATCATACACAAATTCAGGTGTTGTAGCCTTGTAGGTGGGCCGACGGTGGCCACACACTTCAAAGGACGAATGTTAAAGAATCTACAAATAAGAGAGTTTAGTCCATAGATGGTAAAAAAAAAAAAAAAAAAGCTTATGGTCTAGTGACTAGATAAAGACTAGACTCTAGTCTTTGGATGACGTTTGTTTGCGTGACCACGCACTACCCCGTTGCCTAGCAACCCTGACAACATTTTTTGACAGCGATAGAAGCAGTGTTCTTTTCATTGAATAAAAACCAAATTTTGTTCTTGACTAAAAGTAGACAGAAACTATTGATAATGAACAGACTAAAATAAAACTATAAAAAAAAACTACCACAATAAATCTGGACTCAAATTAGGTGACAAAAGTAAAATGCATAAATGGTAATTTTAGTTTAATTTCTAGCTTTGATGGATGAAAAAACAGATATAGTTTTAGTTGACAAAATTAACACTGGATGGAAGTTTATTTTTGTTTGTTTATGTTAAATCATTGCATTTACTTTACTTTTCACTGGAGAAGCTTCACCAGGCAACAGACCATGACCACACTCATGTTTTCAAGAAATAAAAAAGCAGTTACTAACCTAAGCCTACAGTTTTCATTTAACAGTATTTTATTGCAAATCAATTGATGTCATTTTTTATAAATATGACCCCCCAAAACATCAGCACACTGTACTCTGCTTTCAAGCTTACCTCAGCACTTTCTTGCAGTGCAGTGGACTTTTTTTCTGAGGTTAGTGGGTTTTTGTACTGAACTGAGAACCAAATGTGAATTGAAAATCGTTTTGATTGAAAAATCGATTCTGAATCAAATCGTGTGACTTCTAAAGATTCACAGCCCTGTGTGTGTGTGTGTGTGTGTGTGTGTGTGTGTGTGTGTGTGTGTGTGTGTGTGTGTGTGTGTGTGTGTGTGTGTGTGTGTGTGTGTGTGTGTGTGCGCGCGCACACCTAGACCTGAGTGGTGGCTGGTGGCCTAGTAGTACAACATCCACCCCACAACTGTGAGATTGTGGGTTCAAGTCCCGGCCAGGTCATGCCAAAGACCATATTAAAAAAATGGTACTTCCTGTTTTCTAGCTTGGTGCTCAGCAAAAACAGAATGGAGGAAGGAAAGTTGGTTACCCAGCCACAGGGGGTGCACAAGTCAGTGTACTCCCTGTGCCAGACCCAAGACCAGATAAATGGGCAGGGTTGCATCAGGAAGGGGATCCAGCATAAGAATCCTTGCCAAATCAACATGCGGATCATTGCGACGTAAAGTGATGATACGCTGTGGCAACCCTGAAAAGGAGCAGCGGAAAGACCAAAAAAATTCTGTTGACAAACAATGAGAAAGAAAAACTTTTTTTTTTTAAATCAATTGCTTACAGGAGACAATCTTTAAAAGTTCCTACTTATTTTTTGTTATTGTTTTTATTATTACTACTTCTAATAACAGTAGTAGTATGAACTATTATTAGTAGTATTATTAATTATTATTTTTATAATAGATAGATAGATAGATAGATAGATAGATAGATAGATAGATAGATAGATAGATAGATAGATAGATAGATAGATGGATAGATAGATGGATAGATAGATGTACTTTACTGATCCCAAACTGGGAAATTACAGAGAGTAGTAGTATTATCATTATTAAATATTATTATTAAAAATGAGCTTTTCTCAGATGACCTACCCTGTCTGTTTGGACATGCCATCCTCACAATTACAATTCTGTGAATGAGCATTGCTATAAAAAGCAGATGAATATGTGAAAAACAAAAAGAAAAAACAAAAATCACTTGCATATGGAGACAGTCTTGAAATGTCGGATACTTAGGTGCTGAAACCAGTCATATCAGTGTTTAAATCAATTAATAATGTTGTTAAAACGGAACATCTTTTATTTTCCCTAATTTTTTTACCATGCTCAAGCATTGTACTTGTCAATGAGTGCTGTTTATTTCATGCAATATTCAACTTCTTGTGCAAAAAATGAAGAAAATGCAGTACATGCCTATGCTGCTCGATGTCGTGTTTGATTTTTTATCAGCACCAATATGGCATCCATGCTTGGCTACCTAAAACTAGCCTGGTGGCTAGTGATGAGCACTCTAGTCTATTCTATGTCTGTGAGGTTCTCAGTTCCCCCCTCTTCCTCTGAGGGTAAGAACTCTGGTGTATGGCCACACCCAGTGCATAGTCCTGATTGGTTCCCCTTTCTAGTGGCGTCATTAGAACGGTCTGTCCAAACTCACCTGTTTGGATGAGAGGGAGCGCAGAACTTTCACAGCAGAAACACACAGACATGCCACTTATGGCTAACTTTGCTCTTGATATGTTTTGCAAGTCATAAAAAAGCATGTTAATGAGGAGGAAAAACAAGAGTGTCACTTTAAGGAAATGGCTGAGTAGAGAGCTGGTGCATGGATTGTGTAGCCTGAGTTTGCTTTCCTTATTTCCTTCTTTCTGAAGGACTGCTGAAACTTTCAGCAGCTTTAAATTGAGGTTAAAAACCCTCCTATTTGCCGTGGCCTTTCAGTAGCCTACAATGTACTGTAACTTTTATTTCTGTTTTATCTTGGTTTTGTTTCTCTTTAATTTACTTTTTAGCTTGCTTTTAAATTCTTGTGTATTCATTTTGCAACTTGTTGTAATGCTTTACATAAAGCACTGTGAATTGTTTTGTACACAAAATGTGCCATACAAATAAACTTGCCTTGCTTTAGAATTTTCTTGCAGATACACTTTCTAGTTTCCAGTGGTTTTACTAGCTAAAGTTGTCATAAGGGTAAGCCTACCACTAAATAAAAAGCAGAGTCTCTTACATGACTCTGTGGTCTTCCTTTTTTCCTACCACCAGGCGGTTCCATCTCCACCATCCTTTGTCCAGTATCCCCACTATCCCTCCTCTGCACATGTCCAAACCATCTCAGTCTTCCCCCTCTTATTTTGTGTCCAAACTGCTCAACCTGAGCTGTCCCTCTGATATGCTCATTAGAATCTTAGCATCTTCATCTCTGCCACTTCCAGCTCTGCCTCCTGTCTTTTTGTCACTGCCACTGTCTCCAAACCATGCATAATAGCAGGTCTCACTACCATCTTGTAAATCTTCCCTTTCACTCTAGCTGCTATCCTTCTGTCACAAATCACCCCTGACACTCGTCTCCACCCACTCCACCCTGCCTACGCCGTTTGTCACCTCTCTGATGCACTGCCCATTGCTTTGGATGGTTGACCCCAGGTATTTAAATTCTTCTTCTTCTTCTTCTTCTTCTTCTTCTTCTTCTTCTTCTTCTTCTTCTTCTTCTTCTTCTTCTTCTTCTTCTTCGTGAGAGGAGTGTGAGTGGAAGAGTAGAAGCGTTGAGAGTTTGTGCTATATTTCTATCTTTTCTGTTTCTTTTTTGCAACTGGTGGATTATATTAGTTTGGGTTTGTTAAGTTAGTGGTTTTTGTCTGTTTTAGTTTTTGTGTTTGGGTTTTTTGTCAGCCAGGCTCTGTGGTGCTGGCTGACGTCTCAGATGCTATGGCCTTGTCCAGGCTGACGTGGAAGCACGGCATCAAAACTGGTGTAGACTCGCTGCACAGCTTGGAGGTTGCACTTGCTGTTGGGGAAATTATCAGGCATGACGTCATTAAATCCGCGGCCCGCATGAACGGTGCTGTTGTTTTGTTTTTGGAAAGGGTGGACCAGGTAAGAGTCATGGTCCAAGCGCCAATTTTGTCCGCGCTCGGGCCACACATCATCTCTGCCGGCCGATCAGCTGTGCTGCATTACGGCTTGTTAGCAGCCGGCATTTATTGCGGGCGCTGACAGCAGTCTAATGCAGCAGTCTCGTCAATCATTCCTTGTGTGATTCTTGTGATGACTTTGTGCCAGACGTTGAGCGAGCGGTTCTCGTCTCAGACGTCACCCTTTCCTCGTTCCTGTTCTAGACCGTAAGTAGCTGGGGTTAGCCTTACGGTCCCATGTATCGTGTGTACTGTGTTTTTGCCCACAGCGGCTCATTGTTTTGTATTTGTGTCTTGTGTTCGTATATTAATATATCATTGCAAAACTCACCGGCGACTTTTGGCGTCTTATGGTGGCTCACGAGGGCCACCGCGTGACAGTAGACTGCTGCCAAGACGTCTAAACGGAGACGCCACACCGAGACGCCATTCCCGGTGAGTTTTTGCTAATTGGACTATTGTTCTTCCCTGTCTGGGTGTTCACTTGCTGGGAGTATGCCGTCATCCAGGAGCCGCGGTCGGCGCCTGGCAATGAGCTAGCGAGCGCCCTGGAGTATGTTGATGGGACGCTCCTCGCCGCTACTTTCTATGACGACCCCAACGGCATGCACTGGCACCTGGACTATGCTGAGGTACTTCTGGACAAACTTCCCGCGGACCCCCCCCTCCCCCAACAGAAACAACAACACAAACCCGGGTGGGAGGTAGGGGGAACAGGAAAGGAGGGAACACAATACACCCCAGCCAGGGCCCACAACTACCCCCCCCACCCAAGTCCAAAAGCATGGAGGCTCGGAAGGCCACCCAGAGTCCCAGGCCCAGCAGGCAGTCCGACAAACAGTCTGGTGGCCTGCCAGGAAACGCGGGTGATAGAAAAATTCCATATTATCTACATTATTATTGATATTAATAATGTATTATTATATTTGAGAAGTATCATACCTTTCATATGCCATGTTTAATGTTTATATGTGCATTCCATATAGGATAAGTTTATATATTCTTGGCATGTTTCTGTGAGCAATTTCAGAGAGTTCAGACTGAAGATCAGTACAGGGTTAGTACATGTGTAAGGAATGATCTAAGCCATTTATTATAATCTCTTTGACATGTCCTGTTTCGGGTCACAGGAATGCACAGGAACTCCTCATCTTATATAGATTAGTGTTTTATGGACGTTCTGTTAGATTTACTTTCTTGTCACCAGAGTGTCTGTGACGTCGGCCTGGATAAGCACAGTTATCAGGACTTTCTGTCTATCCCTCTCCTTTCCTCCTCTTATCCCATCCTCCCCCTGCTTACTCCTGCCTATATATATCAAACTTAGAAGAATGTAAGCTTTAGGGATTCTAAGCATGTCTGAATGCCATGCTTTATAATTTCTCCCCCAAAGTGGCCATTGGGGTGACTCCATACAAGTTTGTAATAAATGTACATAAATTCAACTTTCCACCTGATCTTTGACTTTGAATAATTTAAGCTCAAAATTATTCTAACAGTGGGCCATCTGGCTGAAAGACTTAGTCCCTCCAACGGCTGACCAGCGTTGTTAAGCCACCAGGACTGAAGGGGTAAAGCAGGAGGCAGCCTGCCCACGGGGAGGCTCACTGGTGGGTGACCAGACTGTAGGAAGGGAACCCCCACGGCGTCGAGCAGGAAGGAGAAGGGGGCCACGGCGTCCTCAGGCTGACCCACAGCACTCTCGGTAGTCCCAGCTTGGGACACAGCTGCACCCGCGGTGGACCCCGACCGGGCCAACGCCGCACCCGCGGTGGGCTCCAGCTTGAGCTCTGCAGCACCCACGGTGGACTCCGGCTGGAGTTCTGCAGCACCCGTGGTGGCGTCCGGCTGGAGTTCTGCAACACCTGCGGTGAACTCCGGCTGGAGATCTGCAGCACTCATGGCGGCACCTGGCTGGAGCTCTGCAGCACCCACGGTGGACTCCAGCTGTAGCTCTGCAGCACCCACAGTGGCTCCCGCACTGGAGCGTGGCATCCATGATGTGTCCAGACAGGAGCGCAGTACCTACGTCGGGCTGATCCTGAGGCGCAGCCCCCACGAGGGTCCTATGCCAACGCGCTGCACCCACAGAGACTCAGCCTGAGGAGGGACCCATAAGACGGCCTCAGGCAGCAGGGGGGCTGGACCCACGATGTCGTCAGGTGGTGAAACCGGTTCCGTGGAAACCCCCCGTGACAATGGCTCCTCTCCAGCAACCCTAGAAGAACACTCAGGAGCAGGAGAAGAAACCAGGTTATTAGGGTCGCCATCAGCGGTGGAGCCTGGCGAGCAAAGCTCAGATGCAGCTGCATACTGCATCTGACTCTCCTCACCTAAAGCCAGACAAGATCTCTCTAAAACAGACATTAGAAAAACAAGAGGGAAAACTTGCCTGAGCTTGAGCTCCACCACCGTCCAGGACTCCGTCAATCCCAGCAATGAAGACTCGGGCCCGGCCTCCAAGGGGTCAGACTCAGGCTCCCAATCTTCTGCGACCGTCTCCGCAGCTGGCAGGATGGTGATAGCAGTCTCTTCATACTCCTGCAGCAGCTCCAACGCTGGGGACTCCACCGGCGTGGCTGCAGGAAAATACCTCTGTGTGGGCCCCTGGGCAGGATCATCCAGGGCCCCAAACTCCTCCCACGTCTGGCAGCTCGGTTCCGGGACCAATGGGCACTCAGGGATAATGGGAGGAAACACGGAGGGAATAGGGGATGAGTTATTAACTGCAGCCGGAGGAGAGGACCCAGCGGACTGCTGAGGCTGGGCCTCTCCCTCGGGAGACAGACAAGGTCCATCATGACTTAATTGAATGGAATGAAAAAACACTTGCCTGTTCTCCCAGCCTGTTCTTCACTTCCGCCTCCCAAAGAGAGCAGATGCCTTTTTCTTCTCTCCTACTCTGACCTATCTCCTTCCTCCTCTAACTAACTGGATCCCAGCTTGCTATCGTCTGTCTGCGTGTCCTTACTGCTGATCATCGAACAAAACTATGGATTTAATAAGCTGGGCTTTGAACGCAATTGACACTATTTTTTCAACGAGGAAAAGTGCCCCGGGGGAGGTTGTTTGCCCCGCAGGAACGGATGCTGCGGGCTATTTGAGGGACACAAGTAATTGGAAACTCTTGTGCCTGTCTGATCTTTCCATCGAAGATGTCGAAGATTTGTACGTCTTCGTAGTAATGGTCATCGGGATGGTTCTGATTGGATCTGGGATTGTCCTGGTGTACCGTAAATTGATGAAGATGGACTTAACCTATCAAAATGCTGGCCAAGCGAGGTTTAACCATCAAATTGAAAAAATGGAGAGGACTCTGACAGCGGCAAATGGAGAACTGTCTAGGAAAATGGATTACATCATGATTACGCTGAAAGCCGTCCATGAAGGATTCAACGTCCAGCAATGAAGGATTAAGTACTGAATCTGTAAGAGGATATAAAGTTTCTTTCTCTGGGATCAGTAACTAACTAACTAACTAACCTGCACTTATATAGCGCTTTTCTAGTCACAAAGACCACTCAGAGCGCTTTCACTAATACTAACCCTCTATTCTAAGGGCCTATAGGAAACAGATATCTAGGGACAATTTAGAACAACCAATTAACCTAACATGCATGTCTTTGGATTGTGGGAGGAAACCGGAGCCCCCGGAGTAAACCCACGCAGCACAGGGAGAACATGCAAACTCCACACAGAAAGGTTCCAACCCCTGCCAACCTGGGGATTCGAACCAGGAACCTTCTAGCTGTAAGGCACAGTGCTAACCACTACACCACCGTGCTATTCGACTAATCTGACCCCCCTCACACAAGTCCTCCAGATTATCTGCAGTTTTTTGTTTTCAAAACATTTGAGCTGCACTATCTCCACGGACAGCCAGCTGCATGGCCCAAGGACAATGCCAGCAGCCAAGACAAAACATCTCCTGCCAAAGAGACTTTGTTGTTCTTAACTGATACAAACACCTACACTCAACACTACACCCACACTGACTCAAAAACTGATGAAAAAGATCACTCACTCACTGCTCTCTTTGTGTCCTTGTGTACTTTTTTGTCTGCTAACTGTGCATTGAGGGCTTTTTTTCTTGTAATCATAATATTGATCATATATGACCAGTATTCTGACAATCAATGGTTTTTTGCTCCTTCCTATTGTATTATCCTTTTCTTCCCTATGCATCCTGTACCCATCTGATGACAGGCACGTTCACAGATGCTGCCGTGTCACTGGAAATGCAGGTCATTTTCTGTGTCAAGTCAAATCCCTCGTATGTTATCAGTTTTCATATCTGTTAATGTACTTGGCAATAAATCCTTTCTGAGTTCTGAGTTCTGAGTTCGTTGTGCACGGCTGCAGCAGGCTGACTGCCACCCCTCTCCATCAAAGGTGGAGGAGTTGTAACCCAGTGTTAAAAACACGAATAAAATTATGAATATCGATACCGCTTTAAGAAGAAGGGGGGACATTGATTTCACAATGGGAGTAGATCGTTTAACGTGAATTAAATTATAAATATTGATACCGCTTTTAAAAAGAAAAACACCCATTTCACAATGGGAATACATAATTTGAATATGAATATTTAAATAAATATATATTCATAAATAGTTAGGAACGTTTTCTAGAATATTCTGATAAAGTTCCTAGTATTGTGTGTTGATATTTATTGTAACCAATGGCTGCGCCATTGCTGGGTCACACCACCCAATAGGTTAAGCGCTCTCTCCCTGGGTCTGGGATGACTTGCATTTTTGGCTCAGTCATGCCAGATGCCGAAAGACACAGACCAGAGATAGAGACGGTCCTTGGTGATATGGCGACACTAACGTGCTAATAGCAGCTTTTGCCTGGATAAAACCCTTGAAATTGATTGGGATCCAAAGGCTGTCAACGCCGTTGCGCGCGGGAACCCCATTGACGCACGAGCAACTTAGCATGGTCAGGTTCTTTTTTTTTTTTCTGTGGAGTGGTTTGACCAGAGCGTGGATCTCCAAATCTGGATGGTGAGCCGAACCCCGAGTCCTAGAAACTGCTAGAGGTGACCCCACTGGTCACCTGGAACTGATACACCAAGAACTGTGAATATTGTGACTATATTTTGGAGACCTTTATTGTTATTTTCTTTTTATTATTGTGACAAGTGTGTGGTTTTTTTTTTGATTGTACATATTTGTAAATAATACACATTTGTTAAAATAATATATATAGTTCCAAGTTCCATACACCGTGTGTGTGTGTGTGTCATCTGTTGTTGTACCTCCCAGGCTCCTACGAACCCAGAGTCGGTCTGACCTGGTCCAATTATCCCTTTTCCCTCAGGTAGTAAAGTTAAGGTAAATACATTGCCATAACACAACACTACCAAAAGGGTACTACACCTAAAGTGAGTAGGGTGAGTGGGTGTTAGTAAGGGTTACACACACAAAAATCTGGCGAGCGCAGGTGTTAGTGGGTGTTACCCTGTTACCCATTGTATTACAGTGGTATATTGTTACAGAGTCGTCTCCCGGGTGATGGAGGTGGGCATTCCAGGGGCAGCCCCATCAAACCTCGCAGCAGCTGGAAGGACAGTGGCAGCTGAAGGAGGAGAAGGCTTCTCCTGGTGCTTCCTCGCAGGACAAAGTCAAAAGCTGGATGGTGGAGCTGGATGAGCCGGAACGGGATCGGACATCTCGCTCTTGGCAGGAAGCAGGAAGAATGGAGCCCCGGGAGCGCTCCCCCCTTGGCGCAAGCTCGGTCTTCTTAGGGGATTTCCTCACCCCTTCGCCGCACCCATGCCGCAGCGCTGCCAACCTGGTGATCCTCTCCATTCCCTCATCATGCTGAGCGAGCTGAGGGCACCGCCGGACCTCTACCTTCACCAGATCTACGCACCAGAAAATGTCCTCCGGGGTGGAATATTCACTGGCCGATGCGATGTGCCCGTTGATGTCCATTAAGGCTTGGCAGGCTCAAAGGATAACTCCGGGCCGCCGAATCCTTGGACAACTCCAACACAGGTGAGTCCCAAAAAATGACACACAAAAAAGGAAAAAAAATGTGTGCACCCTCTAAATCCTTTTTTCTGGTTGGGTCATTCTGTCACGGCTCTCCCCATACGTTTTTATGCAGCGCACAGAGAGGGGAGAAATGATCAGGACCTACGCGCAGGGTAATACCACAACACATTTATTAAAGTACAGTGGTACCTCTACTTACGAACGTCTCTACATACGGAATTTTCAGGTTACGACACGCCTCAACGGGAAAATATTGCCTCTTGTTACGAAAGAAATTTCAGGATACGAAAGGCAAAAATACAGTACGCGCTGCTACTCGCAGCTCCCAGAGTTTACCGAACGTAAACATACTTGTAGCTGCTCTGCCATTGGCTATCGCCTAGCATCTTCCTGGCATCCCATTGGCCACGAAGTGTTCGGACAGTTTTACGTGTATGTATTAACTTTTATTCACTATGGACCCCAAGAAAGTGATGGAGAAAAGTGGAAAAGAAGAAAAGAAGAAGAAGAAGAGAGTTTTTTTGTCCATACAAACAAAGCAAGAGATAATAGAAAAGTATGAAAAAGGGATGCGTTTGGTTGATCTCGCCAAAGAATATGGCCGCAATACATCTACGATCAGCACGGTATTAAAACAAAAGGAATCCCTAAAAGCTACAACTCCTTCCAAAGGCCTCTCTGTCATTTCGAAGAGTTGCGATGCAACACACGGCAGTGCAGGAGGAGTTCAGAGAGGACGAGGAGGAGGAGGAGGCAGCCATTATTCCATCAGCCCGAATAAAAGACATTTTAGGAAAATTCCATGAAGTTTCGGAATTTGTTGAAAAGAATCACCCAGAAAAAGTGTTCACTAGTCGGGCTATCGCTCACTATGATGATGTTTGCCTTGGACATTTTCATATTCTGTATTTTCATATTTTGCATATTCTTCTTCCGGCCTTCAGAGAGAGCAGTCGCATTTTCTCTCCCTCCTCCTCCTCTCCTGCCTTCCCATCCCAGCTTGCTGCGTCTGAGTGAGTGTCTGTGCCGTTCTCCTTCTCGCTGATCTCAACCCAAACGGAAAAATGGATCTTGTAAGTTGGGCTTTAAACGCAATTGACACCACTTTAAAAGAAGATAGGGCTAGGGGGAGCCCAGGACTCATGGACAATTGGGAATTCATGTGTCTGTGTGATTCGACTGAGATGCGGAAGACATCTCTATTTGTTTGGCTTGATCACAGGATTTCTATTTTGGCTCTGGAGTTCCTGATGTATCAGAAATTAATGAAGTTGGAAGAGCTAATCAAAGCGGACCCGGCAATGCTCCTTCAACAACAAATTCGACCAGTCGGGGAGTGCACTGATAGCGGCAATGGTGAACTGAATGATGGCTGATTCAGAAGAATGGTATACATCTGGAGTCGCTGGTGCTCTCCAGGGAATGATTTTAAAGCCTGTGTTAATTTGAACTGTGAAGCACAGAACTGCATGAGAGAAGAAAATTCTACACTCTGTCTGTGCAGATTCGGCCTTGATCGGCGCCCCTGGACAATTCACTCCTCCAGAGTGGAGATAAGCGGATGTGAGAGTTGGCTCTGCTTAACCCAAACACTGCTGCTGCTGTGCAATAATCAGAACTCTCCAAGGACAGCGTTGTCATGAGACTAACATGGAATTACCATCTGGCATGAGGAAGAGATTAACTCTGGGACATGACTATCTGTGTTTATAATACATGAATATAACATCCACCGTTGCCTAGGAGACTATTTTTGTTGTACTCCAGTAATTGATACACCCACACTGTACACACATTGATATCACAAACTGATACACACACACTGTCTCTCTCTGCTCTGCTTTGTTAATGTGTGAATTGTTTGTATGCTAAATGTGCATTGAGGGTTTTTTTTCTTGTAATCATAATCTCCCTCACTGAGCGCTATTCTGATAACTATGTTTTTTTCTCTCGCCTACTGTGTCATCCTATCCCTTCCCTCTTTACCCCCACTGTTTGACTGGCGCCTTTGGGCTGCCGCGGCTCTGGGATGCGCTTATAGAGCGCGCCCAATGTCAAGTCAAATTTCAATTCTCCTGTATGTATTGCACGTATGGTAGTATTGACAATAAACCTTTTCATTTCATTTCATTTCATTTCGAAGGATTGTTAAAAGCCGACAAAAGCAAACGTCCTTGGATCGGTTCTTTACAAAACGTCAGGTAAAAACCACTGCTGAGAGAGAACATGAACCAAAGAAGGCAAAAGGTGACAACGATAGCAGTTAAAAGGTAAATGAACATAATTTTTATTCTTTACTTTATTCTTTGTTTTTTACATTATGTACAACTCTCATTTTATGTTTATTGTGCAGTAATCTAATTGTAACATTGTTACATGTTTTGATGCATTTTTATGATTTATAAAAAATTTATGTCCGAATTTTGGGGGGCTTGGAACGGATTAGGGCATTTACATGGAAAACGCGTCTCTACTTACGGAATTTTCAGGTTACGAAACTACTTCAAGAACCAATTAATTTCGTAAGTAGAGGTACCACTGTAAAGGCGAGCAGTCCAAAAAAAAGGTGAAGACTTACAAAAAATATAAAGACACACTTACGGTTGGCGTTCGGGGGCCGGCATTGCCCCGCGAACGCATGAGGAGAGACGTGTACCCACGCTGGCGTCCCACAGCCAGAATCGCTATGTGGGCGCGAGAGAAGCACGGACTGCGCGGAGTGGATACACGTCATAGAAGTCCTGACAGCAGACTAATCCCCGAACAGTTCACTGACAGAACAGCAGACAATACAGTGCAATGTAATGACCCAGCAATGCGTGACTGGCAAAAAGCTGCTTCAATACACGCACTGCTGGTGATGGTGAGATGAGGAGCACCTGGGCGAGGACCAGGAAAGATGATTAACGGGAGTGGGAATCAGCTGGCAGTAATGAGAGAGGGGGGTGTGGTCGGAGCGGCAGTTTGTCAGCCAGTGCTACGCTAGAGTGAGCCAAAGAGGACTGCCTCACAGCTGCCGGCCAGAGAGCAGTGGCTAAGGGTATGGAAGCAGCACTGAAATACATAATGAACACATACACAGCAGCACTTAACCCCACAAGGAGGTCAGGACCGAGCCGGACATTAAAAGGCTTTTTAAAACTGTAATCAACCAAATTAACTACAAAACACCCAACATCAATAAAGTACATCTAGCTATCTATTACACTGGTCAACACCAAATTTATTGTCTAAGTTTTTTTTAGCTGATTTAGGACAATTTTGATGTGCTGAATCCAAAAATCACATTGGTTTTGCTCAATCAGGTCAACTTTTTGAACTATGGCCACATGTTGTCATGTTGTTTTAAACGTTTTGTTTACATGTACGGGTATTTTCATTTTATTTGATGCAAAATTCTTTTTTATGTCTTGAAACTCTCTGAATTTTGAACAGTGATGACGTAACATTCAATTTACATGTACTTACCTTTAAGGTAAGTACATGCACAGTACTAAGTAAGTACTAAGTAAGTACAGGTTTTTACTTAGCACCTGATCAAGAGAAACGGATGTCATTTTCGGATTCAGCAGTGCAAAATTGTCTTAAATCAGATGAAAAAACCCAGACAACTTACAAAAATATTATTTTTGCAACCCTATGTTATTATACACAGCAGGAGGACCAGTTTGACTACAAACGTTGCATCAGTGTTGCCCATTTATCAGTAAATATTTCACTAAAAATTATTTATTTCATTATTTGGGTGTTTTTGTGTGCTGCGTTTGGTCATTAAGTCATTCTGGCCATTCCACTCGACAATCATGGTGGAATTAACTTTTAAATTTTTAGATTCTCATGCGGGAGGGGGGACTCGCAATCCCACATAGTACAGTGGTACCACACGGGTAAAGCAAAAGCAGGGACTCCCATCTACTACTGACTGGGCAGGCTGGGCGTGCCTCCCAGCAAACGATCGTGGAGTGTCCAGTCGGACACCAGTGTTCGAGAAGCAGCAGCCGAACCGGTGGATCGCAGTCCTTCGCAGGGAGTGAAGTATCACGAAGTATCATGGGGTCTTATTCATGAGTGAGGGGAGAATGGAATGAGAGATTGTCAGTCGGATCACAGCAGCATCTGCAGTGATGTAGACGTTGTACTGGTCTGTTGTGATGAAGAGGGAGCTGAACTCTAAGGCAAAGCTGTCGATTTACCAGTCAATCTACGTTCCTACCCTCACCTATGGTCATGAGCTTTGGGTAATGACCGAAAGAACGAAATTGCGGATACAAGCGGCTGAAATGAGCTTTCCTCATAGGATTGCTGGACTCACCCTCAGAGATAGGGTGAGGAGCTCAGTCATCCGGGAGAGGCTCAGAGTAGAACTGCTGCTCCTCCACATTGAAAGGAGCCACTTGAGGTGGTTTGGGCATCTGATCAGAATGCCTCCTGGACGCCTCCCACTTGAGGAGTTTCGGGCATGTCCCACTGGGAGGAGACCCTGGGGCAGACCCAGGACTCGCTGGAGAGACTGTGTCTCCCAGTTGGTCTGGGAACGCCTTGGTATCCTCTCTGAAGAGCTGGAGCAGGTGGCTGGGGAGAGGGAAGTCTGGCCTTCTCTTCTTGAACTGCTGTCTCCGTGACCCAGACCTCCAGAAAAGCGATAGAAGATGGATGGATGGATATATATGACAATCGTCAGCATACAGGTGGAAGAAGATATCATGCATTTTAAAAATGGAACCTAGCGGAAGTATATACAAAGAAAAAAGCATGGGCCCTAAAATTGACCCATGTGGGACCCCGATGGCAGAGGAGCAGAAGAGGATTCAAACCCAGAAATGCTAACTTTTAAACTTCTGTCTGCCAGATAGGACCTAAACCAACCTAGAGCAGTGCCACAAATGCCCACTAGGTTCTGCAAACAAGAAATTAAAATGTGATGGTCAACTGTGTCAAAGGCAACAGTTAAATCAAGCAACAGCAAAGTCATTTAAAAAGTCCTTATTGTATTTGGGTGGTCTGTATATGACAGCACACAGTACCCACTTTGAGTGACCCTCCTCAAAGTCAGTTCAAAGCTGAAGCATGGAGAAGGTACAAAGTACAGCTTACATTTATAGTCATTTTTGTAGACTGCTGCCGTTCCTCTTCCTCGTCCTGATGTCCATGGGGAATTAAAATAACAGTAACCTGGAAGTAAAAGCTCAGACAGAGCACTGGATTCACTCACAGTCTGCCATGTCTCCATCAAAAAAAAGAAATCCAGATGACAGGAGCTGATGAAATCCCTCAGGATTTAGGTTTTATTTGCCAGTGATCTGGCATTAACCAGGCCAATCGTGGTTGGAGCTGGAGCCTGGGCCTCAGCAGAATTGGAGACATGGCATAGTGGTCTCAGGTGCTGGGGATTTACCCCATGCTGGTGAGGGCCGGATCACCTCACCAAGGTGAGTCACAGGGACCAAGCAGGCATTGACAGAATTTAGGGAATGCCAGGACACAGAGACGCCGGGATATAATCCGTCTGGAGTCCCGGGAACAGTGAAGGAATGTGCCAGGCGGGCCATTAGTTTCACCACCCAGCCATTGCGTTTCTCACGGCGATGGCAACGCCTCCACGTCCGCCTGGAGAGTGGAGCCGAGGCCCGATACAGTTGAGGTGGGATACCTGACAGGAGCAGCGGCAAGGAATTCTGTCCACCATAACCAAACGAAACAAGCTCCTCGGCAGAAAGTCTAAGGTCCAACAATGTTTGACGATCGTACACCAGTAATGACTTGATTTCTTAAATCTTGCCATTGCAAGACTTTCATTCCTCTTCTCTCCAGAGCATACATCCACCTCTCCAGGTTCTCTTCCACCTGCTCCCTACTCACACTACAAATCACAATGTCAGTTTTTTGTTTTACTTATTTCAGACAAGGATGGAAATGAGACGTCTTCTTTTCTTCCTTGTCTGAAAAAAGAAAAACAAAAAACCTATAATTGAAAAAGAAGACAGAATGAACCTACACAAAGATCACAATGTCATCTGTGAACATCATGGTCCACGGAGACTCTTGCCTGACCTTGTCTGTCAGCCTGTCCATCACCATGACAAACAGGAAGAGGCTCAGAGCCGATCCCTGATGTAATCCCACCCCCACCTGGAATCCATCTGTCACTCCTACAGCACACCTCACCACCGTCTGCTGTCCTCATACATGTCCTGCATCACCCTCACATACTTCTCTGCCACTTGACTTCCTCATACAGTACCACACTTCCTCTCTTGGCACCCTAGCATGTGCTTTCTCTTCTCTAGATCCACAAAGACACAGTGCAACTCCTTCTGACATTCCCTATAAGATAAGATAAAATAAGATAAGATAAGCCTTTATTAGTCCCACAATGGGGAAATTTCAGGATTGCAACAGCACAGGGATAGCAACACTCAGAGCAACAATCAGAAGGCAAGAAAAAAAACAAGACCAGCGAGTATACTGTACATATGTGCATATAAACATAAATATATAGAAACACAGTGCGGAGCATTGTAGCTATACTTCTCCATCAACACTCTTAAAACAAACATTGCATCTATAGTAATCTTTCTTGGCATAAAACCATACTGTTGCTCACTGATTGTCACCTCTCCTCTTAACCTGGCTCCAACAACTCTTTCCCATATCTTCATAGTGTGACTAATCAACTTCATGCCTCTGTAGTTGCTACAGCTCTGAGCATCACCCTTGTTCTTGAAAATTGGTACCAAAACTCCTCAGGGTCGGTCAACAAAAACCTTAGTTTCTGCTGAGGTTTCAAACCTCTTCTGTCTCTCCACTCCTCAGGCATCCTCTCATTCTCCAAGATTGCGTTAAACAATCTGATTAAAAATTCCATTGCCATCTCTCCTAAACATCTCCATACCTCCACAGGTATATCATCTAGACCAACCGCCTTTCCATTCTTCATCCTCTTCAAAGCTGTCCTCACACCTTCCTTGCTAATCCTCAGGACTTCCTTGTTCACCATCTTTTGTTCATCCTTCCTCCTCTCGCTCTCATTTTCTTCATTCATCAGCTCCTCAAGTACTCCTTCCACCTTCTCAACACAGTCTTGTCACTTTTTATGCTGATTAGACAAAGCAAGCATGTTAAATTAAGGTGAATTCACCACCTTCATTGCAACGCCTTGTCAAAAGCTTTAGTCAGCGCGGGGAAGACGGTGATAACAGGAGGTCTGGATGCTCTTGAGTTCACTGGGAAGAAAATGATGGATGTGATAGTTAAGGGAGATCCTGCCTTTAAGAAGACTGATTATTTAACCTGCACCATCTGTCATGGGTAATCTTATTCAGACAATAGCAGCAAGTCGATTCGTAGTATTTTTGAGTGGATTGCCGAGGTAAGCTGAAAGAGGCTTATGTTAGAGATTTGCACTCAAACATGTGCATCTTTGTACAAGCCTGTCTTGGCATTTGTCTATTCACTGACCTGCGGCTAAGCTTGACTCCTGAGTTTTTCTTGTCTCTGTTGTCTTGGCAACATAGTGACCCCAGACTGACCCTTGTACCAGTTGCTGTGACCGCTCACTGACCTCTCCTCAGGGTATAAAGCTCAATGAGTTTCTGTGTGTATGTGGACTCTTCAGTTAGATGACTACCAAGTTATCGTTACTTTGCTGGTCAAAGGGATTATATGTATGTATGTAGATGAGAGCCTTTAATGGTCAAAAGTTCATCAAAGTCACTAAAAACAGACTACTGAGAAAGCCAGGGGTCAGAGAGGAGACTAATACAAAGATAAGCATATATGGGGAGACAGAACTCAGCCACAGAAGGGAGCACAAGCTAGTGTACTCCTAGTACTGGTACCAAGTATGGGTAAATGGGGAGGGTTGCATCAGGGTTCCTGATGCAACCCAAATTAGTGAGCCTCACTAATTTGTAACTGTTTTATATGATTTGTATGTCATTTTAAGTGTATTTGTGTTTTTTTTGCTGCCTCTTGGCCAGGACTCCCTTGAAAAAGAGGTTTTTAATCTCAACGGGTTTTTTTTCCTGGTTAAATAAAGGTAAATAAATAAATAAATAAATAAGGAAGGGAATCCGGCATAAAATCTTTGCCAAATCAAATATGAGGATCATCACAAATGAGATTTCCATTCTGTATGGGTCAAGGCCCATGTTAACAATGACTGCCACTGGTGATGTTGACCGACAGGCTGCTGGTGGAAACTGGGCTACTGTTGATTGAAGATCGAGGAGGAGGAGAGAGGGAAGGCGTATTAAGATAAGATAAGATAAGATAAGCCTTTATTAGTCCCACAATGGGGAAATTCCAGGATTGCAACAGCACAGGGATAGCAACACTCAGAGCAACAATCAGAAGGCAAGAAAAAAACAAGAGCAGCGAGTATACATATGTACATATAAACATAAATATATAGACGCACAGTGCGGAGCATTGTAGCTAGATGGAATAAATATGTGAATATATAAACACACACAGTACGGAGCATTGTAGCTAGATGGAATAAATATATAAATATATAAACACACACAGTGCGGAGCATTGTAGCTAGATGGAATAAATATGTGAATATATAAACACACACAGTACGGAGCATTGTAGCTAGATGGAATAAATATATAAATATATAAACACACACAGTGTGGAGCATTGTAGCTAGATGGAATGAAACAGCATAACCGTCTACTTAGTTATCCTACATGGTATGATTATGTACCCATACATATTCTCACCCTCCATAGTGACCGGTATTTTCCTAGTTGTATACCGGAGGGGACCATTGTGTAAGTCTATTGCATCTTTTGCATTCAATACTATTAGGTTGTCACATCTTTTTGCTATCTCTGCGAGCAGCCCTGCTTACGTTGTACAGTCTGACAGCCATTGGTAGGAAGGACCTGCGAAACCTCTCGGTTGTGCACCTAGGATGATGTAGTCTGCTGCTAAATGAGCTCCTTAGTGCATTCAGTGTGTCCTGCATAGGGTGGGACTCGGACTCCAGCAGAGATGACAGTTTAGCCACCATCCTTCTCTCTCCTATCTCCTCCACTGGGCCAAGGCATTGCCCCAGGACAAAGCTAGCTTTCTTGATCAGTTTGTTCAGTCTGTTCTTATCAGCTGCTGTAATGTCACTGCCCCAGCAGACCACTCCAAAAGTGATGGCTGATGCCACCACTGTGTCATAGAATGTCTTCAGCAGTGCCCCTTGTACACCAAAAGACCTGAGTCTCCTCAATAGGAACAGCCTGCGCTGTATTAGGAGGGAGAGAGAGAAAAAGTAGAGGTAGAAATGTGGAGTTGAGAGTAGGGACTTTAAATGTAGGGATGATGACCTATAAAGGGAGAGAGTTGATGGAGATAAGGTAGATATACTCTGTGTGCAAGAAACCAGATCGAGTGGAAGCAAGGCTAGGAGCATTAGGGGTGGAATCATACTGTTCTACTATGGTATAGATAGGAAGAGAAATGGAGTAGGGGTAGTCTTGAAGAAAAAGTATGTGAAGAGTGTTCAGGAGGTAAAGAGGGAGTCAGACAGGATCATGAGTTTGAAACTAGAAAGGTGTGATGTTGAATGTTGTCAGTGTGTATGCCCTACAAGTTGGATGTCAGGTAGAAGAAAAAGAGGAATTCTGGAGTAAGCTGGACAAAGCGGTAGAGAGTGTTCCCAGTGGGGAGAGAGTGAAGTGGACTTTAACAGGCATGTTGGTGAAGGGAAAAGAGGTGATGAGGAGGTCTTTGGTTGGAATGGTTTTAAGGAGAGAAACATGGAAGGACAGATAGTTGCTGATTTTGCAAAAGGATGAAGATGGCTGTGGTGAACCTGTATTTCAAGGAAACTCAGAAGAGTGGAGGAAGATGCACACGAGGAAGGCAGGAGTGGCAGAGAAGTATGTAAGGGTGATGCAGGACATGTATGAGAACAGTGGACAGTGGTGAGGTATGCTGTAGGAGCGACAGATGGATTCAAGGTGGGGATGAGATTACATCAGGGATTGGCTCTGAGATGCTTCTTGTTTGCTAAGGTCATAAACAGGCTGACAGACGAGGTCAGGCAGGAGTCTCCAGGGACTGACATTGTGATCTGTAGTGAGGGTAGGAAGCAGGTGGAAGGGAACCTGGAGAGGTGGAGGTATGCTCTGCAGAGAAGAGGAATGAAAGTCAGTAGAAACAAGACAGAATACATGCAATGAAAACTGCACGACAGGTGAAGGAGAGAGTGCAAGCAGGGTGGAGACGAGTGTCAGGTTTATTTGTGCATTTAACTTGTGACAAGTTAAATGCACAAAATTTGTGTTCATATTGTGTCTTTAGTGTCAGAGTAATAAAACTTGTAGGTACTTGATTCTACAAAGGCAAACATAAAGTTTGTTTTTAAGAAGAAGTTAAAACTAAGGCTTTGCATGTCTGTAAACTAAAAGATACAAAGAAGACAAAATAATAACAAATCCAAACCTTTCCTGCATATCAATGCTTGGATTTAATACAAGAGAATGACTGCATTTATTTAGTTTATATTTTTCACTAAATGAACTATTAAATTCATTAAAATTAAATACAAGATTCTCATATTTCCCCTTTGGGGTGAACAGACAGGTAAGCTTCCATAATTTTTTCACAAATAACAGCTTGTGGTTCCAAGGTTGTCATAGCCAGGAGCGGCACTGGGGTTAAGCTCCCAGTGCTCATAAAATGCTCCTTACGGCGTGCGTCTCGAAAAGCCTCTGACAACTAAGTCCAACTCCTAGCCTGCCCGTGTGGTTTAGTCTCTAAGCCCGGCGGAACTGCTTTTACTAATAGGAGAAGGGGTGAGGGCGGATCTCTGGCGCCTTAAAACCAGATGCTTCGGGTAGATGGTGACTCGTCAACCTGGGAAGGTAGCCCATCTAGGGGAAGGTAAACCCTGATTTCAAACCTCCGCTGCCTTGCGGCACACCCGGTCACGGGAAAGGCTTCGGGAGTCAACCCTGAGGAAAAATCCGGAGTCGGAGAACCTAAGGCAGTTCTCTGTTGTGCTCAACATCATTCTGGCAGCTCCTGCGACGGCGCTGGTGCCAAACTATAGCAGCCCTGCTGTTCCTTTGGATTCACCAGCGACGTGGAGAGGGGGGACATGCTGCATGGGTAACATCTTGTCCTCCATATCTTCCTGCCCAGGCTTGAATCCTACCAACGCCCAACGCTGGAAGGTAGAACACCGGTGCGCATCGGCCTGTTCAGCCACAGGCGGTGCTGTTCCAGCAGAGTAGACGTTTAAGATTCTCTTCCATGGTCATCATAGACTGACGGAGGCCAACGACGAACAGCTTGTGGGCTGCAAAACACAAAATGAGCCGAATGGCTAAACAACTTACAGAAGGAGAGTAAACAGATTCAAAAGCGTCAGCATACAGATGAGGGATGAATGACGAGATTACCACATGGAGAACCAAAAAGCAGCGGCTTAAATAATAAATTCAATGATAACTGAACGAGGAGCAACTGAGACTGATTATGAAAAAAAGAAGTAAAGTATAAGATCATAATGGTAAACAGGAAATGGAACTCAACAATGAAACTGCATGAAAACAACACTGGAAGGACTTCAAAATAAGAGTAAGCACAGAAACAAATGGCAAAGCAAGGTGCAATACCTGAAAACCTACCAAGGTAACTTAGGAAAAGTAGAATAATAATCACAACAAATACAAAAACAAAGAGTGGACATGGTCAGTGACCATGTCCAGAATACTACATTGCCCCCTTTAAGAGGAGGATTCTAGATGCCCCTAAACGAAAAAAAAAGGACCCCCCCAACTCAGGTGGGTGGAGGGGGCACTAAGACAGGAGGGCCAGAAACATTTTGCCCCCAACACATAGTTCAAGCTGAGCCCAGAAAAGCAGTTTGTTGGGTGGCCAACCTGAGTCCATGGTCCACCCAACAGAGAGAGATGGTTTGTCAAGAGGCCACCGCCCCCCCCACCTCCCAATCAAGGAGCGGACTTCCACAGACGAACCTCTAGGATGCGACTTGTTAGTGGGAGCTCAGAAGTTGACCTCCTGGAGCACAGATGGTAGAGGGTAGACCCTCTGCAGTGAGGACAGTGGAATGTGAACCACCTGGAGCACTGGTGATGGAGCAGAAACCTCCTTGAACACAGGTGGCTGAGTGGGGATCACCTGGAGCACAGGCAATGGAGCGTGGACCCCCTGGAGCAGAGACTCAGATGAGGCCACCTCAGATGAAGGAGAGGGATTGGAGGTTGGTATGGGGACACCACAATTGTCAGCAACAGAGACTGGTAGGGAGAGCCCAGAAGCAGATGGGAGCTGCAGCTGGGTCTCCCTGCCAGAAGAAAGGCAAGACCTTTCTAGTCTAGAGCTGATGAAAGCCCAAAAGAGACTTGATTTCCTGAGTGCTCAGGAAGAACATCATCCCTGAAAAAAAATGCTGGTGTCCTATAGATGCTCAGTAGAAAGTCTGCTGACTTACTTTATGTTTGTATGGTTTTCCAGGTGCACAGTGACGCAGAGGAAAGTGCTCCTGAGGGTTACAATGGTCGACTGCCCTCTCCCATCTCTGGAGGGACTGTACAACACCCGCTGTCTCAGTCAAGCCCAAAAAAAGTTCCAGGACTTGATCACACCCAAATGTGATACAGGGTTTTGATAAAAACAAGGACAGACTTAGAAAGTTTTTACCCTGCAGTCATCAAAGCATTAAATACCATTAAAAATAATATGTAAGGAACCAGCGCAATACTATGAATATTGATGTCTAGGGACTAGTGTAACACTTGATTAGTGTCTTATTTTTTTTTTTTATTTCCTTTTTGAGATTATCCTCATGGATGTTTTCTGTTTATCTTGTATGTATTTTTTTTACTTTCATGTTTATATCTTTTTTTAACACTGCAAAGGACTGCTTTTAATTTCGTTGTAGTTGTTAAAATGACAATAAGTCTGTTGATTAACCTAACATGCATGTGTTTGGGCTGTGAGAGGAAACTGGAGTACCCGGCAAGAACGTGCAAACTCCACACAGAAAGGTACCACTGGCCAGGGTTGGGATCAACCCCACAACCTTCTAGCTGTGCTGCGACAGTGCTAACCACTGCTCCACTTGCATATTTCGGTGATTTCTTTAAATCGATGTACTTAATCAGTGTGTAAGGTGCACAGACTTTTGCACATGCCACAATTGTGTACTTTATTAATATTGTTCAATTTGTGAAACTAATAAGTAACTGCAATAATTGTTGCTGGTAATACTGTAATAATTTTCGTATCCTACAGAGACTGTTTACATCTTTTCAATTAAAAATATGCTATCTGACAATTTTTTTCGTACCACTCTGTGTATGCTACACTACCGTTCAAAAGTTTGGGGTCACCCAGACAATTATTTTGTGTTTTCCATGAAAAGTCACACTTATTTGCCACCATGAGTTGTAAAATGAATAGAAAATATAGTCAAGACATTGACAAGGTTAGAAATAATGATTTGTATTTGAAATAATATTTTTTTCCAGATACTCAACCTGCTCAAAGGAAGGTCAGTTTTATAGCTTCTCTAACCAGCTAAACTGTTTTCAGCTGTGCTAACATGATTGCACAAGGGTTTTCTAATCATCCATTAGCCTTCTGACACAATGAGCAAACACATTGTACCATTAGAACACTGGAGTGATAGTTGCTGGAAATGGGCTTCTATACACCTATGTAGATATTGCACCAAAAACCAGATATTTGCAGCTAGAATAGTCATTTACCACATTAGCAATGTATATTAGATATTAGAGTGTATTTCTGATTAGTTTAAAGTTATCTTCATTGAAAAAAACAATGCTTTTCTTTCAAAAATAAGGAAATTTCTAAGTGACCCCAAACTTTTGAACGGTAGTGTATGTAAGCATATGCGTATCAATTTTTATTTTTTACCTCTGCCAAGGAGATAATGTGATTGGGGTAGTTTGTCTGTCTGTTTGTTAGCAGGATTACACAAAAACTACAGGACAGATTTTGATGAAATTTTCACCAGAGGTGCCCCTTGGGCTCCAGATGAGCCCATTAGATTTTGGAGGTGATCCAAGAGTCCATACCTTCACCAAGGCCCTATCTCACAATGTTAAACTAGAAAAGCACACGGAGATCACACACCTCCACCAAGGCCCTTTCCATCCCTCATGGATCACCTCCAAAATGTAATGGGTTCGTGTGTAGGCCACAAGCCAGTTCTGGTGAAAATTGCATCAGAGTCTATCCAGTATTGTTTTGGAGGATTCTTGCTACCACACTGAGAAGATAAGAGCCTTGGTGGAGGTATGCATTCTGGGATCATCACCAAAATGTAACGGCTTCCTCTGTAGGCCAACAACCACCTCTGGTGAAAATTTCATCCGAATCCATCCAGTAGTTTTTGTGTAATCCTGCTGCACAAATGCAATCAAGGTCCTCGGTGGAGATATGCACTCTCGGATATCACCAAAATTTAATGGGTTCATCCTTGGCCCAAGAGCTGCCTCTGGTGAAATTTTCATCAAAATCTGTCCAGTATTTTTTGCATAATCCTGCTAACAGACAGACAGATAAACAGACAGACAAACCATCCCGATTACATAACCTCCTTGGTGGAGGTGAAAAGTGATCCAGAATCTGCATTCTGGCACAGGTCACCACCAAAATCTAATGGGTTCATCTGTAGCCCAACGGCCACCTTGGCTGAGAATTTCATCAAAATCCGTTGGGTAGTTTTTGCATAATTCTCCTCAAAAACAGCTAGACGGATGGATAGACAGACAGGCAGACCTTGTGCTCTGTGAGCTCCCTCTAGTTTTTAAGCAATAGTTCTCCAGGCTTTCTGAAGGTCTTAAAGTCTGTTTTTGCACAATGGCTGGATTTTCACTCAATTTAAGCCCCTTTTCCACAAGTACCTGTTCAGCCCTATTTGCTTCAACTCGACTCAGTTTGTAGGGTTTTCCTTTAGTACCTGGTACCAGGTGCTTTTTTGGGACCTACTTTAGTGAGGTTTCAACCATGCTGAGTCGAGCTGAAAATGTGACGTCAGCGGATTGCAGGCCACTGATTGGCCAGGGCGTAACGTCAGTGGATGAGAGCGACGTTTTCACAAGATTCAAAACCGCCATGTGTAAATTCGGCTGTGAGTTTTTATTGTTTCTGTGATAATCAATGAAATAAATGGCTACACACAAATCAACACCGTAACAAAACACTCACCAGCTTCCCCATGAGCAGCCATCAGCTTGGAGACCTCCTGGTATTTCATTTTGGAATGCTCTGCCAGCGCCATGGCTGAAAAGTTCACAGGCAGAAAAGTTCATAGAGGTCAAATTTAAACAAATGTGGTTGTTTTTCAACAGTCTCCCCGTCGGTGCGTACATTTCTTCCAGCGGGGTTGCAGCGTTTGGATCCATGTGCTTGAAAAATAAACTACATTTGGTCAAATATGACAATTAAGAACTTTTCAGCCCCATCGGCTCTGCTGCGTCAGAGCAAGCCGAAATGAAAAAGTATACCTGGAGGTCTCTGAGCTGATGGCTGCTCATGGGGAAGATGGTGAGTGTTTTGTGATTTTAAACATCTTTTACGTTATTTATCAGTGAAGACCTCAGCTTGTAACAACATAACGGGATAATGGGCCGCCTTCCTGTAATGAACCCACCCACTTGAGGTGGTACTCAGTTGAAATGGAAAACCAACCACACCGTGTTGAGCTGAGTAGTCGAGTAGAGTCGAGGCGAGTTGGGCTGAGAAGGTGCTAGTGGCAAAGGGGCTCTAGTCTAGTCCTTATACCTGAACATTGACCAGTTTCTTTGATTTTCTTTCAGGAAACTGGAAAAATAGGTTTGTAATGGAATGGACATAGAAATGGAACAGAAATTGAAATTTTTATCAAAATCCACCCAGTACTTTTTATGTAATACTGCTCACAAACAGACAGACTTTAGTGAGGATATGCGCTCTCTGGGTGCCCTCTAGTTTTGTGCTGTGAATGATCATCAAAGCAGCAGTCTTAGTCTGGTGGAAATGCAGTAACAGGTGGGACATTTCTTGTCACACGTAATGTTTTGTTTGTTTGTTTTATTCAAATTCTATATGTCATACACTTAAGAAAGTGCCCAGCCCACATGCACTTACAAGACAATGTATACATAAAAAAGAAGTAATGCAGATCTAGTCTGATAAAATAAATAAAGTGGAGGAACAACACTCTACAGCCAAAAAAAAAAATAAAATAAAATAAAATCAGACATTTTTACTGAATCAGGAATAAAGTACATTCTTACACTGTTGGTAAATATCTAACAAAAAATGAGCAAATTGGAACACATCTATCTATAAATGCAAGGAATCTCTGTCTGTGTATCTGTCTGTCTGTTCCTCACATATCTTTTAAACCATTTGTGAGAATAACCTCAAATTTTATAAGTGCTGTGCTGAGGTTATGAGGAATTCATAACCTCATAACCCGAATTTCAGCCTCCCTGGATATGTGGAAGTTTAAGAGGGGAAATCTTTAATGAACATCCATAGGGGCCTTATTAAATGAACACAGAAGTGGAAAAGGTATAACCACTGGGAGTTGGGGCTGAAATTCATAGGGCAGGCTCTGAAGGCCGGTGGGATAAAATGATAAAAATAATTTTGGCCTGATCTGAGCTCTTTAACCAGGTCTTCCTTAGAAGGCCATCTAAGGAGTTGTTAAGAACTCCTTATAAGAGCTTCTCATCTTATAAGGAGTTCCTAGTGAACTGAACAATCCCTTATATGGTCATGTAATGGACATTCTATGACTGAACAACTCCTTATATGGTCATGTGACCAGAATTCTATAACCTCATATCGTAACAGTGTGTCTGTGTTCTTAACTCCTTATAAGGAGTTCTGAACAACTCCTTATAAGGTGTCGTTCAGTTCAGCAGGAACTGAACAACTGGTTATGTCATATGGTCATGTGACCGGGCACTGCACTACTGTAAGCAAATACTGAAGTCTGAGTTCATCTGATATAATGAATGCAAACACACTGAACGTGCACACAATCTTTCTCATCTACAGTATCTGCTCCTCCATTTAATTTTTGCTTTATGATACTTGCCATCTAATAATATCTTTAAGAAGAAGAACATAGAGAACATACAGAGAAGTCTCTGTCTTCTTCTAGAGGTACAAGACGTACACCATACATATTGTTCCTCTTTACATCCACAATAATAATATTTCCCCCTGTGCATTCACTAGAGTAAAAAAAAAAAAATGAAATTACAGGTTCTGATGTACTTCTTTCTCCTGTTTGCACCAAAATTAATGCAAAGGTGTTGCAGTAGCATTGATAATGTCAGTAAGGCTTTTAATGAGTACCATTTAGTTGACAGTTACAGATTTATACCTTTAAACTAAAACAGTGCTGTGATTTCCTTAACCCCAAACTTTATCCGTGAAATGTTCCTCTTGATGAATTAAAAAAAGAAATGTTTGCTTGTAATGGGCCATTTCAAAATGATTTTTGCAGTGTCTCTCTTGCCCAGCAGAAGGCTCTACCCCACAGGGACGAAATCCTCTGCAGGCCCGTGACCTGGCCTTCAACTCTGCACTGACTCAAGCTCAGAGACCTGGCCTTCAACCCTGACCTTTAACCCCTTCTAAATAGGTTAGGGCTGGGGTCGACTCTCACACACAGACCAGTTCAGAGGAGGGTCAGTGGGCACTGCAGGTACCGCTGGGAGTGAGCCGCTGCTCTGATTACCACAGCCTCAACAGAGGAAGGCGAACAATGAAAAAGCTACTTTCCAATACTGCATAATAACTGGACTATAATGAGATTTATTTAATAATGTTATGGATACAAAGAGCAAATAAATATCCCTGGGAATTCACATCTTGGCTGCAGTGGGTTTTTTTGTTGTTGTTTTTTCTAACTGTTGTGAACCTCAGTTGTGAACACCGAAACACAAACTGAACGTAAGCAGGATGATTTTCATTTATTCAGCAAATACCATAAAACCTCCTTATAGTGTCTCTGATCAAAGGATTTTGATGTCAAAGGTGTTGTGCTAAGTTTCTTCATTTTTTGCTTAATTCTTGCTTTTTCAACCACTTACACATGTAAAAGCAACATCTTTTTCATTGTTTTGGCCAGTTGTCATTTTCTTTAAATAAATGCTCTAAATGATAATATAGTGACTTTGAATTTGGGTGGAATGTTTTCAGAAGGACAGAGAATTTTGAAAATTGTTCATTTTACTCAAATACATTATGTTCTGAGAACAGCTCACCCAAATTCAATAGAATAGAATAGAATAGAATAGAATAGGCTTTTTTTGTCATTGTATAGTTGTAAAGTACAACAAAATTGTGGGAAAGTCAAATATATCAAAGTCAATATATCATCATATACTGTAGGTATAGTATTAACAACATGCAATTTAAAAAATACAATTATCTTTTCTAAATGTGAAATACAAATGATTTTACATTATCTAAATATTTAAATATTAAGAAATGCATAGGTAAACATAGAAATCTAGGGAAAACCCAATCTCTTTGTACACATAAAAGAACTACAAATTTGACATCAGGAACAGATTCTCGGGTCTTACAGGATAATGTCAAATAATTGATTCATATTAGTCATTTCGATTCGGTAGTAAACAAATAATTGTAAATCCTTTTGTTTTTTCTTGTCTTAGCTGTTGTAGTTTGTTGTTCTGACAGCGTTTCTTCTGCCTCGTCTTTGCTCTGAAGTAGCGGACGTCGTTATCTATGCCAACCTGTCACAATGCACACAGTGAAGATTTAACAGCAAGGAGATTTGGTCATAGTACATGTATAGTGAATAATTAGCTTAAACTGGCTGACAAAAATGTTTTGGTTAATGCAAAATAATAATAATAATAATAATAATAATAATAATAATAATAAAGGTTGTTCCTCTTTCCAATCATGATAGTTTATTTCATTACAATTTTTGTGCTAGTGCAAAAACTACAAAAATGACCTTTTTATAGGAATGATTTTTTTTTTTTGCATCTTAATCATGTGCGCAAAAAAATACTTTTTACCATCCAGCAGCAACAAAAGCATTTATTTATATCTGTACTGCATATATCCAGCGACACGGTAAGTTCAAAAGCAATAGTCACTCTTCTTTTAGTTCTGTTTTGACTCCATATTTTAGCTAGATAAGGGATTTTTCTTTTCAATGCTGGTCTAATGAAACACTGAAGTGAATTGCAGGGTCAAGCTGTTGCATTTTGTGGTGTTTTTTTTTTTTTTAAGGTATTATGTGCAGCACCCATCTTAGCGCAGCATTTGCAGTCTTAGGTAGTAAATGACACCTCTTAGGATTTTCCTTTTCAGTGATTATTGATTATTGACAAACTCATTTAGAAATGCTTCTGACAGAGAATAAAAACAGCACCGTCACTTCCTGCCTGAGGGTCACTGCGGGGTCAGTCTGGGGTCGAATCCAGGTCACCGCATGATGAGGTCAAAAGTTAGCTTGTCTCTTTTACAAAACTGGTTAAATCGACATTTATATTCATTTCAGCGCATTGTTTGCCATCACTGGCTGAACATAATGCTTCTGCTTGGTAAAAGACGAGTTTCAGGAAATAAGTCACAGTCAAGTGAACTTTAATGAATTTGTGAGAACAAAAAAAGACCAAAATGCTGGACTCTGCCTGGGAAGGTCAGGTTAGGTTCAGAGTGAGGACGGTATGTTGTGTTACATTAGTGTTCTATATGTACAGCATGCATGTACATTTTAGGATATTAATACTCAATATGATTACACATTTCTGATGAACAGATTTTTATAATTTACAAATATCATAAGAGATTGTCACAATAAAGACAACATGTATTTATATTAATGTGGGACGGTAATTGGGTATGCACACACAAAGAAATGAAGAATGAGACCCTAATGACTTTGGAATTGACATTTTTAATAGCATGAATTCCTTTTGCTGCACCACTCTGAACAACTAAAGCATAATTAAATAAAGTTAAATACTCCCATAATCTAATTAGGATTAATCATTGTTTTCATAAGCTTTAAAATGTCTAGAAGTTTTATGACATTTGATCTGATCTCTCCAGACTTAACAAGGCACTCACTGAAATTCTTCTAAATTCAAAAATTCAGTCCTAGATCATTAGCCAGTTGGAGGATATTAGATTACTACAATAACTGATACAACTGTTAAAATATTGTTATTACAATTGAGCGTACTGACGTTAAAAGTAAGGTTCATTGTCCAATAAAGGGTTAAATTCTTGAGTATTTTTATTGTTACTGTAAAAAAAATGTACAACATTGTCTCATCTTAAATTTTAAAGTGGGTCCATATTTCAGCCCTTTTGAACTTAATCATATCAGTTACTTTCCTACGTTGTTCTCATGTTATTATATGTTACAGAGAAAAATGTGCCATCAATCATAATTCTGACATTGTGGTGTTGGTGAGCTGTATTTAAGCTAAACATAATAATTCATAAGAAAAAGGACTGCCTTAGAATAACCAGAGAACCCAGCCGTGTTTCTCTGAAATATTCACTAACTGGCTTCATTGGATTCTGTCTGGAGGGTCAACAAAGGGTCAGTTTGGGTTCAATTTTAGGTCAGCGTGAACAAAGGATTTTGTTGTTATTCTGAATGGTCTCTTCTCAATAATCCCAGTTTAAGTTGTTGATTTTCTGCTGTTTTCAACTGATACCAGGTTCAGCAGCGTTTCTGTTTGTCATTGTGTTTCTTTTTTTAATTTAATGTTGCACGTTAACTGATGTTCTCTTCACACTCTGTGGGAACTGAGTCCCTGGATCCAAAAGGATATATTATAGAAATGACGTACCGATATATCAGCTTAACATCAATATCAGCCAATATACACCTGACTGACTGATATCAGCCTTTTGGCAAATAAGACAAGACTGACCGACAGCCCTGGTCAGCATTCATTTGGTGTGTCCCAGTGTTGTGGCACTGACTTTGCCCTTAAACAGACAAGCGTAGCCTACAGCTGCAAATTCAGAAAACATCCAGAACTCAATTATTTTAAAGTATTTTAGTTTACCTACCTGTGAACACTATTTTTTTCTTCCATTAAAGATGGAATAGATGAAAACAAAAACAAAAGAAACAATTCAAATCGGCTACCAGTCAACATTATTTTAAACAGTGGCATCAATAGTGGCTCGAAACTTAACAATCAATCCATCCAGAGCAGTAACTGCGTTGCTGAATTCTTCTTATTCAGATGTGACAGTAACCAATTTTCCATACTAGTGAAAGAATGTTTTTAAAAATAACTGGATAAAGATGAAATTATTCCTCAGATTCAAAAGTTATTTTTAATTTAGGTCAAGTCAAACCTCTGAAAAAATTTGCATTTCACTTTTGGAGCAGTTTTGCTAAAAAATCTAAATAAAAAAAATCAAATAAACAGTTTAGTATCAAAACATCCTAAATGGTAACTATACACTTTTAAAAAAAAGCTAACTTTGGGGATAATATATAACCCCCCAGTTTCCACTGACTCCAGTTGTAGTTGTGGGTGTGCATGCAGTTGCTGCAGTACATATTGCATTTATCATGGGGGCACATGTTTAAAAAAAATCCCACTCTTTGTTATATTTCTCTCCAATTGTCAGTATGGTTATTCTGCCGTCGTGTTAAGTTTTCGGTTCATCCTGTGTTGTCATGATCCGAGCGCCGATCTCGTCCGCGCTCGGGCCCTACATCATCTCTGCCGGCTTTGACAGCAGTGTCTACCTTCTGGCTCCCCGAGTTCTTATTGTGACAGCGCTCGGAGGGACTTCCTGCTGTCAAGGCCGATCAGCTGTGCTGCATTACGGCTCGTTAGCAGCCGGCATTTATTGCGGGCGCTGACAGCAGTCTAATGCAGCAGTCTCGTCTAACATCGTGAGAGATTCCTTGGGTGATGTCAGCATTCGCATCAAGGTTCGTGTATATATTCTTGTCCATGTTCTCGGTCAAAATGGTAAGTGGCTGGGTGTAGCCTTATGATTCCGTGCATCCTGTGTAGTGTGTTTTTGCCCACAGCGGCTCATAGTTTTGTATCCGTGTCTTGTGTCTTGTATATTAAACGTCATTGCAAAACTCACTGGCGACTTTTGGCGTCTTATGGTGGCTCGCAAGGGCCACCGCGTGACATGTGTATCATTATCACCCTTATTCTGTCATCTTGTGCTTACTCTTTGCAACAGCACACTCAGTTTATTCTGCCCATCGTTACTGGTTCTTTGTTAATTCCTCACAGTTGCACCTGATTGTGTCTCTCTCCCTCTCCTTCTCCTTCTTAATTCAATTCAATTCAATTCAATTCAACTTTATTTATATAGCGCCATTTCACAACAACAGTCATCTCATAGCACTTTCAACTGTAGGGGGAACCCCCACAGTTGCAGAAAGACCCCAGCAATCAGGCAATCCCCTGTGAGCAGCACTTGGCGACGGTGGAGAGGAAAAACTCCTTTTTAACAGGAAGAAACCTCCAGCAGAACCAGGCTCAGGGAGGGGCAGTCATCTGCTGCGACTGGCTGGGGGGTGAGAGGATAGAGAAGAAGAAAAGAACAGACATGTAGAGAGCAAACAGCACGATGGGGACTCAATCTATGGGAGAGAACAAACAGATGTTAATGACCAGCAAAAAAAAATATTTCATTGAGACTGAACAAAAGGAGCGAAGCCCAGTGCAATTAGTGGAGGTCCCCGGCTGTCTAAACCTATTAGCAGCATAACTAAGGGAGGGTTCAGAAACACATGATCCCTCCCTAATTGTAGGCTATATCAAAAAGGAAGGTTTTAACCCTATTCTTAAAAAGATTCTTAAAAAGAGATCGAGTCTGACTCCCGAATCCTGATTGGCAGCTGGTTCCACAAGAGAGGAGCTTGATAACTGAAGGCTCTGCCCCCCATTGTACTTTTGGAGATTCTAGGTATTACAAGTAATCCAGGGCAGCGCGGTGGCGGAGTGGTTAGCACTGCAGCAGCACAGCAACTCACCCTTGGCCGGGGGAGCCTGGGTTCGATCCCAGCCCCTGCCCAACAGTGATTTGTGTGGAGTTTGCATGTTCTCCCCGTGTCTGCGTGGGTTTACTCCAGGATTTCTCCGGTGTCCTCCCACATGCCAAAAACATGCAAGTTAGGTTAATTGGCATCAAAACTGGGGATTCTAAATTGTCCTTAGGTGTGACTGTGAGAGTGAATGGTTGTCTGTCTCTCTGTGTTGGCCCTGCGATGGACTGGCAATCTGTTTAGGGTGGACCCTGCCTCTCGCCCAAAGATGCTGGGATAGGTTCCAGCCCCCCCGCGACCCAAAAAAGGATTAAGCGAAAGAAGATGAATGAATGAACAAGTAATCTAGCATTTTGGGAGCATAGTGCTCTGTTAGGATAATAGGGTAGTATCAGTTCTTTTAACCTCTTGCACTTCGGTGTACAGCAGGTGGACACGTCTCTGCGTCCTAGGGCGCACAAGGGCATCCTAGGACGCACACTGTGAGTCCTAGGAGGCACTGAAAAAAAAAAGCTGCATTTCCGTTCTTCCACTACAGACACAGCCGCGAACAGAAAGCCAAAGGAATGCTTTGATTGGTTTAGATGTGATTGACCTCTCATTCGACTAATAAGAGCGTTGAATTGGGTTTCTGAAACCTTGAAAAACCAATGACTGAAAACCTAGCAAGAAGGACCCACCTACCAGCGGCTGCGAATACAGCGAGCCAATTGAAGCACAGTAGTTTGAAAGCATGCCTCCCTTGCAAAATCTGTTTTGTGTAAGCTGCTGGGTGACACACACGCGTTCGCCAGTCTTTTTTTCTTACTATTGTTCTTATTTGTTTTGAAAAATCGTTCGCCAAAACTGCAATCATGGAAGCGCAAAACCGCAATAATGGAATTATGGTTTGACCGGGTCGCGTGACCAGAACCACGAGTCCGTAACAAGCAGAGCAGCATCATGTTCATCTGACAATGAGGAAGAGAAGTTCGCCAGCGACACTGCTGCTGTGGACAGGTAAGTGTTATAAGCTAAATTATTCTTTATCCCTGAAAATTGTAATCAAAAATGACTTTTGACCGATCGGTAAATTACAACTGTGCGTAGTAGACCGTGGCGCACTGTGACCGTGGCGCACAGGGCGATGTCCATCCTCTGTAGCGGGGTGGGGGGGGGAGTTGTTATCTTCTACATTACAGATATTTTAGTATAATTTTTAGTGCACTGTAGGTTATTTTTTCTTGTAAAAAAAGCCACACATTTTTTACGTGGCATGCTTCTTTGTGTGTGGGGGCTTGTTTGTTCATTCATTCATTCATGAATGAATAAACACCCCCCCACACACACACACACACACACAGCCCTGAGTGTCACCTTTCATTAGAGCCCAACATCAAGCTTCTATACTGAATCATTCAAAAGTAACAGACGTTTTTCCAAACTGTGCCATTTGGCACAATTTGGCACAGTTCAAAAATGCCTGGGAACAACCTGTGAAGAAAGCTGTGTAATATATTCATTTTTTGTGGTATTGTTACAAAATTTTGACCTCAGCTGGATAACACTTGGTTCTACATTTCTGTTGCATTTTCCAGCCCGGATCTGACAGCTGTGTGTTATTTGCAAGCATTTGTATCAAAAAAAAACACCCAGGCAAAATTTATTTTCTTCAAGTTCAGTATGTTTAGATGACTGTTACTCAGTGGCTGGAGCACTTAGAGAGATTATGACTGTTTTGCCAAAAAATTCAAAGTGTTTTCTTTTAAATGAGACCAACCCCTTGAAGATGCTGCAAAGGATTGAAGGACAGCTTTTGATTTACTTTGGGTACGTTATTTTTTGGCATTTTTAGGGAAATTGACCAGAGTGCAAGGGGTTAAATAAAAAGGGGCCTGATTGTTTAGAGCTTTGAAAGTGAGAAGAAGGATTTTAAACTTAATTCTAAACTCTATAGGAAGCCAATGAAGGGAGGCCAGAAGCGGAGAGATATGATCTCTCTTTCTAGTACCTGTTAAAACTCTTGCTGCAGCATTTTGGATCAACTGAAGACTTTTTAAAGATGTTTTAGGACAACCTGATAATAAAGAGTTACAATAATCTAATCTAGAGCTAACAAAAGTGTGGATCAGTTTCTCAGCATCACTCTGAGACCAGATGCTCCTTATCTTGGCAATATTACGCAAATGATAGAAACCAGTCTTTGAAACAAATTTTAATATGTGAATTGAAAAACAGATCTTGATCAAAAATAACTCCAAGGTTCCTCACAGAGCTATTAAGAGAAAGAGTAACTGCATTCAAACTGAAAGTTTGGTTTGGAAAGGTATTTCTAAGGTTTTTTGGACCAACAAGAATGACTTCAGTCTTCTCTGAATTTAACAGCAAGAAATTATAAGTCATCCAAGCTTTGATTTCCTTAAGACAGGCTTCTAACTTGACTAATTGATTACCATCATCTGGCTTCATTGACAGGTATAATTGTGTGTCATCTGCATAACAATGAAAATGTATACAATGCTTTCTAATAATGTTGCCTAACGGAAGCATATATAAACTAAAAAGAGTAGGGCCTAGCACAGATCCCTGTGGAACTCCTTGACTGAGCTTTGAGTTGAAAGAAAACTCATTATTGACATGAACAAACTGGAACCTATCAGATAAGTAAGATCTAAACCACTGCAATGAAGTTCCATTAAGTCCAACATAGTGTTCTAATCTATCAAGTAGAATATTATGTTCAATATTATCAAAAGCTGCACTAAGGTCTAAAAGGACAAGCACAGAAACAAGTCCATTATCAGATGTGATAAGGAGGTCATTAGTGACCTTCACTAAAGGCGCTTTTCCACTAGCCCCGATTAGAAAACCCGACTCTACTCACTTCGGTTCAGTTCTGCCTCGGTTGCGTTTCAACATTACTGCTGGCACACCTGCTAGCACACCTGCTGTGGGTGGGATTTGTTGAACAGCAGGCGGCGCCACACTCTCGTGACGTCAAACACGCAACCGAATCCTCCACAACAAAGAAAATGGCTGATGACGAGGAGAGAAGGAAGGAGAGAGGAATGACTGTGACATGAAACTGGTGAAATCTATGGTGCTGACTTGTTGTGCTCTGCACAATCTGTGTGAGAGTCATGGAGAGACGTTTGACACTACATTGGATGATGCAGTAGATGAACCAGTGGTGGCAGCGACCCAGGGAGCAGAGGAGCAGGGTGGCGATATACGAGATGCTGTGATGCAGTACTTGTCTATTTCGTCCACATTTATGTGTATACATATTTCAAAAATGTTTTTTGTAAATAAAATGTTGTGCATGTTCCATCTACCTGTGCTCTGTTGTTCATAACGCTTATCTGTTAAGGTACGGGTAATTAGATTAGATTAGATTTGTTTATTTGACAGGGACAGTGCAATAAACATAGACAATTAATCAATGACAATCAATCTGATGTGTTGCACAAAGAGTGTATAGCTATTAGCTAATTTGCAGGAGCCGCAGGACAACAGAAGATGTGAAGCCATCAGCCTAATGATGAGTCCACACTTCTCACTGTTGTGATAATTGCTCACGTTGAGCGCTCTGCCCGCCCGTACGCTGTGGGGGTCACACACGACGTGTTCCTCAACACTCTCAATAATTTTGTTTCCCGTATATTCTTCTTTTTGGCGTACAGAAATGGCAATACGCCCGTATTTGCTAAAATTGCATTTTCCCCGTATTAAAATACGGCAAAACCGTATCACTTGACAGGTATGTAATTACATGCAGAAACACCACACAGGCCATCTTCACAAAAATCCAGCTCGACAAGCCACTTTTGCTTCGGTGGAAATGCAAATTGAACTATAAATCATGTGCTGATACATGTCATATTCCCATGTAAAGGTCTCCCACTTTTACTTACAAATTGATTTTTAATTTTTGGGAAAAGGGAATATAAATTTTGCACTTGTTGGTAACAACAGTTGTGTGCAACAAAAACATAGTTGTGTATCCTTGTCCGATTTGTCTACTGTTATTAGTGCCAAATTTTTGCTAGATTCCTTCTTAATTTATTAAATTTTGACTGGTGATGCAACATTCAACTTACATGTACTTACCTTTAGCAGTGTCTACTGTACAAGTTAAAGCACACCTGTACAACTGCTTATAACATAAAAAATGTACCCATTCAAGAGAAGTGGATTCAGCATTGCAAATTTGTTTAAAATTAAAAAAAAAACCTACCAAGACATTACGTTTTGTTGTGTTGTTAAAAATTAAATTACCATTAGAAGGCTATACACCTGACCTGATGAACAGCAGCATGTGGAGTGAACAGATAATGGAATGTGTATGTAATTATTCGCTTTTCTCATACGGTGTCATAACAGATAAACCAGACTTTTGATGCAAACAATACAATTTTATTCCAGAAGCAAAATTTACAAACAAAAAAACAGACTGGGCGTGGGGAGACATGGTTAGACACGCCGACTGCTAAATGCGTCCACAAGCCTGCCAAATAGGGTCAGGAAATCTCTGTTGAATGATGACATCTCTGCGAGCTCTTCCCTTCGTAACACAGCATCCTGCTTCAGGGCTTCACGCACATCTGCCCGCACATCTGCGGCCACCTGTCGCAAATGCTGTATGTACTCCTGATGGTGTTCTTGCCGCTGGTCATGTTGCCGTTCCAAGAGCCACATCTCTTCGTCATGCATGTTGACCATCGTTAATGTAAGGTCAGCGATGGAGTTGTCTGTTTTTGTCTTGCCTAGATGGAAAGACAGAAAGGCATGGTTGTTAAAGCTGGATCGCTACATATATTATGGAATTACACAGGTGAAAGTCTGTGGTGGAATGTCACTATTATATTATGCTTCGTTGCTGCCCCTCAGTAGAGCAGATTTTGCAACACGCAGGGTGCTGTCTTCGGCTGCAGCCCCCCTGCAAAACTAAAAAGGATTAAGATTAAGAATATGGATGGATGGATGGGTAATGTTTAAACTAGTTGCCTTGTAGTGTGGCTGCAGAAATCTGAATGGGTTCATACAGTCAGCTGATGCGAAGCATTTCAATGAAGCATGTTGATTTCAACGGCAGTTCATGCGCTTTATTTGTTTTTCTAAAACAGGAGTTACAACAGCACCAATCACCACACCTAAAAATGGTTGTGGAACACCGATAAGTGAAGACCAAAGAATAACCTTTTTGTACATTTAAAAAGACATTTTCAATTAATTAATATGCAGCTACAGGAAATTGCATTAATCAATTTGGTACATAACTTGTTAGGCTCCAGCCCCCCCGCGACCTGTAAAGGATTAAGCGGTAGAAGATGGATGGATGGATGGATGGATGGATGGATTTTCGACCCTGGTTTCCGCTGGACCTGTTTCAACCAAAAAAAAATCGTAGTTATTGTGCCTTACCGGTACTTGAACGTGATCCAGATGGAGCTGGTGATGTGGCTGACATCGGAGCCGATCCAGCTGGATCCGCCAGACGCAGACGCAGAAGAGTCCGGTGTGTCCATGTCCACTGAGGTGGACCCCTGTGATATGAACTGCGATTGTAGAAAGAAAATGCACCCAATTTAAAACTTAACACCAAAGTGCAACATGTACACAACACTCTAAAGTTTTTAACCGGAATACAATAAGCGTAATTCAGCGTTTTGTTCACGCTAATACTTAGCACAAAGCAAGCGTGAATCTGCAGTTGGCTGCAAAATAATAGGCAAGCCTCAGTAACAACCATTACCCACAATCTAACAACCTTCCTATTTCTTAAAAACAGTGAGCTTGGCACAGAAAGGATAAAGTGGCGAAAAGACGCACAATATCAAAACAACACTCACCATCCACGGTTTCCAAGGCCGTGGCCGTGACTGTGGCCGTGTCGAGCCCAATGTCTCTCAGCGAACCACTTCCACTCCTTCCGATCCGCTCCACTTCGAGCATTGTGGTCCTTCACTGCTCGGTAATCGCTTTTCAGCTTTTTCAGCTTCTCCCGACACTGTTTGGCAGTACGGATGTGCCCTTGGGAACCCATCTGCTCGGACACCTGCTGGTATATTTTTTCATTTCGAGTAGATCCGTCCAACTCGCGCTGGATGCAATCGTCGGCTAATATAGAAAGAAAATTGCGCACCTCCTAATATATAATATTAGGAGTATATTATTATATAAGTATATTATACAGTATATTAATATAATATACCGTATTAAAGGGGCGCACTGTGTTCACTGGCTGAACAATTACAAATGGCGGTCGTGGAGTAAACTCAGCAGAAAAAGTCGCTTTCGTGACGTTACGACCTGACCAATCAGCGGCGACCAGTCTCTTAAAGTCATATCACAGCCATACTCAGCCCTACTCAGCTCGATTAGACCCTGCCCTGGATCAGGTACTAAAAAAGCACCTGCTAACCGGTGCTGGGGCTAATGGAAAATGCTCAAACGCGGGCTGAGTGGTGCGGTGTAGGGCTAAGTGAGGCTAGTGGAAAAGGGCCTTTAAGGCTGTTTCAGTACTATGATGGATTCTAAACCCAGATTGAAACTCTTCAAATAAACCATTTCCCTGCAAGTGGTCAAATAATTGCGTAGCAACAACTCTTTCCAAGATTTCTGAAATCAAAGGCAGATTAGAGATTGGCCTATAGTTAGCTAAAACTCCTGGATCCAGCGTTGGCTTTTTGAGTAAGGGTTTAATTGCAGCAGTTTTAAAAGCCTGCGGTACATGGCCTAAAGTTAATGAAGAATTGATTATTTGAAGAATAGAGCTACCAATAAATGGGAAGACTTCTTTAAATAGCCTGGTAGGAATAATTAATCCCAGCCGTTTGTCATTAGTGTCTGTGTATATATGTTCCACCCACCTTTCAGTTCGCTGTTGCATTGTAAACCCAGGTTGTGTTCCTCTCCGGCATTTTGTCCGGTTTGTGCTTATCCTGTAAGTCTGCCAATGATTATTCAGCTCAGAGCTGCACCTTTTGTTAATAAACCTAGTGATGGTGAAACTGAGGCTGTCATGTCCTGGTGAGCGCTCGCCCCCTCCTTCCCGTTTCACTCTGCTCTCCAAATCAGCTCATCCGACACACCTGCTGTTCCTGCTGAGCCAGCATTTATAAGGAAGCACTCTTCAGTGGTTCAACGCTGGCTCGTTTGGGTATACTGCCTCGAACAGAATAATCTAAATAAGTAAGCTCTTTGTGTTGTGGAATTCCTTACCTGACACATCTTCTCCTCCTCCTTCTCCCACAGGTTGCTGCCGACGAAGTGATGCGTCTTCAGGGGCTTTGGTGCGCTCACCAGCCTGTTGCTTCCCCCGTCGCAGTCATCATCTACACCCGGTCAGATTCCGCTCGTCATTCCTCTGCCAGCAGTTCAGACCTGCTGGTTCATCTCTTTTGCTGGGTTCTGAGCCGGTCTCTCTTCCTCCCACGTGAGTGGTATCATTTTGGATTTCCATCTCCTCCTCCATTACTCTATTAATCAGCCTCGTCTCTCCCTCTGCAGGTTTACTGCTCTTCTGGCGAGTGACTGGTTTTCTCCAAGTTTGCGTTCTTTTGAAAACAATAAAGGGTCAAACGTTCCTTGTGTGTGATTCTGTTGGTGTTGCACTTTGCATTTAGGCTGATTGTCAAGTCAATATGACAGAACGAGCCAGCTAAGGTGACAGCCTAGCAGGTGCCTCAGCAGCAGAGCACACCACGCTCCACCACCTCGACGATACAGAGAGGCAGGTGGCTGAACACTTTCAGCTGCTGCAGGCTATTATGCAGCAGCTGAGTGTAATTTCTGATCAACTGGGCCACATGTCTGCACCGGCTGCTCCGCCCCCGCCTGCTCAGCCAACTTCTTCCATCATCCACCAAATCCTTTCCAATTCCACGCCCACCCCATGCGCGGGGGGGGGGGGGGGGGGGGGAATGTAAGGATTTTCTTTGTCACATTTGGCTTTATTTTGAGCAGGTGGGAGGGGAGTTTCCAGATGACATCACTAAGATTCATCAGTTCACCCTTCTGCTTCGGGGCTGGGCTCTTAGTTGGGCACGGTCTGTAATCGATAGCCAAAGGGACGCGCCACCAATGTTTGACCAATTTGTGACCGAATTTTCCCGCACATTCGACCATACCGAGAGTGAAGGGAATATCATGAGTCACCTGTTGTCGCTCTGCCAGGGCAGCCGGACAGTGGCCGACTTCTCAGTGGAGTTCCGGGTCGAGGCAGCAGATTCGGGGTGGAACGAGGTTGCACTGCGCAGCGCGTTCCTCCGCAGGTTGAATCCTCGGCTCTGCGATGACCTGGCGATTCATGCCGTTCCTGCCACCTCGGACGGCCTCATTGACCAGGCGGTCAGGTTAGGCAGTCAGGCGCTCGGTACCGCAAGCGCGCTAGGAAGCACAGCACCTCCTCTCACCCATTTGCCTTACGTGCACTCCCAGCGCCTGCTGACGTAGGTGAATCTGAGTCCTCCATCGAAGCCATGGAGCTCACCTCTGCTCAACTTCCGCGGGCAGAGGCTGAGTGGCGGCGGCGGATTGGGGCATTTGCCTACTGTGGTTCATTGAAGCACAAGTGGGACACATGCCACCTACAGCCAAAAGACACAGCCTGTCAGTAGCTGCGGGGGGTATGGCGGGCGGGACTCATTGTCATCCCCCCGGTAATTTTTCTATTTCGGCCCTGGTTTAGTTTAGGGGTCGAGAGGAAGGTCTCTGCCCTCATTGATTCCAGGGCAGAGGGTAATTTCATCTCCTCCCAATTGGTTCAAGAGATGAGGATTCTGACAGTTGAATTGCCGGCTCCTCGCTCCGTGCAAACCCTCTCTGGCCAGACGGTGGCATCCGTTACTCATCACACAGCGCAGCTATCCGTTCTACTGTCTAGTAACCACCGGGAGAGGCTCACTTTTTACGTGTTTCCACGTGCCTCTCACGCAGTGGTTCTAGGGTAACCGTGGCTCCGAAGCCATAATTGTATTCTCAATTGGACACAAAATTCCATCACTTCCTGAAGCCCTAACTGTTTGGCTACATGTCTAAGTTTGGCCGAGTGTTCACCGTCCCTCCCTGTCTCCTCTCCTCTGGTCGAGCCGCCGGAATTCAGCCTTGTGCCCGAGGTTTATCACGACCTTGGGGAGGTCTTTAGCAAGTCACGAGTGTTAGCGCTTCCCCTGCATCGCTTATATGACTGTACCCTCAATCTCCTTCCGGGTGCGAGGTTGCCATCAAGCAGGCTCTATAATATTTCCGGACCTGAGAGGGAGGCGATGGAGAAGTACATTAAGGACTCTCTGAACGTCGGCCTCATTCGACCATCCTTTGTTCCCCTTGGGGCGGGGTTTTTCTTTGTGGGTAAGAAGGACGGGTCTCTGCATCCGTGCATTGACTACCAGGAGCTCAATGCTATAACCATCAAAGATAAATACCTTCTGGCCCTGATGAACTCCGTTTTCGAGCTCCTGCAGCGGTCGCGTGTATTCTCTAAACTCAACTTACGTAACGCTTACCATCCAGTTAGAATACACGAGGGGGACGAATGGAAAACAGCGTTTAAGATGAACCTGGGGCAATTTGAATACTTAGTTATGCCCCTTGGTTTAACCAACGCCCCAGCGGTTTTCCAATGTTTAATTAGTGATGTCCTCCACAACATGTTAAATCAGTTTGTTTTCATCTATCTGGACGACATCCTGATTTTTTTCTCGCATGCCAGAGGAGCACCAGACTCATGTTAGAGCCGTTTTACAATGGCTCTTAGAGAATCAACTGTATGTCAAAGCAGAGAAGTGTGAATTTTCCACCAATTCCACTTCTTTCCTTGGCTTTATTGTAGCAGAGGGGGAGCTGAGAGCCGACCCGGCCAAGGTAAAGGCTGTGCTTGATTGGCCAACACCCCACAACCACAAGGAGCTGCAACGTTTCTTGGGGTTTGCGAATTTCTATCGCAGGTTCATTCAGAACTATAGTGGGATAGCACAGCCTTTAACTAAGCTAACCTCTGTTAAGATGCCATTCTCATGGACCAAGGCAGCTGAACATGCCTTTGTGAAATTAAAGGGCATGTTCTCTGACAAACCCATCTTGGCTCAGGTCAACCCCCAGCTCCAATTTACCCTGGAGGTGGATGCTTCAGAAACAGGGGTGGGTGGGATTTTGTCCCAGCACCTGAAGCTCCGCCCATGTAGTTGGGCCACGCAGAACTACCGGGTGCTGGCGCAAGAGGCGGACCGGATTATCCAGGCGACCAGAACCTTCACTGTGAATGCAGCGGTGCCAGAACCCAGTGAGACAGCCAGTGAGGGCGAGGAGCCATCAATGGTAGCCGCCACGGAGTGCCAAGAAGCACTGGAGGGGCACGCTTTGTTTCTACCACCACCGCTTCAGAGAAGACGCACGACGATGCATCCCACAATGCCAGTTCAAGCGCTTGGGAAATGCCAGGACCGGCAGTCGGTAGCAGCTGCGACCGCCGGTGACACAACCAAGCTGCTCAATATGAAAGACTCACGCTCGGGGAGACAGTTCCTCATGGACTCTGGCTCCCAAAAGAGCCTCATCCTGCCATCCCACGCAGACTGGCTGGCTGGAAGTAGCGGCCCCGAGCTGGCAGCCGCCAATGGCTCAGACATTAAGACTTTTGGTGAGAGGACACTGACCATACGTTTGCATAGCCGTAACTACCAATGGTCCTTTGTCATAGCGGCATGTAACTCCCCCATTTTGGGTGCAGATTTCCTGTGTGCACACGGGCTATTAGTCGATGTGGCTAACAGACACCTGATTAACGCTGTCTTTTGATTCTCTGCCCTGTACAGCCCGAGGAGCCGGGTCCACAACACTGGCCAACGTCACAGCTCCAGCGGATAAGTTCCACACACTACTCACTCAGTTCCCAGCACTCACGGTTCCGACGTTTTCAGCGGCCGTCACTAAGCACGGGGGCGAGCACTTCATTACCACCACTGGGCCGTCCATTTTCGCACAACCTTACACGACCATGGCCGCCGAGCAGGTCGACGATGCGGACATTCGCACACTCCAGTCTGGATCAACAAGATTAAAGCTGGAGAGCAGAGTACTGCAAGACAGCCCCCCCCCACTCTGTGACGTTTCCACAGGCCGCCAGCGCCCGGTAGTTCCGCGCGCTTAGCGCTGCCGGGTTTTTGAGTCGGTTCACTCTCTGGTGCACCCGGGAGTGCACGCGTCAGTCAAAATGGTGGGAGCGAAGTTCGTCTGGCCACGCCTGTGTAAACAGGTGAAAGAGTGGGGCGCGACCTGCATAGCGTGCCAACGGGTCAAGGTGCACAGACACACAAAGGCCCCCCCCAAGCCGTTCCACGTCCCGGCAAGAGGTTTGACCACGTTCACATAGATCTAGTGGAGCCCCTCCCGCCATCACAGGGGTTTAAGCACCCCCTGACAGTGGTAGACCACACCACGCGCTGGCCCGAAGCGGTGACGCTAGTTTCCACCACGTCTACAGAAGTCGCACGTGCTTTTTTGGGGACATGGGTGGCACGCTTCGGCGCCCCTTCAGACATCACGTCCGACAGGAGCCCGCAGTTCATTTCCGACCTCTGGTCCATGATGGACCAGAGCCTAGGCATCAACATTCACCACACAACTGCGTACAACCCCAGGCCAATGGGTTATGCGAGCGCTTCCATAGGTCGCTTAAACCAGCTCTCAAGGCTTTGCTTACGGAAGCAAATTGAGTGGACCGGCTGCTGTGGATTCTGTTAGGGTTGCGTTCCGCACCAAAGGAGTATTTGGCAGCCTCCCCAGCAGAACTGTTTTTTTCCCAGCTGCTGCAGCTCCCCGGCGAATTTTTGCATGACAACCCCACGCCTAACACCAAGCCATCCCCGCTTTCACTACGCAGCGCAGAGGCAGGGACGGTACCGGGCCCGGCCCAACACTGTTTTCCCTGCGCTTTCGTCCCAAAGACCTTGAGGGATGCGTCGTTCGTGTTTGTAAGGCACGATGCCCACCGGACCCCGTTGTGCCCGCCCTACGATGGGCCGTTCAGAGTGTTGGAACCTGGGGCTTAACATTTTGTGTTAGACTTGGGGGGCTGCAGAGAAACAGTCTGCATAGATAGGCTTAAGCCCATGTTTGTATTAGCAGACGAGCAGGCAGTGTTGGCCCGAGCTCCTCGGCGCGAACACCCCCCATTGAGAGCTCCCCAGGTAAATGACTCATCAGCTCAGCAACAATTGCATGATGAGGATGTGCCCCCCCCCATTGTCCCCCCACAGTCGGACGTTCCTCCAGGAGCGCCCCAACGGTACAGCGGCGCCTCAGAGCCAGCAACCCCATGTTACATCCACTACAGACGTCGACTGAAGCCCACAGGACATGGGGGTTAAGCCTTCTTCATGCTACATTTCCCTCTAGTCCTGTGGTCCACGTACGCTTTGGACGAGCCCAGCACACACGTGGCACTGCTCATGCTCACTTTTTTCATCTACCCAGGACAAGCGGTTGACGCATGCGCACAACCGTCATTTGTAGTTTCACTCCCGCCCAATAGGTAGCGCCAAGGCGCTTATGCGCCATGATTTTCACCAATGAAGAAACGGCAGACTTCTTCACAAAGTTTCTCTTCAAATAGAGTCCATTTCTGCTGTTTGACTTCCCGGTTTTCACTCCTTTTCCACGAAGATACTGCTGCCGCTGTGAAAGAAAGTATGTATGTATGATTCATGTTTGTTTTTATTCTCGTTTTCCACCTCCTCGTTGTCTGAAAAAACAAGATGGCGACCGGGATGGTCACACTTTTTCAGTGCTGAGACAAAGTAGCTGATTTTCCCATTAAAAATAACCAACCAACAACGATCGGCACTCGTGACGGACACCCACGGGCTGAATTTCCACCTCCGTTAGAATACCGTTGGAATACCCCTTTAATCGCCTTTCACCGGCCACTGTGAGTAAACTGACTAGCGTCTCTCTGTGGTTCGCTGCTGCGCTCTACCCGAAGCGATTGCTAAGCTAATGCTAAGCTAACTAGCATTAGCTTAGCGCTGGCCCCAGTTGTGCCACCAAACTCTGACACGAAGCGACTCAGTCCCCGGTGAGGGCTTACCGGAGGAACTAACTGAGGCGGCAGTTGGACGCGAGCCAGATCAGAGCTCGGGGGTGGCGTTGGTGAGAGACGGGGACCACCTGGGCCCAGCCAGACAATAGCCTGAGTCGGAGCCCAGTTGCGAGGCCCAGCGGAGGAACTGCCAGACTGACGGCGGGTGGTGACGGAGCCTAGCGGAGGTACCACCCAGGCAGACGGCGGCAGGCGGCGGTGATCAGCGTAGCATCTACCGTGACGCCAGCGGAGCTCAGCTGCACCGGCGGTGTGTGGCGGAACTCGGTGGAGGAGCTGTACAGAAGCTCGGTTGCGGCGGCGGTGACCAGAGGGACCAGCAGAGGAGGGGCTAGCCGAGGCCAAGCTGGATTCATTGTTTTTACTATCCACAGGTCAGTAAAATGCCACCAAAGAAAGAGGAAATGGAAGAGATCAAAAAATCTCTGAACTTCTTGTCAGAAGAAGTGGCCAAATTGGTTAGCCAGCAGGCCAAAATAATAGGCCTAATGGAAGATGTACGAGCCTTACAATTAACAATTCAAGAAAAAGACAAAAAAATTACAGCCTTGGAGCAACGCGTCGAGGATCTTGAACAAGGTTCTCGTATGGATGACCTAGTTATAAGTGGACTAGACATCAAATATCAGTCATACGCCCATGCCACAACAGGACTGAGAGGTGAGGATGCTCCGCTGAGTGAATCAGTCTCCCTAGAAAACCAGGTGCTTCAATTCCTTGGCAGTAAAGATATTAAGGTAGAAGCAAATGCAATTTCAGCCTGTTATGCTTTACCGAAGAAAGATAACAAAACAAAGAAATCAATTGTGATGCACTTTGTAAACAGAAGGGTAAAGAATGGCATACTGAGGCAGGCCAGAAAGCTACGGGAAACACAAGTTTACCTAAATGAACACCTGACAAAAACAAACGCTGAAATAGCACGGCAAGCACGGATGCTGAAAAGACAAAATAAGATACAGGCAACCTGGACAAGAAATTGTAGAATTTGGATTAAACTAAATGGAACACCTGAGCAAGCAAAGAGTATAATGATCAGAGATGCTACTGACTTAGATAAATACAGATGAACACTGATTAAGAAAATTATGAGTCAATGATAATCCATATTCACACACACTGTAAGAATAGTTCTTTTGATACACCATGCCAAAGTACTTTAAACAAAATAAGCAAAACAAACAAAAACTTATGACTGACTTGAGTAGACATCAATTATCCCCAGTTGGAGGAAGTCATTTGACACAGAGTGAGGAAACTCAAACTCTGAAAATATGCCATTATGCTGATCATAAACCACAAGAGATGGAGAATGATATTGATCCTGATAACCACTTTTTAAATAATATTCATAACCATTGTGAATATTACACTGAAAAGCAATTCAAAAGTCAAGTGCAACTAGATGGTAAACTATCAATAATACACTTCAACAGCAGAAGCCTTAACAAAAACTTTCCACAGATCCAGGACTATTTAAAACAGCTAGACAGAAAATTTACAGCTATCGCAGTCTCTGAAACCTGGCTTAATGAAGAGCAGGCTCCCCTGATGGCAATAGAGGGATATCAGATGTTTCATATTAACAGATCTCAAAAAAAGGGTGGTGGTGTTACACTGTATATTGATGACCTGTATAGGTGTAAGCTTGTAAATGGAATGTCCTTTGCACTACCAGGGATCTTGGAATGTGTTACTGTTGAGATTGACCAAGATAAAACAAAAAATCTAATTATAAGTTGTATATATAGAACGCCGGGAACTTGCACTGAGACATTCAGAGATAAATTAGTCGAGCTGTACAATAATATTACTAGTAAGAAAATGGTAGCAATTTGTGGAGATTTCAATATTGATTTACTAAATCCACATCAACAAAATGTAATTACAGAGTTCATGAACTCTATGTACAGCATGAGCCTATATCCCACAATAACACATCCCAGTAGAATCACAGTTCACATTGCTACACTTATTGACAACCTGTTTGTCAATGTTATTGATAAGAAAATAGAAAGTGGATTATTGATAAATGATATAAGTGACCACTTGCCAACCTTTGCACTTATCCATGGCCACACGGGGGCCAATACAGAAAAAATTTTAAAATCGTTCAGATACAAATCACCAAACGCAATTAGTTCTTTTAAAGAGGACTTGCTGAAGCAAGACTGGACAGAAGTCTATGTATCAGATGTAAATGAAGCCTATGACACATTTATAAACATTGTAACCACTCTTTATGAAAAAACTGTCCATTAGTAAAAAAAAAAAAGCTTAAACATAAATTTGCCGATAAGCCATGGCTAACCAAAGGACTACAAAAGGTGTGTAAAAAGAAAAATTTATTATATAAAGCTTTCCTAAAGAAAAGGACTAAAGAAGCAGAGCAGCGGTATAAAACATACAAAAATAAGTTAACATATATAATAAGATGTAGTAAAAGAGACTATTACAGTAAAGAACTGGAGAAAAACAAAGACAATATTAAAAAATACATGGACAATACTTAACAGTATCCTTGGAAATAAAAGCAGAAATACAAGCAACCCAACCAATATTCCAAAAAATAATAAAACGACTCAGAGTGTGAATGTAGCTTCACCTGCAGATGAATTTAATAACTTTTTTGTTAACATTGGTCCTAATTTGGCTCGAGAAATACCCATTACGGCGCCTACAGGTGATACAATATGCAATAACACTGCTATAAAAGACTCTATTTTCATAAAGAACACAGACGAAAGAGAGGTCATTGAAATTGTTAAATCGTTTAAAAGTAAAACATCTACGGACTGTGATGGTATTGACATGCTCTTAGTCAAAACAATTATTGAATGCTTAGTAAAACCACTGACGTATATCTGTAACCTGTCTCTCCAAACAGGTATATTTCCCAATGCAATGAAAATAGCTAAAGTAATCCCGATATACAAGACGGGTGACAGAGGGGAATTCTCAAACTATAGACCAATTTCACTATTGCCGCAATTTTCCAAGATACTTGAAAAAATATTCTATGAGAGAATTGACAACTTCATACTGAAGAATAATTTATTGTGTGAGCAGCAATACGGGTTCAGACACAAGAGGACAACTGCATTTGCTCTAATGGAATTTATAGAAAAAATATCAACAGCTATTGAAAATAAAGAGTATTCAGTTGGAGTATTCCTGGATCTTAAAAAAGCATTTGATACAGTGGATCATAATTTATTATTAAAGAAACTACAAAATTGTGGTATTAGAGGGGTAGCACTGTCCTGGTTAAGTAGTTACTTAAAGAATAGATATCAGTATGTATGTGTTAGTAGCAAAAACTCACAGTTACTGAAGGTTACTTGTGGAGTCCCACAGGGTTCAGTTTTGGGGCCATTATTATTCTATATGTATATAAATGATATATGTAAAGTTTCAGAAAAAATGGACTTAATATTGTTTGCCGATGACACTAATCTATTATGCAGTGGAAACAATTTGGAGCAACTTCTGGATACACTCGGAAAGGAATTAGGAAAGCTTAAACTGTGGTTTGATTCAAACAAATTAACGCTCAATTTAAGTAAGACAAAATTTATAGTCTTTAACAACCATCACAACAACTCAGTACCTAAACTCAGTGTAAATGGTGTAGAGATTGAAAGGGTATCTGAAACTAAATTTCTTGGAGTAATAATTGATAATAAACTGTGTTGAAAGTCACATATTAATTATATTAAAGGTAAAGTATCCAAATCAATTGCAATATTACACAGAGTGAAATATTTGCTGAATCAACCCACACTATATACCTTGTATCATTCATTAATGCTCCCATACATGACATATTATAATGAAGTATGGGGAAATACATATAAAACAAACATATATCCAGTCTTTATGCTTCAGAAGAGAGCTATTAGAATAATAAACAAAGCTGCTTACAGGGAACCAACAAACCCACTTTTTCTTAAACTAAAAGCTCTCAAGTTGAAAGATCTGGTTGACTTTAAAACTGCAATAATAATGTTTAAAGTGAAGAATTTATCACTGCCCGCAAATATCCAAAAGTTGTTCCAAATAAGGGAGAAACAATATCATTTCAGAGGAACATTTATATTTCAAAAGCCTACAGTGAGAACTACCACCAAGCAACACTGTGTTTCAGTGCAAGGAGTCAGATTATGGAACGATTTTGGACCTGAATTAAAATCATGTACAACGCTTGGACAATTTAAACAAAAACTAAAGGAAGAAATACTCCAAACATATATACAAGATGACATGTAAAATCACATAAGGATTGTCATATCCAGTCTGCGTTGTGCTGTTACTTAGTTTTTTTGTTTGTTTGTTTTTTGGTTTTTTTTGGTCACATTTTGTCTTAGCTTTGTTCTGAATTGTAATCGCTCTTGTTTTGTTTTTTTTCTTTTGAATTCTTGGATGGAATATGGGTGGGCAATATAAGCTGCGGCTTCAGCCATCACCCATTTCGGATAACTTTTGTTGAACTGTATAATCAGAGGAATTATTGTCTAATTTGACCTTGTTGGATTTTATTTCCCCCTTTTGCTATATTATTCAGTTCCTTTTAACCTGTACTATCCGAAATAAAGATTCATTCATTCATTCATATTCATTCATTCATATTCATTCATTCTTCTTTGTCTACTGATGTATGCTGTGCCGACATCACCACCTCGTGAATGGGACATTCAGTCTTGCGCATGCGCTTTTCAACACGTTCAGGTCCTGGACACGCGGCGCAATCACAAAATTTGGGCTGCACACTATCTTCTGCGGTCAAGCACTGCAGACACTAGCAGAGTGGAGACGATGACGTAAATTTTGTCACAGGTGGTTTCCAGTTACGCGTATGCGGACAGCGGAAGTGTAGCATGAAGCAGGCTTTAGGGCCCATTCTGGGTGTTCGGGGGGACAGTGTGGGGGACCTAGACGTTACATTCTCCACCCAGACTTGATGGCACAGGAGGAGAGAAGCCGACAGGGGGTCGAGATGGGACAGCAGAGGTGGAGACGCTAAAAGACTGTTATGTTGATGCGCCGGGCAGGCTGTGGCTTCTCCACTGAACTGTTATGTTAATGCACCGACAGGCTTTGTTATTATGTGTATTGTGGTGTGAGCCCCCAGGTCGCAAGGCAAAGCATGTAAGATATAAAAGAGAGATGCCCTGCGACCTGGGATAGTATTCTTGCTGACTTGATGTTAGAGAGAATAAAGTCTACGCTGACCCAGCTCGCCGTCTCGCCTGCTCATTTCTCTCTACAACCTGATGTATAGTAGTAAAGTTTACTTTCCTCTGGATGCTAATCACTGTTCTCCAGCTACTCCACCACTGTCCCCTCAGCTGGCACCAGCACCAATCCTCCACTCCAAAATCTGGGTCAAAATTTTTAGGGCAGAAGTTAACTTTGACCAGGTGCCATAGACCTCCAGGCCACAGGAACGTGGTGCTGTTTTTTTTTTATCTCCAAACCTACTGCTCCTGTCAAGACATGGACTGGGCCCCAAGACCTCATCTTCATTTATAATTTACTAGTGCATGCCCGTAGAACATAAGTATTCCTATATGTTGGTAATCACATGTTAGGCTTTGACAAATATAAAAGGGAGTAAATGGCACTAAGATTTATTTGATTGTGTGAATATTAATTACAGAATAGGTAAATATTGAAAATGAATGGGCATCCAATATTGGTGACTGTTTCAGATCCCTTGTTTATTTGTTTGTCAGATCACTGATCTGTCTGATCTTTTATCACTTATATTCATAACAGTGTATCTTCACTATGGGGAATGGCAGTTGTTCAGTCACCATTATAATTATTTTAGTTTATATCAACGTTCAATGAGTTCAATTTAATATTGAATTTCTTCTGTGTATCGTCAGTAAGCTCATGCAGTACTATAACAGGACACGTTTACAAATATTTCAGATCCATTGTAGTGCATCAGTTTATACTTTAGCAATATTTTGTTATTAAAAGGTTTTTTTAAAACTTTAATGCTAAGATTGAGGCGGTGCTTAAATCGTCACGCTGGGGCGATACTGAGGCCAAATAAAGATCTGAACCTTGAGGGCATGACTGGCAAAGACTGAGAACCATGGCTCTATTGTAAGAGTTTGTTTTTTATTCACGTGAGAAGATTATTTATTATATTATTCCTACTAAACTATCGCATTTTTGACCCTCTAAACGTTAACTAAAATGCATTTTTTTCACACACACCTCAGACCCAGTGAAAAATTTTGTAATCTGGAAAAAATATGTGCCTCATGCTGAAAATTTATCCAGCGTGTGGTTGATACGTCCCACATTCGTGGAGCAAAGGTTGTTGGGCCTTCCCCCCATGTTTTTTTTTTTTACCTTTGGTACCACAATGACGGGAAATTTTCCAAGCCAGCTAGGTATGACGGGCGCTGGGTTCTGCAGGTGCGCGGGGGGCGTGCTGCTCCACCCCCCCTTCCCCCACCTGCCTGGTTAACAGGAGTCTCGGCTGTTGCTTTAGCATGGTGCCAGCGGTTCAGCTGCTGCTCCACCCCCCCCCCCCTTCCCTCAGCGCACCCGTGCACCTCGTGTTCTCCATGCTGAATTATCGGAGCCAAGCTCAGCCTGCCCGGTTAACAGGAGTCTCAGCTGTTGCTTTAGCGTGGTGCCAGCGGTTCAGCTGCTGCTCCACCCCCCCTTCCCCCAGTGCACCCCGAATTATCCATTAGACCTACACAATCAAAGCAACTTTATGGTATAATTTTTTAAGCATTAAATCTTAAGTATTATCTTTTTCTAGTCAAATTTGTCATGTTTCGCTTCTTTGTTTTGCACACAGAGCGCTGTGGTTACTGATACCATAATGTGCATATTATCCAATCAGTAGAAGTCAATCCGAAACCAAACTCCACTCACACTTCTAGAAGCCTGGGCATGAGACACAGCGGGGGTTAAACTTTTACTGATAAAAATTACATATTTTGACTGAGCGACTCCATATTCGGGGATGCACACCCTTGTAACCTCAGGAAAACACATTTAAAATCTGAAGCCAGTCTGACAAACAGTTCAAGAAATATGCATGGAACAGACACACAGAGATTTTGTGAATTTATAGATATGCCTTAATATTGTGTATTGGAAATGCAACAGAAAGCATTTGGCTCCGGTATGGTGAAATTCGGGCTGCAGTGTGTGGAGTAGCTTGTGGTTCCCCCTACTGCTCATTTGCATAAACATTAAATTTTTGACATTTTTGCAAATGAGTTTTGCATGCCAGCATGCAAACATCCTGAACGTTTAAACCAACAGTTTTTAACATCAAATAACGCCGGATTCATAAACTGAACCTACTTTTTCTCGCACAAAGTGATGTTAGAAACACTTTTCGCTGATTTGTTTTAAAGATATGAGACTTGTAGTCTGCCATGTTGTCCAGGAGTTTCAGTCCATGAAAGACCACCCACGACCAGATCCAGTGGCCAGTCAGGTGCAGCCTGTGTGGTTCTCAGCAGCAGGACAAGAGAGTCTTGCCCCGGGACAAAGCTCTTTGACTATCGGTTTTCCATAATATCACATATTTTCCGTAACTCCACCTGGTTACGCTTATCTCTGCACCGCCTATACGATGCCTTTCGACAAAAAACGGACCAGTGGACATGTAGCATAAGTTTTAAAGCACACTGGCAACAGAGTCCTTCTCCCAAGTGGTTCCACTGACTGGTATCCATGTCTTTTCCTCAGATCTGCCCACTATAAACACATCCACCTCCAGTCATCATCAGCACACCCTTACAGCCACAGCTTTGTGTCACGGCTCACGTCTCATCGCAGGTCACTCCTGTGTTAGCACTTGTTTTGATACTGCTACATCTTTCACCAGAGACAGAACTTCCTTATTTTTAATAATCAAATTCCCATAATCATCACCACTAGACACAAGCCAAAACAACCTTCCATCAGTAAGACCTGCCACATCAATAATCTTACAATCATCAGTAATAAACTCCACCCATGCAGACCATCATCTGACAAGACTGCAGCTGTGAACATGAAGATGGCACTATTTAATGTTGTATCTCTTTTAAACAATGACCTGATTTTAGATAAAAACTTGGACTGCTTGTTTTTAACTGAGACATGGTTCAATACCGATGGACCAGCAGCTCTTACTGAAGCCTCCCACCAAATTACTATTTCTCCTACTCCTGCAGCAAAAGACAGAAGGGCGGGGGTGAAGCAACAATCTTCTCAGCATCCCTTGGTTTTAAAGACAATACCATGAATAACTTTTTATCTTTTCAATATACCTGTGCTATTTTTTTTCTGGTTTGTCTACTTTGTACATGACAGTTTACAGACCTCCGGGACGTGATGTTTCATTTAGCACCAATTTTTCAGAGTTGCTCTCAATTCTGTTATTGTCTTATGATAAAGTGATTATTTTAAGTGATTTTAACAACCATATTGATGATCAATCAGATGCTTTTGATACAGAATTCTTGAATTTACAACAGTGCCTGAATTTTGTTACTCATGTTACTCAGCCTATACAGTGGGGTAAAAAAGTATTTAGTCAGCCACCAGTTGTGCAAGTTCTCCCACTTAAAAGATGAGAGAGGTCTCCAATTTTCATCATAGGTATACCTCAACTATGAGAGACAAAATAAGAAAAAAAAAAATCCAGAAAATCACATTGAAGGATTTTTAATGAATTAATTGGTAAATTCCTCAGTAAAATAAGTATTTGGTCAATAACAAAAGTTCATCTCAATACTTTGTTATATACCCTTTGTTGGCAATGACAGAGGTCAAACATTTTCTGTAAGTCTTCACAAGGTTTTCACACACTGTTGCTGGTATTTTGGCCCATTCCTCCATGCAGATCTCCTCTAGAGCAGTGATGTTTTGGGGCTGTCGCTGGGCAACACGGACTTTCAACTCCCTCCAAAGATTTTCTGTGGGGTTGAGATCTGGAGACTGGCTAGGCCACTCCAGGACCTTGAAATGCTTCTTATGAAGCCACTCCTTCGTTGCCCGGGCGGTGTGTTTGGGATCATTGTCATGCTGAAAGACCCAGCCACGTTTCATCTTCAATGCCCTTGCTGATGGAAGGAGGTTTTCACTCAAAATCTCACGATACATGGCCCCATTCATTCTTTCCTTTACACGGATCAGTTGTCCTGGTCCCTTTGCAGAAAAACAGCCCCAAAGTATGAGGTTTCCACCCCCATACTTCACAGTAGGTATGGTGTTCTTTCTCCTCCAAACATGACAAGTTGAGTTTTTACCAAAAAGTTGTATTTTGGTTTCATTTGACCATATGATATTCTCCCATTCCTCTTCTGGATCATCCAAATGCTCTCTAGCAAACTTCAGACAGGCCTGGACATGTACTGGCTTAAGCAGGGGGACACGTCTTGCACTGCAGGATTTGAGTCCCTGGCGGCGTAGTGTGTTACTGATGCAGCCTTTGTTACTTTGGTCCCAGCTCTCTGCAGGTCATTCACTAGGTCCCCCCATGTGGTTCTGGGATTTTTGCTCACCGTTCTCGTGATAATTTTGACCCCACAGGGTGAGATCTTGCGTGGAGCCCCAGATCGAGGGAGATTATCAGTGGTCTTGTATGTCTTCCATTTTCTAATAATTGCTCCCACAGTTGATTTCCTCACACCAAGCTGCTTACCTATTGCAGATTCAGTCTTCCCAGCCTGGTGCAGGTCTACAATTTTGTTTCTGGTGTCCTTTGACAGCTCTTTGGTCTTGGCCATAGTGGAGTTTAGAGTCTGACTGTTTGAGGTTGTGGACAGGTGTCTTTTATACTGATAACGAGTTCAAACATGTGCCATTAATACAGGTAACGAGTGGAGGACAGAGGAGCCTCTTAAAGAAGAAGTTACAGGTCTGTGAGAGCCAGAAATCTTGCTTGTTTGTAGGTGACCAAATACTTATTTTCCACCATAATTTGCAAATAAATTCTTTAAAAATCAGACAATGTGATTTTCTGGATTTTTTTTTCTCATTTTGTCTCTCATAGTTGAGGTATACCTATGATGAAAATTGGAGACCTCTCTCATCTTTTAAGTGGGAGAACTTGCACAACTGGTGGCTGACTAAATACTTTTTTGCCCCACGGTACATGCCAAAGCTCACATTTTAGACCTTATAATAATCTATGGGCTTTCTTGTGATAGCTCTACAGTTGTAGATCTAGGTATCTCTGACCACTATTGTGTTTTTTAATATTAATGACTTTATACTTCAGGAAATCTCTGAACGAACTGTTAGGAAGTGCTGTATTACTGCTGAAGTGGCATCAAATTTTATCGATTATTTACGTGACATTCTCCCTGACATTTTACCTTCTTCTTGTGATTTTATGATAAACATTTTAAGCGCAAACTACAAGCTAGTCTTGATAAGGTGGCGCCAAAGAAAACAAAAACAGTAACAAATAATCCAACACCACCCACCCCCCACCCCCCACCGAGAAATGATGAAATTAGATAATTAAAGAGGAAATGCCATATAGCAGAAAGGAAATGGAGAGTGGATAAATTAACAGTAAATGGTCATTTTGCTTAATTAATTCATGGCAACCAAAACAATCCCAGAATCCTCTTTTCCACTGATTGCTTAATTAACCCTCATCTTACTCCAGGAAGTACAAACAGTTTAACATGTGATGATTATGCACTCCATCAGTAAAACTGAAAATATTACATCTGTTTTTTCTAATTTACAGCATATGAATTTTAACTCTGTAGAACTTTTGCTTTTATGAAAGGAAAACCTGGAGAAATTTGTCCTGGTTGATGCAGAAATGCTTTCTGCTGTTATTTCTAAACTTAAAACAACTAGCTGCATTTTAGACTTTATTCCAACAACTGTTTTTAAAACAGTTATGTTTTGTAGCTTTTTCAATGAAAACATTCTTAACATTGTGAATTACTTTCTTGAGCTGGCAGTTTTCCCCACAGCATTCAAGACTGCTGTTGTGAAACCCCTCCTGAAGAAAATCAACTTAGATCCTTACTGAGCAGCTGTAGGCCAATATCAATTTACAATTTTTAAGTTTGTTTTTAATAAACTGCTTGACTTTTTAAATTTCCACAACATATATGTGAGTAATACCAGTCTGGCTTCTGGTCTAATCACAGTACAGAGACTGCATTAGTGAAGATTTCAATATGAATCCAATATGGATCAGGACAAGCCCTCGATTTCAGTATTACTTGATTTAACAGTTGCCCCTTCCATTCTTTTAGACAGACTTCATAACTGTATTGGTCTTTGTGGCTCAGTTTTAAAATGGTTTGAATCACACCTTACTAACAGAGAATTCTTTATAAGTATAGAGGATAGCTCACCAAAAAGCTACAAAATTACTTGTGGTATCCCTCAGGGTTCAATTTTAGGTCCAATACTTTTTAATCTTTATATGTTGCCACTAGGAAATGTCATCAGGAGGCATGGTATTCATTTCAATAGTTACGCTGATGACACCACGCTCTACATGGCCCTGTCTCCTGATGACCCCGGACCGATTGATTCCCTTTTACACTACATTTTAGACGTCAACCAATGGATGGCAGAAAATTTTTCATAGCTCAACCACAACAAAACAGAGGTTTTAGTTATTGGTACTGAAGCTCAGGGAGAGAAACTGTCATCAAAATTACAATTACTGGTATTAAATCCTTCCAATATAAATCTAGGCATCATCTTTGACCCAGATCTTAGTTTTGAGCAACTTGTTAGGAATGTGACTATATGGGTTTCAATCACCTTAGGAAAATTGCCAGAGTGTGTCCATTCCTGTCTCAAGCCAATGCAGAGGCACTAATTCCTGCCTTTATTCCTTCTACAATTGATTATTGTAATGCTTTACTTTCTGGTCTCCCTAAAAGACCATAGCTCACCTACAGCTACTACAAAGTTCAGCTGCATGGGTTCTGACTAAGACCAGAAAGAGAGCACACATTACACCAGATTTAAAGTCTCTGCATTGGCTTCCTGTCAGCTTCAGAAGAGATTTTTAAATTATTTTATTGATTTTAAAGGCTCTTAATGGTCATAGTCCAACCAATTTATCTGAACTTCTTTTATATTATGAGCTGACTAGAACCCTCAGGTCTTCTGGTCAGGGTTTTTTTAATTGTTCCAAAAGCTAGAACTAAATCCCACAGTAAGAGAGCTTTTTGTTATTATGGTCCACGTCTGTGGAACAGCACTTCCTGAAGACCTGAGGGCAGAAGTAAATCTTAATGCTTTTAAAAGTAAACTAAAAACCCATTTTTTTTAAGATGGCTTTTAATTAAATTGATGTTTATCATTATTTAACTACTGCTCATACTTTTAACCTTGTACTATTTAGTACTGTTTTATTTATTTTATGCATTTTTATCCCATTTTATCTACTCTTTGTCTTTTGTACTCTGTTTAATTTTTTTTAAATTGTCTGTTTTATTGTTTAATCTTTTTTGTTGTCTTTTGGTTGCTCCCTTTCGGGGTCACCACAGCGTATCATGACCTTATTTTGCATGTTGATTTAGCAAGGATTTTTACACTGGATGCTGTTTCTGACAACCCTGCCCATTTATCTGGGCTTGGGACCGACACAGGGAGTACTTTCTGTTGCGTGGGGATTTGACTCTTGGGGCTTGCCGTAGCTTGGCTGAAGGGGTTGGGGGTGATGACATCAGGTGGGCTGCGGCTAGAGAATATATTGAGTTGTTTTCCATAATAAAGTCGGTTCAGTGTTCAGTTGAATACGGCTCCAGTCTCATGTTATTCAAACATAACATTTGGCGACCAGGATAAACCATGGGAGCGTGTATTAGACAACCACCTCCATTTTTACAGTCTCTGGGAGCACCAGCTACATCATGGGGCCGCTGGCGGGAGACGTTCGATGTATACTGTATGTGGCTGTGGCTGGTTTGAGCAGCGTTGATGAAGAGAGACGGAGGAGCCTACTCATTCACTACCTCGGTGAAGAGGGCCAATGGATATTTTTTGGGCTGTGTGGCAGCGGCTCACTGAAAGAAGGTTTGGACTTAATGGACTATGTCTTCGGAGACCATTCCAACATCACGGCGTGAAGATATGAGTTTCTGACCACCAACAGCGGGCTGGTGAGTCTACACAATCCTTCATTATGGAGCTCCGTAACCTAGCAAGAGAGTGCACCTTCGGGCCTATCGAGGATGAGCTAGTCCGAGACATGTTAGCCCATGGTACTAACAATGTGTGGCTGAAGAGCAAGCTGAAGCTAACTATGGATGTTCTCACGCTGGAGAAAGTGCTTGAACTGGTTAGGCAGATTGAATCCACGGTTGAGCTGGGTCTGCCAGTATTGGCTACAGAAAGCGTAGCTACTCAAGTTTTCCCTCCAAGCATGGCGGTTGGCAGCATAGCTAACTCTTCGGGGTGGACCCCCAAAAGACAGCGGACTGTGGTACAGGACAAGGCCTACACTATCACTACTGAACCATCGGCAGTGGAGTCCGAGGGCACAGCATGAGTGTGTGTAGCATGTGCAAAGAAGGGACCATTAAAGTGGTATGTCCTACAACTCGACGGAGTTGATGTGCCACTTATGGTGGACTCAGGAGCCGCTAAGTCCATACTGAGTATAGCTACTTTGAGAAGACTTTTTCCCAAAAAACCCATCAAGGCTGGAGCAGTGAAAATGTTAGGGTATGGCAACACCAAAATTGAAAAGGCAGGCATGATCGACTTTTTGGTGAAATGTGGGTTAAAGACGGTTCCCGCATTCACCTTTCAGGTTTTGTGCCAGAGGGCTGATTTGCTGGGAATCAATCTGCTGGGTGAATTGGGATTCTCCATCAAGAACCCAGAGGGTTAAATGGTACTGACAGTATTCCCCGAATGGTATGTCCACTGGCCAGCGCTGTTCAGAGGCCTTGGATGCATCAGCGCATTCTTCCACCACCCGCTCATTGATTCAAGCGTGACAACAAAAATTCAACCACTACGGCGGCTTCCCCTTGCTCTGCAGGACGATGTCATGGCGGAACTGAACAGACTGCCTGAAGCCAGCATCATCGAGAGGGTGATATCAAACATCGAGGTGGCCAGGAAAATGTCGGGAGGCATCCGGCCGTGTATCGACCTTAGGATGGTGAATAAAGCGATCATTCCTGACAAGTACCACTTCCCACGATGGGGGAACTCACCGCAACGTTCAGGTGGCTCAAAGGTGTTCACAAAGCTGGATCTTCGCCAGGGTTACCTGCAGTTGCCCCTCCACCCAGCCAGCAGGAACCTGACAGTGACCCACATGGGCGTGTTTAGGTACACCCACATGCCTTTTGGTCTGAGTTCAGCACCCAGCTGTTTTCAAAAGATAATCTCCACGACTCTGGCCGGCCTCAAGGGTGTAGTGGCATACCTGGATGACATTGTGGTGCACGGCACATCACAGGAGGAACACAATGGTTGTTTGGGACGGGTGATGATGGTGCTGTAGGAACACGGAGTCACCTTGAACAGGGAAAAGTGCATCTTTGCAGCGGATTCCATCGAGTTTGTGGGATTCCGGTTGATGGCTGGGGGTCTGAGGCCCCTATATTTGAACGTGGAGGCGGTCCTGCGCCTTCCAGACCCGATTACACCCGCACAGATTTCCTCATTCTTGGGCATGGTGAACTTTTACGGACGTTTTATTCCCCATTACTCGGAGACAATTGAACCACTCCGGGCCCTTGTGAAACAGGATGCACCACGGCAGTGGACTCCGGCCTGCTCAGCGGCATTTGCTAAGCTGAAGTCTCAACTCACTTCCCCTCCAGTGTTGGCCCACTTTGACCCAAAGTGGCGGACCTTTGTGACCTGTGACGCATCTGGCTTGGCAGTACAGGCAGTTATGTCCCAGGTACAAGATGGAGTACCCAGTGGCATTCGCATCAAGGTCCTTCTCAGCGGCTGAACAGAAATATGCCATGGGTGAGAGGGAGGTGCTCGCCTGTGTCTGGGCTTCTGAACGGTGGCACATCTATCTCTACGGGCGCCACTTCACCGTGCGAACGGACCACCGAGCGCTGACAACATTACTGAAGATGTTGGGTTCAGGACACAGACCCTTGCGGATCCACAGGTGGACGGCGCGGCTGAGGGCCTACAACTTTACCACCCAGTTCACTCCTGGTAAAGAGAATGTAGTGACAGATCTCCTGTCCTATGCCACGGCCAGCACAGTACAACCAGACGACAATGATGACCCCATGGAAGCAGATCTGGTCAACACGCTGCACGGATCCCTCCGGGACATGGTATCCCTCCAAGAGCTTTGGGCAGAGTCAGAATGGGACCCCATGGTGTCACAACTGTGCTCGGTAATTAGGGAGGGTTAGCCCGCAAAGGTGCAGGGCAACCTGGTACCCTTGCACCAGTTTAGAGATGAACTGAGCTGTTGGAACGATATGTGTGTGGCAAGGAGACACTGCACGCTAATCCCGGTGTCTCTGAGATCATGAGTCCTAGCAATGCTCCACGAGGGCCACCTGGGCGTGGTCAGGGTAAAGCAGTGTTGCAGGGATTCAGTTTGGTGGCAGGGTATTGATAAGAACATTGAAACCGTGGTAAAGGGCTGTGTCCCGTGCTTGGCGAGTGGGAAGACCGGCAGACCACCTCCCCCACCCCTGCGACCATTACCCTATCTGCAGGACCCTTGGAAGCACATCCAGTTGGACATCTGCGGTGAACTGCATACAGCACCCCCAAACAGCCAGTTTCTGCTTGTGGCCTACGATCTGTTCTCTAAGTGGCAGGAGGTGTTGCCCACTTATTCAGTCATGACGGATGTGGTCACGGGCTCCCTTTCGTCACTGTTCACCAGATTGGGGGTCCCAAATGTAATCACGACAAGCAATGGCCCACAGTTCACCTCTGGGGCGTTTGAGGTGTTTTTGAGTGCTAGGGGCGTGGAACACATTAAAACCATGTTCTATCACCCCAAGCCAATGGGGGCGTTTAGTGTTTTAACAAGACCCTGAAAAATGGACTGAGAGCCCTCTTGGTGGACGGCTTCACATTTCCGGACACCCTCCGGAGCACACTCCTCCACTACAGAGCAACGGACCATGCTACGAGAGGACGGGGCCCCTACGGCTCACGAGGCGACGAGGCCAGGATACGTTCGAGCTTTCGGATGGGTCACGGTGGCACTCCAGTCGGCTCAGGAAGTCACCACCGGAACAGAGGCCAGGAGCTACGGCTGCACGACCTGGTGTGAGTTGGGACTTACTGGACTGAGGTGGTAAGGACTCACAGATGCGGCCAACGGTGCCTGGAGCAGGGTCCCCTCCTAGGGGACGCCTGGCTAGAACGCGTCAGAGGACCAGGTAACTGGAAGACTATGTGTTGTTAACAGCATTAGCTAATGCATGTTGGGGATGAGCGCCAGAATAATCCGCTCCAACACGGTGGAGCGTGTTCTGGTAGTCTACCCATTCCCCCATTTGGTTGGCTGAATTTTGGCTATTCAGTATTTTTTTTTTTTTTTTAAAAAAGGAAAAACAACGGCGTGATTGTTATTTATGTTCTGGGGGTTCTCTGACTTTGTGTGTGTGTGTGTGGGGGGGGGGGGGGTTGTATGGGGATTTGACTCTTGGGGCTTGCCGTAGCCTGGCTGAAGGGGTTGGGGTGATGATGTCAGGCGGGCTGCAGATAGAGAATATATTGAGTTGTTTTCCATAATAAAGTCAGTTCAGTGTTCAGCTGAATACGGCTCCAGTCTCATGTTATTAGTGTCATGGTGCGGTCCTGGCGGACCACTAATGAGACACTATAGGCGACCAGTGAGTTTGCGTATTTATTAGAGGAAAGAACAAGGTACAAAATAATGAGCCACGTGGGGCAAAACACAAATAAAGACTGTGATGCCTCCTGGACGCCTCCCACTTGAGGTGTTTCAGGTACGTCCCACTGGGAGGAGACCCCGGGGCAGACCCAGGACTCGGTGGAGAGACTATGTCTCCCAGCTGGTCTGGGAACGCCTTGGTATCCCCTCTGAAGAGCTGGAACAGGTGGCTGGGGAGAGGGAAGTCTGGGCTTCTCTGCTTGAGCTGCTGCCTCCGCAACCCGGACCTCCGGAAAAGCGGTAGAAGATGGATGGATGGATGGACTGTGACTGAAACACACCAACGATGAACAGAGAACTAGGGAGACTGACGGGAGACGAGGTTACAACACTTACATATGGATAGCGAGGGCGGAACCTAACGCTGAAAGGAACTGGCTTCGGGCGTAGGGAAACCAGTCTGGAAAAGGCGAGGTCGCAGCCCGGAGTAACCTAAGCTGCTCCCTTAAATAGGGAAGAGGAATAATCAGCTGATGAGGATGTCATCAGCTGAAATGGCAAACAGCTGTCACAGAGGAACCCTGCTCTGACAGCCAGAAACCCCACCGAGACGCTGTCAAAATAAGAGCCCGGAAAGGCCATAAGGAAAACTGCTACAGAACGGGAGGAAAATACTGCACGACCCGAGCGCGGACGAAATCGGCGCTCAGACCATAACAGTACTCCCCCCCCAACAACGCACTCTGGGCGTGACGTAACATCCAAGCCTCCCCCCATCCGGAAGGCTACAACGCCCCCCTCCCCCCCCAACAGGGCGGGAGGAGGGGGAAAAAGAAAGGCCAGGAGGGTAAGAGTCAAAAAAAAAACGGGAAAAAATGACAAGGGCCAATACTGAAAAAATAACATGGTGCAACAGAGCATGGGAAAAAAAACAGAACCACAGACAAACTCCATAAAGCACAGGTGAAACAACAGAAACAGAACAATGGATGCAAATAACAGATACTATGCCCAAAGGCCATGATACACAGGCACAAGAAAAAAGGCAACCACAGAGCGTCTCCCAACAGAGGAAGGAAAAAAAACACGCTAAACAGCGGCGAAATACAGATAGTTCAATAAATACAGGCATAAGGGGTTCAATAAATACAGGGCTGTTTTGAAGCCACCGCCTGGAAGCAGCTCTGCGATCCACATGGTGAGGACATCGATGGCCTCATTCACACCTTCACGGGCTACCTCAGCTTCTGTGTGGACAAATTCGTTCCCACCAAGACCATACGGCGTCACTCAAACAACAAACCCTGGATCAACCCTGAGATAAAAACACTTCTGAGAGAGAAGAAGAGGATCTTCAGGTCAGGGAACAGGGAGATGCTGAAGTCCGTACAGAGGGAGCTGAGGAGAAAGATCAGAGAAGGCAAGGACAGCTTCAGGAAGAAGATGGAGGACAAGCTGCAACAGAGCGACATCAGCGGGGTCTGGAGAAACCTCAAAACCATCTCGGGGCTCCAGAATACCTCCCCCCAGGCCACAGGGGGCAGGGAGTGGGCGAACAACCTGAATCTGTTTTTCAATAGATTTGACCAACCGCCCTCCCCCCTGACTGCACAACAACCACTGCTGCCTCTAAAGAAATCAAGTCCTGCTGCCCACTCCCCACTCCACCAACACCCCCCCACTCCCAACACACAGCCCCCCATCCTGACCCTGACCAGGACCCAGGTGAGGACGGAGCTGAGGAAGATCAAGGCGAGGAAGGCGCCGGGACCGGACGGCATCAGCGCAAAGCTCCTCAAGTCCTGTGCAGACCAGCTGTGTGGGATTGTGACGTATATCTTCAACATGAGCCTGAAACTGGGGAGGGTACCACAGCTGTGGAAAACATCTTGTGTGGTACCTGTACCAAAAACTTCCCACCCCAAAGACCTGAACAGCTACAGACCGGTGGCCTTGACGTCCCACTTGATGAAGACCCTGGAGAGACTGCTCCTTGCTCACCTCCGCCCCCTGGTGGAACCAGCGATGGATCCACTCCAGTTCGCCTACCAGCATGGCATTGGGGTGGAGGATGCGGTGATCTTCCTCCTTCACCGTTCTCTGTCCCACCTGGAGAAGCCCGGGAATATGGTGAGGATCATGTTCTTTGACTTCTCCAGTGCTTTCAACACCATCCAACAGATGATCCTGAAGGACAAGCTGCTGCGCGCAGGGGTGGACCAGCACCTGTCATCATGGATCCTGGACTACCTCACGAACCGGCCTCAGTTTGTGAGAACCCGGGACTGTGTGTCCGACACGATCATCAGTAGCACGGGGGTCCCCCAGGGAACGGTGCTGGCTCCCTTCCTGTTCACTCTTTATACTGCAGACTTCTCACACAACACAACACACTGCCATCTACAGAAGTTCTCTGATGACTCTGCGATCGTTGGCCTCATCTCCAATGGAGATGAAGCTGAGTACAGAGGGCTTATCCAGGACTTCGTGGACTGGTGCCATCGGAACTGCCTCCAGATCAACGCGAGGAAAACTAAGGAGCTGGTGGTGGACTGCCGCAGGCATGGGCAGCCCCTCACAGTACCAGTAAATATACAGGGAACAGACATCGAGATGGTGACATCCTATAAGTACCTGGGTGTTCATCTGAACAATAAACTAGACTGGTCACACAATACTGATGCACTCTACAAGAAGGGACAGCGCAGGCTGTTCCTGCTGAGGAGACTCAGGTCTTTTGGTGTACAAGGGGCGCTGCTGAAGTCATTCTATGACACGGTGGTGGCATCAGCCATCACTTTTGGAGTGGTCTGCTGGGTCAGTGGCATTACTGCAGCCGATAGGAAGAGACTGAACAAACTGATTAAGAAAGCTAGCTCTGTCCTGGGGCAGCGCCTTGATCCAATGGAGGAGATAGGAGAGAGAAGGACGGTGGCTAAACTGTCATCTCTGCTGGAGTCCGAGTTCCACCCTATGCAGGACATACTGAATGCACTGAGGAGCTCATTTAGCAGCAGACTACATCATCCCAGGTGCACAACCGAGAGGTTTCGTAGGTCCTTCCTACCAACGGCTGTCAGACTGTACAACCTAAGCAGGGCTGCTCGCAGAGATAGCAAAAAGACGTAACAAACTAATAGTTTTTTGAATGCAAAAGATGCAATAGACTTACACAATGGTCCCCTCCGGCATACAACTAGGAACATACCGGTCGCTATGGAGGGTGAGAACATGTATGGGCACATAATCATACCATGTAGGATAACTAAGTAGACGGTTATGCTGTTTCATTCCATCTAGCAACAATGCTCTGCACTGTGTGTGTTTATATATTTACATATTTATTCCATCTAGCTACAATGCTCAGCACTGGGTGTGTTTATATATTTATATATCTACATATTATTCCATCTAGCTACATTGCTCCGCACTGTGTGTGTTTATATACTTGCATATTTATTCCACCTAGCTGCAATGCTCCGTACTGTGGGTGTTTATATATTTACATATTTATTCCATCTAGCTACAATGCTCTGCACTGTGTGTTCATATATTCATATATTTATTCCATCCAGCTACAATGCTCTGCACTATGTGTCTGTGTGTGTGTGTATATATCTAACCTGCACTTATATAGCGCTTTTCTAGTCACAAAGACCACTCAAAGCGCTTTCATTAATACTAACCCTCTATTCTAAGGGCCTATAGGAAACAGATACCTAGGGACAATTTAGAACAGCCAATTAACCTAACATGCATGTTTTTGGCATGTGGGAGGAAACCGGAGAAATCCCGGAGTAAACCCACGCAACACGGGGAGAACATGCAAACTCCACACAGATCACTGTTGGTCGGGGGCTGGGATCGAACCCACGATCCCACAATCCCCACAATCCCCCGGCCAAGGGTAAACTGTGCTGCCGCAGTGCTAACCACTGCGCCACCGTGCAGCCCAAATATATATATATTTTATAGTAATATGTACATATGTATATTAGCTGCTCTTGCTTGCTTGTTTTTTTCTTGCCTTCTGATTGTTGCTGTGAGTGTTGCTATCCCTGTGCTGTTGCAATCCTGGAATTTCCCCGTTGTGGGACTAATAAAGGCTTATCTTATCTTATCTTATCTTATCTTATAAGCAACAAAAAGAGCCTCTCAAACAACAGAGGGAGAAACTGAAATACAGGCACATATCAAAATGCAACGTACCCTAATAATACTAGACAAAGGGGAAAAGAAAAACACGCTAAAGAGCGACGAAATACACAGTATAATATAGTTCATAGAAACAAACACAAGGTCGTCCCAGAACTACAGGGGAGGGGGAAAAAAACTACAGGGGTGACAGCAGGCAGAGCACAAAGAAAACAAGAAAAAACAATTAGTTCTGGTGGTCTACCTGCGTCCAGCGTCCAAATCGCTAGCAGGGAAAGAAGAATGAGTTTGGGCGGTCTACCCCAGTCCCAGGTCTGGAGAACCAGTACCTCTGGCAGCCGGACCGGGTCGCCGAACAAAAAGTCCAGTTTGCCGGGTGGCCGACCTAGAACACCAAACGGGCGAAGCAGCTTCCCAGGTGGCCGACCTGCGTCATCCAGCCACCAGGACCTCAGGGGAGAACTCGGAGGCAGCCTCCCTATTGAGAGGGATAACGAGGGAGAGCCGCGTCGGATAAGGGATATCCCGGCGGCACGAGGTGGAGGGAAAAAGGGATCAGGGAAACGATGAGGCGCCAGTCCGGTGTCGATCAGCGGAGGATCTGCAGCTCCTTCTCCGAACCCCACACAGACTGGCGTTGCGCTCACGTTGGATTCCAAGTGGGACCGTGCTGCACCCACGACGGACACCGACTGGGCCAGAACAGCGTCCATGACGGACCCCGATTGGGTCCGCTTTGCACCCACGACGGACCCCGACTGGGCCGGCGCAGCACCAGGGATGACCTTCAGACCCGAACCCAGAACCTCCAAGGTGACGACCAGAGCAGGCTCGTCACCGGTGACCCTGGAAGAAGGCTCAGAGGAGAACAGAGAACCGGGATCAGAATCACTGGCTGCGGCAGAGCCCAGAGAGACAAGCTCGGATGCAGCAGATGGCTGCGCACAGCTCGTCTCCCTGAGAGACAGGCAAAAATGCTCCAGAATAGAAGAAAGGAAGACAAAATAGAGCACTTGCCTGATCTCGGGCTCCACTGCAGCCCAGGACTTCGACGATCCGGGTTCAGCACACTGAAGGTCCACTTCTGGTTCCCACTCGACTGCGGCGGGCTCCACAGCCGGCATGATGGTGTCCTCAGTCTGGGGATTCCCTAATGCTGACGTCCATGCCGAAAACCCGCACGGCGTGGTGGCAAGGGATCCTTGACCTGCTGGGTCGAACTGCTCCTCTGTGGAGACCCGGGGACGCTTAGTCATCGGCACAGGCTCCAATTGGCAGTCCACCCTCCTCCTCTGCCCATGACGTGGCTGCGGGGCTGGAACCAGGCACTCCAGGGCCGCAGGCTCCTTCCTCGTCCGGCGGTGTAGTCCTGGCACCGGGGAACACTCAGGGGAAGGAGACACACAGGTAGCAGGTTCACAACTAATAATTGCAGCAGGTGGAGGAAGCTCAGGGGACTGAGAATCCCAAACTTCACCCCCAGGGATCAAACAACGCAATTCACCCAGTGAAGGAAAAGAATGAGGAGACACTTTTCTGATCTGCTGAGGGCTGATGGAAGCTGCTGCGGTGGGCTTAGTTTTCTCCCTTCCCCTTTGGATGGTGATCGAGGGCCCCCGGGAGGATGAGGAGGAGCCACTCGCACCGGATCGATGACAGGCACAACCGGAGCAGGACTCGTGGCATTCTCAGCAGCTGGAGAGAGCATCGAGGAGGAGGGAGGAACAGCCGAAGTGAGCCGGGGACGAGGCACATACAACCTGGAGGTGGCGGCGGCTGTCTTACCCCTCTGACGAGACACAGAGGCTGCAGCTGGCTGTGAGACAGAGTTCGAGCGGCTACCCGGAACTGGATCCTGACGGGGTTCTCGCTGAGGCTTGCAATAAGCATGGAGACAATGTTTACCGGCAGAGGGCGAGGCGAAGGTGAGATCTGGGAAACGCCGCTCCCGCGCAGAAACAAGCGAGCAGGTCAGCGTATTCGGGGTAATCATAAAGTTCGGATTCCTCTCCACCAGCCTGACCGCCACCGTCACATGCTTCATTATCTGGGTTGGATGGGAGGCAGAGCGAGCTGCAGCCACTCGGTCCTGAATGGTAATAGCTGTCCTCTGTAAATCCACCGAGGGAATCCCGACTGACGTCTCTCTCTGCTGGGGATGACCCCTGGGTGGTGCGAACTCCTGAACTGGATGAGGGACAGGAATGGGATCCCGAGGCGAGGAGCGAGGATGCCTCCTCTTTGGCTTCCTGCCGGAGTTTCCCTCCAGCCCATGGAGCTTCTCCTGGTGAGCAGAGATGTCCACCATACTCGCCGTGATTTCAGGGTGGTCAGCGTAGCGAGGATGGCGGTTAATAGTCGTCTCAGCGAGGTCCAGGTACCAGCGTGAGGCACTGGGGACGGTGTGATGGCGAGCGCTGGAAATGATCCCATCGATCTCGATAAGGGCCATCACCAGCTCATAGCCCAGGCTCATGGCGTAGCCCTTGAGCGGCGCCATCTCCCAGCACACTGGTACGAGAACAGGGGAAAACTACAAGCCCAATTAAGCAAACTCACGGTCGCCGGCGTCTCGTTTCGCTGCGACCTACTGTCATGGTGCGGTCCTGGCGGACCACTAATGAGACGCTATAGGGAAACCAGTCTGGAAAAGGCGAGGTCGCAGCCAGGAGTAACCTAAGCTGCTCCCTTAAATAGGGAAGAGGAATAATCAGCTGATGAGGATGTCATCAGCTGAAATGGCAAACAGCTGTCACAGAGGAACTCTGCTCTGACAGCCGGAAGCCCCACCGAGACGCTGTCAAAATAAGAGCTCGGGAAGGCCATAAGGAAAACTGCTACAAAATGGGAGGAAAATACTGCATGACCCGAGCGTGGACAAAATCGGAGTTCAGACCATGACAATTAGAATAGAATAGAATAGAATAGAATAAGTTTTATTACCTCTGCCAAGGAGGTTATGTTTTCATCGGCGTTGGTTTGAATGTCTGTCTGTTTGTCTGTCTGTCTGTCTGTTTGTTTGTTTGTTAGCAAGATAACTCAAAAAGTTATGGACGGATTTTCATGAAATTTTCACAGATTGTCAGAAATGGGGTATCCTACAGATGATTAGATTTTGGTGGTGATCCGGATCACCGTCCAGAAGAAAACCGCCATTACGGAAAATGCCATTTTCGTCAATAACTACTGAACCACTAATCCTATCATTGTGAATCCAATTGCTAGTCATATGTTTTCATGGTCAAGGAATCTGAAAACGTACACACAAACACTGTATGGGGGGAACTGTGGCGCTAAACCGCCATTATGGAAAATGCCATTTTCGTCAATAACTACTGAACCACTAATCCTATCATTGTGAATCCAATTGCTAGTCATATGTTTTCATGGTCAAGGAATCTGAAAACGTACACACAAACACTGTATGGGGGGAACTGTGGCGCTTGGCGGAGGTCTGCGCTCTCCGAGTGCTTTTCTAGTTGTCATTGTCACACAATGAAATTTAAAAATGTCCAACCAGTCAGAGCATCATTCATAAATATGTAAACTCAATATGTAAAAAATGTATGTATAAACTAGAAAAGCACTCATAGAGCTCATACCTCCACAAAGGCTCCTTCCATTTGTCATGGATCACCTCCAAAATGTAATGGGTTTGTGTGTAGGCCTATAGCCACTTGTGGTGAAAATGGCATCAAAGTCTGTCCATCAGTTTTGGAGTATTGTTGCTAACACACTGTGAGAAGATAAGAGCCTTGGCTGAGGTATGCATTCTCAGATCATCACCAAAATATAATGGGTTCCTCTCTAGGCCAAGAACCACCTCTGGTGAAAATTTCATCCAAATCCATCCAGTAGTTTTTGTGTAATCCTGCTGCACAAATACAAACAAAGCCCTTGGTGGAGGTATGCACTCTCAGATCAGCCATTACACACCTTTCCTGAAAATTTCATCAAAATCCGTTCATAACTTTTTGAGTTATGTTGGTAACAGACAGACAGACAGACAAACTCCGGTAAAAACATTACCTCCTTGGCGGACGTAAATATGTAAAAACAGCATAAACATACAAACGTACACGCATACAGTCTGCACAATGCACACCTCCAACACATTTCTGCCATTACACAGTCCCCTCATACACCTTCAACATCCAGCTGCATTTAATACATTTATTGTAGTTGGAAAAAAAATGTTTTTGAATCTGCTTGTCCTTGTTTTGATATGTCTGTATCGTCTGCCTAATGGCAGCAGTTCAAACAAGAAGTGGCCAAGGTGGAAAGTATCCTTTATTATACTCCGAGCTTTTATGAGACAATGGGAACTATGTAGGACTTCCAATGTGGTGAGGGGGCAGCCAACGATCTTCTGAGCCGTCCTAATGACTTTCTGGAGTGTTTTTCTCTGAGCTGCTGTACAGCTGGTGAACCACACGCACATACAGTATGTCATTAAACCCTTGATAGTGCATCTGTAAAAGGACACCAGCAGTCTCTGGATGGTGTTGTTCTTCCTGAGGACCCTCAGGAAATATAGTCTTTGCTGTGCCCTTTTCAGCAGCTCAGTGGTATTTACACTCCAGGTCAGGCCCTCTTCAATGTGAACTCCCAAAAAGCGGAAGTCAAACACCCTCTCCACACAATGCCCGTCAATAATTAACAGTGGAATGTCCATTTTCTTCCTCCTGTAGTCTATGATAAGCTCTTTGGTCTTTGAGCTGTTAAGGATCAGATTATTTTCTCTGCTCCACACCATCAGCCACTCCACTCATCCCCTCCAGAGATGAGCCCCACCACCGTGGCGTCATCAGCAAACTTCACAATAGTGTTACTATGGTGTGCATGGGTACAGTCAAATGTATAGAGGGTACAGAGCAAGGGACTCAGCACACAACCCTGGGGAGAGCCAGTGCTGAAGCTGAAGGCCGTCAATGTATAATGGCCCACTCTAACCCTCCAAGGTTAGAGTTCCAAGGTTCCAAGGTTGTCATAGCCAGGAGCGGCACTGGGGTTAAGCTCCCAGTGCTCATAAAACGCTCCTTATGGCATGCGTCTCGAAAAGCCTCTGACAACTAAGTCCAACTCCTAGCCTGCCCGTGTGGTTTAGTCTCTAAGCCCAGCGGAACTGCTTTTACTAATAGGAGAAGGGGCGAGGGCGGATCTCTGGCGCCTTAAAACCAGATGCTTCGGGTAGATGGTGGCTCGTCAACCTGGGAAGGTAGCCCATCTAGGGGAAGGTAAACCCTGATTTCAAACCTCCACTGCCTTGCGGCACACCCGGTCACGGGAAAGGCTTCGGGAGTAAACCCTGAGGAAAAATCCGGAGTCGGAGCCCCTAAGGCAGTTCTATGTTGTGCTCAACATCGTTCTGGCAGCTCCTGCAACGGCGCTGGTGCCAAACTGTAGCAGCCCTGCTGTTCCTTTGGATTCATCAGTGACGTGGAGAGGGGGGACATGCTGCATGGGCAACATCTTGTCCTCCATATCATCCTGCCCAGGCTTGAATCCTACCAACACCAACGTTGGAAGGTAGAACACCGGATCACTGGAGAGGACACTCCAGCTTCGCCTTTGGCGTAGAAAAAACATGGAGAATGACAGTTACCGGTTATAAGCCACCGCTCAATTGGCGTAGAGCGCGGCGCCAGGGGTTGTTCCCAACGGTGGGAGGGATCATCGGATCTCACTGGACAGCTACCGCCCGCCTCAAGCTGGGCAGCCCCCAGCCAATAAGGTGTTGTCCCGCCACAGCTTTCTTTCCTCATTGGGTGCATGGGGATGAGGAGAAGTCCGAACAGCAGGCTGAGAACCTTTGCACCAGGCAAGACAATAAAACAAAAGAGACCAACTCTAAAACTGGGAACTTGGAACGTCCGCACTATGATGACAGGACTCGCTGCTAACCTCAAGGACATCAACGACACCAGGAAGACTGCCATCATCAATAATGAGCTGAAGAGGCTGGGAGTGGATATCGTCACTCTCCAGGAAACAGGGTTGGCTGACGCAGGCACACTGAGAGAGGACTACACGTTCTACTGGCAGGGAAAGGGCAGCGACGAACACAGGGAACACGGAGTGGGCTTCGCAGTGAAGAACACCTTGCTGAAGATGGTGGAACTGGGAAGCACTGGCTCTGCACGACTCCTCACCCTCCGCCTGAACACCACTCAAGGCCCAGTCACCCTCGTCAGTGTGTATGCCCCAACACTGACAGCCACACCAAAGGCAAAAGACGAGTTCTACGAGAATCTCACAACAACTGTCAGGACCATCCCCAACTCGTAACAACTCATTCTCCTTGGAGACTTCAATGCCAGAGTGGGTGCTGACCATGACTCCTGGCCCTCCTGTCTTGGACCTTTTGGCGTGGGCAGAATGAACGACAACGGACAGCGGCTGCTCGAGTTCTGCACATATCACGATCTGTGCATCACAAACTCGTTCTTCAAGACCAAGCCCCAACACAAGGTTTCCTGGCAACATCCACGCTCAAAGCACTGGCACCAGCTGGACTTGATCCTGACCAGGCGCACCTCACTGAAGAACGTGCTAATCACCCGTTTGTTCCAGAGTGCAGATTGCGACACAGACCTTTCATTGGTGTGTTGCAAGGTCAAGCTGCAGCTGAAGAAATTCCATCGTGCTAGACAGCCTGGAAAGGCACGGATTGACACCAGCAAGATGGCTCAACCAGAACTTGCTGAGCAGTTTGCCTCCACCTTTGAGAAGGAACTTGGTGTACCACAAGAAGGAGAATCTGCAAAGCAGAAGTGGGAAGTGCTGCAAAACACCATCCACCGCACAGCCTTGGCTACCTTTGGGACGAAGACCTCGAAGTCACAGGACTGGTTTGATGCCAAGTTGACCAAGATGACCCCCGTCATTGAAGCCAAGCGCTCAGCACTTGCTGAGTACAAGAAGTACCCAAACGAGAAGAATCTCCAGATTCTCAGGGCTGCGAGAAGCAAAGTTCAGCAGACTGCTCGGCGCTGTGCCAATGAGTACTGGACTCAGTTCAGCCAAGACATTCAAACCGCTGCCATAACAGGGAACATCCGTGGTATGTACGATGGCATCAAGAAAGCACTTGGTCCGGCTCAGAGCAAGACGGCCCCCCTCAAATCCTCCACTGGGGTGATGATCACAGAAAAGAACAAGCAGATGGAGAGATGGGTGGAACACTACTCCGACCTCTACTCCAGAGAGAACACCGTGACACCGTCAGCCCTTGATGCCATCGACTGCCTGCCATCCATGGACGAACTTGACGCTGAGCCAACCATTGACGAACTCAGCAAGGCCATTGATAGCTTGGCCGCTGGCAAGGCACCCGGCAACGACGGCATACCCCCTGACCTGATCAAGCACTGCAAGAGTGCCCTACTGCTGCCATTGCATGACATCCTCTGCCAGTGTTGGAAGGAAGGTGCCGTACCACAGGACATGAGGGACGCCAAGATCATCACCCTCTACAAAAACAAAGGGGAGAGAAGTGACTGCAACAACTACAGGGGCATCTCCCTCCTCAGCGTTGTTGGCAAAGTCTACGCACGAGTTGTTCCCGTTCGTCTACAGAAGCTTGCCGAACGTGTCTACTCCAAGTCTCAGTGTGGCTTCCGCGCTGCGCGATCGACGGTAGACATGATATTCTCCATCCCCCAACTCCAGGAGAAATGCAGAGAACAGAACATGCCCCTGTACGTCGCCTTCATCGACCTCACCAAAGCGTTCGATTTGGTCAGCAGAGAGGGCCTTTTCAAGATCCTGCCAAAGATAGGATACCCACCAAAGTTGCAAAGCCTCATCGAATCATTTCACACCAACATGCAGGGGATAGTGCAGCACGATGGCAACGTCTCAGAGCCATTCAACATACGCAGCGGAGTGAAACAGGGCTGTGTACTTGCGCCAACCCTCTTTGGGATTTTCTTTGCTATGCTCCTGAGGCATGCTTTCAGCACAGCAACAGAGGGAATCTACCTGCACACAAGATCTGATGGCAGGCTTTTCAACCTCACCCGCCTGAAAGCCAGAACCAAAGTACGCGAGGCTCTAATCAGAGACATGCTGTTCGCAGACGACGCTGCAGTCGCAACCCACACACAGCAGGAGCTTCAGACCCTGATGGACCACTTCTCCCAGGCATGCAAGGACTTCGGGCTTACCATCAGCCTGAAGAAGACTAACGTCTTGGCGCAAGGCACGGAAGCACCACCAACCATCACCATCGACGACTACGAGCTGGAGGTCGTGAATCAGTTCACGTACCTGGGGTCCACGATCAGCAACAACCTCTCCCTTGATACAGAGATCAACAAGAGGATTGGAAAATCAGCCTTCACATTCGCTCGCCTCACTACACGAGTGTGGGAGAATCCCAAACTCTCTGTCAAGACGAAGATGGCAGTGTACAACGCCTGCGTCATCAGCACACTGCTCTATGGGAGTGAGACGTGGACAACATACGCCCGGCAGGAAAAGAGACTGAACTCCTTCCACTTGCGCTGCATTCGCCACATCCTGGACATATCTTGGCAGGACAAAGTGCCCAACATAGAAGTTCTGTCCCGCGCCGGCCTTCCCTCCATGTTCACTCTACTCAGGCAGCGCAGGCTCCGCTGGCTAGGCCACGTTCGCCATATGGAGGATGGCAGAATCCCAAAAGACGTCCTCTACAGGGAACTGGCGACTGGCAGGAGAGACGTTGGCCGCCCACAGCTGCGCTTTAGAGACGTCTGCAAGAGAGACATGAAGGCCCTGGAGATCAACACAGAGCGCTGAGAGGACCTTTCAACGGACCGCTCCAAATGGAGAGGCACCCTGACCAGACAGCTCAAGGCGGGTGAAGAGAGACTGACTGCTGCAGCAGATGAAAAAAGGACCCGCAGGAAGAACCGCCACAGACCCAGCAGCATGGAGACCACCCACAAGTGCGACCTGTGTGACAGGGACTGCCATTCGCGCATCGGCCTGTTCAGCCACAGGCGGTGCTGTTCCAGCAGAGTTGACATTTAGGATTCTCTTCCATGGTCATCATAGACCGACGGAGGCCGACGAACCCTCTGACTGTGACCTGTCATGAAACTGTTGATCCACATGCAGATGGAATGTGAGAACCCCAGGTCCTCCAGTTTAGCTACCAGTTTGTGTGGAGTAATGGTATTAAATGCAGTGCTGTAGTCCACAAAGAGCATCCGCACATTACAGACGTGGGCAAAATTGTTGGTACCCCTCTGTTAATGAAAGAAAAACCCACAATGGTCACAGAAATAACTTGAATCTGACAAAAGTGGTAATGAATAAAAATTCTATGAAAATTAACCAATGAAAATCAGACAATGCTTTTGAATTGTGGTTCAACAGAATTATTTTTTTTTCCACAATATCTTTATTGAACCTTTTTTTTTTTACAAACATGATACAAACAATCAAACACTAACACTAAAGTACTACAAAAAAAAAAAAATGCACTAAAAACACCAACAACCACCAACAAAATCAAGTCTTCAACAATGCTCCTCTGTTTAGTCTAGACAATCCAATACATAAGTATACATATTATGTTCACCAGTTTGGAATTTACAAGGTCCACACATATCATTCACCTTCTTCTTCAAGAGTTATGTTTAAATTTTTTACATAATCAATAAAAGGTCTCCATATATTCTCAAACACAATTTCCTTTGATTTCAGTATATATGTTATTCTTTCTAATGGAAGGTTTGTTAACATCTGTCTTAACCACTGAGTCACATCTGGTCTATGAGTCTTTTTCCATACTAGTGCAATACATTTTTTGGCATTAAGCAAACTGAGGTCTATGAATGTTCTTTCACTTTTATTAAAATTATGCTTTTCTGGGTACAGACCCAACAAAAACAGTTTAGGATTCAATATGATTTGTTTTGAGATTATTTTTTCAATTGTTACCCTGACCTCTTCCCAAAACATTCTTATTAATCTACATTCCCATAAACAATGAAATAGGGTTCCTTTACTTTCCATGCATTTTGTGCATGTATCTGGTATATTTTTGTTATATCTATTTAACTCCTCCGGTGTAACATACATCCGCATTAACCATTTGAAATGTATCAATTTAAGGCGTGCATTTATTGATTTGGTTTGAGCTTCTGTACAAGCCAATTCCCATTGTTCCTCTGAAATTTCAATTTGCAGATCTTCTTTCCAGTAGTTTAATCTTTTCAGTGAATTTTCACTTGAAGATAGTATCAATGAGTTATAAAACTCTGAAATAATACCCTTTCTTTTACTATCTTTCATCATCATTTTTTCCAAGGATGAATAAATAGGTCGAGTGAGAGCTTTATTTTGATTTGATCGAATAAAGTTTCTAAGTTGAAGATATTTAAAAAAATGTGTTCTATTGAGATTAAATTTGATCCTCAGCTCTTCAAAAGACATTATGTTATCTGCACATGGCAAATATAAATCCTGAATCTTTTGTATCCCTTTTAAATTCCATACTTTAAATACAGCGTCCGCTCTCCCTGGTTTTTTCACTTCCGCCCTCCCAAGAGAGCAGACACTTTTTTCTTCTCTCCTGCTGATTTTTTCCTCCCCTCCTACTGGATCCCAGCTTGCTGTTGTCTGTCTGCGTCTGACTGCGACCGCCGAAAAGAAATTATGGAGTTAATAAGCTGGGCTTTGAACACAATTGACACTATTTTTTCAACAAGGAAAAGTGCTCCGGGGGAAGCTGTTTGCCCCGCTGGAACGGCTCCAGTGGGCTATCTATGTGACACAGGTATTTGGAAAATGCTGTGTCTCTCTAATCTCTCTATCGAAGATATTGAAGATTTGTTTATCTTCGTAATCTTGGTGATTGGGATAATTCTGATTGGGACGGGAATTGTCTTGGTTTACCGCAAATTGCTGAAGATGGATTCAACCTATCAAAATGCTGGCCAGGCGAGGTGCATCCAACAAATTGAGAAACTGGAGAAGACCCTGATAGCGACTACTGGAGAACTGTCTCGTAAGGTGGATTACATCATGGGTTCGCTCAGGTCTTTCCACGACGAGTTCAAAGCTGCGCAATGAAGGATTAATGTACTGAATCTACAGAAGAAATACAAGTCTTCTCTGTGATCAGTCCTATTTGGCATTATTATTCCCCATGAAAATTCCTCCTGGCTGTCTGCAGACTGTGTTTTTTTTTTTCAAAATCATGAGCACAAGGCCTTGGACAGCCAGCTGCAGCGCCAGATAAGACTGGGCGCCAGACAGACAAAACATCTTCTGCCAAGGGTCCTTGGGTCTCTCTTATTATCATCAACACTGCTCAACACCGCACACACATTGATTCATGAACTGATTAAAGATATACTGTACACTGCTCTCTTGTGTCTCGTGAATTCTGAGTTGTTGCTCTGTGCTATTGAGAGATTTTTTTTCATTGTAATCACAATCTGCTTAAAAATAAGCTGTATTTTGATAACGAAGTTTTTTTTCTCCTCCCCCCTTGTGTCGTTCCCTCCCTTCCCCTCCCTTTCTTATCTATCTCTGTTTGATGAGGCGCCTTTATGGCTGCCGTGTCGTTGTGTCACGCGCATGCGCACCAATGTCAAGTCAAGTTCCTCGTGTGTTTTTTTACATGCTTGGCAATAAAGTTTATTCTGATTCTGATTCTGATTCTGATTTAAAATATTGATTACCCCATATTGGACTAAATTGTGACAATAACTGTGGTTCTTTTAAATAGTTTTTAGCTTCACACCATATTTTGATCATATGCTTTACAAATGGATTTTTAACTTGTTTTTGTAATTTTTTTGCCGAATCTGAGTATATGAATATGGGAAGAGGTAAAGGTAAATTGTATGATTCCATTTCAGTCCAGTGAGGGAGATCATTTGATGAAAAATAATATGTCATAGACCTCAGTTGTGCCGACCAATAATACAACATAAAATTTGGACATTTCAGACCTCCACGATCAAATGGTAAATATAATAAAGACAAACGTAATCTAGCCCTCCTGTTGTTCCATATAAATTCCACTAACTTTTTTTTTATTCTTGAGAATAGATCTAAAGGTGGTGATAAGGGAATGTATTGAAATAAATAAAGTATTTTAGGTAAAATGTTACTTTTAAGTATATTGATTCTCCCGATCATCGACATTGGTAGTGACATCCATCTCTGAGTTAACTCATTGATATCTGACATTAAGGCTTCATAGTTGACACTGGCGACTGATTCTAGCTTAGGCACAATTTGGATTCCTAAATATTTAAACTGATTTACAACATTGAATTGATTTACCTCAGGGGCTGGGTAATTTCTCTGGGTCTCATTTAGCATTAATATTGAAGATTTAGTTTTATTTATTTTATATCTTGATATTTCCCCAAAATTCTTTATTAAATTCAACAAGGTTGGAATTGATTTTTTTAGATTCGACATAAACAAAATTATATCATCGGCGTACAGGGAGATTTTATGTTCTGTTGGTCCAACTTTAATTCCATATATTTGTGAATGTAAACGTATCGCTATCGCTAAAGGTTCAATTGCCATAGTAAACAGTAAAGGTGAAAGTGGACAGCCTTGTCGACATCCTCTATTGATTTTTATTGGTTTTGAAATATTGTTATTTGTTAGGATTTCTGCTGTAGCATTATTGTATATTATTTGAACCCATTTTATGAAATTATTTCCAAGTCCAAACCTTTGTAGGACTTCAAAAAGAAAGGGCCATTCAACTCTATCAAAGGCCTTTTCGGCGTCCAATGATAGGAGAGCTGTATCCGGTGCTTCTTTATTAAAATAAATAATATTAAATAGTCTTCTTACATTATGGAAGCCTTGTCTACCCTTTATAAAGCCATTCTGATCTCGATTAATAATATTTGGTAAAATTTCTTGTATTCGTCTTGCTAAAATTTTACAGATTATCTTAAGGTTGGCGTTTAATAGGCTTATTGGTCTCATATTTTCACATTTATTAGAGGGCTTACCTGGTTTTGGCAGCAGTATAATTAAGGCATTATTTATGTATGATGGTAAATTATTATTTTGAAATGCTTCTAAAACCATTTCCAAAAAAGGTTTTATTAATTTATTCTTAAATTTTTTATAAAGGTCAACTGGAAGACCATCTGGTCCTGCACTTTTTCCTGATTTCATATTATCAATGGCTAGCCCAACTTCTTCTTGACTAATTTTAGACTCCAATATCTCCCTGTTTTCATTTGGAATACACGGTATAGATAGTTCGTTCAAAAACCCATTTAGTTTTGTTAAATCAGGTTCATTTTTGGTATCATATAATTTTTCATAGTAATCTCTAAAGGCTCTATTAATTTCTAAAGGATCTATAACTACCTGTCCGTTACTTATAATACTGGTAATTGGTGTTTTAATTTCTAATTGTTTAATCTGCCATGCTAATAATTTTCCTGATTTTTCACCTTGTTCATAAAAAGATTGTTTCAATCTTAGAAGACTCGAGGCAGCTCTATTCGCTGATTTTTTGTCGTATTCAGCTCTCAAAATCAGTAATTCATTCTCCAACCTTGGATCACTTCCTGCATATACTTTTTCCTGAAGACTTTTTATTTTATGTTCCAATTGGGCTCTCTCCTCTCGAGTCTTCTTAGATTTTGATCCTGTATAACTAATAATATGTCCCCTAATAAAAGCTTTGAAAGCCTCCCACTTTACACATGCTGATGTTTGTGTAGTATTGATGTCAAAAAACTCGTCTATCTGTTTTTCTATATACTTGACAAATTCCTCATCCTGAAGCCATTTATGCTGAAATTGCCATCTACCTGATTCCTTTGTCAATTTTTTATCTACATATATTAGACAACAGGGTGCATGATCAGAGATCACGATGTTATCATAAAAGCAGTTTTGAATCTTGGACCTTAATTCTGTGGAAATCAAAAAATAATCAATACGTGAGAATGTCTTGTAGGTACTGGAATAACAAGAATAGGCTTTAACTTGTGGTTTCATTTCTCTCCATATATCTAACAATCTCAATTCTTTCATAAAATGATTAATAGTCATCCTACATCCAATGTGCATACAATCCAGTCCTGTTGATCTATCTATACCTGGATTCAATGTACAATTAAAATCCCCTGCTATTATATGTTGCCCTGTAAGTGATGATAAGATGAGAAATAAATTAGCAAAGAACTTCTGATCATCTATATTGGGACCATATAAGTTCACAAGATTTATATTTTCTAATAGCAAAGAACCTTGATTGATTACATATCTTCCAAATTTGTCTCCAATTACATTTTTCACTTGAAAAGGAACTGATTTATGTATGAGAGTCATAACTCCCCTGGCTCGGGATGAAAATGAAGAGGTGAATACACTTCCTTGCCATCTACTCCTAATTCTTTTAACATCCTCCTCTATTAGATGAGTTTCTTGTAAAAACACAATTTTTGAACCCATGTCTTTTATTTTATTCATAACTTGTTTAAGTTTTTTTAAATTTTGTAGACCTCTGCAATTCCATGAAGTTAAATTAAGATTAACACTTTGGTTTATGATCTATAGAGAGTTTGGGATTACCTTGCAGTGTAAACATGCTCATACAGAGAAGCAAAAACATGAGTGGTTGAACATTCATCCTACAAACTACACACAAACAAATTTCCCCTTCCCACACTTGTGGCAAACCCCCCAAAATCAAAAGAAAAATTCTGTCTCCCAATATAGCCATCGACCGTTCCACACCCACGGGGAACAGCCTAAGCCACTCCTTCTTCATCCTCCCAATCACCCTAACTCTACTGCTTTTAATGACGTAACATTAACTCTCCTCTGTAGTTTTCCAACTTAACTCCAAAATTTTTAACAACTTTGTACATCATAGTTTTTTTGTTTGTTTGTTTTGTTTTTGTTTTGTTTTTTTAATATATAATACAATCTATATTTTGTAAACTTACTATTTACTTCAAGTCAGTCAGATGCCTGTGCAAATGCTTAATTATTCTACCTTATATTTTGTTCATGCTTAGCTCCCACCAGTCTCTTCTTCTTCTTTGATCTTCTTGATGAACTCCTGCGCCTCCTCTGGGGTCTTGAAGATGTGGGTTCTGCCCTCATACGTGGTCAGCAGTCTCGCAGGATAGATTACACCATGACGAATCCCAAGGTTGCGCAGCTCCTTACGTACGGGATCAAACTGCTTCCTCAATTGCTGGATTCCTGTGGCCAAATCTGGGTAGAACCGCACCTGCTGGTCCTGGTGTTTAATCTCTCCTTTAGCTCGTGCAGCATTGAAGATCTTCATCCTGTCTCTGTTGCTAAGAAACTTCATAATTAAGGTCCTCGGCGGTCCCTTATCTCTCCGTGGGCCAATACGATGTGCTTTTTCCAGAACCACTGCTGATTGCAACTCCTCGCTGCCCAGCACCTCCGGAATCCACTTTTCCAGAAAGGAACATACGTCCCGACCTTCTGATTCCTCTGGAAGACCCACCAGCCTCAAGTTATTCTGTCTCGACCGAGATTCCAAATCCAAAATATTATCTTCCAGAGATTTTTTTTTTTTTTCCAAAGTGCGCACCTTTAATTGAAGACGGGTGACGTCATCTTCAGCACTAGCGAGACGGAGCTCCATCTGCGCCGTTCGTTCTACACAGTCACCCAATTCCTTTCTTATTCCTTCCAACGCTGTCATAATCCCATCAAATCTAGAGGAAAAGTCCGCTCTCATTGAACTCATGGCAGCCATCAGCGCATCTGCGCCTCCCCCCGCAGACATCGCACCGTTGCCAGCCTCCTCCGCCATATATGGAGTTTTATTTGCTGCGTCACAGACCTGAAAGTCCGTTAATTTGGACTGTTTCGGCGGCTCGCTTTTTCCTTTACCTGGTTTTCCAGCCTTAGGCTTCGCCGACATATCCTCGCCCAAACGCTGGGATACGTTCTGTCCCAAATGAGAGAGTTATTTGCCGATTTTTTTTCTCCAGGAGCAGAGCAGAGCGAGACACGTCCGTCCTACGTGGCAGCCATAACTGGAAGTGAACAACAGAATTATTTTAAAAAACAAACTCATCAAACAGGCCTGGACAAAAATGATGGTACCCTTAACTTAATATTTTGTTGCACAACCTTTTGAGGCAAACACTGCAATCAAACGATTTCTGTAACTGTCAATGAGACTTCTGCACCTCTCAGCAGGTATTTTGGCCCACTCCTCATGAGCAAACTGCTCCAGTTGTCTCAGGTTTGAAGGGTGCCTTCTCCAGACGGCATGTTTCAGCTCCTTCCACAGATGTTCAATAGGATTTAGATCAGGGCTCATAGAAGGTCACTTTAGAATAGTCCAATGTTTCGCTCTTAGCCATTCTTGAGTGTTTTTAGCTGTGTGTTTTGGGTCATTATCCTGTTGCAAGACCCATGACCTGCAACTGAGACCAAGCTGTCTGACACTGGGCAGCACATTTCTCTCTAGAATACTTTGATAGTCTTGAGATTTCATTGTACCCTGCACAGATTCAAGACACCCTGTGCCAGATGCAGCAAAGCAGCCCCACAACGTAACAGAACCTCCTCCATGTTTCACAGTAGGGACAGTGTTCTTTTCTTGGTATGCTTCATTTTTGCGTCTGTGAACATAGAGCTGATGTGCCTTGCCAAAAAGTTCCAGTTTTGTCTCGTCTGTCCATAGGACATTCTCCCAGAAGCTTTGTGGCTTGTCAACATGCAGTTTGGCAAATTCCAGTCTGGCTTTTTTATGATTTGTTTTCAACAGTGGTGTCCTCCTTGGTCGTCTCCCATGAAGTCCACTTTGGCTCAAACAATGATGGATGGTGCGATCTGACACTGATGTACCTTGACCTTGGAGTTCACCATGAATGTGTTTAGAGGTTGTTCTGGGCTCTTTTGTTACCATTCGTATTATCCGTCTCCTCCTGCGGCCACGTCCAGGGAGGTTGTCTACAGTCCCATGGATCTTAAATTTCTGAATAATATGTGCAACTGTAGTCACAGGAACATCAAGCTGCTTGGAGATGGTCTTATAGCCTTTACCTTTAACAGGCTTGTCTATAGGTTCCAAGGTTGTCATAGCCAGGAGCGGCACTGGGGTTAAGCTCCCAGTGCTCATAAAATGCTCCTTATGGCGTGCGTCTCATAAAGCCTCTGACAACTAAATCCAACTCCTAGCCTGCCCGTGTGGTTTAGTCTCTAAGCCCGGCAGAACTGCTTTTACTAATAGGAGAAGGGGCGAGGGCGGATCTCTGGTGCCTTAAAACCAGATGCTTTGGGTAGATGGTGGCTCGTCAACCTGGGAAGGTAGCCCATCTAGGGGAAGGTAAACCCTGATTTCAAACCTCCGCTGCCTGCAGCACACCCGGTCACGAGAAAGGCTTCGGGAGTCAACCCTGAGGAAAAAATCCGGAGTCGGAGCCCCTAAGGCAGTTCTCTGTTGTTCTCAACATCGTTCTGGCAGCTCCTGCGACAGCGCTGGTGCCAAACTGTAGGAGCCCTGCTGTTCCTTTGGATTCATCAGTGACGTGGAGAGGGGGGACATGCTGCATGGGCAACATCTTGTCCTCCATATCTTCCTGCCCAGGCTTGAATCCTACCAACGCCCAATGTTGGAAGGTAGAACACCGGATCACTGGAGAGGACACTCCAGCTTCGCCTTTGGCGTAGACAAAACACGGGGAATGACAGTTACCGATTATAAGCCACCGCTCAATTGGAGTAGAGCGCAGCGCCAGGGGTTGTTCCCGACGGTGGGAGGGATCATCGGATCTCACTGGACAGCTACCGCCCACCTCAAGCTGGGCAGCCCCCAGCCAATAAGGTGTTGTCCCGCCACAGCTTGCTTTCCTCATTGGGTGCATGGGGATGAGGAGAAGTCCGAACAGCAGGCTGAGAACCTTCGCACCAGGCAAGACAAAAAAACAAAAGAGACCAATTCTAAAACTGGGAACTTGGAACGTCCGCACTATGATAACAGGACTCGCTGCTAACCTCAAGGACAGCAATGACACCAGGAAGACCAGAGTGCAGATTGCGACACAGACCTTTCATTGGTGTGTTGCAAGGTCTAGCTGCAGCTGAAGAAATTCCATCATGCTAGACAGCCTGGAAAGGCACGGATTGACACCAGCAAGATGGCCCAACCAGAACTTTTTGAACAGTTTGCCTCCACCTTTGAGAAGGAACTTGGTGTACCACAAGAAGGAGAATCTGCAAAGCAGAAGTGGGAAGAGCTGCGAAACACCATCCACCGCACAGTCTTGGCTACCTTGGGGAGGAAGACCTCGAAGTCACAGGACTGGTTTGATGCCAAGTTGACCAAGATGACCCCCGTCATTGAAGCCAAGCGCTCAGCACTTGCTGAGTACAAGAAGTACCCAAACGAGAAGAATCTCCAAATTCTCAAGGCTGCGAGAAGCAAAGTTCAGCAGACTGCTCGGCGCTGTGCCAATGAGTACTGGACTCAGCTCAGCCAAGACATTCAAACCGCTGCCATAACAGGGAACATCTGTGGTATGTACGATGGCATCAAGAAAGCACTTGGTCCAGCTCAGAGCAAGACGGCCCCCCTCAAATCCTCCACTGGGGTGATGATCACAGAAAAGAACAAGCAGATGGAGAGATGGGTGGAACACTACTCCGACCTCTTCTCCAGACAGAACACCGTGACACCGTCAGCCCTTGATGCCATCGACTGCCTGCCATCCAAGGGCGAAATTGACGCCGAGCCAACCATCGACGAACTCAGCAAGGCCATTGATATCTTGGCCGCTGGCAAGGCACCCGGCAACGACGGCATACCCCTCGACCTGATCAAGCACTGCAAGACCGCCCTACTGCTGCCATTGCATGACGTCCTCTGCCAGTGCTGGAAGGAAGGTGCCATACCACAGGACATGAGGGACGCCAAGATCATCACCCTCTACAAAAACAAAGGGGAGAGAAGCGACTGCAACAACTACAGAGGCATCTCCCTCCTCAGCATTGTTGGCAAAGTCTACGCACGAGTTGTTCTCGTTCGTCTACAGAAGCTTGCCGAACGTGTCTACCCCGAGTCTCAGTGTGGCTTCCGCGCTGAGCGATCGACGGTAGACATGATATTCTCCATCCCCCAACTCCAGGAGAAATGCAGAGAACAGAACATGCCCCTGTACGTCGCCTTCATCGACCTCACCAAAGCGTTTGATCTGGTCAGCAGAGAGGGCCTTTTCAAGATCCTGCCAAAGATAGGATACCCACCAAAGTTGCAAAGCCTCATCGAATCATTTCACACCAACATGCAGGGGATAGTGCAGCACGACGGCAACGTCTCAGAGCCATTCAACATATGCAGCGGAGTGAAACAAGGCTGTGTACTTGCGCCAACCCTCTTTGGGATTTTCTTTGCTATGCTCCTGAGGCATGCCTTCAGCACAGCAACAGAGGGAATCTACCTGCACACAAGATCTGATGGCAGGCTTTTCAACCTCGCCCGCCTGAAAGCCAGAACCAAAGTATGCAAGGCTCTAATCAGAGACATGCTGTTCGCAGACGACGCTGCAGTCGCAACCCACACACAGCAGGAGCTTCAGACCCTGATGGACCGCTTCTCCCAGGCATGCAAGGACTTCGGGCTTACCACCAGCCTGAAGAAGACTAACGTCTTGGCGCAAGGCACGGAAGCACCACCAACCATCACCATCGACGACTACGAGCTGGAGGTCGTGAATCAGTTCACGTACCTGGGGTCCACGATCAGCAACAACCTCTCCTTTGATACAGAGATCGACAAGAGGATTGGAAAATCAGCCTTCACACTCGCTCGCCTCACCACACGAGTGTGGGAGAATCACAAACTCTCTGTCAACACGAAGATGGCAGTGTACAACGCCTGCGTCATCAGCACACTGCTCTATGGGAGTGAGACGTGGACAACATACGCCCGGCAGGAAAAGAGATTGAACTCCTTCCACTTGCACTGCATTCACCACATCCTGGACATATCCTGGCAGGACAAATGAATGAAAAGGTTTATTGTCAATACTACCATATGTGCAATACATACAGGAGAATTGAAATTTGACTTGACCCCAAAGTGCCCAACACAGAAGTTCTGTCCCACGCCGGCCTTCCCTCCATGTTCCCTCTACTCAGGCAGTGCAGGCTCCGCTGGCTAGGCCACGTTCACCATATGGAGGATGGCAGAATCCCCAAAGAGGTCCTCTACGGAGAACTGGCGACTGGCAGGAGAGACGTTGGCCACCCACAGCTGCGCTTTAGAGACGTCTGCAAGAGAGACATGAAGGCCCTGGAGATCAACACAGAGCACTGGAAGGACCTTGCAATGGACCGCTCCAAATGGAGAGGCACCCTGACCAGACAGCTCAAGGCGGGTGAAGAGAGACTGACTGCTGCAGCAAATGATAAAAGGACCCGCAGGAAGAACCGCCACAGACCCAGCAGCACGGAGACCACTCACAAGTGCGACCTATGTGACAGGGACTGCCATTCGCGCATCGGCCTGTTCAGCCACAGGCGGTGCTGTTCCAGCAGAGTAGATGTTTAGGATTCTCTTCCATGGTCATCATAGACCGACGGAGGCCGACGACGGCTTGTCTATAATTTTCTTTCTAATCTCCTGAGACAACTCTCTCCTTTGCTTCCTCTGGCCCATGTTTAGTGTGGTACATACCATGTCAACAAACAGCACAGTGACTACTTGTCACCCTTTAAATAGGCCGACTGACTGATTACAAGTTTGTAGACACCTGTGATGTTAATTAGATGACCCATCTTGGTTGAACATGTCCCTATGGTCACAATATTTTCAATCTTTTCTAGGGGTACCATCATTTTTGTCCAGGTCTGTTTCATGAGTTTGTTTTTTTAAAATAATTCTGTTGAACCACAATTCAAAAGCACTGTCTGATTTTTATTGTATAATTTTCATAGAATTTTTATTTATTACCACTTTTGTCAGATTCAAGTTATTTACGAGACCATTGTGGGTTTTTCTTTCATTAACAGAGGGGTACCAACAATTTTGTCCACGTCTGTAGCTCTCCCACTGCTCTAGATGGGACAATGCAGCATGGAGAGCCATAACTACAGCATCCTCTGTGGATCGGTTCATTCTATAAGCAAACTGGTGAGGATCAAATCTTCGGGGCAGACGTGATGTCATGTGACTCCGAACCAGTTTTTCAAAACATTTCATCACCACAGGAGTGAGTGCGACTGGCCGATAGTCATTTAGGCTAGAAATGTGGGACTTTTTGTGCAGAGGGACTATGGTAGAGGATTTCAGACAGGGTGGTACAAAGGACTGAGCCACGGACTGATTGAAAATCCTAGTAAGAACTCCAGCCAGCTGATCGGCGCAGTCCCTAAGTACGGTCCAGGAACGCGTCCAGGAACGCCGTTGGGTCCAGCAGCGTTCCTCGGGTTAACGGCCCGCAGCGTACGCCTCACCTCACACTCCTCCACTTAGAAGTCCAAGCCGCCACAGTCCCTAGGATGTAATATGGCTGTCTCTGAGGGTTTCACCTCAAAGCGGGCAAAGAAGAGATTTAACTCCTCTGCCAACAAGGCATCACCCTCAGCAGCTCCAAGATTGATCTTGTAGTTGGTAAGATGCTAAACTTCCTGCCACACCTGCCTGCTGTTGTTACTGCCCAGATGATCCTCCATCCAGCTCCTGTAATTAGATTTGACCTCCCTAATGCCTCTCTTCAGGTTGGCATGTGCCATGCCATAGAGAGCCCTATCACCAGACCTGAAAGCAATATCCCTCTTCTTTAACAGCCACCGGACCTCCTAGGTCATCCAGGGCTTCTGAATGGGGTAGACCCGAATACATTTATCCACTGTGACAGTGACCATGCATTTCTTAATGTAACATAGTGCACTGTCTGTGTACACCTCCAAGTCTTGATGTTCAAAAACATCCCAATTGGTCCTGTCAAAACAGTCCTGCAGCTGCTGAGAGGCACCCCTAGGCCAAGTTGTAACAGTTTTTGTCATGACAGGAGCAGTTTTCCTGAGGGGAGTATATGCAGGAATTAAGAGCAGGAACAAATGGTCAGACTGACTCAAGTGTGGCAGTGGTCTGACGCTATAGGCTAGCTTGATGTTTGAGTAAACCTTGTCCAAAATATTCACTCCTTGGGTAGCACACTTTACATGCTGATGGAATTTAGGGAGTGCTACCTTTAAATCCGCATGATTAAAGTCCCCTGCTATGATGTACACAGCATCAGGATGTGTGCTCTGCTGGTTGCCAATACTATCATGCAAAAGTCTTCTACCGGGTGAAATAAGACAGAAACGACGTGGATGCCGTGCTGGAGCAAGACGGCGGGCGAGAAATATAAGGTACAGACCCGTCCTTCCATCCGTTATTATGGGGAATCTACGATCACTCCTCAATAAGACAGATGAGCTAGCGGCTATGGCTCGTTACCAGAGCATCTTCAGAGAGATTATCATGATGTTGTTTACTGAGACGTGGCTAACAGAACTAGCAACAGATGCTAACATCGAACTGGAGGGTTTCCACGCAATACAGGCAGACCGGCCACCAGACAGTGGGAAGGCAAGGGGCGGAGAAGTGATAATGTATAACAGCTGGTGCAGACCGGGACATATCACGGTTAAACAACACCAGTGCAACAAAGACATTGAGTTGCTAGCTGTTAGCATGCGGCCTACCTATCTCCCGAGGGAATACTCACACATGATCTGCATTGCCATTTATGCAAATCCGACGGCGAACGCGGTGACAGCGCATGACGCCACTCACTCAGTAACTGGTAGGCTGCTGAAAGAACACCCAGATGTTCTTCTCCTCATCTCAGGTGATTTCAACCATATTTCACTGTCCCCCATTCTGCCCACGTTCACCCAGTATGTCACATGCCACACTAGAGACAATAAAACACTGGACTTATTCTATGCAAACACTAAGGAGGCGTACACCTCATCACCACTCCCCCCACTCGGAAAATCGGATCACAACTTGGTTCATCGCCTGCCGGTTTACAAACCCCTAGTACACAGACAACCTCCGGTCATGCGCATGGTGAAGTTATGGTCTGAGGAGGCAATGGATGCTCTAAAGGACTGTTTTGAAACCACTGCCTAGGAGCAGCTCTGCGATCCACATGGTGACGACATCGATGGCCTCACTCACACCATCACGGACTAAATCAACTTCTGTGTGGACAACACCGAACCCACCAAGACCATACGGTGTTGCTCGAACAACAAACCCTGGATCAACCCTGAGATAAAAACACTTCTGAGAGAGAAGAAGAGGATCTTCAGGTCGGGGAACAGGGAGATGCTGAAGTCCGTACAGAGGGAGCTGAGGAGGAAGATCAGAGAAAGCAAGGACAGCTTCAGGAAGAAGATGGAGGACAAGCTGCAACAGAGCAACATCGGCGGGGTCTGGAGAAACCTTAAAACCATCTCTGGGCTCCAGAATACCTCCTCCCAGGCCACGGGGGGTAGGGAGTGGGCGAACAATCTGAACCTGTTTTTTAATAGGTTTGACCAACCGCCCTCCCCCCCCCGACTGCACAACAACCACTGCTGCCTCTAAAGTCATCGAGACCTGCTGTCCACACCCCACTCCACCAACACCCCCCCACTCCCAGCACACAACCCCCCAACCTGACCCTCACTAAGACCCAGGTGAGGACGGAGCTGAGGAAGATCAAGGCGAGAAAGGCCTCGGGACTGAACGGCATCAGCGCGAAGCTCCACAAGTCCTGTGCAGACGAGCTGTGTGGGATTGTGGAGCACATCTTCAACCTGAGCCTGAAGCTGGGAAGGGTACCACAGTTGTGGAAAATATCTTGTGTGGTACCTGTACCAAAGACTTCCCACCCCAGAGACCCGAACAGCTACAGGCCAGTGGCCCTGACGTCTCACATGATGAAGACCCTGGAGAGACTGCTCCTTGCTCATCTCCGCCCCCTGGTGGGATCAGTGATGGATCCACTCCAGTTCGCCTACCAGCATGGCATTGGGGTGGAGGATGCAGTGATCTTCCTCCTTCACCATTCCCTGTCCCACCTGGAGAAGCCTGGAAACGCGATGAGGATCATGTTCTTTGACTTCTCCAGTGCTTTCAACACCATCCAACCGATGATCCTGAAGGACAAGCTGCTGTGCGTAGGGGTGGACCAGCATCTGTCATCATGGATCCTGGACTACCTCACCAACCGGCCACAGTTTGTGAGAACCTGGGATTGTGTGTCTGACACGATCATCGGTAGCACGGGGGCCCCCAGGGAACGGTTTTGGCTCCCTTCCTGTTCACCCTTTATACTGCGGACTTCTCACACAACACAACACACTGCCATCTCTCAGTGAGTCATCAGAAGTTCTCTGATGACTCTGCGATCGTGGGCCTCATCTCCAACGGAGATGAAGCTGAGTACAGAGGACTTATCCAGGACTTCGTGGACTGGTGCCATCGGAACTGCCTCCAGATCAACGCGAGGAAAACTAAGGAGCTGGTGGTGGACTGCCGCAGGCAAGGACAACCCCTCACAGCACCAGTAAACATCCAGGGAACAGACATTGAGATGGTGACATCCTACAAGTACCTGGGTGTTCATCTGAACAATAACCTAGACTGGTCACACAATACCGATGCACTCTACAAGAAGGGAAAGCACAGGCTGTTCCTACTGAGGAGGCTCAGGTCTTTTGGTGTACAAGGGTTGCTCTTGAAGACATTCTACGACACGGTGGTGGCATCAGGCATCACTTTTGGAGTGGTCTGCTGGGGCAACGGCATTACAGCAGCTGATAGGAAGAAACTGAACAAACTGATCAAGAAAGCTAGCTTTGTCCTGGGACAATGCCTTGACCCAGTGGAGGAGAAAGGGGAGAGAAGGATGGTGGCTAAACTGTCATCTCTGCTGGAGTCCGAGTCCCACCCTATGCAGGACATACTGAATGCACTGAGGAGCTCATTTAGCAGTAGACTACATCATCCTAGATGCGCGACCGAGAGGTTTCGCAGGTCCTTCCTACCTACGGCTGTCAGACTGTATAACCTAAGCAGGGCTGCTCGCAGAGATAGCAAAAAAACGTGACGACCTAATAGTATTGAATGCAAAAGACGCAGCAGACTTACACAAATGGTCCCCTCCAGTATACAACTAGGACAATATCAGTTGCTACGGATGGTGACAATATGTATGGGTACATATTCATACCATGTAGGGTAACTAAATAGACGGTTATGCTGTTTGTTCCATCTAGCTACAATACGCCGCACTGTGTATATATATTTATATATTTATGTGTACATATGTATATTCACTGCTCTTATTTTCTTATCTTTTAAATTATTGCTCTGAGTGTTGCTATCCCTGTGCTGTTGCAGTCCTGGGATTTCCCCATTGTGGGACTAATAAAGGCTTAGCTTATCTTATCTTATCTTATGGCCAAGTTAGCACTGGCATTTGGTGCAATGTAAACAGCATGTATCATCACCGCAGTAAACTCTCTTGGGAGATTAAAGGGTCTGCATCTAACAGTCACATACTCCAGGTCTGGGGAGCAGTGACTGTCTACAGTCATTGTGCTAGTACACCAGCTGTTATTCACGTACACACAGAGCCCCCCTCATCTGTTCTTACCAGAGTCCACAGTTCTGTCATGACGCTGTACTGTGTAACCTGCTAAATCAATAGCAGAGTTCAGAATGGATGGATGAAGCCAAGTCTCTGTGATCAACACAATACAGCTGTCCTTTACAGCCTTGTTCGCTATGATCTCTAGCCTCAGTTCATCCATCTTGTTAGCGAGAGATCTGACATTCATAAGAAACAGGCTGGGAGCGGTGGTTTAAAAGGCTGTCTCCGTAGCCTAGCTACCACACCAGCTCCACATCCTCGCTTCTGCCTCCTTTCTCTACGCCATCTTCACCTCCTCCCCTCCGGAATAATAATCCACGGAGAGCCAGGGCTCCTCGCTATGTCCACCGGAATCTTGTGTGTGAAGATAAACTCCTCTGTAACCCCCTGCTCAAGACAAAGACCAATCTTCAGAATATCGTTCCTGTGGTAAATAAAATTCACCCGACAGAAAACACACAAAACAAAAAAAAGCATTAACAGCCATACAAGGCTCTGACCGGTGAAAAACTGAGCCGCTGCAACTATGTGCTCCGCCATGACCGCTTAAGTCAATGATTATTCAGACATAACACTTTCCTTCCCCCATTCCATTATGCTGAGCACCAAGCTAGAAAGTGGAAAGTACCATATTTATATGATCTTTGGTATGACCCGGACAGGGCTTGAACCCATCATCTGCCTGGTGTGGGGCAGATGCTGTACCTCTAAGCCACCACTCTTGTTTTTATTGTTTTTACCTGGCCTCTAGTTTTTCCACTGTGATAATAGTGCTTCCTCAGTTCATTTTTGTTCTCAACCACTGTTTTACTTTGTATTATTATTATTAGTGGTGAGTGTATGTGTCTGTCTGTCCATGTTCAGGCTTTCTGGCATCTATTCTTTTTCTTGCTACATAATTGTATGAAAAGTGCTATATATGAAGTTTGATTGACTTGACAAGTGTTAGTGCAAACTCTTGCAATGATTTTTCCCCGACAAATAATTTTTTCAGTGTACCATATTTGACAATAAGGATTTATTTTGTGATTCAGTCTCAGATCACATTGTCAGAAGCATCTCACCTTTAAAGAAAAATTGTCAAATACCCCCTTATTTGGGTTTTTTAGACATGCATGGTGATTAACTTGATCCTCATTAAAGAAACATTTAAATTTGAAATTTTTTCAGAACATGTTTAGATCTTTAGAATTAACATGAATATGGACATTATATGAACATGAAGAACTTTAAGTGGGATATTTGTGCACTAAATACTCCAGTTTTCCTAAATATTTTTTTCACTTGGAGAATTTAATCAAACAGTTGCTTGTTTAGGTGTGTTATTTAAGTAAATATTTTAAATTTTCTTCAATGTAAAATGTTTGCCCTTTTCCCTCTTTCTCTACATTTTATAATTTTATTCCTTTAAAACCAACACTTCACTTCATAATTAATTTTCAGTAGTAGGTGGTGGGCCAAGTGCGTTTTCGTGTCATTGATCGATCCGCATAGGAAGAGTACGCCATTTTTTAAATATAGTCTTCTCTATTTTTGGTAAATCTGAGAAAGTTTGTTGGCAGCCTCGGTTTGCCCCCATTTTTTTAATAAACTTACATTTTTATCATCAGTCCTCTCCGGCATCACTCAGAACAGCTTTAGCTGACGAACCAATCGGGCTGCGGTAGGTGACCGCATACACCAATCACGTTCGACTTAATCAGGACCCCCTCCCCCCCGCTCCCCCAGTTTTTTCTTCGCCAAGGCAGAAGACTCCCGCAGCAGTGCCCTCTTCGTGTTTTTCCTCTCCAGCTGTTCCGCCAGCTTCCCCTCTCTCCTCAACTGCTGTTTCCTGCTTCCCCTTGACACTCTCTCCCGCTGCTGAGAGGTCAGCTGTTTCCTTCTCGACTCCACCCGTTACCGTGTCTGCAGGGGCGGCTCCTCCACGTTCTACTGAGGGGCCCATAACCGCTGAAGCCACGGAGAGGGTGGATTCTACACCTGTTGCAACAGAAAACACTGTGCTCCGGGAACACATGCAAGTGTCTTTTCATTTTCCAACATTTTATGATATGTCTTGCCTGATTCCCAGTAGTGAGGCTCAGTGTTTGCAGTCCCCTGAGCCCTCACCACCTGCTGCAGCCATCAATTTCTCACCTGTCCTCACTGTGTCTCCTCTTATTCTCCCTGAGTGTCCACTGGCCCCAGGGTGGAGCCTCCGGACATTGGAGTAGTCTGTGGCCCTGGAGGACCTGTTTCCAGCCCCACAGCCACGCTCTGGATGGAAGGAGAGCGCTGAGACCAAGGTGACGCCTGAACCAATGAAGGAGCATCCCCGGGCTTCAGCTGAGCAGGATCCAGCGCCAGCAGGAAACGGACCTCCTGTTGCCATGCCGGGCGAGCCGCCTGCATGGGCCACATCGCTTGGGGGTCCCAGGACTGCATCCATCACCATGCCTGCTGCTGGGGCCGCCGCAGCAGAGCCAGAGCTGGATCTTCAGAGGGCCGGGCCCGAGACGTCACCACCTGGATCGACGGAGTCCTGGACAGCGGTGGAGCTCGAGCTCAGGCAAGTACCCTCCATTGTTTTCATTGTTTCAGTTTTGGAGAGATCTTGTCAGGCTCTTGATGGGAACAGCCAAGTGCAGCCATCAGCTGCACCTGAGCTCACCTCGCCAGCTCCACTGCTGCGGGTGACCCTGACCCTGTTTCTCTGCCTCTCTTGCCTGAGCTTTCTCCTCAGGGTCACCGAGGATCCTCCAGCTTCGCTAGAGGTCTCTGTGGGTCCGGCCTTGCTGCCTGACATCTCCGTGGGCCCAGCTCCCCCTGGCAAGGTCATCACGGGTGCTCCATCCCAGCCCGGGACCTCTGAGAGTGCTGCTTCTCCATTGGCTGAGGTCATTGCGGGTGCTCTGTCCCTGCCCAGGACCACCGCGAGTGCAGCTCCCCCTCCAGTTGAGGTTGTCACAGGTACGCCATCCCAATCCAGGACCTCTGTGGGTGCTGCCCTCCCCTCCAGATGAGGTCTTCGTGGGTGCTCCGTCCCAGCCAAGGACCTCCGTGGGTGAAGCTCCTCCTCAGTCCGGGTCTCCATGGGAGCTGTGTCCCAGCCGGGGACCGTCGAGGGTGCTGTGCCCCAGCCTGAAACCTACTTGGGTGCTGCGCTCCAGTGTGGGCCCGCCTGGGGGCCACCGTGGGTGCAGCTCTGGCCCAGTCCAGGTCAACCATGGGTGCAGCTATGTCCCAGTCTGGGACCACCATGGGTGCAGCTCCACTCCAGCCCGGCACCACCATGGGTGCTGCGATATCCCAGCCCGGGACCACAGAGGGTGCTACAGGCCAGTCCGAGGGTGTCATGGCTCCCCCTCCTCTGCCTGATGCCGTCGTGGTTCCCCCTCTTCTGTCTGACGCCGTCGTGGCTCCCCCTCCTCTGCCAGATGCTGTTGTGGTTCCCCCTCCTCCACCAGACGCCGTCATGGTTCCCTCTCCTCTGCCAGACACCATCATGGTTCCCTCTCCTCTGCCTGAGGTTGTCGAGGTTCCCTCTCCTCTGCCCGACATCGTTGTGGTTCTCTCTCTTCCGCCCAACATTGTCATGGTTCCCCCTACTCTGCTGTCCTTTCTTCATTGGGCCTCCCCGTGGGACAGCCACCTCCGGGGCCACCCCTTCTGTTTAGGTGGCTAAAAAACTGTGGTTGATCGCCTGATGGACTGTGCCGTTGGGTTGGGTGGTCCATATTCTCCGGCATGCCCCCCGACTCATACCACCTCGCCGTCTGTCAGGCCTGGGACTTTGGCCGGCCGCCTGAACTGTTTAGTTCTTGGGCTAGGGGGCCTAGGGGCCTGGTTTTGCGTGTGTGCAGGTCCTGAGCGGGGTCTGTGTTTTTGTTCCCTCCTAGCCTGTTCCCCCCACCACCCACTTAGGGTGGTTTATTGTTATACTTTTTTTGGGGGGGGGGGATTTTTTCCTTTTTGATGTTACCTTGGTGTGTCTGAAATTCACCCCTTAAGGCGGGGGCTCTGTCACGAGGCTGAGCGCGGTGTGTCACTGGGCTCAGGCTCTTAATTTTCATCTTAGTATTTTCTGTATTTTTCCAGTGTTGTGTTATTTTCCTGTGTTGATTTAAAATGTGTTCTTGGTGGTGAATTGTTCTGTTAGTTATTAATGGCCTTAGTATTGTTATTTTGTCAGTCTCTGTAGGTTAGGATTTATATTTTTTGTTTTTTTTGACACGAGTTCTTTACCTCCTCTTCTAGACACTCCCACCCTGTCATCATCTTGCATGGGCTGGGAATGTTGTTTTGGTTCCCTAGTCATCTCAGCTGTGAGCTGTTCTGTAATTAGGTCACCTCCGCTCATGTGATCAGCATCTGCCATCTATTGTGTCATTTTGTTTTCAGCTATTTAAAGACTATTATTTTACTTTCTCATTGCCACAGTCTTGATTTTCTCTCACCTCGTCTCCACCAGAACCCAGCCACTGTTCTGATGTGTTTAAACTCGTAAGCCTATTTGTTTGTCAGTTTGGAATTTTGTGTTGAGCACTGGCACATGGGTCTCACCTCTCAGTCCCATGGGGCAATTCATGACACACGTGTTTTCATTAGCCAGTATGAATATCAGGGACAGGTATGGAGTGCTGTATGCATGTTACAAGCTCTTTAGAAAATCTAATTCCATTTTCAGACAGGAGTTGGAAAAAAATTTGTGCAGTGTTCAATAGAGTAGGTACATCTTGATACAAAGGAAAGCAAAATAGCTGAAAAAGCATTAGAAAAATATAATTTGCATAATACCCACCCTTCAGATGTGTCAGTTAACATAGGCTATCATAGACAATGCTACATGCAGTATGCGAATACAAGAAATATTGAAAAAGCCCAAGAAAGGACACAAAAATCAGTCCACACAAGTGATGGTGAGGATTCATTTTTAATCTGATGAACTCCATCTGAACTGATCATATACATAAATGAGTGTAAACATTAATAGTCAATTTGAAAGGTGATGCACAAAAAAACTGTTTAAAGTAAGGGGGAGTTTGCACAACACGTCAGCCTCACTCTCTCGTCCAAACTCCTCCTGGATCCAGCAGCAAGACATCGTCAAGACGGCTGGAGGAAGAGACAGATGCAGTGGATGACCGTGACTTCTTGTGCCTTGTCACGCTCTTTGCAGTCCACAACATGTTGCAGCGATCGCCATCCAGCTTGCTGAAGCGTCTGATGGTTCCAAGCTTTCCGCTGAAGGCTGACTTCACATGCTGGCTAGGCAAGCCCAGAAGTGACATGCTCACAAAAAGGATTGCCGGGACTGATGCCGAGTTGACAAGCAGAACCACCAAGTGTAGTGACCTAGGCTGTATCCCCGGCCAAGGAAGGCCGAGGGTATGCTAACACTTGCCCAAGGTGTACACCCAGGCTAGTGGAGGGACGGAGGAGCCTTACTTTTTTTGTGTTTCTGAACCCTCCCTTAGTTATGCTGCTAATAGGTTTAGTCAGCCGGGGGACCTCCAATAATGCACTGGGCCTCACTCCTTTCTTCACTCTCAATGAAATATTTTTTTTTTTGCTGGTCATTAACATCTGTTTGTTCTCTCCCATAGATACATGTCTGTTCTTTTCATCTTCTCTGTCCCCTCACCCCCCAGCCAGTCGGAGCAGATGACTGCCCCTCCCTGAGCCTGGTTCTGCTGGAGGTTTCTTCCTGTTAAAAGGGAGTTTTTCCTCTCCACCGTCGCCAAGTGCTTGCTCACAGGGGATCGCCTGATTGCTGGGGTCTTTCTGCAACTGTGGGGGTTCCCCCTACAGTTGATAGTGCTATGAGATGACTGTTGTTGTGAAATGGCGCTATATAAATAAAGTTGAATTGAATTACTTCTCCTTTCTAGACCGGCTCAAAGCAAGGGCTAGCCACTGCCCCAACAGTCGATTTAAGACAAGACAGAAAGATCCAGACATGTCCAGGAGGGTATCAGGAATGTCTGAGCAGCTGGAGTTACCTGTAGAACAGAGGAGACAATGTTAACGCAATGTAGTTATCTTTAGAATGAACACTTATGCAGTAAATATATAGTTGGCCCAAATTAAGCATCCCACCCAGTTTTGTCTCCTTTACAATATTTTAGATAAAGAACCACGTACTTCTGCTACAAATCCCCAACCAAACCGGGTTCTCCAGTCAACAAAAACAGAGGTTCCAGTCCACCTAAGAAGAGCACCACATCTGCTCCCAAGTCAATGCATCATATGCAGAAGGGAAAAGTATACAACTCAAAAATATAACTGAAAGAGGCTGAGAGAAACTTAAGCAATGAAAATACTACTGTCCAACAAAGAACACTGTGTGTCATTAAAGACACTGGGAAAAGCTTTTCAGCTACTCCCAGAACAGTATGAGGCCACTGAAAAATTAACTTGTGTTCTGTATGACCTCAAAGGCTCCAAGGATGTGAATTACACAAGATGCCAACTGTTTAAGAGTGGTAAGTGCACAGACAGAAGTCTTCCACCAACCAGAGACTCACTATATAAACACATTTAGTGAACAAACTAGCAGGCAGCCATCTATCGAATATGCCTGCAGAGTCAGCCAGACATACGTCCACCAATGGCCCATGGTTGGAAGATTGAGATCGACTGGATGACTCTTCTCCCTGCACCTGTCACCATTCTGGAGCTTGTATACTGCTCCTGTAAAAAACCACAATACTGTGAAAGGGAGATGCACGTGCAGACAGAACGAGCTTCCATGCACAGACATGTGTTCTTGCTTGGACTGAGAGAACATTTCTGACTAGGCCACATAGACACACACGCTGTGTGTTCTGTATATACTTTTGGGTGTGGAATGTTGCAGTGAGTTTTCTTGTTGTGCTTCACTTGTTCTTTGTTTGCTGGTGATTTTGTGGTGATTATAACACCAATAAAAATGTTAAAGCTAATTTAGAAAAATGATCTACTCCTGTTTGAAATATTGAATATCTAATCTTTAACCTCTTAAAACTCCAGTGTTCCACCCGTGGAACATTTCACATTAGCTGGAAACTCGCTGGAATGCTTTAAAGCCTTTTAGTGCTATAATTATAATAGTTTGCCTGGTGCTTTTTATCTTTTTTTTAAATAAATATATCATAAAATGTCCTTTGTGTAAAATATTTTGCCCTGTTTTTCTGAAGTGTACATTTCAAAATCTGGCAAGTATGTGTCAATATTATGTTTTAAATGCTTAAAACAGTGTGTAATAACAAAAAAAAATGATTTCACCGGTTTTCTCTTTATAAATATTTCAGATGTACATGAACAAAAGCTTTGCGATAGCAAAACTGAACCCTAATACATGTTCTCAAATATTTGTTTTTGCCCAGAACTTCCAGTGTCCAGTTTCCAGGCTGTTTTCTGTGTCCATGTCGAGGCGTTTTCTTCGCTCTGTGGTAGTTCAGGAATCAGTTCCTCTGCAGCTGTTCTTGTTCCAATGCTGGTCCTGGTGGATGGCTCTTCATCTGAACAGTCTCTAAAAATATAAATATATAGCATAAGATTAGATAAGATTGAGCCAAAAGAAACTTGTGTTTCAAGAACAGATGCTCAACAGTATACAAATAAGTAATAAATATAACAATGACAAAGCAATTTGAAGCAAAGATTATAAGAAAAAAAATACACTAGACATTAAAAAAAATAGAAATAACTAGAAAAGCATTCAGACAGTTCATACCTCCACCAAGGCTCCTTCCTTCCCTCCCTTTGTCCATCCATCTGTCTGTATCTCCCCACCTCCATCCCACCATACATTGCAAGATTGGGCCTTGGTAGAGGTATGCGCTCACAGATCAGCTCCAAAATGTAATGGGTTCGTCTGCAGGCCAAGGACCATCTCTGGTTAAAATTAGAGCAAAATCCATCCAGTAGTTTTTACATAATCCTACTAAACCACTGCAAGAAGACTGAGCCTTGGCGGAGGTATGCAGTCATGGATCACCCCCAAAATGTAATGAGTTCGTGTGTAGGTCAAGAACCACTTCTGGTGAAAATTTCATCCAAATCCATCCAGTAGTTTTGGAGTATTGTTGCTAACAGTCTGTGACAATATAAGAGCCTTGGTGGAGGTATGCATTCTCAGATCATCTGGGAAAATGTAATGGCTTCCCCTCTAGCCCAAGAACCAACTCTGGTGACAGTTTCATCTAAATCCATCCAGTAGTTTTTGTGTAATTCTGCTGCACAAATGCAAACAAAGCCCTTGGTGGAGGTATGTACTCTCAGATCATCACCAAAATCTAATCATCTGTTCCCCGTGCCATGATACACCTTTCCTGAAAATGTCATCAAAATCCACCCATAACTTTTTGAGTTATGTTGCTAACAAACAAACAAACAGATAAACGCCGGCAAAAACGTAACCTCCTTGGCAGAGGTAATTAGATATTGAAAAAAATATTGTAACAAAGCTGGGAATAAATATCCAGTGATACAAACTGCATCACTGTAGTTACTGGGACACTTCTGAGAGTTCCTCCTCTTCCACAGGGCTTTCTTCTTTCTAGCTGATCTCCTCAACATTTTTTGCAGAGCTATTTACAAATTATTACTTAAAAAATCTATAAAAACAAGAACTAAAGCAAAAAACGATGAACAACATGAAAAAAAAAAGATGCTGCTCCAAAAACACGACAAAACACATAACAAAAACAATAAACACTCAAAAACTCTCACAATACTAAAACAACTATTTACAATACTATACTATGATTTCTTGGTGCTGCTCTGGTGCTGCTGTATGCCGTTTTTTCAGCAAAGCTTCTTCAACATCAGCAGGACAATGCGAAGGACGTGTAACTTTATTACCTCCGCCAGGCCGAAAAGGCCAGGAGGAGGTTATGTTTTTGCTGGGGTTTGTTTGTCTGTCTGTCTGTTTGTCTGTTGGTTAGCAAGATAACTCAAAAACTTTTGGACGGATTTCCATGAAACTTTCAGGTGTTGTTGGAAATGGTACAAGGAAGAACTGATTAAATTTTGGGGATAATCCGCATCACCGTGTGGATACAGGAATTTTTTAAATCATTTTTTTTAACTCTGTGACATAAGGCCATTTTCAACATGTGCGCAGGCGCAATGGAGGGCGCTGGTCGTCGTGTCTGACCAACACAAACTCCGCGTTCTTCAATGTTTTAGGCACAAAAGCACCCGGAAAACACTGGTGGCCAGGGCCCGCCAGCGTGCCTGTGTTTGCGCGCAGCTGCAAAACCTGACACGGGCAGCTGTCCGCCGCCGGATTATTTGGCAGAAATTCCCCGGCCAGCCATAGGCGCTGCGCAAAAACGAGCTCTCTGCCAGGGAAGCGACTAAATTCTGTTTTGCCGCGGAGCGCAACCCCAATAATATGATATAAAAACCACGGCAACCTGTCTACCCAATCAGCATCCGTCAGTGGAGGAGATGGACACAACAGCAACACTTCAGTTTATTACCTCCGCCAAGGAGGCAATGCTTTTACTACTGAACCACTAATCCTATCACTATCAGATTGATTGTCATTGATTCATTGTCTATGTTTATTGCACTGTCCCTGTCAAATAAACAAATAATCATTGTGAATCCAATTGCTAGTCATATGTTTTCATGGTCAAGGAATCTGAAAACATGCACACAAACACTGTATGGGGGAACTGTTGCGCTTGGCGGAGGTCTGCGCTCTCCGAGTGCTTTTCTAGTTTAGCGATATGCTACACAAGACGAGGGACAATGGGGAGCAGCACTTGGTTGTAATATTAACTATAGAGATCTGTAACACGAAAAGAAAATACAGACACATAAATATAACGTTACTGTGCTAACCAGGCTGATGAAACTGCAGCCTCATCAGCCCATCTTTCCTTTACGGTTACTTCCGACAATGACGCAGCTCATTGGTCGAACTCAAGCCACGTGATCATGGGGCACTGTTTTGATTGGTTAAGCATATAGAGGTCCTTAGTGATCGCCTCAGAGCTGCCTTATCAGGTTTCGTAACTAAAGTTTAATTTTCATGAAAAATATGCAAATACTTAACCTGCCAACAAAACAGATTCACATTTTGAAAAATATGAGTTAGCCTATCTGTGAAACTCAGCTACTCTTTTTTAAATATTAAGATAAGATAAGCCTTTATTAGTCCCACGACGGGGAAATTCCAGGATTGCAACAGCACAGGGATAGCAACACTCAGAGCAACAATCAGAAGGCAAGAAAAAAAAAAAAACAAGCAAGCAAGAGCAGCTAATATACATATGTACATATTACTATAAAATATATATATATACACACAGACACACAGTGCAGAGCATTGTAGCTGGATGGAATAAATATATGAATATGTAAACACACAGTGCGGAGCAATGTAGCTAGATGGAATAATATGTAGATATATAAATACACAGTGCGGAGCATTGTAGCTAGATGGAATAAATATATAGATATATAAACATAAACACATCTAGTGCGGAGCATTGTAGCTAGATTGAATAAATATGTAAATATATAAACACACACAGTGCAGAGCATTGTTGCTAGATGGGATGAAACAGCACAACCGCCTACTTAGTTATCCTACATGGTATGATTATGTGCCCATACATATTCTCACTCTCCATAGCGACCGGTATTTTCCTAGTTGTATGCCGGAGGGGGACCATTGTGTAAGTCTATTGCATCTTTTGCATTCAAAAAAAACTATTAGTTTGTTACGTCTTTTTGCTATCTCTGCGAGCAGCCCTGCTTAGGTTGTACAGTCTGACAGCAGTTGGTAGGAAGGACCTGCGAAACCTCTCGGTTGTGCACCTGGGATGATGTAGTCTGCTGCTAAATGAGCTCCTCAGTGCATTCAGTATGTCCTGCATAGGGTGGAACTCGGACTCCAGCAGAGATGACAGTTTAGCCACCATCCTTCTCTCTCCTATCTCCTCCACCGGATCAAGGCGCTGCCCCAGGACAGAGCTAGCTTTCTTGATCAGTTTGTTCAGTCTCTTCCTATCGGCTGCAGTAATGCCACTGCCCCAGCAGACCACTCCAAAAGTGATGGCTGATGCCACCAGCGGTATCAGTACACTTTGTAGGACTTTACATTAGGAACTGTACAGGTTTGGTCCCGATTTTTTGGACCTGCTCCCCAGTGGTTCTAATCATGCCGTACTGACCTGAAACTGTGACATCAAAAGACTGCAGGTCACTGCAGTCACATATTGTGACGTTTGCGGGATTCACACAAAGAAAGAGGAGCAAGATGGTTGTGATGAACAGGCTTTATTTACACACCACCAACCCCCAACCTACTTCTGAGCACAGAGAGGAGGGGAGGTCATTCTCCCAGACCTCCGTTTCAATCACGGTTACACACACACATGATACATCTTGCCCTAATCCTGCTAAACACTGCTGGGTCATTATAACACAGTTATAATGACACAGCAGTATAACTCAGTAATAACACATTTAATACACACACACAGTAACGTTTCAAACTGGCAAAGCATGCTGGGAAATCCCTGCCCCCCTTAACATGGCCCCGACGTTACAATATTTTTATTAAAGTTTTTCAAACAAGTAAAGACAGAAGAGTAACAAAAGAGTAACGGACAAAAAACAACAAAACGATAACCCAAGACGATTAAAAAAAAAAAAAAAACAGGGCATGACATAGGGTGTACGATATAACATTGCTTCACTAAAGTATCACAATCCAACAGTCCATCAGAAAATTTTCAAAGTTGAGGTAGGTGGCCCACTGTAAGTATGTTATGGCCCTTTTCCACTAGTACTTGTTTGGCCCTGTTCGGTTCGGCTCTGTACGCTTTGTAGGACTTTACATTAGGAACTGTACGGTTTTGGTCCCGATTTTTTGGACCTGCTCCCCAGTGGTTCTAATCATGCAGTACTGACCTGAAATTGTGACATCAAAATACTGCAGGTCACTGATTGATCCGGGCGTAATGTCATGAGAGCAACGTAAGGCTGAATTACAGAATCTCGAGCCGCCATTTGCAAAGAGTTGTCCGTGAGCCAGCAAGCAAGCATCAGTATAAACAACAACGATGGAATGGCTTCACAGAAATCAGACCCACAGAAATTAACATTGCAGTCCAGCAGAGTTTTCTGTGCCTTTTGGCTGATGAGAGAATCCAGAGGGAACTAGACGGAGACACCCGAAATGAATTTACGGCCACAGGAGCACCCAACTTCAGCAGTTGAAAACCGTGATATTGTGGCACACATATGCACATATGTATATCACTTCATGCTCCACATGTATACCACTTTAGGCTTCACATCTTAGATTGAACAAAGAACTGGGTCTCTTTGGAGATAACAGGAGGACGTGAACGTTTTGTCTATGGTATGCAAAGAGGCGGCCTGGGGGGATTTTCCTGGCCGCCAGAAGCTTTGGGAGGAGGTGTTAAGATCTGAAAGAAGATGCATTGTGACTTGGGATTAAATACAATGTGACTGTGTGTTTTGACAATGTGACTGTGTGCTTTGACAATGTGACTGTGTGCTTTGAAGTCCTGAGGTATTTAAAGGACGAATGTCTGGGTTTCTTCCTCTTTCTGTTTTTGATGTTGGAAGATGTGAATAAACCTGACTCGTGAGATGAACTCTGCTTCATCATTTTCACATTTTCCACACTGGTGACCCTAAGACGTATCATGAGTGAAAGAAATTCCCAAGAGCCAGCCAGGTCAGGAGCTCCCAGCCAAGCGTATGCCGCTACCGTCCAGCTACCGGACTTTTGGCGAGACAACCCGCGCTCCTGGTTCCACTTGGTCGAAGCACAGTTCGCCCTCCGGGGGATAACAGTAGATGACACGAAGTTCTACCATGTGATTGCCAAGCTCGACAACCGCACGGCGCGGCATGTGCAGAGCCTTGTGGAGCAGCCACCGGCCGACGACAAATACGACGGGTTGAAGGCTGCGCTCATCCAGCGCTTCACTCTCTCAGTCCAGGAGAGAGCAGAGAGGCTCCTGGCTCTGAACGACTTGGGAGATGGCACGCCCGTTGACCTGATGGAAAACATGCTGAGCTTGAGGGGCTCAGACAACGACAACTTCATCTTCACCCACATTTTCCTGAGAACCCTACCTTTGGCCACGAGAGTGACCCTGGCCAGTTCGCCGTTGTTGGCCCAGTGGGACTTCCGCGCGCTGGCCCAGGAGGCGCACCGGATTCTCAACGCCAGCAAACAGCGCGCGGCCACCGCGACAGCGACGGAGTTCGGCGCAACGGCCGGAGATGGCGGGGGGCCAGAGACGGCGGTAGCAGACCCACCGATGACGGCAGCGGCGGGGGCCACGGATCGCGGAGGAGACACCCTCTGTTTCTACCATCGCCGCTTTGCAGAGAAGGCACGCAAATGTATACCACCGTGCCAGTTCAAGCGCTCAGGAAACGCCAAACCCGGGGGTCGGTAGCAGCTGCGGCCCTCGGTGAAGAGAACAAGCTGCTCTACTTGACGGATGCGCGTTCGGGGAGGCAGTTCCTCGTGGACATGGGCTCCCAAGTGAGTTTCATCACGCCTACCTCTGCTCACCGGCTGGCGGGTCCCGGAGATCACGGGGCGTCAGCAGCGAACGGCTCGGAGATTAAGACCTTTGGTGAGAGGAACCTGCTTCTGTCCCTACACGGCCGTACATTTGAGTGGACTTTTGTTATAGCTGCAGTGAGTTTCAATATGTTGGGGGCTGATTTTCTGTGCTCACATGGTTTATTGGTCGATCTTGCTAACAGGCGCCTGGTTAATGCACTTTCTTTTTATTCTATTCCCTGTGCAGCCCAAGTGACCCTGCCCACAGCACAAGCCAATGTCGCAACAGCAAGCGGTAAGTTCCACACACTGCTCACTCAGTTCCCAGCACTCACGGTTCCCACATTTTCAGCAGCTGTCACTAAACACAGAGTGGAACATTCTATTACTACCACCGGACCGCCCGTTTTTGCAAAAGCTCGGCGCTTGGATTCAGCTAAACTGACCATAGCGCGCAAGTAGTTCGCCAACCTGGAAAAGTTGGGCATCATCAGGTGTTCGAACAGCCCATGGGCTTCCCCGCTTCACATGGTCCCGAAAGCTGATGGCTCGTGGCGACCTTGCAGAGATTTCTGCAGGTTGAACAACGCCACGGCGCACGGTCGCTACTCAATCCCGCATATCCAAGATTTTTCCGTTCATTTGGCGGGGGCGCGCGTCTTTTCTAAGATAGACTTGGTCCGCGGTTACCATCAAGTCCCAGTGCGCGCTGAGGACATACCCAAAACAGCGGTAATAACTCCGTTTGGCCTATTTGAGTTTTTGCGCATGCCGTTTGGGCTTAAAGGCACTGCGCAGACGTTCCAACGCATGATGGACGCAGTGTTGCACAATCTCCCCTTCGTATTTGTCTACCTGGACGACATCTTAGTAGCCAGCGCGTCCGAAGACGAACACAAAAACCACCTCACGGCAGTTTTCCTGAGGTTGGGAGAGCACGGGTTAGTAATCAACCCAGCGAAGTGTCAGTTCAGGGTGACGCAGATTGATTTTTTGGGGCATCGCGTCTCCCCAGAAGGAGCAGTTCCGCTGCCTGACAAAGTGCGCGCGGTAACAAATTTTCCCCAGCCGCAAACAGTCAAGGCGTTACAGGAGTTTTGGGGAATGGTGAATTTTTATAACCGTTTCCTCCCCCGCGCAACGCAGCTCATGCAACCATTGTATGCTCCACTAAAAAAACAAAAACCCAAAAATAAGATCGAATGGTCTCCGGAGCGAGAGCGGGCATTCTTTGAGGTCAAAACAGCCCTGGCAAACGCTGCATTGTTAGCATATCCAGACCCAACGGCCCGCATAGCGCTCACTACTGACGCGTCAGATGTGGCCATAGGGGCGGTCGTGGAACAGCATGTAGCTGGGGCTTGGCAGCCGCTCGCCTTTTTCAGCAGGACTTTGCACGATAGTGAACGAAAATACAGCGCATTCGACAGGGAGTTGTTAGCTCTCCACTTGGCCATTCGCCACTTCCTGTTCTGGCTGGAGGGACGCCGTTTCACCGCGTTCGTTGACCACAAGCCGCTGACATTCGCAATGGCCAAGGTTTCAGAACCGTGGTCAGGCCGGCAGCAGAGGCAGCTGGCCGCCATCTCAGAGTTTACTACCGATATTCAGCATGTGGCGGGTAAACTGAATGTGGTGGCAGACTGTCTCTCGCGCGCCGTGGCGGCCCCAGTCCGCGTAGGGATAGATTATGCCGCCATGGCCGCGGATCAGTGTAGCGACGCGGACGTGCGCACGCTCCAGTCTGGACCAGCAGGGTTAAGGCTGGAGAACAGGGTGCTGCAAGACGGTATGCCCCCACCTAATCTGTGATGTCTCCACTGGGCGACCGCGTCCCGTGGTACCAGCCGCGCGGCGCCGCCACGTTTTTGACTCTATTCATTGTCTGGCGCACCCGGGAGTGCGCACGTCGGTCAAAATGGTGGGAGAGAAATTTGTATGGCCGAGCCTGCGCAAACAAGTTAGAGAGTGGGCGGCAGCCTGCATGGCTTGTCAACGAGCCAAGGTACACAGACACACGAGAGCTCCCTTGGAGCCGTTTCACATCCCGGCTAAGAGGTTCGATCATGTTCACGTGGACCTCGTAGGCCCCCTCCCACCGTCACAGGGGTGCACACACCTTCTGACAATGGTAGACCGCACCACGCGCTGGCCGGAAGTGGTCCCACTGTCGTCAACCACAGCCGAGGAGGTGGCACGCCCGTTTTTAACAGCATGGGTAGCGCGTTTTGGAGTCCCGTCGGACATTACGTCCGATAGAGGTCCTCAATTTGTTTCTGAACTTTGGTCAGCAATGGCCCACAGCCTGGGGGTAACGATCCACCGCACAACCGCGTACAATCCGCAGGCTAATGGGTTATGTAAACGTTTTCATAGGTCATTGAAAGTGGCTCTCAGAGCGTCACTTACGGATGCAAATTGGGTGGACAGGCTACCGTGGGTTTTATTGGGGTTGCGTTCTGCACCTAAAGAGGATTTAGAAGCCTCCCCGGCTGAGCTAGTTTTTGCGCAGCCACTTCGGCTGCCCGGGGAATTTCTCCCAGATAATCCTGCGCCAGAATGCTCCCCGGCTCAGCGGTTGCAGAGTGGCACGGAATCGGGCACGCTGCCTGGCCCCGTGCACCACAGTTTTCCACGCGTTTTTGTGCCTAAGGCCTTAAAAAACGCGGAGTTTGTTTTTGTCAGACACGATGCTCATCGCCCACCGTTGCGACCACCTTATGATGGACCATTTAGAGTGCTGGAAACAGGGGATAAGCATTTTTTGCTAGATTTGGGGGGCAGGAAAGAAAAGATTGGCATAAACAGGCTCAAACCCGCCTTTGTGGTGGCGGACGAGGATGTGCTGTCGGCCAGGGCTCCTCGGCGCGGCAGACCCCCTAAGGGACATTCCCCAGAACACCCACAGAGATTGACTAACAGTTCTCACCCTCAGACAGCAGCTCCACAGCAGGACGGTGCCGCGGAAGTGGTAAAGCCCGCTTACAGCAGATACGGGAGGAGACTGAGGCCCAAGCAGCACGTGGTCTGATGTGTAATGGTTTATCATGACATGCAGACTGTTATTCTGTTGTTCCATCTTAGACGTTTGGGGGGGGTCATGTGGCACACATATGCACATATGTATATCACTTCATGCTCCATATGTATACCACTTTAGGCTTCACATCTTAAATTGAACAAAGAACTGGGTCTCTTTGGAGATAACAGGAGGATGTGAAAGTTTTGTCTTTGGTATACAAAGAGACGGCCTGGGGGGATTTTCCTGGCCGCCAGAAGCTTTGGGAGGAGGTGTTAAGATCTGAAAGAAGATGCATTGTGACTTGGGATTAAATACAATGTGACTGTGTGTTTTGACAATGTGACTGTGTGCTTTGAAGTCCTGAGGTATTTAAAGGATGAATGTCTGGGTTTCTTCCTCTTTCTGTTTTTGATGTTGGAAGATGTGAATAAACCTGACTCGTGAGATGAATTCTGCCTCGTCATTTTCACATTTTCTACAATATTAGGATATAGAAGATGTTGAGTGATGTGGTATGATGTGATATTATGCATCTTTTACGTTATTTATCCCAGCAGTGGAAATTTCACTTTGAACAGACAACAACGTTGTCTCTTGTGTGCAGACAATCAGCTAGCTAGTTAGCCATCAATGCTAACAGCGTGCTCTCCTTGTATTTTGTGCTTGTGTTGACAATATCTGATGAAATAAGCTAGTTGTAATCCTAATTAAAAAGGTGTTTTTTTACATGTTGCACTTTCATGCTGTGCATGTAATTTTTGTTCTAGAGTCCGACCAACATCTGCTGTGACACTGACAACGGTTAGCTGTTATGACTGGTAAGTTGCACATCCCGTTATTTTTTTAGTAGTGGTGGGCAAAGTACTCAAATCCTATGCTTTTTAAGTTAAAGTATAGGTAAAGTGCCAGAATTAAAGTAGCACAATTTCCACTTAATATGAAAGGGACTGAACTGAGATTTATTTGATTGTGTGAATATTAATTACAGAATAATTGAAATGAATGGCACATCCAATATTAGCCACAGTAAAATAAACCACTTGCTTATTTTTTTTTTTTTTTTTTTTTTTTTGTCAGATCACTTGTGTGATCCTTTGAGTTATATACATTACAGTGTATGTTGCACTTTGGGGAATGGGAGTTGCTCAGTCACCAATATAATTTAGTTTATATGTGTAGTTTATAGTCTATCATCAATAAACTCGTGCAGTACTATAACAGGACATATTACAAATATTTGAGACCCACTGTAGTGCCTCCTTTTATATTTTAGCAATACAAGTACAAAACACCACCCACACTTGAAGCCAGGGCGACACAGCGGTGACAGAGCGGTGGCTAAACTTTTATTGATAAAAAATTACATATTTTGACAGAGTGACTCCATACTCCGGGATGCACACCCTCAGTTAATGCACACCCTCAGTAGATTCCATTCAATTGAAGGTATAAACTCATTCTGATTGCTGAGGCCACAGTAAAAACAAATGACTTTAAACGAAACGCAGCCCTTGTAAAATCTACTTTACTGAAGCACAGCTACATGAAAATTAAGATAAGATAAGCCTTTATTAGTCCCACAACGGGGAAATTCCAGGATTGCAACAGCACAGGGATAGCAACACTCAGAGCAACAATCAGAAGGCAAGAAAAAACAAGCAAGCAAGAGCAGCTAATATACATATGTACATATTACCATAAAATATATATATACACACACACACACACAGACACACAGTGCAGAGCATTGTAGCTGGATGGAATAAATATATGAATATATGAACACACAGTGCAGAGCATTGTAGCTAGATGGAATAAATATGTAAATATATAAACACCCACAGTATGGAGCATTGCAGCTAGGTGGAATAAATATGCAAGTATATAAACACACACAGTGCGGAGCAATGTAGCTAGATGGAATAATATGTAGATATATAAAAACACAGTGCGGAGCATTGTAGCTAGATGGAATAAATATATAGATATATAAATATAAACACACCCAGTGCAGAGCATTGTAGCTAGATGGAATAAATATGTAAATATATAAACACACACAGTGCAGAGCATTGTTGCTAGGTGGGATGAAACAGCATAACCGTCTATTTAGTTATCCTACATGGTATGATTATGTGCCCATACATATTCTCACCCTCCATAGCGACCGGTATGTTCCTAGTTGTATGCCGGAGAGGACCATTGTGTAAGTCTATTGCATCTTTTGCATTCAAAAAAAAAAAAAAAAAAAAAAAAAAAAAAACTATTAGTTTGTTACGTCTTTTTGCTATCTCTGCGAGCAGCCCTGCTTAGGTTGTACAGTCTGACAGCCGTTGGTAGGAAGGACCTACGAAACCTCTCGGTTGTGCACCTGGGATGATGTAGTCTGCTGCTAAATGAGCTCCTCAGTGCATCCAGTATGTCCTGCATAGGGTGGAACTCGGACTCCAGCAGAGATGACAGTTTAGCCACTGTCCTTCTCTCTCCTATCTCCTCCATCGGATCAAGGCGTTGCCTCAGGACGGAGCTAGCTTTCTTAATCAGTTTGTTCAGTCTCTTCCTATCGGCTGCAGTAATGCCACTGCCCCAGCAGACCACTCCAAAAGTGATGGCTGATGCCACCACCGTGTCATAGAATGACTTCAGCAGCGCCCCTTGTACACCAAAAGACCTGAGTCTCCTCAGCAGGAACAGCCTGCGCTGTCCCTTCTTGTAGAGTGCGTCAGTATTGTGTGACCAGTCTAGTTTATTGTTCAGATGAATATCAATACAATTTAAAATTGTGGTTAAAATACAACAACAAAGTACTTTTTTGTCACATTCCACCACTGGCTTTTAACAACAAGTGTATTTCCCAAATATGTTTTAAACTTGCTTTAGTTAACCACCACCCTTTTCTCTCTTTTCGTCTAAGCAAGAGGGAAACGATCCACCCCATACTGGACCTTGCATCAGTATTTACAGAGAAGCAGGCTGAAGATCTGCTGAAACGGGACCAGTGTGAGCAGCACATCCAGCTGTTTCTCAGTGAGGCAGCATGGCCGGCGTGTGTGATTCTGATTCTATTCCATTCTGATTTTTTTTTTTTTTTTTTTTTTTTTTTTTACAGTTTGAATTTTGCACATTCTAAATAATCTGGATTTTGCTGCAGATTGTAATAAACAATTTAGTGACTTATGCATTTGCATCATGATTTTCTATTTTGTCTGTTAAGACACCAGTGGGACAAGAGTGAACAGTACAAACCATTTATCAGTGACTTTGAAAATAATGGCTCATTTTTAAGAAAACGTAACCAAAAACAATTATTTTATTTACTGAAGACTTTATTGCTGGATGTGCCAGTGCAGAAGACCCTGCACACTTCAGTGATGGTACCAGTATATGTAGGAATTCTGGGTCATATTAGCATCCGGACTTCCTAATAATGGGTTAGGGCAGGGGTGTCCAGTCATTTGCCATGGAGGGCCAAGACCCTGCAGGCTTTACCGCCAACCAGTGTCTTCAACAGCAGATTCCACTGAATTTCTTCCACTGACTGCTGATCAGTGAAAACACCTGCTGAAGAGACTGGGTAGAAGACAGAACCTGCAGGGTCTTGGCCCTCCATGGCACATGACTGGACACACCTGAGTTAGGGTTTAATGGGATTTAACATTTTAACACAAAGTGCTTTATGGCTCATAATTCTGTTGGCAGACTTACACCAAACCAGAAGTGATTTCTCAAACTGCTGGATTGTTCTTAGACAGCTTTTCCAATCTTTTAGTATTTAATTTGTGCCACTTGGTGGTAACCTTCACACATAAAACAAAAGTGGAGACACATCTGCTAAAAGTACAAAGGTTTACTGTCAAAAGTCCTAGTGCTAAACTAAATGAATACATGTATAGTTAAGATAAGATAAGATAAGCCTTTATTAGTCCCACAATGGGGAAATTCCAGGATTGCAACAGCACAGGGATAGCAACACTCAGAGCAACAATCAGAAGACAAGAAAAAACAAGAGCAGCGAGTATACATATGTACATATAAATATATAAACACAGTGCACAGCATTGTAGCTAGATGAAATGAAACAGCATAACCGTCTACTTATCCTACATGGTATGATTATGTACCCATACATATAGTCGCCCTCCGTAGCGACCAGTATTTTCCTAGTTGTATACCGGAGGGGACCATTGTGTAAGTCTATTGCGTCGTTTGCATTCAATACTATTATTATATTATTATTATAGTTATTATTATTATAGTTCATTGTTGATGCAGAGAATATATATTTATACAGTAGCTACATGTAGTCAGCAATACTCGATATGATTTATATCCAGTAAATCCACGTATTTTCCATGTCACCTTGTGACTGCATTATTTTAATTGCTTTTAATCCTAGATCCAGTTTGTTTTGGCTTAAAATGCATCATTCATTCATTCATTCATCTTCTTCCACTTAATCCTTTTCGGGTTGCGGGGGGGCTGGAGCCTATCCCAGCATCTTTGGGCGAGAGGCAGGGTACACCCTGAACAGATTGCCAGTCCATCATAATTGTTAAATATATCTTTTTATATCTAACTTAGTATTGCTTACCTGTTGAAATATATATTTTACAGCGAATATAACCCCATAACTACAATGTGGCACTTGGCGACCAAGTTTTGGCAGCTGATCATGTTTTGTCACGACAGCAGCGGCTGGAGCAGGTACATCCCATGATGTCTCAACTGTGTCTCCATGATTTTCACACAGATCAGAGCAATTTGTTGCACAGGAAGCTAAACGTTTCTACAGACATTCTTAAGTTCTGTAGTCACTGCGCTTTTGTGAAGCCGGGGTGACATCTCATCACTGGGAGCCTGTGTGGAATACCCAGACCCACGGTTTGAAGTGATAATTTTGCCACAAGAGAGCCATCTGAAACACACACACACAGAGAATACATATTTTAGTACCTAACAGTGATAACTTGCAGACATTACAATGTAGTATGGCGGACTTAAAGCAAAGTAGCATTCGCAATCATTAGCTTACCTCATATGTGATGTAGTTCGTATCCTCATGTCTTCTGCTTTATACTGCTCTATATGGCTTCCTAAACGCTCCAGGATTTTTCCAGAGTGTGTCGCCTCACCGCCTATAGCCTTGTCTGGCTCTCCTTTTTTGCCTTTACTCTGGCAAAAAAATAGCCAGAGACCGCAGTCACCTCGTATCCTGCCATTTTGTGTTTTGCCTGGGTCACTTGTTTTACATAACGGGAAGGTTGCGCCGCCTCCCTGTAACAAATCCCAACCACATCAAGTGGTACTCTGGTGTAATAGAAACACAAGCGGACCGAACTGAACTGAACTGAACTGTGCTGTACCGGGCTAAACAGGTACTAGTGGAAAAGGGGCATTAAAGTCTCCAGAAGGCTGGGCAAGATGGTCTAAAAATGGTTGCCAGATGTTGTAAAACTTCTCAGGTTGGTTCATCATGTCATATCGGATTTTCTCCATATGTAATACACTGATAAGTTCTGTTAGCCACGTCTTGAACTGAGGCACAATGTCTGAGGGGTTGGGCGCATGTGCACGCAGCAACCGGCAGCTGGTGAAAAAAGTCCGTCATCTGTGTCTCTGTTTTTACGCACTTTAATGTGTTTAAACGAAATTCTCTGTGTCGTTTTTGTCCTTGAATGTTTGTGGACTGTATAACGAAGAGCTCCCTGGTTCCATCGATATGGATTTCCTCCTTATTTTTGCACTGCTGCTTCTTTCACACCGGCTTTCTGTCTCTGAGGTAAGCGCAATCACGTTCATGCCGGGGAGAATACAATATTCCACAGACATGTTACTGCATTTAAACACGGATAATGCAGCGTCTGTGTTTGAGTCTGTGCCGCGACTGCCGGACTTTATTTTAAGAGACTTTCATGGACACAGCGATGAAAAGAGAGACAAGAGGAGGAAATGCGGAAAGCGTGGAGGAGTAAAATTAAATCTGAGAAGGCGTCAGTTTAACAGCATTCCTCTTCCTTCCATGATTTTGGGGAACGTACAATCCCTGAGAAATAAAGTAGATGAAATTCAAGGAAATGTACACTATCAGAAGGACTTCAAGAACTGCTGTGTCATGGCTTACACGGAGACGTGGCTTACGGCGCATGACCGGGATGCGGACCTGTGGATTGACGGCTTTGGAGCCCCACTTTGCTCGGATCGGCAGGAAGAGGTAACGGGGAAACATCAGGGGGGCAGAGTATGTTTATACTGTGGCAACCTGGGGAGTGCATAATGGTTTACCACCTTAGACAGGAATAAAGGACGTGAAGTTAACCTTTTGTGTGTGAGAAGTTTCTAGATGCCCACTTAGTAAGATAACAGGGAGGTGTCAAGGATGAATGGACTGACTGTAGTCGGACGGGGGATTATCTTTTGTGTGTGAGAAGAGTCTAGAAGGATGTCATGTTATTTAAGGGAAGAGTTCCTACTTGTATGCCATTCTGTCTATGCTCCTTGTGTGAGTCGTGTAATAAACCGCCTGAACCAAATCCGCCTCATTATTTGCACGCCCCACACTGGTGAACCAAGACGAATCATGGAATACGACGGAAGATCCCCGGAGCCAACCTCGACTGGAACCCCCAGTTTCGCATGCGCTGTAGCGATCAAACTACCTGATTTTTGGCAGCACAACCCACGCTCCTGGTTCCACCTAACCAAGGCGCAATTCGCCCTCCGAGGGATATCGGCGGATGATACGAAATTCCACTATGTGGTCGCAGCGCTCAATGCCAGCATGGCTCAGCACATTGACAGCCTGCTCGATCAGCCACCAGCCGACGGCAAATATGATGCGCTGAAGGCTGCCTTCATCCAGCACTACACGCTCTCAGAAGGTGAGAGAGCAGAGAGGCTTCTGACGCGGACCAAGTTGGGAGACGGTTCGGTCGTGGACATGATGAAGAAGATGCTGAGGTTAAAGGGCACGGACGACGACCACTTCATCTTCACCCACATTTTCCTCAGGAACCTTCCGACAGCAGCGAAAGCTGCCCTGGCCAATTCGTTGTTGCTGACCAAACGGGACTATCGTGCGCTAGCCCGGGAGGCAGACCGGATCATCGTTGCCACCAAGGCTTTCGTGACCATTGCGGCAGCGACAGAGCCCACCACGTCGACACGAGGAGGCAAGGAGCCGCCGACGGCAGCAGCAGAACCACCGACGGCAGCAGCAGCGGGGGCCAAGGAACATGGAGATGACACGCTTTGCTTCTACCACCGCCGCTTTGCAGAGAGGGCACGCAAATGTATACCACCGTGCCAGTTCAAGCGCTTGGGAAACGCTAAGACCGGGGGTTGGTAGCAGCCGCGACCCTCGGGGAGGAGAACAAGCTGCTCTATTTGACGGACGCACACTCGGGGAGGCATTTCCTCGTGGACACCGGCGCACAGAAGTTTCATCCGGCCGACCTACGCTGACCAGCTGGCAGGACCCAGCGGCCCCGAGATGGCAGCAGCAAATGGCTCAGAGATTAAGACCTTTGGTGAGAGGACTCTACTCTTGTCCCTACACGGTCGTACATTTGAATGGACTTTTGTTGTAGCAGCATGGAATTACCATATACTGGGGGCTGATTTTTTATGTGCACATGGGTTGTTGGTAGATATCGCTAACAGGCGCCTGGTTAATGCACCAGGTCTATACAGGTCTCCCCTGTATAGCTCGAGTGACCCGGCCAACAGCACAAGCCAACGTCACAGCAGCATGCGGTAAGTTCCACACACTGCTCACTCAGTTCCCAGCACTCACAGTCCCGACGTTTTCAGCAGCTATTGCTAAACATGGGGTAGAGCATTTTATCACCACCACCGGGGCGCCCGCTTTTGCAAGACCTCGGCGCTTGGACGCCGCTAAACTGGCCATAGCGCGCGAGGAGTTCGCTAACCTAGAGAGGTTAGGCATCATCAGGCGCTCAAACAGCCCATGGGCTTCCCCGCTACACATGGTCCCTAAAGCTGAGAGTTCGTGGCGACCTTGCGGCAATTTCCGCAGGTTAAACAATGCTACAGCGCACGACCGCTACCCAATTCCCCACATTCAGGATTTTTCCGTTCACCTCGCAGGAGTGCGCATTTTTTCTAAGATAGATTTGGTCCGTGGTTACCACCAAGTCCCAGTGTGCGCTGAGAACATACCCAAAACAGCGGTAATAACTCCATTTGGTTTATTTGAGTTCTTGCGCATGCCGTTTGGGCTTAAAGGGGCAGGACAGACGTTCCAATGCATGATGGATGCAGTGCTGCGCGATCTCCCTTTCGTGTTCGTCTACCTGGACGATATCTTGGTAGCCAGCGCGTCCGAAGATGAACACGAAACCCACCTCACGACGATTTTCCGAAGGTTGGAAGAACACGTTTTAATAATCAACACAGCGAAATGTCAGTTCGGGGTGACGGGGATTGATTTTTTAGGGCACCGCGTCTCTCCCAAAGGAGCGGTTCCGCTGCCTGACAAAGTGCGCGCAGTGACAGATTTTCCCCGACCGCAAACAGTCAGGGCGCTACAAGAATTTTTGGGAATGGTGAACTTTTATAACCGTTTCCTTCCCCGCGCAGCGCAGCTCATGCAACCATTGTACGCTGCGCTCAAAAAACAGAAACCCGCGAATAGGGTCGAATGGACCCCGGAACGAGAGCAGGCGTCCTTGGAAGTTAAAGCAGCCCTGGCAAACGCCGCATTGTTGGCACATCCAGACCCAACGGCCCGCATAGCCCTCACCACTGACGCCTCAGATGTGGCCATAGGGGCTGTCGTGGAGCAGCGCGTCGCCGGGGCTTGGCAGCCGCTCGCCTTTTTCAGCAGAACCTTGTGCGACAATGAACGTAAATACAGCGCGTTCGACAGAGAGTTGCTGGCTCTCCACCTGGCCATTCGCCATTTCCAGTTCTGGCTGGAAGGGCGCAATTTTACTGCGTTCGTTGACCATAAGCCACTAACATTCGCGATGGCCAAAGTTTCAGAACCTTGGTCGGGCTGGCAGCAGAGGCAGCTGGCCGCGATCTCAGAGTTTACTACCGATATTCAGCATGTGTCGGGCAAACTGAATGTAGTGGCAGACTGCCTCTCGTGCGCCGTTGTGGCCCCGGTCTGTGTAGGGATGGATTACGCAGCCATGGCCACGGAGCAGGCTAGTGACGCGGACGTGCGCGCGCTCCAGTCTGGACCAACAGGGTTAAGGCTGGAGAATAGGACGCTGCTTAACGGCATTCCCCCCTTAATCTGCGACATCTCCACGGGTTGCCCACGGCCTGTGGTTCCGGCCACGTGGCGCCGCCGCGTGTTTGAGTCGGTTCACTCTTTGGCACACTCAGGGGTGTGCGCGTCGGTCAAAATGGTAGGAGAGAAATATGTGTGGCCGGGTCTTCGCAAACAAGTGAAAGAGTGGGCGGCAGCCTGCTTGGCATGCCAACGAGCCAAAGTTCACAGACACACGAAGGCTCCTTTGGAGCCGTTTTGCATCCCGGCTAAGAGGTTCGACCATGTCCACGTGGACCTTGTAGGCCCCCTTCCGCCATCACAGGGGTACACGCATCTCCTGACAATGGTGGACCGCACCACACACTGGCCAGAAGCGGTTCCGCTGGCGGCAACCACGGCCGAGGAGGTGGCGCACACGTTTTTAATAGCATGGGTGGCGCGTTTTGGAGTTCCGTCGGACATTACGTCCGACAGAGGCTCTCAATTTGTTTCTGAACTCTGGTCAACCATGGCCCGCAGCCTAGGTGTCTCAATTCACCGCACAACCGTGTACAACCCGCAGGCTAATGGGTTATGCGAACGTTTTCATAGGTCATTAAAAGCGGCTCTGAGGGCTTCACTGACGGATGCAAATTGGGTAGACAGGCTACCATGGGTTTTATTGGGGTTACGTTCTGCGCCTAAAGAGGATCTGGAAGCTTCCCCGGCAGAACTCGTTTTTGCACAACCACTCCAGCTGCCTGGGGAGTTTCTGCCAGATAATCCTGCGCCGGGCAGCTCCCCGTCTCAGCTGCTGCAGCGTTGCATAGACTCAAGCACGCTGCCGGGCCCTGCCCACCACAGTTTTCCGCGCGTTTTTGTGCCTAAAGCTTTGAAAAACGCAGAGTTCGTGTTTATCAGACATGACGCCCACCGCCCTCCATTGCGTCCACCCTATGATGGACCGTTCAGAGTGCTGGAAACAGGGGATAAGCATTTTTTGCTAGACTTTGGGGGTAGGAGGGAAAAAATTGGCATAGACAGACTCAAACCTGCTTTCGTTGTGGCTGACGAGCAAGTGCTGTTGGCGAGGGCCCCTCGGCGTGGAAGACCCCCACGGGGCGCTTCCCAGAGAAAAGATTCTCCAGAGCACCCACACGGACAGTCAAAAAGTTTTCACCCCCAGACATCAGCCCCCCAGCATGGCAGCGCCACAGAGGCAGTGAATCCTGGCTACAGCAGATACGGCAGAAGACTGAAGCCCAAGCAGCATGCGTACTGATGTTGATGGTTCTACAGCATGTGGACTGATGTTAATGGTTCTATCACAGCATGTGGACTGTTACCCTTTTGTCCTATCTAAGTTGCTGGGGGGGGGGGGGAGGTGGCAACCTGGGGAGTGCATAATGGTTTACCACCTTAGACAGGAACAAAGGACGCAAAGTTAACCTTTTGTATGTGAGAAGTTTCTAGATGCCCTAGTAAGATAACAGGGAGGTGTCAAGGATGAATGGACTGACTGCAGTCGGACGGGGAATTATGTTTTGTGTGTGAGAAGAGTCTAGAAGGAGATTATCTTTTGTGTGTGAGAAGAGTCTAGAAGGATGTCATGTTATTTAATGGAAGAGTTCCTACTTGTATGCCATTCTGTCTATGCTCCTTGTGTGAGTCGTGTAATAAACCGCCTGAACCAAATCCGCCTCATTATTTACACGCTCCACAATATATTAATAAACAGTACTGCACATCTGTCACGGTCAGAGAGCGCATCTGTACACCCGATGTGGAGCTTCTGGCCGTATCGCTATGCCCCTTTTATCTGCCCCGCGAGTTCCCCCAACTTTTCATAACGACTGTGTACATTCACCCGAGGGCAGACGCTGGCTCCGCCTCCAGCACCGTCTTTGATGTGGTACAGCGGCTGCAGCCAATTTCTACAGAGGCTCCAAACTTTATTCTTGGTGATTTTAACCATGTTTCTTTAAAGAAGGCACTTAAAAACTTTTATCAGTATGTCTCCTGCCCAACCAGGTGAAAAAAGACATTGGGCCTGTGCTATGGATCCATTGAGAGGGCCTATAAATCACTCCCCCTTCCTCCTGTAGGATCCTCAGATCACAACTGTGTACATTTGCTGCCCACATATAAAACTGCTCTCAGAAGAGGCAAGGTGGAGACCAGAGACATAGATGTGTGGACAGATGATTCAGTGCACTGCCTCCAGGAATGTTTTAACTGTACGGACTGGGAGATGTTCACACTGGCCTGCAGGGATGATTTGGACTCTTTGGTAGACGTCACATGCTCATACATGGCTTTCTGTAAAAATATGATCGTTCCACGCAAACGTGTCAAAATATATCCCAACAACAAGCCATGGGTTACAAAATCAGTTAAATCCTGCTTACAGAGGAAAGCACTTGCCTTTAAACAGGGGTCTGTTTCTGAGCTACAGGTTGCCACAAAAGAGCTGAAGTCCGAAATTTTAAGAGCAAAACAGAATTATAAAACAGAATTGGAAAGCAAGATGGCAACAAAGAAACTTGGTTCAGCCTGGGCCAGTATGAAAACTATTGCAGGCCTTCAGAGCTCAGAGCGCAGTAATCGTGTGTTTTTAGATGGTTTTAATTCAGACACAGAGCTGGCTAATGCTCTTAATTGTTTTTATGGTCGTTTTGACTCCTCTGATTTTAGCACAGAAACCCAAGATTTGAAACAGAAACTCAAAGATAATCAGCACTTTAATATTGAGGTGCAGGATATTAAAAGGGAGTTCTGTGCTGTAAAAGTGAACAAAAGTCAGGGCCCTGATAATATATGTGGGTGCTTGGTAAAGTCCTGTGCACATGAACTGAGTCCTGTATTTCATTACATTTTCAATAAGTCCTTACAGACACATGTGCCTAAGATCTGGAAAGATGCCGTGGTTGTTCCCGTTCCAAAATCCAGCTGTCCTAAAACGGTAAACGACTTTAGACCAGTTGCTTTGACTTCAATCTTAATGAAAATTTTTGAAAAACTGGTCAGATCTGAGGTCCTAAAGCAGACTGAACATGCATCGGATCCTTTGCAGTTTGCATATAGGCCTCACAAAGGAGTGGAGGATGCCACTGTCACTCTGTTTAACATGCTTTTAAAACATCTGGATTTTAATGGGACACATGCCAGGCTTTTATTTGTGGACTTTTCTTCCGCTTTTAATACAATCCAACCTCATATTTTAGTTGAAAGGCTCTTGCAACAATTTGATTTGAGCAATAATCTGGTGGGTTGGATTCTGGATTTCTTAACCAACAGGACACAGAGAGTAAGGGTCAATGGTACATTGTCTGACCTAAAGTGCTCTTCTACTGGCTCTCCGCAGGGGTGTGTGTTGTCACCACTACTCTTCATCCTGTACACAAACATGCGTCGGAGCAGACATGACAACAGACACATTATAAAGTATGCTGATGATTCAGTTATTGTCAGTCTCCTCCAGGATGGTGAGAGTGGCCACGGCCCAGTAGTTGATGATTTTGTTCACTGATGTGAGGATTCCTACCTGCAGCTGAATACGACAAAAACTAAGATATGATTATTGACTTTAGGAGGAAAACTCCCAGGCACAAAGTCACCGTACTAAAAGGCCAGAAAACTGAATGTGTACAATCCTACAAATATCTTGGGACGATTATTGATAGTAATTTAAAAGGATTTGAAAGGGTGTGCAAAAAGGGTCAGCAACATTTGCATTGTTTAAGGAAACTTGCACGCTTCCAAATTGACCGAACCATAATGACAATGTTTTATCGGGCTTTTATTGAATCTGTTTTATCCTTTTCTTCCATGTCATGGTTTGGTCAGATAAAACTGAAACACAGGAAATCCTTGGCTCAGGTAGTTAGATGGTCCAGTCGTTTGCTTGGTGAGTCACAGCTGAGCCTGACATCCCTGTACACCAGACAGGTACAGAGGATAGCTACCTCCATTTTAAATGATGACTCCCACCCTTTGCACTGCAACTTTCAGCTTCTTCCCTCAAGACGGAGGTTTGCTGTCCCAAAAAGTAAAACCCAGCGCTACAAAAACAGCTTTGTTCCTGCTGCTGTCAAAGAGCTGAACAAGTTGTAACAATATATTGCACATAATGACATGATTTACGACCCAAGAGACAGACGCTGACACAAGTGATTACAGACAATTATCTTTTATTGTGGAATGTGTGTGTAGTGCGTGAGTGGATGTGTATGTGCTCGTCTGGTCACTGGAGCTGAGCCCGTCTTGTGGTGACCTGGCAACCCTGGAAACACACAAGCACAAAGGTTACTGCTGTACAGTAGCAATAACGGCGTATATGCTGCAGGTGCTTACTTGCAGGTTCCACAATGTGAGACCGGCTGGCTCTTGATGTCCGTGTGACGTGGTGCTCGAGGTGCCCGGCGTTGCGGGGGTGAGGAGGAACTCCGAGGAGGAGGAGGCTGTGCCTCGTCAGCTGAGGAGGATTGTCCGCCGCCAGGGAGGTCCACCTGTGCACAGGGGATAGAACTTGCAGATGATGAGTGCTGGGTTTGCTTACGTGACTTGGCTTGGCAAGGCGTTGGCTTCTTGACTTGAGGTCGAGATCTTGGCGCATTGCTTGGCAAGAGTGACAGACGACTCCGTGCTGAGGAGTCCGCGCGTTGGGTTTTTAAAGCCCGCTGATTGTCACCTGCTGGAGTGAGCGCAGCTGATGCTGATGATGCTGATGACGGCCTAGCGGCCATCATGACACATAATTTAGTTACCTATTTATTAACTCCATTTTATATTTACTTATTTTTGTAGGATTTTTATTTGGGTTTTAAATCTTTTATTGGGCTTTAGACCTTTGAGTTTTTAACCTTTCTGACTAGTCTTTAACTTTTTAATGTGACCCTTCTCTCTTATCTCTGGTTTTTCTCTCATCTCTATGTCTTTATATCCTGATTGATGGAGGCTTGAGTATTTTTATCATGTTTATAGTCAGCTTCATGCATGTGTTTGTGTAATTGAATGTCACCAGACTGCAAAACAAATCTACCTACGGGTACAAATAAAGTAGCCTGAACCTGAACCTGATTTCCATAATCTTAAACTCAGTCTCTTAGCAATTACCATTCCATACATAATGGTGCTCTGTACCGAGTGACTGCTTTTGTAAATGCAAAGAATATCCAGACAATGTGATCTCAGGGTCAGGGTTAAATACACAATCATACATTTCAGAATACCACTTGAATATTTTACACCAAAAGTTATACAATCTTGGACAAGTCCAAAAAAGATGGGTTAGAGAGCCTGTGGCAGACTTACACCAATCATATAATGGAGAAATTGTGGGAAAAATTCTATTCAGTTTGACTTTTGAATAGTGAAGCCTATGCATCACCTTAAATTGAATCAACTGGTGCCTAGCATTAATGGAACAGGAGCTGATTCTGCTGAGGCTCTCCTCCCATACGTCATCCTCCTCATTGTGAGTTCCCAGTTCTGCCTCCCAAGCTGCCTTAAAAAATTGGGTGGTAGGGTTAACTTGTTCAAGAAATATTTTAACAAAGTTAGTAACCAAGCCTCTGGAATCGCATGGTCTTAGCAAAAGCGAGCAAACCTTATTTTTCTCGGGGAGGATTTCAAAATTTTGCAAACATTGGTGGACATAATTTCTGATTTGCAAATATCTAAAAAAATGTGTTGGTGGAAGGGAAAAATTGTCTTTTAGCTGGACAAAAGAGGCAAATTTTTTATTAATATATAGCTCTTTTAAAGTAATTATACCTTTTAGCCTCCAACTGTCAAATGTAGTGTCTGAAAGTGATGGAAAGAATGCATGGTTATAATAAATTGGAGTGTAAACAGAAGTACCTGGCAACTTGCAGATCTTCTTAATTTGTTACCAAATTTTAAGACAGTTTAAAACTATCCGATTATTCACCTTTGTGCCTCCAGGCAAATCAGGTGTTGAAAAAAGAAGTGCTGGTAGTGAGGTGTTTGTAAAACCTTTCAATTCAATGACAACCCAAGCAGGGGTATCTGCTGAAACTTCCAGATTATAACCTTCCTTCAAATTTGCAGCCCAGTAATAATGCTGAAAGCAAGAAAGCCCTACCTCTTTTCTCTTTTGGTTTATGTAAATGAGTTTTTGAAATTCTATGGGCTTTAAAACCCCAAATAAATGCCAATACTATGGAATCTAATGTTTTGAAAAATGCTTTTGTTGAAAAAAATGGGAAGATTTTGAAAAAGGTAAAGAAATCTTTGCAGGGTTATCATTTTAATAGTGTTTATACAACCCACCATAGAAAGAGGAAGGGTATGCCATTTGTCAATACCCCCTTTGAGCTTGTCTAACTTTTCAAGGAAATTCAATCTGAAGATTAATTTGGAATCCTTTGGTAAAACTACTCCAAGATATCTCAGTTTGTCTGTAATTCTGAAAGGGACATTATGCAAAAATTCAGCATCAAGCTCAGCTACTCTCAAGATGGGGATCGATCTGGATTTCAATGGGACACATGCCAGGCTTTTATTTGTGGACTTTTCTTCTGCCTTTAATACAATCCAACCTCATATCTTAGTTGAAAGGCTCCTGCAACAATTTGACTTGAGCAATAATCTGGTGGATTGGATTCTGGATTTCTTAACCAACAGGATGCAGAGAGTAAGGGTCAATGGTACATTGTCTGACCTAAAGTGCTCTTCTACTGGCTCTCCGCAGGGGTGTGTGTTGTCACCACTACTCTTCATCCTGTACACAAACATGTGTCGGAGCAGACATGACAACAGACACATTATAAAGTATGCTGATGACTCAGTCATTGTCAGTCTCCTCCAGGATGGTGAGAGTGGCCACGGCCCAGTAGTTGATGATTTTGTTCACTGATGTGAGGATTCCTACCTGCAGCTGAATACGACAAAAACTAAAGATATGATTATTGACTTTAGGAGGAAAAATCCCAGGCACAAAGTCACCGTACTAAAAGGCCAGACCACCGAATGTGTACAATCGTACAAATATCTTGGGACGATTATTGATAGTAATTTAAACTTTGAAGTGGACTGTGAAAGGGTGTGCAAAAAGGGTCAGCAACATTTGCATTGCTTGAGAAAACTTGCACGCTTCCAAGTTGACCGAACCATAATAACAATGTTTTATCCGGCTTTTATTGAATCTGTTTTATCCTTTTCTTTAGTGTCATGGTTTGGTCAGATAAAACTGAAACACAGGAAATCCTTGGATCAGGTAGTTAGATGGTCCAGTCGTTTGCTTGGTGAGTCACAGCTGAGCCTGACATCCCTGTACACCAGACAAGTACAGAGGATGGCTACCTCCATTTTAAATGATGACTCCCACCCTTTGCACTGCCACTTTCAGCTTCTTCCCTCAAGACGGAGGTTTGTTGTCCCAAAAAGTAGAACCCAGCGCTACAAAAACAGCTTTGTTCCTGCTGCTGTCAAAGAGTTGAACAAGCTGTAAAAATATATTGTACATAATTTACGTACCTATTTATTAACTTCATTTTATATTTACTTATTTTTGTAGGATGTTACTTGGGTTCTAAATATTTTATTGGGTTTTAGACCTTTGAGTTTTTTAACCTCTTTGACTAGTTTTTAACTTTTAATATGACCATTCTCTCTTACCTCTGGTTTTTCTCAAATCTCTTTGTCTTTTTATACCCTGATTGGTGGAGCCTTGAGTATTTTTATCATGTTTATAGTCAGCTTCATGTGTGCCTGTGTTTGTGTCTATGTTGAATGTAATTAGTGGCTTGTAAATATGGATGTCACCAGACTGCAAAACAAATCTACCTACGGGTACAAATAAAGTAACCTGAACCTGATCATCTCAAAAACTAAAGCAGACAGAGCCACTCGGCCCACCACCTATAGCTTCATGTCCAAAGTGAACTGTCAGAGTTTATTCAGCAGCATCAGTCCAGAAAACTACAGTAAATGGGCTGGGTTTGTGTTTAAAGGTGCTCTGACTCACAGATTGATGTAACCTTTCTGAATGTATGGGGACAGCTTCACAATGTTATCGACACAAGGGAGGATGTGCACACACCCACCGGGCTTATCTTTACATTTCGTCCATACATTCCTTTAGTTTATTTGGGTGCTCTGGAAATGAGGATGGCCAGGAAGGGTCTCTTCAGGGCTGCCATCGGCACGTTGCATACATCAGACATGAGAGAGATGGAGGGGGAAGACAGAAACGTAGTGGGTTCAAAAGCAGGGCAACGACTCCCTTCCTATTCTCCATCACACACACACACACCCTCAGGGCACACAGCACAGCAGGCTGCCATGCATTAAGGTGTGTGTGTGCACCATCTTAGGAAATGAACACCTTCTGGTCTCTCTGGCTGGAAGAGAACTGTGAATAAGGAGCAAGAGATGAAAACAAGGAAGGGGGGGGGTGAACAGAGGTATTCCTAGTTTTATTCCAGATGTATAACATAGCTATAGATTTATTAGAGTATCACATTGCCTTTCAAGAAATAAAATATTGACGGCGCGGTGGCGGAGTGGTTAGCACTGCGGCAGCACAGCAACTCACCCTTGGCCGGGGGATCCTGGGTTCGATCCCAGCCCCCGACCAACAGTGATCTGTGTGGAGTTTGCATGTTCTCCCTGTGTCTGTGTGGGTTTACTCCGGGATTTCTCCAGTTTCCTACCACATGGCAAAAACATGCAAGTTAGGTTAATTGGCAATAATTGGGGATTCTAAATTGTCCTTAGGTGTGACTGCGAGAGTGAATGGTTGTCTGTCTCTCTGTGTTGGCCCTGTGATGGACTGGCGATCTGTCCAGGGTGGACCCTGCCTCTTGCCCAAAGATGCTGGGATAGGCTCCAGCCCCCCCGCGACCCGAAAAGGATTAAGCGGAAGAAGATGAATGAATGAATGAATTCTTATTCTTATTCTTAATATTACTGTTTGCCTAAAGGCAAATTTTTAAGCTGATAGCTCATAAAAATTATGTTACACCAGCTGGCTTTCCCATATTATTTTAGAGTGATACTCTGCCAAAAATTGAGGTTTTTTTTTTTACTTGTTAACATGTCTGTAATGTGTTTTTATGACTTGCAAGACATATCAAGAGCAAAATTGCTCAAATGTCTAATATATCTGTTTCTTTTTTCCTGTAAAATTTCACTTAAGCCCCGACCCCTGAGAAAAGGTGAGTTGAGACAGAGCATTTTTGGTGACATAACTATTTGTGGTGTTGGCACGTGGGGAGTGCTGAGCCAATCACAACTCTCTGGTCTAACTGGTTATCCTCCAGGTAGTTAGCATTTTTTAACAAACTACTTTGAAAACTTCACCCAAATTAAGATGGGTTTTACCATTAAACAGCTTTGGATTTTTTTTTTACCTTTAATAATAAACACCTTCATTTAAAAACTGCATTTTGTATTTACTTGTGTTATCTTTATCTAATATTTAAATTTGTTTGATGATGAGCAACAGGAGTACAGAGGATGCGGTTTCTACAGCGCTGCACTATGTACTCTCACACCTGGATGACAAGAACACCTACGCAAGAATGCTGTTTATTGACTTCAGCTCAGCATTCAACACAGTTATCCCCTCCAAGTTGCTCACCAAACTTGGGGACCTGGGAATCAGTACCTCCACCTGCAAGTGGATCATGGATTTTCTGACCAACAGACCCCAGCATGTTAGGTCAGGCCCCAACCGTTCTTCCGTCATCACACTCAACACTGGTGTACCACAGGGCTGTGTGCTCAGCCCATTCCTCTACTCCCTCTACACCCATGACTGCAGGCCTATGTATGGATCCAATTCCATCATAAAGTTCGCAGATGACACCACGGTGATTGGACTCATCAGGGACAACGACGAGTCAGATTACAGGGCAGAGGTTGAGCACTTGGCTACTTGGTGCGCTGACAATAACCTGCTCCTTAACACCAGCAAAACCAAGAAGCTCATAGTGGACTACAGGAAGGAGAGGGAAGAGACACATGACCCCATCCATATCAATGGCATAGCTGTTGAACGTGTCCCCAGCTTCAAATTCCTGGGGACCCACATCTCGGAGGACCTGTCCTGGTCAGTTAACACCACCAGCCTGATCAAGAAGGCCCATCAGCGCCTCTTCTTCTTGAGGACATTGAAGAAGAACCATCTGTCAACTGACATCCTGGGCAACTTCTACCGCTGCGTGATAGAGAGCACCCTGACCAACTGTATCACACTCTGGTATGGGAGCTGCTCTGTAGCTGACCGCAAGGCGCTGCAGCGGGTGGTGAAAACCGCCCAACGCATCACAGGGACTCCACTTCCAGCTATAGAGGACGTCTACAGGAAAAGATGTCTGCGCCGGGCACACAGCATTCTTAGGGACTCCAACCATCCTGCTCATGGACTGTTCCAGCTTCTCCCCTCCAGAAGACGTTTCAGAAGCCTTCGGACTAGAACCAGCAGGTTTAGGAACAGTTTCTTTCCAACAGCTGTCACGTTATTGAACTTAGTTCCCCGCTGACTCTCTTACAATCATCTTTTACCATCCTCACCTGTACATAACTGCATAACTACATAACTACATCTAACTTATTGCACATTATTTGCACATAACAGTACTTTTAACTTTCTGCACTGCTGCATATATTTGCATATATTTGCTTAAATTGCACATACTGTTAATTACCGTATATACTGCACTGCTGTCCTTTGCACTTCTGATTGGATGCTAAACTGTGTTTCGTTACCTTGTATTCATACATGTGTAATGACAATAAAGTTGAATCTAATCATCTAATCTAATCTAAAACATTTAAGTCTGACAAACATACAAAAAAATGAGAAATCAGGAAGGGGGCAAACACTTTTTCACTCCACTGTACTTCAGATACAAATCTCCAACCACATGTTATGATCAGGTGAGCGCGCTCCCCCTCCCTTTCTGTGGGAGGTTCTCCATCAAGCTCCCAGCTCCACAGGTCATCAGCACACCTGCGTGAGTAGATGCACCTGCTGCCCCTTCTCTGCCAGCGCTTAAAAGGACCTGTTCGTGAACACTCCAGCACTGGCTCGTTAGGTATTGCTGCCTTTAACGAGAGTTTAAAATTGAACTGAAAATGTATTTTTTAGGAACTCAGCCTAGGGCGCTTTCTCCTCCTCTCTTCTCAGGTTGCTGCCATCTCAGTGGTGCGTCTCCGGGGTTGCTGCATGCTCACCTACCCCATCATCGTCTCCATTCCAGATTACCTCTCCACCCGGTCAGACTCTCCTCCCAGCTCCACTCCTCTCCTTCTCCCTGCCAGCTCTGCCTTGCTGGTTCCTTCGTTGCCGCTAGGTTCCTCTGCCGGGCTCTCTGTTCACCAATCATAAGATCTACCCTTATTCATTCACAACTCTCAGCCTCCCTCCTCAATCCTAACCCACTCTCATCTCCCTCTTTTCACAGGCTGCGTGTTCCTCTGGCGAGTGGTGCTTTTCCTAGATTTGAGTTTATTTTCAATAAAGCTGTGTTAAACATTGCCCATCTGTGTTGTGTGCATTCTCTGGTGTTGGCAGCCTGCACGTGAGCTTATCCTTTACTCAATCATGACAGAACAAGCCAGCCATGATCTAGGCTCAGCAGGTGCTGCATCAGCGGAGCACTTGGCCCTTTACCACCTTGACATCACAGAGCGGCAGGTGGCTGTGCTCACGGAGCAGCTGCAGACAATTACGCAGCAGCTGAGCACGGTCACTGATCATCTTTGTCACATGTCTCATCTGGCCGTTCCCCCCCACACACACACACACCTGCCGTCCCAGTTTCTACTACCATTCGCTGAACCACTTCCGTTCCCTCACCGGCCCCATACGCGGGAGAGGTGGGGAAATGTAAGGGGGTTTTGCTCTATGTTCTGCTTTATTTGGAGCAGGTGGGCAGGCAGTACCCGGACGGCATGTCCAAAATCAATTTTTTGACCCTTCTACTGTGAGACCGGGCTGTTAGCTGGGCTCAGTCTATTCTCAACAGCGCAGCGGGCCCTAATTACACCTTTGACCGATTCGATGGCGAGTTCTCCCGGGCCTTTGACTGAACGGAGAGTGAGGGAAACATTATGAGTCGCCTTATGTTGTTCCAACAGGGGAGTCGGTCTGCTTCCGACTTCTCTGTGGAGTTTCGAGTTGTCTCGGCGGACTCTGGGTGGCATGACATTGACTTATGCAGCGCCTTCCACCAGGGTCTAAATGCCAACTTCTGCGATGACCTGGCAGTTCGTGCCATTCCCTCCTCTCTGGACGGGCTTTTTGACCAGGCCGTCAGTTTTCATAACTGATACCACGAGCGCACGAAGAAGCAGAAGACCTCCTCCAGCCCACCCGTTTTGCGCATGCCTCCCCCGGCTACTGGCACAGGTGAAGCCGACTGTTCCTCCAAAGCTATGGTGTTCGGCCAAGTCCATCTGACTCCGGAGGAGTACCAGCAATGGAGGAAAGCTGGTGTGTGTATGTATTGTGGCTCTTTAGAGCATAAACTGTTTAATTGTCACCTAAAGCCAAAAGACATGGCCCATCAGTAGCCATGGGGGGTCTGATGGGCGGAAATTCCATTCATCCCCCCGGTAACTTTTCTATCCCCGCTCTCATCCAGTTACTGGGGGTTGAGAGGAGGGTGTCAGCATTAATTGACTCAGGGGCAGAACAGAATTTCATTTCCTCTCGGCTCGTGTGGGAAGCAGGCATCTCCACAACTAAACTGCTGACTTCATGAAACGTTGCAGCATTATCTGGCTGTAGTGTGGCTTCCATCACCAAACGCATGGCGCTGATCTCCGTCCTTCTTTCCAGGAACCACCAGGAGAACTTATCGTACTTTATTCTCCCTAGCTCGTCCTCCCTGGTGGTCCTGGGGTACCCTTGGCTCCAGAAGCACAATCCCATTATCAATTGGGCGCAAAATTCCATCTCTTCCTGGAGCCCCTTTTGCTTAGCATCCTGCGTCTGTTCGGCCGAGTGTTTGCCGTCCCTTCCCATCTCCTCCCTCCCAGTGGAGCCGCCAGACCTCAGCCTTGTATCCGAGGTCTATCATGACCTTGGGAGGTCTTTACCAAGTTGAGAGCACTTTCTTTGCCACCTCACCGCTCTTACAACTGTGCTATCGACCTCCTCCCGGGTGCGCGGCTGCCCTCCAGCCAGCTCTACAGCCTTTGTGGGCCAGAAAGGGAGGTGATGGAAAGCTACATCAAGGACTTTCTGAACACCGGCCTCATTCAGCCCTCTTCGGCTCCTCTTGGGGTGGGGTTCTTCTTTGTCAGGAAGAAGGATGGATCCCTGTGCCTGTGCATCAATTTCCGCTCGTTAAATGCCATTACAATTAAGGATAAACACCCTCAGCCTCTGATCAATTCCACATTTGAGCTCCTTCAGCGCACACGGGTGTTTACCAAACTGGACTTGTGCAACGCGTACCACCTGGTCTGTATATGCAAGGGGGACGAGTGGAAGACGGCCTTTAAAACACACCTGGGGCATTTGAAATACCTCGTGATGCCCTTTGGGCTCACCAATGCCCTGCCCGTCTTTCAGCGCATGATTAACGACGTCCTCCACAATATGGTTAACCAACTCGTTTTTGTATACCTCGATGATATTCTGATCTTTTCCCACATGCCAGAGGAGCACACAGTTCACGTCTGGGACGCGTTACAGCACCTTCTGGAAAACCATCTCTTTGTGAAGGCCGAAAAGTATGAGTTTTCCACCCGCTCCACTTCTTTCCTAGGGTTAATTGTTGCTGAGGGGGAACTGAGGGCCAGCCCGACCAAGGTGAAGTCTGTGCTTGATTGGCCAACTCCGTCTTGCAAAGAGCTTCAATGCTTTTTGGGTGATGCAAATTTTTATCGTCGATTCATTAGGAACTACAGTGGGGTGGCACAGCCTCTTACCCAGCTGACCTCGATCAAGGTGCCTTTTGCCTGGTCTGAGGCAGCAGATCTGGCCTTCTTCAAATTGAAGGCCCAGTTTTCCAACACACCCATCTTAGTCCAGGTTGACCCTCAGCTCCAGTTCATAGTAGAGGTGGACACTTCTGATTTGGGGGTAGGCGCTGTCCTCTCGCAGCGCTCAGCCTCCGATTAGAATCTCCACCCATGCATGTATTTCTCTCGGCGGCTCACACCAGCCGAGAGGAACTACAATGTAGAGGACCGAGAGCTTCTGGCCATTAAACTGGCACTTGAGGGGTGGAGGCACTGGCTGGAGGGAGCAGCCCATCCCATCATAGTGTGGACCAACCATAAAAATTTAGAGTATCTTAGGTCGGCCCGCAGATTAAATGGCAGGCAAGCCCATTGGGCCCTATTCTTTCTTAGGTTTAACCTCACCATCACCTACAGGCCCGGCTCCCATAACATCAAGCCAGATGTTCTCTCCCGCCAGTTCACCCCTGACCAATTAGTCTCCTCTTCACTCCCCGAACCCATTGTGCCCTCCTGCTGTATTCTTGGTGCTGTTACCTGGGAGATCGAGCAGAGGGTCCACTAGACCCAGTCTGCTGAGCCCAAACCCGAGGGGGGACCCGACTATTATCTGTTTGTGATGTCATCCGGTGGTGGTACACCAGCCACTTTTCCTGCCACCCAGGAGTTTCTCGTACCATCAACCTGGTCCAGCGAGTGTTCTGGTGGCCCACACTGCGGACGGACATCCGGGACTGTGTCACGGCCTGTCAAGTGTGCGTCTAGAACAAGTCTGACTCCTTACCGCCTGCCGGCCTCCTGTATCCGCTGCCAGTTCCCAGTGACCCTTGGTCGCACATTGCTCTGGACTTTGTCACTGGTCCCCCCCCCCCCCCCCGCAGGGCAATGCTGTCATCCTGACCATTGTAGACAATTTCTCCAAAGCCATTCATTTGGTGCCCCTCCCCAAGTTGCCCTCCATCTCCAAGACCACCAACCTGCTCACCACCCACGTTATCCATCTGCACAGCATCTCTTTGGACATTGTGTCTGACTGGGGCCCACAGTTCACCTTCCAAGTTTGGAAGTCCTTTTGCCTCTCTCTTGGCACCACAGTCAGCCTCACATCCAGATACCACCCGCAGAGTAACGGGCAGGCTGAGCATGCTAACCAATTCCTGGAGGCCACCCTCAGATGCATGGCATTCTGCAACCCTTCCACCTGGAGCACCCATCTGACCTGGGTGGAGAATGCTCACAACTCTGCCGTCTCCTCATCCACCGTTTTGAGACCCTTTGAGGCATCCATGTGGTGTACTCCCCCACCACCACCGTTGCTCATGGCAGAGAGAGAAGTTGTGCCATCTGTGGGGGCCCATGCGCGCCGCTGCAGCTGCCTTTGGAGAACCACCCAGGCTGCCCTTCTATGCTGTACAGAACGGAACCGTCAGTACGTGGACCGCAGGCGGGTTCATGCGCCCAAACATGCAGTCGGTCAGAGCGTGTGACTGTCAGCGGACCAGGTGCCTCTGAAGACGTAATCCCGGAAATTGTCACCTCGTTTCCTTGGTCCGTTTACCATCTTCTGGATTACTAATGACCTGACGGTCTGGAGCTTCCGCCGACACACCGCATTCACCCTACATTCCACGTCTCAAAGATCAAGCCCCTCTCCGCCAGTCCTCCCCCCCCCCACCCCAAAGCTGCCTCCTCCTCCTCGGATCCTCAATGGTCAGACCACCTACGCCGTTCAGAGGATTCTGGACATTTGCTGTCAGTGCCAGGGTTTGCAATACCTGGTCCACTGGAAGGGCTACGGGCCAGAAGAAACATCATGGATCCCCGGCTCCTACTTCCATGACAGGGGAATGGTCCGTGCCTTTCACCAGGCCCATTTCAACAAGCCCGGTGGGCCGCCAGGAGGTGCCCCTTGGGGGGGGGGCACTGTTACGATCAGGTGAGCACACTCCCCCTCCCTTTCTGTGGGAGGTTCTCCATCAAGCTCCCAGCTCCACAGGTCATTGGCACACATGCATGAGTAGATGCACCTGCTGCCTCTTCTCTGTCAGCGCATAAAGGACCTGTTCGTGAATGCTCCAACGCTGGCTCGTTGGGTATTGCTGTCTCTAACGAGAGTTTAACATTGAACTAAAAGCGTATTTTTTAGGAACTCAGCCTAAAGCTCTTTCTCCTCCTTTCTCCTCAGGTTGCTGCCATCTCCGTGGTGCGTCTCCGGGGTTGCTGTGCGCTCACCTGCCCCATCATCATCTCCATTCCAGATTACCTCTCCTCCTAGTCAGACTCTCCTCCCAGCTCCACTCCTCTCTTTCTCACTGCCAGCTCAGCCTCGCTGGTTCCTTCATTGCCGCTGAATTCCTCTGCCGGGCTCTCTGCTCACCAGTCGTAAGATCTACCCTGGCCACTACCCTGTAGTGAAACACATTCACTACTCTCAGCCTCCCTCCTCAATCTTAACCCGCTCTCATCTCCCTCTTTTCACAGGCTGTGTGTTCCTCTGGCGAGTGGTGCTTTTCCTAGATTTGAGTTTATTTTGAATAAAGTTGTGTAAAACGTTGCCCCTCATGACACCACATCTATAAATGTTAGATTGTTCTTATAGTAAATGCACATTTTTTGCTAAGCTTCTAAAAACAACAACTAAAGCAGAAAAGGATGAACAATATGGAAAAAAGATAAGATAAGATAAGATAAGATAAGCCTTTATTAGTCCCACAATGGGGAAATTCCAGGATTGCAACAGCACAGGGATAGCAACACTCAGAGCAATAATTTAGAAGATAAGAAAATAAGAGCAGTGAATATACATATGTACACATAAATATATAAATATATATACACAGTGCGGAGCATTGTAGCTAGATGCAATAAACAGCATAACCGTCTACTTAGTTATCCTACATAGTATGAATATGTACCCATACATATTGTCACCCTCCATAGCGACTGATATTGTCCCAGTTGTATACTGGAGGGGACTGTTTGTGTAAATCTGTTGCGTCTTTTGCATTCAATACTATTAGGTCGTCACTGCTCCAAAACATAATGCACAAAACAATTTTGGTGCTGGTCTGATGCTGTCATAATTTGCCCTCCGGGCAGGTGAGAGTTTATGAATAAGACTGTGGGAGGGAGTAACAGGGAGTAAGTGCAATTATAATTTATTAAACAGAAACTCGGGGACAAAATAATAGCAGCACAGGGGCTGAAAATAAAACTAAACAAGGGAGGCAAAATAAACTCACAAAGGATAACTAGGGAACAGCTCAAGACACAGGAAAACCACAAGAATCAAAGACGGGGAAATTGCAGGGGAACAATGATGACGAAGCCAGACAGAGCACAAGCACAAACTGACATAAATAGGGAGAATTGATTAATTACAAACATGAGACAGCTGGGCAAACAATCAGGGGCAGCAGGAAAGAGAATACAGGTGAGGAGAACAGGATGGGCGGAGCCACACAGACAATCAAAGACAGGGGATGCACAAGAAACATGCAGGGCACAACACAGAGAGGGCAGTGGCAAAACATGACTGTGAACATAATCATAACACTAAAGAGCAGGACCAGAAACTACAGAACATAATTAGAGGCATGATAATGACAAATAAACACAATGACCAAACGAAGGCTGAGGTAGGGGAACACAGAAAACATCATAACCAGTGTTGGGAGTAACGCGTTACAAAGTAACAGTAACGTGCTACAAAGTAATGAATTACTGTAACACCACTACTTGTGCAGTAACGTGCTGTGTAACAAAATTACTGTTTAAAAATTCAGTAAAGCATTACAGTTACTGAAATTTAATCAGATGTGTTACTCATTTTATTAATATGGATAGATATTTTAGCGCAAATAAATATAAACTGACCCTACTTAGCTAAAGAGCCGTCAGTCAAAGAGCCTCTTCACCGCTGCAGCCACAAATGGAGCTTGCTCTTGCTGGGAAAAGATGAAGCTACTTTGTTTTTGTGGACAGAGATTATTTTTTTCTTTGTCGCAGTTAAAGATAAAAGCATACTGGTGGGTTGCAAGCTAAATGCATTTGGGACCAACTACAACCTCCAGAAGCGCCAAAGAACAGCAGCAAGGTCCTGTAAAGCTAGTGCTATGCTATGCTAAGCTAACCCCATGTTAGTGGATTTATGCTATCTGAACAGTGGCTGGATTTTGAGTACAGGTATGGATCTGGACTGTTGGTGACCCAGCAAGAATCAGACCGACTGACTGCCAGATACTTTACAGAATGAAGATCTGATAACAGTCATTTCCCATCAGACAGCTCTTATCCACTGAAGTTAAGATAAGATAAGATAAGATAAGATAAGATAAGATAAGATAAGATAAGCCTTTATTAGTCCCACAACGGGGAAATTCCAGGATTGCAACAGCACAGGGATAGCAACACTCAGAGCAACAATCAGAAGGCAAGAAAAAAAACAAGCAAGCAAGAGCAGCTAATATACATATGTACATATTACTATAAAATATATATATACACACATACACAGACACACAGTGCAGAGCATTGTAGCTAGATGGAATAAATATGTAAATATATAAACACCCACAGTACGGAGCATTGCAGCTAGGTGGAATAAATATGTAAGTATATAAACACACACAGTGCGGAGCAATGTAGCTAGATGGAATAATATGTAGATATATAAAAACACAGTGCAGAGCATTGTAGCTAGATGGAATAAATATATAGATATATAAATATAAACACACCCAGTGCTGAGCATTGTAGCTAGATGGAATAAATATGTAAATATATAAACACACACAGTGCAGAGCATTGTTGCTAGATGGGATGAAACAGCATAACCGTCTACTTAGTTATCCTACATGGTATGATTATGTGCCCATACATATTCTCACCCTCCATAGTGACCGGTATTTTCCTAGTTGTATGCCGGAGGGGACCATTGTGTAAGTCTATTGCATCTTTTGCATTCAAAAAACTATTAGTTTGTTACGTCTTTTTGCTATCTCTGCGAGCAGCCCTGCTTAGGTTGTACAGTCTGACAGCCGTTGGTAGGAAGGACCTACGAAACCTCTCGGTTGTGCACCTGGGATGATGTAGTCTGCTGCTAAATGAGCTCCTCAGTGCATTCAGTATGTCCTGCATAGGGTGGGACTCGGACTCCAGCAGAGATGACAGTTTAGCCACTGTCCTTCTCTCTCCTATCTCCTCCACCGGATCAAGGCGCTGCCCCAGGACAGAGCTAGCTTTCTTAATCAGTTTGTTCAGTCTCTTCCTATCGGCTGCAGTAATGCCACTGCCCCAGCAGACCACTCCAAAAGTGATGGCTGATGCCACCACCGTGTCATAGAATGTCTTCAGCAGCGCCCCTTGTACACCAAAAGACCTGAGTCTCCTCAGCAGGAACAGCCTGCGCTGTCCCTTCTTGTAGAGTGCGTCAGTATTGTGTGGCCAGTCTAGTTTATTGTTCAGATGAACACCCAGGTACTTATAGGATGTCACCATCTCGATGTCTGTTCCCTGTATATTTACTGGTGCTGTGAGGGGTTGCCCATGCCTGCGGCAGTCCACCACCAGCTCCTTAGTTTTCCTCGCATTGATCTGGAGGCAGTTCCGATGGCACCAGTCCACGAAGTCCTGGATAAGCCCTCTGTACTCAGCTTCATCTCCATTGGAGATGAGGCCAACGATCGCAGAGTCATCAGAGAACTTCTGTAGATGGCAGTGTGTTGTGTTGTGTGAGAAGTCCGCAGTATAAAGAGTGAACAGGAAGGGAGCCAACACTGTTCCCTGGGGGGCCCCCGTGCTACTGATGATCGTGTCGGACACACAGTCCCGGGTTCTCACAAACTGAGGCCGGTTCGTGAGGTAGTCCAGGATCCATGATGAGAGGTGCTGGTCCACCCCTGCGCGCAGCAGCTTGTCCTTCAGGATCATCGGTTGGATGGTGTTGAAAGCACTGGTGAAGTCAAAGAACATGATCCTCACCACATTCCCGGGCTTCTCCAGGTGGGACAGAGAACGGTGAAGGAGGAAGATCACCGCATCCTCCACCCCAATGCCATGCTGGTAGGCGAACTGGAGTGGATCCATCGCTGGTTCCACCAGGGGGCGGAGGTGAGCAAGGAGCAGTCTCTCCAGGGTCTTCATCAAGTGGGACGTCAAGGCCACCGGTCTGTAGCTGTTCAGGTCTTTGGGGTGGGAAGTTTTTGGTACAGGTACCACACAAGATGTTTTCCACAGCTGTGGTACCCTCCCCAGCTTCAGGCTCAGGTTGAAGATGTACGTCACAATCCCACACAGCTGGTCTGCACAGGACTTGAGGAGCTTTGTGCTGATGCCGTCCGGTCCCGACGCCTTCCTCACCTTGATCTTCCTCAGCTCCGTCCTCACCTGGGTCCTGGTCAGGGTCAGGATGGGGGGCTGTGTGTTGGGAGTGGGGGGGGGGGGGGGTGTTGGTGGAGTGGGGAGTGGGCAGCAGGACTTGATGTCTTTACAGGCAGCAGTGGTTGTTGTGCAGTCAGGGGGGAGGGCGGTTGGTCAAACCTATTGAAAAACAAATTCAGATTGTTCGCCCACTCCCTGCCCCCTGTGGCCTGGGGGGAGGTATTCTGGAGCCCAGAGATGGTTTTGAGGTTTCTCCAGACCCCGCTGATGTTGCTCTGTTGCAGCTTGTCCTCCATCTTCCTCCTGAAGCTGTCCTTGCCTTCTCTGATCTTTCTCCTCAGCTCCCTCTGTACGGACTTCAGCATCTTCCTGTTCCCCGACCTGAAGATCTTCTTCTTCTCTCTCAGAAGTGAGATGTGTGTGTGCATGTGTGTGCATGTGTGTGCGTGTGTATGAGAGTGTACATAAAATAACTGTGTGCATGTGAGTGGTTTGCCAGGAAACATACAAAGAGGGTGGCAAGTCACAGCAACAACCCCCCCCCCCCCGGCCCGGAAACCCCAAGCAAGCAAGACAGCACCATCAACCCCCACAGAGCACAAATGTCCCAAGGCCAACAAGCCCCAGGACAACCAGGCATTGACCCCAAGAGGGACGGCTGAGAGGGAGCAGCGCACCCCCGCCCCGGACCAGCCAACCCCGCCCTCCCCAGCGGGGCCAATGCCAGCACCCAGACCACAGGCGCAGGAAGACCAGCGCTCCCCATAATCTGGGTTGGAGACAAGCCCCCCCCCCCCCCCCCCCCCCCAGGCAGGGATGAGGTCACTGGTTAAGGAGGCCCTTTTCATAACCTCTGATATCATGTAAAAACTCAATAAAAGCTCCATATGTTACTGAACATGAAAAGTTCCACCTCCCCTTTGCCTGTAACCATGGAGTTACAGCTCCATCCATGCTGTAACGGAGTTTACTGTTGAAATAAAAAATGTCAGAGGAATTCTTTAGTATGGAATTATATTTTGTGTCCATTTTTTTGTCTTACAGTTTGAAACTGTTTTTTGCACTGGAAATATTGTATAGAGGTGGACTTTTTATGAAATTTAGTTTTTTAGATATCAATCTTTTTTTAATGCAGTACAATTTAGTTTGTGTTCTCCTGGAAAGCATTTTTAGGATTTTAGTTGTAGATTTTAGAATTTTAGACTTTATTTGGAGTCAACAAACATATTTAGTGTTCTCCCATATACTGTGTTTGAAATTGAACAAAGAATCCATTTTAAAAAAAATTTTTGTTTAAAAATTAATATAGAGCTAAAAACAGCTAAAGCATGAGTTTAATAAAATAATGTGTGAAAGCAAGTTAAATGATACTGGCCTTTCTGGAGACAGCTGTGGTCTTCTGAGAAAATGTCAATGAAATGATGGTAGTTTTTAAAAGCACATTTTGAGATAAATTTGTCCATGTGTCAGATTTCTCTTCAGTTTGTTTTAATAAAAGATGTTGGAAGTATGTAAATTCAAAGGTCACTGCAGATACTTCACTTTAAAAGGACTAAGTTGGCACACAATGGAAGGGGAAAAAATCCTGAATAGAAAAAAATGTATCAAGATGCATTGAGAATGGTTTTAGAATCAAATCGGAGTTCTGAATCATTTCATTGTTTTTTAATTTTGTATACTTTTATTAATCCCAGAGGGAAATTCAGGGCATCTATGTGGATGGATGAGGCAGTCATGGTGCAGCGCCAATCCCTTCACCATTCACACACACATTGGGCCACTTTAGAGTCTCCAATTAACCAAACTTGCATGTTTTTTGCCTGTGGGAGGAAACCGGAGTACACCCACACAGACATGGGGAGAACATGCAAACACCACACAGAAGGGTCACTGATGGTCAGGGGTTGGGATTGAACCCACGCAATTCCTACTGTGCTGCCACAGTGCTAACCACTGCGCCACCGAGCTGCCCAAATAATAAGCGACTTTCGCATTACGAGTGCGCATGTGCGGACTATGTGAGTTCAAAGTTCATGACTACCAAACATTCTGGTAGCCGCCTTGCTTTTGTATAGAGACAGTGCTGTCACACCTGAACAGTTGCCGCTTAAAGTCTGCTTTAAGCTTTAAATCTATGTTATGCCAGGTGCACACTGTGCCGCAGTGAAGTGTGGGAACAGCATGTATCATCTAGAGCGGTGGAAAAAGCAAACTTGCAGCATACATGCCTGTAACTTCAGGACCAGCATGGGCACATGTCCGCCGCCATTCACGTTATATACATTCCCCACGGAGCTGAAGGATCCGGATGGACGTAATTGTTGGATTAAAGCAGTAAGTCCATATTGTAGCATAATTATATAGTGTTGTGTATTGTTCAAGTTCTAGCCTAACTGACACGAGTCTAAACCCTGAAGTAGTAGGTACGGACAGGCAGGCGTGGATCTAGGATATAGTTCTTTGTATATTGGTAATGAAGCTTGATCTACACACACATGTAATTAAGGCCATTGATAAGTAGGCTGGTATAAAATAAAATTGCAAATCATTGAAAACGTGTGGTACTTAAACTATAGTAGTATCGACCTATAGATCTAAGTAAGCAGGCTATGCCTTGTAGTGAAATTTACTCAAAATGACAAAACCAAAGTTGAGCTGTCAAACCATTCGCTTACCTTCTATGTAGTCATTTCAGAGTCTGGCAAGTAAGGGTGCTTGGTCCTTTGACAACAAAAAATCTGCTGTCAGCGTACATACAGGAGGCCATTTTGGCCAATTTCTGCAACATGGCCGCAAATGCAAGCGCAACTAGTTCATCTTTGCGTTTGCGGGTACAACCGGGAAGACCCCTACACATACAATATGCTCATAGATCAGGAACTTTCCATAAATAAAATGCATCGATAGAGCATGTGTGCTAGCCACATTCCCATGATGCTTTGCGCGAGCCAAGATGTGAAAGTCGCTTATTGAATCATGAGGTGCCTAAAATTCCCACACCTCGTTCGGACCTCAGCTGGGGAGGAGGAATGACTTGTTGGACATCTTGCAGTTTTAGATGGTGACCCCTGCTATGCAGCCATCTATGTGAAGTACAAGATTTTTAAAAATTGTGGCTGACTGAAATTAGATAGCCTTATGTAGCTTATGGACACACCGTCAAATGAGCAAGACTTGAACAATGCCTTTCCCATCAGCTCTCTTGCTGAGCACATATCTCAATGAAATTCATTACTTTAGTAGAACTATTAGATGTAACCCAGCCACAGGGGGTGCACAAGCCAGTGTACTCCTAGTGCCAGTCCCAAGTCCGGGCAAATAGAGAGGGTTGTGCCAGGAAGGGCATCCAATGTATATGTGCTATATGCACTGTTTTTCTTTTAATATCTTCCTGCCTGCCTCAGGGACTACAGATGGAAATTAGTGAGAACGCTATAGTCTGGTACAGAGCAGCTTTACCCAGTGCTTAATGGGTTTTTTTTTTTCAATACATGGTCCCTGACAAATAAACCAATAAACTAACCTAAACATAAAACCTTTGCCAAATCAAACATGCAGATCATGATGAATGACACTTCCATACTGGATTGGTCGAGGCCCGGGTTAACAACGACCGCCACTGGTGCTGTTAACCGACAGGGTGCCGGTGGAAACTGGGCTACTGTTAGTCGAAAATCGAGAAGGAGAGGGGGAAGGCCTGTTAGGAGGGACAGCAAGAAAAGGAAAGGTAGAAGTGTGGAGGTGAGAGTAGGGAATTTAAATATATGGACTATGACTGGAAAAGGGAGAGAGTTGGCTGAAGTGATGGAAAGAAGAAAGGTAGATACACTGTGTGTTCAAGAAACCAGATGTAATAATAATAATGGTGTGCATTTATATAGCACCTTTCAATACCCACCCAAAGTGCTTTACAATGAAAAGCCATTGTTCATTCACTCCACAGACAGACAATGGTAGCAGTAAGCTACTACTGTAGACATAGCTGCTGTGGGGTAGACTAACAGAAACGTGACTGCCAATCCACACCAACGGCCTCTCCGACCACTACTGAACATTTATGCACATTCATACCCAGTGTCATGGACACTGGAGGCAAGGTGGGTGAAGTGTCTTGCCCAGGGACAAAACAGCAGGATGGCTGGGGAGAGCGGGATTCAAACTCCAACACTCTGGTTATTGGATGACCCACTCTACCTTCTGAGTCATTGCTGCCCACATTTCCTTTTTCTGTTCCATTTTTGCTGAGGACCAAGCTGGATGGCGGGAAATTCCACTTTTATATGGTCTTTTATTATGACTGGCGCCTAGCGGCTGCCCCGGCCTTAGATGCGCTCTGCAGAGCGTGCCCAAATGCCAAGTCACGTTTCGTTACCTTGTACATGTGTAATGACAATAAAGTTGAATCTCATCTCATCTCATCTTTGGCAAGACCCAGCCAGGACTTGAACTCTAACCTCCCGGTTGTGGGGCGGATGCTCTACCCCTAGGCCACCACTCCGGTATAAGGGAAGCAAGGCTAGGAGCATTGGAGGTGGATTTAACTGTTCTATTATGATGTAGATAGGAAGAGAAATGGAGTAGGAGTAATCTTGAAGGAAGAGTATGTGAAGAATGTTTAGGAGGTAAAGGGGGAGTCAGACAGAATCATGAGTTTGAAGCTAGAAGTCAAAGGTGTGATGTTGAATTTTGTCAGTGCGTATGCCCCTCAAGTTGGATGTCAGGTAGAACAGAGAGGAATTCTGGAGTACATTGGATGAAGTGGTGGAGAGTGTTCCCAGGGGGAGAGAGTGGTGATTGGAGCGGACTTTAATGTGCATGTAGGTGAAGGGAACAGAGGTAATGATGAGGTTCTGGGTAGGTATGATCTTAAGGAAAGAAATGTAGAAGGACAGATGACTGTGGATTTTGCTAAAAGGATGAAAATGGCTGTGGTGAACACATACTTCAAGAAGAGAGAGGAACATGGGGTGACTTATAGGGGTGGAGGAAGGTGCACAAAGGTGGACTACATGGGGTGGCAGTGGCTCAGGAGGTAGAGCAGGTCGTCCAATAACCAGATGGTTGGCGGTTTGAATCCCGTTCTCCCCAGATATCCTGCCATTGTGTCCCTGGGCAAGACAATTTATCCACCTTCCCTCCAGTGTCCATAACACTGGTTATGAATGTGTATAAATGTTTGGTGGTGGCCGGAGAGGTCGTTGGTGTGGATTGGCAGCCAAGTTTCCGTCAGCCTGCTCCAGGGCAGCTGTGGCTACAGTAGTCGCTTGCCACTACCATTGTCTGTCTGGAGTGAATGAATAATGTATCTATTTGTAAAGGTGTCTTTGAGTGTCTATGATAAAGCGCTATATAAATCTGAAGTATTATTATTTATCTTATGACGAAGGAGAAATCTGAAATAGATGGGGGACTGCAAGATGGTGGCAGGGAAGAATGCAGCTGGATAGCATCAGATAATCTTCTGTAAGGTGACTTTGGAAAGCAAGAAGAGGAAAAGAGTGAAGGCAGACCAAAAATTAAGTGGGGGGAGTTACCAGAGGAAGGTTGCACAGAGTTCAGGAAGAAGTTGATACAGGCTCTGGGTGGTAGGGAAGAATTACCAGATGACTGGGAAAGTACAACAAAAATATTGTGGGAAACTGATAGAAAAGCATGTGGTGTATCCAGTGGACAGAGGAAAGAAGACAAGGAGACTTGGTGGTGGAATGAGGAGGGACAGAAAAGTATTCAAAGGAAGAGGTTGGCAAGGAAAATGTTGGATAGTCAGGGAGATGAAGAAAATAGACAAGAGTCTTTGGAATCTAGGTACATGGCAAAGAGACAGGCGTAAAAGGCAAAGGAAAAGGCATATAGCGAGTTGTATGAGAGGCTGGACAAGACAGAGAGATGGAGCTGGAAAGGATGTACAGCAGGTTAGGTTGATTAAGGACAGAAATGGAAATGTACAAGTGATGAGAGTGTGTTGAGAAGGTGGAAGGAGTACTTTGAGGAGCTGATGAATAAAGAAAATGAAAGAGAGGAGGACGAATGGATGAAGGAAAGATGGTGAACAAGGAAGTCCCGTGGATTAGCAAGGCAGAAGTGAGGGCAGCTTTGAAGAGGATGAAGAATGGAAAAGTGGTTGGTCCAGATGACATACCTGTGGAGGTATGGAGATGTTTAGGAGTGATGGTGGTGGACTTTTTAACCAGATTGTTTAACACAATCTTGGAGAGTAAGAGGATACCTCAGGAGTGGAGAAGAAGTGTTTTGGTACCAATTTTCAAGAACAAGGGTGATGCTCAGAGCTGTAGTAACTACAGAGGCATAAAGTTGATCAGCCACACTATGAAGATGTGGGAAAGAGTTGTTGAAGCCAGGTTAAGAGGAGAGGTGACAATCAGTGAGCAGCAGTATGGTTACATGCCAAGAAAGAGTACTACTGATGCAATGTTTGCTCTAAAGGTGTGTTCACACCAAACGTGAACAGGTAAATTTTTCTCGCGGCACAATTACATTATAAATCAATGTAAACATACCAACAGATATGAATAGTGAGATGCAGACAGGCGAAGTTGTCTTTAAAACTTCTGCAGCTGTGTTCAAGCTGCTGTGGAAATTCCCAAAATAACGTCATGCTTAGGTTTACATTATCCGACCGGGGGCTCACCTGAAAATGTCATCTCAAACCTCCAAAACTTCACAGATGATGGGTTTTTACATTGCTAGCTTGCTAGCTGGCTAGGACGTCCATGGCCGGAAACCGTGGATAAATAACTCCAAAATCCAGATTCAGCTGAAGAGTTCCCGGTCCTTCTGTCTTCCGGTGAGTGAGTTTCATTTTCTAACTAGTTTACTCTGCAATGGTGATAATTTTACTCCGCTAGCTAGCTAGTTAGATTAGATTAGATTAGATTCAACTTTATTGTCATTACACATGTATGAATACACAGCACTGTGTATATCTGTGTTGTTTGAGGCTGGTTTTGATGTATGGACTTCATTGTATGTTAGAATGGATGGGTGTTAATGTTGATTTGTAAAAAATACAGTAAATTGTTTACTTGGGGTCTTAAAGGTGGTAATTTGTATAAAATTCACATGGGTGTATCTATGGAAAAGAGGAGATGGAATTAATAAGTGTTCACTTCTTCCTTCTCCCTTTCGAACAGTGTATAATGTTACTTTATTGCATTTGCCATTTATTTGTATTTGTTATAATTTTGTGTTTGAAATAAACTATCTATCTATCTATCTATCTAATACAAGGTAACGAAACACAGTTTAGCATCCAATCAGAAGTGCAAAGGACAGCAGTGCAGTATATACGGTAATTAACAGTATGTGCAATTTAAGCAAATATATGCAAATATATGCAGCAGTGCAGAAAGTTAAGAGTACTGTCATGTGCAAATAATGTGCAATAAGTTAGATGTAGTTATGTAGTTATGCAGTTATGTACAGGTGAGGATGGTAAGAGATGATGGTAAGAGAGTCAGCGGGGAACTAAGTTCAATAACGTGACAGCTGTTGGAAAGAAACTGTTCCTAAACCTGCTGGTTCTAGTCCGAAGGCTTCTGAAACGTCTTCTGGAGGGGAGAAGCTGGAACAGTCCATGAGCAGGATGGTTGGAGTCCCTAAGAATGCTGCGTGCCCGGCGCAGACATCTTTTCCTGTAGACGTCCTCTATAACTGGAAGTGGAGTCCCTGTGATGCGTTGGGCGGTTTTCACCACCCGCTGCAGCACCTTGTGGTCAGTGACAGAGCAGCTCCCATACCAGACTGTGATACAGTTGGTCAGGGTGCTCTCTATCACGCAGCGGTAGAAGTTGCCCAGGATGTCAGTTGACAGATGGTTCTTCTTCAGTGTCCTCAAGAAGAAGAGGCGCTGATGGGCCTTCTTGATCAGGCTGGTGGTGTTAACTGACCAGGACAGGTCCTCCGAGATGTGGGTCCCCAGGAATTTGAAGCTGGGGACACGTTCAACAGCTATGCCATTGATATGGATGGGGTCATGTGTCTCTTCCCTCTCCTTCCTGTAGTCCACTATGAGCTCCTTGGTTTTGCTGGTGTTAAGGAGCAGGTTATTGTCAGCGCACCAATAGCCAAGTGCTCAACCTCTGCCCTGTAATCTGACTCGTCGTTGTCCCTGATGAGTCCAATCACCGTGGTGTCATCTGCGAACTTTATGATAGAATTGGATCCATATATAGGCCTGCAGTCATGGGTGTAGAGGGAGTAGAGGAATGGGCTAAGCACACAGCCCTGTGGTACACCAGTGTTGAGTGTGATGACGGAAGAACGGTTGGGGCCTGACCTAACATGCTGGGGTCTGTTGGTCAGAAAATCCATGATCCACTTGCAGGTGGAGGTACTGATTCCCAGGTCCCCAAATTTAGTGAGCAACTTTTAGGGGATAACTGTGTTGAATGCTGAGCTGAAGTCAACAAACAGCATTCTTGCGTAGGTGTTCTTGTCATCCAGGTGTGAGAGTACATAGTGCAGCGCTGTAGAAACCGCATCCTCTGTACTTCTGTTGCTCCGGTAGGCAAACTGATGAGGGTCCAGTGTAGGGGGCAGGCCTTTTTTGAGCTGTGCCAAGACCAGTCGCTCAAAGCACTTCATGACTATGGGCGTCAGTGCCACAGGGCGATAGTCATTTAGGCACGATGGTGTTGAATGTTTCGGCACTGGTACTATTGAAGTGGTCTTGAAGCACGCTGGTACCACGGCCTGGGCCAGGGACAGATTGAAGATGTCTGTGAAGGCCCCTGCCAGCTGCTCAGCGCATGCCCTCAGCACACGCCCAGGAATGCCATCAGGGCCAGCAGCCTTACGTACGTTGACATGACTCAGTGCGTTACGGACGTCGGTGTGGGTGAGTGTGAGGTGGTGGAGGTCATCAGAGGGTGGGAAATTGATGTTCTTTTCGTTGTTGTCCTTGTCAAAACGAGCATAGAAGTCATTTAGCTCATTGAGAAAGGGCACAGTCATGGCTATAGGTATGGAGTTGCTGGGCTTATAATCAGAGATAGCTTGAATGCCCTGCCACATGCGTCGGGGGTCAGAGTCCCCAAAATGTTCCTCCACCTTCAGCTTGTAGCTGTGCTTGGCCTTCTTGATGCCCCTCTTCAGATCTGCCCTGGATGAACTGTAGACCTGTGCATCACCAGATCTAAAGGCATTGTTACGTGCTTTTAGCAGAAGCTGCACTTCTCTGTTCATCCACGGCTTCTGATTTGGGTACGTGGTGATCTGTCTTTCCGTGGTGACACTGTCAGTAGTGGTGTTGATATGGTCCAGGACTGAGTGGGTGTAAGAGTTGATGTTTATGTGGGAGCCACAGGTAGCCTGAGAGGTGAACATACTCCAGTCTGTGTTCCTAAACTTCTCCTGGAGTACAGAGTCAACCCCCTCTGGCCACACTTTGATGGTCCTCACTGATGGCTTCACCTGGTTGATGAGCGGTACATACTTGGGGGTAAGGAACAAGGAACAAGGATAAGTGATCAACAAGGATAAGTGATCAGTTAGCGTCACGGATGCGAACGAGCAACCATGCAAATTCGCGCATATTCACGTCTTCCCATTCACTTTGTATGGATTTGCACCACCCGTTCACGTTTAGTGTAAACACACCTTAAGAGTACTGATGGAGAAGTATAGAGAAGGTCTTGCACTGTACGTTTGTGGATCTAGAGAAAGCAAATGATCGGGTGCCAAGAGAGGAAGAGAGGAAGTGTGGTACTGTATGAGAAAGTCAAGAGTGGCAGAGAAGTATGTGAGGGTGGCGCAGGACATATATGAGGACAGGGAGATGGTGGTGAGGTGTGTTGTAGGAGTAACAGATAGGTTCAAGGTGGGGGTGGGATTACATCAGGGATCGGCTCGGAGCTCCTTCTTGTTTGCTATGGTGATAGACAGGCTGACAAATGAGGTCAAGCAGAAGTGTCCATGGACCATGATGTTTGCAGACGACATTGTGATCTGTAGTAAGAGTAGGGAGCAGGTGGAAGAGAACCTGCGGCCTCACGTACAAAGACTTGCGTGGATTTCCTACTGAAGATGACATACGTTTAAATCAAGAAAATTCCTTAAGCAAAAAAAAATTCAGATGTATAAACCGTCCGTACGCAGGAATCCAAGCACATTTCCTTTGCACATTCCAGTCTGCTTGAAATTGAACACACGTGAGGAAATATCGGATTCCTCCCTTGACATGTCTCCATTTGAATATGCAATTAGATGCAAATAGGTATGTAAATAGACATATAGAAGCCCTGCACGTTTCATTCTCATGTATCCACGATCAAAAATAATGGATTTAATAGAATTTTAATAGAATTCCATGGAATCCCCTCATGGATCGTTACCTTATCGTGGTGGGGGGGGTTGCCTGCCCCAGTGATCCCAGGAGCTATGTTGTTCAGGGCAATTTGCCTCTGATAGGGTCACCCAAGACAAACTGGTCCTGGGTGAAGGGCCAGACTAAGAACGATCCAACAGACTCTCATGATAAATTCTATATCAAGGATTCAATGTACCCCGCCCGGTATGTGGTTACCGGGGCCCCACCCTGGAGCCAGGCCTGGGGGAGGGGCTCGAAGGCTAGCGTCTGGTGGCCGGGTTTCCACCCATGGGACCCGGCCGGGCTCAGCCCGAAGGAGTTACATGGGTCCGCCCTCCAGTGGGCTCACCACCTGCAGGAGGGATCATGGGGGTCCGGTGCTATGTGGATTAGGTGGCGGTCAAAGGCGGAGACCTTGGCGGACTGATCCCAAGCTTTCTAAACTGGCTTTTGGTACGTGAAATGTCACCTCTCTGGTGGGGAAGTAGCCTGAGCTGGTGTACGAGGTTGAGCGATACCGGCTAGATATAGTCAGCCTCACCTCAACACACAGCTCTGGTTCCGGAACCAGTCTCCTGGAGAGGGGCTGGAGCTTGGCCTTTTCTGGAGTTGCCCCGGGCGAGAGGCGACGAGCAGGGGTGGGTATTCTTGTATCCCCTCACCTTGCTGCCTCTATATTGGAGTTTTCCCCGGTGGACGAAAGGGTTGCTTCCCTGCGCCTTCGGGTTGGGAAACGGGTCCTGACCATCATTTGTGCCTATGCACCAAATGATGTTTCAGAGTACCCACCCTTTCTGGAGTCTGGGACTGGGGTGCTGGAGGGTGCTCCTCTTGGAGACTCCATTGTCCTACTGGGGGACTTCAATGCGCACGTGGGCAACGACAGTGAAATCTGGAGGGGGGTGATTGGGAGGAATGGCCTGCCCGGTCTGAACCCGAGTGGTGTTCAGTTATTGGACTTCTGTGCTAACCACAGTTTGTCCATAACGAACACCATGTTCAAGCATAAGGGTGTCCATACGTGCACCTGGCACCAAGACACCCTAGGTCGCAGGTTGATGATCGATTTTGTTATCGTGTCATCAGCCCTGTGACTGTATATCTTGGACACCCGGGTAAAGAGAGGTGCAGAGCTGTCAACTGATCACCACCTTGTGGTGAGTTGGATCCGATGGCAGGGGAGGAAGCCATTCAGACCTGGTAGACCCAAACGTATAATGAGGGTGTGCTGGGAACATCTGGCTGAGGCCCCTGTCCGGGAGGTCTTCAACTCCCACCTCCGGAAGAACTTCAACCACATTCCGAGGGAGTCTGGAGACATGGAGTCTGAATGGGCCATGTTCTCCACCTCTGTTGTTGAAGCAGTGGCCCAGAGCTGCAGCCGCAAGGTGGTGGGTGCATCTCGTGGTGGCAACCCCCGAACCAAGTGGTGGACACCAGTGGTGAGGGGGGCCATTAAGCTGAAGAAGGAGTCCTATCAAGCTTGGTTGGCTTGTGGGACTCCCGAAGCAGCTGAGGTGTACCGGCAGGCCAAGCGGAGTGCAGCTCGGGTGGTTGCTGAAGCAAAAACCCGGGTATGGGAGGAGTTTGGTGAGGCCATGGAACAAGACTTTCGGTCGGCTTCGAAGAGATTCTGGCAAACTGTCCAGCGGCTCAGGAGGGGAAAACAGCTCCCTGCCCACACTGTGTTTGGTGCGGATGGGACACTGTTGACTTCGACTGGGGGTATCGTCGGGCGGTGGAAAGAATACGTCGAGGATCTCCTCAATCCCACTGATACGCCTTCCACAGAGGAAGCAGGGTTTGGGGACGAGGGGGATGACCCGCCTATCACAGGGGCTGAGGTCGCCAAGGTGGTTAAAAATCTCCTTGGTGGCCGGACCCCGGGGGTGGACGAGATTCACCCTGAGTACCTCAAGGCCCTGGGTGTTGTTGGGCTGTCATGGTTGACACGCCTCTGCAACATTGCGTGGAGGTCGGGGGCAGTGCCTTTGGCATGGCAAACCGGGGTGGTGGTTCCTGTCTTCAAAAAAGGGGACCGGAGGGTGTTCTCCAACTTTAGAGGGATCACACTCCTCAGCCTCCCTGGGAAGGTCTATGTCAAGGTACTGGAGAGGAGAGTCCGGCCGTTGGTAGAACCTCGGATTCAGGAGGAGCAATGTGGTTTTAGTCCTGGCCGTGGCACATCGGACCAGCTCTTTACCCTCTCGAGAATTCTTGAGGGTTCGTGGGAGTTTGCCCAACCAGTTTACATGTGTTTTGTGGACTTGGAGAAGGCATTTGACCATGTCCCTCGTGGTTTTTTGTGGGGGGTGCTTCGGGAGTATGGGGTATCGGGCTTGTTGTTACGAGCTATTCGGTCTCTGTACAACCGTTGCAAGAGTTTGGTTCGTATTGCCAACACTCGGTCGGAGTCATTCCCAGTGAGAGTTGGACTCCGCCAGGGCTGCCCTTTGTCACCGATCCTGTTCATAATTTTTATGGACAGGATTTCTAGGCGCAGCCAGGGAATGGAGTGTGTCATGCTTGGTGACCACAGGATCTCATCTCTGTTGTTTGCAGATGATGTTGTCCTGTTGGCTTCATCCAGCAATGACCTACAGCTCTTGCTGGGATGGTTTGCCACTGAGTCTGAAGCGACTGGGATGAGAATCAACACCTCCAAGTCCGAGTCCATGGTCCTCAGCCGAAAAAAGGTGGGTTGTCCTCTCTGGGTTGGGGACAGGCTCCTGCCCAAGTGGAGGAGTTTAAGTATCTTGGGGTCTTGTTCACGAGTGAGGGGAAAATGGAGTGAGAGATTGACAGACGGATTGGAGCAGCATCTGCAGTGATGCGAACGTTGTACCGGTCTGTTGTGGTGAAGAGGGAGCTTAGTTCTAATGCAAAGCTGTCGATTTACCAGTCAATCTACGTTCCTACTCTCACCTATGGTCACGAGCTTTGGGTAATGACCGAAAGAACAAGATCGCGGATACAAGCGGCTGAAATGAGCTTTCTCCGTAGGGTTGCTGGACTCACCCTCAGAGATAGGGTGAGGAGTTCAGTCATCCGGCAGAGGCTCAGAGTAGAACCGCTGCTCCTCCACATTGAAAGGAGTCAGTTGAGGTGGTATGGGCATCTGATTAGGATGCCTCCTGGACGCCTCCCACTTGAGGTGTTTCAGGCACGTCCCACTGGGAGGAGACCCCGGGGCAGACCCAGGATTTGGTGGAGAGACTTTGTCTCTCAGCTGGTCTGGGAACACCTTGGTATCCTATCTGAAGAGCTGGAGCAGGTGGCTGGGGAGAGGGAAGTCTGGGCTTCTCTGCTTGAACTGCTGCCTCCACGACCCGGACCTCCGGAAAAGCGGTAGAAGATGGATGGATGGATGGAATGTGAGTTGGAGGTGCTCCTGAATAAGGTAGTGGCATGTAAAAACATTTTGTTTGGCAAGCTGTCCTCCAGCATTAGCACTGGACACTGGTATTTCTATAGCCTGCTTACAGCCCTATAAGATTAGTTTGTTTCCTTTATTCAGACAGAGATAAGAAGGAGCTGTTTATTTAACTCTGACATGTTTAGACTGACGTCTGCAGTCGTCCTCAGAAGTGTCAGCTGATCGCTATGATTTGGAGCGTGTATAGCTCAGTGGTTATAGTGCCAAATTTCAAAGCAGAAGGTTCCAGGTACGAAAACAGCTGTAATTTCTTTTAGGAACCACAATAGAAATAAGTGTGCGCATTCTTGTGTCATCCCATTGTTTTTAAATGTATGTTGTACCTTTTATAAAATGTTATTTTAAATGACGAATCAATCAATCAATCAATTTATGGCCAGCCGGGTGGATCAACTGGTTGAATTAAAGAAAAACAGTCATGAAAAAGAAGACAATATGAACCTATTTAGTGGGTAGCCACGGTCACCTGTCAATTGAAAGCAGATCATATTAGACTTGGCAAGTACATATTTTATGTCCAAAATGCAAATCTCATCCTTTATAGTGATATACAACTTACTTGGATTACACACACTACTAAATGATTGAAGTGCGCCGGGGAACGAGTGAGACTATTGCATTTCAAACTTTAAGCATGTGTTTATTGACATAACTACTGTACACACAGAGGCAGTTGGGGGCTTGGTAGAATGCTGTGAAACTGTAGTTTAATCAGCAAAAAATGAAAGTCACTTTCTCAGATCACTGAGTTGTAATGAAGCCTTGAAGACAAGGTGATATTTGGGGAGCACATGCACGTTCCACAAGGACTGCCCATGGAAACCTAAACCGACTGACAAGCCAGTCATCATCCTGAGCCAGAAAATCTTTTGTCTCTAAAATACCCTTTCTCTTTTCACTGCGCAGTTTGCAACATCCTCTAATCCTCTGTTGTTAGGGGCATTTTCTGCATTTCTTTGCGCTTGCTTTTATATCCACTCATCTATTGCGCACACTTGGATGTTTGTTCATCATGTGTCTCTGGTGTGTACAATCATTTTCATGTCATTGTCAGTCTCCCAACATTACCTCTACAGACCAACCTCAATGGACCAATAACAGTAGAAACGTATGTACGCCAGCCATGAAGTTGACGTGGGGCTGCACATATTTTCACGGTCATTTCATTCTTGATACATTTGAAATTTTCCATGGAAAAGGATGTACGCCATGTTTTTGTGCATAAGTACCCTTTGTACATGAGGCCCCTGGAGAGGTAGAGGTATGCTCTCGAGAGAAGAGGAATGAATGTCAGTAGAAGCAAGACAGAATACATGAGTGTGAATGAGAGGGACGAATGTGATGCAAGGAGTAGAGGAAGTGAAAGTAGATGAGTTTAAATACCTGGGGTCAACCATCCAAAGCAAGAGAGGTGAAGTAGAGGGTGCAGGCAGGGTGGAGTGGGAGGAGACAAGTGTCAGGGTTGATCTGTGAGGGTAGTAGCTAGAGTGAAAGGAAAGATTTACAAGATGGTAGTGAGACCTGCAATGATGTATGGTTTGGAGACTGCGGCACTGACAAAAAGACAGGAGGCAGAGCTGGAGGTGGCAGAGTTGATGATGCTAAGATTCTCATTGGGAGTGACTAAGAGGGACAGGATTAGAAATGAGTATATCAGAGGGACAGCGCAGGTTGAGTGGTTTGGAGACATAGTAAAAGAGGCAAGACTGAGATGGTTTGGACATGTGCAGAGGAGGGATAGTGGAGCTATTGGACAAAGGATGTTGAAGACAGAGCTGCCAGGCAGGAGGAAAAGAGGAAGACCACAGAGAAGATTCATGAATGTAGTTAAGGAGGAGATGGAGAGGGTTGGTGTTACAGAGGAAGATGCAAGGGATAGGGTGAGATGGAGGCAGATGGTCCACTGTGGCGACCCCTAAAGGGAGCAGCCAGAAGAAGAAGGCAAAGAAGAACAAGAACAAGAAGAACTATTGGATGTAAATGAAAAGTTACCATGAAATGTTTTTGTCGAGTTGGTTCAGTCTACAAGTCTGCTAACACACAGTCTTACCACTGGAACTTGTCCAGGCATGTTATACAGTGCAGTGCATCCGGAAAGTATTCACAGTGCTTCACTTTTTCCACAATTTGTTATGTTACTGTCATGATCCGCTCTGCGTGCCTGCTGCCCTAATTATCTCCACAGCTGCGCGCACACCTGTTCATCCTATCTGGTGGCCTATTTAAGCAGCGCTGCCCTCTGGTATGCACGGAGACATCAACGCTCCCATGATCTGGCAAGACCTTTTCGCCCGCGCTACTCACCCTGCTCTGGAGTTCCGCCTCCTCTGCTTCGTCCTACTCAGCGCTTCTCCTGGGAGTCTGAACTCCCCACAGGCAAGTAAGCCTTCATCTTTTCCTGCACTCGGTTCTTCTCCATCTCTCCTGTGCACAGGTGGAAGCCTCCTGGCGGCAGACCTGAGCACAGCCTGCACCTCTCCTATACAGTCCAACCTGCACCTCTTCACCTCGTTGGCAGCGACGGCCTTGACACAGAGCCACTGGACTGGAGCCTCGAGAGTTCTTCAGCGCCTCAGCTCTCCTACCTACTCGTGAGACAGCACCTTCTCTGATACGATCCTCCATACCTCAAACACTCATCCGTCTGTCTGTGTTTTCTCCTAGGGTTGCCAGTTGGAATGGTGCTCTGCTCGCCCTGCTGCTACACTCCTACACGCATGCACACACCCACACTCACACTTCTTATAATAAAAGATAATTGTGTTTATTCTGAATCCACGTCTGTTCCTGGGTCACCCAATCATGTCAGTTACAGCCTTATTCCAAAATGTATTAAATTCATTTTGTCCTAAAAATTCTTCACACAATACCCCATAATGACAATATGAAAAAGTTTTTTTGAGATTTTTGAAAATTTATTAAAAAGAAAAAACTAAGAAATCACATGTACATAAGTATTCACAGCCTTTGTTCAATACTTTGTTGATGCCCCTTTGGCAGCAAGTACAGCCTCATGTCTTATTGAATATGATACCACAATCTTGGCACACCTATCTTTGGGCAGTTTGGTCCATTCCTCTTTGTAGCACCTCTCAAGCTCCATCAGGTTGGATGGGAAGATCGGTGCACAGCCATTTTCAGAGCTCTCCAGAGAAGTTCAATTGGATTGAAGTATGGGCTCTGGCTGGGCCACTCAAGGACATTCACAGAGTTGTCCTGAAGCCACTCCTTTGATATCTTGGCTGTGGGCTTAGAGTTGTTGTCCTGCTGAAAGATGAACTGTCGCCCCAGTCTGAAATCAAGAGCGCTCTGGAGCAGGTTTTCATCCAGGATGTCTCTGTACATTGCTTCATTCATCTTGCCCTCTATCCTGACTAGTCTCCCAGTTCCTGCCGCTAAAAAAACATCCCCACAGCATGATGCTGCCACCACCATGCTTCACTGTAGGGATGGTATCGGCCTGGTCATGAGCGGTGCCTGGTTTCCTCAAAACATGATGCCTGGCATTCACGCCAAAGAGTTCAATCTTTGTTTTATTAGACCAGAGAATTTTGTGTGTCATGGTCTGAGAGTCCTTCAGGTGCCTTTTGGCAAATGCCAGGGGGGCTGCCATGTGCCTTTTACTATGGAGTGGTTTCCGTCTGGCCACTCTACCATATAGGCCTGATTGGTGGATTGCTGCAGCAATACTTGTCCTTCTGAAAGGTTCTCTCTCCACAGAGGAATGCTGGAGCTCTGACAGAGTGATCATGGGGTTCTTGGTCACCTCCCTGACTAAGGCCCTTCTCCCCCGATCACTCAGTTTAGACAGCTGGCTAGCTCGGGGAAGAGTCCTGGTGGTTCCAAACTTCTTCCATTTACGGATGATGGAGGCCACTGTGCTCATTGGGATCTTCAAAGCAGCAGAAATTTTTGCTGTACCCTTCCCCAGATTTGTGCCCCAAGATAATCCTGTCTTGGAGGTCTACAGACAATTCTTTTGACTTCATGCTTGGTTTGTGCTCTGACATGCACTGCCAACTGTGGGACCTTATATAGACAGGTATGTGCCTTTCCAAATCATGTCCAATCAACTGAATTTACCACAGGTGGACTCAGATTCAGCTGCAAAAACATCTCAAGGATGATCAGTGCAAACAGGGTACACCTGAGCTCAATTTTGAGCTTCATGGCAAAGGCTGTGAATACTTATGTACATGTGATTTCTTAGTTTTTTTTTATTTTTAATAAATTTGCAAAAATCTTAAAAAAAAACACTTTTTTCACATTGTCATTATGGGGTATTATGTGTAGAATTTTGAGGAAAAAATGAATTTAATCCATTTTGGAATAAACCTGTAACAGAACAAAATGTGGAAAAGTGAAGCACTGAATACTTTTTGGATGCATTGTACTGTATGTGTAGAAGAGGGAACTTGAAATCCTGAAGTCAGTGTCGAGAAACATTAAGTTATCAAGCCAACTTTAAGTTATGACAACTTGAATTTAGTTTTAAAATCAATGACAATGAAATTTAAATTTAAATTCCATGTAAAATTAAGCTAATCTAATTACCAATATTATTATTGCATCACAACTTGTAAAAATGAAGTTTGCAGCTTTGAAGGTTTATCTAAATCAGTTAATGTGAATTTTAAACTTGCATCCATATATTAAATAAAGTGGTGGTAGTAGGTCCTCTGAGTTTGTTTTTAGAGTAGAGGCTAGGCAATGCATTCCTCAAGATTTCAAAGATGGGTTAATTGCCTGCCTATATACAGTACAAGTGCTTCTCTAAGTAGACTTTGTTTGGAGAACTCTTGCAGAGTAAGTGGTCTCATGGTGGACAAAAAGAAAATATTTTAAAAACACTCTGAAAGCCTTTCTAAAGAGCTTTAAATTTGATCCAACCAACTGAGAATGAATGAATGAATGATTTTTTATTCGGTAATAATAATAATAATAAACACATACAATACAATGAGAATACACAAAAGAACACTTAAAAAAAAAAAAAAAAAAAAAAAAAAGGTGGCGGCGCGCCTAGACGCAGCGGCCCCTCTTGGCATCAGCGAGTGTGAGAGTTTTAATCATCCCAGACGTACATTCTGTAAAACTTACAACCGTGAGACCTTATTAAACATCAAGGTACTGCACACTGCAAGAATCGCGGCGATCGGTTGTGATTTGGACATCCTACGCCAGCACGGAATTCTGGCGGAGTCCCCGCTGGAAGCTACCCGAGAGAGGAGGTTTGCCCCCCTCCCCTCTGGTAGAAGACTTCGGTCCATCCAGACTAAAACCTCCCGTCACATGAACAGCTTCTTCCCCTCTGCCATTAGACTGCTGAACACTAAGTGACTCTCGTGCACCATGTACAGCAGCTCAACCAGACTCATGTCAATCATCACTGTTTTCTTCCTGCATTACCGACTGCACTATATAGTTCTCCACAGTATCTGCTGCTGGCTAATATATATTTTAACTGTTGACCAGTATCACTTAATCTTATCCTACACTTTATTACATGTATAGTTTATTTCTCTTATCTTATCATGTTTAATGTTGCAGCATTGTACCGAGACAAATTCCTAGTTTGTGTACTACATGAACAATGGCAATAAACCTGATTCTGATTCTGATTCTGATTCTGAGGAAGCGGAAGCGGAGCGAACGCAAGCAAAAGCGAGGAAAAAGGGCCGGGATCCATGCTAGGCTAAAGGCTAACCCCTCCAGACCAGCGGTACCGTCGCTTCTTCTCTCAAACGTCCACGCCCTCGAAAACAAGGTGGACGAGCTGCGTTTGCTGAGAGAAACCCGGAGAGAGTGGAGGGACTGCTGTGTGTTTGTTTTCACCGAGACATGGCTCCACGACAACATTCCTGACGAGGCCATTCAACTGGAAGATATGGCAATGTTCCGTGCCGACAGGGAAACGGCGAGCTCCGGTAAGAGCCGGGGGGGTGGGCTATGCATCTATGTTAACAAGAACTGGTGCGTTAATGCCACGTTAGTGTCTAAACACTGCTCTCCGTTGGCGGAGTTCCTTATTGTTAATTGTCGGCCATTTTATCTGCCAAGGGAATTCAGCAACGTGTTTGTAGTTGGTGTTTACATAGCGCCGAGCCCTAATCCTAAAGCTAATGCTAAGAAGGTACTCGGGGTACTGCACAATGCGATCAGTGAAATCCAAACGTCACACCCGGACAGTTTTGTGGTGGTTGCGGGGGATTTTAACCACACCAGCTTAAAGTCTGTGCTCCCCAAGTTTAAACAATGTGTAGACTTTAAGACCAGAGGAGAGAATATGTTGGACTTAGTATACACAAACACAGATGCATATAAAGCGATACCCCGCCCCCATCTCGGCCGTTCTGATCACATGTCCGTAATGCTGGTGCCTGCCTACAAACCTTTATTGAAGCGCAGCAGGCCAGCAGTGAAACAAATAAGGATTTTGCCAGAGAGTGCAACCTCTGTACTGCAAGACTGTTTTCAGTACACAGACTGGAAGATCTTCAAAATATCAGCCTCCCAGGAAGACAGGACAGATGTGGAGGAGTATGCTGATACGGTCACCAGCTACATCGTGAAGTGCACAGAGGATTTCACTACAGTGAAGACCATCACTATGCGGGGTAATCATAAGCCCTGGATGACTGCAGAGGTGCGCTTGCTGCTTACAGCCAGAGATGCAGCCTTCAGAGCGAAGGACAGGATTGCCCTCCGCTCAGCCAGGTCTGCGCTTTCAAAGGGAATTAAGGCGGCAAAGCGCGCCTATGCGGAGAAAATCCAGGGACACCTCTGTGACACTAGGAACACCAAGCAGATGTGGCAGGGAGTTCGGACACTGACGGGCTTTAAGTCTAGGCAGGGGGTCGATGATGACGACGCTTCGCTTCCAGACAGGCTTAACGACTTCTTTGCACGTTTTGAAGCATCAAACTCGACAATCAGAGGGAGGGCCGGCCCACCCCCACCATCGGTCGGACCAGCTTTTACCATCAACACAGCGGACACACGGAGGACCCTATCCAGAGTCAACCCACTCAAAGCTGCAGGTCCGGACAACATCCCGGGACGTGTGCTCCAAGACTGCGCGAGCGAGTTGGCGGATGTCCTGACTGACATTTATAACATCTCCCTGAGTCAGGCCATCGTTCCCAGATGCTTCAAGACCTCTATCATTGTACCGGTGGCAAAGAAACCAGTGGTGTCCTGTTTGAATGACTATCGTCCTGTTGCACTTACACCAATTGTGATGAAGTGTTTTGAACGGCTTGTCAAACCACACATCACAGCCTGCCTCCCTGCATCACACGACCCACTCCAGTTTGCATATCATTCAAATCGCTCCACGGAGGATGCTATAGTCACCACCCTACACTCTGTCATCACCCACCTGGACCAGAAAGACACCTACGCCAGACTCCTGTACATTGATTTCAGTTCAGCATTCAACACCATTATTCCCCAGAGACTGATGGAGAAATTACTCCTTCTCGGTCTGAACACCGCCACATGTCTCTGGATCCTGGATTTCCTGACTGAGAGACCTCAGTCTGTCCGGGTTGGAAACAACATCTCCAACTCTGTCACGCTGAGTACCGGAACCCCTCAAGGCTGTGTACTCAGTCCACTGTTGTTTACACTTCTAACACATGACTGTGTATCCAAACACGAGGGGAACCAGATTATTAAGTTTGCAGATGACACCACGGTGGTGGGACTTATTCAGAGGGATGAGAAATCAATGTACAGGGAAGAAGTGAGAGACCTGGAGGGCTGGTGCAGGGAGAACAATCTGATGCTCAACGTGGACAAAACGAAGGAGATGATTATCGACTTCCGGCGGTCACAGCCTGAGCACGTCCCCCTCAGCATCGGTGGCCGTTTAGTGGAGAGAGTAGAGAACATCAAGTTCCTCGGAGTGCAGATCTCGCAGGACCTGACCTGGAGCAAGAATTCCTTGGAGATCAGGAAGCGGGCTCAGCAGAGACTACACTTCTTGAGGAAACTCAAACAGGCCTCTCTCCCCATCTGCATCCTCAGGACCTTCTACAGAGGTGTGGTGGAGAGTGTTCTGACGTACTGCATTGCTACATGGTACTCCAGCTGCAGTATGTCAGACAAAAAAGCCCTGCAGAGGATAGTCAAGGGGGCGGAGAGGGTAATTGGAGTCTCCCTCCCCTCTGTCCAAGAACTTTTTCAGAACCGTTGTAGGAGCAGGGCACTGAACATTGTCAAGGACCATTCTCACCCTCTGCATAAACACTTTGAACTTCTTCCATCTGGTAAACGATTCCGGAACATCACAGGCAGAACCACCAGACTGATCAACAGCTTCCTCCCACAAGCTGTCAGGATGCTGAACAGCTGACCCGGAATCTCTCATACACACTACTGCACCTATGGACATTTTGTATATTATAGTTAGTTATTCTTTTTCCCCAAGTATGTCTCAGGGATGTGTGAATGGATGGAGGGGTGGGGGTGGGGGTGGGGGGTGGAGCTATGTGGGAGTGTGTCTTAATCATGCTGCTTCTTATATGGATGCCGAGAGAAACGCAATTTCATCTTGCCTGCACTACAGTTGTATGTACAGCAATATGACAATAAAGTTTGATTTGATTTGATTTGATTTGAACAACCAAAAGGTGTAGGCTGAAGCTAGTGCTTATATAGTGCCTACCCCGTTACAATTTTAAAATCAATAACATAAAAATTTAAGTCTTACCCAAAATCAACAAAGAAAATCAAATAGAGCAAGCAGACAAAAAAAAAAACAAAAAAACAAAAAACCTTTAAGTTATTACAAATTTATCTCCCAGCATTTACAGTGAGATACTGGGAGATTTTCTCATCTTTGTACAATTTTTTTGAATTGCCTAAGAGTTGAACATGTTTTAATATTTTCAGAGCAACAGTTCCACAGTTTAACTCCAGTGACAGACATGCAATGATACTTTGTATTTGTTCTAATCTTTGGCTTATTAAAACAGAGTTACCTCTTAGCTTATATTTGCTTTCCCTTTTTTTTAAACAGTCTCTGAATATTTACAGGTAATTGGTTATTATTTGCTTTGTACATGATTTGAATGACATTATAATCTACCAGATCTCTAAATTTAAGAGTATGTAATTGAATGAATATTGGATTTGTTGGTTCATGGTAAGGTTTCTTTGATACAATGCATACAGCTTTTTTCTGTAGTAAAAAGATTAAATTTGTGTTTGTTTTATATGTGTTTCCCCAGATCTCCACACAGTATGTCATAAAAGGAACTATTAGTGAATTATATAAAATGCAAAGCGATTTCTGACACAGGAGATCCTTAACTTTATACAGTACGGCAATGGATTTAGACATTTTAGTTTTGACATAATTTATGTGTGATTTCCAGTTTAGTTAGTTATCAACAATGACCCCTAGGAACTTGGTTTCGAAAACTGTGTCAATTTCAACATTGTTTATTTTAATTTTTCTGTGATTATATAATTTGCATTTTCCAAATATTATACATTTTGTTTTTCCAAGGTGGATAGATAATTTATTGGCAGTGAACCATTGATTGATTTGTTTAAGTTCATTTTCTACTGAATCCAGAAGCTGCTTAAGATTTTCTCCACTACAAAAAAAAGTTGTGTCATCTGCAAATAAAATACACTTGAGCAATTTAGACACAGAACATAAATCATTAATATACAAAATAAACAGCAATGGACCAAGCACAGAACCCTGTGGTACCCCACACGTCATCTTCAGCAACTCAGAGTCTTTATTATTCACATGAACATATTGATATCTGTTTTCTAAATAGCTGTGTAACCAGTCAAAAGTAATTCCTCTGATGCCATACTTATGTAATTTACTGAGGAGTAATTTATGGTCAACTGTATCAAATGCCTTTTGTAAGTCCATAAATATTCCAACTGTGTATTCTCTTCTATCTGTTGCATCCGTAATCTGTTCAACAAAGTCCATGAATGCCAGTGAGGTGGTCCGGTTCTTCCTGAATCCATACTGTTGTTCACAGAGTATATTGTGCTTATCAATGAAATCATTTAGTCTCTTAAAAATATTTTTTTCCAGTATTTTGGAGAACTGAGGTAACAAGGAGATGGGTCTGTAGTTTGACAATGAGTGTTTGTCACCAGTCTTATACAGAGGAACGACTCTTGCTATTTTCATTTTCTTTGGAAATTTACCAGCAGTAAGTGACATGTTGCATATGTAAGTGAAGTGTTTAACAATACAATCAATAATACATTTAACCAAGAACATACTGAAATCATTACAATCAGCTGATTTTTTTGTCTTTGAATTTGTTAACAATGTCAAGAATTTCTTTTTCATCTGTTTCTTTCATAAACATTGAGTAAGCGTTTATGTTGACGACATTGTCAGCGCCACTTGTATTTGCTGATGATACAGTGGAGTTGGCGATCTTTTTTCCAATATTAACAAAATATTCATTAAACGTGTTGGAGATCAAGCTATTTTCATTGATTATTCCATTTTCTGAATTTAAATAAGAGATGTGGTTGGAATTTAGTTTTCCTCTCTTTGTTATATTATTTAACACCTTCCATATATTACATGTATTAGTTTTGTTATTTTCCAATATTTTACTGCAATATGTTTTTGTATTCGATCTTAAAATACTAATGAGTTTATTTTTATAAGTCTGGTATTTCTTTTCTGCTTCCACAGTTCTTAATTTCAGAAACGTTTTGTATAACAAGTTTTTCTTTTTACAACCATTTTGCAGGCCCTTGGTGATCCAAGGCTTATCTCTGTATTTAACTTTAGTTTCCTTTACCACTAGAGGGCAGTGTTTATTATATAGTTGTGATAAAATAGAGACAAATTCTCCATATGCTGTATCAATGTCGTCAACATAAACACCGCTCCAGTCTTGTATTTGTAGATCATTTCTAAGATTGTTGATTGCGGTTTCTGTTACAAGTCGTTTAAAAACCTGATCTATTTCAACGTTATGTGTTACATCGGTGTGTGAAGAAACAAAAACAGGCAGATGGTCTGTCACATCATTGATAATAAGACCAGCAGTTACATTCCCCTCAGTGACATTTGTGAAAATGTTATCAATAAGCGTTGCTGAATTTGTTGTTATTCTAGTCGGGTATTTTACTGAAGGGTAGAAACCCAGACAAAACATGGAATTTATGAATTCACTTATTTGGATATGGTCATTTGGATTTAATAAGTCAATACTGAAGTCTCCACAAATAAATACCAACTTCTTATTACCTACTGCACTGAAAAACTCAGACAATTTTTCTTTGAAAATGTCAATATCGGCCCGAAGGAGTTACATGGGTCCGCCCTCCAGTGGGTTCACCACCTGCAGGAGGGATCATGGGGGTCTGGTGCTATGTGGATTAGGTGGCGGTCAAAGGCGGAGACCTTGGCGGACTGATCCCAAGCTTTCTAAACTGGCTTTTGGTACGTGGAATGTCACCTCTCTGGTGGGGAAGGAGCCTGAGCTGGTGTACGAGGTTGAGCGATACTTGCTAGATATAGTCGGCCTCATCTCAACACACAGCTCTGGTTCCGGAACCAGTCTCCTGGAGAGGGGCTGGAGCTTGGCCTTTTCTGGAGTTGCCCCGGGCGAGAGGCGACGAGCAGGGGTGGGTATTCTTGTATCGCCCCACCTTGCTGCCTCTATATTGGAGTTTTCCCCGGTGGACGAAAGGGTTGCTTCCCTGCGCCTTCGGGTTGGGAAACGGGTCCTGACCATCATTTGTGCCTATGCACCAAATGATGTTTCAGAGTACCCACCCTTTTTGGAGTCTGTGACTGGGGTGCTGGAGGGTGCTCCTCCTGGAGACTCCATTGTCCTACTGGGGGACTTCAATGCGCACGTGGGCAACGACAGTGAAACCTGGAGGGGGGTGATTGGGAGGAACGGCCTGCCCCATCTGAACCCGAGTGGTGTTCAGTTATTGGACTTCTGTGCTAACCACAGTTTGTCCATAACGAACACCATGTTCAAGCATAAGGGTGTCCATATGTGCACCTGGCACCAGGACACCCTAGGTCGCAGGTCGATGATCGATTTTGTTATCGTATCATCAGACCTGCGACCGTATGTCTTGGACACCCGAGTAAAGAGAGGTGCAGAGCTGTCAACTGATCGCCACCTGGTGGTGAGTTGGAGCCGATGGCAGGGGAGGAAGCCATTCAGACCTGGTAGACCCAAACGTATAATGAGGGTGTGCTGGGAGTGTCTGGCTGAGGCCCCTGTCCGGGAGGTCTTCAACTCCCACCTCCGGAAGAACTTCAACCACATTCCGAGGGAGTCTGGAGACATGGAGTCTGAATGGGCCATGTTCTCCACCTCTGTTGTTGAAGCAGTGGCCCAGAGCTGCGGCCGCAAGGTGGTCGGTGCATCTCGTGGTGGCAACCCCCGAACCAAGTGGTGGACACCAGTGGTGAGGGGGGCCATTAAGCTGAAGAAGGAGTCCTATCAAGCTTGGTTGGCTTGTGGGACTCCCGAAGCAGCTGAGGTGTACCGGCAGGCCAAGCGGAGTGCAGCTCGGGTGGTTGCTGAAGCAAAAACCCGGGTATGGGAGGAGTTTGGTGAGGCCATGGAACAAGACTTTCGGTCGGCTTCAAAGAGATTCTGGCAAACTGTTCGGCGGCTCAGGAGGGGAAAGCAGCTCCCCGTCCACACTGTGTATGGTGCGGATGGGACACTGTTGACTTCAACTGGGGATATCGTCAGGCGGTGGAAGGAATACTTCGAGGATCTCCTCAATCCCACTGATACACCTTCCACAGAGGAAGCAGGGTTTGGGGACGAGGGGGATGACTCGCCTATCACAGGGGCTGAGGTCGCCAAGGTGGTTAAAAATCTCCTTGGTGGCCGGGCCCCGGGGGTGGACGAGATTCGCCCTGAGTACCTCAAGGCCCTGGATGTTGTTGGGTTGTCATGGTTGACACACCTCTGCAACATTGCGTGGAGGTCCTTTGTCCTTTGTCATCGATCCTGTTCATAATTTTTATGGACAGGATTTCTAGGCGCAGCCAGGGAATGGAGGGTGTCATGCTTGGTGACCACAGGATCTCATCTCTGTTGTTTGCAGATGATGTTGTCCTGTTGGCTTCATCCAGCAATGACCTACAGCTCTTGCTGGGATGGTTTGCCGCTGAGTGTGAAGCGGCTGGGATGAGAATCAGCACCTCCAAGTCCGAGTCCATGGTCCTCAGCCGGAAAAAGGTGGATTGTCCTCTCCGGGCTGGGGACAGGCTCCTGCCCCAAGTGGAGGAGTTTAAGTATCTTGGGGTCTTGTTCACGAGTGAGGGGAAAATGGAGCGAGAGATCGACAGACGGATTGGAGCAGCATCTGCAGTGATGCGGACGTTGTACCGGTCTGTTGTGGTGAAGAGGGAGCTGAGTTCTAAGGCAAAGCTGTCGATTTACCAGTCAATCTATGTTCCTACTCTCACCTATGGTCACGAGCTTTGGGTAATGACCGAAAGAACGAGATCGCGGATACAAGCGGCTGAAATGAGCTTTCTCCGTAGGATTGCTGGACTCACCCTCAGAGATAGGGTGAGGAGCTCAGTCATCTGGGAGAGGCTCAGAGTAGAACCGCTGCTCCTCCACATTGAAAGGAGTCAGTTAAGGTGGTATGGGCATCTGATTAGGATGCCTCCTGGACGCCTCCCACTTGAGGTGTTTCAGGCACATCCCACTGGGAGGAGACCCTGGGGCAGACCCAGGACTCGGTGGAGAGACTATGTCTCCCAGCTGGTCCGGGAACGCCTTGGTATCCCCTCTGAAGAGCTGGAGCAGGTGGCTGGGGAGAGGGAAATCTGGGCTTCTCTGCTTGAACTGCTGCCTCTGCGACCCGGACCTCTGGAAAAGCGGTAGAAGATGGATGGATGGATGGATGTCAATATCGGTACCCGGTGCTCAATAAATACAATTTATTATGATGTTTTTTGTAGTTGTAATTAATTCCACAGTTACACACTCCATGATGTTTTCCATTTCAAAAGACATATTTTCTACAACTTGGCTTTGGTAGCAGGACCTGATATATAAAGCAACACCACCACCCCTTTTTTTTGACCTGCTTGTGGTATATAAATCATAGCCTCTCATTTGCACTGTATGAAGTTGGTCATTTTTTAGCCAAGTCTCAGAAATTGCAACAGCAGAAAAATGTGTGTTATATTGCAACAAACTGTCCTGGATTTTGGAAAAATTCATGTTGAGACTTCTACTATTAAAGTGTATTTTTGACAATGATTGGTCAGAAATTGTATTTTTTAGTTGGTCTGAGCTAAAGTATTTACACTGATGTTTTATGCTGCTGAAAAAGTGATTTTCAGGATCAGTTTCATATTCAACACTGTGTGGCTTATGCTCAGTATATTCGTGCCCTTTAAAAATGAGGTTGTTTCCTATAAAAGTTTGCATCTTAATTATTCCAGTCAATGGAAACAAATGCATAGTTTATATCTGTAAGTTGATAATGAAATGTCAATCATTTCTGGTTGATTTTTGGCTCCAATGATTTTGGTGTACTGTTACGGGGATGGCGTGGGTGAATAATGAGACTGTCATACCTTAAGAAGGCTATATCCCCCGTGCTCTTGCAGCTTTCAGCTCTGGCATTAATTCATTTCTCTTCCTTCTTACCAAATCAGTGAAGTCCTTATTGATGAAGATTTTTGTTCCTTTGAGGGACTTGGCTCTTTGAAGAATGGTCATCCTGTCCTTGTGCCGCAGGAACTTGACCGCAATGGGCCTCGGTCTTTCTCCTCCGAGTTTCCCGGTGCGGTGGGCTCTCTCCATCTCGATCCCTGGTGGTAACTGTAGTTTCTCCATGAGAATATTTTTAATCTTCTCCTCCGTGTCGGCCAATGTCTCTCCTGGTGCCTCCACAACACCATCAAAGACTAGATTATTTCTCCGGGTTTGTCTTTCCAGATATTCAAATTTGTCGGTGATAGTCAACAGACTGTCACACACTTTAGAAACATCTGACTGCAGCACATTGTTGCGGTCTGCTTGTTTAGACAAATCAGCTTTTATGTCATCTACGTCTTTTTGAGTGAACTGTAGACTGGTTTTAATGTCCTGCAACCCTCTCGTCATCGTGTCCACTCTTGCATTAGTTGAGTCCATGATCACTTTGATGAGGCTTTTGAAAGTTTCCTGTTGTTGGTTTAACAATGCAGAAAACAGTTCTTTTTGCTGTTGCAGTAAGTCATTTACCTGTGCGAGGGACACATATTCCTCCTCGGATTTGGCCTCTGCTTTTGGCTTAGGTGGCATTTTGCTGCAGTTTTGCAATAATTTGCAGTGGACAAGGAGACAAGAGTCTGTTTCCAAGACTATTTCAGTGTTGATGAAAAATTCAAGCAGCAACAACAACAGGAATGCGTGTAAGGCCTGGTGCCAGGCCTGAAGCCTGATGGAGGTGGCTGCAGGGCCTGGTGGTGGGAACTGCCTGTGAAGCCTGGTGGTGGCGGCTGCCTGTGGAGCCTGGTGATGGTGGCTGCTGGCCTGGTGATGGTGGCTGCCTGTGGAGCCTGTTGTTGGTGGCTGCCTGTGAGGCCTAGTAGTAATGGCTGCCTGTCTGCTTCTAAGGCAGAAAGGCCCAATCCTAAATCTACCAGAATCTTCCCCGCAAGCCACCAATCAACTGCCAAGTGTCAACCAAATCACCTCCAAAAGTCCAGAACTAGCCACAGGTGAAGAATTGAAGCTCTATTACCTCTTGAACAGGTAGTATTTTAATCCTGCTGCTCAGTGCTGCTGCTCAGTCCTGGTGCTTCCCCTTCCCCCCAGAATCAAAAGTAAATGACAAAATCGCTTGACACAGCCAAATTCATGAGGGTGCTGACTCCTTATGATCAACAGAGGATAGTGGGGCCCACAAGAAGCCTGAGCAAAGGAAGATGCATGAAAGCATGCTGGTGACTCAACCCACTGACTTTCCTCGTCCTATTTGCAACAGACATTTCTGGGCCTGAATTGGTCTCATCAGCCATCTCCAGACCAACAAATGGTAGCGTGGTCCTCTTCAACACAAAGGTTGAACATACGACTTTAATCACATTAAAACCCTCTGCCTTGTCTCTTCATGTATTGATTTTAACATCCAGTAAAGACCATTTTTAGCTCTTTCCAGAGATGCAGAAAGACACTATTGTGATGACACAGCATCTATTGTCTGTCTGTCCATCCACATTTCATGGGAATCGCTGCTACTCCTAGGTATTTGAAATGATGGTCACAAAACTCATTCACAATGATCCTCAGGTGGATGTGCATCCAGGTTGTGCTCAAGGTCAAAGGTCAGGAGATCTGGACACTTTTGTGGTTTGAGGAAAATTGTTACTCTTCCTAGACAATAGCCCTAATTCTCAACAAACTCAAACACAATCAAACTCAAACACTTGCGTCTGCTGAACACAGCAGTTCTGTTAAAATGTTACAGCCTTGCACATCAGAATCTATAGATAAAGTTAGTAGTCAATAGTCTAGTGTATGCTGAGATTTGTGAAAAAAGACTTCTTATCCTTTATTTTTTGTTAATCTAAAGAACCACAGAACATTTTTAGCCATGGGAAACAAGGATTTTTTTAAAGCACTGATGACACTGTCAGTGTTACAGGAAGTTTTTGCTAGTCTTCCATTACTTGCAGTTACATTACATGGTTTTCCTTACAATTGTATTAAAGGTCCCTTTGACTAAAACAATAGATGCAAATAAAAGATGGCTGGTGAACAATTAAAACTCACTGAGCATTGGTAAAATTACTATAATGTTATTAAACACAATCATTATTGTCAACTTATAAATTGCATTTGTGGAACTGTTAAATATCGTTCTTGACATCTCTGGTCTGGCATGCAGATTTGGGCATATGAGTGAATCACTGTAGTGCTATATTCAGTGATACTGCACTCTTTCTTGTGTAATATCATTTAAATATAGCACATTTCATGGTAGGTCAGTGGAGCAGTGGTTAGCACAGTCGCCTCACAGCAAGAACGTCATGGGTTTGATCCCACTCCTGACCATTGGTGACCCTTCTGTGTGAAGTTTGCATGTTCACCCTGTGTCTGCCTTGGTTTTTGCTGGGTACTCCAGTTTCCTCTCACAGTCCAAAGACATGCATGTTAGATTAATTGGCATCACCTGGGGGACAAACTATCCTTCGGTATGAATGTGAGAGTGAATGGTTGTCTCCCTGTGATGGCTCTGCGATGGATGGGCGATCTGTCCAGGGTGTACCCCACCTCTCGGCCAAAAGATGCCTGATAGGCTCCAGCCCCTTCAACCCAAAAAGGATTAAGTGGTTAAGAAGATGAATCAATGTATTGCACATTTCTAGTGGCTACACAGTGCAAGTTTAACTTTTAGCTACATTCAGCGAAATTGTTATTCTGTGCTCCCAAGCCCAGTACAAAAGTACAATGGGAGGCAGAGCCTTCAGCTATCAAACTCCTTTCCTGTGGAACCAGTTACCAATCTGGGTTTGGGAGTCAGACTTGATCTCTGTTTTTAAGAATAGGGTAAAAACCTTCCTCTTCAATGTAGCCTACGGTTAGGGAGGGATCTCTTAGCCTTCCCTTTGTTCTGCTGTTAATAGAGTTAGACTGCCAGGTGACCTCCAATAATGTACTTGGCTTCACTCCTTTAATGTTTGCTCTCTTTATGTCTGTTCTTTTCATCTTCTCTATCCCCTCACCCCCCAGCCAGTCGCAGCAGATGACTGCCCCTCCCTGAGCCTGGTTCTGCTGGAGGTTTCTTCCTGTTAAAAGGGAGTTTTTCCTCTCCACCGTCGCCAAGCGCTTGCTCACAGGGGATCGCCTGATTGCTGGAGTCTTTCTGCAATTGTGGGGTTTCCCCTACATTTGAAAGTGCTATGAGATGACTATTGTTGTGATATGGCGCTATATAAATAAAGTTGAATTGAACTGCATTGCGGTCTCATACATTTCCATTCAGTCAGTCAGTACCATCACTATATAAAGCAAAAGATGTTCTTTGGCTTCACTCAGTGACTTGCAGGGTTATAGCTATAAAGTGGTGTGTAAGGCAAACAACAATCTTTTCCTAACCCTTACTGAGTGATTTTAGTCCCTAAACCTAAGAAAGTGATTATTTAATGAACAAACCAACAAGTTCTATAAGTCCTCCAATAAATTTGTAAGAACAAATAGAAAGTTCCTCACTTCAGAATACAAAATCCCAAAGATAGGGGTGCCATTGTCTCATTTCAAAAGTACTCAAATCCAAGTAAGGCGAGTGGGGGAATGTGGGATGATACTAAAAATTGGATCCCCATGCACATGATTGAGGATCTGATCCCGCTGTTCTCTATTGTTTACTCTAGCATTATACATAATTAGCATCCTAAGGTCATGCTTTTTTATGTGAATAGAATTTCTGGAAACTCTACCCACCTCTGATGGCAAATCACTGCCCTATTCCACAACCAGAGATCCAACCTGCTTCTAAAAGTGGATATCCCAATTCAAATAACAATGCCAAATAAAAGGTTACATATCTACAGTGAGAACATCATGTGAGACAGACACAGCTGGTGACAGGCCGGAGGATTGCAATCCCAGCAAATTTTGCAGAAGAAGATGTACATGACAATGATTTTCATGCCATATTTATTTTCCTTTTACAATGGAGCATTGGATTCATGGAGTTTTGACAGCGTCACAACAGAGTTTTAAGCTAGACAAGTACAGCAGAGAAAATAAGTATTGAACCTCACCTTTGGTCACCTCATTTTGATCTAAATGTTTAACCCCCAGTGTCCAATGCATGGAATTTAAGTAAACAATGGGTTTGCAAGAATCTCCTACTTCCTATGAATTCTGGAGTTTGCAGAGATTCATGGAGTAGGTCATAGTTTCTTACGGCTGCTGTTCAATTCGCAAGAGCAACTTGAGGCATTCTTGAGAAATGAGGTGCTTTTCTGTCGTACGATAGCCCTAGAGTTCTTATGTTCTTCGTAAGGGTACCTTGGGATCTTCCTACGGCATACTTACTGCCATCTTACAAAATTTTTTGTGCAACTCACAGCACTCTCAAGTCATTTGTAGGAAGATCTTGTGGCTTTCGACACGTTTTGTCAGCACAAATGTCACACGAATGACATACTTCCGCCTCATGAGTGCCTCACTACCGTCTTACTTGCTTGGCTTGCTTGCCTTACTTCCACCTTGCTAACCGGAGTGATTGCCTAGTTGATAGAGCATCTGCCCCACAACCGGGAGCTTGGGGGTTCAAGTCCCGGCCGGGTCATACCAAAGACCATTAAAAAAATGGTACTTCCCACCTTCAAGCTTGGTTCTCAGCGTAATAGAATAGGGGAAGGAGAAGTTGTTTGTGGCGGCACCTTGCATGGCAGCGACCCCTCTGATTCTGCATGTGAGTAACATTGTAGACAGAAGAAATGTAATTTCGTTCTACTGTACATAATGGACTGAATGACAACAGAGATGGCTTCTTCTTCTTACGCATGTTGTATGAATGGGGATTCATACAGCATTTCTTACAACTGCTATAACTTAAGGTGTTCTTGAGCCATACTTATGGCCAACATCTTGTATAGTTCTTACATTGTTCCTATGGCATTTTTACGGCCACCCTACAACGAGGGGTTTTTGTGGGCCGTTTGTAGAAATCTTGGACAAGACCATCGACCTGGCCATGATCTTACAGTCTATGAATGCTGGATTCTCCTACGGCCACCTTAAGAAGGCCATATGAAATGGTCTAAAAATCATTTGTACGATGTTCACAGCCGTTCATAAGGATATTTGTTACTGCAGCTTTACCTGCACAGACTGGTGTTAATTCATGCTATGCAACAAAAGAATATCACTCTTTTACAAATACCTGTTTCAGATGAGAACAAGAAAAACCACACAAGCACAGATACCCTCATCCCCACTGGGCGCACACCACACCTGCTGCCATGGTTACTTGCAAGACTGGCTCACTCTCTTTCTTTCTCTTTTCCTCAAGATTCTGGAGCCAATGACTGTCTTCATTAGGTCAGAAATTGGGAAGGAAAAATGACAAACAATAACTAGTGTGTCCATGCTTGTGTCTTTGTGTGTTCATTATGATGTCTCCCTCTCTCTCCTCAATATTTCCTAACTCTCTCTACCTATCTGTCCTCCTCCAGTATCTCTCCCTCTCTATCCGCTGTCAGGTCATAGTGAGGTCGAGAGGAAAAATGAGACGCCTCCCCGGCACTGATGAAAATCTCTCTCTCCCTCATCTCCTTGTTGCTTGCTGTGCTCTCATCTCCACATGTATCTCCCATGTTTCCTCTCTCCTTCCCGCCCCTCTTCCCATATTTCTTAGTCTTGTCTCTTTTCTACTGTACAGGCAAAGATATTCAATTTCTGTGCTTCTCATAGTATCTTTGAATAAAAATGTATAGCACCGTTTGTTGTGGGGATAACCATTACGTCTGTCATATGTAGTGGATAAGAAAAATGGTTTTGTCCAGTAACAATTACAACTAAACGTAATGATGACAATAGTCGGTTGTCTTAACACTGTGTTGAAGCTATACATAGGTAAAGTATAGCCAGGCCACGAAGACATTTTGAAAGAGAATTACTTGGTGTGCCCTTGTTTTTATTCTTTGAAGGAATACTTCCATTAAATCTTTAAATCTTTGTTATTTCAGAATAGGAACTGATGGGGAAAAAAAGGTGTGTAATCATTTAGTTTTCTGGCACACATAAAAAACTGACACTTGGGAAAAGCAAAACTAATGAAGTAGATGGTAACTTGGTCTATTTACTGCTTTACAAGTGCTAAAATATCCATCCATCATCTTCTATTAGTTTTCCGTGGACCCAGTCATGGAGGCAGCAGTCCAAGCAGAGAAGCCCAGACTTCCCTCTCCCCAGCCACCTCCTCCAGCTCTTCAGAGAGGAGACCAAGGTGTTCCCAGGCCAGCTGGGAGACATAGTCTCTCCAGCATGTCCTAGGTCTGCCTTGGGGTCTCTTCCCAGTGGGATGTGCCCGAAACACCTCATGTGGCTCCTATCGATGTGGAGGAGCAGCAGTTCTACTCTGAGCCTCTCCAAGATGACTGAGCTCCTCACCCTATCTCTAAGGATGAGTCCAGCAATTTCTGTCCATGGGCTCAGCCCGAACGAGCCACATGGGTCCGCCCACCAGTGGGTTCACCACCTGCAGGAGGGATCTTGGGAGTCCGGTGCATTGTGGATTGTGCAGCAGTCAAAGTCAGAGACCTTCGTGGTCCAATCCCTGGCTTACTAAACTGGCTTTTGGAATGTGGAATGTGCTAAAATAACTTCACGAAATTGTACTTTACTGAGTAATTGTGTTGCAGGATACTTTTTATTTTTACTTGAGTATATTTTGAAGAAAAACTGCTCCTTTATTTAGTTCTCCTTGAGTTTTTTTTTTTTCTCTCATTATCAGACACATAGCATTTTGCTTCAGCTTTAATATAACTACTGTATACCCACTGTTTCCATGGTTTCACTTTTGATCAGAATGATCAGGACTGAAGCTCCATTAGAATCTTTCACTTTTTTGACCAAACAATGAAGTCTTTATGGCTGATATGAAAATTCATTAAAATGCTTAACCAAGAGAAAACTTATGTTATAAATGTATTTTTACTGTAAAAGAAATGATACAACTTTAGCCATTTTGCATTTTTCCATTTCAAATTCCCTCGTTTTCTTAACCACTTAATTCTTTTGGGTCACGGAAAGGCTGGAACCTATTCCAGCTTCTTTGGGGAAGAGTTGAGGTCCACCCTGGACAGATCAATGCTCCATCGCAGGGCCAACACAGAGACAGACAACCATTCACTCTTACATGCATACCTAAGGACAACTGAGGCCCTGCTTTAATGTTAATTAATCTATCTTGTATTTCTTTAGACTATGGGAGAAAACCAGAGAACCTACGCAGACAAGTGGAGAACATAGAAATGCTGTACAGAAAGGCCCAAGTTGGCCGGCTGGTGGATTTGAACCCACACCTTCCTATTGTGAGGCAATAGCACACTTCAGCATGCTTCCATTTAACTGAAATCAACCTTGAAATTTTTTTTCTTCTATTCTGGGTCAATAAATATTTTTTACCATTTACTGTTTCTTCATATGAAATGGTTTGGATTATATTAGAAGCTTCTTATGAATATTTAGTGTTTTATTTCTCTTCAACAAACTTCAACTTGGTTAGGTCTTTACCCGTCCTGACATAGGCCTGCCTGCTCACAATCTAGTGCATGAGTTTTGGAGGCTTTCAAGAGATGGCGCAGGCCGGCGTGATCTTGAGCTCAAAGTAGGGCCTGGGCTACAGTGAGCCCAAGAAACCCCTCTAGGTCATCCTCGTAGGTCTTGATGAGATCATTCCTAGGTCGGCTGACACTTCGGTTTCCATGAGTGGGGATCCAGTGTAGCAGGAATCTTGAGTACCCCTCGCTAGGCCTTCGCGCTATATGACCATAGTACGACATCTGGGAGTGTCTGATAGTAATGGCTAGGCTACAGCAACCTGCTCCGTTTCTTATCTCACGGTTGGATACATGTTCTTTCCACTGAACCTTTAAGATTCTCCACAGGCATGAATGATGGAATGCATCAAGGCGCTGCTGCTGTTTTTGTTTCAAGGCCCAAGTAGCACAGCCATATTGAAGAGGGGGAGTAACTACGCACTTGTAAATTTTGATCTTTGTGCCAAGTGATTATGACTGGCGCCTAGCGGCTGCCCCGGCCTTGGATGCGCTCTGCAGAGCGTGCCCAAATGCCAAGTCACGTTTCGTTACCTTGTATTCATACATGTGTAATGACAATAAAGTTGAATCTCATCTCATCTCATCTCAAGTGATACTCCTTTGTTGTTCCACAGATGGTTGAGCTAGTTAAATGCACTGGACACTACACCAATTCTAATATTCATCTCTCTGTCAACAAAGCTTGTTCTTTTTTCTAAAAAATAAACTAGACTGAAGTTGCTCACTACTTGAGTAACAATTTTAGTAGATAATGTCCTACTCGAGTCATTTTTAATAACTACTCTTACTTGTACTTGAGTAAATTAATACTACTTTGGCTTGAATACAGTTTTTGCCTACCCTGCCCACCTCTAACATGTACTTGTGTATCCCAAAAAATTAGAATATTCAATTTGAAGAGCAAAGTCATGATCATCAGAATCTTTTAAAAAAAAAACAAGGCTTGAAATCCCTAATTTTATGTTAGTTAAACTGTTGTGTTCTTAACTAAACACACACCTACATATTATATTTTATAGTCCTTTATAAAATGGTGGCATTGGTAGGGATCACCGGGGGGGGGGGGGGGGATAATACAAATGTTTTTTCTTCTGTCCTCCCCACTCTGACTTTCTGCTTTCATCTGCATGGATCAGGGTTCATGAAGAGAATTCCTCAGTGAGTGTTGGTCTTACAGCCTCACTTCATTCACACCATTACACACATCAATAGATGCTGCACCTCTCTATCTCCCACACTCACACAGTTGTGTGGAGCTGATGGTGCGGCTGATGTTTTGATGCTTGCGCTAATCATTAATATTGATCCTGCCATTACAGGCTGCATGTGTTCAACTGGCTGAGAATGGTTATAATTGTCTGAGTGTGTATGACAATAAAATGTGACCAGATGCAAACTGGATTGATAGATCTGTGCTCTACATTACATCATTTCTACAAGTGCAGTATTTTTAACATCAACATAGATGATCACAATCATTAAAACTGCTTTAGACTTAGTATTAACTGAGTAACATGGGTATATTTCCCCACTGAAATTTCCCCATTGTGGGATTAATAAAGACTTACTGTACATCATCCGCCGATCTTCACTCAGTAAAATTTGAAATAAAATGAGATGGCTTCCCATCAAAACAGAGTAGTGGCAGCATCATGACAAAGGGTAAAAGGGATGCCAAATAAGTGAAAAAGGCAAAGCTTGTGTTTCACTAACTTGTAGTTGTGCTACAATTGGGATGTTTTGAAAATTAAATAAATAAATAAATGGGTGATTGTTAAATTAACTTGAGTTGAAGACAGTAAGAATCAAAGATATTTCCTATTTTGTCTGGTCAGCTTCTTTTAATTTGATAAATCACATCTATCCTTGAATTTCAGGCCTGCTGAAATACAACTTTTTTTTAAAAGTTACCATTTAGTAGACATTTACCAGTTTGTGGTGTTGCATTCCTTCTCACAACCCTTCACACCTTTTAGCGGTGAGGATACCACATCTATTCTCAATTTTGACAGACTGCGGTTGTGTTTGGTTGTGGCTGCAGTGTGGCCTCAGCCTTGCAGCACTCCCCACCAGCTGTGTTTGTGTTTCAAAGCAGCACAGTTAAGAACAAGGTTCAGATGACAAGCACACAATGAAATTATATAAAATAACACAAGAGCTTGAGACAGACCAAGAGAAACCGATCGTGATCACGTGATAACAACAAGGACATAAGACATGCTACTGTTCACTCGTCTGGATTCATGTGCTTTACTGCATAAGAAGCTTGTCAATGTTAATCCTGTGAAGTTGTAAGTTATGGAACAGTTTTTATCTTCTCTGGCATGGTAGTGGAGGAGTAGACCTCAGAAAATAACGTTTATAATGAACACTTACTAAATACAGAAAATACCACAGCATTTCCTCATGTGCTGGATGCGGCATCCTTCAAAAATACACCTGCTGCATATTTTTAGCAATCTGTTGCGGTGAGCCGGATCTGTGCCACAATGCACTGCACCTGGTGGCAAGTAGAACATTGACTAGAATGAGAACTATTTGCTATGGCACCTGCATCGCAGCAGTAGCAGATTGGAATTGAAGTCACTGGAAATTGAGAGTTAAAGTCTGCAACAATACAGGATCATTATTTTATTTTTTTGTTTCAAAATTCTCCACATATTCTCTGCTGGGGACAGGAAGGACTGTAGGCAGGCCAGCTCAACACCTGGACCCTTCCTTCGACCAGCACATTTGTAATGTGTGCAGAATGATCTTCCAAAAACATCTGTAATACTAATTTGTCTGACCACACTGCACGTTTCCATTCTGTGATGGTTCATCACAGATGCCCACAAGGAAAGAGAAGCCCCTTCTGGGCATGGCTATATCAGCTACTGATGAATAGTGATTCCTTATGCAGTGCCATCTGAGCGACGGGAGATCACTGGTGTTGAACACTGGCTTGCACTCTTGCCCTTAATACCCTGAACTTAATACAGAGTGTCTGCATCATTTAATGATAATATGCACTATAGAGGGAGAAATATGCAAATTATTGCCAGTCATTGAGGAAGATGTTTTTGAACATTTCAATATCTGTTGGCAAACTAGACTGGTCATCTTTGTTCCTCAAAGACTTGCCTTTGATTAATACTGCTTTCATTAAAAAAAATCATGATTACAAACACTCACATTATTACTTACAATACAAGGGCCAAATTACCCTTGTCCCTTTGTCCACAGTCCTGAATTGCAGGAATGGATGTAGAGTACAGTGGATATAAAACATCTACACACCCCTGTTCAAATACCAGGTTTTTGTGATGTAAAAAAAATGAGACCAAGATAAATCATTTCAAAACTTTTTCCATCATTATTAATGTGACCTATAACCTGCACAACCCAAGTGAAAAACAAACTGAAATCTTTTAAGGGGAAAAATAAAAAATAAAAAAACTTAAAATAATCTGTTTGCATAAATATGCACACCCTTTAACTAAAGGGTGTGCATATTTATGCACACCCTTTAGTTAAAAGGCCCAAAGCATGATGATGCCACCACCATGCTTCACTGTAGGCACGGTGTTCTTTTGGTGATGAGCAGTGCTGTGATTGCACCAAATACTGTATACCTTTTGGAATTATGGCCAAAAAGTTCAACCTTGGTTTCACTGGACCATAACTGTGATGATCAGATGAGCGTGCTCCCCCTCCCCTCTTGTGTTTTTTCCCTTTGCCTGTTTCCCGGCTCCGGACTTGATTACACCACCTGCATGATTGTGCACACCTGCTGCTACTTCATCAACCACTATTTATTTACCACTAAAATGTGTGAAGGGTTGTGAGAAGGAATGCAACACCACAAACTGGTAAATGTCTACTAAATTGTAACTTTTAAAAAAAAAAGTTGCATTTCAGCAGGCCTGAAATTCAAGGATAGATGTGATTTATCAAATTAAAAGAAGCTGACCAGCACAGTGGTGCGGGCAGCACAGTGGTGCAGTGGTTAGCACTGTTGCTTTACAGCTAGAAGGTTCCTGGTTCAAATCCCCAGGCTGGCAGGGGTTGGAACCTTTCTGTGTGGAGTTTGCATGTTTTCCCTGTGCTGTGTGAGTTTACTCCAGGGGCTTCGGTTTCCTCCCACAATCCAAAGACATGCATGTTAGGTTAATTGGCTGTTCGAAATTGTCCCTAGATATATGTTTCCTATAGGCCCGTAGAATAGAGGGTTAGTACTAGTGAAAGTGCTTTGAGTGGCCTTTGTGACTAGAAAAGCGCTATATAAGTGCAGGTTAATTAGTTAACTAACACTTGGTTACAGCACTCAGTCTTTTGGGGTAGGAGTCTATCAATGTGGCACATCTTGATGTGGCAATATTTGCCCACTCTCCTTTGCAAAAACATTTCAAATTTGTCAGATTGCGAGGGCATCTCCTGTGCACAGCCCTCTTCAGATCACCCCACAGATGTTCGATCAGATTCAGATCTGGACTCTAGCTGGGCCATTCCAAAACCTTAATCTTCTTCTGGTGAAGCCATTCTTTTGTTGATTTGGAGGTGTGCTTTGGGTCACTGTTGTGCTGCAAGATGAAGTTCCTCTTCATCTTCAGCTTTCTAGCAGAAGCCTGAAGGTTTTGTGCCAACACTGACTGGTATTTGGAACTGTTCATAATTCCTCCACCTTGACTAAGGTCCCAGTTCCAGCTGAAGAAAAACAGCCCCAAAGCATGATGATGCCACCACCATGCTTCACTGTAGGTATGATGTTCTTTTAGTGATGAGCAGTGCTGTGATTGCACCAAATATACCTTTTGGAATTATGGCCAAAAAGTTCAACCTTGGTTTCACTGGACCATAACTGTGATGTGCTCTCCCTCCCCTCTTGTGTTTTTTCCCTTTGCCTGTTTCCCGGCTCCAGACTTGATTACACCACCTGCATGATTGTGCACACCTGCTGCTACCTCATCAACCACTTTTAAAAGAGCCAGTCTACAAGCACTTCTTCGCTGGACCGTTGGGTATTGCTGCCAAGCAACAAATGCTGTTGCATGGTGTCAGTTCTTCCCTGCTGTCTTACCTTTGTGTCTTCTCCTCTTCAGGTTTGCTGCCATCTCAGCGGTGTGTTCTCTAGGCTGCACATGCTCACCTGAACCTTTCATCTCCAGGACAACGCCAACTCCACCCAGGTCTACCCACTACTCCTCTCCACTCTGCCGATTTCCCCTTATTTGTCATCCCGCTGGTGTTTCCCCCACCAGCTACTATCACCACACACTGGAGTCCACAGCCAGACTCTATGCTCGGGTTGTAAGTCTCTTCTCCTCCCTTTCTCATCTCCTTCCTTCTCTCCCAAGTCACATTATTAATCATCTCCCCTTTATCTTCTCTACAGGCTGTATGCTGCTCCAGCGTGCCCACTCGTGTTGTTATTGTTTGTTAGGTTTTTTCTGTTATTGTGCATTTCGTGTTTTTGTGTCAGTTAAACTGTGCTAAACAATACCATCTGAGTCTGACTGTTCTTCTGGTGTTGTTCGTTCTGCATTTGAGTCTCTGGCAATTAAGTCATGACAATAGCACATTTTCCCACATGTGTCTGGGAGATTTCAAATGTGTTTTTGTAAAATATAGCCGGGCTTGGATGTTTTTCTTTGTAAGATAAGTCTTCCATCTTGCCACCCTACCCCATAGTCCAGACATATGAAGAAGACAGAAAATTGTTGTCTCGTGTACTAAACAGCCAGTACTTGCCAGAAATTCCTGCAGCTCCTTCAATGTTGCTGTCAGCCTCTTGGCAGCCTCCCTGACCAGTTTTCTTCTCATCAATTTTGGAGGGACACCCAGTTCTTCGTAATGTCACTGTTGTGCCATTCTAGATTCAAGACTCAAGATTTTTTTTGTCAATACTACTATGCATACAGGACATACAGGAGAATTGAAATGGCATTTCTCTCTCTCTCTTCAGTGGTGTGTGCAATATAACAAAAGGGATAAGGCTGGAAAAACAACATCAGCAGTCTATGTGCAGTAATGCTATCCGTAGTGCAAATAGTGACAAAAGATAGACCCAGACATCCCAGTGCAAATAAAGATAAATGATAAAACCCAGCAATCCTATATACAGAAAAAATAGAGTAGTAATACTCGTAGTTGCAAGTTTCATGCAGTAGTGTAGGTGCAGAAAGTGACAGGACTGCACATGATCAGTGTAGCAGCCCTCTGCAAAAATAATCAGCGTGGAGCTCAACTGGTGTCAAATCTTTTATTTCATGCAGGACACTGTGAAACTATAAAAACACAACAAAATACATTACAAAAGGCATAAAATACACATCCCACTCAAACATTCAATTCACTCAAACATCAAATTACTGAATTTCTCATAGTTTCATCTTTGCTTTACTATTTTAACCCTTTGAGTGTGTATGGTGCAAAACTGCAACATACCCCTAGTGGTCAAGAGTGGTAAATATTTTTTGTCAATAAAATAGTTCAGATGGACTTTGGACGTATTTACACAAAAAATGGTTCAGTCTTTTGACACCATCTTTTGTACAGAGGTACCTCATCATCTTATCTTCAAAGTATATGAACAAGAAATCAGTACATTAAAAAAAAAAAAAAACAGAAATTTCTCACTTTTGACAAAGTGAGAAGGCAGGCGCAGTGCCGCGATCTGCCACTAGGGGGCACGCAAATTCTCACACTCAAAGGGGTTAAAAAACGTTTTAATTCCAATTTCACAATGATTTAATATTTAACAATACAAAATCAAAACATGATATTTGATACAAAAAACAAAAAACATACCTTGCTTCACCTACCAAAGGTGCAAATCTCTCATCAAAGACACAACAGACATGACCCCAAAAACCAGCATGATGGCTTCTCCCCGTGGCAGTTCTGGCATGGGCTGTGTTCGGAATGTTCACTCACTCACTCCCTCCCTACTTGCTCTATAGTGAATTTAAATACAGTGGACTATATAGTAAACTCAATATAACAATAAAATTAACAGCTATCGGACACTACAGGGCTTGTTTTTGCGGCACGTGTAGAGACTGGGTTAATCATCTCAGACTGGTGGGTTAATCATCCCAGACTGGATGCAGAGGGTAAACAGAGAAGGACAATAGCTATTGAGATTATGGTGAGGTAGCAGGAAGGAGTTGGGGGGAGAAGGGATGAATGTATTGTGATGTGAGATGTCATGCAGATGTGAGATGGGCGGTTGGTATAAAAGGAGAACCCATGGTGTACTGTGACATGCTTTTCTGTGTATGACTGATGTGAGAGTGAATAAAATTGTCTGCTGCATAAATCAGTCTTGTTATTTACACTCCACACTGGTGACCCCTTGACGAATTATGGAACACGAGGCAAGAACCCCGGAGTCGGCCCGGACGGGAAGCCCCAGCAATGCGGCAAGCATCCCAGAGACGGCCCGGACGGGAACCCCCAGCAACGCGTGCACTGTTTCGGTCAAACTACCGGACTTTTGGCTGCACGACCCGTGGTCTTGGTTCCACCACATCGAGGCTCAGTTCGCCCTCCGGGGAATAACGGCAAACGACACCAAATATTACTATGTGGTCGCAGCGCTGGACGCTCGCACGTCTCAGCAAGTAGCGAGCCTGCTCCAACAGCCTCCAGCCCACGACAGATACGGGACTCTCAAGGCCGCACTGACCCGGCGCTACACACTCTCGGACTGTGAGAGAGCAGAGAGGCTCCTGAGGCACTCTGAGTTAGGAGATGGTTCAGCGGTTGAACTGATGGAGAAGATGTTGGCGTTAATGGGCACAGACGATGGGCATTTTCTGCTTGCCCACCTTTTCCTCCGGAACCTCCCAACAGAGGCAAGAGCGGTTCTTGCCAATTCACCATTGCTGGCCGCGCATGACTACCCTGCGCTAGCCCAGGAGGCAGATCGGATCATCCTCACCACCAGAGCCCTCACAGTGAATGCGGCAGCGTCGGAACCCAGCGAGACGACCAGCGGAGGCGAGGAGCTGCCGACAGTAGCGTCAGCAGAGGCCAGAAAGCGCCAGAGAGACACGCTCTGCTTCTACCACGCCGCTTTGGAGAGAACGCACGCAGATGTGTGCCACCGTGCCAATTCAAGCACTCGGGAAACGCCAAGGTCGGCAGTCGGTAGAAGCTGCAACCGCCGGTGAAGAAAACAAGCTGCTCTACGTGACGGACTCGCGCTCGGGGAGACGGTTCCTCGTAGACACCGGAGCCCAGAAGAGCATCATCCTGCCGTCCTACGCCGACTGGCTAGCAGGACCTAGCAGCCCCGGGCTGGTAGCAGTAAACGGCTCGGGCATTAAGACTTTTGGTGAGAGAACACTGACTTTATCCCTACACGGCCATATGTACGAGTGGACTTTTGTCATAGCAGCACTGAGTTTCCCAATCCTGGGAGCTGATTTTCTTTGTGCACATGGGTTACTAGTCGATGTTGCTAATAGACGCCTGGTTAATGCAATGTCTTTTGATTCTCTCCCCTGTACAACTCGAGGGGCCGGGCCAATAACACAAGCCAACGTCATAGCTCCAGGCGTTAAGTTCCACACACTGCTCACTCAGTTCCCAGCACTCATGGTCCCAACGTTTTCCGCGGCCATCGCTAAACACGGGGTGGAACACTTTATCACCACCACCGTGCCGCCCGTTTTCGCACGACCTCAGCGCTTGGATGCAGCTAAACTGGTCATAGCGCGTGAGGAGTTTGCCAACCTGGAAAGGTTGGGCATCATCAGGCGATCGAACAGCCCATGGGCATCCCCGCTACACAAGGTCCCTAAGGCCGAGGGATCGTGGCGACCGTGCGGAGATTTCCGCAGATTGAATAACGCCACAGCGCATGACCGCTACCCGATTCCCCATATTCAGGATTTTTCCATTCACCTCGCTGGAGCACGCATTTTTTCTAAAATAGACCTGGTCCGTGGTTACCACCAGGTCCCAGAGCGCGCGGAGGACATACCCAAAACAGTGGTAATAACTCCGTTTGGCTTGTTTGAGTTTTTACACATGCCCTTCGGCTTAAAAGGAGCAGCACAGACATTCCAACGCATGATGGATGCGGTGTTGCGTGATCTCCCGTTTGTGTTTGTCTACCTGGATGATATCCTGGTGGCCAGTGCATCCAAGGACAAACATGTAACCCACCTCAGGATGGTTTTCCGGAGGTTGGAGGAGCACGGGTTAATAATCAACCCGGCGAAATGCCAGTTCGGCGTGACGGGGATTGATTTTTTGGGGCACCGCGTCTCACCGGAGGGAACGATACCCTTGCCCGACAAAGTGTGCGCTGTGGCGAATTTTCCCCGGCCTCAGACGGTCAAGGAACTGCAAGAATTTTTGGGGATGGTTAACTTTTATAACCGGTTCCTCCCCGCGCAGCTCAACTCATGCAGTCATTGTACGCCATGCTCAAGAAATGGAAACCCGCGGACAGAGTCGAATGAACTCCGGAGCGAGAGCAGGCGTTCTCTGAGGTTAAAACAGCCCTGGCAAATGCCGCACTGTTGGCGCACCCGGACTCAGCGCCCCGGATAGCGCTCACTAACGACGCCTCAGATGGGGCCATAGGGGCTCTCATGGAGCAACGTGTCGCCGGTTCGTGGCAGCCGCTCGCTTTTTTCAGCAGGGCTTTGCGCGACAGTGAGCGTAAATACAGCACGTTTGACGTTTTGCACGTTCAGCACGTTTGTAGAGTTGCTGGCTCTCCACCTGGCCATACGCCACTTCCAGTTCTGGCTGGAAGGGCGCAGCTTCACTGCATTCGTGGACCACAAGCCGCTAACGTTCACGATGGCCAAGGTTTCAGAACCATGGTCGGGCCAGCAGCAGAGACAGCTGGCCGCGATCTCGGAGTTTACGACCGATATTCAGCATGTGTCGGGTAAACTGAATGTGGTGGCGGACTGCCTCTCGCGCGCAGTAGTGGCCCCGGTCTGTGTGGGGATAGATTATACAGCCATGGCCGCAGAGCAGATTGGTGATACGGACGTGTGCGCGCTCCAGTCTGGACCAACAGGGTTAAGGCTGGAGAGCAGAGTACTGCAAGACGGCAAGCCCCCCCAATCTGCGACGTCTCCACGGGACGCCCGCGCCCGGTGGTCCCAGTCGCTTGGCGCCGCCGCGTGTTTGAGTCAGTTCACGCTCTAGCGCACCCAGGGGTGCGTGCGCCAGTCAAAATGGTGGAAGCGAAGTTCGTGTGGCCAGGCCTGCACAAACAAGTGAAAGAGTGGGCTGCAGCCTGCGTAGCGTGCCAGCGAGCCAAAGTACACAGACACACGAAGACTCCTTTGGAGCCGTTTCGTATACTGGCTAAGAAGTTCGACCATGTTCACGTGGACCTCGTGGGCCCCCTCCCGCCATCGCAGGGGTGCACGCGCCTTCTGACAGTGGTGGACCGCACCACACGCTGGCCAGAAGCAGTCACGCTGGCAGCAACCACGTCCGCGGCGCGCGCTTTTTTGACAACATGGGTGGCACGTTTTGGAATCCCGTCGGACATCACGTCCGATAGGGGCCCTCAGTTTGTTTCCGACCTCTGGTCCGCGATGGCCCGTAGCCTGGGTGTCGCAATTCATCACACAACTGCGTACAACCCACAGGCCAATGGATTATGCGAGCGTTTTCATAGGTCACTGAAAGCAGCGCTCAGAGCTTCGCTGACGGGTGCAAATTGGGTAGACCGGTTGCCATGGGTTTTATTGGGGTTGCGATCCGCACCAAAAGAGGATTTGGAGGCTTCCCCGGCGGAGCTTGTTTTCTCTCAGCCACTGTGGCTGCCCAGGGAATTTTTGCCAGATAATCCCACGCCGGACAACTGCCCGTCTCAGCGTTTGCAGCATAGTGCAGACACAGGCACACTGCCCGGCCCGGCCCACCACTGTTTTCCACACCCTTTTGTGCCAAAAACTTTGAAGAACGCTTCATTCATGTTTGTCAGGCACAATGCCCACCGCCCTCCATTGCGCCCACCCTACGACGGCCCGTTCAGAGTGCTGGAAACAGGGGACAAACATTTTTTGTTAGACTTGGGGGGGTCGTCGGGAGAAAATATGCATAGACAGACTTAAGCCCGCCTTTGTAGTGGCGGACGAGCAAGTGCTGTTGGCTCAGGCCCCTCGGCGTGGAAGACCCCCACTGAGGACTCCCCAGGTAAACGATTCATCAGAGCAGCCACACGGGTAAGTCAAAGGTCCCCCCCCCTCGCCATGGCCCACCCGCAAACAGACACACCCCCAGGAGCCCCCTGCCGGCACAGCAGTGCCGCGGAGGCGGTAAACCCCCATTACAGCAGATATGGGAGGAGACTGAAGCCAAAAGGACGTGAGGACTGAAACTCTGTCTGAGATTCTGGGGGGGGCATGTAGAGACTGGGTTAATCATCTCAGAGTGGATGCAGAGGGTAAACAGAGAAGGACAATAGGCATGGAGATTATGGTGAGGTAGCAGGAAGAAGGAGTTGAGGGGAGAAGGGATGAATGTATTGTGATGTGAGATGTCATGCAGATGTGAGATGGGCGGTTGGTATAAAAGGAGAACCCATGGTGTATTGAGACATGCTTTTCTGTGTATGACTGATGTGAGAGTGAATAAAATCGTCTGCTGCATAAATCAGTCTCGTTATTTACACTCTCCACACACGGTTAATGACGTCATCATGGCGAGACAGTAAAACGTAAAAGACCAACGGTGGTAAAAAAAAAAAAATACCTGCATGTAATTTGTAGTAAATATGTATTAAATCAAATATTTTACTGAATTAATAAATATAAATACCTTAAATATGAATACCTTAAGGTAGTTTATGTTGTGATGTGAAGCTCTCCTCTCACTGCTCCGTTGGCTGCGCATTGCATTATGGGCTATATTGGCTAATGTAGCGACCATCCTGTTATGTATGAAAAAGGAATCAGAGTCTCTCTTGTCATGCAGCCAACCAACCTTTTATTAAGAACATAGAACTATATATACAAGTGGCCGTGCCCGCCTAACATCACACTGTGGGCGGGTACGGCAGCACACACACACACTCCACACAACACATCCGTTGTACACTACTTTTCAAAAGGCATTGTGGGATATTTTGCGTGTACTATATAGTGAATGAAATTTTCAGTTAAGATTTTGAACAGCACTACAAAATGGCTGATTCATTATAGTGCACTATATGGGGAACGAGTGAACATTTCAAACACAGCTCTGGAAGTTGTTTTTTTACCGATGGTGTAGCATGTGCTTTTATACAGATTCCAGGGCACACATGGTCATGTGACCTGGCAAACATGGTCATATGACTGGTTATACAGGTTCCAGAGTTCAAAAACCCTGGAACATGCATGCTCCAGCATGACAACATAAATTAAACTGTGATGGCCACTTACAATCAGTATTGCAAAACAGACAGCAGCAGATATGGCATTTGTGCAAATGGTTGCAGTAAAGTGCAGAGACATACAGCAGAAAATGTATTACTGTTGGTGTGCCAGTCTTCCTGTGCCAACAGCTGAGGTAGTTTTTGTGCGGGTGAGTGCGTTACGGATCGGGGGGTGGGGTGGACAGAGTTCAGGGTCCTGATGGCCTGAGGAACAAAGCTGATTAGCAGTCTTGTGGAGCAGGCCCGGAGGCTCCAGTACCTTTTCCCCAAGGGCAGGGGGCTGAAGAGGGAGTGGGAGGAGTAGGAGGTGTCGCCTGCAATGTTGATGGATCTGCGGGTGAAGTAGATGTCCGGGGGGGGGGGGGCAGAGGAGCATACTTTTTTAATGCCTTGGAAATTCTTTTGCACCTTTCTCTTGACTGATACCTTTGAACAATGAGATCCCTCTGATGCTTTGGAAGCTCTTTGCGGACCATGGCTTGTGCTGTAAGATGTGACTACAAAAATGTCAGGAAAAGCCTACTAGAACAGCTGAACTTTATTTGGGGTTAATCAGAGGCACTTTAAATGGTGGCAGGCATGTGTTGACTCCCATTTAACATGAGTTTGAATGTGATTGGTTAATTCTGAACACAGCCACATCCCCAGTTATAACAGGGTGTGTATATTTATGCAAACAGGTTATTGTAAGTTTTTTTACTTTTTATTTTTCCCCTTAAAAGATTTCAGTTTGTTTTTCAATAGGATTGTACAAGTTATAGGTCACAATGGTGGAAAAAGTTTTGAGATGATTTATCTTGGTCTCTTTTTTTCACATCACAAAAACCTGGGTGAACAGGGGTGTGAAGACTTTTTATATCCACTGTATGTTCACAAATGAAATTGAGATGACCAGACAAAATATCAAATATCTTGGGCTTAGACGTGGACGAAATGGCTTTTAACATGCATCACAATACATTTAGGGTTTTATTGCAATATTTTGAGATCCCCTCTGAACCACTGTAAAAATGTTCATTTAAAACCTTTGCATAAAATGACACCAGAAACCACTAGAAACAGACCCTTGTACTGCATTTTTTAGAATTGCATGCAAAAAGGTGGTGGTGGGGGGGATAAAAATCTACTTAAATTTAGTAAACTTTATTGAAATAGTAAGGCAGCCCCACTCCTGAATTTGCAACAAACGAGAATAAACAATGGTAGGCCTTCCTATTCAACTGATTCTTAGAGACAATAAAACCAAAAAAATTTAAAAAAGGACTCAAAATGATAAAAAGTCCATTAAGCAAGAATTCTTGAGAAAGATATTTCAAAACCATATAAATTAAAGTGTACTTTTTTCTGTTTGGTCATGTTTTTAACAATATGAGCCATGTCTTGGGCAGTATAATTTGTGAGTGTAGTGGTGATCTTTTCCATTTGCACTTTTGTTATATGGAATAAATTTTTCAAAGGAAGAAGCCACAGACCTTGGAAATCCTTGGTTCCTTCAATGTTATTTTTTGTGCGGGCTCCCTGGGATTTTGACAAGTGGATTTTAATGCCTTCTTCATATCGTTGAGGATGACCTCTCAAATGGTGAAACAAATTAGCGGTACTGCTACCTTTAAAGACAACAGCTTTGCGACATACTTTGCAGAAAACTGTTCAGTGTCTTCCTTCTGACAACGGAGTTGCTTTTTCGCTCTCCCCGCGCGCTGCTAGTGTTGCCAGATTATGTATAAAAACAAGCATCTCTGCTGCACAAAAACAAACTCAAAACAAGCAGCTTCCAAAGAAAAAAATGCAGAAAAAAACAGACCTGGCAATGACCCTGATGCAAAACAGACAGCAGTGGGAGTTACTGAGCTGCAGTCGAGCTGTGAGTGGACTTCAAACGGATAAATAAATGCTGACAGCTTACATTGCCATGACAGTTTATGCTCAATATCTGTAATAAAGGCATTTTATGTATTGCGCATAGTTGGATGTATCGAAATAATGAATATATTTGGTGTATCGCTCAGCCCTACTTGGGTTCATACTGGAGCTGACAGATTAACCGAAAAATAAAACCATTCAGACCCTTTAAATGACCTAATAAGATAAGATAAGATAAGCCTTTATTAGTCCCACAAAGGGGAAATTCCAGGATTGCAACAGCACAGGGATAGCAACACTCAGAGCAACAATCAGAAGGCAAGAGAAAAAAACAAGAGCAGCGAGTATACATATGTAGATATAAATATAAATATATATATAGACACACAGTGCGGAGCATTGTAGCTAGATGGAATAAATATATAAACACAGTGCGGAGCATTGTAGCTAGATGGAATAAATATATGAGTATATAAACACAGTGCGGAGCATTGTAGCTAGATGGAATAAATATATAAATATATAAACACAGTGTGGAGCATTGTAGCTAGATGGAATAAATATATGAGTATATAAACACAGTGCGGAGCATTGTAGCTAGATGGAATGAAACAGCATAACCGTCTACTTAGTTATCCTACATTTTTTTTCTTTTTTTTTTTTTTGTTACTTATTTGTACCCGTAGGTAGATTTGGTTTGCAGTCTGGTGACAAGCCACTGGCTGCTGGTCGCTGCGTGCACGAGCGCCCTAAACCTACATGTTTTTGGTATGCAGGAGGAAACCGGAGAAATCCCGGAGTAAACCCACGCAACACGGGGAGAACATGCAAAATCGGTATGATTATGTACCCATACATATTCTCACCCTCCATAGCGACCGGTATTTTCCTAGTTCTATACCAGAGGGGACCATTGTGTAAGTCTATTGCATCTTTTGCATTCAATACTATTAGGTTGTAATGTCCTTTTGCTATCTCTGCGAGCAGCCCTGCTTAGGTTGTACAGTCTGACAGCCGTAGGTAAGAAGGACCTGCGAAACCTCTCGGTTGTGCACCTAGGATGATGTAGTCTGCTGCTAAATGAGCACCTCAGCGCGTTCAGTATGTCCTGCATAGGGTGGAACTCGGACTCCAGCAGAGATGACAGTTTAGCCACCATCAGCCCACCACCACCACCAGCCCGGGAATGCAGTGAGGATCATGTTCTTTGACTTCTCCAGTGCTTTCAACACCATCCAACCGATGATCCTGAAGGACAAGCTGCTGTGCACAGGGGTGGACCAGCACCTGTCATCATGGATCCTGGACTACCTCACAAACCGCCCTCAGTTTGTGAGAACCCGGGACTGTGTGTCCGACACGATCATCAGTAGCACGGGGGCCCCCCAGGGAACAGTTTTGGCTCCCTTCCTGTTCACCCTTTATACTGCGGATTTCTCACACAACACAACACACTGCCATCTACAGAAGTTCTCTGACGACTCTGCGATCGTTGGCCTCATCTCGAACGGAGATGAAGCTGAGTACAGTGGGCTTATCCAGGACTTTGTGGACTGGTGCCATCGGAACTGCCTCCATATCAACGCGAGGAAAACTAAGGAGCTGGTGGTGGACTGCCGCAGGCAAGGACAACCCCTCCCAGCACCAGTAAATATACAGGGAACTGACATCGAGATGGTGACATCCTACAAGTACCTGGGTGTTCATCTGAACAATAAACTAGACTGGTCACACAATACTGACGCACTCTACAAGAAAGGACAGCGCAGGCTGTTCCTACTGAGGAGACTCAGGTCTTTTGGTGTACAAGGGGCGCTGCTGAAGACATTCTACGACACGGTGGTGGCATCAGCCATCACTTTTGGAGTAGTCTGCTGGGGCAGTGGTGTTACAGCAACCGATAGGAAGAGACTGAACAAACTGATCAAGAAAGCTAGCTCTGTCCTGGGGCAGCGCCTTGACCCAGTGGAGGAGATGGGAGAGAGAAGGACGGTGGCTAAACTGTCATCTCTGCTGGAGTCCGAGTCCCACCCTATGCAGGACATACTGAATGCACTGAGGAGCTCATTTAGCAGTAGACTACATCATCCTAGGTGCGCAACCGAGAGGTTTCACAGGTCCTTCCTACCTACAGCTGTCAGACTGTACAACCTAAGCAGGGCTGCTCACAGAGATAGCAAAAAGACGTGACGACCTAATAGTATTGAATGCAAAAGACGCAATAGACTTACACAATGGTCCCCTCCGGTATACAACTAGGAAAATACCGGTCGCTATGGAGGGTGAGAATATGTATGGGTACATAATCATACCATGTAGGATAACTAAGTAGATGGTTGTGCTGTTTCATCCCATCTAGCAACAATGCTCCACGCTGTGTGTGTTTATATATTTACATATTTATTCCATCTAGCTACAATGCTCCACACTGTGTGTGTGTTTATATATTTACATATTTATTCCATCTAGCTACAATGCTCCACACTGGGTGTGTTTATATATTTACATATTTATTCCATCTAGCTACAATGCTCCGCACTGTGTGTGTTTATACAGTGGGGCAAAAAAGTATTTAGTCAGCCACCAATTGTGCAAGTTCTCCCACTTAAAAGATAAGAGAGGTCTCCAATTTTCATCATAGGTATACCTCAACTATGAGAGACAAAATGAGAAAAAAAAATCCAGAAAATCACATTGAAGGATTTTTAATGAATTAAAATAGGAAATAGAATAGGTAAATTCCTCAGTAAAATAAGTATTTGGTCACCTACAAACAAGCAAGATTTCTGGCTCTCACAGACATGTAACTTCTTCTTTAAGAGGCTCCTCTGTTCTCCACTCGTTACCTGTATTAATGGCACCTGTTTGAACTCGTTATCAGTATAAAAGACACCTGTCCACAACCTCAAACAGTCAGACTCCAAACTCCACTATGGCCAAGACCAAAGAGCTGTCAAAGGACACCAGAAACAAAATTGTAGACCTGCACCAGGCTGGGAAGACTGAATCTGCAATAGGTAAGCAGCTTTGTGAAGAAATCAACTGTGGGAGCAATTATTAGAAAATGGAAGACATACAAGACCACTGATAATCTCCCTCGATCTGGGGCTCCACGCAAGATCTCACCCCATGGGGTCAAAATTATCATGAGAACGGTGAGCAAAAATCCCAGAACCACATGGGGGGACCTAGTGAATGACCTGCAGAGAGCTGGGACCAAAGTAACAAAGGCTACATCAGAAACACACTACGCCGCCAGGGACTCAAATCTTGCAGTGCCAGACGTGTCCCCCTGCTTAAGCCAGTATATGTCCAGGCCCTTCTGAAGTTTGCTAGAGAGCATTTGGATGATCCAGAAGAGGATTGGGAGAATGTCATATGGTCAGATGAAACCAAAATAGAACTTTTTAGTAAAAACTCAACTTGTCGTGTTTGGAGAAGAAAGAACACCATACCTACTGTGAAGCATGGGGGTGGAAACATCATACTTTGGGGCTGTTTTTCTGCAAAGGGACCAGAACGACTGATCCGTGTAAAGGAAAAAATGAATGGGGCCATGTATCGTGAAATTTTGAGTGAAAACCTCCTTCCACCAGCAAGGGCATTGAAGATGAAACATGGCTGGGTCTTTCAGCATGACAATGATCCCAAACACACCACCCGGGCAACGAAGGAGTGGCTTCGTAAGAAGCATTTCAAGGTCCTGGAGTGGCCTAGCCAGTCTCCAGATCTCAACCCCATAGAAAATCTTTGGAGGGAGTTGAAAGTCTGTGTTGCCCAGCGACAGCCCCAAAACATCACTGCTCTAGGAGATCTGCATGGAGGAATGGGCCAAAATACCAGCAACAGTGTGTGAAAACCTTGTGAAAACTTACAGAAAATGTTTGACCTCTGTCATTGCCAACAAAGGGTATATAACAAAGTACTGAGATGAGCTTTTGTTATTGACCAAATACTTATTTTACCGAGGAATTTACCAATTAATTCATTAAAAATCCTTCAATGTGATTTTCTGGATTTTTTTTTCTTATTTTGTCTCTCATAGTTGAGGTATACCTATGATGAAAATTGGAGACCTCTCTCATCTTTTAAGTGGGAGAACTTGCACAATTGGTGGCTGACTAAATACTTTTTTACCCCACTGTATACTTATATTGTGGAGTGTGTGAAATAAGAGTCGGGCTCATGGCACACAGTTTATTGCACACTTCACATCTCTCTAGCACAGAACAGACTGAACATTTCAGCAGGCCTCTCCTCTTAAGTTTCATGGCATTTCTCCACGCACAACATGACATTTGCATCACACTGCATTCAACCCCCTACGTCCTTGACTCCTTCCTGCTATCTCGCCAGGAACCTTCTGCGCATTGTTCTCCCATGTTTAGCCACTGTCTCTTGTCTGAGATGCTAAATAATCTGGCTCCCCCAAGGTGCTAAACTTCCCCCCACCCCCCCAGCATCTTAGATAGGACAATAGAATAACAGTCCACATGCTGTGAAAGAACAATAGAACATCAGTCCACGTGCTGTTTGGGCTTCCATCTCCTCCCGTATCTGCTGTAACTGGGGTTTATCGCCTCCGTGGCGCTATTGTGCCGGTGGGGGGCTGCTGGGAGTGTGTCTGACTGCGGGTGGGCTGTGACTGGGGGGGGGGCACTTCGGTCTGTCCGTGTGGCTGCTCTGGTGAATCGTTTCCCTGGGGAGCTCTCTGTGGGGGTCTTCCACGCCGAGGGGCCCTAGCCAACAGCACTTGCTCGTCCGCCACAACGAAAGTGGGTTTGAGTCTGTCTATGCCAATTTTTTCCCGCCTACCCCCCAAGTCTAGCAAAAAATGCTTATTCCTGTTTCCAACACTCTGAACGGTCCATCATAGGGTGGGCGCAATGGAGGGCGGTGGGCGTCGTGTCTGACAAACACGAACTCTGCGCTCTTCAAAGTTTTAGGCACAAAAACACACGGAAAACTGTGGTGGGCAGGGCCCGGCAGCGTGCCTGTGTTTGCGCTACGCTGCAAAAGCTGAGACGGGCAGCTTCCCGGCGCGTGATTATCTGGCAGAAATTCCCCGGGCAGCCGTAGGGGCTGCGCAAAAACGAGCTCTGCCGGGGAAGCTTCCAGATCCTCTTTCGGCGCGGAGCGCAACCCCAGTAAAACCCACGGCAGCCTGTCTACCCAATTTGCATCCGTCAGTGAAGCCCTGAGTGCTGCTTTCAGTGATCTATGAAAACGCTCGCATAACCCATTGGCCTGTGGGTTGTACGTGGTTGCGCGGTGAATTGTAACACCCAGGCTGCAGGCCATCGCGGACCAGAGTTCGGAAACAAATTGAGGGCCCCTGTCGGACATAATGTTGAACGGGACTCCAAAACGCGCCACCCATGCTGTTAAAAAAGTGTGCGCTACGTCTGCGTACGTGATTGCCGCCAGCGGGACTGCTTCTGGCCAGCGCGTGGTGCGGTCCACCACTGTCAGGAGGTGCGTGCACACCTGTGATGGCGGGAGGGGGCCCACGAGGTCCATGTGAACATGGTCGAACCTCTTAGCCGGGATACGAAACGGCTCCAAGGGAGCCTTCATGTGTCTGTGTACCTTGGCTCGTTGGCACGCCACGCAGGCTGCAGCCCACTCTTTCACTTGTTTGCGTAGGCTCGGCCACATAAACTTCTCTCCCACCATTTTGACCAACGCGCGCACTCCTGGGTGCGCCAGAGTGTGAACCGACTCAAGCACGCAGCGGCGCCACGCGACCGGGACCACCGGACGCGGGCGACCCATGGAGACATCGCAGATTGGGGGGGGGGCGCCATCTTGCAGCACCTTGCTCTCCAGCCTTAACCCTGTTGGTCCAGACTGGAGCACGCGCACGTCTGCATCGCTAATCTGCGCCGCAGCCATGGCTGCGTAATCTATCCCCATGCAGACCGGGGCCACCACAGCGCTCGAGAGGCAGTCCGCCACCACATTCAGTTTACCCGACACATGTTGAATATCGGTAGTAAACTCTGAGATCGCGGCCAGCTGTCTCTGCTGCCGGCCCGACCACAGTTCTGAAACCTTGGCCATCGCGAATGTTAGCGGCTTGTGGTCCACGAACGCGGTGAAGCTGCGCCCTTCCAGCCAGAACTGGAAGTGGCGTATGGCCAGGTGGAGAGCCAGCAACTCTCTGTCGAACGCGCTGTATTTACATTCACTGTCACGCAAAGTTCTGCTGAAAAAGGCGAGCAGCTGCCAAGCCCCGGCGACGCGCTGCTCCACGACAGCCCCTATGGCCACGTCTGAAGCGTCGGTGGTGAGCGCTATGCGGGCCGCCGGGTCTGGATGCGACAGCAGTGCGGTGTTTGCCAGGGCTGCTTTAACTTCAGAGAACACCCGCTCTCGCTCCGGGGTCCATTCGACCCGTCTGTGCCGCGCCTTTTAACCCGAATGGCATGCGCAGGAACTCGAATAAACCGAACGGAGTTATTACCGCTGTTTTGGGTATGTCCTCAGTGCGCACTGGGACTTGGTGGTAACCGCGGACCAGGTCTATTTTGGAAAAAATGCATGCTCCGGCAAGGTGAACGGAAAAGTCCTGTATGTGGGGATTTGGGTAGCAGTCGTGCGCTGTGGCGTTGTTCAACCTGCGGAAATCCCCGCATGGTCGCCACGAGCCCTCAGCCTTAGGGACCATGTGCAGCAAGGATGCCCATGGGCTGTTCGAGCGCCTGATGATGCCCAACCTTTCCAGGTTGGCGAATTCCTCATGCGCTATGGCCAGTTTAGCTGCGTCCAAGCACCGAGGTCTTGCAAAAATGGGCGGCCAGTTTGTGGTGATAAAGTGCTCCACCCTGTGTTTAGCGATGGCCGCGGAAAACGTTGGGACTGTGAGTGCTGGGAACTGAGTGAGCAGTGTGTGGAACTTAACGCCTGTAGCTGTGATGTCGGCTTGTGCTGTTGGCTGGGTCACTCGAGCTATACAGGGGAGAGAGTCAAAGGACAGTGCATTAACCAGGCGCCTGTTAGCAACATCAACCAGTAAACCATGTGCACACAGAAAATCAGCCCCCAGGATATGGTAATTCAGTGCTGCTACGACAAAAGTCCACTCATATGTACAGCCGTGTAGAGATAAGAGCAGAGTCCTCTCACCAAAGGTCTTAATATCCGAGCCGTTTGCTGCCAACACCTCGGGGCCTCTAGGTCCTGCCAGCCGGTCAGCGTAGGTCAGCAGGATGAAACTCTTCTGGGCTCCGGTATCCATGAGGAAACGCCTCCCCGAGCGTGCATCCGTCAAGTAGAGCAGCTTGTTCTCTTCACCAAGGGTCGCAGCTGCTACCGACCCCCGGCCTTGGCGTTTCCCAAGCGCTTGAATTGGCACGGGGGCACACATCTGCGTGCCTTCTCTCCGAAGCGGCGGTGATAGGAACAGAGCGTGTCTCTGTGGCGCTCCTTGGCCCCCGCTGCTGCTACCGTCGGTGGCTCCTCGCCTCCTCTGGTCGTCTCGCTGGGCTCTGCTGCTGCCGCATTGACTGTGATCGCCCTGGTGGTGAGGATGATCCGGTCTGCCTCCTGGGCTAGCGCACGGTAGTCGCACGCAGCCAGCAACGGCAAATTGGCCAGAACCGCTCTCGCCACTGTCGGAAGGTTACGGAGGAAGAGGTGGGCAAACAGAAAGTGCCCGACGTCTGTGCCCATTAACGCCAGCATCTTCTCAATCAGGTCTACGGCCGAACCATCTCCTAACTCGGTCCGCGTCAGGAGCCTCTCCGCTCTCTCACAGTCTGAGAGCGTGTAGCACTGGATGAACGCAGCCTTGAGCGCCTCATATTTGCTGCTGGCTGGTGGCTGATCGAGCAGGCTCGCTACCTGCTGAGCTGTGCGGGCGTCCAGCGCTGCGACCACATGGTAGAATCTGATGTCGTCTGCCATTACTCCCCGGAGGGCGAACTGGGCCTCGGTGAGGTGGAACCAAGAGCGCGGGTTGTGCTGCCAGAAATCCGGTAGCTTGACTGAAACCGCACACGCGTGGCTGTAGGTTCCAGTCCGGGCTGTCTGTGGGATGGCTGCCGCCTCGCTGTAGCTTCCTGACTGGGCCGGCTCCGGGGATCTTGCCTCGTGTTCCATAATACATCTTGGGTCACCAGTGTGGAGTGTGTGAAATAAGAGTCAGGCTCATGGCACACAGTTTATTACACACTTCCCATCTCTCTAGCACAGAACAGACTGAACATTTCAGCAGGCACTCTCCTCTTAAGTTTCATGGCATTTCTCCACACACAACATGACATTTGCATCACACTGCATTCAACCCCCTATGTCCTTGACTCCTTCCTGCTATCTCGCCAGGAACCTCCTGAGCATTGTTCTCCCATGTTTATCCACTGTCTCTTGTCTGAGATGCTAAATAATCTGGCTCCCCCAAGGTGCTAAAATATATTTATTCCATCTAGCTACAATGCTCCGCACTGTGTGTCTATATACGTATATATATATTTATATTTATATGTACATATGTATACTCGCTGCTCTTGTTTTTCTCTTGCCTTCTGATTGTTGCTCTGAGTGTTGCTATCCCTGTGCTGTTGCAATCCTGGAATTTCCCCATTGTGGGACTAATAAAGACTTATCTTATCTTATCTTATCCTTCTCTCTCCCATCTCCTCCACTGGGTCAAGGTGCTGCCCCAGGACAGAGCTAGCTTTCTTGATCAGTTTGTTCAGTCTCTTCCTATCGGCTGCTGTAATGCCACTGCCCCAGCAGACCACTCCAAAAGTGATGGCTGATGCCACCACCGTGTCATAGAATGACTTCCACACACACACACACACACACACACACATGCACACGCTTCATTCATTCCCATTCACACGCTCTTACGTGCTCTCTCACACACCTGGTGCCAATCAGTTCTGCCCACGCATTCTTGCACTGGCAATCCCTTTCCTCATTAGTTTCAGGAGTATTTGTTCGCCGCTCCAGAGGAAATAGATTGTTGGAGCATTTGCCTCTATACGCGGCAGCTAGCTCACCCCGTATATGATTCATTACCTTCGTTGTTCTCCAGCCCGTCACTGCAAACCTGTTTATTCCGTTGGTATTTCGGCTGGCCCTGCATCTCACCCCATCCTCCAGACTGCACGGTTCACCCCGGATTAGCTCCAGCCCTGTAAGTGTTTTTCGCCTTTCTCTCCTGTGCTGTTTGTAGCCCTGTAGCACTAGGCTGATCGCCTTTCTTGTTCTGCGCGTAACGCAGCCCTGCAGCACTAGGCTCCGTATACACCAGGCTGTAGAGCATTTGGCAGGCGCCTTGTATGTCTGGTGGCCTTTATTCCATCATCTCAGCATTCTGTACCTTGTGGTTGAACTGAACTGTATTTTTGTGGTGAACTTAAACACGGCACTCTCTACTCCTGCAACTGGGTTTTTCATTCTCTCCCTCTTACAGCGCACGGGGGTTTGTGACAACAACTGCAGCTGTGCTTTGCTCAATGTTTCTCACCTCTAACTCGTTTCCATCAAAGGTATCCTGTTAGCAATAGGTGACAAACAAAGTGTCTAATGCTACGGAAACAGACAATCCAATATAGTAATGTTGTGCTGCTATGAGAAAATTCCAGAATAAAAGTTGAAATTTCACAATACAAGTGAGCATATTGTCTGTAAATTTAAGTTTTACTTTCAGTTCTGACAGAGCTGAAAATCTCTGTTGCTGAGCCAGGTCATACTGTCTGTAATTAATCAAAGTCTATGTAAATTTGAGAATCAGTTTTTTTTCATACCATCCCAATTTTTATTCTGACAGAGTTGTTTAATATCCATTTGATTAAACAACACCATTATTTTAAAAATGTAAACAATGTTGAACTGTGTAGCCCCCTGGTTTTTAATATCAAAAATTTAGACGTTATATTTTTCATTTCTTTTAAATGGTCAGCACAATTTTAAACTTGTTTCCTTCTTTTTAAACTTGAATTGCTCAGTGCTGTCATTCATTGTACATGTCAACTGCCTAAATACAGCACATACTGTTCATACAGTTCTGTGAAAAAGTATTGGCCCCTTCCTGATTTCTTATATTCTTGCATATTTTTGACACTTGAATTTTTCAGATCATTAAACAAATTTAAATATTTGATAAAAATAACCAGAGTAAATACAAAATGCAGTTTTGAAATGATGAGTTCATTTATTAAGGGAGAAAAGCTATCCAAACCTACCTGCCCTATGTGTCCCCTAATCCTCATAACTGGTTGTTCCAGCCTTGGCAGCAACAACTGCATTCAGGTGTTTATGATAACTAGCAATGAGTCTTTTACATCACTGTTGAGGAATTTTGGCCAAGTCTTCTTTGTAAAATTGTTTTAATTCAGCCACATTGGAGGACTTGAGCTTGAGGAACTGACGGCCAGACACCCTCTTTCAGGATTTTCTGGTAGAGAGCAGAATTCATGGTTCCATCAATTACAACAAGTCGTCCAGGTCCTGAAGTAGCAAAGCAGCCCCAGACCATCACACTACCACCACCATGTTTAACTGTTGGTATGATGGTCTTTATGAAAAGCTTCTGTCTCATCAATCCACAATATATTTTAACAAAAATTTTGGGGATCATCAAGATGTTTTTGGCAAATGTGAGAGGAGCCGTTTATGTTCTTTTTGTTCAGCAGTCGTTTTGGCTTTGGAAGTCTCCCATGGATGTCATTTTTTGCTCAGTCTCTTTCTTATTGTTGAATCATGGACCAGTGTCCAAACTGAGGTAAGTGAGGCCTGCAGTTCTTTAGATGTTGTTCTAGGTTTTGTTTCTCATCTGTTCTTCAAATTCTTTAGATTGTGGCATGATGTGTTTCTTTTTGAGCTCATTTACCCTACTGCATTTTGTCAGACAGGTTCTATTTAAGTGATTTCTTGATTCAGCAGGTCTGGCAGTAATCAGGTCTGGGTGTGGCTAGTGAAATTGAACTCAGCTTTCCGAAAAATGTGGTTAATCAGTTTATTCATGATGTTGTGGAGCGTGTAAATAAAGAGGCGGATTTGGTTCAGGCGATTTATTACACATCTCACACAAGAAGCATAGACAGAATGACATCTCAGCAAAGACTCTTCTCTTAAATACTATGGCATTCCTCCAGAAGCTTCTAACACACAAAAGGTCACATTGCATTCACTTCCTTAATCCTTTACCATTCTTCTAGAAGTTTCTAACACACAAAAGGTCACACTGCATTAATCCTTCACACCTCCCTGTTATCTCACCAGGGAACCTCTGCTCCTTGTTCTTGTCTAAGATGCTACACAATTATGCTTTCCCCATGTGCCACCATACCCCCCCCCCCACAGCATATTGGATAGAACAAAAGAATAACAGTCCGTATGCTGTGATAGAACCATTAAACATCAATCCACATGCTGCTTGGGCTTCAGTCTTCTCCCGTATCTGCTGTAACCAGGATTCACCGCCTCTGCGGCACTGTCAAGCTGGGGGGTTGATGTTTGGGGGTGAAAACTTTTTGTCTGTCCGTGTGGGTGTTCTGGGGAATCTTTTCTCTGGGGAGCTCCCCGTGGGGGTCTTCCATGCCGAGGGGCCCTCGCCAACAGCACTTGCTCGTCCGCCACCACAAAAGCCGGTTTGAGTCTGTCTATGCCAATCTTTTCCTTCCTACCCCCAAAATCTAGCAAAAAATGCTTGTCCCCTGATTCCAGCACTCTGAACGGTCCATCATAAGGCGGTCGCAATGGGGGGCGATGTGCATCGTGTCTGACAAAAACAAACTCCACGTTTTTCAAAGTTTTAGGCACAAAAACACACGGAAAACTGTGGTGGGCAGGGCCCGGCAGCGTGCCTGTGTCTATGCTACGCTGCAACAGCTGCGACGGGGAGCTGCCCGGCGTGGGATTATCTGGCAGAAACTCCCCGGGCAGCCGAAGTGGTTGCGCAAAAACGAGTTCAGCCGGAGAAGCTTCCAGATCCTCTTTAGGCGCAGAACGTAACCCCAATAAAACCCACGGTAGCTTGTCTACCCAATTTGCATCCGTCAGTGAAGCCCTGAGAGCCGCTTTCAATGATCTATGAAAACGTTCGCATAACCCATTAACCTATGGGTTGTGCAGTGAATTGTGACACCCAGGCTGCGGGCCATTGTTGACCAGAGTTCGGAAACAAATTGAGGGCCTCTGTCGGACGTAATGTCCGACAGGACTCCAAAATGCGCCACCCATGCTGTTAAAAACGCACGCGCCACCTCCTCGGCTGTGGTTGCAGCCAGCGGAACCGCTTCCGGCCAGCGCATGGTGTGGTCCACCATTGTCAGGAGGTGCGTGCACCCCGGTGATGGCGGGAGGGGGCCCACGAGGTCCACGTGAACATGGTCGAACCTCTTAGCCGGAATACGAAACAGCTCCAAGGGAGCCTTCGTGTGTCTGTGTACTTTGGCTCGTTGGCACGCCACGCAGGCTGCCGCCCACTCTTTCACTTGCTTGCGAAGGCTCGGTCACACGAATTTCTCCTCTACCATTTTGACCGACGCGCGCACTCCAGGGTGCGCCAAAGAATGAACCGAGTCAAACGCGGCGATGCCACGTGGCCGGGACCACAGGACGCGGGCGCCCCGTGGAGACATCACAGATTAGGGGGGGCTTGCCGTCTTGCAGCACCCTGCTCTCCAGCCTTAACCCTGTTGGTCCAGACTGGAGCGCACGCACGTCCACGTCACTAACCTGCTCCGCGGCCATGGCTGTGTAATCTATCCCCACGCAGACCGGGGCCGCCACGGCGCGTGAGAGGCAGTCTGCCACTACATTCAGTTTACCCGACACATGCTGAATATCGGTAGTAAACTCTGAGATCGCGGCCAGCTGTCTCTGCTGCCGGCTCGACCACGGTTCTGAAACCTTGGCCATCACGAATGTTAGTGGCTTGTGGTCAACGAACGTGGTGAAACTGCGCCCTTCCAGCCAGAACTGGAAGTGGCGAATGGCCAAGTGGAGAGCTAGCAACTCCCTGTCGAACGTGCTGTATTTACGTTCACTGTCGCGCAAAGTCCTGCTGAAAAAGGCGAAGGCTGCCAAGCCCCGGCTACGCGCTGCTCCACGACCGCCCCTATGGCCATATCTGACGCGTCAGTGGTGAGCGCTATGCGGGCCGTTGGGTCTGGATGTGCCAGCAATACAGCATTTGCCAGGGCTGCTTTGACTTCCGAGAACGCCCACTCTTGCTCCGGGGTCTATTCGATCTTATCCGCGGGTTTCTGTTTTTTGAGCGCGGCGTACAGTGGTTGCATGAGCTGTGCTGCGTGGGGAAGGAAACTGTTATAAAAGTTCACCATTCCCAAAAATTCTTGTAGCGCCCTGACCGTCTGCGGCCGGGGAAAATCTGCTACCGCGCGCACTTTGTCAGGCAGCGGGACCGCTTCTTCGGGAGAGACGCGGTGCCCCAAAAAATCAATCCGCGTCACCCCGAACTGACATTTCGCCGGGTTGATTATTAACCCGTGCTCTTCCAACCTCCGGAAAACCATCGTGAGGTGGGTTTCATGTTCGTCTTCGGACGCACTGGCTACCAAGATATCGTCCAGGTAGATGAACACGAAAGGGAGATCGCGCAGCACTGCATCCATCATGTGTTGGAACATCTGTGCAGCCCCTTTAAGCCCAAATGGCATGCGCAAAAACTTGAATAAACCGAATGGAGTTATTACCGCTGTTTTGGGTATGTCCTCAGCACGCACTGGGACTTGGTGGTAACCGTGGACCAGGTCTATTTTAGAAAAAACGCACGCTCCTGCCAGGTGAATGGAAAAATCCTGAATGTGAGGAATTGGGTAGCGGTCGTGCGCTGTGGCGTTGTTCAGCCTGCGGAAGTCCCCGCAAGGCCGCCACAAACTCTCAGCTTTAGGGACCAAGTGTAGCGGGGAAGCCCATGGGCTGTTTGAACGCCTGATGATGCCCAACCTCTCCAGGTTGGCGAACTCCTCGCGCGCTATGGCCAGTTTAGCTGCGTCCAAGCGCCGAGGTCTTGCAAAAACGGGCGGCCCGGTGGTGGTGATAAAATGCTCCACCCCGTGTTTAGCGATGGCTGCCGAATACGTCGGGACAGTGAGTGCTGAGAACTGAGTGAGCAGTGTGTGGAACTTACCGCGTGTAGCTGTGACGTTGGCTTGTGCTGTTGGCCGGGTCACTCGAGTTATACAGGGGAGAGAGTCAAAGGACAGTGCATTAACTAGGCGTCTGTTAGCGACATCTACCAACAAACCATGTGCACACAGAAAATCAGCCCCCAGTATATGGAAATTCAATGCTGCTATGACAAAAGTCCACTCAAATGTACAGCCGTGTAGAGACAAGAGTAGAGTCCTCTCACCAAAGGTCTTAATCTCCGAGCCGTTTGCTGCTGCCATCTCGGGACCACTAGATCCTGCCAGCCGGTCAGCGTAGGTCGGCCGGATGAAACTCTTCTGGGCGCCGGTGTCCACGAGGAAATGCCTCCCCGAGCGTGCATCCATCAAGTAGAGCAGCTTGTTCTCCTCCCCGAGGGTTGCGGCTGCTACCGACCCCCGGTCTTGGCGTTTCCTGAGTCGCTTGAATTGGCACGGTGGTATACATTTGCGTGCCCTCTCTGCGAAACGGTGGTGGTAGAAACAAAGCGTGTCTCCCTCGCGATCCTTGGCCCCCGCTGCTGCTGCCGTCGGTGGCTCTGCTGCTGCCGTCGATGGCTCCTCGCCTCCTCCGGTCGTCGCGCCGAGCTCCGTCGTTGCCACAATGGTTGTGAACTCCCTGGTGGCGACGATGATCCAGTTTGCTTCCCGGGCTAGCGCACGATAGTCCCGCTTGGCCAGCAACGGCGAATTGGCCAGGGTCGCTCTCGCCGCTGACGGAAGGTTCCGGAGGAAGAGGTGGGTAAAAATGAAATGGTCGTCGTCCGTGCCCTTTAACCTCAGCATCTTCTCCATCAGGTCTATGGCCGACCCATCTCCCAACCCAGTCCACGTCAGGAGTCTCTCTGCTCTCTCACCATCCGAGAGTGTGTAGTGCTGGATGAGTGCAGCCTTCAGCGCGCCATACTTGTCGTTGGTTGGTGGCTGATCGAGCAGGCTCTCCACGTGCTGAGCCGTGCGGGTGTCGAGCGCTGCGACCACATAGACCACTTTGTGTCATCCGCTGATATCCCCCGGAGGGTGAACTGCGCCTCGACTAGGTGGAACCAAGAGCGCGGATTGTGCTGCCAAAAATCCGGTAGCTTGACCGCAACAGCACATGCGTGGCTGGGGGCTCCCATCGAGGTTGGCTCTCTCGCTGTGTTCCATGATTCGTCTTGGGTCACCAGTATGGAGCGTGTAAATAAAGAGGTGGATTTGGTTCAGGCGATTTATTACACATCTCACACAAGAAGCACAGACAGAATGACATCTCAGCAAAGACTCTTCTCTTAAATACTATGGCATTCCTCCAGAAGCTTTTAACACACAAAAGGTCACATTGCATTCACTTCCTTAATCCTTTACCATTCTTCTAGAAGTTTCTAACACACAAAAGGTCACACTGCATTCATCCTTCAAACCTCTCTGTTATCTCACCAGGGAACTTCTGCTCTTTGTTCTTGTCTAAGATGTTACACAATTATGCTTTCCCCATGTGCCGCCATAATGTAACATTAATTCATGAGCTTAATAAATGAAATCATATTAAAACTGCATTTTGTATTTACTCGGGTTATCTTTGTCTAATATTAAAGTTTGTTTGATGATCTCAAACATTTAAATGTGACAAATATGCAAAAAAAAACAAAATCAGGAAAGGGGCAAATACTTTTTCACAACACTGTACATCTTGTTGAAATTCTTGCGCTTTGTAATAATCATTTACGTAAAGCCTGAACACTTCATCTAATAAAATGAATTTATTTCTACTTGAAAGATTTTTTTTTTTTCTTAGCACGAGGAAGAGGAAGACCGAAGAAGACATGGCTGGAGGGTGTCCGTATATGGACTGGGTCAAGCTAGAGCTGGCCCAGGTCAAACCGGAGGACAGGAACCACTGGAGTGGGACTCTGAGAAGTGCAGTCAAGCAAAACCCACCTCAACTAAGGGATTAACTGAGTCCTGTGAAAAATAAAGATGGATGATGATGATGAAGCTGTTTTTTACGCCGAGAATCAGCTGGATCTACCCACCTTGTCCTTGGCCAGCCCCACTCAGCACAATGCACCACTGCGCCCTCTGCTGTCTGTAAATGACATTACACCAAACTGCTGCATGTGTTGCGGCATTGATGGGAATTGAACGACAAAAAACATTAAAAGCTGAAACATACCTGACGATGTTTGACATTGGTTTGAGTTTTTCTGTCTTAATATCTTTAGTATATTAAATATTGTTATTGGCAAAGGATACATATATATATATAGAAATAAAGATTTATGTATGCAGTATTCATTTACTGCGCTTACCTTGCAATTTACTATTTGAAAAATAAATCACTTCAAAAGGTTTTATTTTATATTTGCGTTTGAACTTGAAACAAATTCATTAAGCATCATAATGCCAAAATGTAGATGAAATATTACGGGGTTTTCTACATGTAGACACAGAAATATTGTCAGCGCATTGGGTTTGAATGAATAATTAATTCCTTTTTTTTGCTCGAACTATATAAAATAAATGAGAAACTAAATTAAATGAAATAAGCTACCAACTAGTTAAACATTATTTAAATAATTAGATTCAGATATTTTAATAAAGCACATAAAGTTAAAATGTTTTAACCTTAAAATTTAACAGTGGTATAATTTCGATATTTAAAAGTAATAATTGTAATATTAATCAGAAATGATTAACGTCATTAAATACCTTATTAATTATTGTTGCGCACTGACAGACGGCGCTTGTTCTGTGATGTTATGATGATTTTAGTCTTTTGTTTGGAATCATTACAGAAATGAGTGAAACACGTGAAACGTCTATTTTTAAATAGTTGCAAACCAGGCAAACTTGGTGTAACCTCTTATCACAGCTTTAAATCTTAATTTTATTATTGTGAAATCTCAGCATGAGCCTTCAGTAATTTTGCTCATCAGCAGTATCCAACAGTCCTTGTAATTATTTAGTGTTCGGAAATATTTGATTTTATTACTTCAGCGTAAAGCCTTCCTCAGTTTTCAAAATCACCATCCCGTCCCTGTAATCTTTTTCCATCCGTCTTATTGTGTAATCCAGCATACTAAACGCTTTCCTAAGTGTGTCTTGGCGAGAGTTCCGGCCGTATTTCTGCGGGTCCTGAGCGATCCAGACGCGTGAAGGCCAGAAGACCGCACCTGACTGGGATTGTGATCCCAGGCGCCACCTGGCGGTTACAAGAGGCGCTGCGGTCAGGAAACAAAAACGTTATCGCCACGGAATTCATTCCTAAATCTTGGTGTATGGGTGCCTGTCACTGGTGAAAAGACCTGAAGAGGTTGGCAGCATGGAGACTCTGCCTCTTTAACTGCTGTGATGGAGTTTGAGAGGATCAGACAAGGATTAATCTGCTTAAATCCAGGAGGAGCTCAAATTTATTCCACTAAAACGAAGATGAGTGCAAAACAGGCAGTCTGTATATTTCCAGTGGCCATAGCCTCAGCAGATAATTTAGATCATTTTATGTTTCCCATCTGTGCTCACATGTACTGTTTGTATTGAGACAAACTATACCTGTTTTATTCACCTTTATCTTTTACTAAATGGCAGGCATAGCTGCAACCTCTACATGCTTCCACCATCTTAAAAATAAGTTTTTATTAAACAGAATTTCAAAATCGTTTGAATGTTACATAAACATATAATACACAAACTTCATTGTAGAGTTGGAATCATATCATCACAAGATGGAATCAATACAAATGTATGGTATCTATAGTGTGGTGGGAGTTGGAAGCCGTTTGTTATGGAATATATGGCCTTGACTTCCTTCACAGTTTTACACAGTAGGAGCTCTCATGACAGCGCTGGTCAAGGGTGATTGCCACGGCTTGCGTGGAAGACTTTTTACAGTCGTACTGGATTAGATCTCATGATAGCAACTAGAAGTTTCTATATACTTCATCTTGTTGACCTCTGAATCCTTTTCAGGTCACGGGGGGTGGAACCTATCCCATCATCTTTGCACTGGAGGTGGGTACATCCTCGACAGATCGCCAGTCCATCACAGACGACCATCCACTCTCACATTCATACCCAAGGACAATTTATCCCCACTTAATGCCAGTTAGCCTAACATGCATGTCTTTGGACTGTGGGAGGAAGCAGAGTTCCCAGCAAAAACCCACGCAGACACGGAGAGAACATGCATCAAACCCGTGACCTTTCTGTGAAGGCAACAGCACTAACCACTGCACCACCGGACTGCCTGGGCAGCCACCTTTACATTGAAATAATTGTTTTACATCATTTTTTTTTAATGTCTTCTGTAGACTCTTCTGCAGCAGTGCAGCTTCAACAGTTCTCTCCAAAAAAGAACTTGAATGTGATTTAGAGCTAAATAGGTTCTCGGCCATTTTCACTCCAGTCTTCAGCCCCATATAAAAGGCACTAAAATACTGAAGATGTTTATTATTCCTCCATTAAACACTCAGATTTCTCAAGTGGTCCAAGATCTGTTTCATCACGTGTTTCTACCTAAAACTAGAGGGGCGTTGCTTGTGTAATAGTGCACAACTTGTCAAGCAATAATCTGACAGCTGCACCAGCATACTATTGCCCCTAGGTGGACCAATTGCATAAGTTTCTTTCAGCCAGGGCTGCCGCTTTAAAATTGGAGAATATTTGAAGCAGGGCTGAATTTGTGATGTGGAACAGATGTGAACATGTTCAACAAACTGAGCAAAATACACTTTAAAAAACTGAAAGAGTGTTTTTACTTGGAGAATCGGTACCTAGAACCCTCAGAGCAGGATGGGTGAGAAAATCTGCAGTGGAAAGTGTGGAAGTGAGCTAGTAGGAAACTCTGTAGAAGGTCAGGGTCCCACCAGGCCAGTCCAAGTAGATGGCAATCCATTAGGACTTATTGGTAGACGCAGCAGATATGACTGGTCCTTTCCATTGTGGCACAGAATGCTTCGGTTGCAGGGGGCCAACACCAGCAGATGACATGGTGGCAAGTCCTGTTGTGTGGAAACCAAAGTCCCAGAATCTGGAGGAAGAGTGGAGAGGCACAGAACCCAAGTTGCTTGAGGTCCAATGTGAAGTTTCTACAGTCAGTGATGATTTGGGGAGCCATGTCATCTGTTGGTGTTGGTCCACTCTGTTTTAGGTTCAGGTTTGTTTATTTATCATACGCAGGTTAAAATGCAATGAAATGTTATGGACAAGCAGAACCAGTCAGTTTACTTACACAAAAGTAACAAAGAGCACTATATACAGGAAGTAGAACAACATAAAAGTAGTAAAGATTGTTCAGTTTCCAGAGCTACAAATAAGGATAAGGGAATCTAAAGACCTACAGGTCTTACTGGGATGGTTTGCCGCTGAGTGTGAAGTGGCTGGGATGAGAATCAGCACCTCCAAGTCCAAGTCCATGGTCCTCAGCCGGAAAAAGATGGAATGTCCTCTCTGTATTGATATGTGAAGTTCATATGGAGTCACCACTAGAGGGCAGTATGACCCCGGCCATGACCTGACTATAAAAGGAGATGTACATGTGCCACTGTGTGGTTAGTTGTTAGTTGCTGTTGAAGTGACAAGTAAAAAGTCCTAACTGACACCCAGTGTGTGCGCCTCGTCATTACATGTTCCAGGAGAACACTACAAGGTTCCAGGAGAACATTACATGGTACCAGGAGTGAATTACATGGTACCAGGATAAAACTACGAACCGACGGCGAAGATGAACGCTCTTCGACAGCCGGACGAGTTAAAGTTGACCGGTAACGTCAACGAGAACTGGAAAGCATTCAAACAGAGTTTTGAACTTTATTCGCTTGCTATCGGTCTCCGTGACGAGGAGAGGAAAATAGCATTACTGCTAACAGTAGCAGGGCGAGCGGCGCTAAATGTGTTTAACACATTCGTCTTCACGGAAGAAGAAAAAGGCAACTTCGACGCCGTGATGAAGAAATTTGACGATTATTGCACACTGAGAAAGAATGAAACGTACGAGAGGTATGTGTTCAGAAAAAGACTTCAGAAAGAGTCAGTCCATCGAGCTGTATGTCACAGACCTACGGTTGAAATGTCAGTCATGCAACTTTGGAACATTGAGTGAGTCAATGATACGGGACCAAATTGTAATTGGGGTCCAAGACAACAAATTGCGGATGCAATTACTGAAAGAGACTAACTTAACGCTGGAGAAAGCGATACAGATTTGCCAAGCGTCTGAGAGTACAAAGGCACAATTAAAGACTTTTAGCAGCAAGGAAAAAGAGACTGCTGAGGTCGATGCAGTGCAGCGCGCGAAGCCGAAAGGAATGTTGCATGCAAGAAAAAGGGAGGCAAACCCAGAGCGCGCGCGCGGGAACTGTGAGCGGTGTGGAAGGCAACATGCGCTGAAACAGTGTCCAGCATTCGGGAAGGAATGTCGCAAGTGTGGCGGAAAAAATCACTTCGCAAAGACCTGCTTCTCAAAGAGGAGGGTGCAACTCGTGGAGAAAAAGAGCGACAGCGAGGAGGATCAGTTTTACGTGGACGCCATCGAGGGAGAGACGAGCGCTGACGAATGGATAGTGTGCCTGGAGATGAATGGCACGGACATGTCACTGAAGCTCGACACAGGTGCGCAGGTAAACATCCTGCCAATGAAAGATTTTAAAAGACTGAAAAACAAACCGAAAATAAGAGATAAAAAGATTAATCTGAGAACATATGACGATAAGCCAATACCCACTAAAGGAATGTGCAGGGTTACACTGTCAAACAAAGATAAGACAGTGAATGCATTGTTTGTACTTGTTGATGGAAATAGACAAGCAATTTTGGGTTTAAAAACATGCGATCAGCTAGGTCTGATCAAAAGGGTGAATGTCATTGATACAGACAAAGTGACAACACGAGAAAATACAGAGGCTACAACAAGTAAGCATAAACACACTGACTGGGTGAAAGAATACAAAGAGGTGTTCAAAGGAATAGGCCGCCTACCAGGCAAACAAAAAATTAGGCTGAAAGAGAATGCAGAGCCAGTCATACATGCAGCAAGAAAAGTGCCAATAGCTCTTAAAAAGAGGCTGAGAGAAACACTAGACTCACTGATAGCAGACGGAGTGGTCAGAAAAATAGAAGAACCAACTGAATGGGTTAACTCACTAGTTATAGTGGAGAAGCCAAATGGAGATTTGAGATTGTGCATAGATCCAAAAGATCTAAATAAAGTAATACAGCGGGAGCATTACAGGCTACCAACAAAATCTGACATAACCAGCACAATGAGTGGAGCAAATTACTTCACAAAATTAGATGCCAAATCTGGGTTTTACCAAATAGTGCTCGACGAGGAAAGCGCTAAATTGTGCACATTTAATACGCCATTCGGAAGGCATTGCTTTCTACGAATGCCGTTCGGGATTAGCTCAGCCCCTGAAATTTTCCATAGAACTGTGCAGCAGTTGTTTGACGGAATAGAAGGGGTGGGAGTTTTTCTTGATGATGTGGTAGTCTGGGGAAAAACAAAAGAGGAGCACGACGAAAGGTTGGCTAGAGTTCTCACACAGGCGCAAAAGTCAGGTATGAAACTGAATAAGAGTAAGTGCCAATTCGGGGTACGGGAGATTACATACCTGGGAGAAAAATTATCTGGGGCAGGCGTGCAACCAGATCCGGAAAAAGTGCGGGCCATAGCAGAGCTGCCAGTACCGCAGAACAAAACTGACTTGCAAAGAGCCCTAGGGCTAGTCAATTACATGGGGAAATTTATCCCAAATTTATCAGCTAACACAATAGCTCTTAGAAGCTTGTTAGAGACCAATACAATGTGGCAGTGGATGGCAGAGCATGCCAGAGAATGGGAGTGGCTCAAAAGCAGTCCAATAAAGGAGCCAGTGTTAAAATTCTATGATCAGGACAAACTGCTAAAAGTGTCCACAGATGCGTCCAAAGCCGGCCTAGGAGCTGTGCTATTGCAAAAACATGACACAGAGTGGTATCCAGTCGCATACGCATCGCGCACCATGACAAGCGCAGAAAAAAATTACGCGCAAATAGAGAAAGAGACTCTAGGTGCAGTGTTTGGATGTGAGAAGTTTCATGAATATGTGTATGGACGGTCAGTAATACTAGAAACAGACCACAAACCACTGATTGCGATCTCACAGAAGCCACTGGGTGACGCACCACCGCGCATCCAGCGTCTAATGTTAAGATTACAGAAATATGACTTGAAATTTGAGTTTACACCAGGCAAGCAACTAATTGTACCGATGCGCTGAGTAGGGCTAGCTTGAGCAACACCAGCAGCACAACAGAGGAAGCTGTGCAAATACATGTAGACTCTATTAAGGCACACATGCCAGTGTCAGATGCAAAATGGACGAAGATAGTGAAAGAAACACAAAAAGATGAGAAACTAAAAAGAGAAATGGAACAGATACATCAGCCAGGACAGGTTATGATTGACAAGCCTTACCAACACTTTAAAGGTGAACTGTCTGTGTTAGATGGGGTTCTGTTAAAAGGTACAAGGATAGTCATACCTACCTCCATGAGATCAGAAATGGTTAAATTAGTGCATGAGGGGCATTTGGGTATTGAAAAGTGCAAAAGACGTGCACGTGATGTTTTGTATTGGCCCAACATGCACAAGGACATTGAGGCATATGTGCAGTGCTGTGAGACTTGCCAGCGCCACAGGTATCAACAGCCAAGGGAGCCTATGAGGCCCCATGAGAAGCCTCAAGGGCCATGGAGAAAAGTGGGCATGGATCTATTTCAACTTAAGGGCAAGGACTATCTGTTAGTCATGGACTATCATTCCACCTACCCAGAGTTTGCAGGGTTGAGTGACACAACAGCAGAAAAGGTGATTGCACATACAAAGACAATGTTCGCACGCCATGGAATTCCAATGACTGTTGTAAGCGATAACGGACCACAATTCATGAGTCAGTGCTTCAAAGACTTTGCAGACACATATGGGTTCAAGCACGTGACCTCAAGCCCTCTGTACCCACAGTCGAATGGGTTAGCAGAGAAAGGGGTGCAAATTGTGAAGCGCATACTGAAAAAGGCTGCAGACAATGCAGAAGACCCACATCTGGCGATCCTGAATTACCGAGCATCACCACTGGAGAATGGACTGTCCCCAGCAGAAATGCTCATGAACAGAAAACTCAGAACGCGACTTCCATCAGCATCTCAGGTGATGGAAAAGAGAGATGTGAGGCGCGATGAGAGGCAAACTGAACTGTACAACAGAACAGCACGACCTCTGAGACCACTTGCACATGAGGACATTGTGCGAGTGAGATGTGATGGAGAATGGGGACCGCTGGCAAAAGTGGTCAAAGAAACAACTCCCAGATCATATGAAGTCATCACAGAGCATGGAAAACAATGAGGCGAAACCGACGTCACTTACTGAAAGTGCCTCAGACAAAAATGAGAGTCACAGACAGTGAAATAAGCGACATGCTAATTTCCAGCCAAACCGAACAACCAGAAATGACTGAGAACCAAAACTTAGAGACAGACAATAACGAACAGACTGAGGTGACACAAATCAGAAGATCACAAAGGCAAATTGTGAAACCGAAAAGATTGATTGAGGAAATGTAAGGAGTACTGAAAAAAAAAAAAAAGTGTTGATGTTGAATTGTAAACAGAAAAAAAAAAAAATGTGTTGATGTTGAATTGTAAACAGAGGAAAAAAATGTGTTGATGTTGAATTGTAAACAGAGAAAAAAAAATTGAACTTGTGATTCAGTGTACAAGGTTGAAAGAAATGTAAATAGAAATGGAGTTTATTTTGTATATAGAAATTTGAGAAAAAGTTTATAGTTGGACATGACCTTTACTAAAAAAAAAGGGAGATGTATTGATATGTGAAGTTCATATGGAGTCACCACTAGAGGGCAGTATGACCCCGGCCATGACCTGACTATAAAAGGAGATGTACATGTGCCACTGTGTGGTTAGTTGTTAGTTGCTGTTGAAGTGACAAGTAAAAAGTCCTAACTGACACCCGGTGTGTGCGCCTCGTCATTACATGTTCCAGGAGAACACTACAAGGTTCCAGGAGAACATTACACTCTCCAAGTTGGGGATAAGGTCCTGCCCCAAGTGGAGGAGTTTAAGTATCTCAGAGTCTTATTCACTAGTGAGGGGAGAATGGAGCGAGAGATTGACAGATGGATCGGAGCAGCATCTGCAGTGATGTGGACGTTGTGCCGGTCCGTTGTGGTGAAGAGGGAGCTAAGCTCTAAGGCAAAGCTGTCGATTTACCAGTCAATCTACATTCCTACCCTCACCTATGGTCATGAGCTTTGGGTAATGACCGAAAGAATGAGATCGCGGATACAAGCAGCTGAAATGAGCTTTCTTCATACGATTGCTGGACTCACCCTTAGAGACAGGGTGAGGAGCTCAGACATCCGGGAGAGGCTCAGAGTAGAACCACTGCTCCTCCACATTGAAAGGAGCCAGTTGAGTTGGTTTGGGCATCTGATCAGGATGCCTGCTGGACGCCTCCCACTTGAGGTGTTTCGGGCATGTCCAACAGGGACGAGACCCTGGGGCAGACCCAGGACTTGCTGAACGGACTACGTCTCCCAGTTGGTCTGGGAACACCTTGGTATCATCTTTGAAGAGCTGGAGCAGGTGGCTGGGAAGAGGGAAGTCTGGGCTTCTCTGCTTGAACTGCTGCCTCCGCGACCCGAACCTCCAGAAAAGCAGTAGAAGATGGATGGATGGAGAAGGATTCTAAAGACTAAAGTGTGTTTGTGCTTGAATTGTTCATTGAAGATAAAGCGTTCAGTGCAGCAGCATTTATGTTGAGTTAAGGAGCCTGAAAGCTTGGTGGTAGAAACTGTCTCTGTCTTAGTGTGCCATCAGGCTCCTGTAGCGTCTGCCAGATGGTAGCAGGTGGAAGAGTATAAGATAAGATAAGATAAGCCTTTATTAGTCCCACAATGGGGAAATTACAGGATTGCAGCAGCAAAGGGATAGCAGCACTCCAAGCTTTAGTAAATAAGATAAATGTCACAATCTGAGCACGGAGAGGATTCCACCAAGCTCAGGTCATCTGTTTTTTTGTTTTTTCATATTTATACTGTGTCATCATTTTGAGTTGTCATTTATTCTGTGTTGTTTCTCAGTATGATTTATTTTTTTCTTTGTTCATTGCAGTTTGTATATTTTTTGTGGTTACTGTTTTTTTTTCCTCCCTGCCATCTTTTTATATTCATATTCTGTTGCGTTTTCTCTCTCCAGGTTGACAGCTGTCAGTGGCTTTATGGGGGTTTCGCTTTGTGTGGGCGTGGCCCCATCAGCTGTCAGCTCTGATTGCTTCCTCATCATCATCCCCAGCTGGTCCTATTTTGTGGCGTTGCTTTCTCCTGCCCGTTCAGATTACCCACACCTATTTTTAATTATATTGATGGGTTTTGATCCCTATTTAAGAGCCTCATTTTCACTTCTTCCTTGCCGCTGTGTTGGGTTTGACTCCTCTCGTCTCCATCAGAGCCCTGCCTCGCTCTGATGTGCAAATTCTGTAAGTGTTCATCTCTCGTTTGTACTTTGTGTTTAGGGCACATTGTTACACTTTACGTTTTTTGTGTTTTTTTCAATAAATTACCCAAACTCCCAGTACAGTGTGTGGGTCTCACCGTTCTGCCCCGAAGGGCGTTCATGACAATAAAAACTGGTTATCCCAAGCAGTAAATAAATATACATACAGTATGTACACAGTGATATACACAGTGCAGGAACATTGCAGGTAGATGGTATCAGCAGCATTACAGTTAGTTAAATTACCCGGCAAAATATAAATATTGAACCAGACAGTATATTTCACATTGAATGAACAGTGTTGTTGCCACCCTTGATAATAATTGTAATTGTCTTGGTTGTGTATTGGAGGGGACGATCTCTATTGTGCAAAGTTGTGACGTTTAATACAGCCTCTATAAGCAGTATTTAGATTATACAGTCTGACAGCTGTAGGTAGGAAGGACCTGTGGAACCTCTCCCTCCTCAGTGCGTTCAGCATGTCCCGCACGGTGTGGGACTTGGACTCCAGCAGAGATGACAGCTTACCCACCATCCTCCTCTCTCCTATCTCCTCCACTGGGTCGAGGCATTGCCCCAGAACAGAGCTGGCTTTTCTGATCAGCTTGTTCAGCCTCTTCCTGTCAGCTGCCGTGATGCCGCTGCCCAAGCAGACCACTCCATACGTAAGGATTGATGCCACCACAGAATCAGAAGGTCTTCAGGAGTGCCCCCTGCACTCCAAAAGACCTGAGTCTCCTCAGGAGGTACAGCCTGCGTTGCCCCTTCTTGTCGAGCGCGTTGGTGTTGTGTGTTAGCTCTGTTAGCCATGTTTCAGTTAATAGCATAATGCTAACCTCTCTGAAGGCACTCTCATACCTGAACAGAGCTGCTAATTTGTCCATCTTGTTATTTCCCATAATAACGGATGGTAGAGCGGGCTTGTACCTTGTCTTCCTCGTGTGTCACTTCGCTCCAGCTCGACAGCCACGTCGTTTTCTTCTGATTTCTCAAGGAATATCAGGTCTCTCAGTTAGCACCATAGAAAAGCTGCGTAATGCTAACAATTGACTCCTACTGTATACAGTGGTTCCTCCACTCACCAAGTCAGCAGTCACTGGCGAAATGAATAGAAAGATGCCTAATATCAACGCCGGTACGGCAAAATTAGAGTCCGTGGTGTCTGTGATGGATGTGCTGGGATCCTTGATAATGATAGCATTGTCAAGATGAGACACCAGACCCAGCAATGCAGAGGAGGTGAAAGCCGCTATCAAAGCAACTTGGGCCTCCATAACACCTCAGCAGCACCACAGGCTGATCGCCTCCATGCCACTTCACACTGATGCAGTAATTCATGCAAAAGGAGCCTTGACCAAGTATTGAGTGTGTACATGGACATACTTTTCATTAGGACATTTCTTTTAAAAATCCATTTTTTTTCTCATTGGTCTTATGTAATAATCTAATTTTCTGAGAACCTGAATTTGGGGTTTTCATTAGCTATAAGCCATAATCATCAAAATTAAAAGAAATAAACACTTTAAATATATCACTCTGTTTGTAATGAATCTATATAATGTATGAGTTTAATTTTTTGAATTACCAAAATAAAAATTAATTTTTCAATAATATTCGAATTTACCGAGATGTACCTGTAATTGCCAGGCTCTCTAGTGTCCTGTAGAGTTAAGGAAGCTGGGTAAGTGAGCCACTGCATACTTTCACCTGTCCATGAGCTCAGCATCTGTTGCCCAAACACCACATTTCTCCATAGCACTTTAAGCCATGTACTGGTTGAGGTATCTAGTAAGCTTTTTACTGACACTTTCACTCATATATTGCACAACACTATAATGGGTAGCAAGGTGATGCTCTTCAGTCTGGATTTTTCAAGGCTCTACCTAACTTTTCAAGGCTTTACCTGACTTTAGATAGATAGATAGATAGTTTATTTCGAACACAAAAAATATAACAAAAAACACGCAAATAGCAAATGCAATAAAGTTACAGTATACACTGTTCGAAAGGGAGAAGGAAGAAGTGAACACTTATTAATTCCAACTCCTCTTTTCCATCGATACACCCATGTGAATTTTATACAAATTACTACCTTTAATACCCCAAGTAAACAATTTACTGTATTTTTTACAGATCAACATTAACACCTGTCCATTCTAACATACAATGAAGTCTATATTTCAAAACCAGTCTCAAACGACACAGATACACACAGTGCTGTCCCACCCACCATTCCATAGTGTCCCATAATGTCCCAGAGTGAACATAATGAATCGTACATATAAATTCTACCCTTCCAACATATATCCTTTCAACAAATGGTGCTTATACCTCTTTTTAAATTGATTTCTGTTTGTACATAGTTTCAGTTCCGGCTCCAGACTGTTCCACAAATGCACCCCACAGACAGATATGCACAGACTTTTCTTGGTTGTACGTATCTTGGGTTTTGTGAAGTTTAAGTCTCCTCTCAAATTATGATCATTGTCTCTTTTTTTAAATATTTTTTGTATATTAGTTGGGAGTTGATTGTTAATTGCCCTGTACATTACTTGTGCTGTCTTAAATTTAACTAAATCGATGAACTTTATGACATGTGACTTCAAGAACAACGAATTGGTATGGTCTCTATATCCTGCATTGTTTATTATCCTTATAGCTCTTTTTTGTAATGTGCATATTGCTTGTAGGTTGGTCTTGTAGGTGTTTCCCCAGACTTCTACACAGTAGTTAAGATAAGGTAAAAACAATGAATTGTACAATAAGACCAATGATTTATAGTCCACGATGTGTCTTGTCTTCCCCATTATGCCTATACATTTTGCTAATTTAGCCCGGATGTGACTGATGTGAGGTTTCCAGCAGATTTTACTGTCTAGCGTCACCCCCAGAAACTTATTTGCCTGTACTGTTTGTATTCTGGTATCATCTATCGTTATCATTATTTCATGATTTATTTTATAATTTCCAAACAACATAATCTTTGTTTTTTTTAGATTTAGAGATAATTTATTTTTGTTGAACCACTGCGTTAATTTTTCCATTTCAGTTGTGACCACCTCTAAAACCTGCTGCAAATTCTCACCAGTGCAAAGGATATTTGTGTCACCCGCAAACAAAATAAATTTCAGAATTTTTGATACTTGGCATATGTCATTTATATACAAGATAAAGAGTTTGGGTCCCAAAACTGACCCCTGGGGCACACCACAAGTGATGTCCATGCAGGGTGATTTGTGCTCTCCAATTTGTACAAATTGTTGTCTGTTACTTAAATAACTTTCCACCCAACTCAGTCCTACCCCTCTTATCCCATACCTTTCCAGTTTCCTTAGAAGTATTCTGTGGTCAATGGTGTCAAAAGCTTTCTTTAAGTCTATAAATACTCCTACAGCAGCCTTTTTTTTGTCTATACAACTAGTAATTTCTTCTATAAGTTCGATCAGTGCCAAAGATGTAGATTTATCTGCTCTAAAACCATACTGGCTATCTGTAAGGAGGTTGTGTTTTTCAATGAAATCATCCAGTCTCTTAGTGAATATTACTTTAGAAGGAGTATCCATTGTTACAAAGCTCTAGCAATTGATACAAGTCTCTAAAATTAAATAAAATGTGTCACTCACCTGCAACTTAAAATAATAATAATCCACAATCAGTTTACAGCAGTATTGTACATCACCAAAAAATTCCAATCCAACTTTATTTCTAAAGCACTTTAAAAGTTAACAAGGTAGAACAAGTAAAATGCCAGACATGGGGGGGGGGGGGATTATACCCTTCCAGTAGCTCCACAATCTAGCTCAGACTAATTCAAAACATCTTTCATCTTTTGATCTTCCTATATTGCCAACAATATTACAACAAAGTATTAAACTCAAAACAATGATCAGTTAGCAAACTTTATTTGAAATAACACTTCCAAACTAATTCAGCACACCTTTACCTCAAAAGGGAGTCAAATTCAATAACCTACTAATCTTTGATTAATGCATCCATCCATCCATCCATCTTCTACCGCTTTTCCGGAGGTCCGGGTCGCGGAGGCAGCAGTTCAGGCAGAGAAGCCCAGACTTCCCTCTCCCCAGCCACCTGCTCCAGCTCTTCAGAGGGGATACCAAGGCGTTCCCAGACCAGCTGGGAGACATAGTCTCTCCACCGAGTCCTGGGTCTGCCCCGGGGTCTCCTCCCAGTGGGACGTGCCTGAAACACCTCAAGTGGGAGGCGTCCAGGAGGCATCCTAATCAGATGCCCATACCACCTCAACTGACTCCTTTCAATGTGGAGGAGCAGCGGTTCTACTCTGAGCCTCTCCCGGATGACTGAGCTCCTCACCCTATCTCTGAGGGTGAGTCCAGCAATCCTACGGAGAAAGCTCATTTCAGCCGCTTGTATCCGCGATCTCGTTCTTTCGGTCATTACCCAAAGCTCGTGACCATAGGTGAGAGTAGGAACGTAGATTGACTGGTAAATCGACAACTTTGCCTTAGAACTCAGCTCCCTCTTCACCACAACAGACCGGTACAACGTCCGCATCACTGCAGATGCTGCTCCAATCCGTCTGTCGATCTCTCGCTCCATTTTCCCCTCACTTGTGAACAAGACCCCAAGATACTTAAACTCCTCCACTTGGGGCAGGAGCCTGTCCCCAACCTGGAGAGGACAATCCACCTTTTTCCGGCTGAGGACCATGGATTCGGACTTGGAGGTGCTGATTCTCATCCCAGCCGCTTCACACTCAGCGGCAAACCATCCCAGCAAGAGCTGTAGGTCATTGCTGGATGAAGCCAACAGGACAACATCATCTGCAAACAACAGAGATGAGATCCTGTGGTCACCAAGCATGACACCCTCCATTCCCTGGCTGCGCCTAGAAATCCTGTCCATAAAAATTATGAACAGGATCGGTGACAAAGGGCAGCCCTGGCGGAGTCCAACTCTCACTGGGAATGACTCCGACCGAGTGTTGGCAATACGAACTAAACTCTCACAACGGTCATACAGAGACCGAATAGCTCGTAACAACAAGCCCGATACCCCATACTCCCGAAGCACCCCCCACAAAAATCCACGAGGGACTCGGTCAAATGCCTTCTCCAAGTCCACAAAACACATGTAAACTGGTTGGGCAAACTCCCACGAACTCTCAAGAATTCTCGAGAGGGTAAAGAGCTGGTCCGATGTGCCACGGCCAGGACGAAAACCACATTGCTCCTCCTGAATCCGAGGTTCGACCAACGGCCGGACTCTCCTCTCCAGTACCTTGGCATAGACCTTCCCAGGGAGGCTGAGGAGTGTGATCCCTCTAAAGTTGGAGCACACCCTCCGGTCCCCTTTTTTGAAGACAGGAACCACCACCCCGGTTTGCCATGCCAAAGGCACTGCCCCCGACCTCCACGCAATGTTGCAGAGGCGTGTCAACCATGACAACCCAACAACATCCAGGGCCTTGAGGTACTCGGGGCGAATCTCGTCCACCCCCGGGGCCCAGCCACCAAGGAGATTTTTAACCACCTTGGCAACCTCAGCCCCTGCGATAGGCGAGTCATCCCCCTCGTCCCCAAACCCTGCTTCCTCTGTGGAAGGCGTACCAGTGGGATTGAGGAGATCCTCAAAGTATTCCTTCCACTGCCCGACGATATCCCCAGTTGAAGTCAACAGTGTCCCATCCGCACCATACACAGTGTGGACGGGGAGCTGCTTTCCCCTCCTGAGCCGCCGAACAGTTTGCCAGAATCTCTTTGAAGCCGATCGAAAGTCTTGTTCCATGGCCTCACCGAACTCCTCCCATACCCGGGTTTTTGCTTCAGCAACCACCCGAGCTGCACTCCGCTTGGCCTGCCGGTACACCTCAGCTGCTTCGGGAGTCCCACAAGCCAACCAAGCTTGATAGGACTCCTTCTTCAGCTTAATGGCCCCCCTCACCACTGGTGTCCACCACTTGGTTCGGGGGTTGCCACCACGAGATGCACCAACCACCTTGCGGCTGCAGCTCTGGGCCGCCGCTTCAACAACAGAGGTGGAGAACATAGCCCATTCAGACTCCATGTCTCCAGACTCCCTCGGAATGTGGTTGAAGTTCTTCCGGAGGTGGGAGTTGAAGACCTCCCGGACAGGGGCCTCAGCCAGACGCTCCCAGCACACCCTCACTATACGTTTGGGTCTACCAGGTCTGGATGGCTTCCTCCCCTGCCATCGGATCCAACTCACCACCAGGTGGTGATCAGTTGACAGCTCTGCACCTCTCTTTACTCGGGTGTCCAAGACATACGGTCGCAGGTCTGATGATACGATAACAAAATCGATCATCGACCTGCGACCTAGGGTGTCCTGGTGCCAGGTGCACATATGGACACCCTTATGCTTGAACATGGTGTTCGTTATGGACAGACTGTGGTTAGCACAGAAGTCCAATAACTGAACACCACTCGGGTTCAGATGGGGCAGGCCGTTCCTCCCAATCACCCCCCTCCAGGTTTCACTGTCGTTGCCCACGTGTGCATTGAAGTCCCCCAGTAGGACAATGGAGTCTCCAGGAGGAGCACCCTCCAGCACCCCAGTCACAGACTCCAAAAAGGGTGGGTACTCTGAAACATCATTTGGTGCATAGGCACAAATGATGGTCAGGACCCGTTTCCCAACCCGAAGGCGCAGGGAAGCAACCCTTTCGTCCACCGGGGAAAACTCCAATATAGAGGCAGCAAGGTGGGGCGATACAAGAATACCCACCCCTGCTCGTCGCCTCTCGCCCGGGGAAACTCCAGAAAAGGCCAAGCTCCAGCCCCTCTCCAGGAGACTGGTTCCGGAACCAGAGCTGTGTGTTGAGATGAGGCCGACTATATCTAGCAAGTATCGTTCAACCTTGTACACCAGCTCAGGCTCCTTCCCCACCAGAGAGGTGACATTCCACGTACCAAAAGCCAGTTTAGAAAGCTTGGGATCAGTCCGCCAAGGTCTCCGCCTTTGACCGCCACCTAATCCACATAGCACCGGACCCCCATGAGCCCTCCTGCAGGTGGTGAACCCACTGGAGGGCGGACCCATGTAACTCCTTCGGGCTGAGCCCGGCTGGGTCCCATGGGTGGAAATCCGGCCACCAGACACTAGCCTTCGAGCCCCTCTCCCAGGCCTGGCTCCAGGGTGGGGCCCCGGTAACCCCATACCGGGCGGGGTACACTGAATCCTTGATCTAGAATTTATCATGAGAGTCTGTTGGATCGTTCTTAGTCTGGCCCTTCACCCAGGACCAGTTTGTCTTGGGAGACCCTATCAGAGGCAAATTGCCCCGGACAACATAGCTCCTGGGATCACTGGGGCACGCAAACCCCCCCACCACGATAAGGTGACGATCCATGAGGGGGTTTATTTTCGGGGAGAACCTTGGCTGAGAGGGGTGCTAAACAGAAGAGTATAAACTTGCCTCCAGGAGGAAATCTAACCAAGGCCAATTTTCACCTGGAGGGAGCAATGGACAGGGGTGAATTCTGGTCTGTTACACCGGGTTGACAACGGAAACTGGGCTACTGTTGGTCTGATTGAGGAGGAGAGAGAAGGTGTGTTTGGAGGCAGACAGAGAATGTTATGACTCCCTGTGCACTTTCACGCAGCATAGTTGTGCGTTTTGTTGTTGTGCGGGACAGACAAACAAAGAGCTGTGCGGGACAGACAAACAAACAGTTCAAAACAACGTAACTGTACAGGAAAACTTAGAAGTCCTCCTCTACAGTCTTGGGTGAGTACAACCGGGAAAAATGTTCCAAAGCGTGACAGACTAACTGCAACGGGGGAATGCACCCAGTTAATACTCACAGCACTGGAGCAGTCTGAGTAAGTCAGAGTAGTCCAGTGAACACAAACAACAAATGCGGATAATCCCGCCTCCCCGTGCGATGCGGTACCAGGACATCAAAACACGAGAGGTGGATAACATACACCGAGGGGAACAGCGACGGTGTAACTCCAAACACGTACAATGATCCGGCGATGTCTCCCAACAAGCAAGGGGCAAAAATAGTGCCAAGCCTAATCAGGAAAGAGCTCACCGGTGTGAGTGATAAGTGGGTGTGTGTATGTGTGTAAGAGTGTGCATGGAAGGAAATGTTTGTGTGTGTGTGTGTGTGTGTGTGTGTGTGTGTGTGTGTGTGTGTGTGTGTGTGTGTGTGTGTGTGTGTGTGTGTGTGTGTGTGCGTGAACCAGAGAGTGACAGTGATAACACGATACAGCTGGTCCCACTGACAGGAGGAGGAGGCGTGGCTGAGCTGTCAGGGAGCCTGCAGACCCAAGAGGCTCCCTGAGAGCGCCTGATGAAAAATAGACAGCAACAAGACCCAAAAGGGTGAACAGCCACTGCGTCACAGAACTGGGCCTAAACACCAGCCCAGTTCATGACAGAGAAAAGGAAAAGTAGAAGTGTGGAGGTGAGAGTAGGGATAATAATAATAAATCAGATTTATATAGCACTTTACAAATAGATACATTATTCTTTCACCCTGGGGGAGGCTGACGGAAACATGGCCACCACCAAACATTTATACCCAGTGTTATGGACACTGGAGGCAAGGTGGGTAAAGTGTCTTGCCCAGGCACACAACAGCAGGATATCTGAGGAAAGCAGGATTTGAACTGCCAACCATCTGGTAATTAGACAACCTGCTCTACCTCCTGAGCCACTGCCACCCAATGACTGGTAAAGGGAGAGAGTTGGCTGATATGATGGAGAGAAGAAAGGTGGCTACAGTGGACATAAAAAGTCTACACACCCCTGTTCAAATACCAGGTTTTTGTGATGTAAAAAATGAGACCAAGATAAATAATTTCAAAACTTTTTTCCACCATTAATGTGACCTATAACCTGTACAGCCCAATTGAAAATCAAACTGAAATCTTTTAAGGGGAAAATAAAAAATAAAAAACTTAACAATAACCTGGTTGCATAAATATGCATACCCTGTTATAGCTGGGGACATGGCTGTGTTCAGAATTAACCAATCACATTCTAACTCATGTTAAATGGGAGTCAGCACACACCTGCCACCATTTAGGCTACGTGTCCACCAAATGCATTTTTTCCACTCTGGACGACTATTTTCCATTCATTCTCTATGTGGTCCAGCGTTTACAGCGCTGAGCGCTCTCGGCAGTGGCCTTTTTTTGTTGCGGCGCTCAGGGCACTCAGAGCTGAAAAAGGTTCAACTTTTCAGAGACTGCAGCTGAGCTCATCAATGTCACACCTTGCAGCCAATCAGAACTGCTGCGTGGGCGGAACATAGGACACCTGTACTAGTCTGTACTCAAACTCCTGCTTTACGTGTCATCATATTTTACATCCAGAGCTGCTAGAAAATGTTTCCTGTCCATTGTTATTTTGAGACTGCTATTGAAAAATCAGTAGAAAGTCTGACCATAAGAAACACGGAAGTGCTGAGCTGAGAGTGACAAGCTGTTGCTGGGATACAGAGCACAGGCTTTTTCTCCCCAGGGCGCCATGCACAAACACTGAAAAAAAATGCTCAGGGTGGTCGGGTGACAAAAAACACATTCGGTGGACATGTAGCCTTAAAGTGCCTCTGATGAAACCCAAACCTAGAAAAGCTGTTCTAGTAGGCTTTTCCTGACATTTTTGTAGTCACATCTTAACAGCACAAGCCATGGTCCGCAGAGAGCTTCTAAAGCATCAGAGGGATCTCATTGTTCAAAGGCATCACTCAGAAGAAGGGTACGAAAGAATTTCCAAGGCATTAAATATACCATGGAACACAGTGAAGACAGTCATCATCAAGTGGAGAAAATAAGGCACAACAGCGACATTACCAAAAACTGGACGTCCCTCCAAAATTGAAAAGGTGAGAAGAAAACTGGTCAGAGAGGCTGCCAAGAGGCCGACAGCAACACTGAAGGAGCTGCAGGAATTTCTGGCAAGTACTGGCTGTTTAGTACATGTGACAACAATCTACTGTCTTTTTCATATGTCTGGGCTATTGGGTAGGGTGGCAAAACAGAAGCCTTATCTTCTGAAGAAAAACATCCAGGCCTGGCTACATTTTGTAAAAACACATTTGAAATCTTCCAAACGCATTTGGGAAAATGTGTTATGGTCCAATTTAACCAAGGTTGAGATTTTTAGATTGGGCGGTGCGGTTGCACCAGCACAGCAACTCACCCTTGGCCATGGGATCCCTGGTTCAATCCCAGCCCCTGACCAATAGTGATCTGTGTGGAGTTTGCATGTTCTCCCCGTGTCTGCGTGGGTTTACTCCAGGATTTCTCCGGTTTCCTCCCACAGGCCAAAAACATGCAAGTTAGGTTAATTGGAGACTCTAACGTGGCCCTAGGTGTGAATGTGTGTGTGAATGGTTAAGGGATAGCGCCGTACCATGGCTGCTTGATCCATCCAGGTGGATGCCCTCAATTTCCCCTCTGGGGATCAAAGTATACAAAATCAAAAATTTGGGGCCATAATTCCAAAAAGGTATATTTGGTGCAAACACAAAACTGCTCATCATCAAAAGAACACCATACCTGCAGTGAAGCACAGTGGAGGAAGCATCACGCTTTGGGGCTGTTTTTCTTCAGCTGGAACTTGGGCCTTAGTCAAGGTGGAGGGAATTATGAACAGTTCCAAATACCAGTCAGTGCTGGCACAAAACCTTCAGGCTTAAGATTAGATAAGATAAGATAAGATAAGATAAACTTTATTGTCCCTCAAGGGGAAATTTGTCTTGGGCTTGTCACCTGTGCTGCAACCACACAATCCACACATACACAATGGATGTAGTACATAATAAATGAAATAAAACCCAATAAGTAATACAAGTACATACATACATAAATATATAACAGCAGTCATTAAGAACAGGAGTTATAAGTGTCCCTGACCTATTTATCTGAGTTTAAAAGTTTTACTGATGTTGGGATAAATGAGTTCTTATGTCTATTGAACCTGCACTTGGGGACGCTGTATCTCCTCCCTGAGGGCAGCCGCACATATTCGTTGTTTAGAACATGGCTCATGTCACTGATTATTTTTTGAGCTTGTCTACAGGCTGCCTGTTCATGTAAAATCTGCATGGGTAAATGCTCTTTAACTCCAATAATTTTCCATGCTGTATGAATTAAACGCAATACTTTGTTCTTTAGTTTCACAGAGAGGTTGCCAAACCAAGCTGTAATGTTGTATCTAATACAGCTCTCCAACTCAGCCTGGTAAAATATTAACATAATCCTTTTATCAACGCCATGTATTGTTCATCTGCGCAAGAAATGCAGCCGCTGTTGTAGTCTTCTGCAGAGGTAATCAGTATGTGTGCTACAGGTTAATGAATTGTCAATAAATACTCCCAAATATTTATAGGAAGTAACCTGTGTTATAGTGTGGTTGTGGATGACCACAGGCCTTTGGTCACCAACTCCATGAGGGTCAAACACCATCTCCTTTGTTTTATCAGTATTCAAAATGAGATGACTGTCATCACACCAATTGACAAACCTCTGAATTTCTATAAAATAGCTTGACAGATCATGAGTCTTTTGAAGTAGTGATAAAATAGCAGTGTCATCAGAAAATTTAATAATTCGATTGCCTGGATAGACACTTCTGCACTCATCAGTGTACAAGGTGAACAACTAGAAAAGCACTCGGAGAGCGCAGACCTCCGCCAAGCACCACAGTTCCCCCCATACAGTGTTTGTGTGTACATTTTCAGATTCCTTGACCATGAAAACATATGACTAGCAATTGGATTGACAATGATAGGATTAGTGGTTCAGTAGTTATTCACGAAAATCGCATTTTCCGTAATGGCGGTTTTCTTCTGCACGGTGATCCAGGTGACCACCAAAATCTAATCATCTGTAGGATACCCCATTTCTGACAATCTGTGAAAATTTCATGAAAATCCGTCCATAACTTTTTGAGTTATCTTGCTAACAAACAAACAGACAGACAAACAGACAGACAGACAAACAAACAGACAGACAGACAAATCAACGCCGATGAAAACATAACCTCCTTGGCGGAGGTAAAAATGGTGAACTAGCACAGCCTTGGGGAGCTCCTGTGCTGAGGGTTCTGGATTTAGATAAAGTTCCATTTACACTAACTTGCTGTTTACGATAAGTTAAAAATGAGTGGTGTGGCTTATATTATTCATATATCCATACTTACATATGTATAGACACAAGCGGAATGTTTAGAGATTGCATATGTAGAATGACCTCACGTCTCAGAGCAGGACAAGAGGTCTCGACCACCGGCGAAGATCAAGGAGCAGACGGAGGCGCAGCGGTGGAGACCGGATCGAACTTCCTGACCACCCAGGGTCAGGTGGAGGAGAGAGAGGACAATGGAGAGGGATTACGCTAATGCATAATGTCAGCTTTGATATGCAATGTCTTTTGTGGAGTGTGGGTATAAGTATGAAGGTCTGACTGCGCTCGACCTCTCTTATTCTGCTTCTGCATCGAGATGAGACATGTTAGAGACTGAAGCTGATAATAAAACCTGATTTATAAAATCACATCGCTTCATCATTTCAAGCTCCCTACATTGGTGACCAGACGTGAGGATGGACCAAAGACGTTCTCCCGCTACAAGCTCATCAGAGGCGACCCAGGCTGACGCCGTCGCCAACGCAGACAGGGGAACGGATGGAAGATGTTCCCCCACAGCAGAATCGTCAGAGAGGGCTCAACCGAGCACCGTCCCCAGCCCCACACACATCAGGACACATCAGAGACGTCCCAGACAAGCGCCGTCACCGTCAAACTCCCAGAGTTCTGGCAAAACGACCCGAGCTCGTGGTTCCAGCAAGCTGAGGCTCAGTTTGCACTGGCGGGAATAACGGCGGATGAAACAAAATTCTACCACATCGTCGCCAGACTCGATGCCGCCACATCAAGATGCACGCGAAGCGTGATACAACAACCGCCCACCCACGACAAGTACAAAGAACTGAAGGCGACTCTCATCGAGAACTTTGTCCCCTCGGCCGAGGAAAGAGCAGGGAAGATTCTGGCGATTTACGGCCACAGAGGACACAGACCGATGGCCCTCATGGAGGACATGCTGCAGCTGAGGGAGGCAGACAATGACAACTTCCTCTTCCAACATATCTTCCTCAGCACTCTGCCGCCGCACATGAGAGGGACCCTGGCCAACATGCGGTGCAGCACCCAGCGGGACTTCTGCGCGCTGGCCCGAGAAGCGCAGCGGCTCACCAACTCCTGCGGTGAACAGATGGCCACAGCAGCATCTGCAGGTCTCGGCGCGGAAGCCCAGAGCAGCGGAGATCCGCAGACAACAGAGCAGAGCCCACCCACCATGGCGGCGACGCGACCAAGGCGCAGCAAGCGGAACGACCTCTGCTATTTTCATCAACGTTTCGCCGAGAGGGTGTACAAATGCGTGCCCCCCTGCAATTTCAAGAGCTCGGGAAACGACAAAGCCGGGAAAACGTTAGCAGCTACGGCTCTCGGCGAGACAAATAAGCTGCTCTACGTGACTGACGGACACTCCGGGAGACAGTTCCTCATCGACACTGGAGCTCAGGTGAGCTTCATCACCCCGTCCAACGCAGACCGAGCAATGGGACCCCGTGGAAACGGAGCGATGGCAGCTAACAGCTCGATCATCGACACCTTCGGGGAAAGAAACCTACCTCTGTCCATTCACGGCCGCAACTATAGGTGGACATTTATTATAGCGGCGGTGAGTTTTAACTTGTTGGGCGCAGATTTCTTGTGTGCACATGGGTTGTTAGTTGATCTTGCAAATAGACGCTTGGTTAATGCACTATCATTTTCTTCTATCCCCTGCTCAGCTCGAGTCTCTCCACCACCTGTGCAGGCCAGCGTCACCACAGCAGGAGGTAAGTTTGACCAACTCCTCACCCAATTTCCAGCACTCACAGTTCCCAAATTTTCAGCGACAGTAGCGAAACACAGGGTTGAACACTTCATCCCCACAACAGGCCCACCTGTTTTTGCCAAAGCTCGGCGCTTAGACGCGACCAAGCTCGCCATAGCACACGACAAGTTTGCCAGCCTAGAAAAATTGGGCATTATTCGGCGCTCGAAAAGCCCTTGGGCATCAACACTACATATGGTCCCGAAAACTGACGGTTCTTGGAGACCTTGCGGTGATTACCGCAGATTAAACAATGCGACAGCGCATGACCGCTACCCAATCCCCCACATCCAAGATTTTTCAATACATCTGGCGGGTGCGCGCATTTTCTCTAAAATAGACCTGGTCCGCGGCTACCACCAAGTTCCGGTTCGACCGGAGGACGTTCCCAAAACGGCTGTAATAACCCCTTTTGGTCTTTTTGAATTTTTGCGAATGCCGTTTGGCCTCAAAGGCGCTGCTCAAACTTTTCAGCGTATGATGGACGCGGTATTACGCGACCTCCTCTTCGTGTTCGTCTACCTCGACGATATTCTGGTAGCCAGCTCGTCAGAGGAAGAACACGAACAACACCTCACTACAGTTTTTCGGAGACTAGAAGAGCACGGGTTAATAATCAACCCAGCCAAATGCCGATTCGGCGTGTCACAAATTTATTTTTTGGGACACACAGTTTCACCAGAGGGGGCAGTGCCATTGCCAGACAAAGTGCGCGCGGTAGCAAATTTCCCACGACCACAAACGGTCAGATTGCTACAAGAATTTTTGGGAATGGTGAATTTTTACAACCGTTTCCTCCCCCGCGCAGCTCAACGCATGCAGCCCCTATATGCCGCGCTCAGAAAACAAAAGCCCTCCAACGCGGTCGAATGGACCCCGGAGCGGGAACGTGCCTTCGCAGAAGTAAAAAGTGCACTAGCGAATGCCACATTGTTGGTTCACCCCGATCCCTCGGCCCGCATAGCGTTAACCACAGACGCTTCAGACCTGGCCATAGGGGCAGTCGTAGAACAGCATGTTGGCGGAACCTGGCAACCGTTAGCATTTTTTAGTAAATCTTTAAACCAAACCGAGCGCAAATACAGCACTTTTGACAGGGAGCTGCTAGCGCTTCATTTATCCATCCGCCACTTCCAGTTCTGGCTGGAAGGGCGGCGTTTCACGGCTTTTGTAGACCACAAACCACTCACTTTTGCGATGGCTAAAATTTCAGAACCATGGTCAGGCAGGCAACAAAGACAACTAGCTGCAATTTCAGAGTTCACCACAGATATTCGACATGTGGCAGGCAAGCTTAATGTAGTAGCAGACTGCCTCTCCCGCGCTGTGACATCGTCAGAGCGCAAGGAAGCAGATTATACTACCTCAGCCGCAGAACTCATGGCCAACGCGGACGCGTACGCGGCCCCAATCCACGTAGGGATAGATTACGCGGCCATGGCAGCGGAACAAAGCAGTGACGCGGACGTGCCCTCGCTCCAGTCTGGACCAACAGGGTTAAGACTGGAGGAAAGGGGTTTGCGTGACGGCGTCCCCCCCCTAATCTGCGACGTGTCAACCGGCCGGCCTCGCCCGGTGGTTCCAGCCGCGTGGCGCCGCCGCATTTTTGACTCGGTTCACTCCCTCACGCACCCAGGGGTGCGCACCTCGGTTAAAATGGTCACGAAGAAGTTTGTTTGGCCGGGCCTGCGTAAAAATGTAAAGGAATGGGCAAGGACTTGCATGTCTTGCCAACGTGCCAAAATACACAAACACACAAAAGCTCTTCTAGAACCTTTCCGAATTCCAGCCAGGAGGTTTGATCACGTACACGTCGACCTCGTGGGCCCACTACCGTCGTCGCAAGGGTTCACACACCTGTTAACAATGGTAGACCATACCACGCGCTGGCCGGAGGCGGTCCTGCTGGCGTCAACCACAGCCGCGGAAGTCGCTCGCGTTTTTTTAACAAACTGGGTGGCGCGTTTCGGCGTCCCATCGGACATCACGTCCGATAGGGGGCCTCAATTTATCTCAGAGCTGTGGTCAGCCATGTCCAGCAGCTTATGGGCGACAATTCATCGCACCACCGCGTATCACCCTCAGGCTAATGGGTTATGCGAGCGTTTTCATAGGTCTTTAAAGGCCGCCCTCAGGGCCTCACTAACGGGTACAGATTGGGTGAATAAACTTCCCTGGGTTTTATTAGGGTTGCGTTCTGCACCTAAGGAGGATCTAGACGCCTCCCCGGCAGAATTAGTTTTCGCACAACCTTTCAGGCTCCCAGGTGAGTTCTTACCAGAACATCCAGAGCCCGGGCACCTACCAGCCCTGAGGCCCCTAAGCAGCACGGGACCGGACACGCTCCCCGGACCCGTACGTCACTCTTTTCCGCGAGTTTTTGTCCCCCAAGCTTTGAAAAAAGCCGAGTTCGTTTTTGTTAAGCATGAAGCTTTAAAACCAACCCTCCGCCCTCCATACGACGGACCATACAGAGTGCTGGAACCTGGTGATAAGCATTTTGTGCTTGATTTAGGGGACAGAAAAGAAACAGTCAGCATTGACAGACTTAAACCTGCTTTCCTGTTGAGCGATGAGCCTGCACAGGTGGCGAGAGCGCCTCGGCGGGGTAGACCCCGTAAGAGAAAAGACTCAGCCCCCCTGCAGGGAACAAATAACCACTCTCCTCCCCAAGCTGCGGATTCCTTACAGGACGGTCCCGCCAGGACGCCAAAGCGGGCCTAGAGCAGATTCGGGAGAAGATTAAAACCCAGACGGCACATAGACTGATGTAAAATTGTCAAAGAGTGGTTAACTATGTTGTCGGATTGTGCCGTTGCAGTTTTAAGGCTGACTTGTGACATTAACTATACTGTTGTGGTTACCACTGGATTTTTAACAGGATCATGCTGCATATCTTGAAGGTTAACATGGCTGCTGAAGATATTTTTCCTTTTTCCTGTCGAGATGTATAACAGTATAATATGTCATGGAGGTTATCTTAAGCTGTAAAACTTAATTTGATTGTCCTTTTCTTAGACGTTTGGGGGGGGGGGGCTGTGGCTTATATTATTCATATATCCATACCTACATATGTATAGACACAAGCGGAATGTTTAGAGATTGCATATGTAGAATGACCTCACGTCTAAGAGCAGGACAAGAGGTCTCGACCACCGGCGAAGATCAAGGAGCAGACGGAGGCGCAGCGGTGGAGACCGGATCGAACTTCCTGACCACCCAGGGTCAGGTGGAGGAGAGAGAGGACAATGGAGAGGGATTACGCTAATGCATAATGTCAGCTTTGATATGCAATGTCTTTTGTGGAGTGTGGGTATAAGTATGAAGGTCTGACTGCGCTCGACCTCTCTTATTCCGCTTCTGCATCGAGATGAGACATGTTAGAGACTGAAGCTGATAATAAAACCTGATTTATAAAATCACATCGCTTCATCATTTCAAGCTCCCTACAAGTGGTACCATTTAATAATGACAGGATGCACTTTAAAATCATTTAACCTCTTAATTAAAAGGTGTGGCTGCAGTGTGTTAAAAGCTGAACTAAAATCAACCAATAAAAGACGTGCATATGAGGTTGTCTCCTCCAAATGTTTAAACACAGAATGAGTTAAGGTTAAAATGGCATCCTCTGTACTTCTATTATTTTTATAAGCAAACTGCAGAGGATCCAAAAGTCCTCCAAAATCAGTTTTCAGAATGTCAATGACAATCTTCTCGAGGCAGTTCATTACCAGTGAGGTCAGTGCACCAGGACGATAGTCATTATTCTCTTTACAGCTTGTTTTTTTGGTACAGGAATTATAAGATAAGATAAGATAAGATAAGATAAGCCTTTATTAGTCCCACAATGGGGAAATTCCAGGATTGCAACAGCACAGGGATAGCAACACTCAGAGCAACAATCAGAAGACAAGAAAAAACAAGAGCAGCGAGTATACATACACTACCGTTCAAAAGTTTGGGGTCACTTAGAAATTTCCTTATTTTTGAAAGAAAAGCACTTTTTTCTCAGTGAAGATAACTTTAAACTAATCAGAAATACACTCTATAAATTGCTAATGTGGTAAATGACTATTCTAGCTGCAAATGTCTGGTTTTTGGTGCAATATCTAGATAGGTGTATAGAGGCTCATTTCCAGCAACTATCACTCCAGTGTTCTAATGGTACAATGTGTTTGCTCATTGCGTCAGAAGGCTAATGGATGATTAGAAAACCCTTGTGCAGTCATGTTAGGTCTGCAATGCTGTAATTGCTGCAAATGGAGGATTCTTTGACGAAAGCAAAGTTTGAAGGAAAAAATTATTATTTCAAATACAAATCATTATTTCTAAACTTGTCAATGTCTTGACTGTATTTTCTATTCATTTTACAACTCATGGTGGTAAATAAGTGTGATTTTTCATGGAAAACACAAAATAATTGTCTGGGTGACCCCAAACTTTTGAACGGTAGTGTATGTACATATAAATATATAAATATATAAACACATACAGTGCGGAGCATTGTAGCTAGATGGAATGAACAGCATAACCGTCTACCTAGTTATCCTACATGGTATGATTATGTACCCATACATATTGTCACCCTTTGTAGCAACCGGTATTTTCCTAGTTGTATACCGGAGGGGACCATTGTGTAAGTCTATTGCGTCTTTTGCATTCACTACTATTAGGTTGTCACGTCTTTTTGCTATCTCTGCGAGCAGCCCTGCTTAGGTTATACAGTCTGACAGCCGTAGGTAGAAAGGACCTGTGAAACCTCTCAGTTGTGCACCTAGGATGATGTAGTCTGCTGCTAAATGAGCTCCTCAGTGCGTTCAGTATGTCCTGCATAGGGTGGGACTCGGACTCCAGCAGAGATGACAGTTTAGCCACCATCCTTCTCTCTCCTATCTCCTCCACTGGGTCAAGGCATTGCCCCAGGACAGAGCTAGCTTTCTTGATCAGTTTGTTCAGTCTCTTCCTATCGGCTGCTGTAACGCCACTGCCCCAGCAGACCACTCCAAAAGTGATGGCTGATGCCACCACCGTGTCATAGAATGTCTTCAAGAACAACCCTTGTACACCAAAAGACCTGAGTCTCCTCAGTAGGAACAGCTTGTGCTGTCCCTTCTTGTAGAGTGCGTCGGTATTGTGTGACCAGTCTAGTTTATTGTTCAGATGAACACCCAAGTACTTGTAGGATGTCACCATCTCGATGTCTGTTCCCTGTATATTTACTGGTGCTGTGAGGGGTTGTCCTTGCCTGCGGAAGTCCACCACCAGCTCCTTAGTTTTCCTCGCATTGATCTGGAGGCAGTTCCGATGGAACCAGTCCACGAAGTCCTGGATAAGTCCTCTGTACTCAGCTTCATCTCCGTTGGAGATGAGGCCAACAATCGCAGAGTTGTCAGAGAACTTCTGTAGATGGCAGTGTGTTGTGTTGTGTGAGAAGTCCACAGTATAAAGGGTGAACAGGAAGGGAGCCAAAACCATTCCCTGGGGGGCCCCCGTGCTACCGATGATTGTGTCAGACACACAGTCCCGGGTTCTCACAAACTGTGGCCGATTAGTGAGGTAGTCCAGGATCCATGATGACAGGTGCTGGTCCACCCCTGCGCACAGTAGCTTGTCCTTCAGGATCATCGGTTGGATGGTGTTGAAAGCACTGGAGAAGTCAAAGAACATGATCCTCACCGCATTCCCAGGCTTCTCCAGGTGGGACAGAGAACGGTGAAGGAGGAAGATCACCGCATCCTCCACCCCAATGCCATGCTGGTAGGCGAACTGGAGTGGATCCATCGCTGGTCCCACCAGGGGGCGGAGGTGAGCAAGGAGCAGTCTCTCCGGGGTCTTCATCATGTGGGACGTCAGGGCCACTGGTCTGTAGCTGTTCAGATCTTTGGGGTGGGAAGTCTTTGGTACAGGTACCACACAAGATGTTTTCCACAACTGTGGTACCCTCTCCAGCTTCAGGCTCAGGTTGAAGATGAGCTCCACAATCCCACACAGCTGGTCTGCGCAGGACTTGAGGAGCTTTGCGCTGATGCCATCCGGTCCCGACGCCTTCCTTGCCTTGATCTTCCTCAGCTCCGTCCTCACCTGGGTCTAAGTGAGGGTCATGTTGGGGGGCTGTGTGTTGGGAGTGGGAGGGGGGGTGATGGTGGAGTGGGGTGTGGGCAGCAGGACTCGATGTCTTCAGAGGCAGCAGTGGTTGTTGTGCAGTCGGGGGGGGAGGGCGGTTGGTCAAACCTATTAAAAAACAGGTTCAGATTGTTCGCCCACTCCCTGCCCCCCGTGGCCTGGGGGGAGGTATTCTGGAGCCCAGAGATGGTTTTAAGGTTTCTCCAGACCCCACCGATGTCGCTCTGTTGCAGCTTGTCCTCCATCTTCTTCCTGAAGCTGTCCTTGCCTTCTCTGATCTTCCTCCTCAGCTCCCTCTGTACGGACTTCAGCATCTCCCTGTTCCCCGACCTGAAGATCCTCTTCTTCTCTCTCAGAAGTGTTTTTATCTCAGGGTTGATCCAGGGTTTGTTGTTCGAGCAACACCGTATGGTCTTGGTGGGTACGGTGTTGTCCACACAGAAGCTGATGTAGTCCGTGATGGTGTGAGTGAGGCCATCGATGTCCTCACCATGTGGCTCACAGAGCTGCTCCCAGGCAGTGGTTTCAAAACAGTCCTTTAGAGCGTCCATTGCCTCCTCAGACCATAACTTCACTGTGCGCATGTTATGTCCCTAAAATGGGCGGACAATGACCATGTGCTGAGTTTAGCTTTATTCAGCTTGAATGCCTAACATAACTGAACAGTGGCGCTGCACTGCACCAAAACCCAATGACAGCTTGCTGACATCGCTTGAGTGAGCATCCACACATCTATACACCACATTTACTCCCCCCTTGAAAAGCTTTGAACATTGCCTACATCTGCAGATTAGCTTAGCATGAACGGCTAGCAAAACATGTATATTAGCGTATCGGCTAATGTAAAATGAAACACACATACATGACTGGCTGAACAGGCTGGTATAAAGAACTACTTAAGGCCCTTTTCCACTAGGGTCAGTACGGTACGGTTCGGTACGGTTTGTCCGCTTTTCCATTAGGGACCGTTAACTGCTTTCAGTTCTGTTTTTTCAGAACTGTTCCTTTTTTTCACAACCCCTCGATTGAGGTTCCAAGTGTACGGTCCCGGTGACGTAAAAACGCTGCAGGCCACTGATTGGTCCTGGTGAAACGCCATGAGAGTGGGCGTAACGCTGACTTTCCAGAATCGCTCAAGATCCGCCATTTGCAACAGTTCATCCGTGAGCCAGCCAACAAGTGATATTATAAACAACAGCGATAGAATGGCTTCACAGAAATCAACACCGCGGTCCAGCAGAGTTTTCTGTGCATTTCTGCTGATGAAAGAATCCAGAGGAAAGCAGACGGAGCCACCCTGGAAAGTAGACGGAGCCGCCCGAACTGAATTGAATGTACAGCTGCTGGAGCACCCAACTTCAGCAGTTGAAGCCGTGATATTGGGATATAGAGGACGGTGACTGATGTGATATGCATATTTTACGTTATTTATCCCAGCAGTGGAAAGTTCACTTTGGACAGGCGAAAACTTGATCGTGTTTAAACGATGACCTAGCTAGTTAGCCATCAATGCTACGTCCGTCCTTGTATTTTACACTTGTGTTTACAATATCTGATGAAATAAGCTAGTTGTAATCCTGGATAAAAAGGTGGTTTTTTTACATGTTGCACTTTCGAGCTGTGCATATACTTAAGTTGTGTGTATTTTCATTGTAGAGTTGGACCAGGCTGCATTTGGCACGACATGGCAAGCAATGTATTCTGACTGGTAAGCTGCACATCTTGTTATTTATGGTCAAATCTTTTGCTTTTTAAGTTAAAGTATAGGTAAAGTGCCAAATTTAAAGTAGCACAATTTCCACTTAATATGAAAAGGACTGAACTGAGATTTATTTGATTGTGTGAATATTAATTACAGAGTAATTGAAAATGAATGGCATATCCAATAATAGCCACCGTAAAATAAATCACTTGTTTATTTATTTTTTATCAGATCACTTCTGTGATCCTTTATGAGTTATAGTCATAATAGTGTATCTTGCACTTTGGGGAATGGGAGATGTTCAGTCACCATTAGAATTTAGTTTATATGTGTAGTCTATAGTATTTCATCTTTAAACTCATCCAGTAAAAGAACACATTACAAATATTTGGGACCCATTGTAGTGCTTCCTTTTATACTTTAGCAATACAAGCACAAGACACCATCTACACTTGAAACCAGGGTGACACAGCGGTGGCTAAACTTTTATTGATAACGTTATTTCACACCATCACAACAACTCAGTATCTAAACTCAGTATAAATGGTGTAGAGATTGAAAGGGTTTCCAAAATTAAATTCCTTGGTGTAATAATTGATAATAAACTGTGCTGGAAGTCACATATTAATTATATTAAAGGTAAAATATGCAAATCAATTGCAATACTACACAGAGTGAAATATTTGCTGAATCAACTCACACTATATACTTTGTATCATTCATTAATACTCCCATACATGACATATTGTACTGAAGTATGGGGAAATACATATAAAACAAACATATATCAAGTCTTTATGCTTCAGAAGAGAGCTATTAGAATAATAAACAAAGCTGCTTACAGGGAACCAACAAACCCATTTTTCTTAAATTAAAAGCTCTCAAGTTGAAAGATCTGGTTGATTTTAAAACTGCAGTAATAATGTTTAAAGCGAAGAATCTATCACTGCCCGCAAATATCCAAAAGTTGTTCTAAATAAGGGAGAAACAATATCATTTCAGAGGAACATGTATATTTCCAAAACCTTCAGTGAGATCTACCACCAAGCAACACTGTGTCTCAGTGCAAGGAGTCAGATTGTAGAACACTTTTGGACCTGAATTAAAATCATGTACAATGCTTGGACAATTTAAACAAAAACTAAAAGAAGAAATACTCTAAACATATATACTGTCATGGCCGCCAATTAGGTGCACCTGCGCACACACCTGTCTGCTATCTGGCTCTGCCTATATATTCTGTGAGACCCAGGGATCAGCGCGGAGTTGTCTGCTTCCTTCTGGAGGAATCTGAACCCCCCAACTCTACACTGAGCTTCTAGCCTCATCATCCTCCAGCGCTTCTGTTCGCCTAGGGTCTCCTAACTATCCGGCAGCCAAGTAAGCCTGAACCTTTCCTCTCACCCATCTCCTTCCCCTGTGCACAGGCGGTGTCCTCTCAGCGGCGGACTCTCTTCCACCTGGCGGCGGACCTCCCTGCCTCGTTCACCTGCCTGCTACATCTCCTACAGGGCGACTGGCACTGTCCTCCTGGCATGGGCCGGTGTGCTAACCTGTGTGCTTCTCCAACTCAGCAAAAAGTAAGGACAGTTCTATCTGGCGCTTCTCCTGTCAGGATTACTCCAAATTGTCTCTCTGCTCTGTCCTTAGGGTTGCCAGGTTACACGGTGCTCTGCTCGCCCCAAGCTGACTCATCCACACACTACACTCACTACAGACATTCACACACACATCCATACATTCATACTATTATTAATAAAAGGTTAACTGTGTTTCCTGAGTCGTGTCTGTTTCTTGGGTCTGTACCATGTCAGTACGACTCCGCCAGAGTGACCCAGCAGACAGCGCGCTAGTGTGCAAGGTTAACAACTTAGAAGCTCGGGTGGACCGGTTAGCCTACCAGCAGCAAACCATACTAACACAGCTAGCTCGAGTTACTGATCGGTTGGATCACCTAGCTAATCCACAGGCTTTCCCTCCAGCTACCGCTAGCTCCCCCGCCCCTGTTAGCTCTGCCAGTAGCCAGGTTACATCAGGCTCCCTGTTCTGTCTTACTCCCATACCCACTCCCACCCGTTTCGGTGGTAAGTTAGGAGAAGCTAGGGGATTTTTACTGCAGTGCGACATTGTGTTTCAGCGGGTGCAGGGGGATTTTCCTTCAGACCATAGCTGAATAGGTTATGTGGTTAATTTGTTGGAGGGGCAAGCTTTGGCTTGGGCCTACACTGTGATGGCTAGGGCTGACTATGCTTCTCTCACCTATTCCCAGTTTGTTAGGGAGTTTAAGGAAGTGTTCAACCACTCCGACTGAGATAGTGTGCTTACTTCCCAGTTATTGAATTTGAAGCAGGGGGCAAAGGCTGTTGCCGATTACGCCGTAGACCTCCGGGTCATGGCCAGAGAGGTGGGGTGGGAGGATGCCCCATTATGTAGTATCTTCATCAGAAGCCTCTGTCCTAGACTGCGGGACTAGTTAGCTCCCTTAGAAAAACCCTCCAACTTGACCGAGTTGATTTCATTAGCGATTAGTCTTGACAACAGACTGAGGGAACGGGCGGCTGAGCGTAAGGCTTCCAGTCGCTCGGGTAGTCAGTTTCGCCGTTCCCTGCAGCCCCCCCATTGGCGTTACCTCCAGCCAATTCCCCGGATGAGCCAGAACCCATGGTGACAGGTCGAGCTAAGCTGTCCGCTGCTGAGAGACAGCGACGTCGGGAACTAGGCTTATGTGTTTACTGTGGGAGTGAGGAGCACGAGCTTGAGGTATGTCCCATACGGCCAAAAGGGGGAGTCCGTGTGTCGCAGTAGGGGGACTCACGGACCCACCCCAGTTAAATCCCCTCTCCAGCTTCCAGATTCCCATCAGTTTCTGTTTTAAACATAAGGAATTCACTACACATGCACTCATTGACTCCAGGGCCGAGCAGAGCTTCATCTCTGGGGAACTGGCAACCCGGTTGGGGCTTCCCGTTCAGTTATTGGAGACCCCCTTGAGACTGATCACCCTCTCTAAAGCCCTTTTCGCTACGGTTTCCCACCGGACCATCCCAGTGTCTGTTATTACATCGGGCAATCACTGGAAGGAGCTGAGGTTATATGTACTGCCGATCTCTTCATCCCCAGTTATCCTCGGCTATCCCTGGCTTTGCCTGCACAACCCCTCCATAGACTGGCAGTCCGGGAGTGTCCGTGCCTGGAGTTCTTTTTGTTTAAGTGCCTGCCTTCAGTCCGCTGCATGCTCGCCGTCTGTAGCGCTAAGTGCCCCGATCCCTGCCCCTCCTGATTTGGATAAGGTCCCTCCCGAATACCACGACTTGGGGGCCGCCTTCAGCAAGACGCAAGCCCTTTCCCTTCCCCCCCACCTCCCTTATGATTGTGTCATTAATCTCCGTGCTGGAGCTCCTCTACCATCCAACAGACTCTACAACCGGTCTGCGCCGGAGCGGGAAGCGATGGAGACGTACATCAAGGAGTCTTTGAGCTCAGGCATAATCCGGCCATCGTCGTCAGCAGTGGGGGTGGGCCTTTTCTTCATCGGCAAGAAGGATGGTTCACTGAGACCGTGTATAGACTTTAGGAAGTTAAACAACATAACTTTCAAGGATAAGTACACTCTTCCTCTCATTAACTCAGCCTTTGGTTCCCTCCAAGGTGCCTCCTGGTTTTCCAAATTGGACCTGCGCAACGCCTATCATCTGGTGCAGATCCGGGAGGGCGATGAATGGAAGATGGTGTTCCGGACCCTGAGTGGATACTTCGAGTATCTCGTGATACCATTCGGGCTGACCAACGCCCCTGCCGTCTTCCAGGGGCTGATTAATGAAGTATTGAGGGATTTCTTGGGCACATTTGTGTTTGTTTATCTGGATGACATCCTGATTTTTTCACAGTCCCTGGAGGAGCATTGTGTGCATGTGAGGCAGGTACTGCAGCGATTATTGGAGAACAAACTTTTTGTGAAGGCTGAAAAATGTGAGTTTCACGTTAACCGGACTTTGTTCCTGGGTTTTATCATCTCTCATAATGAGATCCTCCCTGACCCGGGTAAGATTAAAGCGGTGGTTGAGTGGCCTACCCCATCATCCAGAAAGCAGCTCCAACAGTTTCTGGGATTTGCCAACTTTTACCGCCACTTCATTCAGAATTACAGCCGGATTGCTCTCCCCCTAACCAGTCTTACCTCTCCTAAGGTTCCTTTCCGGTGGACTGAGGAGGCGGCAGCTGCCTTTGCTGAACTGAAGTCCAGGTTCTCTTCTTCTCCCATTCTGACGCAGGTGGACCCCACACTCCAGTGCTTGGTGGGAGTGGATGCTTCAGACTCGGGGGTGGGAGCGGTCCTGTCCCAGAGGTCTGTGGCGGATGGCAAAATTCGACCCTGTGCGTTCTTCTCCCGGTGTCTATCTCCGGCAGAGCGCAATTATGACGTCGGTGACAGGGAACTGTTGGCCTTCAAACTCGCCTTGGAGGAGTGGCGTCATTGGTTGGAGGGGGCCTCCCAGCCGTTCATCGTATGGACTGACCACAAGAACTTGGAATACCTTCAGACGGCCAAGCGTCTGAACTCCCGCCAGGTCTGCTGGTCCTTGTTTTTTGGGAGGTTTGACTTCACCATTACCTATGGTCCCGGGTCGAAGAACACGAAGCCAGATGCCTTGTCCTGTCAGTTTGCCTCGAAGATGACGGAGACGCCCGAGCACCCTATGCTACCTCCATCATGTGTCGTGGGTGCCATCTCCTGGGGTATTAAGTACAAGGTGTTGAAGGCTCTGGAGGACGAGCCTGACCCGGGTGGGGGGCCAGCGGGTAGCCTGTTTGTTCCATCAGCCGTCCGGGGGGAGGTTATTCATTGGGGTCATTCATCCAAGTTCTCGTGTCACCCAAGGCAGGGACGCACAGTGGAGCTGATCCACAGGACATTTTGGTGGCTGTCGCTGCAGAGGGACGTCAGGGAGTACATCCGGGCCTGTCCTCAGTGTGTCACCGGGAAGACATCTTCTTCTCCTCCAGCTGGATTACTCCATCCCCTCCCCATCCCTGGCAGGCCGTGGTCCCACGTGGCCCTGGATTTCATCACCGGTCTCCCATCATCCAACCACAGCACGGTAATTCTTACACTGGTTGACAGATTCTCCAAGGCTGCCCATTTCGTTCCCCTGCAGGGGCTGCCCATGGCCAAGGAGACGGCGGACCTCCTAGTCCAGCATGTGGTTCGTCTTCATGGCATCCCCTTGGACATCATCTCTGACCGGGGTCCCCAGTTCGTGTCCCAAGTCTGGAGATCGTTTTGCACCACCTTGGGGGCCACTGCGAGCCTATCTTCAGGCTACCATCCTCAAACCAACGGGCAGTGTGAACGAGCGAACCAGGAATTGGAGGCCGCGCTGTGGTGTGTCGCCACCACCAACCCCTCGTCATGGAGCTCCCACCTTCCCTGGATTGAGTATGCGCACAATACCACAATCTCATCAGCCATAGGCATGTCTCCTTTCCAGGCCTCGTTGGGATACAATCCCCCACTGTTCCCGGAGGAGGAAGGGGACATTGCAGTTCCTTCGGTTCATGCCCACCTGCAGTGGTGTCGTCGGATCTGGAGGGCTACCCGGGAGGCTCTGCAACGCACAGCTGAGCGCAACACGGCAGTGGCCAACTGTCACAGGGCTCCAGCTCCCGCCTACCAGGTGGGCCAACAGGTATGGCTGTCTACCAAGCATATTGATTTAAAGGGTGAGAGGAGGAAGATGTCTCAAAGGTTCATCGGACCCTTTCCCATCACACAAATCATTAACCCAGTATGTGTGCGACTAGCTCTCCCCCATCCCTCCACATCTGTCCTACTTTTCACGTCTCTCAGGTCAAGCCTGTCTACTCCAGCCCCTTGTGTCCTCCACCCAGGGACCCACCACCACTGATGATGATTGACGGCGACCCGGTTTGGAAGGTCAACGCCATTCTGGACGTCCAACGCCGGGGTCACGGTCTACAGTACCTGGTGGATTGGGAGGGCTATGGGCCGGAGTGGAGATCCTGGGTGTGCCCCTCCTTCGTGCTGGACAAGCAACTCATCAGGGACTTCCACCAGGCGCACCCAGGTAAGATGGATCAACCGCCGAGAGGTGTGTCGTTGGGGGGGAGTACTGTCATGGCCGCCAATTAGGCGCACCTGCGCACATATAGCAGATAGCAGATAGCACACATCTGTCTGCTATCTGGCTCTGCCTATATATTCTATGAGACCCAGGGATCAGCGCAGAGTCGTCTGCTTCCTTCTGGAGGAATCTGAACTCGCCAACTCTACACTGAGCTTCCAGCCTCATCATCTTTCCAGCGCTTCTGCTCGCCTAGGGTCTCCTAACTATCCGGCAGCCAAGTAAGCCTGAACCTTTCCTCTCACCCATCTCCTTCCCCTGTGCACAGGCGGTGTCCTCTCGGCGGCGGACTCTCTTCCACCTGGCGGCGGACCTCCCTGCCTCGTTCACCTGCCTGCTACATCTCCTACAGGGCGACTGGCACTGTCCTCCTGGCATGGGCCGGTGTGCTAACCTGTGTGCTTCTCCAACTCAGCAAAAAGTAAGGACAGTTCTATCTGGCGCTTCTCCTGTCAGGATTGCTCCTAATTGTCTCTCTGCTCTGTCCTTAGGGTTGCCAAGTTTCACGGTGCTCTGCTCGCCCCAAGCTGACTCATCCACACACTACACTCACTACAGACATTCACACACGCATCCATATATTCACACTATTATTAATAAAAGGTTAACTGTGTTTCCTGAGTTGTGTCTGTTTCTTGGGTCTGTACCATGTCATACATAAAACGACATTTAAAATAAGGATTATCACATCCAGTCTGTGTTGTGCTGTTGCTTAGTTTTTTGTCTTGGGTTTGTTCTGATTTGTAATCACTCTTATTTTATTTTATTTTTGAATTCTTAGATGAAACATGGGTGGGCAATATAAGCTGTGGCTTCAGCCATCACCCATTTCAGATAACTTATGTTGAACTGTATAATCCGAGGAGTTACTGTTTAATTTGACCTTGTTGGATTTTTTTTTCCCTTTGTTATATTATTCTGTTCCTTTCTTTTAATCTTTTAATCTAATCTATCCGAAATAAAGATTCATTCTTTCATTCATTCATTCATTCATTTATTTCTCAAATATGTTTTAAACTTGCTTTAATTTTCCACCACCCATTTCTGTCTTTCATCTAGGCAAGAGGAAAACGATCTACCCAAACCGGATCTTGCCTCGCTATTGCAGGCTGAAGATCTGCTGAACCAGGACCAGTACGAGGGGCTGATCCAGTTGCTGCTCAGTGAGGCAGCATGGTCGGCGTGTGTGACCCATTCCAATTTCTTTCTTTTTTTACAGTTTGAATTTTGCACATTCTAAATAATCTGGAACTTGCTGCTGATTGTAATAAACAATTTGATTATTTATGTGTTTGCATCATTCATCCATCTTCTTCCGCTTAATCCTTTTCGGGTCGAGGGGGGGCTGGAGCCTATCCCAGCATCTTTGGGCGAGAGGCAGGGTACACCCTGGACAGATCGCCAGTCCATCGCAGGGCCAACACAGAGAGACAGACAACCATTCACTCTCACAGTCATACCTAAGGACAATTTAGAAACCCCAGTTTGATGCCAGTTAACCTAACTTGCATGTTTTTGGCATGTGGGAGGAAACCGGAGAAATCCCAGAGTAAACCCACGCAGACATGGGGAGAACATGCAAACTCCACACAGATTTGCATCATGATTTTCTATTTTGTCTGTTAAGACACCAGTGTGAAAAGAGTCAACAGTACAAACCATTTATCAGTGACTTAAAATAATGGCTCATTTTTAAGAAAAGTAACCAAAACAATTATTTGCTGAAGACTGTCTTGTTGGATGTGCCAGTGCAGAAGACACTGCACACTTTAGTGATAGTCCCAGTATATGGAGGAATTCTGGGCCATATTAGCATCTGTTTTTCCTAATAATGGGATAGAAGAGAGAACCTGCAGGGTCTTGGCCCTCCATGCCACATGATTGGACACCCCTGAGTTTGGGTTTAATGGGATTTAACATTTTAACACAAACTGCTTTATGGTGCATAATTCTGGTGGCAGACTTAGACCAAACCAAAAGTGATTTCTCAAACTGCTGGATTGTTCTTAGACAGCTTTTTCCAATCTTTTAGTATTTATGTCACATGGTGGTAACCTTCACACATAAAACAAAAGTAGAGACACATCTGCAAAAGTACAAAGGTTTATTGTCAAAATTCCCAGGGCAATACTAAATGAATACATGTATAGTTCACTGTTGTAGCGTGACCTTGAGTTCCAATTTATAAAATTATTCTTTGCTGAAGAATTTTTTTTTTCATCTCAAAAGTCTGGCTTTTGAGACTGCTTCTCTCACCCAAGAACTAGAGCTGTAACCCTATCCATCAGCCATAAAGTGGAAGTTAATCCCTTTCTCCAAGACTCTTTGGCTAAGGAATGTCCTAATTGACAGTTTTATGATCGACATAGTCAAGACTTTGGAAGCCAAGACTCTTCAGTAAACAACCTGTTTCACTGTGCCATCTGGTGGACGAATCAGGAATATTTAACTTTTTCCTTTGCAGTGGAATTTATGCCTTATGGACAAATGAACTAATCCATATTCTTTCTTTTAAAGGGCCTATATCAAGCTCTTTTAAGCCTTTCAGAGTAAACTATATGCATGTATGTGATAGTATATTACCTTTGTTACACTGGAGAATGAATTTCTTATGAAATATGAGTTATTTTCGCGAGCTACTTTTCAAACCCGGAAGTAAGATGCCTCGATCTCTGAGGCTCAGCCTCTCCTTCTTGTGGCTGCCGCCCATTTCATGACGTAACCCCTGAGCCGGCTGCTGCAGCGTGTCGCTGGGTTCTGCCCATGAAAACTTAGAAGACATTGTCTTACGTAAAAAAGCAAACAGTTGTTGTCACTGAGCAGATTAGGTGCGAGAGGAACAACTTCTTCACAGCGTCAATGCTAAAGTGAAAGAGTTTTGCCGATCACCGCTCCGTTAGCTGCGCAGAGAAAGTGGGTGTGTGCGTTAGCCTGGGGGCGGTGCTGGCAGCACAGGCACTTCCTGGAGTGGGCGGCTCACCCACGTTCATACGCATGAACGTGGGGACCCAGTCATTATCAGGGACAGGGCGGAGCAGCAGCTCAGAGAGCAGGGTTGAGGAGGAATACTCAGAGATGCGTGAATGGAACAAAATACCACTTTGGGGGTGTTTTTGGTGAGGAATTAACATTATAACATGCTTAAAAGCTCAAAAAAGTCAATTTTGCATGATATAGGCCCTTTAAGACAGCAGCTGCTACAGAAGATATGACTGAACTCTGGGATGGACAATATGGGTTTCAAATGCTTTTATTGATATGATTTGATTTGATACGATTGTGATATGTTCAGCTATTTTCAGGAAGAAATTAATGTTTGCATGCTTATTATCACAAGTTAATTACAGTAGATGTAGATGCATTTTATGCTCCTTTATTGAGTAGAATAGCTTAGTCACTAAAGTTTAAGGAATTTATGCTTTATTCAGCAACATGTGTCTTAAAGGAGGGTCTCACTTCTCAGATCAAATGTCTCTTCTCCTCCTCATTCTTCAGCAGACCATAGCTGCACTTTAACTGACCAATAGAGTTCAAAGGTTTATCGCATTTTCCTTTTTTGGTCGAGTTTATGATCCTTGTTGGAAGAAGCTCAAATACAATTGGGCCACCTCAGGTCTCATGAAGTTTTGGGACCACCCTGCAACACTAGAGAAAACTTAAGTTTCATTGCTCTTTGTTCAGAGTCTGCTCGGGTGTGGTTGGCCAAAGCTGTGAGCAGCTTGCTCTGCTCCTCCAATTTCTCCTATCTTTTCAAAAGGGACCCACAGCCGGTCATGCTCTGTGTAAATCCTGTTTCTTTTCTGTAAAATTAATTTTTCTTATTTTATTATTCTTTTTCTTTAAATTATCATGCAAGAAGATTTTGTTTAAATTTTTTAAAGCTTAAACCAACTCATTTAAACCACCAGCATCGGAAGAAACAAGTTTGTGATGTAATTTGACTTTCTGATGAGACTTTGCACAATAAACCAATTCCTTCTTCAGTGCATAAGAGAGGACCTTGCCCAGTTTGTTGGAGACCAGCCTGTGTGATCCCGGGAGGAGGCTATCAGAGTTGAAAGGAGTCTCCCCACAGACCCACGCTGGTCCAGGGAAACAAAATCCAGTGGACCCGCCTGCTACCCATGGGGGCGCAAAGTTTCTGCGGCTGACGGTCTGTTATGTAATTTACACTTGTCTTCAGAATATGCCTGATATAAGTTTTTTGAACCTAATTTATACAAACTCCCATCAGAATCTCAATTTTTTTTTTTTTTTGTTGCGCAAGATGGTGGTGCGTGCACAATGCGAGGCTCAGCGTCTCTTCAGATTTTGCAGATTAGCAGTGTTATTCCTGCTCATTTTGGGTCTGTTCATTCAGAACACCTTCGCTTTCACATCTTACACCCGAAATGCGCTTTTGGACATGGATTACAATATAATGATAACGATCTTTTTATCAGCAACCTATGTCTCATCCCTGAGCTCCGGAGAACACCCGACGCTCGGCAAGCTTCCCAGCCGACCAGAAGTGCTCGCAGGCGGCGTAGAGACCGTAAACAAAGGCAGGGGAAGCGCGGAGGGCTAAGAGCTAAGCTAAAGCTAACACCGCTCCGGCTTTCTCTACCCAGTATTTTCCTCACTAATGTACGGTCACTGGCGAACAAAATGGATGACTTACGGCTCCAGATCACCAACAATAAGAGACTTATGAACTGCAATATCATGATTTTCACGGAAACATGGTTACACAGTGGAATACCCGACAATGCTATCGAGCTAGCCGGCCTACACACTCTCCGGGCAGACAGAGCAGCTGATGACTCCGGTAAGACCAGAGGTGGGGGAGTGTGCATTTATATTAACAAGGCTTGGTGCACGAACTCTGTCACTGTTGGGAGACACTGCTCAGCTAACCTGGAGTTTCTCATGGTTAAATGTAAACCTTTCTATCTGCCATGCGAGTTCACTTGTACCATCATAACAGCTGCTTATATCTCTCCGGATGCTAATGCTAAGCTTGCTATGAAAGAACTACATGCAGCTATTAGCAAACAACAAACTGCACACCCAGAGGCAGCATTTACTGTGGCGGGTGATTTTAACCACTCTAACCTCAAGACAGTGCTTCCTAAATTCTATCAGCATGTCTCCTGTCACACAAGAGGGGACAAAACATTGGATCACGTTTACACCAATATTGTGGGAGCCTACACAGCAACTCCCCTCCCCCACCTAGGTCAGTCTGATCACTTATCTTTGTTCCTTACCCTCAAGTATGTACCGCTGATCAACCGGGTAAAGCCATCAGTGAGGACCATCAAAGTGTGGCCAGAGGGGGTTGACTCTGTACTCCAGGAAAAGTTTAGGAGCACAGACTGGAGTATGTTCACCTCTCAGGCTACCTGTGGTTCCCACATAAACATTGACTCTTACACCCACTCAGTTCTGGACCATATCAACACCACTATTGACAGTGTCACCACGGAAAGACAGATCACCACGTACCCAAATCAGAAGCCGTGGATGAACAGAGAAGTGCGGCTTCTGCTAAAGGCCTGCTAAATGCCTTTAGATCTGGTGATGCACAGGCATACAGTTCATCCAGGGCAGATCTGAAGAGGGGCATCAAGAAAGCCAAGCACAGCTACAAGCTGAAGGTGGAGGAACATTTTGGGGACTCTGACCCCCGACGCATGTGGCAGGGCATTCAAGCTATCTCTGATTATAAGCCCAGCAACTCGATACCTATAGCCATGACTGTGTCCTTTCTCAATGAGCTAAATGACTTCTATGCTCGTTTTGACAAGGACAATAATGAAAAGAATATCAATTTCCCACCCTCTGACGACCTCCACCACCTCACACTCACCCACACCGACGTTTGTAACACACTGAGTCATATCAACGTACGTAAGGCTGCTGACCCTGACGGCATTCCTGGGCGTGTGCTGAGGGCATGCGCTGAGCAGCTGGCAGGGGTCTTCACGGACATCTTCAACCTGTCCCTGGCCCAGGCGGTGGTACCAGCGTGCTTCAAGACCATTTCTATAGTACCAGTGCCGAAACATTCAACACCATCGTGCCTAAATGACTATCGCCATGTGGCACTGACGCCCATAGTCATGAAGTGCTTTGAGCAACTGATCTTGGCACAGCTCAAAAAATGCCTGCCCCCTACACTGGACCCTCACCAGTTTGCCTACCAGAGCAACAGGAGTACAGAGGATGCGGTTTCTACAGCGCTGCACTGTGTACTCTCACATCTGGATGACAAGAACACCTACGCAAGAATGCTGTTTGTTGACTTCAGCTCAGCATTCAACACAGTTATCCCCTCCAAGTTGATCACTAAACTTCGGGACCTGGGAATCAGTACCTCCAACTGCAACTGGATCATGGATTTTCTGACCAACAGACCCCAGCATGTTAGGTCAGGCCCCAACCATTCTTCCATCATCACACTCAACACTGGTGTGCCACAGGGCTGTGTGCTCAGCCCATTCCTCTACTCCCTCTTCACCCATGACTGCAGGCCTATGTATGGATCCAATTCCATCATAAAGTTCGCAGATGACACCACGGTGATCGGACTCATCAGGGACAACGATGAGTCAGATTACAGGGCAGAGGTTGAGCACTTGGCTACTTGGTGCACTGACAATAACCTGCTCCTTAACACCAGCAAAACCAAGGAGCTCATAGTGGAGTACAGGAAGGAGAGGGGAGAGACACATGACCCCATCCATATCAATGGCATAGCTGTTGAACGTGTCCCCAGCTTCAAATTCCTGGGGACCCACATCTCGGAGGACCTGTCCTGGTCAGTTAACACCACCAGCCTGATCAAGAAGGCCCATCAGCGCCTCTTCTTCTTGAGGACACTGAAGAAGAACCATCTGTCAACTGACATCCTGGGCAACTTCTACCGCTGCGTGATAGCGAGCACCCTGACCAACTGTGTCACAGTCTGGTATAGGAGCTGCTTTGTCGCTGACTGTAAGGCGCTGCAGTGGGTGGTGAAAACCGCCCAACGCATCACAGGGACTCCACTTCCAGTTATAGAGGACGTCGACAGGAAAAGATGTCTGCGCCGGGCACGCAGCATTCTTAGGGACTCCAACCATCCTGCTCATGGACTGTTCCAGCTTCTCCCCTCTGGAAGGCGTTTCAGAAGCCTTCGGACTAGAACCGGCAGGTTTAGGAACAGTTTCTTTCCAACAGCTGTCACGTTATTGAACTTAGTTCCCCGCTGACTCTCTTACCATCATCTCTTACCATCCTCACCTGTACATAACTGCCCACCTAACTTACTGTACATTATTTGCACATAACGGTACTCTTAACTTTCTGCACTGCTGCATATATTTGCTTAAATTGCACATACTGTCAATTACTGTATATACTGCACTGCTGTCCTTTGCACTTCTGATTGGATGCTAAACTGTGTTTCGTTACCTTGTTTTCATACATGTGTAATGACAATAAAGTTGAATCTAATCTAATCTAATAAAAATGCATGTCTTCCATTAATCTATGTTCTTTTTTTCAGAGTAAAACAAATTTCCTTATTTTTTTTAAAGTTAATTATCATTTTCTTCATAAAAATTGCATCCATTTTCCTGAAACCAATGCTATTTTATGGTTTTCCAATTTCCAGTATACTGACAAATTAAACTATGCTTCATGTGATTCCACAAATGCTTGATTCATAAGTAACTCAGTTACAGTCTATGATGCCCATGATACATGTAAATTCTCTGTTTTAAAGTTATGCAAATATGTTGACCTATTCTGATATTTCTTATTAAATCATTGAAAGACATATGGGTGTAGAAGAGCTTGGAATAACGAGGCGATGCGACTTATAAACCAAAGTTTATTATCAGCTTCGCTCCTCTAACAAGTCTCATCTCAGTGCAGAAGCAGAAGTAGAAAGAGGCAGAACATATTCAGCTCCACATACTTATACCTACACATAACAAAAGACATGCATATCAAAGCTGACATCCCACATTATCTTAATCCCCCTCCTTTGTCTCCATATCCCTCCACCTGGCCTTGGGAGGTCAGGGCGATCGATCTGGTCTCCACCGCAGTGCCTCGGATGCTCTTTGATCCCCACTGGCGGTTGAGACCTCTTTGTCCTGTTCTGAGGTGTGAAGTCGCTTTACATATGTAATCACCAAACATTCTCACATGCTTATACATATGTAGGTTATGGGATATATGATTAATACAGACCACAGCCCCCCCCCCCCAAAACGACTAAGAAAAGGACAATAGAAAAATTCACAGTTTAAGATAATTAATATGACATACTAACTGCTACACCTCTTGACAAGGAAGAAACTTTCCAGCAGCTATGCTCCTGTAGAGAATTCAGTGGTAATCATAACAGTGTAGTAATATCACAAGTCAGTCTTAAACTGTCACAGCACAATTAGTGAACAACTTTTGAGTAGTTTGCATCAGTCCTTGTGCCGTCTGGGTTTTAATCTTCTCCCGAATCTGCTGTGGGTCCGCTTGGGCGTCCTGGTGGGACCTTCCTGTAAGGAATCTGCAGCTTGGGAAGGAGAGTGATTATTTGTTCCCTGCAGGGGGGCTGAGTCTTTTCTCTTGGGGGGTCTACCCCGCCGAGGTGCTCTCGCCAACCGTGCAGGTTCGTCTCTCAACAAAAAGGCAGGTTTAAGTCTGTCAATGCTGACTGTTTCTTTTCTGTCCCCTAAATCAAGCACAAAATGCTTATCATCAGGTTCCAGCACTCTGAAAGGTCCGTCGTATGGTGGACGGAGGGTTGGTTTTAAAGCTTCATGCCTAACAAAAACGAATTCAGCGTTTTTCAAAGCTTGGGGAACAAAAACCCATGGAAAAGAGTGATGTGCCGGTCCGGGGAGAGTGTCCGGTCCATTGCTGCCTAAAAACCTCGGGGCTGGGAGATGCCCTGGCTCTGGGTTCTCTGGTAAAAATTCACCTGGGAGCCTGAGAGGTTGTGCAAAAACTAATTCTGCTGGGGAGGCGTCTAGATCCTCTTTAGGCGCAGCACGCAACCCCAATAAAACCCAGGGAAGTTTATTTACCCAATTTGTGTCCGTTAGTGAGGCTCTGAGGGCGGCCTTTAAAGATCTGTGAAAACGCTCGCATAACTCATTAGCCTGAGGGTGATAAGCGGTGGTGCGGTGAATTGTCGCTCCTAAGCTGCTGGCCATGGCTGACCAAAGCTCCGAGACAAATTGAGGCCCTCTATCAGACATGATGTCCGATGGGACGCCGAAACGTGCCACCCAGTTTGTTAAAAAAACGCGAGCGACTTGCTCCGCTGTGGTTGACGCCAGAGGGACCGCCTCAGGCCAGCGCGTAGTACGGTCTATCATTGTTAACAGGTGAGTGAAACCTTGGGAGGAAAGTAGTGGTCCCACGAGGTCGACATGAACGTGGTCGAACCTTCTAGCTGGGATTCGAAAAGGCTCTAGAGGGGCTTTTGTGTGTTTGTGTATTTTGGCGCGCTGACAAGACATGCAAGTCTTTGCCCATTCTTTTACGTTTTTGCGCAGGCCGGGCCACACAAACTTTTCGGCGACCATTTTAACCGAAGCGCGCACACCCGGGTGCGCGAGGGAGTGAATTGAGTCGAAAATACGGCGGCGCCATGCAGCTGGGACTACCGGGCGAGGTCGGCCGGTTGAGCTGTCACATATTGGGGGGGGGCATACCGTCACGTAAACCCCTTTCCTCCAGCCTTAACCCTGTTGGTCCAGACAGGAGTGCGCGCACGTCTGCGTCACTACTTTGCTCCTCCGCCATGACTGCGTAATCTATCCCTACGTGGATTGGGGCCGTGTTGGCGAAGAGTTCTGCGGCTGAGGTAGTATAATCTGTCTCCTCGCGCTCTGGCGATGTCACAGCGCGAGAGAGGCAGTCTGCTACCACATTAAGTTTGCCTGCCACATGTCGAATGTCTGTGGTGAACTCTGAAATCGCAGCTAGCTGTCTTTGTTGCCTGCCTGACCACGGTTCGGAAATTTTAGCCATCGCAAAGGTGAGCGGTTTGTGGTCTACAAAAGCCGTGAAATGCCGCCCCTCCAACCAGAACTGGAAGTGGCGGATGGATAAATGAAGCGCTAGCAGCTCCCTGTCAAAAGTGCTGTATTTACGCTCAGTTTGGTTTAACGATTTGCTGAAAAATGCCAAAGGTTGCAAGGTTCCGCCAACGTGTTGTTCTACAACTGCCCCTATGGCCAGGTCTGAAGCGTCTGTGGTTAGCGCAATGCGGGCCGAGGGATCAGGGTGAGCCAACAATGTTGCGTTAGCTAGGGAACTTTTTACTTCCGCGAAGGCGTGTTCACGCTCCGGGGTCCATTCGACCGCGTTGGAAGGTTTTTGTTTTCTGAGCGCGTCATATAGGGGCTGCATGAGCTGAGCTGCGCGGGGGAGGAAACGGTTGTAAAAATTAACCATTCCCAAAAATTCTTGCAGCGATTTGACCGTTTGTGGCGGTGGAAAATTTTTTACTGCGCAAACTTTGTCTGGCAGCGGAACTGCCCCCTTCGGTGAAACTCTGTGTCCCAAAAAATCAATTTGTGACACGCCGAATTTGCATTTGGCTGGATTGATTATTAACCCGTGCTCTTCTAGTCTCTGAAAAACCATAGTGAGATGCTGTTCGTGTTCTTCCTCCGACGAGCTGGCTACCAGCATATCGTCGAGGTAGACGAACACGAAAGGGAGGTCGCGTAATACCGCGTCCATCATCCACTGAAAGGTGAGGACTTCAACTTGGTATTAAACCCTGCAGTCGACAGGCTCAGTACATCGGGGGTTTACCGAAAATGGCTGGCTACTGACACTCTCAAACAGTACATGAATGATTTTGGTCTTTGCGATGAATGGCGATCTCTTCACCCAACTCTTCGGGAATATACCTTTTTTTCATCAGTTCATAGTTCATATTCGCATCTAGATTTCTTCTTAGCCAGTAACTCTATTGTGAGGGACATCATAGACACTGAAATATGTTCAAATCAAGCTATTAGCGATCATCATCCAGTTTCTCTTACACTAGTAAATAGGGAAGCTACAAGGGAAACTAGGAGCTGGAGATTTAATATATCACTACTGAAAGATGAAGACTTTATTAATTATTTTAATAAAGAGTGGGAATCATATCTGGAATATAATGATGTGCCAGGAATATCCCCAGGTGTTCTTTGGGAAGCAGCAAAAGTGGTCATGCGAGGTAAAATAATCTCTTACTGTTCATACAAGAATAAAAAAGAAAAAGCACTGATACTGGATTTAGAACAGAAGATTAAATCACTGGAGACAACTTGTGCCATTTCCCCACAGGAACAGGCACTTAATGATTTGAGAAAATTAAAGCTGGAATTAAAAGAAATTACAAACAAAAGAGCACAGTTTTTAATACAAAGACTGCGTCTTGAGAATTTTGAACACAGTAATAAATCGGGGCGATATCTTGCGAACCAGCTTAGATTGAATAAAGAAAAAACAACTATCCATTCTATCAAGGATATGACTGGAAATATTACCCATGTGCCTGAAGAAATAAATAACTCCTTCAGAAAGTTTTATGAAAATCTCTACTCATCACAGGTTAACCCATCGGACTCAGAGATAAATACATTTTTGGACAATATTAACCTACCACAATTAAATAATGAACAGATTGCAGCTCTGGATGCACCTCTTCAGGTGTCTGAACTCCAGGAGGCACTTAAGCACATCCCAAACAACAAAGCCCCAGGACCAGATGGTTTTCCAGTAGAATTTTATAAAGAATTTTGGCCCATGATGGCACCTACTTTTTTTTAAAACGGTGAACCAAATAAAAGAAGATAATGTAATTCCTCTGAATATGAATTTGGCTAGTATTATCCTGCTCCTTAAACCTGGAAAAGAACCCACGCTTCCATCCAGCTACCGTCCCATCTCGCTTATGAATGTCGATCTCAAAATAATTTGCAAAGCTCTCGCCAAAAGACTGGAAAGGATAATTCCGTTTATTATACACCCAGATCAAACAGGTTTTATCAAGGGTAGGCACTCGGCTGATAATACACGCAGGCTATTTAATTTAATAGACTACTGCAAGATCAATAATGTAGAAACTACAATCTTGTCCCTGGATGCAGAGAAAGCCTTTGACCGGGTTAACTGGAAATTTCTTTTTATGGTGTTAAACAAGTTTAGGTTTGGTTCATCTTTCATAAACTGGGTTAAAACACTATATAGATGTCCAGTTGCATCTGTCCGAACAAATGATCAGACTTCCCGAAGCTTTAATCTTCAGAGAGGTACTAGGCAGGGGTGTCCACTCTCTCCCTCACTTTTTACCATCTTTATTGAACCATTAGCAGCAGCCATACGGCAAAATGTTGATATCAGAGGTATTCAAACTGGAGAAAAGGAACATAAGATAAGTCTTTATGCTGATGATGTATTGATTTTCCTTGAAAACTCAGAAAGATCTCTTCTTCAGACAGTGGCGCTCATTGATAAATTTTCATCATTATCAGACTACTCTATTAACTGGGTAAAATCAATAGCTTTACCCATAAATTGCAATTTCCCAAATACATCTACAATTCCGATACAATCAGGGAATGTTAAATATTTAGGAATAGATATTTCTCCCAGGCTCTCAGAGTTATTGCGACTAAATCATATCCCCCTTTTAAAAAAGATACAAGACGATCTTACGCGCTGGAGGACACTACCTTTATCATTAATGGGAAGAGTTGCAACCATTAAAATGATGGTCCTTCCTAAAATTAACTATTTGTTCTCAATGATCCCTACCCAACCATCAATGGCCTGGTTTAAGTCTCTAGACTCAAATATAAGTACACTTTTATGGAAGGATAAACCATCACGGATTAGTTTAAAAACCCTCCAAAAAGCGAAAGAGTGCGGAGGCTTAGATTTACCAAATTTTTTTAATTACTTTTTAGCCAATAGATTGCAGTTCGTTTCAAAATGGACAAAATCAACCCCATTAGGGAACCCATGGTTAGATGCTGAACAGGCTCTCTGTGGGTCGCTAAATATCTCTGACTTACCTTTTATAAGTCCCTCTATTAAACGCCATGAGTGTTTTAAAAGTATTAATATTAGTTCCTCTCTGACGGCTTGGTGGAAATTTTTAAAAATAACAGGGTCTTCACTTGTCCCCTGTAAACTACCCATTTGGAATAATCCTGATATCCTGCAACAAAAGAGGACATTAAAATTTCCACTATGGCAAGAGAAGGGAATAAACAGCTTAGAACATCTTATTCAAGGTGGAAATTTTATCCAATTTCAGGATCTAGTGTCACAACACGAAATCAGTGATAAAAAGTATTTTGAATACCAACAGCTTAAATCCATAATAAAAGCAAGATTTAATCTTAATCAGACAGATTTAGAAGTACCAGTTAAGGTGGCAGAGTTTCTAAATCTCCATTCCCCAAAATTGATATCGAAAATATATAGACTATTATCAAAGTTGGATGAGTCCATATCTCTTCCAATATCAAAATGGGAGACAGACTTATCGATTAATAAGGAGGAAAGTTTCTGGACACAAATACGTTTAAACACTTTTAAGATGACTAAAAACTCTAACTTACAACTTATACAATATAAAGTTCTACATAGAATTCATTATACAGGACAAAGGATGTTCAAAATGGGCCTGAGTCACACAAATATCTGCCCTCACTGTACTAGCAATGTCCCGGATAGCTATATGCATGCTATGTGGTCCTGTGCACCGGTTCAAAAGTTCTGGCAGAAGACATGTGAAGACCTGTCGGCATGGCTTGGGTATAGTGTCCCACCCTCACCTACACTTTGCATATTAGGTGATTTAAGTGAAATAAATATAGATGCAAGGATGTCACACATGGTTCTCACTGCCTTATGCATCGCAAAGAAAGCTATCCTCATGAACTGGAAAACAAGAAATAACTTATGCACGACTTACTATAATAAGTTACTATTGGATTATATTAGCCTGGAAAGAATGTCAGCCTCCTCAAATAATCAATTGGCGGAATTCAATTCTCTCTGGTCCCCGCTTATTAATTCTATAATCTGAGGGGTGGCGGGCAGTGACTCACTCTCCTTGGCACCTCTGGCGGCTGGCTGTGCCCCAACCGCAGGTGTCCGGGGGGCCTGCTCCGGGGTGGCCGTCTGTCTGGCCCTGGGGGGGGGGGGGGGGGGGGGGGGGGGCCGGGGGGGTTGGGCTGTGGCCTCTGGCTGGCTGGCCTCGCCCCTCGTGGGGGGTCTGGGTCTGGCCCTGGGCCCCTGGTGCTGGGGGGGCGTCTCCCCGCCCCGGGCCGGGGTCGGGTGTGTGCCGGCGGTGGGGTTGTCCCTGATGCATCCTTGCGTGGTGGGGTCGTGTATTTCCTGGGGCCCGGGTGCCACCCAGGGGCTGGTGCCCGCATCCTGGGTTGCCCTCCCCGTTCACGGGGGTCTGCGGGTGGGGGAGGGGGGGTGTGAGTGTAGGCTTGCGTATGAGCGGATGTGAAAGTGGGTGTGTGTTGAGTGGGCAGGTGGGGTTGTGTGTTTGTGTAGGTGGGTATGTGTGATGGTGGGTGGAGTTATGTGTGTGTATGGAAGCGGTTACTTGTGGGTAGATGTCTAGGGGGCGGAGGATGCGTGTATGGGTAGGAGAGCTTTGTTGGGTGGCAGGGGTTGGGCAGTCCATCCAGTGGCATGGGGGCTGGCGTTTCGGGGCTTGCTTGTCCCGGCCGCCCTGCTGTTGTGTTGGGGGGTGAGGCACTTTGCTACATCGCCCCTGATGTCATTGGCAGCGGGTGTGCGTTGGCGCTTGGGGGTGGCTGGGGGGGTCATTGGTGCAGGTTGTTGGCTGTGTTTCCATTGGGTTGTTCCGGGGTGGCTGTGGTTGCAGGGCGGCCTGCAGCTGTCGGTGTGTGTCTGGGGTGGGTGGTCGTGGGCCTGCGTGGGCGCTCGGGTGTGTCGCCTGGGGTGTTGGGCGCTGTGTGGGTCCGGCCCATTGTTCACTATTGTGACTGTTGTTGTCCATGTTCGTGTGTGTAAGATGAGTGGTAGTATGTTTGGCTGCCCCGTCATGTTAGTGGTGCTGGAGCGCCGGGACGTGATGCTGGTGGGTCCTGGGTTGTTTCCACTGGCGGCCCTCGCCCTGGGTTGGGATTTGGGGGCAGTGGGTGGCCTCACAAGCCAGTCTGCAAGCTGGCTTCTGGGGGGGGGATCGGCCTTGTTTTTGGACCGCCTACCTCCCAGTCTTATTTCCCACCCTCCTCCTCCCCCTGATCTTTTTTGTTACATTTAGGGCTTTGGGGTGGGGGTGTGCCGCACTGTGTCGGTGAAGGGGATACCTTTGCCGCGTGGTGGGGCTGCACTCACCTCAATTTTAATTGCATTTTAGACACTGAGGGCTTGGGGGGATGGGGGCTCTGCTGCCCATCACAGTGGCTAACAATGCTTCAATTACTATCCCCCAATTTTAATTGCACTTTAGTAGTCCACACATTTATACACAATTATATCATATAACCAACACCCACCCACCATGTTCTGTGCGGGGGGAGGAGGTGGGGGTCTTCCCCACCCCTGTTGCCCTGTCTTGCTGGGGGCGTGGGGGCCTGGTGGGGAGCCTGGGACCTATCATGTTGTAAAAATCCCTGGATGCTACTAATATATAGATACAACCAAGGAAGTGACGGGGGGCTGAATATGAGTTTAAGTGTGAGTGAGAGGGTGATGAATGGAGGTGGTGATGGTGGGTCGGTTTTGTGCGGCGCTCAAAGGATCCTGGCGGTCTACAGCCACAGAGGATGCAGACCCAAGGCCCTCATGGAGGACTTGCTGCAACTCAAAGAAGAGGACAATGACAATTTCCTCTTCCAATTTATATTCCTCAGCACACTGCCGCCACACATGAGAGGGACGCTTGCCAACATGCGATGCAGCACCCAGCAAGACTTCCGCACGCTGGCTCGCGAAGCGCAGCGACTCGTCAATGCCTGCAGGGAACAGACACCCACAGCAGCATCCGCAGGCCTCAATGCCGATGTCCGGAGCCACGGGGAGCCTCAAACCACTGAGCAGAATCCGCCCGCCATGGCAGCGACACGGCCAAGACGTAACAGACGGAGCGACGTCTGTTATTACCACCACCGCTTCGCCAAGAAGGCTCACAAATGCCTTCCCCCCTGCAGATTCACGATTTCGGGAAAACGCCAAAGCCGAGAACCGTTAACAGCGGCAGTTCTCGGCGAAAAAAGCAAGCTTCTACAGTATATGTGACGGATGGACACACCGGCAAGCAGTTCCTCATTGACACGGGAGCTCAACTGAGTTTTATAATGCCCTCCCAAGCAGACCGGGCCATGGGCCCCCGGGGTAATGGAGCGGTGGCAGCCAATGGCTCCATCATCGACACTTTTGGCGAAAGGAACCTGCCCCTCCGCATCCATGGCCACAACTACAGATGGACATTTGTTGTAGCGGCGGTGAGTTTTAACTTGTTGGGCACAGACTTTTTGTGTGCACATGGGTTATTGGTCGATCTAGCGAACAGACGCTTGGTTAATGCATTGTCCTTTGCTTCTATTCCCTGCTCAGCTCGAGTTTCTCCACCACCCGTGCAGGCCAGTGTCACTACAACAGGAGGTAAGTTTGATCAACTCCTCACCCAATTTCCAGCACTCACAATTCCCAAATTCTCAGCTACAGTGGCTAAGCACGGGGTCGAACACTTTATTCCCACAACGGGCCCGCCCGTATTCGCCAAAGCTCGGTGCTTAGACGCGACCAAGCTCGCCATAGCTCGGGACGAGTTTACCACCCTTGAAAAACTAGGCATTATCAGGCGCTCAAAAAGCCCCTGGGCGTCACCGCTTCACATGGTCCCTACACCCGACGGTTCTTGGAGACCGTGCGGCGATTACCGCAGATTAAACAATGCGACAGTGCATGACCGCTACCCAATTCCTCACATCCAAGATTTTTCACTACATCTGGCAGGTGCGTGCATTTTTTCAAAAATAGACCTGGTCCGCGGCTATCATCAAGTCCCCGTTAGAGCGGAAGACATTCCTAAAACAGCTGTAATATCCCCCTTCGGCCTTTTTGAATTTTTGCGGATGCCTTTCGGCCTCAAAGGCGCTGCTCAAACCTTTCAGCGGATGATGGACGCAGTATTACGCGACCTCCCTTTCGTGTTCGTCTACCTCGACGATATGCTGGTAGCCAGCTCGTCTGAGGAAGAACATGAACAGCATCTCACTATGGTTTTTCAGAGACTAGAAGAGCACGGGTTAATAATCAATCCAGCCAAATGCAAATTCGGCGTGTCACAAATTGATTTTTTGGGACACAGAGTTTCACCGAAGGGGGCAGTCCCACTGCCAGACAAAGTTCATGCAGTAAAAAGTTTCCCACGGCCACAAACGGTCAAATCGCTGCAAGAATTTTTGGGAATGGTTAATTTTTACAACCGTTTCCTCCCCCGCGCAGCTCAGCTCATGCAGCCCCTATATGACGCGCTCAGAAAACAAAAACCTTCCAACGCGGTCGAATGGACCCCGGAGCGCGAACGCGCCTTCGCGGAAGTAAAAAGTGCCCTAGCTAATGCCACATTGTTGGTTCACCCTGATCCCTCGGCCCGCATTGCGCTAACCACAGACGCTTCAGACCTGGCCATAGGGGCGGTTGTAGAACAACACGTTGGCGGAACCTGGCAACCTTTGGCATTTTTCAGCAAATCGCTGAACCAAACTGAGCGTAAATACAGCGCCTTTGACAGGGAGCTGCTAGCGCTTCATTTATCCATCCGCCACTTCCAGTTCTGGTTGGAGAGGTGGCGTTTCACGGCTTTTGTAGACCACAAACCGCTCACCTTTGCGATGGCTAAAATTTCTGAACCATGGTCAGGCAGGCAACAAAGACAGCTAGCTGCGATTTCAGAGTTCACCACATACATTCGACATGTGGCAGGCAAACTTAACGTGGTAGCAGACTGCCTCTCTCGCGCTGTGACATCGCCAGAGCGCGAGGAGACAGATTATACTACCTCAGCCGCAGAACTCTTCGCCAACGCGGACACATACACAGCCCCAATCCACGTAGGGATAGATTATGCAGCCATGGCGGAGGAGCAAAGTAGTGACGCGGACGTGCGCGCACTCCTGTTTGGACCAACAGGGTTAAGGCTGGAGGAAAGGGGTTTACGCGACGGTGTGCCCCCCCTAAAATGCGACATCTCAACCGGCCGACCTCGCCCGGTAGTTCCAGCTGCATGGCGCCGCCGTATTTTCGACTCAATTCACTCCCTCACGCACCCAGGTGTGCGCGCTTCGGTTAAAATGGTCGCCGAAAAGTTTGTGTGGCCTGGCCTGCGCAAAAACGTAAAAGAATGGGCAAAGACTTGCATTTCTTGTCAGCGCGCCAAAATACACGAACACACAAAAGCCCCTCTAGAGCCTTTTCGAATCCCTGCTAGAAAGTTCGACCATGTTCATGTCGACCTCATGGGACCACTACCTTCCTCCCAAGGTTTCACACATCTGTTAACAATGATAGACCGTACTACGCGCTCGCCGGAGGCGGTCCCTCTAGCATCAACCACAACGGAGGAAGTCGCTCGCGTTTTTTTGACAAACTGGGTGGCACGTTTCGGCGTCCCATCGGACATCACGTCCGATAGGGGGCCTCAATTTGTCTCGGAGCTTTGGTCAGCCATGGCCAGCAGCTTAGGGGCGACAATTCACCGCACCACCGCTTATCACCCTCAGGCTAATGGGTTATGCGAGCGTTTTCACAGGTCTTTAAAGGCCGCCCTCAGAGCCTCACTAACGGATACAAATTGGGTAAATAAACTTCCTTGGGTTTTATTGGGGTTGCGTGCTGCACCTAAAGAGGATCTAGATGCCTCCCCAGCAGAATTAGTTTTTGCACAACCTCTCCGGCTCCCAGGTGAATTTTTACCAGAGAACCCAGAGCCAGCGCATCTTCCAGCCCCGAGGTTTTTAGGCAGCAACGGACCGGACTCTCTCCCCGGGCCGGCACATCATTCTTTTCCACGGGTTTTTGTCCCCCAAGCTTTAAAAGACGCTGAATTCGTTTTTGTTAGGCATGAAGCTTTAAAACCAACCTTCCGCCCACTATACGATGGACCATTCAGAGTGCTGGAACGTGGTGATAAGCATTTTGTGCTTGATTTTGGGGACAGAAAAGAAACAGTCAGCATTGACAGACTTAAACCTGCCTTCTTGTTGAGAGACGAGCCTGCACGGTTGGCGAGAGCACCTCGGCGGGGTAGACCCCCCAAGAGAAAAGACTCAGCCCCCTTGCAGGGAACAAATAATCACTCTCCTTCCCAAGCTGCAGATTCCTTACAGGAAGGTCCCACCAGGACGCCTGAACGGACCCACAGCAGATTCGGAAGAAGATTAAAGCCCAGACGGCACAAGGACTGATGCAAACTACTCAAAAGTTGTTCACTAATTGTGCTGTAACAGTTTACGACTGACTTGTGATATTACTGTGCTGTTATGATTACCACTGAATTCTCTACAGGAGCATAGCTGCTGGAAAGTTTCTTCTTTGTCAAGAGGTGTAGCAGTTAGTATGTCATAATAATTATCTTAAACTGTGAATTTTCCTATTGTCCTTTTCTTAGTCGTTTGGGGGGGGGGGGCTGTGGTCTATATTAATCATATATCCCATAACCTACATATGTATAAGCATGTGAGAATGTTTGGTGATTACATATGTAAAGCGACTTCACACCTCAGAACAGGACAAAGGGTCTCAACCGCCAGTGAAGATCAAAGAGCATCCGAGGCACTGCGGTGGAGACCAGATAGGTCGCCCTGACCTCCCAGGGCCAGGTGGAGGGGTACGGAGACAAAGGAGGATAATTAAGTTAATGGGGGATGTCAGCTTTGTATGCATGTCTTTTGTTGTGTGTGAGTATAAGTACACAGAGCCGAATGTGTTCGCTCTCTTACTTCTTCTGCTGCTGCACTAGATGAGACTTGTTAGAGGAGCAAAGCTGATAATAAACTTTGGTTTATAAGTCACATCGCCTCGTCATTCCGAGCTCTTCTACAAGGATGTTCAAAGGAATTTATTTACATAAAATTATACAAGTGCCCACTAAAATAAAAAGCTAAACCCAAAGAATTAAAACTAAGAAGCTAAAACAGGATAAAATACTAAATAAAAACCCAAGCTAAAAAAAAATTAAAGTGGGCTAAAAAACAAACAAACAAAGTCCATAAAAGTTGAGGAGGAGGATCCACTCTTCTAGGCCAGGCTTCATCTGCCACAATGACGCCCTCAGGAAACCAGTATGGGTGAAGACACTTGCCAGTAGTATGTCCATATTTTCCATCATTATCGTCGTCAACATCATAGGGTGCTGCTTTCTGGAAACTAGCATATTTGCAACCCAGGCAGAGCTCCTCGCTCTGCTTCTTGCCATCTATCACCTGCAGCATCCCAACTGCTCCACACAGAAGTGTCCTCCCGCAAATGTCGGCATCATGGTAGTCTTGGGCCGTTACTGCTCCTCCTCCTCAGTCATGCCCTCCTTCAGCCTTTTTCTCTGGGACCCGCAGCCTCCTCTTATCCAGCAGGGCTCTCATCAGGCCAGGCTATCCTCCTGCTGGGGCCCTTGTCCGGCCGGGCTCTCTTCAAGCAGGGCTCTCCCCTCTGGACTGCCAGAGCACCGTTTATATGATCTGCAGTCACAGGTGCTGCACATCTCCACTCAACCCAGTTGTTGAGGATCACCAGTTAAGGAAGGCACAGGGTGGAAGTAGACAGCATTTCCAATTTAAAAATACACTGATCAAATATAAAAACCACAAAACATACAAACTATAAATAAACACAACACAAACTTAAAAACCATATAAAAACACAGTAAAATACTTCCACTCCGTGACACAAGCATCACTTCTGTGATGTCACCAGTCCACATGGGGTCACACAAGCACTGCACTAGCAGCTTAATAGAAACAAGAATGATCCACACTTCATGTATACTATGCTCATTGTCGAAGCTAGCCAAGCTAGAGCCGATGCTGGAGCCCGTGGTTAACGTTTCATCAACAAGGGAGAGAGTTTTCTAGGCCACAGCTGAGAGCAAGGATAAGGAGGAGCTGTGCCAGGCCACAGCTGCATGGCCGGCGAGAGTATGAAGGCAGAGCAAGGAGGGATGCTTCCACTGCGGGGAGCCAGGCCACATCGTGCGCCACTGCCCTGCAACCAGCCTCCTCGCCAGCTTTAATGCTAGAACGAGGTGGCACAGACAGGGACCTGCCATCCCTCACAGCCATCGAACTCTCACCACATCTGGGCTGACTTGAACACTAGCCGGGGCTGTACCTGCAGAGCAGCCTGAACAGCATTCCAATCCGGGCCCTGATCAACACCGGTTCCACCATCTCCCTGGTCCGACCTGGGGAGCTACCCGGTACAGATGAACTCAGATCGCAAGGGTGGGAACACACCAGGCGCTGCATCACCACAGTCACCGGTGAGCGTACCAGATTGTGAGGGCAACAAGGCCTTGTCATGGGAGTGGCTGGTCAGAACACAAACCACCCCTTCTGGGTGGCTGATATCCAGGACACCTGCATCATCGGCCTAGATCTGTTCACAGCATGGGGTGTGAAGATTGACACCACCAGTTCTTGTTTCCTTCTGGGGGCCAGGACCATCATGCTCTGTGGCAAAAGCCAGACGGGGAATCATTGAGCCCGCACAATTGAGGGGGTCGGTGCTGGCAGCGCAGGCTGAGGATCATGACCAAGCAGTCTCACGGGCTCTCCAGACCGCTGCGGTCTGGGATAGTGCAGCAGCTCAGAGCTCTTCCTCAGCTCATCGCCCAGCTCTCCCCAGTGATGATGTCCCAGAAGCCCTCGGTGCGGAGCAGCTTCAGGTTGAGCAGGATAAAGACCATGTTGTCTCCTGGGTCCAGCAGTTGCTGGACACGGACCAGCAGCCTACCTGGGAGTCTATGTTTGCGCTGAACCCAAGAGACCAAGGCCCTGCATTCCCAGTGGTCCAACCTCTGCTGTCATGAGGGTGTCGTCTACCGGTGGTGGCAGGCTTCAGCTGGGCAGCGTCACATCTGGCAGCTCCTGGTCCCCTGACGGCTCCACCTCACGGTGCTCCAGTTAGTCCACGGGAGGGTGGGGGTGGGCCACTTCAGAGTGAAGGAGACGCTGCAGTGCCTTCGGGCCCAGTTCTACCGGCCAGAGTGTCGTCAGAATGTGAAGCTTCATGTCCACTGCTGTGACACCTGTATAGCTCAGAAAGCGCCAACTCAGCAATCCCATGCCTCCTTGCAGCAGTACGAGGTGGACGGTAAACCGGGGTTGGATTATTTGTTTTGCTTGAGAGAATGTCTTCACACATTACATGAACTGGCGCGGGCGGCCCTGGTAGAGGGGGGGAGTCGACAGAAGCAAGCATACGACCCCCGTTGCCAGGGGAGGGCCTTTGCACCCAGGGATCAAGTCTGGGTTTTTTGCCCGGAGCGAAAAAAAGGAACTTTCACCAAAGCTGGTGAGCCACTGGTCGGGACCGTATGTGGTCCTACAGAGACTGTCAGATGTAGTGTACAGAGTGAGGCTGCAGAAGAGGAACTGGGTGGTGGTGCTTCACCGTGACTGCTTCGCCCCGTACCAGCCAGCTGCCCCATGGGTGGCCGAGCCAGAGGCCCCATCCCAACCAGGGACCCCAGACGAGGCTCAGATGAACACTAATGGGTCCATGCATGCCAGTCGCCGACAGCAGCGACTACCCTGACATCTGGACGGGTTCGTATTGGACTTTTGAATTGGACTTATTGTTCTGGGGACAGAAACCAGTCCAGGGGGGAACAGTGTAACGTTGGGGTTGTGATAAGGGGTGGGGGGAATTCTCCGGGCATGCTTTGCGCTGCGGGGTATTCAAAGAGTGTTATTAGGGCCTGAGCCACTGACAACATCGGTCGGCGAAAGCCCTATTGTAATTGCTCAGCTCGAAGAAATTCTTCTGCCTAAACGAATGAATTTTTCACCCTCTGAACGTTAACCAAACGCGATTTTTTTTGGCAGACCCCTCAGACCTGGCGAAAAATTCGATAAACTGGAAAAAATATGTGCCCCCCCCACCCCTCATTTTTGTGGGTGGGGCAAAACGTACAAGGTCTCTGGAGACTGGAGACCGTAAACTTTGCCGTACAGACATAAAATTTGGGTGAGGTGTGCATCACCTCAGGACATGCAAAAAAAAACTAATTGTGGCCCATACCCACCACCAACAGGAAGGCCGCCATCTTGCCTCAAAGTCGCCCAACCTCCAAATCGGAAAAAAGTCACACCTCACATTTGAACGAACTAGTCCTAGGGACCTGCTCCGATTGAGCTTATTTATACATGGCAGCAACTATAGGCATTGGCCATTAAAAATTGTATAAATTAAGTGAAAATCTCAAAAGGTGTGGCCAGGGCGCCATGGCAAATTTTGACTCCTCCCCTTACAGCTTCAAATAGCTGTCACTCGGGCAAAAATTGTCCGATGTCCCCCAAACTTTCCATGATGGAAAATAGTCCCGCCCCAAACGCATCAACATTAAAATACCTGACAAAAGATATAGTGCCACATAGTGGTTAACTAAAGAATTGCTGAAAACTGTTTTATTTATTACTCACGCATCGCTTGCCAGACTGACGTGAAATTTTCTGAGATTAATCACACCACAGGGATGATCATAACTGCACATCAACTTTAGCATGACGTCACACGTGTTACCATGGACACGCCCTCATTGCCATTCAATCCTTGATCTTTTTTACAGGATTAGGATTGACCTAGAGTCATGATTTAAGTGATTTAAGAGCATGAGTTGTCTTTACGACATGTGAAAATCCCAGCAGATGAGCAATTTCTGAAATGCAACAACTATGCTACAATCATTTGTAAAGGACATTTCAAGGTAAGATAGCTGTGTTTTATATTAAACTATTTTCCTTTTTGCAATACTCTTAACTTTAGTGTGTGTTTTAAACTTGCTCGTTTGCAATAACTCGAGCCGTTTCAAAGTGAAATGCCGGGTCCACGTTGTCGAAGCCATGAAGGGCTTAAATGACATTAACAGCCGGTTTAACCTCTGGATTATCTTAGCAACTTTGAGCCTTTTGTGGTATACTGACTTGGCCGTTTTATACAAAGGTTGACTCTCCAACACTTGAGACTTTAACTGGAACAGCAACCCCTAAAAGACGAAGCCAAAGCAAAATTTTTAACATTTTGTATGGAATCTGGTCCATCTCATGAGTGGTAATTGGAATGTTTGAGTGCAGATGATCTGCAGGCAGAACTTCATTAAGGAATCCAAAGATTTTTATTCTTAAACGCTCCCAGTTGTATTCAGATTGATTGTTTTTGTTCAAGTCTTAATTAAGTTGGTTGCAAATACTCTGCTTGTTTGCATTAAGATCTAAATGTGATCAAATGAAATTGTATGTCAAATGGCCTATTGTATGATATACTGTAGTTAGAAATGTACTTTAAGTCAGTTAACATTATTCTTAAAATGATGTTTTAAAAACTCAAAGCAATCAGAAAGTGGCCATAAGGACTGGAAGAGAAGCAGAAAAAAAAAGAAAAGAAAAATCAGCAAAATTTAAAACGATGTGTCATGGGTTTAAATTTCCCCTGAAGCTTGTTTCCTGAAATTGTGACTTAGATTAACCATTATAATTCCATAAGTGACTCTGTGAAACACTCATGGCTGCTCTGTTCATTCACAGACCAGAAAATTTACGCTGTTACCCTATTAAATCAAAGGGAATCTTCATTCTTTTGCATGTTCTTTTGTTGTTAAAATTGTGTTAACAGGTCTGAGGAGTTGTTAGTTCCTGTCCAGCAGGTCAGTTGGGTGGCGGGGGGCGGGGGGGGGGGGGATCAGTTCAGTGCTGCTGACAAAGCCATGTCACCCTTTAACCCTTTGGTTTCCATCTCAGCAGCAGCTCTGTTTGAATTGTCCTCAGAAGGGAACATGTAAATCGACAGAGGTGTGAAGTTTGGCCCAGCTGTTCCCACTGATGTCATGGGAGGTGATCTGTTGGGTGTCATGGGGTGTCATGTGTTTACTCTTCCTGGGCTAACTGGATTATTTCTGCTGCTGGGGATCACCTATACCTCTTCTTCTCCTTTTCCCTGCTGATTAATGCAGATCTGCAGAATTTAACACCTCCTTTAGTTCCTCCTCACAGCTGTCTTTTAAAAAAATGTTCAACATACGCCAATTTATCACATCCTTTTTCCATGTAAATTAGAAACATTCTTTTGTAAATGTGAGGATTTTTCTCATAAATTTGCAGGATTTTCCTGCAGAGTTACAGCCATTTTACTCAGAAATGTGCAGCTTCTTACTTGAAAATTTGCAGCTTTTTATTATTCATAATTTTGCAGCTTTTTCCTCATGAATTTAGAACTTTTCTTACTCTTGAATTTGCAGTTTGAAAAAAAAAGCTTAAACTTGCAGCATTTTACTCAGATCTTATATCTGCAGCGTTTTTAGGTTGTAAACAGTTGGAAATGTACACCTTTTTTTGTCTTTTCGCTAAAGTTGCAGCTTTTTACCCATAAAATTCCACCTTTTTGGTCAGAAATTGGCAGCTTTTAACTGAGACTTACATCCCCTTTATTTATTTATTTATTTATTTATTGTCAGATCAGGCATTGGCTTGCTTGCTACCAGATAACCATGAAAACCAGTACTACCTGTCTCATGGATCGGGCCGTCGGCGACTCAACCGGCATCCCCGCCCTTCCGAGGGCGTGGAGGGTGAAACAGGGCATCCTGGCAGAACTAAAAACAATATCTGCCACAGGTCTGTGGTGGACCACTCCCAGTTACACAGGGTGATACTGGACTTCCTGGCAGATAAACACATCTGCCGCAAGGTCTGTGGTGGACTTTGCCAGTCGGTGCATTGTGACATGCACTACACAAAGAGCAGAGATAAACAAACCTATCATCTGGTCAGTCACTGCAACAGATACTGAAGTCAGTTTGTCTTGGCTTGTCCTTGCTGCTGATAATACCTTTATCTGCCAAGAATGTGCTACTAGTCCAGCAAAAGCTAGCAGTACTCAAATACTTTGCAAGCAGTTTCATGAAATGGTCAATCAGAAAGCAACTCATACCGGCTCGGACGTCGCCCAGGCTTACAAGGTCCGCGCTGATCTGTTCACACTCCGACAGGCTGCGAAAAGTAAGCTAGGAGCAGGAAGACAAAAGAAGAGGAAAACAGCAACCTTGTGTGTAGCAGAATGGAATGTACACATTCTGTTGGACAGAACAACATCACAGCGCCCAGAAAGACAGACCGCGCTTGTGACCCTGGAAATGAACAGGTACAGTGTAGACATACAGTAGCTGCACTTAGTGAAACAAGATTGCCTCGATATGACAGCTTGGAAGACCATGGGTACATCTTCTTTTGGAGTGGGAGATCAACTCAAGAAAGGAGAGAAGCAGGAGTGGTCTTTGCAGTTAGAAAGGAGATAGCAGCAATGCTTGATGAGGAACCAGTGCCAATCAACAACAGGATAATAACTATGAGACTCCCACTACAGCGGAAGATGTATGCCACACTCATCAGTGTATATGCCCCAACAATGACCAACACAGAGGAGGTGAAGGAAGAGTTCTACAGTGATTTACGTGAGACTATCAGGCATGTACCGACTGATGACAGGCTGATACTCGTTGGAGATTTTAATGCCAGAGTTGGTTCGGACACCGAGAAATGGAAAGGAGTGCTAGGCAGTTATGGAGTAGGCAAGTCCAATGCTAATGGAGAACTTCTACTTGCACTATGTTTAGAGTACAACCTTGTGATAACCAACACTCTATTTAAGCACAAGGACACACACAAGAAGACATGGATGCACCCAAGATCCAAGCACTGGCACTTATTAGACTACATCATAGTAAGGCAGAGAGACATAAGGGATGTATTGGACACCAGAGCAATGAGAGGCGCGGACTGTAGCGCTGATCATGTTATGCTGAGATCTAGATTAAGGATTTGGAGACGAAAACAGCACTGCAGGACGGGTGCGAAGCCACCACGGAAGCTAAACACTAGTGCACTGAAAGGCCAAAAGAAGCAGGAAGAACTTGCACAGGAAATGGATGAAAACTTGAAAGACTGGGACAGCAACAACTCAGAGAATAACATAGAAGAGAAATGGGCAACACTGAAGGATACGGTGTATCAGACTGTGAGTGATGTATTAGGCCACCCTGAGAGGAAACATCAAGATTGGTTTGATGAGCATGATGAGCACCTGAAGAAACTACTAGAAGCAAGGAATACAGCTAGGCAGGAAAACCTACAGTGTAACACAAGGTCGAAGAAGAAGAAGAAATACTCAAAGGCTCAGAGTGAGCTACAGAAGTACACCAGAGAGATGAAGTCCAACTGGTGGGATGAAAAAGCAGAGGAACTTCAAACTGCAGAGGACAGGAAGGACATGAAAACATTCTTCACAGTTTTGAAAGAAATCTATGGCCCTAAACCAAGAGGATTGATCCAACTAAAGGCTATGGATGGTGAAACTGTTTTGCAGGAGAAAGACAAGATCCTGGACAGATTTGCAGACCACTGTAACCAACTACTAAACAACCCTGGAGATCTCACTGAAGAGACTAAAGAAGCTCTAGTGCAGCGGCCAGCTGTATCAAGTCTGGATGAACCACCAAATTTTGATGAACTAATGGCAGCTATCAGGACAACACAGGATGGTAAAGCTCCAGGAAGGGATGGAATTCCAGCAGAAGTGTGGAAATTTGGTGGTGTTCAGCTGACCAACTGCCTGCACAAGCTTATCCAAGACATATGGGACGCCCAGAAAGTACCTCAAGACTGGAAGGATGCAAGTATTATGCCTTTGTTCAAGAAAGGTGACAGGAAGGATTGTGGAAATTACCGAGGTACATCACTGCTAGCCACTGTTGGTAAGATTCTCTCACGTGTACTACATAACAGACCCAGTGAACACATCTCGCAGAATGTACTACCGGAAACCCAGTGCGGCTTTAGAAGTGGAAGAAGCACAATGGACATGATTTTCTGCTTGAAACAAGTTCAAGAAAAGTGTATTGAACAGAACATGCCGCTTTATCTAGTCTTCATAGACTTCAGTAAAGCCTTCGATACTGTTTCGCGACAAGGACTTTGGCAGGTACTCAAGAAATATGGTTGTACAGAGAAGTTAGTCAGCCTGATTGAGGCACTCCATACAGGTATGCAAGCAAACGTGGCAATGAGTGGTTCAGTATCTAAAGACTTTTCAGTAAGCAATGGGGTGAAACAAGGGTGTGTGCTGGCACCTACACTCTTCTCGCTATATCTGGCAGCCATGCTTGAGGTGGCCTTCAAAGACACTTCAGAAGGAGTAGATGGCGGAGTGAGTGGTCTCAGTCTTGCAGGCTCAATTTAAATAATTTTTTTTAGTTGTGGTTCAGCCGGTCTGGATTCGGGGGTCAGACTCAATCTCTGTTTTTAAGAGTTGTTTTGCGCTCGCTGTGAGAATTGGACTTTTGGGACTGCTCTCATTCGTGAGTGAACTGATTAGCATTTCTTTTCGTGGTTTGCTGCTACGCTTAACCCGAAGCGTTTGCTAGGCTAATGCTATAGCTAACGCCATAGCTAGTTGTAGCACCTAGCACCAACACGGAGAAGCGACTCTGTCCCCGGTGATTGGGGCTCGCCGGAGGAACAAGCCGAGGCAGCACTTGGATGGGAGCTGGATCGGAGTTCAACTGCAGCGGTGGTGGGAGATGGGGACCAGTGGAGGACCACCGGGGCCCCAGCCAGAGTCAAAGCCCAGTTGCAGCGGCAGGGCTCGGCGGAGGAACTACTGAGGCAGACGGCGGTAGGTGGCGGGGCTCAGCAGAGGATCTACCGGGACCCCAGCTGGACAGAAGCAGGATCGGAGCTCGGCTACAGCAGCGGTGGGCGGCGGGACTCGTGGAGGAGCTTCTGGTACCCCGACTGGACAGGAGCTCGGTTACGGCAGCGGTAAGCAGCGGGACTAGCAGTGGAGGGAGCTAGCTGAGGCCCAGCTGGATTCGAGGTCGGTCGGATCGGATACCGGCGACACCAGCAGAGATTGTTTTACTATCCACAGGTCAGTAAAAATGCCACCAAAGAAGGAGGAAATGGAAGAGATCAAAAAATCTCTGAACTTCTTGTCAGAAGAACTGACCAAAGTGGTTAGTCAGCAGGCTAAAATAATAGAGCTAATGGAAGAAGTCTGAGAATTAAAATTAACAATTAAGGAAAAAGACAAAAAAATTGCAGACTTGGAGCGGCGCGTCGAGGATCTTGAACAATATTCTCGTAAGGATGATTTAATTATAAGTGGGCTAGACATCAAATATCAATCATATGCTCATGCTACAGCAGGATTGAGAGGAGAGGATGCTCCCCTGAGTGAATCAGTCTCCCTGGAAAACCAGGTGCTTCAGTTCCTTGATAGTAAAAATATAAAGGTCGAAGCAAATGCAATTTCAGCCTGTCATGCTTTACCCAGAAAAGATAATAAAACAAAGAAATCAATTGTGATGCGCTTTGTGAACAGAAGGGTAAAGAATGACATACTGAGGCAGACCAGAAAGCTACGGGGAACAGAAGTTTACCTAAATGAACATCTAACAAAAACTAATGCTGAAATAGCACGGCAAGCACGGACGCTGAAAAGACAAAATAAGATACAGGCAACATGGACAAGAAATTGTAGAGTTTGGATCAAGCTAAATGGAACACCTGAGGAAGCAAAGAGTATAATAATCAGAGATGTTACTGACTTAAATAAATACAGATGAACACTGATTAAGAAAATTAAGAGACTATAAAAATCCATATCCACACACACGGCAAGAATAGTTCTTTTGACATACCATGTCAATGTACTTTTAAAAAAACAACAAAAAACAAAAAAATAAACAAAACAAACAAAAAACTTATGACTGACTTGAGTAGACATCAATTATCCCCAGTTGGAGGAGGTCATTTGACACAGAGTGAGGAAATTCAAACTCTGAAAATATGCCATTATGCTGAACATAAACTACAAGAGATGGAAAATGATATTGATCCTGATAACCACTTTTTCAATAATATTCATAATCAATGTGAATATTAATTACACCAAAAAGCAATTCAAAAGTCAAGTGCGACTAGATGGTAAACTATCAATAATACACTTCAACAGCAGAAGTCTTAACAAAAACTTTCCACAGATTCAGGACTATTTAAAACAGCTAGACAGAAAATTTACAGCTATCGCAGTCTCTGAAACTTGGCTTAATGGAGAGCAGGCTCCCCTGATGGCAATAGAGGGATATCAGATGTTTCATATAAACAGATCTCAAAAAAAGGGTGGTGGTGTTGCACTGTATATTGATGACCTGTATAGGTGTAAGCTTGTAAATGGAATGTCCTTTGCACTACCAGGGATTTTGGAATGTGTTACTGTTGAGATTGACCAAGATAAAACAAAAAATCTAATTATAAGTTGTATATAATTGTAATTGTATTAAAGGCTTATCTTATCTTATCTTATCTTATCTTATATATAGAACGCCGGAAACTTGCATTGAGACATTCAGAGATAAATTAGTCGAGCTGTACAATAATATTACTAGTAAGAAAATGGTAGTAACTTGTGGAGATTTTAATATTGATTTACTAAATCCATATCAACAAAATGTAATTACAGAGTTCATGAATTCTATGTACAGCATGAGTCTATATCCCACAATAACACATCCCAGTAGAATCACAGTTCACACTGCTACACTTATTGACAACCTGTTTGTTAATATTATTGATAAGAAAATAGAAAGTGGATTATTGATAAATGATATAAGTGACCATTTGCCAACCTTTGCACTTATCTATGGCCACACGGGGGCCAATACAGAAAATTTTAAAATCCTTCAGATACAAATCACAAAATGCAATCAGTTCTTTTAAAGAAGACTTGCTGAAGCAAGACTGGACAAAAATCTATGTATCAGATGTAAATGAAGCCTATGACACATTTATAAACATTGTAACCACTCTTTATGAAAAAAATTGTCCATTAGTAAAGAAAAAGCTTAAACATAAATTTGTCGATAAGCCATGGTTAACCAAAGAACTTTCTTCCTGCTCTTCAGAGAGAACGGTCGCTTTTTCCTCTGCTCCCTCTTTCACCCTCCTCCACCCTTCCTAACTGAGAATCCCAGCTTGCTGTCTTGTCTGCGTCGCTGTTCTTCTGGCTGAATCTTGATCCAAATGAAAAAAATGGATTTGGTGAGCGGCTTTAATAAAATTAACAACTTTTTACATAAATTTGGGCCAGGGGGAGCCCCTATGGAGAGACCCATGGATTGGAACACATGTGTCTGCATGATTTGACTGATGATGTGGAAACATCTATCTGGTTTGGCACGATCACAGGATTTTTCTGCTGATTGGCTCTGGAGTTTTCCTGGTGTATCGAAAATTTAACTAGAAGAGCTAATCAAAGCGGTCCTGGCGTAGCTGCTTCTTCAACAATTCGACTAGACGGGGGAGAGCACTAACTAACGGCAAGACTAACATGGAAATTACCATCTGGCATGCACTGTAGAGGGATGGACTCTGCCGGACATGCTTCCCATGTTTAGAAGGGAAACATCTGGAGTCGTTTTGGTGCCCTCCAAGAATGGATTTAAAGCCTATTTTACTGCTCTCCCATCGAGTTTCCCAGTTTTCGACTAGTAAACAGCAAGCTAACACGTGTGGTGCAGGCCTCAATGATGACAAGATGTTTCCTTTTTTCTCGTTTATTGAAGCTACCCCACAAGGAACTCAACGTGATGTACACTCGTCTTTTGGGTTTTACATCCGTTTACATTTGTTCCTACATCCGTGTAAAACTGCAACAAAGTAAACATATACACGTCGTCAATGATATAGTCACCGTATTTAGCTTAGCACATGTTAGCGTTAGCTCTAGCTTAGCTTGGTAACAATGACTGATAGAACTAGAGTCAGATCGCTTAAAATACACCAATGCAACCATGCAGTTCTCATTGTAGCTGTTAACACTGTCAAACCATGCAGATACTCACGGACTAATGATGTCCAAGGCGCCGATAATTAACAACATCCACAGCGATTGTACAATGAGTGACGCTCTGCCCCGTTCTCCGGTTATATCATTACTGCGCATGTCCAACACTTTGTGTATCAGTTCAAAACGATGCTTTCACTACACCGCTAGAGGGAGCCAAACTCCCTTACATGAAATGCTGTAATGGGAACTGCTTAACTTAATACAAGGAGGCAGCATACTCCCCGTCTGGTGCAATAACATTGTACCACTATTTAGACTTACAACATTTCAAACAACAGTGCATAACAATGTTAATAAATATCATTATCTGTTATTCCCCTTCTGCTATCAGTAAAACCATTTCTGTAATTGGTCTCAGAAACACTTTAACAGTCCCATCTCTCTTTTTTTTTTTTTTGGATGAGTTGATGTCTTTTTAATGTACTCATGTGACTAAAGGTCGTCTCACACTCATCACACTGAAATGGCTTAATTCCACTGTGGATGACTCTGTGTATTTTTAAGCTACCCAACTGTGTGAAAACCCTCCCACATTCTTTACAAAATAATGATTTAACCCCAGTTTGAGGTTTTTGCTGTCTTCTTTTTTTTTGTCTTGTCACCATTCAATTTAGCTGTGATGGCTGCTCTTGGAGGATCTTCATCCTCCTGAATCTGCTGAGATTTTACTCCATTTTTCCTTTTATGTCCCTGTCCTTCCTGGAACGAGGTGAGCTTCTGCAAGGATGCCATCGTGATGGAAGAAGTTCGTCTGAGCATGTCTTGTGGTCTCTGTGTCACTGATGATCTGACCCCAGAGGCATGATGGGATCTCAGCCTTAGGGGATCATACAGGCTGCTGACCGTCGCTAAGACTCCCCTTCGTGTGCAGGGCTTCCTGTTGATGGAATCAGAATCAGAATCAGAATCAGAATCAGGTTTATTGCCATTGTTCATGTAGTACACAAACTAGGAATTTGTCTCGGTACAATGCTGCAACATTAAACATGATAAGATAAAAGAAATAAACTATACATGTAATAAAGTGTAGGATAAGATTAAGTGATACTGGTCAACAGTTAAAATATATTAGCCAGCAGCAGATACTGTGGAGAACTATATAGTGCAGTCGGTAATGCAGGAAGAAAACAGTGATGATTGACATGAGTCTGGTTGAGCTGCTGTACATAGTGCACGAGAGTCAATAAGTCACTTAGTGTTCAGCAGTCTGATGGCAGAGGGGAAGAAGCTGTTCATGTGATGGGAGGTTTTAGTCTGGATGGACCGAAGTCTTCTACCAGAGGGGAGGGGGGCAAACAGTACATGACCAGGGTGTGAGGGATCGGCTATGATCCGGCCAGCACGCCTCCGGGTCCTGGAGATGTACAGATCCAGGAGAGATGGGAGCTTGCAGCCGATCACCTTCTCAGCAGTGCGCACGACGCGCTGCAGCCTTAGTCTGTCCCTGGCAGTGGCTCCTGCGTACCACACGGTTATGGAGGTGGTGAGGATGGACTCGATGATGGCTGTGTAGAACTGCACTAACATCTTGGTGGGTAGCTTGAGCTTCCTCAGCTGCCGCAGGAAGAACATCCTCTGCTGGGCTTTTTTGATGAGTGAGCTGATGGTCGGCTCCCATTTGAGGTCCCTGGTGATGGTAGTGCCTAGGAAGCGGAAGGAATCAGCAGTGGTGATGGAGAGCCTGAGAGGGTGAGGGGGGGCAGAGGAGTAGTGACTTTCCTGAAGTCTACAATCATCTCCACTGTCTTCAGAGCATTCAGCTGCAGGTTGATATTGCTGCACCAGGACGCCAGCTGGGCCACCTCTCTCCTGTAGGCGGACTCGTCGCCGTTGGAGATGAGCCCGATGAGGGTGGTGTCGTCCGCAAACTTGATCAACTTGACAGACTGGTGGCTGGAGGTGCAGGAGTTGGTGTAAAGGGAGAAGAGTAGGGGGGAAAGTACACAGCCCTGGGGTGATCCGGTGCTGATGCTAGTATAGTCTGAGACAGTCTTTCCCAGCCGCACATGCTGCCTCCGGTCCGTCAGGAAGTCGATGATCCACCTGCAGAGGGAGTCAGGCACGTTGAGCAGGGACAGCTTGTCCCGGAGCAGAGCGGGGCGGATGGTGTTGAATGCGGAGCTGAAGTCCACAAACAAGATCCTGGCGTAGGTTCCCGGGGAGTCCAGGTGCTGCAGGATGGAGTGGAGGGCCAGGTTGACTGCGTCGTCTACAGACCTGTTGGCTCGGTAGGCAAACTGCAGCGGGTCCAGGAGAGGGGTGGTGATGGACTTGAGGTAGGGCAGGACCAGGCGCTCAAAGGACTTCATGACTACAGAGGTGAGCGCTACAGGTCTGTAGTCATTAAGTCCAGTGATCCGTGGCTTCTTGGGGACAGGGATGATGGTGGAGGATTTGAGGCAGGACGGCACGTGGCATAACTTAAGGGAGGTGTTAAAAATGTCTGTGAAGACAGGAGCCAGCTGTTTCGCACAGAGTCTCAGGGTGGAGGGAGACACGCCGTCTGGGCCGGGGGCCTTGCGCGGGTTCAGTTTGGAGAACTGTTTGAGCACATCCTGCTCACTGATGATAAGGGGAGGGGGGGAGGGGGGGGGTGCCTTAAATGAAGTAGGGAATGTGGAGGCTGTGGAGCTGGAGGGAGGGGGGAGTTGGACACAGATGACGAGGTGTCAAAACGGGCATAGTGTTGGGACAGTCTTTGACAAAGGGCTTTGTCATCCTGACCTTTAGGAGCCTTAGGTCGATAGTTGGTGATTTGCCTCAGTCCTCTCCACACGGAAGCCGAATCATTAGCAGTGAACTGCTGCTGGAGTCTCTCTGAGTATAGAGATTTAGTGTCACCATGGGTTGAGATGCCGTCTCGGCACTCAGCCCATGTTTTCCCTCATCCCTGCTTCCCATTGAGCAGCGTCTCAGCTGGCCCCCAGCTGGCAGCATTATGGATGGCTGGGGCCAATTAGTCTTCATCAGCTGGGGCGCTGCCAATGAGGATAAATAGGAGCAGCCTCGATGACTCGGGGCTGCGACATAAACACATTGCTAAGCTGAAGCCCCTTCGTCTGGTGTCAGCTTATACTCCTCTTGCAGCATTCCTGTGTTTGTATCCCGCTGTGAGTATGTACGTCTTGTTACCCCCACGTCCGGTACGAGCTGCTTACCTCTGCGCTGTGCAACCTGTGAGTGTACGTCTGCATGAGTATCTGTGCTCTCCTCATCCCTTCCCCTTTACCCTGAATAAAATATCACGACTCACTGGCTTGCCCCTGGCTCTGATTGCCCGGCTCCCTAGAGCCGGATATGACAGTATGTCGCAGCCAGAAGAGCTACCGGCGGCCGTGAGTCGCCGTGGAAATGTACCTTTCTGTCCGGGTGTCAGCGCTGCTAGCATGCCGTTTACCAGGAGTCACTTCCGGCGCCAGGGCGACGAGCTGAGGTCCATCTCGGAGGCTGTCGACGGGACGTTCTTCACCCTGCACGACGCCTCCAACGCGAGACGCTGGCATCCAGGCCGTGCTGAGGAACTCCTGGACTGTCACCCTCACTCTCTGTACCATCTGGAGGACAGTGCCAGGATAGACGCTGCAGGTACACAGCAAGAGAAGCTCCACGGGGTGGATGGAAATCCCGGCAGGGAGTCGAAGTGGGCGACGTCTTTCCCCGCTTCGGAGTCCCGTTCCTGCCGCTATTCCAGTCCGGGAGTTCGCACCAACCAGAGGACTTCCCCCGAACTGCGCCACGTCACTCGGGATTCCCTTCAAGGAGCCGCAGCTGACAGCAGTTATGTCCGGGGTCGAGTGGCTGTCGCGAGCTCTACTGTGTTTCCTGTCACCACCTTCAGGCATGTGGCGGCGGCAGTGAGATTGATGGTGAGGACTTCAGGGCTACGAAGCTTTCCCATGCTCGACGCCTTCCTCGTCTCGATCTCCGATCTGGAGCGGCGAATCCTGGGTTTCCCCCTCGCTTCGTCCCCTGGGAGTAGTCGTCATCACATCGCCGAGTCACCTCTGCACGAACCTCGTCCGGATCCAGTTCTGGGTCATCGTCAGGACCGTTCCTCCCACGCATCTGTCATCCCTTCGCCTCGTCAGTGTGGAGATTCTACAGCCTCGTCCCCTGAGCCTCGTTCCCCCGCTGTCATTCCTGGACATTCGGGCTGGCTCACCCCGGCTGTTTTCCCCTCCTCCTCGACGCGCTTCCTGACCGCTGTGTGTGCCTGGAATCCCGGCCTGGTGAGCTCTCTGCTGGAGACAACGCGAGCGACCCTCAGACGAACTCCCGGGGGGTCCTCCGTTATCGCCGGGCGGGGAGAGGAAGAAGCAGATTCCACTACAGCAGGCGATACTCAACCTCCAGCGGGCAGGCAAGTCATTGTTTTTTCACACCTGCTTAATGATTTGCTCTGTCACATCCCTGGAGGAGAAGTTCAGGGTTCGCAGCTCCCTGAACTCTCCCCACCTGCTGTAACCTGTATTCCTAATCCCGCATCCTCTGTGTCTCTCTCCGCCGAGTGGTCCCCGGCTCCGGGTCAACGTGGTGGGATATGGAGAGGGCCTGTGGTTCCGCAGCTACATTGCGGACGGAGGAGGGGGACTGACTGCTGCGTGGAGTCTACGCCGACGACTGAGCGTCCCCGGGTCTCCACGGAGGAGCGGTTCGGTCCGGCGGGACGAGATTCTTCTGGCTTCACGCCGAGTGGATCGTCGGCGGGGTTACCTGAGCTGGAGGGATCTCAAGCTGCGCTGACCATCGTGCTGGCTGCGGGGCCCGACGCGGCTAGATGGGAGCCTGACAACGACCTCCTGACGACGGATCCTGGATCTTCGCAGTCCTGGACGGCGTCAGAACCCGAGATCAGGCGAGTGCTCTCCTTTCTTTTCTCTCTTTTTATCCCCGAGCACTTCAGCCTATCTCCAGGGGAGACGAGCCGGGTGCAGCCGTCCGCTGCGTCTGAGCTCGTCTCGCCGGGTTCTGGCGCTGCCGGTGATCCTGATCCCGGTTCTGTTTTCTCTTCTGAGCCTTCTTCCAGGGTCACCGGCAAGGAGTTGCTGTTCCTCGTGGTGCTGGAGGGTCCGGGTTCAACGTTGGAGGTCGGTTCTGGTGCAGTATTCAACGTGGGTTCGCCCGAGACCCAGTCGGGGTCCAACGTGGGTTCGCCTGAGGCCCGATCGGGGTCCGACATGGGTGCTGCCCCAGTATTGTCCAGGTCCGGTGAGGAGGTGGCCGTTTTCCTGCGGCCTGACGCCCGCCGCCCTCGTCATCGGCTCTCCCCTGAGCCTCTTCCACCGGGATCCGCTCTGATCCTTCGCCCGTCTCAACGGTCCTGGTGGTTGAGTGATGCGGGTCAACGACCCGACCCACAGAACTTTCGGTTCGGTGATCTGGTTCCCCCCACTGGTCTGTGTTTCCCTCTGGGCAGCCTGGTTCGGCTGCCGGTGGACTGGATTCCTGGGATCTGGGTCCAGAGTTCGCCGTCCGAACATTTCTCTTTCCCTGATTCGCCAGCTGGACAATGGGCGGGGAGATCTCCGGAGCCATCTCGGCCATTTTTGGACTCTGCCTGCCATTCACCTCGGGTGTCACTTTTTCTTTTGTTATTAAGGTCACTCGGGTGTAATGTTTTGTCCTGTTGGTGGATTCGTTTTTATAGTGCTGTGTTTTCCATCGCTCATGCTCAGCATTTTACTTTTTGTGCCATGTTTTTAGCCTCGTTTTTTGTATTGTAGAGTTATGTTTTGTTTTCCGTAACACCATGCTCTGCAGTTATCCATTTATTCCAGTCACTTTCATTTCTTTAGGTGACTGGGTATTTATATATTCGTGTGTGGGGGTTTTTCTTTGCCTGCACTCAGTATTTCTTTTTTGTCCTGTTGGTTCATTATAGAGTCATGTGCCTTGTTTTCCGTAACACCATGCTCTATAATTGTCATTTGTTCCAGTCACCCTCACTTTTCTTGGTGACTGTGTGTATGTACTTAAATTAGCGCTGTGTATAGGTTCCCCTTTATTTAACCGTACTCAGCATTTTTTGCCCTGTACCTTTTTGGTGGTTCTTTTTTTTCCTTGCTCTGGGTCACGCATGGTTGGTACTCTCTGGGTAGTATGTAACCGGCGTGCTGACCCAGTTCTTCTCCCCATCTGTACCTGGGTTAATTATTCTGTTTTGTCAGTATTGTATTTGGGTTTTTCTTTCCCGCTACCCTACATTGCCCCATTGGTGTTGTCCTTCCCTTGGCTTCTTCCCCTCCGGTCCGCCTCCCTTCCTCCCACCCTAGGTGTGGGGGGGGGGGGGGCTGGGATGTTCCTGGTCATTCAGGAGCCCGACCTTGAGGGAGGGGCTCTGTTACCATGGGTTGAGATGCCGTCTCGGCACTCAGCCCATGTTTTCCCTCATCCCTGCTTCCCATTGAGCAGCGTCTCAGCTGGCCCCCAGCTGGCAGCATTATGGACGGCTGGGGCCAATTAGTCTTCATCAGCTGGGGCGCTGCCAATGAGGATAAATAGGAGCAGCCTCGATGACTCGGGGCTGCGACATAAACACATTGCTAAGCTGAAGCCCCTTCGTCTGGTGTCAGCTTATACTCCTCTTGCAGCATTCCTGTGTTTGTATCCCGCTGTGAGTATGTACGGCTTGTTACCCCCACGTCCGGTACGAGCTGCTTACCTCTGCGCTGTGCAACCTGTGAGTGTACGTCTGCATGAGTATCTGTGCTCTCCTCATCCCTTCCCCTTTACCCTGAATAAAATATCACGACTCACTGGCTTGCCCCTGGCTCTGATTGCCCGGCTCCCTAGAGCCGGATATGACATTTAGCCCTCTTCAGCTCTCTGTTAAACCGGTATTTAACCTCCCTGTAGCAGTCCCTGTCTCCACTTTTCAGCGCTGCTTCCTTCTCCTTCCTGATCTGTCTGAGCTTAGCTGTGAACCAGGGTTTGTCATTAGAGTAACTCACCCTGGTGCGTGATGGAAGAATGTTCTCTTCACAAAAGTGGATATATGAGTTCACAGTGTCCGTGTACTCATCCAGATCATGCGTGGCTCCTTTAAACATGCCCCAGTCAGATATTTCCATGCACGTTTCCAGCTTCTCCTCAGCATCACTGGTCCGTATCTTCGTAGTGCTCACAACAGGCTTAGTGAGCTTCAATCTCTGTCTGTATGTGGGAATGAGGTGAACCATCACGTGATCAGATAATCCCAGCGCAGCGCGAGGAACAGCGCGATATGCGTCTTTCACTGTGGTGTAACAGTGATCCAGTGTGTTTAATCCTCTGGTGGGGCATTTAATAAACTGTTTGTAGCGGGGGAGATCGTGGCTCAGATTGCACTGATTAAAGTCGCCAGCCACAATAATCAGCGAGTCTGGAAAAATCCGCTCTGTGTGTTGAATGTGATCCGCGAGCACGCGCTGAGCTTCGCGCGTGTCCGCGTCGGGAGGGGCGTACACAGCCATCATTATAAAAGAAGCAAACTCCCGCGGGGAATAGAAAGGCTTGCAATTGATAACAAGAAATTCCAAGGCAGGAGAACAGTGTTTGGAAATTACCGTTACATCAGAGCACCAGCTGCAGTTGATGTAGAAGCAGACTCCGCCTCCTGTGGTCTTGCCGGAAAGCTCTGTGTCACGATCAGCACGGAAGAGCTGGAAGCCGTCGAGGCGCAGCGCGCTGTCCGGTATATTTTCCCGGAGCCAGGTCTCAGTAAAGCAGAGGACAGCTGAGGAGGCGAGGTCCTTAAAATGCATCAGCAGTCTCAGTTCATCTACCTTGTTAGAGAGAGAGTTGGTATTGGACAGAAATATGCCAGGCAGCGCCGTTCGCGAGCCTCTCCTGCGAAGCCGCACGAGAGCGCCCGCTCGTCTACCTCTCTTTCGCCATCTCACTTTCCGAGCCAAACAGTAAACCAGATCGGCGGCAGGGGCTAGAAAAACTGGGAGGAGGTCCGTGGGGGTGAAAGTCCTGATATTTAGAAGTTCTTCACGGGTATAAGTGCAAGCAGACACACAATTGACAAACAAAAACAAACAAAGAGCGCAGCGAAGCACCATGTCGACCGCTGTGGGCGCCATCTTGGTTCAGATGGACACCTGAAACATAAAACTGTCAATCTCAAGATTCCAAGGCACCCTTAAACTCCGTTGTAGTGGGAGCTCGTCACGTTCGAGATCTAAGTCTTTTAAGTCCTTTGCTCTTTCATTCGCCAGAAAGGCTTCCATGACCCTGCAGTCGTTAGATGCTATTTTGTGTAATTTGAGATTGGATTGTGCTAACATCTTTTGTGCGTTTGTCAGGATGTCAACAGCTTCTTCTGGTGTGGCTGTGGAGGCTAATCCATCATCTACATAGAAATGTCTCATTATGAACTGTGCTGTGTCATGTCCATGCGCTTTCTCACCTTCAGCTGCAGCACGTCTCATGCAGTAAACAGCCACGGCTGGAGAAGGGCTATTTCCAAACACATGCACTTTCTTTCTGTAGTCTCTTACTTCTTTGTCCGTGATGTCAATAAAAACTTGATCTTCTATTGACAGCACTGGTTTATCGTCGTCCTTTGTTTTATCAAAGACTGTGTTTCCTAAGTGGTCTGTGTCTCTCTCACCCTGCGAGGCATATGGTAGTACGCTGTTGGGGCGTGAGGTGGAGCAACCTGAAACCTCTTTGACAAGAAATGTGTTTAGGCATGGGCTGAGGGATGATGCACGACCATTGTAGAGCACTTGTGTCTTTAGCACGTTAACAGTCGAAGGCTTGTGTGTTGTCCCTAAACACGTTTCTCCCACAATAACCCATCCCAAGTCCAAGCGCTGTGCATAGGGAGTACTGTGGGGCCCATTTATTTGTTCCCTCACCTTGTGTACCTGTAGGATGTCTCTTCCCAGCAGTAGGAGGATGGGAGCATGTTCATCTACAGGTGGAATCTTGTCTGCGACTTTTCTCAGGTGTGGATGCACAAGTGCGTCCTTTGGAGATGGGATCTCCCTCCTGTCATCGGGGATCACGTCACACTCGATCAAGTTTGGAAGCTGGAGCTGTACTTTTCCATCCATTGATTCTATCATGAAGTTTGGCGCTCTCCGCCCCCAAACCGTAGTAGCCCCTGAGCACGTTTTCAGTGTGTAAGGGTCGGAAGGTGCTCTAATGTTGAACAGTTGGAAAAACTCTGATTTAGCGAGTGATCTGTTGCTTTGTTCATCGAGCACTGCATACATTTTCTGGGCTTCTTCTTTGTGTCCTGCAGGATAAACTAACACAGGGCTAATTTTTGAGCAGGATCGTGGGTTTTCTACATTACCGTAAACTTCTGTGCATCTAGACGTGACTAGTGTGCCCTCATAATCATGGTACTCCCCGCCATGATCTGTCTCAGCTTCCTGAGGCTCCATGGGAGGAGGAGAGGGGCCAAGATGTAGTGCTGCTACATGTCTATCACTACCACAGTCAGAGCACTGGATTGACTGTTTACAGTCTTTTGCCAGATGCTGAGTGGAGCCACAACACTTAAAGCAGATGTGATTCTCTCTCAAGAACAGTTTGCATTCTTCTATTGGTTTGGCTCTACACGTTTTACATTTCTTTAATGGGTGTGGCCTTCTGTGTATGGGACATTGTTTATCTGGGCTTTCTGTTCTTTCATGTGTGTGGTTACCTGTAGCTGCGGGTGAAGCTGGTGGGATGTCTGTTTTGTGGACACTGATGAGGTGCTCACTGGCGAACTTGGGGGCTTTTTCAACTCTGGTGTTCATGTGGGCCGGTGGAGAGAAACTGAAACTTGGGTTGTTTCTTATTTTGGCTTGTCGTCTGACGTAGCTGGAAAAAAAGCTGAAAGGAGGAAAAGCGACTTTGTGTGTTTCTTTGTATTTGGCACCTGCCGCAATCCACTTCTCCTGTAGGCTGTAGGGCAGTTTCTCAACAACAGGATTCACTCCACGGGCTGTATCCAGGTATGCGAGCCCATGTAGGTATCCGCCATCCTTTGCACATTCGAGCTCCTGTAGAACGTCACCAATTTCTCTCAGCTTGAGTGCATCTTTGTTAAGATAAGATAAGATAAGATAAGCCTTTATTAGTCCCACAATGGGGAAATTCCAGGATTGCAACAGCACAGGGACAGCAACACTCAGAGCAACAATCAGAAGGCAAGAAAAAACAACATCTAGCAAACATATGTCCATATTACTATAAATGTATATATATAGACACACAGTGCAGAGCATTATGGCTGGTGGATGTGCAGCAGAAAGTCTAAGCTCTCTCTCCGCGGATGCAGCGGGCCAGCTGGAAGTCTTTGGGCATGATGGTGACCCCCTTAGCGAAGAAGAGACCACCAGGTGGGTCTCGCTGGTCTCCTGCAGAGCCATGACGGCGAAACTCAGGAAACGCAGGACGGTCTTGAAGTCCTGAGCGATCTCCCTCACCAGGCGCTGGACGGGCAGCTTACGGATTTGTTGCTGATTTTGGGAAAATCATCAAGCTTTTTTAGCAGTGCATTTTCTATTGCTTCGGGTGACCCATAACACTCTTCTAGCCTTTCCCAGACTAAGTTGAGGGCTGCCTTTGGGTTGAAGACATGTGCAGAGCGGATCCTCTTTGCTTGTTCTGCTGATTCTGTGCCGAGCCATTTTATCATCAGATCCAATTGCTCATGGTGTGAGAGGCTGAGGTCTTGTATGGCATTCTGGAAGGATGCTTTCCATGCCCAATAATTCTCTGGGAGGTCATCAAACTGTAGGAGTCCCGTGCTCAACATCTCCCGGCGTGTGAGATATTTGGTCAGATCCTGAATGCTTTGTGCTTCCGCGTAATGTGTTGCGGGGGCATAATAGGGTTGTAACGTCGGGGGATTAATTGTCTCTGTAGCTCCCTGCTCCTCCTTCATGTTGACGCTGACCCTACTCTTACCATCTACAGCATTAGATGGGATAATGGTACATTTGTGGCCATTTCAAACTGTTCACACTGGATCTTAGAGGGGGTGGCTGGATTAGTTTTAAGTGGAATTTCCTCACAGCGCACATCAAAGTGTTTCTGTACATATTCAGATGTGCGTTGTGCTGAGCCAACTGGCAAGTCCATTAATGCTTGACTGAATTCACTTCTTGCACACTCCTCTGCTTCTTCATAGGCCGCAGCTTCAGCTTCTGCAGCTGCAACAGCCTTCTGATGGTTCAAAATGTGCATATGTGCTTCAAGATTAGCTTTCTGTGTTTCAAGATTAGCTTTCTGCGTGATGAGGGCTGCTTCTTTCTCTGAATAAGCTAATTTAGCTCGTGCAGCATCTGCTTTGGCTCTAGCTTTTATGGCTGAGGAGGTAGCTGAAGAAGCCTTGCTTGACTTGAAGCTACGTGAGTATAATGAGCTAGCTCATGCAGCTGTAGCCAAGGGAGCTGTGTGTTCCGTCTCAATAACTCCACTTCTGAGTTGGGGAGTTGGCTGGTGCTGCTCTCCTGCCCTGAGGCTCATTTGCTGTTTGTTGATTGTTTATCGGGCCCGCCGCGCTGTTAGTCCTTTTACTTTACTGCTCTCCCATCGAGTTTCCCAGTTTTCGACTAGTAAACAGCAAGCTAACACGTGTGGTGCAGGCCTCAATGATGACAAGATGTTTCCTTTTATCTCGTTTATTGAAGCTACCCCACAAGGAACTCAACGTGATGTACACTCGTCTTTTGAGTTTTACATCCATTTACATTTGTTCCTACATCCGTGTAAAACTGCAACAAAGTAAACATATACACGCCGTCAATGATATAGTCACCGTATTTAGCTTAGCACATGTTAGCGTTAGCTCTAGCTTAGCTTGGTAACAATGACTGATAGAACTAGAGTCAGATCACTTAAAATACACCAATGCAACCATGCAGTTCTCATTGTAGCTGTTAACACTGTCAAACCATGCAGATACTCACGGACTAATGATGTCCAAGGCGCCGATAATTAACAACATCCACAGCGATTGTACAATGAGTGACGCTCTGCCCCGTTCTCCGGTTATATCATTACTGCGCATGTCCAACACTTTGTGTATCAGTTCAAAACGATGCTTTCACTACACCGCTAGAGGGAGCCAAACTCCCTTACATGAAATGCTGTAATGGGAACTGCTTAACTTAATACAAGGAGGCAGCATACCTATGTATGGAAATTATGAACACAGGATTGCAAGAGCTGTAAATTCTATGCTCTGAGTGATCTGTGTTATCAGACCTTGAATTCGGTGCCCTGTTGACTATTTTCCTCCTGGATTAAGACAAAACAGAAGATTGTGCTTCTCTTCATAAATATTCTGGTGTGCTGCAATCTGAACTCTCAAGGACAGTGACTGGCTCAGGAAATTTCCATCTGCCATGCCTCAAGGACATGCTTCCGAGTTTCAGACACTAAGACATAACATCTTGGCTGGGAGAGATTTGCTGCCTCCAGTAACTGATAAACACCCACCTGCATTCAACATACACGAACACACTGATTCACATATACTGAATTACATCCATTCATTCACTGATCCTCTCTGACTTTTGGTTTTGTTGTCTGCTAAATGTGCATTGAGGGTTTTTTTTCCTGCAATCAAAATTTCGCTCACTAACTGAGCGCCATTTTGATAAACATGTTTTTTTCTCTCGCCTACTGTGTCATTCCATATCCCTTCCCTTTTTCTTTCTTTATCACCACTATGACTGGCGCCTAGCGGCTGCCCCGCCCTTGGATGCGCTCTGCAGAGCGTGCCCAAATGCCAAGTCATGTTTCGTTACCTTGTATTCATACATGTGTAATGACAATAAAGTTGAATCTCATCTCATCTCATCTCAAGAATTACAAAAGGCGTGTAAAAAGAAAAATTTATTATATAAAGCTTTTCTAAAGAAAAGGACAAAAGAAGCAGAGCAGCGGTATAAAACATACAAAAATAAGTTAACATATATAATGAGATGTAGTAAAAGAGACTATTACAGTAAAGAACTGGAGAAAAACAGAGACAATATTAAAAAAAAAACGTGTTAACATTGGTCCTAATTTGGCTCGAGAAATACCCATTACGGCACCCACAGGTGATACAATAAGCAAAAACACTGCTATAAAAGACTCCATTTTCATAAAGAACACAGACGAGAGAGAGGTCATTGAAATTGTTAAATCGTTTAAAAGTAAAACATCTACGGACTGTGATGGTATTGACATGCTCTTAGTCAAAACTATTATTGAATGCTTAGTGAAACCACTGACATATATCTGTAACCTGTCTCTCCAAACAGGTATATTTCCCAATGCAATGAAAATAGCTAAAGTAATTCCGATATACAAGACGGGTGACAGAGGGGAACTTTCAAACTATAGACCAATTTCACTATTGCCGCAATTTTCCAAGATACTTCAAAAAATATTCTATGAGAGAACTGACAACTTCATACTGAAGAATAATTTATTGTGTGAGCAGCAATATGGGTTCAGACACAAGAGGACAACTGCATTTGCTCTAATGGAATTTATAGAAAAAATATCAACTGCCATTGAAAATAAAGAGTATTCAGTTGGAGTATTCCTGGATCTTAAAAAAGCATTTGATACAGTGGATCATAATTTATTATTAAAGAAACTACAAAATTGTGGTATTAGGGGAGTAGCACTGTCCTGGTTATGTAGTTACTTAAAGAATAGATATAATAGATATAGAATAGAATAGAAGAATAGATATAATAGAACCAACAAACCCACTTTTTCTTAAATTAAAAGCTCTCAAGTTGAAAGATCTGGTTGACTTTAAAACTGCAGTAATATTGTTTAAAGTGAAGAATCTATCACTGCCCGTAAATATCCAAAAGCTGTTCCAAATAAGGGAGAAACAATATCATTTCAGAGGAACATGTATATTTCAAAAACCTTCAGTGAGAACTACCACCAAGCAACACTGTGTTTCAGTGCAAGGAGTAATATTATGGAACGATTTTGGACCTGAATTAAAATCATGTACAACGCTTGGACAATTTAAACAAAAACTAAAGGAAGAAATACTCCAAACATATATACAAGATGACATATAAAATCACATAAGGATTGTCATATCAGTCTGCGTTGTGTTGTTGCTTAGTTTTTTTTTTTGTCACATTTTGTCTTAGCTTTGTTCTGAATTGTAATCGCTCTTGTTTGTTTTTCTTTTGAATTCTTGGATGGAATATGGGTGGGCAATATAAGCTGCGGCTTCAGCCATCACCTATTTCGGATAACTTACGTTTTACTGTATAATCAGAGGAGTTATTGTCTAATTTGACCTTGTTGGATTTTCTTTCCCCCTTTGTTATATTATTCTGTTTCTTTTGATCTGTACTTTTAATCTATCCGAAATAAAGATTGATTGATTGATTGATTGATTGATTGATTAATTGAGTATACATTCAAACAAGGACAGAAGCAGACTTGTTCAATGTGGCACTGTTTAAAGCCAAGAGTAAGACATTGATAAAGGTAGTAAGAGAAATGCTCTTTGCCGACGACAGTGCTCTAGTTGCACACAGCGTGGAAGATATGCAATCTTTAGTGGAGAAATTTGCAAGAGCAGCTAGCCAATTCAGCCTCCAAATCAACATCAAGAAGACACAGTGCCTTTATCAACCACCAAAGTTCCAATTATCAACATTACTACCAGAAGAGATCAGCATTGGTACAGAACCACTAGTCAAGTGCAAGACTTTCAAGTACTTAGGGAGTACTGTTTCAGAGAATGCTAGGCTGGAGGGTGAACTATCTCTCAGAATGGGAAGAGTGAGCGCTGTGTTTGGAAACTTGAGGGAGAGACTGTGGAACAATCGACATATGTCTATCCATGTGAAATGCAAAGTGTACAGAGCGACAGTACTGGCTACTCTATTGTACGGTGCTGAAACTTGGACTGTCTACAGAGTGCAGGTGAAGAAACTCCACGCGTATGTAATGAGACACCTTCGAGCCATAATGAACATCTCATGGAAAGACAAGATAACCAACATAGAAGTGTTGAAATGAGCTGGTCTACCATCAATGGAGGACATACTAATACAGATGAACCTGAGATGGCTCGGACATGTTGAGAGGATGGACCACCAGTGTCTCCCTCGGCAGTTACTCTACTTACAGTTATGCGAGGGCAAACGCAATCAGGGTAGACCAAGGCTCAGATTTAAAGACACTGTAAAAAGAAACTTAAAGAAGTTGGACATAGACAGGAGTTTCTGGCAGTGGAAGGCTAAGGACAGAGCTATGTGGAGGAATCTGATCAGACCTAAATGAAACAGGCATTGTCGCCCACGACAGACTGCTATGATGATGATGAGAGTCATGAAATCTTGAACATACAGTAGGTTGAGGTGACTGTAATATATAGTCCTACATGGGTGGACAACACATAACTGATAGGTAAGTGTTGCCATGGCGACATGGCGTACGCTGACTCTTCGCCATGGAATATCAAAAACTTGCAAATTGAACAAACTTCATCTGATTTCCACCAAATTTTTGACAATGGATATGACTCCCGCCCCAAACGTGTCTATGTAAAAATAATAAACAAAAGTTATAGCGCCACCTTGTGGTTAGAGCAACAGACACTTGTAAATTGGACAAACTTTGTACAATTTTCACATAATTTTGCACATTCGATATTAGTCCCACTGCAAACACATGTATATAAAAATAAATAAACACAAGTTATAGAGCCCCCGGGTGGTTAAAGGAAGAATTGCTGAAAACTCTTTATTTATTACTCACCTGCTGCTGGCCAGAATGACGAGAAATTTTCTGAGATTCATCAGACCAAAGGGATAATCATAACTGCACATCAACTTTAGCATGACATCACACATGTTACCATGGACACGCCCTCCTCACTATTCAATTTGTGAGCTTATGGGGAGGGGTGGGAAGGTCCCAGAGTCATGAAATTTGGAACATATGTTGACATGACTATTATATATAGTCCTATATGGGTGGACCACACATAACTGACAGGGAAGTGTTGCCATGGCACCATGGCGAAGTTTGACTCCTCCCCTTACAAAATCAAGCAGCTGTAACTCGGGCAAAACTTGTCCGATGAGCACCAAAGTTTCCATGATGGAAAACATTCCCGCCCGGAATGCGTCTAATTCAAAATACCTAACAAAAGATATAGCGCCACCTACTGGTTAATGAAAGAATTGCTGAAAACTGTTTTATTTATTACTCAAGCGCCATTTGCCAGAATGACGTGAAATTTTCTGAGATACATCAGACCCAAGCGATGATCATAACTGCACATCAACTTTAGCATGACATCACATGTGCTACCATGGACACATCCTCCTTGCCATTCAATCCTTGAACTTGGTTGCAGGATTAGGAACGACCTGGAGTCATGAAATCTTATATATAAGACCCATATAGGTATATATGGGTATATTGTGGGAATGTGAAAAGGATGAGACTGATCTCTCTCAAAGCAGCTTTATTCACATTCACCATCATCTCAACGAAGAAAGAGGATATCACAGGAAACTCTAGTCCCTTAAATACCAGGGACTCTCACAGCTCACAAGTCAATTTGCATCACAAGTCACATTGCATTATAATCAAGTCACTTTGCATCACAAGTCACATTGCATTATAATCACCAGTAACAATGCATCTCCTCTATAATCTCTTAATATCACCCCCACAGTCTCAGGCCCCTGCATACCAAAACTAACACCTTCCAGCTTCCTGTTATCTCCAAGGAAATTCTGTCTTTGTTCTTATCTCAAATGTGAGGCCTTAAATAAGTCACAAAGTAGGTCACATGTGTGGACCCCCCCCCCCAAACATTTAGATTGAACAACAGAATAACAGTTTGTATGCTGTGATAACATCATTGTACATCAATCCACATGCTGCTTGGGCCTCAGTCTTCTCCCGTATCTGCTGTAACCAGGTTTCACCATCTCCACGGCGCCGTCATGGTGGGGAGCTGCTGTCTGAGGGTGCAAACTTTCTGTCAGTCTCTGCGGGTGATCTGGGGAAATATTACTCTGGGAAACACCCCGTGGTGGCCTGCCGCGTCGAGGAGCCCTTGCCAACAGCACTTGCTCGTCTGCCACCACAGAAGCGGGTTTGAGTCTGTTTATGCCAACCTTTTCCCTCCTACCCCCCAAATCTAGCAAAAAATGCTTGTCCCCTGTTTCCAACACTCTGAACGGCCCCATCATAAGGTGGTCGCAGTGGCGTGCGATGCGCGTCATGTCTGATAAAAACAAACTCCGTGTTTTTCAAAGCTTTAGGCACAAAAACGCGCGGAAAACTGTGGTGCACGGGGCCGGGCAGCGTGCTTGATTCTATGTTACTCCGCAACAGCTGAGACGGGGAGGTGTCTGGAGCCGGGTTATCTGGGAGAAACTCCCCAGGCAGCCGAAGTGGTTGCGCAAACACGAGCTCCGCTGGGGAGGCTTCTAAGTCCTCTTTAGGCGCAGAACGCAACCCCAATAAAATCCACGATAACTTGTCTACCCAATTTGCATCCGTCAGTGACGCTCTGAGAGCCGATTTCAATGACCTATGAAAACGTTCACATAACCCGTTAGCCTGCGGATTGTACGCGGTTGTGCGGTGAATTGTGACACCCAGGTTGCGGGCCATTGTCGACCAAAGTTCGGACGCAAATTGAGGGCCTCTGTCGGACGTAATGTCCGACAGAACGCTGAAGCGCGCCACCCAAGCTGTTAAAAACGCGTGCGCCACCTCCTCGGCCGTGGTTGATGCCAGCGGGACCACTTCAGGCCAGTGCGTGGTGCGGTCCACCATTGTCAGAAGGTGTGTGCACCTTTGTGACGGCGGAAGAGGGCCCACGAGGTCCACATGAACGTGATCGAACCTCTTGGCCGGAATGTGAAACGGCTCCAAAGGAGCCCTTGTGTGCCTGTGTACTTTGGCTTGTTGACACGCCGTGCAGGCTGCTGCCCACTCTTTAACTTGTTTGCGAAGACTCGGCCACACAAATTTCTCTCCTACCATTTTGACCGACGCGCGCACTCCAGGGTGCGCCAAAGAATGAATCGAGTCAAAAACGCGGCGGCGCCACACGGCCAGTACTACTGGACGCGGCCGTCCAGTGGAGACATCGCAGATTAGAGGGGGCATACCGTCTTGCAGCACCCTGTTCTCCAGCCTTAACCCTGTTGGTCCAGACTGGAGCGCGCGCACATCCGCGTCACTAACCTGCTCCGCAGCCATGGCTGCGTAATCTATCCCTACGCTGACTGGAGCCACCACGGCGGGCGAGAGGCAATCTGCCACTACATTCAGTTTGCCCGCCACATGCTGAATATCAGTGGTAAACTCCGAAATCGCGGCCAGCTGTCTCTGCTGCCGGCCTGACCACGGTTCGGAAACCTTGGTCATCGCGAATGTTAGCGGCTTGTGGTCAACGAACCCGGTGAAACAGCGTCCTTCCAGCCAGAACTGAAAGTGGCGGATGGCCAAATAGAGAGCCAGCAGCTCCCTGTCGAACGCGCTGTATTTACGTTCACTATCGCGCAAGGTCCTGCTGAAAAAGGCAAGGGGCTGCCAAATCCCGGCTACGTGCTGCTCCATTACCGCCCCTATGGCCACATCAGACGTGTCAGTAGTGAGCGCTATGCGGGCCGTTGGGTCTGGGTGTGCCAACAACGCAGCCTTTGCCAAGGCTGTTTTAACCTCCGAGAACGCTTGCTCCCGCTCCAGGGACCACTCGACCTTATTCGCGGGTTTCTGTTTTTTGAGCGCGGCATACAGCGGTTGCATGAGTTGCGCCGCGCGGGGGAGAAAACAGTTATAAAAATTCACCATTCCCAAAAACTCCTGTACGCCCTGACCATCTGCGGCTGGGGAAAATCTGCTACCGCGCGCACTTTGTCAGGAAGCGGAACCGCTCCTTCGGGGGAGACGCGGTGTCCTAAAAAATCAATCTGCGCCACCCCGAACTGACACTTCGCTGGGTTGATTATTAACCCGTGATCTCCCAACCTCCGGAAAACTGTGGCTAGGTGGTTTTCGTGTTCGTCTTCGGACGCGCTGGCTACCAAAATATCGTCTAAGTAGACGAACACGAAAGGGAGATCGCGTAGCATCGCGTAGCATCGCGTCCATCATGCGTTGGAACGTCTGTGCAGCCCCTTTAAGCCCAAATGGCATATGTAAAAACTCGAATAGGCCAAATGGAGTTATTACCGCTGTTTTGGGTATGTCCTCAGCGCGCACTGGGACTTGGTGGTAACCGCGGACCAAATCGATCTTAGAAAAAACACGAGCCCCTGCCAAATGAACGGAAAAATCTTGGATATGCGGGATTGGGTAGCGGTCGTGCGCTGTAGCGTTGTTTAACCTGCGGAAATCCCCGCAAGGTCGCCATGATCCGTCAGCCTTCGGGACCATGTGTAGCGGGGAAGCCCATGGACTTTTTGAATGCCTGATAATACCCAACCTCTCCAGGTTGGCGAACTCCTCGCGCGCTATGGCCAGTTTAGCTGCGTCCAAGCGCCGAGCTTTTGCAAAAACGGGCGGTCCGGAAGTGGTAATAAAATGCTCCACCCCGTGTTTAGCGACTGTTGCCGAAAATGTGGGGACCGTGAGTGCTGGGAACTGAGTGAGCAGTGTGTGACGTCGGCTTGTGCTGTAGGCGGGGCCACTCGCACTGTACAGGGAATAGAATCAAAAGAAAATGCATTAACCAGGCGCCTGTTAGCGAGATCAACCAATAAACCATGTGAGCACAAAAAATCAGCCCCCAACATATTGAAATTCACTGCTGCTATAACAAAAGTCCACTCAAATGTACGGCCGTGTAGCGACAGAAGCAGAGTCTTCTCACCAAAGGTCTTGATCTCCGAGCCGTTCGCTGCTGTCACCCCGGGACCTCTGGAACCTGCCAGCCTGTCTGCGTAGGAAGGTGTGATGAAACTCAACTGGGAACCTGTGTCCACGAGGAACTGCCTCCCCGAGCATGCGTCCAACAAGTAGAGCAGCTTGTTCTCTTCCCCGAGGGCCGCGGCTGCTACCGACCCCCGGTCTTGGCGTTTCCCGAACGCTGAAACTGGCACGGTGGTACACACTTGCGTGCCCTCTCTGCGAAACGGCGATGGTAGAAACAAAGGACGTCTCCTCCGCGTTCCCTGGCTCTCGCTGCCGCCGTCATCGGTGGGTCTGCTACTGCTGTCCCTGGCCCCCTGCAATCTGCGGTCGTCGTGCAGAGTTCCGCTGCTGCGGCCGTGGCCGCACGCTGTCTGCTGCCGTTGACAATTCGCTGTGCCTCCCGGGCCAGCGCGCGGTAGTCCCGCCGGGCCAACAACAGCGAACTGGTCAGGGTTGCTCTCGTCGCTGACGGTAGGGTCCTGAGGAAGAGGTGGGTGAAGATGAAGTGGTCGTCATCTGAGCCTTTCAACCTCAACATCTTCTCCATCAGATTAACGGGCGTGTCATCTCTCAACTCAGTCAGCGCCAGAAGTCTCTCTGCTCGCTCCTCGACGGAGGGGGTGAAGTGCTGGATGAGTGCAGCCTTCAACGCGTCGTATTTGTCGCTGTCTGGCGGTTGCGCGATAAGGCTCTCCATGTGCTGAGCCGTGTGGTTGTCCAGTCTTGTGACCACATGGTAGAATTTTGTGTCGTCTACCGATATTCCCCGGAGGTTGAATTGTGCCTCAACCACATGGAACCAGGAGCGTGGATTGTTCTGCCAAAAGTCCGGTAGCTGGACCGTAGCGGCATTCGCTTGGCTGGGGGCTCCTGACGAGGCTGGCCCCGGGGAACTCTCCTGTTGTTGCATGCTACGTCTTGGGTCACCAGTGTGGGTATGTGAAAAGGATGAGACTGATCTCTCTCAAAGCAGCTTTATTCACATTCACCATCATCTCAACGAAGAAAGAGGATATCACAGGAAACTCTAGTCCCTTTAACACCCGGGACTCTCACAGCTCACAAGTCAATTTGCATCACAAGTCACATTGCATTATAATCACGTCACTTTGCATCACAAGTCACATTGCATTATAATCACCAGTAACAATGCATCTCCTCTATAATCTCTTAATATCACCCCCACAGTCTCAGGCCCCTGCATACCAAAGCTAACACCTTCCAGCTTCCTGTTATCTCCAAGGAAATTCTGTCTTTGTCCTTATCTCAAATGTGAGGCCTTAAATAAGTCACAAAGTAGGTCACATGTGTGGCCACTATATATATATATATATATATATATATATATATATATATATATATATATATATATATATATATATATATATATACACACATACACACTATATACTGTATATATATATATATATATATATATATATGACCCATATACAGTAGGTCATATATAGTCCTATATGGGTGGACAACACATAACTGACAGGGAAGTGTTGCCATGGCGACATGGCGAAGGTTGACTCCTCACCATGAAACATCGGAAAGTTGTATCTTGGACAAACTTTGTCTGATTGTCAACAAATTTTCAATAATGGATAATAGTCCCACCCTGAACACTCCTATATAAAAATAACAAAAGTTAGAGTTCCGCCTAGTGGTTACAACATCGGACCCTTGTAAATTGGACAAACTTTGGACGATTTCCACCAAATTTTCTATGATCAATATTCGTCCTGCCCTGAACGTGTCTATATAAAAATAATAAACCAAAGTTTTATTTGGTTATTTATTAACGGTTATGCTGTTTATTCCATCTTGCTACAATGCTCCACGGTGGCGCAGTGGTTTAGCACTGTGGTAGCACAGTTTACCCTCGGCCGGGGGATCGCAGGGATCATGAGATCCCGGTTTTGGAACAACTTCTGGATACACTCGGAAAGGTATTAGGAAAGCTGAAACTGTGGTTTGATTCAAACAACTTAACGCTCAATTTAAGCAAGACAAAATTTATAGTCTTTAACAACCATCACAACTACCCAGTACCCAAACTCAGTGTAAATGGTGTAGAGATTGAAAGGGTATCCGAAACTAAATTCCTTGGAGTAATAATTGATAACAAACTGTGTTGGAAGCCACATATTAATTATATAAAAGGTAAAGTATCCAAATCAATTGCAATATTACACAGAGTGAAAAATTTGCTGAATCAACCCACACTATACACCTTGTACCATTCATTAATACTCCCATACATGACATATTGTAATGAAGTATGGGGAAATACATATAAAACAAACATATATCCACTCTTTATGCTTCAAAAAAGAGCTATTAGAATAATCAACAAAGCAGCTTACAGGGAACCAACAAACCCACTTTTTCTTAAACAAAAAACTCTCAAGTTGAAAGATCTGATTGACTTTAAAACCGCAATAATAATGTTCAAAGTGAAGAATCTATCACTGCCCGCAAATATCCAAAAGTTGTTCCAAACAAGGGAGAAACGATATCACTTCAGAGGAACATGTATATTTCAAAAGCCTACAGTGAGAACAAACTGTGTTGGATTTTCACTGTAATTGCCATGATGGACTTTAGTCCAACTCTGCATGCACCCACATAAGAATATTTAAAAAAAAAGTTATAGCACCACTTACTGTTGAAACAAAGTTCTTGCCAAATGGTTTACTTTATTAATCCTGCAGCCCTTGCAGTGACAACGGGAAATTTCCCGAGAAAGCAAGGTACGACAGGCGCTGGGTTGCGCGGGTGTGTGGGGGGCGAAGGCCCGCTTACACCTTCTTGCAGGTTTAATTATTCTTGTGTTCTGACTGTTACTGTTGTGCCATTATAACTGTTATAATTCTGGTTGTAACAGTGTTGGTTTCCCTGTGTGTGAGAGGTTACGTGTCTGTGTCACCCTGAGTGAGATGGGTGTGTGTGTGAATGACCTCCCCTCTGTTCTGTGTAATTTGGAGTGGAATAAGACTTGCTGAATACACTTAGCAATGATGAAATAGAGTGAAGTACGTGGCGGTAATGCACCTGTAAGCTGGTTGCCAACCACCAATCAAATCTAAAAGAAGAATAAGAAGAAGTAATTTGGAGTGATGAAATAAATCCCTACTATGTTCCAAATCCTCTCTGATCATTGTGTGAACCCGTGAAACTTTGGTGTCTCAGCCACATTTTTTTTATTTTATTTCTCGTTTTCTCTCCAAGCATGCAATCAGGGAATCAAAGCTTTCTTTATTTTTTACATTGGTCAGCACCAAATTTATTGTCTTGTAGGAAACTCGAAATGAAGAGACTGAATGATTTTTCAGTATAGGTTTATTCCATCTCAAGTCCTACTGCTCCTCTCTCAGTCAGGGAATAAAGAGGGCGAGCTGAGATAAACCACATACCTTTATACTGTTACATCAGACACAAATCACATTCACATCAAACACAGAATTCCATTCATAACTAATCCTCCTATTGTCCTCTCGGCTTCTCTGTCTGTCCCAGGAGTCAGACAGTCTCTTCAGGTTCACTCTCAGATCTTCTCACTTCTCCTCTAGTCCGCAGGGGGTCCAGAATCAATGTCTGTTTGAGGCGTGATGTCAATACACACTGCGAGCTCAAAGTTCCCTCATGTCTGGGTCTCTGCCAAGGAATATGTGAGCTACATAATGTTACGCCACAGTCTAAGTTTTTTTTAGCTGATTCAGGACAATTTTGATGTGCTGAATCCAAAAATCACATTGGTTTTGCTCAATCAGGTCAACTTTTTGAATTATGGCCACATGTTTTCTTATGTTTTTGTTTGGTATTTTAGCTTTATATGATGCAAAAGTCTTTTTTATTTCTTGAAATTCTCTGAATTTTGAACAATGATGACACACATTCAATTTACATGTACTTACCTTTATCAATGTCTACTGTTCAATTTACAGTACACCTGTACAACTGCTGTACAACCGCTTATAACATAAAAACCTGACCTGATCGAGAGCAACGGATGTCATTTTCGGATTCAGCGGTGCAAAATTGTCTTAAATCAGTTGAAAAAACACAGACAACTTACAAAATAAAAAATATTTTTATGTTGTGTTATTTATTCATGATTAGGATTGGCGATCTGTCCAGGGTGGACCCTGCCTCTCGCCCTAAGATGCTGGGATAGGCTCCAGCCCCCCCCCCCTCCCCCCCGGCGACCCGAGAAGGATTAAGCGGAAGAAGATGGATGGATGGATAGTAAGGCCTGCGCGGCCTGAGCACTTCATTTCCCACAATCCTTTGCACATTTCGCTCCTGACGTAACGTCCGGTGGTGGTGTTGGCGGGCAGAAAAGGGGTTGGTGCTGGTCGGCCGTGGTTCAGGCTTTTGTGTGATTCATCCGCTGAACGGGCAGATCGTGTTGCACCTCCAACACGCAGATAAACTCGGGCATTTTTCGGTACAGGTCACAGCCTTGGCCTCCCCCTGTTCGCCGTCTCAGCACGAGTGTGTGACCGTTTTTCTCCTCCGGGGCCGTCCGTTTGCCCAGCCGCTTTTTTCTTCTAAGGTAAGGCTGAGTTAGCTAGCATGCTGGAACGAAGCATGCAGCCATGTTGTTCTCTCATTGGAAGAAGGCCGTCTTTTTTCTCTATCTCGCACTCTCTTTCTGCGGGGTTATATTGTGATTTCTTACAGAATGCAAGATATAGTTAAAATGGAGTACTATCAGTACTGTGGAAGCATTAGTTAATTTTTCACCATTTTACCTGGAGCAGTGCAGGTTCAGATCGTGTACGTGCACGGCGCAGAAAACTGCTCCACGTTGGATTTCCTCATCTCACAAAACAGGACTGTCTTTGTGCACCCATACGCTTTATAAGTACGTCCAGTTTTTGAGTGTGGTTGAATTTGCCAGCGTCCGAAAGGATGGGGGCACTTAAGTCTGCCTTTGTCGGTGATTCCAGTCTGCAGAAACTGCTTGATCACAATAATGCAGACATTGCGGCGGGGGTGTGCAGCTACTCTGCAAAACTGTGTCCGTCGAAACGTGTCGCCTACTGCCTCGACTTTGTTTAGGACCAGATGTTTTTGGCCTCGCTTGTTGCTTCTTTAATGCATCCGATACCATTTCTGGTATGTCAAGTTAGCGATTTAAAGGTAATAGCGCATACATATGACACAGGCTGTGCCTTTAAATTGGAACTGGGTATTCAGTTATACAAATTCCCTCTTCAATAACCAGGGCTACCTGAACTTGCCATTAGGCCCTTGGGCTAAGAGGTTTTGAAGCGCCCCCCCCCCCCCCCCCGCAACAAATCTCAGTTTAAAACTATGTAATAGCTATGTTTTTAGTAATGGATTGCATTTGCATAGCACTTTCCATGACACCCAACACTACACAGTCCATTATTCATTCATTCCATAGACAATGGTAGTGGTAAGCTACTGACAAAAATGTGGCTGCCAAGCCACGCCAACTGAACATTCGTTCACGTCATACACCATAAGTAAGTATAAGTATCATATAATGGAGATTCTTATGGCTCAGTGCTTTGGCCTTCGGTTTATGCAAAATATCTCAAGTTTAGACGAGCTCATGTCTATGCCTGACATGTCAGGTCAGGCATTGGTTTGCTAGCTAGCGGATAACCATGAAAACTAGTACTACCCGTCTCATGGGTCGGGCCATCGGCGACTCAACCGGCAACCCCACTCTTCCGAGGGTGAAACTGGGCATCCTGGCAGAACTAAAAATAATATCTGTTACAGGTCTGTGGTGGACGACTCCCAGTTACACGGGGTGAGACTGGACATCCTGGCAGATAAGCACATCTTTCGCAAGGTCTGTGGTGGACTTTTGCCAGTCGGTGTATTGTGACATGCACTACACAGAGAGCAGAGATAAAGAAACCAATCATCTGGTCAGTCACTGCAACAGATACTGGAGTCAGTTTGTCTTGGCCTGTCCTTGCTACTGATAATACCTCTATCTGCCAAGAATGTGCCATTAGTCTAGCAAAAGTTAGCGGTACTCAAATACTTTGGAAGCAGTTTTATGAAATAGTCAGTCAGAAAGCAACTCATACCGGCTCGGACGTTGCCCGGGTTAACAAAGTCAGGAGTTCCTGGCGGTGGAGGGCGAAGGACAGAGCTGCGTGGAGGAATCTGATTAAACCTAAATGAAACGGTCATTGTTGCCCCTGACAGACTGCTATGATGTTGGTGAGACGAGCTCAACAGTGGCTGACTCCTCTCCTACTCCTCTTTATTCTCAGACTTGTGTTTCCATTGCCAGGAGGCTGCCCACTTTTCTGGTTGACCTCCCCTTGAAACTCTTAGCGTGCTTCTGTTGCTTGGCAATGTGACGTCCAGTGCCATCGTTGTGCAAAGGCTTATGGGAGCAAGTCACCATTTTGTACAGCCAAGGTGTTGTTTACTCAAGTTATTAGACATTTACCCATTCCAAACAATGCTGCATGGACTGTGGGGGTGGGGAATCAATAATGGTGTTGTATCTCAATAATTGGCACTCATGATGATATATCAATCTCTAAACACCTGTATAGATCTTTTATGAATTATGTAAACATTAGTGCTGATGGAGCGAACACATTAATAGCATGTTAATCAGCATAAAGCTGATTCTGATTAATGCAACGCCCTGTTTAACACTGAATTTTTTTTTTTATCACAATTAATTGTGGGTGGGGACTTTTGACCCTTGCTGCTTTCCATTGTGAAGCATGGTGGGCACCCAGAAGTAAAATGGTCTGAATGCATAAAGACAAGATGAGTTTGAATGGCAAGTTCAGCATTAAACAATTGCTAGATAGTTCTCTCAAAAGGAGCTTCACTGCTGACTAACTCTGGTTTTGCTTGTAAATTGTAAGTTTTATTTTGTTAACCAATTAAATTTTATTTAAAATATGATATTGAAAACTCGTGTTTTATCTATTTATTTGGGATTTTTGAAAGTTAGGAATTGTATTAAATATTCCTAAAATCCCATTTTTTCACACTTTGTATGGGCTGAATTTGTTTTACTTGGACCTCAAAGTAAATGGTCACAAGCAGAAATCTGGAATAAGTGTACTGATGCCCAGAAATCCCTTTTTTTACTTTCTTGGCAGTTTTTTTTTTTTTTTTTTTTTTATGTTTGGATTTAAAATGTCTGTTTCTATAAGAGAAATGCTTGACCTGCGTGGAGGAATCTGATCAGACCTAAATGAAACGGTCATTGTCGACCCTGTCAGACTGCTATGATGGTGATGATGGTGGACCATAGAATTAATTGACCAAAGAAAAAATAGTCATTAGGTCCTTTAAAAAATAGTGGTTAGCTGCAGCCCTAAAGCCCACTAAACAGGCACAAGTAACATCTGAAACTTGTGGGGACCTAGATTATGTGACTATATGGCAGCCACTGAATCTCAGCTATAAAAAGTTTACATGCTTTTCGGGGGTTCAAAAAAGCAGTTCGAGGGTGGATTATTCTTTGGTTTCTAAGTAGGGCTGTGCGATGTGATACACACACACACAGGGGGGAAAATAAGTATTGGACATATCAACATTTTTCTCATTAAACATACTTCTGATGGAGCCCTTTGACCTGAGATTTTCACCAGATATCAGTAACAGCTGAAGTAATCCATACATATAAAGAAATCAAAACAGCTGTGTTTGCAAAACAAGTTGTATTTAATAAAGTGGAATGACAGGGAATAAGTATTGAACACATGAAGAAAAAAGAGGTGCAAAAAGGCATAGAAAACCAAGAAACCAGTTGAAATCCATCAGAATTTAGGAAGCCATTCCCCATCAATGCAAATCAATTAGAGCTTGTTAAGTTCTGACCCAACTGGTCTGGGAACACCTTGGTCCTCTCTGAAGAGCTTGAGCAGGTGGCTGGGGAGAGGGAAGTTTGGGCTTCTCTGCTTGAACTGCTGCCTTCGCGACCCGGCCCTCCAGAAAAGCGGTAAAAGATGAAGTAAATAACCTTTAAAAAGGTCTGAATATCAGATTGTCACACCACAAAGAAATTGTGATGGGTAGAAGCAAAGGGCTCTCTCTAGACCTTCGCAAACTTATTGCTGCAAAACACAATGATGGCATTGGTTACTGCTTAGCACTGTGGCAGCACAGTTTACCCTCGGCCGGGGGATCGCGGAGATCGTGAGTTCGATCCCTGCCCCCGGCCAACAGTGATCTGTGTGGAGTTTGCATGTTCTCCCCGTGTTGCGTGGGTTTACTCCGGGATTTCTCCGGTTTCCTCCCACATGCCAAAAACATGCAGGTTAGGGATAAGGGGCGCTTGCGCACGCAGCGACCAGCAGCTGGTGGTTTGTCACCAGACTGCAAAACAAATCTACCTCCGGGTACAAAATAAGTAATAAAAAAAAAATAAAATGTTCCAGTTAGCACTGTTGGAGCCGTCATTTGGGTAGTGGAAAGGACATCATTTTACCATAAAGTGGCCATTACTAGGAGCTCCTCGCAAGATTTCTGGCAGAAGAGTCAAAAGAAATATCAGAAGAGTTATCCAAGAGCTAAAGACCACTCATGGAGAGCTCCAGAAAGACCCGGAGTTAGCAGGTACTGCTGTTTCAAAGAAAACAAGAATCAACACGCTTAACACACATGAGCTCCACGTATGCTCACCTCGCAAGACTCCAGTGCTGAAGAAGAAGCATGCTGAAGCTCATTTAAAGTTTGCACAACATTTGGGCAAATCAGTAAAATACTGGAAGAATATAGTTTGGTCAGATGAAACCAAAATTGAACTTTGTGGATGTCACAGCATGTTTGGAGGAGAAATGGCACTGCATATCCCATCATGGGGGGGGGGGGTTCAGCACGTGGTGTAGGCAGACTTCACATAATTGAAGGAAAGATGAATGGACAAATGTACAAAGACATTCTTGATAAGAACTTGCTGCCATCTGCCAAGATGCTGAAGATGAAATGAGGGTGGACTGTAAAGCAGAGTTGTCATCACATCAGCACTACAGCAACGTGTCCATACTCCTCCTCCCGCTGCTCTGCCCGCCAGCTCGGCCGCCTGTCAGTGGGCTTCTGCTGCGCTCCGTCCAGTAATGAATGATTGAAGTTGGGCCACTTATAAACACCCCACTGACAAGGTTGTCGAGTTTTAGCGAGTAAAGTTAGCACTTCTTACTCTCAATGAGTGACTGTCTCAGCTTTAGAAAACTGATTAAACTGTTAGCATGTACTGTTTGTTAGTTTACCTGTCAGATAATAATCTCTCTTGGATGATGGCTGCTGACGGCTGAGCTGTTTCAGTTCTGCTGGGTAACGTGTTAAGTGCACTAAATTTGTGAATTACAGGAGTTACTTACTCTCTTATTGTCCCTCTTTTTGTCGTGGCAATATCAGCCCTCATTCTGAATATTGGTGCGTCTCAGGAAATTACAATACCATGATTTGTAATTTAATTTATAGAAACTGTAACCATAATCATTAAAAATTAATTAAAGTGGCTTAAATATTTCACTGTATGTACAGTATATTGAAGGCTGACATTCCTGCACTGTAACTTGAAGCATTTGCAAACTGTTATTTTGGACTGGAAGAAGTTCTTTTAACTTTCATCTGAAGCCTAACAGAACTTATAAACTTCCAGACCCAGAAAGATTTTAATAAGATGGACTAGTTTGTTTTCTTCTTTTATGGATTTTAATGTTACTTTAGCTTGTTTTGAACATGCAGAGTTACAACAGCTTTCCATGGTGCAGCAGAAGCTGCTATTTGTGAGTTGGGGCTGGGCGATATATCTCATTTGTATCATGATATAACTTCTCTACTGTATATTACAATACACTATACATATTGCAGTGTGCATTTTTGTGTACTGAATGTCCTTTAAAAATTTGGTTTTGCTTACATTTTTATTAGAAATTTTATACATAATCATTTCACTTGTGAAAAAGCTGAATGATAAAATGAAAACTTATGTTAGAGAAAATTCTTTACTGCAATATGTAACTGAACAAAGTCTTTTTTCCTTAGCTTAACAGAACTCACATTGAGTCATCAAGTTTATCCACATGGGTAGAAATGTTTCAGTTTACCACATGATATTTGGCAGTGTAATAAGTGACATAAGTATAATTTGTCGCGGATTTATTTATTTTGTGTCTGCATTTCATCAGTTCTTTATTTGACGATCCACTCACTCTTACTTTGAAGAGTTGCTAGACCGGATAGTGCTGGCTGCAGTGTAGTGGGGCGGTGAGCGCTCAGCACTGCTGTGGCAGCTGGGGAGAAGTTACTGCTTTTATGTGACCCGTGTTGGCAAAATGAGTCAGAATGTGCGCTGCGTCATTACGAGCTACAGGCACGAGAAGTCCATCCATCCATCCATCCATCCATCTTCTACCGCTTTTCCGGAGGTCCGGGTCGCGGAGGCAGCAGTTCAAGCAGAGAAGCCCAGACTTCCCTCTCCCCAGCCACCTGCTCCAGCTCTTCAGAGGGGATACCAAGGCGTTCCCAGACTAGCTGGGAGACATAGTCCGGCACGAGAAGTCATAAATCATAACTCATTCTTTGCTTGCTAGTGGCAAATCCCGGGAAAACCCCCATGAGTGCCTGGTATCATTGGAAAGCTTAGAAATCGTACTTTCTAAAAATACATATGTTTTGGCGGAAGATGTAACTCCCGACCAATCGAACGCAGGTTTTAAACCTATCCAACTCAATATTATCAATATCAATAATCCAACCTCATATTTTAGTTGAAAGGCTCCTGCAACAATTTGATTTAAGCAATAATCTGGTGGGTTGGATTCTGGATTTCTTAACCAACAGGACGCAGAGAGTAAGGGTCAATGGCACATTGTCTGACCTAAAGTGCTCTTCTACTGGCTCTCCTCAGGGGTGTGTGTTGTCACCACTACTCTTCATCCTGTACACAAACATGTGTCGGAGCAGACATGACAACAGACACATTATAAAGTATGCTGATGACTCAGTCATTGTCAGTCTCCTCCAGGATGGTGAGAGTGGCCACGGCCCAGTAGTTGATGACTTTGTTCACTGGTGTGAGGATTCCTACCTGCAGCTGAATACAACAAAAACGAAAGATATGATTATTGACTTTAGGAGGAAAACTCCCAGGCACAAAGTCACCATACTAAAAGGCCAGCCCACCGAATGTGTACAATCGTACAAATATCTTGGGACGATTATTGATAGTGGATTGAACTTTGAGGTGAACTGTGAAAGGGTGTGCAAAAAGGGTCAGCAAAATTTGCATTGTTTGAGGAAACTTGCACGCTTCCAAATTGACCGAACCATAATGACTATGTTCTATCGGGCTTTTATTGAATCTGTTTTATCCTTTTCTTTAATGTCATGGTTTGGTCAGATAAAACTGAAACAGAGGAAATCCTTGGATCAGGTAGTCAGATGGTCCAGTCGTTTGCTTGGTGAGTCACAGCTGAGCCTGACATCCCTGTACACCAGACAAGTACAGAGGATGGCCGACTCGATTTTAAATGATGACTCCCACCCTTTGCACTGCAACTTTCAGCTTCTTCCCTCCAGACGGAGGTTTGCTGTCCCAAAAAGTAGAACCCAGCGCTACAAAAACAGCTTTGTCCCTGCTGCTGTCAAAGAGTTGAACAAGCTATAAAAATTATATTGTACATATTTTATATTTACCTATTTTGTAAGATGTGTGCCTGTGTTTGTGTCTATGTTAAATGTAATTGTGGCTTGTAAATATGGATGTCACCAACTGCAAAACAAATCTACCTACGGGTACAAATAAAGTAACCTGAACCTGAACCTGAACCTATCCAAAATATAAACAAATAGACTTTTTCCGGGTCCGTTTTTGCACACTTCCTACAAATTAAATATCATTTTGAAGGTTTTTCAATACAGAATATGGGAAAAAAATGTTACCTCAGTTTTGATAATCTCCTCAAAGTGACTCATTTTGCCAGCATGGGTCACATATTAACATGACAAATACTCCAATATGAGCGATAAAACTATTAGGTTTTGCGAGTGACCAAATGTATGCAATGAATGTATTCACTATATCACCCAGCCCTAATTTGAGTTTTTGCACTTTATTTTGAGTTAAAGTACTGCGTTATAATTTCTGTTATTGTGTTGCTCCAAACACTTTTTATTAAGCTGTCAAGTTCAAGTTTCCAACTTGTTTCATGGGTCATTATTCTGTTTGGCTATGGGAGCTTTTTGTAATAGGCTATGTTATATTAAGACAGATACTGACAACAAAGTGATTTTCATAGGTGTGCAGGCTTAGACAGGTGAAGTTAAATGTCAAGGTCAAGTTTATTAATAAAACACAATTACAACAAGTGCTGCCCAAAGTGCTGTACATAATGGAAAAAAGTACACTAATGGATTAAAAACAAAAGTAAAAACAATATAATACATTAACACAATGAGTCAGTCATAAATTAGAATAAATAACATGACCTGGGGCCCCAAACATGAGCCGTGCCAACAGGAAGCAGAGATGGTGGACATGTCAGAAAAAAATCGTGATTAGTCGACGAATTGGAAAACATAGTTGTTAGATTAGTTGACTACCAAAATAATCGTTAGTTGCAGCCCTATCCATCAGTCCCCAGCCAAAATAATTTGTGGGTAGGGAATGGATGTTCTTTTTCTGGAGCACTTCCTAAATTACCACCACTATACTGTTTGCAGCCCATCAGGCACTGTAACAAGGTCAAGGAACATATTCCACAGTTTCCCTTCTTGTTCAGTGTATCTGAAAATGACCAAAAAAAAAAAAAACAAACCCACCCACTCCAACACAAACTACAGAAAAGGACTTCTGTGGGAAGCCACTCAGTAATTTTCCCTTATACTGAAGAGATGGCAGATCAAAGGTGCTGGGGGACAAGGGGAATTGTCATGGGGGGTTGATGTGTAAATACAGCACCTCAGGTAGCAGAGGAGGGTTAATATAAGGCACTTTTCCACGCACCCCGGTCAGCCTCGGCCCGAGAACATGACTTGGGTCGGCGCGGCTCCATGGTCCCTCGATTGGTTTTCAACAGTACTGCAGCCCGGCCGCGGCTGGGTGGGATTTCTTAACAGCCAGGCGGCGCCTCACTCTCGTGACGTGAAGCGCGCGACCCAAACAAACATAACATGGCTGCTCTACAAGGCGACTCCTCGGTCTGTGGCTTTTTTCGCCGTAAATACCAAAAAGCACCGCCAGATAAGGGTACAGGCAGCGAGACTAAACACTCTGGAATAGTTCTGCAGCTTCTGGGAGAGCCGAAGACATGAGGATACAAACTAGGTCATAGGACGGTAAGCTAATGGTTGCTAATGCTAGTTTGCTGCAAGTACGTCGTGCTACACTGTAATGTCTGCAAGTTAGGTACTAAAATATGTATGCTGTGTGTGTGTGTTTCAGATGGCTCTGTTGTTGAGAAATTACCTCTTCAAACGGTCGTTCTGGCTCAGCAACGCCTCTCACTGTCATCAGCCTGTCACTGATGTCAGCACAGCTTCACCAACGATCAGTGGTTATAGAGCTTAAGAATGTCTGTAGAAACGTTTATTTCCTGTACAACAAATTGCTCTGCGTGAAAATCATGGACTGTTGAGACATCATGGACATACCTGCTTCTGCAGCAGAGTCTGAGATGCTGTCAGAAAAAAATGATCAACTGACACAACTTGATCGCCAGATTAATAACTATATTAGCCACAAAATATCTATTCAAAAAGTAAACAGTACTGAGTTACGTATAATAAGATATATTTTATAGTTATGATGTATTATAGGCCAAAACAAACTTGAGCTAGGATTAAAGGCAATTAGTTAAAATAGGTAAAAATAGGTAATGTTAATGAAGGTCTGTCTTTCTGTCTTTCCCTGTTGTTTTTTTTTTTTTTTTTTTTTTTTTTCTGGGGGGTTATTGCCTTCCCTCACTGATATCCTTGCTTTGTAATCACCCACATATACAGTATCTGTATACATATATATTTTTTTCACCCTATTTATTTATCCTTTTTGGAGACTGATGTGATACTTGGAAGATCAGTATGTGTAGTACCATCTTGTATAAAGTCAAAAACTTTAATTACAAAAAGGCAATTAAAATAATGCAGTCATAAGGTTACATGGAAAATAATTGATTTCCTTGATACATGTACTGTAGAAATATATATTCTCTGCATCAACAATGTACTATACATGCATTCATGTAATATTGCACTGGGAATTGCACTGACAGTAAACCTGTGAAGTTTTTGCAGATGTCTCTTTTTTATATATCTGAAGGTTACCACCATGTGGCACAAATGAAATACTGAAAGATTGGAAAAGCTAAGAATAATACAGCATTTTGAGAAATCACTTTTGGTTTGGTGTAAGTCTGTCAACAAAATTATGAGCCATATTATATAATATATATTATATAATATTATATTATGAACCATAAAACAGTTTGTGTTAAAATGTTAAATCCCATTAAACCTAATCCGGGGGCTTTCAATCATGTGTCATGGGGGGCCAAGACCCTGCAGGTTCTCTCTTCTACCCAAGTCTCTTCAGCAGGTGTTCTCACTGATCAGTCAGTGGAAGAAGTTCAGTGGAATCTGCTGTTGAAGACACTGGTTGGAGGTAAAGCCTGCAGGGTCTTGGCCCTCTGTGGCACATGATTAGACACCCCTGCCCAAACCCATTATGATGAAGAGCAGATGCTAATATGACCCAGAATTCCTCCATATACATCCAACAATACAGTCTTCAGTTAATAAAATAATTGTGTTGGTTACTTTTTTCTTAAAAATGAGCCTTTATTTTCAAGGTCACAGATAAATCCTTTGTACAGTTGACTCTTTTCCCACCGGTGTCTTAACAGACAAAATGGAAAATCATGATGCAAACACTTAAGTCACTAAATTCTTTATTACAATCAGCAGCAAAATCCAGATTATTCAGAATGTGCAAAATTCAAACTGTAAAAAAGAATAAAACTGGAATGGGTCACGCACGGCTGCCACGCTGCTTCACTGAGAAGCAACCAGATCAGCCCCTGGTCCTGGTCCAGCAGATCTTCAGCCTGCATCTCTGTAAATAGTGAGGCAAGGTCCAGTTGGGGTGGACATTTTCCGTCTTGCATAGACAAAAGACAAATGGGTGGTGGTTAGTTAAAGCAAGTTTAACACATATTTGGGAAATACACTTGTTGCTAAAAGCCAGTGGTGGAATGTGAATTAATGAATGAATCTTAATTTCGGATTGATTAAAGGTAAAGATTAAAAGAAAATAGAATAATATAACAAAGGGGAAAAAATCTAACAAGGTCAAATTAAACAATAACTCCTCTGATTATACAGTTCAACATAGGTTATCTGAAATGGGTGATGGCTGAAGCTGCAGCTTATATTGCCCACCATATTCCATCCAAGAATTCAAAAGAAAAACAAAACAGGAGGGATTACAATTTGAATGTGACAATAAAGTACTTCGTTGTTGTATTTAACCACAGTTTTCATGTAGCTGCGCTTCGGTAGATTTTTCAAGGGCTGCGTTACATTAAAAATCATCTGCTTTTACTGTGGCCTCAGCAATCAGAATGAATTAATACATTCACTTGAATGGAATCTAGTACTTTAACTGATGCTGTGAATCACTGAGTATGGAGTCACTCAGTCAAAATCTGAAGTTTTTATCCAAAAACACAAACCAGGACTTTTACCAGGATTAACATATTTCATCATTTTGCTCTCACAAGCGAATATTTAGGAGAAAACGGCGCGATTCAGCAGTTGGCACTAGCAAAAAAAAAAACGTTAGCAGCACAGAACAGCACACAATTTAATGCCCAGGACCAAAGTGCAATACAAAACTCAAGCCAGGACTTTAACCAGGATTAACATATTTCATCGTTTTGCTCTCACAAGCGAATATTTAGGCGAAAACATGCGCGATTCACCAGTTGATACTTGCTAGCTAGCAAATTAAAAACGTTAGCTTTAAAACGTTAGCCAGCACAAAAAAAGTGAGCTTACCACCAATAGGAAATCACTCACCATGATGGTTTTCATCTACAGCTTGTCCATAGTGCGGTTTCTATGCTGTGCAGCCATAGGTCCGGGTCACTCCTCACTGTGGATCTGCCACAAAGCAGAGAAAACTCCGCACCTCTTCATTGGACCATGGTGTAGAGTGCCGCAAAACCTACAACACTGTATTAATATCATATTTACTCCGTGACAGTTAGTCCATGACAATATTGCAAATGGCGGTTATCAGAAGACGGGGAAGACGGTCGATTTCGTGACGTTATGACCTGACCAATCAGCGGCAACCAGTCTGTTGACGTCACATCTCGGCCCCGGGCCGGCCGTGATGGACCCTGCCCTGGATCAGGTACGAAAATAGCGCCTGCTAACCGGTGCTGGGGCTACTGGAAAATGCGCAAACGCGGGGACAATGGGGCGGTGCTGGGGAAAGCGGGGCCCGTGGAAAAGTGCCTATACTGTGGGGCAAAAAAGTATTTAGTCAGCCACCAATTGTGCAAGTTTCCCACTTAAAAGATGAGAGGTCTCCAGTTTTCATCATAGGTATACCTCAACTATGAGAGACAAAATGAGAAAAAAAAAAATCCAGAAAATCACATTGAAGGATTTTTAATGAATTAATTGGTAAATTCCTTGGTAAAATAAGTATTTGGTCACCTACAAACAAGCAAGATTTCTGGCTCTCACAGACCTGTAACTTCTTCTTTAGAGGCTCCTCTGTCCTCCACTCGTTACCTGTATTAATGGCACCTGTTTGAACTCATTATCAGTATAAAAGGCACCTGTCCACAACCTCAGTCAGACTCCCAACTCCACTATGGCCAAGACCAAAGAGCTGTCAAAGGACACCAGAAACAAAATTGTAGACCTGCACCAGGCTGGGAAGACTGAATCTGCAATAGGTAAGCAGCTTGGTATGAAGAAATCAACTGTGGGAGCAATTATTAGAAAATGGAAGACGTACAAGACCACTGATAATCTCCCTCGATCTGGGGCTCCATGCAAGTTCTCACCCCGTGAGGTCAACATGATCACAAGAACGGTGAGCAAAAATCCCAGAACCACAGGGGGGACCTAGTGAATGACCTGCAGAGAGCTGGGACCAGAGTAACAAAGGCTACCATCAGCAACACACTAGGCCGCCAGGGACTCAAATCCTGCAGTGCCTGATGTGTCCCCCTGCTTAAGCCAGTACATGTCCAGGCCTGTCTGAGGTTTGCTAGAGAGCATTTGGATGATCCAAAAGAGGATTGGGAGAATGTCAGATGAAACCAAAATAGAACTTTTTGGTAAAAACTCAACTTAATGTGTTTGGAGGAGAAAGAATACTGAGTTGCATCCAAAGAACACCATACCTGCTGTGAAGCATGGGGGTGGAAACATCATGCTTTGGGGCTGTTTTTCTGCAAAGGGACCAGGACGACTGATCCGTGTAAAGGAAAGAATGAATGGGGCCATGTATCGTGAGATTTTGAGTGAAAACCTCCTTCCATCAGCAAGGGCATTGAAGATGAAACGTGGCTGGATCTTTCTGCATGACAATGATCCCAAACACACCGCCCGGGCAACGAAGGAGTGGCTTCGTAAGAAGCACTTCAAGGTCCTGGAGTGGCCTAGCCAGTCTCCAGATCTCAACCCCATAGAAAATCTTTGGCGGGAGTTGAAAGTCCGTGTTGCCCAGCGACAGCCTCAAAACATCACTGCTCTAGAGGAGATCTGCATAGAGGAATGGGCCAAAATACCAGCAACAGTGTGTGAAAACCTTGTGAAGACTTACAGAAGACGTTTGACGTCTGTCATTGCCAACAAAGGGTATATAACAAAGTATTGAGATGAACTTTTGTTATTGACCAAATACTTATTTTCCACCATAATTTGCAAATAAATTCTTTAAAAATCAGACAGTGTGATTTTCTGGATTTTTTTTTTTTTTCTCATTTTGTCTCTCATAGTTGAGGTATATCTGTGATGAAAATTGGAGACCTCTCTCATCTTTTAAAGGGCCTATATCATGCAAAATCGACTTTTTTGAGCTTTTAAGCATGTTATAATGTTAATTCCTCCCCAAAAACACCCCAAAGTGGTATTTTGCTCCATTCACACATCTCTGAGTATTCCTCCTCAACTCTGCTCTCTGAGCTGCTGCTCCGCCCTGTCCCTGATAATGACTGGGTCCCCACATTCATACGTATGAATGTGGGTGAGCCGCCCACTCCAGCAAGTGCCTGTGCTGCCAGCACCGCCCCCAGGCTAACGCGCACACCCACTTTCTCCGCGCAGCTAACGGAGCGGTGATCGGCAAAACTCTTTCACTTTAGCATTGACGCTGTGAAGAAGTTGTTCCTCTCGCACCTAATCTGCTCAGTGACAACAACTGTTTGCTTTTTTACGTAAGACAATGTCTTCTAAGTTTTCGTGGGCGGAACCCAGTGATACACTGCAGCAGCCGGCTCAGGGGTTACGTCATGAAATGGGTGGCAGCCACATAAAGGAGAGGCAGAGCCTCAGTGATCGAGGCATCTTACTTCCGGGTTGGAAAAGTAGCTCGCGAAAATAACTCCTATTTCATAAGAAATTCATTCTCCAGTGTGCCAAAGGTAATATACTATCACATACGTGCATATAGTTCACTCTGGAAGGCTTAAAATAGCATGATATAGGCCCTTTAAGTGGGAGACTGTGCAGAATTCGTGGCTGACTAAATACTTTTTTGCCCCACTGTAAAAGAGAGTGCCTGCAACCTGTGTTTCTCATGTTTTGGATTCTGGTGGATGTGAGAGGAAGAGAATAAAGTTTCATCTGCTCTGAACGCTCGGCCTGATTATTCCTGTCTCCACACTTCCAGCATTTTGTCAGTGATGAGATGAGATCCTGTAATTGGTGTTTCTTCATGTCCACAAATGTAAAAGAGCCATGATGCATCTTTTCTGAAAAATTTCATGTACTGTAGATCATAATGGAAAAAGGGGACCCAGGACTTTTTTAGGGCAGAGAAGTGGAATATTCTGCAATGTTTGAGTCAATCACCAGATCTCAGCCTGATCGAACTTGACTTGCTTAAGACAAAACTTAAGGAAGACCCACAAACAACTGAAGACGGTTGCAGTAAAGGCCTGACAAAGCATCACAGAGGAGGAAACCCAACCTTTGGTTATGTCCATGGGTTTCAGACTTCAGTCATTGCCTGCAAAGGATTCTTAGCACAGTATTAAAAATGAATATTTTATTTATAGTAAAGTTTATTTTCCAGTTACTTTTGAGACCCTGAAATGAGATTTTTTTTTTTTTTTAATGGTTTTAATTCCTGAACCGTAACACCAGTTTGAATGTGAATACCCTCAAATTAAAGCTGAGAGTCTGCACTTCAAGGCCATATTGATTATATAACTGTATCGTGAATATGTTTTGGTATACAGCTAAAATGACAACTTATGTCGGTGTCCAAATACTTATGGACCTAACTGTAAATTAGTTAATATTGTAGTGGTTGGTGAAGTAAAATCCTCAACAATTCAGTCATCTTTGCCTCTCCCTCAGCCTGCATATGAAGCCCAACCACACCTGTTAGCTAAGCGACTCATTGTTCCGGTTACCAGCGGGTAGGGCTGTCATGGTGGAGGAATTTCCCCTGTGGTGATGGTGGATAGCTCAACACTGGTGGATAGCTTTTAGAAAAAGTTGTCGCCAAGCAGCTCACTGACTTTCCGATTGAACACAATATTTTCGACAAATTTCAGTCAGGTTTTCGTCAGAAACACTCAACAGAGACCACTCTTCTGAAGGTATCAAATGATATTTTAATGTCATCAGACTGGCAAATGCTCCGATTTAGCGTTATTAGATCTTACTGCGGCATTTGATACTATTGGTCATTATATTTTGTTACAAAGGCTTAGAGATTGGGTGGGGATTTCTGGAAAAGCCTTGGATTGGTTTTCCTCCTACCTTTTTGGTAGGAGTTTTTCCATGGCTGTTGGCTTTTACTCATCTGACTGTGCTCCTTTAACCTGTGGGGTGCCTCAGGGTTCTATTCTGGGTCCACTTTTATTTGCCCTGTACATGCCGCCACTTGGTTCTATCATCAGCAAATTCAAAGGTGTGTTTTATCACTGCTACGCTGATGATACAGCTGTTTTTTCTTTTAAACCTGACTATGTTGACAATTTAAAAATTATTCATTATTGTCTGTCTGCAATTAAGGACTGGATGTCTAGTAAATTTTTCAACTTTATGCTGACAAAACTGAAGTCCTTATTGTAGCACCTGATAATCTAATTCCTAAGATGGCTAATAGCATTGGTTCATTAAGCGCTAATGTACGGTCTAATCTAAAAAATCTTGGTGTCATTTTTGGCCAATTGATGAGTTTTGATCAGCATGTCAAATCTCTTGCCCGGAGTTGCTTTTTCCACCTCAGGAATATCTCCAAAATTAGGTCACTGGTTTCCTACAGTCAGAAACTATTATTCATGCTTTTGTTGCTTCACATTTGGACTACTGTAATGCTCTCTTCACATGCCTCAGTAAACCCTCTTTACACCGCCTACAGTTAGTCCATAACTCTGCTGCTAGACTAATGACTAGGTTCTGTCATATCACTCCCGTTTTGGCCTCCTTGCATTGGCTTCCTGTAAATTATAGAGTTGATTTTAAAGTTTCTGTCCATACTTACAAAGCCATTCATGATGAGGCACCTTCTTATATCAGTGACTTGCTCCATCGATACCATTCCAGCAGGTTTCTCAGGTCTTTCAATCAGAACCTACTGGTAGTCCCTAGCACTAGGCTCAGAACCAAAGGCGATAGAGCATTTGTTGCTGTTGCTTCCAGACTTTGGAACTCTTTACCATTTGAACTTAGAGCTGCACCTTCCATTGATGTTTTTAAGAAGCAAATAAAGACCCACCTTTTTAGCCTGGCTGTTTATTAACTATGTGTTGATTGCATTTTTATGTGGTTTTTGCTGTTTACTTTGTTCTTCTACTGTTTTATGTGCCTGTATTTTTTTTTTTTTTTGCTTTATTGTATTTTACTATCTTTTTTGTTTCTTATCATGTTAAGCACTTTGTGACTTTGTCTGTGAAAAGTACTCTATAAATAAACTTATTAACACTGTGATATGCAATATTATTGCAAATGTTTTTAGGACCCTGTGGTCTCGTAATTTAAACAGGGTTCATAACTTATGTGGCAAACGATGGAAGCTGTGAGAAACCCACTGCAGCTCTGCTTTCAACTTTATGTGCGTGTGTGATAATTGTGCGGTGTTGCGGTCTTTCTAGTAATGAACTGCTGATTCTATTAAAAAAAAAAAAATCATTTTCATAAAGCAGTGGCTGTAACTCCAGTATTTCAACTATAGGGTGTATGGACGAGAGACTGCAGTGACATTCAGCTGATTTAAACAGGACATCCTCCGGACAGGACCCTGCGTGGCTCTTGTCTCCATGATTTTTGGATTTTTGCCACTGTCCAAAAAATCACGTTCAAAGAAGCAATGCACTATGCAGTAGTTGTTTCGCTGTCGGAGCTCAATTGTCAGGATCATAAACACTCTGCTCAGAAGGAAATTATATGCTTTGTGCCTTTTCAGTGCTCACAGCTGTATATAGCAATTTGTCCAAACGCTTCCACCACTAACTGCCTGCTGGAGTCTGTCTGGAGAGCGTGCAGCACCCAGTGCTGTGGAAGCTTCCACAGTACCGGGTGCAAACATGCTGTTGGCAATAAAAATACACTTAACATTTAACAATTTATTTAGTAATCAATAAGGGCACATAAGTGAATGAGATCTAGCCACACACACAAAAAAGTGAGCACCGCAGTTGCTCATTATCCTCCACGGTAGACTTGTCCATAACGCAATACTATACAATTGCGGTTATCACAGTAGCCCTACCAGCGGGTTAAAACCATGATAAATGCCTCCACTGCTTACATTCCTCTTCTTTTTTTTGCCCTTGTTTAGAGTACTTAAAGTGTACCTATGGTGGTCGTGAAAAAAAAGATATTATATTGAGCCCCTGTCTCACGTTCTAGTTCAAGTTTAAGTTGAAATTCACTTTCAAAGCAATTTGATATAAATCCATTGCTGATGTGCTGGTTCAGCTATGTCAGCAAAACAAGGGTACAGCCATACTAGCGGCTACATGGCCTTCCAGGACGCTTCCTGTGACGTAATTTCGTGGCTACCGCGATCTGGATCAGTATTGGCTGAGCCTCGAGTACCCGGATGTGCAGCGGCTTTGGGGATATTCAAATTCAAACGTTTATTTCAAACTCAGGGTTCATATTAAATGCAGAACTGAAACGAGTAGAAAATAAATAAATAAATGCTTAAATTCGGCGGGTCCTATTGTCTGATCTGAGGTCGTTAACAGCCGCAACACGGCAGATTAATTCGGCTCCTCCCTCGCCGCTATAAAGAGCGGCAGACAGCGCGTTGCGTTGTGTGAGGACCAAAATTCAAACGTTTATTTCAAACTCAGGGTTCATATTAAATGCTGAACTGAAACGAGTAGAAAATAAATAAATAAATGCTTAAATTCAGCTGCTTGTCTCATCTGATCTCGTAACTGCCGCAACACGGAAGATGATTCTACAACTATATACAGAGCAGCAGACACTCGGTGCTCTTGTTAAAACAAAAACATACAATGCGATATGGATATCGCAACATGGCGGAATGTAAAGCCTTTGGATGTCTGAATAATAAGCGAAAAAAACAAAGAAACACTTTTTTTGTGTACCCAAACCCAGCTCACCTTGTCAGAAGATCGGAGCGGAAACAGGGCACAGACGAATAATTTCAGACGAAATTGCGTTGTGTGTGAGGACCGCTTCGTCACTTTAACCCTCAGAAGACCTTTCTGGCTCAAACCTGTAGCCATGTTGGACAAATTCTTCCTCAGAGTCCGACAATTCAGCCATAATAGAATAAAAACACTCACAACAGCACCCTAGTCTCTCATACAGGCGGAGCATTGACTGTTGAGTATCAACGAAGTGACGTCACATCCGCATGTGTCATGGCTGCGCCCACAGTTTTCATTGGCTGCCCATGGCCAAAGTCCTATTTGAATATATGTCTGGTGGTATATGGCTGGCAAAAATTATTTACCAAAATAAGAAATACTTTTTCATAATGTTTTCAAGTCAAATGCGTCTTCATGACCACCAGAGGTACACTTTAAATAAGCTCATGTTTCACTCTGACATGGAATCAGGTTTGTCTCTCGGACAGCGATGCTGGATACACACATCTGCCTGTTGACTGGAACTGTCACGACGGCGGCGGCGCACTCTGACGTGCCTGATACCATGGTTGACTGTTAGGTGGTTTGTTTGCATGCATGCTTGTGGAGCGTCATTCCTTCATTTATTTTCTTGGCAAAAAGAAAAAATCAATGCTGCAGGCGCTGTCAAAATGACAATTACGTACCCAATATGGCACTGCAGTCTGCCATGAAAATGTTAGCCATGGTGCCTCTAGCCACTTTTGTATCTGTGGTTCAACGCGTTTCTGCTTGCATGCTGTGCAGCTGTCTTGTGGTGGCGGTGCACCATCTTGGTCTCATCCGCCGCTCATTCTCTGCTGCTGCTGTGGTTTGCCTGGGACTTCCCCATGCTGCTGGTTTGGTGTGGGTGGGCAGGTATTTCTTGGGCATCATCTGGGCTGGCCTTTGTTGTTGCAGCTCTCTGGCATACCCCCGGAGAAATGAAAACCTTATAGTGTGCACAGTGCATGCGCTTTGGAAGTTGGTGTCTGTCTTCTGCTGCTCTTTTTCTGGCATGGTAGGAAAACTAATGAATGACCACATAGCCCTCCCAGACTGGCGACACCACTGCCTTTTATAGAGTAAATCCCATGGATAAGGACTGCAGACTTATCAATTGTATACATTTTTTTTATATTGACAGCTACTGAAGGTCTTAATTTTGTGTCAACTGTTGCCTTCTTTTTACCTTTTCCTGCCAGAGTTGCCCTTACCAGACGTCAAGCTGGCTACTGTAGCAGGAAAGAAGACCAAGAAGCCGGAGGATGAGGAGCAGCCAGCAGCAGCAGCAGCAGCACCACCACCACCACCAGCAGCAGCAGCAACGGCAGCAGAAGAACAACCGGCAGAACCAGCACCACCTGCAGAGGAGGAGGAAGAGGAAGAGTATGTGGTGGAGAAGGTTCTGGACCGCCGAGTGGTGAAAGGCAAAGTAGAGTTTCTGCTAAAATGGAAGGGGTTCTCAGAGTGAGTATATGTTCTGAGATATTCAAGTCAATGGATTTGTCTTTTCTCCATTTTAACATATTTTTAGTTTTGCTAATTGCATCTTTTGTTATTGGAAATATTAAAGTAAGATTTTATCGAACAAATGTAGACTAAACTTGTTGGTACTCACCTATCTAGTGAGGACAACACATGGGAGCCTGAGGAGAACCTGGACTGTCCGGACCTCATTGCAGACTACATGCAGAAACGCAAAGAGAAAGAGGAGAAAAAGAAGGAGGGCAAGAGGAAAGCTTCCACTGATGCCTCGGGAGACTCGGAGGAGCGTGCAACCAAAAGGAAGAAGGATGAGGTTGGACAGAGTTCAGTCAAATCTGAAGAATGTGATTGATTTTCAGACTGTCCACTTTTGCTTTGAAGAGTTGTCCCCATACAAGTCCTTTTCTATATTTTCTGTCTGAAGGGTGAGAAGGCTCGAGGTTTTGGCAGAGGACTGCAGCCTGAGAGGATTATTGGAGCAACTGACTCGAGCGGAGAGCTGATGTTTCTCATGAAATGGTGAGTCAGCGGGATCTCCTTAAAAAAATGGAATCCCAGTTAGCTCTTTGCTAATTAGAAGGGAAGCGCGTCAAGTCAAATCAGAGACTAAATCAGAGACTCTGCACTGCAAAAAATGAAATCTTGGTAAGAACAAAATCTTAAATCAATGATAATTCTTAAAGAGATTTTTATTACTTGTTTTAAACAAATGAATCAGGTTTTAAGTTTAAAAAAAATTCTGCCAAAGGAAGAAAAAAATGTACTTATCAAATTGCTTGAACAAGTATAATTTTTTTTTTTTGCCAGGAAATTTTTATAAAATTGAAAACAACATTGTGCTGCAACAACAATAACTGATTATTTTTGTAGTTGACTAATCTAATGACTGTTTTTTCGGTTACTTGACTAATCGCGGTTATTTCTGTCGTGTCCATCTCTGCTTCCTGTTGGCACAGCTCCTGTTCAGGGTCGAGGTCACGTTTAACCTCACCTGTTTAAGCCTGCACACCTGTGAGAATCACTTTCAGTCTCCGTCTTACTATAATGTAGTCTGTTATAAAAAGCTTCCATAGCTAAATAGAATAACGACCCATGAAACAAGTTGGAAACTTGAAGTTGACAGCTTAATAAAAAGTGTTTGGAGCAATATAATTAAATAACAAACTAAAATGCAGTCTTTTAACCCAAAAATAAAGTGCAAAAACTCAAATAGCAGCTTCTGCTGCACCATGGAGTGCTGTTGTAACTCTGCATGTTCAAAACAAACTAGAGTAACATTAAAATCCATAAAAGTGAAAAGGAAAGCAAGCTAGTCCATCTTATTAAAACCTTTCTAGGTCTGAAAGTTTAAAAAGTTCTGTTAGGCTTCGGATGAAAGTAAAAAGAACGTCTTCCAGTCCAAAATAATAGTTTGCAAATGGTTTACGTTACCGCACAGGAATGTCAGCCTTTACTACACATGCAATGAAATATTTAAGCCTTTTTAATTTATTCTTGATTAGGCTGGGTGTCCACCAAACGTGTTTTTTCCACTGTGCGTGACTGTTTTCTATCCATCCTCTGTGTAGTCCAGCATTTACGCTCAGTGCTGAAACGCTTTAAGCCGTGGCCGTTTTTTGTTGCGGCGCTCAGGGCAATTCAGCGTTAAAAAATGTTCAACTTTTCAGACTGCAGCTGAGCTCGTCACTGTCAGACCTTTCTAAGCAGCCAATCAGAATTAAGGAAGGGTGGGACATAGGACGGCAGTACAGTCTCTACTCAGACTCCTGTTTTCTGTGCCATCATATTTTACATCCAGAGCTGTTAGAATATGTTTCCCGTCCATTGTTATTAAGTAGAAAGTCTGACCATAGGAAAAGCGGAAGTGCTGAGCTGTGAGTGACAAGCTGTTGCTGGGATACAGGGCAGACTTTTTTTTTTTTTTTCCCAGAGCGCAGCGCACAAGTGCTGAAAAAAACCCAAACGGTAACGCTGAGGGCGGTTGGGCAACAAAAAACGAGTTTGATGGGCACGCTGCCTTATGGTTCCAGTTTTTATAAATTATGGCTTTTTCCGTTTGGCTGCGGGGAAAAATGATACTCCTATAAAAAGAAAATATTTACTTACTATTTCTTTAAGCAGAACCACTTTTTGTCCAAGTGGAGTTGCCGTATCTACCGATCCAAGATGGCAGACCGTATTGTGCTTGTGTGCTCCTAATCAGGTAGTGACAGCATACACAAAACCTTTCATACATTCCGTGGGATGGAGAGGAAGATTTTGAAGCCTGGGGAAGATATCTTAATTGACAAAGGACTTAAAAACAAATGCTGCTGGGCGTGGATCGAAGAAATACAGACAGTACGGTGCGCATGCAGAAAAACACGGCATATGCTGATTTTCACACACACAGTAGGATGTACAGGTGCATCTCACTAAATTAGAATGTTATCGTAAAGTTGATTTATTTCAGTAGTTTGATTCATAAAATGAAGCTCATATTTTATATAGATTCATTACAGACAGAGTGATATATTTCAAGTGTTTATTTCTTTTAATTTTGATGGTTATGGCTTGCAGCTCATGAAAACCCCAAAATCAGTTTCTCAAAAAATTAGAATATTACATAAGATCAATTTAAAAAAAAAAAAAAAAAAAAAAGATTTTTTTAATAGAAATGTTGGCGGACTAAAAGTATTTCCATGCACACACTCAATACTTGGTCAGGGCTCCTTTTGCACGAATTAATACTGCATCACTGTGGCATGGAGGTGATCAGCCTGTGTTACTGCTGAGGTGTTCTGAAGGTCCAGGTTGCTTTGATAGCGGCCTTCAGCTCATCTGCATTGTTGGGTCTGGTGTCTCTCATCTCCCTGTTGACGATACTTCATAGACTCTGCAGGTTTAGGTCAGGAGGGTTTGCTGGCCAGTAAAATATGGTGATACCACGGTCATTAAACCAGGCTTTGGTACTTTTGGCAGCAGTGTGGGCAGGTGCCAAGTCCTGCTGGAAAATGAAATCAGCATCTCCATAAACCTTGTCAGCAGAGGGAAGCATGAAGTGCTCTAAAATGTCCTGGTAGACAGCTACATTGGCTTTGGACTTGATACAACACAGTGGACTAACACCAGCAGATGACATGGCTCCACAAATCGGGTGCCAAGTCCTGTCACTTGGAAATCAAGGTCCCAGAGTCTGGAGGAAGAGTGAACAGGCACAGAATCCAAGTTGCTTGAGGTTCAGTGTGAAGTTTCCACAGTCAATGATATGTGGAGCCATGCCATCTGCTGGTGTTTTTCCACTGTGTTTAATCAAGTCCAATGTCAGTGCAGCCATCTAACAGGAAATTTTAGAGCACTTCATGCTTCCCTCTGCTGACAAGCGTTATGGAGATGCTGATTTCATTTTCCAGCAGGACATGGCACCTGCCCACACTGCCAAAACCACAAATACCTGGTTTAATGACTATGGTATCACTGTGCTTGATCAGCCAGCAAACTCTCCTGACCTAAATCCCATAGAGAATCTATGGTGTATTGTCAAGAGGAAGATGAGACACCAGACCTAATAATGCAGACGAGCTGAAGGCCACTATCAAAGCAACCAGGGCTTCCATAACACCTCAGCAGTAACACAGGCTGATCACCTCCATGCTACGCTGCAGTGATGCAGTAATTCATGCAAAAGGAGCCCCGACCAAGTATTGAGTGGTACATGGACATACTTTTCAGTCGGCCAACATTTCTATTAAGTCTTTTTTTTTTTTTTAAATTAATTTTATATAATAATCTAATTTTTTGAGAAACTGAATTTGGGATTTTCATTTGCTGCAAGCCACAACCACCAAAATTAAAAGAAATAAACACTTGAAATGTATCTCTCTGTGTGTAATGAATCTATATAATATGAGTTTCACTTTTTGAATTGAATTATTGAAATAAATCAACTTATCGGTGACATTCTAATTTATTGAGATGCACCTGTATAAAAACAAACTTGACTTGAGAATCAGCAGGTCGAGATGCAGAGTTTCTACTTGCTGTGAGAAGTTGTAGCTGTCCTCAAAATTCTGTTTGGCTCCATCAGGTGGGTCTGTTAAACTAAACAGCTGAAACAGAACATGTTGTAAGTGTTTCCACTTCAGTTAAAATGCCTTGTCTATGAATTAGTCTGTGAAAAACACAATTATTATTACGTGATTTATCTCGATAAATTGGCTCATTGAGCGCAGTGAAATCCTGATGAATAAGAACTACTTAACCTGCCTCACTCATGGACCAATCGACAGAAGACCTGCATCAATGACTGACCGTGTTTGTGACATGAAAATACACGTGATTGTCCGTTTCAACTCAGCATGCCAGTTATGTAAACGCACATGGCAAAGTGCCAGAATTTAAAAAAAAAAAAAAAAAAGTCTGTTAGAGAAGCTCAAAAACTGCGTGTTTTCACTGAACATTGATGGACAAAATTTTTAAATGTCCTTGTTTGCTTTTATGATGATGACACAACCAGAGAAACAACCCAACATTTTTCAAGCAGGAAATGGAGGTAGTGGAATTAAAGTGTCCTTCAATCTTTGATGATCTTCAATCTTTCTTTCTGGTTTTGAATGGAAACAAGTCATCAGTGTTCTACTGGTGAATTAAACTGTACTTTTTATAGTAATCTGGCTTTGTGTGTTTCCTTTTATGATGTATAGTATTTAATTTCCTATTATTTCTTTGGAACAAAACAATTATGTAAATAATGCAATTTAGAGTATTATATAAAGTTCACTGTTGCTGTTTTTATATATACGCTACTCAAGGTTGGGGATATTTGGCTTTCGGGTGAAATTTATGGAAAATGTAAAAAACAGTTCACGCTACAGTGATATAATATCATGAAAGTAGGGTATTTAAGTAGAAGCATGCAATGGTGATTTCCTCATCTCAAACAATTTATTAAAACAAAAGCCAAGGAATGTTAATTGGCTAGGTTAATTGGCATCAAAACTGGGGATTCTAAATTGTCCTTAGGTATGGATGTGAGAGTGAATGGTTGTCTGTCTCTCTGTGTTGGCCCTGTGATGGACTGGCGATCTGTCCAGGGTGTACCCTGCCTCTCGCCCAAAGATGCTGGGATAGGCTCCAGCCCCTCCGCGACCCGAAAGGATTAAGTGGTAGAAGATGGATGGATGGATGGATGGAAAAGCTAACAGTGGTGGCTATACCACAACGAAAATGTCAATGTCTCAATAACTTGTCATGTGCCCTTGAGCATCAATTACAGCTTGACAGCAACATCTCATGCTGTTCACAAGTCGATTTATTGTCTGCTGAGACATGGCATTCTACTTTTCTTGAAGGGCGGCCCTCTGGTCACTGAGGTTGTGGGGTCCAGGGTTATGAGTCTCTACATGGCGACTCAGCTGATCCCATAGGTTTTCTGTGGGATCCAGGTCTGGAGACAGTCTCCATTTGAGGTACCCCAGCCTCCAGCAGCTATTCCCTAATGATGCGAGCTGGAGCATTGTAATCCATGAAGATGAAATTAGGCCTGTGTTGTTCATGCAGGGGCACAATGACTGGATTATTCAGGTAGTATTGGCTTGTCACTGTACCATTCACAAGGTGTAGGGCAGTTCTATATTGACCAGACACACCTGACCAGACTGTAACACCACCACCACAGGCTCGTCTGTTGACAACAGTGGCTGATGCATAGTGCCCTCCTTGACATCGCCAACATCGTTGGCGGCCATCATTTCTGCTCATCGTGAATCAGCTTTCATCAGAGAACAGCACTGAGGCCAACTGGTCCCTTGACCAGCGTAAATACTTTCTGGCCCATGCAAGACGATGACGCCTGTGCCTGGTGTGGTCAGGTCGTCTAGCACACAGACCACACTGATTTTAACAGTTTCAGATGGTCTGACGTGACACTTGGGTGCCTCTCACCTCCCTTAAATGTGCCTGGATTTGAGAAGCATTCACTGGGCACTGTTCACAATGAAGCAGTCATCAGTGTGGGGTGTGGCCAAAGGACATCCACTTCTATGCTTTTCTGTGACTTTTCCAGTTTCTCTGTATCTCTGTTGCAACCTGCTGATGACACTCTGACACTCTAAGCTCAGTGGCCACTTGCCTCTGAGAACATCCCGTTTGAAGCCTCGCCATGGCGAGGTACTGTTGATCAGTTGTTTGGTGTTGTCTTGGTCTCATGATGTCAAAGTGTGAACAGCTTGATGAAGAGGACTGTTTACATACCAATTGTAATTGAACCAGAAAATTTATTGGTCGATTCATGGATTAAACATCTGTTGTGAATTTTGCCATTAAGCAACTTGTTAGAGAACAGGAAGTTATGCAAAAAGTACTGAAACACTGACGAGTTGGACATGTGCATTCAGAAGGTTACAGAAGGTCAAATTAAGTTCACCTGTAAAGGTTAGAGTGCATTTTAGGTGCATCCTGAAATTTAACCTGGAAGCTGAATACCCCTAACTTTTTGTGAGTAGTGCGTATATAATATTAAAATTATTATTAAAAATATATTTATAAATATAAAAGTTAATGCCAAGCCGTGTGTGTGTATGCGCACAATCAGGCCTTGACATGAACTTTTTTGCTCACCGGCCACTGTGGCTAGTGATTTTCCAAAGTTACTAGCCATTCAGCCTTTTCACTAGCCACAATTTTGTGGCTGGAAAATTGTTTAATATGATCAGATTTGACTATCACACGCTAAATTTACAACCTTTTTAAATGACCTTTATACATACACTAAAATGTATTAAAAAACTACATTAAAAACACTACATTAAAAAAAATGGCAAAAAAACAGTTTAATTATTAACAGCAGTAAATACCTTTATTTTTAGGTAAGTACATGTACAGTACTAAGAAAGTACTAAGTAAGTACAGGTTTTTGGGTTTTGTTTTTTTTTTTGATAATTTGAATTTTATTGGGTTTTCAATTTAGAAAATAAAGCCAAAAAAAAAAATCAAAAACAAATATACCCAGTGAGAGGATAAAACATTCCAGTTCCACCATAGTACTCCTAAGATGATTGGCTTAATCTACAACACCTATAGAGGTGAGATAGGATCCCCACTTATTGTAAAAGCTGTCCATCCTGTCCAAAAGTTTATATGAAAGGCGTTCTAGTGCAGCAAGCTTGCCCAACTCCCTGAGCCATTGAGCTACGGGTGGGGCAGAAGAAGATTTCCAATAAGAAGTAATCAACTTTCGGTCCACCATCAAAGCAGTCTGAATCCACTCGGCGTCAGAGATTGGGTCCTGAATAGTTGATGGATCCCCAAGGACAAAAAGTCTCTGAGTGAATGGCACTTCTTGCTTAACAATTGTCATAATATGTCTATGGATCTCCAACCAAAAGTCCTGTATTACCGGACAACTCCAGATCATATGGATAAATGTACCCTCCCCCTGTAGACATCTTCAGCAGCTTGATGAATGAATGAGATTTGCTCTAAACATTTTACGAGGTGTCCAGTAGAATCGATTCAAAATTTTAAATTGAACAAGTCTGGTTTTCAATTCCCTAGACATTTTCTTCCCATTCCTTAAAATATTTGCCCATTCAGCATCAGTAAATTGTGAATTCAGATCTTTTTCCCATACGTGTTTAAGGGATGAAAAATCTTTATTTGAGCTCTTAAGGAGCACTGAATAGAAATTTGAGGCCTTACATCTTTTACCACAGGAACTCAATGCCTGGATGAGCCAATCTGCCTCAGGAGGAGGGGTAGTTGTAGATCCAAAGACTTGACACAGCAAATGTCGAAGTTGTAAATATTTCCAAAACTGATTCTGTGGTAGCTATGTGTTTCCTATGGGCCCTTAGAATAGAGGCTTAGTATTAGTGAAAGCGCTTTGAGTGGTCTTTGTGACTAGAAAAGCGCTATATAAGTGCAGGTTAGTTAGTAGACCATACTGTGCCCGTAGATCATCAAATGATTTGAGAGCTCCCCCTTCATATAGATCTTTTAACATCAAGATGTCCTTTTTCACCCAGATTTTCCAAATAAATGTAGATTTTCCAATGTGGAGACTTGGGTTAAGCCAAATAGAAGCGATAGAATGCAGATGAGAGCTAAACCCTAGTATAGAAGCAACCCTCTTCCAAACGTATTGTAAAAAGGATACAATAGGATGCGACTGAAATTCAGAAGGAAGTTTGATTGTGATTAGATGTACTAAGGGAAGAGGGCTGCTCAGATAACTCTCCAAATAAAACCAAGGGGGAGCTCTCTCAGGGCGGGGAGCCCAATGAATCAAATGTCTAAGACTAAAAGCGTAATGATATAAAACTAGATCTGGGACCCCCAAACCTCCTGAATCTGTAGCCTTTTGTAATCTTTTCAACTTTAATCTAGGGCGCTTACCATTCCATAAAAACTTATTGCACAACCTATCAAATTGCCGAAAATAACCAACTGGAATCTTAAGAGGAAGGGATTGTAGAAGGTAATTAAATCGGGGTGCACAAATCATCTTGATAACATTGACCTTGCCCCAAAGAGACAAAAAAAGAGGCGACCACCTTTCTGTGTCTATTTTAAATTTTTCGAGCAAAGGCTCAAAATTAATCTGAATCAGATCCGATAAAGTGTGAGGAAACAGGATGCCAAGATATTTAATTCCTAATTTTTGCCAAGAAAAGCCTATATTTTGACCAAATGTAAACAGTGTTTTAGGGCAATAAGGTGTTAGAGGAAGAACTTCTGATTTTATCCCGTTAACTCTATAACCAGACAGACGTGAAAATTGGTTAATAATTTTAAGGAGAGCTGGAATTGATTTTTGAGGTTGTGTAATCAGTACCAATGCATCATCAGCATACAACATTATCTTATGGGTACTGCCATGGACCTGAATACCTGGAAAATTGCCGTCTTTGTGGATAGCAACAGCTAATGGTTCTAATGCCAAAGCGAAAAGCAGGGGACTTAAAGGGCAGCTCTGGCGCGTGCCCCTATAGAGTCTAAAAGGCTCTGATGTAACTCTATTTGATATCACTGAAGCTCTAGGTTCATTATATAGTAATTTAATCCAGGAAAGAAACTTTGAACCAAAACCAAAAGTCTCTAGAGTAGCAAAAAGATACTGCCACTCAACCCTGTCAAATGCTTTTTCAGCATCCAGGGAGAGGGCTGCTACTGGAGAGAGGTAAGCAAGTGAGGGATCATTTTGAACTGACCATATGATATCAGTAAATCGCCTAATATTGTCTGCCGCACCCCTGGAATGAATAAAACCCACCTGATCAGGATTTATAAGAGATATCATTACTTTATCTAATCTTAATGCCAAAATTTTGGAAAGAATTTTACAGTCACAGTTTATAAGACTAATTGGTCTATAATTCTTGCAATCTAACGGGTCTTTATTGCTTTTTAAAATAAGCGAAATTAAAGCCTCTGTTAAAGAAGGGGGCAGACGGCCTTGTTCAAAAGATTCCGCAAACATTTCTAAAAGTAAAGGAGAAAGCTCATCAACACAGGCCCTGTAAAATTCTACAGTGAATCCATCAGGGCCCGGTGCTTTTCCAGTCGGAAGGCTCTTAATAACTTTCACAATTTCATCTTTAGTAATTGGGGCGTCAAGCAGGTCTATTTGTTCCTTCGTTAGGGAGGGCAAATACGGGGAAGACAAAATGCATAAATCTCTTGAGATCCAGCCTCCATTTCAGAAGAATAAAGCGAAGTGTAAAATTCTCTAAAAGCACCATTAATTTCATTTGAGTCTGACACCAGCTTTGTCCCCCTCCTCGAATTGTTTATGCCTAAGGCGAAATAAGGAAAATTCAGCTTTTTGTGTTAGGATTGAATTCAGCTCATACTTAAGCTTCACAAGGGGTGACAGATTTACTAAGTTTGTGTCCTGTTTGAATGCAGTCTCTGATATAGTTATTCTCCTCTCCAAATCAATCTGTTTAGCAATGTTAGCTTTCTTTTTAAAAGATGCATATTGAATAATATGACCCCTGATAAATGCCTTAAAGGCCTCCCAAGCAACACTAGCAGAGGGAGCAGAATCCCAATTTGTCTCAAGATATAAGGAGATCTCTGCTTTCAAAGAGGACACAAAATCTGGATTAAGAAGAAGGCTTGAATTAAGCCTCCATCTAGAATTTTTTTTTAACTGACAAGGCGGGATCATATGTTAAAAAAACGGGCATGGTCTGATAGTAGTATGCTACCAATGGAGCTCGAATTTACAGAGAAAACAGAGGATTTTGACATTAGAAAGTAATCAATCCTGGAAAACACATTATGAGCAGTGGAATAAAAAGAGAAATCCCTTGTGGACGGGTTAAAAAGCCGCCAAACGTCTACCAAACCAATTGCATTGCACATGTCTTTCAATATAGGGCCAGATTTAGATAAACGCTGTGAGAGGGTGCTCCAATCTAAAATGTTGTCCATGACCTGATTAAAATCCCCACCTACTAAAGTGGGATAATTACCCATTTCGCTTAGTTCGTGTTCCAGTTGTCAACTATATTTGGTGCATAAACATTAGCGAGTATCATCCTATGACCCTGAATTTCTATAAGAATTTAAGTACAGGTTTTTACTTAGCACCTGATTGGGAAAAACGGATGTCATTTTCAGATTCAGCGCTGCAAAATTGTCTTAAATCAGCTGAAAAAACACAGACAACTTACAAAAAATTATTTTTGTAACCCTGTGTAATAAATGGCTTCACCCAACCACGAACTACAAGTGAAAGAAGTTTTTGTATCATCATTCATGTTCTCTGAAAAATGGCCAAAAAAATCACATTCCACTAGGGTATGTAAACTTATGAACACAACTCTGTGTGTGTTCACCCCTATGACTCTGCCCCAGGGAAAAAGTTCAGCTTCAGAATTTATGTACATACACACACACAGTGGGGCAAAAAAGTATTTAGTCAGCCACCAATTGTGCAAGTTCTCCCACTTAAAAGATGAGAGAGGTCTCCAATTTTCATCATAGGTATACCTCAACTATGAGAGACAAAATGAGGGGAAAAAAAAAAATCCAGAAAATCACATTGAAGGATTTTTAAAGAATTTATTTGCAAATTATGGTGGAAAATAAGTATTTGGTCACCTACAAACAAGTAAGATTTCTGGCTCTCAGACCTGTAACTTCTTCTTTAAGAGGCTCCTCTGTCCTCCACTCGTTACCTGTATTAATGGCACCTGTTTGAACTCGTTATCAGTATAAAAGACACCTGCCCACAACCTCAAACAGTCAGACTCCAAACTCCACTATGGCCAAGACCAAAGAGCTGTCAAAGGACACCAGAAACAAAATTGTAGACCTCCACCAGGCTGGGAAGACTGAATCTGCAATAGGTAAGCAGCTTGGTGTGAAGAAATCAACTGTGGGAGCAATTATTAGAAAATGGAAGACATACAAGACTAGGGATGGGCATAATTTACCGATTAACCGATAATTGATCATTAAGAATTTCACTGAGGAAGTTCATTTTCGTCGACAAACCGTTTTTTTTTTTTTTTTTTTTAAACAATCCGAGGTTATTAGGCCTAGTGCACGGCAGTCCTCAAACAATGCAATGGCAAAATTTGGGCACCGGGGGCAACATTACACCATCGCCGTACCCTGGCGTGCCTCAGTTGATACATGCGGGCTTCCGTAGGGCAATCGCCAAATCATGAAGCGGTTACGGCGAAGTGTTGCGTGGGACCATTTCAATTTAAAAAATGACCAGGTGTACTGCAATCACTGCAATGCAGCATACAAATATACCTCATCGACAGGGTCCATGGAACACCCTTATTACGCGAAGAAACCGCCAACAGTGGTTGCGCGCTGAGTAATGGCGGTCGTGAAGATTCTTTTTTTTTTTTCAGAAACTTTATTGAGAAGGTCATGAAGATTCGGTGTACACACGTCGAGGGAAGCTGCAGGAGGCGGCGTAGTGGCTCGACGGGAAGACTATTTCGCACAAAATGGCACAAGAGAACAGCAAAAAGTTCTGCGCGGCTAGACTAAGTAACACGAGCGATAGAGCAATGAATGCGGTCTTCGTTTGTTGGGTGGCCGCTCGGCAGGGACAGAAGCTGGGTAAAACGTCTCGGCCAATCAGCTTGCGGGGTGAAACGTCTCGGCCAATCAGCTTGCGAGATTCCCGAGCCGAGCCAACATGAGAACAGAGAGAGGGCTCTCCGTGCTGATTCCTGATGTTCTAATGTAGTCTACCTGCCTTGTTACGTACCTAAAAATGTTAATGATTAACCGATTATTAATCATTAATTCTCTCGACGATCGGTGAAGAAAATTTCACCGAATGCCCATCCCTATACAAGACCACTGATAATCTCCCTCGATCTGGGGCTCCACGCAAGCTCTCACCCCATGGGGTCAAAATGATCACAAGAACGGTGAGCAAAAATCCCAGAACCACACGGGGGGACCTAGTGAATGACCTGCAGAGAGCTGGGACCAAAGTAACAAAGGCTACCATCAGTAACACACTACGCTGTTAGGGACTCAAATCCTGCAGTGCCAGACGTGTCCCCCTGCTTAAGCCAGTACATGTCCAGGCCCTTCTGAAGTTTGCTAGAGAGCATTTGGATGATCCAGAAGAGGATTGGGAGAATGTCATATGGTCAGATGAAACCAAAATAGAACTTTTTGGTAAAAACTCAACTTGTCGTGTTTGGAAGAGAAAGAACACCATACCTACTGTGAAGGATGGGGGTGGGAAACATCATGCTTTGGGGCTGTTTTTCTGCAAAGGGACCAGGACGACTGATCCGTGTAAAGGAAAGAATGAATGGGGCCATGTATGGTGAGATTTTGAGTGAAAATCTCCTTCCATCAGCAAGGGCATTGAAGATGAAACGTGGCTGGGTCTTTCAGCATGACAATGATCCCAAACACACCGCCCAGGCAACGAAGGAGTGGCTTCGTAAGAAGCATTTCAAGGTCCTGGAGTGGCCTAGCCAGTCTCCAGATCTCAACCCCATAGAAAATCTTTGGAGGGAGTTGAAAGTCCGTGTTGCCCAGCGACAGCCCCAAAACATCACTGCTCTAGAGGAGATCTGCATGGAGGAATGGGCCAAAATACCAGCAACAGTGTGTGAAAACCTTGTGAAGACTTACAGAAAACGTTTGACCTCCGTCATTGCCAACAAAGGGTATATAACAAAGTATTGAGATGAACTTTTGTTATTGACCAAATACTTATTGTCCACCATAATTTGCAAATAAATTCTTTAAAATTCAGACAATGGGATTTTCTGGATTTTTTTTTTTTCTCATTTTGTCTCTCATAGTTGAGGTATACCTATGATGAAAATGAGACCTCTCTCATCTTTTAAGTGGCAGAACCTGCACAATTGGTGGCTGACTAAATACTTTTTTACCCCACTGTGTGTGTGTGTGTATAATATGTGTATATATATATATATACAGTATATATATACTGTATATATATGTGTGTGTGTGTGTGTGTGTTTTGTTGGGGTTTTTTTTTTTTTTTTTTTGGTTTTTTTTTTTTTTTTTTTTTTTTTTGCTTGAATCCCTGAAATTAAATTACAAATCATGGTATTGTAACTTACTGAGATGCACTAATATTCAGAATGAGGGCTGATATTGCCACAACAAAAAGAGGGACAATAAGAGAGTAAGCCACTCCTGTAATTCACTAATTTAGAGCACTTAACACGTTAGCCAGCAGAACTGAAACAGCCTCGCCATCAGCAGCCATCATCCAAGAGAGATTATTGTCTGACAGGTAAACTAACAGCACATGCTAACAGTTTAGTCAGTTTTCTAAAGCTGAGACAGTCGCTCATTGAAAATAAGAAGTGCTAACTTTACTTGCTAAAACTTGCTAACCGTACTAGTGCAGTGTTTAGAAGTGGCCCAACGTCAGTCATCACCGGGATGAAGCACAGCAGAGGCCCACTGACAGGCAGCCGACCCAGCGGACGGAGCGAAGGGAGGAGGGGGAGCAGGATGGACACATCGCTGTAGTGCTGATATGATGATGACAACTCTGCTTTATAGAGTTTGCGTTTAACTTGTTTCATTTGTTTATTTTTGGTAAAATGCTCCATACTTTGGAAAGTTTTGGCCTCTTCTTCTTTGCTGGAACAGTTAAACTGAACATTTCCACAGCATGCACATAAACTTTAAAATTAAATGATTGTTAATAATAAAAATCTACATCGACAAATTTTTATGGTCACTAATAAAAGGACAAGGTAAAGACTTTTCTATAGTGAGTGCATCTTAAAATTACTTCTGTTGTGATCTGGCGCTATATTGAAAAATAAAATTAACTTGAAACTGGGTGGGCAGGGGGTGTCCATTGGGGGAGCGCCCCACCCCTCCAATAAAATGGCAGGGGAAACACTGATTATAATTGCAAGTGTTCTAGGAGAAGTGGTTGTGTTATCTGACAGAAATGTGAGGACTCCAATATTTTTAGCAGTGCCTGTAATACAGTTGTAATTGTTAAAATGGTTAGTGAGCGTAAAGACTGAACTTTTAACCCTTGGGGCCCAAACATGTACATTTATTTTCTTAATATATCGGTCAATTTAAAGACAATTTGCATGAAACTTGGCCAGTATTTTTTTGATAACTTTTAAAATCCCATGACCCCCTGTATTGCAAGGTGTATAGAAAAGATTTTCATATATGCCTACACGCTTTACCCTCAGGCCCAATTTGGTCCCATTGACTCCCATTATAACCACATATTTTTGACAAACTGCAATCCTGACACATTACAGTGCTTTTCCCGTAATTGACAAATGAATCTACAGTGCATCTAGAAAGTACTCACAGCACTTCACTTTTTCCACATTTTATGTTACAGCCTTATTCCAAAATGGATTGATTTTTTCCTCAAAATTCTATACACAATACCCCATAGTGACAACGTGAAACGTTTTTTGAGATTTTTGCAAATTTATTAAAAATAAAAAACTATGAAATCACATGTACATAAGTATTCACAGCCTTTGCTCAATACTTTGTTGATGCACTTTTGGCAGCAGTTGCAGCCTCAGGTCTTTTTGAATATGATGCCACAAGCTTGGCACTCCTATCTTTGGGCAGTTTGGCCCATTCCTCTTCACAGCACCACTCAAGCTCCATCAGGTTGGATGGGAAGTGTTGGTGCACAGCCATTTTAAGATCTCTCCAGAGATGTTCAATTGGATTCAATTCTGGGCTCTGGCTGGACCACTCAAGGACATTCACAGAGTTGTCCTGAAGCCACTCCTTTGATATCTTGGCTGTGTGCTTAGGGTCATTTTCGTGCTGAAAGTTGAACCGTCACCAAAGTCTAAGGTCAAGAGCACTCTGGAGCAGGTTTTCATTCAGGATGTCTCTGTACATTACTGCATTCATCTTTCATTCTATCCTGAGTAGTCTCCCAGTTCCTGCCGCTGAAACACATCCCCACAGCATGATGCTGCCATCACCATGCTTCAGTGTAGGGATGGTATTGGCCTGGTGATGAGTGATGTCTGGTTTCCTCCAAACATGACGCCTGGCATTCACGTCAAAGAGTTCAAGCTTTGTCTCATCAGACCAGAGAATTTTGTTTCTCGTGGTCTGAGAGTCCTTCAGGTACCTTTTGGCAAACTCCAGGCAGGTTTCCATGTGCCTTTTATGAAGGAGTGGCTTCCGTCTGGCCACTCTACCATACAGGCCTGATTGGTGGATTACTGCAGAGATGGTTGTCCTTCTGGATGGAGATGGTTCTCCTCTCTCTACAGAGGAACGTTGGAGCTCTGTCAGAGTGACCATCAGGTTCATGGTCACCTCCCTGACTTAAGGCCCTTCTCCCCGATCATTCAATTTAGACGGCCAGCCAGTTCTAGGAAGAGTCCTGGTGGTTCTGAACTTCTTCCATTTATGGATGATGGAAGCCACTTTGCTCATTGGGACCTTCAGAGCAGCAGAAATTGTTCTGTACCCTTCCCCAGATTTGTGTTTCGAGACAATCCTGTCTTGGATGTCTACAGACAATTGACTTCATGCTTGGTTTGTGTGCTGACATGCACTGTCAACTGTGGAACCTTATATAGACAGGTGTGTGTCTTTCCAAATTAGATTAGATTAGATTCAACTTTATTGTCATTACACATGTATGAATACAAGGTAACGAAACACAGTTTAGCATCTAATCAGAAGTGCAAAGGACAGCAGTGCAGTATATACGGTAATTAACAGTATGTGCAATTTAAGCAAATATATGCAGCAGTGCAGAAAGTTAAGAGTACTGTTATGTGCAAATAATGTACAATAAGTTAGATGGGCAGTTATGTACAGGTGAGGATGGTAAGAGATGATGGTAAGAGAGTCGGCGGGGAACTAAGTTCAATAACGTGACAGCTGTTGGAAAGAAACTGTTCCTAAACCTGCTGGTTCTAGTCCGAAGGCTTCTGAAACGCCTTCTGGAGGGGAGAAGCTGGAACAGTCCATGAGCAGGATGGTTGGAGTCCCTAAGAATGCTGCGTGCCCGGCGCAGACATCTTTTCCTGTAGAAGTCCTCTATAACTGGAAGTGGAGTCCCTGTGATGCATTGGGCGGTTTTCACCACCCGCTGCAGCGCCTTACGGTCAGCGACAGAGCAGCTCCTATACCAGACTGTGACACAGTTGGTCAGGGTGCTCTCTATCACGCAGCGGTAGAAGTTGCTCAGGATGTCAGTTGACAGATGGTTCTTCTTCAGTGTCCTCAAGAAGAAGAGGCGCTGATGGGCCTTCTTGATCAGGCTGGTGGTGTTAACTGACCAGGACAGGTCCTCTGAGATGTGGGTCCCCAGGAATTGGAAGCTGGGGACACGTTCAACAGCTATGCCATTGATATGGATGGGGTCATGTGTCTCTCCCCTCTCCTTCCTGTAGTCCACTATGAGCTGTCAAATCATGTCCAATCAACTGAATTTACCACAGGTGGACTCCAATGAAGCTGTAGAAACATCTCAAGGATGATCAGTGGAAACAGGACGCACCTGAGCTCAATTTTGAGCTTCATGGCAAAGGCCGTGAATACTTATGTACATGTGATTTCTTAGGTTTTTTTTTATTTTTAATAAATGTACAAAAATCTCAAAAAAAAACCTTTTTTCACGTTGACATTATGGGGTATTGTGTGTAGAATTTTGAGGAAAAAAATTAATTTAATCCATTTCGAAATAAGGCTGCAACATAACAAAATGTGGACAAAGTGAAGCACTGTGAATACTTTCCGGATGCACTGTACGCTGGAGATGGAGGAAGAGGCAATGAGAGATGACATCGCTCCATGGAGATCCAGGAATGGGGAAAACCTGTGGTCTCCCACACATGAAGAGGTCCTGCCGTTCTTTCCCCAGGGCTGATTTATGTTGCATTTGCCAGGATCAGCAGCCCTGAGACTGCATTTGATCTCTTTATTCCACTGTGGGTAACACAGTGGTACAGTGGTTAGCACTGTTCCCTCACAGCTCGAAAGTTCCAGGTTCGAATCCCCAGGCTGGCAGAGGTGGGAACCTTTCAGTGTGGAGTTTGCATGTTCTCCCTGTACTGCACGGGTTTACTCTGAGGGCTCCGGTTTCCTCCCACAATCCAAAGACATGCTTGTTAGGTTAATTGGTGACTCTAAATTGTCCCTAGGCATCGATCTGTGATATGCCCTTAGAATAGAGGGTTAGTGTACCTACAAGTTAAGCACTTTGAGTGGTCTTTGTGATGAGAAAAAGTGCTATATAAGTACAGGTCCTTATCCCTTTTCACCTTATTTACAAGACAGTAGTGAGACCTGCTATAATGTATGATTTGGAGACCGTAGCAATGACAAAAAGACCGGAGGCGGAGTCTGGAGGTGGCAGAGTTGAAGACGCTAAGCTTTTCATTGTCAGTGACGAGCCCAAGGTGAGGTCCATGGTCAGGAGGAGGAGGCGGGGGAGTCAGACAGGCTCTCAAGAAAGCAGAGGCAACATGTCTTGAGCCCACATTGCAGAAAGGTGTGGAACCATTGCACCAAATGTGCAAATGCATGTAAAATGCACGTCACACTAGTCAGTGGTTTTATATTGTGAACACAAGCACATGCTAAAACATGGCATCTTATGACAGAAAGGGAATAAAAATATTTTGGGAAAAACTGCATATTTTGTTTTTACTCATTGAAAAAAAAAAAGGGTTTTTATGACAAAAATGACATAAAGCATAAAAAAAAATTAAAAGCATTTTTTAATTATACTGTATCCATGGTTGAGTCTGAAGTTGATTAGAAAGATCTGATGCAGCCAAAGAGCCCCCCCCCCCCCCCAAAAAAAGAGACATTTTTATTACTTTTATGAGGTGGCCCATTTTGGGTCTTGAGGTTAAAAAGTGCAAGTTTTTTGAATAAACACTCATTGCTCCAAAAATAATAATGCATCAAATTCAGTGCTGTTATCAATTATTGTCCTAATCAAGGCTGAAATAACCTCATCCCAAGTATTGCCCTTTGCACCTTATTTTTGGAGAAACTGCATATTGTGTTTTTCTCATTTGAAAAAATTAGGGGTTTTATAACAAAAATAACATAAAAATATTTTTAAAAAAATAATTTAAAAAAAACTTTATCTATGGTAAGGTCTAAAGTTGATAAAAAGATCTGATGCAGTGAAAATGAAAAAGAATATTGATATGACATTTGACATGATATGACACAACTGAGGATGTGTCCCGGTGGTGAAGTCTTGTGGTAGCCATCTCTCAAGAACTTCCCATGGACTCAGAAGTGGTGCAGACATCAGGGATTCTTACAGGTAGTCCTTCCATCGAACCTTATTACACTCTGAGAGGGGCCATGTTGGGTCCTGAGGGTAGAAAGTGTATAGTCATTTTTAAGTGCCCCGAGGGTTAAAGATGATGTGGGTATTTTTACTTGAAGTCAGACTTTGAAAACAGTTTTTTTTTTCTTTTTTTCTGAATTACAACTAACAGGAAGAACTCTGATGAGGCCGACCTCGTCCCAGCCAAGGAGGCAAACGTCAAATGTCCCCAAGTGGTGATCTCATTCTACGAGGAGCGCCTCACATGGCATTCCTACCCCAGTGAGGAAGAGGAGAAGAAGGAAGAGGAGAAAAAAGACTAGATGATTAAAGTGCTGAGAGAACGTGTGAAGGTTCAGGGCTGGAAGTCAACGTACACACCATTGAACTGTCTACTCTAGCAGCCACCTTTGCAGCAAAAGTGTGGAGAAGAGCTGCCAATGTTGCTGTAAGAGAGGGGAAACTTCTTTTGTTCTGCGAGCGCTCCTCAAAAGATGCTCCCACTTGTATCTCAAATGAAATGCACCTTAAACAAAACAGCTGATGAGGGGGCTAATGGCCAGTGGTGATTTATGGCAGACCAACCAACCTTTCTTTCCTGCTCTGTCAGGATACATAAGTGGGGCTATCCTTTGAAGAGTTGCGGTTAGTTACTGAGAAGGAAACGACACAAACCTGGTATCTGTTTTGCCACTCTTTTATTATTGCCAGCAAAGTACATTTTAAATCTTCCGCACCACTTGGACTAGTCATAGTAAAGGGTTACAGTCAACATAAAAACAACCAAGTTTGAGGGCCTTACACTTACTAGCCACCGTAGCAGCTGTTCTTTCGAACCTGTCTTTCTGCTGAAGATCTTGTACACCAATTCATTATTCTTGATGCCAAATAAAATGCAGAAGATGAAAAGAATTTTTCGTAGTAGACAGTTTCTAAGAACAGCTGTAGAAATTCATAACTTTGACAGTGTAAAGAATGGCATATTGCTTGTGTAGTTTCTCTCACCATTTGGCTGTACATCAGTGACAGCCATCAGTTGTGAACTCTGCCTAGGGGGCTCCTTTGCTGTGGTTTCTCCTCTGTTAGTCACATTGCCCTCATGAGCTAACAGTGGTTTGATTGTTGTGGTCTACATCTTAATGAGATCCTGGGGCCATAACAAGATATGATAGAGCTTTGTCAAATTTTCCCAAACTAATTCAGCCACCTGCTTACACTAGTCTGTATTATTTGGGCTTGGACTCCACAGGAACCAGTTAAATCAGTATTTTTTTTGTCCCCTTGCCACATTTTGATGACTGTCACCCAGGATTTGCACTAACTCCAGATGCAGTACGTTGCATATGCAGTGTGGATGGAGCCTTGCATTTGTCCCTACCAAATCCATTTGTTTTGCAGCCGCATGGATGAGAATGGAGTTTGAACTACAAGATCACAAGAGAATTGTACAAAATAATGCAAGCTCTCGAGAAAGACCCAAGAGTGACCAAGATGAACTCATCAGGATCACGTGATAACACCCAAGTGTGATGTAGCAGCAGCTCCCCACATAGATTTTTAGGCTCTAAATAAAACATAAGTAACTCATTAATTTTAATTCTACGAAGCATTTGTTAACTTAAGTTTTTACCTTCTGTGACACAGTGGTGGAAGAGTAGACTTCAGAAAAAAATACTGTCCTGAAATTGTTTTTAATGATCAAACGGCTATTGGATACCGCGGGATGTCCTGGCGTATTGTATTCAGCATCCGTCAAAAATATTCCGTTTCATTAGTGAACCGAATCCGATGAGCCGGATTTGTTCCACAGTGGTCCAGACGAGGTGGGGATTAGAAAATTGACGAGAATGGAACTATTTGCTGCGGAGGCCAGATCACAGTTGTAACGTACTGCATCGAGAGTCACTGTAAATCCAGGGCAAGAGTTAAAATGCAATCTATACATGACATGTGGCACACTGAGCAGTATCCATATATGTAGAATAGAAACCATTTTTGTGTTGAATGTAGCCCGACTTTGTATTTTTATGTAACCTCTGTCAAATTTACAATAGTGGCTTCCACTGTTCAGATCTTTTCTCTGTGCTGTTGATACTTTTAGTGGCTTTTTCTTTAACATTTATTGATAACCACATTTATTTTTTTCCCCACTGTCCTTTCTATACAAGATCAGATCTATCACTTCCAGAAAGACATCTTGCTGCCTAAAAACCTTAGTACAGTAGTTTTTGCATATTTACCTGATCAACCAAGTGGAGAGGACAGTAGAGAGGACAATTGTGTGAGCTGCTTCCAAGTGTTGATCTGCATTTCACAGAAACGCCTAATGTAGAAAGTTAAAATGGTCGTCGTCTGTTTCAGTTGCAGCAAAGGTCCATTGATGTCTTGTGTAGTATTAAGTGTAAGTCATCCTTCACTGCTGTTCCTTTAAAGAAGAAAACAGAACTAGTTACACCCGGGTTTGTCAATCATTTTTAATCTCATTTTGAACTTTTCTCTGTATTTAGATTAGCTTGTGTTGTTGCATGTTTTTATTTTCCTTGTGATTTTGCTGTCACAACTGATCTACATTTAACCATCACTTTTGGACAATAAAGATTTTTTTGATTTCATAATACTTTGAGTGTACTACATATTATTTTGCGCTATATTTGATAATTTTGTGTGTGTTGGGGGGGATATAGTAATGCTGAGCACAGTAATTTTGAATTCGAAGGAGGAATTGGAACTCGTTGGGTATGGTGCTGACTGCCGGCTTGTACGGTAAGAAATCTGACTTCAGGGAAAGGGCCATTGACTTGTGGTGAAAACTAGTTTGAAACTGAGGCTGCTACTCACCTGTGGACAGATGGACTGGAGCACTGCAGCTGAAGCGAAATGTCAGGAGTTTATCCACCCATGTGTTCCTGCTACAGATGTGCTGACGAGGCCTAGCAGTGAAAACAGTCATCCAGTTGCAGCTTCTGGAGGAGGCAGTGACATTTTCCTAGTTGTGTGCCTCACTGGATAATGTAAACCTAAATAGGACACTTTTGGGATTTCCACAGCAGTTAAAAAGCAGCTGTAGAAGGTATGAAGGCAACCCCACCCCTCTGCAACTCACTCAGATGCAAATTCACGTCTGTGCTGCACAAAAAAAATGGACTTTGGCTTTTGGTGTGAACACACCTTTACAGTAGTCTTCTTTCAGCTGCTCCCTTTAGGGGTCTCCACAGCGGATCATCTGCCTCCAGTATCTTCCACGGTTCAGTAACTAGTGGGTTTCTTAGCCATTACTTTGTCACCAAGAATTTTCCAGAGATTCTCTATAGGGCTTAGATCTGGACTCTGTGCTGGCCATTTCATTGTTTCAATATTGTTAGATTCAAGGAACTATTTAACCCATTTTGCAGTGTGATGGGGCATTATCTTGCATGAAAATTGCGGACTGATCTGCATGTTGGCAAAGGAGGTTCACGTAAACATTTGCATTCAGCTGCCATGTAGCTGTGGCCCAACTCCTGCTGCAGAAAACATCCCCTAAACTATGACACTTCCTTCAAATTTGACTTCTTTACACATAAGTATGACACCGAACATATTGTTTCCCATCAGACCCAAATAAATTGAACTTCCTCTCATCACTGAAGTGCACTCTGGACCAGTTCTCCTCTGTCCACAAAACATGCTCCTCTGCAAAGACAAGTCTAGACTTTTTATTCTTTCTGCTGATGAGAGGTTCGGTCACTGCAGTGACGATTGAGTCCAAATTGTCTGAAACAGAGAGACATTGTGTGCCGAGACAGATCCTTGCCCTGTTCAGCTGTGAGCTGGGGAGTAATTCCAGCTGCAGTGTTGAACCGATTCCCCATTGAGTCTTTGCATAATCCTGTTCCCCAAACCAGAGCAGTGTGAGAATCTAGTGATGTCCTGTAGGCACAGATGTGCTGAAGTCATTCAAAGCAAGGGCCTCTACACTTCCTATAAATTTTTGAATCCTATAGCCCTAAAAATAATAATAAAAAAATGTTTAAATCTTCTCTTCTGACACATTGGTCACTGTTATTTAATTCTGCTCTTTGTTTTTCTTTTTTTACAAAATGTTTGTGTTGAAGTGCCTTGGTTATTTAAAAACATGCCAGTACAGCAGTGGTATAGCCACAGCTGATATTCTGAATAATGCAAAATAACTATTTCAGAATAAATCAAGTATTAATACATTGTTCTCCAATTTTGATCGCCACTGTACACTCTCCTCCAAACAGTATTGTGACAGTGACCAATATTTTGTTTTAGCCCTTTACCAAAACATATTCAAGCTGGTTACATAAAGGACAGACGCTCAGCTTTAAGGACATTCACATCCAAATTGCAGTTAAAGTTTAGGAATTGCAACCATTTTTATACAAAATCTCCTTATTTCAGGTGCTCAAAAGTAATGGAGCACTTGACTTAAAAGCCATTTCATGGGCTGCATGGGCTATTCTCTCATAAATCAACCTTCAGTCAAGCAGGTAAAAGGTCTGGAATTAATTCCAGGTGTGACATTTGCATTTGGAACCTGATGCTATGAACCCCCTAACTTGCAGTCAAAGGAGCTCTTGGTGGAAGTGAAACAGGCCATCCTTAGGCTGGGGAAAAAAGAAATCAATCAGATATAGTGGAAATGTTAGGAGTGGTCAAATCAACAGTTTGGTACTTTCTGAGGGGGGAAAAAAAATGCACTGGTGAGCTCAGTAACTCAAAAAGGCCTGGACGTCCACAGAGGACAACAGTGGTGGATGATTGCGGGATTGTTTCCATGGTGAAGAAAACCCCTTCACAACATCCACCAAGTGAAGAACACTGTCCAGGAAGTAGGTCTATACCATAAAGAGAAGACTTCATAAAAGCAAATACACAAATTTCTTTGGATCGCAGCATGATGTCTAGCTTTTGAGGAGCTTTTGGTCTACTTCACTTCGTCAGGCAGGTCCTATTTCAGTGATTTCTTGATTGAGAACAGGTGTGGCAGTGATAAGGCCTGGGTGTGGCTAGAGAAATTGAACTCAGCTTTCCAAAGAGATGATAAACCACAGTTCAGAATCAGCTTTATTGCCAAGTATATTTACAAGTAAACATACGAGGAATTTGACTTGACATTGGACGCGCACGTTAGGCGCATCCAATGACGCGGCAGCCATGCAAGGCGCCTGTCATACAGTGGGGGTAAAGAGGGGAAGGGAGGGGGAGGAAAACACAATAGGAGAGAGAAAAAACATAGTTAATCAGAATAACGCTTGTATAAGCTCATATAAAGCTCAAATGAGCCAAATTATGTGTCAGTTCGTGTAATGTTGTATGTTAATGTATGTTTTAACAGAGGGGCAATCACTTTCACACAGGGCCATGTAGGTTTGGATTTTTTTTTTACCCTTAATAATAAACACCTTCATTTAAAAGCTGCATTTTGTGTTTATGCGTGTTATCTTTGCCTAATATTTAAATTTGTTTGATCTGAAACATGTAAGGATGACAAACATACAAAAAAATGAGAAATCAGGAAGGGGGCAAACACTTTTTCACACCACTGTAATTGTGATAGTCTCCTGAAGCTGTCTCAGAAGTTTAATAGTATCTGTAAGAATTAAATTACACTGATCAAAGCTCACAAATGAAGAGTTGCAATTATACTATGGGAGAACTGATGCTTTTATGAGTGAATTCTCTTCGCCCAAAGATGCAGTTTTGTGCTCTGATGTGAACTGCAATGAAAGCTCTCACCGTGGGAACCTTTGTGTCGTGTACAATTATATTGTGGCAGCTCTCTACAGGTGCATCTCACTAAACTAAAATATCATCCAAAAGTTAATTTATTTCAGTAATTCGATTCAAAAAGTGAAACTCCTACACAGTGGGGGAAAATAAGTATTGAACACGTCAACATATTTCTGATGGAGCCATTGACCTGAGATTTTCACCAGATATCAGTAACAACCCAGTAATCCATACATACAAAGAAATCAAAGCAACTATTTTCACAAAACAAGTTATATTTAATAAAGTGGAATGACACAGGGAATAAGTATTGAACACATTATGGCAGATGATAAAATAAAGGCAGCAAAGTGAGGTTTTAAGCAGGTTTATTAAATCACACCGCCATCATAGGAACTCCACCCCAGCCCTTGTGCAGGCGGGCTGGTGTGTGTCCTCAGGCTCTCCAGCAAAGAGACACAGGCTGTGTGTGTCAGCAGCAGCAGCAGTCAGAGAGTGAGTTACAGAATATGTGCGGTATTTATACCCAGTTACAGACAATGCATGAAAGGCATTCACAGCAGTAGGTATGGCATTTGCATTTGAGAGACACAGTAGGGACAGGATGCATGAACACAATGCATGAATGGCACATTAACATCACAGTAGTGAAACAATGCATGAATGGCACATTACATCACAGTAGTGCAGTGGAAAAAAACAGAAGTAGCGAGCTGTCTGTCCCAGTCTGTTGTGGGGGTTATCCCAAACCGCCACACGCTCCCCCCCAGAGGGCTCGTCAGGGGGCCGAGGCCTCGATAGTGCAGCTTTGGCAGCGAGCAGGGAAAGCTCTGTGCAGGCGGAGGTGGAGGGGGGTGGGGGGTAGTAAGTGCCGGCAGGAGACAGTGAAATCGTCTGAGCCGCGCAAAAATTGCTTGTGGGTCCGCGATGTCGAGGGGCTGTCCCGTTGAACGTGCAGAGGTCCACAAGAAGAAAAATTAGTCACTGGCTCCTCTCGCGATTAAGTCCTGCAAGGATTAATAGCGGCCGTGAAGAAAAAACAGGAGCGACGAGGCTGCGTCGCGGCTGTAAGAAAAAAACAAAACAAAACAAAAGCAAGGGGACTTGGCGTGTTGACTTTAGGTGCGGGCACAACCTTAAAGCCTTCGGGGACCGCAGACTGCTGAATTCCCGTTGAGCGCCATGGCTAAGACCATAAAATCCAGTGAGCAAACTGTGTACGTGCCTCAGGTGTACGAGCAAGCCTGAAGGGCCAGTGTGCAGCAGAAGGAAGGCGGTCAGTGGAGCCGTATGTGTCCCGTGCGTGGTGCGCCGTCCTCGTAACTCCCCGGTGCGTGTGCCGGGGCTCCGTGCGTTGTTGGGCCAGCTGGAGAGGAGACAGGGTCAGGGAGTGTAATCATCCCTGTTCAATGTGTTGGAGGGGTGAAAGGAAGTAGACGATCTTTGTTCCTCGCGCTCGTGCAGATGCGTTGGAGTGGTGAGAGGGAGGAGACGATCTTTGTCACTCGCTCAGCCATGGTGCGTTCAGGTCCACGCGCTGCATTCTCCGTCGGCCATGGAGGTCGCTGTCGTGGAGAGGGGACGAGGTGCATGCGCTCTCGTGTGGAGGAGCTGTGAGCGCGGCCGGTCCAGCGTGGATGTGCCGATCTAGGCGTGCAGATTTCACCATGAAATGTTCCTCAGCTTTCCCGGTCGTGGGTGGTCTCTGGAGAGTTTTGCCTGGAAGCTCTGCGTCGAAATCTCCCTGAAGCAGAAGGGAGGGCAGATCAGTCAGGCTGCCGCGTTCGCTTGTCGTCGGAGAATCACCGCCGGGTGCTGCGTTTGTTGCCATCAGGACACCAGCGTGGCTGTCCAAACCAGAAGGTTGCGATGCACAAAGCGTGTGCATTGTCGGGGTCACCAGTGAGGCAGATGATAAAACAAAGGCAGCGAAGTGAGGTTTTAAGCAGGTTTATTAAATCACACCGCCATCATAGGAACTCCACCCCAGCCCTTGTGCAGGCGGGCTGGTGTGTGTCCTCAGGCTCTCCAGCAAAGAGACACAGGCTGTGTGTGTCAGCAGCAGCAGCAGTCAAAGAGAGAGTGAGTTACAGAATATGTGCGGTATTTATACCCAGTTACAGACAATGCATGAAAGGCATTCACAGCAGTAGGTATGGCATTTGCATTTGAGAGACACAGTAGGGACAGGATGCATGAACACAATGCATGAATGGCACATTAACATCACAGTAGTGAAACAATGCATGAATGGCACATTACATCACAGTAGTGCAGCGGAAAAAAACAGAAGTAGCGAGCTGTCTGTCCCAGTCTGTTGTGGGGGTTATCCCAAACCGCCACAACATGAAGAAAAAGCGGTGCAAAAAGGCATAGAGAGCCAGTGAAGCAGCTGAAATCCATCAGAATTTAGGAAGCCATCCCATCCCCCATCATTGCAAATTCATTTCAGCTGCTTAGGTTGTGACTGATGGCCTTTAAAAAGGTCTGAATATCAGATTGTCACACCACAAAGAACTCATGATGGGTAGAAGCAAAGAGCTCTCTTTAGACCTTCGCAACCTTAATGTTGCAAAACATAATGATGGCATTGGTTACAGGTCTAGCTCATGTAATTTTACCTACATATGTGTAAGCACTATGGGATGCTTGAGATTGCATGTGTGGATTGACCTCATGTCTTGGATGGGACAATATGTCTGGACCGCCTGTGGATAACAACAAGAAGACGGAGGTACGGCGATAAGGAGCTGAAAGGACTTCCTGACCGCCTGGGGCCCAGGCGGAGGACTGAAGGGCGCGGGGGGAGAGTTATTGTCAATAGGGGGGTTGACTGTGATATGTGATTCTTCCTTTGTCCTTGTGTGTATAAAAGAGAAGGTTTTGACTCAGCTCTCTCTCTTCTGTTCTTGAGAGATAGCTGGGGATGTGATCGCAGGAATAAAACCTGAATTAAGAAATAATTCAGCCTCGTTTTTTCACGCTCTCCACATTGGTGACCAAGAGACGTGAGAGAATGCATAGAAGGGATTCTCCTGATGCAGACTCGTCGGAGTCTGCCCAAGCGAGCGCCGTCTCCATTAAACTGCCAGAATTCTGGCAGGACAACCCTGACTCGTGGTTCCTCCAGGCTGAGGCACAGTTCATGCTCGCAGGGATAACGGCGGATGACACTAAGTTTTACCACGTCATCGCAAGACTCGACAACCGCACAGCTCGATGCGTACGGAGCCTGGTACAGCAGCCACCCGCTGACAACAAATACGGCGAGTTGAAGGCTGCCCTCACAGAGTGTTTCACGCCCTCAGCCGAAGAGAGGGCTAGGAGGCTCCTGGCTTTGCACGGCCAGGGAGGGCGCAGGCCAGTCGCCCTGATGGAAGACATGCTGCAGCTGAGGGAATCGGACAACGATAATTTCCTATTTCAGCACATCTTACTAAGCAACCTCCCGGCACACATGAGAGGGACTCTCTCCGGCATGCCTTGTGTGACCCAGCAGGACTTCCGTGCGATGGCCCGAGAGGCGCAGCGACTCCTCGACTCCTGTGGCGAGCAGACGGCCACAGCGGCAGCGACAGACCTAGGTGCGGCGACCCGAGGCAACGAAGAGCCAGAGACAGCGGAGCCAGCCCCACCATCAATGGCAGCGACGCGGCCCCGGCGCAGCGGAGGAGATGGCCTCTGTTATTATCACCGGCGTTTCGCAGAGAAGGCACACAGGTGTGTGCCGCCGTGCAGCTACAAGAGCTCGGGAAACTCCAGAACCGGGATTCGTTAGCAGCTTCGGCTCTCGGTGAAAGAAACAAGCTGCTGTACATCACAGATGCGAGCTCCGGGTGGCACTTCCTCGTAGACACCGGAGCCCAAGTGAGTTTCATCACCCCATCCTATGCTGACCGGTTGGCTGGCCCCCATGGTGACGCGGCAACGGCGGCGAACGGCTCGAGCATCAACACCTACGGAGAAAGGACTTTGCTTCTGTCCTTGCACGGTCGCACTTATGAATGGACTTTTATCATAGCGGCGGTGAGCTTCAACATGTTAGGTGCCGATTTTCTGTGCTCACATGGTTTGTTAGTTGATCTTGCCAACAGACGATTAGTTAATGCTCTATCTTTCTATTCTATTCATTGTGCAGCTCGAGTGTCCCCACCACCGGTGCAGACCAACGTCGCCACAGCAGGCGGTAAGTTTAACACACTCCTCACCAAATTTCCAGCTCTCACGGTTCCTACTTTTTGGGCAACAGTTGCGAAACACAGGGTGGAGCATTTTATCACTACAGTGGGCCCCCCTGTCTTCGCGAAAGCTCGGCGTTTGGATGCCGCTAAGCTCTCCATCGCGCACGAGGAGTTCGCCAGCCTGGAGAGGCTGGGCATTATTCGCCGCTCGAAGAGCCCCTGGGCTTCGCCGCTGCATATGGTCCCTAAAGCTGACGGCTCCTGGAGACCTTGCGGCGATTACCGCAGACTAAACAACGCCACAGCGCATGACCGCTACCCAATCCCGCACATTCAGGATTTCTCAGTGCATCTAGCGGGGGCGCGCATTTTTTCTAAAATAGACCTTGTTCGCGGCTACCATCAGGTTCCAGTCCATCCTGAGGACATTCCTAAAACAGCGGTAATAACCCCTTTTGGACTTTTTGAGTTTTTGCGTATGCCGTTTGGTCTTAAAGGCGCCGCACAAACATTCCAACGTATGTTGGATGCCGTGTTATGCGATCTCCCTTTTGTGTTCGTCTACCTCGACGACATTTTTTTTTTCCACAATATCTTTATTGAACCTTTTTTTTTTAACAAACATGATACAAACAATCAAACACTAACACTAAAGTACTACAAAAAAAAAATGCACTAAAAACACCAACAACCACCAACAAAATCAAATCTTCAACAATGCTCCTCTGTTTAGTCTAGACAATCCAATACATAAGTATACATATTATGTTCACCAGTTAGGAATTTACAAGGTCCACACACATCATTCACCTTCTTCTTCAAGAGTTATGTTTAAATTTTTTACATAATCAATAAAAGGTCTCCATATATTCTCAAACACAATTTCCTTTGATTTCAGTATATATGTTATTCTTTCTAATGGAAGGTTTGTTAACATCTGTCTTAACCACTGAGTCACATCTGGTCTATGAGTCTTTTTCCATAATACTGCAATACATTTTTTGGCATTAAGCAAACTGAGGTCTATGAATGTTCTTTCACTTTTATTAAAATTATGCTTTTCTGGGTACAGACCCAACAAAAACAGTTTAGGATTCAATATGATTTGTTTTGAGATTATTTTTTCAATTGTTACCCTCACCTCTTCCCAAAACATTCTTATTAATCTACATTCCCATAAACAATGAAATAGGGTTCCTTTACTTTCCATGCATTTTGTGCATGTATCTGGTATATTTTTGTTATATCTATTTAACTCCTCCGGTGTAACATACATCCGCGTTAACCATTTGAAATGTATCAATTTAAGGCGTACATTTATTGATTTGGTTTGAGCTTCTGTACAAGCCAATTCCCATTGTTCCTCTGAAATTTCAGTTTGCAGATCTTCTTTCCAGTAGTTTAATCTTTTCAGTGAATTTTCACTTGAAGATAGTGTCAATGAGTTATAAAACTCTGAAATAATACCCTTTCTTTTACTATCTTTCATCATCATTTTTTCCAAGGATGAATAAATAGGTCGAGTGAGAGCTTTATTTTGATTTGATCGAATAAAGTTTCTAAGTTGAAGATATTTAAAAAAAATGTGTTCTATTGAGATTAAATTTGATCCTCAGCTCTTCAAAAGACATTATGTTATCTGCACATGGCAAATATAAATCCTGAATCTTTTGTATCCCTTTTAAATTCCATACTTTAAATACAGCGTCCGCTCTCCCTGGTTTAAAATATTGATTACCCCATATTGGACTAAATTGTGACAATAACTGTGGTTCTTTTAAATAGTTTTTAGCTTCACACCATATTTTGATCATATGCTTTACAAATGGATTTTTAACTTGTTTTTGTAATTTTTTTGCCGAATCTGAGTATATGAATATGGGAAGAGGTAAAGGTAAATTGTATGATTCCATTTCAGTCCAGTGAGGGAGATCATTTGATGAAAAATAATATGTCATAGACCTCAGTTGTGCCGACCAATAATACAACATAAAATTTGGACATTTCAGACCTCCACGATCAAATGGTAAATATAATAAAGACAAACGTAATCTAGCCCTCCTGTTGTTCCATATAAATTCCACTAACTTTTTTTTTATTCTTGAGAATAGATCTAAAGGTGGTGATAAGGGAATGTATTGAAATAAATAAAGTATTTTAGGTAAAATATTACTTTTAAGTATATTGATTCTCCCGATCATCGACATTGGTAGTGACATCCATCTCTGAGTTAACTCATTGATATCTGACATTAAGGCTTCATAGTTGACACTGGCGACTGATTCTAGCTTAGGCACAATTTGGATTCCTAAATATTTAAACTGATTTACAACATTGAATTGATTTACCTCAGGGGCTGGGTAATTTCTCTGGGTCTCATTTAGCATTAATATTGAAGATTTAGTTTTATTTATTTTATATCCTGATATTTCCCCAAAATTCTTTATTAAATTCAACAAGGTTGGAATTGATTTTTTTAGATTCGACATAAACAAAATTATGTCATCGGCGTACAGGGAGATTTTATGTTCTGTTGGTCCAACTTTAATTCCATATATTTGTGAATGTAAACGTATCGCTATCGCTAAAGGTTCAATTGCCATAGTAAACAGTAAAGGTGAAAGTGGACAGCCTTGTCGACATCCTCTATTGATTTTTATTGGTTTTGAAATATTGTTATTTGTTAGGATTTCTGCTGTAGCATTATTGTATATTATTTGAACCCATTTTATGAAATTATTTCCAAGTCCAAACCTTTGTAGGACTTCAAAAAGAAAGGGCCATTCAACTCTATCAAAGGCCTTTTCGGCGTCCAGTGATAGGAGAGCTGTATCCGGTGCTTCTTTATTAAAATAAATAATATTAAATAGTCTTCTTACATTATGGAAGCCTTGTCTACCCTTTATAAAGCCATTCTGATCTCGATTAATAATATTTGGTAAAATTTCTTGTATTCGTCTTGCTAAAATTTTACAGATTATCTTAAGGTCGGCGTTTAATAGGCTTATTGGTCTCATATTTTCACATTTATTAGAGGGCTTACCTGGTTTTGGCAGCAGTATAATTAAGGCATTATTTATGTATGATGGTAAATTATTATTTTGAAATGCTTCTAAAACCATTTCCAAAAAAGGTTTTATTAATTTATTCTTAAATTTTTTATAAAGGTCAACTGGAAGACCATCTGGTCCTGCACTTTTTCCTGATTTCATATTATCAATGGCTAGCCCAACTTCTTCTTGACTAATTTTAGACTCCAATATCTCCCTGTTTTCATTTGGAATACACGGTATAGATAGTTCGTTCAAAAACCCATTTAGTTTTGTTAAATCAGGTTCATTTTTGGTATCATATAATTTTTCATAGTAATCTCTAAAGGCTCTATTAATTTCTAAAGGATCTATAACTACCTGTCCGTTACTTATAATACTGGTAATTGGTGTTTTAGTTTCTAATTGTTTAATCTGCCATGCTAATAATTTTCCTGATTTTTCACCTTGTTCATAAAAAGATTGTTTCAATCTTAGAAGACTCGAGGCAGCTCTATTCGCTGATTTTTTGTCGTATTCAGCTCTCAAAATCAGTAATTCATTCTCCAACCTTGGGTCACTTCCTGCATACACTTTTTCCTGAAGACTTTTTATTTTATGTTCCAATTTAGCTCTCTCCTCTCGAGTCTTCTTAGATTTTGATCCTGTATAACTAATAATATGTCCCCTAATAAAAGCTTTGAAAGCCTCCCACTTTACACATGCTGATGTTTGTGTAGTATTGATGTCAAAGTACTCGTCTATCTGTTTTTCTATATACTTGACAAATTCCTCATCCTGAAGCCATTTATGCTGAAATTGCCATCTACCTGATTCCTTTGTCAATTTTTTATCTACATATATTAGACAACAGGGTGCATGATCAGAGATCACAATGTTATCATAAAAGCAGTTTTGAATCTTGGACCTTAATTCTGTGGAAATCAAAAAATAATCAATACGTGAGAATGTCTTGTAGGTACTGGAATAACAAGAATAGGCTTTAACTTGTGGTTTCATTTCTCTCCATATATCTAACAATCTCAATTCTTTCATAAAATGATTAATAGTCATCCTACATCCATTGTGCGTACAATCCAGTCCTGTTGATCTATCTATACCTGGATTCAATGTACAATTAAAATCCCCTGCTATTATATGTTGCCCTGTAAGTGATGATAAGATAAGAAATAAATTAGCAAAGAACTTTTGATCATCTATATTGGGACCATATAAGTTCACAAGATTTATATTTTCTAATAGCAAAGAACCTTGAATGATTACATATCTTCCAAATTTGTCTCCAATTACATTTTTCACTTGAAAAGGAACTGATTTATGTATGAGAGTCATAACTCCCCTGGCCCGGGATGAGAATGATGAGGTGAAGACACTTCCTTGCCATCTACTCCTAATTCTTTTTATATCCTCCTCTATTAAATGAGTTTCTTGTAAAAACACAATTTTTGAACCCATGTCTTTTATTTTATTCATAACTTAAGTTTTTTTAAATTTTGTAGACCTCTGCAATTCCATGAAGTTAAATTAAGATTAACACTTTGGTTTATGATCAATAGAGAGTTTGGGATTACCTTGCAGTGTAAACATGCTCATACAGAGAAGCAAAAACATGAGTGGTTGAACATTCATCCTGCAAACTACACACAAACAAATTTCCCCTTCCCACACTTGTGGCAAACCCCCCAAAATCAAAAGAAAAATTCCGTCTCCCGATATAGCCATCGACCGCTCCACACCCACGGGGAACAGCCTAAGCCACTCCTTCTTCATCCTCCCAATCACCCTAACTCTACTGCTTTTAATGACGTAACATTAACTCTCCTCTGTAGTTTTCCAACTTAACTCCAAAATTTTTAACAACTTTGTACATCATAGTTTTTTTTTGTTTGTTTTGTTTTTGTTTTTTTTAATATATAATACAATCTATATTTTGTAAACTTACTATTTACTTCAAGTCAGTCAGATGCCTGTGCAAATGCTTAATTATTCTACCTTATATTTTGTTCATGCTTAGCTCCCACCAGTCTCTTCTTCTTCTTTGATCTTCTTGATGAACTCCTGCGCCTCCTCTGGGGTCTTGAAGATGTGGGTTCTGCCCTCATACGTGGTCAGCAGTCTCGCAGGATAGATTACACCATGACGAATCCCAAGGTTGCGCAGCTCCTTACGTATGGGATCAAACTGCTTCCTCAATTGTTGGATTCCTGTGGCCAAATCTGGGTAGAACCGCACCTGCTGGTCCTGGTGTTTAATCTCTCCTTTAGCTCGTGCAGCGTTGAAGATCTTCATCCTGTCTCTGTTGCTAAGAAACTTCATAATTAAGGTCCTCGGCGGTCCCTTATCTCTCCGTGGGCCAATACGATGTGCATTTTCCAGAACCACTGCTGATTGCAACTCCTCGCTGCCCAGCACCTCCGGAATCCACTTTTCCAGAAAGGAACATACGTCCCGACCTTCTGATTCCTCTGGAAGACCCACCAGCCTCAAGTTATTCTGTCTCGACCGAGATTCCAAATCCAAAATATTATCTTCCAGACATTTATTTTTTTTTTCCAAAGTGCGCACCTTTAATTGAAGATGGGTGACGTCATCTTCAGCACTAGCGAGACGGAGCTCCATCTGCGCCGTTCGTTCTACACAGTCACCCAATTCCTTTCTTATTTCTTCCAACGCTGTCATAATCCCATCAAATCTAGAGGAAAAGTCCGCTCTCATTGAACTCATGGCAGCCATCAGCGCATCTGCGCCGCTCCCCGCAGACATCGCACCGTTGCCAGCCTCCTCCGCCATATATGGAGTTTTGTTTGCTGCGTCACAGACCTGAAAGTCCGTTAATTTGGACTGTTTCGGCGGCTCGCTTTTTCCTTTACCTGGTTTTCCAGCCTTAGGCTTCGCCGACATATCCTCGCCCAAACGCTGGGATACGTTCTGTCCCAAATGAGAGAGTTATTTGCCGATTTTTTTTCTCCAGGAGCAGAGCAGAGTGAGACACGTCCGTCTTACGTGGCAGCCATAACCGGAAGTCTCGACGACATTTTAGTCGCCAGTACTTCAGAAGAGGAACACGAAAAACACCTCACTGCGGTTTTTCGGAGGTTGGGAGAGCACGGGTTAATAATTAATCCAGCCAAGTGCCAGTTTGGCGTGGCGCAGATCGATTTTTTGGGACACCGCGTCTCCCCAGAAGGGGCAATCCCGCTACCAGATAAGGTGCGCGCAGTGGCAGATTTTCCCCGACCACAAACGGTCAAATCATTGCAGAAGTTTTTAGGAATGGTAAATTTTTATAACCGTTTCCTACCCCACGCAGCACAGGTCATGCAACCATTATACGCCGCGCTCAAAAAACAAAAACCCTCCAATCCTATTCTTCTAGCTCATCCTGATCCATCGGCCCGCATAGCGCTCACCACCGACGCATCAGATTTGGCCATAGGGGCGGTCGTGGAGCAGCATGTTGCCGGGGTTTGGCAGCCGCTGGCATTTTTCAGCAGATCCTTGAACGAAGCCGAGCGGAAATACAGCACGTTTGACAGGGAGCTGTTAGCGCTCCATTTGGCCATCCGCCATTTCCAGTTTGGGCTGGAAGGTCGGCGTTTCACCGCTTTTGTTGACCATAAGCCGCTCACTTTTGCGATGTCCAAAATTTCAGAACCTTGGTCGGGCCGGCAACAGAGGCAAATGGCCGCAATTTCGGAGTTTACCACTGATATTCAGCACGTAGCGGGTAAACTCAACGTAATGGCAGACTGCCTCTCTCGCGCGGTCACAGCACCGGTGCGCGTGGAGGCAGATAATACTACCGCAGCCGCAAGGCAAAATAGCAGCGCGGAAGCGCACGTGGCCCCAGTTCACGTGGGAATAGATTACGCAGCCATGGCAGCGGAACAGGGTAGCGATGCGGACGTGCGCGCGCTCCTGTCTGGACCAACAGGGTTAAGGCTGGAGAGCAGGTGTTTGCAAACCGGTATGCCCCCACTAATCTGCGATGTATCGACTGGGCGACCGCGCCCGGTAGTCCCAGCTGCGTGGCGCCGCCGCGTTTTTGACTCGGTTCACTCCCTGGCGCACCCAGGAGTGTGCGCTTCTGTGAAAATGGTAGCGGAGAAGTTTGTTTGGCCGAGCCTGCGCAAGCACGTGAAAGAGTGGGCACGAACCTTCATGGCTTGCCAGCGGGCCAAAATTCACAGACACACAAAAGCTCCCTTAGAACCGTTCTACATTCCGGCCAAGAGATTCGATCACGTGCATGTTGACCTCGTGGGCCCCCTACCATCGTCGCAGGGGTTCACACATCTTTTGACAATGGTGGATCGAACCACACGTTGGCCGGAAGTGGTCCCCCTGGCATCGACCACAGCTGCAGAGGTGGCTCGCGTTTTTTTGACGGCCTGGGTAGCACGTTTAGGGGTTCCGTCAGACATTACGTCCGACAGAGGGCCTCAATTTGTCTCTGAGCTCTGGTCAGCGATGGCCAGCAGCTTAGGAGCGAAAATTCATCGAACTACCGCCTATCACCCCCAGGCTAATGGTTTATGCGAGCGTTTTCATAGGTCTTTGAAGGCAGCCCTCAGAGCGTCGCTTACGGATGCAGATTGGGTAAACAAACTACCATGGGTTTTATTGGGGTTGCGTTCTGCGCCCAAAGAGGATTTAAATGCCTCCCCAGCCGAGTTAGTTTTTGCACAACCTCTCAGGCTGCCCGGTGAATTCCTACCAGAGCATCCGTTGCCGGGGCGCCCCCCGGCTCTGGGGCCACTGATTGGCACGGGAGCAGACACGCTCCCGGGCCCTGTTCATCACACTTTTCCGTGCGTTTTTGTTCCCAAAGCTTTGAAAAATGCCGAGTTCGTTTTTGTCAGGCACGAGGCTCTGAGACCGACCCTCCTCCCACCATATGTGGTCTGTATAGGGTGGTGGAATCAGGTGATAAGCATTTTGTGCTAGATTTGGGAGACAGAAAAGAGACAGTTAGTATTGACAGACTAAAGCCTGCTTTTGTGATGAACGACGAGTCTGTATGGGTGGTAAGGGCACCTCGACGTGGCAGACCCCCCAGGGAACACGTCCCTGAGTCCCCGCAGGGATCAAATAACCACTCTCTTCCTCAGTCTGCAGATTCTTTGCAGGACGGCGCCGCAGGGACGGCGAGACCTGCTTACAGCAGATTCGGAAGACGTTTGAAGCCCAGACGGCGTACAGACTGAATTTTAATGTGATCATGTGGTATAGACTATGCTATTGAGGTTATCACTGATTTTTGATATGATCATGTGGTATAGACTATGCTATTGAGGTTATCACTGATTTTTGATATGATCATGTGGTATAGACTATGCTATTGAGGTTATCATGTTTTATTAACTCATGTATTGTCCATTCTTCGACGTTTGGGGGGGGTTATGTAGCTCATGTATTTTTACCTACATATGTGTAAGCGCTATGGGATGCTTGAGATTGCCTGTGTGGATTGACCTCACATCTTAGATGGGACAATATGTCTGGACCGCCTGTGGATAACAACAAGAAGACGGAGGCACGGCGATAAGGAGCTGAAAGGACTTCCTGACCTCCTGGGGCCCAGGCGGAGGACTGAAGGGCGCGGGGGGAGAGTTATTGTCAATAGGGGGGTTGACTGTGATATGTGATTCTTCCTTTGTCCTTGTGTGTATAAAAGAGAAGGTTTTGACTCAGCTCTCTCTCTTCTGTTCTTGAGAGATAGCTGGGGATGTGATCGCAGGAATAAAACCTGAATTAAGAAATAATTCAGCCTCGTTTTTTCACGCTCCCCACAACAGGCGCATTTCTAAACTGCTGAATGTTCCAATGAGCACTGTTGGAGCCATCATTTGGAAGTGGAAAGAGCATCATTTTACCATCAACCGGCTACGACCAGGAGCTGTTCACAAAATTTCTGACAGAGGAGTCAAAAGAATTATCAGAAGTTATCGGAGAGCCAAAGACCACTCGTGGAGAGCTCCAGAAAGACCCGGAGTTAGCAGGTACTGCTGTTTCAAAGAAAACAATAAGTTATGCACTCGACCGACATGGGCTCCATGCCTGCTCACCTCGCAAGACCCCATTGCTGAAGAAAAAGCATGTTGAAGCTTGTTTAGGGTTTGCTTCACAACATTTGGGCAAGCCAGTAAAATACTGGGAGAATATAGTCTGGTCAGATGAAACCAAAATTGAACTGTTTGGATGCCGCATCACACAGCATATTTGGAGAAGAAATTGCATTGCACATCAGCCCCAAAACACCATACCAACAGTGAAGTTTGGAGGTGGGAGCATTATGGTGTGGGGGCATTTTTCAGCACATGGTACAGGCACACTTCATATAATTGAAGGAAAGATGAATGGACAAATGTAAAGAGACATCCTTGATAAGAACCTGTTGCCATCTGCCAAGATGCTGAAGGTGGAACGAGGGTGGACATTTTAGCAAGACAATGATTCCAAACACACAGCCAAGAAAACTCTCAACTAGCTCCAGAGAAAGAAAATAAATCTGCTAGAATGGCCCAGTCAGTGCCCTGACCTGAATCCAGTTGAAAATCTACTGTATGTGTTAACCTTTCCTGTTTTGGTCTCCTAACTGTGGTTGGGGGACACAGGGGAGATCTGTCTTCTCCAGGGCCGGAGGCAGCTTTTCCTCCGGGGTCAACTCCCGAGTAAACTTCACGGTTGTTAACAACAGTATGGTGGTACGCAGAAGAACAGGCCGTTTTGCTGAAGAGTTGGGGCTTTATTAGCAGACTGCACTGTTAATAGCAGCAATTCTAGCTCGCTACCTGCTCCGGTTGCCTCTCTCTCTACTCACCCGCACATTTCACACACACCGTTCGCTCCACGGGGCCACTCACACGGGGGCGTGCCTCCGCTGCGCGCATGCACTCACTCACGTTCATGCACTGAGCTGCCCTATCTAAACATACGAGCTAGACACATCCTACAACATATGGAATTAACTGAAGATCAGAGTTCACAGTAGACACCCACAGAACTATTAAGATTTGAAGACAGTTTGTGTGGGAGAATGGGCTAAAATTACTCCTGAATAATGCCTATGCCTAGTTTCTCCATACAGGAATACTGGAGGTGTCTGGAAGCTGTTATTACCAACAAAGGCTTTTCTACTAAATATTAAATTAATTTCACCAAGCGTGTTCAATACATATTCCCTGTGTCATTCCACTTTATTAAATATAATTTGTTTTGTGAACGCAGTTGCCTTCATTTCTTTGTATATATGGATTACTTGGGTTGTTACTGATATCTGGTGAAAATCTCAGGTCAATGGCTCCATCAGAAATATGTTTAATGAGAAAAAATGTTGACGTGTTCAATACAGTGGCTATAAAAAGTCTACACACCCCTGTTCAAATGCCAGGTTTTTGTGATGTAAAAAAATGAGACCAAGATGAATCATTTCAAAACTTTTTCCAGATTAATGTCACCTATAACCTGTACAACCCAATTGAAAAACAAACTGAAATCTTTTAAGGGGAAAAATAAAAAAAAAATAAACTTACAATAGCCTGGTTGCATAAATATGCACACTCTTAAACAAATACTTTGTTGCAGCACCTTTGACTTTTATTACAGCACTCAGTCTTTTTGGGAAACAGTCTGTCAGCATGGCGCATCTTGATGTGGCAATATTTGCCCACTCTTTTTTGGAAAAATGCTCCAAATCTGTCAGATTGTGAGGGCATCTCCTGTGCACAGCCCTCTTTAGATCACCGCACAGATGTTTGATCAGATTCAGGTCTGGACTCTGGCTGGGCCATTCCAAAACCTTAATCTTCTTCTGGTGAAGCCATTCTTTTGTTGATTTGGATGTGTACTTTGGGTCATTGTCGTGCTGAAAGATGAAGTTCCTCTTCATCTTCAGCTTTCTAGCAGAAGCCTGAAGTATTTGTGCCAACACTGACTGGTATTTGGAACTGTTAATAATTCCCTCCACACTGACTAAGGCCCCAGTTGCAGCTGAAAAAAAACATCCCCAAAGCAGGGTGCTGCCATCACCATGCCATCACTGTAGGTATGGTGTTCTTCTGGTGATGAGCAGTGTTGTGTTTGCACCAAATATACCTTTTGGAATTATGGCCAAAAAGTTCAGCCTTGGTTTCATTGGACCATAACACATTTTCCCACATGCGTTTGGGAGATTTCAAATGTGTTTTTGCAAAATGTAGCCAGGCTTGGATGTTTTTCTTTGTAAGATGAGGCTTCCATCTTGCCACCCTACCCCATAGCCCAGATGTATAAAGAAGATGGGAGATCCACCTATCGTCTGTGAACATCATAGTCGATGGAGACTCTTGCCTGACCTTGTCTGTCAGCCTGTCCATTACCATGGCAAACAGGAAGGGGCTCAGAGCTGATCCCTGATGTAATCCCACCCCCACCTCAAATCCATCTGTCACTCCTACAGTACACCTCACCACGGTCTTGCTGTCCTCATACATGTCCTGCACCACCCTCACATACTTCTCTGCCACTCTTGACTTCCTCATACAGTACCACACTTCCTCTCTTGGCTCCCTATCATATGCTTTCTCTAAATCCACAAAGACACAGTGCAACTCCTTCTGACCTTCTCTATACTTCTCCATCAACACTCTTAGAGCAAACATTACATCAGTAGTACTCTTTCTTGGCATGAAACCGTACTGCTGCTCACTGAATGTCACCTCTCCTCTTAACCTGGCTTCAACAACTCTTCGATATCTTCATAGTGTGGTTATCAACTTTATGCCTCTGTAGTTACTGCAGCTCTGAGCATCACCTTTGTTCTTGAAAATTGGTACCAAAACACTTCTTCTCCACCCCTCAGGCATCCTCTCACCCTCCAAGATTGTGTTAAACAATCTGGTTAAAACGTCCACTGCCATCTCTCCTAAACGTCTCATACCTCCACAGGTATGTCATCTGAACCAACCCCCTTCTTCTTTCTTCTTCAAAGCTGCCCTCACTTCCACCTTGCTAATCCTTGGGACTTCCTTGTTCACCATCTTTCCTTCAGCCATCCTAATCTCTCATTTTCTTCATTTATCAGCTCCTCAAAATACTCCTTCCACCTTCTCAACACACTCCCGTCATTTGTTAGTACTGTAATGTCGGGGCCATGTTAAGGGGGGCAGGGATTTCCCAGCATGCTTTGCCAGTTGAAACGTTACTGTGTGTGTGTGTATTAAATGTGTTATTACTGAGTTATTATACTGCTGTGTCATTATAACTGCGTTGTAATGACCCAGCAGTGTTTAGCAGGATTAGGGCAAGATGTATCATGTGTGTGTAACCATGATTGAAACGGAGGTCTGGGAGAATGACCTCCCCTCCTCTCTGTGCTCAGAGGTAGTTGGGGTTGGTGGTGTGTGAATAAAGCCTGTTCGTCTCAACCATCTTGCTCCTCTTTCTTTGTGTGAATCCCGCAAACATCACAGTACATTACGATTTCTGTTCTTAATCAGTTTAACCTGCTGCACATCCTTTCCAGCTCAATCTCTCTGTCTAGTCAATTGATACAAGTCCTTTTCTCCTTCCTTAGTGTTTAGCCTCTCATACAGCTCACTATATGCCTTTGCCACCTCTCCTCTTTGCCATGCACTTAGATTTCAAATACTCCTGTCTATTTTCTTCATCTCCATGACTATCCCATTTTTTCTTTGCTAACCTCTTCCTTTGGATACTTTCCTGTACCTCCTCATTCCACCACCAAGTCTCCTTGTCTTCCTTCCTCTGTCCACTGGATACACCACATACCTTTCTACCCATTTCCCTCAACACTTTTGCTGTACTTTCCCAGTCATCTGGTAATTCTTCCCTACCACCCAAAGCCTGTATCAACTTCTTCCTGAACTCTGTGTGACCTTCTTCCTTCTGTAACTTCCCCCATTTAATCCTTGGCTTCACTTGTTTCCAAAGGCATCCGACAGATTACATTCCGATGCTGTCTAGTTACATTCTCCCTTGCCACCACTTTGCAGTCTCCCATCTCTTTCAGATTTCTCCTTCTGCATAAGATGCAGTCCACCTGTGTGCATCTTAGTCCACTCTTGTATGTCACCATATGTTCCTCTCTCCTCTTGAAATATGTGCTCACTACAGCCATTTCAGCAAAATCCACAACCATCTGTCCTTCAACATTTCTCTCCTTAAGACCATACCTAACCCAGAACCTCCTCATCACCTCTGTTCCCTTCACCTACATGTCCATTAAAGTCTGCTCCAATTATCTCTCTCCCCCCTGGGAATACTCTCTACCACTTCATCCAACTTACTCCAGAATTCCTCTTTCTCTTCTACCTGATATCCAACTTGTGGGGCATACGCACTGACAACATTCAACATCACACCTTTGACTTCTAGCTTCAAACTCATGATTCTATCTGACTCCCTCTTCACCTCCTGAACACTCTTCACATACTCTTCCTTCAAGATTACTCCTATTCCATTTCTCTTCCTCTGTACACCATGGTAGAACAGTTTAAATCCACCTCCAGTGCTCCTAGCCTTGCTTCCCTTCCATCTGATTTCTTGAACACACAGTATACTTTCTTCTCTCTATCATACCAGCCAGCTCCCATGCCTTTACCAGTCATAGTCCCTACATTTAATGTCCCTACTCTCACCTCCACACTTCTACCTTTCCTTTTCTCACTCTCCCTCCTAATATGCCTTCCCCTCTCCTCCTCATCAATCTTCGACTGACAATAGCCCAATTTCCACTGGCACCCTGTCGGTTAACAGCACCGGTGGCAGTCATCGTTAACCCGGGCTTCAACTGATCCGGTATGAAAGTCTCATACATCATGATCAGCATGTTTGATTTGGCAAAGGTTTTACATCAGATGCCCACCCTGACACAACCCTCCCCATTTACCTGAGCTTGGGACTGGCACTAGGAATACACTGGCTTGTGCACCTCCTGTGGTTGAGTTTCACATGTGCCAGCTTAACATGCTACAGTGGTGTGAAAAAGTGTTTGCCCCCTTCCTGATTTCTCATTTTTTTGTATGTTTGTCACACATAAATGTTTCAGATCATCAAATAAATTTAAATACCAAAAATAACACAAGTAAATGCAAAATGACATTTTTAAATGAAAGTGTTTATTATTAAGGGTAAAAAAAATCCAAACCTACATGGCCCTGTGTGAAAAAGTGACCCCCCCCCCCCCGTTAAAACATAAATTAACTGTGGTTTTGTGGAGAAAGGAAAAGGTGAGGAAACGAGTTGAACAACACAAGACTTTATTCTTTCTCCAACAAAACAGTATAGCAAAAGCGCATCCCGGGCCTCTGTGCATCCCTCTTCTATATCTTTATTTCCATGCATTGAGGCCTAGAACTTCTGACCATAACACATTATGTTTAGAACAAAGCCTGTGTGGCACATTAACATGACATAACACTGGCGCCACTCTCACATCCTTCTCCCAGTGGCCCGGTATTTACTTCTCTCCCCGGGGGGCGCATAGTCCTTACTGTTCCATCTGAACCCCCCGGTGACGAATCCTCTTTTTGTCCATTGTCCCCTGGGTGGAGAAGTCCAACACTGTGCCCCCACAGTTTCTCATATTTTTGGAAAGCTGAGTTCAGTTTCTTGAGCCACACCCAGGCCTAATTACTGCCACACCTGTTCTCAATCAAGAAATCACTTGAATACGATCTGCCTGACAAAGTGAAGTAGACCAAAAGATCCTCAAAAGCTAGACATCATGCTGCGATCCAAAGAAATTCAGGAAAAAATGAGAAACAAAGTAATTGAGATCTATTACTACATTCATTGTGTGTGTGTAGATTGTGTGGTTGCAGCACGGGTGTCAAGCCCAAGACAAATTTCCCCTTGAGGGACAATAAAGTTTATCTTATTAGTCTAGAAAAGGTTATAAAGTCATTTCTAAAGTTTTGGGACTCCAGCGAACCACAGTGAGAGCCATTATCCACAAATGGCAAAAACATGGAACAGTGGTGAACGTTCCCAGGGATGACTGGCCAACCAAAATTACCCCAAAAGGTCACAAAAGACCCCACAACAACATCCAAAGAACTGCAGGCCTCACTTGCCTCAGTTAAGGTCAGTGTTCATGACTCCACCATAAGAAAGAGACTGGGCAGAAATGGCCTGCATGCCAGAATTCCAAGACGAAAACCACTGCTGAGCAAAAAGAACATAAAGGCTTGTCTTGTGGAGAAAGGAGGCAGGCGAGGCAACGAGCTAGACGACACAGAAACTTTATTCCTTCTCCAACATAATTTACAGCAAAAGAGAGTCCTGGGTCTCAGTGCATCCCTCTTTTATGGCTTTATTCCCATGCATCGAGACCCAGAACTTCCGACCATACACATTGTTGAATGAACAAAGGATTGTGTGGCACATTAACATAATACTGGCGTTGCACCAACACCTTTCTTCTCTCTGTGGCTCCGGTAATTCTTCCTCTCCCCAGGGGGTGCATAGACCTAACTGTCCCATCTGATACCCTTCAGTAACACCTCCTCCATCGGGCCACTGTTTCCTCCTTCCCCCTGCCCTCTTTGGGTTGAGAAAGCCTCCACACTATGCACCCTCAGTCTCAGTTTTGCCAGAAAACATCTTAATGATCCCCAAGACTTTTGGGAAAATACTCTGTGGACTGACATTGTGTCCCATTTCATCCGGCGTAAAAGTAACACAGCATTTCAGAAAACGAACATCATACTGTAACGTCGGGGCCATGTTAAGGGGGGCAGGGATTTCCCAGCATGCTTTGCCAGTTGAAAACGTTACTGTGTGTGTATTAAATGTGTTATTACTGAGTTATACTGCTGTGTCATTATAACTGCGTTATAATGACCCAGCAGTGTTTAGCAGGATTAGGGCAAGATGTATCATGTGTGTGTAACCATGATTCAAACAGGGGTCTGGGAGAATGACCTCCCCTCCTGTCTGTGCTCAGAACCAAGTTGGGGGTTGGTGGTGTGTAAATAAAGCCTGTTCATCACAACCATCTTGCTCCTCTTTCTTTGTGTGAATCCCGCAAACGTCACACTGGTGTCAGGAGTGGGGATGGAGCAAGATGAGGACCCAGGCGGAGGTCCAACGGCCGGAACGGTTCATCGCTTGGCTGGGAACGGAGCGTAGAGCTGAGACGTTGGCACCCCTGGAGAGGCTCGCCGCGATGGAAGGAGCAGCAGACCCGACGGGACTGAGCAGAGCAAACCAGCCCCGTTTCCCACCCTTTTCAGGGCAGGACGGGCTGGCGATTCCAGAACGATTACGAGCAGCGATTGACCGGGAGATGACCGTCCCATCCGTCCAGCAGCGGGCCAAGATTCCCCGCTACATCGGCGAGAACCTGTTGGATGACCACCGGGCCCAGGTCGAGTTGGCTTCCGCGCTGAACGACTGGTCATCGGAGGAAACCACCGTGCTGAGAGCGAGTGGGAGGAGGAGCTACGGCAGATCACAGCAGCGCGTGCACGAAGGAGACAGCGGTGGCGACGCGAGGAAGGGGGCTTCCGCTGCACAGAGCCAGGGTACATCGCATGGTACTGCACCGCACACAGCGCACGACAAACTGGCCCCTCGCCGATGTTAAATTAGAGCGAGGTGGCATGGACGGAGGAAAAGCCACCTCCTGCAGATGCTTCCCCCGGCGGTGACGTCACAGAGGCCTTTGAAGCGCAGCAGCAGCGGAGCGAGCAGGACAGATCCGGTCTTTTCCCGGGCTCGGCAGGGGCTGGACGCCTGGACGCGGGCCAGTGGCCGCCTGGGAGGTCCTGGCAGCGGTGGGAGTCATGGGACTACCGCTGCCAGAAGAGGAACTGTGCGTGTCCTACCGCCACCCGCAGATGCTTTCCCTTTCGGTGACGTCACGGAGGCCCTGGGCGCAGCAGCGACGCAGCGGAGCGAGCAGGACGGAGATCCGGCCATTTTTCCAGGCACGGCAAGGGCTGGATGCATGGACGCGGGCCAGCGGCCGCCTGGGAGACCTGGCAGCGGGGAAGGGACTGTGCGTGGTCCTACAGAGGCTGTCAGATGTGTCCATCCGCCCGCTGGTGGCCAAACCAGGAACGCTACCCCAACCAGATATTCCGACCGAGACTCAGATGGCCCGTGCATGCTGCCCCGGCACCGGGCTGACTCGCGTTGGATTTCTGAAAGTGGACTTTGAATTTTCTGGGGACAGAAACCAGTCCGGGGGGGGGGGGGGCAGTGTAACGTCGGGGCCATGTTAAGGGGGGCAGGGATTTCCCAGCATGCTTTGCCAGTTGAAAACGTTACTGTGTGTGTATTAAATGTGTTATTACTGAGTTATTCTGCTGTGTCATTATAACTGCGTTATAATGACCCAGCAGTGTTTAGCAGGATTAGGGCAAGATGTATCATGTGTGTGTGTGTAACCATGATTCAAACAGGGGTCTGGGAGAATGACCTCCCCTCCTGTCTGTGCTCAGAACCAAGTTGGGGGTTGGTGGTGTGTAAATAAAGCCTGTTCATCACAACCATCTTGCTCCTCTTTCTTTGTGTGAATCTCGCAAACGTCACAATACCAACAGTAAAATATGGTGGTGGTAGTGTGATGGTCTGGGGCTGTTTTGCTGCTTCAGGACCTGGAAGACTTGCTGTGGTAAATGGAACCATGAATTCTGCTGTCTACCAAAAAATCCTGAAGGAGAATGTCCGGCCATCTGTTGGTGACCTCAAGCTGAAGCACACTTGGGTTCTGCAGCAGGACAATGATCCAAAACACACCAGCAAGTCCACCTCTGAATGGCTTAAGGAAAACAAAATAAAGACTTTGGAGTGGCCTAGTCAAAGTCCTGACCTGAATCCAATTGAAATGCTGTGGCATGACCTTAAAAAGGTAGTTCATGCTCAAAAACCCTCCAATGTGGCTGAATTACAACATTTCTGCAGAGATAAGTGGGCCAAAATTCCTCCATAGGGCTGTAAAAGACTCATTGCCAGTTATTGCAAACGCTCGATTGCGGTTGTTGCTGCTAAGGGTGGCCCAACCAGTTATTAGGTTTAGGGGGCAATCACCTTTTCACTCAGGGCCATGTAGGTTTGGATTTTTTTTTCTCTTAATAATAAACACCTTCATTTAAAAACTGCATTTTGTGTTTGTGTTATCTTTGTCTAATATTTAAATTTGTTTGATGATCTGAAACATTTAAATGTGACAAACATACAAAAAAATGAGAAATCAGGAAGGGGGCAAACTCTTTTTCACACCACTGTATATAATTTTTATTATGTCTTGGTGAAATGGAGAGGCATACGGTAATCAGTTAATGTGTCTGTGTGCGGATGGTTGTGTGGATGTATCTGTCAGTCTGTCCACCTCTCTTGTTTCAGCTCACCCGGTTAAAATTAAGTGGAACTAAAGACTTCTATCATTGTATCGCCATATTTTCTCAACTTTTAATTTTCCAGAATTCTGAGATAAGGCTTTGTTTTCGAAATAAACACAAATTTAATTCACCTTTAACGTCAATGAAGCCGGGGAAAAGGTATTGTAATAGCTTCACTTCCGCCCTCCAAAGAGAGCAGACGCCTTTTTCTTCTCTCCTGCTCTGACTTATCTCCTCCTCCCCTAACTAACTGGATCCCAGCTTGCTGTCGTCTGTCTGCGTGTCTTTACTGCTGATTATGGAAAGAAATTATGGAATTAATAAGCTGGGCTTTGAACGCAATTGACACTATCTTTTCAACGAGGAAAAGTGCCCCGGGGGAGGTTGTTTGCCCCGCAGGAACGGCTGCTGCGGGCTATTTACGGGAAACAAGTAATTGGAAACTCTTGTGCCTGACTGATCTTTCCATCGAAGATGTAGAAGATTTGTACGTCTTCGTAGTAATGGTGATTGGGATCGTTCTGATTGGATCTGGGATTGTCCTGGTGTACCGCAAATTGATGAAGATGGACACAACCTATCAAAACGCTGGCCAAGCGAGGTTCAACCATCAAATTGAAAAAATGGAGAGGACTCTGATAGCAGCAAATGGAGAACTGTCTCGGAAGGTGGATTACATCATGATTACGCTTCGAGCCATCCACGAAGGATTCAACGTCCAGCAATGAAGGATTAAGTACTGAATCTGTAAGAGAATATAAAGTTTTTTTCTCTCTGTGATCAGTACTATTCGACGAAATCTGACTCCCTCACAAAAATCCTCCTGATCATCTGCAGCTTTTTGTTTTCAAAACATTGAGCTCACGGCCTTCGGACAGGCAGCTGCATGGCAAGGACAATGCCAGCAGCTAGACAAAACATCTCCTGCCAAAGAGTCCTTGTTGTACTTAACTGATACAAACACCTACATTCAACATTACACTCATACTGATTCACAAAACTGATGATAAAGATGATTCACTCACTGCTCTCTCTGTGTCTTTGTGAACTTTTTTTGTCTGCTGACTGTGCATTGAGGGCTTTTTTTTCTTGTAATCATAATATTGATCATATATGACCACTATTCTGACAATCAATGATTTTTTTGCTCCTTCCTATTGTATTATCCTTTCTTCCCATGCTTCCTGTACCCTTCTGTTGACAGGCGAGTTCACAGATGCAGCCGTGTCACCGGAAATGCAGGTCGTTTTCTGTGTCAAGTCAAATCCCTCGTATGTTATCAGTGATCTGTTAATGTACTTGGCAATAAATCTTTTCTGAGTTCTGAATAGCTTGTAATAAACTGTAGTACTGTAATGCTGGGCCACTAGAGGTGGCAGTGCAACTTTTTTACAGCACAACACAGCACTTTTTTTTACAGCACGTGGAGCTGAACTATTTTAAAATAGTGGTTACTGAAAAAAAAAACAACACGTATTCAGTATACTGTAGCCACACTAGCCACACATGTGTCTTACTTAATGCCTTACAGTGTACTCCACATCTTAGATTGAAGAGAGTGCAGCGTTCCCTTGGAGATAACAGGAAGCTGTGAAAGCGTAATCCTTTGTGTGCTGAGAGACTGCTTGGAAGAGCCTTTGGGGGCCAAAGTCTGTGAGGGAGGATGCTAAAGGATTTAAGAGGAAATGCATTGTTACTTGTGATGTAAATGAATGTGACTTGTGAACTGTGGGGGACTGGGGTATATATGGAGCGAGTTTTTCTGAGTTGTTCTCTTTCTATTTTGAGATGCTGGTGAATGTGTAATAAAGCTGCCTTGAGACAAACCTGCCTCATCAATTGCACATTCCCACACTGGTGACCCAAGACGTAGCATGCAGCAAGACGAGAATTCCCCGGGGCCAGCCTCGTCAGGAGCCCCCAGCCAAGCGAATGCTGCTACGGTCCAGCTACCGGACTTTTGGCAGAACAATCCGTGCTCCTGGTTCCACTCGGTTGAGGCACAGTTCAACCTCCGGGGGATATCGGTAGATGACACAAAATTCTACCATGTGGTCGCAAAACTTGATAACCACACGGCTCAGCATGTGGGGAGCTTTCTGGAGCAGCCACCAGCCAGTGACAAATACGGCGCGTTGAAGGCTGCACTCATCCAGCACTTCACTCTCTCGGTGAAGGAGAGAGCAGAGAGACTCCTGGCGCTGACCGAGTTGGGAGATGGCACGCCTGTTGACCTTATGGAGAAGATGTTGAGGTTGAAAGGCTTGGACGATGACCACTTCATCTTTACCCACCTCTTCCTCAGGACCCTACCGTCAGCGACGAGAGCGACCCTGGCCAGTTCGCCGTTGTTGGCCCAGCGGGACTACCGCGCGCTGGCCCAGGAGGCGCATCAAATTGTCAACGCCAGCAGACAACGCGCGGCCATGGCTGCAGCAGCGGAACTCGGCGTGACGGCCGGAGATGGTGGGGGGCCATGGGCAGCGTTAGCAGAACCACCAACGATGGCGGGGGCGGGGTCCAGGGAACGCGGAGGAGACACCCTTTGTTTCTTCCACCGCCGTTTCGCAGAGAGGGCACGCAAATGTGTACCACCGTGCCAGTTCAAGCATTCGGGAAACGCCAAGACCGGGGGTCGGTAGCAGCCGCGACCCTCAGGGAGGAGAACAAGCTGCTCTACTTGTTGGACGCACGCTCGGGGAGGAATTTCCTCGTGGACACAGGCTCCCAGTTGAGTTTCATCACACCTTCCTACGTGGACAGGCTGGCAGGTTCCAGAGGTCCCGGGGTGGCAGCAGCGAGCGGCTCGGAGATTAAGACCTTTGGTGAGAGGACTCTACTTCTGTCTCTACACGGCCATACGTTTGAGTGGACTTTTGTTATAGCAGCAGTGAATTTCAATATGCTGGGGGCTGATTTTTTGTGCTCACATGGTTTGTTGGTTGATCTCGCTAACAGGCGCCTGGTTAATGCACTTTCTTTTGATTCTATTCCCTGTACAGCGCGAGTGTCCCGGCCAACAGCACAAGCCAACGTCACAGCTGCAAGCGGTAAGTTCCACACACTGCTCACTCAGTTCCCAGCACTCACGGTCCCCACATTTTCGGCAACCATCGCTAAACACGGGGTGGAACATTTTATTACCACTACCGGACCGCCCGTTTTTGCAAAAGCTCGGCGCTTGGACGCAGCTAAACTGGCCATAGCCGCGAGGAGTTCGCCAACCTGGAGAGGTTGGGCATCATCAGGCGTTCGAACAGCCCATGGGCTTCCCCGCTACACATGGTCCTGAAGGCTGACGGCTCGTGGCGACCTTGCGGGGATTTCCGCAGGTTAAATAACGCCACAGCGCATGACCGCTACCCAATCCCGCATATCCAAGATTTTTCCGTTCATTTGGCAGGGGCGCATGTTTTTTCTAAGATAGATTTGGTCCGCGGTTACCACCAAGGTCCAGTGCAAGCTGAGGACATACCCAAAACAGCGGTAATAACTCCATTTTGTCATGACTCGCCGCTCATCAGCGGCGCCAGCTGCGCGCACACCTGCTCCTCGTCAGCGGCGAGGTACTTAATCCACTCTGCCCTGGGCTTCGGCCTGAAGCCGTCTCTCTACTTCGGCATTGTTTGCTACAACGGTACTCAAGCCTTCTAGCAAGATTTTCTGGGTAAGCTCCCCTTACCTCTTTTCCTCCAGCCCTCTCCCCTGTGCACAGGTGGACTTCCCCGGCGGCGGACTTCCTCATCTCGCCGCTGTCTCTACGTTGCTGCTACAGGCACTCCAGGTCGCTGTCTCCCGGGCTCCACCCTTGTCAACGCCAGCCATCTGTCCTAACCAAGTAAGCCAGCAAGACTATTATTATCCTCTGTGTTGGTGTGGTGCCCGTTACCCTTCTCCCTCTGCTTCCTCCCATAGGGTTGTCCGGCTGAACGGCCTCCTGCCCCCGTGCCTGACGCAGACGCCACCACCAACACATTCTTATTCCACAGACACGCAGCCACACATCCCTGTTGTCAATAAAGCTGTTAAATCTACCCTGAGCCTGAGACTTCCGGGAAGATGGCGGAGAGACATAACGCTTAAACAGAGAGCTCTCCCTAGCCGGATTAAAAATCATCGGTAAATGGCCAACTCGACATAAGCGGATCAATAAACTAAGGGATGAAAACACGAAGGAGCCGGGCACAAGGACAAAAGCAGGGCAAAATTGAAGAATTCCTCTCCAACAACGCAGGAAAAACCGCTGAACGCGAAGCCCAAAAAAACGAGGTGTCTACAGCAGAGAAAATGGAGGACGCCAGACTCGAAAACATGAACACTGGCATCGCCAGTTTGGGTAAAGAGTTAAGAGAATTCAAGCGGCAGCTACAGCAGGATTTAGCGGCTCTTAAGGAGGAGCTGAAAAAAGAGATTAAGGAGGAAATTATGGGCCTCCGAAGAGAAATGGAGCGCAAGCTAACAGAAAACATGGAGGAGCTGCGCTCCCAGCGGGCGTGTATGACAGAAGCGCAGGCCCGAATATCGGAGCTGGAAGATTGGAAAAGCGAGGCAAACGAACAACTACAGACCCTGACGACGCAAACGCAGAGGATGCAGGAGAAAATAAACGACTTGGAGAGCAGGTCCAGACGAAGCAATATGCGCATCTTTGGAATTCCGGAGGGCATTGAAGGCAACTCGATGACGAAATTCATGGATCAGTTCTTTAAAAAAGAGCTGGAACTGCCCGGAGAAACGGATCTGCAGATTCAACGAGCGCACAGAACCCCGGCACAGAACCCGAAACCAAACTCTACACCCAGGTCAGTTGTGGTAAACTTTGTGAAATATGACATAAAGGAAAGAATCCTGACACAAGCATGGAAAAAAAAGATACGAATCGGCGACAAACAGGTATTCTTTGACCATGACTACCCAACAGAAATTGTGCAGCAGCGGAAGAAATATGCCAACATTAAAAAAACGCTGAAAGAGAAAAAAATTAGATTCCAAACGCCGCTAACGAAAATGAGGATTCATTGGGAGGACGGCGTAAGAACCTACAACACGGCCAGAGAGGCAGCGCGGGATATGATGGAGCGGGGCCTTGAGGTGAGCGTGCCGGAGGAAACGGCTGGAGCAGCGGCGGCCCTGAACGCATCACGACAGCCGGAGTGGAGACGAGTGAACGGCGGAAGAAGGGGGAGAGACGTAGAGCAGCGGGCCCAGGACAAGCTACAAGGCTTTCAACTGAAAGCCTAGATCATAACAAAGATTAAGAAAGGCACAGAAGAAATGAAGGCCAAGAAGACAAGGTAAAAGAGAAACAGACGGCTAGGAGAGGTTTAAGTGATATTTGTTGGACATTTCTAGACTAATGACTATTACTTGGATAGAAATTAGAGGTCTAGGGAGGGCCCTTCACTCTGTGAAGACAATCCCCCCACCCACCAACAGGGACCAGTGGGCAGAAGAAAGGCCCAAAGTACGGAGGTCGAGATTTTTTAATGTGTTTTTATATAAATATGTGTTATTTTTGTTGTTAAAGGGGCTAGGAGCACAAGTTAAAAAAATGGAAAAACATGAATATGGGTAAAAATCTTAAGATAATGACACTAAACGTGAATGGTCTGAACTCACCTGTTAAAAGGGAAAGAATAATAAGAAAATTCAAGAAGGAAAAAGCTGAAATTATATTTATGCAAGAGACACATTTGAGCAAGACAGAACATGTGAAACTAAAGAGATTTGGCTATAAGAACTCCTACTACAGTTCATTTAAGGGAGGAGCTAAAAGGGGGGTTATGATACTAATCTCAAACAAAATACAATTTGAAAGTGAACAGGAAATCCAGGATAAAGAAGGCAGGTATGTAATAATAAAGGGAAGAATAGATGGTATGCAGATCACATTAGTGAACATCTATGCCCCACCAGAAAGTGACAAGGGTTTTTTTCAACATCTGCTTGATCTCATAGCAACACACAGTGAAGGAGTCCTAATTTGTGGAGGAGACTTAAATGCTGTCATGGATCATGAAGTTGATACAACAAGTGTTAAGAAGACAAAAAAACATGTAACAAAGTTCATAAGAACCTCACTGGCAGAAATGGGTATGGTAGACATATGGAGGGACCTACACCCACTCGAAAAAGACTATACACATTATTCAGCAGTCCATAAAGTACACTCTAGAATAGATTACTTCCTTATGAATGAAGGTGACAGACACAGGGTGAGAAATTGTTGGATTGGAGGGGCAGAAATATCAGATCATAATCCTATATACATGGAAATATATATAAACAATAGAAAACGACAAACAACATGGAAACTTAACGTAGGACTGTTAAATGATGAGAAAATGAAAGAAAGAATAAAAATAAACATAAACGAATATATCCAAGAGAATGACAATGAAGAAGTGGACCCAACAATACTATGGGACACACTAAAAGCCGTGTTAAGAGGACAATTAATTGTTGAAACAGGAAAAGCAAATAAGACTAAACTGGAAGCATATGAACAAAGATGTGAGAGACTGAGGGAATTAGAACGTAAACATCAAAGCACAAATGATCCAAAAATATATCAAGAAATTAAAGAAGAAAAAACAAAGATAAAAGAAACACAAATGGATGAAATTGAAAGGAAAAATAGATATCTAAAGCAAAAATATTATGAAACGGGACCAAAAGCCACAAAACTGCTGGCAAAACGGTTAAGAAAACAACAAACAATGAATAACGTATACAAGATTAAAGACCCCACCACAAATAAAACCACAGTTAACCCAGAAAACATCGAAGAAATATTCCATAATTTCTACCAAGAACTATACTCGCAACCTGAAGAAACAAATACTAAAGATATTAAAAAATTTCTAGGCACATTGGACTTGCCATCAATAGGAAATCAACAAAATGAAAAGCTAACAGCAGAAATAACAACACAAGAGATCAGAGATGTGATTAAGTCACTTAAAAACGGTAAATCACCAGGTAGTGATGGATACCCCTCTGAGTTTTATAAACTGTTTATAGAAGAACTCACGCCACAGCTCCTAAAGTCATTTAATTGGACGTTGAACAACAACAAAATACCTCCATCATGGAACGAAGCTATCATTTCAGTTATTTTAAAGCCAGGGAAAGATAAAGAACAATGCGGAAACTATAGACCAATCTCTTTATTAAATGTGGATTATAAAATATATACAACAATTATATGTAAACGAATAAAGACATTCTTGACGGAATTGATAGAAGATGATCAAACTGGTTTCATAGAGGGACGCCAAACACATGACAATATCAGGAGAACAATACATATAATTAACCAAATACATAAAGAAAAGAAAAGCGCAGTAATAATGAGTTTAGACGCAGAAAAAGCATTTGACAGGGTTAACTGGAAATTCCTATATAGTGTACTGGAGCGCTTTGGATTTAACGAAAAATCAGTACAATGCATAAGGACGCTGTATCAAGAACCTGTGGCAAGAATCAAGATAAACGGTAGCTTAACAGACAAAGTAAATATACAAAGATCAACTAGGCAGGGATGCTGCTTATCGCCCACCTTGTTTGCTCTGTTCATAGAACCATTGGCTCAAGCGATACGACAAAATAAGAAATTAAAAGGTGTAACAATAAAGGGGGCGGAACACAAGATTGGGCTATTTGCAGACGATATTATAGTTTACCTTGAACAACCAGATGAATCAATAATGGAAATGATGAACTTGATAGAAAATTTTGGAAAATTATCAGGATACAAGATAAACATAACAAAAACACAAATACTGACATTCCACTATAACCCTCTAAACCAGATAACTGATAAGATCAAACTAAACTGGAAACAAAAAGAAATAAAATACCTTGGAGTGAACATACCTAAAGACCTAAGCAAAATATATAAAGCAAACTATGATAGGTTGGAACAAGAAATAAAAAAAGATATTGATAGATGGTCAATCTTAAATATGGATCTGAATTCAAAAATTGAGACAGTCAAAATCAGCATACAACCTAGATTACTTGACCTCTTCCAGGCTATACCAACAGAGATTCCAGATGCCCAATTCTCAAAGTGGGACAGGATGATATCGAGATTTGTTTGGGGAGGTAAAAAGCCAAGCGTGAAATATAAAACTCTCCAATTACCAAAAGAGAAAGGAGGCATGGGCCTACCGAGTCTAAAGGAATATTACTACTCAGCACAAATAAGATATATCATATGTTGGTGCGACGAGGGATATGAGGCAAAATGGAAAGAAATGGAAAAGGAAATTGAGGGACTCCCAGTACAAAGCATAATAGGAGATAAAGATGCATATAAGCAAATCAAACAAATAGACCCAATCACTAAATTTACTTTAGAACTGTGGTATAAAATAGTACAAAAATATAATATAAAGGAAGACATAAAACTATTGAAATGGCATTTGTCATTTGACAGTCAGTTTGAACCGGCAAAACAAGATAGGGGATACAAAAATCTGGTGAACAAGGGAATCACAGCATGGGGCAATATCGGAAAAAAAGATCTCGGGAGCTTTGTAAACATCAGGAGAAAATTTAAACTAGAAAGATCGGAATTTTTCAGATATCTGCAGATGAGAGATTATTATATGAAGAAGATTAGGCATAACCTCCAAACAGATGTGAGCGAGATTATACAACTCATTTTAAGCTCATATACAGGAAATAAAATAAGAATTATTTCAAAGCTATATCAGAAACTTATGACAAACAATCATACAAGCAACTATATAAAGGAGAAATGGGAGAAAGAGCTCAATTTAAACATAACAGAAGAAAGCTGGCAGGAAATATGGAAAACACAACACACATCAACAAATTCAAGGACATGGAGGGAATTTGGATGGAAAAACCTGATTCGCTTTTTCATTACACCACAGATTCAAGGAAAATATACAAATACCCAATCTTTATGCTGGAGGGGATGTGGGGCTCAAAATGCAGACCACTCACATATGTTTTGGAAATGTTGCAAAATATCATCATTCTGGAAATCTATACATGTGACAATACAGAGGATATTAGGATATAATATACCAATGAACTGTAACCTGATGTACTTATGTGATCTTAAAAGAGACAATGTTATACAGGCTGAGGACAGATATCTAGTTAAAATCTTGTTGATTGCATGTAAAAAAACTATCACAAAAAAATGGCGATCAGAAGTTCTTCCTGACCAAGAGCAATGGACTGACATTGTTGAGGACATACGTATGATGGAAAAACTAACATATCGACAAAGAATGCAAGAAGGACTGTGGGAAAAAAAATGGCGGAAATGGACACACTACAAAGTGCAACAACGAGGCAGAAATTGAAAGAATAACCAAAGACACCGAAAAAACCAGAAGAATTAAGAGATGGAAACTAAAAACTTGATGCGCCAACATTTGTCCCCCCCCCCTTTTTTCTTTTTTTTTCTTTTTCCCTACCCTAGCCCCTTTGTTTTTTAAATGTAGAATGTGATCTGAATGCATTATATATGATGAAAAATGAATAAAAATCTTAAGTTACAAAAAAAAAAAAAATCTACCCTGAGCCTGCGTGCGTGTCTCCTGAGCCGTGCATTATGTCACATTTGGCCTATTCGAGTTTTTGCGCATGCCATTCGGGCTTAAAGGGGCCGCACAGACATTCCAACGCATGATGGACGCGGTGCTGCGCGATCTCCCTTTTGTGTTCGTCTACTTGGACGATATTTTGGTAGCCAGCGCGTCCGAAGACGAACACGAAAACCACCTAGCGACAGTTTTCCAGAGGTTGTTTGATCACGGGTTAATAATCAACCCAGCGAAGTGTCAGTTCGGGGTGGCGCAGATCGATTTTTTAGGACACCGCGTCTCCCCCGAAGGAGCGGTTCCGCTTCCTGACAAAGTGCGTGCGGTAGCAAATTTCCCCCGGCTGCAGACGGTCAGGGCGTTACAGGAGTTTTTGAGAGTGGTGAATTTTTATAACCGTTTCCTCCCCCGCGCAGCCCAACTCATGCAACCGCTTTATGCCGCACTCAAAAAACAGAAACCCGCGAATAAGGTTGAGTGGTCCCCGGAGCGGGAACGAGCGTTCTCGGAGGTAAAAGCAGCCTTGGCAAATGCTGCGTTGTTGGCACACCCAGACCCAACGGCCCGCATAGCGCTCACTACTGACGCGTCAGATGTGGCCATAGGGGCGGTTGTGGAGCAGCATGTAGCCGGGGTTTGGCAGCCCCTCGCCTTTTTCATCAGGACCTTGCGCGATAGTGAACGTAAATACAGTGCGTTCGACAGGGAGCTGCTGGCTTTCCATTTGGCCATCCGCCACTTTCAGTTCTGGCTGGAAGGACGCTGTTTCACCGCGTTCGTTGACCACAAGCCGCTAACATTCGCGATGGCCAAGGTTTCCGAACCGTGGTCAGGCCGGCAGCAGAGACAGCTGGCCGCAATCTCAGAGTTTACCACTGATATGTGGCGTTAAATAACACAGGTTAAATAACGCCACAGCGCATGACCGCTACCCAATCCCGCATATCCAAGATTTTTGATGGCATGTGGCGGGCAAATTGAATGTAGTGGCAGATTGCCTCTCGCGCGCCGTAGCGGCCCCAGTCAGCGTAGGAATAGATTACGCAGCCATGGCCGCGGAGCAGGTTAGTGACGCGGATGTGCGCGCGCTCCAGTCTGGACCAACAGGGTTAAGGCTGGAGAACAGGGTGCTGCAAGACGGTATGCCCCCCCCTAATCTGCGATGTCTCCACTGGATGACCGCGTCCGGTTTTTGACTCGATTCATTCTTTGGCGCACCCGGGAGTGCGCGCATCTGTCAAAATGGTGGGAGAGAAATTTGTGTGGCCGAACCTCCGCAAACAAGTTAAAGAGTGGGCAGCAGCCTGCATGGCGTGTCAACGAGCCAAAGTACACAGGCACACGAGAGCTCCCTTGGAGCCGTTTCACATCCCGGCCAAGAGGTTCGATCACGTTCATGTGGACCTCGTGGGCCCCCTTCCGCCGTCACAGGGGTGCACACACCTTCTGACAATGGTGGACCGCACCATGCGCTGGCCGGAAGTGGTTCCGCTGGCGTCAACCATGGCCGAGGAGGTGGCGCGTGCATTTTTAACAGCATGGGTGGCGCGTTTTGGAGTCCCGTCGGACATTACGTCCGACAGAGGCCCTCAATTTGTGTCCGAACTTTGGTCGACAATGGCCCGCAACCTGGGTGTCACAATTCACCGCACAACCACGTACAATCCGCAGGCTAATGGGTTTTGCGAACGTTTTCATAGGTCATTGAAAGCGGCTCTCAGGGCGTCACTGACGGATGCAAATTGGGTAGACAAGCTACCGTGGATTTTATTGGGGTTACGTTCTGCGCCTAAAGAGGACTTAGAAGCCTCCCTGGCTGAACTCGTTTTTGCGCAACCACTTCGGCTGCCCAGGGAGTTTCTCCCAGATAACCCTGCGCCGGACAGCTCCCCATCTCAGCTGTTTGTGTCTTGTCAGACACGATGCACATCAACCTCCACTGCGACCACCTTATGATGGACCGTTCAAAGTGTTGGAAACAGGGGACAAGCATTTTTTGCTAGATTTGGGGGGTAGGAAAGAAAAAGTTGGCATAAACAGACTCAAACCCGCTTTTGTGGTGGCGGATGAGCAAGTGCTGTTGGCAAGGGCCCCGCGACAAGGAAGACCCCCACGGGGAGCTTCACAGAGTAATATTTCCCCAACACCCGCAGGGACTGACAAAAGGTTTTCACCCCCAGATGGCAGCCCCCCAGCATGACAGCGCCGCAGAGATGTTGAAGCCTGGTTACAGCAGATACGGCAGGAGACTGAAGCCTAAACAGCATGTGGACTGATGTGTATTGATTCTATCACGGCATGCATACTGTTATTCCCTTGTTCATTCTAAAATGTTTGGGGGGGGGGTCGTGTAGCCACACTAGCCACACGTGTCTTACTTAATGCCTTACAGTGTACTCCACATCTTAGACTGAACAGAGTGCAGAGTTCCCTTGGAGATAACAGGAAGCTGTGAAAGCGTAATCCTTTGTGTGCTGAGAGACTGCTTGGAAGAGCCTTTGGGGGCCAAAGTCTGTGAGGGAGGATGCTAAAGGATTTAAGAGGAAATGCATTGTTACTTGTGATGTAAATGAATGTGACTTGTGAACTGTGGGGGACTGGGGTATATATGGAGCAAGTTTTTCTGAGTTGTTCTCTTTCTACTTTGAGATGATGGTGAATGTGTAATAAAGCTGCCTTGAGACAAACCTGCCTCATCAATTTCACATTCCCACAATACACCATTTATTCATCACATTGTTTTCACACTGGTTTTACTGTTTAATTTTGCAGAGGAAGGATGAGATAAAACTCATTAAAAACTCACTAAAAACTCCCATGTCCCAACATACCTCGCCCACAAATGGTCACAGTGAACTGCACATGTGCCCGGAAACTCCCACCACAGGGAAGTATTGAGCAATCTGCCGACACTGGGTGAACAAATGTCCGTCTTTTTGGCCATCTGTTTTCTTCCTCTTCCACTAAACAGCAAAAGCTCCTGTTCGTCACTGTATTCATGTACCTCCATTGCTTCCATTTAAAACGTCTGCCACCATACTCTTCTTTCGTTTGGATTGCAGCTGTTCAAATCAGTTTGGTGGCCCTTGGCTACTGCCGATAATACAGGCATGTGAACTGCAGATTATTTTCACTCCGCATGCATGTACTCCTAAATGACTGGATGGATTTGGATAAAAATTTTTTTTACCAGAGGTGGTCCTTGAACTAGAGAGGAACCCATAACATTTTGATGATGATCTGAGAATGCATACCTCCCCCAAGGCTCTGGCACCAAGGCATCGGCACCTTGGTGCTTACGACAAAATGTGTCTATAAAAAAAGTGCAGTTGAGTGTAGTTTTATAATTTTAACATCTCCAACCTTAATCACTTGCAGAAACACCATGGAAAGCAGTACACTAAATTTATTCAGGCCACAAGCCGCCTATCAGTTTTGTATAAGTATTGGCCCATACTCAAATCCCTCTGTCAAGGAGGTAATGTTTTCATATCAGTTTGTTTGTCTGCAGGATGTCACAGAAACTGCTGGACGGATTTTGATGAAATGGCCCCGTTTGTTTAAATTTGAAAACTAGTCAATTTCTGTCACCTGAAAGGATAGAAATCATTGAAATTGGTTATACCAATTTATAATGCAAGAGGTCTGACAGTACACCTACATTGTATCTCCTCTGGGCTCTGTTCAGCCTGCAGAAATTTTCACATCCTTCAGGTTCTTTGTTGAAAGACAAGTCTTGTCAGCTAGAGGACAGTGGTCATGACTAGGACTTTGTCTCAGCTCCTCAAAGCCTTGGCCTTTTTATTCTCTTGTCTTAGTCTGGGCTTGACTATAACACCACTCTCTGCAGCACTAGCCAGAAAAGAAACACAAATTATATTTTTTTAAGTTTATTATTCCCATGTTTATTATTCCCAAGTTCCCATGTCCTTGAATACCACCAAGCACTTTGGACATTGACAAAATGAAAAATCATAGTTCAAGACATCAGCTTTAGTAATTCGTGCAGATTTATGACATCTTAAAAAAAAATCACAGGCATCATGTCACTCAAAGGGAATACAAAGTTTAAACCTGTCCATGTGTATGAATGAACACTTGCATTTCCACAAATTGTCTTCCAGTGATTTTGACCCAACTTGAGTAGGTTAATACAAAAGTATCAGCACCATGAGAAAATCTGGTTTTATTGTCTTAAATACAAAAAGCAGTGCATTTTCAAACAGTGATTTTGGATTGTCTTTATCAAATCTGATTATAGAATCTACTAAATTTTATATCTAATATTGAGCCAGATGAGTACTGAAGTCAATTTCCCTCAGCGGAATGGAAGAACTGTGAAAGTGATATCACCCCTGAAACTAGACAAACCCTGGGTTTTTTTTTTCCATTGACTAAATGTTCCATTAAATTGTATCTGATGAACAATGATATGTATAGATGGTGAACATGGCACTTTCAGAATCAACTTAAACCTGAATGTGTTCATCCCATAGACCAGCAGTCAGCAGCCTCTACTATACAAAGAGATTTTTGACCAGCAAAATCTGCATGGAGCCACAGAAATATCTGAGCCTGAAAACTGAGGGAAAACAGCGATGTTACCAGTACAAACTAGCAGGACACCATCAATGGGAAGAAGTTTTTCCTCACAAAATTCCAACTTTTTTTTTTTCAGAATTTGTGATTTTTTCAGAAATATTCTGGTTTTTGTCACATTTTTCTTTGAAAATTTGCTACTTTTTTCAGGTAAAATTGCAGCCTCTTTCCATATACATTTGTGACTTTTTTCCTCATAAAAAGTTAAAATGTTTTCAGTAAGTTTATGATTCCCCCCCAAATTTAATGATTTCTTTCAAAATTGCAAGTGTTCTCATAAAACGGTAACCTTTTCCTGAAATTTGTCATATTTCTAGCATAAATCTTGTGCTTTTTAAATATTTTTTCTGTTCTCCCTTATAAATTTGGTACCTTTTCCCAGGTAAATTTGCAACATGTTTCACATAAATTTGGTACATTATTTAAAAAAAAAAAAAAAAAAAAAAAAAAAAAATCAACTTTTCCAGTAAATTAGTTTTTTCTCCACAGAAATTGCAACCGTTTCTTCCTAAATTTGTGAGATTGTTTTGGGGATACATATTCAGCTGCTCATAAATTTGTTATTTTTCTAGTGCATTTATAATCTTTTTTCCTCACAAGTCTGTGCTCTCTTTTCACTGAAAGTTTTGAATTTTTTGTCATGGCCTTAGTGAGCCACTGGCTATGGGAAAAAGAGCCACGGGGTGCAGACCCCCGCCATAGACTATAAATAAAATAGCATGAGAGCTCTCAAAGTGAAGTCTGTGCATCTATACTGCCTTCTGTTGGCTGGCTGCAGTAAGACTTTGAGCCCCATTTTTTTCTCAAATAAAAAAATCCTTATAGATGGTGTTATGCTTATGCGTTAAGCTTATGTATTATGTTCATATCTGTTTTACCTCATTTGATGCTGTTGAGTATTTTCATGATTGGTCGTGCTTGAGGAAGCTGACTATAGGCTGTACAGACTAATTGCTCTGTTATACTGTATGGGCGGGAATCTGATGCCGGAGCTCCACCTACTATTGCTACTGCACACTTTAGGTGCTATGGCAGCACCCTAAATCCAGGAAGTGTAGCTTCACTTTTCTGCAATGGGTATACAGTATGTGATGGTGTGCTAACCATATTTATATAAAATCTATGATTGATCCCTGTAAACTAAGTTTCTTCAACAGTTCATAAATGTCATTTTCAAATTTTTGAGGGAAGTATTTTAATAGTTTTATATAGAATCAGATCTATGCATCTTGGCACATAGACCCACAATATTTCGATAAAACCATGCATCCATCATCTACTGCGTATCCGGGGGTCTGGGTCCTGGATGCAGCCGTCGACGAGGATGCTAATAATATTTTCTCTCTCTTAAATGTCATTCCACGTCCTGTGGCATTTTGGATAGAACTTTTTTATCCACACAGTTTAATAAACTGTCTTTGATACTCCCCAACTGTACTGAAAATGATAAAAGTACAATTTGCAGTTTACTGTAAGTCAACAAAGCTGCCAAGCTGTTTAGAATTTAAAAGGGTACCAGCCCCACAATTCTTCTTACTGCGTAGCAGCAAATTATCCTTGGTTTCTCTGAGTTATCTCTCTGTAGTGTCTACTGATTTTGTGCTGAAGCTTTATTGATACAGTGCCAATTCACAACAGCTGTAACTCTTACAAGTTACAGAGTTAATGATTTCAGAGGACCCCAACAATCAAGTGATCCCCAATGAACATGCCAGAGAGGGAAAAGCTCCCTTTTAACAGGAAGAAACCTCTGGCAGAACCAGACTTGGAGAGGGCCAGTCGTCTGCTATGACTTGTTAAGGGTGACACCCAGGATTCAGCTCGCTGTTGTTGAATTTTCAGCTCATTTTGTGGTTTTGTACATGTACTGACCAAGCATTTTGGAATGCTATTTCCAAGGTTTTTTTATCCACTTTAGTAGTTTGATTTTAGCGGGGAACTTTGGCAGAGCTAAATTCAAGCTTTTCTCCAGTGAAGAAACGGTTCATATTTGGAGTACACACACATCAAAGATTGTCTTATCATAACATCATGTTAAACATATACTCCTTTTACAAACTCCCCTTATCCAGCCTTGATTGCTCCTGTCCACCAGGCCATCACACTCAGGGGAACCTGTTCAGATGTTTGAGGATTTCCAGGTTTTGGAGACCTTGAAGCTTCCAGTGACTGGTCTCTTGAGCTTCTTCATTCACCATGTCAGTGTTTTCTCATTTCTTCACTTTCTCATCATGCTCCTCTTTTGTTTCCCTGGATTCTCTACTGTCCCCAATGCTAATCGGAATATCTCCATCTTCTTCTTCACTTCTTTTTTTCCTTCTGTTTTTTACCGTTTTTTCCACCTCCATGTGGCAACTCTGCCTCCTGTTGGCGTGAAGCCACTGTTACACGTCCATTTTGTCCAAAATGAAGCATAAACTCTGCAGCATCTAGTGGGTGCCCTTCCTCATCCCTCAGCCTTGCAAAGACTTCCTGGTAAAGCATTCCCAATCTGTGCCTCATTTCCTGCAGATTCCTCAGGGCTTCCTGTTTTTCTCTAAGCAGTCGCGAACGGCGTTGCCTCAAATGTGCCACATTGTTCTCCAGTCCCAACAGCACATCAACTTTCCTCTTCCTGCAGTTCTGGGCAGCTATCTTGTTCTTACCACGCCGCCGTATGTCCCTGATGAGAGCAAGCTGCTCCTCACTGAGATGGTAGCCTGACAGTAGCTCATTGAACTCATACACTGGTAGTTCAACAATGAGCTCATTGGAGAAAGGGATCTTCAGGCTTTGTGCAAGGCGCTCATCGCGGCTCCATATTTTGGCCTCTGAAATGGGTGTGGAAGGGGAGCGGTGGTAAGGCTTGGCATTCACATGTCGTGTAACAGGTCTGGTGGGTGAAGTCATAATCTTCCCGAGTGATGAGGAGTCAGAGGACTGAGGCTGGATATATGTGTGATCATGACCGATATTCTCCAGCCATGGAAAATCATTAAACTGTCTGTGATCTCCATGGAGGGATATGAAGAGTTTGTGTGTATCGTCAGGGTACTCGCCACCTACTGCACCCATCTCTTCCTCTTCAAGCTCTTCCTGTTTTATGGCAATCTCTACTTCCATGTCTGAAGCAGCCCAGCTTTCCTCCACATGTTCATCCTCAGAGAAGTGGCTTCCCACGGGTGAAGAGCAAGATGAAGAGGAGGCTGAAGAGGAGGAATAAGAGGATGCCTCTGATGTGCACGGAGAGGCAGGGCTGTGACTGAAGTCCAAAGAAAGGCCAGAGTCTGAATCTGCCTCATCCTCGGCATCTAGGAAAAGTTGAGATATGTCACAGTTTGACAGCTGGTTTTCACAAAAACGTAAAGAATTTTGTCAAAAACTGACACAGTAGGTCTTATTACGTTCCAGCTAAATTACCTTGCTGATGTCTATTTGGCTGTCCTCGATCTTCTGTGGCAGCCATGCTGAAGCCAAAGTGGTCATCATTTCTGCCACTGCCCTCCTGGCCTGCTCCACGGTTGAGGTACCCTTCCTCTTCCAGCATGACTGCCATCTCAGGACTGAACCCTTCCTCCAGACTGAGGTCTAACAATCTAATCTCATCCAAAATGGAAGCATCCTGTAAAAGGTCACTGAGTGGGCTTGGGAGATCATCATTATCAATGTCCTCTCTCCCTTCCAGAAAGGCACTGGTAGGAGTCACCAGAAGGTCTTGGGTCATAGATTCCAGAGATTGGGCAAAATTAGAATTGAAGTTAACATGATGGGTTTCTTGTCCCAGGCTGTCCACAACAGCTGGTGTCACTAGATTCATGTTAAAGGTGCTCAAGTTATCTAATTCATTCAGACCTGTGTAGAAATTATCTGAAGAATCTTCTACAAGCAGATCCAGTTGGTCTACATGAGTGTGTGGGTGATCCACATCAGTGGCCAGTGTGTTTAGTGGTGAACTCTGGTCATTCAACTCTGCACTGGGGATCAGAGGAAGTAGGGCTGACTCTACCTCTGATTGGCTCTGAGGGCTCAGCAAACCTAGAGATATAACAGGGGTCGTTAATTCAATATTGTAAAGATATCAGAATTTACTGCAATCAGTCCAGTACACTTAGCAATTGTTTTTGTCCAAAGTCAGTGGGTAGATGCAGACCCACTTGAGGATCATTGTGCATGAGTTTGCTGAACACTGAGGCAAGTTGTCTAGGAGTAACGATTTTCATGAAATCATAAATGCCAGATCCCCTGACCTTAGACAATGACCTTGACCCTGAAGACAACCTGCATGCAGATCCACCTGAGGATCATTGTGTGCGTTTGTTGAGAATTAAGGCAACTGCCTTGGAGGAGTAACAATTTTCATTGAATCGTTAAAGCACTCAGATCTTCTGACCTTTGACCCTGACCTTGAGCTCAACTTAAATGCAGACCCCCCCCCCCCCCCGAGGATCATTGAGCGTGAGTTTGGTGACCATGGGGACCAACTGCCTAGGAGGAGTAGCAATTTTTCTTGTGAATTGCATTACCATCCTGTGGGGCAGCTTCCATTACAGGGACCTCCTGATTGCCTCGTGGTCCAAAGTTGTTCTGGTATTGAGGCAGAGCTTCAGACCCATGTTGAGAGGCACCATGTGAGCTTGAAACTAGGGCTTGTTCAGATGATCTTGTTATATATATGTCTGTATTCTGGAGAAAAGAGATGAACGCAACTGAAATCCATTGTATTTGCCTTTCCTATCTCACTCAATATTTGATGTAGTAATTCAATCTACATTCATTCTCACACTCACTTCAGGCTCCATGATAGCCAGTACATCCTGCCATTGGAGTTCCAGGTCCAAGGAGAGGGCATCAGTTGAGATGATGGGAGGCAATAAGGGCTCCTGGTCTGAGGGCTGACAGTCCAGGTTCTCCATCATACCATCAGCATCACTTAACTGAGCAACAAGCACAAAGCATTCTGAGTACAAAAATAGATTGATAGGGCTGGGCAATATGACCTCAAATCTGTGTCATCTGTGTCATTAATTGGCAATTTTTACATTCAGAGATTCACTTAATAGCAGATGGTTAATGCTCTGACATTCACAGTCACTGAAGATTATTATTTCATAGTGAATTTAAGAAAGATTTCATTTAGTGTCCACATACATAAGGGCGCATGACCACACGCAGGTTGCAAAGTATTAATAGAAAAAAAAGTGTCAGTGGGATTTTAAACCAAACTGTCAATGGAAGTGGCTCATGCCAGCCTTATGAAATCACACAGTGTGTGCTCAGATCTCTTGACCTTTGACCCCTAGCTTGAGCACAACCTGGATGCAGAACCACCTGAGGATCATTGTGAGTGAGCTTAGTGCGTGGGAGGAACAGCACTTTTCATGAAATGTACAGTGGATATAAAAAGTCTACACACCCCTATTCAAATGTCTTTTTTTTTTTTTTACATAAAAAAACCTGAGACCAAGATAAATCATTTCAAAACTTTTTTCCCCACCATTAATGTGACCTATAACCTGTATAACCCAATTGAAAAACAAACTGAAATCTTTTAAGGAGAAAAATAAAAAACTTAAAATAACATGCCTGCAAAAATATGCACACCCTCTTATAACTGGGGATGTGGCTGTGTTCAGAATTAAACAATCACATTCAAACTCATGTTAAATGGGAGTCAGCACATGCCTGCCACCATTTAAAGACCCTCTGATTAACCCCAAATAAAGCTCAGCTGTTCTAGTAGGCTTTTCCTGCCATTTTTGTAGTCACATCTTACAGCACAAGCAGTGGTCTGCAGAGAGCTTCCAAAGCATCAGAGGGATCTCATTGTTCAAAGGTATCAGTCAGGAGAAGGGTACAAAAGAATTTCCAAGGCATAAAATACGGTATACCATGGAACACAGTGAAGACAGTCATCATCATCAAGTGGAGAAAATATGGCACAACAGTGACTTTACCAAGAACTGGACGTCCCTCCAAAATTGATAAAAGACGAGAAGAAAACTGGTCAGTGAGGCTGCCAAGAGGCCGACAGCAACACTGAAGGAGCCGCAGAAATTTCTGGCAAGTATTGGTTGTTTAGTACATGTGACAACAATCTCCCATCTAGGGTGGCAAGATGGAAGCCTTATCTTAAGAAGAAAAACAGCTAATCACGGGACATAGCTGTAGCCACCAACAACTAAGCTCCCTGTAATTGTATTGGCGTCTGTAAACGTCTTGTCACGTCAAAGCGTTATCTTGTCTGCTTCTGTTTGTTTTTATCGACTTTGTTTTTAATTTTTTAATCTCTTTTCACTGATAGCACAAAGCCCGATCAGACACACGGGTGGATCGGACCCCGGGCGGGGCTGTTCACCGGGCTAGGCTAACCTGTTTTTAGCCGTTTTTGGCTGGCTGGCTATCCACTTCTCACCTGGAACGTCATGGCTCCATCCCCGACGTGTGTCAGCTGTGTGTCCCTCCTTAAGAAGGTTTCTGAGTTGGAAGTGAGACTCCTCAACCTCTATAAGATTCGGGAGGCTGAAGACCACCTTGACACTATAATTCTCGGGCCAACATCGGCCCCAGCAACCGACTCGCAGCTGGCAGAGACAGCTACTTACCTGGGTGAATTCAGCACACTGCCATCCACTTCCACCCCTGCTCCGGTCTTTTCAGATGTCCAGGACCCCAGCAATACCACTGGCTTCAGTTCAGAGCTAAACCCAAAGCCCCGGGTGGTTTTTCTCATCCTCAATGCGCCCTGGACCTTAGTTGGGCCAACTAGCAAACATCGGTGATTGACCAGACAGGGCCGCGCCTCTTCTCTTCCCTTGCTACGGGAAAACAGATTCGACATCCTTTCCCTGGAAGATTTTCCCCACCTGGACGTCGATCATCCTCCCATGGCCGCCCCTCCTCTTCCTCCTTCAGCGGCGGCCCAAACCCGCAAGCCCCGGATTAAAACTACTTTAGGTGTGCCAAATTATACACCAGCTCCAAAAAGAAGAGAGCGCATCACCCCGCCATCACTGCAACAACAACGGCAAAATTAGCCACCACTTCAGAAACCACCGACAAAACCCCCCAGACGACGTTGGTAATTGGTGACTCGATTATGAGGAACGTCAGAAGCAGGTACTGAATCACAAAATTTTTTCCTGGGGCTAGAGTGTCTGACATTGAGGCTCTTACCCCTGACCTATTAAATGAATTCCCCCACGTTAAAACTGTCATTGTACATGTTGGATGCAGCAACATCCCAGATGAAGCGTCGGAGATCTTAAAGAGTGACAGAAAGCCTTCTGTCCACTCTTACGAATCGTGGCAGATGTGTGTTTATCTCTGGGCCTTTGGCACCTTTCAAACAAGGTTGCAATTATTTTAGCAGAACTCTCAGCCTGGACCTGTAGGACATGTAGAACTGGTTGTGTTCTACATGTCCTACTTTTAACATTGGTTTTGTAGACAATTTCAACTTGTTTTGGAACCGCCCATCACTTATGAGGTCTGATGGCATCCATCCAAATAGGCTTGGTGCACGTGTTTTAAGGGACAATCTGTTCTATTCCATTCAGCGGTTTTTAGTACAGTGACTGAAATTTGGTGCGTTAACTCACCCCGAAATTCCTGGGTCTGCCAACCAGCCCTTCTTTGTTTCCACTTCTCATATTAATCCTATTAATCCAAATAATCCTCACTGTTTAGATCAGTCTTCAATTTATAACCCCATAGAGATTGTCTGTCTCCCGTTACCCAAAATATTATAACCCAAGACAAATACAACATAACTTGATAAATACACACCTTTCTGCAGCTCCTCCTCATACGCCACCCCTCAGCTTAGCCCCCGTCTTCCCCCTCAGAGAACCTTTGTCTACTCCCCCCAAAGTTAATAAAAATATAATGTATAAACATCCCAAAGTGGTTAAACAAAAAGCTGGTAAAACTCAAACATCAAGTCTCTAAATTTAATAATTTGGCCTCTGTTCCTCCTCATAACTTAAAAATTAAATGTGGTTTGTTAAATATTAGGTCTCTAACTCCCAAGTCTCTACTAGTTCATGATCTATTAATTGATCATCAGATTGATTTAATATCCCTTACAGAGACTTGGTTAGGGCAAGATGATTTTGTTGGTTTAAATGAATCAACTCCCTCTGGTTATCTAAACTATCGTAATCCTAGAAGTTCTGGTTGTGGAGGAGGAGTAGCAGCAACTTTCCCCATTCTAAATTACTAGTCAATGTAAAGCAAAAATCATGTTTTAATTCCTTTGAGGGCCTGGTCCTCAGTATGGGGCATGTTAGCAATCCTAGCTTAAACCCAATTTTCTTTGCCATAGTTTACCGTCCTCCCTCAGCCTACTCAAGAGTTTTCATCCGAATTTGCCGAATTTTTAGCTGATTTAGTGCTGAAATCAGAATAACTATAGTAGGGGATTTTAATATGCACGTTGATGTAGATGGTGACTGTCTTAATAAGGCATTCAGTTCAATATTAGACTCACTGGGGTTTTCCCAGAAAGTAGAAAATTCTACCCATTATCTCCACCACACATTGGACCTTGTTCTGACTTATGGTATAGAAATAGAAAATCTGGTAGTGTCTCCTCATGACCCTGTACTGTCAGACCATTGTCTGTTAACCTTTGATTTCACTATTTCTGATTATTTGACTCCTAAAGAAAAAATATTACTACAGCAGATGTCTTTCAGATGACGTTACCAAATTTTTGCAGATTGTCTCCTCTATACCATGGGTCAACACAACAGAAATAAGCTATGGGGAGCTTGCTCCTTCTGTAATCAATAGCATGGTAGATAGTGTTACAGCTTCTCTGCATCAGACTCTAGACTTGGTGGCCTCTTTAAAAAAGAAAGTCTAACCAGAGATTTCTAACCCTTTGGTTTAACACAGAAACTCATAGCTTAAAACAGAAGACTCGTCAATTAGGAAAAAAATGGCGTTCCACTAATTTAGATGAGTTCTATTTAGCATGGAGAAATCATCTCCTAATTTATAAAAAAAAAAATCTCTTAGAAAAGCTAGAACAAGTTATTACTCTGCATTAATAGAAGAGAATTATCCAAATATCCAAAAGCTGTTCCAAATAAGGGAGAAACAATATCATTTCAGAGGAACATGTATATTTCAAAAACCTTCAGTGAGAACTACCACCAAGCAACACTGTGTTTCAGTGCAAGGAGTCAGATTATGGAACGATTTTGGACCTGAATTAAAATCATGTACAACGCTTGGACAATTTAAACAAAAACTAAAGGAAGAAATACTCCAAACATATATCCAAGATGACATGTAAAAATCACATAAGGATTGTCATATCCAGTCTGAGTTGTGTTGTAGCTTAGTTTTTTTTTTTGTCACATTTTGTCTTAGCTTTGTTCTGAATTGTAATCGCTCTCGTTTTGTTTTTCTTTTGAATTCTTGGATGGAATATGGGTGGGCAATATAAGCTGCGGCTTTAGCCATCACCCATTTCGGATAACTTATGTTGAACTGTACAATCAGAGGAGTTATTGTTTAATTTGACCTTGTTGGATTTTTTTCCCCTTTGTTATATTATTCTGTTTCTTTTTAATCTTTACTTTTAATCTATCCGAAATAAAGATTCATTCATTCAGAATAAGAATTATCCCAGGTTTCTTTTCAGCACTGTAGCCAGGCTGACAAAGAGTCAGGACTCTGTCAATCCTCGCATCCCCCTAGAGCTTTCTAGTCAGGACTTTTTGAACTTTTTCAATCATAAAATTTTATCTATTAGAGATAAAATCAGTCAGATTCTTCCCACCGTAAACTTAAGTACAGCAACTCCTTCAACTGATACCCGTTTAGATAAGTTTACTCCAATTGACCTTTTACAGCTAGATAAAATAATCTCCTCATCCAAGCCTTCAACTTGTCTTTTAGACCCTATTCCTACCAGGTTATTTAAAAGTCTTCCCATTTATTGATAGCAGTATTCTTCAAATAATCAATTCTTTAACTTAGGAATTCAGAATTCTTACTTCTTAACTTAAGAATTCTTACCGCAGGCTTTTAAAATTGCTGTAATTAAACCCTTACTCAAAAAGCCAACGCTCGATCCAGGAGTTTTGGCTAACTATTGACCAATCTCTAATCTGCCTTTCATTTCAAAAATCTTAGTTGTTGCTACGCAATTATTTGACCACTTGCAGGGAAATGGTCTATTTGAAGAGTTTCAATCTGGGTTCAGAATTCATCACAGCACTGAAACAGCCTCAGTGAAGGTCACTAATGATCTCCTTATCGCATCTGATAATGGACTCGTTTCTGTACTTGTCCTTTTAGATTTTAGTGCAGCCTTTGATACTATCGATCATGATATTCTACTTGATAGGTTAGAACACTATGTTGGACTAAATGGAACTTCGCTTCAGTGGTTTAGACCGTTTTTTTTTTTTGATTTTATATACTTTATTGATCCCCAGAGGGGAAATTGAGGGCATCCACCTGGATGGATGAAGCAGCCACGGTGCGGCGCTATCCCTTTACCATTCACACACATCCACACCTAGGGCCACTTTTAGAGTCTCCAGTTAACCTAACTTGCATGTTTTTGGCATGTGGGAGGAAACCGGAGAACTCCCGGAGTAAACCCACGCAGACACAGGGAGAACATGCAAACTCCACACAGATCACTGTTGGTCAGGGGCTGGGATCGAACCAGGGATCCCATGGCCAAGGGTGAGTTGCTGTCCCAACTCAGCCATTCACACGTCCCTGTGTGAATGGTTGTGTTGGGGTGGGGGGTAAGGGGGTGTGTGAGTGTGTTTTAAATTATGTTCTTTTTACATATATGGATGCCTAGAGAAACGTAATTTCATCTTGCCTGTACTACAGTACAGCAACATGACAATAAAGGTTGATTTGATTTGAAATGACTGTTGTTGTGATATAGCACTATATAAATAAAGTTCAATTGAACTGAATCCAAGCCCGGCTACATCTTGCAAAGACATTTGAAATCTCCCAAATGCATTTGGGAAAATGTGTTATGGTCCAGTAAAACCAAAGTTGAACTTTTTGGCCATAATTCCAAAAGGTAAATTTGGTGCAAGCACTGCTCATCACCAAAAGAACACCATACCTACAGTGAAACATGATGGTGGCATCATCATGCTTTGGGGATATTTTTCTTCAGCTGTAACTGGGGCCTTAGTCAAGGTGGAGGGAATTATGAACAGTTCCAAATACCAGTCAGTGTTGGCACAAAACCTTCAGGCTTCTGCTCGAAAGATGAAGAGGAACTTCATCTTTCAGCACAACAATGACCCAAAGCACACATCCAAATCAACAAAAGAATGGCTTCACCAGAAGAAGATTAAGGTTTTGGAATGGCCCAGCCAGAGTCCAGACCTGAATCTGATCCAACATCTGTGGGGTGATCTGAAGAGGGCTGTGCACAGGAGATGCCCTCACAATCTGACAGATTTGGAGCATTTTTGCAAAGAAGAGTGGGCAAATATTGCCATATCAAGATGTGCCATGCTGATAAACTCCTACCCAAAAAGACTGAGTGCTGTAATAAAAGCCAAAGGTGCTGCAACAAAGTATTTGTTTAAGGGTGTGCATATTTATGCAAACAGGATATTGTAAGTTTAGCTTTTATTTTTCCCCTTAAAAGATTTCAGTTTGTTTTTCAATTGGGTTGTACAGGTTATAGGTCACATTAATGGTGGAAAAAGTTTTGAAATGATTTATCTTGGTCTCATTTTTTTACATCATCATCATAGTAGTCTGTCGGGGGCGACAATGACTGTTTCATTTAGGTCTTCTCAGATTCCTCCATGCAGCTCTGTCCTTCGCCTTCTGCTGCCAGGAACTCCTGACCTTGTTAGCCCGGGCAACGTCCGAGCTGGTATGAGTTGCTTTCTGACTGACCATTTCACGAAACTGCTTGCAAAGTATTTGAGTACTGCTAGCTTTTGCTGGACTAGTGACACATTCTTGGCAGATAAGAGGTATTATCAGTGGCAAGGACAGGCCAAGACAAACTGACTCCAGTATCTGTTGTAGTGACTGACCAGATGATAGACAAACCTATCTCTGCTCTTTGTGTCACAAAAACCTGGTATTTGAACAGGGGTGTGTAGACTTTCTATAGCCGCTGTATATGAACAGACAGAAGGACACCACGCCATTGCATTAGTTCATTTCAGCTTTGCCAGCATGAGTTAAAAACCCGACACCTGGGCAAGATTGATTAAAGATTGATTCATTTTCATTTGTTCCCCCAGCTCCACTGGTCAAGCCTTCGGGCAGAATGGAGAAAACTTCCCAGCAGCATGTCCATGGGGGCCCCACCAAAGGCTAAATCTGGCCTGTCTTATGGGTCCATGTGGGTTTGTCCATGGGTTCCATGTTGGTCCCAGCTGGGTTTGCCCACATGGACTTTACCCATTTACCTATTTTCAACTGATTCTCATAAAGTTGCTTTTTTTTTTTTTTGTAAATTTGTGACTTTTCTCCCCTAATCTGATAAATTTTCTTGAAAATTTGAAACTCAAATTTGCCACTTTTTTTACTGTAATCTTGCAACTTTCTTATAAATTTGCTAATTTTTTTCTTGTAAATTTGTTAGTTTTTCTTGTTAAATTAAGTTTTTCCCATAAATTTGTAATATTTCTTGTAAATTTGGAACCTTCTCAGAAATTTAACTTTTTTTTACTGTAAACTTACAATTTCTTCTCATAGATTTTTAATTTACTCAGACATCTGCTACTTTTGTTAATTTGCAAACTTTTTCTGATTTTTTTCCTCAAATTTGTGACTTTTTTCTTGTAAATTTGCAACTTTTTTCTCCTCAAGCTCAACTTTTTTTCTCGTAAATTTATGACTTTTTCCTTTTTTTGGTCTTTCAGCTGCTCCCTTTTGGGGTCGCCCCAGTGTATCATCACCTTATATCGCGATGATCCCCATGCACGGTGGCCCAGTGGTTAGCACTGCGGCAGCACAGTTTACCCTCAGCCGGGGGATCACGGGGATCATGAGATCGTGGGTTCGATCCCTGCCCCCGGCCAACAGTGATCTGTGTGGAGTTTGCATGTTCTCCCCATGTTTGCGTGGGTTTACTCTGGGATTTCTCCGGTTTCCTCCCACATGCCAAAAACATGCAGGTTAGGGAGTTGAGGGGCGCTTGCGCACGCAGCGACCGGCAGCTGGTGGCTTGTCACCGGACTGCAGAACAAATCTACCTACGGGTACAAAATAAGTCCAAAAAAAAAAAAATGTTGATTTGGCAAGGCTTTTTATCCCGGTTGCCCTTGCGGACACAACCCTGCCCATTTTATCCGGGCTTGGGACCAGCACAGGGAGTACACTGGCTTGTGCACCCCCTGTGGCTGGGTAACCAACATTTCCCTCCTACGTTCCATTATTGCCAAGCACCAAGCTGCATGGCAGGAACTTCCATTTTTATATGGAACCTGAACCCCGGCCTAGCGGCTGTGGGGCAGATGCTCTACCTCGAGGCCACCACTCTGGTTATTTTTTTACTTTTTCCTCATAAATTTGCTATTTTTTTGTAAATCTGTCAAATTTTTTTTAACAAATATGAAAAAAAAAAGTGAAAGTTTACTACTTTTTTTGCATAATTTAGCCTACGGCATAAGTGTTACTGAAATCTGCTCACCCACATTAAACCAATGTGGGGTTGGGTTTAAGGCAGGCAAGCAGATTAGCTACTCACCTGTGGCACAGGTGACGTCAGAACCCATGAACAACCCCGCATGGGACCCATAAGACAGCCCAGATTTAACCTATGGTGGGGCCCACATGGACATGCTGGCTGGGTTGGGGAATAAAAAGAGAAAAAGTTGTTTTAGTACCTGTTGCTCGTCTGCAAAGGGAAAAGTTTCCTCCATCATCCTCAAACACTCTTGGAGGGAGCCAGCAGTCTGTATTGGTAAGAAAAAAGTTAATGTTGACATTTTTCTTCTTTTAGATTTGATTGGCAGTTGGCAACCAGCTTACAGGTGCATTACCGCCACCTACTGGGCTGGAGTGTGGACAAGAGAATGGCAGGGGAAAAAAAACTAACCTAAATTCTTTTAATTAATCCAGCTGCACTTAAATATCTAAATAGCCCTACATACACACACACACACACACACACACACGTGGACAAAATTGTTGGTATCCCTCTGTTAATGAAAGAAAAACCCACAATGGTCACAGAAATAACTTGAATCTGACAAAAGTGGTAATAAATAAAAATTCTATGAAAATTAACCAATGAAAATCAGACAATGCTTTTGAATTGTGGTTCAACAGAATTATTTTAAAAAACAAACTCATGAGACAGGCCTGGACAAAAATGATGGTACCCCTAGAAAAGACTGAAAATAATGTGACCATAGGGACATGTTCAACCAAGATGTGTCCTCTAATTAACATCACAGGTGTCTACAAATTTGTAATCAGTCAGTCGGCCTATTTAAAGGGTGACGAGTAGTCACTGTGCTGTTTGGTGACATGGTGTGTACCACACTAAACATGGACCAGAGGAAGCAAAAGAGACAGTTGTCTCAGGAGATTAGAAAGAAAATTATAGACAAGCATGTTAAAGGTAAAGGCTATAAGACCATCTCCAAGCAGCTTGATGTTCCTGTGACTACAGTTGCACATATTATTCAGAAATTTAAGATCCACTGGACTGTAGCCAACCTCCCTGGACGTGGCCGCAGGAGGAGACGGATAATACGAATGGTAACAAAAGAGCCCAGAACAACCTCTAAACACATTCAAGGTGAACTCCAAGGTCAAGGTACATCAGTGTCAGATCGCATCATCCGTCGTTTGAACCAAAGTGGACTTCATGGAGACGACCAAGGAGGACACCACTGTTGAAAACAAATCATAAAAAAGCCAGACTAGAATTTGCCAAACTGCATGTTGACAAGCCACAAAGCTTCTGGGAGAATGTCCTATGGACAGACGAAACAAAACTGGAACTTTTTGGCAAGGCACATCAGCGCTATGTTCACAGACGCAAAAATGAAGCATTCCAAGAAAAGAACACTGTCCCTACTGTGAAACATGGAGGAGGTTCTGTTATGTTCTGGGGCTGCTTTGCTGCATCTGGCACAGGGTGTTTTGAATCTGTGCAGGGTACAATGAAATCTCAAGACTATCGAGGTATTCCAGAGAGAAATGTGCTGCTCAGTGTCAGACAGCTTGGTCTCAGTCGCAGGTCATGGGTCTTGCAACAGGATAATGACCCAAAACACACAGCTAAAAACACCCAAGAATGGCTAAGAACGAAACATTGGACTTTTCTAAAGTGGCCTTCTATGAGCCCTGATCTAAATCCTATTGAACATGTGTGGAAGAAGCTGAAACATGCCGTCTGGAGAAGGCACCCTTCAAACCTGAGACAACTGGAGCAGTTTGCTCATGAGGAGTGGGCCAAAATACCTGCTGAGAGGTGCAGAAGTCTCACTGACAGTTACAGAAATCGTTTGATTGCAGTGATTGCCTCAAAAGGTTGTGCAACAAAATATTAAGTTAAGGGTACCATCATTTTTGTCCAGGCCTGTTTCATGAGTTTGTTTTTAAAATAATTCTATTGAACCACAATTCAAAAGCATAGTCTGATTTTTATTGGTTAATTTTCATAGAATTTTTATTACCACTTTTGTCAGATTCAAGTTATTTCTGTGACCATTGTGGGTTTTTCTTTCATTAACAGAGGGGTACCAACAATTTTGTCCACGGCTGTATTTCTTTGACTGTAGTTCCTAACATACAGAATCCAGCTGAGGTTTTAGCCATGTTTCCTGTATACAGATAACCTGGGGTTTGTTTGCCCATTTGATATTATACTCCTGGCATTCCATTGCAAAATCGTGATTACCATTATGATCCACTAGCCCATGATGTCTGTGAACTTAAAGATCCCCCACTTAACAAGTCCTCAACTGCTTCCCAATGTAGCCCCTTTGTGCCAAGATATTTTTCTGCTGCTTTCACAATGATTTTGATTTTTTCTATTTTCTTGGAAGTCTGTGCAGTACAGTTTATCACATCTACCACAAATAAGACAAAATTATTTTCCTTCAAAACCAGAGTATCTTCCTTAATTCTACTGCATGCACTGCAAGTCTGCACACTTTCCCTGTTCAGAGTCCACTCCCACTTTTTTAGCTGGCACCTTTTTCGCAGCTTCTGCATATGTTAATTCCTGGAAGACTTATCTGTTGAATTTCTGCCGCTGTTTTGCTGGCTTCACATCCTCGATATGCAGAGCTATGTTCACCACCGCAGTTACAGCACTTTAACTTGGCTCCTCTTTCACACTTGCCATATTTATGTTCACTGGAGCATCTGGCACATTGTTGTCTACCTTTGCATATCGCTGCTACATGACCAAACTTTTGACATTGAAACATCTGAGTGGAGGAGGAATGTAAAGTCTGACTTCATAGCTCATGTAGCCAATATACACCTTACTTGGCAGTCTTGTTTCATCAAATTTTAACATTACCGACAGACATTACCGACACATTTTTCACCATTTCTATTAGTCTTCAATCTTTGTACCTCTGTCACTTTTGCTCCAGTTAAGTTTTCCATTATTTCATCATCATTGCCTACTTCACACTATATATAATTCAAGAAATCATAGAGGGTGGCAGTTGCCACGGCCAAGATAGTGATGATATAGAGTGAAGTATGTGGCGATAATGCACCTGTAAGCTGGTTGCCAACCGCCAATCCAAAACTAAAAGAATTCAAAAAATCTGTCACAACCCATAGGACTTGCTAAAAGATCATAGGATCACCAATGATGTGCCTATGATGTCTACATGTCGTCTATATGATGTCATATAGACACCATAGTACAGAGTGATTCAAGAAAATCTGTGTGTGTGTGTGTGTGTGTGTGTGTGTGTGTGTGTGAGATCAAAGGCAGGCATCACTCACGATCATAGGACTCGCTATGACATCATTAAAGATCAAATGCAGGCATCACTCACGATCATAGGCCTCACTATGACATCAAAGATTAAACACAGGCATCATACAACTCGCTATGCCATCAAAGATCATAGGACTCACTATGACATCAAAGATCAAACACTGGCATCACACACACGATTATGGGACTTGCTATGACATCATCAAAGATCAAATGCAGGCATCATAGGACTCACTATGACATCATCAAAGATCATAGGACTCGCTATGACATCAAAGATCAAACGTAGGCGTCACTCACGATCACAGGACTCACTATGACATCAAAGATCAAAGGCAGGCATCACTCACGATCATAGGACTCACTATGACATCAGAGACCAAATGCAGGCATCATAGGACTTGCTATAACGTCAAAGATCATAGGACTCACTATGACATCCTCAAAGATCAAACGCAGGCATCACTCATAGGACTCGCTATGCCATCAAAGATCATAGGACTCACTATGACATCAAAGATCATGGGACTTGATATGCCATCATCAAAGATCAAATGCAGGCATCATAAGACTTGCTATGACATCAAAGATCATAGGACTCACTGTGACATCAAAGATCAAACGTAGGCATCACTCACGATCACAGGACTCACCATTTTTTTTTTGTTACTTATTTGTACCCGTAAGTAGATTTGTTTTGCAGTCTGGTGACAAGCCACCAGCTGCCGGTCGCTGCGTGCGCAAGCGCCCCGTATCCCTAACCTGCATGTTTTTGGCATGTGGGAGGAAACTGGAGAAATCCCGGAGTAAACCCACGCAACACGGGGAGAACATGCAAACTCCACACAGATCACTGTTGGCCGGGGGCTGGAATCGAACCCACGATCTCAGGATCCCCGCCATCCCCTGGCCGAGGGTAAACTGTGCTGCCACAGTGCTAACCACTGCGCCACCATGCATCAAAGATCAAAGGCAGGCATCACTCACGATCATAGGACTCGCTATGACATCAGAGATCAAATGCAGGCATCATAGGACTCGCTACAACATCAAAGATCATAGGACTCACTATGACATCCTCAAAGATCAAACGCAGGCATCACTCACAATCATAGGACTCGCCATGCCATCATCAAAGATCATAGGACTCACTATGACATCAAAGAACAAACGCAGGCATCACGATTACAGGACTCGCTATGACATCAAAGATCAAATGCAGGCATTATAGGACTCGCTATGCCATCATCAAAAATCACAGGACTCACTATGACATCAAAGATCAAACGCAGGCATCACTCACGATCACAGACCTCACTATGACCTCAAAGATCATAGGACTCACTATGACATCAAAGATCAAACGCAGGCATCACTCACAATCATAGGACTCGCTATGACATCAAAGATCACAGGACTCGCTATGACATCAAAGATCATAGGACTCACTATGACATCAAAGGTCAAACGCAGGCATCACTCACGATCACAGGACTCACTATGACATCAAAGATCATAGGACTCACTATGACATCAAAGGTCAAACGCAGGCATCACTCACGATCACAGGACTCACTATGACATCAAAGACCATAGGACTTGCCATGACATCAAAGATCAAATGCAGGCATCATAGGACTCGCTATGACATCAAAGATCATAGGACTCACTATGACATCAAAGGCCAAACGCAGGCATCACTCAAGATCATAGGACTCACTATGACATCAAAGATCATATGACTCGCTGTGACACCATCAAAGATCAAAGGCAGGCATCACTTTAACGAGTGCTGACGTGCTTGCTTACACCTGCTTTCTACAGGCATGCAGAAATACTTGCTTCTACTTGGTTTCTACGGGCATGCACAGGTACTCACTAGTTAATTCTAATGAATACAACAAGGTCAAGCTGTCTTGTTTGGGTTAATGCTTCATATCAGCTGAAAGTATGTATAACCGTCATGTGTTCACAAATGTTGGATGCCATTTTCAGCTCTAACATTCTTAAACCTGTATTCTTTCGAAAGGCCTGCAGAGGCCACCGGAATAAGGTCAGACTGTACACATGTCTGTGGAAAAAGAACACTTTACGTTCATTTGATCACATCTTTCAGAAACATTTTTCTAATAAATTTATCATCTAAACTAGAAAAGCACTCAGAGTTAATACCTCCGCCAAGGCTCCTTCCTTCCCTCCCTTTGTCCATCCATCTGTCTGTATCTCCCCGCCTCCATCCCACCATACATTGCAAGATTGGGCCTTGGTAGAGGTATGCGCTCACAGATCAGCTCCAAAATGTAATGGGTTCGTCTGCAGGCCAAGGACCATCTCTGGTTAAAATTAGAGCAAAATCCATCCAGTAGTTTTTACATAATCCCACTAAACCACTGCAAGAAGATTGAGCCTTGGTGGAGGTATGCAGTCATGGATCACCCCCAAAATGTAATGGGTTCATGTGTAGGTCAAGAACCACTTCTAGTGAAAACTTCATCCAAATCCATCCAGTAGTTTTGGAGTATTGTTGCTAACAGTCTGTGACGATATAAGAGCCTTGGTGGAGGTATGCATTCTCAGATCATCTCGGAAAATGTAATGGCTTCCCCTCTAGCCCAAGAACCAACTCTGGTGAAAATTTCATCTAAATCCATCCAGTAGTTTTTGTGTAATCCTGCTGCACAAATGCAAACAAAGCCCTTGGTGGAGGTATGCACTCTCAGATAATCACCAAAATCTAATCACCTGTTCCCCGTGCCATGATACACCTTTCCTGAAAATGTCATCAAAATCCATCCATAACTTTTTGAGTTATGTTGGTTACAGACAGACAGACAAACGCCAGCAAAAACATAACCTCCTTGGCGGAGGTAATGAACTGTTTCCCATTAACGTAGTCTTTTTCAGTCGGTCTCTTCAGTAATTTTACACAAAAAAATTTCCAGCACCATGATTACATGAATATTTATAATATGACTAGTGCATACCTGTGCATGCCCGTAGAAAGCAGGTGTAAGCATGCACATCAGCACTCGTTCTGTGACGCCTGCCTTTGATCTTTGATGGTGTCATGACGAGTCCTATAATCTTTGATGATGTCATAGCGAGTCCTATGATCATGAGTGATGCCTGCCTTTGATCACACAGACACGCGCACACAGATTTTCTTGAATCACTCCATACTATGGTGTCTATATGACATCATATGATCCTATGGTCCTATGGTCTTTTAGCAAGTCCTATGGTCGTGACAGACAGACACACATACTGTATTTCTTGAATTATACTGTATATATACTGTATAGAGTGATTGTGGAGCAGAGTGATAATTGTAGAGTGATGTCTAAAGAGAGTAGGTGGCGGTAATGCACTTGTAAGCTGGTTGCCAACTGCCAATCAAATCTAAAAGAAGAAGAACCAGAAAATGCATCATCATTTCTTCTTCTTTTAGATTTGATTGGCTGTTGGCAACCAGCTTACAGGTGCATTATCATTTCATTGTTGCTGCCTCTTCTTTCAACTGCTTCCTTTAGGGGTTGCCACACCTCTCCCTATCCCTGCATCTTCCTCTGTAACACCAACCCTCTCCATGTCCTCCTTCACTACATTCATGAATCTTCTGTGGTCTTCCTCTTTTCCTCCTGCCTGGCAGCTCCATCTTCAACATCCTTTGTCCAGGATCTCCACTATCCCTCTTCAGTAATCACACATTCACACATTCGCCTATCACAGGGGCTGAGGTCACCAAGGTGGTTAAAAATCTCCTTGGTGGCCGGGCCCCGGGGGTGGATGAGATTCGCCCTGAGTACCTCAAAGCCCTGGATGCTGTTGGGCTGTCATGGTTGACATGCCTCTGCAACATTGCGTGGAGGTCGGGGGCAATGCCTTTGGCATGGCAAACTAGGGTGGTGGTCCCTCTCTTCAAAAAAAAAAAAATAAAATAAAAAAATAAATAAATAAATAAATTAAAAAAAAAGGGGACTGGAGGGTGTGCTCCAACTTTAGAGGGATCACACTCCTCAACCTCCCTGGGAAGGTCTATGCCAAGGAACTGGAGAGGAGAGTCCGGCTGTTGGTCGAACCTCGGACCCTCTCGAGAATTCTTGAGGGTTCATGGGAGTTTGCCCAACCAGTTTACATGTGTTTTGTGGACTTTGAGAAGGCATTTGACCGCGTCCCTCGTGGTTTTTTGTGGGGGGTGCTTCGGGAGTGTGGGGTATCGGGCTTGTTGTTACGAGCTATTCAGTCTCTGTATGACCGTTGTGAGAGTTTGGTTCGTATTGCCAACACTCGGTCGGAGTCATTCTCAGTGAAAGTTGGACTTCGCCAGGGCTGCCCTTTGTCACCGATCCTGTTCATAATTTTTATGGACAGGATTTCTAGGTGCAGCCAGGGAAGGGAGGGTGTCACGCTTGGTGACCACAGGATCTCATCTCTGTTGTTTGCAGATGTTGTTGTCCTGTTGGCTTCATCCAGCAATGACGTACAGCTCTTGCTGGGACGGTTTGCCACTGAGTGTGAATCGGCTGGGATGAGAATCAGCACCTCCAAGTCCGAGTCCATGGTCCTCAGCCAGAAAAAGGTGGATTGTCCTCTCTGGGTTGGGGACAGGCTCCTGCCCCAAGTGGAGGAGTTTAAGTATCTTGGGGTCTTATTCACGAGTGAGGGGAGAATGGAGCGAGAGATTGACAGACAGATCGGAGCAGCATCTGCAGTGATGCAGACGTTGTACCGGTCTGTTGTGGTGAAGAGGGAGCTTAGTTCTTAGGCAAAGCTGTCGATTTACCAGTCAATCTACATTCCTACTCTCACCTATGGTCATGAGCTTTGGGTAATGACCGAAAGAACAAGATCGCGGATACAAGCGGCTGAAATGAGCCTTCTCCGTAGGATTGCTGGACTCGCCCTCAGAGATAGGGTGAGGAGCTCAGTCATCCGGGAGAGGCTCAGAGTAGAACCGCTGCTCCTCCACATTGAAAGGAGTCAGTTGAGGTGGTATGGGCATCTGATTAGGATGCCTCCTGGACGCCTCCCACTTGAGGTGTTTCAGGCACGTCCCACTGGGAGGAGACCCCGGGGCAGACCCAGGACTTGGTGGAGAGACTGTCTCCCAGCTGGTCTGGGAACGCCTTGGTATCCTCTCTGAAGAGCTGAAGCAGGTGGCTGGAGAGAGGGAAGTCTGGGCTTCTCTGCTTGAACTGCTGCCTCCGTGACCCGGACCTCCGGAAAAGCTTCGTAGAAGATGGATGGATGGATGGATGGTCTGAGAGTCCTTCAGGTGCCTTTTAGCAAACTCCAGGCGGGCTGCCATGTGCCTTTTACTAAGGAGTGGCTTCCGTCTGGCCACTACCATACAGGCCTGATTGGTGGATTGCTGCAGAAATGGTTGTCCTTCTGGAAGGTTCTCCTGTCTTCACAGAACAACACTGGAGCTCTGACAGAGTGACCATTTCGTTCTTGGTCACCTCCCTGACTAAGGCCCTTCTCCCCCCAGTCGCTCAGTTTAGACGGCCGGCCAGCTCTAGGAAGAGTCCTGGTGGTTCTGAACTTCTTCCATTTACGGATGATGGAGGCCACTGGGTTCATTGGGACCTTCAAAGCAGCAGAAATTTTTCTGTACCCTTCCCCAGATTTGTGCATCGAGACAATCCTGTCTCGGAGGTCTACAGACAATTCCTTTGACGTCATGTTTGGTTTGTGCTCTGACATGCACGGTCATCTGTGGGACCTTATATAGACAGGTGTGTGACTTTCCAAATCCGGTCCAATCAACTGAATCTACCACAGGTGAACTCCAATGAAGCTGTAGAAACATCTCAAGGATGATCAGAGGAAACAAGATGCACCTGAGCTCAATTTTGAGCTTCATGGCAAAGACTGAATACTTATGTACATGTGATTTCTTAGTTTTTTATTCATTCATTCATCTTCTTCAGCTTAATCCTTTTCGGGTCACGGGGGGGCTGGAGCCTATCCCAGCATCTTTGGGCGAGAGCCAGGGTACACCCTGGACAGATCGCCAGTCCATCGCAGGGCCAACACAGAGAGACAGACAACCATTCACTCTCACAGTCATACCTAAGGACAATTTAGAATCCCCAGTTTGATGCCAATTAACCTAACTTGCATGTTTTTGGCATGTGGGAGGAAACCGGAAAAATCCTGGAGTAAACCCACGCAGACACGGGGAGAACATGCCAACTCCACACAGATCACTGTTGGTCGGGGGCTGGGATCGAACCCAGGATCCCCCAGCCAAAGGTGAGTTGCTGTGCTGCCGCAGTGCTAACCACTCCGCCACTGCGCCACCCAGTTTTTTTATTTAAATTTTAAATAAAGTTGCAAAAATCTCAAAAAATTTTTTTTTCCACATTGTCATTATGGAGTACTGTGTGTAGAATTTTGAGGGAAAAAATGAATTTAATCCCTTTTGGAATAAGGCTGTAACATAACAAAATGTGGAAAAAGTGAAGCGCTGTGAATACTTTCCGGATGCACTGTATTCATTTCTAATCCTGTCCCTCCTAGTCACTCCCAATGAAAATTTTAGCATCTTCAGCTCTGCCAACTCCAGCTCCACCTCTTGTCTTTTCATCAGTACCATCGTCTCCAAACCACACATCATAGCAGGTCTCACTACCCTCATGTAAATCTTCCCTATCACTCTTGCTCCGTCTTTCTAACTCTCTTGTGCAGTGACCATTGCTTTGGATGGTTGACCCCAGGTATTTAAACTCATCTACCTTCACTGCCTCTACTCCTTGCATCTTCATCGTTACACCTGCTTCCCTCTCATTCACATTTATGCATTCTGTCTTGCTTCTACTGAATTTCATTCCTCTTCTCGCCAGAGCATCCATCTCTCCAGGTTATCTTCCAGCTGTTCCTTACTCTTGCTACAGATATAAAGTCATCTGCAAACATCATGGTCCACGGAGTCTCCTGCCTGCCCTCATCTGTCAGCCTGTCCATCACCATGGCAAACAAGAAGGGGCTCAGAGCCAATCCCCTGTGGCTGGGTTAGCATTTCATTGTTGCTGTGCCTATATGATAAATCATATTCTTACATGGTCTGCTTCATCCTCAGTTTGCCCTCTGCTGTAAGTGAGTTCAAAGGGACCTTCTGCCTCTGCGTTCCTGCACCTTTGCATCCTGACCAGGTCTTCCTCTCCCCTGTCATCCAGAGATCCACAGTGGTGTAGCCCATTAAGTTCTCCTTCCTGCTTTCAACAACAAAAAAAATAAAATGTTATAATTTCTTGCCAGACACATAGACCATTACCATGCTAAAATATGTTTACCAGTGAGCTAAAGATTTGATGACATTTTCTTACAAATCTGGTTCATTGTGCATTAAAAGGTCAAAATGTGGCTGTTGACATAGCTTGAAAATTATGGGGGGAAAACTCCTAGGTTTGCTAAAACAATTAAAACACAAGTGCACGCACAGGCTTGATGCTGGGAGAACTTTCAAAAGCTCCAAAGTAAAATGTGCATGATGGTATATATTTTGTAATATTCTACCATCCAGTAATGTGAGAAAAGAAAAAACTGCATGTTCCATACTGGTAGCATAACGAAGGTTAAGGCTCCTGTTTTACCCGGTTACAGACAGCCAGGCTCAGAATAACTTCAAGTTATGAGTGCAACAGTATTATATAGCTCATACAGTAAAACCCTGTGGCACCAATCAATGTGTTTGGATGAAAACTTTACCTTTTGATCCACGCCTGAATGATGGGTCAGCATAAATATAAATCTACTCTTCAAATTCATGAATACTTTAATTACTTCCATAAAATCATGTTTACTGTCCAGAAATACATAAATTATTTTCCATCATTTTTACAGTAATATTTCTTCATTTAACATACTGAAGTTGATTTAGTTCTTTTCATTATTAATCTTCATGGTAATAAAAGGATAATTTACAGGTGACATCACAGCAGTAGCATGACTAAATGATTACTCCAAACCCATGGAGACCATTCGCTTAACCCATCAGCTGCTCCCCACTTCCTGTGAAGGCAGAGTAGTTTGGGTCTAAATGATTTCCAACATGTGCCACTCACGCTACACTGAACAATTTTCTGCGTGTGGCCGGATAAAAGGTGGGGGCGAGATGGGTGAGTCCATTTACACGGTGGGAAAGAGAAGTCTTTGCACTCCAGGGAGTGACAACAGTGAATTCACCCTGCTTAGATACCTTTAATTAATCATAATTTTATCATGGTTTTGATTTTTTTGTAATTGCTTTGTGATTGGGTTCTTCCTGTTCATTCTTTCTCGGTTTTTCTTCAGTCTCCAGGTTCAGTGCCATGGTTTTGTTATACTTCATTTGTCCTGTGCCTCGTTAATGTGATTACACTCCTGTGTTCTGCCCCACATATCCACCCTGCATTTGGGTCCCAATTTCTGAGAGTCCCAACAGCTGTGGGGGAAAAAAACTGCCGAAAATGGCTCTATCCAGAGAAAAGACCAGACACCAAGACCTAGATTTTAAGCAGACCAAGTTGTACATGCACACTGGTCTTAGTCTTGACCCCCTGACATCTTTGTCTGTTCCCTCTGTACTCTAGGTTTGTGTTTTTCAGCCAGGGTGCCCTGGTACATTTCCCTTCTTAACTGGTCCAAAAAATTGGGAATAATTCAGAATTGTTGTGCTGGAGTTCTGGAGGCTCCCATGCACAACAATGGGGAAATTTGGCTTTCTTTTTTTTTTTTTTTTGGACCAGTTAAGGAATGGAATTAATTTCCCACAGAAACCTGAACATACCAGGGCACCCTGGCTGAAAAACATTGCTCTAGGTACCACCAGTGTGGTCTTGACCACAACACCAGCTCCAAGAACTATATTTAAGCAGGCTGTTACAAACGGGTTGAAACTACCTAAATTTACCAAACAGAAGCAACAGAGGGACACCATTGATAGATCATACATAAGATCAAATCAGAGATGAGCCAGTTCAATGGAGTGCAGGACCATCTTTGTGTAAAGGGCTTTGCATAAAAGTAAAGGCGAGAACAGAACGAGGGAAGCTTGTAACCCTACTTTTGGGCAAAGTGATAAAAATCCCACAAACTGCCTTAAAAATACATTTTTTTTCAGCTGTAAAAGCTCAAAATTAACATAACCCAACTGACATTTCCCACAGGTGTGCATTTGTTGACATGTTTTCCTGTGGCTCCTGGTGTGACACACGGATTGCAACACAGCGGGATGGAAATGTGTGGCAGGAAAGCAACAGGCCGAAGATCTGGTTTCAAAACAGCAAGAGACGGTCACAAGGCCCCGGGAGGGGGGCTTCCACAGATCTGTTCTCTGTGCATGTTTGTTTCTGCACTTGCCATTTGATACATGGAGGTTGGGGGGGGGGGGTGTCACATACAGTGTTACGCTCACTTTCGATTTGACAGCTGATTGAAAATGCATGTACCATATCATGTGCACAGACATAAAATGAAAAAACTGATGTAATTCAACCAAGTGCTTTCTATTTTCACCACAGCGTGATTGGACATTTTAATTTTTCTGCCCATGATGTCCCCAAAACTTTGACAGTGGGGGATAAAAAAAAAACAAAAAAAAAAACAAAACCAAGGAAATCTGCTCATAAACTTGGGACTTTTGTTTCATTGACTTTTAAGCCAGATGTGATATTGTGGTACATGGTTTGCTGTGTACAAACTGAGTGACAGTAAAATTGTCTCCTTTTTTAAAATTCTAAATTTATAGGTGTGATGTATTACATGATTGTTCAAAAATACAAATTATGTTTAGGCTTTGATGAAGTGGCAGAAACGAGCACTACTCAAAATGAAAGAACCTTAGCTCCCATGCCCCATACATCTGCATATCAGGTGTCCCTGATGAGAACGGTGATCAACAAAAGAGCTGGGAAAATACAAGTTCCCCTCCCCAAAAGTGGAACCCCTCATTTGAGTCACAGCTTCCATATACAGTAAAGAGGAAGTCAATCCCATCAGAAATGTAGATGTTATAGTGGTGACAACAGAAAATGTAAAACGGGTGGACAGTCAGAAACATTATATCTTTCACTACTTTGTTGCAGAGGGTATAATAATTAAAAAGGTGCTGGTTAACTTTTGTCCTTTTTTAAAAAAATTTTGTCTTCTTTCAACACAGGTCAACTTTCCAGGCAGTTTCTTTCACTTAAGAGAAAATATGCTTTAATCAAAATAAATAGATTTACAATAAACAATGGAGCTATGACTGATAGGGAGTTTGACAACAATGGAAAAAAAAGCATAATGAAATAAAATTTTACTTTTATTCAGCACAGTTTTTATACACAAGCTGCTCTATAACTTCTGGTTTGTTGGTAGGCAGATAACACAAAATTTCTGTTTCTCTCTATTGAAGGCAGTGCTGCTGCAGAGATGAATAAATAAGCTGTACATTTGATAACTGACTTCAAAGTGGAAACAGAGTAAAACTAATTAGCAGAAGCTGGGGTAGAGGTGGGTTCCAAAGTGTCTTGCATCTGCTCGGAAACTGTGTGCAAGCATGACGTGTTAAAGGCATTTAGATGGTCAGCACACACTGAAAAAGGACATCATTTATTATCATATTCTTTTGGCAAAATGATGCTATAAAAGTGCTGATGTTCCTTATTTTCCACAGAATATAAAATGTGACAGTGTTGGGTGTTCAAATTAGGCATGATAAATAAGATGAGCAAATGCATGAGTGATCCCAGTGAAGAGACACGCAATTAAAAGCTTTATTCACTGGGCATAATGGCGACCTTGACTGGTTACTGACTATCAAAATCACAGTAAACGAGCTCTCGCTGTAATGCTGACATCCATCTCTCACAGTAACATAACAGCCACACAATGCAGTGAATGCAGCCACTGCCGCCGTTTGACATGGGAGCCTTGGTTTGTGTTCCCTGCTGCCTAGCTGTGTGTTCTTGTCCTGACTGGACATGCAGGCCAGTGTGGGGGCTATTTATAGGCATGCTAAACTCGGTTACCAGTGCTTGCTTTGTTGTGTCTCAGCGTTTGGGTCATTTGTTAAAATCATTTTTTATGTGCTGAATCAACAGTTGAAACTCTTTCTGCTCTCTTGTAATAGAACGGTCTTATAGAGGAAGTCTTTCAGAAACTCCCCAGCCACGTGTCCATGTGGACCCTGCCAGCTTAGAGCTAGGCTGCCTTATGGGTCCCATGTGGGTTCCTTGTTGGCCCCATCTGTGTTTGCCCACATGGACTTTACCTGCGGATTAAACCCACTGGGCTCCAGATGGGGTTAAGCAGGTTTCAGCCACACTGGCGCCCGAGGCAAAATGACAAAGAATAAAGTCACACATTTATGAGAAAAAAGTCACAAATTTACAAAAAAGGTGGCAAATGTATGTGAAAAGTCACAAATTTACTAGAAAAAAAAAACTGTAAATTTATGAGAAAAAAGTGAAAATTTAGGAGCAAAAAGTTGCAAATTTACAAGAAAAAAAATTGTAAAATTACTTGAAAAGTTACAAGCTTACAAGAAAAAAAAATCCAACGTACAAGAAAAAAGTTACAAACTTATGAGGAAAAATTTAGAAAAAGTTGCAAATTAAAAAAGTAGCAAATATAAGTAAATTGAAAACTTACGAGAAAAAGTTACAAATTTACAAGAAAAAAAACAAATTTATAATTACATTTTTGAGATGGTTCCAAATGCACAAAAAAGTTGCAAATTTATTGAAAAAAAAGTTAACAGATTTACAAGAACATAGAAAATTTACAAGGAAAAAGTCAAATTTTTGAGAAAACGTTGCTAGATTACAGTACAGCTGGCACATTTATGAGAAAGTTCCAAAATTACAAGACAGCAAGTTTGCAAGAAAAAAGTCACAATTTTACAAGAAAAGCAAACAAATTTATGAGAAAGTTTCAAATTTTCACAAAAAAATGTATCAAATTTATGGGAAAACAGGTCACAAATTTACAAGAAAATAGCAGACTTATGAGAAAATAAGTTGAAAATGGGTAACTGGGTAAAGTTCACAGATGGGGCCAACATGGCCATGCTGGCTGGGTACCTTTTCCTTCTCACATTCCCATCAAAGAGTTTGAAGCCATAATCATATAAGGACACAACTAATCTATCAAATATGAATTTGTCTACCTTTTGAAAGATGGAGGACAACGTTATCACAGCTGTGTGGTTAAGTTATATCGGTTTACTGATAACTGTATACTTCCTTTAGTCAGCAAGTGTCAGTTGCTTCCTTCCAAATGTTTGTCGTGATTGAGGGGGTTGTAACCAAGACGCCGCCATGAAACACTGGTGATCCTTTATGTTTGGACCTATTACAAAGAACATTGTCAAGGGAAGGAGCCAGTACTTTCCTGGAGTCCCTGCTCTGGGGGTAGCAGCCAAAATGGTTCCTGAAAATAGATTTTTTGGGGGACAAAATCTTGAACTAGAACTCTATGGACCATCAGTGATGGAGGAGCTCAATCTGGCCCAATGAACACATCTCTCTCTTCCAGGAGATGAAATGATAACTACTCATACGTTACCGCTGATCTAGAGCATAACCTAGATGCAGACCGCCCTCATGACAACTGAGTTTGGTGAGCATCCGGGCACCCGTACTTATGTCGTGCTCTTTCTAGTCTCAAAGACCACTCAGTGCTTCAGTAGTAGCTTTATTGACCTTCTCTTTAGAAACAAACATAAACCTGGAAACTCTTGTACAGTGGTCAGCAACCTGATGTAAGCCAACATCATATTTGTGTCAGAAAAAACCCAAATATCTACCGTACTGTGGAAACCACAGACCTCTAACTGGTGTACAGTAGAGTTAAAAAAAAAAAAGAAGCGCCCTTAAATATCAACTTTTAAAGTTGTAAAGAACCAACCTTCTGATCATGATTGACATGATTAACGGCCACTGAAACCACTGCATAGGGCCAGAAGTGTCCCTTCATTTATTTTATATAGACCTACAGTACCTGCAGGTCAGCAGGTTATTCCCACTCTCCACATGTCTGTATCTGAAGGGAGAGACGGTCATAACTAGGACAACAGTCATACAGGCTGTTGCTTCCCTTTAATCTTATCTTATTGGTCAAAGATTGGTGAGACATGTCTGAGGTGTTGCCACTGCCAAACAGAGCTTAAAGCATGCAGAAACATGAAGTCAGAGGTGCCACCTTGATCAGCTGATCAGCAGCAGATTCCCTTACCGGTCTGTACTGTCTGACCTGAAAACCCTGGTTTTAAAGGGTGGCATCCCTGTCGACAGAGCTTTGTGTCTTTAGAAGAACTGCTGGTGGCTAAAAGCAGTTCCATGGTGTCTTCCAGCCGGTCGGAGCTTAGTGGACAGTCTCCTGGATCAAATGATCGAACCTTTTCTGTGCACGTTCACTCTCCCATTGAGGAAAAACACGAATACAAAACACTGATGGACGGTGGCTTAGCAATACATGCCCCGCCCCTCACATCACACAGCCAGTCTTCTTACTGTGTCAAAGTGAAATCATTTGCTTACTTCAAAACTGTGAACGCTTTGTCGCTTTTCTTCTCCAATCTGAGGTCAGCAGTGTTTGTGCAGCACACTGAATGACTGAAACACTCAAACTGTGCACGAGCCAATGGGGTCTGCTGCACAGGGCGTCTCTCGTCGGCAGCATTTCTACCGTACAGCATTACTTGGTTTTCCTGCTGAGGTCATGCGTGGTGACGGAGTGACTCATTTATCGCTGACTCATTCTCTCTCATGACAGGGACTCAGTCAAAACAAAAACTCCAGGCCAAACCACTTGACTTAGAATGCAGAGAAATGGAAAACCAGACTGATAATTGTTCATTAAATCTCTTCTAGAAACATCTGCAGCCCCACTGCCTCAGATGAGTCCCCACCCAGCCAGCACGTCCATGTGGGCCCATCTGAGTGTGCCCACATGGACTTGACCTGCGGGACAGGTGATCTGCTCACCCACATTAAACCCATTTGGACCCCACATGGGTTTACTGTGGCTTAGCAGGTTTCAGTAGCACTGGTGCCGTCGGCAAAATAATGAGGAAAAAGTCACATTTATGAGAATAAATGTGCAAAGTTTATGAGAAAAAAAGTCACAAATTTACAAAAAAATTGTAGCAAATTTACTGGACAAAAAGTCATACATTTACGAGAGAAAATATGAAAATTTAGGAGAACAAGTCTCAAATTTACAAGAAAAAAAACATTAAAATTATTTGAAAAAGTTACAAACTTACAAGAAAAATTTAGCAAATTTACAAGAAAAAAAAGTCACCAATTTATGAGGAAAAACTGCAAGTTTACAGTAAAAAAAAAAAAGCTGGAAATTTTTTTAGAAAGTTTAAAATTTACAAGAAAAATGTGAATTTGTGACTTTTCCCCATAAAGTTACAAGAAAATAGCAAATTTACAAGGAAAAAAATAACAAATTTAAGAAAAAGTTGCAGGATTAAAATTTTAAAAAAGTGGCAAATTTATGAGAAAGTTCTAAAGTTACAAGAAAAAGTTAACAAATTTGGGAAAAGGTGGCAAATTAATAAAAAAAAAATCAAATTTATGAGTAAAAGTTGCAAGATTACAGTAAAAAAAAGTTGAAAATTTATGAGAAAGTTTCAGTTTTTCAAGAAAATGTGTCAAATTTATGGAAAAAGTTACAAATTTACCAGAAAATGGCAAATTTATGAGAAAATCAGTTGAAAACAGGTAAACGGGTAAAGTCCATGTGGGCACACACAGCCGGGCCAACCCACATGGACCATAAGACAGCTCAGGTCGAGCGATGGTGGGGCCTACATGGACACGCTCAGTGGGCAGCTTCGATTGGATGGATGGATTTCTGCACGGCATCAAAGAACTCTCCATGGTGAAGTCAGAGCTCCATGCAGGCGTCAGCCAATGACTGGCCGCCAATGTGAGGCGGCTGCAGCTCGTTTACCTCAAACCAATTAGCGCCCTGTGGCTTCATTTAAAAAAAAAAAAATGCAAGAAAAGCTGCAAATTAATGAGGGAAAACCCCATAAACTTAAAAAAATGATAATAATTGATGACTGTCTTTCATATGCAGTTAAGTTGTTCTCCACACCTACAAACACTCGAGACAGAAAGACAGAAGTCAGGTATGAGGAAGTCCATTTCCTCCTCCATAATTACAGCATGGACAAAGGTCAACAGAGACAGCTGATAGGAGCCAAATGCAAACCTGCCTACCTCTGTACATCCATTCAGTGCTCTCTGCTCTGGTATATAATGACATGCACACTTCTGTGTAAGAACACACAGTGTGTTGTTCCTCAGTGACATGCACGGACATTTTGGACGGCAGGTGCTCAACCAACAAAAGGGCCTCTCCTAAATCCTGGAAAGAGTAAAGTCACATACAGTAGCACAAATTTTCCTGTGCTTAGTATATCTATTTTATTTTAATACCTGTAGGTGCAGGCGGGGTTCAAGCATCTGTCACGCCCAATTAATTGGACATCAGAGTATATTTATCCAATATTAAAACACATTTGATCGCAATTGGTGTCTCTGTGGGGGAAATAAAAGCTATAGTACCTTAAAAAAATACTCTCCAGAAGGGCGCTTCAAAGGGCAGATGGCAAAGCCCTTCTGAGGTCTATCTGTGCAGGTGCTTGCTGTTCCTATAGGAGCCCAGTGTGGGTCTAACTTTAACACTAACAATGAACCAAGGTGATGCAAAAGATGAGTTCCACCATCCTTTAAGGTCAAGATTTAATGTGACAAATACTCAAAATCAGACAGGGAATTAACCCGTTGTACCTCTTCATCCTCATCGTCTTCTTCAAAAGCTCCGTGGGCAGGCAGATCAACCTGGTCTCGGTCTATGACAGCAGGAGCCCTCTCCAAAGGAGAGGACTGGACTGGGAGAGGATCTGGTTCACGTTGGACAAGCCACGTCTCTACCTCTGCATGAGGAACCTTTGGGAACAAAATATATATATAAAATATAAATATATATAATTGGTTTTATCACATGAAGAAAGCATTTTAATGAGGGAAATAATAAATAATGGAAGTTAGGGCTGGGCGACATAGCTTAAAAAAAAAAAAAAAAAAAAAAAAAAAAAAAAAATTGAAAATAATGTGACCATAGGGACATGTTCAACCAAGATGTGTCCTCTAACATCACAGGTGTCTACAAACTTGTAATCAGTCAGTCGGCCTATTTAAAGGGTGACAAGTAGTCACTGTGCTGTTTGGTGACATGGTGTGTACCACACTAAACATGGACCAGAGGAAGCAACGGAGAGAGTTGTCTCAGGAGATTAGAAAGAAAATTATAGACAAGCATGTTAAAGGTAAAGGCTATAAGACCATCTCCAAGCAGCTTGGTGTTCCTGTGACTACAGTTGCACATATTATTCAGAAATTTAAGATCCATGGGACTGTAACCAACCTCCCTGGACGTGGCCGCAGGAGGAGACGGATAATACGAATGGTAACAAAAGAGCCCAGAACAACCTCTAAACACATTCATGGTGAACTCCAAGGTCAAGGTACATCAGTGTCAGATCGCACCATCTGTCGTTGTTTGAGCCAAAATGGACTTCATGGGAGACGACCAAAGAGGACACCACTGTTGAAAACAAATCATAAAAAAGCCAGACCGGAATTTGCCAGACTGCATGTTGACAAGCCACAAAGCTTCTGGGAGAATGTCCTATGGACAGACGAGACAAAACTGGAACTTTTTGGCAAGACACATCAGCTCTATGTTCACAGATGCAAAAATGAAGCATACCGAGAAAAGAACACTGTCCCTGCTGTGAAACATGGAGGAGGTTCTGTTATGTTCTGGGGCTGCTTTGCTGCATCTGACACAGGGTGTCTTGAATCTGTGCAGGGTACAATGAAATCTCAAGACTATCAAGGTATTCTAGAGAGAAATGTGCTGCCCAGTGTCAGACAGCTTGGTCTCAGTTGCAGGTCATGGGTCTTGCAACAGGATAATGACCCAAAACACACAGCTAAAAACACCCAAGAATGGCTAAGAGCGAAACACAAGATAAGATAAGCCTTTATTAGTCCCACAATGGGGAAATTCCAGGATTGCAACAGCACAGGGATAGCAACACTCAGAGCAATAATTAAGAAGATACGGCAGATATAAATAAGAGCAGTGGATATACATGCTGTACATACCCATAAATATATATACAAAGTGTGGAGCATTGTAGCAAGATGGAATAAACAGCATAACCGTCTACTTAGTTATCCTACATAGTATGAATATGTACCCATACATATTGTCACCCTCCGTAGCGACTGATATTGTCCTAGTTGTATACTGGAGGGGACCATTGTGTAAGTCTATTGCGTCTTTTCTTTGCGTCTACTTTTCAATATTTTGTTGAGAATCCTTTGCAGGCAATGACTGCCTGAAGTCTGGAACCCATGGACATCACCAAACGCTGGGTTTCCTCCTTTGTGATGCTTTGCCAGGCCTTTACTGCAGCTGTCTTCAGTTGTTGCTTGTTTGTGGGTCTTTCTGCCTTAAGTTTTGTCTTGAGCAAGTGAAATGCATGCTCGATTGGGTTGAGATCTGGTGATTGACTCGGCCATTGCAGAATATTCCACTTCTTTGCTTTAAAAAACTCCTGGGTTGCTTTTGCAGTATGTTTTGAGTCATTGTCCATCTGTACTGTGAAGCGCCGTCCAATCAACTTTGCTGCATTTGGCTGAATCTGAGCAGAAAGTATATGAGATGAGATGAGATTCAACTTTATTGTCATTACACATGTATGAATACAAGGTAACGAAACGTGACTTGGCATTTGGGCACGCTCTGCAGAGCGCATCCAAGGCCGGGGCAGCCGCTAGGCGCCAGTCATAGTGGTAATAAAGAAAGAAAAAGGGAAGGGATATGGAGGAGGGTGAAAGAGGGAGCAGAAGAAAAAGCGACCGTTCTCTCTGAAGGGCAGGAAGAAAAAGTGTATCCCTATACACTTCAGAATTCATCCGGCTGCTTCTGTCTTTTGTCACATCATCAATAAACACAAGTGACCCAGTGCCATTGGAAGCCATGCATGCCCATGCCATCACACTGCCTCCACCATGTTTTACAGAAGTTGTGGTGTGCTTTGGATCATGAGCTGTTCCAATTCTTCTCCAAACTTTCTTCTTCCTATCATTCTGGTACAGGTTGATCTTAGTCTCATCTGTCCAAAGAATGCTGTTCCAGAACTGGGCTGGCTTCTTCAGGTGTTTTTTGGCAAAGTCAATTCTGGCCTTTCTATTTTTGAGGCTGATTTAATGGTTTGCACCTTGTGGTGAATCCTTTGTATTTACTCTCATGAAGTCTTCTCTTTATGGTAGACTTAGATACTGATACACCTACTTCTTGGAGAGTGTTCTTCACTTGAGTGGATGTTGTTAAGGGGTTGTTCTTCACCATGGAAAGGATTCTGCGTTCATGCACCACTGTTGTCTTCTGTGGACGTCCAGGCCTTTTTGAGTTCCCAAGCTCACCAATGCACTCTTTTTCTCAGAATGTACCAAACTGTTGATTTGGCCACTCCTAACATTTCTGCTATCTCTCTGATGGATTTCTTCTTTTTTTTTTTCCAGCCTCAGGATGGTCTGTTTCACCTCAATTGAGAGCTCCTTTGACCGCATGTTGTGTGTTCACAGCAACAGCTTCCAAATGCAAACGCCACACCTGGAATCAACTCCAGACCTTTTAACTGCTTAATTGATGACAGGTTAACGAGGGAAGAGCCCATGCAGCCTTGTTAATTTTTTTTGCAGCCTTCTGAGTCAATTGTCCAATTACTTTTGGTCCCTTGAAAAAGAGGCGGCTACGTATTAAAGAGCTGTAATTCCTAAACCCTTGCTCCAATTTGGATGTGAATACTCTCAAATTACAGCTGAGAGTCTGCACTTTAAGCCCATATTGATTATATAATTGTATCCTGAATATGTTTTCGTAAACAGCTAAAATAACAAAACTTGTGTCACTGTCCAAATATTTTTGGGCCTAACTGTATATATACTGTATACACACACACACACACACACACACACACACACACACACACACACACACACACACACACACACAGTGGGGCAAAAAAGTAGTCAGCCACCAATTGTGCAAGTTCTACCACTTAAAAGATGAGAGAGGTCTCCAATTTTCATCATAGGTATACCTCAACTATGAGACAAAATCAGAAAAAAAAAATCCAGAAAATCACATTGTCTGATTTTTAAAGAATTTATTTGCAAATTATGGTGGAAAATAAGTATTTGGTCACCTACAAACAAGCAAGATTTCTGGCTCTCACAGACCTGCAACTTCTTCTTTAAGAGGCTCCTCTGTCCTCCACTCGTTACCTGTATTAAAGGCACCTGTTTGAACTCTTTATCAGTATAAAAGACACCTGTCCACAACCTCAAACAGTCAGACTCCAAACTCCACTATGGCCAAGACCAAAGAGCTGTCAAAGGACACCAGAAACAAAATTGTAGACCTGCACCAGGCTGGGAAGATTGAATCTGCAATAGGTAAGCAGCTTGGTGTGAAGAAATCAACTGTGGGAGCAATTATTAGAAAATGGAAGACATACAAGACCACTGATAATCTCCCTCGATCTGGGGCTCCACGCAAGATCTCACCCCATGGGGTCAAAATGATCACGAGAACAGTGAGCAAAAATCCCAGAACCACACGGGGGGACCTAGTGAATGACCTGCAGAGAGCTGGGATCAAAGTAACAAAGGCTACCATCAGTAACACACTATGCCGTTAGGGACTCAAATCCTGCAGTGCCAGATGTGTCCCCCTGCTTAAGCCAGTACATGTCCAGGCCCGTCTGAAGTTTGCTAGAGAGCATTTGGATGATCCAGAAGAGGACTGGGAGAATGTCATATGGTCAGATGAAACCAAAATAGAACTTTTTGGTAAAAACTCAACTTGTCATGTTTGGAGGAGAAAGAACACCATACCTACTGTGAAGGACGGGGGTGGAAACATCATGCTTTGGGGCTGTTTTTCTGCAAAGGGACCAGGACGACTGATACGTGTAAAGGAAAGAATGAATGGGGCCATGTATCGTGAGATTTTGAGTGAAAACCTCCTTCCATCAGCAAGGGCATTGAAGATGAAACGTGGCTGGGTCTTTCAGCATGACAATGATCCTAAACACACCGCCCGGGCAACGAAGGAGTGGCTTCGTAAGAAGCATTTCAAGGTCCTGGAGTGGCCTAGCCAGTCTCCAGATCTCAACCCCATAGAAAATCTTTGGAGGGAGTTGAAAGTCCGCGTTGCCCAGCGACAGCCCCAAAACATCACTGCTCTAGAGGAGATCTGCATGGAGGAATGGGCCAAAATACCAGCAACAGTGTGTGAAAACCTTGTGAAGACTTACAGAAAACGTTTGACCTCTGTCATTGCCAACAAAGGGTATATAACAAAGTATTGAGATGAACTTTTGTTATTGACCAAATACTTATTTTCCACCATAATTTGCAAATAAATTCTTTAAAAATCCTTCAATGTGATTTTCTGGATTTTTTTTTCCTCATTTTGTCTCTCATAGTTGATGTATACCTATGATGAAAATTGGAGACCTCTCTCATCTTTTAAGTGGGAGAACTTGCACAATTTGTGCATGACTAAATACTTTTTTACCCCACTGTATATGACTTATGAAAAAGCTGAATAATAATATAAGATGAAAACTTATGTCACAGAAAATTCTTCAACATTATGTAACTGAGCAAAGCGTCTTGATGATGATGACCAGAACTCATATTATCAAGCGATCAAGTTTATCCATATGAGTAGAAATGTTTCAGTTTATCACACAGAGTTAACACTTGGCGGTCTAATAAGTGACAAAAGCACTTATTTATTTTTTTATGTGTCTACATCCCATCAGTTCTTTATTTGGCAATCCACTCACTCTTATTTTCAAGGGTTGCAAGACTGGATAGAAGCTCTTATTTTGAAAGTTTGTTCAGTGTGAGGTTGATTTTACACCTGCAGAGTTCAGACTGGAAATGTGCCCCCCACCCCACCCCGGTTTCCTGTGCTTAAGGTGGGCCTACTTTTATTCTGTTATCTTCCTTTGTATCTCTGCTTGCTGTAGTTTAGGTTTCTCTGTTAGCAGCGCATGCGGGGGGGGGGGCAGCCATGATGAGCTGCTGCTCACACTTCAGCAGCGGCAGCTAGGGAGAGGATGAAGTGACTGCTCATATTAATGTGATACTCAAATATGTGCGATACAACCATTTGATGTATAGTGGGCAGCCAAATGTACCGATACAACAAATATATTCGGTATATCACCCAGCCCTAATGATGTCTTGAAAGATCTCATCCAAGGCCTTTGCTGTAAAGGTACAGTTGTCCATTTTTCTAACAGACTCGCGTGTTTTAACCCTGAGACAAACTAAAATAAAATCTTTTAAGAAGTCTCTGATCCAGATCAGATTTAAAAACACCATCTTTTAATGACAACTAAATAAAGTTTTATTGACAATAACCAGTTTAAAGATGAACAAATGTATATAATCAAGCTAATCCTCCTCCATGGATCATCAGGTCCACAAAGACATGAATGAGAAAGTTTGGTGTGGGGGAACTTGACTGGCCTGCCCAGAGCCCTGACCTCAACCTGACAGAACACCTCTGGGATGAGTTAGAGTGGAGACAGCAAGCCAGGCCTTCTCATCCAACATCAGTCCTGAACTCACAAATGCTCTTCTGCAAGAATGGTCAACAGTTCCCATTAGCACACTCCTAAAACCTTGTGGACAGCATTCCCTAAAGAGTTGAAGCTGCTACAGCTGTGATATGGCAAACAGTTCCCAAGTGAAGGGCCAGACCCAGAGAGGTCCAGTGGACCCTCAGGAAAAAGTTACAACCAGGACCCAGTCTGCACAACGAGCCACATGGGTCTGCCCTCCAGTGGGTTCACCACCTGCAGGAGGGATCGTGGTGCTATGTGAACCGGGCAGCAGTCCATCTTCTGTCCTTGTGCTCTTGCCCGTGCAAGCTAAACCCCGGATGGCTGGCTGGCTGGCTGGATCAAACTAATCTAGAACTGAACCATACTCAATTGAACGAACCGCTCAATTCATTACTTTCAGACGACAGAAGCTGAAAGTCTTTATCATATACATAAAAGTTTTCAGTCCAGAGAGGGATATCCTGTTTACAATCCAGGTCTCTGACCAGAACAAGACTGCATGTGGATTAGTGGTGCTGCGTTAGTAGCAGCAGACGCCGTCATCTGCTTGTGAACGTGAAAACACTTTCAATGTGAAAAGTGCAGATCCTCCTTTGTAACCTTTGCAAAAATGAAATGGTTCTTTGTTTCCACATATTACTTTTGTCTGATTAACCCTTACATAATGAACCCTCTCAAAGATCAGGCTTCCTCAGTTTGAATTTTCTTCCCCACGCTTTATGCCAGGCTAGTCATAGCACCGCATTCAACAAACCAACCCTGTACACAAAGCAACTTGCAGGACAGCAAATGAGCCCAGTGCATAACAGAAATGCTCAACTGTGAGTGAGATTCCTAAACATTTAAACAGTCATATACAAATCAGGATTTCATAATTAACAGATGACTTTTCCTACTTGTAGTCTATCCAGAGTACGAACCCAGCCCAGCAGTCTTCGTCCCATGAAGGGCGCGTCCAGGTCCGCGGTCTTGGGGTGCAGGCCATGGCCCTCCTCCAGGCGGCCGCCAAAGTTGTGGAACTGCGTCTGGGTGAGAGCCGAGCTGGGACCGAGGATCACCTCATGCCAGGAGGGAGGCAGGTAGGGCTCCAGTCCCACATCTACCCTCACTCCACACAGGCTCAAGAGGATGGCGATCTGGGTAAGACCCTCGGTGAAGTACTTCTTTAGGTACAGCATGGTACTGTTACTGGCCTCCGTCTCCAATGTTACCTCTGTGCTCCTTATGAAAGACGGGAAGTCCTCTGAAGTTCTGCCAGGCACTGATCTGTGTGGTGGACGTGAGTGAAGGAGAAATTACTGCATGTAACAGTCGCATCACCTTATATTTATTACTCAAGTGAGAAAAGTCACGACAAACTAACAAACTCGGAGTAAGAAAGCATCTGCTGCAAACATTACTGAGTAGACAGTAATGACGTGGCTCCGGCTTTTTAAATCAAGTCAGAAATTTATGACTTTCACCTGGTGAATTTACACCTTTTTTACTTTTTTGAATAAAATTTCATTTTATGTCCATTTGGAAATTTCACTCATAAATGTGCAATTCTTCTGTTTTTTTCTTGTACTTTTGACTCTACGGTCATAAATTTGTGAAGTTTTTCCTCATAAATCTAACTTTCTCCTTGTAGATTTAGATTTTTTTTTCCATCTAAATTTGCAACTTTTAGTTTTTAAAGTTACAGCCCAGCCAGCATGTCCATGTGGGCCTCCCTACAGGTTAAACTGAGCTATGGGTCCCATGTTGGCCCACATGGACTTTAACTGTGGTGCAGGTGAGCAGGTTTCAGCAGCACCAGCACCATACAGGCAAAATTAGGAGGAAAAAAGGCACATTTATGAGTAAAGGGTTTACAAGAAAAAAAAATGGTACCGAGTTACAAACTTACAAGAAATTTTTTTTAAAGCGTACCTGTGGTGGTCGTGAAGACGCATTTAACTTGAAAACATTAGGAAAAGGTATTTGTTATTTGGGTAAATAATTGTTGCCAGCCATATACCACCTGAGATATATTGAAATAGGACCACGGGCATGGCCAGCCAATGAAACCTATGGGCGCCGCCATGACATATGTGGAAGTGACGTCATACCGTTGCTACTGAAAAGACAATACTCAGCGTTTCACCGCGACTACGGTGCTGTTGTCCGTTGTTTTTGTTCTATTATGGCTGAATTTTCTGACTCTGAGGAAGAATTCGTCCAACATGGCTACAGGTTTGAGCCAGAAAGGTCTTCTGAGGGTGAAAGTGACGAAGTGGTCCTCACACACAACGCAATTTCATCTGACAGGATTCACCTGTGCCCTGTTCCAAGATTGCGAGATCACTTTTCCTCTATGATCTTCTGACAAGGTGAGCTGGGTTTGGGTACACAAAAGAAGTGTTTATCTTTGTTTTTTCGCTTATTATTGAGACATCCAAAGGCTTTACATTCCGCCATGTTGCGATATCCATATCGCATTGTATGTTTTTGTTTTAACAAGAGCGCCGAGTGTCTGCTGCTCTGTATAACGGAGAGGGAGGAGCCGAATCATCTGCCGTGTTGCAGCAGTTAGGACCTCAGATCAGACGAGTTGACCCGCTGAATTTAAGCATTTATTTATTTATTTTCTACTCGTTTTAGTTCTGCATTTAATATGAACCCTGAGTTTGAAATAAACGTTTGAATTTGAATATCCCGAAAGCCACTGCTCATCTGGGCACTCCAGGCTCAGCCAATATTGATCCAGATCGCGGTGCCCACTTTATTACGTCACAGGAAGCATCCTGGAAGGCCATGTAGCCGCTAGTATGGCTGCAGCCATGTTTTGCTGACATAGCTGAACCAGCACATCAGCAATGGATTTATATCAAATTGCTTTGAACATGAATTTCAACTTAAACTACAACGTGAGACAGGGGCTCAATATAATATCTTTTTTTTCACGACCACCACAGGTACCCTTTAATCAAATTTACAAGAAAAAAAGTCACATTAGAAAAATTTGCAAATTAACAAAAAATGGCAAATACATAAGTAAATAAATTGAAAATTTATGAGAAAAAAGTTCCAAATTTATGAGAAAAAGTAAGTTTACAGTAAAAAAAAAGTTGTTTCAAATTTGCAAGAAAAATGTCTCAAATTTATGGGAAAAAGTTACAAATTAACAAGAAAAGGGCAAATTTGCATGGAAAAACAATAAATTTATGAGAAGTTGCCAGATTACAGTAAAAAGTGGCAAATTTATGAGAAAGGTTCACAATTTCAAAAAAAAGGTCAGCAAATGGGCAAGAAAAAAGTCACTATTTTACAAGGAACACTAACAAATTTATGAGAAAAAAGTTACAAATTTATGGAAAAAAGTCAAATTTACAAAAAAATTTGTAAATTTATGACAAAGTTTCAAATTTTCAAGAAAAATGTATGAAATTAGGGGGAAAAAAGTCAAATTTACATGAAAATAGCAAATTTATGAGAAAATCAGCTTAAAATACATAAAGAGGTAAAGTGCATGTGGGCCCACACAGATGGGCCAACATGGAACCCACATGGGACCCATAAACCAGCCCAGCTTAACTTTTGGTGGGGCCCACATGGACATGCTAGCTCTTCAAATGGACTTCATCAGAGACGGAGACTTGGACTCCTGATCAGGGACCTGTGAGCAGTCTGGTGTTTCAGCCACTGAACGAATCAACACCAAATTTCTTTGAGGAATGAAAGTCGGGCGATTTTCACCATTCAAACAACACAAGTGGATCCACAGAACACGGCAGGACAATTTCTCAGGAAAAGAACGGTCAATTTTTGGAAACATGTAGATGTTAAATCTGTAACCGTGTGTTTATTGTGTTTCACCAGCCTGTTTAAAGTAATGATATCCAACTGCTGACCAGTTCTGTTACGAAATGCTAACAGATGAAGGATAATGTGGCACAGATTAAAAATTCCTTAGATATCACAACCATTAAGTGACTCGACTTGTGACCTGTAATTCCCCTTATTAGATGAAGTAATGTCAAATTGTTTTGCGTGGAGAACAAATAAAAGAAGGACTCAGTAACCTAGATTGTTCCCCTCATCCTACACTCGCTGTTAATTTACTGCACCTCAGAAGCGGGTGCTGATAAGGACTGGCACCACGGCCACCATCTATAATCTTCCACTGTCAGTGCGTGCTGACCAGGAGCAGATGAGACATCGACGGTTAGTTGGAGGAGATAAGGAAGACAAACAGGCCACAGGACAGGGCAGAGCTCTTGTGTATCGCCACACTAAGTCAGAACCTTTGGCCTATTTCTAGAAAGCCTCGGGTAACCACCTGCCTGCCCTGTACGCCGCCTGTTACTCACTGCTGCCACATGATGTAACTCCCAGGGCTCTTGTGGAAAAACCCTCCCTGTCCCTCCTCCTCCTCCTCCTCCCAACCACCAGTTTTACTTTTCATGCTACAGAAACCTGTTTAGAGAAGTGAAGTTTGAGAACGTTACGGTACTAAGAATAAGACGAGCAAGAACACCATGACGCTCCGGTGGAACACACGAGTCTCTCCTCCTGTTTCCTGTAGACCCTAGTTGAACTAGATCGTGATCGGTCGCTGGACTTCAGAACCCAGCCAGGGTGCCCATGTGGGTTTGTCCACTGGCTCCATGTTGGACCCATCTGGGTGTGCCCACATGGACTGTACCCATTTACAACTTATTTCCTCATAGATTTGCTATTTTATTTTACTGTAAACTCTAAAGTTTTACTCATAAATTTGTGATTTTTTTTTTTTTTTCTTGTAAATTTTCAACTTTTTTCTTCATAAAATTGTTAGTTTTTCTTGTAAAATTGTGACTTTTTTCCTGGAAATTTGCTAACTTTTTCTTGAAATTTTGGAACTTTCTCATAAATTTGCCACATTTTACTGTAACATAATTTCTCATAAATTTGTTACTTTTTTCCTTGTAAATTTGCCATTTTCTTGTAAATTTGTGATTTTTTCCCCCATAAATTTGCAACATTATTCTTATAAAATTTGGAACTTTCTAAAAAGTTTATCAACCTTTTTTTTACTGTAAACTTGCAATTTTTTCCTCATAAATTTGCAACTTTTTTCTTGTAAATTTTCAATTTATGTACTCATCTATTTGCTACTTTTTGTTAATTTGCAACTATTTCTAATTTTTTCCTCATAAATTTTTGACTTTTTTCCAGTAAATTTGCTATTTTTTTTTTTTTTGCAAATTTGACTTTCTCAAAAATTTTCTTTTCATAAATGTGACTTTTTCCTCATAATTCTGCGTACGGTGCCAGTGTTACTGAAACCTGCTCAGCCACATTAAAGCTATGTGGGTTTTAAGTGGGTGAGCAGCTCACCTGCACCACATGTAAAGTCCATGTGGGCAAACCCATATTTAATCTAGCGTGGGTCCCACATGGACACGCTGGCTGGGAAGGCACTTAAATGAACTGTAATGCTAGCGGCAATCCATTCGACTGTAAATCTATAAATGTTAGCCAGTCAACAAAACACGTCACACTTCCAAAAACTGCACTGTTACAATCTAGTGTTGGAAAACTGAGACTCAGAACAAAACATCACAAACATGCCTGTTTAAATTGTTCCCAACTGTCAGTAAGGGCGATACTTTTAAGATTGGTTCTTTCAGCTTGTCGCTGAATATGGTCCTGACAGCAACTCATCCACCCGCAGCACAGTCAGACCTTCTGTTTGTTAGGGCCAGCCAATCAGAAGACAGCTGGCAGTGCCACATGAAGCAGGGGGCACTTTGAACAGTGAAATGTGTTATATCAAACACATATTAATGTCATGCTAAAGCATATAAAATAAAATCGCTTTGAAAAAAGTGGCATTAGTGTAGGTAAAGTGTTCTACAAATAGCCCAACTGAAGTAGCTTAATGTAATTTTTTTTTAACATTTCAAAAAGTGCCGATTTTTTGAAGCAAACATCTGACTCCCCAGTATAGTTGGGCTGCTATATTGTTAGGTCTATTCTTGCTTTTTAAAGTCCCCAAATCGCAGTCTGGATTATTGGCTGGGTGTCCGATAAGAAGGAACCCCAGCTGTGGATCAGCCAGAGCGAAAGGTTCCACAGCGTCTTCAGCATCGTTTCATAGCTGTAATGCTTTTATGACAAGGAAGTGGCCATGGCCGATAAAGAAAGAGAAAAACGCTGAATTACTCGTGACTAAGACAAATTTCAACAAATCTGCATCATAACTAATAACGTTGTCCTCTTTTCTGTAATGAGCGCCTCCCAACTGAGATCAACTATGAAACTACCCTCTTAGGAATGAGGAAATACGTGGAAACGAGTTCAGGTGTAAAGAAAATCTCCAAATCGCGACGTGAACCAGCCTCACCAGCTGCGGGGGTCCCGGGGGTCCCGGGTGTTCAGGGTCCTCCGTGTTCCACCTCAGACGCTCCGGTTTCAATTCTGGACAGAAATAAAGGCGGAACCTTTTTAAAGCAGCGCTCCGCCGTGACGTCAACTTCCTCCTCCCACTGGGCTAAAACCCGCCCAGTATGCTGTGAGGCAATGTTTACTGGTCTGGCTGCAACATGTGTTACACGTGGATGTGACTTAAAAACAGTCCTATTAAATATTGTGCTTTTTCCAGGAATTAATGCTACAGCTCCCATTGACTCAAACGGGGTGTGTTTGTGGATTTTGATGTTCTAAAGTTCTTTCTGGGCTCATAAAACAACAGTAAAATGTTAAAACCACTTTTAGATATTTAACCTTTCGGCAAAATGGGCCGAGTCTCGTTTTGCTCTTCCAGGATGGTTTCTTCCCTGTGCTGTGAGGATTCACCCCCACCCAGGGTTTCTCAGGAAAAGCATTAGCTTCAGCGCTAACAATGCTATTAATAATAATAATAATAATAATAATAATAATAATAATAATAATAATAATAATGCAAAAGATTTATATTCTCTTGGCATGTGATTCAGGTGAATATGCTGTTCTTGTGCTGCTTGATTTAACTGCTGCCTTTCACACAGTGGACCATCATGTTTTAATTTCCCGTTTGCAGCACCTAGTGGGCATTTGTGGCACTGCTCTCAACTGGTTTAGATCCTATCTGGCAGACAGGACTTTTAATAGCATGTCTGGATTTGAATCCTCTTCTGCTCCTCTGCCATTCGGGGTCCCACAGGGGTCAATTCTAGGGCCCATGCTTTTTTCTCTGTACATAAAGGAATCAAAGCTGGAGTTACAAGCCTGCTTTGACTGCACAGATTGGAGTGTTTTTGAAGATGCAGCCATTAACCTACAGTGGGGTAAAAAAGTATTTAGTCAGCCACTAATTGTGCAAGTTCTCCCACTTAAAAGATGAGAGAGGTCTCCAATTTTCATCATAGGTATACCTCAACTATGAGAGACAAAATAAGAAAAAAAATCCAGAAAATCACATTGAAGGATTTTTAATGAATTAATTGGTAAATTCCTCGGTAAAATAAGTATTTGGCCAATAACAAAAGTTCGTCTCAATACTTTGTTATATACCATTTGTTGGCAATGACAGAGGTCAAACGTTTTCTGTAAGTTTTCACAAGGTTTTCACACACTGTTGCTGGTATTTTGGCCCATTCCTCCATGCAGATCTCCTCTAGAGCAGTGATGTTTTGGGGCTGTCGCTGGGCAACACAGACTTTCAACTCCCTCCAAAGATTTTCTATGGGGTTGAGATCTGGAGACTGGCTAGGCCACTCCAGGACCTTGAAATGCTTCTTACGAAGCCACTCCTTCGTTGCCCGGGCGGTGTGTTTGGGATCAATGTCATGCTGAAAGACCCAGCCACGTTTCATCTTCAATGCCCTTGCTGATGGAAGGAGGTTTTCACTCAAAATCTCACGATACATGGCCCCATTCATTCTTTTCTTTACACGGATCAGTTGTCCTGGTCCCTTTGCAGAAAAACAGCCCCAAAGTTTCCACCCCCATGCTTCACAGTAGGTATGGTGTTCTTTCTCCTCCAAACACGACAAGTTGAGCTTTTACCAAAAAGTTCTATTTTGGTTTCATATGACCATATGACATTCTCCCAATCCTCTTCTGGATCATCCAAATGCTCTCTAGCAAACTTGAGACGGGCCTGGACATGTACTGGCTTAAGCAGGGGGACACGTCTGGCACTGCAGGATTTGATTCCCTGGCGGTGTAGTGTGTTTCTGATGTAGCCTTTGTTACTTTGGTCCCAGCTCTCTGCAGGTCATTCACTAGGTCCCCCCATGTGGTTCTGGGATTTTTGCTCACCATTCTCGTGATAATTTTGACCCCACGGGGTGAGATCTTGCGTGGAGCCCCAGATTGAGGGAGATTATCAGTGGTCTTGTATGTCTTCCATTTTCTAATAATTGCTCCCACAGTTGATTTCTTCACACCAAGCTGCTTACCTATTGCAGATTCAGTCTTCTCAGCCTGGTGCAGGTCTACAATTTTGTTTCTGGTGTCCTTTGACAGCTCTTTGGTCTTGGCCATAGTGGAGTTTGGAGTCTGACTGTTTGAGGTTGTGGACAGGTGTCTTTTATACTGATAACAAGTTCAAACAGGTGCCATTAATACAGGTAACGAGTGGAGGACAGAGGAGCCTCTTAAAGAAGAAGTTACAGGTCTGTGAGAGCCAGAAATCTTGCTTGTTTGTAGGTGACCAAATACTTATTTTACTGAGGAATTTACCAATTAATTCATTAAAAATCCTTCAGTGTGATTTTCTGGATTTTTGTTTTCTCATTTTGTCTCTCATAGTTGAGGTATACCTATGATGAAAATTGGAGACCTCTCTCATCTTTTAAGTAGGAGAACTTGCACAATTGGTGGCTGACTAAATACTTTTTTGCCCCACTGTAAATGAACTCACTGACACTGTGACATCATACATCAGTTTCTGTGAGGACATGTGTGTGCAGACCAAGACCTTCTGCACATACAACAACAATAAACCCTGGTTCACTCCTAAACTCAGGCAGCTACGTCAGACCAAGGAGGAGGCCTACAGGACTGGTGACTGGACTCTGTACAAGCGGGCCAGAAACATGCTGATGAAGGAGACCAGGCTTGCTAAGAAGAGCTACAGTGAGAAGTTACAACAAAACTTCTCAGCCAACAACTCTGCTTCTGTTTGGAGAGGCCTACGGAATATCACCAACTACAGGAGACCATCCCCCCACCCTGTGGAAAACCTTCAGCTGGCTAACGACCTAAACAGCTTTTACTGTAGGTTTGAAAAGAACCTACAGTTCTCACCTCTCACCCACACAAAAGGATTATCTGCAGCCCCAGGAACCCCATCCCTCCTCCACTCTGACCTCCCACCAGCACTAACGATCTGTGAAGAGGAGGTGCGCCAGGTCTTTCAGAGACAAAAGATCAAGAAGGCTGCAGGACCTGATGGTGTGTCTCCGTCCTGCCTGAGAGTCTGCTCCAACGAGTTGGCCCCCATCTTCACCCGGATCTTTAATAGATCACTGGAGATGTGTGAAGTGCCTTCCTGCTTCAAACTCTCCATCATCATTCCAGTTCCCAAGAAACCCTCTGTTACAGGATTAAATGACTACAGACCTGTTGCCTTGACCTCTGTGGTCATGAAATCCTTGGAGAGATTGGTGCTGAACCACCTGAAGGTCGTCACAGGCCCCCTGATGGACCCACTGCAGTTTGCCTACCGGTCAAACAGGTCAGTGGATGATGCAGTGAATATGGGACTACACTACATCCTGCAACACCTTGACTCCCCAGGGGCGTACGCCAGGATCCTGTTTGTCGACTTCAGCTCGGCGTTCAACACCATCATCCCAGGCATTCTTCATCAGAAACTCCTCCAGCTCAAGGTGCCCCCCTCCACCTGCCAGTGGATCTCCAGCTTTCTGACTGACAGGTGGCAACAGGTGAAGCTAGGGAGATTTACATCCAGCTCCAGAAAAATTAGTACTGGTGCCCCCCGGGTGTGTCCTTTCCCCACTGCTCTTCTCCCTCTACTCCAATGACTGCACCTCAGAGGACCCTTCGGTGAAGCTCCTGAAGTTTGCGGACGACACCACAGTCATCGGTTTGATCCAGGATGGTGATGAGTCTGCATACAGGCGGGAGGTGGAGCAGCTGATCCTCTGGTGCGGCCAGAACCATCTTGAACTTAACCCAGCCAAAACGGCGGAGATGACTGTGGATTTCAGGCGACACCTTCCTTCATTCCCTCCCACTCACCATCCTCAACAGCACAGTGTCCACTGTGGACTCCTTCAAGTTTCTGGGTACCACAATCTCCCGGAGCCTGAAGTGGTCCTCCCATATAGACACTGTCCGGAAAAAAGCCCAGCAGAGGTTGTTTTTTCTGCGTCAGCTCAAGAAGTTTGATTTGCCTCAGGAGCTGCTGGTTGTCTTCTACACCGCCATCATCCAATCTGTCCTCTGCTTTTCCATCACTGTCTGGTTTGGATCTGCCACTAAACAGGACAAGACCAGACTGCAGCGGATCATTAAGTCTGTGGAGAGGATCATTGGTACCGACCTACCCTCCATTGTGAACTTATATCGGTCCATAACCAGGAAACGGGCGGGAAACATCTGTGCTGACCCATCACACCCCGGCCACAAACTGTTTGAACTTCTATCTTCTGGTCGTCGTTACAGATCACTGAAGGTCAAAACCACCCGTCACAGGAACAGTTTCTTTCCTCAAGCCATCACTCTGATGAACTCCTAACATTCACCTAGTCCTACCTGTTGCTGTACTCATGACTTTTCATCCATTATTACATTGCACATAACTCTCACACTGCTTTTTACTTCATTCACATTATATCACTGAATCTGAGTTCACGTTGAAATACTGTGTGACTGTATATTTTTTCATATATTTCTGCAAAGTGTGGATAGTCTGAGTAAATAACTGCATATATAACTGCATATACTGTATTCCTGTATATATTTGCATCCTTTTATAGAAACGTGGACAGACTGTAATTTACTGTACATACTCTGTTGTCATTGAATCCTTATTTAAATCTTATTTAAATCCTCCACCTGAACAACGAGAGCAAGTTTTTAGCCAAAGTCAAATTCCTTGTATGTGTTGTGCATACTTGGCCAGTAAAGCTGATTCTGATTCTGATTCTGATACTTCCACTGGGTTCCATTTTTTAAAAGCATGGTATCTCTTTCCACCTGTATGCTGATGACTGTCAGATTTATGTCCCTCTAAAACAAAAGGCTGCCTCATCAGTAAACTCACTCCTGGCGTGCACTGAAGACATAAAGTCTTGGATGGCCCTAAACTTCCTAAATTTTAATGATAAGAAGACCGAAGTGATGGTGTTTGGACCTAGTCGCTCCTGTGAGTCCCCTCCTGTATACTTGGGCCCCCTTACTCCTTATGTTAAATCCACAGCTAGGAACCTTGGTTTTATCATGGACAGTGATTTTTAAATTAGACAAGCAGATTCTTTCTGTGGTAAAATCCAGCTTCTTTCATCTAAGGCGTTTAGCAAAAGTGAAACCCATTCTCTCTAGACCACACCTGGAAACAGTAATCCATGCTTTTATTTCATCTCGGCTGGATTACTGTAACGCACTTTACGCCGGTGTCAGCCAGTCATCTCTTTCCCGTCTGCAGCTGGTTCAAAACGCCGCTGCTCGTCTTTTAACAGGTACACGTGGAAGAGATCACATCACACCCATCTTAGCTTCACTCCACTGGCTGCCCGTGTATTTTAGAGTTCATTTTAAAATTCTTTTATTTGTTTTTAAATCCTTGAATGGTCTTGCTCCACCTTACCTCTCTGAGCTTCTGCATCCCTACGCTCCCACCCGGTCCCTTAGGTCAGCTGAACGGCTGCTTTTGGAGGTACCAAAGGTGAGGCGCAAGCTCAGAGGGGACAGAGCCTTTTCAATCATGGCCCCCAGGTTATGGAATGATTTACCCCTGGACATCAGATAAGCACCTTCGCTGTCCATTTTTAAAACACGTCTTAAAACACATTTTTACTCCCTGGCCTTCGACCCAGTATGAGACATTGATTTTATTGAATGAAATGGATTTTTATTTATTTTACTTTTTATTTTATTTATGAATTTTTTTTTTTATTGTGGTTCTTGTGTTAGCACCCTTTGTGTTAGTGCCCTGCTTTTATGTTCTCTTGCTGTACAGCACTTTGTGTAGCGAGTGTTGCTTTTAAAGTGCTTTATAAATAAAATTGATTGATTGCTTGATTGATTGATATAGCGCTTTATCATAGACACTCAAAGACGCTTTACAAATAGCTACATTATTCATTCACTCCACACAGACAATGGTAGTGGCAAGCTACTACTGTAGCCACAGCTGCCCTGGGGCAGGCTGACGGAAACACAAGATAAGATAAGCCTTTATTAGTCCCACAATGGGGAAATTCCAGGATTGCAACAGCACAGGGACAGCAACACTCAGAACAATAATTTAGAAGATAAAATAAGAGCAGTGAATATACATACATATGTACACATAAATATATAAATATATACACAGTGCGGAGCATTGTAGCTAGATGGAATAAACAGAATAACCGTCTACTTAGTTACCCTACATAGTATGAATATGTACCCATACATATTGTCACCCTCCGTAGCGACTGATATTGCCCTAGTTGTATACTGGAGGGGACCATTTGTGTAAGTCTATTGCATCTTTTGCATTCAATACTATTAGGTTGTCATGTTTTTTGCTATCTCTGCAAGCAGCCCTGCTCAGGTTATAAAGTGTGACAGCCGTAGGTAGGAAGGACCTGCGAAACCTCTCGGTCGCGCACCTAGGATGATGTAGTCTACTGCTAAATGAGCTCCTCAGTGTGTTCAGTATGTCCTGCATAGGGTGGGACTCGGATTCCAGCAGAGATGACAGTTTAGCCACCATCCTTCTCTCTCCTATCTCCTCCACTGGGTCAAGGTGCTGCCCCAGGACAGAGCTAGCTTTCTTGATCAGTTTGTTCAGTCTCTTCCTATTGGCTGCTGTAATGCCACTGCCCCAGCAGACCACTCCAAAAGTGATGGCTGATGCCACCACCGTGTCATAGAATGTCTTCAAGAGAACCCCTTGTACACCAAAAGACCTGAGCCTCCTCAGTAGGAACAGCCTGTGCTGTCCCTTCTTCTGCTTGGTGAGTCACAGCTGAGCCTGACATCCCTGTACACCAGACAAGTACAGAGGATGGCTACCTCCATTTTAAATGATGACTCCCACCGTTTGCACTGCCACTTTCAGCTTCTTCCCTCAAGACGGAGGTTTGCTGTCCCAAAAAGTAGAACCCAGCGCTACAAAAACAGTTTTGTCCCTGCTGCTGTCAAAGAGTTGAACAAGCTGTAAAAATATATTGTACATAATTTAGGTACCTATTTATTAACTTCATTTTATATTTACTTATTTTTGTAGGATGTCACTTGGGTTCTAAATATTTTATTGGGTTTTAGACCTTTGAGTTTTTTAACCTCTGACTAGTTTTTAACTTTTAATATGACCCTTCTCTCTCACCTCATCTCTTTGTCTTTTTATACCCTGATTGATGGAGCCTTGAGTATTTTTATCATGTTTATAGTCAGCTTCATGTGTGCCTGTGTTTGTGTCTATGTTGAATGTAATTAGTGGCTTGTAAATATGGATGTCACCAGACTGCAAAACAAATCTACCTACAGGTGCAAATAAAGTAACCTGAACCTGAACCTTCTTGTAGAGTGCGTCAGTATTGTGTGACCAGTCTAGTTTATTGTTCAGATGAACACCAAGGTACTTGTAGGATGTCACCATCTCGATGTCTGTTCCCTGTATATTTACTGGTGCTGTGAGGGGTTGTCCTTGCCTCCGGCAGTCCACCACCAGCTCCTTAGTTTTCCTCGCGTTGATCTGGAGGCAGTTCCGATGGCACCAGTCCACAAAGTCCTGGATAAGTCCACTGTACTCAGCTTCATCTCAGTTGGAGATGAGGCCAACAATCACAGAGTCGTCAGAGAACTTCTGTAGATGGCAGTGTGTTGTGTAGTGTGAGAAGTCTGCAGTATAAAGGGTGAACAGGAAGGGAGCCAAAACCATTCCCTGGGGGGCCCCCGTGCTACCGATGATCATGTCGGACACACAATTCCGGATTTCACAAACTGTGGCCGGTTTGTGAGGTAGTCCAGGATCCATGATGACAGGTGCTGGTCCACCCCTGCGCACAGCAGCTTGTCCCTCAGGATCATCGGTTGGATGGTGTTGAAAGCACTGGAGAAGTCAAAGAACACGATCCTCACCGCATTCCCAGGCTTCTCCAGGTGGTACAGGGAACAGTGAAGGAGGAACATGGCTGCCAATCCGCGCTAACAGCCTCTCCGGCCACTACCAAACATTTATACACATTCATACCCAGTGTTATGGACACTGGAGGCAAGGTGGGTAAAGTGTCTTGCCCAGGGACACAACGGCAGGATATCAGGGGAGAGCGTTATCTTACCAAGTTAGGTTTAAAGGGGTCATTGACTGAAAAATGGTGTGTTTGTAGGTTTGACCCATCTGAAATGTGCCTATTGGTCACTTAATTATTCAACAAATATCAAAACAGTCAATTCTCTTAAACACACACACAGAGCGTTTATCTCGTTTTTCTCTTCCAGAAACGTTTTTGACTCTTCCAGGTAAATCATATACGTCATTTGACAAAGCCAACCCACTGCCATCCTTGAGATCCACCCACTGCTCTCTTATTGGCCCACCTTGCTGTCTGTCATGTAGATGGAAGGAATGCTAAAGGTAGCCTATTAGCCCCTGAGTTATTAGCTCCCCAACTAACACTGGTACCAAGAGACTCGCACCAAGTGCGGCTTATAGTGTTGTTTTCTTCAGATTTAGTCACCCTAATAACCATCCGCGTTACCACCTGGTTCACATATCAGCCCACAATACACCTCGCATCACTCCGGCTCATCTCCCAATAATTTCACTGTGATCCCACAGCAAATTGCCAGTGCCAGTTGCAGCAACCGGAGCTCCATGTGATTCCACTCCACTCTGCTTTCTCGGGCAGCCGGGGCATCCCCCAGCTGGCTATGGGAGCAGAGTGGAGTACTGCAGCACAAAACACTGCCCTTTGAGATCCCACAGCTAGGCAGCTCGGCTCAGCCAGCACCCTCAAGTCCCGGGCCAGGTTGGTTGATTGGGGCACCCCGTGGTGCTAGTAATTTGCTGTGGAATCATGCCAAAATTCATTGCAAAATCAACTGTAGATGAGTGAGCGCTGCTCATCCAAGCTAGAAGGAGGCTAGAAGCTAAAGGCTAAAAGCTAGTCAGCTAAAGAATAACTGACGTAAGAGAGAGGGCAGAGGTGAACAAGTGAAGGATGTTTCTTAAAGTGATAGGCTTTAAATCAGAGCGTTTCGAGAAAGCCAGGAAAAATACAAAACAAATTTGCTTCAATAAGATGATGGATGGTAGAAGACGATTGGATGAATGGAATTTAAAAAGAAAATGTGAACAAAATATGTCACAAACACTTGATTAAGACATGTCTGAGCTGTTAAAATGTGGAACAAGTGCAGTCAATGACCTCTTTAAATTAGCCACCCTAACAGCCATCCTTGCTTCCACCTAGTTTACTAACCCACAGCCAACAATATATGTCAAATTGGAGTGGTGGCCTAGTGATAGAGCATCCACCCCCAAGCAGGTCATACCACTGACCATAAAATGGTACTTTCCACCTCCTAGCTTGGTGTTCAGCATAACAGGATGGGGAAAGGAAAGGTGGTGCACAAACCGCTCCCAAACCCGGGTAAATGGGAAGGGTTGTGTCAGGGATAAAAATCTCTGCCAAATCCAATAATAACATGTGGACCCTGACGATATGCAGGACTAATTATTACTATTTATTTATTCCATCTAGCTACAATGCTCAGCACTGGGTGTGTTTATATTTATATATCTATATATTTATTCCATCTAGCTACAATGCTCCGCACTGTGTTTTTATATATCTACATATTATTCCATCTAGCTACATTGCTCCGCACTGTGTGTGTTTATATACTTGCATATTTATTCCACCTAGCTGCAATGCTCCGTACTGTGGGTGTTTATATATTTACATATTTATTCCATCTAGCTACAATGCTCTGCACTGTGTGTTCATATATTCATATATTTATTCCATCCAGCTACAATGCTCTGCACTGTGTGTCTGTGTGTGTGTGTGTGTATATATATATTTTATAGTAATATGTACATATGTACAGTATATTAGCTGCTCTTGCTTGCTTGTTTTTTTTCTTGCCTTCTGATTGTTGCTCTGAGTGTTGCTATCCCTGTGCTGTTGCAATCCTGGAATTTCCCCGTTGTGGGACTAATAAAGGCTTATCTTATCTTATCTTATCTTATCTTATCTTATCTTAATGGGAGGACAAGAAGATATGTGACCAATGGATGGATTTTATAAGACTGAAAACAATTTTGCACAGTATCAGCACTTTTAGAATAGCAGATCCCAGAAAGCTGAACAAAATAAAATAAAATAAATCAAACTGGGGATTCTAAATTGTCCTTAGGTATGACTGTGAGAGTGAATGGTTGTCTGTCTCTCTGTGTTGGCCCTGCGATGGACTGGCGATCTGTCCAGGGTGTACCCTGCCTCTCACCCAAAGATGCTGGGATAGGCTCCAGCCCCCCCGCGACCCAAAAAGGATTAAGCGGAAGAAGATGGATGGATGGACGGAAATCCTAACCTACTCTCAGGTATATTAATTTGTTTACATTTCTATAGAGGGGATGCACTGGAGCAGAATTCTTGGCAGTTACAGGACAGTTACCATAGCAACACAGTACTGAGTGGCAATCACATGTGACAGCTTTATTTTGCATGCAGCAAAACATGAAAATCACACAAAATATTCAGTCACAGCAGTGGACAGAGTACTACACACCATTTACTTGACTGTAGTGATGTGTGGGTAAAGACCAAGGAGCACATGGTAAGTGCAGAACCGATTCAGAGCCTTTAGTTATTTATTTATTTAATTTTTTGCCAATTAATACAAGCTAGAATGATAAGATCAGCTCTCCATAATGGAAGCAGGTACTTTGTGTACTCCTGTGACTGAATACTGTGTGTATTTTTGGTGTTTTAATGCATACCCCCTAATGCTGCCACTCATTTTCGCCACTCAAGTGTTCTGCCATGAGTTCTGTTCAGTGACATCATACGTACAGTATACCCTCTATATAGCTGAGCGCTGTCTTAAAGATTGTCTTAAAGATTCAGTGTTAAAAGCAGGTGCTTGCAGTGGCCCTGAGAGCTCAAATGTTCTGTAAGTTAAGAAAGCAACTGCAAATAGGCAAAACAAAACCAAACTCAAAGTATCTGCATTAAAATGCCAACACATATGTGCTGCAAGTACTCACAGCAACTGCAAATAGAGAACTGCACTGCAAATGCAGAAATGTGCTGTGCCATAGTCCTGGGCACGGGTGGGTGCCGTGCCCAGTCTTCAGTTAAGTTTGGTCTTTTTCTGTCTGTTTGTTTGTCCTGTCCAGTTATTATGTCATTTTGTATTTGTAGTAATGTTTACATTTTGGGGTTGTGTTGTCATTTCATTATGGTTTCCGGTTTGTATTTCATTTTGACAGCGCTGTGCAGCTTCTGGCTGTCAAACTGTTCGGAGCTGCACAGCTGTCATTCATTCTGTTATTTTCTCCACCCCATGTATCCACACCTGTTACCCATCAACAGATGGTATTTAAAGGTACGACAACCTTGCCCCTTTGCCGTGCCCTACTGTGACGTCCTCAGATGATAACCAAGAGTCTGAGTGTGTTATTGAGGAGATAGCATTGAGCAAATACCAGATAATTTGTCTTTTCCCCTCCATTCCGTCAGCCGTGAACCCCGCTGTTCTTCGGGTGTGCTCCGGCTGCAGTTGTCTCTATTCCCCGGCGTCCCCGAGCACCTCAGCCATCATTCCCTGGGCTGTTCTGCCTCCCCCTGGTTGTGATCTCCGCTCTCCTCCAGCACGTGTTTCCCTTCTTTATTTATAAGTTTTGTGTTGTATTACTTGTTCATCTTTACCTTAATAAATGTCACAAACTCACAGACGGCATTTGGTGTCCTGTTCTGCCCGTGAAACAGGCGATCTATGACAGAAGGGCACAACCAGCATGACACCAGCCTGTGTGGGTTTGGATTTTTTTTCTCTTCTCTTACTGGCAATTATGTTTCCCTCCTGTCTTTTGCGCGCTTTTACCAAGCCACGAGTGCGTCGGGGCCCACTGATTGAGGTAAATCGGCAGCTGGGGACCCCACCGTTGATGAACTGTGGGCGGCGGACTTTGCCCAGGACTTTTTGGATGCAGCGCTCACCTCTCATTCACGGGAGGAGGTGCGTAGGAGTGTGGAGAGGGCAGAGGACATAGTGGAGGTGCACCCAGGCTTAGGGAGCTATCCCAGGTATGCAAGCCTGTTGTATTCCATCGCCACCCTCCAGACGGACCCTCACAGCCTGGTTGGTGATTTCCAATCATCAGCACCGAGGGCCAGGTCCACGAGGAATTGGCCCCGAGCTCCGGTGTCCCGCCTCCCTGGCCAGAAGTCTGAGCCTCCGTCTCCTTCCCAGAAGATGTCAGCAGCGGCCAGACGAGCATCATCTGGCCCATTTTCCGCAGCAGGAACCATCGTGCCCCGGGAAATAAGGCAAGTGGGTTTTCATTCCTCTTCACATTTTAATGAAACTAGTACATACCTGTGCATGCCCGCGCATACCTGTGCATGCTCATAGAAAGCAAGTGTAAGCAAACATTTCTACATGGCCGTCGAAAGTTACTGGTACCATGGCAACAGCAACCATGGTGAAACCTGCCTTGGATCTTTGACGTCACCATTCGTTTGTTGATGCCTGGCTTTGATCTGTGATGCCTGCCTTTGATCTTTGATAATGTCATAGCGAGTGTTACGATCATGAGTAATGCCTGCCTTTGATTTTTGATGATGTCATAGCGAGTCCTGTGATCATGAGTGCAGTCCGCCTTTGATCTCATGGCAAGTCCTATGATGCTTTTGCGAGTCCTATGATCGTGACATCATGACATCGTGACCGACAGAGATTTCTTGATATAGATTGATATTCCTTGTCTCCAGGGCATGGGTCCCAGCCCATATCTTCGCTTTAAGTTTGGATTTTCTGTATTTCACCTTATTATTATTATCGTGGGTTGCTATTATTGTTATTATTATTATTCTGACTTGCATATATATTTCTTCATTGCTCTTCCTCTTAGTTTATCAGCATTATTATTATTATTGTGAGTGATGGCTGCCTTTGATGGCTGCCTAGGTGACTCAGCTGTTGTGGGGTGTATAAGAGGAGGAGAGGAGGGGGAGTACAGGGCACTGGTAGACAGATTTGTGGAGTGGACGGAGCAGAATCACCTGAGGTTGAATGTCAGCAAGACCAGAGAGATGGTGATTGACTTCAGGAAGAGGAAGACGCCTTCTCAGTCACTGCAGATTAGGGGGGAGGATGTGGGAGTGGTTGAGGACTACAAATATCTGGGTGTCAGGATCAGCAGCGGTTTGGACTGGAGATCCAACACCGATGCTGCGCACAAGAAAGGGATGAGCAGACTCTACTTCCTGAGAAAGCTGAGATCCTTCAACGTGTGCAGCAGGATGCTGGAGCTTTTCTACCAGACCATTGTCGACAGCGCCATCTTCTTTGCTGCTGTCTGTTGTGGTAGCAGTATCAGGGCCAGAAACACCAACAGACTTGACAAGATTATCAAGAGGGCTGGCTCTGTAATTGGGTTAGACAGTGGTGACAGTGGTGGAGAGGAGAACACTAAATAAACTGCAGTCCATCATGTACAATCCTGATGATCACCCCCGCCACCACACACTAGATAGACAGCGAAGCACTTTCTCCAGTAGACTACTACAGCTTCACTGTTGAACGGCCAGGTACAGGAAATCTTCCCTGCCACATGCAATACAATAACTCACTATGATGTTGTATTCTGGTCATAGCTATGCTGCCACACTGCACCTTACAGACTAACTGGTACCTCACATTTTCACTTTGCTCCTGATAGTCCTTCTTTGTGCAATGGGATGATTCATGTGTTTATACGGGACATCATATATTAAGCTATGATGTATATAGGTTTTTATAGTTGCGTTAGTTTTTACTTTCCATGGGTAATCCCTTTGTCATGTGTGTGTTTCTGTTGTTTGGTTGTCTACTGTCATGCTGCTGTTACACTGTAATTTCCCAGTTTGGGATCAATAAAGTACATCTATCTATCTATCTATATATCTACAGTATGTCTGTATGATGTCATATAGACATGCTATCTAGATCATCGGAACGTCATAGGTTGAGTGATGCCTGCTAAGACACCTGTCTATATGACGTCATATAGACAAAGACACCTGTCTATATGTCTGTATGATGTCATATAGACATCCTATCTAGATCCATCGGAACATCAGAGGTCATAGCAAGTCCTATGATCGTGAGTGATGCCTGCCGTTGATCACATAGTGAAAGACACCTGTCTATGTCTCTATGACATCATATAGACACATCTATATGGCGGCATCGCGAGTCCTATGATGCCTGAGATCATAGGATCATCGTGAGTGATGTGTGCCATTGATCACCTAGTCAAAGACACCTGTCTATGCCTATATGACATCACCTGTCTGTATGTTGATATGGCGTCATACAGACATCATATCTTTATGACAGCATCGCGAGTCCTATGATGCCTGAGATCATAGGCTCATCATAGGACACCATGTGGACATATGATGTCCTATGATCATGACACACAGACACACATTTCTTGAATTTATAGATAGATAGATAGATAGATAGATAGAGTGGGGCAAAAAAGTATTTAGCCAGCCACCAATTGTGCAAGTTCTCCTACTTAAAAGATGAGCGAGGTCTTCAATTTTCATCACAGGTATACCTCAACTATGAGAGACTAAATGAGGAAAAAAAAATCCAGAAAATCACATTGAAGGATTTTTAATGAATTAATTGGTAAATTCCTCAGTAAAATAAGTATTTGGTCACTGACAAACAAGCAAGATTTCTGGCTCTCACAGACCTGTAACTTCTTCTTTAAGAGGCTCCTCTGTCCTCCACTCGTTACCTGTATTAATGGCACCTGTTTTAACTCGTTATCAGTATAAAAGACACCTGTCCACAACCTCAAACAGTCAGACTCCAAACTCCACTATGGCCAAGACCAAAGAGCTGTCAAAGGACACCAGAAACAAAATTGTAGACCTGCACCAGGCTGGGAAGACTGAATCTGCAATAGGTAAGCAGCTTGGTGTGAAGAAATCAACTGTAGGAGCAATTATTAGAAAATGGAAGACATACAAGACCACTGATAATCTTCCTCGATCTGGGGCTCCACACAAGATCTCACCCTGTAGGGTCAAAATGATCATGAGAACGGTGAGCAAAAATCCCAGAACCACACGGGGGGACCTAGTGAATGACCTGCAGAGAGCTGGGACCAAATAACAAAGGCTACTATCAGTAACACACTATGCCGCCAGGGACTCAAATCCTGCAGTGCCAGACGTGTCCCCCTGCTTAAGCCAGTACACATCCAGGCCCGTCTGAAGTTTGCTAGAGAGCATTTGGATGATCCAGAAGAGGATTGGGAGAATGTCATATGGTCAGATCAAACCAAAATAGAACTTTTTGGTAAAAACTCAACTTGTCGTGTTTGGAGGAGAAAGAACACCATACCTACTGTGAAGCAAGGGGGTGGAAACATCATGCTTTGGGGCTGTTTTTCTGCAAAGGGACCAGGACGACTGATCCGTGTAAAGGGAAGAATGAATGGGGCCATGTATCGTGAGATTTTGAGTGAAAACCTCCTTCCATCAGCAAGGGCATTGAAGATGAAACGTGGCTGGGTCTTTCTGCATGACAATGATCCCAAACACACCGCCTGGGCAACGAAGGAGTGGCTTCGTAAGAAGCATTTCAAGGTCCTGGAGTGGCCTAGCCAGTCTCCAGATCTCAACCCCATAGAAAATCTTTGGAGGGAGTTGAAAGTCCGTGTTGCCCAGCGATAGCCCCAAAACATCACTGCTCTAGAGGAGATCTGCATGGAGGAATGGGCCAAAATACCAGCAACAGTGTGTGAAAACCTTGTGAAGACTTACAGAAAACGTTTGACCTCTGTCATTGCCGACAAAGGGTATATAACAAAGTATTGAGATGAACTTTTGTTATTGACCAAATACTTATTTTACCGAGGAATTTACCAATTAATTCATTAAAAATCCTTCATTGTGATTTTCTGGATTTTTTTTTTTTTCATTTTGTCTCTCATAGTTGAGGTATATCTATGATGAAAAATGGAGACCTCTCTCATCTTTTAAGTGGGAGAACTTGCACAATTGGTGGCTGACTAAATACTTTTTTGCCCCACTGTATAATTGTGTGTTTATATATTTATTCCATCTAGCTACAATGCTCCGCACTGTGTGTGTGTTTATATATCTACATATTTATTCCATCTAGCTACAATGCTCCACACTGTGTGTTTATATATTTACATATTTATTCCATCTAGCTACAATGCTCCGCACTGCTTATATATTTATATATTTATTCCATCTAGCTACAATGCTCCACACTGTGTGTTTATATATTTACATATTTATTCCATCTAGCTACAATGCTCCGCACTGTGTGTCTATATATATATATATATATATATATATATATATATATATATATATATATATATTTATATTTATATGTACATATGTACGTATACTCGCTGCTCTTGTTTTTCTCTTGCCTTCTGATTGTTGCTCTGAGTGTTGCTATCCCTGTGCTGTTGCAATCCTGGAATTTCCCCATTGTGGGACTAATAAAGGCTTATGTTATCTTTTATCTTATCTTATCTTATCAAAACAGCACTATATGCAGATGATGGAGCTATATGGACGAGGGGAAGAAATGAGAAATTTGTGTTAAAAAACATCAGGAAAGCAATGGAGAAAGTGGAAAAGTGGTCATATGAGTGGGGATTTAAATTTTCAAACAGTAAAACCTGCTATATGACTTTCACAAAAAAATGCAGAACTGGTACAGAACCATTAACATTATATAATCAACCAATAGAGAAAGTCAGTGAATTCAAATATCTAGGATTTGTATCATTGATTGGATTGTTGATAGTGCATACACATGGAGAGTTCATGTTGAAAATCTGGATACAAAATGCAGAAAAGTCATTAATCTCATAAAAGTGGTAGCTGGACATGAATGGGGTGCAGATACACAGGCATTAATTGACATTTAAAGAACACTAATGCGATCGATAATAGACTACAGATGCATGATTTATGGAGCAGCGGCAAAGACAACTCTGGAAAAAACAGAATGCAGCATAGAGCGCTTTGCCTGTGCACTGGAGCTGTCAAAACAACACCAAACAATGCAGTTTTAATAGAAGCAGGAGAAATGCTAATGGATTTGAGAAGAGATAAACTCGCATTATCATACTGGGTCTGGAATTTCCCCATTGTGGGACTAATAAAGGCTTATCTTATCTGAAAGGAAGTGACGAAGCAAATATTTCAAAAACAACACTACAAGACTGCTGGGAATACTCTAACTTCCAGGGACATGGGTTTGGGTGGACAACTGAAAGAAGAACCAGAATGTATGGGTTGCACACTATTGATATAGCTAACACCAGTCCAGTGAGGAATGTTCCCCAGGTTCAGGTTCAGGTTCCTTTATTTGTACCCGTAGGTAGATTTGTTTTGCAGTCTGGTGACATCCATCTTTACAAGCCACTAATTACATTCAACATAGACACAAACACAGGCACACATGAAGCTGACTATGAACATGATAAAAATACTCAAGGCTCCATCAAACAGGGTATAAAAAGACAAAGAGATGAGGGAGAAACCAGAGGTAAGAGAGAGGGGTCATATTAAAATTAAAAACTAGTCAGAGGTTAAAAAATTCAAAGGTCTAAAACCCAATAAAATATTTAGAACCCAAGTGACATCATACAAAATAAGTAAATATAAAATATGTACAATATATTTTTTTTTATAGCTTGTTCAACTCTTTGACAGCAGCAGGGACAAAGCTGTTTTTGTAGCGCTGGGTTTTACATTTTGGGACAGCAAACCTCCGTCTGGAGGGAAGAAGCTGAAAGTTGCAGTGCAAAGGGTGGGAGTCATCATTTAAAATGGAGGTAGCAATCCTCTGTACTTGTCTGGTGTACAGGGATGTCAAGCTCAGCTGTGACTCACCAAGCAAACGACTGGACCATCTAACTACCTGATCCAAGGACTTCCTCTGTTTCAGTTTTATCTGACCAAACTATGACACTAAAGAAAAGGATAAAACAGATTCAATAAAAGCCCGATAAAACATTGTCATTATGGTTCGGTCAATTTGAAAGCGTGCAAGTTTCCTCAAACAATGCAAATTTTGCTGACCCTTTTTGCACACCCTTTCACAGTTCACTTCAAAGTTTAAATTACTATCAATAATCGTCCCAAGATATTTGTACGATTGTACACATTCGGTGGTCTGGCCTTTTAGTATGGTGACTTTGTGCCTGGGAGTTTTCCTCCTAAAGTCAATAATCATATCTTTCGTTTTTGTTGTATTCAGCTGCAGGTAGGAATCCTCACACCAGTGAACAAAATCATCAACTACTGGGCCGTGGCCACTCTCACCATCCTGGAGGAGACTGACAATGACTGAGTCATCAGCATACTTTATAATGTGTCTGTTGTCATGTCTGCTCCGACACATGTTTGTGTACAGGATGAAGAGTAGTGGTGACAACACACAGCCCTGAGGAGAGCCAGTAGAAGAGCACTTTAGGTCAGACAATGTACCATTGACCCTTACTCTCTGCGTCCTGTTGGTTAAGAAATCCAGAATCCAACCCACCAGATTATTGCTCAAATCAAATTGTTGCAGGAGCCTTTCAACTAAAATATGAGGTTGGATTGTATTAAAGGCGGAAGAAAAGTCCACAAATAAAAGCCTGGCGTGTGTCCCATTAAAATCCAGATGTTTAAAAAGCATGTTAAACATAGTGACAGTGGCATCCTCCACTCCTCTGTGAGGCCTATAGGCAAACTGCAGAGGATCCAATGCATGCTCAGTCTGCTTTAGGACCTCACATCTGACCAGTTTTTCAAAAATTTTCATTAAAATTGAAGTCAAACCACTTCCGGTTATGGCTGCCACGTAGGACGGACGTGTCTCGCTCTGCTCTGCTCCTGGAAAAAAAAAAATCGGCAAATAACTCTCTCATTTGGGACAGAACGTATCCCAGCATTTGGGCGAGGATATGTCGGCGAAGCCTAAGGCTGGAAAACCAGGAAAAGGAAAAAGCGAGCCGCCGAAACAGTCCAAATTAACGGACTTTCAGGTCTGTGACGCAGCAAACAAGGCTCCATATATGGCGGAGGAGGCTGGCGGCGGTGCGATTTCTGCGGGGAATGGCGCAGATGCGCTGATGGCTGCCATGAGTTCAATGAGAGCGGACTTTTCCTCTAGATTTGATGGGATTATGACAGCGCTGGAAGGAATAAGAAAGGAATTGGGTGACTGTGTAGAACGAACGGCGCAGATGGAGCTCCGTCTCGCTAGTGCTGAAGATGACGTCACCCGTCTTCAATTAAAGGTGCGCACTTTGGAAAAAAAAAATAAATCTCTGGAAGATAATATTTTGGATTTGGAATCTCGGTCGAGACAGAATAACTTGAGGCTGGTGGGTCTTCCAGAGGAATCAGAAGGTCGGGACGTATGTTCCTTTCTGGAAAAGTGGATTCCGGAGGTGCTGGGCAGCGAGGAGTTGCAATCAGCAGTGGTTCTGGAAAAAGCACATCGTATTGGCCCACGGAGAGATAAGGGACCGCCGAGGACCTTAATTATGAAGTTTCTAAGCAACAGAGACAGGATGAAGATCTTCAACGCTGCACGTGCTAAAGGAGAGATTAAACACCAGGACCAGCAGGTGCGGTTCTACCCAGATTTGGCCACAGGAATCCAGCAATTGAGGAAGCAGTTTGATCCCGTACGTAAGGAGCTGCGCAACCTTGGGATTCGTCATGGTGTAATCTATCCTGCGAGACTGCTGACCACGTATGAGGGCAGAACCCACATCTTCAAGACCCCAGAGGAGGCGCAGGAGTTCATCAAGAAGATCAAAGAAGAAGAAGAGACTGGTGGGAGCTAAGCATGAACAAAATATAAGGTAGAATAACTAAGCATTTGCACAGGCATCTGACTGACTTGAAGTAAATAGTAAGTTTACAAAATATAGATTGTATTATATATTAAAAAAAACAAAACAAAAACAAAAAAAAAAAAAAAAAAAAAAACTATGATGTACAAAGTTGTTAAAAATTTTGGAGTTAAGTTGGAAAACTACAGAGGAGAGTTAATGTTACGTCATTAAAAGCAGTAGAGTTAGGGTGATTGGGAGGATGAAGAAGGAGTGGCTTAGGCTGTTCCCCGTGGGTGTAGAACAGTCGATGGCTATATCGGGAGACAGAATTTTTCTTTTGATTTTGGGGGGTTTGCCACAAGTGTGGGAAGGGGGAATTTGTTTGTGTGTAGTTTGTAGGATGAATGTTCAACCACTCATGTTTTTGCTTCTCTGTATGAGCATGTTTACACTGCAAGGTAATCCCAAACTCTCTATTGATCATGGACCAAAGTGTTAATCTTAATTTAACTTCATGGAATTGCAGAGGTCTACAAAATTTAAAAAAACTTAAACAAGTTATGAATAAAATAAAGGACATGGGTTCAAGAATTGTGTTTTTACAAGAAACTCATCTGATAGAGGAGGATGTTAAAAGAATTAGGAGTAGATGGCAGGGAAGTGTATTCACCTCTTCATTTTCATCCCGAGCCAGGGGAGTTATGACTCTCATACATAAATCAGTTCCTTTTCAAGTGAAAAATGTAATTGGAGACAAATTTGGAAGATATGTAATCATTCAAGGTTCTTTGCTATTAGAAAATATAAATCTTGTGAACTTATATGGTCCCAATATAGATGACCAGAAGTTCTTTGCTAATTTATTTCTCATCTTATCATCACTTACAGGGCAACATATAATAGCAGGGGATTTTAATTGTACATTGAATCCAGGTGTGGATAGATCAACAGGACTGGATTGTACGCACATTGGATGTAGGATGACTATTAATCATTTTATGAAAGAATTGAGATTGTTAGATATATGGAGAGAAATGAAACCACAAGTTAAAGCCTATTCTTGTTATTCCAGTACCTACAAGACATTCTCACGTATTGATTATTTTTTGATTTCCACAGAATTAAGGTCCAAGATTCAAAACTGCTTTTATGATAACATCGTGATCTCTGATCATGCACCCTGTTGTCTAATATATGTAGATAAAAAATTGATAAAGGAATCAGGTAGATGGCAATTTCAGCATAAATGGCTTCAGGATGAGGAATTTGTCAAGTATATAGAAAAACAGATAGACGAGTTCTTTGACATCAATACTACACAAACATCAGCATGTGTAAAGTGGGAGGCTTTCAAAGCTTTTATTAGGGGACATATTATTAGTTATACAGGATCAAAATCTAAGAAGACTCGAGAGGAGAGAGCTAAATTGGAACATAAAATAAAAAATCTTCAGGAAAAAGTGTATGCAGGAAGTGACCCAAGGTTGGAGAATGAATTACTGATTTTGAGAGCTGAATACGACAAAAAATCAGCGAATAGAGCTGCCTCGAGTCTTCTAAGATTGAAACAATCTTTTTATGAACAAGGTGAAAAATCAGGAAAATTATTAGCATGGCAGATTAAACAATTGGAAATTAAAACACCAATTACCAGTATTATAAGTAATGGACAGGTAGTTATAGATCCTTTAGAAATTAATAGAGCCTTTAGAGATTACTATGAAAAATTATATGATACCAAAAATGAACCTGATTTAACAAAACTAAATGGGTTTTTGAACGAACTATCTATACCGTGTATTCCAAATGAAAACAGGGAGATATTGGAGTCTAAAATTAGTCAAGAAGAAGTTGGGCTAGCCATTGATAATATGAAATCAGGAAAAAGTGCAGGACCAGATGGTCTTCCAGTTGACCTTTATAAAAAATTTAAGAATAAATTAATAAAACCTTTTTTGGAAATGGTTTTAGAAGCATTTCAAAATAATAATTTACCATCATACATAAATAATGCCTTAATTATACTGCTGCCAAAACCAGGTAAGCCCTCTAATAAATGTGAAAATATGAGACCAATAAGCCTATTAAACGCCGACCTTAAGATAATCTGTAAAATTTTAGCAAGACGAATACAAGAAATTTTACCAAATATTATTAATCGAGATCAGAATGGCTTTATAAAGGGTAGACAAGGCTTCCATAATGTAAGAAGACTATTTAATATTATTTATTTTAATAAAGAAGCACCGGATACAGCTCTCCTATCATTGGACGCCGAAAAGGCCTTTGATAGAGTTGAATGGCCCTTTCTTTTTGAAGTACTACAAAGGTTTGGACTTGGAAATAATTTCATAAAATGGGTTCAAATAATATACAATAATGCTACAGCAGAAATCCTAACAAATAACAATATTTCAAAACCAATAAAAATCAATAGAGGATGTCGACAAGGCTGTCCACTTTCACCTTTACTGTTTACTATGGCAATTGAACCTTTAGCGATAGCGATACGTTTACATTCACAAATATATGGAATTAAAGTTGGACCAACAGAACATAAAATCTCCCTGTACGCCGATGACATAATTTTGTTTATGTCGAATCTAAAAAAATCAATTCCAACCTTGTTGAATTTAATAAAGAATTTTGGGGAAATATCAGGATATAAAATAAATAAAACTAAATCTTCAATATTAATGCTAAATGAGACCCAGAGAAATTACCCAGCCCCTGAGGTAAATCAATTCAATGTTGTAAATCAGTTTAAATATTTAGGAATCCAAATTATGCCTAAGCTAGAATCAGTCGCCAGTGTCAACTATGAAGCCTTAATGTCAGATATCAGTGAGTTAACTCAGAGATGGATGTCACTACCAATGTCGATGATCGGGAGAATCAATATACTTAAAAGTAATATTTTACCTAAAATACTTTATTTATTTCAATACATTCCCTTATCACCACCTTTAGATCTATTCTCAAGAATAAAAAAAAAGTTAGTGGAATTTATATGGAACAACAGGAGGGCTAGATTACGTTTGTCTTTATTATATTTACCATTTGATCGTGGAGGTCTGAAATGTCCAAATTTTATGTTGTATTATTGGTCGGCACAACTGAGGTCTATGACATATTATTTTTCATCAAATGATCTCCCTCACTGGACTGAAATGGAATCATACAATTTACCTTTACCTCTTCCCATATTCATATACTCAGATTCGGCAAAAAAATTACAAAAACAAGTTAAAAATCCATTTGTAAAGCATATGATCAAAATATGGTGTGAAGCTAAAAACTATTTAAAAGAACCACAGTTATTGTCACAATTTAGTCCAATATGGGGTAATCAATATTTTAAACCAGGGAGAGCGGACGCTGTATTTAAAGTATGGAATTTAAAAGGGATACAAAAGATTCAGGATTTATATTTGCCAGGTGCAGACAACATAATGTCTTTTGAAGAGCTGAGGATCAAATTTAATCTCAATAGAACACATTTTTTTAAATATCTTCAACTTAGAAACTTTATTCGATCAAATCAAAATAAAGCTCTCACTCGACCTATTTATTCATCCTTGGAAAAAATGATGATGAAAGATAGTAAAAGAAAGGGTATTATTTCAGAGTTTTATAACTCATTGACACTATCTTCAAGTGAAAATTCACTGAAAAGATTAAACTACTGGAAAGAAGATCTGCAAATTGAAATTTCAGAGGAACAATGGGAATTGGCTTGTACAGAAGCTCAAACCAAATCAATAAATGCACGCCTTAAATTGATACATTTCAAATGGTTAATGCGGATGTATGTTACACCGGAGGAGTTAAATAGATATAACAAAAATATACCAGATACATGCACAAAATGCATGGAAAGTAAAGGAACCCTATTTCATTGTTTATGGGAATGTAGATTAATAAGAATGTTTTGGGAAGAGGTGAGGGTAACAATTGAAAAAATAATCTCAAAACAAATCATATTGAATCCTAAACTGTTTTTGTTGGGTCTGTACCCAGAAAAGCATAATTTTAATAAAAGTGAAAGAACATTCATAGACCTCAGTTTGCTTAATGCCAAAAAATGTATTGCACTATTATGGAAAAAGACTCATAGACCAGATGTGACTCAGTGGTTAAGACAGATGTTAACAAACCTTCCATTAGAAAGAATAACATATATACTAAAATCAAAGGAAATTGTGTTTGAGAATATATGGAGACCTTTTATTGATTATGTAAAAAATTTAAACATAACTCTTGAAGAAGAAGGTGAATGATGTGTGTGGACCTTGTAAATTCCAAACTGGTGAACATAATATGTATACTTATGTATTGGATTGTCTAGACTAAACAGAGGAGCATTGTTGAAGACTTGATTTTGTTGGTGGTTGTTGGTGTTTTTAGTGCATTTTTTTTTTTGTAGTACTTTAGTGTTAGTGTTTGATTGTTTGTATCATGTTTGTTAAAAAAAAAAAAGAAAAGGTTCAATAAAGATATTGTGGGAAAAAAAAAAAAAAATTGAAGTCAAAGCAACTGGTCTAAAGTCGTTTACCGTTTTAGGACAGCTGGATTTTGGAACGGGAACAACCATGGCTTCTTTCCAGATCTTAGGCACATGTTGTGTCTGTAAGGACTTATTGAAAATGTAATGAAATTATAGGACTCAGTTCATGTGCACAGGACTTTACCAAGCGCCCACATATATTATCAGGGCCCTGACTTTTGTTCACTTTTACAGCACAGAACTCCCTTTTAACATCCTGCACCTCAATATTAAAGTGCTGATTGTCTTTGAGTTTCTGTTTCAAATCTTGGATTTCTGTGCTGAAATCAAAGGAGTCGAAACAACCATAAAAACAATTAAGAGCATTAGCCAGCTCTGTGTCTGAATTAAAACCATCTAAAAACACACGATTACTGCGCTCTGTGCTCTGAAGGCCTGCAATAGTTTTCATACTGGCCCAGGCTGAACCAAGTTTCTTTGCTGCCATCTTGCTTTCCAACTCTGATTTATAATTCTATTTTGCTCTTAAAATTTCGGCCTTCAGCTCCTTAGTGGCAACCTGTAGCTCAGAAACAGACCCCTGTTTAAAGGCAAGTGCTTTCCTCTTTAAGCAGGATTTAACTGATTTAGTAACCCATGGTTTATTGTTGGGATATATTTTGACACGTTTACGTGGAACGATCTTATTTTGACAGTAAGCCATGTATGAGCATGTGAGGTCAGCCAGAGAGTCCAAATCATCCCCGCAGGCCATTATGAACATCTCCCAGTCTGTACAGTCAAAGCATTCCTGGAGGCTGTGCTCTGAATCTTCTGTCCACACATCAATGTCTCTCATCTCCACCTTGCCTCTTCTGAGAGCAGTTTTATATGTGGGCAGCAAATGTACACAGTTGTGATCTGAGGATCCTAAAGGAGGAAGGGGAAGTGATTTATAGGCCCTCTCTATGGATCCATAGCACAGGTCCAATGTCTTTTTTCGCCTGGTTGGGCAGGAGACATACTGATAAAAGTTTTTAAGTGTCTTCTTTAAAGAAACATGGTTAAAATCCCCAAGAATGAAGTTTGGCGCCTCTGGAGAAATTGACTGCAGCCGCTGCACCACATCAAAGATGGTTCTGGAGGCGGAGTCAGCGTCTGCCCTCGGGTGAATGTACACGGTTGTGATGAAAAGTTGGGGAAACTCGCGAGGCAAATAAAAAGGGCGTAGTGACACAGACAGCAGCTCCACATCGGGTGTACAGATGCGCTCTCTGACCGTGACAGATGTGCAGTACTGCTTATTAATGTATAAACATACTCCGCCCCCCTGACGCTTCCCCGTTACCTCTTCCTGCCGATCCGAGCGCGGCGGGGCTCCAAAACCGTCAATCCACAGGTCTGCATCTCGATCATGCGCAGTAAGCCAAGATTCAGTGAAAGCCATGACGCAGCAGTTCTTAAAATCCTTCTGGTAACGTACATTCCCTTGAATTTCATCCACCTTGTTTCTCACAGACTGTGCATTCCCAAAAATTATTGAAGGAAGAGGAATGTTACCAAACTGACGTCTTCTCAGGCGCAATTTCACACCTCCACGCCTTCCACGCTTCCTTCTGCCGTCTCTCTTTTCACCGCTGTGTCCGTCTCTCAAAATAAAGTCCGGCAGTTGCAGCTTAGGCTCAATCACAGCCGTTGAATCAGCCGTGTTTAAATGCAGCAACACGTCCCTGGAATATTGTATGCTGCCCGCTATTCTGCCCGCCATGGAGCCGAACGCGTTTACTTCAGAGACAAAGAGCCACAGCACAGATAGCAGCAGTGCAAGAAAGGAGAGGAAATCCATGTTGTAGATACCAGGGAGCTCTTCGCCATATATTCCACACCCACTCCAAGGCAGAAACGACACAGAGGATTTTATAAAAACGTATAAAAGTACAACACACACACACACACACACACACACACACACACTATTTCACCAGCTGCCGGTCGCTGCGTGCGCATGCGCCCATGGCTGTTTCTGGGAATAGAAGCAGACGCTAGTCTGCTAATGAGGAAAAAGGACTGGCATCTGAGTGAAGTGTTGTTAAAACAAGCATTTACCTCAGGAATAATTACTATAACTTCGTGCAGCTCTATACTGACGGTTCAAAGAATAAAGAGGGCTCTGTTGGAGTTGGAGTATACATCCAGTTTAAAGTGACCATCGCAAAAAGACTCTCCAACAATACATCCATGTTTACAGCAGAGATGGTGGCAATAATTATTGCTTTGCAGTGAGTGGAGGAGGTCAAACTGGACCAGGTGGTGGTGTGCACGGACTCACTTGCAGCGCTAAAAACCATACAGACACTAAAATCTACAAGGGAAGACTTGGTGAGTGAGCTATATCACAATTTATTTAGGGTACACAGGGGTGGTGGAGAAGTTCAGTTTTGTTGGGTTCCTGCACATGAAGAGTTGAAAGGGAATGACTGCAGACAAATTAGCAAAAAGTGCTCTTGGAAAAGAGATAACTATACCATTGTCTCTTGGAAAAGGTGAAGGAAAAGCAGTAATCAAGAAAAAAGGAACTGAGCTATGGCAAAAAAAGACGGGTGGAAGATCATAAAGGTAGATCATATTACAAAATACAAAAATCTATTGCAATAAAGAATTTCATAACAACCAAAAAGAGGGAAGACATCATTATGGCAAGACTCAGACTGGATCATACAGGTTTAAATGGCACTTCATTCAGAATCAGAATCAGAAAGAGATTTATTGCCAAGTACATTAACAGATACTGATAACATACGAGGGATTTGACTTGACACAGAAAATGAACCTGCATTTCCAGTGACACGGCTGCATCTGAAACGCGCCTGCCAACAGAATGGTACAGATAAGAAATCATACAATAGGAAGGAGCAAAAAAATCATTGATTTCAGAATATTGACCATAAGTAATCGATATTATGATTACAAAGACAAAAAAAGCTCTCGATGCACATTCAGCAGACCAAAGTTCACAGGACACAAGGAGAGCAGTGAGTGTTATCTTGTTGTCAGTTTCTGGATCAGTGTGGATGTAGTGTTGAAGCAGTGTTGTATCAATAAGAGCACAAGGACACTTTGGCAGGAGATGTTTTGTCTGGCTACTGGCAATTGTCCTTGGCAATTGTCCAAGCAGCTGCTGTCACCATGGGGAAAAGCGAAAGTGACAAATGTAGAGAATATGGAGTAAAAGAAAATGTTGAGCACATCTTATTACACTGTCACAAATACGGAAATGAAAGACAGACAATGGAAAATGAAGTTTGAGAGGCCGGTAGGGAATGGGATTTAACTGGGATTCTGGGAACAGATGGAGATGGAGAGGCAATAGGAATCATGAGAAGGGCTCTTTTCTCTTTTTTAAATAACACAGGATTAAGTCATAGAATTTAGGGGTCGGGCTCAGATGACACTCTTGTACAGTAGGTGGCGGTATGCAGCTTTCAGTTGTTTGCTATCTGCCAGTAACCAAGAGAAGAAGAAGAAGAAGAAGAAGAAGAAGAAGAAGAAGAAGAAGAAGAAGATACCTTGCCTTATTCCCGTGATGACGCTCAGTGATAGCAGCCAAATTTAGCTGAGCCCTCATCACCTGCTGCTGTTACCTCACCCTCGACTCCTTCTCCTGTGTTCTCCTCCGTTGCTTCCGAGGGTCCACCAGTCCTGGGAAGGAACCGCTGGACAACGGGGGGGGGGGGGACTGACACCCTGGGAACCCCTGCTCCAGCCCAGCGGCCACGCTCGAGACGGATGACAAGCGCCACCTGTGCTCTGAATTCTGAGCCAACCAATGGGTGTCCCCTAGGTTCAGTGGCATGGGACCCAGCGCCGTTGGTAAGGCAACCTCCAGCGTCAACCATGCCGCTGAGTAATCCACCGGTGCCGGTCGTCACGCCTGGAAGTCTGTTGGCTGCGCCCACCATCATGCCTGCTGCCAGGGCCCAGGCAGGTGCTCTGTTCTGTGTTATCACCTTCAGATCCAGAGAATTCTTGTCTGGCTCATGGTGGGGAGAATCAGTTACAGATGTCCTCTGCTCCTGAGCTCTCCTCACGGGGGCCCCAGTGCTGCCAGTGATTCTTCCCCGGTGCTTTTTTTCTTCCTCTGAAGTGGATGCCCAGGTGGGGAGAATCAAGACATCCCAGCCAGGATTGCCAGAGTCCTGGACGGCGGTGGAGCTCGAGCTCGGGCAAGTGCTCTTTCTTGTTTTCACTTTCCCTGTCCTAGAGAAATCTTGCCTGGCTCTTGGTTTGGAGGTCCAGGTGCAGCCGTCAGCTGCACCTGAGCTCTCCTCACCATCTGAGACCTTCGTGGGTTCGACACCTCTGTCTGAGACCTCCGTGGGTGCAACGCCTCCGAGACCTCCGTTGGTACAACGCCTCCGTCTGAGACCTCCGTGGGTGCTATGCCCAGCCCGAGGCCTCTGTGGGTGCTATGCCTCAGTCTGAGGCTGCCGTGGGCCCTCCTTCCTCGCCCTCGGCTGGTGCCCCACTAGTCGATTGCCTCCTTGGCCTGGTTCTTCAGGTTCTTGGCCTGGACTACAGACCTGTTGCCCTGACCTCTGTGGTCATGAAATCCTTGGAGAGATTGGTGCTGAACCACCTGAAGGTCATCACAGGCCCCCTGATGGACCCACTGCAGTTTGCCTACCGGTCAAACAGGTCAGTGGATGATGCAGTGAATATGGGACTACATTACATCCTGCAACACCTCGACTCCCCAGGGACGTACGCCAGGATCCTGTTTGTCGACTTCAGCTCAGCGTTCAACACCATCATCCCAGGTATTCTTCATCAGAAACTCCTCCAGCTCAAGGTGCCCCCCTCCACCTGCCAGTGGATCTCCAGCTTTCTGACTGACAGGTGGCAACAGGTGAAGCTAGGGAGATTTACATCCAGCTCCAGAAAAATTAGTACTGGCGCCCCCCAAGGATGTGTCCTTTCCCCACTGCTCTTCTCCCTCTACTCCAACGACTGCACCTCAGAAGACCCTTCGGTGAAGCTCCTGAAGTTTGCGGACAACACCACAGTCATCGGTTTGATCCGGGATGATGATGAGTCTGCATACAGGCAGGAGGTGGAGCAGCTGATCCTCTGGTGCAGCCAGAACCATCTTGAACTTAACCCAGCCAAAACGGTGGAGATGACTGTGGATTTCAGGCGACACCCCCCTTCATTCCCCCCACTCACCATCCTCAACAGCACAGTGTCCACTGTGGACTCCTTCAAGTTTCTGGGTACCACAATCTCCCGGAACCTGAAGTGGTCCTCCCATATTGACACTGTCCGGAAAAAGGCCCAGCAGAGGTTGTTTTTTCTGCGTCAGCTCAAGAAGTTTGATTTGCCTCAGGAGCTGCTGGTTGTCTTCTACACCGCCATCATCCAATCTGTCCTCTGCTTTTCCATCACTGTCTGGTTTGGATCTGCCACTAAACAGGACAAGACCAGACTGCAGCGGATCATTAAGTCTGCGGGAGGATCATTGGTACCGACCTACCCCCCATTGAGAACTTATATCGGTCCATAACCAGGAAACGGGCGGGAAACATCTGTGCTGACCCATCACACCCCGGCCACAAACTGTTTGAACTTCTATCTTCTGGTCGTCGTTACAGATCACTGAAGGTCAAAACCACCCGTCACAGGAACAGTTTCTTTCCTCAAGCCATCACTCTGATGAACTCCTAACATTCACCTAGTCCTACCTGTTGCTGTACTCATGACTTTTCATCCATTATTACATTGCACATAACTCTCACACTGCTTTTTACTTCATTCACATTATATCACTGAATCTGAGTCCACATTGAAATACTGTGTGATTGTATATTTTTTCATATATTTCTGCAAAGTGTGGTTAGTCCGAGTAAATAACTGCATATATCCCTGTATATATTTGCATCCTTTTATAGAAACGTGGACAGACTGTAATTTACTGTACATACTCTGGTTGTCATTGAATCCTTATTTAAATCCTTCACCTGAACAACGAGAGCAAGTTTTTAGCCAAAGTCAAATTCCTTGTATGTGTTGTGCATACTTGGCCAATAAAGCTGATTCTGATTCTGATTCTGATTCTCTCATGGGTCAGCCTGTTCACCGTGGGCGCTGTGCTCTAGTCCGGGGTTGCCGTGGGTGCTGCAGCTCCGTCCGGGGCCTCCGTGGGTGCTGTGCCCCGGTCTGGGGTGTCCGTGGTGCTGCTCCCCCTCTGTCTGAGGTCTCTGTGGGTGCTGCTCCCCCTCCGTCCGGGGCCTCCATGGGTGCTGCGCTCCAGTCTGGGGCCTCCGTGGGTGCTGCTCCCCCTCCATCCGAGGTTGCCATAGGTGCTGCTCCCCCTCCGTCTGTGGTCTCCATGGGTGCTGCGCTCCAGTCTGGGGCCTCAATGGGTGTTGCGTTCCAGTCCGGGCCCTCCGTGGAGGCTGCACCAGCTGCCGCCCCAGTTAGGGGCAAGTTGTGCCCTGAGGTCCGTTGGCCCAGGGATGTGGGAAGGCCACCCGACGAGTTTCACCTGCTTGGGGAGGTTTGGAACCCTGGGAGACCACCCCATGGGCTATGCCAGCTGCTCTGGTGGCCCAAGGACTCTGGGAGGCCTTCGGACATGTACTACTGCGTGACCTGGTGGCCTTGGGACTTTGGTAGGCCACCTGAACTGCCTCGCCCACCTTTGCAGGGGTCCTCTAGCCCGGTTAACCATAATTGTTCAGGTTGTGGGTCTTGAGTGTTTACTTTTTGGTTTTTTTTTGTTTTGTCTCAGTCCCTCCGTGGGTTCCCCCTCCTCCCCCATGGGGTGGGTTGTTTTTCTAGTGGGGGGGTCTTCTCTGCGGGGGGGTTCTTTGTCTTCTTTGATGTCACCCTGGGGTGTCTGGGGCCTCCCCTTAAGGGGGGGGGCACTGTCATGATCCTGGGCATGGGTGGGCACCGTGCCCAGTCTTCAGTTAAGTTTAGTCTTTTTCTGTTTCAGCTGCTTCTGTTTCAGCCATCATTCCCTGGGCTGTTCTGCCTCCCCCTGGTCATGAGCTCTGTTCTACTCTGGCACGTGTTTCCCTTCTTTATTTATAAGTTTTGTGTTGCATTACTTGTTTACTTGTGTTGCATTACTTGTTCGTCTTTACTTTAATAAATGTCACAAACTCACAGACGACATTTGGTGTCCTGTTCTGCCCGTGAAATGGGCGATCTATGACATGCTGTAAAAATCAACCCTAAGGAGACACAATAAAGTACCGGACCAGATCATAGTGACTTCTGAGACATTATAAAAAGTGATCAGAATAAGATGTTTTTTAAAAATAATAACTTTATGGGCCTTTCGCACAATGCAAAGTGATGTACTTGTGCTTTCCCATCTCCCCAGGCCCCAGGAGTTACATTTGCCACTACTTAGTGCTTCCTCATCAATAAATAAAATGCATCACTTTCACTTATCAATGTACATACTGAAAACAGTGGATTGACAGCTCATTTTGGTTTTTGTTTTGGTTGTTTATAAAGTTTATATTTCACATTTTGATAGTTTAGTTGTAATCATACTGTGCTGCTACATTGTTAGCCCAGTTAGCTTAGCATAGCGCAGCTATCCTGTTGTTTGTCTTTTCCTAGTTGGCTTCCAGTTGCTAGTGTGTTATTGATTCTCTTATTAAAATTTGCCTCACTCAAAAAAAAAAAAAACTTGCATTGACTCAAATAAAAACGTTATTAATAGTTGGTATGGTAAAGACTGATTTTACTTAATAAGAAAATCAATTAACACAACTGAAAGTTAACTAGCAGAGTTGCCAACTTTTCAGAAAAGCTTGGAGTGAGATTTTTAGAGGGAACTGTGCACTTCAAAAATGTCCTTAATCCCACTGACACATCTTGCATAGAGGAAGCAGGGCTTGAAGACGAGGGGGGTGGCTCCCCCATCACAGGGGCTGAGGTTGCCAAAGTTGTTAAGCTTTTCAGTCGCAGAGCCCCTATGTGGATGAGATTCACCCAGAGAACCTCAAGGCTCTTGATGTTGTGGGGCTGCCCTGGTTGACATGCCTCTGCAACATTGTGTGGAAGCTGGGGACAGTACCTTTGGCATAGCAAACTGGGGTGGTGGGTCCCCTCCTCAAGAGGCGGGACCAGAGGGTGAGTTCCAACTTTAGGGGGATCACACTCCTCAGGCTCCCGGGGAAGGTCTATGCAAAGGTGCTGGACAGGAGAGTCTGGTTGTTGGCTGAACCTCTGATTCAGGAGGATAATGTGGTTTTCGTCCTGGTTGTGGCACATCGGACCAACTCTTCACCCTTTCAAGGATCTTCAAGGGTTCACTGGAGTTTGCCCAACCAGTCTACATGTGTTTTGTGGACTTGGAGAAAGAATTCAACTGCGTCCCTCATGCTTTGTTGTGGTGTTTCGGGAGTATGGTGTTTTGGGCTCGTTGCTACCAACTGTCCGGTCCTTACACAACCATTGTTTGATTCATATTGCCAACAATCAGTCAAACTCGTTCCCAGTGACAGTTAGATTCCACCAGGGCTGCTGTTTGTCACCAATCCTGTTCAGCGGCATGGTGATACAGTGGTTAACACCGTTACCTCATAGCTAGAAGGTTCCAGGTTGGAATTCCCTGGCTAGCAAGGTTGGGAACCCTTCTGTGTGGAGTTTGCATGCTCTCCCTGTGCTGCGTGTGTTTATTCCGGTCGCTCCGGTTTCCTCCCACAATCCAAAGACATGCATGTTAGGGTCATAGGTGACTCTAAATTTTCCCTAGGTATTGGTCTCTGATCATCATCATCATCATCATCATAGCTGTCTGTCGGGGGCGACAATGACTGTTTCATTTAGGTCTGATCAGATCCCTCCACACAGCTCTGTCCTTCGCCCTGATAGGCCCTTAGAATAGAGGGTTAGCATAGCTACTAGTTAAGCATTTTGTGTGGTCTTTGTGACTAGAAAAAGTGCTATATATAGTATGTATAGGTCCTTATCCTTACCATTATTGCTTCATAATATTTATAGACTGGGAGGAGACCGCAGGGCAGACCCAGGACTCGCTGGAGAGACTACGTCTCCCAGTTGGTCTGGGAACACCTTGGTATCCTCTCTGAAGAGCTGGAGCAGGTGGCTGGGGAGAGGGAAGTCTGGGCTTCTCTGCTTGAACTGCTGCCTCCGCGACCCGGACCTCCAGAAAAGTGGTAGAAGATGGATGGATGGATGAATATTTATAGACAGGATTTCTAGGCACAGCCAAAGAATGGAGGGTGTTATGTTTGGTGACCACAGGATCTCATCTCTGATGTTTGCAGACGGTGTTGTACTGTTGACTTCATCGAGCAATGACCTTCAGGCCTTGTTGGGACAGTTTGCTGCTGAGTGCAAAGCGGCCAGGATGAGAATCAGCACCTTCAAATCTGAGTCCATAGTGCTCAGCTGGAAAAGGGTGTATTGTTCTTTCCAGGTTGGGGACAAGGTCCTGCCCCAAGTGGAGAAGTTCAAGTAGCTCAGGGTCTTATGCTCACATGAGGGGACAATGGAGCGGGAGATTGATAGATAAATTGGAGCAGCATCTGCAGTGATGCGGGTGTTGTATCAGTCTGTCATGGTAAAGAGGGAGCTTCAACTTACCACTCAATCTAACTTCCTACCCTCACCTATGAGCATGGGTTTTGGGTAATGACTCAAACAATGAGATTACGGATACAAGCGGCTGAAATGAGCTTTCTCCGATTGCTGGATTCACCCTTAAAGTTCAGTCATCTGGGAGAGGCATTGAAAGGAGCCAGATGAGGTGAGGTGGTTCAGGCATCTGATCAGAATGCCTCCTGAATGCCTTCCACTGGAGGTGTTTCAGGCACATCCCAGTGGGAGGAGACCCTGGGGCAGACCCAGGACTATGGAGAGACAAATGTCTCCTAGCTGGCCTGGGAAAGCACTGAGGTCCCCTCTGAAGAGCTGGAAGAGATGGCTGGGGAGAGGGAAGTCTGGGCTTCTCTGCTTGAATGACTGCCTCCATGAGGTGGAAAAGTGGTGGAAGATGGATGGATGGATGGCTTGAAAAAATTATAAAAGGCATATCTATCAAAATGAATTTAAATTAACATGAATTAGCATTAAGTTCCTATTCTGATGGGGGTGGTTTCTTCCAAGCTGACCATGTCCTCTTATTAGATCATGTCTGCACTGGGTCACTGAATGGAATTAAAACCAGAATTGCACTCAGCACACTTGCAGACCTACACCTTTGTTACATACGGTATTCAGTAAAACTGTAATTCTCTTTTTTCGTAATTGCACGTACCGTAGGTATGGATTGGGCAAGTTTCTGCATAATAAACTAGTATATCCACATTTTCAATTGTAAAGCAACACTGCATATACAGTATGACACAATATACTGTAAGTTTTAAGAACTGAAAATGGACATTAAATTGAAGATTGAATGGCAAAAAGATGATATACTGCTCCCTGAGCTGAGACTTCCCTATGGCTGATGAAACCAGATTTGATTTTCTGCAGCTGCACCTTCACTTCCTCTTCTTTCCGTTCAAGAAGATCTGTTAAAAAGGCTTGAGTCTATTTTGTGACGTAGTAAAATCAGTCAATCCTTGGTACTACAGTACTGCCTAATGTGTTCCTAAGCGTTATATGGTTTCAGTTCAGCTTTCTTTGCACACCTGCCTGTTTTCAACTCAAATTTCCCTCCCACTTAATGCAAACTTGTAAAGATTAAAGGTACATTCCGATAGTGTACTCCGAAGTGGACTGCACAGGGTATTCCACCATATTAAGTGAGATTCCAAACCGAAGGGAGTGAACAGTCTTCAGTTCAAAGGGAACTGAGAACTGAGCAGGGAAGAAGTGAACAATCGTATATCACTTCACTGTAACTCGACAAGAAGATTACCCATAAGTCATTGCACCTTAAATATGAGTAAAACAAACTATTTTTGCTAACGTTATTAACAAGCGAAATTAACGGTTGTTGTTTATATCAATTGATAGTGATAAAAATATATTTGTATTAATATTTTGTTTAAGAACCGGAGTTTACTGGAGCGGTGGCTCAGTTGGTAGAGCATCCGCCCTACACCCGGGAGGCAGGGGTTCAAATCCCGGCCGGGTCATGCCGAAGACCATATAAAAGCGGAACTTCCTGCTGTCCAGCTTGGTGCTCAGCAATAATGGAATGGAAGAGGGAAATCTGTGGCGGTGCCTTGCATGGCAGCTGCCCTCTGATTCTACATATGGGGTGTGTGTGATTAACACTGTAGATAGGAAAAACACAATCTCGTTCTACTGTACATGATTGGTTGTATGGTTGAATGACAATAAAGGGTGATTTAATTAACTTTAAGAAGTATAAAATGTCCACAGTGGTATCAGTATGTGTCCATGGTTACTGTTGTAAGGCACAGAGGAGGGAGGTCATGTTGCAGGGTGTTTCAATGGAGAAATTTTGTGAAGGGGAGTTCACTTAACTGATATTCCCTGAGAACGAAGCAGGGAGTAGGGAATACAGTTGAAGTACACTGTGGATCAGAACGTAGCTAAAGAGAAGACGCAGAAGTCCTCTGTTACCATGGTTACCACAGGAATGTTCAAGTTGTGTAATATGTAAAGAAACAATGTTGTTTGGTTTGAAGCAGTATACATGAATGTTTGAATGCCATCCACCTACAACCAAGCGCCTGATGATCTTAGGGCCACCAGAGTGCACAGATACAATGAAATGTATTGACCTATGCTGCTTAAAAAATAAATAAGTAAAAATAAACATTTACATTTTATCAATAATTTAATGCAATGTTTATCTCAAGAATTTACAGGTACCATTTTATTAATTTTGCAATAAAAGTAGCTGTGACTTTTGATCAGCAATGTTAAATTCAGTATTTTTTTTTTTTTATTTTGTAATTAAACTGGGTGTAGGGGTTCCGCTTCCGGGGCACCAAGGGATGGCAGCATAGAGTGTGGTCTCCCGACCAAAAACAAGAAATTACTTCGAAAAAGTCAAATTAAAACCGACAAAACTAGTCCAAACACCTACAAAGGAGAGGAGATGCCTCCGAAAGGGAGAAATAAATCAACCACTGTAGCGACATCCACAGAAACGGATGTGTCGCAAGATCAAGAAGCTAATGCTAACCCTACCACTGCTAACCAGGGAGAAAGTGTCGCAAATGAGGGCAAAGGAGAGGTGACTAACAGCACAATACTCAAAGAACTGCATGAATACAGACAAGAGATCATGAGAGAATTTGCCAAGACAAACTCAAGACTGGATGAAGCAGAGAAAAGAATTGTGGAGAACGAGGAAAGGCTACAAGACATAGAAGGAGTGGTTGCAGGAATGTTAAAATTGCAAGAACAACTTCAGGAGAAATTAACGGATCAGGAATGCAGGTCGAGAAGAGAAAACATCAGGATTTATGGAATTCCCGAACAAAAAGAAATGGACCCAAAGACAATGATTACATTTATAGAGAAAGTGCTTAGAGATAACCTCGGCATCCCTGATACTGTAAACCTGAATACAGAGAGGGCGCACCGAGCACTCGCCCCTCAGCCCCCACCTGGAGCCAAGCCGAGATCTATCCTTGTCAAATTCCACAGTTTTAGAACAAAAGAAGTAATCCGTTTGGCATGGCAGAAGAAAGGCTTTACTCTGGATGACCATAAGATAAACTTGGATCATGATTATGCTCCAATAATTTTACACAGACGTAAAGCATATGCCGAGGCGCGACGAGTCCTGAAAGAAAACAAAATACGATTTCAGACTCTCTATCCAGCTCGCCTAAGAATTCACTATGAAGAAGGGCAGAGAACGTATGACACAGTGGAAGAGGCGACAGTGGACATGGTCAGCCGTGGCCTGCCGGTAAAAATGATTGAGCAACCAGCAACGTTGTGGGAGAGGATTCAGCGAGGAGCCTGGCAGCCAGCGTCGACCAAACGGAGCACCGCGGCCGGGAACACGCAGAGCTTCAAGCAAAAGCTGCAAGCATTTAGACGCACAGCAACGGAGGATACAGGTTGATTTGGTCTTTTTTGATTAAAGATAAGAAATAAATGAGAAAGATATATAAGAAAAGAACTACGAAAATTTTGGTCGGAGGAAGGGACAACGAGGGGACACTGAATTGTTTATATGGCTGACGTCATAGTGGAGGGCCCTCTGACACACTGGAGGTGTAGAGGCTATCCCTCAAACCAGCAACGGGTCAGTAAATCGACCTTAGGGTTGGAAGTTAGTTTTGGAATCTGTTCAATGTTCATAAAATTTGTTTTGTAGTTTATATATCCATATCTGCATATGTATAGACACAGGGAGATGTTTTGTGATTGCATGTGTGGAATGACCTCACGTCTCAGAAGGGGACAATAGGTCTGGACCGCCTGCGGAGAACAACGAGGAGATGGAGGCGCGGCGGTGAAGACCTGAAAAGACTTCCTGACCCCCTAGGGTCAGACGAAGGAACCGGAGGACATTGGAAGGAGACATGGGATGATGAGAAGGATATGACAAGGATGTGTGATGTTGGCTATTGTTGTGTGATGTATAAGTATGGGGGTCTGACTGCGATCATCCTCTTTCTGCTTTCTGCCTTTGGTGAGACATGTTGGGGAGGTGAAGCCGACATTAAATCTGAATTATAAAATCACTCAGCTTCCTCATTTCTTGCTCCCCACATTGGTGACCAGATGTGAGAATGGACGAAAGGCGTTCTCCCATTGCAGACTCGTCGGAGGCGGCCCGAGCAAGCGCCATCGCCATCAAACTCCCAGAATTCTGGCAGAACGACCCGAACTCGTGGTTCAAGCAGGCTGAGGCACAGTTCGCGCTCGCAAGGGTGACGGTAGACGAAACCAAGTTCTACCACGTCGTTGCCAGGCTCGACGCTGCCACAGCACAATGTGTGCGGAGCGTGATACAGCAGCCGCCCGCCAGCGACAAATACGAGGAGCTGAAGGCTACTCTCATCGAGAGCTTCGTGCCCTTGGCCGAGGAAAGGGCCAAGAGACTACTGGCAATATATGGCCAAGGAGGGCGCAGACCGATGGCCCTGATGGAAGACATGCTTCAGCTGAGGGAGGCAGACAACGACAGCTTCCTCTTTCAGCACATCTTCCTCAGCACCCTCCCGGCGCACATGAGAGGGACTCTGGCCAACATGCGTTGTAAGACCCAGCAGGATTTCCGCGCGCTAGCCCAGGAAGCACAGCGGCTCCTCAACTCCTGCGGCGAGCAGGTGGCCACAGCAGCAGCGGCGGACCTCGGCGCGGAAGCCCAGGGCAGCGAGGTGCCAGAGACAGCAGAGCAAATCACGCCCACCATGGCAGTGACGCGGCCACGACGCAACAGACGAAACGACCTCTGTTACTACCACCGGCGATTCGCTGAGAGGGCATACAAGTGTGTACCACCGTGCAGTTTCAAGAGCTCGGGAAACTCCAAAGACGAGAACCGTTAGCAGCTATGGCTCTCGGAGAGGCCAACAAGCTGCTCTACATCACTGATGAAGGCTCCGGGCGACATTTCCTCATAGACACCGGAGCTCAGGTGAGCTTCATCACCCCGACCTACGCTGACCGAGTGGCTGGACCCCGCGGCAACGGGGCAACGGCGGCGAACAGCTCGAACATCAGCACTTATGGGGAAAGGACCTTGTCTCTGTCCTTACACGGCCGCACTTATGAGTGGACTTTTATCGTAGCGGCGGTGTGTTTCAACATGTTAGGTGCTGATTTCTTATGTTCACATGGGTTGTTAGTTGATCTTGCAAACAGACACTTAATCAATGCACTGTCATTCTCTTCTATCCCCTGTGCAGCTCGAGTGTCCCCACCGCCCGTGCAGGCCAACGTCGCCACAGCAGGAGGTAAGTTTGACAAACTCCTCACCCAATTTCCAGCACTCACAGTTCCCAAATTTTCGGCAACAGTAGCGAGACACAGGGTGGAGCACTTCATCCCCACAACGGGCCCCCCTGTCTTTGCTAAAGCTCGGCGCTTAGACGCGACCAAGCTCGCCATAGCACGCGACGAGTTCGCCAGCCTGGAAAAGCTGGGAATTATTCGGCGCTCGAAAAGCCCATGGGCTTCGCCACTGCATATGGTCCCGAAAGCTGACGGCTCCTGGAGACCTTGCGGCGATTATCGCAGATTAAACAATGCTACAGCGCATGACCGCTACCCGATCCCTCACATCCAGGATTTTTCACTACATCTGGCGGGTGCGCGCATTTTTTCTAAAATAGACCTGGTCCGCGGCTACCACCAAGTCCCAGTCCAACCTGAGGACGTCCCTAAAACGGCCGTAATAACCCCTTTTGGTCTTTTTGAGTTTCTGCGCATGCCGTTTGGCCTTAAGGGCGCGGCACAAACGTTTCAGCATATGATGGACGCTGTGTTACGTGACCTTCCTTTCGTGTTTGTCTACCTCGACGATATTTTAGTCGCCAGCACGTCTGAGGAGGAACACGAAAATCACCTTGCTACAGTTTTTCAGAGGTTGGAAGAACATGGGTTAATAATTAATCCAGCCAAGTGCAGATTCGGCGTGGCGCAGATTGATTTTTTGGGACACCGCGTTTCCCCAGAAGGGGCAGGCCCATTGCCTGATAAAGTGCGCGCAGTGGCAAATTTTCCCCGACCACAAACGGTCAGATCGCTGCAGGAATTTTTGGGGATGGTAAATTTTTACAACCGCTTCCTCCCCCGCGCAGCTCAGCTCATGCAGCCATTATATGCCGCGCTTAGAAAGCAAAAGCCCTCCAATCAGGTCGTGTGGTCCCCGGAGCGGGAACGCGCGTTCGCGGGAGTAAAAAGAGCCCTGGCTGACGCCGCGCTTTTGGCCCACCCCGAACCCTCGGCCCACATAGCGCTTACCACAGACGCATCAAATTTGGCCATGGGGCGGTCGTGGAGCAGCACGTTGACGGGGTTTGGCAACCGCTAGCATTTTTTAGCAAATCCTTAAACGAAACTGAGCGCAAATACAGCACGCTTGACAGAGAGCTGTGAGCGCTTCATTTGGCCATCCGCCATTTCCAGTTCTGGCTGGAAGGTCGGCGTTTCACGGCTTTTGTCGACCATAAACCGCTCACTTTTGCGATGTCTAAAATCTCAGAACCTTGGTCGGGCCGGCAACAAAGGCAGCTGGCCGCGATTTCGGAATTTACCACGGACATTCGGCACGTAGCGGGCAAACTCAACGTGGTGGCAGATTGCCTCTCCTGCGCCGTAAACATCGTCAGGGCACGTGGAGGCAGATCATACTACCACAGCCGCAGGGCGCGAGACCAACGCGGAAGCGTACGCGGCCCCAGTTCACGTAGGGATACATTACGCAGCCATGGCAGCAGAACAGGGTAGTGACGCGGACGTGCGTGCACTCCAGTCTGGACCAACAGGATTGAGGCTGGAGAGCAGGGGTTTGCGTGACGGTATACCCCCCTTAATCTGCGACGTGTCAACCGGGCGACCTCGCCCGGTAGTCCCGGCCGTGTGGCGCCGCCGTGTTTTTGACTCGGTTCACTCCTTGGCGCACCCGGGAGTGCGCGCTTCGGTGAAAATGGTGGCGGAGAAGTTTGTTTGGCCGGGCCTGCGCAAGCACGTAAAGGAGTGGGCAAGAACATGCATGTCTTGCCAACGCGCCAAAATTCACAAGCACACAAAAGCTCCTTTAGAACCGTTCCGAATCCCGGCCAGAAGGTTTGACCATGTGCATGTCGACCTCGTGGGCCCCCTACCGTCGTCGCAGGGGTTCACACATCTTTTAACAATGGTGGACCGAACCACACGTTGGCCAGAAGCGGTCCCACTGACGTCAACTATGGCCGCAGAAGTGGCTCGCGTTTTTTTAACGACCTGGGTGGCGCGTTTCAGGGTCCCGTCGGACATCACGTCCGATAGAGGACCTCAGTTTGTCTCAGAACTCTGGTCTGCGATGGCCAGCAGCTTAGGGGCGACAATCCATCGCACTACCGCGTATCACCCACAGGCTAATGGTTTATGCGAGCGTTTTCATAGGTCTTTAAAGGCTGCCCTCAGAGCGTCACTAACGGATGCAGATTGGGTTAACAAACTACCATGGGTTTTATTGGGGTTGCGTTCTGCGCCCAAGGAGGATCTAGACGCCTCCCCAGCATAATTAGTTTTCGCACAACCTCTCAGGCTCCCCGGTGAATTTTTACCAGAACATCCGGAGCCGGGGCGCCTCCCAGCTCTGAGGCCACTAAACAGCACGGGAGCGGACATGCTCCCAGGCCCGGTTCATCACACCTTTCCACGGGTTTTTGTTCCCCAGGCTTTAAAAAATGCCGAGTTCGTTTTTGTTAGGCACGAGGCTTTAAAGCCAACCCTCTGCCCGCCATATGATGGTCCATATAGAGTGCTGGAACCTGGAGATAAGCATTTTGTGCTGGATTTGGGGGACAGAAAAGAGACAGTCAGCATTGACAGACTCAAGCCTGCTTTCATGTTGAGTGACGAGCCTGTACGGGTGGCGAGAGCATCTCGACGTGGTAGACCCCCCAAGGGACACGTCCCAGCCCCCCCGCAGGGATCAAATAACCACTCTTTTCCTCAAGCTACAGATTCCTTCCAAGACAGCACCGCTGGGACGCCGAGGCAGGCGTACAGCAGATTTGGAAGACGGTTGAAACCCAGACGACACACAGACTGATGTGAATGTGACAATGGTTTTAAGATATGCTGTCGGGGTTGTCATAGCAGTTTTAAGGCGGACATGGGGCATAGACTGTACTGTTACTGTTATCACTGTGTTTTTTAACGTGATCAACTTGTATGGGTATGCCAGTGATGTCACCATATTCTGTGAACCTTCATATATTGTCCTTTTCTTAGATGTTTGGGGGGGGCTGTAGTTCATATATCCATATCTGCATATGTATAGACACAGGGAGATGTTTTGTGATTGCATGTGTGGAATGACCTCACGTCTCAGAAGAGGACAATAGGTCTGGACCGCCTGCGGAGAACAACAAGGAGATGGAGGCGCGGCGGTGAAGACCTGAAAAGACTTCCTGACCCCCTAGGGTCAGACAAAGGAACTGGAGGACATTGGAAGGAGACATGGGATGATCAGAAGGATATGACAAGGATGTGTGATGTTGGCTATTGTTGTGTGATGTATAAGTATGGGGGTCTGACTGCGATCATCCTCTTTCTGCTTTCTGCCTTTGGTGAGACATGTTGGGGAGGTGAAGCCGACATTAAATCTGAATTATAAAATCACTCAGCTTCCTCATTTCTTGCTCCCCACAGTTTTTGTTATTCATTATGTTATTCTTTTTCCAAGGGAGTGTTTACAGGGAACTGAGGTTAAATGTAAATATTTGAATGCAAGGAGAACCGGTTGAAATTGTTTCTTTCAATGTAAATGGAGTTCTGAATCCTATAAAGAGGAGTAAGATTTTGACAAAACTAAAATGAGAAAAGGCACAGATTGCCTTCCTTCAAGAAACCCATTTGAGTCAATCTGAACATGCAAAATTAAAAAGGCAGGGCTTTAAATTTGTTTTCTCCTCTTCTTATAAAGCTGGGCACCGATGAGGGGTTGCTATACTTATTTCAAATTTACTAAATTATGATCATATATCAGAAGTACAAGATGAGGAGGGAAGATTTATCAAAATTACTGGTAAAATAGAGGGACATGAAATAACGCTTATAAACGTTTATATTCCACCTGGAAGTGACTGGACTCTCTATAGACACATATTTGACTTAATGATGAATTCTCAGGGAGTGGTAATATGTGGAGGAGACGTCAACATTAGATTAAATCCAAAATTAGATGTATCAAGTACAACCAATGCAGAAAATGCACTAATTAAAAAGGTAAATTCATTGATGAAAGAAATGGGAATTATTGAGGTTTGGAGAGAATTACATCCTAAGAGACTATACACACTATTCTTGCCCGCACAGTGTTTATTCAAGAATAGACTATTTTTTTATGTTCAATAATGATTCTTTCGGATTAAGAGATTGCAAAATTAAGATAATTGATCTCTGGGATCATAGTCCCATTTCATTGTCTGTTATTTTAGAAAAGAAGGTCAGAAAAGTGTTGTGGAAGTTCAACTCAAATATATTAAATGATTCTGAATTAAGACAAAAATTAAAGGATGACATCAAGAACTATCTTGAGTTGAATGACACAGGCGAAGTGTCACAGATAATTTTGTGGGACGCTCTGAAAGCTGTAATGAGAGGAAAGATCATTTCAATGACGTCTCACTTGAAAAAATTAAAGGGGCAAAAATTAGCTGATCTCCAAGGAAAATTAAAACGATTACAACGGTTAGACAGTAATATGAGTAATTCAAAAGTAAAAGAGGAAATAAAAAAGATTAAAAGTGAAATTGATAACATCTATATGCAGGACACCCAGAAAAAATTGTTTTTTTTTTAAGCAAAAATACTACGAAATTGGGAGTAAATCGACTAAATTATTAGCATATAAATTACGCAAACAGAGAGTAGAAAACACAATTTATAGAATAAAACACCCCCAAACGAAGAGGGTTGAAAACAAACTGGAAAAAATACAGTGTAGCCACACATGTGACTTACTTTTTGCCTCACATCTTAGATAAGAACAAAAGGAACAGTTTCCTTGGAGATAACAGGAAGCTGTGAAAGTGTAATCCTTGTTATGCAAGAGATGGCCTTGGGGGGATTCTTTGTAGGCCAAGGACTATAGGGGAGATGCCGAGGGATTAAAGAGAAAAGGCATTGTTACTTGTGATTTGAATGGAATGTGATTTGTGAGCTGTGAGAGTCCTGGATATATAAAGGACGAGTTTTTTCTGAGACGTCCTCTTTTCTGCCATGCTCTTATGTGAGAATGTGTAATAAACTGTCTGAGACCAACTTGCCTCATTTTTCACACATTCTACACTGGTGACCCAAGACGAAGCATGCAACATGCAGAGAATTCCCCAGGGCCAGCCTCTTCAGGAGCCCCCAGCCAAGCGTATGCCGTTACGGTCCAGCTACCGGACTTCTGGCAGAACAACCCGCGCTCCTGGTTCCACTTGGTTGAGGCACAGTTCACCCTCCGGGGGATATCGGTAGATGACACGAAATTCTACCATGTGGTTGCAAAGCTCGATAACCACACGGCTCAACACGTGGAGAGCCTTCTGGAGCAGCCACCAGCCAGCGACAAATACAACGCGTTGAAGGCTGCACTCATCCAGCACTTCACTCTCTCGGTCGAGGAGAGGGCAGAGAGACTCCTGGCGCTGATTGAGTTGGGAGATAGCACGACCATTGACCTGATGGAGAAGATGCTGAGGTTGAAAGGCTCGGACGATGACCACTTCATCTTCACCCACATTTTCCTCAGGACCCTACCGTCAGCCACGAGGGCGGCCCTGGCCAGTTCGCCGTTGTTGGCCCAGCGGGACTTCCGCACGCTGGCCCGAGAGGCGCATCGGATTGTCAACGCCAGCAGACAGCGCGCGGCCACGGCAGCAGCGACGGAGCTCTGTGCGACGGCCGGAGATGGCAGGGGGCCAGGGACGGCGTTAGCAGAGCCACTGACGACGGCGGCGGCGGGGGCCAGGGAACGCGGAGGAGACACCCTTTGTTTCGACCATCGCCGCTTTGCAGAGAAGGCACGCAAATGTATACCACCGTGTCAGTTCAAGCGCTCGGGAAACGCCAAAGACCGGGGGTCGCTAGCAGCTGCGACCCTCAGGGAGGAGAACAAGCTGCTCTACTTGATGGATGCACGCTCGGGGAGGCATTTCCTCGTGGACACAGGCTCCCAGTTGAGTTTCATCACACCTTCCTACGCTGACAGGTTCCAGCGGTCCCGGGGTGGCAGCAGCGAACGGCTCGGAGATTAAGACCTTTGGTGAGAGGCCTCTACTTCTGTCTCCACATGGCCGTACATTTGAGTGGACTTTTGTTATAGCAGCAGTGAATTTCAATATGTTGGGGGCTGATTTTTTGTGCTCACATGGTTTGTTGGTTGATCTCGCTAACAGGCGCCTGGTTAATGCACTTTCTTTTGACTCTATTCCCTGTACAGCGCGAGTGTCCCGGCCAACAGTACAAGCCAACGTCACAGCTGCAAGCGGTAAGTTCCACACACTGCTCACTCAGTTCCCAGCACTCACGGTCCCCACATTTTCGGCAACCGTCGCTAAACACGGGGTGGAACATTTTATTACCACTACCGGACCACCCGTTTTTGCAAAAGCTCGGCGCTTGGACGCAGCTAAACTGGCCATAGCGCGTGAGGAGTTTGCCAACCTGGACAGGCTGGGCATCATCAGGCGTTCGAACAGCCCATGGGCTTCCCCGCTACACATGGTCCCAAAGGCTGACGGCTCGTGGAGACCTTGCGGGGATTTCCGCAGGTTGAACAACTCCACAGCGCATGACCGCTATCCAATCCCGCATATCCAAGATTTTTCCGTTCATTTGGCGGGGGCGCGCGTTTTTTCTAAGATAGACTTGGTCCGCGGTTACCACCAAGTCCCAGTGCGCGCTGAGGACATACCCAAAACAGCGGTAATAACTTCGTTTGGTCTATTCGAGTTTTTGCGCATGCCATTCGGGCTTAAAGGGGCTGCACAGACGTTCCAGCGCATGATGGATGCGGTGCTGCGCGATCTCCCTTTCGTGTTCGTCTACCTGGACGATATTTTGGTAGCCAGCGCGTCCGAAGACGAACACGAAAACCACCTCACGGCGGTTTTCCGGAGATTGGGAGAGCACGGTTTAATAATCAACCCAGCGAAGTGTCAGTTCGGGGTGACGCAGATTGATTTTTTGGGGCATCGCGTCTCTCCTGAAGGAGCGGTCCCGCTGCCTGACAAAGTGCGCGCGGTAGTGGATTTTCCCCGGCCACAAACGGTCAGGGCGTTACAGGAGTTTTTGGGAATGGTGAATTTTTATAACCGTTTCCTCCCTCGCGCAGTGCAACTCATGCAACCACTGTACGCCGCGCTCAAAAAACAAAAACCCGCGAATAAAGTCGAATGGTCCCCGGAGCGAGAGCGAGCGTTCTCGGAAGTCAAGGCAGCCCTGGCAAATGCTGCGTTGTTGGCGCATCCAGACCCAATGGCCCGCATAGCGCTCACTACTGAAGCGTCAGATGTGGCCATAGGGGCGGTCGTGGAGCAGCATGTAGCCGGGGCTTGGCAGCCGCTCGCCTTTTTCAGCAGAACTTTGCGCGATAGTGAACGCAAATACAACGCGTTCGACAGGGAGTTGCTGGCTCTCCACTTGGCCATTCGCCACTTCCAGTTCTGGCTGGAAGGACGCTGTTTCACCGCGTTCGTTGACCACAAGCCGCTAACATTCGCGATGGCCAAGGTTTCAGAACCGTGGTCAGGTCGGCAGCAGAGACAGCTGGCCGCGATCTCAGAGTTCACTACCGATATTCAGCATGTGGCAGGTAAACTGAATGTAGTGGCAGACTGCCTCTCACGCGTCGTGGCGGCCCCAGTCCGCGTGGGGATAGATTACGCAGCCATGGCCACGGAGCAGGTTAGTGACGCGGATGTGCGCGCGCTCCCGTCTGGACCAACAGGGTTAAGGCTGGAGAACAGGGTGCTGCAAGACGGTATGCCCCCCCCTAATCTGCGATGCCTCCACTGGGCGACCGCGTCTGTGGCGCCGCCGCATTTTTGACTCGATTCATTCTTTGGCGCACCCGGAAGTGCGCGCGTCGGTCAAACTGGTAGGAGAGAAATTTGTGTGGCCGAGCCTTCGCAAACAAGTTAAGGAGTGGGCAGCAGCCTGTATGGTGTGTCAACGAGCCAAGGTACACAGACACACGAGAGCTCCCTTGGAGCCGTTTCACATCCTGGCTAAGAGGTTCAACCATGTTCACGTGGACCTCGTGGGCCCCCTCCCGCCGTCACAGGGGTGCACACATCTTCTGACAATGGTGGACCGCACCACGCGCTGGCCGGAAGTGGTTCCACTGGCATCAACCACAGCCGAGGAGGTGGCGCGCGCGTTTTTAACAGCATGGGTGACGCGTTTTGGAGTCCCGTTGGACATTACGTCCGACAGAGGCCCTCAATTTGTTTCCGAACTTTGGTCAACTATGGCCCGCAGCCTGGGTGTCACAATTCACCGCACAACCGCATACAATCCGCAGGCTAATGGGTTATGCTGTGGGGACACACATTCGTGACCTGCTTTTGGACTCACATTTTAGACCAGAGCAAGGGCAGAGCTTCTGTGGTTATTACAGGAAGCTGCAGGAGAGTTAGCTTTGGTATGCAAAGCTTGAGACTGTGGGATATAATGAGGGGATGCATTGTAGATAGTGGTGTGATATCATGCAGAGAGGATGCATTGTTGCTGTCTTTATAATGCAATGGTTTTGTGAGACAGGATTAATGAGTGGATGCATTGTAGATAGTGGTGTGATATCATGCAGAGAAGATGCATTGTTGCTGTCTTTATAATGCAATGGTTTTGTGAGACATGTGACCTGTTAACTGTAAGAGTCCTGGTATTTAAGGACGAGAGTTCCCTTTGTCGTTCTCTTTTTATTCTGCTTCGTGATGTTGGAAGATGTGAATAAAACTGACTCAAGAGATGAACTCTGCCTCGTCATTTTCACATCTCCACACTGGTGACCCTAAGACGTATCATGAAAGAGGAGAATTCCCCCGGGCCAGCCTCGTCAGGAGCCCCCAGCCAAGAGAATGCCGCTACAGTCCAGCTACCGGACTTCTGCCAGAACAATCCACGCGCCTGGTTCAACATGGTTGAGGCACAGTTCAACCTCCGGGCGATATCGGTAGATGCCACAAGATTCTACCACGTAGTCGCAAAGCTGGACAACAACACGGTCCAGCATGTGGAGAGCCTGATGGACCAGCCGCCGGACAATGACAAATATGGCACGTTGAAGGCTGCACTCATCCAGCAATTCACCCCCTCGGCGGAGGAGCGAGCAGAGAGGCTCCTGGGGCTGACGGAGTCAGAAAATGACATGCCCGCGAACCTGATGGAGAAGTTGTTGAGGTTGAAAGAATCTGACGACGATCACTTCATTTTCACCCACCTCTTCCTCAGGACTATACCGTCAGCAGCGAGAGCGACCCTCGCCTGTTCGCCACTGTTGGCCCAATGGGACTACCGCGCGCTGAGCCGAGAAGCGCAGAGGATTGTCAATGCCACTAAGCGGCGCGCAGCCGCGGCCGCTGCAGCAGAACTCAGCGTGGCGACCGGAGACGACAGGAGGCCAGAGGCAGCGGTACCAGACTCATCGACGGTGGCGGCAGGGGCCAGGGAACGCAGATCGGACGTCCTCTGTTTCTACCATCGCCACTTCGCAGAGAGGGCACGCAAATGTGTACCACCGTGCTAGTTCGGGCGTTCGGGAAAACGCCAAGACCGGGGGTCGGTAGCAGCCGCGGCCCTCGGGGAGGAGAACAAGCTGCTATACTTGTCGGACGCATGCTCAGGGAGGCAGTTCCTCGTCGACACAGGCTCCCAGTTGAGTTTCATCACGCCTTCCTACGCGGACAGACTAGCTGGTTCCGGAGGTCCCCGGGTGTCAGCAGCCAACGGCTCGGAGATTAAGACTTTCGGTGAGAAGACTCTGCTTCTGTCTCTACAAGGCCGTACATTTGAGTGGACTTTTGTTGTAGCAGCAGTAAATTTCAATATGTTGGGGGCTGATTTTCTGTGCTTGCATGGTTTGTTGGTTGATCTCGCTAACAGGCGCTTGGTTAATGTACTTTCTTTTGATTCTATCCCCTGCACAGTGCGAGTGGCCCCGCCAACAGCACAAGCCAACGTCACAGCTGCAAGCGGTAAGTTCCACACACTGCTCATTCAGTTCCCAGCACTCACGGTCCCCACTTTTTCGGCAACAGTCGCTAAGCACGGGGTGGAGCATTTTATTACCACTACCGGACCGCCCGTTTTTGCAAAAGCTCGGCGCTTGGACGCAGCTAAACTAGCCATAGCGCGCGAGGAATTTGCCAACCTAGAGAGGTTGGGCATTATCAGACGTTCAAACAGTCCGTGGGCTTCCCCACTGCACATGGTCCCGAAAGCCGACGGATCATGGCGACCTTGCGGGGATTTCCGCAGGTTAAACAACGTTACAGCCCATGACCGCTACCCAATCCCGCATATCCAAGATTTTTCCGTTCATTTGGCAGGGGCGTGCGTTTTTTCTAAAATAGACTTGGTCCGCGGTTACCACCAAGTCCCAGTGTGCGCTGAGGACATACCCAAAACAGCGGTAATAACTCCGTTTGGCCTCTTCGAGTTTTTACGCATGCCATTCGGACTTAAAGGGGCAGCTCAGACGTTCCAACGCATGATGGACGCGGTGCTTCGCGATCTCCCTTTCGTGTTCGTCTACTTGGACGATATTTTAGTAGCCAGCGCGTCCGAAGATGAACATGAAAAACACCTGGCCACAGTTTTCCGAAGGTTGGGAGATCATGGGTTAATAATCAACCCAGCGAAGTGTCAGTTCGGGGTGGCGCAGATCGATTTTTTAGGACACCGCGTCTTCCCCGAAGGAGCAGTTCCGCTTCCTGATAAAGTGCGCGCGGTGGCAGATTTTCCCCGGCCACAGACGGTCAGGGCGTTGCAGGAGTTTTGGGGAATGGTGAATTTTTATAACCGTTTTCTCCCCCGCGCGGCGCAACTCATGCAGCCGCTGTATGCCGCGCTCAAAAAAAAGAAACCCGTGGATAAGGTCGAGTGGTTCCCGGAGCGGGACCAAGCGTTCTCGGAGGTGAAAGCAGCTTTGGCAAAGGCTGCGTTGTTGGCACACCCAGACCCAACTGCCTGCATAGCGCTCACCACTGACGCTTCAGAGATGGCCATAGGGGCGGTCGTGGAGCAACATGTTGCCGGGGTTTGGCAGCCCCTCGCATTTTTCAGCAGAACCTTGCGCGATAGCGAACGTAAATACAGCGCGTTCGACGGAGCTGCTTGCTCTCCATTTGGCCATTCGCCACTTTCAGTTCTGGCTGGAGGGACGCTCTTTCACCGCGTTCGTTGACCACAAACCGCTCACGTTCGCGATGGCCAAGGTTTCCGAACCGTGGTCAGGCCGGCAGCAGAGACAGCTGGCCGCGATATCAGAGTTTACCACTGATATCCAGCATGTGGCGGGCAAACTCAATGTAGTTGCAGACTGCCTCTCGCGCGCCGTAGCGGCCCCAGTCAGCGTGGGAATAGATTACGCAGCCATGGCCGCGGAGCAGGGTAGTGACACGGACGTGCACGCGCTCCAGTCTGGACCAACAGGGTTAAGGCTGGAGAACAGAGTGCTGCAAGACGGTATGCCCCCCCTAATCTGCGATGTCTCCATGGGTCGGCCGCGACCAGTAGTACCAGCTGCGTGGCGTCGCCGCGTTTTTGACTTGATTCATTCTTTGGCGCACCTGGGAGTGCGCGCGTTGGTCAAAATGGTAGGAGAAAAATTTGTGTGGCCGAGCCTCCACAAACAAGTTAAAGAGTGGGCAGCAGCCTGCACGGCATGTCAGCGAGCCAAAGTACACAGGCACATGAGAGCTCCTTTGGAGCCATTTCACATTCCCGCCAAGAGGTTCGACCATGTTCATGTGGACCTCGTGGGCCCCCTCCCGCTGTCACAAGGGTGCACACACCTTCTCACAATGGTAGACCACACCACGCGCTGGCCTGAAGTGGTCCCGCTGGCATCAACCACAGCCGAGAAGGTTGCGCGCGCGTTTTTAACAGCTTGGGTGGCGCGCTTCGCCGTTCCATCGGATGTTACGTCCGACAGAGGCCCTCAATTTGTTTCCGAGCTTTGGTCGACAATGGCCCGCAGCCTGGGTGTCACAATTCACTGCACAACCGCATACAATCCGCAGGCTAACGGGTTATGCGAACGTTTTCATAGGTCAGTGAAAGCAGCTCTCAGGGCGTCACTGATGGGTGCAAATTGGGTAGACAAGTTACCGTGGGTGTTGTTGGGGTTGCGTTCTGCGCCTAAAGAGGACTTAGAAGCCTCCCCAGCAGAGCTCGTGTTTGCACAGCCACTCCGGCTCCCTGGGGAGTTTCTCTCAGATAACCCTGTGCCAGACACCTCCCCGTCTCAGCTGTTGCAGAGTGACATAGAATCAAGCACGCTGCCCAGCCCCGCACACCACAGTTTTCCGCGCGTTTTTGTGCCTAAAACTTTGAAGAACGCAGAGTTTGTTCAGACACGATGCGCACTGAACCCCGCTGCGACCGCCTTATGACGGACCCTTCAGAGTGCTGGAAACTGGGGACAAGCAGTTTTTGCTAGATTTGGGGGGTAGGGAAGAGAAAGTTGGCATAAACAGACTCAAACCCGCTTTTGTGGTGGCAGATGAGCAAGTGCTGTTGGCGAGGGCCCCGCGGTGAGGCAGACCCCCACGGAGGGCTTCACAGAGTAATGTTTCCCCAGAACCCCCACAGGTGCTGACAAAAGGTTTCCACCCCCAGACGGCAAACCCCCAGCGTGACAGCGCCGCGGAGACGTCCAACCCCAGCTACAGCAGATACGGCAGGAGACGGAAGCCCAGACAGCTGGTGGACTAATGTGTATTGATACTATCACAGAATGCATGTTGTTTTTCCCTTGTTTGTTCTAAAATGCTGGGGGGGCTTTGTGTGGGGACACACATTCTTGACCTGCTTTTGGACTCACATTTTAGACCAGAGCAAGGGCAGAGCTTCTGTGGTTATTACAGGAAGCTGCAGGAGAGTTAGCTTTGGTATGCAAAGCTTGAGACTGTGGGATATAATGAGGGGATGCATTGTAGATAGTGGTGTGATATCATGCAGAGAGGATGCATTGTTGCTGTCTTTATAATGCAATGGTTTTGTGAGACAGGATTAATGAGGGGATGCATTGTAGATAGTGGTGTGATATCATGCAGAGAAGATGCATTGTTGCTGTCTTTATAATGCAATGGTTTTGTGAGCCATGTGACCTGTTAACTGTAAGAGTCCTGGTATTTAAGGACGAGAGTTCCCTTTGTCGTTCTCTTTTTATTCTGCTTCGTGATGTTGGAAGATGTGAATAAAACTGACTCAAGAGATGAACTCTGTCTCGTCATTTTCACATCTCCACAATGCGAACGTTTTCATAGGTCATTGAAAGCGGCTCTCAGGGCGTCTCTGACAGATGCAAATCGGGTAGACAAGCTACCGTGGGTTTTATTGGGGTTACGTTCTGCGCCTAAAGAGGACTTAGAAGCCTCCCCGGCTGAGCTTGTTTCTGCACAGCCACTTCGGCTGCCCGGGGAGTTTCTCCCAGATAATCCTGCGCCGGACAGCTCCCCATCTCAGCTGTTGCAGCGTAACATAGAATCGAGCACGCTACCCAGCCCCGTTCACCACAGTTTTCCGCGCGTTTTTGTACCTAAAACTTTGAAAAACGCGGAGTTTGTTTTTGTCAAACACGATGCACATCGACCCCCACTTCGACCACCTTATGACCGACCGTTCAGAGTGTTGGAAACTGGGGACAAGCATTTTTTGCTAGATTTGGGGGGTAGGAGGGAAAAGGTTGGCATAAACAGACTCAAACCCGCTTTTGTGGTGGCGGACGAGCAAGTGCTGTTGGCAAGGGCCCCTCGGCGTGGTAGACCCCCACGGGGAGATCCCCCAGAACACCCGCAGGGACTGACAAAAGGTTTTCACCCCCAGACAGCAGCCCCCCAGCATGACAGCGCGGCGGAGGCGGTGACTCCTGGTTACAGCAGATACGGGAGAAGACTAAAACCCAAGCAGCAGGGGGACTGATGTGTAATGATTCTATCTGTCATGATGGCCGCTAGGCCGTCATCAGCATCATCAACATCAGCTGCGCTCACTTCAGCAGGTGGCAATCAGCGGGCCATAAAAGCCCAACGCGCGGACGCCTCAGCACGGAGTTGTCTGTCACTCTCACTGAGCAACGTGCCAAGATCTCGACCTCTCGTGAAGAACTCTACGCTTCGCCAAACCAGGCCACGTAAGCCATCTCTTCACAATTCCTCTGCTAGCCTTTTCCCCTGTGCACAGGTGGACCTCCCTGGCGGCGGACCACCCTCTTCTGCTGACGAGGCATCGTCTCCCGCTCCGCGGAGCTCCTCCTCACCTCCACAGCACCGGACACCACGAGCACGACGTCGCACGGACACCAGGAGTCAGTCAGCCTCTCATTGTGGCACCTGCAAGGTTGCCAGGTTACCACAAGACGGGCTCAGCTCCAGTAGCCAGACGAGCATTCACACATTCACTCACACTTCACTCATTAACTCACAATAAAGATAATTGTCTGTATCTCTCGTGTCAGCGTTTGTCTCTTGGGTCGTAAATCATGTCAGTACGACTCCGTCACGATGACCCATCAGACAGCGCGCTGTCGCGCCGCTTTAACACACTCAGCGCACGAGTAGACATGATTTCCCACCAGCAGACAGTAATCTTAAACCAACTAACTCAGATTAACAGCCGGCTGGATCGCCTGGAAGGTCACCAGGCATTCTCCCCGGCTAGCGGGGTGCCTTCTGCACCCGCAGCTGCGGCTACTAGCCAAACCAGCCCATCTTCCACACATCACCTAACTCCTGTACCAACCCCCGCACGCTTTATTGGTAAACTGGGGGAGGCGCGGGGGTTTTTGCTACAGTGTGAGTCAGTTTTTCTCCGCATCCCGGGGGACTTTGCCACTGATATGAATAAGATTGGGTACATCATCAACCTGCTGGGAGGCAGGGCTCTTGATTGGGCTTATACCATCATGGCCAAACCAAATAATTCATTGTTAACTTACCAGCAGTTCGTGGCAGAGTTCATGGAAGTGTTCGATCATGTTGACCAGGGCGCGGTGTTAACTGAATGGCTGCTTGGACTTCGGCAGGGCAGTAGATCTGCCGCCGATTATTCCGTGGACTTCCGGGTATTAGCCGGTCAGGTTGGGTGGGGGGAGCCAGCACTCTGTGGAATTTTCCTCCGCAGCCTTAACTCCAAGTTAAAAGACGAGCTAGCGGTAAAGGAGAAACCAGACAGACTTGGGGAATTAATCTCCCTCACCATCAGCCTAGATAGCAGACTGAGGGAGCGAGCTGCAGAACAGCGAACAGCTATCCATATGAATAAGTCTCGCCCTCGCTCCGCTAGGTCCCCCCTCCTTGCTCTGCCTGCATCTGAAGAACTTCCGGAGCAGGAGGATATGGTTGTGGGGCAATCGGGTCTTACAGCGGCTGAGAGACAGCGCTGCAGGGAGCAGGGGTTATGCTTCTACTATGGGAATGGGGCACATGGAGTAGTCGATTGCCCGTTAAAAGGAGAGGTCCGTGGATCACGGTAGGGGGATTCGCGGACAAAAATCAGACAAAGCCCCTCACTAGTTGCCACATTCCCATTAGGCTCATTCATAAACACAAGGAGCACACCACACTTGCCTTAGTTGACTCTGGGGCTGAGCAAAACTTTATCTCCAGAGACCTGGCAACCCTGATGGGCCTCAGCTATCAACCTTTACGCCCCCCCATCCATCTGGTCACCCTGTCAAAAGCATCTCTGACGTCAGTTTCCCACCAGACGGCACCTGTGTTAATGATAGTTTCTGGTAACCACAGGGAGGAAATACGGTTCCTGGTCTTGCCCTTCTCCTCTTCACCCATCATCTTGGGGTACCCTTGGCTCCGGCTGCATAACCCCACGTTCGACTGGCAAGTTGGGAGAATAACGGCTTGGAGCTCATTCTGTCTGAGCGCCTGTCTTCAGTCCGCTGCATGCGCTCCCTCAGTGCCGATGATGCCTCCCTCAACACCCCCTCCGGACCTGTCGAAGGTGCCTGACGTCTACCATGATTTGGGCCAGGTGTTTAGTAAGTCACGGGCGTTGTCCCTTCCCCCCCATCGCCCGTACGACTGCGTGATCAACCTCAAGGCTGGGGCCCCTCTCCCGGCGAGCCGCCTGTACAGCCTATCAGCTCGGGAACGCGAGGCCATGGATACGTACATCAAGGAGTCCCTGGCCTCCGGTATCATCCGTCCATCCTCCTCGGCCGTCGGGGCAGGGTTTTTCTTCGTTGGGAAGAAGGACGGGTCGCTGCGCCCCTGCATCGATTTCCGGGGTCTCAACGACATTACTATTAAGGACAAATACACTCTTCCCTTGATGAACACTGCCTTCGATTCCCTCCTGGGGGCGTCTTGGTTTACTAAACTAGATCTACGGAACGCCTATCACCTGGTGCGCATTCGGGAAGGTGATGAATGAAAGACTGCTTTCCGGACCCCAAGCGGCCACTTTGAATATCTGGTGATGCCGTTTGGGTTAACCAATGCTCCGGCAGTGTTCCAGCGCTTAATAAATGACGTTCTCCGGGACTTTCTGAATTCCTTCGTCTTTGTTTACCTTGATGATATCCTCATCTTCTCGCGCACACTGGAGGAGCATCAGGTGCATGTACGACGGGTCCTACAGCGCCTCCTGGAGAATCAGTTGTTCGTCAAGGCGGAGAAGTGTGAGTTCCACACGGATCGCACCTCCTTTCTGGGGTTTATAATCGCCCGTAACCAGGTGCTTCCCGACCCGGATAAGGTCAAGGCGGTGGTGGACTGGCTTACGCCCACATCCAGGAAAAAGCTGCAGGGTTTTTTGGGGTTCGCCAATTTTTACCGGCGCTTCGTGCCAAATTTTGGGAACATCGCCAGACCCCTGACTGCACTCACATCCCCGAAGGTCCCTTTCCATTGGAGTGAGGAGGCTGCCGCGGCGTTTGACAGGCTGAAGGGAGAGTTTGCTTCGGCCCGTGTATTGACCCAGGTGGACCCGGAGCTCCAATGCTTGGTGGAGGTGGACGCATCGGATTCGGGGGTGGGGGCGGTACTCTCTCAGCGCTCCCTGACGGACGGGAAGATCCACCCCTGCACTTACTTCTCTCATCGTTTGACACCTGCTGAGAGGAATTACAGCATTGGCGACAGGGAGCTATTGGCTGTCAAACTTGCGCTGGAGGAGTGGAGACACTGGCTGGAGGGGGCTGCCCAGCTGTTTGTCGTCTGGACTGATCACCGCAATCTTGAATACCTTAGGACTGCCAAGCGGTTGAATGCACGTCAGGCCCGCTGGTCACTCTTCTTCGGCCATTTTAATTTTACGATCACCTACCGGCCAGGAAGTAAGAATGGTAAGCCTGACGCCCTTTCCAGGCAGTTTGACGCGCCCTCCGCTGACGACCGGGAGGAGTCTATTCTGCCACCTGCGTGTGTGGTAGGTGCGTTGACCTGGGGCATCTGCGATAAGGTTAGAAGAGCACAGGAGGTGGAGCCTGATCCGGGTGGGGGGGCCCCGGGTCGCTTGTTCGTTCCTCATCCTGTTAGGAGCCAAGTATTAGAGTGGGGTCACGCGTCCAAGCTGGCGTGCCATCCGGGTGTGAGTCGGACCGTTGATCTCCTCCAGAGAACCTTTTGGTGGCCAGGGCTGCGGAGGGACGTTAACAACTATGTCCGGGCCTGCGCTCAGTGCTCCACGGGGAAGACATCATCATCGGCCCCGGCGGGTCTGCTACACCCTTTGCCCGTCCCTTCCCACCCCTGGTCCCATGTAGCCATGGACTTTGTGACCGGTTTGCCCCCCTCCGGCCACTTCACGACCGTTTTAACCATCGTGGACCGCTTTTCTAAAGCTGCCCATTTTGTGCCCCTCCGGGGGTTGCCTTCAGCGCGGGAGACGGCGGACCTCCTCGTTCTCCATGTGGTTCGTCCTCACGGAATCCCCGCTGATATTGTTTCGGATCGAGGGCCACAGTTCGTCTCGCAGGTTTGGAAGGCGTTCTGTACGGCGCTTGGGGCCACGGCCAGTCTCTCCTCTGGATACTATCCTCAGAGTAACGGCCAGTGCGAGCGAGCCAATCAGGAGCTGGAGGCTGCGCTGCGCTGCGTCATCTCCTCCTGCTCTTCTTCGTGGAGCATGTACCTCCCGTGGATCGAGTACGCTCATAACACCACGGCGTCCTCGTCCACAGGGATGTCCCCCTTCAAGGCATCGTTGGGGTACGATCCGCCCTTGTTCCCGGAGGAGGAGGGGGAGGTAGCGGTCCCGTCTGTTCAGGCTCACGCCAGACGCTGTCGGCAAGTTTGGTCCATTGCCCGCAGAGCCCTTCTGAGGACCACGGAACGGAACATTGAGGTGGCCAACCGCCATAGGAGGCCTGTCCCGGATTACAAGGTGGGTGACAAGGTATGGTTGTCCACGAAGAACATCAGTGTGCCTGCCGAGAAGCGTAAGCTAACCAAGCGCTTCATCAGTCCCTTTGTTATTTCCCGCATTGTCAACCCTGTATCTGTGCGTCTTGCTCTCCCCTCTCACATGCGCATCTGCCCCACTTTCCACGTCTCCCAGGTCAAGCCCTACGTCGCCGACCCGCTGTGCCCGCCCCCTGCGGCTCCTGTTCCCCCGAGGATGATCGATGGCCATCCGGCCTGGGGGGTAACGGCAATCCTGGACATCCGCAGGAGGGGTCGGGGCCTTCAGTATTTGGTGGACTGGGAGGGGTTTGGCCCTGAGCACCGCTCCTGGATACGCCCTGCGTTGATCCTCGATAAGCAGTTGATCCGCGATTTCCATCGGGCGCATCCAGGTAGGATTGGGCAGGTGCCTGGAGGCACCTCTAGAGGGGTGAATACTGTGATGATGGCCGCTAGGCCGTCATCAGCATCATCAACATCAGCTGCGCTCACTTCAGCAGGTGGCAATCAGCGGGCCATAAAAGCCCAACGCGCGGACGCCTCAGCACGGAGTCATCTGTCACTCTCACTGAGCAACGTGCCAAGATCTCGACCTCTCGTGAAGAACTCTACGCTTCGCCAAACCAGGCCACGTAAGCCATCTCTTCACAATTCCTCTGCTAGCCTTTTCCCCTGTGCACAGGTGGACCTCCCTGGCGGCGGACCACCCTCCTCTGCTGACGAGGCACCGTCTCCCGCTCCGCGGAGCTCCTCCTCACCTCCACAGCACCGGACACCACGAGCACGACGTCGCACGGACACCAGGAGTCAGTCAGCCTCTCATTGTGGCACCTGCAAGGTTGCCAGGTTACCACAAGACGGGCTCAGCTCCAGTGGCCAGACGAGCATTCACACATTCACTCACACTTCACTCATTAACTCACAATAAAGATAATTGTCTGTATCTCTCGTGTCAGCGTCTGTCTCTTGGGTCGTAAATCATGTCACTATCACGAAATTCAGACTGTTATTCTGTTGTTCGATCTAAAATGTTTGGGGGGGGGGTCGTGTAGCCACACATGTGACTTACTTTTTGCCTCACATCTTAGATAAGAACAAAAGGCACAATTTTCCTTGGAGATAACAGGAAGCTGTGAAAGTGTAATCCTTGTTATGCAAGAGATGGCCTTGGGGGGATTCTTTGTAGGCCAAGGACTATGGGGGAGATGCCTAGGGATTAAAGAGAAAAGGCATTGTTACTTGTGATTTGAATGGAATGTGATTTGTGAGCTGTGAGAGTCCTGGATATACAGTGGGGCAAAAAAGTATTTAGTTAGCCACCAATTGTGCAAGATGAGAGAGGTCTCCAATTTTCATCATAGGTATACCTCAACTATGAGAGACAAAGTGAGAAAAAAAAAATCCAGAAAATCACATTGAAGGATTTTTAATGAATTAATTGGTAAATTCGTCAGTAAAATAAGTATTTGGTCACCTACAAACAAGCAAGATTTCTGGCTCTCACAGACCTGTAACTTCTTCTTTAAGAGGCTCCTCTGTCCTCCACTCGTTACCTGTATTAATGGCACCTGTTTGAACTCGTTATCAGTATAAAAGACACCTGTCCACAACCTCAAACAGTCAGACTCCAAACTCCACTATGGCCAAGACCAAAGAGCTGTCAAAGGACACCAGAAACAAAATTGTAGACCTGCACCAGGCTGGGAAGACTGAATCTGCAATAGGTAAGCAGCTTGGTGTGAAGAAATCAACTGTGGGAGCAATTATTAGAAAATGGAAGACATACAAGACCACTGATAATCTCCCTCGATCTGGGGCTCCACGCAACATCTCACCCCGTGAGGTCAAAATTATCATGAGAACGGTGAGCAAAAATCCCAGAACCACATGGGGGGACCTAGTGAATGACCTGCAGAGAGCTGGGACCAAAATAACAAAGGCTACATCAGTAACACACTATGCCGCCAGGGACTCAAATCCTGCAGCGCCAGACGTGTCCCCCTGCTTAAGCCAGTACATGTCCAGGCCCGTCTGAAGTTTGCTAGAGAGCATTTGGATGATCCAGAAGTGGATTGGGAGAATGTCATATGGTCAGATGAAACCAAAATAGAACTTTTTGGTAAAAACTCAACTTGTCATGTTTGGAGGAGAAAGAACACCATACCTACTGTGAAGCATGGGGGTGTAAACATCATACTTTGGGGCTGTTTTTCTGCAAAGGGACCAGGACGACTGATCCGTGTAAAGGAAAGAATGAATGGGGCCATGTATCGTGAGATTTTGAGTGAAAACCTCCTTCCACCACCAAGGGCATTGAAGATGAAACGTGGCTGGGTCTTTCAGCATGACAATGATCCCAAACACACCGCCCGGGCAACGAAGGAGTGGCTTCGTAAGAAGCATTTCAAGGTCCTGGAGTGGCCTAGCCAGTCTCCAAATCTCAACCCCATAGAAAATCTTTGGAGGGAGTTGAAAGTCTGTGTTGCCCAGCGACAGCCCCAAAACATCACTGCTCTAGAGATCTGCATGGAGGAATGGGCCAAAATACCAGCAACAGTGTGTGAAAACCTTGTGAAAACTTACAGAAAACATTTGACCTCTGTCATTGCCAACAAAGGGTATATAACAAAGTACTGAGATGAACTTTTGTTATTGACCAAATACTTATTTTACCGAGGAATTTACCAATTAAGTCATTAAAAATCCTTCAATGTGATTTTCTGGATTTTTTTTTTCTTATTTTGTCTCTCATAGTTGAGGTATACCTATGATGAAAATTGGAGACCTCTCTCATCTTTTAGGTGGGAGAACTTGCACAACTGGTGGCTGACTAAATACTTTTTACCCCACTGTATAAAGGACGAGTTTTTTCTGAGACGTCCTCTTTTCTGCCATGCTCTTATGTGAGAATGTGTAATAAACTGTCTGAGACCAACTTGCCTCATTTTTCACAACAGGAAAGTTTTGAATTATTTTATAAAGATTTGTATTCCCAACCTCAAACTTCTAACGAGATACAAATAGAAGATTTTTTAAAAGCATTGAACTTACCAACAATGACAAATACACGAAATGAAAAATTAGTCCAACCAATAACAACCAAAGAACTAAATCTGGCCATTTCCAAATTAAAAGTGGGGAAGTCCCCAGGCTCCGACGGTTACACTACAGAGTGGTATAAATGTTTTAAAGAAGAATTGTCCCCTATACTATTAAAAACCTTTAATTGGATTATACAAAATGGTGAAATTCCTCCATCTTGGAAAGATGCAGTCATTTCTGTCATACCCAAGGAGGGTAAGGACAGACAGGATTGCAGTAGCTACTGTCCCATTAGTGTCCTTAACTTGGATTATAAATTATTCACAGCAATAGTGGCTCGAAGACTTGAAAAATTCCTACCTGATTTGATACATTTAGACCAGTGTGGATTTATCCAGCAAAGACAGACCTTAGATAATATAAGACGCTCCTTACATGTGATAGGACAAATAAATAAGGAAAAGACTAAGGCCATTATTGTAGGATTAGATGCCAAAATGGCGTTCAACTCAGTCAGATGGTTATTCCTCTATAAAGTATTGGCGAAATTCGGTTTTAATGAAAATTTTATCACATTAATACAATCCCTTTATGATAAGCCAAGGGCTCGTGTAAAGATCAACAGAGATCTTTCTGACTCCTTCCTCCTGGAGCGAGGAACGAGGCAGGGATGCCCGATTTCACCCCTGCTTTTTGCCCTTTATATTGAGCCCGTTGGCCAATTGATAAGACAGACTGGAGAGATTAAGGGGATTACAGTAGCTGGGAATGAACAAAAAGTTACAATGTTTGCAGATGATGTACTTGTTTTTTTGGAGGAGGCTGAAGAATCTTTTATGAAGTTGATGTCGGTATTAAACAGCTTCGGGAAGTTATCTGGATACAAATTAAATATATCTAAAACTCAGGTGATGACCCTGAATTATAAAGTTTCAAAATCTCTTAAGGAAAAATATAATCTTGACTGGGATGCTGTCTCCCTGAAATATTCAGGTATAATTCTCACTAAAGACATTTCTAGACTGTTTCAAGCAAATTATGACCTACTATCATTAGCAATAAAATCAGACATAAATAGATGGAATCTTGTACCCTTTCTCAATTTAAACTCAAGGATTATCCATCCATCCATCCATCCATCCATCTTCTACCGCTTTTCCGGAGGTCCGGGTCACGGAGGCAGTAGTTCAAGCAGAGAAGCCCAGACTTCCCTCTCCCCAGCCACCTGCTCCAGCTCTTCAGAGGGGATACCAAGGTGTTCCCAGACCAGCTGGGAGACATAGTCTCTCCACCGAGTCCTGGGTCTGCCCCGGGGTCTCCTCCCAGTGGGACGTGCCTGAAACACCTCAAGTGGGAGGCGTCCAGGAGGCATCCTAATCAGATGCCCATACCACCTCAACTGACTCCTTTCAATGTGGAGGAGCAGCGGTTCTACTCTGAGCCTCTCCCGGATGACTGAGCTCCTCACCCTATCTCTGAGGGTGAGTCCAGCAATCCTACGGAGAAAGCTCATTTCAGCCGCTTGTATCCGCGATCTCGTTCTTTCGGTCATTACCCAAAGCTCGTGACCATAGGTGAGAGTAGGAACGTAGATTGACTGGTAAATCGACAGCTTTGCCTTAGAACTAAGCTCCCTCTTCACCACAACAGATCGGTACAACGTCCGCATCACTGCAGATGCTGCTCCAATCCGTCTGTCGATCTCTCGCTCCATTTTCCCCTCACTCGTGAACAAGACCCCAAGATACTTAAACTCCTCCACTTGGGGCAGGAGCCTGTCCCCAACCCGGAGAGGACAATCCACCTTTTTCCGGCTGAGGACCATGGACTCAGACTTGGAGGTGCTGATTCTCATCCCAGCCGCTTCACACTCAGCGGCAAACCGTCCCAGCAAGAGCTGTAGGTCATTGCTGGATGAAGCCAACAGGACAACATCATCTGCAAACAACAGAGATGAGATCCTGTGGTCACCAAGCATGACACCCTCCATTCCCTGGCTGCGCCTAGAAATCCTGTCCATAAAAATTATGAACAGGATCGGTGACAAAGGGGAGCCCTGGCGGAGTCCATCTCTCACTGGGAATGACTCCGACCGAGTGTTGGCAATATGAACCAAACTCTCACAACGGTCGTACAGAGACCGGATAGCTCGTAACAACAAGCCCGATACCCCATACTCCCGAAGCACCCCCCACAAAAATCCACGAGGGACGCGGTCAAATGCCTTCTCCAAGTCCACAAAACACATGTAAACTGGTTGGGCAAACTCCCACGAACCCTCAAGAATTCTCGAGAGGGTAAAGAGCTGGTCCGATGTGCCACGGCCAGGACAAAAACCACATTGCTCCTCCTGAATCCGAGGTTCGACCAACGGCCGGACTCTCCTCTCCAGTACCTTGGTATAGACCTTCCCAGGGAGGCTGAGGAGTGTGATCCCTCTAAAGTTGGAGCACACCCTCCGGTCCCCTTTTTTGAAGAGAGGAACCACCACCCCGGTTTGCCATGCCAAAGGCACTGCCCCCAACCTCCACGCAATGTTGCAGAGGCGTGTCAACCATGACAACCCAACAACATCCAGGATTATTGCAGTGAAAATGAATATAGTTCCCTGATTGCTGTATTTGTTCAGAACATTACCTATTGAAGTGAGTGACAATCAATTCAAGGAATGGGACAAATGGATTTCACGCTTTATATGGCAGGGGAAGAAACCAAGAATACGCTATACTGTTTTACAATTAAGGAAAGAAAAGAGTGGAGCAATGCTTCCTTGTTTAAAATACTATTATTATGCTTCTCAAGTTATTCCTCTATTATATTGGTGTAACCCAGACTTCCAAGCCAATTGGAAGATAATAGAATCAAATATATCACCTATATTCCCCTTACAAGCTGCAATTCCAGATAAAAGACTAGCTGACCAATTACAGGGTCTAAACCCTTGGATTGAACACACACTTAAGGTATGGCATAAAGTAGTGAAAACCTGTGAAATAGGAAACATGCTAAGAAATTTCAGATGGTGTGCCTATGACACAGATTTTCAACTCAACAAAAGTGATAAAAGATTTCAAACTTGGACAAAAAAAGGGCTAACAACGTACCTCACCTTTACAAGCAAAGGAACACTACAGAATTTCCAGTCCCTACAAACCAAATTTGGTCTTGAGCAAGTAGACTTCTTCAGGTACCTCCAAATATGTGATTATTTTAACAAGCATAGCAAATCCTAAACCTATCTTCAACAGAGTCACACTTTTTTAAAATTTTAAAGTCAGCTTATGACACTTGATGAAAAAGGCAATTTCTAAGTTATATAATGGGATGTTAATTGCAAGAAACGATGATACGCTACACATTAAGAATAAGTGGGAGCATGAAGTGGGAATGGGCATTTCTGATGAGAATTGGGAAAAAAAGTTGTATCTTCCAATGGTCCTCCACAAACTCACTGGTATGGAGAGAACACTGTTGGAAAAATGTGATAAGATTTTTTAAGACTCCTCACCAAAGTAAATATAGAAACATGAATAATGAGTGTTGAGAAGGTGTGGCTCTGTTGAAGCAAATCATTTTCATATATTCTGGGAATGTCCGGTTTTGCATCAATATTGGTCTGGAATTCATAAAGCTTTAAATGATATCTTCAAGGTAAACACTGCAAATGACTTTTTAAATTTATATATGGGTCTTGTTCTAACTCTGGACAGAAGAGGGGGCATAAAATTGCTGCAGGCGCTCTTAGCAGCCAGTAAGAAATCAGTTACTAGAAAATGGTTAAACCCAGCCCCACCCACACTCAATGATTGGTTTGGAATAATTTTGGAAATCTTCAAAATGGAAAAATTGACGTATTTGTTAAGAATTCAAAGGGAAAAATTTATTCAATTTGGAATAAGTGGATTCATTTTATGTATATCCCCTATTCGGAATGATTTTATATGATTCCAGATGTAAACATCCTTGTTGAATCACCTTACTAAGACTGAAATTTTGTTTATTTATTCTTCCATATGAGAAGAAGGAAGGACTGTAAGCCCCCAGTTCAGTTTGTTTAATTTTTTTGGGGGGGGGGTTAATTTTTTTTTGTTCCTATAAAACAAATGAGAAGGACTATGATGCAAATGTCTGAATGCCATAATTGTAAAAATGACATCCTTTTCTAATAAAAACATAAATGAGAAAAAAAGTAATTAAACTCGCTGTCAAATTTAATCTTACTGAGGACCAACTGTAATGAATAAAGCCATGAGGCCCTGCCAGGCACAGACTGGCTGGCTGAAAGGACGGGACACTTGCCAGTGGACTGGCCAGTCAGGAGCCAAAGTGGTCTGAACAAGCAGTCTGCACCATAAAGGCTATGTACAGCCTATATGGTGCAGACATGTTTGGGTTCTGTCTGGTATGGTGTGTTTGCCATGTTCAGCACGTGTTTTGTTGTTCAGTAGCTCTGGGTTGTCTGACGTACCTTGAACTACAGGTGCATCTCAATAAATTAGAATATCATCGAAAAGTTAATTTATTGCAATAATTCTATTAAAAAAATGAAACTAATTTATTGTATAGATTCATTCACGTGATATATTTCAAGTGTTTGTTTTAATTTTGATGATTATGGCTCACAGCCAATGAAAATCCAAAATTCAGTTTCCCCCAAAAATTTGAATATTACATAAGATCAATTTTTAAAAAGGGGGGATTTTTAATAGAAATGTTGGCCTGCTGAAAAATAAAGTAGGACCAACACCAGCAGATGACGTGGCTCCTCAAATAATCACTGTGGAAACTTCTGTGCCTCTCCACTCTTTCTCCAAACTCTGTAACCTTGATTTCCAAATTACAGGACTTGGCATTTGATTTATTTCCATCCATCCATCTTCTACCACTTTTCCAGAGGTCTGGGTCGTGGAGGCAACAGTTCAAGCAGAGAAGCCCAGACTTCCCTCTCCCCAGCCACCTGTTCCAGCTCTTCAGAGAGGATACCAAGGCGTTCCCAGACCAGCTGGGAGACGTAGTCTCTCCAGCGAGTCCTGGGTCTGCCCTGGGTCCCCCTCATTTCAGCCGCTTGTATCCATGATCTCATTCTTTTGGTCATTACCCAAAGCTCATGACCATAGGTGAGGGCAGGAATGTAGACTGCGCGGTAAATCGACAGCTTTGCCTTAGAGCTCAGCTCCCTCTTCACCACAACAGACCGGTACAACGTCTGCCTCACTGCAGATGCTGCTTCCATCCGTCTGTCAATCTCCCGCCCCATTCTCCCCTCACTTGTCAATAAGACCCCGAGATACTTAAACTTCTCCACTTGGGGAGGAGCTTGTTCCCGACCCGGACAGGACAATCCACCCTTTTTTGGATGAGGACCATGGACTCGGACTTGGAGGTGCTGATTCTCATCTCACCTGCTTCACACTCAGTAGCAAACCATCCCAGCAAGACCTGTTGGTCATTGTTGGATGAAGCCAGCAGGACAACATCATCTGCAAACAGCAGAGATGAGATCCTGTGGTCACCAAGCATGACACCCTCCGTTCCCTGGCTGCACCTAGAAATCCTGTCCATAAAAACTGTGAACAGGATCGGTGACAAAGGGCAGCCCTGGCCGAGTCCAACTCTCACTGGGAATGAGTCTGACTGGGTGTTGGCAATACGAACCAAACTCTCACAACGGTTGTATAAAGCCTGATAGCTTGTAACAAGTCTGATACCCCATACTCCCGAAGCACCCCCCACAAAAATCCATGAGGGAGGCAGTCGAATGTCTTCTCGAAGTCCACAAAACACATGTAGACTGGTTGGGCAAACTGCCACGAACCCTCAAAGATCCTTGAGAGGGTAAAGAGCTGGTCTGATGGGTCATGGCCAGGACGAAAACCACATTGCTACTCCTGAATCTGAGGTTCAACCAACGGCTGGACTCTCCTCTCCACCTGATTTATTTATAATAATGTATAATATGGATCATTATGGACACAACTTGCCTGGTGGTGCTAGTGAATAGGTAGCTGCTGGTTAAAAACAAAACATATTTCTATTGGCATTAAAAACAGAGAAGCGTCCTGTCTTTGGCAAAATGGAAAGTTGTCGTGATGGTGATCAAAAGAAAAAGAAAGAAGCAGCAGAGGAATTAAAGGAAAAAAGCTCTTCCCTCCAGTGCAGCAAATTGCTGTAAAATCACCAAAATGTTTGGAGCTAAAACTGCAGTCAATCAAGAAAACGGCCTTTGTAAAAGTCCGTTTTTGCCTCTGTGTGGCTCATTGCAGAAGTCCTACTACTGGTTAGCACCACAGTCCTAAATATGTAGCTATGCCGTCAGACTGAATGCAGTCGGGGTGCAGAGATTTAGGCTACAATGGTTTCCAACAGTGGCTTGGCCTGAGACTGACTCAAATTGCCGTCCTGAATTTTTATCCCAGTCCACCCCTAGGCCCAGTTTTCATTTTTTTGGGGTGGGGATTCAATAAATTGAGCGTAAAATGGTGGCAAAAAGTCACAAATTTACAAGATGAGAGAATGTCACAACTGTATGATGGAGGAAAGATCAAATTTCCAGGTGTCACAAATTTATAGGCAGGAAATATGGAGGCCGTGTCTGGCCTTGTGTTTGAAACCTGTTATCTAAACCAAAGTCACTTTTCTATTCTCTATTTCACTTTTTGCTAAATTGGTAAAACACACACTGGAGCACGGCATTTTATTTTATTTTGAAAAAAGTTTTATATGGTCTGCATTTGGCAAAACTCAAGAGACATAGTGATGATAAATCAGAATTCAATACTTTGCAAAATGAAAGGCAACATTCAGAAGAATTAGCTGTGCAGTCCCACATGAAAGGCTCTTATCTCCATTTAAAGCACAGAATAAACCAAAGAACCCTCTCACCTTCCCAATATAAGGTGTTATTCCCAACATCAGGGCTTTTTTAAAGGGATGGACAAACCAATAATAGCATCAAAATGGTCACAATTGTGATTTTAAAAAATGGCACATATAAAACAATGGAAATAGGAATAAAAAAAAAGATATTTTCAGACTTCTTTAGAACTATACAGACATAATACTGAACAGCTCACTCTCTCCACTACAGTGAAGTACAGCGACTGTAATTTATCAGGCCAACGGCGTTCTCACATACCCTCAACATACAAAATACAGTCATTTTTGAACATTTTACTGACAAGAAATAAAACTTGGTCATGTTTTCATTTTTATAGCTCTTTAAAACAACATAATGGTGCATTTTGTTTAGATATCTTCAAATAACAGCAGTCATAGCATCACAATGCAGAACAAACAGTGCCTGGAACGCTCCGTTATCTGATACTGGTTTGCTTAGTGTTTATTACCAACATTTTAGACACAAATGCCAGTCTGGGGCCATGGAAATGTATGTGAATGACACAGCTGTTTGATAAGTAAGTTTGTGTGCTAATAGAATGCACTGCAGCAGTTCAACATGAACCTGAACAGGGAACTATTGGGTTTGGAAAACAACCAGTGAGTTGGTGCCAGTTCCCGCTGCAGTGTTTCCTGTGTAAAGTAGGGTTTCCCCCCACACTAACCCTAACCCTGTTTTCTGAACCTGAACCTCAGCATTTCTAGTGCCTAACATTAGTCATTCTTTGAAACTTAACTACCCAAAAATGCCCACTTAGTGAGTAAATTAACTGCGCCATGAACCCAGAAGGGATATGTGAAGTAAAAATAAAGCCAGATGGGCATGAACAAAGACATAAACTGGAGCTGAGCTTTCGTCTCCTGCATGGGAGCATCGTTTGTCATTTTCCCACCACCTTCCACCCCCCACAATGGTGACATGTTACACTATTAAAAATAATAATTTTCATGTGATATTGCATGCAAAACCCCCTTAAAAGTGGTGCGTTATGTGTACATATGAGATCAACCTGCAAATGCTATACTGCAGCTAAGCTGGAGGCTCTGTGATACTTTAGGCACATTGGTACTTTTTATGTTATAGTAGCAAACAAGCCAAAACATAACAGATAATGTTTAGGATGCTTAGCTGAGGACTGCAGTGGTGGCCCAGTGGGAAAGCATCTGCCCCATAGCCGGGAAGCTGTGGGTTCAAGCTCCAGCTGCGCCATACCAAAGACTATAAAAATGCTTCCCATCTTCTAGCTTGGTGCTCAGCATAATAAAGAATGAGGGAAAGAAAGTTGGTGAGAAGCACAGTGCACTCCTAGTGCCGGTCCCAAGCCCAGGTAAATGGGGAGGGTTGCATCAGGAAAAGCATCGTGTTCAAAGTGTAAAGTAAGTTGTAACGATCTGCCAAATCAAACACACAGAGCATTACAACTGACAATATCAGACGACGCTGCGCTGTGGTGACCCCGAAAGGGAGGAGCCAACAGAAGGCTGTTTAGCTGAGTGTTACTGGGATGCCAGGAGGAAAACAACCCGTTACCTTCATACTGTCACTATATCAACACAACACTGATCAGAGCTTCTCATATATACATTAAATCCAATCTTAACTTTTTTAAGTGTGAAACCTATAGCTAACAGTGTCAGAAGTTGTGCCATTTTTGCATCAAAAGCAAGATTCTCAAAGTCAGTTGGCTTTTGCCAGTAGGGACAAAATAAGACGTACAAAAATCACAGTATCATCAATTTTGTTGAGACATGTTATTCTAGGCGTGAATTATGCAGACCGGGGGCCTCATGTATAAACGGCACGCACGCACCAAAACACGCCGTGCACTGACTTTCACACACGTGGTGGGATGTATAAAGACAAATGTGATGTGAGAATCTGTGGGCCCAGTCCTCAAAGTTCTGTTTGGCTCCATCAGGCGGGTCTGTTAACCTACAAAACAGCTGAAAGTCACAAAATGTGTCAACATTTCCACTCCAGTTAAAATGATTGGCCTATGAATTAATTGTTGAAAAATGTGATTATCATTACGTGATTTATCTTCATAGCTCTGCCTACTGAGCACAGTGAAACCCCGATGAATAATAACTAATTTCCCTGCCTCACTTATGAGCCACAGCCAGCGACGCTGTAAACTGCATCCTGGATTATCATCAATTCAATATTGTAATAAAATTTGCTAGGGACTATCCAGTTGACTCACGAGGCAATGCGCAGAGATTCATCTCCTGTGGGAGGAATTCTGGTCAAAATGTGCTTTTAGAATGAATCAGTGCCGGCTCCAGGGCAGTACGTGCTGTGAGGCAGAAGCCAGGCGGACCTGCAGGTGAACCCTGGTAGCTGCAGCGGAGACATGCAGCTGTCTCAGTGGCAGCGATGTCTCGATGGCCTAAAATATCTTACAGTCTGGAAATAAAAGGCTTTGTATCGTGCAGCTCCATGTTCCACCTGCTTATTGTCTGTAATTTGGATTCTGCTGACAGATTTGGTTCGTAACTAGTCTAAATTCAGCCGTCACTCGACTGGAGCGCTATGCAGTGCTTATCCATTTTATTTACTTATTTTACTTAAAAACATCACGTCTGTCTGTCCTTCATGTGCGGACTGCCGAGGGCTTTCCTTCACACCATTTTTTTTCCTTGTATCCCAGTCACCCCAGCAACACTCTATGAGCAGTGACCTACTGACTGTAACCCCTTTAACTTTAATGCCAGACCATTTTACTTCACAGTCCACTTGGTAAACTTACGTTTATTGTTGATTCCCAAGGGTCAGAAGACAAAGTTTTTTCTCACCTCCACCTCAGTGATCAACACCTCAGTATCACACTTATTTTCTTTTTTAATGCTGCACTTTCCTGCAGGACTGAGATCACTGTTTGACAGACGGGTGAAAGAAGAGGCGTTTTTAGTCATTAGTGGGAAGAACCGAGGTGGAGTTAAGAGACTGTGCACGTGCGCTGGTTTTCACGAGGTGGGATGTATAAAGAAAAGGAGAATGTGGCGTCCGCACAGTTTCATACATCTTAAAATTTCTGTGCACATGTACTTTTCAGATTTTAGGAGTACGCCATCTTTCAGTATGAAAGCTGCCCAATCCTTTACACACGAGGCCCGTGGTCACGCTGACCGCCTACATTATGGCTTCCCACGGCCGATAACCTGTAGCTCCAGTCACATGTGGCTCATCAGCCCAGAAAAGTCGCTCCCTGTTGCTTTGACAAAAAAAAAAAAAACAACTAAAAAAAAGTAAATTTACAAGGAAAAAAGTTATGGATTTTCCAGGGGAAAACACTGAAAATTTAAAAGAAAAAAAAATATATGTGAAAAAAGTCACCAACTACTCCAAACAGCTGCAAATTTATGAAGTGATTTGAACATTTTGGGGGAAATAGTCTGAAATACATGTGAAAACTTGCACATTTTAAAAGATTAAAAAAAAATGGCAAAACTGCAAATCTAAGACATGCAACAGATTTAGCGATGTTGCAGAAATACACTACCAGCCAAAAGTTTTAGAAGACCCCAATTTTTCCAGTTTTTATTGAAGTTTCTAGTGTGTTCCATCACTGCTTTTCTGCAGACAGAGGGGGGTTGTGAGTAATCAGGAACAGTTGGGACACCTGCAGGAACCGGCAGCACCAACCTTCAAGGCTTGATCAACCTCCAGTGCTGCAGAACAGCTTCAAGCTTTTAACCCATTTCTTGTTCCCTGAAAAAGGCCTTTTTGTATAATTTCGAAATGTACATTATTTTTCATTTTTGGGTAACCTTACCTTTTGTTTTAACCTCTGGCATTTCAGCACTTACCTTTGTACCATTGCAAGCTATTCATTGGATTTGAATTAGGGATGTTAATGATTAATTGGCTTTCAATTAATTGTCGGTAAGAATTTAGTAGACTAAATTAAATTAGTTATCAGTTAATTGAAAGTGGCGCCGTTCTTTTCAGTTTATTTTCATTAAATGTAGTGGCGTCGCCAGTCCTGGTGAAGGCGCTATAGCCTAATCTCTACCACACCTGACGCACTTCACTCGAGAAAATATAAGGACAGGTCCTTATCCCCTTACCCTTAAAATGAAGTGGTCTAACCAGAGTGCAGTGTGGGATCATTTTAAACTGCTAAACACTAACAACGAAGCTAAATGTACACTATGCGGTACTTCACTGAAATACAACTCAACCAGTTCGCTAAGTTATCGCCTAAAGAACTCAGATTCAGCCACGCTGCAAGGAGCGACTAAGTTCAGCTTCATCACAACCGACAGTTACGGCGGTTTTGGGGAGGCAGGTATGTGATGAGACGAAGACGGCGAGCATTACTCAGAGGATTTGCAAGATGACTGAAAAAGACATGACGCCAATAAGTGATGTTGAAGGAGAGGGCTTCCAGGAGCTGAAAAACTTTATGGTGCCAGGGTATAATATTCCGTCTAGAGGAACAATAACTACCCGCTTGGTAGCACGCTACAAGAAGAAAAAAGCTGACCTGAAAACAGCTAGCCACTGAAAATGTGGCGCTGACAACGGATTGCTGGACTGCGCTAACTACAGGAAGCTACATTACAGTCATTTGCCACTACATTGATATCACTGGTCAACACCAAATTTATTGTCCAAGTTTTTTTTTTAAACTAATTTAGGACAATTTTGATGTGCTGAATCCAAACATCACATTGGTTTTGCTCAATCAGGTCAGCTTTTTGAACTATGGCCACATGTTTTCTTACGTTTTTGTTTACATGTACGGGTATTTTCGCTTTATATGATGCAAAATCTTTTTTATTTCTTGAAATTCTCTGAAGTTTGAATGATGATGACGTAACATTCAATTTACATGTACTTACCTTTATCAATGTCTACTATTCAATTTACAGTACAACTGTACAACTGCTTATAACTTAACATAAAAACCTGACCTGATCGAGAGCAACGGATGTCATTTTCAGATTCATCGGTGCAAAATTGTCTTAAATCAGTTGAAAAAACACAGACAACTTACGAAAAAAATATTTTTGTTATGCTGTGTAATGGCATGTAAAATCAGCAGTTCTTCTCACAGAGCATGAACAAATTTATGTAGTTTTTAATATTATATGGACTAAGTATAAATATTTTTTATTCAGAATTTGTTGCTAAAGTTTAATATCAGCCAGTGCACACACTTTTATGCTATAGTAGCCTTAAGATTTATTTTTCTGAGTTTATTTTGTTGTTAATGTTTAACATAAATAAATCAAATCCTCGAGGGAAATGACTTACACTTTTTATTCAGTATATCAAACGGTAATTAGCTTTTTATGTTATAGACCATAATGTACCAAAGGAAATTCAAATTCTCAGGAAAAACGCTGCTCATCAATTAATCGTTAATCGATCGATAAGGTGACTCAATTAACAATTAATGGATTTATTGATAACTTGCATCCCTAATTTAAACTACTTGAATTTCAGTAAAACACTGGAAAAATTGGGATGTTCTAAAACTTTTGACTGGTAGTGTAGTAAAAATAAATTACAAGAAAATTTGAAAATTTACAAGAGAAAAGTCCAACATTTAAAAGGAAAAAAGCTAATATTTCAACGTTACTGTACATAATTAAGAGTGAAACCTTGTACTGTACTGATGACTGGGTTCTTTAACCTTCATTTAAGCATCAAATGTTTTCTATTGAGTTTTGTTTTCAAAAAATGTCTTAAGTTTTCAGCACACTTTGCCAAATCGCTGGGCTAGAAGACAGTTGTGCTTCACATAGGAAGCAACAGATTTCATTGGCTAGTGGGGATTCATGGGAGCAAAGATGAAGGCAAGGGGAACTCTAGAGAGCTTTAACAGGCGCACGCCATCATCCTGCAGTGAAACACACACAGCTCTGCTGCGGACGCATTCAGTCGTGGAGGCTTACAGAGCAAGTGAATAAAAGGATGGGCCCTTCATTTTTTTACGCTAATTCTCATTAGATTTGTTCTGAAAACTCAGATTTATCTCCGGTGCACAGGAGTTTAAGCCACTTTACAAAATCACCACGTGACATAACTTGGCAGGCAGACCTTTTTTGATGGTGTTCTACCACATTTTTATGGTTCCTACATATTTCTACACAACGCACCATAACAGAAATGCCGTACTAGAGTATCTTGTTTTGCTACTGATGAGCTTCTTTCACGTGCATTACCCTGTGTCGACATAAATAAATGCTGCGTAGTAAGATTTTGTCAAGAGAATAAAAAGGCAGATAAAAGTCTTACTAATACAGTACACACATGTAAATGGCATCATTCATTTGGCATATGTCTAAAAGATAAAATTAATGAAATGTCTTATGCAGCAATTTGGGGGAAAAAGGTTGTGATCTTCAGGGCAGAAGTGATTTTCAAAACATGGAAAGTAAGCGATGTGGGTGTCCTGCCTGGTGACTGGTCAGACAGGGGTGCAGACAGAAATATTAGGGTCCACGGGTCCTTTTTGGCCCCCTTCCCCATTAGTTACAGTATGTAAGTTAGTGCTGTATGTTAAGTATGTCCCCCGTCTTTGTGGCATTAAAAACATGTGCTACTTACTGGATCACCCTGAATCCTCCCAACTTAGTGAAGTGCACCTTTGTATTTCAGAGAGAACAAAAGGGTAACTTTACCGTCCAAATACTGCACACATTGAATATACGTCGCTTTCAAAATATTACAATTTATCTCAAATATTTACCAGAAGTCTGTAAGCATCATTGAAGCTGCATGTGGCTAGCCACTCCAAAATTACTAACTAACTAACTAACCTGCACTTATATAGCGCTTTTCAAAACATGGAAAGTAAGCAAAGAAAATGCAAAAAACTTCAGACTCGGGATGTCCTGGTCAAGAATTTTTGTCCCCCATCCAAGTCACTTAAAGATGCACTCCGGTGGATATAAATCTCCTTCAAAAAAACACATCTACATTGTCTAAAATGGCATCTTGTGCCCTTTTTTTTCCACAAAAAAAACTTTCATTGTCTTACAGTCGCTTGTAGAAACCTTTGCCCTCCTCTCCTCCTTCAAACAGCAGGACCTAATCAGGCCCACCCACCAGGACACAGACGTCTGCAAGCTGGCAAATCTGAACAACCAGTGCTTAGTCCTGATTGGCTCAACACTACAGACTTGTTATAGTGACATCATCTAAACTTGTTTTCTTCCCAAGGGGAGGAGCTTAACTTTCACAGCAAAAACAAAAAACAAAAACAGAGACATGAAACATAAGAGTGATTTAGCTCTTGATATGTCTTGTAAGTCATTAAAAAAACACGTTATAGACATGTTAACAAGAAAAAAAAAAGGTTTTTGGCGGAGTGTCACTTTAACCACTTGCACTCCGTTGTTCCGCGGGCGGGCAAGTCTCTGCGTCCTAAGGCGCACGAGGGCGCACGAGAGCGCGCTTGTGCGCCCTCGTGCGCATGACGCATGATAAGGATATTGATGGTGGTGGTGTAGGTGGTGTGCCCTCCAAGCGCCACTGAAAAATAAAATCTGCAAACACAGCCGTGAACAGATTAGTTCATCTGATTGACCTCTCATTCGACTAATAAGAGCCTTGAATTGGGTTTCTGAAACCTTGACGAACCAATGAATGAAAACCTAGGAAGGAGGACCCGCCTCCCAACGCTTTGAATGCAGTGAGCCAATTGAAGCAGAGAAGTTCGTGAGCTGTTTTTTTTTAAGGCTGGGTGAAGACTGACTGCTGGAGCGGATCAAAAAAGGACACAGGAAGAGCTCCACAGACCCAGCAGCATGGAGACCATCCACAAATGCAACCTGTGTGACAGGGAGTGCCATTCGTGGATCGGCATGTTCGGCCCCAGGCAGTGCTTATTTTGTATTGGTTCCAGCAGAGTAGACGTTATGATTTCTTCCATGGTCATAGACCGACGGAGGCTGACGACGAAGGCTGAGTGACACACACGCCTTCGCCAGTCTTTTTTTAATTACTACTGTTATTTGTTTTGAAAAATCGTTCGCCAAAAACCGCAATCATGGAAGCACAAAACCGCAATAATGGAATTATGTTTTGATCGAGTCGCGAGACCAGAACCAGAGCGGACCAGCGTCGCGTTCGTCTGACAATGAGGAGACAAGTTCGCCCAGACTCCGCTGTGAAGAGGTAAGGTGTTATAAGCTAAATTATTCTCTATCCCTGAAAATTGTAATCCAAAATGACTTTTGACCGATCAGTAAATTACAGCTGTGCGGTTCACGAAGTCTGAGGTTTGTGCGCCGCGGTACAAGGGGTTGCTTGCAGTGTACAGGCTGTGAACGCCCCCCTACCCCCGCTATTCTTCTGCAGCGAGGGGGGGGGAGCCGCGGTGACTGCACTGCTGTCCTACATCACCACATAAGGCTAATCCGTTGTGTAGCGATGGCTAAAGTCCATCCTCCCTAGCGAGCGGGGGGGGGGGGACAACCCCCCCCACACACACACAGTAGCGGGGGGGGGGGGCGCTGTGACAGCGTTGCTGTGGAAACATGCAACGAGTGTAATCTGTCATGTAGCGAGGGCCGAACTCTGTCCTTGATAGTGGGGGGGGGGACGACCCCCCCCCAACACACACACAGACACAGCCCTGAGTGTGACCTTTCCTTTGAGCCTAAAATGAAGCTTCTACATTGAATTATTCAAAAGTTACAGACGTTTTTCCAAACTGTGTCATTTGGCACAATTTGGCACAGTTCCAAAACGCCTGGGAACAGCCTGAGAACAAAGCTGTGTAAAATATTCATTTTTTGTGGTATTGTTACCAAATTTGGATCTCAGCTGGATAACACTTGGTTCTACATTTCTGTTGCATTTTCCAGCCGGATCGGACAGCTGTGTGTTATTTACAAGCATTTGTATCCAAAAAAACACTGTGTCCAAATTTTTTTTCTTCAAGTTCAGTATGTTTAGACGACTGTAACTCAGTGGCCGGAGCACGTAGACAGATTATGTTTTTTTGCCAAAAAATTCAAAGTGTTTTCTTTTAAATGAGACCAACCCCATGAAGATGCTGCAAAGGGTTGAAGAACAGCTTTTGATTTACTTTGGGCATGTTATTTTTTGGAATTTTTAGGAAAATTGCCCTGAGTGCAAGTGGTTAAGACTGAGTATCAGCTGATACAGAGTAACAATCTCATACTTACATTTTCCTACAACACATTCTTGCAAACTACGCACCATTCAGTCCATTAAAGCAAGTTAAATCAATTACATACATTGGCTTGACACCTCAATCCTCCCACAACACCACCTTCCCTGCTGCAACTCGGTACAGCTGCTGTGTTAAGGCCAGGATGACTTACAGCAACTGTGGCCGACGGAAAACAACAGAGACTTGAGTTGAGATGAACCCAGTGACCTCAACACCGACTGAGTGACAGAAGCCTTGATCGGGCTCTCAATCCCCTACATGAGATCAGACTGGGCCATCCCTACTTCAGACACACTGCATGAACACACCAGATAAAATAAGTAATTAAAGTGGAATGTTTGGTGAAAAACATCCGAGACTTTTTAATATCGATTTGTTGTGCATTTCTACGTTTTTCCTTCCATAAGTCTTCATCTATTTTTTTAATCTTCAGTATTTCTTCCTTCTTCCTTCCATTTCTCCACAATCTCCATTTCCCCTCCAATTTCTAACCTCCATTTTACCCCCCGAACCTCTGTCTCCTCTTCACCCCGTCTAAGATCCAGCCTCCTGCTCCTGTCCGAAAGCCTCCAGCAGAAGTCCCATCGGCGTCCTCTTCAGGCCGATGATCTCCAGTTTGTTTTCCAGCTTGTTCTTCAGGCTGCGCAGCCTCATTGATGCATGGATGAGAACCACTGAGGAGTAGATGAACGAGGGAAATAATTTTGTTAGTTGACACGTCAAAGCTAACAGACAATCAGCAAAACCTGAACCACTTTTTTATTGGATCAAAAGTATGTGTTTGTTTGTTAAACTCTTAATCCCAGAGGGAAATTCAAGGGTGTCCAGTGAGCTGGATGATGCAGCCGCGGTGCGGCGCTAATCACTTTACCATGCACGCACACACACACACACACACACCTAGAGACACTTCAGAGACTCCAATTAACCTAACTTGCACGTTTTTTGGAATGTGGGAGGAAACAGCAGCTGTAGTAAACCCATGCAAACATGGGGAGAACATACAAGCTCCACTTCTTACTGTGAGACAACAGTACTAACCACTACACCACCGTACTGCCACAAGTACCACGACTACTGTATGCGCAGTAGGGAGCCATCACATGGTTTACTTTTACAAATAACTGTTAAAGGTGCTTTCACACCTACGGGGGCCTTAGTTCGTTTCAACCAAACTAGAGTTTGTTTTTTTCGTTGGTGCGGTTCGTTTTGTCTGGTGAGAACACGGTAATTGCACTCAAGTGCACGCCAAAACAGCCGCACTGAGACCACCTAAAAAAGGTGGTCTCAGTCCGAATCATCTGGGGAACTCTGGTGCAGTCCTCCAAGTGACAAACCATACTGAACTAAGGACTCAGGACCAAAAGCTACAAAATGCATGAGGACTCTGTCCATTAAAATAACTGAAAATCCCAGTGCATGATGCGTTTCTTCATGTGCTCCTGTGAGTAGGAGCTGCTCCATTTCAAAACGCTCCACTGAAATAGCATTAAAAGGTACACTGTGTAAAATTTTGGATGGTCTTTGATCAAAAATTAAGATAATCACATATAAACATGTTTTAATGGTGTATAATCTTTTTAAAAAACTGTGATTCTTGTTACCTTAGAATAAGTTGTTTATAGCTACATGGAGCTGGACCTGCACTGTTATGGAGGCCGCCATTTTGCACCACCATGTTTCTACAGTAGCTCCGAAGGGACAAACATACAGCTGACTGTAGAAGAAACTGTTTATGTTGTAATAACAAACTGGCCTTCAGAATTTGGTGGCGCTGTAGCATTAGCTGACTGTTGGCTGACATAAAACAGGATACGAAGAAGAAACAGACGGAAGCGGAGCGGTTATATATAAACATTTTTGTTAGGAGTTGGACTTTTTTGGGTTTCACTTATAAAAATGGCTGCTCAAATTGCAGATCATACTTATTCTTGTCAAGAAGAGAAAAATGAGCATGAATCGTCTTCATCAAAGAAAAAAGAAAACATGATGAGACGATGACGTTGGGACAGGCAAAAACAGAAGACTCGCGTAAACATCGGTGTTGCCATTACTCGATGGAAACAGCTGATGAGGGACTAAAGTTTTAAAGTGACACCAAAGTCGCCTGCTTTCTCCTGGACAGGTAATGTACCCTACCAAAATTAATGCAAATTGTAATTTTTCATCAATAAAGAAAAGTTTAGCATTATAAAATGTCATTTTGTTAGTTTAGCAACATGCTCATGTGTTGCAATCGTTGCATAAACGTTACCCGCGTTGTAACGTTTCAATTTGAGATGCAAATACGAGAAATAACCCGTGATTTCAACGAAAAACATGTTTAGTTAACTGAAATCAAGACATTAGTTGAAAAGAACATTATTATGATTTAAAATATATGTTTAAAAGTTGTTTTTGAAAACACATAATGCAGCAAAACTATACTATTATGCTGTTATCTGCAAACAGAGAAAAAAATTGTATCCTGCAGCCTTATATCATCATGAAATAGTTCCTAATAGTTACTCTGCTAATTAACTTGTATTTGTATAGAAAAGAGTTAGCTAACATTTACAGTAACATTACTCAACTGCTGAACATTTATTGACTGCCATTGTCTGTGATAGTTTTGTACATTTCCTAATTTTCTCTCTTACCAGACATATCAGTAGAGTCACTAGGAGACATCATCGTGGCAAATACGCATTCGGTAATTGCAAAAGTTTTGACACCTGATGGCCTCCGTGGAGAGTCACTTACGTTCTGAAGGGGAGGGGTGGGGAATAGATTTTCAACTTGTTGCAATATGGAACCTCACCACTAGATGCCAACATTTTTACACAGTGCACCTTTAACAATGTGCTTCTGATGACACACCTCCTTTTACCTGATCAAAAGTGCATTGTCATAAAATGCACCAAAATACAATGTGCTGAGATACCGCCGCTGCCACGCCTCTTTTAAATGAGCCTCCTCCTTGCAGCACAAAGTAGATGTACTGTCTACTGATAAACAGATGGTGTGATACAAAGCATAAAAACAAGACAATGCACTGACAGAAAATAACAAAAGCCCTGGCACAAGGTGCAGAAGCGTGACATAGAAGGCTGTTGCAGACTGTCAATATAGGGCCCCGAGTCTTCTCCCTTCTATGACTGGCCATTAACCTTCCTCACCGGCAGCATGAGCAGTTTGTGTACAGACTGTTCCAATGTAACATGAGAAGTTATTTGCTGGATGTAAACAATAAAAAGCTGAATGACAGGTTTTGACTCTGTAGGATATTCTGATGGGATGAAGTCAATTAATCTGGGGGCAGTGGCGGCTTAACGGTTAGGGATGTGGACTGGTGATCAGAGGGTTGCCAGTTCAATCCCTGGACTAGCAGGAACAGATCTGGGTGGGACAGACAGTATAGCAGTGTTTGATCCATCCTCTTTAACCCCACTGTGGTGTCCTTGAGCAAGGCCCTTAACTCCAGCTGCTCCAGTGGAGCTGCTCAGTGGCCACGGGTCAGTCTGTGGTTGGACTGGGCAGCTTCCAGGTGTGAATGTGTGAGTGTGAACAGGGCATCCTTGAAAAAGAGAGGTTGCCTCTCAATGGTCTTTCCCTGTATAAATAAAGGTTTTTTTAAAAAAATGGATATATCAAATCGTTTAACAATGTGCTTCTGATGACACACCTCCTTTTACCTGATCAAAAGTGCATTGTCATAAAATGCACCAAAATACAATGTGCTGAGATACCGCCGCTGCCACGCCTCTTTTAAATGAGCCTCCTCCTTGCAGCACAAAGTAGATGTACTGTCTACTGATAAACAGATGGTGTGATACAAAGCATAAAAACAAGACAATGCACTGACAGAAAATAACAAAAGCCCTGGCACAAGGTGCAGAAGCGTGACATAGAAGGCTGTTGCAGACCTGCTGAGCAGAACTCAGCAGCTAGTTATCACCACCCTTTGGTTTTATGAATTCTTTTCATTGAAAATTATCTCATCATCATTTTCTGAGTAACAAAGGTCCAGGTCATATAGACCTGTGGTTTTTTTAACTTTTATAATTAACTGCTTCTTCTCCAAGCATGCACTGATACCCCACTAATGAACACACCAAATATTCCATTTTATTTATTTAGCGAATGCAAAGTCCTTAAGCCAAGCAGTTGCCTCCTGGTTTGCTGTATGGAGGGTGTGTAATCCTCCTTCCAGTCTTTGGAGCGGGCAAGCCTCTATGATGTGTTCCATTGTTTGCTCCTCTCCACATGCGCACAGTGGGCTAGGGCTACTGCCCCATCTGTAAAGGCTGGCCAAGCAGGGGCCATGTCCAGTCCTGAAGCGATTGAGTGTAGACCACTGTCTCCTTGGGAGGTTGGTGCCCGGGACCTGTTGGTTGGGGTTTATCACCAGCTGTTTGTTTGGGACCTCCTTGGTCTCCCATTCCTCTTGCCAAGCTGTCTGGATGGTAAAGTCAGCTGGGGGAGGGTTTTTCCAAATCGGCCGTCTGGATGAAAGTCGGGCAGTGGGTGGAGTGTAGATATCTGCATGGATTGGTAAGTGAGGAGAATCTTTAACTTTTTGGAGCATCCTTTGAGTTAATGCTGCTCGCCGGATGTGTGGAGGGGCTATGTTTGACAGTACAGAGAGCCAGGGGAGTGGTGTTGAGCGGATTGTTCCAGTTATAGTTCTCATGGTTGTGTTGAGCTGGGTGTCTACATGGTGTGTGTAAGATGACCTGGACCAGACAGGGGCACAATATTCTGCTACAGAGTATGAAAGGGCCAGTGCTGAGGTGCGCAGGGTGGAGACTGCCGCCCCCCATTTTGCACCAGCGAGCTTGCAGAGCAGGTTGTTTCGTACCTTCACCTTAGCAGCCGTCCCCTTTAGATGTTCCTTGAAGGATAAGGTCCTATCAAGGGTCACTCCAAGATAAGTTGGATTTGGGGCATGCTTAAGCTTGAGTCCGCTCAGGTGGATGTTTAGTTCTCTGGCAGCTTTTGCATTGTGGAGATGGAATACACTGGAGACGGTTTTTGCTGGGCTTGGTTTTAGGCGCCAGATTTTGCAGAACTGGTCCAGTTTGGCAAGATCTTCCGTGAGCACCCGTTCCAGTGGTTCAAAGTCTGGTGCTTGGAATGCCAAACAGATGTCGTCTGCATAGGTGAATTTGCGGGATTTTGTAGTAGGCAGGTCGTTTATGTAGAGGTTGAACAGAGTTGGAGCTAGAACTGAGCCTTGTGGGAGTCCGTTTTTCTGCATTCTCCATGCACTTGTCTTCTGACTGAGGTGGACTCTGAACCTTCGGTTGGTCAGCAGGGTTTTTATAATTGCTGTTGCCCAAGCAGGGATTGCCTTTATAAGTTTCAGGAGGAGGCCTTTGTGCCAGACCGTATCATAGGCGGCTGTAAGGTCGAGAAACACAGCCCCTGTCTTCAGTCTGCTCTCGAAGCCATTTTCGATGAAGGTGGTTAGGGCCAGTACTTGTTCTCCTGTACTGCGGTCCTTGCGGAAACCTGCTTGATCCACACTTAGAATATCCTCTACCTCTGGGGAAATGCGTTGCAGAATTAGGCGCTCCATGATTTTGTAAGGAACGCTGAGTAGGGAGATTGGGCGATAGCTTGCTGGTAATTTGTGGTCTTTGCCAGGTTTTGGGATGGCAATGACCTTTGCTGTCCGCCATTTCTTTGGGATCGAGTTTGTTTGTGTGATCCTTGTGTAGAATTGTGTCAACCAGGTTAGGGCTCGGGGGCCAAGATTTTTCATGAATTCTGGGAAGATGTTATCGTATCCTGCTGCCTTTCCACATTTCAGGCTCTGTAGGACTTTCTCCAGTTCAGCAGCCTCGAAGGGTTCAGGGTTCGTTTCCTCTACAGGCATTTTTTGGTGTTTTTTTAGCTCAGTTGTAACTGCTCTTTTGGTGTCTTTGTCTTGGGGTGCTTTGGCGATAGTCAGTAGGTGGGATGCAACTTGGTTGGGTGTGACGGATGCTCGGCTTTGGCTAGGGGGCTTCTGTGCAGCTCCTAGGCGACGGATGAGGCTCCAACATTTCCTGCTAGAGTGGGTAAAGCTCCGGTCAGCAACTGTCTCCTCCCATTTCTTTCGCCGAGCTGTATTTAGCGATTCAATGAGATGGTCTGCTGTCTCTGGGTCCCCTGATGTTTGATAGGATTGTAGGAGGGCAGCACTTTCTCCGTCCAAACATGGGACATAGAGGGGTCGGTAGCCTCGTGGGATTGCAGTATGGGCAGCCTTGAAGATTGCGCTGCAGAAGCGGTTGTATGCTTCATCTACAGTGATGGTGTGGAGTGGGATGGTAACAACGCTCCGGTCCAGAGTTTCACTGAATTTCTTCCAGTTGGCTTTGCGGAAGTTCCAGCGCATCTTCCTTGGGCTGTATATGACTGGAAGTTGTAGGCCAATGTGTACAAGCAGGGGCCGGTGTTGGCTGTGTGGAAAATCATCAAGAATGAGGATCTGTGTAGGATATGGCTCCCCATTCAAAGAGCTGACCCAACACAGGTCAGGAGAATAGTCCTTCTTCCACCTAGCAGAGTGGAAGGTTCCTCTTTGTTTGGGGTCGTATATCAAAGAGAGGTCATTTCTGGATGCCCAGTCTGAAAGTGCCTTCCCATCACTGTCCACTGCTGGGTACCCCCAGTCAGGGTGATGGCTGTTAAAGTCCCCCACATAGATGGCAGGATGGGGTAGGGTGGGTAAGACCTGCAGATCCCAGTTGGCATTAGGGGGCTTGTACACATTGACAATATGGAAGCCACCAATGATTATGGTGTCTGAGAAATGTGTTGTTATCAGGTGATTTGCTTCAACTATGTCAGAACGCACATAGGTGGCACGTCCATGTTTAGCATGTAGAACATAGCACAGGAGGTCAAAGCCTTTGATGGTGAAGCGGCCAGCTTCCTCTGTGCCAATATGAGTCTCTTGGAGGCAGATTACATCAATCGAATGTTGGAAGGCGAGGACTTCGATAATATAAATATTCCATGATACTATCTAACAGAAACATCTGCAAAGATCTATTTATGATCAGGATAAAAACGGTTGCCTATATAATATTTAAACAAGCTGGCTGAGTGAGGCTGCTTATTTATACTGTATGTGTTAGTACATGAGGACAAAATATAATCCCACTCAAACTGCAGTGCAGCAACAAAACATCATTGGTTTTATTCTGATGGTTATCCTGTTTTCTGCTCCCCAACAACACGCACGCACGCACACACACGCCTCAAAACCTATAGTCAAATTTGTTTTCATGGCCAGGTGAGAACTACACTTTGTGTTTGTGCATGTGTGCTTTGCTCTCGCTTACTCAGCATTGGGAATGCTATCCCAAAAAGAAACACAGCAACTCCTCCCAGCACAGACAAGAAGAGGTAACTGGCTACTAAAATTGCCAATACAGAGATCAACGGGTGGTTTCTACGAAAACGGCGAATAGGAGCTTGGTTCTCTGCAGCCCACACAAAGCCCAGGAAGAGCAGTGCGACCACCGTCCCGCCGACAAACAGCTGGAACGGCTGGAAATACCTGGGGAGAAATAAATGAAAGTGATATACAGTATGTGCTGAGGCCATAGTTTTAGAGCATCAGTTACAACATCTCTCAGCTGATTTGTTCCAGCTGACACTGGAAGTAACTAGTACATGTGTCACCATAACACAGACATTTCTGTCTCACACATTTTCCTCACCTGTATCAGGAAGGTGACATTTAAGATAAGCCTTTATTAGTCCCACAACGGGGAAATTCCAGGATTGCAACAGCACAGGGATAGCAACACTCAGAGCAACAATCAGAAGGCAAGAAAAAAAAACAAACAAACAAAAAAAAAAAACAAGCAAGCAAGAGCAGCTAATATACATATGTACGTATTACTATAAAATATATATATATACACACACACACAGACACACAGTGCAGAGCACTGTAGCTGGATGGAATAAATATATGAATATATGAACACACAGTGCAGAGCATTGTAGCTAGATGGAATAAATATGTAAATATATAAACAAAGATCGATTAAAGATCGATTAAAGATCGATTTATCAGATTCCTCAACTTTATGATCTATAAAATACCATAAGCACCGGATTTTTTTAAACGAACAGAAGATATGGACCTGCTTTAACAAAGTCACAGCAGTTTTGAGGCTAGGCAGATTTACTTGGTTTACAACTAAAGGTAAGGCCATGCATGCACAGTTGTTATAAATACTTGAATGTGGAATACATGACTGGAAATCGTAGCGCTGCAACAGGAAGAGAGGTTCTCGCTCTTCTCTTGACTGGGACAAAAATCCAGGCCGGCAATCTGACTTCGTCCTTGGCCCCCCCGCTGTTCCATGAAGCTCTCTTGCTTCTCTCTGAACCACTAAATTATGTTCTTCCTTGGACAAACACAAAGTATAATGCATTTTGCGCCCCCCAAAAACTTGTCTGTAAAATAAGTTAATACATTCTGCTTTTGTAACCAGGGGTGTCTGCACGTTGTCTATACTCAAGGAGAGTCATAAAATGAAAACATGGACTTTTATTACTGTCTTTTCTGTTTATTAAGAGGTAATTCAATAAAATACCTGACACTTGTGTTGATAAAAGTATTTCTAAAATCCGATTTTAAAAAGGTAAGATTAGCAGATTATAAAACTATGCAAGATTTAAACTGAATGCTGAATTTAAGCTTAATCTGTTGGGTTTATATATTTTGTAAATGTGACTCTGAAAGCGTCCGGGCCTCGCCAGCCATGAACCTCACCACAGGTGGTCTGCCACTCAGTGCTGTGTTGCTACGGTAACTGTCCTGTAACTGCAGACAGTTCTCTTTCCAGTGCATTCCCTCTATTGCAGGGGTCACCAGCTGGCAGACTCCAGACTGGATCCGGACCCCGAGAATCCTCCATCTGGACCCTGAAGCTTTTTAATATAATTTGGGGGGAAATGATATTGTTTTGTTTAACTGAATGAAAAAGTGGAACTGAAGTGCTGTGTCAGCCACCGCCCAGACATTTTATGGTGTGAGACCTGGGACGTTCTCCGGGGGATGTAGTGGGAGGAAAATCACGGTTTGCTGCGGGCGTCACATGAGGACTTCTGTACTGTGGAATTATATTTTCTGTCCCTTTTTTAGGCTTACAGTTTGAAACGTTTTTAAACTGAAAATATAGTTCAGAGGCGGACTTTTTGTGAGATTTTGTTTTTTAGATATTAATCTTTTTTTTAAATGTATCTAATTTAGTTTGTGTCCTCCTGTAAAACTTTCCATTTTTAGGATTTAAGTTGTAGATTTTAGAATTTTAGCCATTTATTGGGAGTCAAAAACACATTTAGTGTTCCCGTTTATTATTATGATTAACTTATATGTTTTGTTTGAAATTGAGCAAAGACATTTTTTGATTTTTTGTTAAAAATTATACAAAGCTAAAAGCAGCTAAAACATCTGCTTAATAAAATAATGTGTAAAAGCAAATGATCTTGTCCTGCTGGAGACAGCTGTGCTCTTCTGAAAGAATGTCCATGAAAGGATGACAGTTCTTAAAAGCACGATAAATTTGTCCATGTGACTTGTCACATTTCCCTTCCATTTCTTTTATTAAAAGATGTCTGAAGTAAATTCATGGATCATTGCAAACACTTGACTTTAAAGATACCAAGCTGTCACAGTGAGAGGAAAAAAAATCCTGAAACAAAACAAAACCAAAAATGCACCAAGAATCATTCTAGAATTGAATCGAAGACCCTGAATCATTATTGTATGGTGAGGTGCCTAAAGATCCCCAGCCCTAACTAGGACCTCAGCTGGGGAGGAGGACTGACTTAAGTTGGTGACCCCTGTGTAATGTAGTTATATATTGTTCATATGTTGTATTATGATTGGAGCTATTATTTCTGTGGCACGGGGTGGTGGTTCCATATTCTGGTTTCGCCAACCCCGTGCATATAAGAAGGGCTGCAGGAAGGGGGGTGGTCTCTTCCGCCTTTGCCTCTGCTTGCGGTTAGGTGTGACTAGGTGCCCTGCGCCCTGTACAGTGGGGCAAAAAAGTATTTAGTCAGCCACCAATTGTGCAAGTTCTCCCACTTAAAAGATGAGAGAGGTCTCCAATTTTCATCATAGGTATACCTCAACTATGAGAGACAAAATGAGAAAAAAAAAAATACAGAAAATCACAGTCTGATTTTTAAAGAATTTATTTGCAAATTATGGTGGAAAATAAGTATTTGGTCACCTACAAACAAGCAAGATTTCTGGCTCTCACAGACCTGTAACTTCTTCTTTAAGAGGCTCCTCTGTCCTCCACTCTTTACCTGTATTAATGGCACCTGTTTGAACTCGTTATCAGTATAAAAGACACCTGTCCACAACCTCAAACAGTCAGACTCCAAACTCCACTATGGTCAAGACCAAAGAGCTGTCAAAGGACACCAGAAACAAAATTGTAGACCTGCACCAGGCTGGGAAGACTGAATCTGCAATAGGTAAGCAGCTTGGTGTGAAGAAATCAACTGTGGGAGCAATTATTAGAAAATGGAAGACATACAAGACCACTGATAATCTCCCTCCATCTGGGGCTCCACGCAAGATCTCACCCCGTGGGGTCAAAATGATCACGAGAACGGTGAGCAAAAATCCCAGAACCACATGGGGGGACCTAGTGAATGACCTGCAGAGAGCTGGGACCAAAATAACAAAGGCTACCATCAGTAACACACTACGCCGCCAGGGACTCAAATCCTGCAGTGCCAGACGTGTCCCCCTGCTTAAGCCAGTACATGTCCAGGCCCGTCTGAAGTTTGCTAGAGAGCATTTGGATGATCCAGAAGAGGACTAGGAGAATGTCATATGGTCAGGATGAAACCAAAATAGAACTTTATTGTAAAAACTCAACTTGTTGTGTTTGGAGGAGAAACAACACCATACCTACTGTGAAGCATGGGGGTGGAAACATCGTGCTTTGGGGCTGTTTTTCTGCAAAGGGACCAGGACGACTGATCCGTGTAAAGGACAGAATGAATGGGGCCATGTACCGTGAGATTTTGAGCGAAAACCTCCTTCCATCAGCAAGGGCATTGAAGATGAAATGTGGCTGGGTCTTTCAGCATGATCCTAAACATTACATTACATTACATTACATATTTATTCCATCTAGCTACAATGCTCTGCACTGTGTGTTCATATATTCATATATTTATTCCATCCAGCTACAATGCTCTGCACTGTGTGTCTGTGTGTGTGTGTGTGTGTGTGTGTGTGTGTATACATATATTTTATAGTAATATGTACATATGTATATTAGCTGCTCTTGCTTGCTTGTTTTTTCTTGCCTTCTGATTGTTGCTCTGAGTGTTGCTATCCCTGTGCTGTTGCAATCCTGGAATTTCCCCGTTGTGGGACTAATAAAGGCTTATCTTATCTTATCTATCTTATCTTAAACACACCGCCAGGGTAACGAAGGAGTGGCTTCGTAAGAAGCATTTCAAGGTCCTGGAGTGGCCTAGCCAGTCTCCAGATCTCAACCCCATAGAAAATCTTTGGAGGGAGTTGAAAGTCTGTGTTGCCCAGCGACAGCCCCAAAACATCACTGCTCTAGAGGAGATCTGCATGGAGGAATGGGACAAAATAGCAGCAACAGTGTGTGAAAACCTTGTGAAGACTTACAGGAAACGTTTGACCTCTGTCATTGCCAACAAAGGGTATATAACAAAGTACTGAGATGAACTTTTGTTATTGACCAAATACTTATTTTTCACCATAATTTGCAAATAAATTCTTTAAAAATCAGACAATGTGATTTTCTGGATTTTTTTTTTTTTCCTCATTTTGTCTCTCATAGTTGAGGTATACCTATGATGAAAATTGGAGACCTCTCTCATCTTTTAAGTGGGAGAACTTGCACAATTGGTGGCTGACTAAATACTTTTTTACCCCACTGTATAATAATAAACGTGTGTTCAGCTCCACTGCTGGTCTCCTCCTTGACTCTAACTTCAGACATAACATTTTGGTGACGAGAAGAAAAGCCATGGAAGCGTGTGGAGCACCAATTCGACCATTCTTGGCACCCCCAGGTGAGCTGCCTATGCTGTGGCCTCGGTGGTACGAAGCCTTTAAAACGTATATGGTGGCGTTGGACCTGGGAAGGATGGAGAAGCTGAGGGCGTGTGCGTTGCTTGTGCACAACCTGGGAATGGAGGGCCAGAGGATTTTGGGCACGCTTGGTGATGCAGACAGCTACGAAGAAGTGGTTGAGCTAATGGCGCACCATTTCAGGGCGCCGGAGAACGTCATCATCCAGAGGATTAAGTTCTGACAGTGCTGCCAACAGACAGGGGAACCCATCCAGCGGATTGTATCGGACTTGAGGCAGATGGCTGCTGAGGGGCGGTTCAGGCTGTTGGAGGAAGAAATGGTTCACGACCAGCTGGCGGAACACACAAACTGTGCTGCGGTCCGGTCCAAGCTGCTCACATTTCTGGGCGAGTTGACGCTGGCCAAGGCTGTCGAGTTGGCTCTCCAGCTGGATGCAGCGAATAAGCTAACCCGGGAGCTACATGAGCGTCTGTCACCACAAGAATTGGGATCCTCCATGGCTACACAGGTAGTAGACCCAGACAGCGATGGGAGTGTCGAGGATGACGCCGAGAGTGCCAGCGCTGTACAGCTGAGGTCTGTCCCGGGAAAGCCCAGGTGTATGGGCTGCGGGTCCATGAAGCACCGCTACAAGGCCAGAGAGTGTGCGGCAAGAGGAAAGCACTGTGGCAAATGGGGTCATCTGCAGAACAAGATAGCCCATGCAAGAGCTCGACTTCTCCCGCCCTGACGGTGATTTATACTGTGTCCCCAAGTACCAGTGGGCACACACATTGCATGGTAGAGTTGGACGGAGTACCGGTACCGATGCTGATCAACACGGGGGCGGAGAGTACGCTGCTGAACTGGGCTACGGTTAGAGCAGGGGTGTCCAACCATGTGCCATGGAGAGCCAAGACCCTGCAGGTTTTCTCTTCTACCCAGTCTCTTCAGCAGGTGTTTTCACTTATCAGCAATCAGTGGGAAGAAGTTCACTGAAATCTGCTGTTGAAGACACTGGTTGGAGGTAAAACCTGCAGGGTCTTGGCTCTCCATGGCACATGGTTGGACACCCCTGGGTTAGAGAATGTTTTCTCCACTACAGAATTGGAGATGACTTGGCGCCGCTTTGCGGCTATGAAGGAGGACGGTTGCCACGGTGGGTACCGTCAGACTGACGGCTTGGTACAAGTCGGTGGAGATGGCCAATGTGGAGTTCGTCGTGATGGCCCGCGGCACGAACATCATGGGCTGCAACTTGTTGTATGGCCCCAGGTTTTCCATCAGGAGCAGCACTGGGGAGGAATGGTCGGGCTGTGGACTGTGGGACCGACCAGTTCCAAGAGTTCGGGATGACGCTGTGTAGGATGAACAATTGCTGGGCACTCCGGAAAGTGGACAGGCGTTGTCACGCTCAGGGTCGCCACGGGAAGGCCCCAATGCCAGTGTCCGAGTCGCCTTGGATGAGGGTACCGGGCGGCATGGGGCTGAGCCTGCAGCGGCGAGCGATGCCCAAAAGATGGTCTCAGGTGTTCCCCGAACTCGGCTGTGGTGGGCCGGTGAACATGGGGCCACATCGGCAGGGTCTGCAGCGGGTTTACAAGCAGTCAGGGCAGGACCGAGTGGTACTGGGAGAGCGAGCGCCAGGCGGAGACACCGCAGGCTGTGCAGGGCTCCGCTTAGAGTAGCAGACTGGGTTCAGGCTCGGGCGGAGGCGAGGTCCAGGCGGGTGAGAGCAAAGCGGAAGATGGAGCAGTACTAGGGCCGGTTGCAGGTGACAGGCAAGTGGCAGGATGGTTACTTTCTGCTGTCGGATGACTCATGGCATCATCCTAATGAGTTACGGTGTGCCCCAGAGAAGGTGGTTGGGCATGGCCCCAGACAATTGGAGTGTCCAGAGGTGGGGAGGAGAAGGTGCACGGGGATTGAGATGACCAGCTGTGGCCCGGGAAGTGAGATACACCTCCAGGGGTGGACTGAATGGCGAAGGGTCTGGGGGGCACAGGTCATCCTCACCGAGCTATGGATGTGTATATGTTATTAGTTATTAATCTGTATTTATAGTTCTGGGATTATTTTGGTGTTCTGTTTTGAGTAGGAGACACAGCAGTAATTTTCTTTAAGTTTATAACTAGACTTTTATATATCATAGACGGCAGAAGGTTCCAAGGTTGTCATAGCCAGGAGCGGCACTGGGGTTAAGCTCCCAGTGCTCATAAAATGCTCCTTACGGCGTGCGTCTCGAAAAGCCTCTGACAACTAAGTCCAACTCCTAGCCTGCCCGTGTGGTTTAGTCTCTAAGCCCGGCGGAACTGTTTTTACTAATAGGAGAAGGGGCGAGGGTGGATCTCTGGCGCCTTAAAACCAGATGCTTCAGGTAGATGGTGGCTTGTCAACCTGGGAAGGTAGCCCATCTAGGGGAAGGTAAACCCTGATTTCAAACCTCCGCTGCCTTGCGGCACACCCGGTCACGGGAAAGGCTTCGGGAGTCAACCCTGAGGAAAAATCCGGAGTTGGAACCCCTAAGGCAGTTCTCTGTTGTGCTCAACATCGTTCTGGCAGCTCCTGCGACGGCGCTGGTGCCAAACTATAGCAGCCCTGCTGTTCCTTTGGATTTATCAGTGACGTGGAGAGGGGGGACATGCTGCATGGGTAACATCTTGTCCTCCATATCTTCCTGCCCAGGCTTGAATCCTACCAACGCCGGAAGGTAGAACACCGGTGCGCATCGGCCTGTTCAGCCACAGGCGGTGCTGTTCCAGCAGAGTAGACGTTTAGGATTCTCTTCCATGGTCATCATAGACCGACGGAGGCCGACGAGACGGCAGAAAAACCCACCTTGCCGTGTGTGTGTGTGGGGGGGGGAGGTAGGACGGCAGTCTCCCCGTCTCCCCTAATTCTGGTTATTTTGTGTGAATGTCATAGGCCCCTTTTGTGATTTTAGCTCAGTTATGTTTAGTGGATGATTTGGGTTCCAAATTGGGGTGGGTTTTAATGGTATGTGTGTGTTTTGGACCTTTTCGGGGGGGGGGTGTAATGTAGTTATTTATTGTTCATATGTTGTTCATAGCTCTTATTTCTGTGGCACAGGGTGGTGGCTCCATATTCCGGTTCTGCCAACCCCATGTGTGTAAAGCCTGCTTCATGCTACCCCTCTGCTGCCTGTGTACGTGTAGCCGGAAACCTCGTATGACGAATTTTTTGTCATCGTCTCCACTCCGCTAGTGTCCGCGGTACTCGACCGTGGATGACTGCATGCAGCCCAAATTTTGTGACTGCACCGCCTGCCCACGACCTGAATGCGTTGAAAAGAGCATGCGCAAGACTGAACGTCCCATTCACGAGGTGGCAATATCGGCACTGCATACATCAGTAGACGAAGACGAGAATAAAAACATACATGCTGAGATAGGCTCCAGCCCCCCTGCGACCTGAAAAGGATTAAGCGGAAGAAGATGGATGGATGGATGAATCATACATACATACTTTCTGGAAAAACAAGTACAAATCACATTTTTTTGTGCAGTACTACACATAGGAGAGGTGTACAATGTTATGCTGTGCTCGGCCGACGGTACGACACCATTGTTGTTGATGTGCGTTGCTCTCGCATTTCTTAGTTGGTGAAAATCCTGGCGTGTCATCGTCTTGGCGCTACCTATGGGGCAGGGGTGAAACTACAAATGAAGGTTGTGCGCATGCGTCAACCGCTTGGCCTGGGTAGATGAAAAAAGTGAGCATGAACAGAGCCGTGCGCGTGCCGGGCTCGTCCAAAGCGTACGCGGATCAAAGCAGACTAGAGGGAAATGCAGCATGAAGGGCTGCAGGTAGGGGGCGGTCTCTGCCGCCTCTGCCCTGCGCCCTGTATAATAATAAAGGTGCGTTCAGCTCCACTGCTGGTCTCCTGGACTTCACACGTAACACCCCGCTCCTCACAACTACTCACAATGGTGTTTGATCCTTTTCTCACTGTTGTCTGTTGTTGTCATAGTGATGACGGCTATTCACTGTGGTTACAGCAAAAAAGAGCAGCGAAAGGAGTGCTTAAAAATGAAAGAATTCATCAAACCAGAATGAGGCAGACCACGTCAGTAGAATCAAACTTACCCCACTAAAAGCAGAAACGCCAGTCCAGACAGGAAATAATTGCTCTGGTAGTACAGCAGGTTGTTGATGATGCGGTTGTTCCAGCGGTCCAGGTCCCGCACATCTGGCACGGCGAACCGGACAGAGCCCAGCAAAAAATCATCCAGGCTCCGGAGAGGAGGCGGCTGCACGTCTGCCATCTTATTCCAAACGATGAATGAACTCGATTTCCCAGAGTGCAGCGCGGAAGGAAAGTCACGGGTCACAGCGCCCCGATTAGTTCCAGACGTTGGAACTTTGTCCGTGGATCGCCATAATCCCTGGTAAGTTAGTTGTTTTGCTCATTTTACCACTTAAAGGAGCGGGTGACGTTCACTTGCTTTTGGTCTCCCTGTACACAGCAGAGCCTCAGACCCCCTGCTGCGGCCACCTCAGTCCCTGCCTTCTCCCCACACACGTAGTTGCCAAGTCTGCTTATTATAAGCAACTTTGAGCTTGTTTTTTTTTTTCTAAAGTCGCTTGCAAATCTTGTCAGTTGCGGGTTTCGGGTTTTTGGGCTTGTTTTTTTTTTTTAATGTGCAGTTGCTTATTTGGGCTTGCTTTGCTGTCTGTGTGACAGCTCTCCCAGTGCGGTTGTGCAAGATTATAAACTGTGTCTCCATATCAAGAAGTTCAAAATCTCTTAAAAGCGAGGCAGTCGGATACCCAAAAGCCGATGGTGTATAGAACACGTATATTAGGATTTGTATGTGAAATTTCAGCATCAAAACTGCTCCCATTTAGCTGTAATTAATATTCAAAAATGATATTTTTGGGACGAAAGAATTCAAGCGTCCTATAGCACCTTGGGGGAGTTGGATAATTTAGCATCTCAGACAAGAGACAGAGGATAAGCATGGGAGAACAATGCTCAGGAGGTTCCTGGCGAGATAGCAGAAAGGAGTCAAGGACGTAGGGTTGAATGCAGTGTGATGCAAATGTCATGTGTGTGGGGAAATGCCATGAAACTTGTGAGGAGAGATTTGGGTAAAAGAAGAGTGCCTGATGAAATGAGTCAGTCTGTTCTGTGCTTGTGAGATGTGTAGTGTGTAATAAACTGTGTGCCATGAGTCGGCCTCTTATTTCACACACTCCACAGTCCCTGCATTTGTTTACTTCTCGGGGCCGCCGCCGGAGAGCGAGCCGTGTGCAAAATGTGATCGTGTTGTTAATATAGCACATTTTTTGTGGAAATGTTACTGTTATTAGTTGTGAAATGTGTTATAAAACGATTAGACGACGATACTATGGCTCTTCCTGCTGTTCCCGTTTCACTGTTTTTTTCCAGATGTAAAATACAGGATCCCTACGGCCCATCGGTGCACGAAGTATTCTGGCCGATGTAAACAGCCACAGACCAAAAAACATACATTTGCTCGTGGAACAGGCCATTCACACTCGCAGACAATTGCGCTATATGTGTCTATAGGATTTTCTTACCATGCACACAAAAAAAATTTTTTTCCACGGATCCGACTACCTCGCTTTAATCCTTGGGAAAGTTACTGAGGTAAAAGTGGCCGGCCAGGGGATTCACTTCTGGCGGCCAAAGATCCATCCAGTACTTGCTAATGGGGTGTAAGATATCCAGTTTATATATATATATATATATACAGTATATATATATATATATATATATATATATATTGTGGAGCGTGTAAATAATGAGGCGGATTTGGTTCAGGCGGTTTATTACACTATTACACGACTCACACAAGGAGCATAGACAGAATGACATACAAGTAGGAACTCTTCCCTTAAATAACATGATGTGGAGATGTGTTGAAGGACGAGACTGAGTTTATTCCTCAGGTTCAGCTTTATTCACAATCACATACTCCAACATTCCAAAGCAGAAAAAGAGGATGAATCTTCTCACATCTGTCCTTTTATACCCAGGACATCAAACCTACAGTCACATGGTGTTTAATCAAACATACAGTCACATGGTACTTAATCCCAGTCACAATGTAACTTCCCCCAATCTTAACGCCATCCACCCCATAGTCTCCAGTGGTCAGGAAATCTCTCAAGGCCATCTCCTTGAAACAAAAGGCCAAATCTCACACCCTCCCGTTACCCCTAGGAGGCTCAGTCCCTTTGTTCCCCTGAGACGTGAAGCACACAATAAACATACAGTAATATATCTGTGGAGCATATGAAACCAACATATGTGCCCCACATGACCCCTCCCCCAAACGTCTAAGATGGAACAATCATAACTAAAGATGCATGTCATAATAAAATCACTACATATCAGTCCACATGCCGCTTAGGCTTTAGTCTTCTGCTGTATTTGCTGTAAGCCGGCTTTACTGCCTCCGCAGTGTCCTCCTGCTGTGGGGCTGCTGCCTGTGGGTTAGAACTGTTAGTCAATCTCTGTGGGTGTTCTGGGGAATGCCCTCTAGGGGGTCTGCCGCGCCGGGGGGGCCTCGCCAACTGCACAGCCTCGTCAGCCATCACAAAAGCAGGTTTGAGCCTGTTTATGCCAATCACTTCCTTTCTGCCTCCCAAATCTAGCAAAAAATGCTTTTCTCCTGTTTCCAGCACTCTAAATGGTCCATTATAAGGTGTGCGCATGTTTGGGCGATGGGCATCATGTCTGACAAAAACAAACTCCGCATCTTTTAAAGTTTTAGGCACAAAAACGCGCGGGAAGCTGTGATTAACTGGGCCAGGAAGTGTGCTCGATCCCGTGTCGCTCTGCAACCGCTGAGCGGGGGGGGGGGGGCACTCTGGCGCAGGATTATCCGGGAGAAACTCCCCGGGCAGCCAGGGTGGCTGCGCAAAAACTATCTCAGCTGGGGAGGCTTTTAAATCCTCTTTAGGTGCAGAACGCAACCCCAATAAAACCCATGGTAGCCTGTCCACCCAATTTGCATCCGTAAGCGACGCTCTGAGGGCTGCTTTCAATGACCTATGGAAACGTTCGCATAAACCATTAGCCTGCGGGTTGTAAGCAGTAGTGCGGTGGATTGTTACCCCCAGGCTGCGGGCCATTGCTGACCAGAGCTCGGAAACAAATTGAGGACCTCTGTCGGACGTAATGTCCGACGGAACTCCAAAACGCGCTACCCATGCTGTTAAAAACGCGCGCACCACCTCCTCGGCTGTGGTTGATGCCAGTGGGACCACTTCCGGCCAACGCGTGGTGCGGTCCACCATTGTCAAAAGGTGTGTGCACCCCTGTGACGGCGGGAGGGGGCCTACGAGGTCGACATGCACATGATCGAACCGCTTAGCCGGGATGTGAAAAGGCTCCAAGGGAGCTCTAGTGTGTTTGTGTATTTTGGCTCGCTGACAAGCCACGCAGGCTGCCGCCCACTCCTTGACTTGCTTGCGCAGGCACGGCCATACAAATTTCTCTCCTACCATTTTGATCGACGCGCGCACCCCCAGGTGCACCAGAGAATAGATCAAGTCAAAAACGCGGCGGCGCCAGTGCCGGACGCGGTCGTCCAGTGGAGACATCGCAGATTGGGGGGGGCATACCGTCTTGCAGCACCCTGTTCTCCAGCCTTAACCCTGTTGGTCCAGACTGGAGCGCGCGCACGTCTGCGTCGCTAACCTGCTCCGCGGCCATGGCTGCATAATCTATCCCTACGCGGACCGGGGCCGCGCGCGCTTCCGCGTCGCTACCCTGGTCTGCAGAGTCTGCCCCCACGGGGCCTGGAGTCGCCACAGCACGTGAGAGGCAGTCTGCCACTACATTATATTTACCTGCCACATGCTGGATATTGGTAGTAAACTCCGATATTGCGGCCAGCTGTCTCTGCTGCCGGCCCGACCAAGGTTTCGAAATCTTGGCCATCGCGAAAGTCAGCGGTTTGTGGTCTACGAACACGATGAAACGGCGTCCTTCCAGCCAGAACTGGAAGTTGCGGATGGCCAAGTGTAGAGCTAACAACTCCCTGTCGAATGCACTGTATTTTCGCTCGCTATCGCGCAAGGTTTTGCTGAAAAACGCGAGCGGTTGCCAGGCCCCAGCCACGTACTGTTCAACGACCACCCCTATGGCCACATCTGACGCATCAGTAGTGAGCGCCATGCGGGCCGTTGGGACTGGGTGTGCCAACAACGCAGCGTTTGCCAGGGCTGATTTGACTTGAGAGAATGCGCGCTCCCGCTCAGGAAACCATTCGATTTTATTCGTGGGTTTTTGCTTTTTTAGTGCAGCATACAATGGTTGCATGAGCTGCGCTGCACAGGGGAGGAAATGGTTAAAAAAATTAACCATTCCCAAAAACTCCTGTAACGCTTTGACCGTCTGTGGTTGGGGAAAATTTGTTATTGCACGCACCTTATCGGGCAGAGGGACCACTCCTTCTGGCGAAACGCGATGCCCCAAAAAATCAATCTGCGCCACCCCGAACTGACACTTCGCTGGGTTGATTATTAACCCGTGCTCTGCCAACCTCCGGAAAACTGCTGTGAGGTGGCTTTCGTGTTCGTCTTCGGACGCGCTGGCTACCAAAATGTCATCTAGGTAGACGAACACGAAAGGGAGATCGCGCAGGACCGCGTCCATCATGCGTTGGAACGTCTGCGCCGCTCCCTTAAGCCCAAACGGCATGCGCAAAAACTCAAAAAGCCCGAAAGGAGTTATTACCGCTGTTTTGGGTATGTCCTCAGCGCGCACTGGAACCTGGTGGTAACTGCGTACCAAGTCTACTTTAGAAAAAATGCGCCCCCCCCGCCAAATGAACCGAAAAATCTTGGATGTGCGGGATCGGGTAGCGGTTGTGCGCTGTGGCATTATTCAACCTGCAGAAATCACCGCAAGGTCGCCACGAGCCATCAGGCTTTGGGACCATGTGCAGCGGTGAAGCCCATGGGCTCTTCGAACGCCTGATGATGCCCAGTCTTTCCAGGTTGGCGAACTCCTCGCGCGCTATGGTCAGTTTAGCTGAGTCCAAGCGCCGAGCTTTTGCAAAAACGGGTGGGCTGGTGGTAGTAATAAAATGTTCCACCGCATGTTTAGCCACTGTTGCCGAAAACGTTGGGACCGTGAGTGCTGGGAACTGAGTGAGGAGTGTGTGGAACTTACCACCTGCAGCTGTGACGTTGGCTTGTGCAGTTGGCGGGGCCACTCGAGCTGTGCAGGGAATAGAGTGAAAGGAGAGTGCATTAACCAGATGTCTGTTAGCGAGATCAACCAATAAACCATGTGAGCACAAAAAATCAGCCCCTAACATGTTGAAATTGACTGCCGCTACAACAAAAGTCCACTCAAATGCACGGCCCTGCAAAGACAGAAGCAGAGTCCTCTCACCGAAGGTCTTAATCGCTGAGCCGTTCGCTGCTGACACCCGGGGACCGCTGGAAGGCGCCAGCCGGTCCGCGTAGGAAGGCGTGATGAAGCTCAGCTGGGAGCCTGTGTACACGAGGAAATGCCTCCCCGAGCATGCATCTTTCAGGTAGAGCAGCTTGTTCTCCTCCCCGAGGGCTGCAGCTGCTACCGAGCCCCGGTCTTGGCGTTTCCCGAGCATTTGAAATGGCACGGTGGAATGCACTTGCGCGCCCTCTCTGCAAAGCAGCGATGGTAGAAGCAAAGGATGTCGTCCGCTCCGTGTCGCCTGGCCCTCGCTGCTGCCGTCGTCGGTGAGTCTGGTGCTGCAGCCTCTGGCCCCATGCCGTCTCCGGACGTTGCGCCTAGCTCTGCTGCCGCGGCCGAAGCCACGCTCCGTTTGTGGGCGTCGACGAGTCGTTGCGCCTCCTGGCTCAGCTCGTGGTAGTCTCGCCGGGCCAACAGGGGTGAACCGGCCAGGGTCACTCTCACCGCTGGCGGTAGGGTCCTGAGGAAAAGGTGGGTGAAGATAAAGCTGTCATCTTCGGAGTCTCTCAACCTCAGCATTTTCCCCATCAGGTCTACAGGTCTGTCGTTCTCAAACTCCGTCAACGCCAGGAGCCCCTCTGCTCGCTGTTGCACCGAGGGGGTGAAGCCTTCAGTGCGCTGTACTTGTCGCTGTCCGGTGGGTGGTTGACCAGGTTCTCCACCCTCTGGACTGTGTGGTTGTCCAGCTTCGCCACCACATGGTAGAACTTTGTGTCGTCTCTCGAGATTCTCTGGAGGTTGAACTGCGCTGAGACCGCGCTAAACCAGGAGCGCGGACTATTCTGCCAGAAGTCCGGCAGCTGGAACATGGCGGCATTCATCAGGATGGCTTCTGCCGAGTCCGGCACGGGAGAATTACTCCTGCTCATGCGTCATCGTAAGGTCACCAGTGTGGAGATGTGTTGAAGGACGAGACTGAGTTTATTCCTCAGATTCAGCTTTATTCACAATCACGTACTTCAACATTCCAAAGCAGAAAAAGAGGATGATTCTTCTCACATCTGTCCTTTTATACCCAGGACATCAAACCTACAGTCACATGGTGTTTAATCAAACATACAGTCACATGGTACTTAACCCCAGTCACAATGTAACTTCCCTTGATCTTAACGCCATCCACCCCCTAGTCTCCGGTGGTCAGGAAATCTCTCAAGGCCATCTCCTTGAAACAAAAGACCAAATCTCACACCCTCCCGTTACCCCTAGGAGGCTCAGTCCCTTTGTTCCCCTGAGACGTGAAGCACACAATAAACATACAGTAATATATCTGTGGAGCATATGAAACCAACATACACTACCGTTCAAAAGTTTGGGGTCACCCAGACAATTATTTTGTGTTTTCCATGAAAAGTCACACTTATTTACCACCATGAGTTGTAAAATGAATAGAAAATATAGTCAAGACATTGACAAGGTTAGAAATAATGATTTGTATTTGAAATAATATTTTTTTCCTTCAAACTTTGCTTTCGTCAAAGAATCCTCCATTTGCAGCAATTACAGCATTGCAGACCTAACATGATTGCACAAGGGTTTTCTAATCATCCATTAGCCTTCTGACGCAATGAGCAAACACACTGTACCATTAGAACACTGGAGTGATAGTTGCTGGAAATGGGCGTCTATACACCTATGTAGATATTGCACCAAAAACCAGACATTTGCAGCTAGAATAGTCATTTACCACATTAGCAATGTATAGAGTGTATTTCTGATTAGTTTAAAGTTATCTTCATTGAAAAAAAGTGCTTCTCTTTCAAAAATAAGGACATTTCTAAGTGACCCCAAACTTTTGAACGGTAGTGTATGTGCCCCACAATGACATCCTTCTAGACTCTTCTCACACACAAAAGATAATCTCCTTCTAGACTCTTCTCACACACAAAAGATAATCTCCCCGTCCGACTGCAGTCAGTCCATTCATCCTTGACACCTCCCTGTTATCTTACTAGGGCATCTAGAAACTTCTCACACACAAAAGGTTAACTTCGCGTCCTTTGTTCCTGTCTAAGGTGGTAAACCATTATGCACTCCCCAGCTTGCCAGAGTATATATATATATGTGGCATAGCCAGGAATTTGTGTGTGTGTGGGGGGGCTGAACCCCAGCCACCACCACCATTCTGAACACCCAGGGTGAAGCTTTAGCTTCAGCTCCCTGTCAACTACAGATTTCTTAACATTTTCAATGCAAGCTACTCAAAATCTGCTCTTTATTTGCATTTTTCTTTTCTTTTTTCTCCCTTTTGTCATCTCTTTTTTTTTAGGAGGGGGGCTGCAGCCCCCTCAGCCCCCCCCCCCCCCCCCCCGGCTACGCACCTGTGTATATATACAGATCGGTGCATATGGAACGTTAAATTGAAAAAAAAAAATCTAATGAAATGAATGGCAAGAGCAAAATTACATTTGATTCCGATCAAATTTTGCCACGAGAAAATAGTTTTCCACATAATTAAAGTTGTCGGCTGTCGTGTAATATTTAGTTTTTGTTTAAACGACTAGCAGACAATAACACCCATCATCCCACATCACTAAACTGTAATAGTGTTTACGGTGTTACTTATGCAGAATACACGTCTTTTCTTTTGATCAGAGTTTAAAAAAATAATTTATTCAGTTTCCATGTTGACTGTGTTTACTAAAAATTTGATGTTTCTTATGCAGAATGCATATGTATTTTCCTTTCATTAGAGTTTATAAAATTCCGTTATTCAATGCTGACTGTGTTTACAGTCAATTCACTGCAAAATAAAAATAAATCGATATATCTACAGTATATACGTTATCAAGCAGCCTCTCTTTTACAATGTGGTAGGTTGCCTGTTGGCCTTTTTTTGGGCTTGTTTCCATAGAGCTGGTTGCTTGTTTCTCTCGTGAAACCTGGCAACACTGTCCACACTCTGGCTTGTGCTCCCCCTGTGGCTGGATGAGCAACTTTCAGATGAGAGTTGTAACTAATTAAAGACTAAAGAGTCTGCTTTTAGTAAATGTAAATACCCCATCGCCATTTATATCACTACAGCCAATATAGTGGATTTAAGCAGAAAATCTAATTGATGAGCTATGGACACCTGAATTAAACTTTTAACTTGAATTTAAAATATTTTTCATACAGTTGTGATTGGGCTCAGAGCTTTTCAAAAGTGCAGTTTTCATCTTTTTCTATATGTGCGCACTTCAGTGCAGGGAGCTCCAATATCAGTACTGTGCTAAGTTAACACCATAGCAAAAAATGATGGTAAATTATTCTGAAGAGGCATTTCTTTGACTACGTCTGGTGTTCTAATAACTGGTATTCATTACGGATTATTTGGTTGACTGCACTGGCAAACTCACAACACAGCAGACTGCTGGAATATGGCTGGAAGTGTACAGCGGTGAGACCAGGGTTGACTGAGACAAAAATTCAGGCTGGGAATTTGACTTCATCCTTGGCCACCTTGTTGTTGCAAACCAGAAACCATCACGATTTTAGTAGGCTAGCATTTTAATCTAACAATCCAGTTCACCTGAGCAGCTGCACTGAGCAGCAACTCTAAAATACTACACGCCCAAGAGGTAATAGGACTTCAATTCTTCACCTGTGGCTAGTTCTGTACTTTTGGAGGTGATTTGATTGACACTTGGCAGTGGATTGGTGGCTTGGGGGAAGATTCTGGTGGATTTGGAGTTGGGCCTTTCTGCCTCAGAAGCAGACAGGCAGCCACCACCACCTGGCTCCACAGGCAGCCACCACCACCAAGCCCTGCAGCCACCTCCATCAGGCTTCAGGCGTGGTACCAGGCCTTACACGCATTCCTGTTGTTGTTGCTGTTGCTGCTAGAAATTTTCCTTGATACTGTGCAAACTGCTAACTGTGACTAACTGTTGTGGCTGTTGAAGGAGGCTCAGAGAGTGGCAGTAGAGACTGGAAGCTGATAAAGACACTTAAAATGCCACCAAAATCATCAGAGGCTGAAATGAAACCCGAGGAAGAGGACGTGTCATTCAGTCAGGTAACCGAACTCATGCAGCAACAGAAGGATATGTTTATGGCACTGCTTCACCAACAACAGGAAAACTTTAAAGGTTTCATCAAAATCATTATAGATACTACAAACTCCTGACTTGGTGCAATAACAAAAGACTTGCAACAAATTAAAATGAGTTTGCAGTCTACACAAAAAGAGGTGGATGATTTGAAGATATACAACAAACAAGCTGAGCACTGTAACACCATGCAGGCTGATATCTATAAAATCTGTGACAGCTTGCTGACCATCACAGACAAAATGCAGTATCTGGAGGGAAAACCAGATGCAATAACCTGGTTTTTGATGGATTAATAGAGTCACTGGGAGAAATTTGGGCTGAGACTGAGGAAAAAGTCAAGCGAGTTGTGGCAGAGAAACTACAACTGCAGCGGGATGTGGAGGTGGAGAGAGTGCACTGCATAGGAAAAACTGAAGGGGACAGACCAAGGTCCATAGTTGTTAAACCCCTAAGGTTCAAAGACAGAGAAACCCTATTCCAATGCACCAAAGCACTAAAAGGATCAAAAATTTACATCAGCGAGGACTTCACAAACACTGTCAGATGGAAGAGAAAAGAACTGATGCCAGAGTTGAGAGCTGCAAGAGAAAAAGGGGATATTGCTTACTTGTATGATGACAACCTGGTGATTCATCCACGTACCAGTACACCAAAACAAAAGTAAGACAGTATCTCGTCAAATGCTATGTTAAATCATAACATTTGATATGGCTGCTAACACAAATCACACGCATTCTGAAGCTGATCAGTTACTAAAGAGGATTGTTGAAATTGAACAACTGGAGTTGAATACATTTCATTATACTCTACATAAACCTCAGAATATTGAAAATGATATTGATCCAGAAAACAACTTTTTGTTAAACATTTACGACTACAATTACTACACAGATGATCAATACAACAAAACCTTCCAAAATGAAAATAAAATCTCAATCATTCACTTTAACAGTAGAAGTTTGTATGCCAATTTTCAAAATATAAAGGATTATTTAAACCAGTTCACACAGCCATTCAATATAATTTTGATATTTGAGACATGGATTAATAGTGGAAAGGGCATGGACTGTGAGTTGGAAGGGTATGAGTTGATTTGCATGAATAGAAAAAACACAAATGATGGTAGTGTTGATGTTGGTGTTATGTGGATTTGAATTATAATTACAAGGTGGTGGAAAGTATGTCAGCTGTTATAGATAACATACTTGAATGTCTCACAATAGAAATGTGTAGGGAAAAAAAGAAAAACATAATTGTGAGTTGTATATATAGAACACCGGGTTCTAATATAGACATGTAAAAACTGGATGGATGAACACTTTGTAAAATTACAACATAAAGTCATGTTCATTGGTGGTGATTTTAATATTGATTTGTTAAATTTCAAGAATCATAAAAATGACAAAATTTATTAATACTTTATATAGTATTGGCATATATCCTAAAATCACTAGCCCTAGCAGGATTACAACCCACAGTGCAACATTAATTGATAATATATTTATAAATGACATGGATAACAAGACAGTAAGTGGACTATTAGTTAATGATATTAGTGACCACCTTCCAGTTTTTACAGTCTTTAAATAGTAACCACATAAAAAATCAACAGGACAAGAAACTACAATTTAAAAGGGTGAAAACAGAAGAGTCTATGGAGGCATTTATAAATGATTTATTAATGTAGGCATGGGAATTAATATACAAAGAAAATGATGTTGATAAATGTTATTATAAATAAATAGTGAAGATTAGTTAATTAGATATTACACAAAGTGCTTGCATACACATATCTCTTAGATTCACACACGCATCCAAAAAGGGGTTTAGCTCTACACACATGCACACACACATACAAACTCCACAGGAAGGTCTCTGTTCCTCTTTCCATATATGGGCACGTGTAGGGCTAAAGAAGAAGGATGCTGAGAGGAAGCCATAACGCCATATAAGCCATCTGGAACCATTGTCGCCGCTGAGAGGAAGGATGTGGGAGTTATCTGGATGCCAAGAGGACAGTTTGAAACAATAAACATGTATTGTTGGAGAGTGGTTGGGATCCGCTCACCAACTCAGAAGCAACCAACAAAGGATTTCCTTTGTTTGGGGTCTTTTCCAGGAGAGGGGGCTGGAAGGATCCATGGCCATGTGACTCCCTGCGTAGTTTAATAAAAGTTAAGCTGAGAAATAGGATTTTCTTCTGTGATCATTGCTTGGTTAAATGAAAAGATTCTTAAGTGTCCAGAAAATTAATTTTTACAAGTTTGGTGGAGGATGCGAGCATTTAGCCAACTATTTTGATGACAGATATCATCAGGAGACAAAGCCTTTGCCTGGGTGATGCAGACAATTCAGGGGCCCCCACTGATCAGAAGGTGAGCAGAACCTCTTCTAAAAATCTCTGTAGGATTGTCTGTGACAATCAGTCAAAGTAAGTCTTTCGTCCTGTTTTTTTTCTTTTTTTTAAAATTCTATTGGAAAAACTTAATATAAAGATAGTTGACATGTTTACCAGACCCAGGGGACAGACACAGGCTCAAGTGGATTCGATTATCTTTATTGATATCGTGTAAGTGTGTGAGTGCGTGTATCTGTAGTGAATGCGGTGATGGTTGTCAGCAGTGACGTTGTAGCCGAGGGTGAGCAGAGCGCTGTTCAGCCTGGCAACCCTATGGCAAGACAGAGGCACAGATGTTAGTGCAGTCCACAAGAAAATGTGCGACGCAATGACTGGGGCTTACTTTGCAGGTGGAAGAGGGATGCTCAGGTTGGCCCAGAGGCTGCTGCCAGGAAGACAGCGTCTGCTGTACATGCCGGTGATGGACAGGTGGCCCGCTGGAGTGAGGAAGGCACGTTCTGCTGCCGAAGAGAACTAACTCCGCCGCCAGAGGAGTCCGCCTGTGCACAGGGGAAAATAGCTGGAAAGGGTGAGTAGCAATAGCACTTACTTGGTGTGGTGAGGCTGAATCCTTCCAAGGGATGAAGCAAGGATGAGGAGGTCCTTGACAGGAACAAGGAAACCTGGACTTAGGTTAGAAGACAAGAGTCGGGCTTCTGCAGTCAGGGAGACAGACGGCTCCGTGCCAGACTCCATGCAGAGCAGGTTATAAAGCCCGTGAGTGATGGGGAGCAGGTGTGCGTGCAGCTGTAGAAGATGATGGCACAGAGCGAGTCATTACAGTACTCCCCCCCGAGAGGTGCCTCCCGGCACCTGATCCAGCCTACCTGGGTGCGTCCGGTGGAAGCCCTTGATGAGTTGCTTATCCAACGCAAAGGACGTACGTACCCAGGATCTCCATTCCGGGCCATACCCCTCCCAGTCCACCAGGTACTGCAGACCGCGACCCCAGCGGTGGATGTCCAGGATGGCGTTGACCTTCCACGCCGGGTTGCCGTCGATCACCACAGGTGGGGGTGGAAACCTGGGAGGGGGGCAGAGAGGGCTGGAACAGAAAGGTTTGATCTGGGAGACATGAAACGTAGGGCAGATACGGGGGTGGGGGGGGCAGGCATACAGCCACGGGATTAATAATGCGAACAATGGAAAAAGGGCCGATAAAGCGTTGGGACAACTTCTTCTTTTCTGCCTTCAGATTGACATGCTGAGCATGATAACCAAACCTGTTGACCCACCTGGTATTGCGGGGCTGGTCTCCTGCAGCGATTCGCGGTCCTGGAATTGTGCTCAGCAGTGTGAAGAAGGGCCGTGCGGGTAACCGTCCAGAGCCGGCGACAGCGTCTCAGTTGAGCACGGACCGATGGCACAGCAATGTCCCCCTCCTCCTCGGGGAAAAGCGGGGGATTATAACCCAGAGAGGCCTTGAACATGACATGGTCGAGTTGTGGGCGTACTTGATCCAGAGGAGATGAGTGCTCCAAGACGAGGGACTGGAGGAGATGACACAATGTAGGGTGGCCTCCAGCTCCTGATTGGCCCGCTCACACTGCCCGTTGCTCTGTGGGTGGTGACCGGAGGACAGGCTCACCGTCGCCCCCAGCACATTACAGAAGGCTCTCCACACCTGGGATACGAATTGGGGACCCCGGTCGGAGACGATGTCATGGGTATCCCATGAAGGCGTACTACGTGCTGCACCAGCAGGTCCGCTGTGTTCTGTGCCGTAGGCAGCCCCTGCAAAGGGACAAAGTGGGCGGCCTTGGAGAAACGGTCAACAACGGTGAGGACAGTGGTGTAATGATTAGAAGGGGGAAGGCCGGTAACGAAGTCCAGGGCGATGTGGGACCAGGGCCTGCTGGGGATCGGCAACGGGTGAAGTAATCCTGCAGGAGGAGAAGACGGTGTCTTACCGGTGGCGCACTGGGGACAGGCGCAGATGTAGTTGGTGATGTCCTTCCGAAGCGCCAGCCACCAGAACGTCCTCTGGAGAATCTCCACCATGTGGGTCACCCCTGGATGGCATGAGAGTTTAGAGGAGTGGGCCCAGTGGATTACCTCGCCCCGAGCAGACGACGGAACAAACAACCTCTCTGCAGGCCCCCCGCCCAGATCCGGCTCAGTCTCCTGCGCCTTCAGGACCCTCTCCCTGATGCCCCACTAGAGGGCGCCCACGACACAAGAAGCAGGAAGGATGGTATGCTTACGCCCCGCCGCGGCATCCGGAGCAAATTGCCTGGACAAGGTATCTGGCTTAGCGTTCTTAGCCCCGGGGCGGTAAGTGATCATGAAATTGAAGCACCCGAAGAACAGGGACCAACGGGCCTGATGGACGTTCAGACGTCTGGCAGTCCTCAGGTACTACAAATTTTTGTGATCTGTCCATACAATAAAAGGTTGGGGGGACCCCTCCAACCAGTGATGCCACTCCTCCAGGGCGAGCTTCACCGCCAGGAGCTCCCTGTCACCGATGTCGTAATTCTTCTCCGCCGGGGACAGACAACGGTAGAAGAACGCGCAGGGATGGATCACCCCGTCCACCGGGGAGCGCTGAGATAGGACTGCCCCCACTCCAGAATCAGAAGCATCCATCTCGACCAGGCACTGGAGGGTAGGGTCCACCTGTGTCAGGATAGGAGAGGAGGAGAATTTAGCTTTGAGTGTGGTGAACACCGCTACAGCCTCCTCCGTCCACCGGAAAGCTATTTTGGGGGAAGTGAGACGGGTCAAGGGGAGGGCAATAACACTATAATTTTGAACAAACCGGCGTTAGAAGTTGGCGAACCCCAGGAACTGTTGATGCTGTTTCCTTGGGGGGGGGGCAATCCACCACCGCCTTAACCTTCTCGGGGTCGGGGATGATCTGATTATGCGAGATGATAAAACAGAGAAATGAGGTCTTGTGGGCGTAGAACTCACACTTCTCAGCTTTCACAAACAGCTTGTTCTCCAGGAGCCATTGGAGGACCCATCTCACGTGAACCCGGTGTTCGTCCAGCGACTGGGAGAAGATCAGGATGTCGTCCAGGTACACAAAGACAAATGATCCTAGGAAATCCCGGAGAATATCATTAATTAGGCGTTGGAAGATGGCCGGAGCGTTGGTCAACCCAAATGGCATCACGAGGTACTCCTAAAGTGGCTGCTTGGGGTCCGGAACCCCATCTTCCACTCGTCCCCCTCCCTGATTCGCACAAGGTGGTAGGCGTTGCGGAGGTCTAACTTGGTGAACCATGAGGCCCACTGGAGGGAGTCGAACGCCGTGCCCATCAGCGGGAGGGTGTATTTATCCTTAATGGTGATATCATTAAGAGCCCGGAAGTCAATGCATGGCCTCAGGGAGCCATCCTTTTTTCCAACGAAAAAAAATTCCCGCCCCCACCGCTGAGGACGAAGGCCAGATGATGCCCAAGCTGAGTGACTCCTTAATATAGGTGTCCATCGCCTCTCGCTCCGGAGCCGATAGGCTGTAAAGGTGGCTTGATGGCAGCAGAGCGCCAGCCCGGAGATTGATGGTGCAGTCATATGGGTGGTGGTGGGGAGACAGAGCTTGGGACTTGCTAATCACTGCCCCCAGGTCATGATATTCGGGCGGCACCCTGGACAGGTCAGGAGGAGGGGAGGCGGGGGTGGACAGGGACACAGATGGTGAGCATGCTGCGGATTGCAAGCACGCGCTGAGGCAAAAAGAGCTCCAAGAGATAACACTCCCCACACGCCAGTCAAAGGTGGGGTTGTGGAGCCGGAGCCAGGGGTAGCCCAGGATGACAGGAGAGGCCGATGTGGGTACAACAAACAGGCTCAGGCTCCCGATGGTTGCCGGAAACGATGACAGACACCGGGACGATTTGGTGCGACGCCATCGCCAGAGGGGCCTTGGACAAAGCAATGAGCCTTAGGGGGGACTTAAGTGGTCGGCAGGGAAGCTCCAGTCGGGTTGCCATTTCCCCCGAGATGAAGCTCTGCTCAGCCCCCGAGTCAATCAGAGCGTGTGTGAGGAATTCAGTCTGTTTATAGATAAACCTAATGGGCAGGAGACATTTGGAGAGGGGATTAGGCCGAGATGAGTCCGTGAGTCCCCCTACTGCGATGCACGGACCCCTCTTTTGGCCGAACGGGGCAGGACTCTACCTCATGCTCATCACTCCCACAATACATGCATAGGCCTAGTTCTCTGCAGCGCTGCCTTTCAGCCAACGATAGCTTGGTCCACCCCATTACCATAGCCTCTGGCGCGTCTGAAGGTTCAAGCGAAGGCAGGGCCAATAGAGGAAGCTGAGAGGAGCGATGAAACTGGGCACCCGAGCGTCCGGAAGCTCTCCGCTTGGCTGCCTGCTCCCGCAGTCTGTTATCCAAATTGATTGCTAGGGAAATTAGCTCCGTTAGCTTCTCAGGCTTATCTAGGCAGGCCAGCTCATCCCGCAGGCTAGGGCTCAGGCTTCTAATAAAGATACTGCATAACGAGGCATCCTCCCACCCCACCTCCGCCGCTACCACCCGGAAATTGACAGCATAGTCCGCAACGGTCCTGCCCCCCTGTCGAAGGTTTAGCAGCCGAGTGGTCAGCACGCTATCGTGGTTGGAGTGGTCGAATACCTCGTTAAACTCGCTAACAAACTGGCTGTAAGTTAAGTTAGCATAGCTCCGCTTAACCATCACGGCATGTTCCCAGGCCAGAGCTCGCCCCTCCAACAAGTTAGCAACGTAGCCTATGCGACTGTGATTAGTTGGAAAATCCCCCGGGACCCGCTGGAAAATTGTCTCATACTGGCGTAAGAACCCAAGGGCCTCCCCTAGTTTCCCACCGAAGCGAGCAGGCGTGGAAACTGGTATGAGTTGGGCCAAGAGGACCTGACTAGCCTGGCTAGGAGGGGAGCTAATGGGAGCCGAAATACTTCTTGAGGCCGGAGGAAATGCCTGCCGCCCATCCAGACGATCCAACCGACTGTTAGTTTGTGCCAACTGATTCAGGATAACCTGCTGCTGGTAAGCTATTTGATCCACTCGAGCCTTTAAGTTGTTAATTTGGCGTGCTAGTGCGCTGTTCGCTGGGTTGCTTTGACGGAGCCGTACTGACATGTTTACTAGACCCAGGGAACAGACACAGGCTCAAATGGATTCAATTATCTTTATTGATATCGTGTAAGTATGTGAGTGCGTGTATGTGTAGTGAATGCGGTGATGGCTGTCAGCAGTGACGTTGTAGCTGGGGGTGAGCAGAGCGCCTTTCAGCCTGGCAACCCTATGACAAGACAGGGGCACAGATGTTAGTGCAGTCCACCAGAGAATGTGCGAAGCAATGACTGGGGCTTACTTTGCAGGTGGAAGAGGGACGCTCAGGTTGGCCCAGAGGCTGCTGCCAGGAAGACAGCTTCTGCTGTACACGCCAGTGATGGACAGGTGGCCCGCTAGAGCGAGGAAGGCACGTTCCGCCGCTGAGGAGAACTAACTCCGCCGCCAGAGGAGTCCGCCTGTGCACAGGGGAAAATAGCTGGAAAGGGTGAGTAGCAATAGCGCTTACTTGGTGTGGTGAGGCTGAATCCTTCCAAGGGATGAAGCCAGGATGAGGAAGTCCTTGACAGGAACAAGGAAACTTTTTGTTGGGTCTGTATCCAGAAAAGCATAACTTTAATAAGAGTGAAAGAGCATTCATATACCTCAGTTTGCTTAATGCCAAAAAATGTATTGCACTACTGTGGAAAAAGACTCATAGACCAGATGTGACTCAGTGGTTAAGACAGATGTTAACAAACCTTCCACTAGATCAGGGGTGTCAAACTCATTCCATGGAGGGCCAAGACCCTGCATGTTTTACTTCCACCCAGTGTCTTCAGCAGGTGTTTTCACTGATTAGCAATCAGTGGGAAGAAATTCAGTGAAATCACCTGCTGAAGACACTGGGTTGAGGTAAAACCTGCAGGGTCTTGGCCCTCCATGGAGTGAGTTTGACACCTGTGCACTAGATAGAATAACATACAAACTGAAATCAAAGGAAAATGTGTTTGAGAATATATGGAGACCTTTCATTGATTATGTAAAGAAATTAAACATAACTTCTGAAGAAGAAGGTGAATGATGTGTGTGGACCTTGTAAATTCCAAATTGGTGAATGTATAATATGTATACTTACGTAATAGATTACCTAGACTAAACAGAGGAGCATTGTTGATGACTTGCCTTTGTTAGTGGTTGTTGGTGTTTTTAGTACATTTTTTTAATTACTTTAGTGTTAGTGTTTGATTGTTTGTGTCATGTTTGTAAAAAAAAAAGGTTCAATAAAAAATATTGTGGAAAAAAAAAGTTGTAAGATTATTCTTGCATGAATAAAACTGAATTAAAGGGAGGCAATTCTTTGGTTTCTTTAAAAGAACAAGGTGTGCGTGTGACTGAAACGGCCACGTGGCATTCAGTGCACAGGTGCATGTAAACGCCATCTTGAAATGCCTTCAAGCGACGTCACTGTGTCTCCTCCTCCTTGAGTGCAGAAGGAACTGCCTCCATCTTGTGGTCAACTATAAGAATTGTATTCTTTCATAAATTTACCTCCAAATCGAGATTCAAGTTTACTTTAAAGGAAATTTTTCCAACAATTTTGGGGACCTTAGTATCTCTCTGGCTGAAAGGAGCCACCACTCTGAAAGACCATGCACGGCAAAATAAAGACCTCCCACCCCGGCTCAATAGCCGGGTTTTGATGTAGTGAGGCATACAGAGGGGCTGCCCCCAATCAGCTGGAGAGGGAAGAGGTTCAACTTTAATTTGGGCCGAGGAGAGAATAGGTAGATTTATTCCTAATTATAAAAGGGAATGTGTTGTTGTGAAAATCCTAAGTTGAGAATATATATAAAATAAGGTAATTCAAACAGTACTGAAGAAAAAATGAAAACATAAGAAAAGAAATAAATGAATGTGAAAGTTTTGTGCAGGATTTAAGGGGAAAGACCAAAACACAGGAGTGTTTTGGAAAGAAGGAAAGAAGTGGATATAATTCAACGAGGAGGAATGGAGGTGGGAAGCAGGGAAGAGGAAGTTTGGAGCACGGTGGAGTTTAAAAGAAGCAAACGTAGATGTCAAGAAACTCAATGAAGACCATTATCAAGTGCTGAGGAATCAGAGGATGAACAATCTCGGAATGAACAGAAGGAGTGGAGAGTAATCATTAAACTTACTCAGGAAGGGGCATCGCATCGTGAGGGGAACCCAATTAAGCTCACAAATGCAATTAATGGGTTACTTGGAGAAGTTTTAAATGCAAGGGTTCTTCATAGTGATTTGTTGCTGGTTACATGTAAAGATAGTGTTCAACAAGGAAAAGCAATCAAGAGTCACTAAGATGGAGGGAAAAATGTGCAGTGTTCAGTATTGGAAGGAAATAAGGCAATGAGAGGAGTGATATCGGGCATTTCAACTTAACTGGAGCAAAGGTGACAGAGGTACGGAGATTGAAAGCTAATAGAAATGGCGAAAAATATGATAGTCTGTCAGTAATGTTAAATTTTGATGAAACAAGACTGCCAAGTAAGGTGTATATTGGCTACATGAGCTATGAAGTCAGACTTTACATTTCTTCTCCACTCATATGTTTCAAATGTCAAAAGTTTGATCATGTAGCAGCGATATGCAAAGATAGACAACGATGTACCAGATGCTCCGGTGAACATGAATATGGAAAGTGTGAAAGAGGAGCCAAGTTAAAGTGCTGTAACTGCGGTGGTGAACATAGCTATGCATATTGAGGTTGCGAAGCCAGCAAAAGAGCAGCAGTAATTCAGCAGATAAAAGTCTTCCAGGGATTAACCCTTTGAGTGTGAGACTCCGCATGCCCCTAGTGGCAGACCACAGCGCTGTGCCTGTCAACTGATTTTACTTTCCTAAACACTGTTCACCTTTACTGAGGATTTGTACTGATCATGCCAGTTCACAAGGTGGCAGGCACGCGTTGGAGGACTCATGGATGACACGTAATACACCAGAGAAGAAGAAATCCTCCTTCTTCTTCGTCGTCTTGGAGATCACAGCACAAGATGGACACCGACCGTCATTGTGGACATTCGCGATCGCCCACAGATGAGGAAATTCGGAGGATTTGGTCCCGAATTTTTCAACTATGATTCTAAAAAGAGATTATTTAGCTTATGAAGGTAGATGTTTACATGTTCTTATAACACAGGGAGCGTGAGGCTTGTTGAATTCACCTGCCAGTACCTGGAGCGCCATGTGACTGGAGGACAATCGCCGGTTGTATGTCATCAATATAAGATAAATTGCAGCGGAGTAAAAGCAAAATTACAGTGGAATAATCAATAACAGTTTCTGGATATAGGACAGAAAATGAAAATGACCAGTAGAGGACAAAATAACCACTAGAATGCCGCTAAAGGACGCCGCTTTGCCAGAGGTAAGTGACGAACGTCTTTGTTCGTTTGTATGCAAATTAGATGCATAAATTCACTCCTATCTGAAACTTTGGATCATATTCTATGTCTTTCTAATTGATAGTAAGCCATTATCTCTTTCCACTTTAAAGTTATAGCCTTGGGAAGTTCTGTCATCTGATCTGACTAGTTTCTTGAAAAAAATCTTTACCACTGTTGACCACTAGGGGTTATGTCGCAGTTTGGCGACAGTCACACTCAAACGGTTAACATATGCAGAAGCTGCGAAAAAGCTGCCAGCTAAAAAAGTGGGAGTGGACTCGAACAGGGAAATTGTGCAGACTTGCAGTGCATGCAGTAGAATTAAGGAAGATACTCTGGTTTTGAAGGAAAATAATTTTGTTTTATTTGTAGTAGATGTGATAAACTGCACTGTGAAGACTTCCAAGAAAACAGAAAAAATCAAAATCATTGTGAAAGCAGCAGAAAAATATCTTGGCATTAAGGGGCTACATTGGGAAGCAGTTAAGGACTTGTTAAGTGGGGGATCTTTAAAACCCCTTGACGTCGATTGTTGCGAATTCGCATCAATCCGCTTCCGCTCCAAATGCAACCAAAATACCGTCCGTATTCCTCCACTACCGGTTGATGCACTTCCAACACATACCTAGGAACCTTTTGCAAGCATTAGTTTCTCGTAGGAACGGTCAGAGACGGAGCACCATCCATTTCCTGATTGCTATGCTCGCCTCGTGCCACGTCTGCATTTTCAGAAGACAATCATGGAAAAATTGTCCGATCTCAGGTAAGTTGTACTAAGATAAAAATATGTACAGGCTTATTGTGTACTTTTATCACTACCACGAAGGAGTGGAGTACCTATGACGAATATTTTTGAAGATATTAGACGATTTTGGTGTGATGCTAATTTGCTACATTCAGCCATAATGGATAACCTCCGTCGGCCACAACGGCCACAAATAAGGTGCCGTATTTAGATGGTGTTCAACACTCACACACATTTTCTTTAGAAACTACCATTCTAAAACTCTACACCATAGTTCATGTGAACAATAAATAACATAGCATGCTGGATGTGAGAGAGGAGAGCTGGAGCTGACTTCACAGCGGTAGCTTTTTTCTCATCACCCCGTTGTAGAAAAAACTGTTGTAAAACAGTTGTAAAACTGTTGTAACGGTGCTAGGCATCCAAATTTTCATACTGCCTGCCTAAACTGCCGAACAGGACAGGGAAAAAAAAAAAGAAACTGCCATTCTACCTCATATCTATAATCATAACAGAAATAATGTGGTGGGATATAAATGTAATTTCTGTCCATTATTTTTCTTTATATCTGTAGATCTAAAAATGAACGCAGCATCATTCTATGGAAAGCCAGCAGGTGGACCTCGGCCCAGGGCTCCACCTGTGGACAGTGACGACAGCTGTCTCAGTGAAAGTGGGGACAGTGAGGAGGAATACACTCCTGAACCAGGTGATTACAAAATCATGTTGTGCAGATTTTCAGCCTGTTTGTGATATTTATGGATGTAACTCTGTATACACATTGAATAGATAAAAATGTCTGCTCTTTTCTAAAGTGATTTTTTTTTCTACACCAGGTGATGAAAACGGCAGCAGCAGTGAGTGGACTGGTGATGGGAGCAGCAGCAGTGATGAAGACGCTGATGGGACTCATCATACACCTCAGAGCACCAGTGCTGCAGCTGCAAGAGGGAAGCCAGCTGCTCCTCCCAAAAGAAAAAGGCAGAAGGTAGCCTGGAAGACTGTAAAGCAGCAGAACTCGGCAAAAGAGGTTCCAGTTTGGCAAGATGCTCTTCCTGAATGGGAATCAGTAAGATTGCCCATTCATTATTTCAGAGACTTTTTTGATGCTGAACTTTTGGACAAGATTGTGGCACAAAGCAACATGTACTGCACACAGCAAAATCCAAACCATGCCCTCAAATTAGATCGGACTGAACTGGAGCAGTTTATTGGCACTGTGGTGTACATGAGCATTTTTCATTTACCTCGGTCAAGGATGTACTGGTCAAGTGCATGTCGAGTACAGCAGGTGGCAGACGTAATGTCCCTAGACAGATGGGAAGAAAGCAAACATTTCATTCATTTCAGTGACAACATGGCACCCGACAACAACGACAGGCTTTTCAAAATCAGGTTGGTTGTTGACTCGCTTCTCCACAAATTTCAGGCTCTCCCTCAACAACAAATGTGTGTTGATGAGCAAATGGTTCCTTTCAAAGGCAGATCAGCCCTGAAGCAGTATATCCCCAAAAAGCCATACAAATGGGGGTACAAAATTTTTGTACCACACTCTTCGCATTGAAAGGACAGTCAAACTGAGTGGGAGGAAACAGGTGTTTCCAGCAGGTTTTTATTCTTGTTCATTGCTTGTGTTTTGTGTTTATAATGTGTTTTTTATAGTTCATTGTAGTGGTTTATGATAGTTTGGCAGTCATGAGAGTTGAAAATACTGAAAATAACTTTGTTGCGTAAATAAAAGACTCTTCATACTTGAGATGGGAACAGGTGCTTTTTTACCATTTTTTTTTTACCATAGATGCCTGTTGTTGCTAATTTGCATCATACCTAAAATTGTATCTATTTTATGTGCTATAGTCAAATTAACTTTCTCAACTTAATTTAGCATCTACTTGAAAGCAAAAACACAAGTGAATTTTTTTTTTTCATAATTGGAAATAAATTCAGGCGTCAAGGGGTTAAGTTCAAAGACATCATGGGCTGGTGGATCAACCGCCAATCAAGTATAAAGGAAGAATAATAATAATGACATGAGCTGCAGATACGAACTACAGAGACCCGGATACGAGAGTAAAGAAGAAGAAGAATGTCATAAAGCTATGAGGAAAATGTCACAAAGCTCTGAAGAAAACGTCACAAGGCTCTGAGGAAAATGTCACAAAGCTATGAGGAAAACATCACAAAGCTATGAGGAGCATGTCACAAAGTTATGAGTTAAAACAGACACACAGAAAGACAAGACATATATAAAGTGTAGAGTGATGATAAACAAGTCAGTGATGGTAATGCACCTGTAAGCTGGTTGCCAACTGCCAATCAAATCTAAAGAAGAAGAAGAGGAAGAAGACCTCGAGCTCACAATGTCAGAGCTTAAGAGAGCTTGCAAGATAGTGGATACACAGCTCCAGGATATGATCAGTTAAGCTATGCTATGTTCCGGCAGTTGCCTATGCAATCAATGCAACTGGTGCTGAAATTGTTTAACAGGATATGGAAGGAGGGGGTTATCCCAAGTGGGTGGAAAAAGGCTGTAATTTTACCATTTAATAAGCTGGGGAAAGATCCAGCTCATCCAGGCAACTACAGGCCAATAGCATTAATGTCACATTTAGGGAAATGGATGGAGAAGGTGTTAGTTTACAGACTCTCATATGTACTAGAGCAAAAACGATTAATAAACGACTATCAGAATGGTTTTAGAAGAGGAAGATCCACAGTGGATGCTCTAGTTAGGGTAAGTAATGATATTGAAAAGACTCTCAAAATGAAAGAAGTAATGGTTATAGTTTATCTGGATATTGAAAAGGCTTTCCCCGTTGTGGGACTAATAAAGGCTTATCTTATCTTATCTTATCTTATGACTCACTGTGGAGGGATGACTTCTTATGAAACTGAATAAAGTGGGCATTGGTGGTAGGATGTATAATTGGATAATGGATTTTTTAACACACAGGACAATTAGGGTTAAAGTAGGATCAGAAGTTTCTAATGACTTTGAAATAGAAAATGGTGTTCCTCAGGGGAGTGTGATAAGCCCTGTTTTATTCAATATAATGATTAATGACATGTTTGATGATCAAGAGGGATCCATCAAAACAGCACTATATGCAGATGATGGAGCCATATGGATGAGGGGAAGAAATGAGAAATTTGTGTTAAAAAAAACATCAGGAAAGCAGTGGTGGAAAAGTGGTCATATGAGTGGGGATTTAAATTTTCAAACAGTAAAACCTGCTATATGACTTTCACAAAAAAATGCAGAACTGGTACAGAACCATTAACATAATATAATCAACCAATAGAAAAAGTCAGTGAGTTCAAATATCTAGGATTGTGGTTTGATAGTGTATACACATGGAGTGTTCATGTTGAAAATCTGGAGACAAAGTGCAAAAAAGTCATTAATCTCATAAAAGCGGTAGCTGGACACGAATGGGGTGCAGATAAACAGGTATTAATTGACATTTACAGAGCACTAATGCATTTGACAATAGACTATAGATGCATGGTTTATGGAGCAGCAGCAAAGACAACTCTGGAAAAAATAGAATGCAGCATAGAGCGCTTCTCCTGTGCATTGGAGCCATCAAAACAACACCAAACAATGCCGTTTTAATAGAAGCAGGAGAAATGCCAATGGATTTGAGAAGAGATAAACTCGCATTATCATACTGGGTCAAGCTGAAAGGAAGTGACGAAGCAAATATTTCAAAAACAACACTACAAGACTGCTGTGAATACTCTTAATTTCCAGGGACAGGGGTTTGGGTGGACAATTGAAAGAAGGACCAGAATGTATGGGCTGCACACTATTGATATAGCTAACACCAGTCCAGTGAGTAATGTTCCTCCTTGGCTGTTTTTGGGAATAGAAGTAGATGCTAGTCTGCTAATGAGGAAAAAGGATTGGCATATGAGTGAAGTTGGTGTTAAAATAAGCATTTACCTCAGGAACAATTACTATAACTTCTTACAGCTCTATACTGATGGTTCAAAGAATAAAGAGGGCTCTGTTGGAGTTAAAGTATACATCCCAGAGTTTAAAGTGACCATCGCAAAAAGACTCCAACAACACATCCATGTTTACAGCAGAGATGGTGGCAATAATTATTGCTTTGCAGTGGGTGGAGGAGGTCAGACCGGACTGGGTGGTGGTGTGCACGGACTCACTTGCAGCGTTAAAAACCATACAGACACTAAAATCTACAAGGGTAGACTTGCTGATTGAACTATATCACAGTTTATTTAGGGTACACAGGGGTGGTGGAGAAGTTCAGTTGGATTCCTGCACATGAAGGATTGAAAGGGAATGACTGTGCAGACAAATTAGCAAAAATTGCTCTTGGAAAAGAGATAACTATACCATTGTCACTTGGAAAAGGTGAAGGGAAAGCAGTAATCAAGAAAAAAGGAACTGAGCTATGTCAAAAAAGACGGGTGGAAGATCATAAAGATAGATCATATTACAAAATACAAAAATCTATTGCAATAAAGAATTTCATAACAACCAAAAGGAGGGAAGACATCATTATGGCAAGACTCAGACTGGATCACACAGGTTTAAACGGCACTTTATTCACCATGGGGAAAAGCGAAAGTGACAAATGTAGAGAATGTGGAGTAAAAGAAAATGTTGAGCATATCTTATTACACTGTCACAAATAGGGAAATGAAAGACAAATAATGGAAAATTGTTAGAATACTTTCGAGCTTAAATTATTCAAAGTCAAATAATCAGGCGGAAAGCTGAATTTATGTACATTTATTACAAAAATATAAATATTCACCCCATTGGCCACCTTGGGGGAGAGGTTACAAGACATGACATTCAGACACACCTAGAATCTCTAAAGGATCCATTCTTCTAAGTCTGATATATATAGGAAGGAGAAAGGAGAGGGAGGATGAGGATAAGGGAACGGACAGAACGGGACAGTCCTGATAACTGAGCTTATCCAGGCGGATATCAGACACTCTGGAGACATGGGTCATGAAGACATGAGATCCATAAAACTAACAGAATGTCCATCTACCACTGATCTGTACAGGCTGAGGAATTGCTGTGCATTCCTGTGACCCAAAACAGGTTATATAAAAGAGATTATAATACACACATGGACAAAATTGTTGGTACCCCTCTGTTAATGAAAGAAAAACCCACAATGGTCACAGAAATAACTTGAATCTGACAAAAGTGGTAATAAATAAAAAGTCTATGAAAATTAACCAATGAAAATCAGACAATGCTTTTGAATTGTGGTTCAACAGAATTATTTTAAAAAACAAACTCATGAAACAGGCCTGGACAAAAATGATAGTACCCTTAACTTAATATTTTGTTGCATAACCTTTTGAGGCAATCACTGCAATCAAACGATTTCTGTAACTGTCAATGAGACTTCTGCACCTCTCAGCAGGTACTTTGGCCCACTCCTCATGAGCAAACTACTCCAGTTGTCTCAGGTTTGAAGGGTGCCTTCTCCAGACGGCATGTTTCAGCTCCTTCCACAGATGTTCAATAGGATTTAGATCAGGGCTCATAGAAGGTCACTTTGGAATAGTCCAATGTTTCGCTCTTAGCCATTCTTGGGTGTTTTTAGCTGTGTGTTTTGGGTCATTATCCTGTTGCAAGACCCATGACCTGCGACTGAGACCAAGCTGTCTGACGCTGGGCTGCACATTTCTTTCTAGAATACCTTGATAGTCTTGAGATTTCATTGTACCCTGCACAGATTCAAGACACCCTGTACCAGATGCAGCAAAGCAGCCCCAGAACATAACACATGTTTCACAGTAGGAACAGTGTTCTTTTCTTGGTATGCTTCATGTTTGCGTCTGTGAACATAGAGCTGATGTGCCTTGCCAAAAAGTTCCAGTTTTGTCTCATCTGTCCATAGGATATTCTCCCAGAAGCTTTGTGGCTTGTCATCACGCAGTTTGGCAAATTCCAGTCTGGCTTTTTTATGATTTGTTTTCAACAATGGTGTCCTCCTTGGTCGTCTCCCATGAAGTCCACTTTGGCTCAAACAACGACGGATGGTGCGATCTGACATTGATGTACCTTGACCTTGGAGTTCACCTAGAATGTGTTTAGAGGTTGTTCTGGGCTCTTTTGTTACCATTCGTATTATCCGTCTCTTCCATTTTTCATCAAGTTTCCTCCTGCGGCCACGTCAAGGGAGGGTTGGCTACAGTCCCATGGATCTTAAATTTCTGAATAATATGTGCAACTGTAGTCACAGGAACATCAAGCTGCTTGGAGATGGTCTTATAGCCTTTACCTTTAACATGCTTGTCTATAATTTTCTTTCTAATCTCCTGAGACAACTCTCTCCTTTGCTTCCTCTGGTCCATGTTTAGTGTGGTACACACCATATCACCAAACAGCACAGTGACTACTTGTCACCCTTTAAATAGGCCGACTGACTGATTACAAGTTTGTAGACACCTGTGATGTTAATTAGAAGACACATCTTGGTTGAACATGTCCCTGTGGTCACATTATTTTCAATCTTTTCTAGGGGTACCATCATTTTTGTCCAGGCCTGTTTCATGAGTTTGTTTTTTAAAGTAATTCTGTTGAACCACAATTCAAAAGCATTGTCTGATTTTCATTGGTTAATTTTCATAGAATTTTTATTTATTACCACTTTTGAAGTTATTTCTGTGACCATTGTGAGTTTTTCTTTCATTAACAGAGGGGTACCAACAATTTTGCCCTCATGAAGCTCCCTTTTTTTTACACTGACGTAAAAACACAACACCGGTCCACTGTTTTTGCTCAAAGCTACTATTTTCAAATACCTATAAATTTAAACACTTCTCAAAAGGGTAACAATTAACTAATCAATCCTTTTATGCTAAAAAATCACAAACAACAGTTTTACAACTTGCTCCTTCTGCCTCTGCGGAGAACTCTCACTTTTTTTTCTTCCACACCGGAGCAGATTACACAGAGACAAAACAACCTAGACTGCAGTAACTTTTATCTAAAACTCACAAAATAAAATATTTCAATGGTCACGTTAACCCCTCCGCTGTGTGCCGAAAGCCCAAAGTAAGACCTCCTCCCCCGGCATCTTGCAATAACTCACCGTAGCGGGGGGAGTCCCATGGGTGATAATGCAGACCCGGTAAGGGCACGAATCTTCTGTGAAAAAACCTTTTCCCTTCAGGGTTCACGTAACCTCCCCACGAATGCTGAAGGTCCAAACCCTGGACCATAAGCAGAAGTGGTCACAAAGGTACGAATCTGTCCCCGAAATTTTACTTCTCTGGGATCACGTGATTTTTTTCCACAGGACGTCAAACATCTGTGGTTAAAAGACCACAAATCTTTCCCTTTTTACTTTGTATGCCAACTTCTGGCACCTCCACTGCACTTACTTGGACCGTAGAGAGCGGCGGATTTCTAAGAATCCCCCCGGGTCTTGCGATAATGTTCACCATTTGGAGAGGAAAACCTCGTTCCTCCCAAGGGATTATTACGAGATCGCTCACAGTGGATAAAATAACTCAGCACTCAGGCCGTTAGTTTCACTCCTTTCAGTATTTTGCAGTGTACAATCAGTCCGGGGAATCTCACTATCTTTTATCCATAAACAACAACAAATGTACTTACATTCAAGCTGCCTATAGGATTCTCAGATCCGTCACCCAGTCAGTTCCAGCGCCCTAGTCTGAAATGTCTTCACTGCAGTAACACTGAGCCTTTTTTTTTTTACTCAGCCTGGAAAGGTCTTTTTATCAGCTGTGCACTTGCTGAGATCAAGCAGAGGCACCGGAAAGACGGAGATATGTGGATCCGCTGTTCGGAGTGCCAAAATGTTAGAATAATTTCGAGCTTAAATTATTCAAAGTCAAATAATCAGGCGGAAAGTTGAATTTATGTACATTTGTTACAAAAATATAAATAGTCACCCCATTGGCCACCTTGGGGAGAGGTTACAAGGCATGACATTCAGACACACCTAGAATCTCTAAAGGATCCATTCTTCTAAGTGTGATATACTGTATATATATATATATATATATATATAGGTAAGAGAAAGGAGAGGGAGGAACGGACAGAATGGGACAGTCCTGATAACTGAGCTTATCCAGGCGGACGTCAGACACTCTGGAGACATGGGTCATGAAGACATGAGATCCATAAAACTAACAGAATGTCCATCTACCACTGATCTGTACAGGCTGAGGAGTTGCTGTGCATTCCAGTGACCCAAAACAGGTTATGTAAAAGTGATTATAATAAATGGCTTAGATCATTCCTTACGCATAGATCATTCCTTATGCATGTACTGATCCTCAGTCTGAACTCGCTGAAATTGCTCACAGAAACAGGCAAAGAATATATAAACTTATCCTATATAGAATGCACATATAAACATTAAACATGGCATGTGAAAGGTATGATACTTCTCAAATATAATAATACATTATTAATATCAATAATAGTATAGATAATATGGAATTTTTCTATCAAAAATGAAGTTCGAGAGGCCGGTAGGGCACGTTTCAGTTGTTTGCTATCCGCCAGTTACCGAGAGAAGAAGAAGAATGAGATGCACCTGTAGGCTGGTTGCCAATCGCCAATCAAATCTAAAAGAAGAAGAAGAAAAACGCAAGAATGAGAGACTGATGCTGCAACAGTAAGATGAAAAAATAATAAACATGACAAAAATGGAAACGAAAAAGAAGCTGTTTAATGGTTTGTCTGCTTCTCTATTAATCCGAGACGATGGTGGTGTCTGTGGTTATGGGCCATCCACGCCCCTACCCCAGTGACCGTGTGAGCACTTGAATTGGCTGCGTCCACCCGCCCCTCCACGCCATCGCTAACAGCCCCCTCCTCCCTCCATGACTACAGTAAAAGAATTTAAAACAAAGGGACATCGAGAGATGGGACAAAGATGATCAAACCGACCACGCATAAGTAAAATACATTAAATCATTTTCCATTTACTTTTCTGATAGTGTCTCAAATATTGGATCTCATTCAAGAATATTTTTAGTGTTAATCTGGGTAAATCATGAGCATTTTGCTAGGAAGCTACTGTATGTTAGTACTAACAAACCACTCCAGATTCAACAAACTGCTCATAAGTTCTTCAAGCGTGCGTAAACAGCATTCATGAATTATCTGTAGTCAGCACGTGCTCACGAGAATTGAAGATTGCATAACTGACGCTTAAAACTACCGCTAAAGTCACTTTTCACAGTAACTGACCAGCAGTTTCATTCACTAAAAGTCTAAAGGTGTGTTCACACCGAACATGAAGAGGCAACGCGAATCCATACAAAGTCAATGGGAAGACGTGAGTACGCACGAATTTTCATCATCGCGCGTTCGCGTCAGCTAGCTAGCTCTGCTAGCGGACAGAGTAAAATTATTACCATTGCAGAATAAACTAGTTAGAAAATAAAACTCACTCAGCGGGAGACAGGAGGACTGGGAACTCTTCAGCTGAATCGGGTTTTTGGAGTTATTTATCCACGGTTTTCTGGCCACATACGTCCTAGCAAGTTAGCATGCTAGCAACAAAAACACCCATCTTCTGTGAAGTTTTGAAGGCTTAAGACGACATTTTCAGGTGAGCTCCTGGTCGGATAATGTAAACCTAAGCATGACGTTATTTTGGGAATTTCCACAGCAGGTTCAACACAGCTGCAGAAGTTATAAAGGCAACTTCGCCTGTCTGCATCTCACTCAGAAGGGGAAGTCATGTCTGTTTGCGTGTTTACATTGAGTTATTATACAATCGTGCTGCGCAAAAAATTTGCCCCTTCGCCTTTGGTGTGAACACAGCTTAAGAGAGAGAAAGAGAAGAGAGAGAAAAAAAAAACAGCGAACCTGGAGTTCTACACAGCATAAGCCTGAATGTAATGCTATGTTGTAAAACCATTTTTACTGTTTTGGAACGGCATTATTTTAAACAACTATGGCATAAAATACACCTGAAATTGGATTTCAGATGGGCATCGTGTGTTATGATTTGCCCTTTGCAGGGCAAAGATGAGACGCCACAAGCCAACAGTGAGTTTTGTTTTTTTATTACAAAGTGCAAAATAATGCACCTCGAGGGGCAAAACACATAAACTAAACAAACGACCACGAAGGGTCAGAGTAACTAAACAATACAAAGAATCAAAGTCACTTACACTTTATACAGCGAGGGCAAAACCTGACGCTGAGACTGGAGCCGGATGTGGGGACTCCAGCCTGAATGGGTGTGAGATTGCAGAGAAGAATGAATCTCCACTGCAATCCTAAACAGTGCAAAGCCTAATGACCAACAGGTGAGGAGAAAAACATATCCGCGCTCGGATCACCACAGTGCCCCCCCTCCTTAAGGGACGCATTCCAGGCGTCCCACTATGACATCCAGGAAAAAAGGGACCCCCCCACCCCAACCAGAAAAACTATTAACTCAACCACAGGAGGAGCGGAGGGGGAATACAGGCCAGGAGGGCATGACACAAAAAATGGAAAATACTCAGAAAAGCTAAACAGCAAGATACTAAAAAAAACAAACAAAAAACAAACAAACAAACAAAAAAAACTTCAAGAAATGCATCAAGGGGTACAAATTACCAAAATAACACAATTACTCTATTACCAAAGGGAAATAGTTGACTACACCACTTCAAGGTCAAAAGAGACTCAACTAAACACTCAGAGAATGAAGGGCAAAGAAAAAAAATCATGAAGAACTCAAGAATATCATCCAAATAAATTTCCTTTTCTTCCTCCCCTTCTTACAGGAATGCCTATGGCAATAATCAAAAAAGTCCAAACACAAAAATATGCATAGCCCAACACCATAAATATAGGTGGCTAACTACAATACTACGAATACAAAATGAGACCTCCTCCCTTTCTTTTCTTTTTTCTTTTTTTTTACAGAAATGCCAAAGAGCAAAGTAATCATAGACTGCAAATACAAAAATATAAACATAAGTAACTCTGCGACAAGGCAAACTGAAAAAACATACCTTAAACTCAGAGGCATTTATACAAAAAAAAAAAAAATCAATAAGCAAGAAAAACACAGCGAATAAACTAGTACAAGGAATACCGGCATGTAAGGCAGAAAGGCAGTTCTGGTGGCCTACCGGCATCCTGACTCCAAATAAAGGGAAAACATACAGGTGGCTGACCGAAATCCCAGATCCGGTAATTAAGTCTCTCAGGTGGTCGGCCAGCGTCTTTAAGCCATCAGGACTGGAGGGGTAAACCCGGAGGCGGCTTTCCCACCGGGAGGCTCAATGGCAGGTTGGAGGGGACCCCAGTGGTGTCTGGTGGAGGAGGGAAGGGGGAGGAGGGGAGGACCATCACGGTGTCGGGCAATGGGGGATCAGCAGCTCCCACCACGACCTCTGGCAGGAGCCCTAAAGCCTCCTCGGTGGACCCCAGCGGGGAAAACACTGCACCCTCGGTGGACCCTGACTGAACCAGCACTGCACCCACGGTGGACTCCGACTGAGCCAGTGCTGCACCTGGGATGACCTCATGAGACCGCCCCGGACCCATGGAAACGTCGAGTGGCACTGGATCATCTCCGGTGACCCTGGAAGAAGCCTGAGAGACCGAGGAAAACACGGGGTCAAGATCACCGGCAGCGGCAGAGCCCGGCGAGGCGAGCTCGGATGCAGCGACTGGCTGCACCCATCTCTCCTCCCCAAGAGACAGGCAAGAGGTGCTCAACGTGGACAAAATGAAGGAGATGATTATCGACTTCCGGCGGTCACAGCCTGAGCACGTCCCCCTCAGCATCGGCGGCCGTTTAGTGGAGAGAGTGGAGGACATCAAGTTCCTCGGAGTGCAGATCTCGCAGGACCTGACCTGGAGCAAGAATTCCTTGGGGATCAGGAAGCGGGCTCAGCAGAGACTGCACTTCTTGAGGAAACTCAAACAGGCCTCTCTCCCCATCTGCATCCTCAGGACCTTCTACAGAGGTGTGGTGGAGAGTGTTCTGATGTACTGTATTGCTACATGGTACTCCAGCTGCAGTATGTCAGACAAAAAAGCCCTGCAGAGGATAGTCAAGGGGGCTGAGAGGGTAATTGGAGTCTCCCTCCCCTCTGTCCAAGAACTTTTTCAGAACCGTTGTAGGAGCAGGGCACTGAACATTGTCAAGGACCGTTCTCACCCTCTGCATAAACACTTTGAACTTCTTCCATCTGGTAAACGATTCCAGAGCATTAGAGGCAGAACCACCAGACTGATCAACAGTTTCCTTCCACAAGCTGTCAGGATGCTGAACAGTTGACCTGGAATCTCTCATACACACTACTGCACCTACGGACATTTTGTATATTATTTGTATATTATAGTTAGTTAGTTTTTTCCCAAGTATGTCTCAGGGATGTGTGAATGGATGGGGGGGTGGGGGTGGGGGGGTGAAGCTATGTGGGAGTGTGTCTTAAATCATGCTGCTTCTATTTATATGGATGCCGAGAGAAACGCAATTTCATCTTGCCTGCACTACAGTTGTATGTACAGCAATATGACAATAAAGTTTGATTTGATTTGATTTGAAGAGTGCTCTAATACAGAAAATAGGAAGACAAAATAGAGCACTTGCCTGATCTCAAGCTCCGACGCCGTCCAGGACTCCGACGATCCAGGGTCAATCAAGAGGTCTAGTTCAGGCTCCCACTCAGCTGCAGTGGCCTCTGCAGCTGGCATGATGGTCTTGGCAGTCCTGGAACCCCCTGGTGCTGTAACTCACGGTGACAGCTCACTTGCCGTGGCGGCAGGGGATTCGTTACCTGCTGGAGCTGGGAGCTGATCACTGGAGGCCTAGGGATGCTTCATCGTCAGCTCAGGTTCCAATTGACTGACAGCCCTCCTCCTCTGCCTGTGACGCGGCTGCGGGGCTGGAACCAAGTTCTCCAGGGCCGCAGGTTCTTCCTCCATCCGGTGGTCTAACCCTGGCACTGGCAGACACTCGAGGGGTATAGGAGGAGACACAGAGGCAGCAAGTTCAATTTCAATGGCTGCAGCATGTGGTGGGGGCTCAGTGGACTGCATGGCCTGAGCTCTACCCGCAGGAATCAGACAAGGTACTTCATCAAATTGAGAGAATGAATGAAAAAGCACTTGCCTGTTTCCCTGGGGTTCGGCGGTTCCTGCTGCAGTGGGCATGGTTCTTCCCTCTCCCGTAGACAAGGTGATGGTGGACCCCTTGGGGAGACACGGAGGAGCCGCCCCTCCTGGATTGGTCACGGGCCGGACCGGAGAGGGCACCACAGATCTCCCAGCAGCTGGAGTAGGCGCCATAGAGGAGGGAGGAGCAGCTGAGGCAGTCCGGGGTAGGGGAGCTGGTGAAACAGCTGAAAATGAAGACCCGGAGGCTGAAGCTGCTGTCACACCTCTCTGCTGTGGTGAGGAAAAAACAGCTTGCCGCAAGACAGTCTTTCTGGCGGCCTGTAGCTGGACCCAAACGAGAACGCCGCAGAGCATTAACCCGGTCATTATACTCCCTTCCCTTAGGAACGGCCGTGTCCCGGGGAGGAGATAAGTTCTGTGCAGGGCGGCGACGTCTTCTGGCTGGAGGCGAAGCTAAATTCAAATTGGGGAAATGCCGCTGCTGCGCTGAAACTGAGGCCAGCAGCTCGGTGTACTTAGGATAATTATTTAATCCGGGATTTGCCTCCACCAGTCTTAACAGCTTCCACCACGCTTTTCAGAATTTCACCGGGGTAGTAGGAAGAGCAAGTTTCAGCCACATGGCCCCTGATGAGTTCAGCTGCCCACTGCTCATTTTCGCTGGGACCCCCGGCTGCCCTCCTCCTCTGCTGCGCTGGAAGACGGCTCTTTGGCGAAGCGGAAACAGGGGATGGAATCGTAGCAGGAACCTGATCCCGGGGCGAGGAGCGGGAATGCTTTGCCGTCTGCTCCGTCTTCGGCCTCCTGCTGGAACTCTTCACCAGCTCACGATGTTTCTGCTGAAGCGTCGCAAGTTCAGCCATCCTCTCCCTGCCCTCAGCGTGCTCGGCAAGGCAAGGATGATGTTTAACAGCAGCCTCCGCGAGGTCCAGGTACCATAATGCGTGCTTGGGAGTCGAATATTGGCGTGCGTTGGCCAGGAGGTCGTCAATTTCCATCAGAGCCTGGACAAGCTCAAAACTCAGGCTCACAGGATACCAAGTCCTGAAAGACGCCATAAACTCCCCCCGAACAAGAAGCGCTGGCACCTGGTAAGGGAAAAAATTCAGAGCCAAAAAAACAACCTCACTGAGGCTGGCACCTCGTTTGGCTGCGATCTACTGTTATGATTTGCCCTTTGCAGGGCAAAGATGAGATTTTATTACAAAGTGCAAAATAATGCGCCTCGAGGGGCAAAACACATAAACTAAACACACAACCACAAAGGGTCAGAATAACTAAACAATACAAAGAATCAAAGTCACTTACAGTACGCTTTATACAGTGAGGGCGAAACCTGACGCTGAGACTGGAGCCGGACGTGGGGACTCCAGCCTGAATGGGTGTGAGATTGCAGCGAAGAATGAATCTCCACTGCGATCCTAAATAGTGCAAAGCCTAATGACCAACAGGTGAGGAGAAAAATATAATCACAGGATTGCAATCAGCTGTGGCAGCCTGCGAGCCGGTTTGACAGCCGGAAGTCTGGCCGTGGCGCTGTCACAGTAAGAGCACCAGGAAATAATATTACAAATAATACTAACCAGGACTAGAAATACAAAGAAAAAGGGAAAATACTGAGTGACGAGTGTGGATCTGCTCCATGCTTGGATCACCACACCGTGATCTGCTTTCAAAACTGTACATATCCATATTGCACTAAGCTGAGACTCCCCCACCTTACAGAACATTATGACACATTTCAACAATTTGGGTTTAGAATGTGTGTGTAAAAAGCAATAAAATTATTCATTCATTCATTCATTCATCTTCTTCTGCTTAATCCTTTTCGGGTTGCGGGGGGGCTGGAGCCTATCCCAGCGTCTTTGGGCGAGAGGCAGGGTACACCCTGGACAGATCGCCAGTCCATCGCAGGGCCAACACAAAGAGACAGACAACCATTCACTCTCACAGTCATACCTAAGGACAATTTAGAATCCCCAGTTTTGATGCCAATTAACCTAACTTGCATGTTTTTGGCATGTGGGAGGAAACCGGAGAAATCCCGGAGTAAACCCACACAGACACGGGGAGAACATGCAAACTCCACACAGATCGCTGTTGGTCGGGGGCTGGGATCGAACCCAGGACCCCCCGGCCAAGGGTGAGTTGCTGTGCTGCCGCAGTGCTAACCACTCCACCACCACACCCCACTCTAGCTAAAATTCACAGTGGAGTGTGAAAATGAAGATTACTTTTCCCCTTATTTCCCCAACTTTGCACCCTAACCCAGAAGCAAAGTGCACACTTCATGTCAAAGAATAATGGAGTGTTCTTATGTTACTGGGGAAACAGTGTTCAGAATCTTTTTGCATCTGATATGATTTGGACGTAGATGAAATGACAATGTTTTAATCATCTTTAATTATTTTTAATTATAACCTGAATCAAAGTATGAAATCTAGTTTATAAGGATTAAACTCTTCTACTTGATTCAGACAAATAAAATATAGTTATTTAGTGAAAACTAATCTTAGAATAACAACAAACTATTTACACAAACCTCTCAGCTGGTCTGGATCACTTGTAAATATTGCTTGACATTGTACTAAATTTCAAGATATTAACAGATTGGTGTACTGTGTCCGAAAATTGGGAATCTAGGTATGAAAGGAAAATAAAAATTTAAAGAAAAACCTGCAATGTGATTGCTGACCCATGGGACCTGAGGCTGCCCCCATGAATTCTGTCTTTTATTTAGGAAGCCAGAAGGAGGAAGGGGAGGACAGCAGTGGAGGAGGAGGGGCCGTGGCTGAGGAGGGAACGCACCCTCACAATGAAAACTGAGTGATGACAAGACCAACCGCTGGGAGGGGGAGGCACCCATGAGCCACATGCACTATGACAAAACTGGACAGCATGATTAAGATTAAAACAGATAAGTGGACTCACTTCTACACATATACAGAAAATTGACATAGCAGACATCTGCTATTTACCTAACTTCGATGTAATGTTAACAATATAGTGTTTACCAGAAATAATGTTGGAAGTTCAAGGTACTCCGATTAAATTTGTGTGACGCAGGTGCATCTAGATCAATAATTTCAGGAAATGACATTCAGGGTTTTTCAAAGTCAGAAGGAAAAGTAACAGTTAAAATCTGCAAATGGCAAACTAACAGTAGAATACAGTGATCCCTCGCTACTTCGTGCCTCACCTTTCGCGCCCTCAGTGCATCGCGGATTTTTCAAAAATATTCATCAAAAATTCAAAATTGAGAAAAAAGTTGCCCGGGCGCTAGCAGAAGGCAGGGAGACTACACGGAGAACCGGCACAACTCAAAATCCACCTCTCTGATTCGCTGGCCAGCATCCCCCCCCCCCAAGAGATTTTGTTCTCGTGTTGGCTCGGCTCGGGAATCTCGCAAGCTGATTGGCCGAGACGTCGCTGCTGCCTTTACGCCTCCTCCTGCTGCCTCTACGCCATCCCGTCGAGAGAGAGAGTGAGAGAATGAATGTACGTATTATTTATATTATTTATACATTATTTTATGTATATTATTTATATTATTAATATTTTATTTACATGTTTCAAACTATTCTTTAATGTTCTAATGATAGCATATGCATTTATAGGGTTAATATACACTTATTGATATTATATATACGCAAAAAAAAATGTATGTAAAAAATGGGGGGGGTGACGCTACTTCGCGGTTTTTCACTTTTCGTGGTCGGTTCTGGACCCCATTAACCGCGATAAGTGAGGGATCACTGTATCTATCAAAATCTGTGAAAGTAAAGGATCCCACCACTGGTAACATTGTTGAAGGGTGGTTCATTTTGTCAGAGGCCACCCACATATTGAGGAAGTAAACATAGTTTATGAGACTTACAAACTGAAATACTGATACTCGACCTGGTCCCGGTGGGCCATGTTCAGTGATATCAGACTAGTGTAGAAGAGCTACACAGCATTTTACATCCATAGTTCCTACTGATTGGCAATCTCCAAATCAATATCATTGTAGCATGTACTATAGGCAATTGAACTGATCTTATCCAAATTATGAACAAACATTTTTTGCAAATCCATCCTTCAGATTGGTCATAGAAAACTTGTACTGGACACCTAGAGGATATGTGGAAGCATCTGTTGTCTTATCTGATGAGGATAAGAGATATTTTAAACAATGGGGGGTTCCACGCATCTCTCTGGTTAGACCCAAATGCATGGATTGGAAAAATGTTGGACATTTTGTCCTCTCTGCTGAGGAACATAGCCATCCATGGGAAGCCAACATCTGACCTTAAGATAGAATATTCTCCTAAATTAGAAGCATATGCATTGTCACTTAACTGGGTAACCACAGCACAAAAGGCTGTGCACAATTGACACCCAGAAATCTTCTAAATGACCAATCTTAACATTAACAGAAGAGAGGATGAGAAAATTTGATGTTCAGATTCCAAATTTATTAAAGTAAAAAGATAAAACAGATGTTGGTCTAATAACAGGAAACAAAATATGTCACTATAGACCATATGAAAGACAATATCCTCTTTGTCTAGAAGCTCAAAAAGGTGTTAAACAGGTCATAAATGGGCTGAAAAAGCAACAGATGTTATAGTGTCATGATCAGCCTCCCCATTCCTGTGGGAAACATCCTGATGATGCAGGACCTGCAGGAATTAACAAAGCTATAATTCTTTGTGCTCATTGTGTACCACAATCACACATATTTTCGAATGAACTAAAACTCCAAATGCAATTTTTCACAGTGGTAGTCATTAGCAATGCATTTTTGGCATGTCAGTACACCCAGATAATCAATTCTGGTTTACATTCATATCTGAAAACAAAAAGTACATATTCACCAGACTACCACAGGGGTACTGGAAGTCTCCTACAATTTTATTCTCAGGCAATGTCAGCAAATCTTGCACATTTTATACCTCCTAATAGGAGTCAATTGCGCCTATGACATATTGCTGGCATCTCCTGATGAAGAAATATGCAAACAAAACATATCTCCGCAGGCTGGAGTCTATAGGTGATTAAATAAAGGTGCTGTGTTTAATCAAGGTTCCCAAATTTATACCTGACGAAAGGGTAAACCCATCCTCCCACAAAAATTATTTCACTATGTTGCTACTTGAACACATAGACTTTGTCATGTGTTCAAGGGAGGGATGATGATATTGGTTATCAGTTATCACAGCCAATGGGTTTGAAAATTTTGCCAATAATGTATAATTTGAGCAGAAAATAATGCCTAGGGCAATATCAAGACCAGAGAAGGGTAATTTTCCATCATCAACACACCCAATCCATAACATTTGCATGGACTTCATTGAGCTAACCAAATGTAAAATGAAGATATTGTGGCCGACACACATTGTGGGCTCACGCTGCCACAGAGACAAGACTGAATGTGTATTGTGGGGTGTCACGTCTGCAAGGACTAAGGACTCGAATCTACAGGAGGTAACAAGGAAGTGTGAGATTTGTCTCTTTGTCCCACAGAAGACGCCCCGGAGGGTTTTCCGGTTCATCAGGAAATGAGAGACAATGGTGAAGCTTCAAGGGGATGCTTTGTAACTGTATGTTGACTGAAGACACCATGTGACTTGAATTCTGATGCTGGAAATGTATATAAGGGGGTTGAAGTATGATTCTTTCTCTTTCCTGCTTTGAGAATGCTAGAAGCTGCGTTCTGTCAAATAAAGCTGGTTTTATGACTGAAACTCAGCCTCGTTATTTGAGCATGCTTCTACACTGGTGACCTACGACGGAGAATGAGCAGACAGAATTCTCCCGAGCGGGGCTCGGTGGAAGCCAGCCTGATGGCCGCCTCCACGATCCGGCTGCCCGATTTCTGGCAGCACAGCCCGCGCTCATGGTTTAGCGCAATCGAGGCGCAGTTCAACCTCCGGAGAATCTCCAACGATGACACAAGATTCTACCACGTGGTAGCGAAGCTGGACAGCGGTCCAGAGACACGGTCCAGAGAGTGGAAGATCTGGTTAATCATCCACCAGACAGCGACAAGTACAGCGCATTGAAGGACGCGCTGATCAGCCATTTCACCCCCTCAGTCCAACAACGAGCAGAGGGGCTCCTGGCGCTGACGGAGGCCGAAAACGATAGACCTGCGGACCTGATGGTGAAGATGCTGCAGCTCAAAGCCTCTGAGGATGGCGAATTCATTTTCGCCCACCTTTTCCTTCGAACCCTACCACCAGCAGTGAGAGTGGCCCTGGCAGAGTCACCCCGATTGGCCAGGCGAGACTACCATGGGTTGAGCAAGGAGGCGCAGAGGTTGGTCGACGCCCACAAGCGGAACGCGGTCTCGGCCGCGGCGGCCAGTCCAGGAACGGCGTCCGGACACAGTGCGGGTACAGCGGCCGTGGCGCCAGATGCACCAACGACGGCGGCAACAGGAGCCAGACGACGCGGAGCGGAGAACGGCTCGTGCTTCTACCACCGCTGTTTTGCAGAGAGAGCGCACAGGTGCGTCCCACCGTGCAATTTTAAGCGCCAGGGAAACGCCAAGACCGAGGGCCGGTAGCAGCTGCGACCCTCGGCAACGAGAACAGGCTGCTTTACCTGACGGATGCACGCTCAGGGAAACAGTTCCTCGTGGACACGGGCTCTCAGCTGAGCTTCGTCACACCCACCTACGCGGAACGGCTGTCGCCTTCTAAAGCCCCCTGGGTGTCAGTGTCAGCAGCGAACGGCTCCACGATTAAAACGTTTGGTGTGAGGACCATGCTTCTGTCCTTACGGGGCCGTTCATTTGAGTGGACATTTATTGTAGCAGCAGTCAGTTTCAACATGTTAGGGGCTGATTTTTTGTGCTCACATGGTTTATTGGTTGACCTTACTAATAGACGTCTGATTAATGCACTGTCCTTTCATTCTATTCCCTGCACAGCTCGGGTGGCCCCGCCAACTGCGCATGCCAGCGTCTCAGCTGCGGGTGGTAAGTTTCACACTCTGCTTGCTCAGTTTCCAGCACTCACAGTCCCCACGTTTTCAGCAACGGTGGCCAAACATGGGGTAGAACATTTCATAACGACCACAGGCCCTCCCGTGTTTGCAAAGGCTCGGCGCTTGGACCCAGCTAAACTGGCCATCGCGCGCGAGGAGTTCACTAATCTGGAAAAACTGGGCATTGTTAGACGTTCCAAGAGCTCTTGGGCTTCGCCGTTACACATGGTCCCAAAAGCTGACGGCTCGTGGCGACCTTTTTTTTTTTTTTTTTTTTTTTTTTTTTTTGTTACTTATTTGTACCCGTAGGTAGACTTGGTTTGCAGCCTGGTGACAAGCCACCGGCTGCTGGTCGCTGCGTGCGCGAGCGCCCTAAACCTACATGTTTTTTTGGTATGCGGGAGGAAACCGGAGAAATCCCGGAGTAAACCCACGCAACACGGGGAGAACATGCAAACTCCACACAGCTCACTGTTGGTCGGGGGCTGGGATCGAACCCACGACCTCATGATCCCCACGATCCCCCGGCCAAGGGTAAAACTGTGCTGCCACAGTGCTAAACCACTGCGCCACCATGCAGACCTTGCGGTGATTTCCGCAGGTTGAACAACGTTTCAGCTCATGACCGCTACCCGATTCCGCACATTCAGGATTTTTCTGTCCATTTGGCGGGGGCGCGCATTTTTTCTAAAATAGACTTGGTGCGCGGCTATCACCAGGTGCCAGTGCGCGCGCAGGATGTACCCAAAACAGCGGTCATAACGCCTTTCGGCCTTTTTGAGTTCTTGCGCATGCCTTTTGGCCTCAAGGGGGCCGCGCAGACTTTCCAACGCATGATGGATGCAGTTTTACGCGACCTGCCTTTCGTGTTCGTTTATTTGGACGATATTTTGGTAGCCAGCGCGTCCGAAGGCGAACATGAAAAACACCTCACAGCAGTTTTCCAGAGGTTGGCAGAGCACGGGTTAATAGTTAACCCAGCGAAGTGTCAGTTTGGGGTGGCGCAGATTGATTTTTTGGGACATCGCGTTTCGGCAGAGGGAGCAGTTCCCCTTCCAAATAAAGTGCGTGCCATAACGGATTTTCCGCAACCTCAAACGGTCAAGGCGCTTCAGGAGTTTCTAGGGATGGTTAATTTTTACAACCGTTTCCTCCCAAGCGCAGCACGGCTCATGCAGCCATTGTACACCGCGTTAAAAAAACAAAAGCCCGCAAATAAAGTTGAATGGTCTCCGGAGCGGGAGCGCGCTTTTGCCCAGGTCAAATCAGCCCTGGCAAGCGCAGTTTTGTTAGCGCACCCAGTTCCAACGGCCCGCATGGCGCTCACCACTGACGCTTCCGATGTAGCGGTGGGGGCGGTAGTTGAACAGTTTGTGGCAGGTACCTGGCAACCCCTCGCGTTTTTCAGCAGGACCTTGCGCGATAGTGAACGGAAATACAGCGCGTTTGACAGGGAGCTTTTGGCCCTACACTTGGCCATCCGTCATTTTCAGTTCTGGTTAGAGGGGCGACGTTTCACCGCTTTTGTGGATCATAAACCGCTAACGTTTGCGATGGCCAAAATTTCAGAACCCTGGTCAGGCCGGCAACAAAGGCATCTAGCCGCCATATCGGAGTTCACTACTGATATTCAGCATGTCGCAGGTAAACACAATGTTGTAGCAGACTGCCTCTCGCGTGCAGTAGCACCGCCAAGCCCCATAGGGGCAGACTCTGTAGCCATGGCCGCGGGCCCGGGCAGCGACGCGGGAGCGAGCGCAGCCCCGGTCTGTGTTGGGTTAGATTATGCAGCTATGGCTGCGGAACAGGTTAACGACGCAGACGTGCGCGCGCTCCAGTCTGGACCAACAGGGTTAAGGCTGGAGCACAGGGTGCAACAAAACGGTATGCCCCCGCTAATCTGCAATGTCTCCACGGGACGGCCCCGCCCTGTGGTGCCAACCGCGTGGCGTCGCCGTGTTTTTGACTTGGTCCATTCTCTCGCGCACCCGGGGGTGCGCGCATCGATTAAGTTGGTGGGGGAGAAATTTGTTTGGCCCGGGTTGCGCAAACAGGTCAAGGAATGGGCAGCAGCCTGCGTAGCGTGTCAGCGAGCTAAAATACACAGACACACTAAGGCCCCGTTAGAACCTTTCCACATCCCCGCTAAGCGTTTTGATCATGTGCATATTGACCTGGTCGGCCCGCTTCCGTTATCACACGGGCACACACACCTTTTGACGATGGTAGACCGCACCACGCGCTGGCCAGAGGCGGTTCCTCTGGCATCAACCACAGCGGAAGAAGTTGCGCGAGCATTTTTAGCAGCATGGGTTGCGCGTTTTGGTGTACCGTCGGACATAACGTCCGACAGGGGTCCCCAATTTATTTCCGAGCTGTGGTCATCGACGGCCCGCAGCTTAGGGGTGAAGATTCATCGCACCACCGCGTACAACCCCCAGGCTAATGGTTTATGCGAACGCTTTCACAGGTCATTGAAAGCAGCCCTCAGAGCGTTGCTAACGGATACAAATTGGGTAGACAAACTTCCATGGGTTTTATTAGGGTTGCGTTCTGCACCTAAGGAAGATTTGCACGCTTCCCCGGCTGAATTAGTTTTCGCCCAACCGCTTCGTTTGCCCGGGGAATTTCTCCCTGATAATCCCGCACCTAGTGGCCCCCCCGCTCAGCCGTGGCAGAGCGGCTCAGGAGCAAACACACTTCCTGGCCCAATCCATCACAGTTTCCCACACGTTTTTGTGCCCAAAGCTTTAAAAAATGCAGAGTTTGTTTTTGTTAAACATGACGCCCAGCGTCCAAGTTTGCGGCCGTTTTACGACGGACCGTTTCGAGTGCTGGAGACTGGGCAGAAGCATTTTCTGCTAGATTTAGGGGGCAGACGGGAGCTGATTTGCATTAACAGACTCAAACCCGCTTTTGTTCTGGCTGACGAGGAGGTGCAGCTCGCGAGGCCCCCCCGCCGGGGCAGGCCGCCGAGGGGACATTCTCCAAAGTCTTCACAGAGAGGTGCTAACGGCTTTAATCCACAGGTGCAGAGAGACGTTGCAGGTGCAGCCAAGCCAGGTTGCAGCAGATTCGGCAGAAGATTAAAACCTAGGCAGTTGGTGGATTGATTAGCGATGTATGGAGTGCTTTGTGTTTTTCTTTTTGTTATGCCGTTTAGATTTTGCCTTACTAGACGTGTGGGGAGGGTAGTGTGGCCGACACACATTGTGGGCTCACGCTGCCACAGAGACAAGACTGAATGTGTATTGTGGGGTGTCACGTCTGCAAGGACTAAGGACTCAAATCTACAGGAGGTAACAAGGAAGTGTGAGATTTGTCTCTTTGTCCCACAGAAGACACCCCGGAGGGTTTTCCGGTTCATCAGGAAATGAGAGACAATGGTGAAGCTTCAAGGGGATGCTTTGTAACTGTATGTTGACTGAAGACACCATGTGACTTGAATTCTGATGCTGGAAATGTATATAAGGGGGTTGAAGTATGATTCTTTCTCTTTCCTGCTTTGAGAATGCTAGAAGCTGCGTTCTGTCAAATAAAGCTGGTTTTATGACTGAAACTCAGCCTCGTTATTTGAGCATGCTTCTACAATATATATATATTTTTTTAGTTATAGTGGATATGGTTACAGATTATTTCACATTTAGGGAAAGTGTTGGATATTAATTTGAAACACCATGCAGCATATCACCCACAGTCTGCAGGATTTGTAGAATGACATAAGATAAGATAAGATAAGATAAGATAAGATAAGATAAGCCTTTATTAGTCCCACAACGGGGAAATTCCAGGATTGCAACAGCACAGGGATAGCAACACTCAGAGCAACAATCAGAAGGCAAGAAAAAAAAACAAGCAAGCAAGAGCAGCCAATAAACACATGCACGCATCACTACAAAATATATATATACACACACACACACAGACACACAGTGCAGAGCACTGCAGCCGGATGGAACAAACATATGAACACATGAACACACAGTGCAGAGCACTGTAGCTAGATGGAATAAATATGTAAATATATAAACACCCACAGCACGGAGCACTGCAGCCAGGCGGAACAAATACGCAAGTATATAAACACACACAGTGCGGAGCAATGCAGCTAGACGGAACAACATGCAGATATATAAATACATAAACACCCACAGTACGGAGCACTGTAGCCAGATGGAACAAACATGCAAATACACAAACACACACAGTGCAGAGCACCGTCGCCAGATGGAATGAAACAGCACAACCGTCCACCTAGTTATCCTACATGGTATGATTATGTGCCCATACATATTCTCACCCTCCATAGCGACCGGTATGTTCCTAGTTGTATGCCGGAGAGGACCATTGTGTAAGTCTATTGCATCTTTTGCATTCAAAAAACTATTAGTTTGTTACGTCTTTTTGCTATCTCTGCGAGCAGCCCTGCTTAGGTTGTACAGTCTGACAGCCGTTGGTAGGAAGGACCTACGAAACCTCTCGGTTGTGCACCTGGGATGATGTAGTCTGCTGCTAAATGAGCTCCTCAGTGCATTCAGTATGTCCTGCATAGGGTGGAACTCGGACTCCAGCAGAGATGACAGTTTAGCCACCGTCCTTCTCTCTCCTATCTCCTCCATCGGATCAAGGCGCTGCCCCAGGACAGAGCTAGCTTTCTTAATCAGTTTGTTCAGTCTCTTCCTATCGGCTGCAGTAATGCCACTGCCCCAGCAGACCACTCCAAAAGTGATGGCTGATGCCACCACCGTGTCATAGAATGACTTCAGCAGCGCCCCTTGTACACCAAAAGACCTGAGTCTCCTCAGCAGGAACAGCCTGCGCTGTCCCTTCTTGTAGAGTGCATCGGTATTGTGTGACCAGTCTAGTTTATTGTTCAGATGAATACCCAGGTACTTATAGGATGTCACCATCTCGATGTCTGTTCCCTGTATATTTACTGGTACTGTGAGGGGCTGCCCATGCCTGCGGCAGTCCACCACCAGCTCCTTAGTTTTCCTCGCGTTGATCTGGAGGCAGTTCCGATGGCACCAGTCCACGAAGTCCTGGATAAGCCCTCTGTACTCAGCTTCATCTCCATTGGAGATGAGGCCAACGATCGCAGAGTCATCAGAGAACTTCTGTAGATGGCAGTGTGTTGTGTTGTGTGAGAAGTCCGCAGTATAAAGAGTGAACAGGAAGGGAGCCAGCACCGTTCCCTGGGGGGCCCCCGTGCTACTGATGATCGTGTCGGACACACAGTCCCGGGTTCTCACAAACTGAGGCCGGTTCGTGAGGTAGTCCAGGATCCATGATGACAGGTGCTGGTCCACCCCTGCGCGCAGCAGCTTGTCCTTCAGGATCATCGGTTGGATGGTGTTGAAAGCACTGGAGAAGTCAAAGAACATGATCCTCACCATATTCCCGGGCTTCTCCAGGTGGGACAGAGAACGGTGAAGGAGGAAGATCACCGCATCCTCCACCCCAATGCCATGCTGGTAGGCGAACTGGAGTGGATCCATCGCTGGTTCCACCAGGGGGCGGAGGTGAGCAAGGAGCAGTCTCTCCAGGGTCTTCATCAAGTGGGACGTCAAGGCCACCGGTCTGTAGCTGTTCAGGTCTTTGGGGTGGGAAGTTTTTGGTACAGGTACCACACAAGATGTTTTCCACAGCTGTGGTACCCTCCCCAGTTTCAGGCTCATGTTGAAGATATACGTCACAATCCCACACAGCTGGTCTGCACAGGACTTGAGGAGCTTTGCGCTGATGCCGTCCGGTCCCGGCGCCTAACTGGACCATTATAGAAAGATTAAGAAAACAGTGGCACAAACAGGACAAAATTGGATTTATTGTTTACCTTGATACTATTTTGTATTAGAATAGTGCTTACAAAAGAAGGTTTATCTCTATTTAAAGTTTACATGAAAAGATTTAATTAGTACCCCCTCGTAGACCATTCAACCCAGAAGATGAAGAGATTTGGTTTAGCAGATTACATGTTAAAAATGTTGACTCAAAAAGATCCTGTTCATGCTATTCTTCCTAGGAAGGAACACACAGGAGGAATCATCAGCGTAAAACCCGGAAACCAAGTACTTACAAAGATTGTTAAAAGAAGACCTGGTCAGAAGCCCCCTGGCAGGGGCCATATAAGGTAATATTGTCAATTCCAACAGCTGTAAAAGCACAAGGGAGAGACACTTGGGTACACCTTATACACTGTAAATTATTATCAAAACAAACCATAGAAGCTATAGGGGAAAAGCCGTAGGGTTCAGGTTCAGGTTACTTTATTTGTACCCGTAGGTAGATTTGTTGCTGTTGGGTTATTGTTGTTGTTATTTTTTGTAGGGTGTTGCTGTTGTGGAGAAAGTCTGGGGATACAAAGGGAGTCAGGTATTTTAGCTGACCTGACTGTCTCAAACCTTGGTGAAAAAATTAAGAGTCTACAGCAGGTAGAATACACTCAAAATGGCTAACAATGAAAGACCCCTCAGAGATTACTGACGTAGATTCTAGTTTTTTGAATGGCTCACGTGTGTGTTCCTCGTGCTTGTCTTTGTCGTAGTCCTCCTGATATTGTTGTTGTGCAGCTCAGTAGCTATTTTAAAAGATAATTGACAAATCAATACACTCAAAATGGCTAACAATGAAAGACCCCTCAGAGATTACTGACGTAGATTCCAATTTTTTGAATGGCTCATGTGTGTGTTCCTTGTGCTTGTCTTTGTCGTAGTCCTCCTGATATGGTTGTTGTGCAGCTCAGTAGCAATTTTAAAAGATAATTGACAAATCAATAAACATTGACATTTAGGATAAAGGGACACCACCCACCATAGCGTGCACTGAAGATAAAGCTTGTGTAGTCTAGTTTAACTATTGTGATATACGCGTATATAATTGTGACCACTCCATGCACTATGAATCTGAGTCTGTGATGTATGACTAGAGTCATAAGTATATGTGCACTTCTCCATGTAACTGGGCTGATGTGTTCAGTCACACAGGACCTGATGACTCTTAAACAGGACAATATTATGTTGGAGTAAATGTACTTGGAAAAGACCCCTTAGAGAGCGTAGGCATGGTCTACTATTCATCCTAATCCTAATTGTGAAGCAGTAACACTATATTCAAACACACACCAAACTATGTAGAATGGGTAGGACAAATAAAACAAATTTCTCCTGCTCAGGACTTAGGAACATTTTAAACAGTTCCTCCAAACCATCCTCTGCAGTCATAGTCCCAGCGTCAGTGGTGCCAGGACAAATCAGCACCTTTGAACTAAATGGAGGATGGTGGCTCTGTGGGTATAGGGTCTACTAACACCTGCCTCTAACTGGGAGGTGTCTGTGCCCTTGACTGACTGACCAAGCTATCATGATGTATCTGGATTAAGTCAGACAGTCAGGACATTGAAAGAGGGACCTGGAATACAAACCACATGATGCAGTCTGAGCAGCGAATATATCAGTTGAATTTAAACATTGCAGCATTGGCCGAAAGGTCACACTCGCACTATTTCCTTGGACAAGGGTTAGAAAGAATATTCTTAGGACTGATTTTGGCCAAGATACTGGGTATGAACCTGATGTCTTCACTGCCTGGATACAAACCTTCTTTGGTTGGTGGGCAGGAGTGATTAAAAACAAACAAACATAATATTGTCCCTTATGATTGGTATTGCCATCCTTATGTTGCTGCATTCCCTGTGGTAGGAGGCCTTATTGAAAAAACAGTACATGCTGCTGTTGCTTGCCAGTATCTCATATTAGCTCAGCAGGAGGAGAGCGACAAGGATTCAAGTCATGAGGACAGTCAGGTTTAAATCATGTCTACCAGTGTCTCTGCAAGAAAAAATGTTGGTATTGACAATGTGCCTATAATGACTAAAGCATGATGTAACAGCTGAAAATTGTGTAAATACATTTATTGGAAGTTTTTAAATTTTTATTTTTTGATATTGAAATTGTAATACTGAATGTTTGTAAATGATGACTCATTTTTGTGGTTGCCAAAGGTAGTGGAAATGAGGTGAGAATTTTTCCTGTATAAATACTCAAAGAATGGAGACTGAAAAGAAATTGCATTACAATGATTCTTCATGAAAGTATAGACTGCTTATAGGTTTTTCCACTCATCACACATGAGAATAACATCAGGTGTCTGATACCTGTTTATTATAGTTATTGACTCCAAACAATGGAGTCAAGAGAGGAAATAAGTGTTAAATAAATAGTGAAGATTCCAGTCGGCCTCCGTCAGTCTATGATGACCATGGAAGAGAATCCTAAACGTCTACTCTGCTGGAACAGCACCGCTTGTGGCTGAACAGGCCTATGCGCGAATGGCAGTCCCTGTCACACAGGTCGCACTTGTGGGTGGTCTCCGTGCTGCTGGAGCTGTGGCAGTTCTTCCTGCGGGTCCTTTTTTCATCTGCTGCAGCAGTCAGTCTCTCTTCACCCGCCTTGAGCTGTCTGGTCAGGGTGCCTCTCCATTTGGAGCGGTCCGTTGCAAGGTCCTCCCAGCGCTCTGTGTTGATCTCCAGGGCCTTCATGTCTCTCTTGCAGACGTCTCTAAAGCGCAGCTGTGGGCGGCCAACGTCTCTCCTGCCAGTCGCCAGTTCTCCGTAGAGGATGTCTTTGGGGATTCTGCCATCCTCCATACGGTGAACGTGGCCTAGCCAGCGGAGCCTGCGCTGCCTGAGTAGAGTGAACATGGAGGGAAGGCCGGCGTGGGACAGAACTTCTGTGTTGGGCACTTTGTCCTGCCAGGATATGTCCAGGATGTGGCGAATGCAGCGCAAGTGGAAGGAGTTCAGTCTCTTTTCCTGCCGGGCGTATGTTGTCCACGTCTCACTCCCATAGAGCAGTGTGCTGATGACGCAGGCGTTGTACACTGCCATCTTCGTCTTGACAGAGAGTTTGGGATTCTCCCACACTCGTGTGGTGAGGCGAGCGAGTGTGGAGGCTGATTTTCCAATCCTCTTGTCGATCTCTGTATCAAGGGAGAGGTTGCGCTGATCGTGGACCCCAGGTATGTGAACTGATTCACGACCTCCAGCTCGTAGTCATCGATGGTGATGGTTGGTGGTGCTTCCGTGCCTTGCGCCAGGACGTTAGTCTTCTTCAGGCTGATGGTAAGCCCGAAGTCCTTGCATGCCTGGGAGAAGCGGTCCATCAGGGTCTGAAGCTCCTGCTGTGTGTGAGTCACGACTGCAGCGTCGTCTGCGAACAGCATGTCTCTGATTACAGCCTTGCGTACTTTGGTTCTGGCTTTCAGGCGGGCGAGGTTGAAAAGCCTGCCGTCAGATCTTGTGTGCAGGTAGATTCCCTCTGTTGCTGTGCTGAAGGCATGCCTCAGGAGCATAGCAAAGAAAATCCCAAAGAGGGTTGGCGCAAGTACACAGCCCTGTTTCACTCCGCTGCGTATGTTGAATGGCTCTGAGACGTTGCCGTTGTGCTGCACTATCCCCTGCATGTTGGTGTGAAATGATTCGATGAGGCTTTGCAACTTTGGTGGGCATCCTATCTTTGGCAGGATCTTGAAAAGGACCTCTCTGCTGACCAGATCGAACGCTTTGGTGAGGTCGATGAAGGCGATGTACAGGGGCATGTTCTGTTCTCTGCATTTCTCCTGGAGTTGGTGGATGGAGAATATCATGTCTACCGTCGATCGCTCAGCACGGAAGCCACACTGAGACTCGTGGTAAACACGTTCGGCAAGCTTCTGTAGATGAACGAGAACAACTTATGCGTAGACTTTGCCAACAACGCTGAGGAGGGAGATGCCTCTGTAGTTGTTGCAGTCGCTTCTCTCCCCTTTGTTTTTGTAGAGGGTGATGATCTTGGCGTCCCTCATGTCCTGTGGTACGGCACCTTCCTTCCAGCACTGGCAGAGGACGTCATGCAATGGCAGCAGTAGGGTGGTCTTGCAGTGCTTGATCAGGTCGGGGGGTATGCCGTCATTGCCGGGTGCCTTGCCAGCAGCCAAGCTATCAATGGCCTTGCTGAGTTCGTCGATGGTTGGCTCGGCGTCAAGTTCGTCCATTGATGGCAGGCAATCGATGGCATCAAGGGCTGACGGTGTCACGGTGTTCTGTCTGGAGTAGAGGTCGGAGTAGTGCTCCACCCATCTCTCCATCTGCTTGTTCTTTTCTGTGATCATCTCCCCAGTGGAGGACTTGAGAGGGGCCGTCTTACACTGAGCCGGACTAATTCAATTCAATTCAATTCAACTTTATTTATATAGCGCCATTTCACAACAACAGTCATCTCATAGCACTATCAACTGTAGGGAGGACCCCCACAGTTGCAGAAAGACCCCAGCAATCAGGCGATCCCCTGTGAGCAAGCACTTGGCGACGGTGGAGAGGAAAAACTCCCTTTTAACAGGAAGAAACCTCCAGCAGAACCAGGCTCAGGGAGGGGCAGTCATCTGCTGCGACTAAGTGCTTTCTTGATGCCATCGTACATACCACGGATGTTCCCTGTTATGGCAGCGGTTTGAATGTCTTGGCTGAGCTGAGTCCAGTACTCGTTGGCACAGCGCCGAGCAGTCTGCTGAACTTTGCTTCTCGCAGCCCTGAGAATCTGGAGATTCTTCTCGTTTGGGTACTTCTTGTACTTGGCAAGAGCTGAGCGCTTGGCTTCAATGACGGGGGTCATCTTGGTCAACTTGGCATCAAACCAGTCCTGTGACTTTGAGGTCTTCCTCCCAAAGGTAGCCAGGGCTGTGCGGTGGATGGTGTTTTGCAGCTCTTCCCACTTCTGCTGTGCAGATTCTCCTTCTTGTGGTACACCAAGTTCCTTCTCAAAGGTGGAGGCAAACCACTCAACAAGTTCTGGTTGAGCCATCTTGCTGGTGTCAATCCGTGCCTTTCCAGGCTGTCTAGCATGATGGAATTTCTTCAGCTGCAGCTTGACCTTGCAACACACCAATGAATGGTCTGTGTCGCAATCTGCACTCTGGAACGAACGGGTGATTAGCACGTTCTTCAGTGAGGTGCGCCTGGTCAGGATCAAGTCCAGCTGGTGCCAGTGCTTTGAGCGTGGATGTCGCCAGGAAACCTTGTGTTGGGGCTTGGTCTTGAAGAACAAGTTTGTGATGCACAGATCGTGATAAGTGCAGAACTCGAGCAGCCGCTGTCCGTTGTCGTTCATTCTGCCCACGCCAAATGGTCCAACACAGGAGGGCCAGGAGCCGTGGTCAGCACCCACTCTGGCATTGAAGTCTCCAAGGAGAATGAGTTGTTCATAGTTGGGGATGATCCTGACAGTTGCTGCGGGATTCTCGTAGAACTCGTCTTCTCCCTCTGGTGTGGCTGTCGGTGTTGGGGCATACACACTGACGAGGGTGACTGGGCCTTGAGTGGTGTTGAGGCGGAGGGTGAGAAGTCGTGCAGAGCCATTGCTGCCCGGTTCCACCATCTTCAGCAAGGTGTTCTTCACTGCGAAGCCCACTCTGTGTTCCCTGTGTTCGTCACTGCTCTTTCCCTGCCAGTAGAACGTGTAGTCCATCATTTTTTTTTTTTATTTTTTTTTTTTTTCGATCCAAGATGGCGCCCACAGTGGCCGCCATGGTGCTTCGCTGCCCTTTAATTTGTTTGTTTCTGTTCATCAGTTGTGTGTCTGCCTGCTCTTATACCCGAGAAGACCTTCTAAATATCAGGTCTTTCACTCCCACGGACCTTCTCCCGGTTTTTTTGGCTCCTGCCGCCGATCTGGTCCACTTTCTAGCCCAAAAAGTGAGACGGCGGAAGAGAGGAAAACGTGCGGGAGCTCTCGAACGGCTTCGGAAGAGGGGCACGCGCACAGCCTTGCCTGGAATATTTCTGACCAATACCAACTCTCTCTCTAACAAGGTAGACGAACTGAGACTGCTGATGCGATTTAAGGACCTCGCTAATTCGTCCGCCCTCTGTTTTACTGAGACTTGGCTTAATGATTCTACTCCGGACAGCGCGATCAGCCTTGAGGGATTTCAGCTGTTTCGTGCTGATCACGTCACAGAGCTCTCCGGTAAGTCTAAAGGAGGAGGAGTCTGCTTTTACATTAACAGCAGCTGGTGCTCTGATGTAACCGTGATTTCCCGGCACTGTTCTCCCAACCTAGAATTTCTCTCCATTAACTGCAAGCCATTTTATTCCCCGCGGGAGTTTGCTTCATTCATATTGATCGCTGTGTACGCCCCTCCCGACGCGGACGCGCACGTGGCTCAGCGCGCGCTCGCAGATCACATCCAACATGCGGAGCGGACTTTCCCGGACTCCCTGGTTATTGTGGTTGGCGACTTTAACCAGAGCAATCTGAGTCACGAGCTCCCCCGATACAAACAGTTTATTAAATGTCCAACCAGAGGTGAGAACACACTAGATCACTGTTACACCACAGTGAAGGACGCATATCGCGCTGTTCCCCGCGCTGCGCTCGGATTATCTGATCACGTGATGGTCCACCTCATTCCCACATACAGACAGAGACTGAAGCTCACTAAACCTGTTGTGACCACCAGGAAGAAATGGACCAGTGAAGCTGAGGAGAATCTGGAAACGTGCATGGAAATAACTGACTGGGGCATGTTTAAAGGAGCCACACATGATCTTAACGAGTACACAGACACTGTGAACTCATACATCAACTTTTGTGAGGAGAACATTCTTCCATCGCGCACCAGGGTGAGATACTCTAATGATAAGCCCTGGTTCACTGCCAAGCTCAGACAGATCAGGAAGGAGAAGGAAGCAGCGTTGAAAAGTGGAGACAGGGACTGCTACAGAGAGGTCAAATATCGGTTTAACAGAGAACTGAGGAGAGCTAAATCTGTGTATTCTGAGAGACTCCAGCAGCAGTTCACTGCTAATGACTCGGCTTCTGTGTGGAGAGGACTGAGGCAAATCACCAACTATCGGCCTCAGGCTTCTAAAGGTCAGGATGACAAAGCCCTTTGTCAAAAACTGTCCCAACATTACGCCCGTTTTGACACCTCGTCAACTGTGTCCAACTCCCCCCCTCCACCCAGCTCCACTGCCTCCTTGGCCGCTAATTCATCAAAAGCGGCCCCCCTCCTCCTCCTCCCCCCCTGCCCTTGTCATCAGTGTGCAGGACGTGCACAGACAGTTCTCCAGACTGAACCCATGCAAGGCCCCCGGTCCAGACGGCGTGTCTCCCTCCACCCTGAGACACTGTGCGAAAGAGCTGGCTCCTGTCTTCACAGACATTTTTAACACCTCCCTTAAGCAATGCCACGTGCCGACCTGCCTCAAATCCTCCACCATCATCCCTGTCCCCAAGAAGCCACGGATTACTGGACTTAACGACTACAGACCTGTAGCGCTCACCTCTGTAGTCATGAAGTCCTTTGAGCGCCTGGTCCTGTCCCACCTCAAGTCCATCACCACTCCCCTCCTGGACCCGCTGCAGTTTGCCTACCGAGCCAACAGGTCTGTGGACGACGCAGTCAACCTGGCCCTCCACTCCATCCTGCAGCACCTGGACTCCCCGGGAACCTACGCCAGGATCCTGTTTGTGGACTTCAGCTCTGCATTCAACACCATCCGCCCCGCTCTGCTCCAGGACAAGCTGTCCCTGCTCGGTGTGCCTGACTCCCTCTGCAGGTGGATCACCGACTTCCTGACGGACCGGAGGCAGCATGTGCGGCTGGGGAAGTCTGTCTCAGACTCTGTTAGCATCAGCATCGGATCACCCCAGGGCTGTGTACTTTCCCCCCTACTCTTCTCCCTTTATACCAACTCCTGCACCTCCACCCACCAGTCTGTTAAGCTGATCAAATTTGCGGACGACACCACCCTCATCGGGCTCATCTCCAACGGCGATGAGTCCGTCTACAGGAGAGAGGTGGCCCAGCTGGTGTCCTGGTGCAGCCACAACAACCTGCAGCTGAACGCTCTGAAGACAGCGGAGATGATTGTGGACTTCAGGAAAGTCACAACCCCCCTGCCCCCCCTCACCATCACAGGCTCTCCCATCACCATTGCAGATTCCTTCCGCTTCTTGGGCACCACCATCACCCGGGACCTCAAGTGGGAGCCAACCATCAGCTCCCTCATCAAAAAGGCCCAGCAGAGGATGTTCTTTCTGCGGCAGCTGAGGAAGCTCAAGCTACCCACCAAGATGTTAGTGCAGTTCTACACGGCCATCATCGAGTCCATCCTCACCTCCTCCATAATCGTGTGGTACGCAGGAGCTACTGCGAGGGACAGACTAAGGCTGCAGCGCGTCGTGCGCACTGCTGAGAAGGTGATCGGCTGCAAGCTCCCATCTCTCCAGGACCTGTACATCTCCAGGACCCGGAGGCGTGCAGGCCGGATCATAGCCGATCCCTCACACCCTGGTCACGTACTGTTCCCCCCCCCCCCCCCCCCCCCTCAGGTAGAAGACTTCGGTCCATTCAGACTAAAACCTCCCGGCACATGAACAGCTTTTCCCCCTCTGCCATCAGACTGCTGAACATTAAGTGACTTATTGACTCTCGTGCACTATATACAGCAGCTCAACCAGACTCATGTCATTCATCACTGTTTTTCTGTTGCATTATCGACTGCACATCATCTGCTACTTGCTAATTTATTTAAAACTGCTGTGACTAGTATTACTCATTATTATTATTATTATTATTATTATTATTATTATTATTATTCTACACTTATTGCATGGTTTTAGTCTTTAATTTTTTTTTTTAGTTTATCTCTTTATCTTATCATGTTTTAATGTTGTAGCATTGCACCGAGACAAATTCCTAGTTTGTGTACTACATGAACAATGGCAATAAATCTGATTCTGATTCTGATTCTGATTCTGAGTCCTTCTCTGTCAGCGTGCCTGCGTCAGCCAACCATGTTTCCTGGAGAGTGGCGATATCCACTTCCAGTCTCTTCAGCTCATTATTGATGATGGCAGTCTTCCAGGTGTTGTCGATGTCCTTGAGGTTAACAGCGAGTCCTGTCATCATAGTGCGGACGTTCCAAGTTCCCAGTTTTAGAGTTGGTCTCTTTTGTTTTTTTGTCTTGCCTGGTGCGAAAGTTCTCAGCCTGCCATTCGGATTTCTCCTCATCCCCATGCACCCAATGAGGAAAGCAGGCTGTGGCGGGACAACACCTTATTGGCTGGGGGATGCCCAGCTTGAGGCGGGCGGTAGCTGACCAGTGAGATCCGATGATCCCTCCCACCGTCGGGAACAACCCCTGGCGCCGCGCTCTACGCCAATTGAGCGGTGGCTTATAACTGGTAACTGTCATTCCCCATGTTTTGTCTACGCCAAAGGCGAAGCTGGAGTGTCCTCTCCAGTGATCCGGTGTTCTACCTTCCAGCGTTGGGCGTTGGTAGGATTCAAGCCTGGGCAGGAAGATATGGAGGACAAGATGTTGCCCATGCAGCATGTTCTCCCTCTCCACGTCACTGATGAATCCAAAGGAACAGCAGGGCTGCTACAGTTTGGCACCAGCGCCGTCGCAGGAGCTGCCAGAACGATGTTGAGCACAACAGAGAACTGCCTTAGGGACTCCGACTCCGGATTTTTCCTCAGGGGTGACTCCCGAAGCCTTTCCCGTGACCGGGTGTGCCGCAAGCCAGCAGAGGTTTGAAATCAGGGTTTACCTTCCCCTAGATGGGCTACCTTCCCAGGTTGACGAGCCACCATCTACCCGAAGCATCTGGTTTTAAGGCGCCAGAGATCCGCCCTCGCCCCTTCTCCTATTAGTAAAAGCAGTTCCGCCGGGCTTAGAGACTAAACCACACGGGCAGGCTAGGAGTTGGACTTAGTTGTCAGAGGCTTTTCGAGACGCACGCCATAAGGAGCATTTTATAAGCACTGGGAGCTTAACCCCAGTGCCGCTCCTGGCTATGACAACCTTGGAACCACCTTGAAAGATTAGTTAATTAGATATTACACAAAGTGCTTTATAACAATGGTGTCCCTGTCTTGTCTCGCCAAATTTTGTAACAATATACCCACTATACCACTGTAACACACAGGAGCACACAGGGTTCAGGTTCAGGTTCAGGTTACTTTATTTGTACCCATAGGTAGATTTGTTTTGCAGTCTGGTGACATCCATATTTACAAGCTACAAATTACATTCAACATAGTCACAAACACAGGCACACATGAAGCTGACTATAAACATGATAAAAATATTCAAGGCTCCATCAATCAGGGTATAAAAAGACAAAGAGATGAGAGAAAAACCAGAGGTAAGAGAGAAGAGTCATATTAAAAGTTAAAAACTAGTCAAAGAGGTTAAAAACTCAAAGGTCTAAAACTCAATAAAATATTTAGAACCCAAGTAACGTCCTACAAAAATAAGTAAATATAAATGGAGTTAATAAATAGGTACCTAAATTATGTGCAATATATTGTTACAGCTTGTTCAACTCTTTGACAGCAGCAGGAACAAAGCTGTTTTTGTAGCGCTGGGTTTTACTTTTTGGGACAGCAAACCTCCGTCTTGAGGGAAGAAGCTGAAAGTTGCAGTGCAAAGGGTGGGAGTCATTTAAAATGGAGGTAGCCATCCTCTGTACTTGTCTGGTGTACAGGGATGTCAGGCTCAGCTGTGACTCACCAAGCAAACGACTGGACCATCTAACTACCTGATCCAAGGATTTCCTCTGTTTCAGTTTTATCTGACCAAACCATGACACTAAAGAAAAGGATAAAACAGATTCAATAAAAGCCCGATAAAACATTGTCATTATGGTTCGGTCAATTTGGAAGCGTGCAAGTTTTCTCAAGCAATGCAAATGTTGCTGACCCTTTTTGTATACCCTTTCACAGTTCTCTTCAAATAGGGTATAATACTACTGGGTAATAACAGGGTCCACTCACTAACACCTGCGCTCGCCAGATTTATGTGTGTAACCCTTACTAACACCCACTCACCCTACTCACTTTAGGTGTAGTACCCTTTTTGGTAGCGGTGTGTTATGGCAATGTATTTACCTTAACTTTTCTACCTGAGGGAAAAGGGATAATTGGGCCAGGTCAGACTGACTCTGGGTTCGTAGGAGCCTGGGAGGTGCAACAACAGATGACACATACATAGCCGTATATGGAACTTACAACTATGTATATTATTTACAAATATGTACACATAAATTCACATAAATAAATACACAGCGCGATAAAAGAAAAATACAATCCAAATTATATTTACAGAATTCACAGTCCTGTTTTGGTCCTTTCCAGGTGACTAGTGGAGTCACCTTTAGCAGTTCATAGGGTTCGGGCTTCGGCTCGCCATCCAGATCTGGAGATCCACGCTCTGGTCAAACCAGTCCAAAGGAAAAAAAGAAAAAAAAGAACAACCTGACGCAACCTGACACTTTGCAGATGACACTAATTTATTATGCAGTGGAAACAATTTGGAACAACTTTTGGATATGTCACAGTTTGGAAGTGTCAGTCACTGAGCATTATGAATAAAATAAATGATTATCGGGCCATAACAACACAAACACTCAGGAAGGCAGGAAAGCAATTATACACTTTATTAGACACAATGTTAAAATAGTTATAGACTACAACATTACCTAATAAGAACCATAAATTCCCAAATAAGAACCATAAATTCCCAATAAGAATCATGAATTCCCATTGTGCACAGTTTAAGAAACTAACCCCTCAATTAATACTCCGTCGTCGGCCTCCGTCGGTCTATGATGACCATGGAAGAGAATCCTAAACGTCTACTCTGCTGGAACAGCACCGCCTGTGGCTGAACAGGCCGATGCGCGAATGGCAGTCCCTGTCACACAGGTCGCACTTGTGGGTGGTCTCCGTGCTGCTGGGTCTGTGGCGGTTCTTCCTGCGGGTCCTTTTTTCATCTGCTGCAGCAGTCAGTCTCTCTTCACCCGCCTTGAGCTGTCTGGTCAGGGTGCCTCTCCATTTGGAGTGGTCCGTTGCAAGGTCCTCCCAGTGCTCTGTGTTGATCTCCAGGGCCTTCATGTCTCTCTTGCAGACGTCTCTAAAGCGCAGCTGTGGGCGGCCAACATCTCTCCTGCCAGTTGCCAGTTCTCCGTAGAGGACGTCTTTGGGGATTCTGCCATCCTCCATACGGTGAACGTGGCCTAGCCAGCGGAGCCTGCGCTGCCTGAGTAGAGTGAACATGGAGGGAAGGCCGGCGCGGGACAGAACTTCTGTGTTGGGCACTTTGTCCTGCCAGGATATGTCCAGGATGTGGCGAATGCAGCGCAAGTGGAAGGAGTTCAGTCTCTTTTCCTGCCGGGCGTATGTTGTCCACGTCTCACTCCCATAGAGCAGTGTGCTGATGACGCAGGTGTTGTACACTGCCATCTTTGTCTTGACAGAGAGTTTGGGATTCTCCCACACTCGTGTGGTGAGGCGAGTGAGTGTGAAGGCTGATTTTCCAATCCTCTTGTTGATCTCTGTATCAAGGGAGAGGTTGTTGCTGATCGTGGACCCCAGGTACGTGAACTGATTCACGACCTCCAGCTCGTAGTCGTCGATGGTGATGGTTGGTGGTGCTTCCGTGCCTTGCGCCAAGACGTTAGTCTTCTTCAGGCTGATGGTAAGCCCGAAGTCCTTGCATGCCTGGGAGAAGCGGTCCATCAGGGTCTGAAGCTCCTGCTGTGTGTGGGTTGCGACTGCAGTGTCGTCTGCGAACAGCATGTCTCTGATTAGAGCCTCGCGTACTTTGGTTCTGGCTTTCAGGCGGGCGAGGTTGAAAAGCCTGCCGTCAGATCTTGTGTGCAGGTAGATTCCCTCTGTTGCTGTGCTGAAGGCATGCCTCAGGAGCATAGCAAAGAAAATCCCAAAGACGGCTGGCGCAAGTACACAGCCCTGTTTCACTCCGCTGCGTATGTTGAATGGCTCTGAGACGTTGCCATCGTGCTGCACTATCCCCTGCATGTTGGTGTGAAACGATTCGATGAGGCTTTGCAACTTTGGTGGGCATCCTATCTTTGGCAGGATCTTGAAAAGGTCCTCTCTGCTGACCAGATCGAACGCTTTAAGTGAGGTCGATGAAGGCGACGTACAGGGGCATGTTCTGTTCTCTGCATTTCTCCTGGAGTTGGCAGATGGAGAATATCATGTCTACCATCGATCGCTCAGTGCGGAAGCCACACTGAGACTCGGGTTAGACACGTTCGGCAAGCTTCTGTAGACGAACAAGAACAACTCGTGCGTAGACTTTGCCAACAACGCTGAGGAGGGAGATGCCCCTGTAGTTGTTGCAATCGCTTCTCTCCCCTTTGGTTTTGTAGAGGGTGATGATCTTGGCGTCCCTCATGTCCTGTGGTACGGCACCTTCCTTCCAACACTGGCAGAGGACGTCATGCAATGGCAGCAGTCGGGCGGTCTTGCAGTGCTTGATCAGGTCAGGGGGTATGCCGTCGTTGCCGGGTGCCTTGCCAGCGGCCAAGCTATCAATGGCCTTGCTGAGTTCATCAATGGTTGGCTCGGCGTCAAGTTCGTCCATGGATGGCAGGCAGTCGATGGCATCAAGGACTGACGGTGTCACGGTGTTCTGTCTGGAGTAGAGGTCGGAGTAGTGCTCCACCCATCTCTCCATCTTCTTGTTCTTTTCTGTGATCATCTCCCCAGTGGAGGATTTGAGGGGGGCCATCTTGCTCTGAGCCGGACCAAGTACTTTCTTGATGCCATCGTACATACCACGGATGTTCCCTGTTATGGCAGCGGTTTGAATGTCTTGGCTGAGCTGAGTCCAGTACTCGTTGGCACAGCGCCGAGCAGTCTGCTGAACTTTGCTTCTCGCAGCCCTGAGAATCTGGAGATTCTTCTCGTTTGGGTACTTCTTGTACTCAGCAATTGCTGAGCGCTTGGCTTCAATGACGGGGGTCATCTCGGTCAACTTGGCATCAAACCAGTCCTGTGACTTCGAGGTCTTCCTCCCAAAGGTAGACAGGGCTGTGCGGTGGATGGTGTTTTGCAGCTCTTCCCACTTCTGCTGTGCAGATACTCCTTCTTGTGGTACACCAAGTTCCTTCTCAAAGGCGGAGGCAAACTGCTCAACAAGTTCTGGTTGAGCCATCTTGCTGGTGTCAATCCATGCCTTTCCAGGCTGTCTAGCATGATGGAATTTCTTCAGCTGCAGCTTGACCTTGCAACACACCAGTGAATGGTCTATGTCGCAATCTGCACTCTGGAACGAACGGGTGATTAGCACATTCTTCAGTGAGGTGCGCCTGGTCAGGATCAAGTCCAGCTGGTGCCAGTGCTTTGAGCGTGGATGTCGCCAGGAAACCTTGTGTTGGGGCTTGGTCTTGAAAAATGAGTTTGTGATGCACAGATCGTGATATGTGCAGAACTCGAGCAGCCGCTGTCCGTTGTCGTTCATTCTGCCCACGCCAAAAGGTCCAAGACAGGAGGGCCAGGAGTCGTGGTCAGCACCCACTCTGGCATTAAAGTCTCCAAGGAGAATGAGTTGTTCAGAGTTGGGGATGATCCTGACAGTTGTTGTGAGATTCTCGTAGAACTTGTCTTTTGCCTCTGGTGTGGCTGTCAGTGTTGGGGCATACACACTGACGAGGGTGACTGGGCCTTGAGTGGTGTTGAGGCGGAGGGTTAGGAGTCATGCAGAGCCAGTGCTGCCCGGTTCCACCATCTTCAGCAAGGTGTTCTTCACTGCGAAGCCCACTCCGTGTTCCCTGTGTTCGTCACTGCCCTTTCCCTGCCAGTAGAACGTGTAGTCTTTCTCTCTCAGTGTGCCTGCGTCAGCCAACCGTGTTTCCTGGAGAGTGGCGATATCCACTCCCAGTCTCTTCAGCTCATTATTGATGATGGCAGTCTTCCTGGTGTCGTTGATGTCCTTGAGGTTAGCAGCGAGTCCTGTCATCATAGTGCGGACGTTCCAAGTTCCCAGTTTTAGAGTTGGTCTCTTTTGTTTTATTGTCTTGCCTGGTGCGAAGGTTCTCGGCCTGTTGTCCTCATCCCCATGCACCCAATGAGGAAAGCAGGCTGTGGCGGGACAACACCTTATTGGCTGGGGGCTGCCCAGCTTGAGGCGGGCGGTAGCTTTCCAGTGAGATCCGATGATCCCTCCCACCGTCGGGAACAACCCCTGGCGCCGCGCTCTATGCCAATTGAGCGGTGGCTTATAACCGGTAACTGTCATTCCCCGTGTTTTGTCTACGCCAAAGGCGAAGCTGGAGTGTCCTCTCCAGTGATCCGGTGTTCTACCTTCCAGCGTTGGGCGTTGGTAGGATTCAAGCCTGGGCAGGAAGATATGGAGGACAAGATGTTGCCCATGCAGCATGTCCCCCCTCTCCACGTCACTGATGAATCCAAAGGAACAGCAGGGCTGCTACAGTTTGGCACCAGCGCCGTTGCAGGAGCTGCCAGAACGATGTTGAGCACAACATAGAACTGCCTTAGGGGCTCCGACTCCGGATTTTTCCTCAGGGTTGACTCCCGAAGCCTTTCCCGTGACCGGGTATGCCGCAAGGCAGCAGAGGTTTGAAATCAGGGTTTACCTTACCCTAGATGGGCTACCTTCCCAGGTTGACGAGCCACCATCTACCCGAAGCATCTGGTTTTAAGGCGCCAGAGATCTGCCCTCGCCCCTTCTCCTATTAGTAAAAGCAGTTCCGCCGGGCTTAGAGACTAAACCACACGGGCAGGCTAGGAGTTGGACTTAGTTGTCAGAGGCTTTTCGAGACGCACGCCATAAGGAGCATTTTATGAGCACTGGGAGCTTAACCCCAGTGCTGCTCCTGGCTATGACAACCTTGGAACATCAATAAATACTATAAATACCATAAATACCCTAAAATGCACACATGGAAAAAAGCAATACAATTCTCATTCATACAAAAGTCACTTCCTACGCTATGTGAAAAAACCTTCAGAACGTCCGCAATAGAGCGTGATTTATTCACTGGCTGTCCGGCCAGGAACACCGCTATTGTCCTCCTTATCCTGGAAGAATAGTACTGTCCATCCGGGCTTGTCCGAGACCCTCCTGTACACCTCGAAGAGGGAATGTTCCAGGCCCGAGGAGAGGTGGCGAACAGGCAGAGAGAAGAGGAGCGGCTCCTTCATATCCGTAGTCTGGGGGAAACCTGCAGCACACAGCGCAGCACAAACTTAGCCTCCCGTGGACACACCGGGGCTAATATACACCCACAACACACAGACAATAAGCATGTCCCTTTACTTAGCTGTCTATTTGCCTTCCATCCAACACAACGGCACCTCCGTCATCTGGTCACCCTCAGTGTCTTTGGTCCCGTGCTGCCGCTGTCAAATCACCACACCTGCGCTTCCTCCGTCCTTTCTCCGCTCCTGCCCTCGTTTCCTCTGTGCTCCTCATTAATTCACCTCCGCATATCCTCGGGTCCTCCGTCAGCACGTCCTGCTGTGCACCTGTCCTTCTGACCTCGTCTCCTTCACCTTGTCAGCGACAGCGTTCCATCGATCTGATCTGTCTGACCTGATTGTTCAACCTGTCCCGGACTCCTCTCAGACTTCTGTTAGACTTCTTCCTGCAAGACTTCCTGCAAGACTTCTCTTGGACGTCTCTTAGACTTCCCCCTCAACACAGTCATGCACCATCCTTAAATAGGTCCTTCCCGGACAAGAGTTCACAATGGAGCTCACTAATTGGCTCCTGCTGATTTAATCAGTCAGCACAGGTGTAAATCATAATCAACTCAAAACAACGAAAATACACTCACAAATGTCAAAATATACAAAAGAAAACACACTAATCTAATATACATTATATTAATAATAACATTCACTTTGAACAGCCTTAAAGCTGTAACAAATAAAAAAAAAAACAATATACACACACTCACAACCCTGAATTGCTCTACCCTGACAGATACACTCGGAAATGATTCAAACAAATTAACGCTTACTTTAAGTAAGACAAAATTTATAGTTTTTAACAACCATCACAACAACTTAGTATCTAAGCTCAGTGTAAATGGTGTAGAGGTTGAAAGGGTATCCGAAACTAAATTTCTTGGAGTAATAATTGATAATAAACTGTGTTGGAAGTCACATATTAATTATATTAAAGGTAAAATATCCAAATCAATCACAATACTATACAGAGTGAAATATTTGCTGAATCAACCCACACTATATACCTTGTATCATTCATTAATACTCCCATACATGACATATTGTACTGAAGTATGGGGAAATACATATAAAACAAACATATATCCAGTCAGGTTGATTCTAAAACTGCAGTAATAATGTTTAAAGTGAAGAATCTATCACTGCCCGCAAATATCCAAAAGTTGTTCCAAATAAGGGAGAAACAATATCATTTCAGAGGAACATGTATATTTCAAAAACCTTCAGTGAGAACTACCACCAAGCAACACTGTGTCTCAGTGCAAGGAGTCAGACTGTGGAACGCTTTTGGACCTGAACTAAAATCATGTACAACGCTTGGACAATTTAAACAAAAACTAAAGGAAGAAATACTCCAAACATATATACAAGATGACATGTAAAATCACATAAGGATTGTCATATCCAGTCTGTGTGTGTTGTGCTGTTCCCTAGTTTCGTTTTGTCACATTTTGTCTTAGCTTTGTTCTAATTTGTAATCACTTTTATTTTATTTTTGAATTCTTAGATGGAACATGGGTGGGCAATATAAGCTGCGGCTTCAGCCATCACCCATTTTGGATAACTTACGTTGAACTGTATAATCCGAGGAGTTACTGTTTAATTTGACCTCGTTGGATTTTTTTTCTCCCTTGTTATATTATTCTGTTCCTTTCTTTTAATCTTTTAATCTAATCTATCCAAAATAAAGATTCATTCATTCATAAAAAAAAAATCCATTTTTCTCCTCACTCCTCGATGCACTGCGTAATAGCGCACGAGGAGGATTGTGACAACCTTGGTCTCATTTTTTAACATCACAAAAACCTGGCATTTGAACAGGGGTGTTCAGACTTTTTATGTCCACTGTATGTGGGGCAGCTCGGTAGAGCAGTGGTTAACACAGTGGCAGCACAGTAAGAAGGTCACAGGATTGATTCCACCCCTGACCATCGTGGGTTCGATCCCATCCCCTGACCATCAGTGACCCTTCTGTGTGGAGTTTGCATGTTCTCCCCGTATCTGCGTGGGTTTACCCTGGGTACTCCGGTTTCCTCCCACAGGCCAAAAACATGCAAGTTAGGTTAATTGGAGGCTCTAAAGTGGCCCTAGGTGTGAATATCTGTGTGAATGGTGAAGGGATAGTGCCGTAGCATAGCTGCTTCACCCATCCAGGTGGATGCCTTGAATTTCCCTCTGGGGATCAATAAAGTACCTAGAATTAAATAAATAAATAAATAAAAAGCATAACCTAGTTTTGAAAACTATGCTGATTTTTCTTAAAACATGTAAGATGGAGGTGATATAACTGAAGTTAATGCAACTTTGTTTTTATTATATTAGAAAATGTAAACCTTAAACTATAAGCAGCTACAACAGTATAATATAACCACAATATAACCACTCATTCACCACATTACTTCTGTCTTTATAATAATAATAATAATAATAATGATAATGCATCAGAATTATATAGCACTTTTCATGGACACTCAGATGCTTTACAATGGATACATTATTCTTTCACTCCACAGACAGACACTGATAGTGGGGTGAGCTACTACTGCAGCCACAGTTGCCCTGGGGCAGACACCTGCTGAGATCTCGAATGGCTCTGTTTCACCATCGCTGGACGTGACAATAGCTGCAGAGTTATCGTACATGATCGTCATTACTTTAATTATGTTGTCCAGGATGCCATATGCTTCAAGGATCTTGAAGATACGTTCTCGGTGAATAGAATCAAAAGCTTTTGAATAGTTTATGAAGAGTGTGACAAGAGGGAGATTCTTTGATTTCATTCCTTCCAAGATTCTGCATAAGGCAAGAATCTGCGATAATGTCAATCAGTTTTCTCTGATTCCATTTTAGTTCCATCGCAGAATTGGGTCTATGTGGGGGTGCAGACAGTTAAGCAGCATGTGGCTGTAAACCTTCGCACCAATACAAGTAAGGCTGATGCCTCTGTAGTTTGCAGGATTGGCTAGATGTCCTTTCTTTGGGATTGGGATTATTGCACTTTTGGTCCACTGATCTGGTATTTCATGTTAAATCTGTGCCCTGCTGCAAACCTTTAGAAGGAAAGGTTTAAACTTATCCATCTTCCAGATTTCCAAAGGAATGTTGTCTAATCCAACCGCTTTTCCTGGACTCATTTGGTTGAGAGCAATGTTCAGTTCATTCAGGGTGAAATCATCCGTCTTGATTAGTAGCATGCCATCTACTACTGGGCTGTCATTGAAAATGGCACCATCTGGGTAAAATAATTTAAAGTATTAAAAGTTATTACAAGAGGAGTTTACAACAATATACAGTACATAGATAGGTACTGTATAAGCTCCTTTTGGCAAAGTAAATCTGTTTTGGCACAATAAGGGTAGCAGATTTCTGTTCTGCTTGCCTAGCTGCCTGACAGGACAAGGGGGGGAAAAAGAGGCATGTATAGATGGATGTTGTACGTAACTATTGTGGAGAGCATTGAATATAAGTTGAAAGGACCATATTCCTAATAGAGTTGTGTATGGAAAATTACCCCTCATAACAGCGACAATAAAAGTGAGACGTCTACGGTTTGCGGGACACTGCCTACGCACATTGGACCAGCCTGTTTACCAACTGGTCTTCTGGACTCCAGTCAATGGTTGCGCTAGCTGTAGCAGACAAAGACTCAGTTATCCCGACACAATCAAAAGGGACATGGGGCTTGAGGAGCAGGAGGTGTCAAGGGTGACGAAGAACAGGAAACTTTGGGACCAACATGTTGCTGCAGTTTCTTTTGCTCCATCCATGGACAACAGATGATGATGATGATGATGATGATGATGATACCAGTTATTGCCATAAGAAGGGTCGTGGAATGGTCATGGCAAGATATCAAACTTTGCCACACCCCTACAACCAAACTGTCATGCTTTTGGAAAAGTTTTCAATAACTTTTAATGGCACATGGGTATAGATGATTGTCACCACAAATGAGCTCAATTGGACTAAAACCCTAGGATGAGTTCAATCAAACGTGCGGGCTGGAAATCAGGTCAAGCAAGCAAACAAACAAGAAAAAAAACAGCAGCAGACCATTTTTCTTTCTTTCTTGCCCTTTATGAGTGGAAAAATCATGCTTGGTGGACGTGTCTCACGGTGGTGCACCAGGATGAAAAACTAAACAGCGAAACGTGTCCGTTTACTTTTGAATTATAAAAAAACTAAACAGTGAAATGTGTCCGTACAATACCCGCTACTGTAAACATTAGCGAGCAGCAAGAGTTAACCTGAAGTAATGCCACCTACTGGCCCGGCATAGGTATTACAATGATGCTTCAGCTGTGCTGACGGTGAGTTTACTCATGATTTGAGCCTCTTATTTACAAGCAGCCTGAGGATACGTGTTGTGCTAGAAATAACTAATAAAACCTTATGGGAACTCCTTTTTCCCCAAATCTATTGCAGTCTATTATCTTTAAATTGATAATTGAAGCTAAACAAACTATGGTCATTCAAATAATAATGGACATGACATTTTTTCTCCTGTAAGATAAATATAATGGGTTTTAATTATTTTCTGTCACTCTCTTCTTTTAAAATCCTTTTAAATATTTAAAGCTTCCCATTATCATATTCAGTCCTGTAATTTTTATGTGCTAGTCTTTGAAATGTAGACATCAATAAAATAACTGATTTGTGTTCTTGATAAACTGGATTTAATAATAATAATAATAATAATAATAATAATAATAATACATCAGTCTTATATAGCGCTTTTCTAAATACTCAAAGACGCTTTACAAAGCAGCATAGGGACAAACATACAGGGAATGGGTAAACAGACAAGGTAGGTACACATAGGTAGAAGAGGCAGTCAGTTTTCATAGGTAGATTTGAAAAGATGCGTTTTGAGTTGACTTTTGAAAGAAGCAAGTGTGTTGGCAGACCGGATGTGAAGGGGCAAGGAATTCCAGAGGGTTGGTGCGGCGATGGCGAATGATCTATCACCCAGGGTGCGGAATTTTGTCTTGGTGATGGGGGTAAGAAGGTGAGCATCAGCAGAGCGGAGGAGATGAGTGGGGGAATGACGTGACGAGACAGAAGGTCCGTTAGGTATGAGGGGGCGAGGTTATGAAGAGCTTTATAGGTGATGAGGAGGATCTTGAAGTTGATGCGCTGTTGAATGGGGAGCCAGTGGAGCTGACGGAGGAGAGGAGTGATGTGGTCTCTGGAGCGGGAGTGAGTAAGTAGGCCGGCAGCTGAGTTTTGGACATACTGTAGTTTTTGGAGGATGGTGGAAGGAAGTCCATACAGAATGCTGTTACAGTAATCAAGTCTGGAGGTGATGAAGGCGTGGATGAGTATTTCAGCAGCAGAGGGGGAGAGGGTGGGAAGGAGGCATGCAATATTACGAAGATGAAAAAATGATGTTTTGGTGATATGGTTGATGTGAGATTTGAAGGAGAGGGTAGGGTCCATGATAATGCCGAGGTTTCTGGCCAGGGGGGAGGGGGTGACTGAGTGACCATCGATTTGGAATGAAAAGTTCTGGGAAGAGGGTAAGAGATTTTGGTCCAAAAATGATGATTTCTGTTTTATTGCTGTTTAGCTTGAGAAAGTTGTTAGTCATCCAGGTTTTTATGTCTGTAAGGCAGTTGGTGATGGTGGAGAGAATGGCGGGGGTGATGGATTTAGAGGAGATGTACAGCTGGATGTCGTCGGCGTAGCAGTGAAAGTGAAGACCATGTTGACGGATAATGTGACCAAGCTAACTAACTAACTAACCTGCACTTATATAGCGCTTTTCTAGTCACAAAGACCACTCAAAGCGCTTTCATTAATACTAACCCTCTATTCTAAGGGCCTATAGGAAACAGATATCTAGGGACAATTTAGAACAGCCAATTAACCTAACATGCATGTTTTTGGCATGTGGGAGGAAACCGGAGAAATCCCGGAGTAAACCCACGCAACACGGGGAGAACATGCAAACTCCACACAGATCACTGTTGGTCGGGGGCTGGGATCGAACCCACGATCTCATGATCCCCGCAATCCCCCGGCCAAGGGTAAAACTGTGCTGCCACAGTGCTAAACCACTGCGCCACCGTGCAGCCCGGAAGCATGTAGAGAGTGAAAAGGGTTGGACCGAGCACAGAGCCTTGAGGGACACCGTGTGAGACGGGGGTGGTGTGTGATTTGTGATTGTTGATGGAGATGTACTGGAATCTCTCAGACAGGTAGGAGGTGAACCAAGAGAGGGCGGAGTCAGTGATGCCAATAGAAAGCAGATGACGGAGCAGGATGGAATGATTGGTGGCGCTGAGATCGAGGAGGAGAAGAATGGTGAGGGAGCCAGAGTCAGAGGCGAGCAGGAGGTCATTGGTGACCCTGAGGAGGGCGGTTTCAGTGCTGTGGTGAGAACGGAATCCAGATTGAAATGTTTCGCAGAGTTTGTTGGAGAGGAGGTGTTTCTTGAGTTGGGTGGCGACAGCTTTTTCCAATATTTTAGCCAGAAATGGGAGGTTGGAGATAGGTCTGAAATTGTTGGGTCGTCAGAGTCCAGGCCATGTTTCTTAAGGAGGGGGGCGATGGCAGCAATCTTAAGTGATGGGGGGACAGTGTCAGTGGTGAGGGAGGAGTTGATGGTGTCGATGATAAGGGGGGCAAGAGGGGTGAGACAGGCTTTGATAAGGGGGGAGGGGATGGGGTCCAGGGGGCATGTAGATTATTTCATGCTGGAGAGTATTTCGGAAAGTTCATCAGTGGTTATGGGTGAGAAAAGGGAGAGCTGTTTATCTATGGGTGGAGAAAAAGTGGGTTCTGAGTCAGGGGTGATGGCCGAGGAGGAGGCAAGCTGGTTGTGAATATTGTCAATTTTGGAATGGAAAAATGATAGAAAGCTATTGCATTTTTCAGGGGTGAAGGATGATGAAATGATGTCCTGGGGTTTGAGGAGTTTGTGGTTTGTTGGTGAAGAACAGAGTGCGGGGGTTTAGTTTAAGTATTTTTTTAATTAACCCATTTATCTGGATGGAAGTAAAATCCAAGCTCCTGTTAAAATGATCAGTTTTTACCAGAAGGAAAAAAGAGCTTTTTGTAATCTTAAAGACTGCAGTGATATTAGGGGTCCTCATCAAAGGTAAGAAAGTGTCATGATTAAGTACGCAGAGGCTCAAATGCAGAGCCAGCAACACCGAATGAACACTCAGACACAGGTGGAAACGTTTAACACAATTTATTAAACACAAAAAACCCACAACAATGCAAACTTAAGGAATACACAAAAAGGCATAAGTACACAAAAATGCAAAACAACACAAACTTGATATACACACAAAACACCAATGGGCACGCTGGAGCAGCACACAGCCTACAACAGAGGGAAAGAGAAGAAAAGATTAATGTCAGGAAAAAACTAAGGGGAAATATCAAGAGAGAGGAGGACAGACTCACTATACAAGCAGAGGGCCCAGCTATGGACTCCAGCGTGAGGTGGTAGGACTGATGGGGAGATGACCGGCAGGGAAACAAATGAGGGAAGATGGCAGGATAAGGAGGATGAATAGGTTGACCTGGGTGGAGTATGAGTTGTCTTGAGGAGAAGAGTGGTTCAAGTGAGCGTGCGCAGCCCCAGAGACACACCGCTGAGATGGCAGCAAACCTGAAGAGGAGAAGACAAACAAGGTAAGACAACTTGAATAGAATTAATGTCTAGCAACATTAATTGTAGTTGTTTGCGGCAGCAATACCCAACGGAGAAGCATTCACAAACTGGCTCTTATGCACTGGTAAACCAGGAAGCAGCAGGTGTGTCCAATCACACAGGTGCGCTGATGAGCTCTGGAGCCAGGAAACAAAAGGAAAACACACAGGAGGGGAGGGGGAGCATGCTGACCTAATCGTCACAGTGCCCCCCCCCCCCCCCCCAAGGGACGCCTCCTGGTGTCCCTCCGGGCTTCTGAGAATGCACCCGATGGAAGGCCCGAACCATGCCCTTATCGTGGAAATAGGATCCGGGGATCCACGACCTCTCCTCCGGTCCATAACCCTTCCAATGGATCAGATATTGAAGACCCCGGCTCCGACGACAGACGTCCAGAATCCTCTGAACAGTGTAGGTGGTATGGCCATCGAGGACCCGGGGAAGGGGAGAAGGCTCCGGGAAAGGACAGAGGGGGCTGGCGGAGAGGGGTTTAATCCATGATACATGGAAGGTCGGGTGGATGTGAAGAGTTGGAGGTAACTTGAGCCGAACAGTGATGTTGTTGATGATGCGTGAGATGGGGTACAGGCCCAGAAAGCACAGTGATAGCTTCCGTGATGGTCTTCATTGGCACCTGTTTGGCAGACAACCAGACCTTCTGTCCCACGTTGTACTTGGGCACCTGCGCATGTCTGCGGCTGGCATAGAGGCAGTTCCCCTCAGATGACCGAAGAAGGGCAGCCCAAGAGGACCTCCACAGACAGTGACAGCGACGAGCGTAAGCCTCCACGGATGGCACAGCAATGTCCCTCTCTGCCATAGGTAGCAATGGTGGAGTGTACCCCATAGAATCCTTGAAGGGCATCAGGCCGGTGGCGGAGGAGATGGTGGTGTTATGAGCGTATTCCACCCAGGTCAGGTGGGAGCTCCAGGTGGTCGGGTTGCAGGATGCTACACACCTCAGGATGGCCTCAAGAGACTGGTTGGCATGCTCGACCTAGCCGTTACTTTGAGGATGGTATCCGGAAGTGAGGCTGACGGTGGTACCCAGGGAACGACAGAAAGCTTTCCAGACTTGTGATGTAAATTGTGGCCCTCGGTCTGAAACAATGTCCGTCAGAATCCCATGCAGGCAGATGACGTGGAGAGTGAGGAGGTTGGCGGTCTTGGCAGCAGAGGGTAGTTTGGATAGGGGAACTAAATGGATTGCTTTGGAAAAATGATCAATAATGGTGAAAATGACAGTGTTGCTTGTGAAGGAGGGAGGCCCGTGACAAAATCTATGACTATGTGTGACCAGGATGACTAGAGACAGGGAGGAGATGAATGAGGCCGGTTGGAGGTGAAGAATTAGATTTGTTAGTGGCACAGATATGACATGTTTTAACATAGTCCTGAACGTCTGTTCTGAGAGTAGGCCGCCAAAACACTCGTTGCAACAGTTCTATTGTCCCGGAAATGCCAAGGTGACAGGCAAAAAACTGGTGTGACTGGATGGCTTGACTGCGGAGGGCAGAGGGCACATAAAGTAGGTTTGCCAGCCCTCCCTCAGGGATGGATTCAAAAGAATGGGCCTGGTGGTGGACCCTCTGTTTGATTTCCCAAGAGAGGGCTCCTAAAACAGAAGAAGAAGGCAGAATAGTCTCCAGAGGAGAGGCAGCAGTTGCAGAGAGGGAAGAAGGGGAGGAATCGGAGGAGAACTGGCACGAGAGAGCATCAGGCTTGACATTACAGGACCATGGATGGTAGGTAATCGAAAGATTAAATCTGAGAAAAAATAGGTCCCACTGGGTGTGACGAGAGTTTAACCGTCTGGCAGATCTGAGATATCCTAAATTTTTGTGATCTGTCCAGATTATAAGAGGTTGGTTAGCTTCCTCTAGCCAGTGCCTCCATTCCTCCAGCGCTAACTTAATGGCCAACAGTTCGTGGTCTCCTACATTGCAGTTCCTCTTGGTTGGAGTCAACCACTGACAGAAATACAAGCACGGATGAAGCTTCTGATTGGAGCCAGAATGCTGGGAAAGGACAGCGTCCACCCCTGAATCAGAAGCATCAACCTCGACCACGAACTGGGATTGAGGGTCGACCTGAGCCAAAATGGGCATGTCAGTGAAGGGGCCTTTAATATAATGAAAGCTTGTTCAGCAGCGTCAGACCATTTAAATGGGATCTTAATTATCTTTATTATCTGGGATCTTGTTAATGGCAGGGCTACTTTGCTATAATTATGGATAAATCAGCGGTAGAAGTTGGCAAAGCCCAGGAAGCGCTGGAGCTGCTTCCTGGACTGAGGGGTAGGCCAGTCTACCGCTACCTTCACTTTAGCCAGGTCAGCCTTTAATGCGCCTTCGGCCGCATTGAATCTCAGAAAAGAAGTGCAGCTGGAAGTAAACTCACACTTCTCAGCTTTCACGAAGAATTGACTCTCTAGCAGCCATTGCAGGACAGCCCGGACATGGACTGTGTGCTCCTCCGGCATGAGGGAAAAAAATAAGAATATCATCTACTAAATAGACAAAAACAAAATGTTTCACCATGTCCCAAAGGACATCATTTATTAACCGCTGGAAGATGGCAGAGGCGTTGGTCAGCCCAAAGGGCCTGACCAGGTACTCAAACTGCCCCAGATGTGTTTTAAAAGCAGTCTTCCACTCGTCCCTCTCACATATGCAAACCAGATGGTAAGCATTATGGAGATCAAGTTTGGTGAACACACACGCACGCTGAAGCAGCTCGAAAGCCGAATTAATAAGCGGCAACGGATATTTATCTTTGATGGTGATCACATTCTGCTCGCGATAATCAATACACAGCCACAGTGACCTGTCTTTCTTCCCCACAAAAAAGAACCCAGCACTGAGAGGAGCGGAAGACGGACGAATAAGACTGGCGCTCAGGGAGTCTTTTATGTAAATGGTAAAAATGGTAAATGGCGTTCACTTATATAGCGCTTTTCTTCTCATCTAGGACGACCAAAGTGCTTTACAGATCCTGCAATCCACCCATTCACACACACATTCACACACTGATGGCGGCAGAGCTGCTATACACACAGTCGTTAACCAGGCCACCAGGAGCAACTGGGGGTTCAGTGTCTTGCTCAAGGACACTTCGACAAGTGGACAGCAGACAGAGCGGGAATCAAACCCATGACCCTCCGATCAGTAGTCAGTCACACTACACCTGTGCCACCGCCGCCCCATGTAGCTCTCCATCGCCTCCCTCTCTGGCCCAGCTAAACTGTAGAGCCAACTGGATGGCAGCCACGTGCCCAGAAGGAGGTCAATAGCACAGTCATAGGACCGATGAGGTAATAAAGAGAGGGCCATAGACTTACTAAAGACCTCCCCAAGGTCACGATAGACCTTGGGCATGAGACTGAGATCCGGCGACTCAACCGGAGGGGAGGAGATAGGGAGAGTGGGCGAGTACACAGCCGAAGGGAGACACGACGAAAGACAAAAGGGACTCCAGGAAGAAATGGAGCCCTGATTCCAGTTAATGATTGGATTGTGTTTGCGGAGCCACGGATACCCCAAAATCACTGGTGTAGACGAAAGAGGGAGAGCAAAAAAACTGGATAGTCTTGCGGTGGTTACCGGACAAAATGACAGAAATGGGCTCAGTTTGAAGGGTAACTGCTGCGAGTCTGCAGCCAGAAAGGGCTGAGACGTTTAAAGGTGTCGGGAGGTTTCTGGTGGGAATCTTCAATTCTTGAACCAGACCCTGTAGGATGAAGTTTTGCTCAGCTCTGGAATCAATAAGAGCTGAGGTTTTACACTCAGCCCCCGGTAACTGAATGAGGGCCGAAAGTGTAAAACTGTTGGGAGGATTTGGAGAAGAGCCTCCTGCTAGACCCCCCATGGCTACTGACGGGCTGGATCTTTTGGCCGAATGGGGCATTTTGGCAGTACATGATCAGTGGCACCACAATACATACAAGCCCCTGCCTTCTCCCGGCACCGGTGTTCCTCCAGAGTCAGATGAGTCCGACCGAGGACCACCGGCTCCGGTGGCGAAGCCGACCTGACAGCATGAGAGGATGGGGGAACCGGACACGACGCGACCACGCATAACAAATCAAAGCAGAGCAATCCATCCAAGATGGCAGACACTGGCTATTTGTCATGAACTGGGGATGGAATTTCTGCCAGACCCAGTCTCATGGCTTTTTTCAGTGTATTTATTTGGCTCTTGTATTTTTGTGCTCCTCTTAGGCTTATTCTGCCTTTTATTTTCTCCAGTTGTTTCAGTTATTTTTGGCCATGTCTTGTTTTGCAATTATTTTTGGATCATGACTATTTGTGTTTTGGTTTCAGTCTGCTGTGTTTATGTTTGTTATGGTACTTTTCTCTGGGTTGACAGCTGTCAGGTGATTTCCGGGTTTGTGCTCTGCAGAGGGCGTCGACTGTCAAGTTGTCAATCCAGCCACTCCTCCCTCATCTATCCAGCTGATTCCAATTATCACTGTTTTCTACTTGCCTGCTCCTGCGAGCCCACACCGGTGTTCACTTTTGTTGTCAGTCATACTTGTATTTAAGCCCTGCCGCCTCGCTGCCTCTTTGCGGCGTTATTGTTGAGTCAACTGGACGTTTCTAGTCTCCTCCCAGCCTCCGAGCACTCCCCGCTCTGAGGCTTTCTCTCGTAAGTGATTCCCTGTTGTATTTTTGTCTCATCTTAACCCTTTTGACTGTTACATTCTTTGATTTAATAAATGTGCAAACGCATCCAGTGCCTGGGTCTATTTTCCCTCCCCCTCCGGGGCCCAGTACATGACACTATTCATACAAATACTATGGCAATTCTCATTCAAAGGGGAAATAGCACTGCCCAGCCTTTGGAAAAAAGTGCAAATTATGTCGGACTAATAATAACTTTGCAAAAGTGTGCCAAAGAACAAAAGGGGAAATACTATAAGTAAAGTGCACTGCATGAATGAAGAAGCAGCAACTTCTGAACAGAGCAGTGAGGAAAGATCAAACCTATACATGACTGACTCAGTCGGTGCAGTAGGACAAGCTAAAGGCAAGAAATGGTTTGTGACGTTACGGCTGCAACAATAAACCACAAAGATGTCAGTTGGACTCAGGGGCCACTTGTGACATAATGACACTCAAAGAAAAGCTAGCACCAAGGGCAAAACTCCGCCCTAGCAATGCCTGTCTTAAGCTGTACTCAGGAGAGCTAGTGGACTCTTTAGGAAAATTTGACACTGAGTGCACAGTAAGGGGTGGGAAACACAAGCTCTCATTTGAGATTGTGAAAAAGGGGCAGCAACCGCTGTTATCACGGGGTACCAGTGAACACCTCGGATTCATGCACATCACAATTCCTGATGATGTGCTTAAAGTTTATCAAGCACAGCCACCAAGACCACTAACCAAGGACAAGCTGGTCAACAAGTACGGTGATGTATTCACCTCACCTGTCGAAGCTGTGCCAGGTGAAGTACATTTTGATCTGGATCCTGACATTCCTGCAGTTCATTGTGCCCCCTGCAATGTCGCCATCGCTATGAAAGCAGCAGTTAAAGCTCAGCTAGACAAATATGAGGCTGAGGGCTACATTGCCCCTGTCACTAAACCTACAGACTGGATCAGTAATATGGTAATAGTGAGCAGGCCAGAAAAACTGAGGATGTCTTGATCCTAAGTTTCTAAACAAAGCTCTTAAGTGCTCACACTACATCATGCTGACACTGGAGGATGTCCTTTACAAACTACCAAAAGCAAGAGTTTTCACTCTGGTAGATGCCCGAGATGCCTTCCTGCAGTGCAAACTGGACACTGAAAGTAGCCTTATGACCACATTGTGGATCCCTTGGGGGAAAAAAACGGTGGCTCAAACTGTCATTTGGGGTGTCAGTCGCCCCAGAAGTATATCAAAGGAAGCAACACAAGCTGTTGGCAGGTCTGAAAGGTATTGGGCCCGTTGCCGACAACATACTGGTGATGGGGTGTTGTGACAGGTATGAAGAGGCGGAGTCTGATCATGACATCAAGTTCCTGGAACTGCTGGAGCATTGCCGGAATGTAAAGCTGAGGTTAGGTTTAAAGAAGCTGCAATTCAAGGTGGCAGAAGCCAGGTTTCACGACCACATACTGTCAGCTGCTGGGCTGAAACCCGATCCAGAAAAGGTGAAAGCCATCATCGACATGCCTAATCCAATCAATGTCAAGGATGTATGTCTCGTGGGCTTTGCAAATTACCTGGCTAAGTTCATGTCACATCTGTCAAGTGTTTGTGAACTGCTGTGATGCTTGCTGGACAAAGACACACCCTGGCATTGGCTGCCTAAACATGATACAGCAATGCAGGAACTCAAGTTACTGGCCACAACAATGCCAGTACTGCATTACTATGATGTAACCAAGCCAGTCACAAACCAGAGCAATGCTAGCAAGAGAGGCCTCGGCTGCTGCCTCATGCAGGAGGGCCAACCCATTGCTTTTGCCTCAAGAGCCCGCAATGCTATGCTATTGCTTCTTGCCTTGAGAGAGAGCAGTCACATTTTTCTTCCCTCCTCTCGTCTGTCTTCCTGACCTATTCCCAGCTTTGCAATGTTGCGTTTTTGTCTGTGTTTAGTCGCTCTTCTTCTGCTGAATCTTAATCTAAACGGAAATTATGGATTTGGAAGCGGCTTAAATGTGCTATTGTCACTATTTTTCAACACGAATCGGGCCAAGGGGGAGCCCAAGAATTGGAACCTGCGAGGAGACTCATGGACATTGGAATTCATGCGTCTGTGGAAACATTATTGGTTATGATCTCAGGACTTCTATTTTTGGCTGTGAAGTTCCCTGATGCATCAGAAATTGAAGGAAGGTGAGAGAGCTGATCAAAGCGGACCCGGCAAGCTCCTTCATCAAATTCGACCAGTTGGGGAGGGCACGAGCAGCGGCAAACGGTGAACTGAATGACAGTGATTCAGTGGAGGAATACATCTGGAGCCCTGTGCTCTCCATGGAAAAAAGTTTAAGCCTGCACATGGAAATTATGAAAGCACAGAATTGCACGGGTGAGGAAAAATTCTATTTTCTGAGTGCACTGTGCTGATTTGATTTGACGAAGATAAGCGGAAGGAGCGGCTCTGCCTGCTAACCCAAACAAAGACACAGTTGTTATTGTTTCAACAGATGAACGCTCAAGGACAGTGCACCATGTGACAATTTACCATCTCCAAGCAGAGTGAGAGACTCTAGACTGTTTAGATCACATGACTTTAACATCTATCCACTGCCAGGAGGCGCCCTCTGCTGTTCACTAGCAATTGACACACCTACACTTGCATTCAACATTACACTACTGACACAATTACTGATATACATTCACAATACACTGACTCTCTCAACTACTGCTTTGTCATTGTGTGATCTATTGTCTGCTAATTGTGCATTTGAGAGTTTTTTTCTTGTAATCAAAATTTTGGTCACAAAATGAGCTCTATTTTGATCAACAATGCTTTTTTCTCTCTCCTATTGTGTTTTTCCCTATCCTTCCCCCCCTCCCCCCTCTTCACCCCCCCCCCATATGACAGGCGCCTTTCATGGCTGCCGCGTCATTGGGATGCGCCTTTCGTGCGCGCCCAATGTCAAGTCAAATTCCTCGTTGTCACGCCGCGCCGTTCATCAGCGGCGCCACCTGCTCACACACCTGATCCTCATCAGCGGCGAGGGATAAAAGCCGCCTCGCCCGGAGGCTCGGCCTGAAGCCGTCAGACTTCGTTTCCTCACCGCCGTGAGCATACCTTTCTTCAGCATCGCTATTTTTGGTAAGAACCCTTACCTCCTTCTCCAGTCTGCTCCCCTGTGCACAGGTGGATTCCCCGGCGGCGGACATCTCCGTTCCATCGCCCATCCTTCGCCGCTGCACGGAGCTCTCCAGGTGGCTGTCTCCCGGGCTACGTTCCCCTTGCTGTGCCAGCTATCCTGACAACTCAAGTAAGATCCTCTCTTGCCATAATTCATCCTGTGTTGGTGTATGCCCGTCACCCTCTCCCTGTGCTCTCTCCATAGGGTTGCTCGGCCGAACGGTCATCTGCCTCTGTGCCTGAAGCAGACGCCACCACCAACACATCTGCATCCCGCAGACACACACTCATTCACCCCTGCTGTTAATAAACTCTTTGAACTACTCTAAGCCTGTGTGTGCGTGTCTCCTGAGCCGTGCGTTATGTCAGTACGGCTTCAGCAGAGCGGCTCGGCGGACGGCGGGCTCGCACACCGGCTTACCACTCTCGAGGCTAGAGTGGATCAAGTAGCTTATCAACAGCAGGTGATCCTAAATCAATTGATAATTATCACTGGCCGATTGGACCGCCTGGACCCCCAGCAGCTGTTCCCCCCGGCTCCTCAGGGTGGCGCAGCTCCTGCTGTTCCGGTGGCCGTCCAGCCAGCTCCAGTGGCACCGGCCCGACTCACACCAATTCCGACCCCCGCCCGCTTTAGCGGAAAGCTCGGCGGAGCGCGGGGGTTTGTGATGCAGTGCGAGTCCGTGTTTGACCGTGTGCCCGGAGACTTTCCCTCAGATCACAGCCGGATCGGCTACATAGGGAACCTCCTGGAGGGGCGTGCTTTAACTTGGGCCTACGCTATTATGGCGAGACCCAGTTATGCCACCCTCACCTATGCCGAGTTCGTGAGGCGCTTCCTGGAGGTGTTTGATCACTCCCGTTCCGAGGCGGTCCAGGTCGATCGGCTTCTCGCTCTCCAGCAGGGGAGCCGGTCGGCCGCGGATTATGCCATCGAATACCGGGTAGCGGCGGAGGAACTGGGCTGGGAGGAGCGCTCCCTCTGCGGCCTGTTTCTCCGCAGCCTCAATAGTGATCTGAGGGATGAACTGGCTGGACGGGATATCCCCGGAACGTTAGCGGAGCTAACCTCATTAACAATCAGCTTGGACAACAGGCTGCGCGAGCGCTCCTCAGGACGGAAGCCGTCTGCTTCTCGCCCTCGAGGAGTTCCGCTACGCCTGCCCCAAGCTCGCCCCCTGGCGGCGCCGCCACCATCGTGCCCCAAGGAGTCGGAGCCTATGGTGACAGGCTGGGCAAAGCTCTCCTCGGCAGAGAGACAGCGCCGCCGTGAGTTGGGTCTCTGCATGTATTGCGGAGACAATCAACACACGGTAGAGCTTTGCCCACAAAAGCCAAACGGTGGGGTCCGCGAGTCACTGTAGGGGGCCTCGCGGACGTCAATCGGCAAAGTCCCCTCACTCAATTAAAGCTGCCCATCCGTTTTTGCCACAATTCCACTGGGCACCTCACCCACGCACTGGTGGATTCGGGCGCAGAGGGCAGCTTCATTTCACAAGGCCTGGCAACCCGATTGGGCATCCGCTGTCAGGCGCTCAAACACCCCATCTCCCTGGTCCATCTCTCCCGTGCCTCCCTTGGGAGAGTTACCCTTCAAACCATTCCTGTCCCAATCATCATCTCAGGGAACCACCGGGAGGAAATGGTTTTCTACGTCCTGCCCAACTCTGTGTCGCCCGTCATCCTGGGGTATCCCTGGCTACGCCTCCACAATCCTGTCCTGGACTGGAGGTCAGCTGGGGTGTCGGCGTGGAGTACCTTCTGCATGGGCACCTGTCTTCAGTCCGCTGCCTGCTCCCCGTCCGCGGCTCCTCCTGTGGCGGATACTGCACCCCCGGACCTGTCACTGGTGCCCCCAGATTTTCACGACCTGGGTATGGTATTCAGCAAGTCAAAAGCTATGTCTCTTCCCCCGCATCGACCATATGACTGTGCCATCAATCTCCGCCAGGGGGCTCCCCTGCCATCTGGTCGGCTCTACAGCCTGTCGGCGCCGGAGAAGGAGACTATGAATACGTACCTGAAGGAATCACTGAGCGCTGGGATTATTCGCCCATCGTCATCACCCGTGGGGGCGGGGTTTTTCTTTGTAGGGAAGAAGGACGGTTCCCTCTGTCCCTGTATTGACTACCGAGCTCTTAATGACATCACTGAGAGGGACCGTTACACCCTGCCCCTCATGGACACTGCCTTCCACTCCCTCCAGGGGGCGACCTGGTTTACCAAGCTGGACCTCCGCAGCGCTTACCACCTCGTCCGGATCCGGGAGGGAGATGAATGGAAAACAGCTTTCCGTACCCCGAACGGCCACTTTGAGTACCTCGTCATGCCGTTCGGGCTGACCAACGCTCCTGCCGTCTTTCAGCGCCTCATCAATGACGTCCTCCGGGATTTCATCGGCCTCTTCGTGTTCGTCTACCTGGACGACATTCTGATCTTCTCTCAGTCCAGAGACGAGCACCGGATCCATGTGAGGCGGGTCCTTCAAAGACTGCTGGAGAATCGTTTGTACGTGAAGGCTGAGAAGTGCGAGTTTTACGCTAGGACCACATCCTTCCTGGGATTCATCATCGCCCAAGACCAGGTGCTCCCGGACCCAGAGAAGGTGAAGGCGGTGGTGGAGTGGCCTACTCCCGCATCTCGGAAGCAGGTGCAACAGTTTGTTGGCTTCGCCAATTTTTACCGCCGTTTTGTCCCGAATTTCAGCGGGATCGTCGGACCACTGACCCGCCTCACGTCCCCGAAGGTCCCGTTCCGGTGGACCGAAGAGGTCGATGCTGCCTTTAAGGTGCTGAAGGCGGAGTTCTCCTCCCCCCGGGTCCTTCGCCAGGTCGACCCCGCGCTGCAGTGCATTGTGGAGGTAGACGCATCGGACACGGGAGTGGGAGCAGTGTTATCCCAGCAATCACCGGACGATGGCGCCAAGCGACCGTGCGCCTTCTTCTCCCGGCGCCTGTCCCCGGCGGAGAGGAACTATGATGTGGGGGACAGAGAGCTCCTGGCCATTAAACTCGCCCTACAGGAGTGGCGCCACTGGTTAGAGGGGGCGGACCTGCCGTTTGTGGTCTTGACGGACCATAAGAATTTAGAGTATCTACGATCTGCCAAGCGCCTGAATGCCCGCCAGGCGCGCTGGTCTCTATTCTTCGCCAGGTTCCGGTTTTCTATCACCTTCAGGCCAGGCTCCAAGAACGGCCTGCCTGACGCCCTCTCTAGACAGTTCACCCCCGCGGGGGCTGAGGAGACGCCCCACACTATCCTGCCCAGGTCGTGCGTCGTGGGAGCCATCTCTTGGGACATTGTGGACAAGATCCGGAAGGCACAGGAGGTGGAACCTGATCCTGGCGGCGGACCGGAGGGAAGACTGTTCGTTCCGTCTGCGGTCCGAGGAGAGGTCATCCACTGGCTCCACACCTCCCGGCTCACCTGTCATCCCGGCACCTCTCGGATGATCAGCCTCCTCCAATGGTCCTTTTGGTGGCCGGGCCTGCGGAGGGATGCAGCCCGCTACGCCCGGGCTTGTCCAATTTGTGCCACCAGCAAGTCGGGAAACGCCCCTCCAGCGGGTCTGCTCCAGCCTCTGCCCGTCCCTGGCAGGCCATGGTCGCACATCGCACTGGATTTCGTCACCGGGCTCCCAGCTTCCAACTCATTTGACACCATCCTGACCATCGTGGACCGTTTCTCCAAGGCGGCACACTTCATCCCCCTGCGAGGTCTCCCTACCGCCCTGGAGACGGCGGGCCTCCTCGTCCAACACGTGGTCAGGCTGCATGGGATCCCGGTGGATGTGGTCTCGGACCGGGGTCCCCAATTTTCATCCGAGGTTTGGAAATCCTTTTGTAACGCCATCGGAGCCAAGGTGAGCCTCTCCTCCGGCCATCACCCCCAGTCTAACGGGCAGTGTGAGAGGACCAATCAGGAGCTGGAGGCTGCGCTCCGCTGTGTTGCAAGATCCAAGCCGACATCATGGAGCAACCATCTCGCCTGGGTGGAGTACGCCCACAACACCGCCCGCTCTTCTGCAACGGGGATGTCCCCCTTCAAGGCGTCCCTGGGTTACGACCCCCCGCTGCTTCCAGCGCAGGAGAGCGAGGTAACTGTTCCGTCAGTTAGGGCGCACGTGAGGCAGTTCCGCTCCACCTGGGCCGCCGCGCGTCATGCGCTTTTACGCACAGCGGAGCGCAACAAGACCGTGGCGGACCGGCGTAGAAGACCTGCCCCGGCGTACAGAGTTGGGCAACTTGTCTACGTTTCCACCCAGGACGTCACCCTAAAAGGCGAGAGGAGGAAGCTGGCACAGTGCTTCATGGGTACCTTCCCCATCACCCGGATCATCAACCCGGTGGCTGTGCGCGTGGCTATTCCCCCCTCCCTCCGCATCCATTCCACCTTCCACGTATCAAAGGTGAAGCTGGCAGTCACCGACCCCCTTTGCCCTCCTCCTGCAGCGCAACCCGCGCCCCGGATGATTGGTGGCCACCCGGCCTGGTCCGTCTCCTCCATCCTGGACTCCCGCCGCCGGGGTCGTGGGTTGCAATACTTGGTGGACTGGGAGGGCTATGGGCCCGAGCATCGACAATGGGTGCCCCCGTCGTTTGTGTTGGACCCATCGCTCATCGCGGACTTCCACCGAGCGCACCCGGATAAGCCATCGCCAGGAGGCGCTGCTAGAGGGGGGAGTACTGTCACGCCGCGCCGTTCATCAGCGGCGCCACCTGCTCACACACCTGATCCTCATCAGCGGCGAGGGATAAAAGCCGCCTCGCCCGGAGGCTCGGCCTGAAGCCGTCAGACTTCGTTTCCTCACCGCCGTGAGCATACCTTTCTTCAGCATCACTATTTTTGGTAAGAACCCTTACCTCCTTCTCCAGTCTGCTCCCCTGTGCACAGGTGGATTCCCCGGCGGCGGACATCTCCGTTCCATCGCCCATCCTTCGCCGCTGCACGGAGCTCTCCAGGTGGCTGTCTCCCGGGCTACGTTCCCCTTGCTGTGCCAGCTATCCTGACAACTCAAGTAAGATCCTCTCTTGCCATAATTCATCCTGTGTTGGTGTATGCCCGTCACCCTCTCCCTGTGCTCTCTCCATAGGGTTGCTCGGCCGAACGGTCATCTGCCTCTGTGCCTGAAGCAGACGCCACCACCAACACATCTGCATCCCGCAGACACACACTCATTCACCCCTGCTGTTAATAAACTCTTTGAACTACTCTAAGCCTGTGTGTGCGTGTCTCCTGAGCCGTGCGTTATGTCACTCGTATGTTTACTTGTTTACTTGTAAATGTGCTTGGCAATAAATCTGATTCTGATTCTGAAAGGAATTATGCACAAATTGAGAAAGAGTGCCTCAGCATTGTTTTTGCTTGCCAAAGATTTCACAACTATCTGTATGGTCACGACATAATTATGGCTTTGGCAGACCACAAACCTCTGATCTCAATCTTCAACAAGCCGCTCCTCAGCGCCTCTAAGAGACTTCAAGGCATGTTCATGACCCTACAAAACTACGGCTCGAAAGTTGTCTACAAGCCCGGTCAGGAGATGTTCATCAGTGACACACTCAGCAGGGCCACAGCAGCATGTACTGGCAGGGAAGCAATCTACTGGCAGCATGCTGTACGCTTGCTACAAGAGGTACAAGAAGATACACAACACGTGAACCAGGCCGACTACCTTAATGTAACTGACCAATGCCTGGAACAAATAAGATGGGACACTGATCAGGATGAAAGTCTCCAAACGCTGCAGTCCACAGTTCTCGCAGGCTGGCCAGAGAGAAGAGAAGTGGCACCTCTCATCATCAGAGGATTTTGGCCTTATCGGGATGAAATCAGCACATCAGGTATCTTGTTCCAAGGGCAGAGTTATTATTCCCAGATTGCTGCATCCAGAGATGCTGGCGTGCATACACTCCAGTCATATAGGGGGAGAGGCTTGCTACCGGCAAGCTCATGAGATCTTATACTGGCTGAACATGCAGGCAGAGATTAAAGACTCTGTGAGCGTATGTACAACCTGCAACGAGTTCGCCCATAACCAGCAGAAAGAAACCATTATCTCCCATGATCTGCCAACCAGGCCATGGTAGATTGTCAGTATGGATCTGTTCAGTCACGGGCGAAAAGACTACCCAGTCATTGTCGATCATTATTCTGATTTTTGGGAGATTGAGCTTCTCCCTGACCTCTCCACCAAGAGAGTCATCAGGCGCTGTAAGGCACAGTTTGCAAGACATGGCCAGCCAGATAAGGTCATCACAGACAACGGCCCTCAGTTTGCAGCTCGTTTTACTTGCTTTGCCTCCGAATGGGAGTTTCAGCATGTGACCTTCTCGCCAAGACACTCCAAGGCAAATGGCAAGGCAGAGTCAGCTGTCAAGATTGCAAAAATCTGCTGCGCAAAGCCACACGTAATCACAATGACCCCTGGAAGGCGATACTGCACTGGAGGAACACTCCAATGGAAAACATGGACAGCAGCCCAGCTCAGCGACTTATGTCTCACCGGCTGAAGACCTCTGTTCCTGTGACAAATAAACTCCTCAAACCAGCTGTGGTGTCAGGTGTCACTGAAAAGCTGCGGCACAGAAGGCAGTTTGCTAATTTCTTCTATGACTGGTCTGCACAGGCCTTGCCAGAGCTGGAGGTTGGCGAGATGGTCAGGATGAAGCCACTGCCTGGGGACAATGTCCATATCTGGAGGTCTGGGACCTGTCTTGACAAGGTTGCACCTACTGTAGGTCATATCTGGTGGATGTTGACGGTTCCGTCTATCGACGCAACAGGATTGATCTGAGAGTGGCTGAGCCATCTGTTACAGGGGCTGGAGGGAAAGACGACCTGGGTCCAGTTCACATTCCAGAAAGTAGTGGTGTTGAGACTTCCCCAGCTATGGCGGTGTCAAGCCCTATCAAGCTCACAGCAAAGTCTGCATCTGTCAATCTCCCACCTGTGGCCTCTCCTAGCCGACAAGGGGCTGCACCTTCAGAGGGGCTCATTTGCACAAGGGCTGGACAGCTGTCAAGGCCACCTAAGAGACTGGACTGGTAGTAGGGCATGTGGAAATATAGGACTGAAGTCTATTTGTGATAGTCAGATTGCTACAAAATATATATACATAATGCTCTTGGCTTGGCATGCTGCTGGTTTTGATACAGAGCAAGTTTATGTAAATTTATTACAGTTCTAGGCTATAGTATGTTGCACTTTGTTCTGAGGGGGTCTTACTTTGTGAAAGGGAGATGTTACGGGGTTTAGCAGAGCGATGATATGGGTAATCGGTTAGCCGGACTGGGGCGGCTACGTGACCCCAGAAGTTGTAGCCCACACGGGCATCCTGGTGTATGTTCTTCAATACAACAGTCTGAGCTTGATACGAGTGTCTGTCATTCTTCACAATATTGGGCATCAAACAAGTTGTTGCACATAAATGAGCTAATTATTACACTTAAGAAAGAATAGAAAACAGTGGTGATCTATTTTGCATAAATCGCCACTGAGGAGGTACTTTCTGCTCAGCCTGAGTTTAGTTGAAAAATTGAAATGATTTAGCACCTCTATGCTAACAGTCTGTGGAGTGATCTGTGAACACCAGACTTTATCAGAGAAAAAAAATCAATCAGAACAATAGGATCAGACTTAAGACTTTTTTATCTGATGAACCATCAGTCCCTCTGACTCAAAAAAAAAAAGTCTTGTTAGTATAAAAGATCATTGCACACGTTAGCATCATGGCTAACAGCAGCTCCGCCATTTCAATACAGACATCAGTCAGCTGTTGATGATGTCATAAATTAAAGCGGGTGATGTCTCCTCATTTTGACCATGTAAAATACATATACCATTACAGTCAGGGTAATATAATAATGACCGCCCTTACATCTGTTTTTAGTTTTGGTCTCATAATCATCCATTTATCTGGTGTTGTAAAAACTCTCCCCAGTAGCTAATGCAGACCTCTGAGCATGGGTTGTAAAAAAAAAAAAGGTTGCACTGCCTCCTCTAGTGGCCCGGCATAGTTATTACAATACCTTTTTTGCGTGTCTCCATTACATGGCAATGGTGAGTTAAATTTGTGTTTATTTTGAAAACAAAGCCTTATCTCAAAATTCTGGCAAATTAAGTCGAGAAAATATGGTGATACAATGATGCAAGCCTTTCGCTCCACTTAATTTTGACCAGGCAAGCTGAAACAGACAGGCAGACAGATACAACCACACACACACATGGAGTATGATGGAGTAATGTTGCTGTACACACCAGAGAAAGCCTATGAAATTATTTTCACCACTATTTTTACCACTCTGAATAATATTGCAGTGGTTAAGTGTGCCAGACAGCTTTGTGCACAGCTGAGCACAGGGAGGGGTGATAGAGACAGGACTTCCTTGCTTCTAAAATGTAAGTGACCTAATAAATATGTTTGACACTTATGCTATACTTTTAAAATGACAAGCAAACAATTAGCTACTCACACACTTTATTTTATCCAACTGATGCACAGCCACTCGCTCCTCTGCCAGCATCAAAGTCCGACAGCTTTTCTTAACCTCAATATAGTAAAGAGTTGCGATTATATAGATAATGTACCTGAGGCTGTACAATTTACATCATGGCTGTATAGATTTAAAATATAACCCTCAGCCTGAGTTCAGGCCAAGCTGTTGCTTGTCACAGATCTCCTTCCAGCCGTGGTCCTCCTGCCTTTAATACCACTTGTGGTTGCCACAGAACTTACTTATTTACTGGGGGGAGGAGTGGAAGGGAGGGGAGGTCAACAGCAGTCCTCCGGCATTCCCTGTCCTGGGCGAGTCATTCCAGTTGTCTCCTGGTATGGCCAGTCTTCTTGGTGTCAGCCTCAAGGTTCCATCGCCAGGTGTTTCTTGGCTGTCCTTTTTTCCGTTTGCCCCGAGGGTTCCATGTAAGAGCCTGCCTGGTGATGTTGGTGGCTGGCTTATGTAGTGTGTGCCCAATCCATCCCCATCTTCTTCTCCTGCTCTTGTCCTCAGTCGGCAGCTGGTTGGTTCTTTGCCAGAGTTCGTTGTTACTGATGTCTTCAGGCCAGCGGATCTGGAGGGTTCTTCTGAGGCAGATGTTAATGAAGGTCTGCACTCTCTTGATGGTAGTCTTGGTTGTCCTCCAGGTTTCGGCTCCATACAGAAGGACGGACTTGACAATGGAGTTGAACAGTCTGCTCTTTATTTGTTGTGAGAGGACTCTTGAGCTCCAGACGTTCTTGTGCTGGATGAATGCTGCCCTTACCTTGGCTATCTGTGCCTTGACATCTGTGTCAGTGCCTTCTTGTTGGTTGATGACACTGCCCAGATAGATGAAGGCCTCCACCTCCTCAACGGGACTTCCATGCAGGGATACTGGCTCATTACTGATAGTGTTGATCTTGTGCACTTTGGTTTTGCCCTTGTGAATGTTGAGGCCTAACTGTGAGGATGTGGTGGCCAGGTCTCTGGTCTTCTCTTGCATCTGCTTCCTGGTGTGTGACAGTAGTGCCAAGTCATCGGCAAAATCCAAGTCATCCAGCTGTCTCCACAGGGTCCACTGTATCCCATTCCTCTTCTGGTTTGTGGTTATTTTCATGATCCAGTCGATGGCAAGCAGGAACAGGAAGGTGGAAAGCAAACAGTCTTGTCTCACTCCAGTCTTTACATCAAAGCTTCTGGTGAGCTGTCCTTCATGGATGACATTGCAGGACATTCCTTTAGAAGACTTCTTGGTCAGCCTAACGATCTTGTCTGGAATGCCATAGTGCCTGAGGATCTTCCACGGTGTCTCCCTGTCCACACTGTCAAAGGCCTTTTTGTAGTCCACATAGTTGACGTAGAGAGATGAGTTTCCCTCTAGCGACTGTTCTATGCAGCGTTGCAATTTGATCTGTGCAACATCTTTTCGGTCAAAATCCTGCCTGCTTATCTCGTGGCTCTGGGTTAACAATGTCTTTCACAATGTCTGCCACACAACACTACATTATTTTTCACTTCTGATATAATGCTGTCAATTTCCACTTTGAAGAAGTTTCTCTTTTTGCCATCTTATGTTTTGCCGTGTTGTAAATTCTGTGGGTGAGGCATGGGCGTGTGCATGTAAATTACAATCATTTCCATCTGCCAGATTTATCTGTGAATGATCATTGTACGATGAGATTGACCAGATTTGCACATTTCATAAATGCTCCGTGGACCTTGGTGAACGATCATTTCTACACCCGGGATGTGTGCTGATTTTCTGTGCACTTTTGATAAATGAGGGCCATTGAGACTTGTGCCTAGAAATTTGTGGAATCTTAACTTAAAGCAGAGTAAAATTGTAACAAAACCTCATGTGAGACTATGAGGTTTTATCAGAATTTCATTCTATTGAATTTACTACTTTAAACTTCTAACTTGGGCGGCGCGGTGGAGGAGTGGTTAGCACTGCGGCAGCACAGCAACTCACCCTTGGCTGGGGATCCTGGGTTCGATCCAGCCCCTGACCAACAGTGATCTGTGTGGAGTTTGCATGTTCTCCCCGTGTCTGCGTGGGTTTACTCCGGGATTTCTCCAGTTTCCTCCCACATGCCAAAAACATGCAAGTTAGGTTAATTGCCATCAAACTGGGGATTCTAAATTGTCCTTAGGTCTGACTGTGAGAGTGAATGGTTGTCTGTCTCTCTGTGTTGGCCCTGCGATGGACTGGCGATCTGTCCAGGGTGGACCCTGTCTCTCGCCCAAAGATGCTGGGATAGGCTCCAGCCCCCCCGTGACCCAAAAAGGATTAAGCGGAAGAAGATGAATAAATGAACTTCTAACTTTATAGCTTTTTAGAGTGAGACGTGGTGAGGTGTGCTGTAGGAGTGACAGATGGATTCAAGGTGGGGGTGGGATTACATCAGGGATCAGCTCTGAGCCCTTCTTGTTTGCCATGATGATGGACAGACCTGTAGATAAGGTCATAGAGAAGTCTGCGTGGACTATAATGTCCTAGTGTTCTTTGTTGTTGAGATATAGGTTACATGGCATTTTGACCTTTGACCTTGCAATCAAAAAAACCACAGTCACACTTCAGGGCTGTTGTGAGAGTAGGAAGCAGGTGGAAGAGAACCTGGATATCCCTCCAGGTATGCTCTAGAGAAAAGAAGAATAAAAGTTAGAAAAAGCAAGATAGAATACACGTGTGAATGAGAGGGAAGTACTGTAGGTGTAATGGTGAAGACTTTTAAAATTTTTGGGGTACATTTATTACAGCTAATACTTCTAAAAAACTTTTTGTAAATATGTATATTTTTTCTTAAATTTGGGGCTTTTCATACAAAATTTTCTTACATTTTTTGGTTATCATTTTCCTACTTTTTATTTTGAATTAGTTGTTATAGTTGTGCAACTTTTTACTCTTCTTCGTCTTCTTCATCTTCTTCTTCTTCTTCCGGCTGCTCCCTTTAGGGGTCTCCTCAGTGGATCATCTGCCTCCATCTCTCCCTGTCCCTTCATCTTCCTCTGTAACACCAACCCTCTCCAGGTCCTCCTTCACTACATCCATGAAGCTCCTCTGTGGTCTTCCTCTTTTCTTCCTGCCTGGCAGCTCCATCTTCAACATCCTTTGTCAAGTATATCCACTATCCCTCCTCTGCACATGTCCAAACCATCTCAGCCTTGACTCTCTTGCTTTGTCTCCAAACTGCTCAACCAGAGCTGTCCCTCTGATATACTCATTTCTAGTCCTGTCCCTCCTAGTCACTCCCAATGAGAATCTTAGCATCTTCAACTCTGCCACCTCCAGCCCCCCCTACTGTCTTTTTGTCAACGCCACCGTCTCCAAACCATACATCATAGCAGGTCTCACTACCATCCTGTAAATCTTCACTTTCACTCTTGCTGCTATCCTTCTGTCACAAATCACCCCTGACACTTCTCTCCACCCACTCCACCCTGCCTGCACTCTCTTCTTCACCTCTCTTGTGCATTTAGTAAGTTGAAATCCTTTCTCTTTGATAAAGCCTATAGTTAAAAATGTTTTCGCTGCCAGGCCTTCATCTGCATGTGAAGCCTAACCTGGCTTGATACTGGAAGGTCTGGCTATGAATGTTAATGTTGAATTGTATTTGCTATGTTTTTGAATGTAGCTACTGCCAGGCCTCCTACTTTTTACCTCTTTTTTCAACCCAGCCGGTCGAGGCGGATGGCCGTCCTCTATGAGCTATGGTTCCACTTGAGGTTTTTTCCCGTTAAAGGGAAGTTTTTCCTCACCTGTGTCACCGCAGTGCTTGCTCTTAGGGGTCTCTGTTGGGTTCTATAAATTTTAGAGCGTGGCCTAAACCCACCCTTTTTTGTAAAGTGCCTTGAGATGACCTGTGTTGTGATTTGGTGCTATATAAATAAAATTGAATTGAATTTTCCATTGCTTTGGTTGGTTGACCCCAGGTATTTAAACTCATCTACCTTCACTACCGCTACTCCTTCCATCTTCACAGTTACGTCTGGCTCTCTCTCATTCACACTCATGTATTCTGTCTTGCTTCTACTGACTTTCATTCCTCTTCTCTCCAGAGCATACATCCACCTCTCCAGGTTCTCTTCCACCCACTCCCTACTCTCACTACAGATCACGGTGTCATCTGCGAACATCATGGTCCACGGAGGCTCCTGCCTGACCTCGTCTGTCATCCCGTCCATCACCATGACAAACAAGAAAGGTGTTGGAGCTGAAACCTGATGTAATCCCACCCCATCACCTGTTACTCCTACAACACACCTCACCACCATCTTACTGCCCTCGTACATGTCCTGTAGCACCCTCACATACTTCACTGCTACTCATGACTTTCTTATACAGTACTACACTTCCTCTCTTGTCACCGTATCATGTGCTTTCTCTAGATCTACAATGACACAGTGCAACTTTTTCTGATTTTCTCTAGATACCCCATCAACATTCTTAAAGCAAACATTGCATCCATAGTACACTTTCTTGGCATGAAACCATACTGCTGCTTGCTGATTGTCACCTGTCTTCTTAACCTGGCTTCAACAACTCTTTCCCATATGTGGGTGGGCTGATTTATGCCTCTGTAGTTACTATAGCTCTAAACATCACCTTTGTTCTTGAAAACTTGGTACCACAACACTTCTTCTCCACTCCTCAGGCATCTTCTCATTCTCCAAGACTGTGTTAACTGCCATCTCTCCTAAACATCTCCATACCGCCACAGGTATGTCATCTGAACCACCCGCCTTTCCACTCTTCATCCTCCTAATAGCTGCCCTCATGTCTGCCTTGCTAAACTGTGGGACTTCCTGGTTCACGTTCTTTCTTTCATCATCGTGCTATGCATTTTCCTTTGCCACCTCTCTGCCATATGTCTGGACTCCAAGTTCCTGTTTACTTTCTTCATCTCCCTGTCTACTCCACTTTTCACTGCTAACCTCTTCCCTTGAATACTTTTCTGTTCCCCCTCATTCAAGCCTGATATTTTAAAATCAATAGAGTTTCCCTCATAAATCTACAACTTTCAATCATCTTCTTAACCACATCATCCTTTTCAGGTCTTTGGGCAAGAGGCGGGGTACAGCTTGGACAGATCACCAGTCCATCACAGGGCCATTACAGACAGACAACCATTCACTCTCACTTTCATACCTATAAGACAATTTATCCTGAGTTGATGCCAATTAGCCTTATGTGTATGTCTTTGGACTGTGTGATAAAACTGGAGTACCTGGCAAAAAACAGACACAGGGAGAACATGCAAAATCCACACAGAAACGTTGCCGCTGGCCACTGGATGAGTTCAAACCCATGACCTTCTTGCTGTGAGGCAAGCACTAACCACTGTTCCATTGAGCTGCAAATTTACAGCTTTCTCCCCATAATTGTGACTTTTTTTTCTCGTATTTTTTCCTCATAAAGGTGCAGTGTGTAACACTGTAATACAGGATCACCCTGGAAACAAGATAAAGCAGCCAATCAGGAAAGCGCTCTGCACGGATACCACTGGGGTTGTTCCAACTGAGCGGAAATGATATAGTTTAATAGTAATAAGTAGAGTGGAGAGGCGGCCTAGTGGTTGAGCATTTGCCCCACAGCTGGGAAGTTGTGGGTTCAAGCAGAGGCACTGCATGCCAACAAACAAGGCATGCAAATGTTTGGGGCTCCATGACTCACAGGGGTGCCCGCAGGGATGGGGGGGGACATGGCCCCCCTGCCACCACTTGGGCCCCCCCAGTGGCCACTCATGGTCCCTGCTGCTGGACAGTCTTAACATAATTTTATAACTTGTTTTTCTATGTCATATTTTACATATAGTAGATGTTTAAGAGTAATTGATGTGTGCTGTATATTATTAACAAATATTAACAAAATACAGCAAAGTAGGACAGATCACACTGTCAAGGTGCGTTCAGACCAAATGTGAACGGACGCGCAGCTTGATTACATTTTAAAATGATTCTGATGTGCCACCCCAAGATTTTCAGTGGCCCCCCATGAAAAATTTCTGGAGATGCCCCTGATGACCCAGGCCAGAAAGGCCTACATAAAGTCCTTACCAAATCAAACATGCAGACCCATGAGCTGCTGTGGCAAAAACGAACAGGGAGGCTGAGTGTGTGTGAATTCTGACATTTAATACAGAATTGATTTAATTTGGTTTTCACTGTTATATAATCATTCTTAAGTAAAATTTGTTGTATCATTTTGCATGTAGTAAGAATAGCTATTTCCATGTATGTGGCCATTTTGGACCATTAAAATGTCTATCTACGTTTATATGCAAATTATATTAAACAAATGAACCGGACGCAGGCAACCCTAAAGGCTTTGGAAGGGGATAATGACCAATAAAATGGAAAATACTTTTTTTTTACATTTTGAAATTTGACTGCTAAATTGCACTAAATATTACACCCTGCACCCATAAATTCGCACTTTAATGAACTTTACATTTATTTTTCATGTGGATTTCTGACTTTTTCTCTTGCAAATTCGTAACTCACGTGAAGCGGCGCAGACGCTGAAGGAGGAGCAGGAGTGTCGGGAGCGCGCTCCGCTGGTGGCGCTGCGCTCACCCGATTGGCTACTGTGGGGACCGTGAACGCGCACAGGCAGCTCCTAAAAAAAAAAAAAAAAAAAAAAAAAAAAAAACAGCAGCAGTGATCCGGCTGTGACAGCTCAGATCTGTCCACGTCAACACACCGAGCAGCAGAGATGGACTCCACGTCTCCGGTGAGTCTCTCCGCCTTTACGCCGAGTATAAACGCCGGCACTTTGCCTTTTGTTTATGATCGCGCAGGACATTTGTTGCATTACTGCCGCTTTGGTGGTGAGCGATGAGGGGAAGCCGGTCCAGGTGCCGATTGTACACCAGGCAGCTCTTTATTTCTCGTACGCCGAAGTGTGATCCGACTGTCACGGCATATTTGGCTGGGGACGCGCAGGCCTGATCTGATCTCAGTTTGCCGTGCAGCTGAAGCCGTGCACGCTTATTTTGTTTGCACGGGCGTATAAATAGTCCGGATTGCGCGCTCGTCACGGTGCCACAACTTATTTTTAAGTGAACTCCGTTACAATAGACCGGCGGAAGCCGCAGCTGTTCAGCACTTATCAGCACGGAATCCGGTGTAAGGTGCGCAACAGGACTTGTGCGACAGCACTGGCCACGTCTTGGCTTTCAGCGGCAGGGTGGCACACCGCTGCTGGTGTGGTTAAAAGCGGCTCTGCGTGTTTAAATGCCTGCTCGTGCTGCGCATATGTGCACTGACGTGTAGACCGGAGTAGGTGCCACGTCCACCGTTCTCTCTCTCTCTCCCCTCATTTGCCTTGTGCACCATTTACTCCGTCGCTCTCCCTCACGGTGTCACTCTTATCGTTCCACGTTTCACCTGCGTTACTTTCCTGCTTTCTCTCTTGGATGGAAGCACCAAAGTACATTTACTCAAGTATGTTCATTGAAAGGCTGTTCTGGCAGATTTTACACCATATTGGCTTCTTTTGTTATGCTGCGTAATTTACATACAAAAAGCTTTGCTCTGTCTCCGCAAAAATGCATGTTGCAGTAAAAATACATGTTGCAGGAACATGTTTTTTAAATAGACCTAATAGAGACAGGTTTACCTCAGTTTGAGCACCGGCCAGTAACGAGTGCCAATACCCATACCTGGTAAAATGTTGTTTTTCACCTTTGTATACATCCTTTTTTTGTGTTTGTTGCTTACATTAAAGGTTTTTCCACACTGCTGACATATTTCTGATGCTGTTCAACTCACCAGTCACCGGAGATGGTGAAAGAGTAGTTACTAGATGTAGACTAATTCCTGTTTTGGAAGGAGTGAGTCCTCTGACAGAAAACACACTTAATAGTTGTTTTAACCAGCAGGTATTATGGCCTTCAGGCTATGTGCATTTTTACATTAAGCAACCACTAATGAGCATGCAAATAATGACATGGTAGCAATTAACATTTGTAGTGTGTGTAAAATAGACTCCTACCTTTTCCTTTGCCCTAACCATTACCCTAACCTTAATCATCTAAAAGTATTTATAAATATTTATAAATGTACGAGAGACAAGATTCTGACCTCCTAACCGGTAGGTGTTGCACTAAGGCTGTGTGTCCACCAAACCCGTTTTTGTCGCCCGACCGCCCTGAATGTCTTTTGTTCAGCGCTTGTGCGCAGCGCTCTGGGGAAAAAAAAAAGTCTGTGCCCTGTATCCCAGCAACAGCTTGTTACTCACAGCTCAGCACTTCCACTTTTCCAACAGTCAGACTTGCTACATATTTTTTAATAGCAGTCTTTAATTAGCAATGGACAGGACACGTATTCTGGCACTGGTAGCAGCCCTAGATGCAAAGTATGATGACACGGAAAAGAAAGCAGGAGTCTGGGTACAGACTGTACCGGTGTCCTATGTCCCGCCCATCCTTAATTCTGATTGGCTGCTTAGAAAGGTCTGACATTGTCCAGCTCAGCTGTAGTTTGAAAAGCTGAACTTTTTTCAGCCCTGAGCACTGCTGCAAAAGCGGCCACCGCTGAGAGCGTTTCAGTGCCAAGGGCGCTCAGCGGTGTAGATGCTGGACTACATAGAGAATGAATAGAAAATAGTTGCCCACTATGGCTGTGTTGTGAGACAATTCGGTTTCGTTATTCAAGTCTCCCCACACCCACAGTGGTAAAAACGCGTTTGGTGGACATGCAGCCTTACTCTCGCACTAATTGGTTAGTAGAGACATTGCATCAACCCAGTCATGCTATGGACCTCTTGCACAATATAGAGTGATGTACTTCCACGTTCCAGTCCTCCCACAGTTCCGTTTCTGCTTCCATTATATTTGCTTCTTTTCTTTAAAAAGTTCACGTTTCGCATGGTGATCATTTTTGTAACCATACTGAACCATTTAATAGTTCCCCCAGTTAGCTTAGCAGCTATCCTGTTTGTTATGTCTCTGCCATTGCAAATACTGCTGCATGGGCTGTAACAGATCTGTGAAACTCACTGAAACATATGTCTGACTCCCAGTTGTTACCTGACTTGTTTTAACATTACTTTGTATATGTAGAATCCCTTGGTGATTGACATTACCATTACTGTTACTGATATTAGCTTAGTTAGCTTCCCAGTTGCTAGTGTGTTATTTATTCTCATAATAAACTGTGACTCACTCCTAGTAACATTGCATGGACTCGAATGTAAATGAGCTTGTGTAAAGACTTTGCACAATACATGTCTATTACAGCCCATTCAGTGTGCACCGCCTGGAATGGGATTATCGGGGCCTCGCCCTGGAGCCAGGCCTGGGGGAGGGGCTCAATGGCTAGCATCTGGTGGCCAGGTTTCTGCCCATGGGACCTGGCTGGGCTTTGCCTGAAGGAGTTACATGGGTTCACCCTCCAGTGGGCTCACCACCTGCAGGAGGGACCGTGGGAGTCCGGTGCTATGTGGATCAGGTGACTGTCGAAGGCAGAGACCTTGGCAGTCTGATCCCCGGCTTTCGAAACTGGCTTTTGGTGTGTGGAACGTCACTTTTCAGGTGGGGAAGGCACCTGAGCTGGTGCACGAGGTTGAGAGATGCTGGCTAGATATAGTCGAGCTCACCTCAACGCACAGCTGGAACAACTGGAAACGGTTTCCTGGAGAGGGGCTGGAGCTTGGCGAGAAGCGACGAGCAGGGGTGGGTATTCTTGTATCCCCTGCGTTGCTGCTGCAATAATGGAGTTCTCCCTGGTTGACGGAAGGGTTGTTTCCCTACGCCTTCAGGTTGGGAAACGGGTACTGACCATTATTTGTGCCTATGCACCAAATACCCACCCTTTTTGGAGTCTTTGACTGGGGTGCTGGAAAGCGCTCCTCTTGGAGACTCCATTGTCCTACTGGGGGACTTCAATGTGCACGTGGGCAACGACAGTGCAACCTGGAGGGGGATGATTGGGAGGAACAGCCTGCCTGATCTGAACCCGAGTGGTGTTCAGTTATTGAAGTTCTGTGCTAACCACAGTTTGTCTATAATGAACACCATGTTCAAGCATAAGGGTGTCCATATGTGCACCTGGCACCAGGACACCTAGTTTGCATATCGATGATCGATTTTTGTAATCATGTCATCAGACCTGCGACCATATCTCTTGGACACTCGGGTAAAGAGAGGTGCAGAGCCGTCAACTGATCAACACCTGGTGGTGAGTTGGATCTGATGGCAGGGGTGGATGCCACTCAGACCCGGTAGACCTAAACTTATAGTGAGGGTGTGCTGGGAACATCTGGCTGAGGCCCCTGTTCGGGAGGTCTTCAACTCCCACCTCTGGAAGAACTTCAACCACATTCCAAGGGAGTCTGGAGACATGGAGTCTGAATGGGCCATGTTCTCCACCTCTATTGTTGAAGCAGCTGCCCAGAGCTGTCGCTGCAAGGTTGTTGGTGCATCTCATGGTGGCAACCCCCAAACCAAGTGGTGGACACCAGTGGTGAGGGGGGCCAAAAGGTCAAAGGTCAAGGTTGGCATTCCTTATACCCTCTTACTCTCTCTAGGGTCTCTAGAAGCTCTCTAGGGTCACCACACTTGCTACACAAGTTCAACTGGGAATCCTGATGGCTATGGGCTGTATACAACAATTTTGTTGTATATTCGTGGATGATAAGGTGATCATAATTTGGTTATGCCCCAGTAGTTATATGAAAAAGTTCAAACCTGTTCTCCTTCAGTGACATATATCTTCAATGACAACGGAGGTGGGGGATATTGCAGTCGCCTCAGAGTGCACTTGTAATGTTAGTTGTGGTGAGCTATTAAAATGTTCTTGTTTAATTTGTTTATTGCAAACAGCTGCTAGCTGGTACATTTTCCAGCAAACCTAATTTACAGTGGGGGTTGAAGGATTTTGTTTGCAATGTGCTGTATGTCGGTATGTAATAGCCTACAGTACAGGGTAAAAGAAACAGCTGCATCAGTGTAGGTCGGAAAGAAGTACAGCAAAAAATAAATAAATAAATAGTGCTGCAAGCAGCGATAAACGGGCAGCATGATGGTACAGTGGTTAGCACTGTTGCCTCACAGCTAGAAGGTTGCAGCCACTTTTCTGTGTGAGTTTGCATGTTCTCCCTGTGCTGCATGGGTTTCACTCAGGAGCTCCGGTTTCCTCCCACAATCCAAAGTAGGGCTGCAGCTAACAACTATTTTATGGCTTGGGAAATCACCCACTCTAATCAAAGGTTTTAGGGCGCTCGCGCACGCAGCGACCGGCAGCCGGTGGCTTGTCACCAGACTGCAAACCAACTCTACCTACGGGTACAAATAAGTAACAAAAAAAAAAGATTACTCGAGTAATTTTCTTTTTTTAAAGAAACTTGCATTGACCAACTGTTGCGGAACTTTCTTTCCTAAAGAGCAGTAGTAATTGTACCAAACACTCAATAACACAAGTACACATCAATGGAGGACATCAATGCTCTCCTTTGCAAAATGAAACCTTCCATGTGTCCTGTTGATGTACTTCTTGCTGTTCTGCTCACCAAAGTATTTGACAGTATCGGCCCTTCTGTTGTTGAAATTTTTAATTTGTCTCTTTCAACTGGTGTGGTTCCAGCTTTTTCAAACATGCCATTATTGAACCAATTCTTAAAACGCTCAGTCTTGATCCTTTACTATTTAAAAAATATAGGCCACTTTCTAAATTGGCTTTTATGTCAAAAATTTTAGAAAAACCTGTTGCAGAGCAGCTGACATCTTTTCTTACAGAACACAAAATCTTTAATACCTTTCAGTCTGATTTCTGGAAGAATCACTATCTAGAAACGGCATTACTGAAAGTTACAAATGACATCATGATGTCAGCTGACTCAGGGAAATAAACAGTTTTATTATTACTGGATCTTTCATTGGCTTTTGTTAGTGTTGATCATAAAACATTGATTAGCAGATTGCAAAATCTTGGTAGTATGTCTGGATCTGTTTTAAAGCAATTTTCTTCTTATATTTCTGATAGAACTTTTTGTGTTTTTACAAATCATATCATGTCTGAAACTTCAGAGCTGTCATGTGGGGTTCCCCAGGGTTTTGTTTTAGGGCCTATTCTGTTCCTTTTATACATGCTTCCTTTAGGACAGATAATTAGACAGTTCAATGATGTATCGTATTATTTCGATGCTGACGATATCCAGCTGTACTGTTCTTTTAAGCCCGCTGAGCTCCATAAGCTCACTTCCTTAACACACTGCTTAACTGCCATAAAGCTGTGGTTAAGTGACAAGTATTTGTCACTAAATTCAGAAAAAAACTGAAACTCTAATTTTTGCACCTGACAATATTATCCCACAGATCAGAAAAAAGATTGGTGTTCTTTTCTCTTCTGTGCAGTCAAGTCTCAGAAACTTGGGCGTGGTCCTAGATACGTCCATGTCACTGAAGACCCATTGCCGGAAACATATTAAAAGCTGTTGTTTTCACATGAGAAACATTTCCAAGCTTAAATCAATTGTCTCTAAAAATGATATGAAAATGGTTATGCATGCTTTTGTTGCAACACGTTTGGGTTTGTCTTGTTTGGGCTTGTCAACAGTCTTTTTACTTTATTAAATAAAAGAGCGCTTGACCGTCTCCAAGTTGTTCAGAATTCTGCTGCAAGGCTTTTTAACTGACACCAGCAGAAGAGCACACATTACTCTGGTTTTATCTTCTCTTCACTGGTTGCCAGTTCATTTTAGAGTTAATTTAAAAATCTTAGTTCTTACAGTACTTTTAGAGCCGTACATGGTCAAGCTCCCTCATACATTTGTGATCTGATCGTCCCTCACATCCCTGCATGAAACCTAAGGTCATCAAATTTGATGCTTCTGAAGGTTCCACACTCACATTTTAAAACCAGAGGTGATCGATCATTTCAGTCTGTTGCACCAAGACTGTGGAATGAACTCCCACTTTCTTTACATTGCTTAAATTGTGTTGATTCCTTTAAAAACAGCTGAAGACTCTGCTTTTCGAACAGGCTTTTAGTTAGACTCAAGATGTATATTTGTTTTTCATTCTTTTTTATCTGTTTTTAATATCATTTTTATGTTTTTACTTTGATGTTTATCTTTTTGTATGAAGCTCTTTATGAAGCACTTCATTTCTGTTTGTGAAAGGTGCTATATAAATAAATTTAGCTTGCTTGCTATTGCAATGTTTATTGCATAGAACATAACTTTAAATGCTAGGTTACACCATAAATTTTCTTTTCCTAGCTGTTAGCATCTGCTAGCGGGCACTGTTAGCATCTGTTAGCATCCAGATGCTAATGGTGGTGGCTATGTATTTTTTGGTCATATAAGCATAATTGGCATAGCTGACTACATTCTATTCATCTTAATTTAAAATCTCAATCACGTACCTTGTCTCAGGAGCGCTGACGGTGCATGATGTGGGATGTTTTCTGCCGAGACACTGTAACATCCGATGTTGTTGTATGCTAGCTCACCGCTCAGCTTTACCATATACGCACTGCACAATGTTTTCCTTCAATTTGAGCTTGAAATGATTCCAGACTTGAAATACTTTTGTCGTTTTAAAAAAAATTTTCTTCATCTTTGCCGGCCAGTCACTATGCCACTCTGACACAGCGCCGTTACACAAATCTGTGTTTTGTTTAGGTAGCATGACCGGAAGAAGGTCATATAGACCAGAAGTGCTACATTAAACGACACGTCGATGCATAAATTTTGTTTTTTGTAATCGAGTTATTTCAGTAGTCATTGCAGCCCTAATCCAAAGACATGCATGTTAGATTTATTGGTCATTCTAAATTGTCCCTAGGTGTCTGTCTCCTATAGGCCTTTAGAATAGAGGGTTAGTAGCGAAGCGCTTTGAGTGGTCTTTGAGACAAGAAAAAGCGCTATATAAGTGTCGTGTTGAGTTCTTTTTCAGACAAAGACCAATCCAGGTTCTCCTTTGTAACTTTTATTGAACAACGTTCTACCCCCTTAATTCAGAACAGCAACAGTTTTTTTCAGTCCCCCGTGCCTAACAACACACCCCTTGCTTCCTGTAACCTTCTGCCACATAAACGTCCGCCATGGGAACTAACTGCACTAGGTTGCACATTTAACATTACACCACATCCCCCTTACTTTAAGTTGAAGTGACTCTTAATAAAACTCTGTATAGTTTATACTCCTTTTCTGGTAACTGCCTTATTTGAACTTAAAGGAAAACCATATATTTGTGTCACCTTTTAACATTACATCACTTCTTCATACTCTAAATTATCTTTTAAGCTTTTCCATCCCCATTCAGTTTCAAACCACACAGTTTTTTTTTCTTCATTTCACAGGTTAAGTCTTTGTGGTTTCTTCACTTCTCTGCCTGATCTTGTTCTCACGATGGCAGGTGAGCTTTTATGAGTCTGAGTCTCTGTGGAGGTTTCCTCAGACCGAAAGTCCTGTGGAATCTCCATTTGATACTCTGGTGAAGGCATAGGCACTAAATGGCTGTGATTCCTCCTCAATGTTCCCTGAGACCCATTGATCAGATATGATCGTGGTGTAGGATGGGTGGATGTCACTGTGCCTGATGCTTTTGCGTCTGAGATCCAAACAGAATCTCCTAGTGACACTCTAGTCAGGTCCCTTGCTCTGTGTCTCTTATTAAAAATTTGTGCCTCCATCCTCCTCTTCACCTTTTCAGTGCGATGAAGCTGCTGTAGGTCAGGAAGAGCTGGTTGCAACATTTCCAGGAGTGCTGGCAATGTGGTGCGAAGGTGTCGACCAATAAGGAGTTGTGCTGGGCTGTAGCCATTGCTCAGTGGTGTGGTTCTATAGGCAAGCAGGGCATGGTAGGGATCTCTGGCTTTTTTGAGCAGGTTTTTGATCGTTTGCACAGCTCGCTCTGCCTCACCGTTACTTTGAGGGTACTTAGGGCCGCTGGTCACGTGAGCAAATCCATAATCCTCTGCAAACTCTCTCATGTCATGTCCAGACAATTGTGGGCCATTGTCACTGATAAGAGTCTCAGGGGTACCATGGCGTGCAAATATTGATTTTAAGTGGACAATAACATCAGCAGACCGTGTTGGGCTGAGCTGAGCTATCTCTATGAATCGAGAAAAATAATCAACCACCATCAAATAAGTTTTGTCTTTTAAGGTGAATAAGTCAGCCTCAACTTTTTGCCAGGGCCTATCTGAAAGTTGGGTTGGCATCAGAGGTTCTTTGGGATTTACGCTTTCCTTTATGCACTCTCTGCACCTCGGGACCAATTCATTAATTTGATTGCTTAGGCCTGGCCACCATACTGTCTGGCTAGCTCGTTCTCTGCACTTTACTACTCCTTGGTGACCTTCGTGGATCTTCTTCCAGTACATCATTTCTCATGCATGCAGGTATGACTAACCTCATACCTTGCAGGAGGAGTCCGTTGTGCACACTTAAGGTGGCTCTTTCCTGCCAGTAGTGTTTGACTGCTCCTTGTAGCCGATTCCGGTCTGGCCATCCTTCCGTGCAGTAGTTCATGACCTGGTTGCAAACACAGTCGGCATGCAGCTGCTCTGGTAGCTCAGCGAGATATCTGTCACTTGTGGGAAAACTAGATAGAATAGACTCAACATATACTGTATATTAGTGTCCTCCATCAGGTCAGTGTCAGTGTGTGTGACCCCATTAGGAAGTGGCAGGCGGGACAATGTGTCAGCTGTTGTAAGGCTTTTCCCTGGTGTGTGTGCTATAGTGTACGAGTACCTCATTAGGCGCATCCTGAATCTCTGTATGCGAGGTGGCAGTGAGTCCAGTACCTGACCTCCCAGCAGACTCACTAGTGGCTTGTGGTCAGTTTCCAGTTCGAAATGTAGACCAAGAATGAAGTCACTGAATCTTTCACAGGCCCAAGTGAGTGCCAGTGCCTCTTCTTCCAGCTGAGCGTAGCGCTGCTCTGTGTCTGTCAGTGACCTGGAAGCATAAGCGACTGGTGACCACACCTCACCTTCTTTCTGTAGTAGCACTGCCCCCAGCCCGTATGATGAAGCATCTGCAGATATTTTCTGTGGTTTGTTTGGGTCATAAAGCTAGAGCACAGGTGCAGATGAGAGCTCACACTTTAGGTTGCAGAATGCCTGCTGCTGATCGTGTCCCCAGTACCACTGGTTCTTTTTGGAAAGCAAGTCTCTTAGAGGTTTGTCTTTTTCAGACAGGTTCGGGATGAACTTCCCTAACTGGTTCACCATACCGAGGAAGCTCCTGAGTTCACTTACGTTCCTCGGTTCTTTCATGTCCTGCACAGTTTTGGTTTTCTCTGGATCCGGCCTCATTCCATCCGCTGAGATGATGTAGCCAAGAAATTTTACTTCTGTCTGACCAAATTCACATTTTGACATGTTAAGTGTGACCCCAGCTTTTTCTGCTCGCTCTAGGACCGCGTGCACTCTTGCAACGTGCTGTTCCTTTGTGGGCCCCCAAATGAGGACATTGTCCAAATGGCAGACAACCCCTTGCAGACCTGCTGTTATCTCAGTCACCATCATGTTCTGAAAATGTTCTGGGGCAGAGGAAATACCAAAGGGCAAGCGGTTAAAGTGGTAGCACCCAAATGGTGTAATGAATGTTGTATAGAGAGCTGACTCTTCTGACAGCGGTATCTGCCAGAAGCCCATATTTGCATCTAGCTTGGTGAAGTATTGTGCACCTGTCGGCTTGCCCAGGGTTTGATCCACAGAGGGGAGGATGTATCTTTCTCAACACACTGACTTATTCAGGGGTGTCAGGTCCACACGGATGCACACCTTTTCTTTGTCCTCTTTAGGGGCGACCACCATGCCACAACACCAGTCAGTTGGTTTATCCACACGGCTGATGACCCATAGTTTTTCCATCCCCTCCAGCTCTTGTTTAACCTTATCCATCATAGGTAATGGGACCCGTCGGGGCACTTTCAGAGAAAACGGGACTGCATCCGATTTAAGTTTAATGGTGTATGGCTTCTGAACCAGTCCAAGTCCATCACAGAGTTTTGGATATGTCTTCATGACTGTTTGCTGGTCCACAGTGTCAATCCAAGCCATCAGCTTGAGTTTCACAGAGGCGGATCTGCTCAGCAATGCCACACACAAGTCTTCCACAGCATGTATCTTCTCTGTAGTGCTCCTCTCTCTATGAAAGTGTCTCTGTAACTGACCCTAGAACAGTTAGTTCAGTTCCACCTGGGCCATAAAGAGGTTTTTGTGCTTTTGTAGCTTTTCATCTCTGTCTTTTATTCCTTCAAATACCTGTTCAGGAATGGTGGTGACATCTGCTCCAGAATCTAATTTAAATGTCACTCTGCTGCCTCTTAAGTTAAGGTCTGCCATCCATGGCTCATCCCGGAATCTAGCTCCCCTAAAAACAGTCCATATTCGTCTCTTGTAACCACTCTAGAGTGCAGAACGTTGTCTCTGTGGGAAAAGGGGACATTACAGAAGAGTCTGCAGGTCCAAGAGCACAATCAGTGAAAATGTTCTGGGGCAGAGGAAATACCAAAGGGTAAGCGGTTAAAGTGGGAGCACCCAAATGGTGTAATGAATGATGATACAATGAACTGATACAGACCATGTATGTATGACTTATTGACAACTTCCTGTCCACTGGTGGTTGGGGGCACTGTAGCAATGTGTCATTGTTCATTATAGAAACTTTCAGTGTTGGCTACTTTTGCACCATACAAAATTTGGTTGAATTTGGACAAAGTATGGTAGAATTATAAAGCTTTATTTTTCTTCTAGGGGTCGCTATAGCTATGTGTGTAATAGTAATATAAATCTGTTATGAGTGAAAAAACTTTGTCTCATATAGGTGGTGCTGTAGATTTCTGTGAATATTGTCCGGTAAAACTGTTTGGAATTCACATAATATCCATAATATTACATTTGGTCAAAATCAGACAATGTATACCAGAATTGAGCTTTTTGAAAAGTTTTCAACAACTTTCAATGGCGCATGGGTATAGATGACTGTCACCACAGATGAGCTCAATCGGACTAAAACCCTGGGACGAGTTCTTTCAGATGTGTGGGCTGGAAATCAGGAAAATCGTGGTCACTGCCACTTTGTGCCAAAATTGTCAACTCTCTGTTGGCTATAGACCAACACTTAAATGGAGTTTTTTGTATGTCTTGACATGATAAACATCTGTCCCGATTTTCATCTTTCTATACGAAAGTGTGCTGCTCCCCATTTATTTTATTTGGCATGTTAGGTGGCACTGTAGAGCCATTTTTACGGGGTCATTCATATTTCCTCCAAAATATTAGTTATTGGACATATTTTGGATATAAAATTTGGTTGAATTTGTGCAAAGTATGCCAGTTATAAACTTTGTTTTTGTACAAGGGGGTGCTATAGCTATGTCTGTTATAGTAATATAAATCTGCTTGACTAGTATCATATATATATGAAGTTTGGCTCCAATCCAACAGTGTACATGTGAGTTATGACAATTTCCTGTCCCTTGGTGTCACGCAGTATTTCATGATGGCGATGGAGCCTGAGCGTTGCACGAAAACTCAGTTTGCGATGTGAAGTATCATCAGTATATAAAGACCAATCTGAGAGCATTTGAGGTGGCTGTTGTCAATATGCTTAGAAAGTGACATTGCAATGTAAAGCCACTTCCTCTCTTCGCTAGATGGCCCTACAGCCAGGGTGTGGCATAGACTGACAAACTCACTGTTTTGATCACTCACCCCTTTAGATGACATTGAGAACGTTTGAAGTCCCTGTGATGAAAACTCTTGGAGGAGATGGCTCAGAAATATGCCCTGGAAATCAATAAAATTTGCCAAATTTCCAAAATGGTATTCAAAATGGTGGACTTCCTGTTTAGTTTAGGCCATATGTACAAGAGGCATTTTTGTAGGTCTTGGGATGCTGCAGCTGTCTACTAAGTTTCATGCATGTAGGTGACGTTGTCAGTGCTTGGCCCTAAAAAAAGAAAAGAATATTAGCCATTTGCCCACACCCATTGCTGTTAATCATAAAATATAACATTTTTTGGCAAGGGACCTTGTGGTGTTCTGAAATCACAAGTTTGGTCAGTGTCAGCGTGATGACGCAACCGCTCGGTGACGTCATCACCCCGAACATATAAATGTAAGGGACAGACATTCTTACAGTTTCTTTGGCACTCGGCCTCCCAACCAACAATACTCCGTATCACCATAATTGGCTTTTTGTAATAAAGTTCGTGTTCTCAGCAAACTCCACTCTGTGTTGGTCATTCCACATTTTCCAGACATAACTGACCTCTTGCACAATGTAGAGTGACGTACTTCTGAATTCTAGTCCTCCCGTAACTCCAGTTCCGCTTCCATTATATTTTCACATTCCTTGTTGCTTTCTCGTCAGTAAATCAGTTTTATCACTTTCACTTATGACTCATAGTTTTATCACCCACTTATGTCCATATTGGAAATATATTTGTGTGGGCAGATTGTTTTTTTTCTTGATAAAGTTGATGTTTCTCATTGTGATCGTTTTTGTAACCATGCTGAGCTGTTTCACAGTTCGCCCAGTTACCTTAGCAGCTTGCAACTATTGTATTGTTTACGTCGCTGCCATTCCAATTACCACTGCATGGGCTGTAATACGGGGGGGGCGCTGAAAAGTTCATAGTGGTCAAATTTGACCAAACGTGGTTTATTTTTCAACATAGTCTCCCCTTCGCTCCACACACTTCTTCCATTGATGTTGCAGCACCTGGGTCCCTGTGGTTGAAAAATAAACCACATTTGGTCAAATTTGACCACTATGAACTTTTCAGTCCCCTTGTAGACCTGTGAAACTCACAAAAACATATGTCTGACCCCCTCCCCCCCCAAGACCTGACTTCTTTTAATACTAGTGCATACCTGTGCATGCCCGTGCATACCTGTGCATGCCTGTAGAAACTATGTATAAGCAAGTATTTCTGCATGCTCGTAGAAAGCAGGTGTAAGCAAGGGTGTAAGCAAGCATGTCAGCAGTCATTCAGTGATGCCTGCCTTTGATCTTTGTTTGTATCATAGGGGGTCCTATGGTCTTTGATGATGTCATAGCGAGTCCTATGACCACGACTGCCTTTGATCTTTGATGAGGCCATAGTGAGTCCTATGATCTTTGGTGATGTCATAGCGAGTGTTATGATGCCTGCATTTGATCTTTGTTTGTATCATAGCGGGTCCTATGGTCTTTGATGATGTAGCATAGCGAGTCCTATGGTGCCTGCATTTGATCCCGCTTTAAATTAGCGTACCCTATCTTCACTATTCTTTCTTTCTTGTCAGATTTGTCGCTTTTCACTTCCTTTTTTTGTTTGCGAAGCATTGACTCTGTCCTTTAATGGGATTTGAAATTGTACTCTTCTTTGGTGAGTGATGGTCTTTATGACATCATAAAGAGATGAAGGCAGGCATCAGGTGATTAGTATCTCTTGAATTAGGCTGTCCTATGATGCAGGCATCATAAGGACCTCATAGGCACATCATCGGCCATCCTATGCTCGTGACAGACAGAGATTTCTTGTATTTATAGAGTGATTACTTTGTGTATGCAAAATCCCTCGGTTATTGATGTTACCATTACTGTTATCGATATTAGCTTAGTTAGCTTCCAGTTGCTAGTGTGTTATTTATTCTCATAATAAACTATGAACTCACTAACAAACTATGAACGAAGTTCTAGTAACATTGCATGGACTCAAATGAACGTGAATGAGCTCTTGTAAAGACTTTGCACAATACATGTCCATTACACAGGTCTATTACAGCCCATGCAGTGATATTTGGAATGGCACAGGCGTAAACAAACATGACAGCTGCTAGCTGCTAAGCTAACTGGGGAACTATTAAATGGCTCAGTATGGTTACAGTATGTTAATGTTAATATACAATTATTTTATGCATGTGTGAGTGTATATACACTGTGCATATATACTGTATACAGTGGTGTGAAAAAGTTTGTCCCTTTCCGATTTCGCATTTTTCTGTGTGTTTGTCACACTTAAATGTTTCAGATCAAACAATTTTAAATATTAGACAAAGATAACAGAAGTAAACACAAGGTGCAGTTTTTAAATGAAGGTGTTTATTATTAAGGGTAAAAAAAATCCAAACCTACATGGCCCTGTGTGGAAAAAGTGATTGCCCCTCCCAATTGAAACATAAATTAACTGTCTTTAATAAAAACAAAAGGTAAATAATTAAAAGAAGACAAAATGAACCTACTTGAGCTATAAATTAACTGTGGTTTATCACATCTTTGGAAAGTTGAGTTCAATTTCTCTAGCCACACCCAGGCCTCATTACTGCCACATCTGTTCTCAATCAAGAAGTTACTTAAATAGGACCTGCCTGACAAAGTGAAGTAGACCAAAAGATCCTCAAAAGCTAGACATCATCCAGAGAAATTCAGGAACAAATGAGAAAAAAAATAATTGAGATCTATCAGTCTGGAAAAGGTTATAAAGCCATTTCTAAAGCTTTGGGACTCCAGCGAACCACAGTGAGAGCCATTGTCCACAAATTACGAAAATGTGGAACAGTGCTGAACCTTCCCAGGAGTGGCTGGCCAACCAAAATTACCCCAAGAGCACAGTGACGACTCATCCAAGAGATCAAAAAAGACCCGACAACAACATCCAAAGAACTGCAGGCCTCACTTGCCTCAGTTAAGGTCAGTGTTCATGACTCCACCATAAGAAAGATACTGGGCAAAAATGGCCTGCATGGCAGAGTTCCAAGACGAAAACCTCTGTTGAGCAAAAAGAACATAAAGGCTCGTCTCAGTTTTGCCAGAAAACATCTTGATGATCCCCAAGACTTTTGGGAAAACAATGACTAAGTGACGAGACAAAAGTTAAACTTTTTAGAAGGTGTGTGTCTCATTACATCACGCGTAAAAGTAGCACAGCATTTCAGAAAAGGAGCATCACACCAACAGTAAAATATGGTGGTGGTAGTGTGATGGTCTGGGGCTGTTTTGCTGCTTCAGGACCTGGAAGACTTACTGTGGTAAATGGAACCATGAATTCTGCTGTCTACCAAAATATCCTGAAGGAGAATGTCCAGCCATCTGTTGGTGACCTCAAGCTGAAGCACACTTGGGTTCTGCAGCAGGACAATGATCCAAAACACACCAGTAAGTCCACCTCTGAATGGCTTAAGAAAAACAAAATGAAGACTTTGGAGTGGCCTAGTCAAAAGTCCTGACCTGAATCCAACTGAGATGCTGTTGCATGGCCTTAAAAAGGCGGTTCATGCTTGAAAACTCTCCAATGTGGCAGAATTACAACAATTCTGCAGAGATGAGTGGGCCAAAATTCCTCCACAACGCTGTAAAAGACTCATTGCTAGTTATCACAAATGCTTGATTGCAGTTGTTGCTGCTAAGGGTGGCCCAACCAGTTATTAGGTTTAGGGCGCAATCACTTTTTCCACATACACAGTATGGCCATGTAGGTTTGGATTTTTTTTCTCTTAATAATAAACACCTTCATTTAAAAACTGCATTTTGTGTTTACTTGTGTTATCTTTGTCTAATAATGAAATTTGTTTGATGATCTGAAACATTTAAGTGTGACAAACGTACAAAAAAAGAGAAATCAGGAAGGGGTAAACACTTTTTCACACCACTGTATATTCTAAAAAATTGCAATTAAGGAACTCAGAGCATGGATGACTTGTAATTTCTTGCTGTTAAATTAAGACAGAAGTCATTCTAGTTTGGCCCAAAAAACATTAGAAATACTATCCCAAATCATACTCTTAGTTTGGATGGGGTTAGGCTTAGGGATGAGCTGATCCGATCCCACGTACTGGTATCTGGTTCGATCCAGGCAAAATGGCAGGATCGGTACCGGTAAGGAATAAAAGTAATTTATCAATCTGATAAATCAATAATAATAAAATGAAGGTGTAATCATGTTCTCAGCTGTGCTGCGCCCGGCTTCTGTGTACACAGGCAGAGAGCGTCACATCACTGGATCCTGTCTGTGGGACTCGCCTCAGTATGTTGCTGTGTGGTACCAGCATTTACAGTTTTACACCTCACTTGCAAAAGTATGACGGCAAAGTTAAGTTAATCCCTTACACACCACGTGGTGTATGGGGCGGTGCCTATCTCTGTTTCACTGACCCTAGGCCACATGGGGGGTCAGTCCTCTGGTAGCTCTGTGCATTAACTTTCCTTTCCCCATTCTATTATGCTGAGCACCAAGCTAGAAGTTGGAAAGTACCATTTTTTTTTTATATGGTCTTTGGTATGACCCGGCTGGGATTTGAACCCATAACCTTCCAGTTGTGGGGCTAATGCTCTACCAACTAGGCCACCACTCCCATATTACAGCAAAGGAGTATGCTGAATTCTGTCAGGAACCGAGCAGAGGGATGTGTGCCGTGCAGCAGCAGCTGCTGCAGTGCTGCTTTTCCAGCTCAGGAGGCTGGCCACGAAAAGTGAAACCTAAAATAAGAACAAAACTGAAAGTAAAAACCAGACTGGAGCGCACCTTTCCATGGAGAGTTAACAGTTGATGAGAGGTAGGTGACAGAAACATAAATAGCATTTTTTTTTATTTGTATTTTGTTTGTATTTTGTATACTTTATTAATCTCAGAGGGTGCAAGGCTACATGAACATGAAATGGAACAGGAATGACTTCAAAATAAGAGCAAACCTAAAAACTAAAAATGGACAGAGAATAATATCAGAAACACTACTAAATAAACCGAGGACCAGGAGAATACTTATGATAATAATAAATGTCAAAAATACAACTTAAAGGGTTAGTTCCTTTATTTTCAGATCTACAGCACTTTTTTTTTCTTATGCATAAAGTGGCACTTTGAATTTCATCTAAATGTTTACTTAAATACTCAGATTCAAAGTTTTGTATAAACTTGCACTTAAAGCTTCAGAATGCATGTTTACATGGGGCTGACCAGTGAAATACTGCCAATGTTGCAAAGTTTAAGATAAAGAAAAAGCAGTAGAATTGCTTAACTGAGTTAAATTTGTAATATATTCTTTGACTTTTAGATTTCTGTTTTTCTATGTGTACAAAATGCAACCAGTCATTAATGGAGTATGTTTTGTACTTTTGTTGTTTTAAATAAGATAAGATAAGCCTTTATTAGTCCCACAATGGGAAAATTCCAGGATTGCAACAGCACAGGGATAGCAACACTCAGAGCAACAATCAGAAGGCAAGAAAAAAAAACAAAAAAACAAGAGCAGCTAGTATACATATGTACATATTACTATCTATCTATATATCTATCTATATATATATATATATATATATATATATATACAGACACAGTGCAGAGCATTGTAGCTGGATGGAATAAATATGAGTATATAAACACACACAGTGCGGAGCATTGTAGCTAGATGGAATAAATATGTAGATATATAAACACACACAGTGCGGAGCATTGTAGCTAAATGGAATAAATATGTAGATATATAAACACACACAGTGCGGAGCATTGTAGCTAGATGGAATAATATGTAGATATATAAACACACAGTGCGGAGCATTATAGCTAGATGGAATAAATATATAGATATATAAACACACCCAGTGCGGGGCATTGTAGCTAGATGGAATAAATATGTAAATGTATAAACACACACAGTGCAGAGCATTGTAGCTGGATGGAATAAATATGAGTATATAAACACACACAGTGCGGAGCATTGTAGCTAGATGGAATAAATATGTAGATATATAAACACACACAGTGCGGAGCATTGTAGCTAAATGGAATAAATATGTAGGTATATAAACACACAGTGCGGAGCATTGTAGCTAAATGGAATAAATATGTAGATATATAAACACACACAGTGCGGAGCATTGTAGCTAGATGGAATAATATGTAGATATATAAACACACAGTGCGGAGCATTATAGCTAGATGGAATAAATATATAGATATATAAACACACCCAGTGCGGAGCATTGTAGCTAGATGGAATAAATATGTAAATGTATAAACACACACAGTGCAGAGCATTGTTGCTAGATGGGATGAAACAGCACAACCGTCTACTTAGTTATCCTACATGGTATGATTATGTACCCATACAAATTCTCACCCTCCATCGCGACCGGAATTTTCCTAGTTGTATGCCGGAGGGGACCATTGTGTAAGTCTATTGCATCTTTTGCATTCAAAAAACTATTAGTTTGTTACGTCTTTTTACTATCTCTGCGAGCAGCCCTGCTTAGGTTGTACAGTCTGACAGCCGTTGGTAGGAAGGACCTGCGAAACCTCTCGGTTGTGCACCTGGGATGATGTAGTCTGCTGCTAAATGAGCTCCTCAGTGCATTCAGTATGTCCTGCATAGGCTGGAACTCGGACTCCAGCAGAGATGACAGTTTAGCCACCGTCCTTCTCTCTCCTATCTCCTCCACTGGGTCAAGGCGCTGCCCCAGGACAGAGCTAGCTTTCTTGATCAGTTTGTTCAGTCTCTTCCTATCGGTTGCGGTAATGCCACTGCCCCAGCAGACCACTCCAAAAGTGATGGCTGATGCCACCACCGTGTCATAGAATGTCTTCAGCAGCGCCCCTTGTACACCAAAAGACCTGAGTCTCCTCAGTAGGAACAGCCTGCGCTGTCCCTTCTTGTAGAGTGTGTCAGTATTGTGTGACCAGTCTAGTTTATTGTTCAGATGAACACCCAGGTACTTGTAGGATGTCACCATCTCAATGTCTGTTCCCTGTATATTTACTGGTGCTGTGAGGGGTTGTCCTTGCCTGCGGCAGTCCACCACCAGTTTCTTAGTTTTCCTTGCGTTGATCTGGAGGCAGTTCCGATGGCACCAGTCCACGAAGTCCTGGATAAGCCCTCTGTACTCAGCTTCATCTCCATTGGAGATGAGGCCAACGATCGCAGAGTCATGAGACAACTTCTGTAGATGGCAGTGTGTTGTGTTGTGTGAGAAGTCCGCAGTATAAAGGGTGAACAGGAAGGGAGCCAAAACCGTTCCCTGGGGGCCCCCCATGCTACCGATGATCGTGTCGGACACACAGTCCCGGGTTCTCACAAACTGAGGCCGGTTTGTGAGGTAGTCCAGGATCCATGATGACAGGTGCTGGTTTTGAATTGGTATCAGCCAATACTCAAAGTCACGGTATCATTATCAGACTTGAAAAAGTGGTATCAGCTCATCCCTAGTTACGCTATATCCTAATAGTTCTGTAAGGAACCTTGGAGTTATTTTTGATCAAGATCTGTTCTTTAATTCACATATTTAACACACAGCACTTAAGTGGTTTGAATCCTACCTATCTAATAGAAACATCACTTTGAAGGTCTTTCAATACAGGATATGGAAAAAAAGTTACCTCAGTTTTGATAATTTCCTAAGTGACTCATTTTGCCAGAGTGGGTCATATATTAGACAAAGATAGCACAAGTAAACACAAAATGCAGTTTTTAAATGAAGGTGTTTATTATTAAGGGGAAAAAAATCCAAACCTACATGGCCCTGTGTGAAAAAGTGATTGCCCCCTAAACCTAATAACTGGTTGGGCCACGCTTAGCAGCAACAACTGCAATCAGGCGTTTGCGATAACTGGCAGTGAGTCTTTTACAGCGCTGTGGAGGAATTTTGGCCCATTCATCTTTGCAGAATTGTTGTAATTCAGCCACATTGGAGAGTTTTCAAGCATGAACCGCCTTTTTAAGGTCATGCCACAGTATCTCACTCGGATTCAGGTCAGGACTTTTGACTAGGCCACTCCAAAGTCTTCATTTTGTTTGTCTGTTGTGTTTTGGATCATTATCCTGCTGCAGAACCCAGCAAATGACCTCAGCTTGAGTTCACAAACAGATGGCCGGATATTCTCCTTCAGGATATTTTGGTAGACAGCAGAATTCATGGTTCCATTTACCACAGCAAGTCTTCCAGATCCTGAAGCAGCAAAACAGCCCCAGACAGTCACACTACCACCCCCATATTTTATTGTTGGTATGATGTTCCTTTTCCGAAATGCTGTGTTACTTTTATGCCCGATGTAATGAGACACACACCTTCCAAAAAGTTCAACGTTTGTCTCATCACTCAGTCATTGTTTTCCCAAAAGTCTTGGGGATCATCAAGATGTTTTCTGGCAAAACTGAGACGAGCCTTTATGTTGTTTTTGCTCAGCAGTGGTTTTCGTCTTGGAACTCTGCCATGCAGGCCATTTTTGCCCAGTCTCTTTCTTATGGTGGCGTCATAAACACTGACCTTAACTGAGGCAAGTGAGGCCTGCAGTTCTTTGGATGTTGTTGTGGGGTCTTTTGTGACCTCTTGGAAGAGTCGTTGCTGCGCTCTTGGGGTAATTTTGGCCGGCCGGCCACTCCTGGGAAGGTTCACTACTGTTCCATGTTTTTGCCATTTGTGGATAATGGTTCGCTGGAATCCCAAAGCTTTAGAAATGGCTTTATAACCTTTTCCAGACTGATCTCAATTACTTTGTTTCTCATTTGTTCCTGAATCTCTTTGGATCGCTGCATGATGTCTAGCCTTTGAGGACCTTTTGGTCTTCTTCACTTTGTCAGGCAGGTCCTACTTAAGTGATTTCTTCATTGAGGACAGGTGTGGCAATAATCAGGCCTGGATATGGCTCGAGAAATTGAACTCAGTTTTCCAACGTCATAAACCACAGTTGATTTATGTTTTAACAGGGGGGCAATCACTTTTTCACACAAGGCCATGTAGGTTTGGATTTTTTTTTACCCTTAATAATAAACACCTTCATTTAAAAACTGCATTTTGCATTTCACCTTTTCCACAGAGGTGGGCTTTGTTTAATGTTATCTTTGTCTAATATTGAAATTTGTTTGATGATCTGAAACATTTAAGTGTGACAAACATACAAAAAAAGGAGAAATCAGGAAGGGGGCAAACACTTTCACACCACTGTAGCCTATAGTCGTGGTGGGATCAGGTGACTCTGAATCCTCCCTTAGTTATGCTGCTAACAGGTTTAGACAACAAAACGCAATGATTTAAAAACCCTTTTCAAACTATATTTAATTGAATTACAAAGACAAGCTATTTAATGTTTAAGATAAGGTAAGATAAGATAAGCCTTTATTTGTCCCAACCAATGGGGAAATTCCAGGATTGCAACAGCACAGGGACAGCAACACTCAGAACAATAATTTAGAAGATAAGAAAATAAGAGCAGTGAATATACATATGTACACATAAATATATAAATACTGTATATATACAGTATATATATACAGTATATATATATATATATATATATATATATATATATATATATATATATATATATATATATATATATATATATACTGTATATATATATATATATACAGTGTGGAGTATTGTAGCTAGATGGAATAAACAGTCTATTTAGTTACCCTACATGGTATGAATATGTACCCATACATATTGTCACCCTCCATAGCGATTTATATTGTCCTAGTTGTATACTGGAGGGAGACCATTTTGTGTAAGTTTGTTGCGTCTTTTGCATTCAATACTATTAGGTTGTGACGTGTTTTTTTATACTATCTCTGCGAGCAGCCCTGCTTAGGTTATACAGTCTGACAGCCGTCGGTAGGAAGGACCTGCGAAACCTCTTGGTCACACACCTAGGATGATGTAGTCTGCTGCTAAATGAGCTCCTCAGTGCGTTCAGTATGTCCTGCATAGGGTGGGACTCGGACTCCAGCAGAGATGACAGTTTAGCCACCATCCTTCTCTCTCCCATCTCCTCCACTGGGTCAGGGCGCTGCCCCAGGACAGAGCTAGCTTTCTTGATCAGTTTGTTCAGTCTCTTCCCGTCGGCTGCTGTGATGCCGCTGCCCCAGCAGACCGCTCCAAACGTGATGGCTGATGCACCACCGAATCGTAGAAGGTCTTCAGGAGCACCCCTTGTACACTAAAAGATCTGAGTCTCCTCAGTAGGAACAGCCTGCGCTGTCCCTTCTTGTAGAGTGCGTCGTGACCAGTCTAGTTTATTGTTCAAATGAACACCCAGGTACTTGTAGGATGTCACCATCTCAATGTCTGTCCCTGGATGTTTACTGGTGCTGTATTATTATATCACTGAATCTGAGTCCACATTGAAATACTGTGTGATTGTATATTTTTCATATATTTCTGCAAAGTGTGGTTAGTCCGAGTAAATAACTGCATATATTCCTGTATATATTTGCATCCTTTTATAGAAACGTGGACAGACTGTAATTTACTGTACATACTCTGGTTGTCATTGAATCCTTATTTAAATCCTTCACCTGAACAACGAGAGCAAGTTTTTAGCCAAAGTCAAATTCCTTGTATGTGTTGTGCATACTTGGCCAATAAAGCTGATTCTGATTCTGTGAGGGGTTGTCCTGGCCTGAGGCAGTCCACCACTAGTTCCTTAGTTTTTCTCGTGTTGATCTAGAGGCAGTTCTGATGGCACCAGTCCACGAAGTCCTGGATAAGTCCTCTGTACTCGGCTTTATCTCCGTTGGAGATGAGGCCGACAATCGCAGAGTCATCAGAGAACTTCTGTAGATGGCAATGTGTGGTGTTGTGTGAGAAGTCCGCTGTATAAAGGGTGAACAGGAAGGGAGCCAAAACCGTTCCCTGGTGGGCCCCCGTACTGCCGATGATCGTGTTGGACACACAATCCTGGGTTCTCACAAACTGTGGCCGGTTAGTGAGGTAGTCCAGGATCCACGATGACAGGTGCTGGTCCACCCCTGCGCACAGCAGCTTGTCCTTCAGGATCATCATTTGGATGGTGTTGAAAGCACTGGAGAAGTCAAAGAACATGATCCTCACCGCGTTCCCGGGCTTCTCCAGGTGGGACAGGGAACAGTGTAGGAGGAAGATCACTGCATCCTCCACCCCGATGCCATGCTGGTAGGCGAACTGGAGTGGATCCATCGCTGGTCCCACCAGGGGGCGGAGGGGAGCATGGAACAGTCTCTCCAGGGTCATCATCAGGTGAGAAGTCAGGGCCACTGGTCTGTAGCTGTTCAGGTCTCTGGGGTGGGAAGTCTTTGATACAGGTACCACACAAGATGTTTTCCACAACTGTGGTACCCTCCCCAGCTTCAGGCTCAGGTTGAAGATGTGCTCCACAATCCCACACAGCTGATCTGCGCAGAACTTGAGGAGCTTCGCGCTGATGCAGTCCGGACCCAAGGCCTTCCTCGCCTTGATCTTCCTCAGCTTCGCCCTCACCTGGGTCTTAGTGAAGGTCAGGTTGGGGCTGGGGGACTGTGTGATGGGAGTGGGGGGGGGTGTTGGTGGAGGTAGGGGGTGGGGGTGGACAGCAGATCTCGATGACGGTAGAGGCAGCAGTGGTTGTTGTGCAGGCGGGGGGGGGGGGGGTTGGTCAAACCTCTTAAAAAACAGGTTCAGATTGTTCACCCACTCCCTGCCCCTCATGTCCTGGGGGGAGGTATTCTGGAGCCCAGAGATGGTTTTGAGGAAAGGGGATGAAAAACTGCTGTTGCAAAAAAGCAGCCGACTCGTGTGGCACCGTAAGTCATGTAATGTTTTTAAGCTGATAAACTTTATTGGGGTTTTTTTGTGTTTTTTTTATATTCACTCATTTTGAATTTGATGCCTGCAACACATTCCAAAAAATTTGGGACAGAGACAATGTCTCCATTGTTGTATTTTGTGTTTGATAATGCTTCACACATTTTAAGTGTCAGAAAGTTCTGGATTGCAGGCAGGCCAGTCTAGTACCTGCAGTCTTTTACTATGAAGCACGGACATGTGCACGTGTCTTGCTGAAATAAGCAAAACACCCCATCCTTGCTTGTATAACTGAGCCTTTGGGGAATACTCTTGTTATACCCAATCATGACACTCACCTGTTTCCATTTAACCTGTTCACTTGTGGAATGTTCCTGAAATGTGTTTTTTGAGCATTCTGCAACTTTCCCAGTCTTTTCTTGCCCCTGTCCCAGCTTTTTTGGAATGTGTTGCAGGCATCAAATTGAAAATGAGTGAATATTTGCAAAAAAAGTATCATTTTGAACATTAAATGTCTTGTCTTTGTAGTGTCATGAATGAATGAATGAATGAATGAATGAATTAATTAATTAATTAATTAATCTTTATTTTGGATAGATTAAAAGTAAAGATTAAAAAGAAACAGAATAATATAACAAAGGCGAAAAAAATCCAACAAGGTCAAATTAAACAATAACTCCTCTGATCATACAGTTCAACATAAGTTTTCCGAAATGGGTGGTGGCTGAAGCCGCAGCTTATATTGCCCACCCATATTCCATCCAAGAATTCAAAAGAAAAACAAAACACGAGCGATTACAATTCAGAACAAAGCTAAGACAAAATGTGACAAAAAAAAACTAAGCAACAACACAACACAGACTGGATGTGACAATCCTTACGTGATTTTACATGTCGTCTTGTATATATGTTTGGAGTATTTCTTCCTTTAGTTTTTGTTTAACCACTTGCACTCCGTTGTTCCGCGGGCGGGCAAGTCTCTGCGTCCTACGGCGCACAAGGGCGCACGAGAGCGCACTCGTGCGCGCTCGGACGCATGACACATGTTAGAGATACTGATGGTGTTGATGTAGGTGGTGTAGCCTCCAAGCGCCACTGAAAAAAAAAACCTGCAGACACAGCCGCGAACAGATTAGTTCATCTGATTGACCTCTCATTCGACTAATAAGAGCCTTGAATTGGGTTTCTGAAACCATGAAGAGCCAATGAATGAAAACCTAGGAAGGAGCACCCGCCTACTGTGAATGCAGGAGCCAATTGAAGCACAGAAATTCGGGCTGGGTGAAGAGATATTTACTGTTGCAGCAGATGAAAACAAAGGACGCTGGACGAACCTGCTACAGACCCAGGCTCACCCAGCAGCATGGAGAACACCCACAAGTGGGACCTGCACTCATTCCAGCAGAATAGATGTTTAGGATTCTCTTCCGTCATCATAGACCGACGGAGGCCGACGACAAAGGTCGTAAATCATTCACCAAAACCGCAATATTGGAATTATATTTTGATCGGGATCCACGAACGGACCAGCGTCGCGTTCATCTGACAATGGGGAAGAGAAGTTCGCCAGGACTCTGCTGCTGTGAAGAGGTAAGGTGTTATAAGCTAAATTATTATTTCTCCCTGAAAATTGTAAAAATGACTTTTGACCGATCGGTAAATTACAACTGTACGGTGCACGAAGTACGAAGTATGTGCGCCGCGATAAACGGTTCATTTGCCGTGTTCGGACCGTGAACGCCCCCCCCCCCCCCCCCGCTGCAGAAGAGGAGCGGGGGGGGGCGGCGTTCACGGTCCGAACGCCCCCCGGTCCGCAGGGGGAAGCATATGAGTCTATTCCGTCAAGTAGCGATGGCCGTCTTCTGTAGCGAGCGGAGGGGGGACAACCCCCCCCCTCCCACACACACACACAGACACAGCCCTGAATGTGACCTTTCATTAGAGCCCAAAATGAAGATTCTACATTGAATCATTCAAAAGTTACAGACATTTTTCCAAACTGTGCCATTTGGCACAATTTGGCACAGTTCCAAAACGCCTGGGAACAGCCTGAGAACAAAGCTGTGTAAAATATTCATTTTTTGTGGTATTGTTACCAAATTTGGATCTCAGCTTGATAACACTTGGTTCTACATTTCTGTTGCATTTTCCAGCCGGATCGGACAGCTGTGTGTTATTTGCAAGCATTTGTATCCAAAAAAACACCGTGTCCAAATTAATTTTCTTCAAGTTCAGTATGTTTAGATGACTGTAACTCAGTGGCCGGAGCACTTAGAGAGATTGTTTTTTTTGCCAAAAAATTCAAAGTGTTTTCTTTTAAATGAGACCAACCCCATGAAGATGCTGCAAAGGGTTGAAGAACAGCTTTCGATTTACTTTGGGCACGTTTTTTTTTTTTGGCATTTTTAGGAAAATTGCACGGAGTGCAAGGGGTTAAATTGTCCAAGCGTCGTACATGATTTTAATTCAGGTCCAAAATCGTTCCATAATCTGACTCCTTGCACTGAAACACAGTGTTGCTTGGTGGTAGTTCTCACTGAAGGTTTTTGAAATATACATGTTCTGCTGAAATGATATTGTTTCTCCCTTATTTGGAACAACTTTTGGATATTTGCGGGCAGTGATAGATTCTTCACTTTAAACATTATTACTGCAGTTTTAAAGTCAACCAGATCTTTCAACTTGAGAGCTTTTAATTTAAGAAAAAGTGGGTTTGTTGGTTCCCTGTAAGCAGCTTTGTTTATTATTACCTCCGCCAGGCCGAAAAGGCCAGGAGGAGGTTATGTTTTTGCCAGGGTTTGTGTGTTTGTCTGTTTGTCTGTCTGTCTGTTTGTCTGTTGGTTAGCAAGATAACTCAAAAAGTCTTGGACGGATTTGCATGAAACTTTCAGGCGTTGTTGGAAATGGTACAAGGAAGAACTGATTAAATTTTGGGGGTGATCCGGTTCACCGTCTGGATACAGGAATTTTTTTTAAGCATTTTTCAACACTGTGACATAGGGCCATTTTCAACATGTGCGCAGGCGCAATGGAGGCCCCTGGGCGTCGTGTCTGACCAACACAAACTCCGCCTTCGTCAACGTTTTAGCCACAAAAGCATGCGGAAAACACTGCTGGCCTCGGACCCCCAGCGTGCCTGTGGCAGCCATAGGCGCTGCGCACATTTCGCTGGTCGTCGTGTCTGACCAACACAAACTCCGCGTTCTTCAACGTTTTAGGCACAAAAGCACGCGGAAAACACTGTTGGCCTGGGCCCGCCAGCGTGCGTGTTTTTGCGCCACGCTGCAAAACCTGACACGGACACCTGTCCGCCGCCCCATTATTTGCCACAAATTCCCCGCCCAGCTATAGGCGCTGCGTAAAAACGACCTCTCTGCCGGGGAAGATTCTAAATTCTGTTTTGCCGCGGAGCGCAACCCCAATATAATATAAAACCCACGGCAACCTGTCTAACCAATCTGCATCCGTCAGTGGAGGAGATGGACACACCAACACTTCAGTTTATTACCTCCGCCAAGGAGGCAATGCTTTTACAACCGTAAAACGGGGCTATAAGGGACGGCGGGGTAACATGGGACACTTTTCTAAATCTAATTCTGCTTTTTTAATTTTGCTTCCGCCTAGATTTGATGAAGGATTCATGGATATTTGACAATAACAACACAACTCAGCGTCCTGCTCAAAATAAAAAAAGCAGAATTACATTTAAAACATTTCCCACAAAAGTGTCCCTTATAGCCCCATTTTACACTACTGAACCACTAATCCTATCACTATCACATTGATTGTCATTCATTAATTGTCTGTTTATTGCACTGTCCATGTCAAATAAACAAATAATCATTGTGAATCCAATTGCTACTCATATCTTTTCATGCTCAGGGAATCTGAAAACGTACACACAAACACTCTATGGGGGGAACTGTGCCGCTTGGCGGAGGTCTGCGCTCTCCGAGTACTTTTCTAGTTCTAATAGCTCTCTTTTGAAGCATAAAGACTGGATATATGTTTGTTTTATATGTATTTCCCCATACTTCAGTACAATATGTCATGTATGGGAATATTAATGAATGATACAAAGTATATAATGTGGGTTGATTCAGCAAATATTTCGCTCTGTGTAGTATTGCGATTGACTTAGATATTTTACCTTTAATATAATTAATATGTGACTTCCAACACAGTTTATCAATTATTACTCCAAGAAATTTAGTTTCAGATACCCTTTCAATCACTACACCATTTACACTGAGTTTAGATACTAAGTTGTTGTGATTGTTGTTAAAAACTATAAATTTTGTCTTACTTAAATTGAGTGTTAATTTGTTTGAATCAAACCACAGTTTAAGCTTTCCTAATTCCTTTCCGAGTGTATCCAAAAGTTGTTCCAAATTGCTTCCACTGCATAATAGATTAGTGTCATTGGCAAACAATATTAAATCCATTTTTTCCGAGACTTTACATATATCATTTATGTACATAATAACAATGGCCCCAAAACTGAACCCTGTGGGACTCCACAAGTAACCTTCAGTAACTGTGAGTTTTTGTTACCAACACATACTGTACATACTGATATCTATTCTTTAAGTAACTCCATAACCAGGACAGTGCTACCACCCAATACCACAATTTTGTAGTTTCTTTAATAATAAATTATGATCCACTGTATCAAATGCTTTTTTAAGATCCAGGAATACCCAAACTGAATACTCTTTATTTTCAACAGCAGTTGATATTTTTTCTATAAACTCCATTAGAGCAAATGCAGTTGTCCTCTTGTGTCTGAACCCATATTGCTGCTCACACAATAAATTATTCTTCATTATGAAGTTGTCAATTCTCTCACAGAATATTTTTTCAAATATCTTGGAAAATTGCGGCAATAGTGAAATTGGTTTATAGTTTGAAAGTTCCCCTCTGTCGCCCGTCTTGTATGTCGGAATTACTTTAGCTATTTTCATTGCATTGGGAAATATACCTGTTTGGAGAGACAGGTTACAAATCAACTGAATATAGGTTGAAAAGGATTTGCAAATCACTGGGCAGTTAATCTTTCAAGGTGTCGATTTGCATTACAAAAAGGTAAAAAAAATCAAAGTAAAGATGGAAACAAAACCAAGCTTGCTTTGAAACATTAAGTTTTGGCAATTTGACATGAAAATTTCATGAAGTGTCCTCAAATAGTATTCAAGTTAGAGCATTACAGTAAACGTAGGTACCCCAGTGCATACAAATGCAGGTCTAGACAATACACAGACATCACACCATGCTTTGAATGTGAACAGGAGTGACAAAAACAACCCTTTAAAGCATCATAAGATAAGATAAGGTAAACCTTTATTAGTCCCACAATGGGGAAACTCCAGGATTGCAGCACTCAGAGCAATAGTGAATATGATAATAAGAACTGGTTAGCCAAAGCAGTAAATAAATATACATACATATACCGTTACAGTCGTGAAAAAATTATGACACCCTGTATAAGTCTGTGTGTTTTTTTTAACATATTTGGACATATGGATATTTAATATCAATGTTAAAAATACTGTGAGATTCACGTAATACAACTAAACAATTAAAAATAAATTAAAGACTTTTTTCAGATTTTCTGTAAAATGGAATTCTAAACAAATGGTGAGGAATAAATTAGGACACCCCCACATTCATTCCCACTTAAAATGGCTAAAATAAATTTAAAAAATGCAAATTAAAAAATCAAGGTTAGACATAGATATGTGAACACTTGTTAATAAAGAACTGAATATTTAAAGGGGTGTCCAATTTTTTTCACATGACTGTATATACACAGTGCAGGAGCATTGCAGCTAGATGGTATCAACAGCATGAGGGTGAGTTAAATTATCCGGCAGAATAATAGAAGAATCATATTGAGTTTATTCCACAGTTAAACTATAAATTTGGGTAATAGGTGGTGAACAGGTCAGTCAAGGTACCTGTGTAGTAATCATTGTTGGAATCAGTTTCTTAACTAAGAATATATTAGTTTGGAGGGCTGTGGTTCCTAGCCTTTTTTTTTTTTTTTTTTTTTTTTTTTAACCGGAGTGGTAACCCGAGAGGTAGAGCATCTGTCCCACAACCAGGAGTGTGTAGGGGTCAAGCCCCGGGCAGGTCATACCAAAGACTGTATAAAAATGGTACTTCACGCCTTCTAGCTTGGTGTTCAGCATAATGGAATCGGGGAAGGAAAGTTGGTTACCCAGCCACAGGGGGAGCACAAGCCAGTGTATTCTCTGTGCCGATCCCAAGCCCAAATAAATGGGCAGGGTTGTGTCAGGCCGGGCATCCGGTGTAAAAAAAAATAAAAAAAATCCTTGCTAAACTGACATGCGAATCATCGCAATATAAAGGCCAAATCAAAGAAGCAAAAACACGTTGGAATGCGAGTGAGTGCAGTGGGTGCATTTATGCACAAACCCTATGCAGAGGGCGAGTGCTGACGGAGGCGCAGTGAATTGCACATGCACCCGGAAACTCCCATCAGGGGGAAGTACTGAGCAATCTGCCAAAACTGTGAGAACACACGGTATGCCCGTCTTTCTTCCTCTGCTACTACACAGCAAAAACTCCTGTTCTTCTTGATTGTCATTGCATTCACATACCTCCATCACTTCTGCCATTTTGTGACTGCAACGCAGGTGTAGTCTGGCCGCCTACTGAGCAGAGGGTCAAGGGTTCGATTCCCACTCTGTCTGCAGTCTGCATGTCGAAGTGTCCTTGAGCAAGACACTGAACCCCCAGTTGCTCCTGGTGGGTCAGGCCAGCGCCTGTGCATGGCAGCTCCGCCAGCATCAGTGTGTGAATAGGTGGATAGCAGGATCTGTAAAGTGCTTTGGTCATCTAGAGATGAGAAAAAGCACTATATAAGTGAACGCCAATTTACTCATATGTCTGAAAATGAGTTTATAGTAGGTTCAATACGTCCCTTGGTGTTAAGGTCACGGTTTGGTTCATTTTTGGTACAGAAACAAACTACAAAACATAAAACTGCTTATCTTTTGTATAAGCAGGAACAGCTTTATTGACACCCCCCCCCCCCTGCAAACTGCCAACAGTAAATTCTCCAATAAATACAATATTCTCAAATAAACAAAATAAAAAAATTAATTCTCTTTTTAGGAAATGGACGACACAGACAAGTGCAACAATAGAAGTTTGAACAGCCTATAAAAAGTTCTCATAGCTAAATAAAATAATGACCCATGAAACATGAGTTGGAAACGTGAACATGACGGCCTAATCAAAGGTGTTTGTAGCATCCATCCATCCATCCATCTTCTACCGCTTAATCCTTTCGGGTCGCGGGGGGGCTGGAGCCTATCCCAGCATCTTTTGGGCGAGAGGCAGGGTACACCCTGGACAGATCGCCAGTCAGTCGCAGGGCCAACACAGAGAGACAAACAACCATTCACTCTCACATCCATACCTAAGGACAATTTAGAATCCCCAGTTTTGATGCCAATTAACCTAACTTGCATGTTTTTGGCATGTGGGAGGAAACCGGAGTGCCCGGAGTAAACCCACGCAGACACGGGGAGAACATGCAAACTCCACACAGAAGGGTCACCGATGGTCTGGGGGTGGGATCGAACCCACGATGATCAAGGGTGGAATCGATCCCATGACCTTCTTGCTGTGCTGCCACTGTGCTAACCACTGCGCCACCGTGCTGCCGGTGTTTGTAGCAACACAGTTAAATAACAGACATAACAGAAATAACAGACATTAAAGTTTGGTCTTTTTAACCCAAAAACTAAAGAAAACTCAAATATCAGCTTCTGCTGCAGCTTAGTGGGCTGTTGTGACTCTGTATGTTCAAAACAAACTGCAGTAATAATATAATATGAATAATCTCCAACTCCATTAAAGTAAAGCAAGAAAAAAACAAGCTAGTCCATCCTGTTTGAAACCTTGCTGGGTCTAGTTTCATTAGGCTTCAGATGAAAATTAAAAGAAATATCAGTTTACAAATGTTTTAAGTTACAGTGCAGGAATGTGAGCCTTTGCTACACACACAGTGAACTATCCATCCATCCATCTTCTACATTTTAATCCTTTTCGGGTTGAGGAGGGTGGGGGCTGGAGCCTATCCCAGCATCTTTGGGTGAGAGGCAGGGTCCACCCTGGTCAGATCGGCAGTCCATCACAGGGTCAACACAGAGAGACAGACAACCATTCACTCTCACAGTCAGACCTAAGGACACTTTAAAATCCCCTAATTAACCCAAAATTAACCTAACCTGTATGTCTTTGGCCTGTGGGAGAAAAGCGGAGTACCTTCAGAAAACCCACGCAGACACGGGGAGAACATGCAGTCTCCACACAGAAGGGTCACTGATGGTCAGGGGCTGGGATCAAACCCACGATGGTCAGGGGTGGAATCGATCGCATGACCTTCTTGCTGTGCTGCTGCAGTGCTAACAACTACGCCAACGAGCTGCTCCACTGAAATATTTGAGCTGTTGAAATTTACTTGTGATAATTATGGTTCTTTTTTTTTTAATTAAATTACAAATCGTGGTATTCTAATTTCCTAAGATGCACTAAAATTCAGAATGAGGGCTGATATTACCACAACAATAATAGAGAGGATGAAAAAAGAGTAAGCTACTCATGTAACTCACTCATTTGCTGATGAGAAGATGGATGGTCTCATTTGCTCATAGAAGATGGATGGATGGATAGTTCACTGTGTGTGTAGCGAAGGCTCACATTCCTGCACTGTAACTTAAAACAAAAACATCCAGACTCTCTGCTTATCATTCTGGGTGATTTCAATAGAGCTAATCTCACAAATGAGCTTCCTAAATACAGACAGCATATTAAATGTCCCACCAGGGACACAAATACACTTGACCACTGTTACACAGTTTTAAGAAATGCCTATCATGCCGTCCCCCGTGCAGCTCTGGGTTTTTCTGACCACTGCCTGCTCCATCTTATTCCAACATACAGACAGAAACTAAAAACTTCCAAGCCTGTTGTAAGGACTGTGAAGAAATGGACTGAGGAATCAAAGCTGAAGTTACAAGCCTGCTTTGACTGCACAGATTGGAGTGTTTTTGAAGCTGCAGCCATTAACTTAAATGAACTCACTGACACTGTGACATCATACACCTGTTTCTGCGAGGACATGTGTGTGCAGACCAAGACCTTCTGCATATACAACAACAATAAACCCTGGTTCATTCCTAAACTGAAGCAGCTACGTCAGACCAAGGAGGAGGCCTACAGGACTGGTGATTGGACTCTGTACAAGCGGGCCAGAAACATGCTGACGAAGGAGACCAGGCTTGCTAAGAGGAGCTACAGTGTGAAGTTACAAAAAAACTTCTCAGCTAACAACTCTGCTTCTGTCTGGAGAGGCCTACGGAATATCACCAACTACAGGAGACCATCCCCCCACCCTGCGGAAAACCTCCAGCTGGCTAATGACCTAAACAGCTTTTACTGCAGGTTTGAAAAGAACCTACAGTTCTCACCTCCCACCCACACAAAAGGATTATCTGCAGCCCCAGGAACTCCATCCCTCCTCCACTCTGACCTCCCACCAGCACTAATGATCTGTGAAGAGGAGGTGCGCCGGGTCTTTCAGAGACAAAAGATCAAGAAGGCTGCAGGACCTGATGGTGTGTCTCCGTCCTGCCTGAGAGTCTGCTCCAACGAGTTGGCCCCCATCTTCACCCGGATCTTTAACAGATCACTGGAGCTGCGTGAAGTGCTTTCCTGCTTCAAACGCTCCATCATCATTCCAGTTCCCAAGAAACCCTCTATTACAGGATTAAACGACTACAGACCTGTTGCCCTGACCTCTGTGGTCATGAAATCCTTGGAGAGATTGGTGCTGAACCACCTGAAGGTCATCACAGGCCCCCGATGGACCCACTGCAGTTTGCCTACCGGTCAAACAGGTCAGTGGATGATGCAGTGAATATGGGACTACATTACATCCTGCAACACCTCGACTCCCCAGGGACGTACGCCAGGATCCTGTTTGTCGACTTCAGCTCAGCGTTCAACACCATCATCCCAGGCATTCTTCATCAGAAACTCCTCCAGCTCAAGGTGCCCCCCTCCACCTGCCAGTGGATCTCCAGCTTTCTGACTGACAGGTGGCAACAGGTGAAGCTAGGGAGATTTACATCCAGCTCCCGAAAAATTAGTACTGGCGCCCCCCAAGGATGTGTCCTTTCCCCACTGCTCTTCTCCCTCTACTCCAACGACTGCACCTCAGAGGACCCTTCGGTGAAGCTCCTGAAGTTTGCGGACGACACCACAGTCATCGGTTTGATCCGGGATGATGATGAGTCTGCATACAGGCGGGAGGTGGAGCAGCTGATCCTCTGGTGCAGCCAGAACCATCTTGAACTTAACCCAGCCAAAACGGTGGAGATGACTGTGGATTTCAGGCGACACCCCCCTTCATTCTCCCCACTCACCATCCTCAACAGCACAGTGTCCACTGTGGACTCCTTCAAGTTTCTGGGTACCACAATCTCCCGGAACCTGAAGTGGTCCTCCCATATTGACACTGTCCGGAAAAAGGCCCAGCAGAGGTTGTTTTTTTCTGCGTCAGCTCAAGAAGTTTGATTTGCCTCAGGAGCTGCTGGTTGTCTTCTACACCGCCATCATCCAGTCTGTCCTCTGCTTTTCCATCACTGTCTGGTTTGGATCTGCCACTAAACAGGACAAGACCAGACTGCAGCGGATCATTAAGTCTGCGGAGAGGATCATTGGTACCGACCTACCCCCCATTGAGAACTTATATCGGTCCATAACCAGGAAACGGGCGGGAAACATCTGTGCTGACCCATCACACCCCGGCCACAAACTGTTTGAACTTCTATCTTCTGGTCGTCGTTACAGATCACTGAAGGTCAAAACCACCCGTCACAGGAACAGTTTCTTTCCTCAAGCCATCACTCTGATGAACTCCTAACATTCACCTAGTCCTACCTGTTGCTGTACTCATGACTTTTCATCCATTATTACATTGCACATAACTCTCACACTGCTTTTTACTTCATTCACATTATATCACTGAATCTGAGTCCACATTGAAATACTGTGTGATTGTATATTTTTTCATATATTTCTGCAAAGTGTGGTTAGTCCGAGTAAATAACTGCATATATTCCTGTATATATTTGCATCCTTTTATAGAAACGTGGACAGACTGTAATTTACTGTACATACTCTGGTTGTCATTGAATCCTTATTTAAATCCTTCACCTGAACAACGAGAGCAAGTTTTTTAGCCAAAGTCAAATTCCTTGTATGTGTTGTGCATACTTGGCCAATAAAGCTGATTCTGATTCTGATTCTGATTCTGATTTAGCACGTTACCAGGAGAACTGAAACAGCTCAGCTGTTAGCAAACATCGTCCAAGAGCGATTATTGCCCGGTAGGTAAGGTTAGCACATGCTATCAGTTTTCTAAAGCTGAGACAGTCACTCATTGAATATAAGAAGCACTAACTTTACTCACTAAAACTCAGTAACCTTACCAGTACGGTGTTTACAAGTGGCTCATCTTCAATCGTACATCCCTGTGTCGGGGAGCAGCAGGAGTCGGCTGACAGGCTGCTGGAAACGGAGAATGAAGTGGAGGAGGAGACGTGATATGACAACTGCACTTGCTGTCCATCAGTCAATATAGTCCATGTCTGTACCTCAGTACGCCACTGTACTGTACTGTACCATACTGTGGGTGGCGTACCGAAAAATTCAAATGTATGTACCATTACACCCCTAGTTTATAGATATGTTGTATCATTATTCTGGGTGAATAGAGAGGGAAGGCAGTGAAATGGTTAAAAAAATTATGGATTCACTGAGCACAAACAGATCGTTTGAAGAAGCTGACTGATTTGTACAATCTGATCATCCTGATGCATCTTCACCTGAAAATATCAAGATCGAGATGTTAAAAAAAGTCTGTTATTTATCATTTGTGAACATGCATACAGTGGTGTGAAAAAGTGTTTGCCCCCTTCCTGATTTCTCATTTTTTTGTATGTTTGTCACATTTAAATGTTTCAGATCATCAAACAAATGTAAATATTAGACAAAGATAACACAAGTAAACACAAAATGCAGTTTTTAACTGAAGGTGGTAATTATTTAGGGTAAAAAAAAAAAATTAAACCTACATGGCCCTGTGTGAAAAAGTGATTCCCCCCACCGGTTAAACCATAAATTAACCGTGGCTTATGACATCTTTGGAAAGCTGAGTTCAATTTCTCTAGCCACACCAAGGCCTGATTACTGCCACACCTGGTCTCAATCAAGAAATCACTTAAAAAAAGAGGGAAAAAAAAAGAAATCACTTAAATAGGACCTGCCTGACAAAGTGAAGTAGACCAAAAGATCCTCAAAAGCTAGACATTGTGCTGCGATCCAAAGAGATTCAGGAACAAATGAGAAACAAAGTAATTGAGCTTTATCAGTATGGAAAAGGTTATCAAGCCGTTTGTAAAGCTTTGGGACTCCAGTGAACCACAGTGAGCGCCATTATCCACAAATGGCGAAAACTTGGAATAGTGGTGAACCTTCCCAGGAGTGGCCGGCTGGCCAAAATTACCCCAAGAGCACAGCGACGACTCATCATAACTCCTGCTCTTAATGACTACTGTTATATATTTATGTATGTATGTAATTGTATAATTTATTGGGTTTTATTTCATTTATGTACTACATCCATTGTGTATGTGTGGATTGTGTGGTTGCAGCACGGGTGTCAAGCCCAAGACAAACTTCCCCTTGAGGGACAATAAAGTTTATCTTATCTTATCTTATCCAAGAGGTCACAAAAGACCCCACAACAACATCCAAAGAACTGCAGGCCTCACTTGTCTCAGTTAAGGTCAGTGTTTGAGTTCACCATAAGAAAGAGACTGGGCAAAAATGGCCTGCATGGCAGAGTTCCAAGACGAAAACCTCTGCTGAGCAAAAAGAACATAAAGGCTTGTCTCAGTTTTGACAGAAAACATCTTGATGATCCCCAAGACTTTGGAAAAATACTCTGTGGACTGACGAGACAAAAATTGAACTTTTTGGAAGGTGTGTGTCCCATTACATCGGGCGTAAAAGTAACACAGCATTTCAGAAAAGGAACATCATACCAACAGAAAAATATGGTGGTGGTAGTGTGATGGTCTGGGGCTGTTTTGCTGCTTCAGGACCTGGAAGACTTGCTGTGGTAAATGGAACCATGAATTCTGCTGTCCACCAAAAAATCCTGAAGGAGAATGTCCGGCCATCTGTTTGTGACTTCAAGCTGAAGTACACTTGGGTTCTGTAGGAGGACAATGATCCAAGACACACCAGCAAGTCCATCTCTGAATGGCTTAAGAAAAACAAAATGAAGACTCTGGAGTGGCCTAGTCAAAGTCCTGACCTGAATCCAATTGAGATGCTGTGGCATGACCTTAAAAAGGCGGTTCATGCTTGAAAACCCTCCAATGTGGCAGAATTACAACAATTCTGCAAAGATGAGTGGGCCAAAATTCCTCCACAGCGCTGTAAAAGACTCATTGCCAGTTATCACAAATGCTTGATTGCAGGTGTTGCTGCTAAGGGTGGCCCAACCAGTTATTAGGTTTAGGGGGCAATCACTTTTTCACACAGGGCCCTGTAGGTTTGGATTTTTCCCCCCTTAATAATAAACACCTTCATTTAAAAACTGCATTTTGTGTTTACTTGTCTTATCTTTTTCTAATATTGAAATTTGTTTGATGATCTGAAACATTTAAGTGTGACAAATGTACAAAAAAAAAAGAGAAATCAGGAAGGGGGCAACCACTTTTTCACACCACTGTATTTATTCAATGAATGTATAAACAGTATAGTAGTAGATGTTGCTGTTTATTTACCTCCTAGTTCCACCATTCGGCCAAAAATGCACATATCATTTCATTACGTTTTTTTTTTTTTTTTTTTTTTTTTAACTTTTATCATCACCAATGGCAGAAAATATTTTTATTGACTGAAATATTCACATAATTCTTTTTGAATGTTTGTATATTATAAATAAGTTAAATGACACCTTGAAAGAAAAATTGCTGATTGTATTTTGTTTTTTATTTACATTTTACACAACGTCCCAACTTCAGTGGAATTTTAGTACTTCAAACACTACCAACATGGCACCTAGACATAACCAGCCATATTGAAATGCATTTGTAGCAACCATAAATGTGTAATGGAATAATCGGTGGATTTCTCAGTGGAACCTGTGTGAGCTGTGGTCGCTGGATGTTTTAAGTTTCTGGTCTAAGTTCTGTGATACACTCTGACTGTGAATCTATGCTAGTCAGTGCATAACAGAACTTTGTCCTGGATCTGTCACATCTGCATGGAGGTGGATGGATGACTGAAGTTATGTGGCAGAGTCAAACATTTATTCACTGATGATCATCTTTTATTCCTCATCTTGAAACCCTTAATTTATATGAAATGGACGATGACTGCAGCCATGATTTAAATGTTGTAGTTCATTTGACTGGAAGGCTTGCATGTGGGTGTAGGACTCAACTAGAGTCAATACTGTATGAAGAAGGGTGTTGGTGGAAAAGCAGGTTTTATTGGATTATAGATGTCGATACAGCAAACACACGTCAGGTGTGGGAAGAGCTGCTTTGACTGTAGTTGTGTCAATATGTTCTGCATGTTTCCCTGGGGCACCTCAGCAAAGTTTAAATATTTAATATGTTCTCTTTTTATTGTTGCAGGAACCTTCCCTTTATACAGTAAAAGCTGTTTTTATTCTTGACAATGATGGCAACAGACTTTTGTCAAAGGTGAGTTTAAGTCATCGTTACACACGTGGACAAAATTGTTGGCACCCCTCTGTTAATGAAAGAAAAACCCACAATGGTCACAGAAATAACTTGAATCTGACAAAAGTGGTCATAAATAAAAATTCTATGAAAATTAACCAATGAAAATCAGACAATGCTTTTGAATTGTGGTTCAACAGAATTACTTTAACCCCTTGCGCTCTGGTCAGTTTCCCTAAAAACGCCAAAAAACAACGTACCCAAAGTAAATCAAAAGCTGTTCTTCAACCCTTTGCAGCATCTTCATGGGGTTGGTCTCATTTAAAAGAAAACACTTTGAATTTTTTGGCAAAACAGTCATAATCTCTCTAAGTGCTCCTGCCACTGAGTAACAGTCATCTAAACATAGTGAACTTGAAGAAAATAAATTTCGCCTGGGTGTTTTTTTGGATACAAATGCTTGCAAATAACACACAGCTGTCAGATCCGGGCTGGAAAATGCAACAGAAATGTAGAACCAAGTGTTATCCAGCTGAGGTCAAAATTTTGTAACAATACCACAAAAAATGAATATATTACACAGCTTTTTTCTTAGGTTGTTCCCAGGCATTTTTGAACTGTGCCAAATGGCACAGTTTGGGAAAACGTCTGTAACTTTTGAATGATTCAATATAGAAGCTTCATCTTGGGCTCTAATGAAAGGTGACACTCAGGGCTGTGTGTGTGTGTGTGGGGGGGGGCGTTGTTTATTCATTCATGAATGAATGAATGAACAAACAAGCACCCACACACAAAGAAGCATGCCACGTAAAAAATGTGTGGCTTTTTTTTTTACAAGAAAAAATAACCTACAGTGCACTCAAAATTATACTAAAATATCTGTAATGTAGAGGATAACAACCCCCCCCCCCCCCCCCCGCTACAGAGGACGGACATTGTCCATTGTGGCATGCACTGCAGTCTACTACGCACAGTTGCACTAAAATATCTGCAGTAATATCTGCAATCCGCTACAGAAGAGTAGCGGGGGGGGGCATTCACGGTCCGGACGCGGTGCACGGACTGGACCTGTGCACCGTGGTACCCCTAGAAAAAATTGAAAATAATGTAACCACAGGGACATGTTCAACCAAGATGTGTCCTCTAATTAACATCACAGGTGTCTACAAACTTGTAATCAGTCAGTCGGCCTATTTAAAGGGTGACAAGTAGTCACTGTGCTGTTTGGTGACATGGTGTGTACCACACTAAACATGGACCAGAGGAAGCAAAGGAGAGAGTTGTCTCAGGAGATTAGAAAGAAAATTAAAGACAAACATGTTAAAAATAAAGGCTATAAGACCATCTCCAAGCAGCTTGATGTTCCTGTGACTACAGTTGCACATATTATTCAGAAATTTAAGACCCACAGGACTGTAGCCAACCTCCCTGGACGTGGCTGCAGGAGAAAACTTGGTGAAAAATGGAAGAGACAGATAATACGAATGGTAACAAAAGAGCCCAGAACAACCTGTAAACACATTCATGGTGAACTCCAAGGTCAAGGTACATCAGTGTCAGATCGCACCATCCGTCTTTGTTTGAGCCAAAGTGGACTTCATGGGAGATGACCAAGGAGGACACCACTGTTGAAAACAAATCATAAAAAAGTCAGACTGGAATTTGCCAAACTGCATGTTGACAAGCCACAAAGCTTCTTGGAGAACATCCTATGGACAGACGAGAAAAACTGGAACTTTTTGGCAAGGCACATCAGTGCTATGTTCACAGACACAAAAATGAAGCATACCAAGAAAAGAACACTGTCCCTACTGTGAAACATGGTGGAGGTTCTGTTATGTTCTGGGGCTGCTTTGCTGCATCTGGCACAGGGTGTCTTGAATCTGTGCAGGGTACAATGAAATCTCAAGACTATCAAGGTATTCTAGAGAGAAATGTGCTGCCCAGTGTCAGACAGCTTGGTCTCAGTCACAGGTCATGGGTTTTGCAACAGGATAATAATGACCCAGAACACACAGCTAAAAACACCCAAGAATGGCTAAGAGCGAAACATTGGACTATTCTAAAGTGGCCTTCTATGAGCCCTGATCTAAATCCCATTGAACATCTGTGGAAGGAGCTGAAACGTGCCGTCTGGAGAAGGCACCCTTCAAACCTGAGACAACTGGAGCAGTTTGCTCATGAGGAGTGGGCCAAAATACCTGCTGAGAGGTGCAGAAGTCTCATTGACAGTTACAGAAATTGTTTGATTGCAGTGATTGCCTCAAAAGGCTGTGCTACAAAATATTAAGTTAAGGGTACCATCATTTTTGTCCAGGCCTGTTTCATGAGTTTGTTTCTTAAAATAATTCTGTTGAACCACAGTTCAAAAGCATTGTCTGATTTTCATTGGTTAATTTTCATGGACTTTTTATTTATTACCGCTTTTGTCAGATTCAAGTTATTTCTGTGACCATTGTGGGTTTTTCTTTCATTAACAGAGGGGCAAATATTATGTATGACTTACAAGATAATGTGAGTGTTTTAATGAGTAAATCTTTGTGTGGGACATTTATTATTGATGAAATTAAACAATATTAATTATTAATTTATCAGATAATTGTAAAAATAAATAAACCCCTTCATCATATTATTAAATAGTTATCTCGTCGTTTTTAAAACTAGTGCTGCTCTAAGTTTAATGATGCAGGCTGATTCTAGAACAATTCGAAAGGCTGGATTCTGTGACATCTTGTGGTCACAAAGTGAACTTAATTTCATAGAAGATATTTGAAGCAAAGCCACTGACTGCGGTTGCAGTCTGTTGCGGCTGCTGTGCGGATTCAGCCTTGCGGCAGTCCCCACTGGTGGCGTTTGTGCTTTGAAGCAGCACAGAACAAGGATCACATGACAAGATCATGTGAGAATTATATAAAATTGAGCCGGAGCTTGAGAGAGACTGAGTTGTTATTGAAAGATCACGTGATAACAATAAGGAAGCAAGATGCACCACTGTCCATTCATGTGTGCTTGAATAATGGGTGAGTAAACCTGTCAATTTTATTTCTGTGAAATATTTGGATAATATGTCAAAGTTTATGTTCTTAGATACAGTGATGGAGGAGTAACCTTAGAAAATAATGGGCGCTATTTAAAAGGATGTCCTTAAATATTTTTTTAATAAACAGTTATTAAATACAGTAGTAAGTGTGACATTTCCTTGCATGCAGAATGCAGCAGCCATCAAAAATAGACTGGCGTGTATTTTTAGTGATCCACTGTGGCGAGCTGGATCTGTGACACAATGCACCACATCTGGTGGAAAGTAGAGCACCGAGTAGAATAGGAAGTATTTGCTTCAGTGACCACGGCGCAGCCAAAATGGAATGCAACTGCAGTCAGTGGAAATTTGGGGTTAGGCTGTGTTGTGTATAAAAAGTGTGAATGAAGCTGCAGTTTCCATAGTCACCACAAGGTGTCCCTAAATCCAGAGTTACCAAAAATTCCATAGAGTGCCTTTAAAATTAGCTATAGGTATATACAATATTAGTAAAATGTGAGATGTAAACATTGAGTGATATGCTTGAATTTTGACGTTGAAGTGGACTCTTCACCCGTTGGCTCAGTCGTAACCTCCGTAGCTTGTTGAGCAAGGGTACAGAAGCAGTCCAGTTCCTTCTCTTTTCCCTCTCAGGAGCTCTGCTGTGCCACGTCGTGCGTTGTGTTTGTGCCCGGTTGCTGTCGCTGTGTTTCGGGGTTCTCTGCATGCTCGGCTCCCTTCCTTCTGGCTCCGGTTCTGGATGAGCGAGTCACGTGGGCGAGTCCAGCCGCCCCCCTCCCGGGCGGCTCTCCTCCTGAGAGCGCAGAGTGGACGCTTTGGTGTTGGTGCCGTTCCTAATTACCTCGTCCCACACCACATCGTCATTGTCGAGGTCCACCATGCTCCAACTGCCACACCCGGACCATTCAAACCCAACGCTGTCTCTGATAGTGAAGCCCAGTCTGTAGAAAAGGTCACATCCCATAATGTTGTCACCGTGCGCTGCCACCTGGAACGTGAAGTCATACACAATTTTGGACTTGTAGTGAACCATCAGTTCCACTGTTCTGACATTGCAAGTCTGTGACCATCGTATCCGTACAGCGGTGTTGGGTTCTTCTTGATTTTGTGGTTGGGGAAAAACTTCTTCTCCATGGCCCAGTTTAACATCGACTGTACCACCGCCATGTCGAGCAAGAGCGGCATGGCTACCCCATCTAACTCAACCATGCCGTGTGAATAACCGTTGATGTCGGGGCTTACTGCATGAATGGTGGTTGTTGGTGGATGGGCCAATACGGCCCATCCCTTGAAAAATGGGGCTGTATTTAAACTTACATGTTTTTGGCATGTGGGTGGAAACCGGAGAAATCCCGGAATAAACCCACGCAGACACGGGGAGAACATGCAAACTCCACACAGATCACTGTTGGTCGGGGGGCTAGGATTGAACCCAGGTTCCCCCGGCCAAGGGTGAGTTGCTGTGCTGCCGCAGTGCTAACCACTGCGCCACCGTGCCACCATAGAATTAAAATTAACAAGCTACTTACATTTTATTTAGAGCCCAAACATCCAGGTGGAGAGCTGCTGCATCACACTTGTTATCATATGATTGTGATCGTGATCTGTTCATCTCCATCACTCTTGAGTCTTTCTTGAGATCTTGTGTTACTTTGTATAATTCTCACGCAATCTTGTATTTTGAACTCTGTTCTCATCCATGCCGCTGCAAAGCTCAAACAGAGCTGGTAGAGACAAACGCAAGGGGCCATCCACACTGCATCTGCAACGGCCTGCATCCGGAGTCAGTGTAAATCCTGGGTAACCGTGGGGAAAAAATAGCGACATGGTACTAAGACATTTTGTCCATGGGACTGGAGATGTTAAGATAGATAATTAATTTTTTTTCAAGCAACATACTGTAGATAACTTTTCCTGCACCACCATATTTAAAGGTGTACAAGATACTATTTTCATGAAAACAAATATTTTGTTTAAATAATACATCAAAAAAGTGTTTAGAAAGGTGGAGAAATAGTCTTTATGTTTTTCAGAAAATATTGATGGAAAAATACTTCTGGATCAGAAATAATCATATTTACATCTGAGCAGTTGGATGACGAGAACTGCAGGGGTCTGTAACGTAGATATATACAAACATTAGATAGTAGCTAGATAGGACGCCTCCCACTTGAGGTGTTTCAGGCACGTCCCACTGGGAGGAGACCCCGGGGCAGACCCAGGACTCGGTGGAGAGACTACGTCTCCCAGCTGGTCTGGGAACGCCTTGGTATCCCCTCTGAAGAGCTGGAGCAGGTGGCTGGGGAGAGGGAAGTCTGGGCTTCTCTGCTTGAACTGCTGCCTCCGCGACCCGGACCTCCGGAAAAGCGGTAGAAGATGGATGGATGGATGGATAGATAGTAGCTACCAGGCTAGTCACAATTGACCAAATGTAGACGCCATATTGACCAGGTACAGAAAACCAAACAAGTCATTGTACCACACAGGCATGTACTAATCCCAATTAATTAATTACCGACAGAATAGGACACCTCCATTTGCCATGAAAATGTTAGCCATATCCTTTCTAGTGTTATATAATGGGGAAAATAAGTATAGAACACATCAACATTTTTTTCATTAACCATATTTCTGATGGAGCCATTGACCTGAGATTTTCACCAGATGTCAGTAACAACCCAAGTAATCCATACATACAAAGAAATCAAGGCAACTGTGTTCACTAAATAAGTTATATTTAATAAGGTGGAATGACACAGGGAATAAGTATTGAAAACATGAAGGAAAAGAGGTGCAGAAAGGCACTGAAAGCCAGGAAACTAGCTGAAATCCATCTGAATTTAGGAAGCCATCCCATCCCCCGTCAGTACAAATTAATTTCTGCTGGTTAAGTCCTGACTGATAGCCTTTAAAAAGCTCTGAATATCAGATTGTCACACTACAAAAAACTCATGATGGGTAGAAGCAAAGAGCTCTCTCCAGATCTTCTCAACCTTATTGTTGCAAGATATAATGATTGCACTGGTTACAGGTGCATTCCTAAACTGCTGAATGTTCCAGTGAGCACTGTTGGAGCCATCATTCGGAAGTGGAAAGAACATCATTTTACCATAAACTGGCCATGACCAGGAGCTCCTCGCAATATTTCTGAGAGAGGAGTCAAAAGAATTATCAGAAGAGTTATCCAAGAGCCAAAGATCACTCATGGAAAGCTCCAGAAAGACCTGGAGTTAGCAGGTACTGCTGTTTCAAAGAAAACGATAAGTAATGCACTCAGTCGACATGGGCTCTATTCCTGCTCATCTCGCAAGACTTCTTTGCTGAAGAAAAAGCATGTTGAAGCTTGTTTAGTTTGCTGCACAACATTTTTGCAAGCCAGTAAAATACTGGGAGAATATAGTCTGGTCAGATGAGACCAAAATTGAACTTTTTGGATGCCACAACACACAGCATGTTTGGGGAAGAAATGGCACTGCACATCAGCCCAAAAACGCCACACCAACAGTGAAGTTTAGAAGTCGGAGCATCATGGTGTGCGGTTGTTTTTCAGCACATGGTACAGGCAGACTTCATATAATTGAAGGAAAGATGAATGGACAAATGTACAGAGGCATTCTTGATAAGAATGTTGCCATCTGCCAAGATGCTGACAATGAAATGAGGGTGGACATTTCAGCAAGATGATGATCGCTAACACACTGCCAAGGAAACCCTCAACTGACTCCAGAGAAAGGAAAATAAAGCTGTTAGAATGGCCCAGTCAGTCACCTGACCTGAACCCAATTGAAAATCGATGGAACAATCTGAAGATCAGAGTTCATAGAAGACACCCATGGAACCTTCAAGATTTGAAGACAGTTTTTGTGGAAGAATGGGCTAAAATCACTTCTGAGCAATGCCTGTGTCTAGTTTCTCCATACAGGAGGCACCTGGAGGCTGTTATTACCAACAAAGGCTTTTCTACTAAATAGTAAATGAATTTCACCAAGCGTGTTCAATACTTATTCCCTGTGTCATTCCACTTCATTAAATATAACTTGTTTTGTGAACACAGCTACCTTGATTTCTTTGTATGTATGGATTCCTTGGGTTGTTGCTGATATCTGGTGAAAATCAAAGGTCAGTGGCTCCATCAGAAATATGTTTAATGAGAAAAATGTTGATGTGCTCAATACTTATTTTTCCCGCTGTATATCTGTGGTCTGTAAGAACGTCACAGCTGGCCACAGCCAATAGCATCACTAGGTTTATTCCACGTGTCCCTACTAACCAGTTGGGGCAACGGTAAGTGTGACACCTACTGTTGAGGAGGTCACATTGTTGTCTGTCACCTTTAAATGTGATAGAGACATTTAAAGTTGATGTAATGTAATGATTTAAAAAAAAGCGTTAGGATTGTTTTCTTCAACTTTTCTTTGACTTTTTGTCTTTCATTTTCTTTAATAACAGTCCAGTTTTCCTGCAGCAAAACTAATTTCTTCAGGTGAAAATGTTTTTTGTGGGACCCGGCCGGGCTCAGCCCAAAGGAATTACATGGGTCCGCCCTCCAGTGGGCTCACCACCTGCAGGAGGGATCATGGGGGTCCGGTGCTATGTGGATTAGGTGGCGGTCAAAGGCGGAGACCTTGGCGGACTGATCCCAAGCTTTCTAAATTGGCTTTTGGTACGTGGAATGTCACCTCTCTGGTGGGGAAGGAGCCTGAGCTAGTGTACGAGGTTGAGAGATAACGGCTAGATATAGTCAACCTCACCTCAACACACAGCTCTGGTTCCGGAACCAGTCTCCTGGAGAGGTGCTGGAGCTTGGCCTTTTCTGGAGTTGCCCCGGGCGAGAGGCGACGAGCAGGGGTGGGTATTCTTGTATCCCTCCACCTTGCTGCCTCTATATTGGAGTTTTTCCCGGTGGATGAAAGGGTTGCTTCCCTGCGCCTTCGGGTTGGGAAACGGGTCCTGACCATCATTTGTGCCTATGCACCAAATGATGTTTCAGAGTACCCACCCTTTTTGGAGTCTGTGACTGGGGTGCTGGAGGGTGCTTCTCTTGAAGACTCCATTGTCCTTCTGGGGGACTTCAATGCGCATGTGGGCAATGACAGTGAAACCTGGAGGGGAGTGACTGGGAGGAACGGCCTGCCCGATCTGAACCCGAGTGGTGTTCAGTTATTGGACTTCTGTGCTAACCACAATTTGTCCATAACGAAACACCATGTTCAAGCATAAGGGTGTCCATATGTGCACCTGGCACCAGGACACCCTAGGTCGCAGGTCAATGATCGATTTTGTTATTGTGTCATCAGACCTGCGACCGTATGTCTTGGACACTCGGGTAAAGAGAGGCGCGGAGCTGTCAACTGATCACCACCTGGTGGTGAATTGGATTTGATGGCAGGGGAGGAAGCCATTCAGACCTGGTAGACCCAAACGTATAGTGAGGGTGTGCTGGGAATGTCTGGCTGAGGCCCTTGTCCGGGAGGTCTTCAACTCCCACCTCTGGAAGAACTTCAACCACATTCCGAGGGAGTCTGGAGACATGGAGTCTGAATGGGCCATGTTCTCCACCTCTGTTGTTGAAGCGACGGCCCAGAGCTGCGGCCGCAAGGTGGTCGGTGCATCTCGTGGTGGCAACCCCCGAACCAAGTGGTGGACACCAGTGGTAAGGGGGGCCATTAAGCTGAAGAAGGAGTCCTATCAAGCTTGGTTGGCTTGTGGGACTCCTGAAGCAGCTGAGGTGTACTGGCAGGCCAAGCGGAGTGCAGCTTGGGTGGTTGTTGAAGCAAAAACCCGGGTATGGGAGGAGTTCGGTAAGGCCATGGAACAAGACTTTTGGTCGGCCTCGAAGAGATTCTGGCAAACTGTCCGGCGGCTCATGAGGGGAAAGCAGCTCCCTGTCCACACTGTGTATGGTGCGGATAGGGCACTGTTGACTTCGACTGGGGATATTGCTGGGCGGTGGAAGGAATACTTCGAGGATCTCCTCAATCCCACTGATACGCCTTCCACAGAGGAAGCAGGGTTTGTGGACGAGGGGGATGACTCGCCTATCACAGGGGCTGAGGTCACCAAGGTGGTTAAAAATTTCCTTGGTGGCCGGGCCCCGGGGATGGACAAGAGTCGCCCTGAGTACCTCAAGGCCCTGGATGTTGTAGGGCTGTCATGGTTGACACGCCTCTGCAACATTGCGTGGAGGTTGGGGGCAGTGCCTTTGGCATGGCAAACGGGAGTGGTGGTTCCTCTCTTCAAAAAAGGGGACCAGAGGGTGTGCTCCAACTTTAGAGGGATCACACTCCTCAGCCTCCCTAGGAAGGTCTATGCCAAGGTACTGGAGAGGAGAGTCCAGCCGTTGGTCGAACCTCGGATTCAGGAGGAGCAATGTGGTTTTCGTCCTGGCCGTGGCACATTGGACCAGTTCTTTACCCTCTCGAGAATTCTTGAGGGTTCGTGGGAGTTTGCCCAACCAGTTTGCATGTGTTTTGTGGACTTGGAGAAGGCATTTGATCGCGTCCCTCGTGGTTTTTTGTGGGGGGTGCTTCGGGAGTATGGGGTATCGGGCTTGTTGTTACGAGCTATTCGGTCTCTGTACGACCGTTGTGAAAGTTTGGTTCGAATTGCCAACACTCAGTCAGACTCATTCCCAGTGAGAGATGGACTCCGCCAGGGCTGGCCTTTGTCACTGATCCTGTTCATAATTTTTATGGACAGGATTTCTAGGCGCAGCCAGGGAATGGAGGGCGTCATGCTTGGTGACCATAGGATCTCATCTCTGTTGTTTGCAGATGATGTTGTCCTGTTGGCTTCATCCAGCAATGACCTACAGCTCTTGCTGGGATGGTTTGCCACTGAGTGTGAAGCAGCTGGGATGAGAATCAGCACCTCCAAGTCCGAGTCCATGGTCCTCAGCCGGAAAAAGGTGGATTGTCCTCTCTGGGTTGGGGACAGGCTCCTGCCCCAAGTAGAGAAGTTTAAGTATCTTGGGGTCTTATTCATGAGTGAGGGGAGAATGGAGCGAGAGATTGACAGACGGATCGGAGCAGCATCTGCAGTGATGCGGACGTTGTACCGGTCTGTTGTGGTGAAGAGGAAGCTGAGATCTAAGGCAAAGCTGTCGATTTACCAGTCAATCTACGTTCCTACTTTCACCTATGGTCACGAGCTTTGGGTAATGACTGAAAGAACAAGATCGCGGATACAAGGGGCTGAAATGAGCTTTCTCCGTAGGATTGCTGGACTCACCCTCAGAGATAGGGTGAGGAGCTCAGTCATCCGGGAGAGGATCAGAGTACAACCACTGCTCCTCCACACTGAAAGGAGTCAGTTGAGGTGGTATGGGCATCTGATTAGGATGCCTCCTGGACGCCTCCCACTTAAGGTGTTTTGGGCACGTCCCATTGGGAGGAGACCCCGGGGCAGACCCAGGACTTGGTGGAGAGACTGTGTCTCCCAGCTGGTCTGGGAACACCTTGGTATCCCCTCTGAAGAGCTGGAGCAGGTGGCGGGGGAGAGGGAAGTCTGGGCTTCTCTGCTTGAACTGCTGCCTCCGCGACCCGGACCTCTGGAAAAGCGGTAGAAGATGGATGGATGGATGGAAGCTATAGTTCTCTGTTGAGCCCAATTCATGATGGCACAAATGCATTGGTGCACGAGTGAGTGATGTAAATTTCATTATGTTCTGTTTCGCAGAGGGCGAGTGCAGCCTGAATGCGTGCAGCCCACTTTCTGTGATCGTGCACAAAGTACGTGTGGTCCACAATAAACTACCACCATCGTTTCTACTCAAATGAGCACCTTTTTGTTTTCTCATCACTTTTTATTTAATTCTGGGTGTTTAGATGAGTTTGCTGGACCATCGCCTTCATACTATGTGGACATTTGGACCACAGATAACATTCATACATGTGTGTGAAATATGGCTGTGTGGCATTTGTCTTCAGTGCCTGAAGACTCCTTTAAACACTGCTGTGTACACGAGCGCAGTCCAAAAACTGCATGCATTTGACCCTGGTGGCTACCCTGAACCCAGCTTTAGGTGTCAGTCTTTATTGTCACACAAAGAGGAAAAGAGAACCAGGGAAAAATTACGAAAAAAAAATCTGCACAATTTATAACATCCATTATCCAGTGACAAATTACACAAATCCAAATTATGGTGAGAATTTTCGTTGGCCTCTTTACAACTCTGTCCGAACTCTGGGTTAGCTCAGGGTCAAATCATTTCAAAATTCAAAGATTCAAAGATTTTATTTATCAATACTTCTATACATTCAAGATATACAGGAGAATTGAAATGCCATTTCTCTCTCTCTTAGTGGTGTGCACAATATATAAGAAAAGAAGGACTAAGGATGAAAAACAACAACAGCAGTCTATGTACAGTAATGCTACCCATAGTGCAAATAAAGATAAAAGATAAAACCCAGCAATCCTATATAAATAAAAAGTAGAGCCGTAATACCCATAATTGCAAGTTCAGTGCGGTACTGTAGGTGCAGTGACAGATTGGACTGCACATGATCAGTATTGCAATAACAGATGGCAGCAGGTATGGCATTTGTGCAAATGGTTGCAGTAAAGTGCAGAGACATACAGCAGTAGATGTATTACTGTTGGTGTGCCAGTCTTTCTGTGCACACATCTGAGGTAGTTATTGTGTGGGTGAGTGTATTACAGTCTGGGGGGGGGGGAGTGGGCAGAGTTCAGGGTTCTGATGGCCTGGTGAACAAAGCTGTTTAGCAGTTTTGTGGAGTGGGCCCGGAGGCTCTGGTACCTTTTCCCCGAGGGCAGAAGGCTAAAGAGGGAGTGTGAGGGGTGGGAGGTGTAGCCTGCAATGTTGATGGCTCTGTGGGTGTGGTAGATGTCTGAGAGGGGCACCAATGATCTTGCTGGTTGCTTTCACTGTGTGCTGTAGTGTCTTCTGGCAGGAGGCGGTGCAGCTTCCATACCACACCGTGATGAAGAGATTATTGTCTTAACACCACTGGACCAGTTGGCTCACCTCATTTCTGTAGTTGGCCTATTCATTGTTTGTGATGAAGTCCACCACCGTTGTGTCGTCCGCAAATTTGATGATGTGGTTGGTGCTGTAGGTTTGTACGCAGTCATGGGTCAGCAGGGTGAAGAGCAGTGGGCTGAGCATGCACCCTTGTGGGGCCCCTGTGCTCAGTGTGATGGTCTTGGAGGTGTTGCTGCGAACCCACATGTTCTGTGGCCTCCTTGTGAGAAAGTCCAGCACCCAGTTGCAGAGAAAGGTTTTTAGTTCCAAGTGTCTGAGTTTTTGTATTAGGTGCTGGGGGATGATTGTTGTTGAATGCTGAACTAAAGTCAACGAACAGCATTTGCACATAGGAGTTCTTTGAGTCCAGGTGGGTGAGGGCTGGATGGAGCGCAGCAGCGAAAGCATCCTCCGTGGATCTGTTTGACCTGTATGCAAATTGAGATGGGTTGTGGGAGGGAGGCAGGGTGGACTTGATGTTCTGCATGACCAGCCGCTCGAAGCACTTCATTATGATGGAGGTCAGTGCTACTGGCCAGTACTCATTGTAGCTGGATGGGATGGGCTTCTTTGGGAGTGGTATTATGATGGCAGTTTTGAAAAATGTGGGGACAACAGCTTGACTCAGGGAGCTGTTGAAGATGTCGGCCAGGACATTCTTGAGCTCCTTTGCACAGTCCTTCAGAATGCGACCCGGAATGTTGTCTGGTCCAGCTGCCGTGCGTGGGTTGATCCTGGAGAGGGTCCTCTTCACACTGGCTGGATCCAGACTTGTTGCCTGCTCGTCTGGGGAAGGAATGGTCTTCTGTGCTGATGTGCTGTTTTGTGCTTCAAAGCGGCCAAAGAAATAATTTAAGTTGTTAAGCAGTGTGATGTCTCTCGCACAGGTCTGAGGTGGAGGCTTGTAGTTGGTGAGGGTCATTATGCCACGCCAGAGAGAACGTGCATCTCTGGTGTTGCTTAAGTGGCTGGATATTTTCTTGCTGTACTGTCATTTTGCCTCCTTGATACCATGGGACAGGTTGGCCCTAGCTGTTGTTAGTCCTGCAGTGTCACCGGCCCTGAAGGCTGTGTCCCCAGCCCTCAGGAGCCTGTGGACCTCTTCTGTCATCCATGGCTTCTGGTTGGCATGAACAGTGATGGTTTTGCAGTGAGTGACCTCATCAGTGCATTTAGCTATGTATGCAACAACAACCTCAGTGTACTCCTCTAGGTTTGTGTGTCCATTGTGAGAGGCTGCATACTTGAAAGTGTCCCAGTCTGTAGTGCTGAAGCCGTCTTTCAGAGCATCTGAGGCCCCCTCTGGCCACTCACATACTTGTTTTTTGTTGTTGGTCTTATGGCTTTCACTCTGGGTGGCAGGCCTTAGCAAGATGGTGATGTGATCAGAAAAAAACAGAGGTGTGTGTGTTGGGGGGGGGGGGGCTCTGTATGCGCTCTTGTGAGTTGTGTACACCATGTCCAGCAAGCTGTCTCCTCTTGTTGGAAAGTCCATATGTTGGTCTAGTTTTGGTAGGAGGGCCTTTAAATCTGCATGGTTGAAGTCTCCTGCTGTAATGAGGAATCCATCTGGATGCGCTGTTTGTGTCTCACTGATGACCTAATAGAGTTTGTTTAGTGCTTTACCCCTCTCGTTGATGGCGGTGGGCGGGACATACATGGCAACTAGCAGGATGGATGTAATTTCTCTCGGTAAGTAGAAAGGTCAGCACTTGATGATCATAAATTCCACCAATGGAGAACAGTGTTTGTGTTCAACAGTTGCATCTCGGCACCAAGCGTCATTGATGTAAACACACATGCCTCTACCTCAGGTTTTCCCTCCCTCCATGAACACCCAATCAGCACGATGGCATGTTAGCCCCGCTAACTGAATAGCAGAGTCCGGGATATTGTCATTTAGCCACATTTCCGTAAAGATTAAAACACAGCAGTTCCTTGCATCACGTTGCATAGATCTCAGGAGCTGTATGTGGTCTATTTTGTTGTCTAGTGAGTGTATGTTGGGCAGAATGAGGGAAAGAATCGGGAGTTTGTGTGGCCTAGTGGCTAGCTTCGTTCGGATACCTCCATGTTGACCTGTTTTTCATCTTCAGTCACACTGTCTGTGGTGTCTGCATTTGAGATGGGACACGGCAATCGATGCTGGGGGGTGGGGAGGTCTGGTGGAGAAGTCCTAGGCCACAGAGTTCCCTCTGTAACGCTCTGGTCCAGAGTGTAATGTTTGGCCATGTTCCTTATCTCCAGAGGCTGTGGGACTGTAACTTGTGTGCAACATCATATGTGGACATTAAACACATGAATATACACTTTGGCATAATTTAAACAACACTAAACAGCACAAAACACAGAGAGAGAAGTGAGGCTGCTGCATGCACATGCCACCTAGTGGTACATCATTCACTGCTCATTTTAGATTATTGATTTAAATATTGTTTTTTAGTGGACTCCAAAATAACTTAACTAATGCAAAATCCATTAAGTGTTAAATGCTAGAAAAGGCTGGTATGCTATACCACTTAAACTGCACACCAATGGTAATAATGAAAGCTACTTGAGTAGTTTTTTCTAAATATGAGTGACCGCTGATAAAATATATCTCTATTTATGGGGAGAAAAAGGCCTTATTTTCTCAATAAAAAAAATTATGTGTTTCAGTACTATGACCCTGAGCTGTACCCCTCCATGAAGGAGCAGAAGAACTTTGAGAAGAACGTTTTCAACAAGACTCACAAAGCCGACAGTAAGTCCTTGTTCAAGTCACACACATCTCCAGTGTCAATTGTTGTACACTCTGCTGTCCCTTGTAGCCTGAAGCAGTTTTTAAATATTTGACTAGTTTTTATTAGGCAGCCATGCTAAATGCACATTCCTTTAGAAGTTCATAGAAACCTGATCAGCACTTTTTTGAGTACACACCTGATATCTGAGTCTGTCCCTGGCCTCCTTATCACCCACCCACTGTCCTTCCTTTTGTTCTGAACTCCTCCTCCACTCCCCCTATTCTTCAGTCTTTTTTCCCTCTTTCGTCTTCCCTTTTATGCTATAATTTTCTCCCTTACAGTATCACTTCTCTCTAACTGGATCTCTCATTCTCCATCTTCTCCGCCCATCCTCTGACCCAACTTTCTGTCCTTTTCTTTGTCTTATCATATCACTTTCCCTTCACCCTGTCTAATCTTCCTTTAATTTTCTCGGTGTCTATCCCCGTTTTATTTGTTTTGTTTTTTTACTAGCAGTTCAGTATGAAACAGTGAACCAAAATTAATAAAGTAAGGTTTCCCGTATGTCACCCTATCCCTCATTCTTTCTCTCTAGATGAAATAGCTTTCCTGGAGGGGATGACCATTGTGTATAAGAGCAGTATAGACCTCTTCTTCTACGTTGTGGGAAGTGCTCAGGAGAATGAGGTGGGGTGAATTTAACCCTCTCTATATCTGCCAAAGTAATGCTTTTTTCATTTAATAAAAACAGTAATAACTTGAGTAATATTATCCTGATTTAAAGGAAGGGTGTATGTCATGCTCTTCCACAGCATAGTGTGTGTTGGTGTATAAACTTTGCTAATAGTGCACAAAGCTATCAAGGCTAGATAGACACTACATTAGAAGATGCAATCCAAATAAAATATTTTGATCAACGCATTTTTGAGGAACCAGAAGTTATACTTGAAGGACAAAATATGAGCAAACTTAAATGAGTGTAGTGTGAATGGATGCAGGTGTCCCTATTTGTAACACTGGGAAATTCTTGCTTATAGTGACACCTGTGCCAGATAAGTAGCTGCAAACTGTTCTCTGTGAGTTTGGATTTGATTCCTTGCTAACATAGCTGAAGCTGGGATGTGTACGAGTGATGGGCTCTGTTATGTCGGTAAACGAGGGTCAGTGATGAGACTGAAGGTAGAACTGAACAGGACTTTATTATAGACTCATGCTGATAGCACAGACGCCCCCGCCAGGCAGAGAGGAGGTCAAAGAGACCATCCCTCTTCTGCACAGCCCTCTTATACTCTGGGTGGTGGCAGAACTGGAAAGGTGGAGGCACAACCCGTGTCACACAATAAGTCCTAAGAACAACACGACCCCCCCCCCCCCCAAAATGGTCCAAAACATACACACAATTAAGACCCACCCCAATTTGGAACCCAAAACATGCACTAACTCAAACAGAAATAGTTAAGATCTAGCCATGCACACAAAACAACTAAAGCTAGGGGGGGAACAGGTGGACTACCATTCCACCCCCACACGGCCAGACAGATTATTGTGCCGTGTCTGCTACAATAGAGTCCATTAAATAAAAAACTGCCGTGTTCCTAGAACAAGACAAAAAACAATCCCTTAATAGAACATACAGTATATATAAACAAATTATCTCCCAGACCAACATCATGCAACAAACACATTGCCCCAACTACCAGTAAGTCCCAGTAGAGAAACCACCCCCCGGAAACCTGTCAGGTGGGTCCCGTCCAGAGCATCTTCTTTTCTTTGCACCCGGAGATGACCCACGTCGAAGCCCAGACACCTCTTTCTCATCATTGGCACGCCGCAACTCATTGGGATGTCTCTATGAGCTGTCAGACAGCTGAAGGTAGCCATCCTCCCAGACAGCCACCACCTGCAGCCACCCCTGGTCCTCCTGTCGTTTGTGCTTGTCACAAACCCCTCTCGACCAGGCCTCCTCCCTGGGTCGGCCCACATCAGCGACCCTCAGGGGAGCCCGACTGGGCTTCCAGTGTCCCTGTCCCTGTGTGGCACGTCGTTTTACCGTGCCAGCCGGTCCTGCCCCACTCGCTTTCATTTTTACTGCCGGCGAAGCCGTTGTGACCCCTTGCTTCTCGGTACCTCCCAGCCGAACTCCAGAAGCAGAATGGGCCATCCACTCGGTTCCACCCGCCGTCATGGGTGTCCCACTGTGCCGCCCAGTTCCCTCAGCTAGGCTTACTTGGGCTCTGGCACAAGAACCTTCCTGCGATGGCCCTGGGTGGGGTTTGTCCTGCTCATCTTCCAGAATACTAGGCCAAGGTTCGTCCCATACAGCATCATCCACCAATCGCGGAACCAGCCGGTCCCACAAACCACGGCCCGACCACTCCTCTCCAACACCACTGGTGATGGTGAAACCCAGTCCATAAAAAAGATCACAGCCCATAATGTTCTCGCCTCTGGCGGTCACCACAAACTTCAGGTTGGACACCTTCGCCAACTTGTACCGAGCCGTCAGTTCCACTGAACCCACCGTGGCCAACCTTTTTCCTCCATACCCACACAGCGATGCTGAGTGACTTCTTATCCGGTAATATGGGAAGAAACTCCTCACGGTGGGCCAATTCAACATGGACCTCACCGTGCCTGTGTCATTTAGCAGCAGCACCTCCACCCCATCCAATTTCACCATACCGTATGTATGACCATCGGTGCTCGGGGAGACTGTGTGGATGACCATGGGAGTTGGAGCAGGGGAGTCCACTTTACGTCTCCTTTCCCCTCGCTCAAACCTATTACAGGCCCTGGCAAAATGATGCAGAAGTCCGCACTTGCTGCAGCGTTTTCCTCTTGCCGGACACTCTCTAGCCTTGTAACAGTGTTTGGTGGACCCACAACCCAAACATCTGGGCAATCCCGGGGTGGACTTTATCTGCACAGCGGTAGCGTACTCCTCCTTATCCTGATGCTATCATCACTGTCCAGGTCCACAGGCTGTGCCGTTGATTGTGATTCAAATTGGCAGAGTGTAGCTCTCTCACCGAGGTCATGTGACAGTTTGTCAGCTGCTTCACACTGCTGAGCTATCTCGACAGCCATGGCTCATGTCATTTCTCCGGCGTGTGTGAGGGGCCTCAACCGTGCCGTTGGGCAAAGTGTGTGCTCCGCCACCTGGTCGAGGACCATCTCTTCTTCCAGTGCTCCATACTGGCAGTCCACGGCCACCTGTCGCAGGTCCGCAACATACCGTTGTACTGACTCGCCGGTCCACTGGCGGCGCTGCTGAAACTGAATCCTCTGGATGATGACGTTCACAGGAGTGCGAAAATGTCGCGCCATTAGCTCAACAACGTCCTCGACACTGTCACTAGCACCCAAGGTAGCAAGGATACGTTGTCCTTCCATTCCCAAATTATGAACCAATATTGCCCAAGCTCGCATCTTCTTCAATTCACCAAGGTTCAGAGCCACCAAGTAATTCTGGAATGTGGTGAGTCATCTTGCCCAAGGAATCGGTGGCTCGCTGGGAAGCTCCAGAAATGGCTGAATGTTAGCAACTCCTGTGTCCATACTTTTGTCCTTGTCACCAAATGTTTTGTTGGTAAACGAGGGTCAATGATGAGACTGAGGTAGAACTGAACAGGACTTTATTATAGACTCACGCTGATAGCACAGACGCTCCTGCCAGGCAGAGAGGTGGTCAAAGAGACCGTCCCTCTTCCGCACAGCCCTCTTATACTCCGGGTGGCGGTGGAACCGGAAAGGTGGAGCCACCACCCGTGTCATACAATAATGAGTCCTAAGAACAACACAACAGGCTCCAGGTTCTATATTAGCCAACGGTGTCACTAAGGAGAAGTGTTATCCAGAATAACAGTAACAACTGTTTAGGCAAATGATAATGTTTTTTTTAAGATTTGGAAATCTTAAACATATTTTTGTTTGTTTTTGCATTGTTTTTTTTGCTGTTTAGCACAATTTCACGAGTTTTAGAAAAGTCTTTATTAAAAAGAATAACTTCAAAACTATAAAATGATAATCTTAAAAGAATCCTGAACAAGTGTACATGGTGTTGATGGCCCACTGAAAGCCAGGGGCTAGACAAATAACAGACAAGAACTTCCACTGAATTAAAGTTTTAATTCTGTATTTGCTTCGTGTCATGAATCTGACATATAAAAAATGATCAATGCTACTTTATTGGCTCTTTATTTTTCTCCTTCTAGCTGATGCTGATGTCAGTACTCAACTGTCTGTTTGACTCCCTCAGTCACATCCTCAGGTACGCTTTCACATCAAAGTTTAAGTATGAGTTCATCAACATCTTTAATACAAGCCTCATACAGATGTTTCTCCATGCAAATACATTAAACTTTTGTTGCCAGCGTCCAGCTCTGCTGGGGACGCAGGCAGCCTGGGGCAGCAATGTGCCAGCCCTGGCTGCCTGGGTACCCTATGCCCTCCCTCCTGGGGCAGGTGCCTGGTTGTCCTGGGGTTTAGTGGCCTCAGGGCATCGTGCTCTGCGGGGGTTGCGGGTTGCCCAAGAGATGGGGGAGGGGCATTGTCTTGCTTGCTCATGGTTCTGGGGGGGGGGGGGGGTGTCGCTACAGCCTGCTACCCTCTCTCTTTTCTTTGCACATTTGCTGGCAATGTAAATGGCACACACACACACACACACACACACACACACACCTACAGTATCTGTTCTTTTTCGGGTACAGATGTCAGGCCCGTGTGGAGATCTTCTCAGAAGCAGCAACTATTTCTTGTGTTTTCTGTCCATTTGTTTTTCTTTCTTTCTCTCCCCCACTCCTTGACCCCCCCCCCCACCTTCTCTTCTGACCACTTCATATCCCTTCAGTTTCCTCCCCCATTCCTCCCCGTCAGTCCCAGCATAAGTAAGATAATATACTAAATAAAGTGTTAAAGTTCATCTTCTACCGCTAAATCCTTTTTGGGTTGCGTGAGGGCGGGGGGGTGATGGTGGTGGTGTGTGTGTGTGTGGTGGTGGGGGCTGGAGCTATCCCAGCATCTCTAGGAAGGAGACAGGATACACTCTGAACAGATCACCAGTCTATCTATCGCAGGGCCAACACAGAGAGACAGACAACCATTCACTCTCACATTCATACCTAAGGACAATTTAGAATCCCCAGTTGATGCCAGTTAACCTAACCTGCATGTCTTTGGCCTGTGGGAGGAAACCAAAATACCGGGAAAAAACCCACACAGACATGGGGAGAACAATCAAACTCCACACAGAAGGGTCACAGATGGTCAGGGGTGGGATTGAATCCATGACCTTGCTGTGCTGCCACAATGCTAACCACCGCTCCACTGAGCTGCCCTAAATACTATTTAAATACCATTTATATATACAGCATACATCAAATTTGAGCAAAGCTCCTTTTGGCAAAGCAAGTGTGTTTGGCATAGTAAGGTAAGCAGATATCTCTTCTGCTTGCCAAGCTGGACAGGACAGGTAAAAAAAAAAAACAGAAGCTTTTGTGGCGCATGTAGTCTCAGAAGCATCAAAGCGAATAGAAATCTTTGCATTGCCATCACGCTGTCTGAGCCTCTTCGGGAGATAATGAGTCCATGTTGATTGTGATGCAAAATTCAACAGCAGCATGGAGCCGTACATGAAAAAGCAATCAGGGTTTAATTTGAGAATGTTTGACAAATGAGACTGCTGAAACGAATGCAAAATGATGACTCGTCCCTGTTTTTGTAACTGTTTATTCAAGCTGTTCGAAAAGCTGAAAGATTAGTTAGCAAAGCAGCTTGTGCATGCCTTACTCTGTGTGTGTGTGTGTGTGGGGGGGTGTATAGACCAGAATCCCTCACTGTTGACTGCAACATTATTAGCCAAACGCGGCGGATGTGGTTGCCATGGAAACGGATGCAGTAGTAATGCAGAGTGTGAGCGACAGAGACATGGACAGATTATGCTGTTATACAGTATGAAAGATTATAACTAAGCCGGTGCAATGAGGCCGTGTAGCCTCAGTAACACAACTGTTAACACATGTTGCTGCATCCTGCCCCGACATGGTATTTAGTTAATTAGATGGTTAATTAAACATGCAGTTTTATTCTTTACTAGCTTTATTCATGTATTGCTTGATATCCATTGTTCCTCATATTGACGGACCAGCATGTAATATCTTATTCAACATTTCATCGTTTTGACTTTTAACAGCCCCCTTAATTGTGATTAGTGTAGTGTAGATCAGTGTATATAACCAGACTGTCAGTCGTCACCCTGAGAGTGCTCAGATCTCCTAACCTTCGACCCTGAGCTTGACCTTGAATGCAACTCAGATGCAGATCCACCTGAGGATCATTGTGCACGGGGTTGGCGGACATTGGAGCAGTTGCCTAGGAGTAGCGGTGTGACGAAATCCTATAAAGCCTGCTTCATGCTACACCTCTGCTGTCCGCGTTTGTTTTCCGCCTCCTCATTGTCTTCTTTGTCTACTGATGTATGCTGTGCCGATATCACCACCTCGTGAATGGGATGCTCAGTCTTGCGCATGTGCTTTTCAATGCGTTCAGGTCATGGGCAAGCGGTGCGGTCACAAAATTTGGGCTGCATGCGGTCATCCACGGTTGAGCACTGCGGACACTAGCGGAGTGAAGACGATGACATAAATTTTGTCACACAAGGTTTCCGGTTGTACGCAGACAGCAGCGGTGCAGCATGAAGCAGGCTTTAGTGCCCAGATCTCCAGACCTTGATCTTGAGAACAACCTGGATGTAGACTCACCTGAGCACTGTTGTGTGTGAGTTTGGAGAGCACTGGGCCAATTGCCTAGGAGGAGTAGGGATTCCCATGAAAGGGGGACTGACAAATGCAGCACCATCACATCTCCTCCTTCTGACTTTGCCAGAAATGGCTAAAAACTACATGCCAATACCCAAAGTTAAAATATGATTGCATAATTTTTTAATGTGACCCTTTAAATTGTTATGTGGCATTAGTTAATGGGCAATTTTTTTTATTTTAGCGGAGTAGTCTCCAACTTGTGGCTCCAGTTCCACATGCGGCTTTTTTCCCCAGTGGCACCCTGTGACTTTGACAGAAATAAAACTCACAACATTATAAGATAGTACTGTAAATTAACAAGAAAGAAATTGCACTTGTAAGAAGAGAATAATATTTATATAAAAAGTTTTTTCACAGAAAACTACAAATTTGTATGGAAATGGTCCCAGGCGTATATGAAAAGTCACAACTTTTTAAGGAAAAGTTTCCAATTTATGTGAGAAAAGTGTCACATTTACATAAAACATTAAACAGAGTAAATGTGCAAATTTATGAGGTCACTAATTTTAAAAAAAACAACTTAAAGTTGTCAAGTTTTGTGAGAAAAGTCTCATATATACAGTTGCAGTAAACATTATTCAACCCCTACTGCAAATTAGATTTGTTGGCAAAATGTTCAAACTAGCAGCTGTTTGCAATAAACAAATCAAACAAAGAACAATTTAAATAGCTCAACACAACTAATATAACAATTGGTTTCTCCAAATTCAACATAAAATGCCACTTTTAATGACTACTGCAGTCTCAAACTTATTCAACCCCTTCATGATGAGCACTATCTGCTCAGTTGTGGATATCAATGAAATGCATGGTTTTGTGCCTGGTAAGGGTATGAATGATGTAATCATTCTGCGCCAGATCCAAGAGAAACATCTTGCTAAAGGGAAACATCTGTACATTGTCTTTGTTGATCTAGAGAAGGCCTTTGACCGGGTCCCTAGGGAAGTTCTGTGGTGGGCTATGAGGCACTTGGGTGTACCAGAATGGCCAATTTCCACCATTCAAGCAATGTATGCCAGCCCCTCCAGCAGAGTGCGGATAAACAACGTCTACAGTGACAGCTTCAGTGTCTGTGTAGGAGTCCATCAAGTATCAGTACTGAGCCCTTGACTTTTCATTATTGTTCTTGAAGCTTTGTCTCAAGTGTACCGCACCAGGTGTCCCTGGGAGATGTTATATGCTGACAATCTTGTTCTTATATCGGAGTCACTAGATTCACTCCTGGAGAAACTAAGTGCATTGAAGGACGGACTGGAGTCCAAGGGTCTCCGTGTTAATATGGGTAAAACAAAGATCATGTTCACAGTCCCTAACCTTGGATTGCTCAGAGACTCTCGTGCATTCCCATGTAGTGTGTGTCAAAAAGGCATGGGTAGTAATGCCATCTATTGCGCTGGCTGCTTGCATTGGATTCATAAAAGATGTAGCAACTTCCAAGGAAGACTAAGACCAGACCCCTCCTATAGATACAGTAAATGTTGGGGTACAGCCTGTCCTATTACCGGCAGACCTTGTAAACAGGTCACAGTGAACGAGGAAAGTGTGGAGGTGGTTAACTCCTTCTACCTTGGCGATACCATTTATGCTGTTGGGGGTGTGAAGCTGCAACAATCACTAGAGTGAGGGCTGCATGGGGCAAGTTTAGGGAGCTCCTGCCTTTGTTGTCATTCAGGGCCTTGTCTCTCACCACCTGTGGAAGGATTTAGAGCAGTTGTATCAGAGCTGCTATGCTATATGCTAGTGAGTGCTGGCCTCTAAAGGCATCTGACATAGCAAGACTAGAAGACAACGAAAGAGCCATGCTTCATTGGATATGCAATGTGAAGCCTGGCAATCCCATCGGCACCCGGGACCTTCATGCAAGACTTGGCCTCACAGATCTTGAAACTTCCATCACATGTAGGCATCTTCGATGGTTTGGACATGTCCAATGAAGCACCTCATGGACAAATAAAATCTTAAGCCTTGAGATAGTGGGGCGAAGAGGCAGAGGCAGACCAAAGAAAACGTGGAAGGATGCACTTACCAAAGATCTGAGGCAGACTGGCGTAAAGGTGACAGATGCGCAGAACTGCATAAATTGGAAGAAGTCCGTCAAGCTCTACAGCGCCATGAAAACATCCAGCCCATGGTAGTGTAGTAGTAGTACATGATAAACATCTTTAGTACTTAGTAGAACACCATTTTGCTGTTATGTCCTGATGCATAGCCACACTCCAGCTTCTGGCAGTGCTCCTGAGGACTCTTAGCACATTCCTCATGAGAAAAAGCCTCCAGTTCACTAATATTCTTTGGGTGCTGCAACCACCCTTTTCAAATCCCACCAGAGATTTTCAGTGGGGTTCAACTCAGGCGACTGTGGTGGACACTCTGGTATCTTCCAGGAATTCTTCTGAAACCAAGCCTTGGTGGTCTTTGAGGTATGCTCTGGATCATTGTCTTGTTGGAAGGTCCAATGACGCCAAAGCTTCAGCTTCCTCACAGATGGCATGACATTTTCTCCCAGGATTTCTTGACACTTGATTCAATCCATCTTGCCCTCCACATGCTGCAGGTTTCCAGTGCCAGGGGAAGCAAAGTATCCCCAGAGCTTCACTGAGCCACCGCCATGCTTCACTGTAGACAGGTTGTTCTTTTCAGTGTATGCTTTATTCTTCCTTCTCCAGACATACCGCTAATTCATAGGTTCAAAAAGTTCCAGTTTTGTTTCATCACTCCACAGAACAGAATCCAAAATCCTCTGGCTTATTTATATGTAGTTTTCAGCAAATTGGAGCAGACTTTTCTTGTGCTTTTGGGTCAGTTGCTTTCAGCTGTGTCTCTAGGAGCATTCAGTGCTTTTGTTATCTCCTTGTATCCTTTTCCTTGTTTGCATGTGATCTCTTCTCTGAACTTCATGGACAATTCTCTTGATGTAGCCATATTTCTAACATGCAATCACACGTCAACAGTCGAGGTATCTGAGATGTTCTATCTCAAGCACACCTGATGCGACAAATGAAGCCCTTGATTGGTTGCATAAGTTGTGATTGAGACTAGGGGTGTGCCATATTGTATCGTTCACGATAATATTGGTATAAATTTTGATACCGGTGTAAAAACGAATATCGTGATATTTGGGGTCGTTACACTGCCAACGGAAGTTGCGTGTTACCATAGAAATGGGGGAAAAAATCATGGCGCGGGAAAGCGGTGCTCAGTACTTGGAACATCTTTATCTGGTTGTGAGGAAGTAATTTAGTTTTAAGGCCATTTCAGACGGTTGCCATGTTTAAAAAACAAAACAAAATGGTGCAGCAATGAGGATGATTTACCCGCATTTTTTTTCTGCATGTCAAAAACACCGCTTTGGGGAAAAGTTTTACTTCGCCCTGAAGCAGTGTTGCTGACGTCCAAAATGTCCAGAGGTTTATTTTCGTTCCATTGTGGCTGCTCCCGCAGGATTTATTCAACCAACCGAAAGAAAAAAAAAAAAATCTGTTAACAGCGCCAGGAGTTGTCTGTGCAATGGAGATTTCTAACGCGGGTAAACTGAGAGAAAGAGAGAGAGACCGGAGGTCTTACCAGCAGAAGTGTCTTGGGAAACGACAGACAGGTAGGCCAGCATATATTCAGTATGATTAAAATGATGAAATAATAATAATAACTCTCTCCCTGTTTTATTTAGACCCTCTTCCTGACCCGGTGAAATAACATACTAGTGTGGGACACATATGTGGGTTTCATATGCTTCATATGTATATCACTGTATGCTTACTGTATGCTTCACGTCTCAGATGAACAAAAGGACTGAGCCTCCTAGGAGATAACAGGAGGATGTGAAATGTGGTCTTTGGTATGCAAAGAGATGGCCGTGGGGGATTTCCTGGCTGCCAGTGACTTTAGGTGGAGGTGATAAGACCTGGAAGAAGACACATTGTGACTTGGGATTAAATGCAATGTGACTGTGTGCTTTGATGTCCTGGGGTATAAAAGGACGAATGTCTGGGGGTTTCTTTCTCTTTCTGTTTTTGATGATGTTGGAGAATGTGAATAAACCTGACTCGTGAGATAAACTCAGCCTCGTCATTCCCACATTCTCCACACTGGTGACCCTAAGACGTATCATGAGTGAAAGAAATTCCCCCAAGCCAGACTCGTCAGGAGCCAGCCAAGCAAATGCAGCCACAGTTCAGCTACCGGACTTCTGGCAGAACAATCCGCGCTCCTGGTTTAACGCGGTTGAAGCGCAGTTCAACCTCCGGGGGATTTCGGTAGACGCCACAAAGTTCTACCATGTGGTTGCAAAACTGGACAACCACACAACCCAGCATGTGGAGAGCCTGATCAACCAGCCGCCGGACAGCGACAAGTATGGCGCGTTGAAGGCTGCACTCATCCGGTACTTCACCCCCTCGGTGGAGGAGCGAGCAGAGGGGCTCCTGGCGCTGACTGAATTTGAAAGCGACAGGCCTGCGGACCTGATGGAGAAGCTGTTGAGGTTGAAAGACTCTGACGATGATCACTTCATCTTCACCCACCTCTTCCTCAGGACCCTACCATCAGCGGTGAGAGCGACCCTGGCCAGTTCGCCACTGTTGGCCCAACGAGACTACCGCGAGCTGGGCTAGGAGGCGCAACGACTCGTCAATGCCACCAAACGGTGCGCGGCCACGGCCACGGCAGCGAAGCTCAGTGCGACGTCTGGAGATGGCAGGGGGCCAGAGGCAGCAGTACCAGACGCACAGACGACGGCGGCGGCAGGGGCCAAGAAACACGGAACAGACCAGAATCAGAATCAGAATCAGAATCAGCTTTATTGGCCAAGTATGCACAACACATACAAGGAATTTGACTTTGGCTAAAAACTTGCTCTCGTTGTTCAGGTGGAGGATTTAAATAAGGATTCAATGACAACAGAGTATGTACAGTAAATTACAGTCTGTCCACGTTTCTATAAAAGGATGCAAATATATACAGGAATATATGCAGTTATTTACTCAGACTAACCACACTTTGCAGAAATATATGAAAAAATATACAGTCACACAGTATTTCAATGTGAACTCAGATTCAGTGATATAATGTGAATGAAGTAAAAAGCAGTGTGAGAGTTATGTGCAATGTAATAATGGATGAAAAGTCATGAGTACAGCAACAGGTAGGACTAGGTGAATGTTAGGAGTTCATCAGAGTGATGGCTTGAGGAAAGAAACTGTTCCTGTGACGGGTGGTTTTGACCTTCAGTGATCTGTAACGACGACCAGAAGATAGAAGTTCAAACAGTTTGTGGCCGGGGTGTGACGGGTCAGCACAGATGTTTCCCGCCCGTTTCCTGGTTATGGACCGATATAAGTTCTCAATGGAGGGTAGGTCGGTACCAATGATCCTCTCCGCAGACTTAATGATTCGCTGCAGTCTGGTCTTGTCCTGTTTAGTGGCAGATCCAAACCAGACAGTGATGGAAAAGCAGAGGACAGATTGGATGATGGCGGTGTAGAAGACAACCAGCAGCTCCTGAGGCAAATCAAACTTCTTGAGCTGACGCAGAAAAAACAACCTCTGCTGGGCCTTTTTCCGGACAGTGTCAATATGGGAGGACCACTTCAGGTTCCGGGAGATTGTGGTACCCAGAAACTTGAAGGAGTCCACAGTGGACACTGTGCTGTTGAGGATGGTGAGTGGGGGGAATGAAGGGGGGTGTCGCCTGAAATCCACAGTCATCTCCACCGTTTTGGCTGGGTTAAGTTCAAGATGGTTCTGGCTGCACCAGAGGATCAGCTGCTCCACCTCTCGCCTGTATGCAGACTCATCATCATCCCGGATCAAACCGATGACTGTGGTGTCGTCCGCAAACTTCGGGAGCTTCACCGAAGGGTCCTCTGAGGTGCAGTCGTTGGAGTAGAGGGAGAAGAGCAGTGGGGAAAGGACACATCCTTGGGGGGCGCCAGTACTAATTTTTCGGGAGCTGGATGTAAATCTCCCTAGCTTCACCTGTTGCCACCTGTCAGTCAGAAAGCTGGAGATCCACTGGCAGGTTGAGGGAGGCACCTTGAGCTGGAGGAGTTTCTGATGAAGAATGCCTGGGATGATGGTGTTGAACGCTGAGCTGAAGTCGACAAACAGGATCCTGGCGTACGTCCCTGGGGAGTCGAGGTGTTGCAGGATGTAATGTAGTCCCATATTCACTGCATCATCCACTGACCTGTTTGACCGGTAGGCAAACTGCAGTGGGTCCATCAGGGGGCCTGTGATGACCTTCAGGTGGTTCAGCACCAATCTCTCCAAGGATTTCATGACCACAGAGGTCAGGGCAACAGGTCTGTAGTCGTTTAATCCTGTAACAGAGGGTTTCTTGGGAACTGGAACCCTCTGTTGGACCCTCTGACGACGTCCTTTGTTTCTACCATCGCCGCTTCGCAGAGAGGGCACGCAATTGTATACCACCGTGCCATTTCAAGCGCTCGGGAAACGCCAAGACCGGGGGTCGGTAGCAGCTGCGGCCCTCGGGGAGGAGAACAAGCTGCTCTACTTGAAGGATGCGCGCTCGGGGAGGCATTTCCTCGTGGACACAGGCTCCCAGTTGAGTTTCATCACACCTTCCTCCGCAGATCGGCTGGCGCCTTCCAGTGGTCCCGGGGTGTCAGCAGCGAACGGCTCAGCGATTAAGACCTTTGGTGAGAGGACTCTGCTTCTGTCCCTACACGGCCGTACATTTGAGTGGACTTTTGTCATAGCTGCAGTCAATTTCAATATGTTTGGGGCTGATTTTCTGTGCTCACATGGTTTGTTGGTTGATCTTGCTAACAGGCGCCTGGTTAATGCACTCTCTTTTTATTCTATTTCCTGTACAGCTCGAGTGGCCCCGCCAACAGCACAAGCCAACGTCACAGCCGCAAGTGGTAAGTTCCACACACTGCTCACTCAGTTCCCAGCACTCACGGTCCCAACATTTTCGGCGACCGTGGCTAAACATGGGGTGGTTCATTACTACCACCGGACCGCCTGTTTTTGCAAAAGCCCGACGCTTGGATTCAGCTAAACTGACCATAGCGCGCGAGGAGTTCACCAACCTGGAAAAGTTGGGCATCATCAGGCGTTCGAAAAGCCCATGGGCTTCACCGCTTCACATGGTCCCGAAAGCTGATGGCTCGTGGCGACCTTGCAGAGATTTCCGCAGGTTGAACAACGCTACAGCGCACGACCGCTGCCCAATCCCGCATATCCAAGATTTTTCAGTTCATTTGGTGGGGGCGCGCATTTTTTCTAAGATAGACTTGGTACGCGGTTACCACCAGGTCCCAGTGCGCGCTGAGGACATACCCAAAACAGCGGTAATAACTCTGTTCGGGCTATTCGAGTTTTTGCGCATGCCATTTGGGCTTAAAGGCGCGGCGCAGACGTTCCGACGCATGATGGACGCGGTGTTGCGCGATCTCCCCTTCGTGTTCGTCTACCTCAACGACATATTGGTAGCCAGCGCGTCCGAAGACGAACACGAAAACCACCTCACGGCAGTTTTCCGGAGGTTGGGAGAGCACGGGTTAATAATCAACCCAGCGAAGTGTCAGTTCGGGGTGACGCAGATTGATTTTTTGGGGCATCGTGTCTCTCCAGAAGGAGCGGTTCCTCTGCCTGACAAAGTGCGCACAGTAACAAATTTTCCCCGGCCACAAACGGTCAAAGCGTTACAGGAGTTTTTGGGAATGGTGAATTTTTATAATCGTTTCCTCCCCCGCGCAGCGCAGCTCATGCAACCATTGTATGCTGCACTAAAAAAACAAAAACCCACAAATAAAATCGAATGGTCTCCGGAGCGAGAGCGCGCATTCTCGGAAGTCAAAACAGCCCTGGCAAACGCTGCGTTGTTAGCACATCCAGTCCCAACGGCCCGCATAGCGGTCACTACTGACGCGTCAGATGTGGCCATAGGGGCGGTCGTGGAACAGTATGTAGCCGGAGCTTGGCAACCGCTCGCCTTTTTCAGCAGGACCTTGCGCGATAGTGAACGAAAATACAGCGCATTCGACAGGGAGTTGTTAGCTCTCCACTTGGCCATTCGCCACTTCCAGTTCTGGCTGGAGGGACGCCGTTTCACCGCGTTCGTGGACCACAAGCTGCTGACTTTCGCGATGGCCAAGGTTTCAGAACTGTGGTTGGGCCGGCAGCAGAGACAGCTGGCCGTGATCTCAGAGTTTACTACCGATATCCAGCATGTGGCGGGTAAACTTAATATAGTGGCAGACTGCCTCTCGCGCGCTGTGGCGGCTCCAGCCCGCGTAGGGGTAGATTTTGCAGCCGTGGCCGCGGATCGAGTTAGCGACGCAGAAGTGCGCGCGCTCCAGTCTGGACCAACAGGGTTAAGGCTGGAGAACAGGGTGCTGCAAGACGGTATGCCCCCCCCAATCTGTGATGTCTCCACTGGGCGACCGTGTCCTGTGGTACCGGCTGCGTGGCGCCGCCGCGTTTTTGACTTGATCCATTCTCTGGCGCACCCGGGAGTGCGCGCGTCGGTCAAAATGGTGGGAGAGAAATTTGTATGGCTGAGCCTGCACAAACAAGTTAGAGAGTGGGCGGCAGCCTGCATGACTTGTCAACGAGCCAAGGTACACAGACACACGAGGGCTCCCTTGGAGCCGTTTCACATTCCGGCTAAGAGGTTTGATCATGTTCACGTGGACCTCGTAGGCCCCCTCCCGCCCTCACAGGGGTGCACACATCTTCTGACAATGGTTGACTGCACCACGCGCTGGCCGGAAGTGGTCCCACTGTCGTCAACCACAGCCGAGGAGGTGGCGCGCGCGTTTTTAACGGCATGGGTAGCGCGTTTTGGAGTCCCGTCGGACATTACATCCGACAGAGGCCCTCAATTTGTTTCCGAACTTTGGTCAGCGATGGCCCGCAGCCTGGGGGCAACGATCCACCGCACGACCGCGTACAATCCACAGGCTAACGGGTTATGCGAACGTTTTCACAAGTCATTGAAGGCGGCCCTCAGAGCGTCGCTTACGGATGCAAATTGGGTGGACAGGCTACCATGGGTTTTATTGGGGTTGCGTTCTGCACCTAAAGAGGATTTAAAAGCCTCCCCAGCTGAGCTAGTTTTCACACAGCCACTTCGGCTGCCCGGGGAATTTCTCCCAGATGATCCTGCGCCAGAGTGCTCCCCAGCTCAGCGGTTACAGAGTAGCACGGAATCGAGCACGCTGCCTGGTCCCGTTCACCACAGTTTTCCGTGCGTTTTTGTGCCTAAGGCTTTAAAAAATGCGGAGTTTGTTTTTGTCAGACACGATGCCCATCGCCCACTGTTACGACCACCTTATGATGGACCATTTAGAGTGCTGGAAACAGGGGATAAGCATTTTTTGCTAGATTTGGGGGGCAGAAAAGAAATGATTGGCATAAACAGGCTCAAACCCGCTTTTGTGGTGGCTGACGAAGGTGTGCAGTTGGCCAGGGCTCCTCGGTGCGGCAGACCCCCTAGGGAGCATTCCCCAGAGCACCCACAGGGATTGACTAACAGTTCTCATCCTCAGACAGCAGCTCCCCAGCAGGAGGGCGCCGCGGAGGTGGTAAAGCCCGCTTTCAGCAGATACGGGAGAAGACTGAGGCCCAAGCAGCATGTGGACTGATGTGTGTGATTTTATCATGACATGCAGACTGTTATTACGTTGTTCCATCTTAGACATTTGGGGGGGGGGGGTCATGTGGGACACATATGTGGGTTTCATATGCTTCATATGTATATCACTGTATGCTTACTGTATGCTTCACGTCTCAGATGAACAAAAGGACTGAGCCCCCTAGGAGATAACAGGAGGATGTGAAATGTGGTCTTTGGTATGCAAAGAGATGGCCGTGGGGGATTTCCTGGCTGCCAGTGACTTTAGGTGGAGGTGATAAGACCTGGAAGAAGACACATTGTGACTTGGGATTAAATGCAATGTAACTGTGTGCTTTGATGTCCTGGGGTATAAAAAGGACGAATGTCTGGGGGTTTCTTTCTCTTTCTGTTTTTGATGATGTTGGAGAATGTGAATAAACCCGACTCGTGAGATAAACTCAGCCTTGTCATTCCCACATTCTCCACACTAGAGTAAATTAATTTAATATGTTAAAAGCAGCAAGAGCCCCTCATGTCCCAGAGCATAGAAAAGAGATGAAGACAGAAGTAATGTGTTTAAGGTTTGCGTTTTTTAATGTAATAAATAGGTTGCATTAACCATAGCTAAATTGCTCTTGCATTCATAAGGCAATGTTTTCAGGACTATTCAGATGTTTTAAGAAAAATCTGTAGAATTTTCAAAACTGCAGGCTATATGTAGTCTGCAGTACCAACTTTACTCTCATCTGCTTGTTACTGTTCTCTCCTAAATTTGTTTTTTCTCATTAAACATCTTCATAAAGGTACTTTTTTTTAAAAAAAATTGCAACGTTTTCAGAGACACATTTGTGAGTTTTTTCATGTGGAATTGTAGCTTTTTACCTAAAGCCTCTTACCTTGTGTTTTTATTCTGAAAAGTTGAAGAAATCAGAAGCAGCACCAGATTTAAATTAAGATTAGTCAATCAGTTGTTTTAATAATCAATAGATCAGTTGACTATTACAGTCCAAATTTATAATTTTCATCCCACCCGAAGGTTATAATTACATTTATAACTAGTTTGATACCTGTTATTTTAAAATAAAATAAAAAAAAAAAAAAGAACCACACTTTCTGTCACAATTTAGCCCAATATGGGGTAATCAATATTTTACACCAGGGAGAGCGGATACTGTATTTAAAGTATGGAATTTAAAAGGGAGTCAAAAGATTCAAGACTTATATTTGTCACACTCAGATAACATAATGTCTTTTGAAGAACTGAGGATTAAATTCAATCTTTATAGAACGCATTTTTTTAAATACAGTTAGATACTTTTTTGTTCAAAATAAAGTATAACAAAAATATCTTCAGCTTAGAAATTTTATTCGATCAAATCAAAATAATGCTCTCACCCGACCTACTTATTCATTTTTGGAAAAAATTTTGACGAAAGATAGTAAGAGAAAGGGTATTATTTCAGAGTATTATAACTCATTGACACTATTCTCAAGTGAAAACTCACAGAAAAGACTGAATTATTGGAAAGAAGACCTGCAAATTGAAATTTCAGAGGAACAATGGGAAATGGCTTGTGCAGGAGCTCAAACCAAATCAATAAATGTACGTCTTAAACTGATACATTTTAAATGGTTAATGTGGATGTATGTTACACCAGTGGAATTAAATAGATATAACAAAAACATACCAGATACATGTACAAAATGTATGGAAAGTAAAGGAACCCTATTCCACTGTTTATGGGAATGTAGAAAAATCAGGATGTTTTGGGAAGAGGTGAGGGTAACGATTAAAAAAATAATTTCAAAACAATTCACATTGAACCCTAAACTGTTTTTGTTGGGTCTGTATCCAGAAAAACATAACTTTAATAAGGGTGAAAGAACATTCATAGACCTCAGTTTGCTTAATGCCAAAAAATGTATTGTACTACTGTGGAAAAAGACTCACAGACCAGATGTGACTCAGTGGTTAAGACAGATGTTAACAAGCCTTCCACTAGAAAGAATAACATATATACTGAAATTAAAGGAAAATGTGTTTGAGAATATATGGAGACCTTTCATTGATTATGTAAAGAAATTAAACATAACTTCTGAAGAAGAAGGTGAATGATATGTGTGGACCTTGCAAATTCCAAGCTGGTGAATGTATATTATGCACTTATGTAATAGATTACCCAGACTAAACAGAGGAGCATTGTTATTGACTTGTTTTTGTTAATGGTTGTTGTTGTTTTTATTACACTTTTTTTTGTTGTTGTTGTGTTTTTAATTTTTAAATTACTTTAGTGTTAGTGTCTGACTGTTTGTGCTATGTTTGTAAAAAAAAAAAGGTTCAATAAAAAATATTGTGGAAATAAAAATATTAACCTACTAAAACTGTGGTGGTTTCTGATTTCCAACAACAGGGTGGACTAGGATGAAGTCAGATTCCAGTTCTGAATTTTTGTCCCAGTCCACCCCTCAGTGCACTTAAGATGTGGTGGTTTAGAATATTTTCTGGTAATATTTGATACAGAATTAAAAAGAAAGTTTTAAACACATTCTAAACTGCTCTTTATAAACTGGAGAAATAAGAGTTTTTTGTTTTTACTGAATATGTTGAACATAATTAATGCTGGCCTGTGAAACTGTCCTTTATAAATTTAAAAGAAAAAACTGTATTCCTTGATATCGTGAAGAATGTCGTTATCGTGAAAGTTCACAGAAATATTGTGATATCATTTTTAGGCCATATCGCCCAGCCCTACTGAAACCACAGCTGATTAGCAGATGTGTGCTCTTATGAGGAATTCAGTTCAGGGGCTTCGGTAATTTTGAGACGGCAGTAGTCACTGAAAGTAGGATTAAGTGTTGAATTTGATTTAGATCCTTGCAGTATTAGATTTATTTAACTATTTAAACTGTTCTTGTGTGAGCTGTTTTTTGCAAACACCTGAAAAATGCAATTGGGGTTGAATAATTTTGATTGCAACTGTATGTGTAAAACGTTGCAAATTTACATGATCTTATCATGAAGAAGAAAAAAGCTCCTATAACTGTCGTTCTTCTAAATCAGCATTTCAGACCAGTCTCTAGATTTTTTCTCAGTGTCTAAGTTGGTTAATCTCCATGAAATATTTTGTGACATTCGTGGCATTTACAACTTTACTTGAAGCTTGTCGCGTGTGAAAGGATCATCTAAAATATGGGAATGACTGGTATTAAAACAGTCAGAATATTTGTGCACAAAGCACAGGGGCTAAAAGCAATATTGTTCTTTTATTTGTTGTGGCAGTCCTATTAAAATAGATGGACTTTAATACCCAGGCTCATTGACAGCACTGTATATGGACTATATGAGATAATTTTAAGAAGAAATATATTCAAACTGTATATTCAAGTAAATGTAAAGTGTGTGTTATCATGCAGGATTCAAAGGATTGTGTGTGACTGATTTTTTCCCATTTATTCTGTAGGAAAAATGTGGAGCGGAGGTGTTTACTGGACAACATGGAGGGAGTGTTCCTGGTTGTGGATGAAATCATTGATGGAGGGTGAGAGAGAATTCAGATTATGGGCGTAAATCAAGGGGACATGCCCCCGTCCCCCCATCCATCATAAAGCTTTCTATATCATGTCACAGAACTGAATAAATACATTCTAAATTTGTAACTTTTTTCTCATAAATTTAGTGTTTTTCTTTTGTGATTTAGCTATTTTTTCTGATAAATTTGTGACTTTTTTCTTGCAAATTTACAAACTTTTTTTATTGTAAAATAATACACTGTTTTTCAGTGTGAATTTGGAAATTTTAACTTTTTTACTCATAAATTTGTGACTTTTTTATGAATTTGCAACTGTTCTCAATTTGCAACTTTTTTCTCATAATCTTAAAACTTTAACATATTTATGGCTTTTTTTCTTTAAATTTGAATCTTTTTTCTCATAAATTAGCATTTTTTTTATTTAGCAATTTGTTTATAATAAATTTGAGACTTTTTGTTGTAAATTTGCAATTTTTTTAATAGTAGATTCACTTCTTTTATCCTAAATTTGCTTCATTTTTCAGTGTAAATTTATAACTTTGACTATTTTCCAGTGTAAATTTGCAGCTTCATTCATCTTCAACCTCTCAATCCTTTTTGGGTCGCCAGAGTACCTGACGAAAACCCATTTAGACGCAGGGAGAACATACGAACACCACACAGAAAGGTCACTGCCGGCCAGGGAATGGAATCAAACCCACAACCTTCTCGCTGTGCTGCCACAGCACGAACCACTGCTCCACCAAGCTGCCCAAATTTGCAACTCATTTATCATAAACGTGACTTTTTTCTTGTAGTTTTGCAGTTTTGTTTTCATAAATTTGCAAAATTTTTTTTGAAAATTTGCAATCCTTTTCTCATAAATGTGCAACCTTCCTCCAATTTTTTAAAAATTTTTATCCATCCATCCGCCCTTTTTAAAAAAATTTTTTTTACCCCCCCCCCCCTTACCAATCTTAACTGTTGAATATCTTCCCATGATTCGGATGGTGCAGGAGTTGCTTTGAATTATTCTCAGTTTTTGGTGGCCAACTTATCAGTTTTACAAATTATCATACTGAGCATCATCCATCCATCCATTCATCTTCTTCCGCTTAATCCTTTTCGGGTCGCGGGGGGGCTGGAGCCTATCCCAGTATCTTTGGGCGAGAGGCAGGGTCCACCCTGGACAGATCGCCAGTCCATCGCAGGGCCAACACAGAGAGACAGACAACCATTCACTCTCACAGTCATACCTAAGGACAATTTAGAATCCCCAGTTGATGCCAGTTAATCTAACTTGCATGTTTTTGGCATGTGGGAGGAAACTGGAGAAATCCCGGAGTAAACCCACGCAGACACGGGGAGAACATGCAAACTCCACACAGATCACTGTTGGTTGGGGGCTGGGATTGAACCCAGGATCCCCCGGCCAAGGGTGAGTTGCTGTGCTGCCGCAGTGCTAACCACTCCACCACCATAAATTCATAAATTTTTAATCATAATTTTGCTACTTTGTTCAAAGAAAGTCTCTCAAATGTAAAATTTTTTTTTGTGAATTTGTGACCTATTTATGGCAAGTGTGTAACCTTCATAAACTGGCAACCCTTTTTGATAATAAATTTGCTATTTTACTAGTATTTTTTTTTTCCTCATAGGTTTGTCTTTTTATTGCAATTTTGAGACTTTTTCATACAAATTAGTGACTTTGTTAAAGATTTACTACAGTTTTCCTATAAGAAGAAGTCAACTTATCTACAGTGTTAATCACATCTAGAATCAGAGGGGTCTCTGCCATGCAAGGCGCCGCCACAAACAACTATTCCTTCCCCAATTCTATTATGCTGAGCACCAAGCTAGAAGGCGGGAAGTACCATTTTTATATTGTCTTTGGTATGATCCGGCCGGGACTTGAACCCCCAACCTCCTGGCTGTGGGGCAGATGCTCTACCACTAGGCCACACAAATACAATAGCTGTATTAATTCAGTGTTTTCTGAGACTTCACATATTGAAAAAATTGCCCAGCTGTCAGCTACTCATAACACTGACTGAGCTACAGGTCACTGCTGGACTTGGGTGGTGGACTGTACTAATGCCAAGCCCTGGTGATCTGTAATTTCAAACCAGACCGTCAAGGACGAGTAGCTCATTCCAGCCTGATGAATTCACCCTGAGAGTGCTCACGTTTCGACCTTGACTCTGATCTTGAGCACAACCTAGATACAGACCCACTTGAGGATCATTGTGCATGGGTCTGGTGACCATCAGGCCAAATGCCTAGGAGGAGTAGTGATTCCCGTGAAATGTGGACGAACAGATGGACACATTAGCTACTTTTTGCTGGAATGAGCTAATTGTCAATGTTATTAATTTCATAAATTTACCTGAATGTCAGAGAAAAAATTAAGATTTAATCTCATCCTAGTTTTGCGACATGTGCCTAACAAACACACACTTTTGGCAGCTCCTTACTCAGGGTTCACCACAGCAGGTCATGGGTCTGCATATTTCATTTGGAAAGGGTTTTATGCTGGATGTTCTTCCTGACGCAGCAGTCCCTGTTCACCCGGGCTTGGGACTGGCACGATGAGTAAACTGGTTTTGTGCTTCCCCCTGTGGCTGGGTAACAAGCTTTCCCTCCCCCCCATTCTACTATGCTGAGCACCAAACTAGAAGTCAGAAAGTGCTGTTTTTATGGTCTTTGGTATGTCCTGGCCGGGGCTTGAACTCACATCATCCCGGCTGTGGGGCAGATGCTCGACCCCTAGGCCACCACTCCGTTGTACTGATCACTCTTAAAGGGCTCACTGACTGCACTTTTTCCACATTTTAACAGCTCACTCATGTCTTAATGAAGTGTTTGTGACATATACTGTTCACGTTTTCTTTAATTTTTTAATTACTGAAGCAAATTTGTTTTGTATTTTTCCTGACTTTCTTGAAACGCTCTGATTTAAAGCCTCTCACTTGCAGAAACATCCTTCACCTATTCAGCTGCGCTCTCCCTCTTATGTCAGTTGACTATTAGCTGAGTAGCTTCTAGCCTCCTTCTAGCTTGGATGAACGATGCTGATTCACTGATCTAGACTCGATGGTGTATCTTGCATCATTCCGGCCCATCTCCCAATAATTTTGCCATGATTCCAGAACAAATCACTAGCACCATGCCCTGGGCAGCCCCCGATTGCCACAACCGACCTGGACCAGAACCCGAGTCTGCTGGCTGAGCTGCTGAGCCACAGAATGTCAAAGGGCAGTGTCTCGCTCTGCAGGATTCCACTCCGCTCCCATGGCCAGCTGGGAGATGATGCCCTGTCACGAGGCAGCTCCCAAACGTTGTCCATGACACCATAGCAGAGTCGCCCAGAGCCCCGGAGGACGGTGGGGGAACTGGCTGTGAAAGTCAGCAGGCTCGGGTCCCAGGTTAGTTGCCACGACCAGCGCAGTGGTGCTGGCGATTTGCTGTGGAATCACTGTGAAATTACTAAGAGATGGGCCGGAATGATGTGAAATGTATTTTTGACTGTGGACTGGTGAACCAGGTGGTAACAGAAATGGCTATAGGGTGACTAAGATCTGAGGAAAATAACAATATAAGCCGCACTTGGTGTGAGTCTCCTGGTACCAGTGTTAGCTGGGGGGGGCTAATAGGCTACCTTTAGCACCCCTTCCATCTACATGACAGACAGCTAGGCGAGCCAATAATAGAGCAGTGGGCGGGTATCAAAGACGGTGGTGGGTTGGCTTTGTCAAATCATGACGTATACGATTTACCTGGAAGAGTCAAAAACGTTTCAGGGAGAGAAAAACGAGATAAAGGCTGTGTGTGTTTAAGAGAATTGACTGTTTTGATGTTTTGTTTTGTTTTTGGTAACTGCGTGACCAATAGACACATTTCTGCCAGTTAAAACCTACAAAAACACCATTTTCAGTCAATGACCCCTTTAAACCATATTTATTTCCTCTCAACTGGAACAACCTCGCTGATAACTGTGCAGAGCTCTTTCCTGATTGGCTGCTTTATCTTGTTTCCAGGGTGATCCTGGAGAGTGACCCTCAGCAGGTCTTACAGAAAGTCAACTACAGAGTAAGTGAGCTCATGAATCTTTTTGACCACCATCCCTACTGGTTTGAAGTCAGTGGGAAACTGTATAGAAAATGCTGTAAGTGACAGATTGTAGAAGTAAAAATCAGAGCGTATGTTTGGCCTGTGCTTATTGATCACAATAGCTGTCTGTCACTTTTCCTGTTGGCCTCTTGCCTCATCTTACCTGCCCCTCATTCTTTCTTCCCCCCGGTCTCTCCTCTGAATGTGCTGTCAGCTAATGTCAGAGCAGGCTTATGGTTTCGTCCTGTTTGATTACATCACGGGAAACCTAGAGGCCCAAACAGACCAGAACCAGCTGCTGTAGACCGGAGGGTGAGAGGAGAGAGAGAGTTCAGGAGAAAGATGGTGGAGTTCAGAGAGAATGAATGAGTGAATGGATGAGACAGAATAGGGAGATGGAGGACAAATGGGCGAGATGGAGAAGGTAAATGCATGGTGAGAGAGAGCTCCCGTACTAATACGCCTCCTTTTCATGGCACTTGAAAATTTTGCTGTGAAGGAAGTTTCACAGGACTATGGACTCTCTTTGGGGAATGTGACACTAATCCACTCAAAACTTTTAAGTGATAGCCTGAATAATGGCACAGAGCAGGGATCTGGAACCTCTACTGCATCAATCAGGGGTGTCCAATCATGTGCCATGGAGGGTCAAGACCCTGCAGGTTTTCTCTCCTACCCAGTCTCTTCAGCAGGCGCTTTCACTGATCAGCAATCAGCAGAAGAAATTCAGTGGAATCTGCTGTTGAGACACTGGTTGGAGGTGAAGCCTGCAGGGTCTTGGCCCTCCAGGGCACATGATTGGACACCCCTGGTGTAAATAGTCATTTTCAGCAATTTTTGTCCTGAAGACCCGAATAGAGCCAAAAATAAAACAAATTTGTGCCTTAAAATAAAGGTGTAACAGTAGAGTTAGAAATATGAACACACTTGTCAATGTCATATACAGTCATGTGAAAAAAATAGGGCACCCCGTTAAATAATCAGTTCTTTATTAAGAAATGTTCACATATCTATGTCTAACCTTGTTTTTATTTTTATTTGCATTTTTTAACATTTATTTTAGCCATTTTAAGTGGGAATGAATGTGGGGGTGTCCTAAAAAAGATGGGGTGGGGGGTATCCTAATTTATTCCTCACTATTTGTTTAGAATTATATTTTACAGAAAATCTGGAAAGGTCTTTAATTCATTTTTAATTGTTTAGTTGTATTACATGAATCTCCCAGTATTTTAAACACTGATATTATATCAATATGTCCAAATATGTTTAAAAAAAAAAAAAAAAAACAAAAAAAAAAAAACCACTCTTCCGGTTATGGCTGCCACGTAGGACGGACGTGTCTCGCTCTGCTCTGCTCCTGGAAAAAAAAATCGGCAAATAACTCTCTCATTTGGGACAGAACGTATCCCAGCATTTGGGCGAGGATATGTCGGCGAAGCCTAAGGCTGGAAAACCAGGAAAAGGAAAAAGCGAGCCGCCGAAACAGTCCAAATTAACGGACTTTCAGGTCTGTGACGCAGCAAACAAAACTCCATATATGGCGGAGGAGGCTGGCAACGCTGCGATTTCTGCGGGGAATGGCGCAGATGCGCTGATGGCAGCCATGAGTTCAATGAGAGCGGACTTTTCCTCTAGATTTGATGGGATTATGACAGCGTTGGAAGGAATAAGAAAGGAATTGGGTGACTGTGTAGAACGAACGGCGCAGATGGAGCTCCGTCTCGCTAGTGCTGAAGATGACGTCACCTGTCTTCAATTAAAGGTGCGCACTTTGGAAAAAAAAAATAAATCTCTGGAAGATAATATTTTGGATTTGGAATCTCGGTCGAGACAGAATAATTTGAGGCTGGTGGGTCTTCCAGAGGAATCAGAAGGTCGGGACGTATGTTCCTTTCTGGAAAAGTGGATTCCGGAGGTGCTGGGCAGCGAGGAGTTGCAATCAGCAGTGGTTCTGGAAAAAGCACATCGTATTGGCCCACGGAGAGATAAGGGACCGCTGAGGACCTTAATTATGAAGTTTCTTAGCAACAGAGACAGGATGAAGATCTTCAACGCTGCACGTGCTAAAGGAGAGATTAAACACCAGGACCAGCAGGTGCGGTTCTACCCAGATTTGGCCACAGGAATCCAGCAATTGAGGAAGCAGTTTGATCCTGTACGTAAGGAGCTGCGCAACCTTGGGATTCGTCATGGTGTAATCTATCCTGCGAGACTGCTGACCACGTATGAGGGCAGAACCCACATCTTCAAGACCCCAGAGGAGGCGCAGGAGTTCATCAAGAAGATCAAAGAAGAAGAAGAGACTGGTGGGAGCTAAGCATGAACAAAATATAAGGTAGAATAATTAAGCATTTGCACAGGCATCTGACTGACTTGAAGTAAATAGTAAGTTTACAAAATATAGATTGTATTATATATTAAAAAAACAAAACAAAAACAAAACAAACAAACAAAAAAAAAAACTATGATGTACAAAGTTGTTAAAAATTTTGGAGTTAAGTTGGAAAACTACAGAGGAGAGTTAATGTTACGTCATTAAAAGCAGTAGAGTTAGGGTGATTGGGAGGATGAAGAAGGAGTGGCTTAGGCTGTTCCCCGTGGGTGTGGAACGGTCGATGGCTATATCGGGAGACAGAATTTTTCTTTTGATTTTGGGGGGTTTGCCACAAGTGTGGGATGGGGAAATTTGTTTGTGTGTAGTTTGTAGGATGAATGTTCAACCACTCATGTTTTTGCTTCTCTGTATGAGCATGTTTACACTGCAAGGTAATCCCAAACTCTCTATTGATCATGGACCAAAGTGTTAATCTTAATTTAACTTCATGGAATTGCAGAGGTCTACAAAATTTAAAAAAACTTAAACAAGTTATGAATAAAATAAAGGACATGGGTTCAAGAATTGTGTTTTTACAAGAAACTCATCTGATAGAGGAGGATGTTAAAAGAATTAGGAGTAGATGGCAGGGAAGTGTATTCACCTCTTCATTTTCATCCCGAGCCAGGGGAGTTATGACTCTCATACATAAATCAGTTCCTTTTCAAGTGAAAAATGTAATTGGAGACAAATTTGGAAGATATGTAATCATTCAAGGTTCTTTGCTATTAGAAAATATAAATCTTGTGAACTTATATGGTCCCAATATAGATGATCAGAAGTTCTTTGCTAATTTATTTCTCATCTTATCATCACTTACAGGGCAACATATAATAGCAGGGGATTTTAATTGTACATTGAATCCAGGTGTGGATAGATCAACAGGACTGGATTGTACGCACATTGGATGTAGGATGACTATTAATCATTTTATGAAAGAATCGAGATTGTTAGATATATGGAGAGAAATGAAACCACAAGTTAAAGCCTATTCTTGTTATTCCAGTACCTACAAGACATTCTCACGTATTGATTATTTTTTGATTTCCACAGAATTAAGGTCCAAGATTCAAAACTGCTTTTATGATAACATCGTGATCTCTGATCATGCACCCTGTTGTCTAATATATGTAGATAAAAAATTGACAAAGGAATCAGGTAGATGGCAATTTCAGCATAAATGGCTTCAGGATGAGGAATTTGTCAAGTATATAGAAAAACAGATAGACGAGTTCTTTGACATCAATACTACACAAACATCAGCATGTGTAAAGTGGGAGGCTTTCAAAGCTTTTATTAGGGGACATATTATTAGTTATACAGGATCAAAATCTAAGAAGACTCGAGAGGAGAGAGCTAAATTGGAACATAAAATAAAAAATCTTCAGGAAAAAGTGTATGCAGGAAGTGACCCAAGGTTGGAGAATGAATTACTGATTTTGAGAGCTGAATACGACAAAAAATCAGCGAATAGAGCTGCCTCGAGTCTTCTAAGATTGAAACAATCTTTTTATGAACAAGGTGAAAAATCAGGAAAATTATTAGCATGGCAGATTAAACAATTGGAAATTAAAACACCAATTACCAGTATTATAAGTAATGGACAGGTAGTTATAGATCCTTTAGAAATTAATAGAGCCTTTAGAGATTACTATGAAAAATTATATGATACCAAAAATGAACCTGATTTAACAAAACTAAATGGGTTTTTGAACGAACTATCTATACCGTGTATTCCAAATGAAAACAGGGAGATATTGGAGTCTAAAATTAGTCAAGAAGAAGTTGGGCTAGCCATTGATAATATGAAATCAGGAAAAAGTGCAGGACCAGATGGTCTTCCAGTTGACCTTTATAAAAAATTTAAGAATAAATTAATAAAACCTTTTTTGGAAATGGTTTTAGAAGCATTTCAAAATAATAATTTACCATCATACATAAATAATGCCTTAATTATACTGCTGCCAAAACCAGGTAAGCCCTCTAATAAATGTGAAAATATGAGACCAATAAGCCTATTAAACGCCGACCTTAAGATAATCTGTAAAATTTTAGCAAGACGAATACAAGAAATTTTACCAAATATTATTAATCGAGATCAGAATGGCTTTATAAAGGGTAGACAAGGCTTCCATAATGTAAGAAGACTATTTAATATTATTTATTTTAATAAAGAAGCACCGGATACAGCTCTCCTATCATTGGACGCCGAAAAGGCCTTTGATAGAGTTGAATGGCCCTTTCTTTTTGAAGTCCTACAAAGGTTTGGACTTGGAAATAATTTCATAAAATGGGTTCAAATAATATACAATAATGCTACAGCAGAAATCCTAACAAATAACAATATTTCAAAACCAATAAAAATCAATAGAGGATGTCGACAAGGCTGTCCACTTTCACCTTTACTGTTTACTATGGCAATTGAACCTTTAGCGATAGCGATACGTTTACATTCACAAATATATGGAATTAAAGTTGGACCAACAGAACATAAAATCTCCCTGTACGCCGATGATATAATTTTGTTTATGTCGAATCTAAAAAAATCAATTCCAACCTTGTTGAATTTAATAAAGAATTTTGGGGAAATATCAGGATATAAAATAAATAAAACTAAATCTTCAATATTAATGCTAAATGAGACCCAGAGAAATCACCCAGCCCCTGAGGTAAATCAATTCAATGTTGTAAATCAGTTTAAATATTTAGGAATCCAAATTATGCCTAAGCTAGAATCAGTCGCCAGTGTCAACTATGAAGCCTTAATGTCAGATATCAGTGAGTTAACTCAGAGATGGATGTCACTACCAATGTCGATGATCGGGAGAATCAATATACTTAAAAGTAATATTTTACCTAAAATACTTTATTTATTTCAATACATTCCCTTATCACCACCTTTAGATCTATTCTCAAGAATAAAAAAAAAGTTAGTGGAATTTATATGGAACAACAGGAGGGCTAGATTACGTTTGTCTTTATTATATTTACCATTTGATCGTGGAGGTCTGAAATGTCCAAATTTTATGTTGTATTATTGGTCGGCACAACTGAGGTCTATGACATATTATTTTTCATCAAATGATCTCCCTCACGGGACTGAAATGGAATCATACAATTTACCTTTACCTCTTCCCATATTCATATACTCAGATTCGGCAAAAAAATTACAAAAACAAGTTAAAAATCCATTTGTAAAGCATATGATCAAAATATGGTGTGAAGCTAAAAACTATTTAAAAGAACCACAGTTATTGTCACAATTTAGTCCAATATGGGGTAATCAATATTTTAAACCAGGGAGAGCGGACGCTGTATTTAAAGTATGGAATTTAAAAGGGATACAAAAGATTCAGGATTTATATTTGCCATGTGCAGACAACATAATGTCTTTTGAAGAGCTGAGGATCAAATTTAATCTCAATAGAACACATTTTTTTAAATATCTTCAACTTAGAAACTTTATTCGATCAAATCAAAATAAAGCTCTCACTCGACCTATTTATTCATCCTTGGAAAAAATGATGATGAAAGATAGTAAAAGAAAGGGTATTATTTCAGAGTTTTATAACTCATTGACACTATCTTCAAGTGAAAATTCACTGAAAAGATTAAACTACTGGAAAGAAGATCTGCAAACTGAAATTTCAGAGGAACAATGGGAATTGGCTTGTACAGAAGCTCAAACCAAATCAATAAATGCACGCCTTAAATTGATACATTTCAAATGGTTAATGCGGATGTATGTTACACCGGAGGAGTTAAATAGATATAACAAAAATATACCAGATACATGCACAAAATGCATGGAAAGTAAAGGAACCCTATTTCATTGTTTATGGGAATGTAGATTAATAAGAATGTTTTGGGAAGAGGTGAGGGTAACAATTGAAAAAATAATCTCAAAACAAATCATATTGAATCCTAAACTGTTTTTGTTGGGTCTGTACCCAGAAAAGCATAATTTTAATAAAAGTGAAAGAACATTCATAGACCTCAGTTTGCTTAATGCCAAAAAATGTATTGCACTATTATGGAAAAAGACTCATAGACCAGATGTGACTCAGTGGTTAAGACAGATGTTAACAAACCTTCCATTAGAAAGAATAACATATATACTAAAATCAAAGGAAATTGTGTTTGAGAATATATGGAGACCTTTTATTGATTATGTAAAAAATTTAAACATAACTCTTGAAGAAGAAGGTGAATGATGTGTGTGGACCTTGTAAATTCCAAACTGGTGAACATAATATGTATACTTATGTATTGGATTGTCTAGACTAAACAGAGGAGCATTGTTGAAGATTTGATTTTGTTGGTGGTTGTTGGTGTTTTTAGTGCATTTTTTTTTTTTTTGTAGTACTTTAGTGTTAGTGTTTGATTGTTTGTATCATGTTTGTTAAAAAAAAAAAAAAGGTTCAATAAAGATATTGTGGGAAAAAAAAAAAAAACCCACACAGGCTTATACAGGGTATCCTAATTTTTTTCACATGACTGTAAGTCATTGCTGGGAGTTTTTTCCTGAAATGTACAACTTTTTCTCATAGATTTAATATGTTGCAGGTTTTCTCTTGCATTTGTTTTCTTATTTCTTCATGTTTTGCTTTATTTTTCTTGGAGATTTGCCACTTTCTCTTTAAGTTTGTGACTGTTTTGTCACACATGTAATATGTTATTTTTATACATTTTTTCTTGATTACCCCCTATTTAGCATTTTCCATGGATTAATTTTAAGCTTTGAAATCCTCACAAGGTTGTGTGTGTGTCTGTGTGTGTGTAAGGAGGCACTTAAGGTTTTGCTAACTTAGACTACTGAAGGCCGAGCTTGTTAGTTTGTGATGTCATAAAAAACAAGAAACCCGATCTGCTCATTTCTTTAAGCGCTTAACTAAATGCAGTGTGAATGTCTTTGAAGTGAGTGTTTTAATAATTTAATATACACAGTGGTGTGAAAAAGTGATTGCCCCCTAAACATAATAACTGGTTGGGCCACCCTTAGCAGCAACAACTGCAATCAAGTGTTTGCAATAACTGGCAATGAGTCTTTTCCAGTGCTGTGGAGGAATTTTGGCCCACTCATCCTGGCAGAATTGTTGTTATTCAGCCACACTGGATGGCTTTCGAGCATGAACTGCCTTTTTAAGGTCATGCCACAGTATCTCAATCAGATTGAGGTCAGGACTTTGACTAGGCCACTCCAAAGTCTTCATTTTGTTTTTCCTTAGCCATTCAGAGGTGGACTTGCTGGTGTGTTTTGGATCATTGTCCTGCTGCAGAACTCAAGTGCACTTAAGCTCGAGGTCCCGAACAGATGGCCGGACATTCTCCTTCAGGATTTTTTGGTAGACAGCAGAATTCATGGTTCTATTTACCACAGCAAGTCTTCCAGGTCCTGAAGCAGCAAAATAGCCCCAGACCATCACACTACCACCACCATATTTTACTGTTGGTATGATGTTCCTTTTCCGAAATGCTGTGTTACGTTTACGCCAGATATAATGGGACACACACCTTCCAAAAAGTTCAACTTTCGTCTCGACTGCCCACAGAGTATTTTTCCAAAGTCTTGGGGATCATCAAGATGTTTTCTGGCAAAACTGAGACGAGCCTTTATGGTTTTTTTTGCTCAGCAGAGGTTTTCATCTTGGAACTCTGCCATGCAGGCCATGTTTTGCTCAGTCTCTTTCTTGTGGTGGAGTCATGAACACTGACCTTAACTGAGTCAAGTGAAGCCTGCAGTTCTTTGGATGTTGTTGTAGGGTCTTTTGTGACCTCTTGGATGAGTTGTTGCTGCGCTCTTGGGGTAATTTTGGTGAGCCGGTCACTCCTGGGAAGGTTCACTACTGTTCCATGTTTTCGCCATTTGTGGATAATGGCTCTCACTGTGGTTTGCTGGAGTCCCAAAGCTTTAGAAATGGCTTTATAACCTTTTCCAGATGGATAGATCTCAATTACTTTTTCTCATTTGTTCCTGAATTTCTTTGGATCACAGCATGATGTCTAGCGTTTGAGGATCCTTTGGTCTACTTCACTTTGTCAGGCAGGTCCTATTTAAGTGATTTCTTGATTGAGAACAGGTGTGGCAGTAATCAGGCCTGGGTGTAGCTAGAGAAATTGAACTCAGCTTTCCAAAGATGTGATAAACCCCAGTTAATGTATGTTTTAATGGGGGGGGGCAATCACTTTTTCACACAGGGCCATGTAGGTTTGGATTTTTTTTTACCCTTATTAATAAACACCTTCATTTAAAAACTGCATTTTGTGTTTACTTCTGTTATCTTTGTCTAATATTTAAATGTGTTTCATTCATTCATTCATTCATTCACCTTCTTCCGCTTAATCCTTTTCGGGTCGCGGTGGGGGCTGGAGCCTATCCCAGCATCTTTGGGCGGGAGGCAGGGTCCACCCTGGACAGATCGCCAGTCCATCGCAGGGCCAACACAGAGAGACAATGATCTGAAACATTTAAGTGTGACGAACACAGAAAAATGAGAAATCAGGAAGGGGGCAAACACTTTTTCACACCACTGTACATGTACACATGAAAGGTGTTAGATTACTGTATCTTACTCGTATAAAGTTTAACTCCACAAAAATGCTGTTTTACACAGTTGTAGGCCTTTAATTTTTTTTGTCTATACCTTTTTTCTTGTTAACTTGACTTTTTCTTATAAATTAGCAGTGTTTCCCTAGCAAATTTATAGCTTCCCCCCACATATGTGCAGCAGTTTTCTTCTGCATTTGTGAATTTTTTTCTCCTAAATTTGCAACTTTTCTCCTAAGTTTAAGATTTTTAAAAATTAAAATTCTGCCTTTTTCTTCAAAGTTTGACAGTTTTCTTGTTAAAATTTAATTGTTTTTCTTTTTTTCTGTCAAAACCCCAGAGAGACACTATTTAGAGGAAAAAGACCCTATGTGGCTGTAGAAGAACCAGTTTTTTCTCATAAATTTGTCTTCTTTTCAAATTATTCTTTCCTCTATAGGCATCGTTTACAAGGTTTATCTTTTAAATTTGAGACTTTTTTCTCATAAATTTGCAACTTTTTCTTGACTTTTTTTGAAGGTTTTTTTTTTTTTTCTCGGTCAAAGCCACAGGGAGTCACTGGTCATATGAGGGGGAAAAAAGCCCACATGTGGCCCCAGAGCCGCAGGTTGCAGACCCCAGCCCTAGAGCCATGTCTCTACCATGGTGAAAAGCCTCTGATATTAGCTATGTTTGGCTGAACTGATAACTGCCACGTTTCAGTGTCACTGGACTACACCATTTAAAACTCATCTAATGTAGACCTAACATTGTTTGACGTGTTCTGCTTTTGCATCATACGCATGTGAGCATTAAGCATTCGACTTGTTCATTTTCCCCCTCCTATATACAGTCATGTCATTGTGTTTTACAGGCGGACGAGAACCCATTAACAGAACAAAGTGTGGCCCAGGTAATACACACTCACACAAACACAATTGTCCATGCATTTATACAGACGCCACACACAGACGTACACTACTCTGCAAAGTTGCTCCTCTCTAAATGCATCCTGTTTCAAAGAGCTAAACTCCCTCACTCTCATCACTGTACAGCTAAAAAAGCCCACAGTTACTTGCAGATTGACTGATCGTCTCTTTGGCATCCGTCTGCAGATTTACCACCATTAACACTTGAGCTCTTGGTGCATGCTAATACAGCTTCAAATTTGGGATTTGACTACCAGACAATGGGGCACATTGCCACTGAGTTTTTTGGTTAGCCACACTCCTAAGGAATGTAAAAAAAAAAATGTGATGGACATCTGGGATACCCAGCTAAACACCATTTCAGCAGCCATTTTCAAAATGGCCACCAGCGAAACAGTGAACATGTTTTTGATTCTAACTTTACTTCTAAAGCACATCAAGACAAGATTTTGGTGTCTCTACCCGTGTTTTGGGGTACAAGGAATCCAATAGTACCAACAAAAATATGTTTCATTTGATCAGTCATCTGGAATTTCAAGATAGCATCCTAATTTAATACATGTAAAAATACACTTTCGCCATTTTCAGTCACAACTTTGATAATATTGTTATGTCCACAAACACTGGCAGTAAAAAGATGGATGAGGAGGCTGCACTGGAACTGGCTTTATTGCAGAAGTATGTACACAACATTACATACACCACACTGTATCAAGTTACCTGGGCAAGAGCGCCCCGTAATGGCGGACACTCCCATATATATGTCGGCATGATGATGTCACCAGCCGGCTGCGTCATCACACCGCATATTACACCATATCCTTCCATCACATTCTCCCCCCCCCTTTGCAAAATAGAAAACACACCTAATTGAAACCCTCCCCCAATTTGTTATCAGTCCACAATATTAACATTCAATACATTTTTTTTTTAAACTTCAAACAAACCTGGAACTAGGGTCTTTGGGTAGACTGCCTTCAGACCCGGCACGGCTAAGTGGAGCATTCTGCCACTTGCCTTTTCCCAGCCGTGCTCCTAACTAAGCAGTCCTTTCTTCTTTACAATCCCCCATGGCAAGGGCAGTTCCACTGGGGGGGTCCTGTAGTGGCCCCGCAATGGACACACCCCTGGAGGTGCCGGGCCCCCGGGACAAGGGCCGATCTTCATAACGCAGGGGCCCAGATCCCACACCGTATCTGCTGACTCCCGCAAAGCCTTGGCATCTGGAGCAGCCACCTGGACATGCTGTAGTTGGTTCGCGTGCCAAACCGAACCGTCTGTCAGCCGAAAGCACGCTGTTCCCAGCTTCGCCACGATCCTCAGTGGCGCCTGTTGTTTCACTGGCTGCGGCCTGGTCAGTCGCCTTCCCGGTCTCTCGCCGGTGCGAACCCAAACACAGTCCATGACTTGGAGCGGCGCCTTACTTGATTTTATGCGTTGTCGTTGTGCTCCTCGTCGCTCTGTGTGCTTGTTCGGCTTGGTATCTCCGTCGTGTTGCAGCGGTTCCGTAACCACCATGTTCGTTGCGGACCCTTCACCTGTCATCTCCGTTGTTTGGGGCTCGTCACAGGTATTGAAGCAGTCTTGAAGCAGTCTGGTTCCCCCTCTGGATAGCTGTCCACCCGAGAGCACGAAATGTGCACCTTGGTGTCAGCACCATCCATAAGTAAATCATCCCACACCACGACGTCATCCTGCAGGACCAGTGAGCTCCAACTGCCGCACCCGGACCTTTCAAACCCAGCGCAGTCCCTAATAGCGAAGCCCAGTCTGTAGAAAAGGCCACAACCCATAATGTTGTCACCATGCGCTTCCACCTGGAATGTGAAGTCATGCATGGCTCTGGACTTGTAGCGAACAGTCAGTTTCACTGTCCCGACATTGCACAGTCCGTGACCACTGTACCCATGCAGCGGCATTGGATTCTTTCTGATTCTGTGGTTGGGGAAAAATTTTTTCACCGTGGCCCAGTTTAACACTGACTACACTGCCGCTGTGTCACGCAGGAGTGATATGGCCACCCCGTCCAATTAAACTGTACAATACCAGTAACTGTTGACATTGGGGCTTACAGAGTGGATGATTGTTGTTGGTGGGTTGGCTCACTTGGCGGGCCACACGGTGCTGATGACCGGCATACCCTGGCGAAATGGTCCAGACATCCACACCTGTGACACTGTTTTCCTCTTGCCGGGCAAACTCGTGCTTCGTCCCGGTGTGTCGGGGACCCACACCCCCCGCAGACGGGGCCTCCCGGAGCGGACCTTTGGCTCACTGCATACGCCTCGTACTCTTCTGCCGTGTACTCTTCATCCTCCCTGTCCACTGCGTTAGCTAGCGTCGACTGTCCAGGTAGCCTCTGTGTCTGGCACCCATTTAGGTCCTTGGGTAACTTGTCTGCTGCTTCTAGCTAAAGAGCTAGCTCAACCGCTCTAGCTAGCGTCAGGTCGTATAGCGCCGGTAGCAACCTAGCCCGTAGCACAACATTACATGTGTGTTCGGCCAATTGGTCCCGCACCATTTCGTCCTCCAGCGGCCCAAAATGACACACACTAGCTAGCTGTCTCAGGTCAGCGACGAACTGCTGAATTGGTTCACCGACTCTCTGTTGTCTCTGGTGAAGGCAAATCCATCGTACTGTCACACTGTCTGGTGCAGCAAAATGGTTAGCTATTAGCTCCACAACCTTCTCATACGAGTCCACCGTGCCCGGCGTGCGGAGAATCCTCTGGCTGTCCATGCCCAGATTGTGGACAAGCAGCTCTCGCATCCTCACATTATCCAACTTTCCCACGTCTAACGCTGTAACATAAACCTCGAACTCCTCCAGCCAACCTGGCCATGGAACTGGCGGTTCCTCTGGGAGCTCAAGGAAAGGCCGCATCGGTGTTACACACGCCTCCATGGTTAATCCTCAGTCACCAAATGTTATGTCCACAAACCTGGCAGTAAAGAGATGGATGAGGATGCTGCACTGGAACTGACTTTATTGCAGAACTATGTGCATGGCATTACATATACCACACTGTATCGAGTCGCCTGGGTAAGAGCGCCCCGTAATGGTGGACACTCCCATATATATGGCATTGTGATGACATCACCAGCCGGCTGAGTCATCATGCTGCATATTACATGAAATCCCATCATCACAAATATTATCAATAAAAAACATAGAAGAATGTGGTGTAAATACTTACGTTTTGGGTCAGATGACTTCAGTGGTCCAAAGTAAAGATGTTTTGGTGAGCCATGTTGAATCCCAAGATGGCTCCTTATCTAATAAGAATGTAAATGCATATCAGTAAAATATATTTTATCTTGTGCCAGTCTGTACAATTTGAGAAACCCAACCATTAGTTTTTGCTGTTTTCCTTTCAAATATGGTGCTGCTTGCACAAAACCAGAAACTAGAGATGTCTGACGTGTTGTGCCATTCTCTTGGGCCTTTCCCTTTGTCTTTAGAATAGAATAGAATAGGCTTTGTTGTCATTGTACAGTTGTAAAGCACAACACCCATGGCATGATGAAGACCACCAATAAAGCTACTCTAGCCGCACACCTTGAAGTGAAGGTAATACGCGCTGAAGAAGTTCCTCACCCATTTGCAACACTCATTGTTGCCATGGGACTTGTCCAGAAACTTCATGGTGAAAATCCCATCTTTGATGAACTTTCTGATCACGTGTTTGCACAGATGCTTCAGGCAGGCCAGAGAAGTAGCAGGATTGATGCTGTATTTGATGTATATCTATGTCATACAAATTCATTCAAGTCTGCAGAATATGTTCATTGTGGTTCTCAAGGAGTTACAATTAAATTCAAAGAAGTATTCAGACTCGGTGCCAACTGGGATATTAAAATGACGTGTTTAATGTCATCCAGGAATTTACATGCTAATCGTACTTTCGCAATACCAAAGCGAAGAAAGTCACTGAACTACGATATCAGATGTTCTGTAGCAAAAATGGGGATACTGAGTCTGGGTAGCTTCCTGCATGTGAAGACACTTGATTGCAGCACGAGTCAATCAAACTTTCAGTCTGCCATCTGCCGTATCCACTGATGGATACGTTTGGGCAGAAGATGGACATCTTGTTATTCAGTAGATGACAGGTCCTCCAGCTCTGGATGTGGGACTCACCCTGATGTCCTGCAAGTGTTCTCTGTCATGTTTGCCATCTTGATGCACCTGCATTATCAACGGTCTGAAGTGTACAATTGCGCGGAAGTTCCATGCTCCAACATGAAAGATGACGAAGATGATATGCAGCAAGCAACAATGAATGACTCTGATATATATGACTTTGATTTGTGTTTTGTTAAGAAAGAAACTTTTTTGCTGTATCTGTAAATCTGGTTGGCATACAAAACAGGCAATACGGATCTGTCTTGATTTTACAAGTCATATAAAAAAAATCACTCCAAAACAGTGTTTGTCTGTAGGGAGTAATATTAGGTTCTAAATGCAATTTGCTAGTTAATTAGGCTGCCATCCTGAAATTCAAGATGACTGATCAATGAAACATATTTTTGTTGGCACCGTTAAATTCCTTGTACCCCAAAACATGGGTATAGATGCCAAAACCTTGCCTCTATGTGCTTTAGAAGTAAAGTTAGAATCAAAAATGAGTTTTTGCTGTATTGCTGGTGGCCATTTTGAAAATGTCTGCCAAAATGGTGTTTAGCTGGGCATGCACAATAAAAACACAATAGCAATTTGCCCCATTTTCTAGTAGTCAGACCTGGTCTGGCTCATGGACTAAACTGGCATGGTTTCATCTTCCTAGTACTAATTGAACTTAAATGTCCACAGCGCTCTAAATGCTGATCTTATTCATTCTCTCCATTGCTGCTGTGCCTTGCTAGTTGCATGAACGAATAAACATGTGCATAGTCATGTTTTTATGCTTGCATGTATGTGTATGCTAATGCTCCGAACTTCTGTTTATCTTTTGCTTTAACCCTGACAGCACCTAACAGAGAAACTGGCTCTGACCACTAATGTAAGTTTCTACTAATATCTGAAGAAACCTTGCAATCCACTACTGCAACACCAAGCTATGAAGTTTGTGTGTCGTTAATTCAGCTGAATTCAACTTTGTTTTTATAGTGCCATTTCACAGCAACGGTTGTCTCATAGCACTTTCAAACTGTAGGGGAAAACCTCACAGTTGCAGAGGGACCCCAGCAATCAGGCTGGGGACCTGTGAGCAGCACTTGGTGAGAGTGGGGAGGAAAAACTCCCTTTTAGCAGGAAGAAACCTCCAGCAGAACCAGGCGCAGGGAGGGGCAGTCATCTGCTGCAGTTGGCTGTGGGGGAGGGGGCAGAAAACATACATGAAGAGAGCAAACAGCACGACAGGGACTCAATCTATGGGAGAGAACAAACAAATGTTAATGACCAGCAAAAATATTTCATTGAGAGTGAAGAAAGGAGTGAAGCCCGGTGCATTGTTGAAGGTCCCCCGGCTGTCTAAACCTATTAGCAGCATAACTCAGGGAGGGTTCAGGGTCGCTCGATCCCACCCTAACTGTAGGCTATGTCAAAAAGGAAGGTTTTAACCCTATTCTTAAAAACAGAAAACGAGTCTGACTCCCAAATCCAGATTGACAGCTGGTTGCAAAAGAGAGGAGCCTGATAACTGAAAGCTCTACCTTCCATTGTACTTTTAGAGATTCTAGGTATTACAATAATCCTGCATATTGGGAGCCTAGTGCTCTGTTTGGATGATAAGGTACTATCAGATCTTTTAAATAACAAGGGGCCTGATTATTTAGAGCTTTGTAAATGAGAAGAAGGATTTTAAACTTAATTCTAAATTCTATGGGAAGCCATTGAAGGGAGGCCAGAACTGGAGAGATATGATCTGTCTTTCTAGTACCTGTTAAAACTGTAGCTGCAGCATTTTGGATCAACCGAAGACTTTTTAGAGATGTTTTAGAACGGCCTGATAATACAAAGTTACAATAATCTAATCTAGAGCTAACTAACTAACTAACCTGCACTTATATAGCGCTTTTCTAGTCACAAAGACCACTCAAAGTGCTTTCATTAATACTAACCCTCTATTCTAAGGGCCTATAGGAAACAGATATCTAGGGACAATTTAGAACAGCCAATTAACCTAACATGCATGTTTTTGGCATGTGGGAGGAAACCGGAGAAATCCCGGAGTAAACCCACGCAACACGGGGAGAACATGCAAACTCCACACAGATCACTGTTGGTCGGGGGCTGGGATCGAACCCACGATCCCACGATCCCCACAATCCCCCGGCCAAGGGTAAACTGTGCTGCCGCAGTGCTAACCACTGCGCCACCGTGCAGCCCTAACAAAAACATGAATTAGTTTCTCAGCATCACTCTGAGATAAGATGTTCCTAATCTTGGCAATATTATGTAAATGATAAAAAGTAGTCTTAGAAATAAGTTTAATTATTTCATTACACCTATATTCCTCTGCAAATAAATACAGCAGATGTTCTTTTTCTAGAGATGACTCACTATATTACAAAATTCTTGCGTTGGCAGATATTCATTGAATACGTTTTTATATGAAAATGCTGCTCAACTCTGTGCCCCCTGCCTGGTAAACCGTGTGATGACACATTTCTAAATTACTATGGTGCATTAATGGGCCATATTGTGAAATTTTCACTTTTTCAGTGCCTTGATGTCCCAGTCTGAGTACATAATAATGAGCTCCATCTGGGCTGAGATCTGTATCTCTACACATTTAAATAATAGTGGGTGTAGACATGAACCGCTCTTCTTTCACATCTGGATGGGGAAGCATTTGATGAAATAGTGGCTGCTCAAGTCAGTGCAAGAGTAAACCCATCTCTGCATTGGACTGACGTGAACTGCCATTGTGTTTAAGTGATTGGGGAGGGGAACGGTCTGATCGCTGGTGCAGAATCTTCATGTCGGGGGTGAGGGTGCGAGCATAAACATTTGTTCCATGCCTAAAGCATTAACTGGCCCATTGTGCATGAGCTGAGCAAGTGTTTAATATTTGAACATAGTGCAGAGCGTTTGCACTCGTCTGGCAATCTGGACTTTGCAGGTCAGAAGTGCCTGACTAAAAGTGCCAGTGGGTTCATCAAGAGGTGCCTACAGACCTTAAGGAGCTGTTGCACCTGAGTGATTGACACAAAATATGGCCCCAACAAGAGAACTGTCAGTTGAAACCATGGAAAGGGTTGTAAAACTCTTTAAAGAAGGCAATTCAACACAGAGTGTGGCAAAAGATGTTGGCTGTTCCCAGTCAGCTGTGTCTAAAATTTGGACTAAGTACAAGAAAAATGCGAAGCTCGTAAAAGGGAAACACACAGGCAGGCCAAGGAAGACATCATTGCTTCAAGACAGAAAACTCGAAGCAATATGCCTTGAAAATCGAGAATGCACAGCAAAAGAAATGAAAAACAAATGAGCTGAAGCAGGAGTTAATGTCTGTGACCGAACTGTCAGAAGTCAGCTGAAGGAAATGGGATTTACATACAGAAAACCCAAATGTAAACCATCATTAACACCTACTAAGAAGGTCCTGGAAACAAGAGAGAAACAATGTGTGCAGAGCCCTGGAACAGAAGAACCACAACATACAAGCCCAGAGACCACAAGGCTGTGTGAGGATAAAGAAGACAGCATTGCAGGATATTCACATAAGGATGAAGTTGATTTCTGGTGAGCTGGATGTTCCCGGCTGCCATCATCAATGGACTCAGTAGATATTTTCTCTTAATGCTAGTTTTGTTTTTATTAAGATGATGGTTTTTAATTGTACACATTCCGATAAATTCATATAGAACAGAGTGGAAAAATGACATTGATCAACTACTGGTATCCCAGTTACACGGGGTGAGACTGGACATCCTGGCTGATAAGCACATCTGTCCAAGGTCTGTGGTGGACTTTTGCCAGTCAGTGCATCGTGACATGCACTCCACAAAGAGCAGAGATAAACAAACCTATCATCTGGTCAGTCACTGCAACAGATACTGGAGTCAGTTTGTCTTGGCCTGTCCTTGCCACTGATAATACCTCTATCTGCCAAGAATGTGTTGCTAGTCCAGCAAAAGCTAGCGGTACTCAAATAGTTTGCAAGCAGTTTCATAAATTGGTCAGTCAGAGAGCAACTCATACCGGCTCGGACGTCGCCCGGGTTAACAAGGTCAGGTGTTCCTGGCAGCGGAAGGCGAATTACAGAGCTGCGTTGAGGAATCTGATCAGACCTAAATGAAACAGTCATTGTCGCCCCCGACAGACTGCTATGATGATGATGAGACATGAATCAGGGTGGTTTCAAAACTACACAATAGCAGTGCCACTAGCCTCACTGGTTTAGCAGAGCTGCTGCTGTATTTATTTATTTATTTAGCGAATGCAAAGTCCTTAAGCCAAGCAGTTGCCTCCTGGTTTGCTGTATGGAGGGTGTGTAATCCTCCTTCCAGTCTTTGGAGCGGGCAAGCCTCTATGATGTGTTCCATTGTTTGCTCCTCTCCACATGCGCACAGTGGGCTAGGGCTACTGCCCCATCTGTGAAGGCTGGCCAAGCAGGGGCCATGTCCAGTCCTGAAGCGATTGAGTGTAGACCACTGTCTCCTTGGGAGGTTGGTGCCCGGGACCTGTTGGTTGGGGTTTATCACCAGCTGTTTGTTTGGGACCTCCTTGGTCTCCCATTCCTCTTGCCAAGCTGTCTGGATGGTAAAGTCAGCTAGGGGAGGGTTTTTCCAAATCGGCCGTCTGGATGAAAGTCGGGCAGTGGGTGGGGTGTAGATATCTGCATGGATTGGTAAGTGAGGAAAATCTTTAACTTTTTGGAGCATCCTTTGAGTTAATGCTGCTCGCCGGATGTGTGGAGGGGCTATGTTTGACAGTACAGACAGCCAGGGAAGTGGTGTTGAGCGGATTGTTCCAGTTATAGTTCTCATGGTTGAGTTGAGCTGGGTGTCTACATGGTGTGTGTAAGATGACCTGGACCAGACAGGGGCACAATATTCTGCTACAGAGTATGAAAGGGCCAGTGCTGAGGTGCGCAGGGTGGAGACTGCCGCCCCCCCATTTTGCACCAGCGAGCTTGCAGAGCAGGTTGTTTCGTACTTTCACCTTAGCAGCCGTCCCCTTTAGATGTTCCTTGAAGGATAAGGTCCTATCAAGGGTCACTCCAAGATAAGTTGGATTTGGGGCATGCTTAAGCTTGAGTCCGCTCAGGTGGATGTTTAGTTCTCTGGCAGCTTTTGCATTGTGGAGATGAAATACACTGGAGACGGTTTTTGCTGGGCTTGGTTTTAGGCGCCAGATTTTGCAGAACTGGTCCAGTTTAGCAAGATCTTCCGTGAGCACCCGTTCCAGTGGTTCAAAGTCTGGTGCTTGGAATGCCAAACAGATGTCGTCTGCATAGATGAATTTGCGGGATTTTGTAGTAGGCAGGTCGTTTATGTAGAGGTTGAACAGAGTTGGAGCTAGAACTGAGCCTTGTGGGAGTCCGTTTTTCTGCATTCTCCATGCACTTGTGTTCTGACTGAGGTGGACTCTGAACCTTCGGTTGGTCAGCAGGGTTTTTATAATTGCTGTTGCCCAAGCAGGGATCGCCTTTTTAAGTTTCAGGAGGAGGCCTTTGTGCCAGACCGTATCATAGGCGGCTGTAAGATCGAGAAACACAGCCCCTGTCTTCAGTCTGCTCTCGAAGCCATTTTCAATGAAGGTGGTTAGGGCCAGTACTTGTTCTCCTGTACTGCGGTCCTTGCGGAAACCTGCTTGATCCACACTTAGAATATCCTCTATTTCTGGGGAAATGCGTTGCAGTATTAGGCGCTCCATGATTTTGTAAGGAACGCTGAGTAGGGAGATTGGGCGGTAGCTTGCTGGTAGTTTGTGGTCTTTGCCAGGTTTGGGGATGGCAATGACCTTTGCTGTCCGCCATTTCTTTGGGATCGAGTTTGTTTGTGTGATCCTTGTGTAGAATTGTGTCAACCAGGTTAGGGCTCGGGGGCCAAGATTTTTCATGAATTCTGGGAAGATGTTATCGTATCCTGCTGCCTTTCCACATTTCAGGCCCTGTAGGACTTTCTCCAGTTCAGCAGCCTCGAAGGGTTCAGGGTTCGTTTCTTCTACAGGCATTTTTTGGTGGGTTTTTTTAGCTCAGTTGTAACTGCTCTTCTGGTGTCTTTGTCTTGGGGTGCTTTGGCGATAGTCAGTAGGTGGGATGCAACTTGGTTGGGTGTGACGGATGCTCGGCTTTGGCTAGGGGGCTTCTGTGCAGCTCCTAGGCGACGGATGAGGCTCCAACATTTCCTGCTAGAGTGGGTAAAGCTCCGGTCAGCAACTGTCTCCTCCCATTTCTTTCGCCAGGCTGTATTTAGCGATTCAATGAGATGGTCTGCTATCTCTGGGTCCCCTGATGTTTGATAGGATTGTAGGAGGGCAGCACTTTCTCCGTCCAAACATGGGACATAGAGGGGTCGGTAGCCTCGTGGGATTGCAGTATGGGCAGCCTTGAAGATTGCGCTGCAGAAGCGGTTGTATGCTTCATCTACAGTGATGGTGTGGAGTGGGATGGTAACAACGCTCCGGTCCAGAGTTTCACTGAATTTCTTCCAGTTGGCTTTGCGGAAGTTCCAGCGCATCTTCCTTGGGCTGTATATGACTGGAAGTTGTAGGCCAATGTGTACAAGCAGGGGCCGGTGTTGGCTGTGTGGAAAATCATCAAGAATGAGGATCTGTGTAGGATATGGCTCCCCATTCAAAGAGCTGACCCAACACAGGTCAGGAGAATAGTCCTTCTTCCACCTAGCAGAGTGGAAGGTTCCTCTTTGTTTGGGGTCGTATATCAAAGCGAGGTCATTTCTGGATGCCCAGTCTGAAAGTGCCTCCCCATCACTGTCCACTGCTGGGTACCCCCAGTCAGGGTGATGGCTGTTAAAGTCCCCCACATAGATGGCAGGGTGGGGTAGGGTGGGTAAGACCTGCAGATCCCAGTTGGCATTAGGGGGCTTGTACACATTGACAATATGGAAGCCACCAATGATTATGGTGTCTGAGAAATGTGTTGTTATCAGGTGATTTGCTTCAACTATGTCAGAACGCACATAGGTGGCACGCCCATGTTTAGCATGTAGAACATAGCACAGGAGGTCAAAGCCTTTGATGGTGAAGCGGCCAGCTTCCTCTGTGCCAATATGAGTCTCTTGGAGGCAGATTACATCAATCGAATGTTGGAAGGCGAGGACTTCGATAAGGCTTCGCTTGGCTGCAGATAGGCCTTCAACGTTTAGTTGTAATATGCGAAGGGCAGATCCTACCACAAAGTGCTCTTGGGGCTGTTTGCTTTCAGCTTTAGGACTGTGACTAGGATTCTTCTTTGACTTGGCACAGAGGCGTCGTCTCTTCGAATTTAGTCTGCTGGTAGGATCATTAGCTTCCCCAGGCGAGCCCGGGTACTGGCGGAGGGCGCGACGAGAACGCTGATCCATTGCCCCCTGCTGTATTTAGTACTCCTCTTTACAGTAGGGTTGCTAACTTTCTCACAGCCAAATAAGGGACAGAGGGTTTTAACTATTGCTCAGTGCCACAATGTTGTGGGCATTAGTGTTGTCATAATACTGGGATTTTTTATCTTGATAATACCATAAAAATATTGATATTCAGTGTCATGTTTAATAATACAAGGGAAAAAAATACCCCACTGTATACCGAGAAATTTCAGATTTTACAGAATACAGAATCTTAGTTTAAAAATGTGTAATAGCTATGTTTTTAATAATGGATACATTTGGATAGCACTTTTCATAACACCCAAAGACATTTTTCAATGTGTCCATTATTCATTCACGCCACAGACAATGATAGTGGTAAGCTACTTCTGTAGCCACAGCTGCCCAGGAGCAGACTGACTGAAGCATGGCTGCCAATCCATGCCAACGGACTCTCCAACCACCACCAAACATTTATACACATTCATACATCAGTGACATAAACCATGAGCACACTGGAGCCAAGGTAGGTAAAGTGTCTTGCTCAAGGACGGAACAGCAAGGGGGGGGGGGGGGATTCAAACCGCCAACCCTCCAGTTATTGGGCAACCTGCTGTACCTCCTGAGCCACTACAGCCTCATTTTGTTTCTCTTTGACAAATAATGCAACTTTGAGCTAGAAAACACAACTAGACTGCAAAAAGTCAAATATAAGTAAAATGAAATAAATTAAGGCTGTTTATACTTGTTTTTTGTCTGACAAGATAATTATTCCTGTTGTGTAATTTACTGTATGTAAGAAAATTTTACATGCTTTCCAATAGTTTTAACTTGTTTTATGCAGTTTGATAAGTCAAATTTTTTCACTCTGTTGGCAGATAATTTTACTTAAACAAAAAAATTCCGACAATAGATAATTTTAGTTAAAATTAGAAAAAAATATCTGCCAACAAAGTAAGATTAAATTGTTTAAAACAAATAAAAGTGTTCGTAAAGCAAGTAAAATCTTACAGAAAACTGCACAACCAAAAGAAATTTTGTCAAATTATCTTGTGAAAGAAAAACAAGCATAAAGCCTTGATTTAGGATATTTTATCTTACTGAGGTTTCCCTTTTTACAGCATGACCGATACTACTGCCTTCGGCATAAAATTACATCAGTGAAGTATTCCTGATTCAAACAATGCACAACAGCAGCAATGGAAAACCTAAACAGGTGGCTGGAAACACTGCAAATAGCATGTCCTGCCATTTTAGAAGTGCTTTCTTCTGGCCTTCTTTAAACAAAAATCCTTCATTATGTCCTTTAAGTCCAGCTCACAAATATCGTCATACTCTATGGATGGATGGTTGATCCAGTCTACTTTTTATCATGTTCGGAGTCCACTGTCCCATGCACAGCTCTCTGATGTAAGCAATCATGGCCTTTCTTTTCCTTTTGCCCTTCTCCTCCAGGTGAGGGCTTTAAAGGCCCACCTGTCTCATTCTTGCAGTAATTGGCAGCCTCCTCCATTTGATGCTTCAGCTTAGAAAAATCCTTTGCGCTTCAGGATTTTTTGAGCAATTCATTTTCCCTAAGCTCTTTTCCTCTCAATAATTTTATGAGTGCCACTTTCAAACTTTTTTCCGGACATTTTGACCGAGTTAATTACTACTGGCGTTTGCATAGTCACATGTCAGAACAATTCCTCTGATAAGATAAGGCAAGATAAGCCTTTATTAGTCTCACAATGGGGAAATTCCAGGATTACAGCAGTGAAGGGATAGCAGCACTCTGAGCAATAGTAAATAAGATAATAAGATAAGAACTGGTTAGCCAAAGCAGTAAATGAATATACATATGTACACAGTTATATACACAGTGCAGGAGCATTGCAGCTAGATGGTATCAACAGCATTATGGTTTGTAAAATTACCCTGCAGAATATGGATATGTACCCAGACAGTATATTTTGCATCTTAATCAACAGTGTTGTTGCCACCCTCAGTAATGATTGTTATTGTCCTAGTTGTGTATTGGAGGGGACGGTCTCTATTGTGCATAGTTGTTATGTTTAGTACATTCAGTACGACCTCTACGAGCAGCCCTGGTTAGGTTATAAAGTCTGACAGCCGTAGGTAGGAAGGACCTGCGGAACCTCTCTGTTGTGCACCTAGGATGACACAGCCTACTGTTAAATGAGCTCCTCACTGTGTTTAGCGTGTCCTGCATGGGGTGTGACTCAGACTCCAGCAGAAATGACAGATTAGCCACCATCCTCCTCTCTCCTATCTCCTCCACTGGGTCGAGGCATCACTCCAGTACATTCATTCATTCATCTTCTTCCGCTTAATCCTTTTCGGGTCGCGGGGGGGCTGGAGCCTATCCCAGCATCTTTGGGCGAGAGGCAGGGTCCACCCTGGACAGATCGCCAGTCCATTGCAGGGCCAACACAGAGAGACAAGACAACCACACAGAGAGACAGGCAACCATTCACTCTCACGGTCATGCCTAAGGACAATTTAGAATCCCCAGTTTGATGCCAATTAACCTAACTTGCATGTTTTTGGCATGTGGGAGGAAACCGGAGAAATCCCGGAGTAAACCCACGCAGACACAGGGAGAACATGCAAACTTCACACAGATCACTGTTGGTCAGAGCTAGCTTTTTTGATCAGCCTGTTCAGTCCCTTCCTGTCGGCTGCTGTGATACCACTGCCCCAGCAGACCACTCCAAATGTGATGGTTGATGCCACCACGGAATTGTAGAAGGTCTTTAGCAGTGGCCCTTGCACTCCAAAAGACCTGAGTCTCCTCAGGAGGAAGAACATGTGCTGCCTCTTCTTGTAGAGTGTGTTGGTGTTGTGTGACCAGTCCAGTTTATTGACAGGCTATTGTTTCTGGTACGCACGTGGGACACTTCTTCTTCTTTTAGATTTGATTGGCGCTTGGCAACCAGCTTACAGGTGCATTACTGCCACATGGGGCACTTGTAAATTAGACCAACCAGCAGCCACACATGAATATCAAGTGATGGACATAGAATTTGACCTATTAACAACATGATCTTTTTCACTGGCTCATGATAGGCTCTGATCTTCGTAGGCCCATGGGCTTCAACCCAGCCTAGCCCGTTCATTAAGGCGGCCTTAAATACATGGGACAACGCATGTCCCGCTAGGGACAAACATATTTAGCCCAATAAACGGGATGTCCCGGCTAAACGGGGACAGTTTGCAACCCTACTTTACAGTATTTTCTACTCACCCCTCTAGACATCCATGTTCTCATTTAGGTGTTCAACACTTTATTGTATATCTCACTTCCAAGCAATATTCTGTCTAAATATAAAAAATAAATCAGAATAACACAAGAAGTGAGATGCATTCTATTGCTAAGCTAGTCTAGCTTGACGAGTAGAAATGCTTCTGCTAGTCCTGTTAGCTTAGCTTAGCCTGTTCATGACAACTCTTGACGTAACTCTCTCTCCCTATCTAATATCTGTGATTCCAGCCAAATCATCTACCAACACTTATTAAGTGATATTTTCGCTAATTTACTGTAGTGTATTATACTCAGGGTCAGGATAGCTGCCCCATCAACAGTTAGCCACAGCTAGCAGAACAAATCACTCACTCATTCAGACTCCGTCTTGGCTTATTATACCAAAGAGACTAGCTTTATTCTATTGACCAGTCAAATCGCACACCCCTGTCTCATACAGTGCATCCAGAAAGTATTCATAGCGCTTCACTTTTTCCACATTTTGTTATGTTACAGACTTATTCCAAAAGGGAATAAATTCATTTTTTCCCTCAAGATTCTACGCACAATACCCCATAATGACAATATGAAAAAAGTTTTTTTTTTTTAAATTTTTGCAAATTTATTAAAAATAAAAAACTAAGAAATCACATGTACATAAGTATTCACAGCCTTTGCCATGAAGCTCAAAATTGAGCTCAGGTGCATCTTGTTTCCACTGATCATCCTTGAGATGTTTCTACAGCTTCATTGGATACCACCTGTGGTAAATTCAGTTGATTGGACATGATTTGGAAAGGCACACAACTGTCTATATAAGGTCCCACAGTTGACAGTGCATGTCAGAGCTCAAACCAAGCATGAAGTCAAAGGAATTGTCTGTAGACCTCCAAGACAGGATTGTCTTGAGGCACAAATCTGGGGAAGGGTACAGAAAAATTTCTGCTGCTTTGAAGGTCCCAATGAGCACAGTGACCTCCATCATCCGTAAATGGAAGAAGTTCTGAACCACCAGAACTGTTTCTAGAGCTGGCTGGCCATCTAAACTGAGCGATCGGGGGAGAAGGGCCTTAGTCAGGGAGGTGACCAAAAACGAAATAGTCACTCTATCAGAGCTCCAGTGTTGCTCTGTGGAGACAGGAGAGCCTTCCAGAAGGACAACCATCTCTGCAGCAATCCACCAATCAGGCCTGTATGGTAGAGTGGCCAGATGGAAGCCACTCCTTAGTAAAAGGCACATGGCAGCCTGCCTGGACTTTGCAAAATGGCAACTGAAGGACTCTCAGACCATGAGAAACAAAATTCTCTGGTCTGATGAGACAAAGATTGAACTCTTGGGCATGAATGCCAGGCGTCATGTTTGGAAGAAACCAGGCACCGTTTATAACCATGCCAATGGTGGTGGCAGCATCATGCTGTGGGGATGTTTTTCAGCGGCAGGAATGGGGAGACTAGTCGGGATAGAGGGAAAGATGAACGCAGCAATGTACAGAGACATCCTGGATGAAAACCTGCTCCAGAGCGCTCTTGACCTCAGACTGGGGTGACTGTTCATCTTTCAGCAGGACAACGACCCTAAGCACACAGCCAAGATATCAAAGGAGTGGCTTCAGGACAACTCTGTGAATGTCCTTGAGTGACCCAGCCAGAGCCCAGACTTGAATCCAATGGAACATCTCTGGAGAGATCTGAAAATGGCTGTGCACCAACACTTCCCATCCAACCTGATGGAGCTTGAGAGGTGCTGCGAAGAGGAATGGACCAAACTGCCCAAAGATAGGTGAGCCAAGCTTGTGGCATCATATTCAAAAAGACTTGACGCTGTAATTGCTGCCAAAGGTGCATCAACAAAGTATTGAGCAAAGGCTGTGAATACTTATGTACATGTGATTTCATAGTTTTTTATTTTTAATAAATTTGCAAAAATCTAAAAAAAAAAAACAAAAAACTTTTTGCACATTGTCATTATGGGGTATTGTGTGTAGAATTTTGAGGAAAAAATGAATTGCTAAAATGCCCAATACTGATGACCAGGCCCTCAAAGGAATTATAACATGTTTTTTGCTTTACATTAACTAGTATTTTGGAATGGTAAATTGTTGCTACTCCTCCTCCACAACCAGAACTTCTGGGATTTTGACAGTTTAAATAACCAGAGGGAGTTGATTCATTTAAACCAACATAATCCTCTTGCCCTAACCAAGTCTCTGTAAGGGATATTAAATCAATCAGATGATCAATTAACAGATCATGGACTAGCAGAGACTTGGGAGTTAGAGACCTAATATTTAACAAACCGCATTTAATTGTTAAATTATGAGGAGGAACAGAGGCCAAATCATTAAATGTAGAGGCTTCATGTTTAATTAGAGTTTTACCAACTTTTTGTTTAATCACTTTGGGATGCTTATCCATTATATTTTTATTTACTTTGGAGGGATCAGACAATGATTCTCTGATGGGGAAGACAGGGGCTAAGTTGAGGGGTGGCGGATGAAGAGGAGCTGCAGAGAGGTGTGTAAGACTGCGACTCTGCTTCCTGGTCCCAACTCTGAGTAGTCAATGTTTTGGAAATTTGGATAAAAATGATGCCAGATTGTTAGATAAACGAGACGCACCATCCAAAGTGGGATGGACGCCGTCTCGTCTAATAAGACCAGGTTTTCTCCAAAATGAGCTCCTCTACTCAGCCCATTCCTCTACTCCCTCTTCACCCATGACTGCAGGCCTATGTATGGATCCAATTCCATCATAAAGTTCGCAGATGACACCACGGTGATTGGACTCATCAGGGACAACGATGAGTCAGATTACAGGGCAGAGGTTGAGCACTTGGCTACTTGGTGCGCTGACAATAACCTGCTCCTTAACACCAGCAAAACCAAGGAGCTCATAGTGGACTACAGGAAGGAGAGGGGAGAGACACATGACCCCATCCATATCAATGGCATAGCTGTTGAACGTGTCCCCAGCTTCAAATTCCTGGGGACCCACATCTCGGAGGACCTGTCCTGGTCGGTTAACATCACCAGCCTGATCAAGAAGGCCCATCAGCACCTCTTCTTCTTGAGGACACTGAAGAAGAACCATCTGTCAACTGACATCCTGGGCAACTTCTACCGCTGCGTGATAGAGAGTACCCTGACCAACTGTGTCACAGTCTGGTATGGGAGCTGCTCTGTCGCTGACCGTAAGGCGTTGCAGCAGGTGGTGAAAACCGCCCAACGCATCACAGAGACTCCACTTCCAGTTTCCAAGGCGTTTCAGAAGCCTTCGGACTAGAACCAGCAGGTTTAGGAACAGTTTCTTTCCAACAGCTGTCACGTTATTGAACTTAGTTCCCCGCTGACTCTCTTACCATCATCTCTTACCATCCTCACCTGTACATAACTGCCCACCTAACTTATTGTACATTATTTGCACATAACAGTACTCTTAACTTTATGCACTGCTGCATATATTTGCATATATTTGCTTAAATTGCACATACTGTCAATTACTGTATATACTGCACTGCTGTCCTTTGCACTTCTGATTGGATGCTAAACTGTGTTTCGTTACCTTGTATTCATACATGTGTAATGACAATAAAGTTGAACCTAATCTAATCTAATCAATTGTCTGTGTAGCCCACATTGTTTGCAGGACACCACACAGACAGCCAGCGGTTGAAGCATGACAAGCGGCTAAACATGTCATCACTGGTTAGATTGGGGAGGGGCCCAGAGAATACTACAGAGGCAGACATTGTTTTTGCAGAGTCACACACCGATTCCACGTTAAGTTTTATGACTTCCAACTGCCGGAGTCGGATGTCATTAATGCCGGCGTGAATAACAATTGTGGAGTATTTACAGTTACTTTTAGCCAGCATTTTCAAATTTGACTCGATGTCGCCTGCTCTGGCCCCAGGAATCAGAATCAGAATCAGAATCAGAATCAGCTTTATTGGCCAAGTATGCACAACACATACAAGGAATTTGACTTTGGCTAAAAACTTGCTCTCATTGTTCAGGTGGAGGATTGGAATGCATTGGACTATGGCCGCTGGAGTCTCTAGGTTCACGTTTCTGACTACAGAGTCGCCAATGATCAGAGTTTTTTTCCTCAGCGGGTGGGTGTGTCACTGAGTGGGGAAAAACGATTAGAAACATGAACAGATTGGTGGTGAACTGGGGCTTTGCGGCTAGGCTTCCTTCTCACCGTCACCCACCCAGTCTCCTCGCTGCTGAGGAGGACCGGAGGACTGCTAGCAGGCTGCCCTATGCTAGGGAGCTCCGCTGCAGCTATGGGGCATCTGTCATTATTAACTGGTGCAGACGGTGTTTCAATGCAACGGAGCCGGGATTCCAAATCAGATAACCTTGCCTCGAGCGCCTCAAAAAGACAATATTTATTACATTTACCGTTATCACTAAAAGAGGCAGAGGTGTAGCTAAACATCTGACAGAGAGAGAGCACACCAGAGGAGGAGAGGAAGGAGAGCTAGTAGCCATAGCTAGTGGCTAACCCGAAGCTAACAAAAACACAGATGAAAGGTGAACAGAAGGCTAAAGAGGGTGGTTAGATGACACTGAGTGTGCACACAGGTGCAAGAGGCTTGATAAACAGAAGTGAGAGCTGACGGTAGAAGGAAAAAAATGATTAAAATACAATTAAAGGCAAAAATCCTCAGGAGAATGAGGAGAGCTAACCACAGAGCAAGCCACACAGACAGACAGCAACACAGGAAGTGACAATATGTTACCACAGGAAGCCACAGGAATTGGCTCCATCCACAGGAATTTACACTGGACAAGGAACCAGTAGGCCTCAGTGCTGTTCTCTAATGAAAGCTGATTCACGTTGAGCAGAAATGATGTCCGCCAACGATGTTGGAGATGTCAAGGAGAGCGCTATGCATCAGCCACTGTTGTCACCATGTTACACTCTAGGCAGGTGTGTCTAGTCCATACAGAACTGCCCTACACCTTGTGAATGGTACAGTGACAAGCCAATACTACCTGAATAACCTCATTAATCCAGTCATTGTGCCCCTGCATGGACAACTCGGGCCTAATTTCATCTTCATGGACGACAATGCTCCAGCTCATCGAGGTTGCATCATTAGGGAATGGCTGCTGGAGGCTGGGGTATCTCAAATGGAGTGGCCTGCACTTTCTCCAGACCTGAATCTCATAGAAAACCTATGGGATCAGCTGAGTCACTGTGTGGAGACTCATAACCCTGCACCCCACAACCTCAATGACCTGAGGGCCACCCTTCAAGAAGAGTGGAATGCCATGTCTCAGCAGACAATAAATTGACTTGTGAACAGCATGAGATGTCGTTGTCAAGCTGTAGTTGATGCTCAAGGGCACATAACAAGTTATTGAGACATTGACATGTTTTGTTGTGGTATACCCACCACTGTTGTTGGCTTTTGTTTCAATAAATTGAGATAAGGAAATCACCACTGCATGCTTCTACTTAAATGCCCTACTTTCATGATATATCACTGTAGCGTGAACTTTTTACCATCCATCCATCCATCCATCCATCTTCTACCGCTTTTCCGGAGGTCCGGGTCACGGAGGCAGCAGTTCAAGCAGAGAAGCCCAGACCTCCCTCTCTCCAGCCACCTGCTCCAGCTCTTCAGAGAGGATACCAAGGCGTTCCCAGACCAGCTGGGAGACGTAGTCTCTCCACCGAGTCCTGGGTCTGCTCTGGGGTCTCCTCCCAGTGGGACGTGCCCGAAACACCTCAAGTGTCCAGGAGGCATCCTAATCAGATGCCCATACCACCTCAACTGACTCCTTTCAATGTGGAGGGGCAGTGGTTCTACTCCGAGCCTCTCCCGGATGACTGAGCTCCTCACCCCATCTCTGAGGGTGAGTCCAGCAATCCTACGGAGAAAGCTCATTTCAGCCGCTTGTATCCGCGATCTCGTTCTTTCGGTCATTACCCAAAGCTCACGACCATAGGTGAGAGTAGGAACGTAGATTGACTGGTAAATCGACAGCTTTGCCTTAGAACTAAGCTCCCTCTTCACCTCAACAGACCGGTACAACGTCAGCATCACTGCAGATGCTGCTCTGATCCGTCTGTCAATCTTTCGCTCCATTTTCCCCTCACTCGTGAATAAGACCCCAAGATACTTAAACTCCTCCACTTGGGGCAGGAGCCTGTCCCCAACCCAGAGAGGACAATCCACCCTTTTCTGGCTGAGGACCATGGACTCGGACTTGGAGGTGCTGATTCTCATCCCAGCCGCTGAGTGTGAAGCTGCTGAACTTTTTACACTTTCCATAAATTTCACTTGAAAGCCAAATATCCCTAACTTTTTGTGAGTAGTGTATTATATATGTATATGCGTCAGTCTGTCTTATTTTGTCATATTTTTGCCATGATGTTCTGTTGAGCCGTTTGTATTAGCCTGCTAGGCGGCTGGAGTAGATCATTGTAACTGGTTTACTGCTCGCCTTGACGGGGAGGACGTGATGGACAGGCCACCTGGCATTAGCTTCACTGTTGATCCAGCTGGTTTTGGTGGTTATTTTCTATAAATTATATTCACCTCCACCGAAATCCTTGTTCATCTGCAACACTTGACCATATACAGTATGTTGTTCTTAGATGTTATTGTAGCATATTTTCTTGTAATACCATCTATTGCCAGGACCAAAGGTGGCTAACTGAAGCTAGCAGTCTTAGCTACTCATTCACGAATGTTAATGTGCTTATTGTACTCCAGGGACAGTCATATCAAGTGGTGGATTATTTCATTCATTATTTGAGACAACTTTACTTTTGTTGGCTCATGCTCGCCACTCTTGCTAATCTTAGCTAAAAGGTTAGCAGTAGTGACATAAGAGGGAGGGCGGAGTAGAACGCGATCTGAGCAATTTTAAAGGGACGTGTACTGAAATGTACCGTTCTCAGAATGGCTGCAATAATAATAATAAAAAAGCTCCACTAATTGAATAACTAAAGAAACTTTGAAAAAATGTTATAAGCATTTCTTTAAGACATGTATGAGCTGTTAAAATGTGGAAAAAGTGCAATCAATGACCCCCCCCTTTAAGGCTCAAATGTGTAGCAGCTCCAAGCAGAATATTTTGGCTAAAAATTTATCATAATCATTTCATTGTGGAACTTGCCAATCCCTGATTTAGACTGCACCACAAATTTCATGAGCTCGTCATAACCTCATTTGCAAAGCATGTAAACTCAAATTGTCTGAGTTAATTTTAATGCGACTGTGATGTGCCTGTCAGTCTGTGGTCAGTGTGCTCCTCCTGGGAGACTTCCCAGGACCTGTAGCATGAGCTCCATGCGCCACCTGCTGTCAGACTGAACATTTTCACCTCAAATCGTGTGATCATGCTGAACCAAAAGAAGCCACTAAAAATCTTCTGAGTAACAAAGGTCCAGGTCATATAGACCTGTGGTTTTTTTTTTTAACTGTTATAATTAACTGCTTCTTCTCCTAGCATGCACTGATACCCCACTAATGAACACACCAAATATTCCATGATACTATCTAACAGAAACATCTGCAAAGGTCTATTTATGATCAGGATAAAAACGGTTGCCTATATAATATTTAAACAAGCTGGCTGAGTGAGGCTGCTTATTTATACTGTATGTGTTAGTACATGAGGACAGAATATAATCCCACTCAAACTGCAGTGCAGCAACAAAACATCATTGGTTTTATTCTGACTGTTATCCTGTTTTCTGCTCCCCAACAACACGCACGCACGCACACACACGCCTCAAAACCTACAGTCAAATAAGTGTTCATCTGTAGGCAGGACTGTATTGGTCAGTGACAGAAACAATAAAGGAACCAAGAGTGACAGCAGTTATCTAAAAACGGCAAAATCGAAAACATCAAATGCAAAAATTAACACTGCAACTTACAGCGGTATGTTTTGAAGCAACTGACCTGAATGTATTTTAAGGACAGTTTGGATGTTTTTGATTGGCAGGTATTGATGGGTTGTCTAAGGTGGCGACGTGATGCCCCGTTGTCTAAACATGTTTTTTGAATTCTAGTGTTTAAAGGCGGTACTGCAACTTCTGGAAACCCAGTGCAAGACCCATGAGTGGTGAAGCAGGTTTATCATTTACAGTTAGTGACCCCTTAAACCGGAGGTGTGGAACCTGTGGATCTACACATACAGTAGCTCTTTTGCCTTTAATATCTTCTCTCTGTGACTTTGACAAACAATTCAATAAATAAATGAAACAAATCTAAAATTTAAAGTATAAAGTCTTGCTTTTGAAAAAAATCTGCAGAATTACAAGGAAAAGTTGCACATTTATAAAGAAAATGCTAAATTTGAGGGAAAACTTTCACATTCATGGCAAAAAAGTCTTCCATTTTGTAAAGGAGAAGGTGCGTATAGAGGGAGAAAGTCTGCGACTACTGATGCTAACAGTCCATTTACTTCTTCACTTTAAAGCTCAAATAGTCTTTGTGGCTCTGTTCACGTTTTGGGGGCTTCCAGAAACTACACACAATATACTGTATATATATGTATATATATTTTTTTTTCTATATTAGAGGTTGCAGACCCCAGCAGTAAACTCTGACACTATACACAATATAATGTGTGTAAAAGATTATGAGCCAAACCTTTAGTCTCACAGTAATGTGTACTATGTTCTGGATTATTGGAAATGTTTATTCCATGTGTTCTACTACTCTGTTTTAATTACTTATATGATTACATCTTTGACATATTGTGTCTCCTTCTCAGGTTTTACAGTCGGCCAAGGAGCAGATTAAATGGTCCATACTGAAATGACTCATCGGAGGAGGGGGACTCTTAAGAAAGCTCTTGAATGTTTCCTTTTCCAAAGCTTTTTCTCCTGTAACCTAAAGGGAATATCAGCATACGCCAGTCAGTCAGGATGACCCAGTTCTCCTTTGATGTTTCTCTGTCTAACCAGTTTTGTTACATGTCTGTTTAATGTAGTCTTTGTAATTTATTGAGTTAGAGCGATATTAGCTGCGTAGTTGGGAGGACTGTAGAAGGCTGAGACCCAGAACACTTGTAAGCACAGGGCAGCCCTCCTGACCACTTCATTTCTACCATGGAACCATCTGGTGTTTTGTGTTGAAGGATCCAGACCGTGCACATGGAAGAGACTCCAAACTACTTATGCATTCAGGTCACATTTGCACCACGGCACTTCACAAGTGTGCCACTAATTTCACTGCCATCAGCAGTGTGCTACAATACTTTATTAAATGTATAAAAAATAGCACTAAAAGTCTTCACCCACCGGCTCCTAAATAACAATGTGATGTGAGGCTTCCTAAAGATTCTTTATGGAGCGAATGTGTAAGAGACGTAATGTTACTGTTGCACTCACAGGCATAAAATGGAGTCCTTTGCTTTAGCGAATTACATTTCTGTACATAGAAACACATTCTGAGTCAGCTTGAGGTTAAAGAAAGTTCAAAGCCATGCAAAGTTTTGTGACCAAACTTAGAACAAATGCCCATCTATTTTACTGTTAAAATGACATATGTTGGAGATATAGATATTAAATATTTTCATAGTTGATAAGAGTTTCAAGAAAAGACTCAGACATAGCAGTTATTTTGTTTACACTTGAATGTTCCCGAACTAAACTGATGTATTTGTCTGTAAAACTGATAAAACTATAGTTTAAGCCTCCTTGTTTTTGTTTATTTTATTTTAATATAATCTTTAATGGATTAAATTGATTTGTTTTTCATTATTCAGTTTGTTTTTAACCACCACCCATTGAGAAAATACACCCAGAATGACAAAAAGAAAAGAGTAATTTACTAGCCAATCAGAACTCTCCAGTCGATGACACTTAGGAATAATAATGAGGAGGATCAAGGAAGCCCCATTAGAGGGCGTGGTCATGGCTGCTGTTGGTGCAAAATGATGACGTCAGGGACGTTTGCGCTGCACTGACCAATGATTCGTTTTGAGTTTTTTTCCTGTTATGGAATTGGCTGGCTGGTTACTCAGAAAAAATCAAATATGTTCTTGCATTTGTTAATTGTTCTGACAATTTTTTTTAAATAACTGCCACTCCTAAGTTAATATTTAAATTTTAATGTTTAAAAAGGACGATTATAATCTTGATTTATAATAATAAATCCCTTGAATGTGCTGACCTTTGAATGACTGTCATGTCAGTATTTATCCTGGCAAACAATGACTTGAAACAAAAATAACACAAATATGAAAAGTTAAAAACCATAAAGCTGTCACATCTGATGTTGGAGAGATGAGGGACAAGAAGTGACATGTCGGCCTACCCTCTGATCTTAATTCTCCTGACTAACTTACACAGTAATTCATAGTGAAAAATGTTCCCTGAGTCCAGTTTCTGCCTCCTGTGCCAGCCTGTGCTGCAGCTCCACTCACCGAGGTCCACAGACACCAGAGAACACTGCAGGTCACATCAGAACACCAGGAGACTTCGGTGTGGCGGGAGGCCTGAACAACATGGTGCACGAGCCCGCCCCGTGGAAACTTTTACTGTCAGGCCTGTGTGCATTCTTCTGTTAACAAATCCCTTAAATCTTAGAAAATTATGACGAAGAACAATATTTCTAATATGTTTTCTTCTATATGTTAACATGGGAAAGCTTCTCTATATTCATTTCTATTTTGTGCTCTTTTCTGCATGCTCTCAGCCAGCATGTCCATGTGGGCCCCGCCATGGGCTTCAGCTGGGCTGTCTCATGGGTCCCATGTGGGTTGGTCCACGGCTCCCATGTTGGCTCCATCTGTGTTTGCCCACATGGACTTTAGCTGTGGTGCAGGTGGAGGGGATCGGTTTAAACCCATCCGGGCTCCACATGGGGGAGCAGGCTTCAGCGACACTGGTGCCATTCCACAGGCAAAATGATGCAAAAAGTCACACATTTATGAGGAAAAAATGTCAACATTTATAAGGGAAAAAAGTAACAAATTTACTAGAAAAAAAAATCACAAATTTATAAGAAAAAACTGAAAATTTAGGAGAAAAAAGTTGAAAATTTACAAGAAAAGAAATGGTAAAATTACTTAAGAGTTACAAAAAAATAGCAAATTTACAAGAAAAAAAGTCAAATTTGTTTTGAAAAAGTTGCAAATTAACAAAAATGTAGAAAATGTATGAGTAAATAAATATAAAATTTATTAGAAAAAAGTCCCAAATTTATGAAGAAAAGCTGTAAGTTTGCAATGAAAAACAAGTTGAAAATTTTTGAGGAAGTTCCAAAATTACAAGAAAAAATTTAGAAATTTGCAAAAACAAAGTTACAATTTTACAAGGAAAAATTAACGGATTTATGACAAAAAATTGAAAATTTTCAAGGAAAAAATCACAAATTTATGAGAAAAAGTTGCATGTTTACAGTAAAAAAAATGTTATGAGAAACTTTTAAATTTTCAAGTTTTTTTTATCAAATTGGAGGGAAAAATCACAAATTTACAAGAAAATAGCAAATTTATGAGAAAATAAGTTGAAAATGGGTAAACGGGTAAAGTCCGTGTGGGCAAATTCAGATGGGGCCAACATGGAATTCGCATGGACCCATGAGACAGCCCAGTTGTAACTTTTGGTGGGCCCACATGGACCTGCTGGCTGGGCAGTTGCATACATTGTTCATACAGTTGAAGACTGCCATCTGGTGGCAAGACAAAGTTAAGTGTTGTGGCATCCTGACTAAAGGTGCGTTCACACCAAACACGAACAGGACAATTTTTCGCATGGCATGATTACATTATGAATCAATGTAAACACGCCAACAGACATGAATAGTGAGATGCAGACAGGCGAAGTTGTCTTTAAAACTTCTGCAGCTGTGTTCAACCTGCTGTGGAAATTCCCAAAATAATGTCATGCTTAGGTTTACATTATCTGACCTGAGGCTCACCTGAAAATGTCGTCTCAAGCCTCCAAAACTTCACAGATGATGGGTGTTTACGTTGCTAGCTTGCTAGCTTGCTAGGACGTCCGTGGCTGGAAATCGTGGGTAAATAACTCCAAAATCCTGATTCAGCTGAAGAGTTCCCAGTCCTCCTGTCTCCCGGTGAGTGAGTTTCATTTTCAAACTAGTTTAGTCTGCAATGGTGATAATTTTACTGCGGTGACAGCAGAATCTCAAAGCTAGCAGCTAGCTGTCTAGTGGACGCGAATGTGCAACTGGGCAAATTCGCGCATACTCACGTCTTCCCATTCACTTTGTATGGATTTGCGCTGCCTGTTTGCATTTGGTGTGAACACACCTTTACTCAGTGACACTCTAGATAATTTTAGGTGTCAATACGACACAGAGCCATATTGCATTTTCAAGCTAGCTGTAGTTTAGTGCTGGCCAGAGTGAAAAAAATATATGCAGGTAACATTGATTTTTTTTTTTAAATTTTGTGTACTTTATTGAGCCCCAGAGGGGAAATTGAGGGCATCCACCTGGATGGATGAAGCAGCCACGGTACGGCGCTATCCCTTTACCATTCACACACACATTCACACCTAGGGCCACTTTAGAGTCTCCAATTAACCTAACCTGCATGTTTTTGGCCTGTGGGAGGAAACCTGAGAACTCCCGGAGTAAACCCACGCAGACACGGGGAGAACATGCAAACTCCACACAGATCACTGTTGGTCAGGGGCTGGGATCGAACCAGGGGTCCCACGGCCAAGGGTGAGTTGCTGTGCTGCCGCAGTGCTAACCACTGCGCCACCGCACCACCCAATACTGAACATTAAAAAATATGTGGCTGTAATGATGTTCCAGTATTAAGTTTTCTGCTTTAATTAGACCAGCATACTCAGTTCAGGCTTCATTGTGAGTTTATCGGCGACGACTCTAGCCAGCTTGGCAGCTGTTACTCTTCTGAGGTTGGTACCACTTAAAATTAAATCAAGCATTAAAGTGGAACAAACCTGACAGACAGTGACTTGGTGCTACCAACACAACTACAACTGTGCAAAATTCCCTCAGAAGCATCATGTAATTCTCTTTACAGAAGAGGGGCCCCGACTTCAAATTTCGCTTAGGGCCCCATGAAGGCTTGGGCCGTCTCTGCAACCAGGGCCATGGTAGCACAATAGTTCACCACATTGACATTTTTCTGCTGAATGCGAGGGCTTCACCTCCAACATGTCCATGTGACATCAGCTCTGGGAAAAAAAACCCGGACCCCTGCAAAATCTTTCCTAAATCATCATCTCTACATGTGTGCAGTCACTCTGAGTGTCTGTTGAATTTCAACACAAGCACGCCTCACTTTACTTAAGGAGGTACTGATGAGGGGATCTAAGCATGGTAAGATGCATGAAGTTAGTTTGTTTTCCAGAGCTGTATGTCGCATCATTCTAGCTCATTGTGTAATATTTTTGCTGTGATGCTACAACCAACATATAATATACACTGATGCCTAGCATTAGTGTGCTAGTCAGTTCATGGATATCGTTTCCCTGAGAGAGGAATAAATGACAGACAGGCCACCATAGCCTTAGCTTAACTGCCAAGCCGGACAGTTTTGATCCCAGTTTTCTATAAATTCTATTCACCTCCACTGGAACAACACCTGACCATATATGTTGTTCTTAGACATTATTGTAGCTTATTTACTTATGATATTATCTATAACCACAACCTAGCTGAAGCAGCCGTTTAGCCACTCATTCACTAATGTTTCTGTGCTTGTTGTACTCCACTGACCGCTCATATCCTACTGACCACTGAAACCACACACCCCTGTCCACCAGTGATGCATTATTTCATTCATTCTTTGAGACAAATTTACGTTAGTTGACTCAAAGCTAGGCAGCTATGAGCAGCTAATGTTAGTAGTAGTGATGTAAGAGAGAGGGCGGAGTTGAAAGCAGTCAGGGATTTCTTAAAGTCACAGCACTGAAGTGACGCATTCTCAGAAAGGCTGGAAAATTTTTTTAAAAAATTGCTGTAATAATTAAATAAATGAAATTTGAACAAAATATGTTGCAAACATTTCATTAAGACATGTGTGAGCTGAAATGCAGAAAAAAGTGCAACCAGTGTCTCCTTTAAGAGCTGATGTCCCTCAAGAGCACTGGTCCCCAACCACTGGGCCAAGGACCGGTACCGATCCGTGGACCACTTCTGCACCACTGTGATTGAAGCCAGAGCGCCACCACAAAAGCACTGGAAGTCCAGCTAACAAATCCAACCTCCCATCCTTGTGGGGCGGGATCCACAGCAGCTACAGCAACCAGAACCAGGTGCACTTTAATCACATGTGAGGGGGTGTGGCTGTCTTAAAATGGCTGTCATCTCATCAAGTACAACAGTGTGCACTGGAACATTCAGCAGTTTAGAAATGTGCCTGTTACCAATGCCATCATTATGTTTTGCAACAATAAGGTTGCAAAGGTCTAGAGAGAGCTCTTTGCTTCTACCCATCATGAGTTCTTTGTGGTGTGACAATCTGATATTCACAGACCTTTTTAAAGGCTATCAATCAGGAATTAACCAGCTGAAATTAATTTGCACTGATGGGGGATGGGATGGCTTTCTAAATTCTGATGGATTTCAGCTGGTTTCTTGACTTTCTATGCCTTTTTGCACCTCCTTTTCTTCATATGTTCAATACTTATTCACTGTGTAATTCAACTTTATTAAATATAACTTGTTTTGTAAACACAATTGCCTTGATTTCTTTGTATGTATGGATTACTTGGGTTGTTACTGATATTTGGTGAAAATCTCAGGTCAATGGCTCCATCAGAAATACTGTATGCTTAATGAGAAAAAATGTTGATGTGTTCAATACTTATTTTCCCCGCTGTAGATAGCCAAGAAACCAGCTGAAATTCATCAGAATTTAGGAAGCCATCCCATCCCCCATCAGTGCAAATTAATTTCAGCTGGTTAAGTTCTGACTCATAGCCTTTAAAAAGGTCTGTGAATATCAGATTGTCACACCACAAAGAACTCATGATGGGTAGAAGCAAAGAGCCCTCTCTAGACCAGGCCTATTCAATTACTAACTACTAACTAACTAACCTGCACTTATATAGCGCTTTTCTAGTCACAAAGACCACTCAAAGCGCTTTCACTAGTACTAACCCTCTATTCTAAGGGAATATAGGAAACAGATATCTAGGGACAATTTAGAACAGCCAATTAACCTAACATGCATGTCTTTGGATTGTGGGAGGAAACCAGAGCCCCCGGAGTAAACCCACGCAGCACAGGGAGAACATGCAAACTCCACACAGAAAGGTTCCAACCCCTGCCAGCCTGGGGATTCGAACCAGGAACCTTCTAACTGTAAGACAACAGTGCTAACCATTAGAGGCCGGTGTGTCACATGCGGCCCAGAACCAACCTCTGAGTGGCCCAGGCCCAGTCTGTGGTCCAACCAGAGAAGCAAAGGCCAACACGTTATACAGAATTGCAGAAATCCATTAATTACTACAGAAAATGCAACTCTCCACATACTCTAGCAACCGTCAACCAACAATGCTGCGTATTTGTTTTAAAGTGTGGACTCTATTACTACGACTGTGGCTAATGGTGCTAGTGGCAAGATACCAAGCCTACACCAAACACGAATGGGCAGCACAAATGCATACAACATCAATGGAAAGAGGCGAGCACATGCAACATTGCACATTTGCGTCCGAGGGATAGCACTAGCTTTGAGATTCTGCTGTCATCGGAGTAAAAGTATCAACACTGGAGAGTAAACTAGTTTGAAAATGAGACTGTCACTCACCTGGAGAAAGAAGGACTGGAAGCTTTTCAGCTGAATTGGGATGTCGTTGCTATTTACCCACGGACTTCTGCCACGGACGTGCTAACAAGGCTAGTAGGCTAGCAAAGTAAATGCCTATCATTTTGTGAAGTTTTGGAGGCTTAGACAACTTTTTTAGGTGAGCCCCCCGTTGGGTAACGTAAACCTAAGCATGACGTTATTTGGAGGATTTCAACAGCAGGTTGAACACAGCTGCAGAAATTATAAAGGCAACTGCGCCTGTCTGCAACTCACTCAGATGGTGAATTCACGTCTATTTGCGTGTTTACATTGAGTAACAATGTAATCGCCCATTCATGTGTGGTGTGAAGGCACCTTAAAACATGTCATTGTCAACTCTGAAGTGTAAAATTGATGATGAAAATCATCGGTTTAACCCTGCCTGGACTGATATGTGTGTGTAATGGAATGTGTAGTTATAAAAAGAGGTTCCTAGTCAGGTGTGGTGATTTAAAACAAAACAAACCACAATAGTGGATGTTCTTGGGGGTTTGTGCACTGAAGTGTTTGACACTTCATTTTTTATTCCGCTAAATGCACTTTGTGATGTGCCAAGGTCAGTTGTGACCAGGATGTAGTATATTTTATTTCAAAAAGGAAACAAATGTTAATGCTATTAACAGTGCACATTGAGTTTTTATGCACTTTGAGATATGCCTAAGATGTGAAAATGGTTATTTACCGAATTTTATTTTTTCATTCTATTTATTTAATTGTTGTTCAAGAGGAAAACTATTTCTACTACTTCAAGTTCTGCTCAACCCCAGCACTGTTATGCTGCCGTCTGTCTGTTATTGCAATACTGATCATGGGCAGTCCAATCTGTCACTGTCTGCCCTACACTACTGCATTGAACTTGCAATTACGGGCATTACGGCTCCACTTTTTCTGTATATAGAATTGCTGGGTTTTATCTTTTATCTTTATTTGCACTACGGGTAGCATTACTGTACATAGACTGCTGTTGTTGTTCTTCTTCTTTTAGATTTGACTGGTGGTTGGCAACCAGCTTACAGGTACATTACCACCATGTACTTCACTCTATACCATCACTGTATATCTTTGTATCAGGAGTTCCTATAAGGAGTTCTGAACAACTCCTTATGTGTGAAAAATTATCTGTCCTTGGACTAGACGAATCATATCACTCTATATATAATGTTTTTTCCATCCTTATTCCATCTTTTCTTATACGTATATTGCACACACCACTAAGAGAGAAATGGCATTTCAATTCTTCTGTATGTCCTGTACATATAGAAGTATTGACAAATAAAAATCTTTGAATCTTTTTATTATTATTATTATTATTATTATTATTATTATTATTCAGAAATAGCCAGTATAATGGCAACCATTTTCTCCGGTTTTATTGCTTGAAGCATTTTCAGTGCTTAAATCATCATTGTATGGTTTCCAATGGATTCCTTGCCCTACAAAATGTATGATTTGCCACCAAATACCAGTCTCTATGTTCATTATTAATCGAGTTAGGGCCAATCAAAATGTTGGATGGCAGCCTGATAGAAAAATTCCATATTATCTATACTAATGATATTAATAATGTATTATTATATTTGAGAAGTATCATACTTTTCATATGCCATGTTTAATGTTTATATGTGCATTCCATATAGGATAAGTTTATACATTCTTGGCCTGTTTCTGTGAGCAATTTCAGCGAGTTCAGACTGAGGATCAGTACATGCGTAAGGAATGATCTAAGCCATTTATTATAATCTCTTTGATATGTCCTGTTTTGGGTCACAGGAATGCACAGGAACTCCTCAGCTCATAGATTAGTGTTTCATGGACATTCTGTTAGTTTTATGGATCTCATGTCTTCATGACCCATGTCTCCAGAGTGTCTGACGTCCGCCTGGATAAGCTCAGTTATCAGGACTGTCCCGTTCTGTCAGTTCCCTTATCCTCATCCTCCCTCTCCTTTCTCCTACCTATATATATATCAAACTTAGAAGAATGGATCCTTTAGAGATTCTAGGTGTGTCTGAATGTCATGCCTTGTAACCTCTCCCCCAAGGTGGCCAATGGGGTGATTTTGGAATAAAATGTACATAAATTCAACTTTCCGCCTGATTATTTGACTTTGACTTTGAATAATTTAAGCTCAAACTTATTCTAACACAGCCATTTGGAATTTTGCCTATAAAAAATTGCTCAAAGATGCAAAGGTGGCATATACAGTATATGTGGTACAGTGTGCAGAGATAAAATAGTGTAAAGGTAGACAAAATAAGGTTAGCGCTATTTACATGTATAGTAATTACGGTGCAAGGATATGCTTTTATTTTGGTAACTTCCTCGTGAGCGGAAGTCAGGTAACGGAAATCAACGTGACGTACGAAAGAAAGACGCAAAGTAAAGCAAGAAAAGGTTAAGGGCAAAACAGAGAAGGGACTACGGAAAAAGATAAAAACGGCAAAGAGTTTAAAGCTTCAGTCAATAGGGGAACTAACTAACTAACCTGCACTTATATAGCGCTTTTCTAGTCACAAAGACCACTCAAAGCGCTTTCATTAATACTAACCCTCTATTCTAAGGGCCTATAGGAAACAAATATCTAGGGACAATTTAGAACAGCCAATTAACCTAACATGCATGTTTTTGGCATGTGGGAGGAAACCGGAGAAATCCCGGAGTAAACCCACGCAACACGGGGAGAACATGCAAACTCCACACAGATCACTGTTGGTCGGGGGCTGGGATCGAACCCACGATCCCACCATCCCCACAATCCCCCGGCCAAGGGTAAACTGTGCTGCCGCAGTGCTAACCACTGCGCCACCGTGCAGCCCAACAAGAACAAGTTGGAACAAGGTTGGTTGATGACACGGATGGCAATAAAGTCATTTAACCATCAGTTCTGGCCTTCTCAATATTGACTGGATGCTAAAGTAAGAGCTTGACCGCTGCCACATGCTGCACAACGTGGTCTCAAGGTTCCCATGGTAATACCCGCGACATCCAGCAGATGGCAGAAGTTGGTCAGAAAATAAAACGGTTCACAGAAAAGAGCTCAAAATGGAAGGTTTACAAGCTGCATCAGTAAGTCAAATGAACATAAATGAACAGATCACAAGTTTACAACAAGAAAGTCAAGATTTAAAGGACTCAAAGATGAAAGTGAGGATAGGCAAGACATTAAAGATTCAATCACATGCAAAGAACAAATATTAAGTGAGCTTCAAAGCAAAGCCCAAAGCATGTCAGATTTGCCAAGACATTCTGAAAGAGTTAAAATACAAACAGAGAAGATGATAACATATCAAAAGGAAGAAATGAGTAAAAAGGAAAAAAGGCTATTCACTCTTTATGAACAATGGAAAATGCAGGTACGTGAAACAAGAGAAATGTTAAAGTCCGATATCACTGAAAAGGAGATGGCAGAACTTGCAAACATGTTAGAACTAAAGAGAGATGATGTCCTAAAGCTGTACTCAGAAATAAGAAACCAAATGGCACCTTCAGCTGATATGAGGAGAAAGACTGATGTATGTGATGCAGTTACTCATGACACTGTAACAATAATTCTGGAAAGAAGAAGTGGTGTCAATGTAGATTTTTATGCAGAGCATGAAAGAATTTGTTTACGTGGACTTTTAGAGCACGGCTATGCTCTGTCCATATATGGATCAGCCCTAGCATCAAATCACAGTCAACAGTCCTCAGCTTCACACCTCACTGTAAAATGAGCCGATGCAGCGGCAGAACTAGCAGCAAAAGAGGCTGAGTATGAGTTTGCAAAAGAAGAACAAAGGCAAAGAGAAAGGATTGCAATTCAAACATCAGAGTTGGAACGTTTGGAAGCACAGAAGGATATGAAAGCAACTCGAGCCAGGTTTGAAGCATATGACAGAGAGTTATCACAGGTGGGTGATGTACAGTCAATAAAAGGCGAACAGGTGAGCCCAAAATTCACACCCAAACTTCTCACTCCAGCACCCGCTTTCATTCCTGAGCAAACAGCTCCCTCTAGTGTCACTCAGCTCACACAAGCAGTTCAAGACAGCATAAAAATGAAGACTTCCTACACCAGGGCCAACAGTGTTTAGTGGTGAACCAATAAGGTTTATTGAATGGAAATCTACATTTATGTCACTGATTGAACAAAGGGGCATCTCAGCAGCAGATAAACTGTACTATTTGAAATGATATGTAACTGGCCCAGCTCGCAAATGCCTTGAAGGAACTTTCTTTAGAAATGATGAAGAGGCATATAACGATACTTGGAACAAACTAAACCAAAGATATGACCAGCCATTCATGATACAGAAGGCGTTTAGAGAAAAGCTCTCAAACTGGCCAAAGATGCAGCCCAGAGATGCTGAAGGACTAAGGACCTTTGCAGATTTCATAAATGCATGCATGCTCGCTATGCCACATGTAAAAGGATTACAAATACTCGATGACTGCAAAGAAAATCAAAAACTGTTGCACAAGCTACCAGACTGGATAAACGCAAGATGGAACAGGTAGGTTACGAAGACTTTAATGGAAGGTGGTGAGTTTCCAAGTTTCAGTGATTTTGCCTCCTTCCTCTCATTAGAAGCTGAAGTCACTTGCAACCCAGTCACCTCCATTCACGCACTTTGCGGCACTGAAACAAACAGTGATAAAAGGAACACAAAGGAAATCAAAAGGAACAAGGCAACTGAAACACCACTGAACAAAGTGGCATAACAAAATAACAACAAAAACACCTAACTGCTCTCCTTGCACATTATGCCAGGACGCTCATCAACTCCACAAGTGCCCAGACCTCTTGAAAATGCCTGTAGAAAACAAAAAAGAGTGAAAGATAATAAACTTTGTTATGGTTGTTTAAAACAAGGACACAGTGCTAAGGACTGCAAAAGCCGCCTCACTTGTGAAACCTGCACAAAGAGACACCCAACCTGTCTTCACGATGAGAACTACAGTAACAGTCAACAAAGAGAAACACACGTGAGTACACATAACGCAACTCAAAGTAGCTCACCTGAAACAGCAACAGCCATGTCACTTAATGTCGCCAGATTTGAGCAGACAGCACCTCAATGATAGTTCCAGTGTAGCTGTCAACTGCTACCAATCCACACAAGGAAAAATTGGTCTATGCTTTATTAGACACGCAGAGTGACACTGTCTTCATTGATCAAGATGTGGCACATGAACTGCAGGCAAATGTTTGTCCAGTAAAGCTGAAACTGACTACTATGATGGGTAAAAATGCAGTTGTAAGCAGTGGAAAGGTATCGGATCTCTTGGTGAGAGGTTATAACTCAGCCCCAGTCATAAAGCTCCCCACCGCATAAACAAAAGACTACATACCTGCCAACAGAGAACACATACCAACATGTGAAACAGCAAAACTGTGGAGTCACTTGCTGCCTATTGTAGATGAGGTCCCCCCACTCCTCAGTTGTGAAGTAAGTCTCCTCATTGGTTATACTTGTCCTAGAGCTCTCGCACCCAAACAAGTAATCTTAGGCAAAGAAAATGAGCCCTCTGCCATTCAAACTGACTTAGGATGGAGCAGAGTTGGCAACTCGGTACCTTGCAATGAAACAGACATGGCAAGCAGTCTCTGTCATTGAGTGACCGTTAAGGAAATCCCTCTCTCCACTCCAGCAAATGCAATACGTGCTTTGGAACAAGATTTTAAAGAGACTGACAGAAATGAAAAAACTGTGTCACAAGAAGATTTAGTGTTCCTCCTGCAACATTGGCTCTCACACCAGGTCGACTCACCGATTCTTCACTCAGAACCTTCTTCTGTGAAGCAGCTGCAATAGTAAACAGCCGCCCTTTAACAACAGACAATCTCAATGATCCAAACAGTTTGGAGCCACTAACTCCAAATCACAAATCATCTTGTCACAATGAAAACCTCAACTGCTCTGCCTCCCCCCGGACAATTCGTTAAGGAGGACTTGTATGCACAAAAACGATGGCGTCAAGTACAGTACTTACTTGAACAGTTTTGGAGCAGATGGAAAAAGGAGTACCTTTAAAACATCATGGTCAGACAAAGATGGCACACGCCAAAAAGGAACATGCAAATAAGAGACATAGTAATAGACAAAGATGAAGTGCAGCCGTAATCTCAATGGAAACTTGGACGAATCTTGGACACTGTAAAAGACACAGATGGACTTGTCAGAAAGGTCAAAATCACTTCTGCAGACAGAAATCTTACCAAAGGGGGTCAGCGTGTGAATAAAATGTCTATAGTAGAAGGCCCAGTTCATAAGTTAGTTCTGCTATTAGAAGATTAGGAAAAGTAAATGTAGAATGCTAAAAGGTGTTTTGAAATTGTGATATCCTACCGTGTAGCAATGATCACACTTGAGTTATTTCTTTGGCTAACTCTGCCGTTTATTCTGCAACACACATAATATGACTGAACATGGATTCTGCGCGGGGTTTTCATACTCTTGTTCTAATGTGTCCCCTTAATAGTAGTGCTGAACAATACAGGTAGTTCCCCCTAGAGGCATGTGCCAGTAATGTTTTAAATTAGACTTGCAGTCTACCACATCCCTCCCCTCTAGATTAAACTACTTTTAATTACACTAGCCAATTATGCTAGACATCCTGGAACTCCCAGTTAACCCTAAACAATCACAGTTACTTTTAACTTCTTAAACACATGTGCCATACACATAATTTCTTTCTCTTTTTTTTTTTTTACATGTATAACACACATAACAGTCTAACTGGGGATTTGGTTTGACTACCGCATCCCAGTGAGGTTCCAGGACGCATTCTTGTCCTGTGGCTGGGGAACTCACTACTGACTAAGTATAGTCCTTCAAGTAGTCTGGAGCTTTCCTAGCTCGCTGAGATCTTCTCACGGCGGGTGAGCCAACTGCAGGTGAAGACTCAGACTGCTCCACTGTTTCGGCTGCTGCAGTGCTGCCCGTAGAATCTGCAGAGACGGTTACCTCAGGTTTCACCTGAAGTGGTGGTTCGTTGATGCTCTCCTCAGGATGGGTGTCAGACAACACCTCTGGTGCCATCGGCAGGGGAATGGAGCTCCTACCACGAACTTGGTCGATGTGTCGCCTCACCACTTGTCCATGACCTAATGTCACCTTGAATGACACAGGGCCTGTCTTTTCTGTTATTTCTCCTGGTACCCAGGCTGGTCCTGAGCCAAAGTTGCGGGTGTAGACCACGTCTCCTTCTCTCAGTATTCTCTCTCTAGCATGCATGTCATGATAACCTTTTTGTTTCTCTTGTTTATCATGCACTTTGTTTCTGAAGTCTGGATGTATTAAGTCAAATGTTGACCTCAACTTCCTTCCACACAACAGCTCAGCTGGTGACTTGCCAGTTGTAGATTGGGGTGTTATTCGATAGCTGAACAGAGCTCTCGACATTCGGGTTTCAATAGAGTCTCCTGTCATCTTTTTCATGAGTGACTTGAATGTCTGCACGGCCCTCTCGGCTAAGCCGTTAGAAGAAGGATGGTATGGCGCAGTCGTGATGTGACGTATGCCATTCTTTTCAGAAAACTCTTGGAACTGTTCACTCGTAAAACATGTACCGTTATCTGATACTATGATTTCAGGTAGCCCATGTTGGCTGAAACTCTTTCTAAGACATTCAATGGTAACAGTAGAAGTAGAGCTACTTACAGAATATGCATCGATCCACTTTGAGTATGCGTCAACTATGATCAGGAACATTCTTCCCATCCATGGACCTGCGTAGTCAATGTGAATTCTTCTCCATGGTTTATCTGGAACTTCCCAGGGATGTAGTGGGGCTGCTGGAGGACTGTTCCTGTTCTCCTGGCATGCCGCACATGACTTCACAAGCGCCTCCACCTCTGCATCCATGTTGGGCCACCACATGTAACTCCTCGCCAACGCTTTCATGCGAGTGATGCCAGGGTGTGCTTGGTGTAGTTGTTGCAGTAAGGCATTCCTACCAGGTGGTGGAACAACCACGCGTCCTCCCCACAGGATACAACCTTCCTGGGTGCTGAGCTCATCCTGTCGTCGGGCATAGGGAATGAACTCAGGACTGTTCATCTTCGGCCATCCTCGCAAGATGTATTCTCGCACTCTTGCTAGAACAGGGTCTTTGTCTGTCCACTTCTTTATTTGTTGTGCGTTCACCAGGGGCACGCCGATATCTTCAAACAATAGCACTCTCTCCTCCTCCTCAGGCGTGCTGTCTCTTCCTCCATCCAAGGGTAGCCTACACATCGCGTCAGCATTCGTATGGTCCCGTCCGGCTTTGTAAACGATGGTGTACTCATACGCTGCTAATGTAACGGCCCATCTCTGAATTCTCTGAGATGTCATCTGGGGTATGGCTCTCATTTCACTGAACAGTGAAATTAGTGGCTTGTGGTCAGTCACTATAGCGAACTGTCTCCCGTACAGGTATTTGTGGAATTTTTTTACACCAAATACTACTGCAAGGCCCTCCTTGTCTAGCTGGGAGTAGTTTTTCTCAGCTGCACTAAGAGTTCTTGAGACGAACCCTATGGGTCTCTCTGAGCCATCCTCCATACGATGAGAGAGTACAGCACCCACACCGTAGGGTGATGCGTCACACGCCAGGATGAGTGGTTTGTTTGAATCATAGTGCACTAACACACTACAGGACTGAAGTAGCGCTTTGGACTCTTCAAACGCCTTCTGCTGCTTGACCCCCCATGACCATTTTTCTTCCTTCTTAAGTAAGGTATGTAGTGGTGCCAGCAGCGTGGAGAGCTTTGGGAGGAACCTATGGTAATAGTTCAACAAGCCCAGGTAGGCTTTTAACTCAGTAACATTTTGTGGCTCAGGCGCCTCCGCAATGGCTTCCACTTTGTCTGTTAGAGGGTGTAGACCACTGGCGTTGATCTTGTGGCCTAGGAACACCACCTCTTTTCCCATGAACTCACACTTGCTTCTTTTCAACCTCAGACCGCTTTTCTCCAACCGTTGAAGCACTTCCTCCAGCGTTTTCAGATGTTCTTGTTCATTTGGTCCTGTACAAAGGATGTCATCCAAATAAATGGCAACATTCGGAATTCCACCTAGGATGCCCTCCATAGTTCTCTGGAATATAGCAGGACTGGAAGCTACTCCAAATGGTAAGCGTGTGTAGGTATATAAGCCTTTGTGTGTATTGATGGTTACATACTTTCTTGATTCTTCTTCCAGGACTACTTGTTGGTAGGCGTGACTCATGTCTAATTTCGTGAAGTGTCGGCCGCCGTTCAGCTGTGCGAAGAGGTCCTCCACTTTAGGAATTGGATACTGATCCACCCGTGATGCTCGATTGACAGTGAGTTTGTAATCTCCACATATTCTAATGGAGCCATCCGGCTTTCTCACTGGGACTATGGGCGCCGCCCATTCTGCAACCTGCACTGGCTCAATGATCTTGTCATCCAGCAGCCTCTGTAGCTCGCTTTCAACCAGTGGCTTGACTGCATAGGGTACCGGTCGGGGTTTGCAGAATCGTGGTTGGGCCTCCTTGTCCACATTAATCTTTGCAGTGACACCTTTTAGCTGTCCTACGCCTTCTTTGAACACCTCAGCGTGTCTTTCGAGGATCTCCTCCAGCTGCAATTTGGGCTGAGATTCCACTTTATTCACCAACTGATCAATCATGGCCAGTTCTTGTAGCCAACTTCGCCCTAGTAGATTTGGTCCTTCGCTCCCAACTACTACTACAGGTAAGTCCTTTTCTTTGTTTTCGTGCTGCACCTTCACTTGTGCCATGCCTAGCACGTCTAGCTTCTCTCCTGTGTATGTTTTTAATTTTAATGAACAGGGATTTAATTCTGCTGTGTCTGTTTTCTTCCACAGTTGTGTATATTGCTGTTTACTTAATATGGTTACTCCACAGCCTGTATCAACTTCAAATGTTACTTTCATTCCATTAACATTCATGGTACGCGTGATGGGCGCTACCTTGGTCAGCTCCTCTGACGTGTTGTAAATTGTGTGAAAACCCATGTCTTCTGTATCACTTTCTCCCTCCCCTCTCAGTTGATTCGCTTGCTGTTCCTTTCCTGGGCCCTTGTTTTCATACTTTTGCCCATTAACTGTCGCTTTCAGCACCTGTGCGCTGTCCACCTTTATTCTACATGCTTTCTTAATGTGCCCTCGCTTGCCACAATTATGACACAGCTCAGTGGCAAATTTGCACTCGGCGGCATTGTGCTGGCCTTTGCAGCGATAACAACTGGGGAATTTGTGCTGAGTTTTGTCAGTCAACACTTTGTGGACACCTACTTGGGTCTTAGGCACACGAACATGCGTTGCTGTGTCCTCTGTTAGCTTCCCTTGCATCTCTCTCACATCTTTAGATGCTGTTTCCATCGCTTGGCATAATTCCAAAGCCTTTGCAAAAGTGAGTTTTGTTTCAGATAAAAGTCGCCGTTGCATTCGGTCATCATTCACTCCACACACAAGTCTGTCTCTTAACATTTCTTCCAATGAGTCTTTGTAATCACAGTGCAGTGTTAATTTCTTCAATTCTGCCACATACTCTGCTATGGACTCAGTGTTCCTCCTTATGCGTGAATTAAATTTGAATCGTTGCACGATTTCACTCGGTTTGGGGCTGAAGTGCTTCTGAAGCTCAGCAGTAAGCTGGTCGTATGTTTTATCTTTCGGTAATGCAGGGCTTATTAAATTTCTCAACAAGCTGTAAGTAGTTGCACCAACTCCACTCAACAGTACAGCCTTCCTTTTGTCTGGCTCCTCAATGTCATTAGCTTGGAAGAAAAAGTCCAACATTTCACCATATTCTTCCCATGACTGAGTCGAGTTATCAAAAGGGGTTACCGTTCCGATTACAGCCGCCATTGCTCGTCGTGGTGGGGAAACCTCGTTTTTCCTCCTCTGAACTTGCACTCGAACTACTGGAGTCACTTGAGTTCGCCACACTTGCAATGTTCTCTGTTTCTCGCCGCTGATTTTTTTTCTTTTAATCCTCGTCGCCAATTGTGTGATATCCTACCGTGTAGCAATGATCACACTTGAGTTATTTCTTTGGCTAACTCTGCCGTTTATTCTGCAACACACATAATATGACTGAACATGGATTCTGCGCGGGGTTTTCATACTCTTGTTCTAATGTGTCCCCTTAATAGTAGTGCTGAACAATACAGGTAGTTCCCCCTAGAGGCATGTGCCAGTAATGTTTTAAATTAGACTTGCAGTCTACCACAGAAATGTTGAAAGTTGCAGTTATAAATGTTTACAAAGTTATTGTTTTTGTTAAGTAATTTGAAGAAATTATTTGTGTTTTATATCTTTAACAGCAAATAATTCGGTGGGAGTGTAAAGGTGGACAAAGTAAGGTTAGCTCTGTTTACATGTGTAGTAATTACGGTGCAAGGATATGCTTTTATGACTAGCTGTCTCCCAGCTAGTCTGGGAACGCCTTGGTATCCCCTCTGAAGAGCTGGAGCAGGTGGCTGGGGAGAGGGAAGTCTGGGCTTCTCTGCTTGAACTGCTGCCTCCGCGACCCGGACCTCCGGAAAAGCGGTAGAAGATGGATGGATGGATGGATATGCTTTTATTTTAGTAACTTCCTTGTGAGCGGAAGTCAGGTAACGGAAATCAAAGTGACGTACGAAAGAAAGTCGCAAAGTAAAACAAGAAAAGGTTAAGGGCAAAACGGAGAAGGGACTACGGAAAGAGATAAAAACGGCAAAGATTTTAGCTTCAGTCAATAGGGGAACAAGGTTGGTTGATGACACGGACGGCGATAAAGTCATTTAACCATCAGTTCTGGCCTTCTCAATATTGACTGGATGTTACAAATAGCTTGCTCATCGCTAGCCACAAGGGTAATTTTAGGTGGCCAAACACGGATGCCATATTGGTGCTGATAAAAATCCAAACATACCATCGATCCACATAGGCACGAAGTGGCCCTAGGTGTGAATGTGTGTGTGTGTGTGTGTGTGTAAATGGTGATGGGCTTGGCACCGCACCGTGGCTGCCTCATCCAGGTGGATGCCCTGTAATTTCCCCATTGTGGAACTAATAAAAGATTTTATATATATATACTGTATATAAACATTTAAACAAGTCATGAGCAGTTTGGTAGATAATCTGAACTGTTAAATAAGACAAATAGATGTTGTGAAGTTTAATAGTTTGTTTTTAAATACTAATACTACTTTTGCCTCTGTTCCAGAAGAGAACTACACTTGTGTTGTCAGTGGAGGAGTTACTGATCTGCATCTAAAATAATGCACAACTAATTATGAGGCAAGTACAGAATCAAGTGTTTCATTTAATTTTATTAAGAACTTACCAGTGAAAAGACAAGTCCGTTCTCTTTTACTGAAGTATTTTTACAATTGGCATATGCATATTCAGGTGCCATTCTGCAGCTTAACGCAAAGGATAAAATCAACCTTAAATCTTGACATTTTCATTCAAATTTATCTTCATAACGTTCCATATTATTTATTATAACTTAAAACCTTCAAGTTTACTTCTATGATAACAATAAATACAACAAGTAATTATTTGGATGTCCCATTATCGCAATACTGTCAAAAGGACTTTATCCAATACCAATATGGCGCTCAAATGTGCCGTCAAAATGTTAGCCGTGAGCACTCTAGTGGTACAGCGTAGTAATTTCAATGTTTAAGTTGTCCACTGCTGCCCTCTAGTGTTCTGTACTCGTCACATGAAAACTTCAATAATTTGACCTCTGATTTGTCTTGTAGTTCTAAATGTAATTTCTGAATTATTCTAATCATTTAATTAACGTTTATGTTTAAAATCGCGGAATCTGTGTATCTCTTGTTGAAATTCAAGGCAGAGAGGCGCAGTGATGCAGCAGCAAACGGAGCCTCAGATCATTGCGCAATCCTTCGCGCGCTTGAGCACCTTAAGCACTGGATTTTTTTCTTTAAATTAAAAGAAGGTAAGGACTTTTCTTTTTTTTTTTGTAACAAAGTCACAGCGTTTTTGTCCAGGCAGAAGCTGCAGAGCTGCAGCGCAGAGAGGCGCAGCTCTGAGCCACTGACAGGCTGGCCGAAAGCAAATTATGATGAATTCTGTGCCCCGAAAAACTTGTTTGTAAAGTAATTTAATGCATTATGCTTGTGCAACCAACTGGGTCTGTGCACACTGCCGGTACTCAAGGAGAGTAATAAAATGAAAACATGGATTTTATTCCTGCCTTTTCTGTGTATTCCATTAAGAGGTAATTCAATAAATACCTTATACTTGTTTTGGTCAAATTGTTTACACAATCCGATTTAAAAAATGTAAGATTAGATGATAAACCTGGCAGACTTTCAGCTGCACGTTGAGTTTAAGACTCTATCGGCTTCATTTGTAAATGTGAGCGCACGTCCCTGCTTTTAAACTGTATTGCAGTGTCATTTTAGAAACTGCACCTGTGCCCCAGACTGACTGCGATATTCTGTCGTGTGTGACTCGTTTATTCCTGTTTCTATTGTCATTTGTTGCGTTTCGGGACGGTCCTAAAAGCAGCGTGGCCATGGATTAATTCACTGCACATCGCCCTCTGGTGGTCAAAAGCTGTCATCACAACAACTTTCAAAGAGCTGAAATAGTGATGAAGATCAAAAAGCCTCAATGGCTTCAATTAAAAGCTGCTCATGCACTGAAATGTCTCACTCACAATGACTTTATTTCATTGTGTCTTCTTTATGTTTCATGTTTCATGTTTAGCTGTTTGTCCCTTCAATGCCTCATTTCATCAGAGACAGAACGCCACCATAAAGACACCGGATACTCAAAACAGATCCGAGCTATAATGATGAAGGTAAATCAACATTATTTACATGAAAGCTTTTCCTTTTAAATATGCACCTTTCCCTTCCGAACTGTATAATTCTTATCAGTTTTGTATGTGCTTTTTCTTCTTAAATTGCTTATCATAAAATGTCACTTTTTCTTGTAGAATTATGAATTGTGTGTTTTCTTTTTTCTTTGATTGATGCGTTTTTTCCCCTCTTAAGTTTGTTGCTTTAATAAGCTTGTTACTGTTACATAAACGTGAAATTCTCTGTTAATTTTAAACTTTTTTTTTCTCTTAAATTACATTTATAAGACATAAAATTGTGATTGTTCTTGTAAATGTAGAAACTGGTGGATTTATTTGTCCCTTAATGTTTTTATGACAAATTATACTTGAATTAAATTATGTTTATTAATATTTATTTATTTTAAGGCCTTTGTACCATTTAATATGTCAGAAAATGATGCCTGAAATGTAATGACATGTCATTTTGCCATGCAGGTACCATGACTGTGCAGGTAAGTAACCGCCCGGTCCGCTGCAGGACACGGTGTCAGTGTCACCGTTTCTCTCTGTAGGGGTGCCGTGTGTTTGTGCCATTGTCCTGGTTATGTCACCTTTTTCTCCCTTTCATAAAAGCCCAAATCATCACCAGCTGACTTTCGGAGCTCCTCCATAATAAAATCAAAGTTTCTTCTCTGAAAAAATTAAAGAACAAATATCCCCATGACCCAAAGGTTTGTACAACCTGCACAAACACAGTGATTACTAAAGCACAGTACCTCACTGTACTAATAGTTGTCTCTGCTGCAGCTGCTGTACAGAGAGCTAAGCAGATGTCCCCCTGATGCTACTTAATATGATGCATTTTGGGTGGGGGGAGCCATTTTAGGAGCACTTCAAATTGAAATTTCTGCCTTTAGATGCTGTAAACCAAAATTAAATATGTACTAATATTTAAAACTATTGCAAATTTATGAGAAAAAAGTCACAAATTTACTAAAAAATTGCAAATTTATGAGAAAGTTTCAAATTTTCAAAAAAAAAAAAATCAAATTAGGGGGAAAAAGTTCACAAATTTATAAGAAAATAGGTTGAAAATAGGTAAAGTCCATGTGGGCAAACACAGATGAGACCAACATGGAACCCGTGGACAAACCCACATGGACCCATCAACCAGCCCAGCTTAAATCATTGGTGGGGCCCACATGGACGTGCTGGCTGGGTTGTAATGGCATCAGGCTGAAGGCTGCTGTTTTAATAGTTAATTCTGGCAAATATGAAATGCGCTGATGCCACGGTGCTGCATCAGTCTTCTGTCAGTCAGTCCATGTTTGATGAGGCCTGCTCCTCCTCCTAGCTGCTTTCCTGGTGGCTCACCACACTCACGCAGCACGGACCTCATCCGAAGGGGCGTTCAGAGTACATGCTAACTCAGTGTATTCACACAACCAGTCGCCTGCCTAAATTTGGTCGCGTGAATATATTGAGTTAACATGTAGTCGCGTCATGTGACTAAATTTACTCGCCTTTGGTCTGAACACATCTTTGGTACTAACAGATTTGTTCATAAATGTCACGCGCGATCAGCTTACAGGGACTTGTGGGATTCATGAATCTGTTAGGATCTTGAAGTTTAGTCCAGGTACTACCAACATTTATGAGCGGTCCAGACCAGCTGTTTTCACTGGATGGCTCTGGATTTGTCTGAACTGAGCATGAAAGCGTAAACCCTGTAATTCAATAATTAGTTGGCGATATTTTATACTTTGAAGTTATAGCCTCATTAAAATTAAAAGCAGCACCATTTCATCAATATCCAAATCATATCAGATGCAGAATAGAAGCTTGTAAAGATCACTGTGGGGAAGTGCATGACTGGAGAACAGTGACTGTATCGCACATTCGCTGTGATAGCGATGTCAGGTGTGGGCGTAACCTCTGGGCGAGCGTGCACAACAGGGTCCATTTTGGTAAGTGATTCTGAAGCTGTATTTTCACATAAACTAACATTATACTGTAAACATTTAACAATAGTATAAATTGTTGAAATCTGTCATACTGCTCAGCTAACTGGACCGTTTCAGTACAGTGTGCATGAGTATGTTCCACACTGCTGTAGCTCACCATTCTACTTACACACTTCTGTAGGACATCCAAGCGTTTCTGGACTCTGGAGCGGCTCGTTTGTACTAACGCGTCTCACTAACAAAGTATGCAGGATTTACACATACTAACATGTTCTGGCATGAGGCCCAGTGTTCCTCACGTGGGTCTGCATCCAGGTAGTCGTCAAGGTCAAAGGTCGAGGTTTTAAGTAGAACCTGATCAGCCTCCTGAAATGCTGGCATCAAGCATACCTGAAAATACATTTCTGAAGTGAGGGCTGCTCACTACCGAGTCCTTTTTTGACGCTTTTAGTTCTGTTTTGGCTCGTACCACCCGGTTAAAATCCACCGGCACGAAAGTCTTAAGCTTCTGATCAGGAGCGCACATCTACAGAGGGAGAAGCAAAGACGCTGGGAGTGTGTTCACCAGGCTGGACTGACCTGCGGCTCCACAGCCACATTTGACCTCTTACCCATAGCCAGTGGTTCCCTGTAGCTTTACTGGGAATAGTTACCAGAAAGTGCTGGAAATTGTGAGGAAAAAATGTCTCATATTCACAAAAAAGTCTCAAATTTGTGAGGAAAAAAAAAAAAATCACAAATGAGGGGAAAAAAGTCTCACATTTACAAAAATGCTTGAAATTTATGAAAAAGTGCAGCACATTGACAGTACAAGACAAAATATAATAATAAGAAGCCATCCTTTTGTCATTGTCCAAACAGCCAGTCATGTGCAGTAGAATGAAATCACGTTTCTCCTCTGCAACGTTAATCACATCTAGAATCAGAGGCGTCGCTGCCATGCAAGGCACCGCCACAAACAATTTCTCCTTCCCCCATTCTATTACGCTGAGCACCAAGCTACAAGGCGGGAGGTACCATTTTTATCTGGTCTTTGGTATGATCCGGCCGGGACTTGAACCCCCAACCTCCCGGTTGTGGGGCGGATGCTCGACCATCAACTGTAATTAAAGGAAAAAAGATGCATCTTTATGAGAAAATAAGAGCACCCCACACGTCATCTGCCCGTCCATAACCATTATCAATAGTGCATAATTAACACAGCTTCAACTGAAAATCATTTACAAATTCAAGAGTCAATATACTCCAGATCTGTAATAAAACTAGCAACCATGTAATCACAAGGCGTTTAAGCAAAGCGACCAGTCTACACTTCAAGGTGGAACACATTTTGAGAAAACATCAGAAGATCATTTAACCCCAACATGCACATTTTCAATCCATGGAAGACGGTGAAGTGGAAATACCCTAGCTTGAAAACTGCCGGAGTTCACCGGATAAGTTGTATGGACATCACAGCAGCATATGCTGCGTCTCTAGAGGCCAAGGAGATGCTTGCATACAGAGCAGGTGGACTCAGACTGAGTAATGCTAACTCTTGTACCATTATTCTCTCTTTACGTGGTTTCTTTTGCACAGTTTGAGCCAGTTTTGTGACAGCCGGTGGAGAGCGCTGATGGAACACAGACACGTTTGAAATGTGCTCTCAGAGCGAAACCCAAGAAAGCTGCAGAGGAACGGCTGGCTCTCAACTTTGTGCTGACTCAACAGAAAAAAGTATGTCTTGGAAATCACTGCCGTCATCATTTCACTCAGACAGTCTGGGCTTCATCAGAGCAGGTGTGCATACACAGAAGAGGAGCTCCAGTGTTTACAGGCCAGCCGGTGGGCCGTGTGTGGCACGTTCTCGGGAGGCAGCAGTTTGTCCTTCCCTGGGCTTTCTTTCACACACCAGTCCTGTCCACTAGTCCTCTGCTTTGCTACAGTGATAAAGTGTGTCTAGGAACTCCTCTGGGTGCACTCCGGTTTTTATATACCGTCCGTCAGAACCACATCCATCACTATTGGTTGGGGAGGATTTGCATGCAGCAGCTGATTGGCCACGACGGTGACAGTGACATACTGGCCTCCTGGTGACTGGCTAATTAGGCTGTGATGTCACAGATTGTGGGTTGGGTGAGAGAGGGGCGAGAGACCTATGTGTGCACGTGAGAGAGAGAGAGAGGGAGAGTGAGGAAGAGCAAGAGGAAGAGAGAGAGAGGGCAAGGGGGTGGGATAAAAATGATAAAGAGACCTAACATCAATATAGGGGAGAGAGAGAGAGAGAGAGAGAGAGAGAGAGAGAGAGAGAGAGAGAGAGGGGAGCATGTGTGTGCGTGAGCACAATGGAACAAAACCTGTCATTCAGTGTCCTTATTATCCCGGAGCATAAATAAAGTGATTGCATTACAGTTATGTTTGCTGGCCACATGCTGTTTGTTTGATTTTAGATGAAAAATGGAGGAAAAGTTCCAAGAAAAAAAAAAAAATCAGTGAAAACAAATCTCCACAACCTCAAGTGTCTTTTCAAAGCCAAACATTACTTCAACAGTTTTTTTTCCCTCCTCAGTGGTCAGGATTTCTTGCTCTGGGGATATGAATGTGTCTCGTCTACACCGCTGAGAAGTGAATAATGGCGTTCATTTCTGCAGCATAAAAGCTGTGAACACATGCAAGGAACCATGCACTCTCTTAGCAAGCTCTCCGAAGACCACTGGGCACATCAATGCCATGTTTTGGTACTTTCTGACATATTAGTCTGCAAACTGTGAAGCGGGCGACAGTCTGGGTCTCTCTGTTAGGACTGTGGCCCCCGTGATCTGGGCCCCCAGATAGGTGGGATAAGATGGATGGATGGAACTATTTTCTCTTCATTATATGGCTAAAATACGTTTTGTGGCTCTATGAAGAGACCACATATTATAAGCATTTTTAAAAACAACAATTTGACTGTTTCTCCTCACAGTTTTGGTCAGTCGCTGGGAGCCACCGGACCAAAGCGCTGCTCTGGAGATGCAGGTTGCTGACCCAGAGGAAGTTTGATAGAGGTTGTGATGGATGGAAGTGATCTGCTTCATCCAGAGGAGCAGAAAAGGACTGATATACCTGCAAAATCATCTTAATTTTTTATCATTTGTGTTTGCTCAGCAGGTGTGACGTTAACCTGGATATCTGTACTGTGTTTAATTCCTCGCTGTGACCTGTGCGTTCACCACTACAGCAGGCTGTACTCACCTATGACTTCAAGTAGGAGATTGCTTTTGTACAGCAGTTCCACAAACATTACTTGGCAGTATAATACACAACAGCATGTTGTAATTTGTGTGTTTAATTTGTTATTTTGCTCGACCAAGGCAAACAGGACTGCTCCACTTGAATATTGCCAGCTAACACAAATAATGAATTCTGGCTACATAGAATAGTTTTATTATTTAACTTGAAAAGCACTCAGAGAGCGCATACGTCCGCCAAGGCTCCTTCAGTCTCTCATGGATCACCTCCAAAATGTAATGGGTTTGTGTGTAGGCGTAGAGGCAGTTGTGGTGAAAACTGCATCAAAGTCTGTCCATTAGTTTTGGAGTACTGTGGATGACACACTGTGAGAAGATAAGAGCCTTGGCTGAGGTATGCATTCCCAGATCATCACCAAAATGTAGTGGGCTCCTCTCTAGATCAAGAACCACCTCTGGTGAAAATTTCATCCCAATCCATCCAGTAGTTTTTGTGTAATCCTGCTGCACAGATACAAAAAAAGCCCTTGGTGGAGGTATGCACTCTCAGATCATCACCAAAATCTAATCATCTGTTCCCCGTGCCGTTACACACCTTTCCTGAAAATTTCGTCAAAATCCGTTCATAACTTTTTGAGTTATGTTGGTAAAAGACAGACAGACAGACAAATGCTGGTAAAACATTACGTCCTTGGCGGAGGTAACAAACATGTACAATGAAGTTTGCTACTGTTGACCAGTCGCTGTTAACCCTGTACCAGACTTCCAGCTGGCCCGCCGCATCCGCGGAGAGAGAGCTTAGACTTTCTGCTGCACATTCACCAACCAACCATAATGCTCTGCACTGTGTGTCTATATATATACATTTATAGTAATATGGACATATGTTTACTAGATGTTGTTTTTTCTTGCCTTCTGATTGTTGCTCTGAGTGTTGCTATCCCTGTGCTGTTGCAATCCTGGAATTTCCCCATTGTGGGACTAATAAAGGCTTATCTTATCTTATCCATACACTGCTGTATCCATACACTGTCCTCCCTTCGTTAGCTGCTGAGCTAGTGATCTGATGTAGATTCAGTAACCAAGGATTCCTAGATAAAGCCTCAATTCTGTTATTATCACCACATTGCTATTCCCAGAGGTGAAACGGCAGGATAAATCCAACCTCATTTTGTTCATCTTCTTGGCAACGGACCTGAAATTTGTCTGTGATCTGATGCCGAACCTTTACCCTAGCCACTGAACTCTCTGCTTTTGCTAACGTTCTCTCTGCTGCCTTCTTTTTGGCATCTTCAGATGAAGTGAAGTAACCCTGGATTTACACAGACTGTGGGTGCAGTCCGCTGCAGATGGAGTACGGACAGGGCCTTGCAGCAGTCCCCACCCACTCCGTTTTTTTGTTTTGATCCAGCATGGATCAGAGCAGGGTTTGGAATACAAGATCGTGTGAGAATTGTATAGAACAACGCGAGATCTCAAGAAAGACTGAAGAGAGGCTGAGGGGAACCGACTGTGGTCACGTGAAAACATCAAGGATGCATGTTGTAGCGGCTCTCCACCTGGATTTTTCTGCTCTAATAATGCATAAGTAGCCTGTTAATTTTAATTCTGTGAAGTGTTTGTATGTTATGTGAAATGTTTACCTTCTCTGACACAGTGGTGGAGGAGGAGACCTCAGAAAATAACGGCCCATCCTTAAATCATTTTTAATGAACCAACAGCTATTAAATACCATGAGATACCATGGCATTTCCTTGCAGATTGGATCCGGAATCTGTCAAAAATAGACTCGCGTTTCATTAGCGAACTGAACCTCACAAGCCGGATTCATTCCACAGTGGTCCAGACCAGGTGGGGATTAGAAAACCGACAAGAATGGGAACTATTTGCTGCGGAGGCCGGGTCACATCCGTAACGGACTGCATCCGAAGTCAGTGTAAATCCAAGGATAGATGTATGCATTAGTCTGTGAAGCTTATATACTGGAACAGTAGGGAAACTCATTTAAAAGAACCAGAACACAAATTAGTGGCAAACTCTTAGCATGAACCAGGAAGGACACAAGTGACCAGGTCAGGTCGGTGAAGACTGGTTCTTGGCAGACAAGAAAGGTGGAGTACGTGACATTACATTTACAGTATAATTCTCACCTTTTAAGAAACAACAGCAATTGTAATTAACAGTTATTAGAAGACTTACAAAAGGGAGTGATATCCTCTTTAATGTCCCAGTGGTGTTACAGTGACCTACTGGATTGCCCGTTGTCCAATCACATTGCTTGGTCGGAACTGTTGTATATTGGTGTATATTTTTTCTCTTTGTTGTTAACTGACTAACAGCCTGTTTTATAACTTCTTAAACTCCTCTTATCCTTTTGTTGCGTCTACAGGAACTAACATCACCCAGAATCACTTCAGACTGTGCATAGTTGTCAAGACTCTTTCATAACTCACATAACCGACTGCTCTGCCTCTACTGTGATTTTGCGGTACCACGTACCATGACATCAACTTTATTCCGACAGTAACATATGTCCCATTACGAGGAGCGGCTAAAGTTCCAACTTTCTATTAGACTCGTCTCTGCATGGCCTGCAAAGCCTCACCTTTAATGTGATGTGGAAACATAATTATGTTATATATTTTTTTCTGCAGCGGGCTCCAGCTGGAAGTCTGGCAGTAAAAATTAATTAGTACCTTCAATGCGGCCAAGCTACTGACACCATAAGGAGTCAAGTGACAGCAGAGGAGTCCCGCCAACAACAGCAGGCAGCCGCAGCCCTGAGAAACCTCCACAGATCTCCAGAGACCTCGAGAGAGGCCAGAGAAACCCAGAATTCCCTACAGACCTCCAGATGTAGTCACTAAAAACTCCCTAAAGGACTAGTTACACACTTTGGCAGATATGCTTTCATTTGTTTGCAGAGAGTTAAATGCACAGACTGATTCTGTTCCGTCCGTACAGCATGGAGCTGGTGCCAGTACTTTGTCTGAATTAAAAAATTGAAAAAAGGCTAAAATGGTAAAAAGATAAGCACACACAGAGCACGAATTGTCTATACTCCTATAAAATGATTTGTTATTGTATCAGTCTCTTAGCTGTTATATTTCTAGTACCTAGTCACAAATCGTAGTTAAATGTCCAAATCTATATTGGATTTCAATTAGAAGCTTTGGTTGATTTCAGCACAATGTTTGTAAGATTTCTATAGTGCTTAAGATATCAAACAGAAAAGCTTCTGAAAATCACACTCAAATTAAAAAAAAAAAAAAAGTTCCCCAGCCCAGAATCATAAGGTGATACGGGGCTATAAGGTGAACTTTTTTCACATCAACAAAGTGTTCAAAAAGGTGCAAAATTAAAGCCTTTATATTCTTTAAAATATTATATATTGATGAATAAAACATTTAAAAATTTTTAATGGGACCAAAACAATCATAGTATTTACATCTGAGCAGCTGGATGAATAGACTGTAGCAGGCGGTTACATAGATATGAGACACTAGATATGGGGAAACACTGGGACATAGCTAACATTTTCATGGCAAACAGAGGCACCGTATTCTGTAGGTACAGGTGCATCTCACTAAACTAGAATATCATCAAAAAGTTGATTTATTTCAGTAATTCAATTCATAAAATTAAACTCATATATGATATAGATTCATTACAGACAGAGTGATATATTTCAAGTGTTTATTTCTTTTAATTTTGATGGTTATGGCTTGCAGCTCATGAAAACCCAAAAAACAGTTTCTCAAAAAATTAGAATATTACATAAGAAAAGGATTAAGCGGAAGAAGATGGATGGATGGATGGATTTTTTTAATAGAAATGTTGGCGGACTAAAAGTATTTCCATGCACACACTCAATACTTAGTCAGGGCTCCTTTTGCACGAATTAATACTGCATCACTGTGGCATGGAGGTGATCATCCTGTGTTACTGCTGAGGTGTTATGAAGGTCCAGGTTGCTTTGATAGCGGCCTTCAGCTCATCTGCATTGTTTTTTTTTTTTTTTCCACAATATCTTTATTGAACCTTTTTTTTTTTTTTTTAACAAACATGATACAAACAATCAAACACTAACACTAAAGTACTACAAAAAAAAAAAAAAAAAAATGCACTAAAAACACCAACAACCACCAACAAAATCAAGTCTTCAACAATGCTCCTCTGTTTAGTCTAGACAATCCAATACATAAGTATACATATTATGTTCACCAGTTTGGAATTTACAAGGTCCACACACATCATTCACCTTCTTCTTCAAGAGTTATGTTTAAATTTTTTACATAATCAATAAAAGGTCTCCATATATTCTCAAACACAATTTCCTTTGATTTTAGTATATATGTTATTCTTTCTAATGGAAGGTTTGTTAACATCTGTCTTAACCACTGAGTCACATCTGGTCTATGAGTCTTTTTCCATAATAGTGCAATACATTTTTTGGCATTAAGCAAACTGAGGTCTATGAATGTTCTTTCACTTTTATTAAAATTATGCTTTTCTGGGTACAGACCCAACAAAAACAGTTTAGGATTCAATATGATTTGTTTTGAGATTATTTTTTCAATTGTTACCCTCACCTCTTCCCAAAACATTCTTATTAATCTACATTCCCATAAACAATGAAATAGGGTTCTTTTACTTTCCATGCATTTTGTGCATGTATCTGGTATATTTTTGTTATATCTATTTAACTCCTCCGGTGTAACATACATCCGCATTAACCATTTGAAATGTATCAATTTAAGGCGTACATTTATTGATTTGGTTTGAGCTTCTGTACAAGCCAATTCCCATTGTTCCTCTGAAATTTCAATTTGCAGATCTTCTTTCCAGTAGTTTAATCTTTTCAGTGAATTTTCACTTGAAGATAGTGTCAATGAGTTATAAAACTCTGAAATAATACCCTTTCTTTTACTATCTTTCATCATCATTTTTTCCAAGGATGAATAAATAGGTCGAGTGAGAGCTTTATTTTGATTTGATCGAATAAAGTTTCTAAGTTGAAGATATTTAAAAAAATGTGTTCTATTGAGATTAAATTTGATCCTCAGCTCTTCAAAAGACATTATGTTTTCTGCACATGGCAAATATAAATCCTGAATCTTTTGTATCCCTTTTAAATTCCATACTTTAAATACAGCGTCCGCTCTCCCTGGTTTAAAATATTGATTACCCCATATTGGACTAAATTGTGACAATAACTGTGGTTCTTTTAAATAGTTTTTAGCTTCACACCATATTTTGATCATATGCTTTACAAATGGATTTTTAACTTGTTTTTGTAATTTTTTTGCCGAATCTGAGTATATGAATATGGGAAGAGGTAAAGGTAAATTGTATGATTCCATTTCAGTCCAGTGAGGGAGATCATTTGATGAAAAATAATATGTCATAGACCTCAGTTGTGCCGACCAATAATACAACATAAAATTTGGACATTTCAGACCTCCACGATCAAATGGTAAATATAATAAAGACAAACGTAATCTAGCCCTCCTGTTCCATATAAATTCCACTAACTTTTTTTTTATTCTTGAGAATAGATCTAAAGGTGGTGATAAGGGAATGTATTGAAATAAATAAAGTATTTTAGGTAAAATATTACTTTTAAGTATATTGATTCTCCCGATCATCGACATTGGTAGTGACATCCATCTCTGAGTTAACTCATTGATATCTGACATTAAGGCTTCATAGTTGACACTGGCGACTGATTCTAGCTTAGGCATAATTTGGATTCCTAAATATTTAAACTGATTTACAACATTGAATTGATTTACCTCAGGGGCTGGGTAATTTCTCTGGGTCTCATTTAGCATTAATATTGAAGATTTAGTTTTATTTATTTTATATCCTGATATTTCCCCAAAATTCTTTATTAAATTCAACAAGGTTGGAATTGATTTTTTTAGATTCGACATAAACAAAATTATATCATCGGCGTACAGGGAGATTTTATGTTCTGTTGGTCCAACTTTAATTCCATATATTTGTGAATGTAAACGTATCACTATCGCTAAAGGTTCAATTGCCATAGTAAACAGTAAAGGTGAAAGTGGACAGCCTTGTCGACATCCTCTATTGATTTTTATTGGTTTTGAAATATTGTTATTTGTTAGGATTTCTGCTGTAGCATTATTGTATATTATTTGAACCCATTTTATGAAATTATTTCCAAGTCCAAACCTTTGTAGGACTTCAAAAAGAAAGGGCCATTCAACTCTATCAAAGGCCTTTTCGGCGTCCAGTGATAGGAGAGCTGTATCCGGTGCTTCTTTATTAAAATAAATAATATTAAATAGTCTTCTTACATTATGGAAGCCTTGTCTACCCTTTATAAAGCCATTCTGATCTCGATTAATAATATTTGGTAAAATTTCTTGTATTCGTCTTGCTAAAATTTTACAGATTATCTTAAGGTCGGCGTTTAATAGGCTTATTGGTCTCATATTTTCACATTTATTAGAGGGCTTACCTGGTTTTGGCAGCAGTATAATTAAGGCATTATTTATGTATGATGGTAAATTATTATTTTGAAATGCTTCTAAAACCATTTCCAAAAAAGGTTTTATTAATTTATTCTTAAATTTTTTATAAAGGTCAACTGGAAGACCATCTGGTCCTGCACTTTTTCCTGATTTCATATTATCAATGGCTAGCCCAACTTCTTCTTGACTAATTTTAGACTCCAATATCTCCCTGTTTTCATTTGGAATACACGGTATAGATAGTTCGTTCAAAAACCCATTTAGTTTTGTTAAATCAGGTTCATTTTTGGTATCATATAATTTTTCATAGTAATCTCTAAAGGCTCTATTAATTTCTAAAGGATCTATAACTACCTGTCCTTACTTATAATACTGGTAATTGGTGTTTTAATTTCCAATTGTTTAATCTGCCATGCTAATAATTTTCCTGATTTTTCACCTTGTTCATAAAAAGATTGTTTCAATCTTAGAAGACTCGAGGCAGCTCTATTCGCTGATTTTTTGTCGTATTCAGCTCTCAAAATCAGTAATTCATTCTCCAACCTTGGGTCACTTCCTGCATACACTTTTTCCTGAAGATTTTTTATTTTATGTTCCAATTTAGCTCTCTCCTCTCGAGTCTTCTTAGATTTTGATCCTGTATAACTAATAATATGTCCCCTAATAAAAGCTTTGAAAGCCTCCCACTTTACACATGCTGATGTTTGTGTAGTATTGATGTCAAAGAACTCGTCTATCTGTTTTTCTATATACTTGACAAATTCCTCATCCTGAAGCCATTTATGCTGAAATTGCCATCTACCTGATTCCTTTGTCAATTTTTTATCTACATATATTAGACAACAGGGTGCATGATCAGAGATCACGATGTTATCATAAAAGCAGTTTTGAATCTTGGACCTTAATTCTGTGGAAATCAAAAAATAATCAATACGTGAGAATGTCTTGTAGGTACTGGAATAACAAGAATAGGCTTTAACTTGTGGTTTCATTTCTCTCCATATATCTAACAATCTCAATTCTTTCATAAAATGATTAATAGTCATCCTACATCCAATGTGCGTACAATCCAGTCCTGTTGATCTATCCACACCTGGATTCAATGTACAATTAAAATCCCCTGCTATTATATGTTGCCCTGTAAGTGATGATAAGATGAGAAATAAATTAGCAAAGAACTTCTGATCATCTATATTGGGACCATATAAGTTCACAAGATTTATATTTTCTAATAGCAAAGAACCTTGAATGATTACATATCTTCCAAATTTGTCTCCAATTACATTTTTCACTTGAAAAGGAACTGATTTATGTATGAGAGTCATAACTCCCCTGGCTCGGGATGAAAATGAAGAGGTGAATACACTTCCCTGCCATCTACTCCTAATTCTTTTAACATCCTCCTCTATCAGATGAGTTTCTTGTAAAAACACAATTCTTGAACCCATGTCCTTTATTTTATTCATAACTTGTTTAAGTTTTTTTAAATTTTGTAGACCTCTGCAATTCCATGAAGTTAAATTAAGATTAACACTTTGGTCCATGATCAATAGAGAGTTTGGGATTACCTTGCAGTGTAAACATGCTCATACAGAGAAGCAAAAACATGAGTGGTTGAACATTCATCCTACAAACTACACACAAACAAATTTCCCCTTCCCACACTTGTGGCAAACCCCCCAAAATCAAAAGAAAAATTCTGTCTCCCGATATAGCCATCGACCGTTCCACACCCACGGGGAACAGCCTAAGCCACTCCTTCTTCATCCTCCCAATCACCCTAACTCTACTGCTTTTAATGACGTAACATTAACTCTCCTCTGTAGTTTTCCAACTTAACTCCAAAATTTTTAACAACTTTGTACATCATAGTTTTTTTTTTGTTTGTTTTTGTTTTGTTTTTTTAATATATAATACAATCTATATTTTGTAAACTTACTATTTACTTCAAGTCGGTCAGATGCCTGTGCAAATGCTTAATTATTCTACCTTATATTTTGTTCATGCTTAGCTCCCACCAGTCTCTTCTTCTTCTTTGATCTTCTTGATGAACTCCTGCGCCTCCTCTGGGGTCTTGAAAATGTGGGTTCTGCCCTCATACGTGGTCAGCAGTCTCGCAGGATAGATTACACCATGACGAATCCCGAGGTTGCGCAGCTCCTTACGTATGGGATCAAACTGCTTCCTCAATTGTTGGATTCCTGTGGCCAAATCTGGGTAGAACCGCACCTGCTGGTCCTGGTGTTTAATCTCTCCTTTAGCACGTGCAGCGTTGAAGATCTTCATCCTGTCTCTGTTGCTAAGAAACTTCATAATTAAGGTCCTCGGCGGTCCCTTATCTCTCCGTGGGCCAATACGATGTGCATTTTCCAGAACCACTGCTGATTGCAACTCCTCACTGCCCAGCACCTCCGGAATCCATTTTTCCAGAAAGGAACATACGTCCCGACCTTCTGATTCCTCTGGAAGACCCACCAGCCTCAAATTATTCTGTCTCGACCGAGATTCCAAATCCAAAATATTATCTTCCAGAGATTTATTTTTTTTTTCCAAAGTGCGCACCTTTAATTGAAGACGGGTGACGTCATCTTCAGCACTAGCGAGACGGAGCTCCATCTGCGCCGTTCGTTCTACACAGTCACCCAATTCCTTTCTTATTCCTTCCAACGCTGTCATAATCCCATCAAATCTAGAGGAAAAGTCCGCTCTCATTGAACTCATGGCAGCCATCAGCGCATCTGCGCCATTCCCCGCAGATATCGCACCGTTGCCAGCCTCCTCCGCCATATATGGAGTTTTGTTTGCTGCGTCACAGACCTGAAAGTCCGTTAATTTAGACTGTTTCGGCGGCTCGCTTTTTCCTTTTCCTGGTTTTCCAGCCTTAGGCTTCGCCGACATATCCTCGCCCAAATGCTGGGATACGTTCTGTCCCAAATGAGAGAGTTATTTGCCGATTTTTTTCCTCCAGGAGCAGAGCAGAGCGAGACACGTCCGTCCTACGTGGCAGCCATAACCGGAAGTCTCATCTGCATTGTTGGTTCTGGTGTCTCATCTCCCTGTTGACGATACTTCATAGATAGTATTGCATTGACTTTGGACTTGATACAACACAGTGGACTAACACCAGCAGATGACATGGCTCCACAAATCAGGTGACAAGTCCTGTCACTTGGAAATCAAGGTCCCAGAGTCTGGAGGAAGAGTGAACAGACATGGAATCCAAGTTGCTTGAGGTCCAGTGTGAAGTTTCCACAGTCATTGATGATATGTGGAGCTATCCCATCTGCTGGTGTTTTTCCACTGTGTTTAATCAAGTCCAATGTCAGTGCAGCCATCTAACAGGAAATTTTAGAGCACTTCATGCTTCCCTCTGCTGACAAGCGTTACGGAGATGCTGATTTCATTTTCCAGCAGGACATGGCACCTGCCCACGCTGCCAAAACCACAAATACCTGGTTTAATGACTATGGTATCACTGTGCTTGATCAGCCAGCAAACTCTCCTGACCTTATAATTTTTCTGCATTGATGTATGTGGTTATTGTGTTTATTTTTTATCTTGATTCTTTTTTCTAAAGCCCATCCAGGGACAAGAGTTGCAAATTAGCTAATAGCTATACACTCTATGTGCAACACATCAGATTGATTGTCTTTGATTAATTGTCTATGTTTATTGCACTGTCCCTGTCAAATAAACTAATCTACTACTACTACTACTACCTAAATCCCATAGAGAATCTATGGTGTATTGTCAAGAGGAAGATGAGAGACACCAGACCTAATAATGCAGACGAGCTGAAGGCCACTATCAAAGCAACCAGGGCTTCCATAACACCTCAGCAGTAACACAGGCTGATCACCTCCATGCTACGCTGCATTGATGCAGTAATTATGCAAAAGGAGCCCCGACCAAGTATTGAGTGGTACATGGACATACTTTTCAGTCGGCCAACATTTCTATTAAGTCTTTTTTTTTTTAAATTAATTTTATATGATATTCTAATTTTTTGAGAAACTGAATTTGGGATTTTCATTTGCTGCAAGCCACAACCATCAAAATTAAAACAAATAAACACAAATTATATCACGCTGTGTGTATTGAATCTATATAATATATGAGTTTCACTTTTTGAATTGAATTACTGAAATAAATCAACTTTTCGATGACATTCTAATTTATTGAGGTGCACCTGTAATTACAAAGTTTGGCAATGTATTCAGTATTGTGATACCAGAGTACAAAAACAATTGTTAATTGCATTTTGACATGGTTTAGTGACCCAGTGACAAAACACAGACTCCAAATAGATTCAATTAGGTTTATGCAACAGGTAATGAGTGTTGGTGTGTGTAAATGTAGGCAGGAACTGCAGGGAACAGAGCGGGACACCGTATGGCCTGGCAACCCTGGCAACACACAGAGAGGGGTGATTAATGATAGCCACTGCTGGAGGTAGACGGTTACACTGAGGCTTACTGTGAGAGTAGATGGTGAGAGTCCCAGGTTCAGCATGATGACTATGGCCAGGAAGACAGTGCCTTCTGTGGTGAGAGCAGCTCCTGCTGGAGAGTGTCTAGGGAGTGGTAGTGTGGTGGAAGAGGAGAGGGAATCCGCCGCCAAGGAGGAAGAGAGGCGATTCCGCTGCCACGGGATTCCGCCTGTGCACAGAGGCCTGGAAGACAAGGTGAGTTGAAAGAATGAGCTTACGTGAGCAGCTGGAGGAATTCCCCGACGACGGTGGTGGCAGGTTTGGGCTGAAGACTACGACAGGCTGTGGAGTTGGCAGGTGAAGCTCGTCTGGAGCGCAGTGAGACATCTCCGCACTGCAGGCTTGGGCAGTGCGGTAGAAATAGGCCAGATGTGATGGAGAACAGGTGTGCGCGCAGCTGGGAATAATGAGCAGAGCAGACCATGACAGTACTCCAGCCCTAACGAACGCCTCTTGGCGGTCGTTCTAGCCTACCTGGGTGCGCCCGATGGAACTCCCTGATGAGGTCTTTATCCAGCACGCAGGCGGGACACACCCAGGACCTGGACCCCGGACCGTAGCCCTCCCAGTCCACCAGATATTGCAGGCTGCGGCCCCGGTGACGGATGTCCAGGATGGCGCTCACTCCCCACGCCGGGCTACCGTTGATCATCCTCGGAGGAGGTGGAGACCTGGGAGGGGGACACAGAGGGCTGGAAGACACAGGTTTCACTTGTGAAACATGGAAGGTGGGACATATGTGGAGGGAGGGGGGGGGATCTAGCTGCACAGACACTGGGTTAATAATGCGTGAGATAGCAAAGGGCCCAATAAAATGTTGCGCCATCTTCCTGCGCTCAGCCTTCAGATTGATGTTTTTAGTGGACAACCAAACCTGCTAACTCACCTGGTACGAAAGGGCTGGGGTCCTGTGGCAGTTGGCCACCAGGGAATTGCGTTCAGCTGTGCGATGCAGCACAGCCCGGGTTGCCCTCCACAGTCGGCGACAGCGTTTCAGGTGCGCCTGAACCGATGGCACGGCGATGTCGCCCTCTTCTTCAGGGAATAAGGGAGGCGAATACCCAAGCGAGGCCTGAAAGGGAGACATACCTATGGCAGAAGAAACCGTTGAGTTGTGGGCATACTCAATCCATGGCAGATACGAGCTCCAGGACGCTGAGTTGGTAGAGACCACACACCGCAGCACCGCTTCCAACTCCTGGTTGGTCCGTTCACACTGGCCATTAGATTGAGGATGGCAACCAGACGACAGGCTCACCGTGGCCCTAAGGGCGTTACAGAATGACCTCCACACCTGGGAGATAAACTGGGGCCCCCAATCGGAGACGATGTCCAGAGGATCCCATGCAGTCTCATCACATGTTGAACCAACAGGTCTGCCGTTTCCCTGGCCGTAGGCAGCCCCTGAAGGGGAATGAAATGGGCCGCCTTGGAGAATCTGTCTACAATGGTGAGTATGACGGTGTGGCTGTTGGATGGAGGAAGGCCAGTGACAAAGTCCAACGCCACATGGGACCAGGGCCTGCCGGGGACCGGGAAAGGATGAAGCAGCCCAGCTGCAGAAGATGATGGGGACTTGCCGGTGGCACACTGGGGACAGGCATGGACGTATTCCCCGACGTCCTTTTGGAGAGAGGGCCACCAGAAGGACCATTGCAGGAGCTCCTCCGTGCGTCGTCTTCCTGGGTAGCAGGTGAACTTAGAGGAATGGGCCCAGTGGATAACGTCACCCCGGACGGCCGATGGAACAAACAGCTTACCCACTGGCCCCCCGCCCGGGTCCCTCTCAGACTCTTGCGCCCTCAGGATCTTTTCCTTGATTCCCCATGAGAGGGCGCCCATGACACAAGCTGCAGGCAGGATGGGGTGATCCTCAGGGTCCATTGCATAACTGGCGAATTGCCTGGAGAGGGCGTCCGGCTTGGTGTTTTTGGGCCCGGGGCGATACGTGATGGTAAAGTCAAACCGTCCAAAAAACAAGGACCAGTGGGCCTGGCGAGCATTCAGGCGCTTGGCCGTCCGAAGGTACTCCAGGTTCCTGTGGTCCGTCCAGACCACGAACGGCTGCGAGGATCCCTCCAGCCAATGGCGCCATTCCTCCAGTGCCAATTTAACAGCCAGGAGCTCCCTGTCACCGATACTGTAATTGTGCTCTGCTGGGGACAATCGCCGGGAGAAGGCGCATGGCCGAACCTTACCATACGCTGGGGAGTGCTGGGACAGAACAGCACCCACTCCAGAATCTGAGGCGTCCACCTCCACTAGACACTGAAGAGAAGGATCCACCTGCACCAGGATGGGGAACTTGGAGAACTGCCCCTTGAGGTCTGTGAAGGCTGTAGCCACCTCCTCAGTCCACTGGAAGGGTACCTTGGTCGATGTGAGGCATGTCAGAGGAAGGGCCAGACTACTATAGTTCCTGATGAAGCGGCGGTAGAAGTTTGCAAACCGTAGGAACTGCTGGAGCTGCTTCCTGGAGGAAGGGGTCGGCCACTCCACCACCGCCTTAATTTTGCCAGGATCCGGGAGAATTTCCTTATGTGAGATGATAAACCCCAAAAAGGATGTCTTGGCGGCATGAAACTCGCATTTTTCGGCCTTGACGTATAGCTGGTTCTCCAGCAGCCGCTGCAGCACTTGCCTCACATGCACTTGGTGTTCTTCTAGAGATCGGGAGAAGATTAAAATGTCATCCAGGTAGACAAATACAAAAACACCCAGGAAATCTCTCAGCACATCATTAATAAGCCGCTGGAATACAGCAGGTGCATTGGTTAGATCCGAAGGGCATCACCAGATACTCAAAATGACCACTAGGGGTCCGAAACCCCATCTTCCAATCATTTCCTTTGCGGATCCGCACCAGATGGTAGGCGTTGCGGAGATCCAGCTTGGTGAACCAAGACGCCCCCTGGAGAGAGTCAAAGGCAGTGTTGAGTAAAGGAAGAGTGTATTTGTCTTTGATGGAGACGTTGTTCAACTCCCTGAAATCAATGCATGGTCTCAATGAGCCGTCTTTTTTGCCAACAAAAAAAAATCCCGCCCCCACTGCTGAAGAAGACAGACGGATTATGCCAGAACTCAAGTGATTCCTTGATATATGGCTCCATCACTGCCCGCTCCGGGGGAGAGAGGCTGTATAGCCAGCTAGATGGAAGCGGAGCTCCAGGGCAGAGGTTAATGGCACAATCATATGGCCGGTGGGGGGGGAAGGGATAGGGCCTGGGTCTTACTAAAGACGGCTCCGAGGTCATGATATTCAGGGGGAACTTTAGATAGGTCAGGGGGCGAGGCGGTGGGAGTCCCCAAGGGCATGGACGGCGAGCAAGCGGCTGATTGGAGACAGGCCCTAAGACAAAACAAACTCGAAGACATAATACTACCTGTGCGCCAGTCAATGGAGGGATTATGGAGGCGCAGCCAGGGGTAGCCAAGGATGTCTGGTGAAGATGAAGTCGGCAACTGTAACTCCTCCCAATGATTTCCTGAGATAATGACAGCGACTGGGGCAGTTTGTTGGGACACTACGGCCATGGAGATCTTAGACAGTGCAATCAGCCATAGCTGAGACTTAAGAGGGGAACAGTGAAGCCCCAACCGGGTTGCCAGGTCCTTAGAAATAAAATTTTGCTCAGCCCCTGAGTCAATTAATGCCTGTGTGGGAATTTCTTTATGTTCATGTAGAAAATGAATGGGGAGAAGGAGTCTAGATAGGGGATTAAGCTGGGGTGAGTCTGTGAGTCCCCCTACTGCAACGCATGGACTCCCCCTTTTAGCCGAAGCTGGCAAGACGCTACCTCATGCTCCTCGCTCCCCCAATAGAGGCACAACCCTAACTCACGGCAGCGCTGTTTCTCTGCCGGAGTCAACCTAGACTGTCCCACTACTATAGGTTCCAGGGTCACAGAAGAGTCAGAAGGTGGCAGAGCCAATAGGGAGGTTTGAGGGGCGTGATGGTACTGGGCCCCTGCGCGACCACAAGATCTTTGTTCCGCTGCCCGTTCCCTCAGCCTATTATCTAAACTAATGGCTAAGGAGATTAGCTCGGGCAGCCTAGTCGGCTTCTCTAAGGGGGCTAGCTCGTCCCGAAGGCTAGGGCTGAGGCTCCTGATAAAAATGCTAGAGGGAAGTGTCCTCCCACCCCACCTCGGTAGCCGCTACACGGAAGTCAACAGCATAATTGGCGACAGCCTTGGTACCCTGTCTCAAGTTTAGCAAGCGAGAGGTAAGCACACTGTCCCAATCTGAATGGTCAAACACTTCATTGAACTCCTCAATAAACTGGCCATAAGTCAAACAAGAATAGTTAGCCCTAGCCATCACCGCATGAGGCCAAGCTAGTGCTTACCCCTCCAACAAGTTAATCATGTAAGATAAGATAAGATAAGATAAGCCTTTATTAGTCCCACAATGGGGAAATTCCAGGATTGCAACAGCACAGGGATAGCAACACTCAGAGCAACAATCAGAAGGCAAGAAAAAACAAGAGCAGCTAGTATACATATGTACATATTAATATAAATATATATATATATATAGAGAGAGAGAGACACACAGTGCGGAGCATTGTAGTTGGTGGATGTGCAACAGAAAGTCTAAGCTCTCTCTCTGCGGATGCAGCGGGCCAGCTGGATGTCTTTGGGGATGATGGTGACCCTCTTGGCGTGGATGGTGCACAGGCTGGTGTCCTCGAAGAGACCCACCAGGTAGGCCTCGCTGGCCTCCTGCAGAGCCATGACGGCGGAGCTCTGGAAGCGCAGGTCGGTCTTGAAGTCCTGAGGATCTCCCTCACCAGGCGCTGGAAGGGCAGCTAACGGATGAGCAGCTCCGTGGATTTCTGGTAGCGACGGATCTCTCTCAGAGCCACGGTACCGGGCCTGTAACGGTGAGGCTTCTTCACTCCGCCAGTGGCCGGAGCGCTTTTTCGAGCAGCCTTGGTGGCCAGCTGCTTCCTGGGGGCTTTTCCTCCAGTAGATTTACGGGCGGTCTGCTTGGTTCTTGCCATCGCTCTTTATTATTCTGTCTCATATTTCTTGCACGCCACCTAAACTCCAGCCCGGCACCCGCGTCGTTTTCGCTTCAGTTTCTCCCGGTATGTCGAGTTTCTCTGTTAGCACCGGGTGGCGGTTGAGTGCTAGCTAGCTCTTTCCTGCTGTATCGTCTCCTGATGTAAACAGAGGCTCTGTCTGCCAACTAGGGAGACCTTTGGGGCGATCTGTGTGTCCGTGATATATATAGAGTGAAAGGTGTGCCGGATCAGAAAGTTATCACTGGATCAGAAAGAAGAAGGAAGATAAAAAGACTCAGAATTGAGCCACTGTTGCAAAAGGCAGCCAACTCGTGTGGCGCCGGAACTGGAAGGGGTATATGGGTAGCTGATCTTATTATGGTCAGTAGTGAAGTCCTCAGGTACCCGCTGGTAAACACCCTCACATTGCATGACAAAACCCCTGGCCTCTCCTAGTTTGCCGCTAAAGCGGTTGGGGGTAGGAACGGGAGTCAGCCGAGCCGGGGGCCCCTGTCTGAGTTGGTTAGCTGGTATGCTAGCGGGAGCCGAGGAGCTGCTGGGAGTCAGTAATGCCAGGGGAAAAGCCTGGGAGCTAGTTAGCCGGTCTAACCGGTCAATGACACGAGCTAATTGGGTCAAAATGGTTTGCTGCTGATAAGCCAATTGATCTATTCGGATCTCCATGTGGTTTACTCGGTGCACCAAAGCGCTGTCAGCTGGGTCGTTCTGGCGGAGATGTACTGACATGGTTTAGTGACCCAGTGACAAAACACAGACTCCAAATAGATGCAATTAGGTTTATTCAACAGGTAATGAGCGTTGGTGTGTGTAAATGTAGGCAGGAACTGCAGGGAACAGAGCGGGACACCGTACGGCCTGGCAACCCTGGCAACACACAGAGAGGGGTGATTAATGATAGCCACTGCTGGAGGTAGACAGTTACACTGAGGCTTACTGTGAGAGTAGATGGTGAGAGTCCCAAGTTCAGCACAACGGCTACGGCCAGGAAGACAGTGCCTTCTGCGGTGAGAGCAGCTCCTGCTGGAGAGTGTCTAGGGAGTGGTAGCGTGGTGGAAGAGGAGAGGGAATCCGCCGTCAAGGAGGAAGAGAGGAGATTCTGCCGCCATGGGATTCCGCCTGTGCACAGGGGCCTGGAAGACAAGGTGAGTTGGAAGAATGAGCTTACATGAGCAGCTGAAGGAATTCCCTGATGACCGTGGTGGCAGATTTGGGCTGAAGACTACGACAGGCTGTGGAGTTGGCAGGTGAAGCTCATCTGGAGCGCAGTGAGACGTCTCCGCACTGCAGGCTTGGGCAGTGTGGTAGAAATAGGCCAGATGTGATGGAGAACAGGTGTGTGCGCAGCTGGGAATAATGAGCAGAGCAGACCATGACATATTTATTGTAATGATATAAGTATGTACAGTATATGGATTGTGATTAGTCTAGTGGCTAGTCATGTTCATCTATTGTTTACATATGTATGGCTGGTAAAGCTGACACAGCCGGTCACATCTAATAGCATCACTGGTTCATATCACGTGTCTCTACTAAGCAGTTAGTGCAAGAGTAAGTGTGACACCTACTGGCCAGGAGGTCAGGATGTTGTCTCTAGCACCTCTAGGAGTATTAGAGAAGAGTAACATTGTATAAACTCATTTGCATTATACTTTTTCAAGCCCAAACCAACGCGAGGAAAATTAAGGAGCTGGTGGTGGACTGCCACAGGCAAGGACAACCCCTCACAGCACCAGTAAACATCCAGGGAACAGACATTGAGATGGTGACATCCTACAAGTACCTGGGTGTTCATCTGAACAATAAACTAGACTGGTCACACGATACCGACGCACTCTACAAGAAGGGACAGCGCAGGCTGTTCCTACTGAGGAGACTCAGGTCTTTTGGTGTACAAGGGGCGCTGCTGAAGACATTCTACAACACGGTGGTGGCATCAGCCATCACTTTTGGAGTGGTCTGCTGGGGCAGTGGCATTACAGCAGGCGATAGGAAGAGACTGAACAAACTGATCAAGAAAGCTAGCTCTGTCCTGGGCAGCGCCCTGACCTAGTGGAGGAGATGGGAGAGAGAAGGATGGTGGCTAAACTGTCATCTCTGCTGGAGTCCGAGTCCCACCCTACGCAGGACATACTGAACGCACTGAGGAGCTCATTTAGCAGTAGACTACATCATCCTAGGTGTGCAACCGAGAGGTTTCGCAGGTCCTTCCTACCTACGGCTGTCAGACTGTATAACCTAAGCAGGGCTGCTCGCAGAGATAGCAAAAAAACGTGACGACCTAATAGTATTGAATGCAAAAGACGCAATAGACTTACACAATGGTCCCCTCCAGTATACAACTAGGACAATATCAGTTGCTACGGAGTGTGACAATATGTATGGGTACATATTCATACTATGTAGGATAACTAAGTAGACGGTTATGCTGTTTATTCCATCTAGCTACAATGCTCCGCACTGTGTATATATTTATATTTATATATTTATGTGTTTGTATGTATATTCACTGCTTTTTATTTTTTCTTATCTTTTTAATTGTTGCTCTGAGTGTTGCTATCCCTGTGCTGTTGCAATCCTGGAATTTCCCCCAATGTGGGACTAATAAAGGCTTATCTTATCCTTATCAGATGCCCAAATCACCCATCTGGTAAATTGACAGCTTTGCTTTAGAGCTCATCTCCTTCTTTACCACAGCAAGCCAGGACAACATCGACATCACTGCAGATGCTGCTCTGATCCATCTGTCAACCTTCCTCTCCATTCTTCCCTCATTTGTGAATAAGACCCCACAAAATACTAGAACTTCTCCACTTAGGGCAGGAGTTCATCCCCAACCCAGAGAGGACAACCCACTATTTTTTGGCTGGGAACCATGGATTCGGACTTGGTGGTGGTGCAGCTTCTCATCCTGGCCGCTTTACAGTCAGACCACCCCAGTAAGACCTGTAGGTCATTACTCGATGAAGTCTACAGGACCACGTCATCTTGTAACACCAGAGATGAGATCCTGTAATCGCTGAACATGACAACTCAGAACTCAGAACTCAGAACTCAGAACTCAGAAAAGATTTATTGCCAAGTACATTAACAGATACAACTGATAATATACGAGGGATTTGACTTGACACAGAAAACGACCTGCATTTCCGGTGACACGGCAGCATCTGTGAACGCGCCTGTCAACAGAAGGGTACAGGATGCATAGGGAAGAAAGGATAATACAATAGGAAGGAGCAAAAAAAACCATTGATTGTCAGAATAGTGGTCATATATGATCAATATTATGATTACAAGAAAAAAAAGCCCTCAATGCACAGTTAGCAGACAAAAAAGTTCACAAGGACACAGAGAGAGCAGTGAGTGAATCATCTTTATCATCAGTTTTTGAATCAGTGTGGGTGTAATGTTGAATGTAGGTGTTTGTATCAGTTAAGAACAACAAGGTCTCTTTGGCAGGAGATGTTTTGTCTAGCTGCTGGCATTTGTCCTTGGGCCATGCAGCTGGCTGTCCGAAAGGCCGTGAGCTCAATGTTTTGAAAACAAAAAACAAAAAAACTGTAGATAATCTGGAGGATTTGTGTGAGGGGAGTCAGATTCGTCGAATAGTACTGATCTCAGAGAGAAAAAACTTTATATTCTCTTACAGATTCAGTACTTAATCCTTCATTGCTGGACGTTGAATCCTTCATGGACGGCTCTAAGCGTAATCATGATGTAATCCACCTTCCGAGACAGTTCTCCATTTACCGCTATCAGAGTCCTCTCCATTTTTTCAATTTGATGGTTGAACCTCGCCTGGCCAGCGTTTTGATAGGTTGTGTCCATCTTCATCAATTTGCGGTACACCAGGACAATCCCAGATCCAATCAGAACGATCCCAATCACCATTACTACGAAGACGTACAAATCTTCTACATCTTCGATGGAAAGATCAGACAGGCACAAGAGTTTCCAATTACTTGTGTCCCTCAAATAGCCCGCAGCAGCCTTTCCTGCGGGGCAAACAACCTCCCCCGGGGCACTTTTCCTCGTTGAAAAAATAGTGTCAATTGCGTTCAAAGCCCAGCTTATTAATTCCATAATTTCTTTCGATAATCAGCAGTAAAGACACGCAGACAGACGACAGCAAGCTGGGATCCAGTTAGTTAGGGGAGGAAGGAGATAAGTCAGAGCAGGAGAGAAGAAAAAAGGCGTCTGCTCTCTTTGGAGGGCGGAAGTGAAGAGGACAACCTCTGTTCCTTCCTTGCACCTAGAAATAAACTCGTGGAGTTGGCAGACTCCACTCTGAGATAATTGTCCTGTACAGCACAGAGACACGGGTCATTCTCCTGTAGCCACCGAAGACTCCTTGAGCGCTTCCATCAGCGCTGCCTCTACTCAACCCTTAACATCCACTGGAGCACCTTCATCACCAACAAACAAAGTCCCTGAACAAGGTGGTAAGCAATGTAAAGGCCTGCTCTTAGGACCACAACTACCATGGGCAGGGCACATCCCTAGAATGGAGGATCACTACTTTCCTAAGGTCATGAGAAAGCACTACAGTCATTAACTTAATAAAAGCTTTCCTCTGGTCACCGTATCATAGGGGCTCCAGAGAAGACAGCCTGTAGAAGGTTCTTAGCATCTGCAGTGTGGCTCACCATCTTTGTTATACCCTGGTTTCCCATCACAACAGCTAGAGAAGCATTATGTACATCAGGTTATCTCCAACCTGATGAAATGGATGAAAGAAAGAGAACAAGGAAAGACCAAGAACTTACAGTACCCAAACTGCAGATATAGAAAAAAAATAAATAAAAATTTATAAGAAAGAAAGTTTTCAAATTTCCAAGAAACATCCCATCTTGATGAAAGAAAAATTCCACATTTATGTAAGAGGGAAACAGCCATGTTGACAGGCCAATGAGCTCAGATGTGTTGTCAGTTTAAAGCTCAAATATTTTGTGGCTTCATGTGTCGTTTTTATTTAAAAAATGCTCAAAATTTCTCTTTCAACAGTAGAGGTTGCTGTCCCGTAATCTACAGTAAGATTTCTATGATGCAATGCCATAAAATGTTGATTGTGGTAAAAGCTGGTCTGCCCAATTGAAAACCATCCAGAAACTTTTGGCAAGCCAGGGCAAGAAAGGGAAAAACTGCAACCATCCAGAGAGGTCAAACTAATACATGCAGTTGGATAAGTGGAGGCCTAATCAGCCCCATGAAGACTTAAAAACATGACGCACAGACTGTAGAAATGCCAGATCTTTTGGTGTGTGTCCATGTGGGCCTAAATTGGGCCTCATAGCCAAACTGCCTTCATTTCTCATTTGGCAGTGGAAAGCAGAAACACAGCACATGGCTTTCATACTGCCAGCTTACATGCCTCTCTTTCATATGAATACAAACTAAATAAATACAACCCAGCCCTTTGCGCTAGAAAACCGAGGGGCCTCGAATGCCAACATCTGGTTTAGGAGCATCCCCACAAGATGAATCACTCAAAAAAGGAGAAAAAAACCCCCTCCCATGTTCCCATGAGCTTCTATCCCTCACTGGCCTCATGCAGCTACTCATTGCGGTGCATTACACACTATTATATTATAAACTTTTCAAAGGTGTTTTCTCCTCACTTTTTAATTGCACATTATCCCCAAATCCCGCTGTAATTATAACCAAATGTATATTTGATTCCTATAACTGTTTAGCATCAGTTTAACTTGTTGGACCATTTTGGGCCCATGATATATCAAAACTGGGTCTCTTTCTCTATCTCACACACACATGCACACACATGCACACACATTATAAATGAAGCTCCTGTGCTTGAAAAAACAAACGGGTTCCATGCAGGATCTCAGAGCCCTGATTGGCGAAACACTAAACCGCCTGACAGAAAAACATGCAGCCGTAATTAGCAACAGAAAAACCATTTATCCCAGTGTGAAGGTAAACATGTGGAGACAGGTCGGTGATAAATAGAGAAGAGGGAGAGAGGAGTATGGGGACGATAAAGGCAGAAAATAAGGAGGTGCACTGCATTAACAACATTACTATAAAAGAGGAAATAAATTATTTTTAAAAAACAGCATCAACAGCAAATCCTATCATGACCAAATGTCTTCAGAATCATCAGATTTTTTTTTTTTTTACTTCCTCAGGAAGTTCAAGATCAAATCAAGACAGAAGTGAAATACAGCGGGTCATTGACGATCTCACACGGGTTCAGGTGTGATTGAAACACTTTCAGTTCAAGAAATTGTCATTTGTCTTTAAACTTCAGCTGTGCTTTTCCTTTACTCGCAATTCTACATTTTTGCTTACTTAGTTCAGTTTTTCAGTTCATCATATTAACAACCACCTTCTTATAGTTCATTGTACAGATTGTGTTTTTTCCCCCTTTTTTCTTCTTCTTTTGGCTGCTCCGTTTAAGGTCTCCACAACAGATCGTCTGCCTCCATCTCATCCTATCCCTGCATCTTCCTCTGTAACGCCAACCCTCTCCATGTCCTCCTTCTGTCATGTGCTGGCGAGCGCTCGCCCCCTCCTTCCTGCTCATGGCTTCCTCATCAGATGCACCTGCTGATTCCTGCTGGGCCAGCGTTTATACGAAAGCAATCTTCAGTGATTCAACGCTGGCTCGTTTGGGTATACTGCTCAGCAGGCAGCTCCTTAAGTAAGCGGTAGTGTTGTGTATGACCTCGCTTTACGTTTCTTCTCTTCCACCTTTTTCAGATTGCTGCAGACGAAGTGGTGCACCTTCGGGGATTTGGTGCGCTCGCCAGCCTGTTGCTCCACCTCCTCCTCCACCCGGTCAGACCTCTTCATCATACCCGACCGGCAGTTCTTACCTGCTGGTTCATCTCCTTTGCTGAGTTCTGTGCCGGTCTCTTCCCATCCCTCACGTGAGTGGTACTATTTGTTTCCCCATTATTTCTCCATTCCTCCCTAACCAGTCTTGTCTGTCCTCTGCAGGGCTCCTGCTTATCTGGCGAGTGACTGGCGTTTTCCTCAAGATAGTGGTTTTTGAAAATTCTAACAAAAGGTCAAACGTTCTTTGTGTGTTCTCTTGGTGATTGCATGTTGCATTCAGGTTGCTTGTCTGGCCAATATGACACCTTCAACACATCCATGAATCTTCTCTGTGGTCTTCCTCTTTTCCTCCTGTCTGGCAGCTCCATCTTCAACATCCTTTGTCCAATATCTCCACTATCCCTCCTCTGTACATGTCCACACCATCTCAGCCTTGCCTCGCTTACTTTGTCTCCAAACTGCTCAACCTGAGCTGTCCCTCTGATATACTCATTTCTAATCTTGTCCCTCCTAGTCACTCCCAATGAGAATCTTAGCATCTTTAATGCTGCCACCTCCAGCTCCATCTCCTGTCTTTTTGTAAGTGCCACTGTCTCCAAACCATACATCATAGCAGGTCTCACTACCATCTTGTAAATCTTCCTTTTCACTCTAGCTGCTATCCTTCTGTCATAGATCACCCCTGACACTCGTCTCCACCCACTCCACCCTGCCTGCACTCTCTTCACCTCTCTTGTGCATTTTCTACTGTTTTGCACTCCTTGCATCTTCATTATTATGCCTGCCTCTCTCTCATTTAGACACATGTATTCTGTCTTGCTTCTACTGACTTTCATTCCTCTTCTCTCCCTGTCGGTAAACAGCACTGGTGGCAGTCATTGTTAACCCGGGCCTCGTCCGATCCAGTAGGAAAATCTCATTCGTCATGAACTGCATGTTTGATTTGGTAAAGGTTTTATGCCAGATGCCCTTCCTGACACAACACCCCCTGTTTACCTGGGCTTGGAACCTCCACTAGGAGTAGACTGGCTTCTGCAACCCCTGTGGCTGCCCCCCCTTTTTATATTTACAATTTAAAGTCCTTAGGTATGGCTGTGAGAGTCTCTCAGTGTGGGATAGGCTCCAGCCCCCCCGCGGCCCGAAAAGGATTAAGCAGAAGAAGATGAATTGATGGAAATCATTTTTCTTCTAAATCAAAAGCAATTTCTTCTTTTAACCTCTAGGTGGGGTAAAAAGTAAGGACAACAGTCAATTATAAAACCATGATTAAACACTGGGGAGACCCAACTACAGAGGAGTATTTACCTTCATTAATACTAATTTATTTTTTGATTCATATTTATTCCAGTTATAATTGATAAAGTGGGACATGAGGGTGTCCACCCACCAACCACATTTACCATTTTTTCATATAAATAAATAAATGGATGAATAAGTAGCTGCAATTGCTGTTGAGTGACCCTCTATAAATCCAAACTGCCTTGTATCTTCTGGTGGAGAATTTTAAGAATTCCACAAAATATGATGACTAAGATGCAACTTTGGCCACATAATAAGACACCACAACAGCAGTAGTACATAGGTCTACAATAGAAGATTAATAACTCAATAATTCTTAATCTGTTAATTAAAATGGCTATCATCACATATGGATTAGGTCAGACTGAGACTGTGGTCTAACTATTGTCAACAACCAATAATAACAATAACTACATTGCTTTAAAAATTATTCTAAATTAGATGGATAGCCAAGTTCATGCTACAACAATGATAACAACAGTGCCAAATATTGCTGGGATCACCTCTGAAAACAGGGCTGGAATCAGTGACAAAGCGTTGGGAAAGTGTCCTGCATGGCCTCACTACTCTTAGATAGCATGCCGAGTACACAGGAGGAGGGGGGGAAGGAGACAGTTAGATGTCCAGATTGAACAAATTTTAAATTGCTATTGTGAATTATTTTTATAACTTCAGTGCAGCACATACAACAGGGAAAATAAGCATTGAACACATCAACATTTTTCTCATTAAACGTATTTCTGATGGAGCCATTGACTTGAGATTTTCACCAGATATTGGTAATGTATGGTTTTATATTTGTTTATTGCTGGTACAAATATTAAAGCAGACGGACAGTGACATTTTTTTATTGAACCAGTCAACAGATTGTATGAAAATATTCTATTCTGTCTATTCCCGCGATTTAATATGTGTCACCAGCTTCCATAAATGACCTTAACTACAAAATGATCACCTTGTGTACAAAAGTTTAAGAAATAAAGTGGTACATGAGCTGTGAAAATCAAAAATATCTTATTACAATAAACTGATAGATCATGCAAAGGGTAACAACAGTTCCCTATGGAGGCATTTAAATAACTTAACTAATAAAAAAAACGATCAGAAGGGGGTAAAGGAACTTAGAATCAATGGCAAGACCGTCAGTGACAAGGCTACTTTGGCAAATGAATTTAATTCACACTTTGTGGGCTCTATGGAAGACTTAACAAAAATTTTTGTGCTGCCAAATGTGCTCAACAACACAAATTCCATACTTCCAACAGATACTTTTCACATCGATGAGGTAAATGAGAAGTTAATTGCTGGTATTGTTAAAACACTGTCAAACTCAAAAACTAATGATATCTACAATATGAGCACCTCCTTTCTCAAAATGCACAGCAAAATATTAATCAAACCACTGACTCATCTCATTAATCTCTCCATTAGGTCTAGTACATTTCCATCTGGCTGGAAAAAAGCTGTCGTCATACCAGTTCATAAATCAGGCAGTAAAGACGATATATGCAATTACCGCCCAATCTCTATCTTACCAGTCCTATCTAAGGTTCTTGAAAAAGTTGTAGCTACACAGCTGATAGACTACTTACAAGACAGTCAACTTCTTCATCCACATCAATTTGGTTTTAGACCAGGATACTCAACAGAAACAGCAAATTGTTGCCTTATTGAAAACGTCAAACAGTCCTTGGACAGGGGTAATGTGGTAGGAGCTGTTTTTCTAGATCTCAAAAAGGCTTTCGATACTGTAAACCACAGTTTGCTTTTATCCAAAATGGTATCTTTTAACTTCTCCCCAAATACATTAGAATGGTTTGCATCTTATCTCCAGAATAGAGAACAGTGTGTAAAAGTTCACCAGGATAAATCCTCATTTTTAAACAACCGCATGGGTATCCCACAAGGGTCCATTCTTGGTCCTTTACTTTTCAGCATTTTTATTAATGACTTGCCGTTACACTGCTCAGCTGCAACATGCCAACTTTATGCAGATGATGCAGTTATTTACACAGCTGCCAAGACTCCAGCACAGGCTGCAGATGTACTGTCTACAAGTATGGTTGATGTCCAAGAGTGGCTCCTCAAGAACCATCTATTGCTGAACCTTCAGAAAACAGTCTCAATGTGCTTTTCAATCAAAAAATGTAACCTGCAACATTTTAAAGTTAATATACATGATCATGACATCAGTTTAGCTACAGAATTCAAATACCTTGGCATTGTACTAGATCCTCAACTCAAATTTAATCTTCATATAAAGAAAATTTCAAAAACAGTAAAAAAAAATCTGAACTGCTTTAAATTAATTAGATATTACATACCTTACGAAGCAGCTGCACTGTATATGCATTCTATGGTTTTTTCTCATATATCATACTGTTTGACAGTCTGGGCTCAAGCAGCCCCTTCCACAATAAGACATATAGGTTCATTATATAATCAAACCCTAAAAATCTTGGACAAAAAGCCCATTAGGTGGCATCACTGTAATGTTTTAAAAAAATACAACCTATTGAGTTTTGAGAGCTTCATTGACCTCTGTCTTCTGAAATTAACGTTCAAATGTTTCCATAAATCAGCACCCGAGCCACTTGCTGGTTTCGTCCAAAGACAGGACAGCAGCAGAGCCACCAGGAGTTCTGTTAACAATAACTGTAAAATATTCCACCGCAGAACCACATTTGGACAAACAGCTTTCTCTATAAAGGGCAGTCACATCTGGAACACAATGCCAAATGAAATTAAAATAATAACGGACTTTAAAACATTCACTAAAAATGTTAAAAACTGGCTGAAAAATAAACAAGAATGTACTCATGTATGAATTATTTGTCTGCAAAGTGAGAGTGAATGAAGGGAAGGAATAAATGTGTTTGTTTATAGTGAGTGACGGAGGGAGGGAGGCCTGAAATAGGCAAATGTGAGTTATGTTATATGTGTTAAATGTGAGTCAGGCTGTTATATTTGTGTATTTATAATATTTTATAATATATGTGTATTTATAATATTTATGTTAAATGTGAGTCAGGCTGTTATATTTGTGTATTTATAATATTTATAATATTTATAATTGTGTATTTATAATTTTTCTGCATTGATGTATGTGGTTATTGTGTATATTTTTTATCTTGATTCTTTTTTCTAAAGCCCATCCAGGGACAAGAGTTGCAAATTAGCTAATAGCTATACACTCTATGTGCAACACATCAGATTGATTGTCTTTGATTAATTGTCTATGTTTATTGCACTGTCCCTGTCAAATAAACTAATCTACTACTACTATTTGCTCATAGCTCAGCCTTCACTTAGTGAGGCTGCAGTACCGCCATCTCTTGATAGGTGCAGGCATTGGTGACGTCACAACAGCAATAGAAAATGGCAGAACGAGAGCAAAGTGATTCGGACAGCGATTATTTTCTCGAGTTTGACGACCTCAATATAAATGATGACATTGAAAATGAAGAATCGGATGATGAAGTAGTTTTGGGTGGTGCTGAGGGGGTATTCAGCCTTATTTGTGGGAAAGAAGTGAGGGTTATGTTGCCTGCCTGTGCGGTGAGCCTCATCAGAGAAACATTCCCATCTGATCACTACAAGGGATTTTGCCTACCAAGATTAGATTTGTGAACAATGATATTTAAATAAAGTTTTGTAAAATCATATATTGAGTTTATTAATGTTCATGTCAATGTTATAATTCTCATAGTTCAGCATTCATCAAAGTTGCATGTCATATACATTTGAATAATTTGAACACACTAAATTCTTCTCATTTTGAAAAGAAATATTACATACTATACCACCTTTGTATGAACGTTTGAAAACACAGCAGAAATATACAAAGAAATACAAAAATCAATGGAGTATCACTATAGATTAAGAAAATAACTAGTTTCCAGATATAGCAATTATTATATTCCAATAAATAACATTTCACAGTTATAATGGGCACCATTTTATGGTAGAAAATTGGGGTTCCATTTTTAAAAGCACATTTCTCTTACAATCTTAGGCTTATATTTATTTTTCTTAGCAAATATGTTGCTTCCCTAAAAATTGAAAGCTGAACCGTCATTGGTAATTTCTTCTACTTTGACATGTTTGATTTTGAAAATCATCCATTGCTTGGAATTCATTTAAAATGTTTAGTAAACATTTGCTGTGAATATTAAAAATCCAAAACTTAGCCTGTTTACTTCTCATTTTCTGACAGCTGATCGCATCGGTAGATCACCCTGGCTTTTCACGCCACTGTCACTGACACTTGTCTCACAGTCAGACTTGGGAATCGAGGGATATATAGTTGGAATAGCCGTTTTCTTTATCACCAATCTTTTTGCAAATTGCATCTTATTCTCGAAATCGCTGTCAACAAAATGTCTACTGCACATGTAGGGCGCTAACGAGGTGCAGGTGTGCGCGCAGCTAAGGCAGATGCCTGAGAGCTGCGAGCCGTGACACCTGCAAAATATATGTGGACAAGAAAGACTGACAAACCTGGGTACTATTTCACTGCAGTCTGCTTTAATACGGAAGCTGAAGCAATAGGGAACACTGTATGTCTCTGTAATTGAGAACTTTGCTTCTAAAAAACACAGGAGGATGGACTTCCAATATAAGTAACCGGTGAGTTAAACTGTCTTTCTTCAGCATGTTTTTTCCCCCTAACCGTTCTTATGATCATGAAAATATTTGGTAATTCCGAGAAATATCCATAATCGCCGATTTTAAAATGTAAACATCAAGTGTTGCATGAAGCAAAACACAGCAGGACCATTGCACCTGTAGACAACACAACACCAAACCATATTAATTCGATTCCTGAAATCCTAATCTTCATAAATAATCTATTTGTAATCCACAAGTATTCCGAGAAATATCCGTAATCACCGATTTTAAGACATAAACATCAAGTGTTGCATGAAGCAAAACACAGCACTGGCTGCCGACCGTGTGCGTGTGTTTGCCGGTGGTGACGTCACACAGTCAGTGGCCATCTTAGCCGCTGATCGCTTGGCTGGGTCAGACAGCTCTGCACGACAGCGTACTTCAAGAGCGCATTGTCACCTTATGCGACATTTGTTGACACCAAAACATGTGCGGTTCGACTTAACTCGTCTCAGACAACAATTTGAGATAAGAATTAGCGATATTGAATTTTCGTCTGTCCGTCTGCTTTAATGTAAATATGCATGTGAGCAGGAATGAAAATTTCTTTTCATTACCAACACACATAAGCTCGTGGGGCACCAGTCCAAAAGAATGGACAATTTTATTAATAATTCTGTATTTAAGATAAGATAAGATAAGCCTTTATTAGTCCCACAATGGGGAAATTCCAGGATTGCAACAGCACAGGGATAGCAACACTCAGAGCAACAATCAGAAGGCAAGAGAAAAAAAAAACAAGAGCAGCAAGTATACATATGTACATATAAATATAAATATATATATATATATACTGTATATATATAGACACAGTGCGGAGCATTGTAGCTAGATGGGATAGATATATAAATATACTATAAACACATTGCGGAGCATTGTAGCTGGATGGAATAAATATGTAACTAGAAAAGCACTCGGAGAGCGCAGACCTCCGCCAAGCACCACAGTTCCCCCCATACAGTGTTTAACATCATAAATATTAATCCTACATTACACGGCGAACTGAAGTTTAAAAGGGTGCTTTATTCATCCTCCACAAGGCTCACTCAGCGCTGTGGCAGCGTGCTGGAGCGAGCCATGTGTCTCAAAGTCAGCAACAAACAATGCGAGTGATCAAAAAGAGAGAGAGCAAGAGATATGCAGTCAGCTTATATACCCAGCTCAGACAATGCATGCATGGCACATTAGCATCACAGTATACAGCAGGAAAGCATGGACATTTGCATTAGAGTCACACATATCAGGATTACTGGCCGAAAGAGGGAGGGAGGCGCATCTGCATAATGATCAGTCCACACCTCTCATTGTTCTGGTAATTGCTCACGCTGAGCGCTCTGTCAGGTCCGTACGCTGTGGGGGTCACACACGAGGTGTTCCTCCACACTGTCAATAATTTTTTTTTGCCGTATACATATATATATATTTTTCTTTTTGGCATACAGAAATGGCAATACGCCCGTGTTTGCTAAAATTGGCTGGGTGTTACAATTCACTGCACAACCGCGTACAACCCACAGGCCAATGGGTTATGCGAGCGTTTTCATAGATCACTGAAAGCAGCACTCAGGGCTTCATTGACGGATGCAAATTGGGTAGACAGGCTGCCGTGGGTTTTATATTGGGGTTGTGCTCCGCGCCGAAAGAAGATCTGGAAGCTTCCCCGGCAGAGCTGGTTTTTGCACAGCCACTACAGCTACTCAATAGAACCTGAAAAAAAAAAGAATCCTTTAAAAAATTCCTGGATCCAGACGGTGATCCGGATCATCACCAAAATCTAATCATCTGTAGGATACCACATTTCTGACAATCTGTGAAAATTTCATGAAGATCCGTCCATAACTTTTTGAGTTATCTTGCTAACAAACAGACAAACAAACAGACAAACAAACCAATGCTGATGATCACATAACCTCCTCCTCTTGGCGGAGGTAAATATATAAACACACACAGTGTGGAGCATTGTTGCTAGATAGAGTAAATATATAAATATATATATATATATATAAACACACACAGTGTGGAGCATTGTTGCTAGATAGAGTAAATATATAAATATATATATATATAAACACACAGTGTGGAGCATTGTTGCTAGATAGAGTAAATATATAAATATATATATAAACACACACAGTGCGGAGCATTGTAGCTAGATGGAATGAAACAGCGCAACCGTCTACTTAGTTATCCTACATGGTATGATTATGTACCCATACATATTCTCACCCTCCATAGCGACCGGTATTTTCCTAGTTGTATACTGGAGGGTGTTACAGCCCGAGTGCTGGTTCCATCCGCACTCGGATCTTGTACCTTTTCCTGGCTTTGACAGCAGAGGTTTCCTTCTAGCTCCCCGGGCTCTTATTGTGACAGCGCCCGGTGGAGCTCCCTGCTGTCAGAGCCAACAGCTGTGCTGCATTCGGGGTCATTAGTGACCGGGGTTATAAGCAGGCGCTGAATGCTCCCCGATGCAGCAGTCTTTGTCTACGTTCCTGTAATGTTCCTGTTAACCTTCACTGTTAGCATTCCTGTTAATCTTCCCGTTGAGCTACCTGTTAGGATACGCTCTGTTCCGGTTATACTTTCCCGTTAAGGTACGTCCTGTGTTTGTCTTACCCGCACCATTGTGTGTATCATTCCTTGTTATCGCACCACTTAATAAACATCACTGCAACTCACTGATGACTGCTGGCATCTTATGGTGGCTCGTGAGGGCCATCGTGACAGTAGACTGCTGCCAGTACGTCCGGAGAGAGGCGTCGCACCGAGACGCCATTCACCATGAGTATAGCAGTATTGGACTGTTGTTCCTATCTGTCTGGGTACTGTTGCTGAAGGATGCCGTCGCGGAGGTCCCGCACTCAGAGTCTGAGCGATGTCCTCACAGACGCCCTCGAGTGCGTGGACGAAATCCTCAACACCGCTTCCCTCCTCGACTTCAGCAGCGACGTGCTCCGGTATCTGGACCAAGCTGAGGAGGTCCTCGACTATCTCCCCCGCTTCGCCTGTCATCCTGAGGTGAGCGCGAGGAGGTTGGACATTGCCGCACAGTGAGAAGTTCTCCTTGGGTTGGAGGGAAATCCCGGCAGGAAGCCGAAGAGGGGGAGACGTCACCCTTCACTTCGGGATCCCGCTCCTGCCTCCGCTCTGGCCCGGGAGTTCGTGCCATCCAGAGGTCTTTCCCCATCCTGCATGACGTTACTCGGGATCCCCCCAGAGGAGCTGCAGCTGATTGCAATCAAGATCCGGGACCGAAGGGCTGCTGCTCGCTCCGCTGTGCACCCGTCCATGGTCATGAAGCATGTGGCGGCGGCAGTCAGACTGGTGGAAAGAAATCCAGAGCTGCGTGATTTCCCCGAGTTCGACGCCCTCCTCGCCTCTGTCTCCGCACAGGAGCGGCGGTTCTCGGGTCTCACCTTTGCTTCGCCTTCCACCAGAGATCGTTGTAACCTTCATAACCCTCCTCAGCATGAACCCCATCCGGATCCAGCTCCGGGTCGCCGCAAGGGCCCTATCCCTCGCACAGCTGCCTCTCCTGCGCCTCGTCAGAGGGGATCTCCCGCAGCCTCATCTCCCCCTGGGCTATCTCCCGCTCTCTCGTCAGCGTCCCATGCCCAGCTCATTTCAGCTGGCGCCCCCTCCTCCTCGACGCATTCCCCGGCCTCTGTGTGTACTCCGGCTCCAGCCCTGGCGAGTCCCGTCCCAGAACCATCTCCAGCGGGTCCATCCAGGCGGCCCTCTGTCGCCATCCAGTGGGGAGAAGGTGGAACAACGTCCCCTACAGCAGGAACCATCTCTGCCCTGGGAGAAAGGCAAGTGCATGATAATTTGTTACATCTAAATTATGATCTGCCTTGTCTGACTCCTGGGGGCGGAGTTTGGGGTTCACAGCCCCCCGAGCTTCCTCCACCTGCTGTAGAAACGATTACTAAACCTGCTGCCTCTGTGTTCCCTCCTGTCGAGCGGTCCGCGACGCCAGGCCGACGTTGTTGGATGAAGAGGGGGCCTGCTGTGCTGGAAAGCCTGGATCCGGCCCTGCAGCCACATCGTGGACGGAGGAGAAGAGCGGACTGCGGCCCGGAGCCTGAGCCGACGAAGAAGAGTCCCCGGGTCTCCCCGCCGGAGCGGTCCGAGCCAGTGGGTCGAGGGTCCCCTGCCCCCACGCCATACGGGTCATCGGCGTGGACAGCAGCGTGGAAGGAACCTCAGGCTGCAAGTGACATCCTGACAGCTGCGGAGCCCGACGCAGCTGAGTTCGAGCCTGCTGACGAGAGTCGCCACCCTGAAACTGGATCGTCGGAGTCCTGGGTGGCAACAGAACCCGAGTGCAGGCAAGTGCTCCCTCTTTTGTCTCTGTCCCCTGTGCTGGAGCATTTTTGCCTGCCTCTTGGGGAGGCGAGTGAGAAGCAGCCGCCTGCTGCGTCCGAGCTCGTCTCACTGGGTTCTGTTGCTACCGGTGATTCTAATCCCGGTTTTCTTGTTTCTGAGCCTTGTTGCAGTGTCGCCGGCATGGAACGAGTCAGAGTCACTGGGTTGGAGGTCCCAGGTTCGGGGGTGGAGATCATCAGCGGAGCTGCACCGACCCAATCGGGGTCCTTCATGGAGGCTGCTGTGGCCCAATTGGGGTCCGACGTGGGTGCACCGGAGGCCCAATCGGGGTCCGCCGCAGGTGCGGTTCTGGCCCAATCGGGGTCCGATGTGGGTGCGTCGGAGGCCCAATCGGGGTCCACCGCGGGTGCGGATCCGGCCCAATCGGGGTCCAACGTGGGTGCACCGGAGGCTCGATCGGGGTCCACCGCGGGTGCGGTTCTGGCCCAATCGGGGCCCGACGTGGGTGCAGCTGGGACCCAATCGGGGTCCAGCGGAGGTGCAGCGCCAGCGTGGTCCGCGGACGGGGGAGGAGTTGCAGACCTTTCACCCTCGAATGGATCACAGGCTCATCCTGGTCATCTGTCCCCTCTGAGTCACCGCCCCTGTGCATCATCGCCGGGGGCCGTGGGGGCTCCTGTTCGCTCGCCCCGGCTCTCCCGAGTTTTGTCCTCATCAGGGAGGCCGCCGCGGGTTGTTTTTCACCAGGACTGGTGGCTGAGGGACACGGGTCGGCCGCCGGAGAAACTGTTTCGCCGGTTCGGCGCCTCGGGTCAGCCACCCGACGTGTTGTGTGTGTCTTCGGGCGACCTGGTTCGACCACCGGAGGAGCGGACGTACTGGGCGTTGGACTCTGGTGAGCCGCCTGGTCATGCTCCGGCTCCCAAGACCACCCGCTGGCTGTTGGACGCGGGGAAACCACCTGAACTGTTCCTGTGGCGCTTGGTCTCCGCCGGTCAGCATTAGCTGTCAGGGGGGTAGTGGTTTTCTGGGTCAATCCGTCACAATGATTGTTCTGCCTTTTTTTTTTTCCCTTGTCCTTGCTGTTCTGTGTATTTTGTGTTTGGGTTATGTCTTGCAGTTGCCCTAGCGTGTGTTATGTGGCCTTGTTTTCCGTCTGTATTTTGTCTGATTTTTTTTTTTTTTTTGGAATATTTGATATTGTGTCATAGTCTTGTGCTTTCTTGTTCTGACCCGGTAGTTCTGGTTTTTGTTTTCTCCATGTGTATTTTTTTTTTCCTCTCTGAGTAGTTATTCTTGCCATTGTCTGGTTTGTCGTTTTGTTCTTTCTGACTCTCTCCCTCCTACCGGCGCCCCCATCCGCCCACCCTAGGGGGGTGGGGGGCTTGGGTGTTACTTGGGCCGCTCAGGTGCTCAGCCTTGAGGGGGAGGCTCTGTTACAGCCCGAGTTCTGGTTCCGTCCGCACTCGGATCTTGTACCTTTTCCTGGCTTTGACAGCAGAGGTTTCCTTCTAGCTCCCCGGGCTCTTATTGTGACAGTGCCCGGTGGAGCTCCCTGCTGTCAGAGCCAACAGCTGTGCTGCATTCGGGGTCATTAGTCTATCCAAGATGGCGCCCACAGCGGTCGACATGGTGCTTCGCTGCGCTCTTTGTTTGTTTTTGTTTGTCAATTGTGTGTCTGCTTGCACTTATACCCGTGAAGAACTTTTAAATATCAGGACTTTGACCCCCACGGACCTCCTCCCAGTTTTTCTAGCCCCTGCCGCCGATCTGGTTTATTGTTTGGCTCGGAAAGTGAGACGGCGGAAGAGAGGAAGACGAGCGGGCGCTCTCGTACGACTTCGCAGGAGAGGCTCGCGAACGGCGCTGCCTGGCATATTTCTGTCCAATACCAACTCTCTCTCTAACAAGGTGGATGAACTGAGACTGCTGATGCGTTTTAAGGACCTCGCCTCCTCAGCTGTCCTCTGCTTTACTGAGACCTGGCTCCGGGAAAATATACCGGACAGCGCGCTGCGCCTCGACGGCTTCCAGCTCTTCCGTGCTGATCGTGACACAGAGCTTTCCGGCAAGACCACAGGAGGCGGTGTCTGCTTCTACATCAACTGTAGCTGGTGCTCTGATGTAACGGTAATTTCCAAACACTGTTCTCCTGCCTTGGAATTTCTTGTTATCAACTGCAAGCCTTTTTATTCCCCACGGGAGTTTGCTTCTTTTATACTGATCGCTGTGTACGCCCCTCCCGACGCGGACACGCGCGAAGCTCAGCGCGTGCTCGCGGATCACATTCAACACACAGAGCGGAGTTTTCCAGACTCGCTGATTATTGTGGCTGGCGACTTTAATCAGTGCAATCTGAGCCACGATCTCCCCCGCTACAAACAGTTTATTAAATGCCCCACCAGAGGATTAAACACACTGGATCACTGTTACACCACAGTGAAAGACGCATATCACGCTGTCCCTCGAGCTGCGCTGGGATTATCTGATCACGTGATGGTTCACCTCATTCCCACATACAGACAGAGATTGAAGCTCACTAAACCTGTTGTGAGCACTACGAAGATACGGACCAGTGATGCTGAGGAGAAGCTGGAAACGTGCATGGAAATATCTGACTGGGGCATGCTTAAAGGAGCCACGCATGATCTGGATGAGTACACGGACACTGTGAACTCATATATCCACTTTTGTGAAGAGAACATTCTTCCATCACGCACCAGGGTGAGTTACTCTAATGACAAACCCTGGTTCACAGCTAAGCTCAGACAGATCAGGAAGGAGAAGGAAGCAGCGCTGAAAAGTGGAGACAGGGACTGCTACAGGGAGGTTAAATACCGGTTTAACAGAGAGCTGAAGAGGGCTAAATCTGTGTACTCAGAGAGACTCCAGCAGCAGTTCACTGCTAATGATTCGGCTTCCGTGTGGAGAGGACTGAGGCAGATCACCAACTATCGGCCTCAGGCTCCTAAAGGTCAGGATGACAAAGCCCTTTGTCAGAGACTGTCCCAACACTATGCCCGTTTTGACACCTCGTCATCTGTGTCCAACTCCCCCCCTCCCTCCAGCTCCACAGCCTCCACATTCCCTACTTCATTTAAGGCACCCCCCCCCCACCTCCCCCCCTCCCCTTATCATCAGTGAGCAGGATGTGCTCAAACAGTTCTCCAGACTGAACCCGCGCAAGGCCCCCGGCCCAGACGGCGTGTCTCCCTCCACCCTGAGACTCTGTGCGAAACAGCTGGCTCCTGTCTTCACAGACATTTTTAACACCTCCCTTAAGTTATGCCACGTGCCGTCCTGCCTCAAATCCTCCACCATCATCCCTGTCCCCAAGAAGCCACGGATCACTGGACTTAATGACTACAGACCTGTAGCGCTCACCTCTGTAGTCATGAAGTCCTTTGAGCGCCTGGTCCTGTCCCACCTCAAGTCCATCACCACCCCTCTCCTGGACCCGCTGCAGTTTGCCTACCGAGCCAACAGGTCTGTAGACGATGCAGTCAACCTGGCCCTCCACTCCATCCTGCAGCACCTGGACTCCCCGGGAACCTACGCCAGGATCCTGTTTGTGGACTTCAGCTCCGCATTCAACACCATCCGCCCCGCTCTGCTCCGGGACAAGCTGTCCCTGCTCAACGTGCCTGACTCCCTCTGCAGGTGGATCATCGACTTCCTGACGGACCGGAGGCAGCATGTGCGGCTGGGAAAGACTGTCTCAGACTATACTAGCATCAGCACCGGATCACCCCAGGGCTGTGTACTTTCCCCCCTACTCTTCTCCCTTTACACCAACTCCTGCACCTCCAGCCACCAGTCTGTCAAGTTGATCAAGTTTGCGGACGACACCACCCTCATCGGGCTCATCTCCAACGGCGACGAGTCCGCCTACAGGAGAGAGGTGGCCCAGCTGGCGTCCTGGTGCAGCAATAACAACCTGCAGCTGAACGCTCTGAAGACAGTGGAGATGATTGTAGACTTCAGGAAAGTCACTACTCCTCTGCCCCCCCTCACCCTCTCAGGCTCTCCCATCACCACTGCTGATTCCTTCCGCTTCCTAGGCACTACCATCACCAGGGACCTCAAATGGGAGCTGACCATCAGCTCACTCATCAAAAAAGCCCAGCAGAGGATGTTCTTCCTGCGGCAGCTGAGGAAGCTCAAGCTACCCACCAAGATGTTAGTGCAGTTCTACACAGCCATCATCGAGTCCATCCTCACCACCTCCATAACCGTGTGGTACGCAGGAGCCACTGCCAGGGACAGACTAAGGCTGCAGCGCGTCGTGCGCACTGCTGAGAAGGTGATCGGCTGCAAGCTCCCATCTCTCCAGGATCTGTACATCTCCAGGACCCGGAGGCGTGCTGGCCGGATCATAGCCGATCCCTCACACCCTGGTCATGTACTGTTTGCCCCCCTCCCCTCTGGTAGAAGACTTCGGTCCATCCAGACTAAAACCTCCCGTCACATGAACAGCTTCTTCCCCTCTGCCATTAGACTGCTGAACACTAAGTGACTCTCGTGCACCATGTACAGCAGCTCAACCAGACTCATGTCAATCATCACTGTTTTCTTCCTGCATTACCGACTGCACTATATAGTTCTCCACAGTATCTGCTGCTGGCTAATATATATTTTAACTGTTGACCAGTATCACTTAATCTTATCCTACACTTTATTACATGTATAGTTTATTTCTCTTATCTTATCATGTTTAATGTTGCAGCATTGTACCGAGACAAATTCCTAGTTTGTGTACTACATGAACAATGGCAATAAACCTGATTCTGATTCTGATTCTGATTCTGATTAGTGACCGGGGTTATAAGCAGGCGCTGAATGCTCCCCGATGCAGCAGTCTTTGTCTACGTTCCTGTAATGTTCCTGTTAACCTTCGCTGTTAACATTCCTGTTAATCTTCCCGTTGAGCTACCTGTTAGGATACGCTCTGTTCCGGTTATACTTTCCCGTTAAGGTACGTCCTGTGTTTGTCTTACCCGCACCATTGTGTGTATCATTCCTTGTTATCGCACCTCTTAATAAACATCACTGGAACTCACTGGTGACTGCTGGCGTCTTATGGTGGCTCGTGAGGGCCATCGTGACAGAGGGGACCATTGTTTCAAATCTATTGCGTCTTTTGCATTCAATACTATTAGGTCGTCACGTCTTTTTGCTATCTCTGCGAGCAGCCCTACTTTGGTTGTACAGTCTGACAGCCGTAGGTAGAAAGGACCTGCGAAACCTCTCGGTTGTGCACCTAGGATGATGTAGTCTGCTGCTAAATGAGCTCCTCAGTGCATTCAGTGTCCTGCATAGGGTGCAACTCGGACTCCAGCAGAGATGACAGTTTAGCCACCATCCTTCTCTCTCCTATCTCCTCCACTGGGTCAAGGCACTGCCCCAGGACAGAGCTAGCTTTCTTGATCAGTTTGTTCAGTCTCTTCCTATCGGCTGCAGTAATGCCACTGCCCCAGCAGACCACTCCAAAAGTGATGGCTGATGCCACCACCGTGTCATAGAATGTCTTCAGCAGTGCCCCTTGTACACCAAAAGACCTGAGTCTCCTCAGTAGGAACAGCCTGTGCTGTCCCTTCTTGCAGAGTGCGTCAGTATTGTGTGACCAGTGTAGTTTATTGTTCAGAGGAACACCCAGGTACTTATAGGATGTCACCATCTCGATGTCTGTTCCCTGTATATTTACTGGTGCTGTGAGGGGTTGTCCTTGCCTGCGGCAGTCCACCACCAGCTCCTTAGTTTTCCTCGCGTTGATCTGGAGGCAGTTCCAATGGCACCAGTCCACGAAATCCTGGATAAGCTCTCTGCGTCTATTTGTACCAATAACGAATCATTCTCAATAAAACCCTGTGAGTTCTTGTCTACTTTTAATCAAGAAGCTGGACATGAAATCAGACAATAACTCCCATATGTCTTTTTGATAGTTTAATAAGAAATTTCAGAATTGATTAACACATTCAGTTGACTTTAAGCCAGGGAATTTCACATGTATCATGAGCAGTATAGACTGTTATTGAATTACTGAGCATAACATGTATTATCAAACATTTGTGGAACCAAAGAAAACCATAGCTTAACTTGGCAAAGTAATGGAAAATGAAAAACCATAAAATAGCATTGGTTAAGAAAAATGGATGCAATTTTATGAAGAAAATGATGATTGAACTATTTTATAAAAGGGAATATTGGTGTTACTCTGAAAAGGAACAGAGATTATGTCATGAATGCCCTTCGGGGCAGAGAGGCATGACCCATGCACTGAACTGTGAGTTTGGGCAATTTATTGAAAAACAAACAACAAATGTAAAGTTCAACAAAGTGCTCCAAAAACAAAATACAAACGAGAGGGAACACTTACGGATATTACGCACCAGAGCAAGGCAGGGCTCTGGTTGAGATGAGGAGAGAATAACCAAGACAGCGGCAAATAAGAAAAGAAAATGCAGTCCTTAAATAGGGTCAGAATAGACAACACTAGTGATGGCAGGTGTAGGTTCACATGAGTGGGCAAAAAGGGAACAATGAATGGTGATTGAGATCAGCTGGAAAAGATGAGGGAGGAGCGGCTTGACAGCTGACAGGGCAACGCCTACGCAGAGGACAACACCAGAAATGCCACCTGACGGCTGTCAATCCAGAGAAAGAACATCACAGAGAAAATATGAAGATAAACATAATCAAATGCAGACTAATAAATAATTATTAATGAAACAAAACATGAGCGTAACAAAACTGAAACCTAAACAGAAAAATAAAAAGCAGTACAAAAACTCAAAGGGCACAAAATACAACAAATATATATAAACTGTACACAGTATAAACTATAAACAGACTTCCAGCTGGCCCACCGCATCCGTGGAGAGAGAGTTTAGACTTTCTGCTGCACATTCACCAACCATAATGCTCCGCACTGTGTGTCTATATATATATATATATATATATATATATACTGTCTATATATATATATATATATATATATATATATATATATATATATTTATAGTAATATGTACATATGTTTACTAGCTGTTCTTGTTTTTTTCTTGCCTTCTGATTGTTGCTCTGAGTGTTGCTATCCCTGTGCTGTTGCAATCCTGGAATTTCCCCATTGTGGGACTAATAAAGGCTTATCTTACCTTATCTCATCTTATCTTATCTTAAATACAAAGAAAAAGCCATAAGACTGGGCCTGGCAGAACTTCTAGAGCTCAGCTCATGACAGATTAATGAAAGGGCAAATGCATTTGAAGTTCTGAAAGGAGTTCGAAGATATTAAGTTTATAGAACTTATACCAGGAATAGTCTGAAAAATTAAATCTAATTTGGACAACAGACTTTCAGCACAGCAGAGACAGATTGTGTCCTGTGTGGTAGCAGGCGGTCCATTGAATCTTGTTCCATCTGGACGGGCGTGGATTCTGTTGAAAGAAAATGGCAGACAGGTTCTACCCCACGGCTCAGGCCTACTCCGGGGATCACCACCATAGAAGCTGGCCGATGTATTTTTGTGCATTGAAAAAGGAATTTGGCCAGGTTGCCAAATTCCAGATAATATTTGTTTATCGTTCAAAGTCCAATCAGAAAATCAAACTGGAAAAAATAAAACAAGCCACAAATCAGTTTCTTCTGATGTGTTGTGGTCAGAACAAAGTTGATTTAAGCTTAGTAAAAAAAAAAATCAAACAAAATTGTCTTAATATGGTAATTTAAAGAAAAGGAGTAAAGTAGGAAAAAGTGAATTTTAAAGAAACGAAAAAGAATTTACACAGAGCATGGACCTACTTAGAAAAAGAAAAAAATGGGAGAGCAGAAGCTCTGCTCCTTCCAAGAGTCACTCCCTGCCTTCTGGACTTGACTAACCAGCTCTTCTCCTCTAAAAACTTGGGAGATGCCGACTTTTAAGTTGGGCGCTTTCCTGACGAAAAAAACTTGACTGGCAGAAAAAAGGACCAATTACCTTTTTGAGCGGGAGACTAGTTGTGTCTAATCCGGAAGAGTTTCTTTGTCTGAAACTGACCAATAGGATGAAGGAGGCATTACAAAAACTAGACTAGTTAGTGATTGGCTGATACAAGTCAGATGGCTTACGTGAGCATATGAAGAAAAAAAAAGAAGATTAAACTGGAATTCACATTATATATATGCTAACTAAACTTCAGTGATTCACAACTATTTTTCATTATTACGATAGTAAGCATGCATTTCCATATTAACATGCATTGAATAAAGTTTTGTGTAGCATATTTCAAAAATACAATACATTCAAATCAATACATTCAGTCAGAGTCTACTCTTGATCTTCCAGTGTGTCCCGAAACGTTTATTCTGAAAAATGGGAGTCTTGAGGAGATGGATAAGTTATTTCATTGTTCACAATTCAGAGTTTAACTTCAGAGAGAGAAGAATTCATGTGCTATCCATTGGAGGGCAATGTTGGACTTTTGGAGTTTTAATTAGGAACCTGGGAGTTTGATCTGTGGATCTGGTCAACTTCAAATGTCTATTAAAACATCAAACTGTCTCTTGGGGAATGTACTCCATCAAATTTATGATAAGGGGTTCTCAAACATTACTGGCACTGAGAGGAGATTTTTAGAGTCAGTTTACCAGTGGAATGTGGCTTCAAAGCTGTGGTCTTTAGGTGAAAGGTAAGAAAAGGAGGCCTTAGCTCTTCTCCAAGGAAAGATTAAATTTTCCTTATTTTGAACCAGCTTGTAACACTACATACTCCCCTCTCTGACTCAGTGGTGAGCGTCAGTCATCTTTGGTACACATACTTGACAGCTGGTTCCAATGGAAGACCACTGATTCAACTGCTGAGCTAATGATTCTGATGTCCATAAGCAAGCTTGTAAACAGTATCTATTCCTGAGTATAGATCTTTGGGTTTGGTTTACAGAAAAAAAAACAAAACCTAGAAATCTTCAAAAATAATTTGAATATGGACAAATATAAAAACTGTAAAATTGTCTGAAAAGGATATACCATGTATGCATGCAAAAATGCAAAAACTCAAAACTTCTAGGTAAAAGGTAAAGGTTTCATCTAAGTAATATTGAGGTAACTCAAGGAGGTTCAAACTGGATTGGTTTAGCTGGACTAAACCATGGTTCCACAGATGTCTTGGGAGTCATAGGGTGTTTGAGACCTTTGTTTTGGAAAACTGAGCGAACATGGAATGTAATCATTGTTCTTTGATTGGCAATGAAAAGTGAATTTGTGACCACTGAAAAAGGGACAAGATAAGGTAAGAACAGGCTCATCGCTAAAGTGTTAACTGAAGAGCTAATGTTTCTAGCTACATCTGAGAGTAACATAGACACCAGCTGTGTGTGTGGGCTTAGTCAACCTTTAACATGGAGAGCAAAAAGTTCAAGACCTTGTTGAGTTTGACTGAAGCTTCAGAGCAAACATTCAAAAGCAACACAGTATCTTGCAAAGTTTCGGTAAGGGTTTGTGGTTCAACTACCTGGCGTTTCAGTGTAGCGGTGTGGACCAAGTTAACAATGGACACGCCAAGGCTAACGAGAGGCCCTAATGCTGAGGCTATTACTAGGAATCCAAAGGATTGTTGACTTCTTGTCCTGGCTCTGCCCAGTTCTGACTGGGTGACAGTAGGTGTGATTGCTAGGTAGAGGGCTAAACTGAAAAACAGGAGGACAATCATCCTGGCAAACAACTAGAAATGAGTGATTTTAATCTCAGCCTTCGTGAAGGTGTTTTGCTTTTGTTTTTATCTTTAGACACCTGAGTGGCAGATGAAAATTATTCTCAGAGATGGAGCAATTTCTTTTAGAGGTTGAACTCTAAACCTTAGATATTTTATCACCTTTAGTGGGGATTTTGATGTTGTTAGCTCAAGCTAATGGTATTGGATGTTTTGTGTGTACTGTTTGAGAATAGTAAGTTGATTGAAATTGATTAGAATTTTACAGAGGCCTTTAAGATTAGCTTAAGGGATAATTTGATTTTAACCCCTTGCACTCTGGTCAATTTCCCTAAAAATGCCTAAAAATAACATACCCAAAGTAAATCAAAAGCTGTTCTTCAACCCTTTGCAGCATCTTCATGGGGTTGGTCTCATTTAAAAGAAAACACTTTGAATTTTTTGGCAAAACAGTCATAACCTCTCTAAGTGCTCCTGCCACTGAGTAACAGTCATCTAAACATACTGAACTTGAAGAAAATAAATTTTGCCTCGGTGTTTTTTTGGATACAAATGCTTGCAAATAACACACAGCTGTCAGATCCGGGCTGGAAAATGCAACAGAAATGTAGAACCAAGTGTTATCCAGCTGAGGTCAAAATTTTGTAACAATACCACAAAAAATGAACATATTACACAGCTTTCTTCTCAGGTTGTTCCCAGGCGTTTTTGAACTGTGCCAAATTGTGCCAAATGGCACAGTTTGGAAAAACGTCTGTAACTTTTGAATGATTCAATATAGAAGCTTCATCTTGGGCTCTAATGAAAGGTGACACTCAGGGCTGTGTGTGTGTGTGTGGGAGGGGTTGTTTATTCATTCATTCATGAATGAATGAACAAACAAGCCCCCACACACAAAGAAGCATGCCACGTAAAAAATGTGTGGCTTTTTTTTACAAGAAAAAATAACCTACAGTGCACTAAAAATTATACTAAAATATCTGTAATGTAGAAGATAACAACTCCCCCCCCCACTACAGAGGACGGACATCGCCCATCGCTACATGATGGACCGCGGTGACGGTGCGCCGCGGTCTACTACGCACAGTTGTACTAAAATATCTGCAATATATCTGCAATATATCTGCAATCCGCTACAGAAGAGTAGCGGGGGGGGGGGGCCTTCACGGTCCGGACGCGGCGCACGGGTCCGTCATGTGGCGATGACGCACAGTTGTAATTTACTGATCGGTCAAAAGTCATTTTGATTACAATTTTCAGGGATAAAGAATAATTTAGCTTATAACACTTACCTGTCCACAACAGCAGTGTCGCTGGCGAACTTCTCTTCCTCATTGTCAGACGAACATGATGCTGGTCCGCTTGTTATGACTCGTGGTTCTGGTCACGCGACCCGGTCAAACCATGATTCCATTATTGCGGTTTTACGGTTCCATGATTGCGGTTTTGGCGAACGATTTTTCAAAACAAATAAGAACAGTAGTAAGAAAAAAAGACTGGCGAACGCGTGTGTGTCACCCAGCGGCTTACACAAAACAGATTTTACGCACGGGACATACGCTTTCAATTGTCGAACTTCTCTGCTTCAATTGGCTCGCTGTATTCGCAGCCGTTGGTAGGCGGGTCCTTCTTGCTAGGTTTTCAGTCATTGGTTCTTCAAGGTTTCAGAAACCCAATTCAAGGCTCTTATTAGTCGAATGAGAGGTCAATCAAATCTAAACCAATCAAAGCACTCCTTTGGCTTTCTGTTCGTGGCTGTGTCTGTAGTGGAAGAACGGAAATGCAGCTTCTTTTTTTTTTTCAGTGCGCATTAGGATGCAGAGACGTGACCGCCCGCGGTATCCCGGAGTGCAAGAGATTAATTTACCCTTTTGTCTTTTGGAAGTTTTAATGCAGTTAACTGATTGGTTTGGAGAATTGCAACCGAGTGTACCTGAGGCTAAAAGTTAGCTAGCGGCTATTTATCAGACACAGGCCTGATTTTTATCTTATTTATGGACTTACTGTGACAGTGTTGTCCCCGACAAGTCCCATGGAATTTTGGTAAAGTTTAGTTTGATTGTGATGAGCCCATTGTAAAATGGGGTCCTGGATTTGATACTTAAGTGGCCAAAGTTTGTTGTTGTCAATGTATGGATCCGTCCACCGGGGCAGGAATTTAGGAGTGATTTTCCCTGCCTGTAGATTGATTTGTTGCATTTGTGGTACAGATGCGTAGTGGAAGACCTTTTCCCCCCCTTGAGGTTTTCCATGGGAGGCTTTTTGGTCATTGTACGCTTTGCGTCGTTTGGCGGATTGGTCCAAGTGTTTTTGAAATGTGGTTTTGGGAGTGTGGTACGTCATTTTGACGCCTTTGTGTCCTGCAGCTGGAGGGTCATGAGCGTTGGCAGCCATCACCCCCCTCTGGTTTCGATGAACTACGAGCGGTGGCGATGATTGTTCGTCGGAAGCATGAATATGAGTGCTGTCGTGTAGCTGCAGAGAAGGCCACGTTGCAGGAAGTGTATTCAATTTTGATATGTTAGAGAAATTTGACGTGGGTAGTGCATGTGCGATTGGGTCCGACCAGTGTTTGACAGTTTTATGGACCATGGGGTCACGGGCTTGAGTAGATGCGCATCTAGTGTTCACAAAAGTTGGGTCCACAGATACAGAACCCTTTGGTTGTTGAGGGTCCGGGGAGCCGGTTGATTTGGCTCCTGTGATCACACAGGCCGCAGGGGTGGGTGGGTGGGATTCAGAAGGTGACACCATTGGGTCAAAGGTACAAAGGGGGCCATGTGGAGCTTTCTGCTCAGCCAGTGAGTTTCCAAGGTCATTCAATTCCTTGTCTTGACCTTGTGTTTGAAGGTAACCTTTGACTTCTTGAGGACAGTGTTCACCTTGGTTTTTGTGGTCGCTTTCAATCGGTTTCAGTTGTTCCAACAGTGCTAGTTGTGTGAGACTTGGGGTGTCCAAAGTGTCATGGACAAAGCACTGTGATTCAGTTGTCATTGGCAGGTTGAATGGGTGAGGGTGTTGGGTTTGAGCCCATAGTTTGAGATTCTTGAAGTCAATCAGTGGCTCAAAGTGATTTAGTAGGTCCTTGCCAATGAGCATCAGAATGGAGTCAAGTTTGGACACATAGACCGGATGCGTCAAGGTCATGTGACCAATGGAGGCTAGCAGCTACACGTAGTTTGTCAAAAAGATTGTGTGACATAAAAGTGATGTCAGCGGCGGTGTCTAAAAGAAAATCCTGAAACATTACATCTTCAAAAGTCAGTGGAAGGTAGAATTTTTGTGCCATCCCCCTCTTGTTTAAATCGCACAGAAATTGTGGAACCGGTGGTTCGACACGGATTTGCGAAATGTCATTTTTAGAGGAGTGGTCTTCGGCTTGTGGTTGAATTGCCAGAATGGCACTGGACTGCGTTGGGTCCCTTGGTTCTTCTCCATTTGTAGGAGGGGTTTTCTTTTTGCCTTTTCTTCATGATTTAAAGCGTTTATTCAGAATTGGCACAGCTGCGATAGCTAGGATGTCAGCTGTTTTATCTTCTCTGTTGTTTCAATTCTTTGCTAGGAGGTGTTTGACAGCTTCTATATCTTCTCTACTGAGAGTAGAAGTTTCTTTCTTCTTCCAAGGTTTCTGATTGGCCTCTGCTTCTGAGCTTCTATGACAAGGTGGAGGAGACCATTCACTGTGGTTACGCGTGTCTTTTGATTGGTATCTGTCATCTTGAGAGTCCATACCATATTCTCGCCATCTATCTGGTGGATTTGGCCTACGACGGTAGTTGGGTTTTCGCAAAGTTGGTCCTGAGTGGGATCCAGAGGACCTAGTCTGGTTTTGACCTTGATGAGGTTGGTTGAAGAACCGTCTCAAACTTTCATGTGATCGTGATGTAGGAGATGGAGTAGGGAGAGGGCTCCTTCTAACTCCAGGGTGTCAGAAGCAGCGCTGATAGCTAGCACGGTGGCAGGCTCAGTGTGCTTGTTGCGGCTTTGTAGCTGTTTTTGGAACACATATTGTGCAAACTCTCTCAGCTGGCCTGTTAAGCATGACCTTGGGTTAGCTGCAACTCCAAGGTAGTGACTTACAGTAGGATGGAGGTTCTGGATGAAGAAGGACTTAAAATTGTGGCCTTCTTCCATCCCTGGTGTATTTTGAGATCCGAAATATGCAAGAAGGAGTCGCTGGTAGTAGGCCTGTGGAGACACTGAGTGACCTTATTTCACGGCCAGGGCTGCCGATAGCCCTGACTGTAGGCAGTTGTAGAATTCCTATTCGATGGCTTTGCAGAGTTGCATGTAGTCTGTCCTGATATCTGATGGCTGTCTGTCTATAAATTTTGACACTGACCTGTTAGATGTTAGTTTAATCAAATAGATGCTATCGTCGACCGTGGTATCAGGGTACTTACGCAGGTAGTAGTCAATGTCTTGTAAAGAGACTTTGGCATAAGGTGAACCAATAGGACCTGGATGAAATTTTGTAAGATTTTGCGCAATCTTGTCAAGGTTGTGGTCTGAAGAGGCACACACACACTTTCACTGCAATCGTTCGTGCTTGAAATGGAAATCGGGCGATGGAGCATGGTGGAAGTCCCAGTCTGATGAGATGCGTTCTTCTGTCGACCTAACCAACCCATTCACGGTTCATTGTCTTGGTTGGGGAGTAGGTGGAGCTTCTGGAGGTCGTGGAACCGAATGTGGTCTTGCTTCCTTTTGTTGTCAGTATTCCTCCACTTCTTCTTTTAAATCTTTAGACCTTGATGTGCTTCCTGTAGGAGCAGTTGACATTCCTTGTAGTCAGACTTCACGTTTTCAAGTTGACTTTCACCTCTTCTGAGTTCCTTCTTCCCATCCTGAAAGGCATCTTCAAGTTCACTGTTCTCTTGGTGAAGTGAGTTGTTGTCGTGAGTCAATTGTCGCTTTTCTGGCTTTGCCTGGTTCAAATCTCGTAATGCGTTGAGCTTGAGTATTGTCGTTTTCTGCTTGAGATTGTTCCAGTTTCCTCATTAGCGATTTGTTCTCTTCCTGGAAAGAGAGGATTGTTGATTCTCTAGCTTGTTCTCAGCTACTTTTAATCTTGTGACTAATGCTAGCACAAACTTTCCCAAAACACTGGGGAGATCCTTTCCTTTTGGTGGGTTTTTGGTGTAATCATCCAAAAGTTCTTCAGTGAGCTGCTTCAAATCTTCAGGCCGTGTTCTCTTAACCTGTGTTGTGAAGCTAGATATAAAGTCAGAAGTCAATTTTTCCAATGTTGTTTGGAGGTCATCCAGTTTGGTAAATCGGTCGGTTGTTTGTTGATCTGCCATGTTTTACTGTTGTTTGTTAGTTAGCTTAAAGGTGAACTGAACCCACCTTTTTGCCGAAAAAGTAGAATAGCAGATTAATTCCTTATTACCTATTGTATTTTTCAACACATAAAAGAAATTTTTAGGCTGTGCGATGGCCAAGCTATAAGCCGATAAACTTTTGCCTCTGGCTGGCAGTGCCAAACAAACCGGAAGTAGTGCAGACGACGCTGCGTGACGTCACGAGTGTGACCCTTATCAAAACAACAATGGCAGATGATAGCAGTTCCAGCAGTCAAGAACACCAGAGTTTTCAGAGTGAAGAGGCATTCAGGATCAGTGACGAGACAGAGGAGGATGCAGGAGTGTGGCAGGTGGCAGGCGTGCACAAGGGCGAGCCCGGGAGACAGCGACCTGATGCACCTGTGACAGCAGCTGGCAGACGGCGATGCAGAGGCGAGGTCCGCCACCGGGGAATACACCTGTGCACAGGGGAGAGACTGGAAAGGCAAAGGTAGGTATGCTTACGCTGTAGATCTTGCTGGGAGATGAGGGGGTTCCTCTGCAGCAAGAGGGCTGAAGGAATCAGACGGCTTCAGGCCGAAGCCCAGGGCAGAGTGGCTTATATCCCACACTGCTGACGAGGCGCAGGTGTGCGCGCAGCTGGCGCCGCTAATGAGCGGCGAGTTGTAACATATCCAGCCTGTGTTGTATTGTAGCTTAGTTTTCTTTTTTCTCTGTCACATTTTGTCTTAGTTTTGTTTTGAATTGTAATCGCTCTTGCCTGTTTTCTCTTTTTTCTCTTTTGAATTCTTAGATGGTATATGGGTGGGCAATATAAGCTGCGGCTTCAGCCATCACCCATTTCGGATAACTTACGTTGAATTGTATAATCAGATGAGTCATTGTTCAATTTGACCTTGTTGTTATATCATTCAGTTTCTTTCAACCTGTACTGTACTATCCGAAATAAATAAATTCATTCATTCATTCAAAAAATTGGGCTATGTATTACAATACTTCTACAGACTATAGTGGCAATACACATGAACAGAACTGGCCTCTGCATTTGACTGTGCTATTTATAAATACAGTGATCCCTCGCTACTTCGCGTTTCACCTTTCGCGCCCTCAGTGCATCGCGGATTTTTCAAAAATATTCATCAAAAATTCAAAATTGAGAAAAAATGGCACGAAAGTTGCCCGGGCGCTAGCAGAAGGCAGGGAGACTACATTAGAACATCAGGTATCAACACGGAGAGCCCGCACAACTCAAAATCCACCTCTCTGACCACCACTCCACTCCTCTCCGCCCACCTCTTCACCGCTCGGGAATCTCGCAAGCTGATTGGCCGAGACGTTTTACCCAGCTTCTCTCCCTGCCGAGCGCCCATACCCAGCGAAGGAAGACCGCATTCATTGTTCTTTATCGCTCGTGTTGCTTAGTGGCACTTTTCGCTGTTCTCTTGTGCCTTTTTGTGCAAAATAGTGCTTGTGACGCCCTTGGGGGGGGGGTGACGCTACTTCGCGGTTTTTCACTTTTAGCGGTCGGTTCTGGTCCCCATTAAACGCGATAAGTGAGGGATCACTGTAATATCTATATCTAGAAACGCATCGCTTCCCGGTCGCTTTTCCTCCCCCTTTCTTTTCTTTCGTCGCCATGACAGCTTTCCTTGGCCACTGAACAGATCTTCCCAGGTGTTGGAAGTGTTTTGTAGTCGACTATCAAGACAAAATGCACCAAAAACAACCAGTGTCGACGTGCTCGCAATGGTAAACATGAGGACTGGGTCACAGTCGTGACGTCACGCAGAACTCTGGCTGCACTTCCGGCTAATCGTTGGATTCGTCTAATTTTTCAGGGCGGGAAATTCAAAATCGCGATTTTCTCCAAGATTCCGGGATTAGTGGAGGGGGTGCCAATGATAAATTATCTTTATAATTGTATGTACTATCACCCAGTGCCGTTCAATGCTGTTCAGTTCAGTTCACCTTTAAAAATCAACTTGTTGATTATAGCTAAATTTGTTCGTCAAGGACAAACCTTGATTGTTATTTTATAGTAGTGATAGTTATAAGCTCTTGGAACTTGTTCCATCTTACAGGCTTGTAAGAATGGAGGTAGAATTTTGGAATTATTGTAGAAATTTTGAGATGTGTTTATTTATTTGTTTGTTGAAACTGTATTTTGATTTGTACTTCAAAAATTTGTGTGGATTGACTTCTTTACTTAAATTTTCAAAGCCTAGTATTGGAACTGCCATCAATAACTAGCTTTGGAATTTTGTTGAATGCCACTTTAAAGTAATTTTATTTACAAAAGGGAAACAACAAAAACATAAAAGGTTAAATGCTTTAGAGAGATAACGTTATAAGTTTTCACTTTCTTTTAAGGTTAAAGTTGATTTTTGTCTTTTTTGTTAAAGCATATTTTCATTTAAAGCTTTACATGTTTTAATATTTACAAATTAGAAAACACAAGTGAGTTGTTTTTAGTGAGTTGTTTTGTGTATTGCCACCAAGGATTTCTTAGGATTAAAGCTAATGGTGATTTGCTTGATTGCTATCTATAAAGTTTTATTTAAACAATAATCAATTTGTCCGCATTTTGACTTTTCTCTTTGAAATCCTGGTGAGAAGTAGGGAGTTGGTTAATGTTTTTTTTTTTTTTCCTGTGGAGAAAAACATGAACCAAGAATAGCACCATGAATTTGAATAACACAGAGCTTTTAAGTGTTAATTGATTACTGTGGTTTCTTATTTTGAAAAATGTTGTTAAATATTCAGTGAATCACTAAATCTTTTACCAGCATGCACAGGGTTAACACTACTTTAAGGTCACTTTTGAATAAATATTGACATTTATTCAAATCCTTAAGTTGAAGTGGACTTCCTGTGGGAGAAATCAAACAATGCAGCACTTAAAACACACATATATAGCTCCAAAAATTTGCAATTGTTGCTTAAAATGTGTAAATATATAAGCTTTTAACTTTAAAGATTAAAATGTGTGGTTAAAATAAGTGATTAAATACAAAGTGTATGCTTTTGCACACTTCTGATGTTCATTTACACTGGGCTGATCTGATCCACCAATGAGAATAAACCTCCAAGCGCCAACAAGTTTCTTTTATCCTGCTTTTGGCATAGAAACTTCAGATTGGTTTTAAATTTGGGATATTGTGAATAATAGGGATTGCTTTGAAGTTAATTTGGAAGCTTGATTTGGTTATAAATCAGCTTTACAGGTTAAAAGTTTTAGATGTACACCGCGTTCCAAATTATTATGCAAATGATATTTGTCTCTGATTTTTCTAAATAGTCGATGCAAACTGTTACTGTAAAGAGTGTAATTCAAACTTTATTGAAGGAACCTTGCAGATAACTTTTTTTTTGCTAAAATAAAAAACTCTAAATGCACTGTTCCAAATTATTATGCACAACAGAGTTTCAAAACATTTTACTGGTTGAAAAGAACTGAAAATGATCATTTGTTGAATGTGCAGCATTAGGAGGTCAGATTTACTGAAATCAAAAGATATTTCAATCAAAAACACCTTAACAGGCCAAGTTACATGTTAACATAGGACCCCTTCTTTGATATAACCTTCACAATTCTTGCATTCATTGAACTTGTAAGTTTTTGGAGCGTTTCTGCTTGAATTTCTTTGCGAGATGTCAGAATAGCCTCCCACAGCTGCTGTTTTGATGTGACCTGCCTCCCACTCTAGTAAATCTTTTGCTTGAGGATGCTCCCAAGGTTCTCAATAGGGTAGAGGTCAAGGTAGGATGGGGCCACACCATGAATTTCTCTCCTTTTACAGCCGTGGACAAAATTGTTGGTACCCCTCTGTTAATGAAAGAAAAACCCACAATAGTCACAGAAATAACTTGAATCTGACAAAAGTGGTAGTACCTAAATAAAAATTCTATGAAAATTAACCAATGAAAATCAGACAATGCTTCTGAATTGTGGTTCAACAGAATTATTTTAAAAAACAAACTCAAGAAACAGGTCTGGACAAAAAAATGATGGTACCCCTAGAAAAGATTGAAAATAATGTGACCATAGAGACATGTTCAACCAAGATGTGTCCTCTAATTAACATCACAGGTGTCTACAAACTTGTAATCAGTCAGTCGGCCTATTTAAAGAGGGACAGGTAGTCACTGTGCTGTTTGGTGACATGGTGTGTAACACACTAAACATGGACCAGAGGAGGCAAAGGAGAGAGTTGTCTCAGGAGATTAGAAAGAAAATTATAGACAAGCATGTTAAAGGTAAAGGCTATAAGACCATCTCCAAGCAGCTTGATGTTCCTGTGACTATAGTTGCACATATTATTTAGAAATTTAAGATCCACGGGACTGTAGCCAACCTCCCTGGACATGGCCGCAGGAGGAGACGGATAATACGAATGGTAACAAAAGAGCCCAGAACAACCTCTAAACACATTCATGGTGAACTCCAAGGTCAAGGTACATCAGTGTCAGATCGCACCATCCGTCGCTGTTTGAGCCAAAGTGGACTTCATGGGAGACGACCAAGGAGGACACCACTGTTGAAAACAAATCATAAAAAAGCCAGACTGGAATTTGCCAAACTACATGTTGACAAGCCACAAAGCTTCTGGGAGAATGTCCTATGGACAGATGAGACAAAACTGGAACTTTTTGGCAAGGCACATCAGCTCTATATTCACAGACGCAAAAATGAAGCATACCAAGTAAAGAACACTGTCCCTACTGTGAAACATGGAGGAGGTTCTGTTATGTTCTGGGGCTGCTTTGCTGCATCTGGCACAGGGTGTCTTAAATGTGTGCAGGGTACAATGAAATCTCAAGACTATCAAGGTATTCTAGAGAGAAATGTGCTGCCCAGTGTTAGACAGCTTTGTCTCAGTCGCAGGTGCAACAGGATAATGACCTGCTTGCAATAGGATAATGACCCAAAACACACAGCTAAAAACACCCAAGAATGGCTAAGAGTGAAACATTGGACTATTCTAAAGTTGCCTTCTATGAGCCCTGATCTAAATCCTATTGAACATCTGTGGAAGGAGCTGAAACATGCCGTCTGGAGAAGGCACCCTTCAAACCTGAGACAGCTGGAGCAGTTTGCTCATGAGGAGTGGGCCAAAATACCTGCTGAGAGGTGCAGAAGTCTCATTGACAGTTACAGAAATCGTTTGATTGCAGTGATTGCCTCAAAAGGTTGTGCAACAAAATACTGTATTAAGTTAAGGGTACCATCATTTTTGTCCAGGCCTGTTTCATGAGTTTGTTTTTTAAAATAATTCTGTTGAACCACAATTCAGAAGCATTGTCTGATTTTCATTGGTTAATTTTCATAGAATTTTTATTTATTACCACTTTTGTCAGATTCAAGTTATTTCTGTGACCATTGTGGGTTTTTCTTTCATTAACAGAGGGGTACCAACAATTTTGTCCACGTCTGTATAAAATGTTACATGCCATACGTAAAAAAGAAGGGAAATTTGCATATAGAGTGGTATGAAAATGTGTTCTCCCCCTTCCTGACTTCTCATTATTTTGTATGTTTGTCACATTTAAATGTTTCAGATCATCAAACAAATTTAAATATTAGACAAAGATAACACAAGTACACACAAAATGCAGTTTTTTTAAATGAAGGTGTTTATTATTAAGGGAAAAAAAATCCAAACCTACATGGCCCTGTGTGAAAAAGTGATTGCCCCCTAAAGCTAATAACTGGTTGGGCTACCCTTAGCAGCAACAACTGCAATCAAGCATTTGTGATAACTGGCAATGAGTCTTACAGTGCTGTGGAGGAATTTTGCCCCCTCATCTTTGCAGAATTGTTGTAATTCTGCTACATTGGAGGGTTTTCAAGCATGAACCGCCTTTTTAAGGTCATGCCACAGCATCTTAATCTGATTCATATCAGGACTAGGCCACTCCAAAGTCTTCATTTTGTTTTTCTTTAGCCATTCAGAGGTGGACTTGCTGGTGTGTTTTGGATCATTGTCCTGCTGCAGAACCCAAGTGCGCTTCATCTTGGGGTCACAAACAGATGGCCGGACATTTTACTTCAGGATTTTTTGGTAGACAGCAGAATTCATGGTTCCATTTACCACAGCAAGTCTTCCAGGTCCTGAAGCAGCAAAACAGCCCCAGAATATCACACTACAACCACCATATTTTACTGTTGGTATGATGTTCCTTTTCTGAAACGTTGTGTTACTTTTATGCCGGATGTAATGGGACACACACCTTCCAAAAAGTTCAACTTTTGTCTTGTCAGTCCACAGAGTATTTTGCCAAACGTCTTGGGGATCATCAAAATGTTTTCTGGTGAAACTGAGATGAGTCTTTATGTTCTTTTTGCTCAGCAGTGGTTTTCGTCTAGGAACTGTGCCATGCAGGCCATTTTTGCCTAGTCTCTTTCTTATCAGAGTGGTGGCCTAGTTAGTAGAGCATCCGCCCCACAACCGGGAGGCCGGGGTTCAAATCCTGGCCGGGTCACACCAAAGACCAGGTAAAAGTGGTACTTTCTGCCTTCTAGCTTGGTGTTCAGCATAATAGAACTGGTAAAGGAAAGTCATCACACAGAGCTACTAGAGGACTGACCCCCCCACTGTTAGTTAGTTAATTTCCTTCCACACCATGTTGGTGTATAGGGCAGCGCCTATCTCCGTTTCTCTGACCCTAGGCCACACAGCTACTGTAAGTAGTGAAAGCTACAGTGGGGGGTCAGTCCTCTGGTAGCTCTGTGCGTAACTTTACTTTCCCCATTCCATTATGCGGAGCACCACGCTAGAAGGCAGAAAGTACCATTTTTATATGGTCTTTGGTATGACCCGGCCAGGATTTGAACCCCTGCCTCCCGGGTGTGGGGCGGATGCTCTACCAACTGAGCCACCACTCCAGTCTCCCCCCCACTGTAGCTTACACTAATTACTGTAGCTGTGTGGCCAAGGGTCATGGAATGGAGATAGGCACCACCATACGCCGTTGGCATGGGAATAACTTAACTAACTCTTTCTTATGGTGGAGTCATGAATACTGACCTTAACTGAGGCAAGTGAGGCCTGCAGTTCTTTGGATATTGTTGTGAGGTCTTTTGTGACCTCTCGTATGAGTTGTTGCTATGCTCTTTGGGTAATTTTGGTCGGCCGGCTACTCCTGTGAAAGTTTACCACTGTTCCATGTTTTTGCCATTTGTGGATAATGGCTCGCACTGTGGTTTTCTGGAGTCCCAAAGCTTTAGAAATGGCTTTAGAACCTTTTCCAGACTGATAGATCTCAATTACTTTGTTTTTAATTTGTTCCTGAATTTCTTTGCATCGCAGAATGATGTCTAGCTTTTGAGGATCTTTTGGTCTACTTCACGTCTTCTTCTTCTTCTTCTCTCGGTTACTGGCGGATAGCAAACAACTGAAAGGTGCATACCGCCACCTACTGTGCAAGAGTGTGTAACATTATGTCATCTGAGCCCGACCCCTAAATTCTATGACTTAATCCTGTGTTATTTGAAAAAAAAGAAAAGAGCCCTCCTCGTGATTCTTATTGCCTCTCCATCTCCATCTGTTCCCAGAATCCCAGTTAAATCCCATTCCCTACCGGCTTCTTGAACTTCATTTTCCATTATCTGTCTTTCATTTCTGTATTTGTGACAGTGTAATAAGATGTGCTCGACATTCTCTTTTACTCCACATTCTCTACATTTATCACTTTCACTTTTCCCCATGGTGAATAAAGTGCCATTTAAATGTGTGTGATCCAGTCTGAGTCTTGCCATAATAATGTCTTCTCTCCTTTTGGTTGTTATGAAATTCTTTATTATCCTATTTAAGTGATTTCTTGATTGAGAACAGGTGTGGCAGTAATCAGGCCTGGGTGTGGGTAGAGAAATTGAACTCAGCTTTCCAAATAATTTACAGTATCTCACAAAAGTGAGTACACCCCTCACATTTTTGTAAATATTTTATTATATCTTTTCATGGGACAACACTGAAGATATGACACTTTGATGCAATGTAAAGTAGTCAGTGTACAGCTTGTTTCACAGTGTAAATTTGCTGTCCCCTCAAAATAACTCAACACACAGCCATTAATGTCTAAACCACTGGCAACAAAAGTGAGGAGACCCCTATTAGAAAATGTCCAAATTGTGCCCAATTAGACATTTCCCCTCCCCAGTGTCATGTAACTCATTAGTGTTACAAGGTCTCAAGTGTCAATGGGGAGCAGGTATGTTAAATTTGGTGTTATCGCTCTCATACTCTCTGATACTGGTCACTGGAAGTTCAACATGGCATCTCATGGCAAAGAACTCTTTGAGGATCTGAAAAAAAAGAATTGTTGCTCTACATAAAGATGGCCTAAGCTATAAGAAGATTGCCAACACCCTGAAACTGAGCTGCAGCATGGTGGCCAAGACCATACAGTGGTTTAACAGGAAAGGTTCCAATCAGAACAGGCCTCGCCATGGTCGACCAAAGAAGTTGAGTGCACGTGCTCATCGTCATATCCAGAGGTTGTCTTTTGAAAATAGACGTATGAGTAGTGCCAGCATTGCTGCAGAGGTTGAAGGGGTGGGGGTGGGGGTGGGGGTGGGTCAGCCTGTCAGTGCTCAGACCATACGCCGCACACTGCGTCAAACTGGACTGCATGTCTGTCATCCCAGAAGGAAGCCCCTTTTAAAGATGATGCACAAGAAAGCCTGCAAACAGTTTGCTGAAGACAAGCAGACTAAGGACATGGATTACTGGAACCATGTCCTGTGATCTGATGAGACCCAACATAAACTTATTTGGCTCTGATGGTGTCAAGCATGTGGTGTGGCAGCAACCAGGTGAGGAGTACAAAGACAAGTGCGTCTTGCCTACAGTCAAGCATGGTGGGGGGAGTGTCATGGTTTGGGGCTGCATGAGTGCTGCTGACACTGGGGAGCTACAGTTCATTGAGGGAACCATGAATGCCAACATGTACTGTGGCATACTGAAACAGAGCATAATCCCTGGGAAACTGGGCCGCAGGGCAGTACAGTGGTACCTCTACTTACGAAATTAATTCGTTCCGGAAGTATTCTCGTAACGTGAAAATTCCGTAAGTAGAGGCGCGTTTTACATGTAAATGCCGTAATCCGTTCCAAGCCCCCCAAAATTCGGGCATAAATTTTTTATAAATCATAAAAACGCATCAAAACATGTAACAAATACATGTTACAATTAGATTACCGCACAATAAACATAAAATGAGAGTTTAAAATGAGAGAAAGAATAATAAAAGAGAATAATAAAAGAGAAAGAATAATAAAAATTATGTTCATTTACCTTTTAACTGCTATCGTCTCATCAGTGGTTTTTGCCTGACGTTTTGTGAAGAAACGATCCAAGGACGTTTGCTTTTGTCGGCTTGTAAGGGCTTCCTTTTGTTTTAATATCGTGTTGATCGTTGATGTATTACGGCCATATTCTTTGGCGAGATCAACCAAATGCATCCCCTTTTCATACCTTTCGATTATCTCCTTCTTTGTTTGTATGGACAAAAAAACTCTCTTCTTTTCTCCTTTTCCACTTATCTCCGTCACTTTCTTGGGGCCCATAGCGAATAAATGTTAATTCTGTACTGTACACACACGTAAAACTGCCCGAACATGCTGCCTGAAGATGCTAGGCGATAGCCAGTGGCAGAGCAGCTACAGGTATGTTTACGTTCGGTAAACTACGGGAGCTGCGAGGAGCGCGTACTTTTTTGCCTTTCGTATCCTGAAATTTCGTTCGTAACAAGAGGCAATATTTTCCCGTTGAGGCGTGTCGTAACCTGAAAATTCCATATGTAGAGACGTTCGTAAGTAGAGGTACCACTGTATTCCAACATGATAACGACTCCAAACACACCTCTAAGACAACCACTGCCTTGCTAAAGAAACTGAGGGTAAAGCTGATGGACTGGCCAAGCATGTCTCCAGACCTAAACCCTACTGAGTATCTGTGGGGTATCCTCATATTGAAGGTGGAGGAGCGCAAGGTCTCAAACATCCACCAGCTCCGTGATGTCGTCATGGAGGAGTGGAAGAGGATTCCAGTGGCAACCTGTGAAGCTCAAGTGAACTCCATGCCCAAGAGAGTTGAGGCAGTGCTGGAAAATAATGGTGGCCACACAAAATATTTACACTTTGGGCACAATTTGGACATTTTCTATTAGGGGTGTACTTACTTTTGTTGCCAGCGGCTTAGACATTAATGGCTATGTGTTGAGTTATTTTGAGGGGACAGCAAATTTACACTGTTATACAAGCTGTACATGGACTACTTTACATTGTATCAAAGTGTCATATCTTCAGTGTTGTCCCATGAAAAGATATAATAAAATATTTACAAAAATGTGAGGGGTGTACTCACTTTTGTGAGCTACTGTATGCTTTAACAGGAAGCGGGGATCACTTTTTCACACAGGGCCTTGTAGGTATGGATTTTTTTTACCCTTAATAGTAAACATCTTCATTTAAAAACTGCATTTTGTTTACTTGTGCTATCTTTGTCTAATATTTAAATTTGTTTGATGATCTGAAACACTTAAGTGTGACAAACATACAAAAAAATGAGAAATCGGGAAGGGGGGAAACACTTTTTCACACTGCTGTATACTGTAATTCAGAAATTATTTTGCTCTGACAATAAAATATATATTGCGGAGAAAGGAGGCAGGCGAGGCAATGAGCTGGACGACACAGAAACTTAATTCCATCTCTAACATACAGTACAGTAAAAGAGCACCCGGGTCTCTGTGCATTCCTCTTTTATATCTTTAATACCATGCATTGAGACCCGGAACTTCCGACCATCATACATTGTGTTTAGAACAAAGCCTGTGTGGCACATTAACATGACATAATGCCAGTGCCGGTCTCACACCCTTCTTCTTCCAGCTCCGGCATTTACTCCTCTTCCCGGGGGATGCATAGTCCTTACTGTCCCACCTGATACCCCATGGTGACACCTCCTTTTTCGGTCCATTGTTCCCCCCTTCCCCAGTTGCCTTCTTCTCTGGGTGGAGAAGTCCCACACCATGCCCCCACACAGCCCCCCCCCCCACACACCGAACACCCAGAAAGGGCACTAACCCCCCCGTCCTTTGGGCTTGAGCCGGCTCCCATAGCGGCTGTAGCGGGGGGTTGCCGATCCAGTCAAACCGTCCTGCTGGCGGGTTGTACAGGCGGGCACATCAGTCTGTGGAGGGAAAAAGGGAGGGGGAGAAAACACATTAGCTTCACGAGCGCAGGTCCCTGCCGAGGGATCGCCAACTTGTGGAGCCACCAACGGTGGGCGTCTGCGTGGGGGAGCTTAGGCGAACACCACCTGCTCGTCTGCCAACACAAAAGTGGGCTTCAGTCTGTCAATGCAGACAGTCTCCTTAAGTCCCCCCAAGTCTAACACAAAATGCTTCGCCCCAGGTTCCAACACCCTGAACGGTCCGTTGTACGGTGGGCGCAGTGGGGTCCGGTGCTCACCGTGCCTGACAGAAACAAAACTGGCATTCTGCAAGACTTTTGGGACGAAGGTGTGGGGAAAACAATGGTGGGCTGGGCCTGGTACGTTAAAAGCCTCTGTACTGTGCAGAAATTGCGCGGGCGGATCAGCCTCGGGTGCAGGGATTTCCGGTAAAAACTCTCCGGGGACCCGTAGTGGCTGAGAAAAAACAAGTTCTGCCGGGGAGGCTGCCAAATCCTCCTTAGGTGCAGAGCGCAACCCTAAAAGAACCCAGGGCAGGCGGTTGACCCAATTTGCATCAGTGAGCGAAGCTCTGAGCGCTGCTTTAAGCGACCTATGAAAATGCCTGCGTAACCCATTAGCCTGGGGGTTGTATGCGGTAGTGCGGTGAATTTTGACCCCCAGGCTCTGGGTCATCATGGACCAGAGTTCCAAAACGAATTGTGGACCCCTGTCGGAAGTGATGTCCGACGGGGATCTGAACCGTGCCACCCAAGCCGACACAAAAGCACAAGCCACTTCTGCGGACATGATTGAAGCCAGTGGGACCACTTCAGGCCACCACGTGGTGCGGTCCACGATTGTGAAAAGGTGCGTAAAATCTTGCGACGGCAGGAGGGGTCCCTCCAAGTCGACGTGGACATGCAACGCAAGCTGCAGCCCACTCTTTCATGTCCTTGCGCAAGCGTGGCCAGAAGAATTTTGCCCCCACTAGCTTCACCGAAGCGCGCACTCCCAGAAGCGAAAGAGAGTGGACCGACTCCAAAACGCGAAGGCAACAAGCACTCAGAACCACTGGACACAGTCGGCCAGTGGAAACGTCGCAGAGCAAGGGAGGGCACCCTTCTCGCACCACCCTGCTCTCCAGCCTTAACCCAGTAGGCGCAGACTGGAGCGTGCAAATGTCCGCGTCCCCGGCCTGCTCTGCCGCCATTGTGGGGAAATCTATTTCCATGTAGACCGGGGAGACTAACGCATGTGACAGACAATCGGCCATGACGTTGGGGTTACCGGTGACGTGTTGAATGTCGGTAGTAAACTCTGAAATCGTGGCCAAATGCCATTGCTGCTGGGCCAACCACGGTTCGGAGACCTTGGCCATTGCATACTTCAGCGGCTTATGGTCCACGAACGTGGTGAACTCGTGCCCATCTAACTTGAAATGGCGCGTCGCCAGGTGGAGAGCCAGCAATTCTCTATTGAACATGCTGTATTTGCATTCGTTGTCGCGTAAAGTTCGGCTGAAAAATGCGAGCGGCTGCCACGAACCTGAGACGTACTTGTCATGAACCGAGGGCTGGAGATTTCCAGATTCGGTTTCATGGCATTTTCTGTCTATTCGCTTATATGTTGCACTTATGTTCTTTTTGTATCATTGTTCCAATTGTCATTTTTCTGCTTGTGTTTATGTTTTAATTCATTTTCTGTACTGATCTACAATTACACCTTGACTTGTCATTGTTATTCCTTATATCTAGTTTAGTCCTTTTTTACTGTTGACAGCTGTCAAGGGCATGAAGCCCTGCAGGGGCGTGCCCTATCAGCTGCCAGTGTGGGTTGCCTCCCTCTCATCATCACCAGCTGATCCCAATTATCATTATGATTCTCTTCGTCCCCTCGCTCAGATGTACCCACACCTGTGCTCATTCACCCGTATTTAGTCTGCTTCTGTTCATTCACTGATTGCTGCGCTATTAATTGTCAAACTTGGACTTTCATCTGCATCCGGCTAATCAACTCCTGCATTCGCTGGGCGATGCCAGCCCAGGAATGCCAGCTGTAAGTTTTTCCCTGTTTGCATTTTGATATGTTTACACTGTTTTTGGACTTTGTTCTTTTCTGTAATAAACACCTTAAGTGTAATTCAGCGCCTGAGTCTATCTCCCGGCCCCGGAGGGGCCTGTACATTGTCACGGGGTGGCCCTCGCGAGCCACCATAAGACGCCAACAGTCACCGGTGAGGTTTGCATGATGTTTTATTAAGGACAAAGGATAACACAAAGTAACAAAGTAATGAGCCATGATGGGCTAAAACACACTATACAAGGAACAGAGACTGTAAGGCTGAACAAGCACACTTACTACTAACTAACTAACTAACCTGCACTTATATAGCGCTTTTCTAGTCACAAAGACCACTCAAAGCGCTTTCATTAATACTAACCCTCTATTCTAAGGGCCTATAGGAAACAGATATCTAGGGACAATTTAGAACAGCCAATTAACCTAACATGCATGTCTTTGGCATGTGGGAGGAAACCGGAGAAATCCCGGAGTAAACCCACGCAACACAGGGAGAACATGCAAACTCCACACAGATCACTGTTGGTCGGGGGCTGGGATCGAACCCACGATCCCACGATCCCCACAATCCCCCGGCCAAGGGTAAACTGTGCTGCCGCAGTGCTAACCACTGCGCCACCGTGCAGCCCCACGACTTACGATACCAGATAAGGACGAGGGAAGATCGTGGACAAGGAATCAATAAGGAAGACTGACGTCTGAGACGAGGAACGCTCACTCGACATCTGAGCCCAGGAATGTTTGACGAGACTGCTGCATTAGGCTGCATTCAGCGTCCGCTTAAATGCCGGCCACTGATGAGCCGCGAATGCAGCACAGCTGTTCGGCTTTGACAGCAGGAAACTCCTCCAAGCGCTGTCACAATAAGAGCTCGGGGAGCCAGAAGGTAAACACTGCTGTCAAGCCTGAAGGGGATGATGTATGGCCCGAGCGCGGACGAGATCGGCGCTCGGACCATGACATACATGACAGTATTGCTCCACCACTGCCCCTATGGCAACATCAGACGCGTCCGCAGTGAGCGCTATCCATGCAGACGGATCCGGGTGGGCTAACAACACAGCATCCACAAGTGCTGTTTTGGCATTAGTAAAAGCCTGGACTCGCTCGGGGGTCCAGTCGATGGCTTGCGCGGGCTTCTTTTTTTTAAGCGCGGCATACAACGGCTGCATCAGCTGGGCTGCCCGGGGAAGGAAATGGTTATAAAAATTAACCATTCCAAAAAACTCCTGTAGTGCTCTCATGGTCTGCGGATGCAGAAAGTCCAACACGGCGCACATCTTACCCGCTAACGGAATTGCGCCTTCCGGTGAAATGCGGTGGCCCAAAAAATCAATCTCTGGCACACCGAACTGGAACTTTGCCGGGTTAAACGTCAGCCCGTGTGCCTCCAGCCTCTGGAAAATCGTCTTGAGATGGGTGACGTGCTCCTCGTCGGACGCGCTAGCTACCAGAATGTCATCTAAGTAGACAAAAACGAAGGACAAGTTGTGAAGCACTGCTTCCATCATCCTCTGGAAAGTCTGCGCCATGCCTTTTAACCCAAACGGCATGCGTAAAAATGCAAAAAGACCGTAAGGAGTTATTACCACTGTTTTTGGAACGTCTTCCACATGCATTGGGACCTGATGGTCTCCGCGGATCAGACCCACTTTCGAAAAAACGCGCCCCGGCCAGGTGCACGGAAAAATCCTGGATGTGCGGAATGGGATAACAATCATGTTCCCTGGCGTTATTCAAGCACTGGAAATCGCCGCACGGTCGCCATGACCCGTCGGCTTTAGGCACCATGTGTAGCGGGGATGCACGGACTGTTGGGAGTGCCTGACGATGTTCAACTGCTCTAAGTTGGCAAACTCATCTCTTGCACTGGTCATTTTAGCTGCGTCCAAACGCCGAGATCGCGCGAACACAGGCGGGCCCTTTTCATTATAAAGTGTTCGACCCTGTGTTTCGTTATTGTAGCCGAAAAAGTTGGGACTGTGAGTGCTGGGAACTGTGTGAGCAAATGTTGGTACTTACCCCCTGGAGCTACAACGTTAGCCAGTATTGTTGACCCAGCTCCCTGAGCTGTACAGGGCAGTGAGGTAAAAGAGATAGCATCCACTAATCTCCTGTTAGCAACATCGACTAACAACCGATAAGCACATAAAAAAATCTGTGCCTAAAATGGGGCCAGAACATGCAGCTACCACAAAGTCCCACTGAAAGTTGCATCCGTGTAAGCATATCCTCAGTGTCCGCTTGCCAAACGTCCTGATGGTGGATCCGCTGGCGGCCGTCAGCTCGGGACTGCTGCCTCCTGCCACCCTGTCTGCGTTGACCGGCAGGATGAGGCTCTTCTAGGAGCCGGAGTCCACCAAAAACCATCTCCCTGAACGTGTGTCCGTGACATAAAGCAGTCTGTTCCTGTCGCCATCAGTTGCAGCTGCCACTGAAATCCGAATGTGCCGTCTTCCTGGCTTCTTGAATTGGCATGGCGACAGGCAGCGTTGGGCATTCATGCCGAAATGGCGATGATAAAAACAGATCGCGAACAGCTCCTCGACCTTGCTGGAGTCCCTTATGGATGGCGATGCCACTGTTAGCACGCTGAGAGTTCTGGTCGCCAAAGTGATGCGGTCCACTTCCTGTGCCAGGGAGCAGTAGTCCTTAGCAACTAGCCAAGGCGAGTTGGCCAGGATTGCCCTCACTGTAGACGGTAGGTTCCTGAGGAACAAGTGGGCAAACAGGAAAGATTCGTCGTCGTTCCCCCTCAGCGCCAACATGCTCTCCATGAGCTCCACTGCTGATCTGTCTCCTAACTCTGAACGCGTTAGGAGTGTCTCTGCCCTCTCACTGCCAGAAAGGGTATAGTGCTGGAGAAGCATCCTCTTGAGCGGTTCACATCTTCCTTGGTCCGGTGGCTCCTGGAGCAGGCTCGTCACCTGTTGTGTGGCACGTGTATCCAGTGCAGCGACCACGTAGTAATACTTAGTATCGTCCATTGTTATCCCGCGGAGTGCGAACTAGGCTTCTATGTGCAAGAACCACGCGGTCGGGTTGTGAAGCCAGAAGGCTGGGAGCTGGATTGAGACCACGCACATGGCGCTGGTGCTCTCCCTTCAGGCAGTCTCCTGGGCGGCGCTCGGCTTGCTTTCCATGGCATGTCTTAAGGTCACCAATGTGGAGAAAGGAGGCAGGCGAGGAAACGAGTTGGACGACACAGAAACTTTATTCCATCTCTAACATACAGTACAGTAAAAGAGCACCCGGGTCTCTGTGCATTCCTCTTTTATATCTTTAATACCATGCATTGAGACCTGGAACTTCCGACCATCATACATTGTGTTTGTAACAAATCCTGTGTGGCACATTAACATGACATAATGGTGGCGCCACTCTCACACCCTTCTTCTTCCAGTGGCTCCGACATTTACTCCTCTTCCCGGGGGGGTGCATAGTCCTTACTGTCCCGGCGGTGACACCTCCTCTTTTGGTCCATTGTTCCCCCTTCCCCAGTTGCCTTCTTCTCTGGGTGGAGAAGTCCCACACCATGCCCCCACAATATAAGAGAAACACACACACACACACACACACACACACACAAAAACACATGGTGGGGGGGGGGTCACGAGAGCTGTTTAATTGGAGTGGGCTGCTTGAAATAGGTAGATTGTTTTTAAATGGTTGGAGAGAGAGAGACACTGTCACAAATACAGAAATGAAAGACAGATAATGGAAAATGAAGTTCGAGAAGCCGGTAGGGAATGGGATTTAACTGGGATTCTGGGAACAGATGGAGATGGAGAGGCAATAAGAATCACGAGAAGGGTTCTTTTCTCTTTTTTAAATAACACAGGATTAAGTCATAGAATTTAGGAGTCGGGCTCAGATGACATAATGTTACACAGTAGGTGGCGGTATGCACCTTTCAGTTGTTTGCTATCCGCCAGTAACCGAGAGAAGAAGAAGAAGAGGAGGCGGAGGAGGAGGAAGTGAAAGAGGAGGAGGAGAGAGAGAGAGAGAGAGAGAGAGAGAGAGAGAGGCCACATATGTCCTGAAATCTTTTTTTCCGCTGTCTTTCTAAAGATGAAGTTGCAGACATTTCCTTAAACCATTGACCAATATCAGGATGACCAATATTTTTCCATGTTGAAGCTAATACTTTTTTTTTTTTTTTTTTTAGCATGGAGCACACAGATGTTAATAAAAGCCTTTCCTCCTTTTAAATTTACAGCTCCTGACTAGAGAGAGTGATGATATAGAGTGAAGTACGTGGCGGTAATGCACCTGTAAGCTGGCTGCCAACTGCCAATCAAATCTAAAAGAAGAAGAAGAAGAAGAAGAAATGTACATATTTCCTTTAGGAAAAAGACCCAAGACAAACAGTTTGGGCTCTATAGCGATCTGACTAGATAAAACTTCTTTTATGATCCGTCAAACAGGTTCATTTTGTCTTCTTTCAATTATTTTTCCTTTTTTTTTTTTCCTTTGAAAAAAACATGTTTCAACTTTACATGCAGTTGAAACATGTAAAGAAGGTAAAGACATCTTTCTATTTTACTTTTGTCTTTCAAAGGAAAAAAAAAAAAAGGAAAAATTCTTTTATGATCCGTCTCACCTCAAACCAAAACGCTTTAACTTTTGGCCATGTCAAAATACAGTGAAAGGATGTTCCTTTATGCTCCCCACATGTGGTACAGAGGTCTGGGATATTACAGTAGCGTTAAATTTGTTGAGTAACTCAGACGTGTAGTAGACTCTCATTAACCATTTATGTACAGTGCATCTGGAAAGTATTTGCAGCACTTCAGTTTTTCCACATATTGTTATGTTACAGCCTTATTCCAAAAGGGATTAAATTCATTTTTTTCCCTCAAAATTCTACACACAATACCCCATAATGACAATGCGAATTTTTTTTTTTTTTAGATTTTTGCAAATTTATTAGAAACTAGTACATGCCCGTGCATACCCGCCCCATGCCCGTAGAAACCAAGTATAAGCAAGTATTTCTGCATGCCCGTTGTTGAAGGGTCTCCTCCTGTCTCAGACGGCTGAGTTGTTCACAGTCATGCGTCATGCCTGTGGAGTACTGCTGGAACCTGAGGTGTTTCATGTTCACAGCATCTGACGTGCAGCAGTTCTCATTCTATTGCTCTCCATCTGGTGGGTCTTTCTTCTTTTTTGTTGAGACCACTGGTTGAGGGAAAGGTGCGTCGTAATTCCAGTTCATGGGCAGGATCGTGGAAATAGATCTGAGCAAAAAGAAGCTTTCTACCCTGTTCAGGAAGGCCCGTGCATGCCCGTAGAAAACAAGAAACCAGATCACCTGGAGAAAATCAGCGCTTTGCTTGGCATTTTACACATTTGTAGTGTAGACTGGCATTCTTCAAGGTTACACATTTTTACTGTGTCAGAATCAGAATCAGAATCAGAATCAGAATAAACTTTATTGCCAAGCATGTAAAAAACACACGAGGAACTTGACTTGACATTGGTGCGCATGCGCGCGACACAACGACACGGCAGCCATAATAGGCGCCTCATCAAACAGAGATAGATAAGAAAGGGAGGGGAAGGGAGGGAACGACACAAGGGGGGAGGAGAAAAAAAACTTCGTTATCAAAATACAGCTTATTTTTAAGCAGATTATGATTACAATGAAAAAAAAATCTCTCAATAGCACAGAGCAACAACTCAGAATTTCACAAGACACAAGAGAGCAGTGTACAGTATATCTTTAATCAGTTCATGAATCAATGTGTGTGCGGTGTTGAGCAGTGTTGATGATAATAAGAGAGACCCAAGGACCCTTGGCAGAAGATGTTTTGTCTGTCTGGCGCCCAGTCTTATCTGGCGCTGCAGCTGGCTGTCCAAGGCCTTGTGCTCATGATTTTGAAAAAACACAGTCTGCAGACAGCCAGGAGGAATTTTCATGGGGAATAATAATGCCAAATAGGACTGATCACAGAGGAGACTTGTATTTCTTCTGTAGATTCAGTACATTAATCCTTCATTGCGCAGCTTTGAATTCGTCGTGGAAAGACCTGAGCGAACCCATGATGTAATCCACCTTACGAGACAGTTCTCCAGTAGTCGCTATCAGGGTCTTCTCCAGTTTCTCAATTTGTTGGATGCACCTCGCCTGGCCAGCATTTTGATAGGTTGAATCCATCTTCAGCAATTTACGGTAAACCAAGACAATTCCCGTCCCAATCAGAATTATCCCAATCACCAAGATTACGAAGATAAACAAATCTTCAATATCTTCGATAGAGAGATTAGAGAGACACAGCATTTTCCAATTACCTGTGTCACATAGATAGCCCACTGGAGCCGTTCCAGCGGGGCAGACAGCTTCCCCCGGAGCACTTTTCCTTGTTGAAAAAATAGTGTCAATTGTGTTCAAAGCCCAGCTTATTAACTCCATAATTTCTTTTCGGCGGTCGCAGTTAGACGCAGACAGACAACAGCAAGCTGGGATCCAGTAGTAGGAGGGGAGGAAAAAGTCAGCAGGAGAGAAGAAAAAAGCGTCTGCTCTCTTGGGAGGGCGGAAGTGAAGCACCTGAGCACCTCTTTAAAAACGACACTGCTGAGAAAGTGACGTTTTTTCTTAGTTTCTTCATTTTGAGCAGCAATACGAAGACTGCTTGATCTGGCAACTCTGCTGGCGGCAATGTAGAATTGGCCATGGCTGCAGAAATCTGTTGTGCAGAAAACACGAACGCGCTGTAAAGACTGGCCCTGTGACTTATTCACCTTGCCAATTTTGAGCCATATGACATCATAAAGACACATTAGTCTAGGCATCATGAGTGATGGTCTATATGACATCATAAAGACACATTTGTCTATGAGCCATATGACATCATAAAGCCACATTCTGTATGACATCATAAAGACACATTTGTCTATGTGCCTTTATGACGGCATTGCGAGTCCTATGATGCCTGAGTTCATAGAACATCCTATGATGATCAGGCAGAGATCATAGGCCATCCTATGATGTCCTACAAATGTGACAAACAGACAGACACAGAGATTTCTTGCTTTTAAGGAGTGATAGAGTGATGATAAAAAACCTAAGAAATCACATGTACATAAGTATTCACAGCCTTTGCTCAGTACTTTGCTGATGCACCTTTGGCAGCAATTATAGCCTCAAGTCTTTTTGAATATGATGCCACAAGCTTGGCACACTTATCTTTGGGCAGTTTGGCCCATTCCTGTTTGCAGCACCTCTCAAGCTCCATCAGCTTGGATAGGAAGCGCCGGTGCACAGCCATTTTCTGATCCCTCACGAGATGTTCAATTGGCTTTAAGTCTGGGCTCTGGCTGGGCCACTCAAGGACATTCACAGAGTTGTCCTGAAGCCAATCCTTTGATATCTTGGCTGTGTGCTTAGGGTCATTGTCGTGCTGAAAGATGAACCGTCGCCTCAGTCAGGTCAAGAGTGCTCTGGAGCAGGTTTTCATCCAGGATGTCTCTGTATATTGCTGCATTCATCTTTCCCTCTATCCTGACTAGTCTCCCAGCTCCTGCCGCTGAAAAACATCCCCAAAGCATGATGCTGCCACCACCATTGGCAATGGTTATGAGTGATGCCTGGTTTCCTCCAAATATGACACCTGGCATTCACGCCAAAGAGTTCTATCTTTGTCTCATCAGACCAGAGAATTTTGTTTCTCATGGTCTGAGAGTCCTTCAGGTGCCTTTTGGCAAACTCCAGGCGGGCTGCCATGTGCCTTTTACTAATGAGTGGCTTCCGTCTGGCCACTCTACCATACAGGCCTGATTGGTGGATTGCTGCAGAGATGGTTGCCCTTCTGGAAGGTTCTCCTGTCTTCATAGAGCAACACTGGAGCTCTGACAGAGTGACCATTTGGTTCTTGGTCACCTCCCTGACTAAGGCCCTTCTCCCCCATCGCTCAGTTTAGAAGGCCAGCCAGCTCTAGGAAGAGTCCTGGTGGTTCTGAACTTCTTCCATTTACAGTTGATGGAGGCCGATGGAGGCCACTGTTAGTTTTTCTGTACCCTTCTTCCCCAGATTTGTGCCTCGGGACAATCCTGTCTCGGAGGTCTACAGACAATTCCTTTGACTTCATGCTTGGTTTGTGCTCTGACATGCACTGTCACTGTGGGACCTTATATAGACAGATGTGTGCCTTTCCAAATCATGTCCAATCAACTGAATTTACCACAGATGGACTCCAATTAAGCTGTAGAAACATCTCAAGGATGATCAGTGGAAACATGATGCACCTGAGCTCAATTTTGAGCTTCATGGCAAAGGCTGTGAATACTTATGTACGTGTGAGTTCTTAGTTTTTTATTTTTAATAAATTTGCAAAATTCTAAAAAAAAAAACTTGAAAAAGGAAAAATTAATCCCTTTTGGAATAAGGCTGTAGCATAACAAAATGTGGAAAAAGTGAAGCGTTGTGAATACTTTCCAGATGCACTGTATATTGTAAGAGTTTTAATCTTGTGTTGGCAGATTGGTTTTGGGCTTTCTTCCATGCTTTGCTCCAGTCCTCATCTGTGAGATCCACCTGTAAATCATCCCTCCAAGCATTAAGCTTGGATTCTAAAGATTCTTGTGAGTTGGCAGACAACAATTTGTAACTAGCAGAGATCATGCTTTTCCCAAAAGGGTTTTTCCATCAGATTTTTTTCTAAAGAGAGTCCTGTCAGAATGTTCAGGGGCTGGTTCTGGGAGGATTTAATAAAATTCCTGAGCTGCAAGTACAGTGGTGTGAAAAAGTGTTTGCCCCCTTCCTGATTTCTCATTTTTTTGTATGTTTGTCACACTTAAATATTTCAGATCATCAAACAAATTTAAATATTAGACAAAAATAACACAAGTAAACATATAATGCAGTTTTTAAATGAAAGTGTTTATTGTCAAAGGTAAAAAAAAATCCAAATCTACATGACCCTGTGTGAAAAAGTGATGCCCCTTCCCCCATTAAAACATAAATTAACTGTGGTTTACCACATCTTTGGAAAGTTGAGTTCAATTTCTCGAGCCACACCCAGCCCTGAATACTGCCACACCTGTTCTCAATCAAGAAATCACTTAAATAGGACCTGCTTGACAAAGTGAAGTAAGACCAAAAGATCCTCAAAAGCTAAACATCATGCTGCGATCCAAAGAAATTTAGGAACAAATAAGAAACAAAGTAATTGAGATCTATCAGTCTGGAAAAGGTTCTAAAGCCATTTCTAAAGCTTTGGGACTCCAGTGAACCATAGTGAGAGCCATGATCCACAAATGGCGAAAACATGGAACAGTGGTAAACCTTCCCAGGAGTAGTTGGCTGACCAATATTACCCCAAGAGTGCAGTGAGGACGCATCCAAGAGGTCACAAAAGACCCCACAACAACATTCAAAGAACTGCAGGCCTCACTTGGCTCAGCTAAGGTCAGTGGTCATGACTCCACCATAAGAAAGAGACTGGGCAAAAATGGCCTGAATGGCAGAGTTCCAGGATGAAAACCACTGCTGAGCAAAAAGAACATAAAGGCTCGTCTCAGTTTTGCCAGAAAACATCTTGGTGATTCCCAAGACTTTTGGCAAAATACTTTGTGGACTAAGACAAAAGTTGAACTTTTTGGAAGGTGTGTGTCCCATTACATCTGGGGTAAAAGTGACAGCATTTCAGAAAAGGAACATCATACCAGCAGTAAAATATGGTGGTGGTAGTGTGATGGTCTGGACCTGTTTTGCTGCTTCAGGACCTAGAAGACTTGCTGTGGTAAATGGAACCATGAATTCTGTCTACCAAAAAAATCCTGAAAGAGAATGTCCAACCATCTGTTCATGACCTCAAGCTGAAGCACACTTGGATTCTGCAGCACGACAATGATCCAAAACACACCAGCAAGTCCACCTCTGAATGGCTTACGAAAAACAAAATGAAGACTTTGGAGTGGCCTAGTCAAAGTCCTGATGTGAATCAGATTACATACTGTACATACTCTGTTGTCATTGAATCCTTATTTAAATCTTATTTAAATCCTCCACCTGAACAACGAGAGCAAGTTTTTAGCCAAAGTCAAATTCCTTGTATGTGTTGTGCATACTTGGCCAATAAAGTTGATTCTGATTCTGATTCTGATTAAGATGCTGTAGCATGACCTTAAAAAGGCGGTTCATGCTCGAAAACCCTCCAATGTGGCTGAATTACAACAATTCTGCAAAGATGAATGGGGTAAAATTCCTCCACAGCACTATAAAGGACTCACTGCCAGTTATTGCAAACGCTTGATTGCAGTTGTTGCTGCTAAGGGTGGCCCAACCAGTTATTAGCTTTAGGGGGCAATCACTTTTTCACACAGGGCCATGTAGGTTTGGATTTTTTTCCCTTAATAATAAACACCTTCATTTAAAAACTGCATTTTGTGTGTACTTGTGTTATCTTTGTCGAATATTTAAATTTGTTTGATGATCTGAAACACTTTAAGTGTGACAAACATACAAAAAATGAGAACTCAGGAAGGGGGTAAATACTTTTTCACACCACTGTATTTGAAAAAGTGTTAATGGGGATCCCATTTTTTTCTGCTAGCTTGCCAAATATTTTGATGTTTTCATTCTCAGCATTTTAAACATCTGAAATTTGTCTTTGTCCTTTGTCCGCCCATAGCTTGAAGCTTACGTCTGCTCTGCCCGGTGTAAAATATCTGTTCCCCCAAGTTGGACTATGTCCAGGGCTGGACTGGCACAACAAAATGGCCCTGGCATTTTTGGTCCAGGTGGCCCACTATGATCAGTCAATCAACAATAGCACAGACAGTCCAGTTAAACATGTGCAAGTCTTGTGCCATTCCTCAAAGCAACAGTAAAGCTGAATAGTAAGTTTAATGCAAAACGGGGGAATAGAATAATTAGTCACATGATCACATTCCTGTTTAGAAGATGCATAACTGGGAATAATTTCATAACGTAAAGCTTCTTCCCTTACAACAATCGCAGGAATGTGCAGAGACATTTTGAGGGGCCAAAGTAAGGGTACTCTCCCACTCTGACTCCTGTTACTTGAGTAACTGCCAGAATGAACAAATGCATTCTGGGTTTCTCTGTATTTATTTTTATTTATGATTATAGCCACAGTTCTGTTCTTGTGTTTTCATTATCCTTGCTTGAGTGCTTAGTTTATTATGGCTCTATTTATATTTCCATAGGTCTTTTGTCCTTGCTCAGTTCTTAGTTGTTTATAAAGTATTATTATTATTATCAGTATTGTGTGTTCTGGCTCTGCCTTGTCTCTTGTCATGTATTTGTGGTTATTGTCAAGATCTTGTCTCCCCTGATCCTCTGTCCATGTTCTGTGTCTCCTCCATCTGTGGTTGTGTGTGTAGCCCTGCCCATCCTGTCACTTCTGTTTTCCTCATGTGTCAGTTGTTAGTCATGACTGATCTCCCCACCTGTGCTGTGTTGTCTTGATTGTCCCCTTGGTTATTTAAGTTCTGTTCCACTTCTGTTCTGTTCGGGTTCCTTTAGTCATATGGCGTGAACAACAAGGTCCTCCCTTGTCTGGTCTCTCCTGTTTTGCCTAAGCTTTTTGTTCCAGCTTCCGAGCTGCAGAAGTTATTTTCTGTTTAAAGTCCTTGAGCTGCGTATGAGTGACCAGCTCTCAATAAAACTGTTAAAAACTCACGTCAAGCATTTGGGTCCAGTTTCTACAAACTTAACGAAAGGGTTGTTTCCCTGCACCTTCGGGATGGGAAACGGACCCTGACCATCATTTGTGCCTATGCACCAAATGATGGTTCAGAGTACCCACCCTTTTTGGAGTCTCTGACTGGGGTGCTGGAGAGTGCTCCTCCATTGTCCTACTGGGGGACTTTAATGCGCACGTGGGCAACAACAGTGAAAATTGGAGAGGGGTGATTGGGAGGAACGGCCCGCTCGATCTGAACCCAAGTGGTAGTCAGTTATTGGACTTCTGTGCTAACCACAGTTTGTCCATAACAAATACAATGTTCAGGCATAAGGGTGTCCATATGTGCACCTGGTACCAGGACACTCTAGGTCACAGGTCGATGATCGATTTTGTTATCGTGTCATCAGACCTGTGACTGTATGTCTTGGACACTTAGGTAGAGTTGTACAGCTATCAACTGATCATCACCTGGTGATGAGTTGGAGCTGATGGCAGGGGAGGATGACATTCAAACCTAGTACACCGAAATGTATAGTGAGGGTGTGCTGGGAACATCTGGCTGAGGCCCCTGTATGGGAGGTCTTCAACTCTCACCTCCAGAAGAACCTCGACCACATTCTGAGGGAGTCTGGAGACATGGAGTCTGAATGGGCCATGTTCTCCACCTCCATTGTTGAAGCGCTGTCCAGAGCCACGGCCACAAGGTTGTCAATGCATCTCATGGTGGCAACCCCCGAACCAAGTGGTGGACACCAGTGGTGAGGGGGGCCATTAAGCTTAAGAAGGAGTCCTCTCAAGACTGGTTGGCTTGTGGGACTCCTGAAGCAGCTGAGGTGTACCAGCAGGCCAAGCAGAGTGTGGCTTGGGTGGTTGCTGAAGCAAAAGCTCAGGTATGGGAGGAGTTCAGTGAGGCCATGGAACAAGACTTTCAGTCAGGGTCGAAGAGATTCTGGTAAACTGTCTGGCGGCTCAGGAGGGGGAAGCAGCTCCCTGTCTACACTGTGAATGGTGTGGATGGGGCACTGCTGACTTTGACTGGGAATATTGTCGGGCGGTGGAAGGAATCCTTCGAGGATCTCCTCAATCCCACTGATACACCTTCCCCAGAGGAAGCAGAGCTTGAGGACAAGAGGAACAACTCACTCATCACAGGGGGCTGAGGTTGCCAAAGTGGTTAAAAAACTCTTTGGTGGCCGGGCCCCGGGGGGTGGATGAGATTCGCCCCGAGTACCTCAAGGCCCTGGATGTTGTAAGGCTGTCATGGTTGACACGCCTCTGCAACATTGCGTAGTGGTTGGGGACAGTGCCCTTGGCATGGCAAACTGGGGTGGTGGTTCCTCTCTTCAAGAAGGGGGACCGGAGGATGTATGTGTGGGTTTGTGAGAGTTTGTCCAACCTGCTTACATGTGTTTTGTGGACTTGGAGAAGGCATTGGACCATGTCCCTTGTGTTTTTTTGTTGGGGGTGCTTCGAGAATATGGGGTATCGGGCTTGCTCTTACGAACTATCTGGTCTCTATACGACCATTGTGAGAATTTGGTTCATATTGCCAACACTCCGTCAGACTCATTCCTGGTGAGAGTTGGACTCCATAATGGCTGCCCTTTGTCACCGATCCTGTTCATAATTTTTATGGACAGGATTTCTAGGTGCAGCCAGGAAACGGAGAGTATCATGCTTGGTGACCACAGGACCTCATCTCTGTTGTTTGCAGATGATGTTGTCTTGTTCGCTTCATCCAGCAATGACCTACAGGTCTTACTGGGACAGTTTGATGCTGAGTGTGAAGCGGCTGGGATGAGAATCAGCACCTCCAAGTCTGAGTCCATGGTCCTCAGCCAGAAAAAGGTGGATTGCCCTCTCCAGGTTGGGGACAAGCTCCTGCCCCAAGTAGAGGAGTTTAAGTATCTCAGGGTCTTATTCACAAGTGAGGGGAGAATGGAGAGAGAGATTGACACACAGATTGGAGCAGCATCTGCAGTGATGCGGACGTTGTACTGGTCTGTCGTGGTGAAGAGGAAGCTGAGCACTAAGGCAAAGCTGTCAATTTACCAATCAATATGTGTTCCTACCCTCACTTACTGTGGTATGAAAAAGTGCTTGCACCCTTCCTGATTTCTCATTTTTTGTATGAGTGTCACACTTAAATGTTTCAGATCATCAAACAAATTTAGATATTAGACAAAGATAACACAAGTAAACATAAAATGCAGTTTTTAAATGAAGGTGTTTATTATTAAGGTTAAAAAAATCTAAACCTACATGGCCCTGTGTGAAAAAGTGACCCCCCCCCCCGTTAAAACATAAATTTACTGTGGTTTATCACATCTTTGGAAAGCTGAGTTCAATTTCTTGAGCCACACCAAGGCCTGATTTTTGCCACACCTGTTCTCAGTCAAGAAATCACTTCAATAGGACCTGCCTGACAAAGTGAAGTAGACCAAAAGATCCTCAAAAGCAAGACATCATGCTGCGATCCAAAGATATTTAGGAACAAATAAGAAACAACGTAATTGAGATCTATCAATCTGGAAAAGGTTCTAAAGCCATCTCTAAAGCTTTGGGACTCCAGCAAACCACAGTAAGAGCCATTATCCACAAATGCGAAAACATGGATCAGTGGTGAACCTTCCCAGGAGCAGCCGGCCAACCAGAATTACCCCAAGAGCGCAGCAACAACTCACCCAAGAGGTCAGAATCAGAATCAGAATCAGAATCAGAAAAAGATTTATTGCCAAGTACATTAACAGATCACTGATAACATACGAGAGAATTTGACTTGACACAGAAAATGAACCTGCATTTCCAGTGACACGGTCACAAAAGATCCCACAACAACATCCAAAGAACTGCAGGCCTCACTTGCCTCAGTTAAGGTCAGTGGTCATGACTCCACCATAAGAAAGAGACTGGGCAAAAATTGCCTGAATGGCAGAGTTCCAAGACGAAAACTACTGCTGAGCAACACGAACATAAAGGCTCATCTCAGTTTTGCCAGAAAACATCTTGGTGATTCCCAAGACTTTTGGCAAAATACTCTGTGGACTGACGGGACAAAAGTTGAACTTTTTGGAAGGTGTATCCTATTACATCTGGGGTGAAAGTAACACAGCATTTCAGAAAAGGAACATCATACCAACAGTAAAATATGGTGGTGGTAGTGTGATGGGCTGGACCTGTTTTGCTGCTTCAGGACCTAAAAGCCTTGCTGTGGTAAATGAATGGAATCATAAATTCTGCTGTCTACCAAAAAATCCTGAAGGAGAATGTCCGGCCATTTGTTCGTGACCTCAAGCTGAAGCGCCCTTGGGTTCTGCAGCAGGACAGTGATCCAAAACACACCAGCAAGTCCATCTCTGAATGGCTTACGAAAAACAAAATGAAGACTTTGGAGTGGCCTAGTCATAATCCTGACCTGAATCAGATTAAGATGCTGTACCTTTACCTTAAAAAGGCGGTTCATGCATGAAAACCCTCCATTGTGGCTGAATTACAACAATTCTGCAAAGATGAGTGGGCCAAAATTCCTCCACAGTGCTGTAAAAGACTCATTGCCAGTTATCGCAAATGCTTGATTGCAGTTGTTGCTCTAAGGGTGGCCCAACCAGTTATTAGGTTTAGGTGGCAATCACTTTTTCACACAGGGCCATGTAGGTTTGGATTTTTTTCCTCTTAATAATAAACACTTTCCTTTAAAAACTGCATTTTGTGTGTACTTGTGTTATCTTTGTCGAATATTTAAATTTGTTTGATGATCTGAAACATTTAAGTGTGACATACAAAAAAATGAGAAATCAGGAAGGGGGCAAACACTTTTTCACACCATTATACGTATGGTCATGAGCCTTGGGTATTGACTTAAAGAATGAGATCGCGGATGCAAGCGGCTGAAATGAGCTTTCTTTGTAGGATTGCTGGTCTCACCCTTAGAAACAGGTGAGAGCTCAGTCATCCGGGAGAGGCTCAGAGTCGAACCGCACCTCCTCCACATTGAAAGGAGCCAGATGAGGTGGTGTGGGCATCTGATCAGGATGCCTACTGGATGCCTCCCACTTGAGGTGTTTTGGGCACGTCCCACTGGGAAGAGACCCCAGCGCAGACCCAGGACTTGGTGGAGAGACTACGTCTCCCAGCTGGTCTGGGAACACCTTGGTATCCTCTCTGAAGAGCTGGAGCAGGTGGCTGGGGAGAGGGAACTCTGGGCTTCTCTGCTTGAACTGCTGCCCCCGTGACCCGGCCCCCCAGAAAAGCGGTAGAAGATGGATGGATCGATGGATTGATCTACAAACTGACAATTATCCTTTTTCCATAAATATTTTGTCATAATTTTAAAGTCAACATTTTCCAAAGGTGCAAAACTTTGAGAAAAGTCACAAAATTACAAGGAAAAAACGCATCACAAACATATACAATAAAAGCCTCACATTTACTAGAATAGCATAAATTTATAGGGACAAATGCCCATTTATTTAAAATATGAACTAAATTCATGAGAAAAAATGCAAAATTACAAGAAAAACAAATTTGAACTTAGAAGATAAACGTTACAAATTCTTGGCAAAAGTTTCAAATTCATGAGGAAAAAAATCACATATTATGGCGCATATTTAGAGCGCATATATGGCATTCATATTCACCCACATAGAAGCCAAAGAAGACCTGACCCTGCAGAGACCTACAGGAGGTGTGAAGTTGGTTGCTTAGGAGACGAGAAGTGGGACAGAATGTCCCAGCAGGAGCCCCGGAGGCTAGAAGGATGAGAGAGATAATGGAGACGCCAAGGAGCCTCGGGGGCTGTATGTTTGCTCAAGGACTGTGGGTTGGGGGTGTGTTATTTGATGTTGGGGGTTTTGTGCCTTTGGAGGGTATAAGAACTGTGAAGGATGATTGTTCCCCCTCTTTTGTTGAGCTACTTGCTTGATAGAGGATGTAGACTCTCAATAAACCTTTCCTGAGAAATAAACTCAGTCTCGTTTGTGAAGGCATCCTCTACACTGGTGACCTACGACAAACCATGGCCGGTGACGGTGAGCTTTCCGCACCGGACTCTTCAGGAGCCAACCGGGTTAACGCAGCTACCGCACTACAGCTGCCCAATTTCTGGCAACATAACCCGCGCTCCTGGTTTACCACTGTGGAGGCGCAGTTCCACCTTCGGGGAATCTCAGCAGACGCAACGAGGTTCTACCATGTCATCGCGAAGCTGGACAGCCTCACAGTGCAGCGGGTGGACAGCCTGACCAACCACCCGCCCCAAGACGACAAGTATGGCGCACTGAAAGCCGCCCTCATTCGAGCCTTCACTCCCTCGCTGGGAGAGCGAGCAGAGAAGCTCCTGGCGCTGACAGAAGGGGAAGCAGACAGGCCGGCAGATCTGATGGCGAAGATGATGAGCCTGAGAGGCGAGGATGATGACAGCTTTATCTTCGCCCACCTCTTTCTCAGAACGCTACCGCCAGCGGTGAGAGTCACCCTGGCCAGCTCACAGCCACTCAACAACCGTGACTACCACGAGCTGGGCCAGGAGGCGCAGCGGCTCGTCGACGCCCATAGACGGCACGCAGCCACGACGGCAGCAGCAGAGCTGAACGCACCCCCGCGAGACGAGGGGAGACCAGAGGCTGCAGCACCGGACCCACTGACGTCGGCAACGGCAGAGGCCAGGAGAAGCGGGGCTGACAACACCCTCTGTTTCTACCATCGACGCTTCGCTGAGAGAGCGCGCAGATGCACCCCACCATGGCGATACCAGCGCCAGGGAAATGCCAGGACTGAGAGCCGGTAGCAGCTGCAACTCTCAGCATGACGAACAAGCTGCTTTTCGCGACAGACGCAAATTCGGGGAAAGAATTCCTGGTGGACACAGGCTCCCAGCTGAGTTTTGTCAAACCTGCCTACGCGGACATGCTGACGCCTGCCAGCGGACCCCTGGTGTTAGCGGCGAACGGCTCCATGATCAAAACCTATGGTGAGAAGACGCTCCTCCTATCTCTCCACGGCCGCACCTTCGAGCGGACCTTCGTCGTGGCCGCAGTTAGCAACAACATGCTAGGTGCTGACTAATGCACTGTCTTTTTACTCTATCTCCTGCACAGCTCAGGTGGCCCTGCCTTCTGCACATCCCAATGTTACAGCTGCGGGTGGTAAGTTTCATGCACTACTCAATCAGTTCCCAACACTCACGGTCCCAACATTTTCAGTGTCAGTTGCCAAACACGGGGTCGAGCATTTCATAACTACCTCTGGCCCCCCTGTTTTTGCAAAAGCTCGGCGCTTGGACCCAGCTAAACTGGCCATCGCACGCGAGGAATTTGCCAACTTGGAAAAACTGGGCATTGTTAGACGCTCTAACAGCCCTTGGTCGTCACCCCTGCACATGGTGCCCAAGGCTGACGGCTCGTGGCGCCCTTGCGGTGATTTCCGCAGATTAAATAATGCTTCAGCACACGACCGCTACCCGATTCCGCACATCCAGGACTTTTCGGCACATTTGGCGGGGGCGCGCATCTTTTCCAAAATAGATTTGGTGCGCGGTTATCACCAAGTCCCTGTCCGCGCGCAAGACATACCCAAAATGGCAGTTATAACCCCTTTCGGGCTCTTTGAGTTTTTGCGCATGCCTTTCGGCCTCAAAGGCGCCGCACAGACGTTCCAACGCATGATGGATGCAGTGCTACGCGGCCTCCCTTTCGTGTTCGCTTATTTGGATGATATTTTGGTAGCCAGTACATCTGAAGCCGAACACGAACGCCACCTCACAGCCGTTTTTCAGAGGTTGACAGAACACGGGCTGATAATTAACCCAGCGAAATGCCAGTTTGGGGTAGCGCAAATCGATTTTTTGGGGCACCGCGTGTCTCCAGAGGGCGCGGTCCCGCTGCCTGATAAAGTGCGCGCGATAACGGATTTCCCTCAACCGCAGACAGTTAAGGCACTGCAAGAATTTTTGGGGATGGTCAATTTTTATAACCGCTTCCTCCCCAACGTGGCACGGCTCATGCACCCATTGTACGCGGCACTAAAGAAGCAAAAACCTGCATCTAGGGTCGAGTGGTCCCCGGACCGGGAGCGCGCTTTCTCACAAGTCAAATCGGCCCTCGCAAACGCTGCGTTATTGGCACACCCGGTGCCAGCAGCTCGCATGGCGCTAACCACGGACGCTTCCGACGTGGCAGTGGGGGCGGTTGTCGAGCAACTGGTAGCAGGGAGCTGGCAACCACTTGCGTTTTTCAGCAAAACATTGCGCGATAACGAGCGTAAATACAGCGCGTTTGATAGGGAGCTTTTAGCCCTGCATTTGGCCATCCGCCACTTCCAGTTCTGGTTGGAGGGGCGCCGTTTCACCGCCTTTGTAGACCACAAACCCTTAACATTTGCAATGGCCAAAATTTCAGAGCCTTGGCCGGGCCGACAACAGAGGCAGCTGGCTGCGATTTCGGAGTTTACCACCGACATTCAACACGTGGCGGGCAAACACAATGTCGTGGCAGATTGCCTCTCGCGCGCAGTTGCATTGCCAGGCCCCCAGGGGGCAGACTCGGCGGCTGTAGACTCGGGCCAGGCTTGCGGCACGGAAGCGCTCACAGCCCCGGTCTGCGTTGGGTTAGATTATGCAGCCATGGCCGCCGAGCAGGTTAACGATGCGGATGTGCGCGCGCTCCAGTCTGGGCCAACAGGGCTAAGGCTGGAGCACAGGGTGCATCAGACAGGTATGCCTCCTCTAATCTGCGATATCTCCACGGGGCGCCCCCGCCCCGTGGTCCCACCTGCATGGCGCCGCCGCGTTTTTGATTTAATCCATTCGCTGGCACATCCGGGAGTTCGCGCATCGATCAAAATGGTGGGAGAAAAATTTGTTTGGCCGGGGCTGCGTAAACAGGTCAAAGAGTGGGCCGCAGCCTGCGCAGCGTGTCAAAGAGCAAAGATACACAAGCACAAGCGGGCCCCCTTAGAACCTTTTCACATCCCGGCCAAACGCTTCGACCACGTGCATATCGACTTGGTGGGACCCCTCCCGCTGTCGCAGGGTTTCACACACCTTCTAACCATGGTGGACCGCACAACGCGCTGGCCAGAAGCGGTCCCCCTGGCGTCAACTACAGCAGCAGACGTGGCGCACGCGTTTTTAACGGCTTGGGTCACGCGTTTTGGAGTCCCGTCAGACATAACGTCTGACAGGGGTCCCCAATTCGTTTCCGAGCTCTGGTCATCCATGGCCCTCAGTCTGGGGGTGAAAATTCACCGCACTACAGCTTATAACCCTCAGGCCAACGGTTTATGCGAACGCTTTCACTGGTCATTGAAAGCAGCCCTCAGAGCGGCTCTCACGGACACAAATTGGGTTGATAAACTTCCATGGGTTTTATTAGGGTTGCGTTCAGCACCTAAGGAAGATTTACAAGCCTCTCCGGCTGAGCTAGTTTTTGCCCAACCCCTCCGGTTACCGGGCGAATTCCTTCCAGAGAACCCCGCACCAAATCGCCCACCCGCTCAGCTGCTGCAGAGCGACACGGGATCAAACACCCTCCCCGGCCCAGTTCATCACAGTTTCCCACGCGTTTTTGTGCCTAAAGCCTTAAAGAACGCAGAATTTGTCTTTGTCAGACATGACGCTCAGAGGCCAGGTTTAAGACCGCCTTATGATGGACCGTTCAGAGTGTTAGAAACTGGGGAAAAACATTTTTTGCTCGATTTGGGTGACAGGAGAGAATTAGTCTGCATTAACAGACTCAAACCCGCTTTTGTGTTGGCTGATGAACAAGTGCAATTAGCCAGGGCCCCCCGCCGCGGCAGGCCACCGGGGAGACACTCTTCTAAGCTTTCACAAGAATGTGCTAATGACTCTGATCCACAGATGCAAGAAACAGCTACAGGCAGATCGAAGCCTGCTTACAGCAGTTATGGCAGGAGGTTGAAGCCCAAGCAGTTGGAAGTGTGATATGTTGTGCCATTTTGCTGTTCTGTGTGATATGATATGTTTCTATGCATTTTGGGGTGTACTTTGTCCTTATTTAGACGTTTGGAGGGGGTTATATGGCGCATATTTAGAGCGCATATATGGCATTCATATTCACCCACATATACCTAGTAGGCATGATGGTGCATATTCTGGAAGCTTCATGTCTCAATGGCCAAAGAAGACCTGACCCTGCAGAGACCTACAGGAGGTGTGAAGTTGGTTGCTTAGGAGACGAGAAGTGGGAGAGAATGTCCCAGCAGGAGCCCCGGAGGCTAGAAGGATGAGAGAGACAATGGAGACGCCAAGGAGCCTCGGGGGCTGTATGTTTGCTCAAGGACTGTGGGTTGGGGGTGTGTTATTTGATGTTGGGGGTTTTGTGCCTTTGGAGGGTATAAGAACTGTGAAGGATGATTGTTCCCCCTCTTTTGTTGAGATACTTGCTTGATAGAGGATGTAGACTTTCAATAAACCTTTCCTGAGAAATAAACTCAGTCTCGTTTGTGAAGGCATCCTCTACAATATGTACATTTAGAATGTAAACACAGGAAGTTATTTAAACAATTTACTAAATTCATTAAGAAAAAGTAAATGAATAAATTGTTGAGACAAAGGTCAGAAAATCACAAGAGAAATGTAGCTCATTCATTTGCAATAATTAAAGAAAATTAAAGAAAAAAATCAATAAAAAGAGGAGGGAAAATGACTGAAGACAAAGTACAAAAACGGAATTTAAAATTTTTTTTTTTTTTTTTACCAGTTTATGACACAAAAGTCACAAATTCAAGAAAAAAGTCAATCCGTGAGCAAAAAATTTTCATGATGTTTCAATTTTCATGGAGTTTTAATTTTCCTGAAGTTTCAAAATGTTGCTAAAATCTATAATTAAAAAAAAAGAATAAAAATAATCATAAGAAAAAAGTAGATTTTTATGAGAACTCTCCAAATTCACATAACAAAATCCACATTTTCAATAAAAAAAATCTCTAATTTAGGTGGTAGAGTAATCTGAAACTGTACACAAGTAAAAGTAGGTTATCATTATATCTTGTCACTCAAATAAACATAAGAGTAATCACCAAAAAGTAGTTTAGATAGATAGATAGATAGGTAGATAGATAATGTACTTTATTGATCCCAAACTGGGAAATTACAGTGTAACAGCAGCATGACAGTAGAGAACCAAAATGACAGAAACACACACAGCATAATAGAAAAAGGAATTACCCAGGGAAATTATAAAACTGCCTAGATAACTTCATATATACAGTACATCACAGATGATGACCCATATAGATACATGAATTGTATACTTGCTGTACAATTTCAATTTCAATTTCAGTTTATTTATATAGCGCCAAATCACAACACAGGTCGTCTCAAGGCACTTTACAGAAAAGAGTAGGTTTAGGCCACACTCTTAGTTTATAGAACCCAGCAGAGACCCCAAAGAGCAAGCACTGCGGCGAAACAGGTGAGGAAAAACTTCGCTTTAACGGGCAGAAACCTCGGGTGGAACCATAGCTCATAGAGGACGGCCATCCCCCTCGACCGGCTGGGTTGAGTAGCTACATTCAAAACTAGAAAAGCACTCAGAGAGCGCAGACCTCCGCCAAGCGCCACAGTTCCCCCCATACAGTGTTTGTGTGTACGTTTTCAGATTCCTTGACCATGAAAACATATGACTAGCAATTGGATTGACAATGATAGGATTAGTGGTTCAGTAGTTATTCATGAAAATCGCATTTTCCGTAATGGCGGTTTTCTTCTGGACGGTGATCCGGATCACCACCAAAATGTAATCATCTGTAGGATACCCCATTTCTGACAATCTCTGAAAATTTCATGAAAATCCGTCCATAACTTTTTGAGTTATCTTGCTAACAAACAAACAAACAGACAGACAGGCAGACAGACAAACCAACGCCGATGAAAACATAACCTCCTTGGCGGAGGTAACAAACATACAAATAGAACATTCAAAGCCAAACAGTCCAGTACCAAGCCTGGCCAGGCTGCACATGCAAGCTAAGGCCTGGCAGGGGCAGCATTTCTAACTAAAGGCCTTATCAAAGAGAAAAGATTTCAACTTACTCTTGAATAAAGAGAGAGTGTCTGCCTCCCGAACTAAACTGGGAAGACGGTTCCACAGGAAGGAAGCTTGATAGCTGAAAGCTCTACCTCCCAATTTACTTCTAGATACCTTGGGGACCACTAGTAGTTTGGATTTTTGGGAGCGCAGAGCTCTGGTTGGATGATAAGGAACTAAGAGTTCTTGCAGTTAAGAAGGGGCCATACCATTAAGAGCTTTATAGGTTGACAGCAATCTCTTGAATTCAATTCTATATTTTATTGGGAGCCAATGTAAAGAAACTAAAACTGGAGTAATGTGATCTCTTCTCCCTGTTCTCATAAGGATATGTGCAGCTGCATTCTCAATGAGTCGAAGAAACTTTATGGACTTATTTGGGCAACCTGATAAAAGTGAGTTACACTAGTCAAGTCCAGAGGTGATAAAGGTGTGGACAAGTTTCTCTGCATCTTTATGAGACAGGATGGACCTAATTTTAGAAATATTACGCAGATGGAAGAAGGCGGTCTTAATGGGTCTTTTTTTTTTTTTTTTTTGTTACTTATTTGTACCCGTAGGTAGACTTGGTTTGCAGTCTGGTGACAAGCCACCGGCTGTTGGTCGCTGCGTGCGCGAGCGCCCTAAACCTACATGTTTTTTGGTGTGCGGGAGGAAACCGGAGAAATCCCGGAGTAAACCCACGCAACACGGGGAGAACATGCAAACTCCACACAGCTCACTGTTGGTCGGGGGCTGGGATTGAACCCACGATCTCATGATCCCCGCGATCCCCCGGCCGAGGGTAAAACTGTGCTGCCACAGTGCTAAACCACTGCGCCACCATGCAGCCCATGGTTTGCTGTATATGAGAGTTGAAAGACCCATCTTGGTCAAAGACAACTCCAAGATTCCTAACAGAAGATGTAGAAGCCAGTGCAATGCCATCTAGTGTTGTTATCTTGCTAAAAAAGAGTACTTCTAGCATGTTTGGGGCCAAGAACGATGACTTCAGTTTTATCTGTATTCAGCAATAAAAAGTTGTAGTTCATCCAGGTTTTTATATCCTTAAGACACTCCTGGAGTAAACCCAACTGGTTGGAATCATCTGGATTGATGGATAAATACAACTGAGTGTCATCAGCGTAACAATGAAAATGAATAGAATGCTTCCTCATAATGTCTCCCAAAGGCAGCATGTATAATGTAAACAATACTGGTCCAAGTACTGATCCCTGCGGAACTCCATAGCTAACTGTGGTCTGAGTAGAGGACTTCTTATGGACATGAACAAACTGGGAACGATCTGATAGATAAGACTGGAACCATCTTAGTGTTGTTCCATTCAAGCCAATTTGCTGTTCAAGTCTCTCTAGCAGAATATGGTGGTCAATGGTATCAAAGGCAGCGCTGAGGTCCAATAAAACAAGGACGGAGACAAGTCCTTTGTCAAATGCCATAAGGATGTCATCAGTAACTTTCACTAACTCTATCTCTGTGCTGTGATGTTTCCTAAAACCTGACTGAAATTTCTCAAATATAGAATTTTTTTCTAAAAAGGTGAATAGTTGATTGGTGATTACTTTTTCGAGGATCTTGGAAACGTAGGGGAGGTTAGATATTGGTCTATAAAGGCGCTTTTCCACTTGGGTCAGTTTGGCCCCCTTTGGTCCGGGACAGGACAGTACAGTTCGGCCCGCATTGTTTTTCCACTGCACTAGGTGTCATTTGAAGTGGGTGGGAAATAGTTACAGGGAGGCGGCGCAACCCTCTTCCTTCCGCTACGTAAAACAAGTGTAACTGGCGTATATCAAGCGTAATGTTACGCAAAACACAAGTTGGCAGGATACGAGGCGTCTGCGTTCTCTGGCTGTTTTTGCCAGAATAAAGGCAAAAACGGAGAACAGAAGGCAAACCCGCAATACGACACACTCTGGAAAGGTACTGGAGCATTTAGAAGCCATGAGGATACCAACTACATTACGTATGACAGTAAGCTAATGATTGCTAATGCTACTTTGCTTTTAAGTCCGCCGTACGACATTGTAATGTCGGCAAGTTATCGATATTAGGTCCTAAAATATGTATTCTGTGTGTGTGTTTCAGATGGCTCTCTTGCGACAAAATTATCGCTTCAAACGGTCGGCATTAACATTCAACACAGTGATGTGACCCAAACTTCACGAACACAAAGTGGCTATAATGTCTGTAGGAATGTTTAGCTTCCTGTGAAATAAATTGCTCTGATCTGTGTCAAAATCATGGAAAGACTGAGACATCATGGGATTTACCTACTCCAGCCAGTGGTGTCGAGGCAAAACATGGATCAGGTGCCATATGAGCCGTTAAATATATACTTCAACAGGTAAACAGTACTGAGTTAGGCATAAGATATATTTAACAATTATGATGCATTTTAAGCCAAAACAAATGGATCTAGCATTAAAAGTAATTAAAATAATGCAGTCACAAGGTTACATGGAGAAATACATGGATTAACTGGAAATATATCGTATTGAGTATTGCTGACTACATGTACAGTGGGGTAAAAAAGTATTTAGTCAGCCACCAATTGTGCAAGTTCTCCCACTTAAAAGATGAGAGAGGTCTCCAATTTTCATCATCGGTATACCTCAACTATGCGAGACAAAATGAGAAAAAAAAATCCAGAAAATCACATTGTCTGATTTTTAAAGAATTTATTTGCAAATTGTGGTGGACAATAAGTATTTGGTCAATAACAAAATTTCATCTCAATACTTTGTTATATACCCTTTGTTGGCAATGACAGAGGTCAAACGTTTTCTGTAAGTCTTCACAAGGTTTTCACACACTGTTGCTGGTATTTTGGCCCATTCCTCCATGCAGATCTCCTCTAGAGCAGTGATGTTTTGGGCTGTCGCTGGGCAACACGGACTTTCAACTCCCTCCAAAGATTTTCTATGTGGTTGAGATCTGGAGACTGGCTAGGCCACTCCAGAACCTTGAAATGCTTCTTACGAAGCCACTCCTTCGTTGCCCGGGTGGTGTGTTTGGGATCATTGTCACGCTGAAAGACCCAGCCACGTTTCATCTTCAATGCCCTTGCTGATGGAAGGAGGTTTTCACTCAAAATCTCACGATACATGGCCCCATTCATTCTTTCCTTTACATGGATCAGTCGTCCTGGTCCCTTTGCAGAAAAACAGCCCCAAAGCATGATGTTTCCACCCCCATCCTTCATAGTAGGTATGGTGTTCTTTCTCCCCCAAACACAACAAGTTGAGTTTTTACCAAAAAGTTCTATTTTGGTTTCATCTGACCATACGACATTCTCCCAATCCTCTTCTGGATCATCCAAATGCTCTCTAGCAAACTTCAGACGGGCCTGGACATGTACTGGCTTAAGCAGGGGGACACGTCTGGCACTGCAGGATTTGAGTCCCTAACGGCGTAGTGTGTTACTAATGGTAGCCTTTGTTACTTTGGTCCCAGCTCTCTGCAGGTCATTCACTAGGTCCCCCTGTGTGGTTCTGGGATTTTTGCTCACCGTTCTCATGATCATTTTGACCCCATGGGGTGAGATCTTGCGTGGAGCCCCAGATCGAGGGAGATTATCAGTGGCCTTGTATGTCTTCCATTTTCTAATAATTGCTCCCACAGTTGATTTCTTCACACCAAGCTGCTTACCTATTGCAGATTCAGTCTTCCCAGCCTGGTGCAGGTCTACAATTTTGTTTCTGGTGTCCTTTGACAGCTCTTTGGTCTTGGCCATAGTGGAGTTTGGAGTCTGACTGTTTGAGGTTGTGGACAGGTGTCTTTTATACTGATAACGAGTTCAAACAGGTGCCATTAATACAGGTAACGAGTGGAGGACAGAGGAGCCTCTTAAAGAAGAAGTTACAGGTCTGTGAGAGCCAGAAATCTTGCTTGTTTGTAGGTGACCAAATACTTATTTTCCACCATAATTTGCAAATACATTCTTTAAAAATCCTTCAATGTGATTTTCTGGATTTTTTTTTTCTCATTTTGTCTCTCATAGTTGAGGTATACCTATGATGAAAACTGGAGACCTCTCTCATCTTTTAAGTGGTAGAACTTGCACAGTTGGTGGCTGACTAAATACTTTTTTGCCCCACTGTAGATACTGTATAAATATATATTCTCTGCATCAGCAGTGAACTATACTTGTATTCATGTAGTATTGCCCTGGGAATTTTGACAATAAACCTTTGTACTTTTGCAGATGTCTCTATTTTGTTTTACAGTCTTCAGCAAATAATTGTTTTGGTTACTTTTCTTAAAAATGAGCCATTATTTTCAAAGTCACTGTTAAATGGTTCGTACTGTTGACTCTTTTCCCACCAGTGTCTTAACAGACAAAATAGAAAATCATGATGTAAACACATAAATCACTAAATTGTTTATTCCAATCAGCAGAAAATTACAGATTATTTAGAATGTGCAAAATTCAAACTGTAAAAAAAAAAAAAAAAAAAGAAACTGGAATGGGTCACACACACCAGCCACGCTGCCTCACTGAGAAGCAACTGGATCGGCCCCTCGTACTGGTCCTGGTTCAGCAGATCTTCAGCCTGCATCTCTGTAAATAGTGAGGCAAGGTCTGGTTTGGGTGGATCGTTTTCCCCTTGCCTAGATGAAAGACAGAAATGGGTGGTGGATAATTAAAGCAAGTTTAAAACATATTTGAGAAATGAATGAATCTTTATTTCGGATAGATTAGATTAAAAGAAAGGAACAGAATAATAGAACAAAGGGGAAAAAAAAATCCAATAAGGTCAAATTAAACAGCAACTCCTCGGATTATACAGTTCAACATAACTTATCCGAAATGGGTGATGGCTGAAGCCACAGCTTATATTGCCCACCCATGTTCCAGCTAAGAATTCAAAAATAAAATAAAATAAGAATGATTACAAATCAGAACAAAGCCAAGACAAAACGTGACAAAAACTAAACAACAGCACAACACAGACTGGATATGATAATCCTTGTGTGATTTTACATGTCGTTTTGTATATACAGCCGTGGACAAAATTGTTGGCACCCCTCTGTTAATGAAAGAAAAACCCACAGTGGTCACAAAAATAACTTGAATCTGACAAAAGTGGTAATAAATAAAAATTCTATGAAAATTAACCAATGAAAATCAGACAATGCTTTTGAATTGTGGTTCATCAGAATTATTTTAAAAAACAAACTCATGAAACAGGCCTGGACAAAAATGATGGTACCCCTCGAAAAGATTGAAAATAATGTGACCATAGGGACATGTTCAACCAAGATGTGTCCTCTAATTAACATCACAGGCGTCTACAAACTTGTAATCAGTCAGTCGGCCTATTTAAAGGGTGACAAGTAGTCACTGTGCTGTGACCATTGTGGGTTTTTCTTTCATTAACAGAGGGGTACCAACAATTTTGTCCACGTGTGTATGTTTGGAGTATTTCTTCCTTTAGTTTTTGTTTAAATTGTCCAAGCGTTGTACATGATTTTAATTCAGGTCCAAAAGTGTTCCACAGTCTGACTCCTTGCACTGAGACACAGTGTTGCTTGGTGGTAGTTCTCACTGAAGGTTTTTGAAATATACATGTTCCTCTGAAATGATATTGTTTCTCCCTTTTTTGGAACAACTTTTGGATATTTGCGGGCAGTGATAGATTCTTAGCTTTAAACATTATTACTGCAGTTTTAAAGTCAACCAGATCTTTCAACTTGAGAGCTTTTAATTTAAGAAAAAGTGGGTTTGTTGGTTCCCTGTAAGCTGCTTTGTTTATTATTCTAATAGCTCTCTTCTGAAGCATAAAGACTGGATATATGTTTTATATGTGTTTCCCCATACTTCAGTAATATGTCATGTATGGGTATTGGTATCCTCTGAAGAGCTGGAGCAGGTGGCTGGGGAGAGGGAAGTCTGGGCTTCTCTGCTTGAACTGCTGCCTCTGTGACCCGGACCTCCGGAAAAGCAGTAGAAGATGGATGGATGGATGTCATGAATGGGAGTATTAATGAATGATATAAAGTCTATAGTGTGGGTTGATTCAGCAAATATTTCACTCTGTGCAGTATTGCGATTGATTTGCATATTTTACCTTTAATATAATTAATGTGACTTCAAACACAGTTTTTTATTGATTATTATGCCAAGGATTTTAATTTTGGAGACCCTTTCAATCTCTACACCATTTATACTGAGTTGTTGTGATGGTGTGAAATAACGTTATCAATAAAAGTTTAGCCACCACTGTGTCGCCCTGGTTTCAAGTGTGGATGGTGTCTTGTGCTTGTATTGCTAAAATATAAAAGGAAGCACTACAGTGGGTCCCAAATATTTGTAATGTGTTCTTTTACTGGATGAGTTTAAAGATGAAATACTATAGACTACACATATAAACTAAATTCTAATGGTGACTGAACATCTCCCATTCCCCAAAGTGCTAGATACACTATTATGACTAGAACTCATAAAGGATCACAGAAGTGATCTGATAAAAAATAAATAAACAAGTGGTTTATTTTATGGTGGCTATTATTGGATGTGCCATTCATTTTCAATTACTCTGTAATTAATATTCACACAAATAAATCTCAATTCAGTCCCTTTCATATTAAGTGGAAATTGTGTTACTTTAAATTTGGCACTTTACCTAAACTTTAACTTAAAAAGCAAAAGATTTGACTATAAATATGATGTGTTGTTTACCTGTCACAATACTGCTGTCAAAACGTCGCCACTCCGAGCAGATCCTGTTTGGACTCTACAATGAAATACACACAAATTAAGTACATGCACAGCACGAAAGTGCAACATGTAAACCGCCACCCGGTGCTAACGGAGAAACTCGACATACCGAGGAGCTGTAGCGGAAACGACGCGGGTGCCGGGCTGGAGTTTAGGCGGCGTGCAAGAAATATAAGACAGAATAATAAAGAGCGATGGCAAGAACCAAGCAGACCGCCCGTAAAATCTACTGGAGGAAAAAGCCCCCCAGGAAGCAGCTAGCCACCAAGGCTGCTCGAAAAAAGCGCTCCGGCCACCGGCGGAGTGAAGAAGCCTCACCGTTACAGGCCCGGTACCGTGGCTCTGAGAGAGATCTGTCGCTACCAGAAATCCACGGAGCTGCTCATCCGTAAGCTGCCCTTCCAGGGCCTGGTGGGGGAGATCGCTCAGGACTTCAAGACCGACCTGCGCTTCCAGAGCTCCGCCGTCATGGCTCTGCAGGAGGCCAGCGAGGCCTACCTGGTGGGCCTATTTTTATTTATAGTAATATGTACATATGTATACTAGCTGTTCTTGTTTTTTTCTTGCCTTCTGATTGTTGCTCTGAGTGTTGCTATCCCTGTGCTGTTGCAATCCTGGAATTTCCCCATTGTGGGACTAATAAAGGCTTATCTTATCTTAAAAAAAAACCAAAACACCTTTTTAACCAGGATTACAACTAGCTTATTTCATCAGATACTGTCAACACAAAAAAGCAATATACAAGGACGGACGTAGCATTGAGCTAGGTCATCGTTTAAACACAATTAAGTTTTCGTCTGTCCTAAGTGAACTTTCCACTGTTGGAAAAAATAACGTAAAACATGAATATCACATCACTCACCGTCCTGTATATCACAATATCACGGCTTCAACTGCTGAAGTTGGGTGCGTCGCGGCTGTACATTCAATTCAATTCAGGTGGCTGGGTCTAATTCCCAGTGCGTCTCCATTTACTTTCTAGTGCGTCTGCTTGTGCTCCCCGCTGCAAGCTCCGTCTGCTTCCCTCTGCATTCTCTCATCAGCCGAAACGCACAGAAAACTCTGCTGGACCGCGGTGTTAGATTTCTGCTGATTTCTGTTAAGCCATTCTATCGTTGTTGTTTATATTATCACTTGTTTGCGGGCTCACTGACGAAAAATTGCAAATGGCGGCCAGCAAGCTATTCTGGAAAGTTAGCGTAACGCCCACTCTCATGACGCTATGCCCGGACCAATCAGTAGCCAGCAGTGGGTTGACGTAACAGTGCCGGTACCCTTCGGACCTACTCTCGATTGGTGCCGATAAAACTGGAACAGTTCCAAAATAACAGAACTGTTAGGCCATTGGGTGCCGAATGGAAAAGCCGACAAAGGGGGCTGAACTGTACCAAACGGGGCCAAACTGACCCAAGTGGAAAAGCGCCTTAATTGGCCAAAATCCCTGAATCAAGCAAAGGTTTTTTAAGTAGAGGTTTAATTACTGCCACTTTAAATGACTGCGGTACATGTCCTGTCAATAGGGACATATTAATTATGTTCAAAAGAGATGGACTAATCAGAGATAGTAATCCCTTCACTAGTCTAACGGGGATTGGATCTAAAAGACAGGTAGCTGATTTAGAGGCTGACACTATTAGGGCTAGATCAGAATGATTAATACAAGAAAATTTAGAAAAGTGGAGTTCTGAGCCTGTGGGCACAGCAGTGTTAGGTAGAGGCTTGGTATTTTTAGGGGGGGGGGGTATTTTTTGGAATATTATTCCTAATACTGACAATTTTATCATTAAAAAAATTCAAAAAGTCATCAGCACTAAGAGTTGGAGGAATGTAGGGATCTATGGCATTTTAGGTCTTGGTTAGCTGAGCCACAGTGTTAAAGAGAAATTTATGGTTGTTTTTATTTTCTTCTATCAAGGATGAATAGTACTGTCGCCTAGCACTACAGTGAGATTTCTTATAGGTGATAAGGCTGGCATTCCAGGCTGAACAAGATTCTTCTGTCTTATTTGCATGCCAAAGCTTTTCACAGGATCTAACTTTCTGTTTTAACTTACGGGTGTGGGAGTTGTACCATGGAGCTAGTCTCCTATTTTTAATAGTGTTCTTTTTAAGAGGGGCTATGGAGTCAAGTGTTGACTGCAGTGAGGCTGCAGTACTATCAACTACAAGGTCTAATTCTAATGGATTCAAGTAGTCAGTGCTGTCTGCTATATTGAGACATGGTAATACAGTAAGTGCTGAAGGGATTAATTCTTTAAAGCAAGCCACAGCACTATCAGATAAGTATCTGGTAACTATATTTCTGCTTGACGCTGTGAAATCGGATAGCACAAATTTGAATGTTATCAAATAGTGGTCAGTCAGTGTAGGATTTTGAGGGACGACAAGCAGCTCATCAGTTTCTACACTGTAGGCCAAGACCAGGTCAAGGGTGTGATTATGATGATGGGATGGTTTACTAACACACTGAGAAAAAACAGTTGAATTTAAGAGGGAGAGAAATGCTACACTATGACTATGATTATCAACATCTATTGACCTGGTTCAGGTGACCCACAGACAGACACGACTCAGGATTAACACAATTAACGTACTTTATTTTGTTAACTTGAGTGAGTGGATGCGTGAGTGCGGTTATTAAGGTGTAATGTAGTGTAGTGCAATCCGTGTATTTCAGCTGGGTCGGCAGAGCACTGTACAGACTGGCAACCCTGAAACAGAGACAAGGGCCGTTAGCTACAGTACACCTATGCAGCACGTCTGATGTTATTGGGCTTACTGTCAACAGATGTAGATGAGTCTTCAGGTCGCGCTGAAGCTGCAGCCAGGGAGACAGTGTCTGCAGGCAGGTTAGCTGGACGAGGAATAAGTCCGCCGCCTGGAAGGAGAAGGAAGTCCGCCGTTGCGGGCTCCACCTGTGCACAGGGGAAATGGACAGGTTAAGAAGCTATTGAGCTTACTTGGTGTTGGTCCGGGCGAAACTGACCAGGACGTCGTTCTGCTGGGCTTGAAAGCCGGAGGCAGGAGAATTCAGTGCAGGGAAGCACAGAAGCAGGTTGTGGCGTGATTCACAGAAAGAATCAGACGACTCCACGCCCAGCACTGGTCCTGATGGGAATAAGTAGGGCCGCAGGAGATAACAGGCAGGTGCGCACACAGGTGCCATGATTGGCGGCCATGACAGTATTCCCCCCCATGGCAACCCTCTTGATGTGCATTCCAACCTACCCGGGTGCGTCCGATGGAAGTCCCTGATGAGCTGCTTGTCGAGCATGAGGGCGGGACGCACCCAGGACCTCCACTCCGGCCCGTAGCCCTCCCAGTCCACCAGATACTGCAGGCTACGCCTCCGGCGGCGGATGTCCAGGATGGAAGAGACGGACCACGTCGGGTTGCCGTTGATCACCCTCGGTGGAGGTGGAGACCTGGGAGGGGGACACAAAGGGCTGGAGGAGACAGGCTTAATCTGAGAGACATGGAAAGTTGGACAGATGCGGAGGGAGGGGGGAAGAGTTAGGCACACAGACACTGGGGTGATAATTCGACAAATAGGGTATGGACCAATGAACCGCTGGGCGGTCTTCTTACGTTCAGCCTTCAGGTTGATGTTCTTTGTAGAGAGCCATACCTGCTGACCCACCTGATGAGCCGGGCCCGGAACCCTGTGTCGATTCGCCACCGCAGTGTTGCATTCCGCCGTCCGTTGCAGTGCCCTTCTGGCTGCCTTCCAAATCCGCCAACAGCGTCTTAAATGGGCCTGAACCGATGGGACGGCGATGTCCCCCTACTCTTCCGGGAACAGCGGGGGGTTGTAACCCAACGACGCCTCGAAGGGGGACATGCCGGTGGCCGAGGACACCGCTGTATTATGGGCGTATTCAATCCAAGGGAGGTGTGTGCTCCATGATGAAGGATTGGCGGCAGTGACACACCGCAGCGCTGCTTCCACCGCCTGGTTGGCTCGTTCACATTGCCCGTTGGATTGCGGGTGATAACCGGAGGACAAACTCGCCGTAGCCCCTAAGGTGGTGCAAAAAGCCTTCCAGACTTTGGAGGTAAACTGGGGCCCTCGGTCCGAAACAGTGTCCTGAGGAATGCCATGCAGCCGAATAACATGCTGAACCAGCAGATCCGCTGTCTCCTTGGCAGACGGTAACCCCCGCAGAGGGATGAAATGAGCCGCCTTGGAAAATCTGTCCGCCAGCGTAAGGATGGTGGTGAAGTTATTGGACGTGGGGAGGCCCGTGACAAAATCCAGTGCCACGTGGGACCATGGTCTACCCGGAACGGGGAGGGGGTGGAGCAGCCCGGCCGACAGCGATGAGGATGTCTTCCCCGTAGCACACTCAGGACATGCGTGGATATACTCCCCCACGTCCTTCTGGAGGGATGGCCACCAAAACGATCTTCGTAGGAGCGCCACCGTGCGTGCCCTACCCAAATGGCAGGCGAATTTTGAGGTATGCCCCCACTGGATGACCTCCCTTCGGACCGCTGTGGGAACAAACACTTTGTCCGCTGGACCGCCCCCCACCCCCCCGGGTCAGCTTCACCAGCCTGCGCCCCTATAACCTTGTCCGGAATTCCCCAAGCGAGGGCGCCCACGACACATGCTGGAGGGAGGATGGGGTGCTCGGCCTTTTCTGCTGTCTCTGGGGCAAACTGATGAGACAGGGCATCGGGCTTGGTGTTCTTTGACCCAGAGCGGTAGGTGATGGTAAAGTCGAACCGTCCAAGAAACAGCGACCAGCGGGCCTGTCGGGCGTTCAGCCTCTTGGCGGTCCGAAGGTACTCCAGGTGCTTGTGATCGGTCCAGACAATGAATGGCTGTGACGCTCCTTCCAACCAGTGCCGCCACTCCTCCAGGGCCAATTTCACTGCCAAGAGCTCCCTATCTCCGATGTCGTAATTTCGTACTGCCGGGGACATGCGACGAGAGAAGTAGGCACAGGGGCGGATTTTACCATCTGCTGGAGAACGCTGGGACAGCACAGACCCCACCCCAGAATCAGAGGCGTCCACCTCCACCAAGCACTGAAGGGTGGGATCCACCTGCGTCAGAATAGGCGAAGATGAAAATCTGACCTTCAACTCCGAGAACGCGGCATCCGCCTCTTCCGTCCAGAGAAAGGGAACCTTGGTGGAGGTCAAATTGGTGAGGGGGAGGGCGATGCGGCTGTAGTCCTTAATAAGTCCTTAATAATCCCGGCCGGGTCATGCCGAAGACCATATAAAAGTGGAATTTCCTGCCGTCCAGCTTGGTGCTCAGCAATAATGGAATGGAGGAGGGAAATTTGTGGCGGCGCCTTGCATGGCAGCGGCCCTCTGATTCTGCACTTGGGGTGTGTGTGATTAACACAGTAGATAGGTAAAACACAATCTCGTTCTACTGTATATGATTGGTTGTACAGTTGAATGACAATAAAGGGTGAAAAAAAAAAAAAAGCGATAGAAGTTTGCAAAGCCCAAAAACTGCAGCAACTGTTTCCTTGATGCGGGGGTGGGCCAGTCCACCACCGCCTTCACCTTTACTGGGTCCGGGATGATCTCCTTTGGGGCAATAATGAAGCCGAGGAAAGAGGTCCTGGAGACGTGGAACTCACATTTCTCTGCCTTGATGTAGAGCTTATTCTCCAGCAGCCGCTGCAAGACTCGCCTGACGTGCAAGCGATGCTCCTCCGTGGACTGAGAAAAGATTAAAATGTCATCAAGGTAGACAAACACAAAGGTGCCCAGAAAATCTCTCAAAACATCATTAATAAGACGTTGGAAGATGGCCAGATCATTGGTCAGCCCGAACGGCATGACCAGATATTCAGAGTGCCCACTAGGGGTCCTAAAGGCCGTCTTCCACTCATCCTCCTCACGTATCCGCACCAGGTGATAGGCATTGCGCAGGTCTAATTTGGTGAAGCAGCAAGCCCCCCGGAGGGAATCGAATGCAGAGTTAAGGAGGGGGAGAGTATACTTATCCTTGATAGTGATGTTGTTAAGTTCTCTGAAGTCGATGCAGGGCCTGAGGGAGCCGTCCTTCTTCCCCATGAAGAAAAACCCCGCCCCCACCGCCGAAGATGAAGGTCTAATGATACCTGAGCTGAGGGACTCCTTAATATATGAGTCCATGGCCGCGCGCTCCGGAGCAGACAGGTTGTAAAGTCTGCTAGATGGCAGAGGAGCGCCGGCCCGCAGATTAATAGCACAATCATACGGTCGGTGAGGGAGGAGGGAAAGGGCTTGGGATTTACTAAAGACGGCTCCAAGGTCATGGTACTCCGGAGGCACTTTTGACAGATCCGGGGGAGGAGAGGCAGGGACATCCAAAGGCGTGGCAGGCGAGCATGCAGCCGACTGCAGACAGGCACTCAGGCAGAAAGGGCTCCACAACACGATACTTCCCGAACGCCAGTCAATAGAGGGGTTGTGCAGATGCAGCCAAGGGTAGCCCAGAATGACCGGGGACAATAATACTGGTAGGACAAATAAATTTAGCTCCTCCCGATGGTTGCCCGAAATGATGACTGGGACCGAGGTAACCCGATGGGTGACAGTAGCCAACGCCGCCTTAGACAGGGCAATAATTTTAAGGGGAGCTTTTAACGGCTACATAGGTAGACCCAGATGGGTTGCCAGACTCCTAGAAATGAAGCTGTGCTCGGCCCCTGAGTCAATGAGTGCATGTGTTTTATGTTCTTTGTGACCAAAGCAAAACTGAATAGGGATGAGAAAGCAGGTGAGAGAATTGTTGTCTTTTACATCCCCGAGGCCCCCTACTTTGACGCACGGACTTCCCCTTTTGGCCGCCTAGGACAGGAATTCAAGTCATGCTCCTCGCTCCTGCAATAGACACACAACTCCAACCCACGGCAGCGCTGTCTCTCCTCAGCAGGAAGTTTCGACCCCCCATTATCATTGGTTCTTGGTCCTCCGAGAGGTCAGTAGATGGGAGGGCCAGTAGGGGGGGCTGGAGAGCTCGGCGTGGCCTATTCTCCGCACGGCTGGAAGTCTTACACTCCGCCGCTCGTTCCCTCAGACGGTTATCAAGGCTAATGGCCAGGGAGATACACTCATGTAGCATGGACGGTTTCTCCAGGCGGGCCAGCTCGTCCCGCAGGCTAGGGCTCAAACTCCTCAGGAATATACTACTCAAGGAGGCGTCTTGCCACCCGACCTCTGTAGCTATGACCCGGAAGTCAACAGCATAATCGGCGACTGCCCTCGACCCCTACCGAAGGTTTAACAGGCGAGAGGTAAGAACATCTTCCCGGTTCGAGTGACTAAACACTTCCTGGAATTCCTGAGTGAATTGAACATATGTCATGGAAGCATAATCGGCCCTAGCCATAACCGCATAAGCCCATGCTAAAGCCCGCCCCTCTAACAGATTGATCATATAGCCAATACGGCTCTGGTCAGTGGGAAGATCCCCGGAAACCCATTGGAACACGATTTCACACTGCATGAGGAACCCCCTGGCTTCTCCCAATACCCCTCTAAACCGGGTGGGAGTAGGGACGGAAGTGAGCCGACTAGCGGAACCTGTAGAGTGAAGGCTAGGCGAAGAGCTAGTGGTAGAGCTAGCGGTAGAACTAGCGAGAGCTGAGGAGCTAGATGGTGCTGTGGAAAACCCCTGTGGGCTAGTTAGGCGATCTAACCTATCGGTGATGCGAGATAGCTGAGTTAGCATCACCTGTTGTTGGTACGCTAATTGGTCTACCCGAGCTTCGAGATGGTTAATGCGGCGCATGAGTGCGCTGTCTGCTGGGTCATTTTGGCGGAGTCTTACTGACATGGTTCAGGTGACCCACAGACAGACACGACTCAGGATTAACACAATTAATGTACTTTATTTTGTTAACGTGAGTGAGTGGATGCGTGAGTGCGGTTATGAGGTGTAATGTAGTCTAGTGCAATCTGTGTATTTCAGCTGGGCCGGCAGAGCACCGTACAGACTGGCAACCCTGAAACAGAGACAAGGGCCGTTAGCTACAGTACACCTATGCAGCACATCTGATGTTATTCGGCTTACTGCCCACAGATGTAGATGAGTCTTCAGGTCGCGCTGAAGCTGCAGCCAGGGAGACAGTGTCTGCAGGCAGGTTAGCTGGACGAGGAATAAGTCCGCCGCCTGGAGGGAGAAGGAGGTCCGCCGATGCGGGCTCCGCCTGTGCACAGGGGAAATGGACAGGTTAAGAAGCTATTGAGCTTACTTGGTGTTGGTCCCGGCGAAACCGACCTGGACGTCGTTCTGCTGGGCTTGGAAGCCGGAGGCAGGAGAATTCAGTGCAGGGAAGCACAGAAGCAGGTTGTGGCGTGATTCACAGAAAGAATCAGACAACTCCGCGCCTAGCACTGGTCCTGATGGGAGTAAGTAGGGCCACAGGAGATAACAGGCAGGTGCGCACACAGGTGCCATGAATGGCGGCCATGACATCTATATGAATATTAAAGTCACCAGCTATGATAATCTTGTCTGAACTAAGAACTAAGGTTGTTAAGAACTCAGAGAATTCAGACATAAATTCAGCAAAAGAAGCACTGGGAGGGCGATATACTGTGGTAAATAAAATAGGCTGCTCTGACCTCCAGGATGGATGTGCTAAGCTAAAAATTAAGCATTCAAGAGTTACAATTTGAGTTTAGTTTAGGCTGAGGGTTCATTGGTAAGGTGGATTCATATATTACCCTGACACCACCAACTCGGCCAGTGTTTCTAGGAATATGAGTATTACCATGGCTGGGGGGGGGGGGGGGCTCATTGATACTAACAAAGTCATCGGGGTGTAGCCATGTTTCTGTGAGACAAGAGTATACAGTATTTATATTGTAATCCGTGATCATATCATTAATTAAGGTCACTTTATCTGACAGAGAACAATGCAGGACTATCGGACGCAGGGTGAAATGTGAGGTACCAATTATAGACTGCAGTATGGCAGCATAGTTATGACCAGAATTCAACATCAGAGTGAGTTATTGTACAGTGAAATTGCATGAGGCAGGAAAGATTTCCTGTACCTGGCCGTTCGACAGTGGTGCTGTAGCAGTCTGCTGGAGAAAGTGCTCCGCTGTCTGTCTAGTGTGTGGTGGAGGGGGAGATCAGGATTGTCCATGATGAATAAGTTTGTCCAGTGTCCCCTCCACCACATTCTCAAAAGACTCCAGCCTGAGACCAATCACAGAGCCAGCCTTCTTGATAATCTTGTCAAGAAGAGGTTACTGAGAAGTGAGTTTAGCCTGGACAGTTTGAGGTTTTCCTCCTAAATTTATGACAGTTTTGTTCTAAATTTACTCATTTTTCCTTGTAAATTTGAAAGATTTTTTCCCCCACTTAAATCAACTTTTTTTTTCTCATAATTTGTGTTTAGTGCTAATTTAGGGCTTTTTTCTTGTACATTTGAGACTTTCTTCTCATAAATTTGTGAGGTTTTTCCTCGTAAATTAAAAATCAAAAATAAAATGAGCAAAGATGCAACATTTTCTGTTATATTATCTGTAATTTCCCAGTTTGGGATCAATAAAGAACATCTATTTATATTGTAGGCTATTTATAGCCTATTAATAGCCTATTTTCTACCCCCCCACCCCAGGTGAAAACCTTACGTACTACTTTGAAACCTAAATATTTGCAGATATGCATCGTACTCTTACTGAATAAATTGAGACAGACCAAAAAACTATGCATAACTTTGCAGAATATTCAAGATGAGGCTGGCGTCATACATCATTATGAGATGTGACTAAAACACTTGGTAGTGATGACTGAGTAGGCGTGGCTCAAACTGTGAAAAAATTTGCCAGCATGTTTTGTATCAGCAAAGCTTGCACTTTTTTGTGTTATCCATTTGTTTTAATGATTTGGTATATTTACACAAAGCCATTTTAATGAAGAACAACTAAACTAAACTAAACTACCTATAGAAGAGCTGCAGGAGCCTCACGTCTGCTCACCTGTCCTGCTGTTGGGATAGGGAGGGCCCTGATGTTGCATTCAAATACACTCAGAAGTTTGACTTTATGTCAGAATTAGTATGGTAAAACATAAAGTTTGACACACAAAGCTTTTTCTGGAGCTTTTTTTAACCGACTAATATGTCTTTTATTTTAATAAATTTAGTGGCATCGCTTTTCATTTTTAATTTTTCCCCCCTAATCTTTTCAACTCCACTTTTACGCATTTATTTGTCCATTTTCATCCAACACGTCTGCTGCCATATAATTTCTTCCACAGTAAACTCTGCTCTGAAAGGGGCTGGTGCGCACTGGGAAGGAAGGGGTGGGGGTATTAGGGGTGCTTAAGAAATTTGATTGGACAGTCCAGTGTCAGTAATGAAATTAAACAAATGGGCTGCTGTCAGCATTTCAAAAGCCGGTGTGCACTGCACAGTGATCCTTAAAGGTGTGGTTACATAATTATATTGATGACAAAGCACAGGTCCACATGTGCATCCGTCCACCGGGCAAATACCTGATATGCCAGATGGCCAGCCCAGCCCTAACTATTTCTAGAAAGAATCTGTACCTCATTCAGAAACTTTCGCACATCGTACTATATTGTGATCATGTTCCTTACCATGGGGTTAGAAAGTCTTTTTTTAAAAAAACTTTTAGGATTATCAGAATACATAAATGTTGGAAAATAAAGATCCACGAAAGAGCTCTCAATGTCCCTCAAGCTGGCACCTTCCTTGGGTCGCCCAGTAGTACCACAATAGATTTGGGCATTGTAGCCCTCCTCTGTCATAAGGCAAATACAAGAGGGACAAATGGAGTCTGGGACATCTATTCTTCCATATAAAGTCGCTGAAAGTTTTCTTAAAACTAGAAAAAGAGTTCGGAGGAGGTAAGGGAATGTTTTGAAAGAGGTATAATATTTTGGGGAAAATGTTCATTTCAATTATATTTATCCCACCTATTTGGGAGATTGTGAGTACTGACCACCTTTTAGCTGACTCGAGAACAGAGCTGAGCTGCTAATAGGAGTATAGTTAGCTTGAACAATATCACCTATTGAGTGAGTAATCTGTACCCCCAAGTACAAGAAATTGTCAACTATCTTAAACTGTCTAATGTAACTGGGTGGATTACTTCCCTCCTCTGGATTAAGAAGCATCAAAGATGATTTGTGGTTGAAACTGGTCTTGTTCTTCTATTCAGGCAAAGTAAAAAGTTGTCACAGATAACGTTGTCTGACGTCGTCTGACGTCATCTAACGTCGGTGACATGTCACATCAGCCGTTTTATCCTTTCTGTAGGCATGACCAACCTGACAGATTTGACAGATCTGCCAGGTCAGTCATGCCCCCCGCAATGTGATAGTCTGGAGGAAAGAGTCCCAGGTGTGTGAGAGCATGAAGGCTCCATCATCTCGGTTCATGGTGTTGTGGGCTCTCTTCCTAATTTCAATTGCTTCTTTGATGCAGTGTTTGTGTTTGTTGTCCTCTGATCCAATTATTTTTGCATTGTTCCAGCCCACGATGTGGTTGTTTATCTTGCAGTGGTCTGGTATTGCTGATTTGAGGTTTTCCTGTTCTGCCTTTTCTTATTGCATTCTTGTGAGTCGCCCTGCTGTTTCTTTTTCACATTCTTTTTGGTGTTCCCTTTTCCATGTTGTGAACACCTTCCCCATTTCGCCTATGTTTTTTTCAAATGTTTTGCACGGTATTTTATAAATTACGTTGCATTTTGTGTTTGGTTATATTTTGTCCTTGAGGTGAACCAAAAGCTGCTGCAGTTTTGTATGGGGTTTTATTGCTGTGTTTATTCCATGTTTTTTCCATCCATCCATCTTCTTCCACTTAATCCTTTTCCGGTCGCGGGGGGCTGGAGCCTATCCCAGCATCTTTTTGATGAGAGGCAGGGTACACCCTGGACAGATCACCAGTCCATCGCAGAGCAAACACAGAGAGACAGACAACCATTCACTCTCACAGTCAGACCTAAGGACAATTTAGAATCCCCAGTTTGATGCCAATTAACCTAACTTGCATGTTTTTGGCATGTGGGAGGAAACTGGAGAAATCCTGGAGTAAACCCACGCAGACACAGGGAGCAGCAGCAGGGCAGCACGGTGGAAGAGTGGTTAGCACTGCAGCAGCACAGCAACTCACCATTGGCTGGGTGATCCTGGGTTCAATCCCAGCCCCTGACCAACAGTGATCTGTGTGGAGTTTGCATGCTCTTTCATGGTTCAGTTTTCCCCTGGATGTATGGTAGGGTCACTGTGTTTGGTGGGTGTTTTTTTTTTTACCTTTTTGTTTTTGTTTTTGTTCTTGGTCTTTGTTTTGGACTTGACGCTTTCCTTTGTTTTTAGCCCATGCTGGATATTGACAGTCCATAAGTGTGTGTTGTATGTGCCATTCTTCCTTCTGTCACTTCTCTTGGTCTGTTCCTATAATGTCCTCACAACTGACAGTTTGTGTGCTGTGGGATAATCAGATGTCCAGAGGAGGTATTGGTCCATGTGTGTTAGTTTCCTGTATACTGTGATTTTGATGGTGCCATTGTCCTTTCGGAGAATTTTTATGTCTAGAAGGTTTATGGTCCAGTTTATTTCTTCTTCATGTGTGAATTTGATGTTCCCAGTGCTGTCTATGGTATTCAGGAGGTCTATAAGTTCTTGTGTGTGTCCGTGTTTTATTTTTTCCAGGATGTCATCCACATATCTTCTTCAGAATATGGGTCTGCATGCTGTGGGGGCTGTGATGATGGCTCTGATTTCTAGGTCTTCCATAAAAAAACTGCTCATGATTGCAGGAAGTGGGTCTCCCATTGTGAATCCTTCTTTTTGTCTGTATATTTTGTCTTTGAATTGGAGGTGGATTTGGCAACAAACCGTAAGAGTTGTGATATATCGTTGACAGTGAGGTTTGTGCATTTTTTGAATGCTTTATCCTTCTTGAGGCATTCCTGTACAATGTGTAACGTGACATCAATGGGTTTTTTGTAAATAGTGACACCATAAAATGAGAAATGAATTCTCGTCTGTTTCCACTTTCAGGTTGTTGAGTTCATGTACCACTTCTTTTGAATTTTTACAGTGATGTTCTGTTAGTCTAAGGATGGGTTTGATGAGTTCTACTAGTGCGTTTGATAAATTATAGGTGACTGAACCAATACTGTCTACTATGGGGCATAGTGGAGTGTGTCTAAGATCTATCTCAGACTAAGGCTGCAGCGCGTCGTGCGCACTGCTGAGAAGGTGATCGGCTGCAAGCTCCCATCTCTCCAGGATCTGTACATCTCCAGGACCCGGAGGCGTGCTGGCCGGATCAGAGCCGATCCTTCACACCCTGGTCACGTACTGTTTGCCCCTCTCCCCTCAGGTAGAAGACTTCGGTCCATTCAGACTAAAACCTCCCGTCACATGAACAGCTTCTTCCCCTCTGCCATCAGACTGCTGAACACTAAGTGACTTATTGACTCTCGTGCACTATGTACAGCAGCCCAACCAGACTCATGTCAATCATCACTGTTTTCTTCTTGCATTACCGACTGCACTATATGGTTCTCCACATTATCTGCTGCTCGCTATTATATTTAAACTGCTGACTAGTATTACTGATTCTTATTCTACACTTTATTGCATGTATAGTTTATTTCTTTTATTTTATCATGTTTAATGTTGCAGCATTGCACCGAGACAAATTCCTAGTTTGTGTACTACATGAACAATGGCAATAAATCTGATTCTGATTCTGATTCTGTCATGATCTCCCCATGCGCTGCATAACAGCAGTAGAAGGAAGACTGATTTACATGCAGGTTACACCACAAACACATTTATTAAACGGAAGACACACAAAACAAACAGTTCAAAATAACATAACTGCTCAGGAAAATTTAGGAATCCTCCAGGACGCTCTACAGTCTTGGGTGAGTAAAACTGGGGAAATGTTGCAAAGCGTGACAGCCTGACTGTGACGGGAGAACGCAAACAGTTGGTACTCACGGTACTGGAGCAGTCTGAGTAAGTCCGAGTAAGTCCAAGTTAGTCCGGCGAGCACAAACAACAAAAATGGATAATCACGCCTCCCAGTGTGATGCGGTACCAAAGCCTAGGCAGGGCATCTAGACATGAGGGGCGGATAACATACACTGAGGGGAGCTGCGACAGTGTATATCCAAACACACATATATGACAATTCAATAGTCCAGCAATGCATGACAGGCAAAGAGGTGCTTAAATACATGCACTACTGGCAGAGAGAAATTAGGTGCACCTGGGCAAAGCGTGGGGAAGGCAATTACTGGGAGTGGAACCAGCTGGCTGCCATGAGCAAGGGGGTGTGGTTGGACCGGCAAGTGTCAGACAGTGCCCACACGAGTGTAGGCCAAAGGAGGTTGCCTCACAGCTGTCGGCCAGGACCCAGTGGCTATGGGTACGGAAAAATAACTAGTGAACATAGAAACAACAAGAAACTCAAAAGATAACACAATACACAACTACACAAATAACCCAAAGACACAGAAGGTCAGAACCGAGCCTGGAGAACAAACCGGCTCGGTTCCTGACAGGAGTGTCTTTCTTGTGCATTTTTGGAGTGCCATAAATCCGAGAGGTGATACTTGCAGTGGGTGTCAAATGGTCATATGCACTCTGAGTTATTTTACTGGTTTCTAGCAGGGCTGTGAGTATAGCCTTTAGAGGTCTCTTCTTTTCTTCTGTGGGATCGTTTTAGAGGATTTCATACTGTATGTGTCTTTACCTGCCAACATGTTTTCCATCTGTGTTTCGTATGTTTCTTTGTCCATGTTTGTCATGACGTCCTGCCTTTTTGAGGCAGGAGAGACTGAAACCCACACTCAGGAGGATGTTGTGCATATTTATTAAACAAAACTTGATACACAGTCCAAACAAATAAACTGGCGATCATGTACAATGAGGAATCACTGGAATTACACGCTGGATGCCCCTAAGCTTCAGGTGAGTTCATACAGAGAGTACCCAAGGCGCTGCAGACATGACTGTCAGTGGGGGGAAGCCAAAAGAGAAGACCCAAAGTGCTCCAGACGTAACTGGAAGCGGGGGGAAACAAGACAGTACTCACTGAGCCGGGAACAGAGCAGTCCGTGGCGATAATCCCAGAAAACAACACAGATGGACAAAACTGATGACAATGCAGATGACTAGGCAATAATCCGGCAAACGTAACTGGGCAGACAGAGCTTAAATAATCCAGGACATGATGAGCAGAGTGATTGCCAGTGTGAGTGGGTGTGTGCGTGTGAGTAGGAATGTGTGGGTTGAATTGAGTAGAAACAGGTGTGTGTGTGAATGTGTGCATGCATGTAGGAATGTGTGGGTGTGTGTTGAGTGAGAGCAGGTGTGTATGTGTGTGCGTGAGAGTGGGTGTATGGATCTGAGCAGGGAGAGGAGCAGACAATGACAGATTGGAATCACCTTTCAGAACCTGACAGGAGAGAAGGGGCCCACAGGAACCAAAATAACAGCAGAACATGGCTGAACAATGAAACACAATATGGAACTCAAAAGGTAACAGAAAACACAGATCATAAAGGAACAGAAAAATGCCATGAAGCCGAGCTCGGGAGAATCCCAAGCCCGGTTCATGACAATGTTGACTGTCATCCTGCCTTTATCTGTCGGTAATATGATGATTGTGCCATCTTTTCTGACACGTTCCGTATTTCTGCTTTCTTTCCTTGGTCCTGTATAGTTTCACATGCCAGTTCTGTTGATAATATATATTGTTCATGTGGGATTTTTCTTGGTGAGACCACAAAATTTAAACCTTGGGAGAGGCCTTTCTTTTCAGTTACTGTGGTTGCTCATTTTGATAAGTTGCAGATGCATTTTTTGTTGATTTCCATCAATGTTTGTTCTTTCTTGTTTTTTCTTTCAATTTGTTTTTTCACTTTGCTTATCTGTCATTTTTTTGTGATGGTGAATTCCTCTTCATATGTCTGTTTTAGGTGTGCATCAATTTCTTTTTGCATTTCTTCCTTCACGTGTTTTGAAAACGCTCATTTCCTTGTTCAGTTTTTTTTTAATTGATTTTGTTGATCTTGTTTACCATTCCTCTTACTTTCTCTTTTATCAGGGCTTTTCTTGCTTTGTTGATAATCTTATCCTCATTACCAGTTGGAATGGGATTTTTGATGTTGAGGCTTGATGGTGTGATGTTTTCATCTTTGCATCGGAGGCTGAATCTGAGGTAGTTTTTGTGGCATGCTCATGTTTGTTTAAGTCTCTCCAAGCAGCGGAAAGCTTTCACACAGTCTTGTCCAAATCTTCTGCATAAAATTCTGCATGATATACCTTGGATTCTCTCCTCCAGAGACCACCTCTCTCCTCCAGGGACCAAAGACCATCACACAGTGGGGGGCTGTGTGATGGTCTTTAATCCTGGCAGATCTGTCAACCTGGCAGATCTGTCAAATCTGTCAGGTTGGTCACATCTACAGAAAGGATTAAACAGCTGATGCGACACATCACGGACATCAGACGACGTTTTCTGAAGAAGACTGCAGATGACAGTCAAAAAATGTCAAAGGTATGAGACATCTCGTTGCGTTGTCTTAATACATAATACACAAACTCACTGAAGGACTCACACGAGGAATGTTGGCCACATCAATGGTTCATCGGCCCTCAGTCAAGGTCTGCAACAGCTTGCACCTACTGCCATTTCTTTGAGATTAACCAGTTAAAGGATGGGTTGTATTGTCCTCCTACTGATAATATAACCACATTTGTGTTAACACTGTCATTTTACCTTTTATCCTCTACTGTGTAGCCACCACACTGCTCATCTTACAGTCAGCCATGAACAGAAAGAAAGAGGAAGTGAAAACAACACCGCCAAAGTGGGTGGTCCCGGAAGTTATTTTGCATGACAACACTGCCCCCTAACGTCCTGGGAGTGCAACTACCTTACACAAAAAATGTTTATAAACATCAACTGTGTATAAAGTCTATTTGTCCGAAATCCCTTCTAAACAGATCTACCACCCAGCTACAGAGATATGATTTGTGATTGTTAATCTTATAGCCAGAAATATTGCCATATCTGTCAATAAGATTCAAAAGCGCTGGGACTGATTCGCTCAGATCACATCATCATATCACATCATCTGCATAAAGAGCTATGCGATGTTCTTGTAGACCTAGAATAATCCCAGTTGTGGCTCCTAACTGCTATCGCCAAAGGTTCTATTGTTAACATGAGGTGATCAAGGGCACCCTTGTCTGCATCCTCTGTTGATGTTAATTGACTTAGACAGATTATTATTGGTAATTATTTCTGCATAAGGCTCTTTATATAGCAGCTTCACCCATTTACAAAAATTTTCCTCCAAGTCCAAATCGAGAGATTACTTAGAACAAAAAGCCATTCCATGCTATCAGAGACCTTCTCTGCATCTAACAACAAGAAGGCTGCATTTGTCAATTCCCTTTTAGTGCATAGGATATTGAGAAGCCTCCTGACATTGTGAAATCCTTGGCATCCCACAATGAACCCGTTTGATCCCCATTTATAATCTCTGGTAAAATAATCTCAAGTCTTTTAGTGAGTATTTTGCAAAATATTTTCAAATCGGAGTTTAGGAGACTTATCGGTCTAAGGTTTTCGCATCTGTCATTTGATTTCCCAGATTTTGGATGTAATGTTATTAGGGCGCCTCTCAGTAAAGAAGAGAGGATTCCTTCCCAGAAAGACTCCTGGAACATTTCCAAGAGAGGTGCCTTTAATTTGGATTCAATTTTTTATAAAAATCTATAGGCAGTCCATCAGGACCTGGAGCTTTGCCTGTTTTCATACTTTTAATTGCAGACGTGATGTTCTCAGGAGCAATACCTCCCCCCAATGTCCCCCTCTCCTCCTTTAAGATAGAAAGAAAAGTCAGCTCATTCAGAAACCATTTTGGATCCACTAGTTCTGGATCTCTTTCAGAACTGTACAATTTTTCATAATAGTCTCTAAAAGCGGCATTAATTTCAATAGGATCAATAACAATTTCATTTCCTTTTTTAAAGGGTCGTGATAGCTCTCTCAGTTTGAAGCTGCTTTTAAGGCCAAGCTAAGATTTTACCTGATTTCTCTCCTTGGTCAAATATAGTTTGCTTTAATTTAAACAGATTATCAGCAGCTTTCAGTGCAAAAGTTTCATTATACTAAGTGCATAACAACAATATTTCCTGATGCAGTTTGGGGCAAGGATTATGATAACATTTTGTCTCTAAACTCTTGATTTTAGACTCCAGCTGCTTAAGTCTGTATTTTTTTTTTTTTTAGAGTTGAAACTTGTGTAATTAATAATCTGGCCCCTTTTGAAAACTTTAAATACTTCCCATCTAGTACTTGTAGATGTTTCAGTAGTGTTGGTTGTAAAATATGTCTATTTTTCCATTCAAAAAAGTAATTAGGTGCAGATCTCTCAGCCATTTCTGGTGCAGCTTCCATTTGGGGGGGATCTATTTGCAACCCTGAGTCCATGTAGCATAAAGTGGATATACAGGTGCATCTCAATAAATTAGAATGTCATCGAAAAGTTGATTTATTTCAATAATTCAATTTGAAAAGTGAAACTTGTATATAGATTCATTACACACAGGGTGATATATTGCAAGTGTTTATTTCTTTTAATTTTGAAGGTTATGCCTTATAGTTCATGAAAACCCCAAATTCAGTTTCTCAAAAATTAGAATATTACATAAAATTAATTTTAAAAAATTGATTTTTAATATAGATGTTGGCCCACTAAAAAGTATGTCCATGTACACACTCGATACTTGGTCGGGGCTCCTTTTGGATAATTACTGCATCAATGCAGCATGGCATGGAGGCGATCAGCCTGTGTTACTGCTGAGGTGTTATGGAAGCCCAGATTGCTTTGATAGCGGCCTTCAACTTGTCTGCATTGTTGGATCTGGTGTATTTCATCTTCCTCTTGACAATACACCATAGATTCTCTATGGGATTTAGGTCAGGAGAGTTTACTGGCTAATCAAGCACAGTGATACCATGGTCATTAAAACTCTTAGATGCATAAGTGGGGTTAAAATGACCCCAGCGGTTGTTTTTTTTGCAATATCTTTGTAATTTTAATTTTTTATCATTTAATCTTCCATGTATTCCTCAGATAGGTTGTCTTTGACATGAGGTCATTTGGATTTGTATCTAATTGTTACATTTTTTAAGTAATTGTATTTTTTTGTATCAGTACCAAACTTTTCCATATGGGGTCAAAAATGACCCCAAGCATTTTCTATGGAATTTCAAAGGTTAACCCTAGGAACTTTTGATTTTTATCAACTGTGATTGTCAGATATACATTTACTGTCAATCCACACATCTAATGCCAACAGTCTCACCACTAGTGATGGTGAGATGAAGCTTCATGAAGCAAATCTCTTTCTTGCTGGTTCCATTGCAAAAGCTGGAATAGATTGCAAATAAAGTCCCAGGTCCACAAAATTAGCTACAGTAGCTAACTAAGCTAACACTAGTTAGCTGTGTGTGTCTGTCCCGTTTATAGGACATCATAAGACGACCAATGAACTCAGGCATCATAGGACTCGTGATGCCGTCATAAAGATATGATGTCTATATGACGGCACATGACAAATGTGTCTTTATGATGTCATATAGGCCATCACTCATGATGCCTAGACTAATGTGTCTTTATGATGTCATATGGCTCAAAATTGGCAAGGTGAATAAGTCACAGGGCCAGTCTTTACAGCGCGTTTGTGTTTTCTGCACAACAGATTTCTGCAGCCATAGCCGATTCTACGTTGCCACAAGCAGAGATGCCAGATCAAGCAGTCTTCGTATTGTTGCTCAAGATGAATAAACTAAGCAAAAGCATTTTCTCTGGGTGCTCAGGTTTCTCCATTTCTATGGGCATGCACGGGCCTTCCTGAACAGGGTCAAAAGCCACTTTTTGCTCAGATCTATTTTCATGATCCTGCCCATGAACCGGAATTACGACACACCTATACAGTGTTGTATTTTTGGATGTTTTGGATGTTTACCTTTTTACAATACATTGTTTACCTTTTTTACCTTTCTGTGATAAAATGTTTAAAAAAAAGTGATAAATGAACATGTGAAACATGAAATAATTCTTTTGTTGACCAAAATATAATTTAAAATAATAATAATAATAATAATAATAATAATAATAATAATAATAATAATAATAATCACCCAAAATATAATAAAAATAATCATCTTTAACCAAAATGAAAGAAATTTCTTAAGTTTACAGCATAAAATGCACTCATTCTAATTGGGGTCATTTTTGACCCCACTCATGGAAGAGTGTAGGAATTGGTTGGTCATGCATCTGAGAGTTAAGCCAGGTATTTGTACTTTTGGCAGTGTGGGCAGGTGCCATGTCTGGCTGGAAAATGAAATCAGCATCTCCATAAAGCTTGTCAGCAGAGGGAAGCATGAAGTGCTCTAAAATTTCCTGTTAGATGGCTGCACTGACATTGGACTTGATTAAACACAGTGGAAAAACACCAGCAGATGGCATGACTCCACATATCATCATTGACTGTGGAAACTTCACACTGGACCTTAAGCAACTTGGATTCCATGCCTGTTCACTCTTCCTCCAGACTCTGGGAGCTTGATTTTCAAGTGACAGGACTTGGCACCTGATTTGGGGAGCCATGTTATCTGCTGGTGTTAGTCCACTGTGTTTTATCAAGTCCAAAGTCAATGCAACTGTCTACCAGGACATTTTAGAGCACTTCATGCTTCCCTCTGCTGACAAGGTTTATGGAGATGCTGATTTCATTTTCCAGCAGGACTTGGCACCTGCCCACACTGCTGCCAAAAGTACCAAAGCCTGGTTTAATGACCGTGGTATCACCATATTTTACTGGCCAGCAAACCCTCCTGACCTAAACCCCATACAGAATCTATGAAGTATCGTCAACAGGGAGATGAGACACCAGACCCAACAATGCAGATGAGCTGAAGGCCACTATCAAAGCAACCTGGGCCTTCATAACACCTCAGCAGTAACAGGATGACCACCTCCATGCCACAGTGATGCAGTATTAATTCATGCAAAAGGAGCCCTGACTAAGTATTGAGTGCGTGCATGGAAATACTTTTAGTCCGCCAACATTTCTATTAAAAAAATCAATTTTTTAAAATTGATCTTATGTAATATTCTAATTTTTTGAGAAACTGATTTTCGGATTTTCATGAGCTGCAAGCCATAACCATCAAAATTAAAAGAAATAAACACTTGAAATATATCACTCTGTCTGTAATGAAGCTATATATAGTATGAGTTTCATTTTATGAATTGAATTACTGAAATAAATCAACTTGTCAATGATATTCTAATTTAGTGAGATGCACCTGCACAGTAAAAAGTCTACACAGTCCTGTTCAAATGCCAGGTTTTTGTGATGTAAAAAATGAGAATGTCACTTGATGGACATAGAATTTGGCCATTTAACAACAATGTGATCATTTTTATTGGCTCATGATAGGCCCCTGATGTTTGCATATTAACGTTTGATTGGGTGCTTACTGAGGGCTTGGCCTGGGGAAAGGGGGGCAGACTTTGAAGCGCTCCGATGCACAGAGGGTCAGAGCATAGAGGTGGGTGAAAGGGAGTGCATTTTTCAGCAGATTTTTTGGAACAACACGTTTTCTTATTTTCAAAATTTGATTTTGACTTGATACTCTTCCAACAGGGTTTTTAAAAAAGCATTTCATTGTATTCCCTCAGATCTACGACAGATCATAAATATGTCTGCGTTCAGGTGTCTTCCCTCAGTGCTTTAAAACAGCTGTTATCAGGCCACTTCTAAAAAGGAGCAATCTTGACACCTCACTCATGAACAGCTATAGGCCCATATTAAACCTCCCCTTTCTTAGCAAAATAATGGAAAAAGCTGTTTTTCAACAAATGTACAACTTCCTGACATCAAATAACTGTTTTGATGTCTTCCAGTCAGGTTTTGGGCTACACCACAGCACTGAGACAGCTCCACTCCAATACAGATAATGGCAACATTTCAGTTTTGGTTCTATTGGACCTCAGTGCTGCATTCTACACTGTCGACCATAACATCTTACTAGACTGGCTGAAAAACTGGGTGGGACTTTCTGGTACAGTACTTAGCTGGTTTGAGTCCTATTTAAAAGACAGGGGCAATTTTGTGTCTATAGGTAACTACAAATCTGAACAAACAAAAATAACCTGTGAAGTTCCTCAAGGTTCTATTATGGGACTTTTGCTTTTCAACATCTATATGCTCCCACTAGCTGATAGGTGATACACAAATCTACATAACCGTCTCACTAGGAGACTATGGTCCAATTAAAACCATGATCAAATGCACTGGTCAAATTAAAGAGTAGATGTGCCAGAATCTTCTTCAGTTGAATGAAGATAAAACTGAAATACATAATAGTTTTTGGAGCCAAAGAAGAAAGACTCAAAGTTAGTACTCAGCTTCAATCAATGATGTTAAACACCAACAGCCAAGCCAGAAATCAGGGTGTGGCTCTGGACTCAGACCTGAATTTTAACAGCCACATTAAGACAGTAGTGAAGTCAGCCTATTATAACTTAAAGAACATAGCGAGGATTAAAGATCTGATGTCTCAGCAGGATCTAGACAAACTTGTCCATGCATTTATTTTCAATAAACTGGACTACTGTAATGCTGTCCTCACAGGTCTCCCTAAAAAGTCCATCAGACAGCTGCAGTTGGTTCAGAACGCTGCAGCTCGAGTCCTCACTAAGACCAACAAAGTAGATCATATAACTTCAGTTCTCAAATCTTTACACTGGCTTCCTGTCTATCAAAGAATAGACTTCAAAATACTGCTGTTGGTTTAGGAAACTCTGAATGGTTTAGGGTCAAAATACATTTCAAATCTGCTAGTCCTTTGTGAACCAGTCAGAGCCCTCAGGTCATCAGGGTCAGGCCTACTATCTGTGCCCAGAGTTAGAACCAAACATGGTGAGGCAGTGTTTAGTTTTTATGCCCCTCACATATGGAAAAAAAAACTCCCAGAAAGTTTCAGGGCTGCTGAAACTCTCAGCTGCTTTAAATCCAGGTTAAAAGATCTCCTATTTGCCGCGGCCTTTCAGTAGTCTACAATGTACTGTAACTTTTATTTCTGTCATGTTCTATTTTAGCCTGTTTTTCCATCCATCCATCCATCCATCCATCCATCCATCCATTTTCTACCACTTAATCCTTTTCGGGTCGCAGGGGGGCTGGAGCCTATCCCAGCATCTTTGGGTGAGAGGCAGGGTCCACCCTGGACAGATCGCCAGTCCATCGCAGGGCCAACACAGAGAGACGGACAACCATTCACTCTCACAGTCAGACCTAAGGACAATTTAGAATCCCCAGTTGATGTTAATTAACCTAGCCACCTGCATGTTTTTGGCCTGTGGGAGGAAACCGGAGTACCCAGAGTAAACTCACACAGACACAGGGAGAACATGCAAACTCCACACAGAAAAGCTTGTCTTTGTTTCTCTTTAATTTACTTTTTAGTTTGCTTTTAAATTCTTATGTATTCCTTTTGTAACTTACTGTAATGCTTTATGTGAAGCACTTTAAATTGTCTTGTACATGAAATGTGCTATACAAAGAAACTTGCCTTGCCTTGCCTTGAGGGGGCAAGACATTTGTTTGAGGGGGCATTGCCCCCTCTTGCCCCTTTTGTAGAACCGGCCATGTCTGTTAGAAGGTCCATGTCCACTCCAGGTAGGAAGTGCCACTACACAGACATTATTTTGTGAATACAAACTGATTTAGGATACATGTAAACAAATGAAATTACCATTGTGAAAAAAGAATTATAGTCTCAACGGTGCAACCACCCAACACTAGCTGCTGTCTTTCAGCACCACACCTCTGGACTGCATCATTTACAGGTAGAATAAATGTAAGGATCTAGACTTTTATTATAATTCCAAACACAAACATAAAGTTAGCAAAGCCGGAAATAATAATAATATCAATCCAATAAATCTCAGCAGAATCAAAAGAAACAGTAGCTCTCCCAATAAACGCTTGCACACCATCTCCAAATGAAGGTAGGGCTGAGTTATAAAAAATACAGTGTTGCTTATATTTCACCCAAGTGTGTGTGGTCTCTGCGTTTTGCAGCGTGGAGCTCATGTGAGCAGGGATGATGTGGAAAGCATTTGTCCCAGCTGTGCGCCATAGGTTTTGGCCTGTGTTGCTACAGTAAACACCGTAAACACCCAGTCAATCCAGGTGGAGTTATATCATGTTTTTTGTTCATATATATACGAACAAAAATTTATATATATATATATATATTTATTCATTTATATATCCTGGAATTTCCCCGTTGTGGGACTAATAAAGGCTTATCTTATCTTATCTTATCTTATATTCTGTTATTTAATATATGTTGTGTATAGCTTCTACAGGCATCTGTCTTCCACAACGGTCAGGAGAAAATTAATGCTGGGGAGGGTTTGCGCACCCTGTTTTATTGGGTTGGATCCAAGATTCACCCGGCATTCGCCTGGTATTTTACCAGGAATTGGCACAGGTCTTAAACATTATCAGTGGCAAAAGAATTGCAAATAGTTGCTAATCATTGTAAACGCTGTTGCTAACATTTGTTAACAGTTGTTAAAGCCACTCTCCAGTGGCTCTAAAACCACCTCAAAAACAAAATTGCCCAAAATAGTATATGGTGGCTTTTTATACACAAAAAACTTTCATTGCCTTAGGACTGCTTGGAAAGAACATTTACATCTTTTACCTACTTAAGTATGTGTGGATCTATGAATATTCTAATTAGCTCTACCCATACTCCCACCCACCAGTAGCAGATGCTGCAAGGCCAGTGTTGTGCTGAAAAATGCATGTCTGCTGCTTTAAACTTGTAAAATCGTATAAAGGGTTACGACACTGGCTGCAGTGTTATATTTGTCATTTGTGAGTGGTTTTACAGCATCGCTCCTCAGAAACGCGCTCCAGGGAAGGGAGATTCAATACCGCCATCCCCTCTAGCTGTCTCGCCATCCAAGTCTCTCCCGCATGGGAGTGAAGGAGGCGAGTGGGTGTGGCACCTCGCCTGCTACTGACCCCACCTGGGGGCTGACGGGTGCCTGCCAGGCAGCCCGCTGGGAGCCGGCGGTCTGGTATGCCCGCCCGCCGCCATGGAACCATGACCTCAGCGCGCACCTCAGCTACCACTAGCGTTCCTGAATCCTGCTTGCTCCTGATCCTGCTTGAGGCAGTGAACTCAGGTCTGTAGCCATGCCCGGTGCTTAGCCTGATTGGTTAACCAATCAGGCTAAGCACTGGGCGTGGCTACATTTTCTTTTTTTGGGGGGTGGGGGGCTTAACTGGACATTCACAGCAGAAAAACACAGACTTGGGACTGATTTTGCTCTTGATGGGTCTTATAATTAACAAAAAACATGTTAAAGACATGTTAACAACAGAAAAAACTTGATTTTTGGCAGACTGTTACTTTAATGTTTACCGACTGCTTTCACAAACACTCTTGCAAACACTTGCGTCAGTGTTGCAAATGGCTGTTAAATGTTGCTAAATGTTAATTGTTGCAAATGACAGAGGTGAACACTGATGTTTGTGAAGATTTCTCACAAAAGTTGGCAAATCCAAAAATGGTCATGTTCTGCATTCGCTGCTCCATGAGATTCTACCCTTAAAGAGTAGTCAAAATTACCGTATTTTTGGGACTATAAGGCGCACCGGATTATAAGGCGCAATATCAATGAACGGTCTATTTGATGGTCTATTTTCATACATAAGGTGCACTGGATTATAAGGCGCATTAAAGCGAGGTAGTCAGAGCCGGGAAAAAAAATTTTTTTCGTGCATGGAAAGAAAATCCTATCTATAGTCATTATAGACACATATAGTGCGATTGTCTACGAGTGTGAATGACCTGTTCCACGAGCAGGCGGAACGTTTTTAGTCCGTGGCTGTTCATCGCCATATTGGCCAGGATACTCGCTGGGTACTCGCTCGGTACTCGATACGGTTCGCTCTCCGGCGGCGGCCCTGATAAGTAAACATATGCCGGGACGCTTGAATTCTTTCGTCCCAAAAATATAATTTTTGAATATTTAATTACAGCTAAACGGGAGCAGTTTCGATGCCGAAATTTCACATACAAATCCTAATATGCAGGCGTGCAAGAAATATAAGACAGAATAATAAAGAGCGATGGCAAGAACCAAGCAGACCGCCCGTAAATCTACTGGAGGAAAAAGCCCCCAGGAAGCAGCTGGCCACCAAGGCTGCTCGGAAAAGCGCTCCAGCCACCGGCGGAGTGAAGAAGCCTCACCGTTACAGGACCGGTACCATGGCTCTGAGAGAGATCCGTCGCTACCAGAAATCCACGGAGCTGCTCATCCGTAAGCCGTCCTTCCAGCGCCTGGTGAGGGAGATCGCTCAGGACTTCAAGACCGACCTGCGCTTCCAGAGCTCCGCCGTCATGGCTCTGCAGGAGGCCAGTGAGGCCTACCTGGTGGGTCTCTTCGAGGACACCAACCTGTGCGCCATCCACGCCAAGAGGGTCACCATCATGCCAAAAGACATCCAGCTGGCCCGCCGCATCCGAGGAGAGAGAGCTTAGACTTTCTGCTGCACATCCACCAACCACAATGCTCCGCACTGTGTGTCTATATATATCTCACCGGCCACTTTATTAGGTACACCATGCTAGTAACGGGTTGGACCCCCTTTTGCCTTCAGAACTGCCTCAATTCTTCGTGGCATAGATTCAACAAGGTGCTGGAAGCATTCCTCAGAGAGTTTAGTCCATATTGACATGATGGCATCACACAGTTGGCGCAGATTTGTCGGCTGCACATCCATGATGCGAATCTCCCGTTCCACCACATCCCAAAGATGCTCTATTGGATTGAGATCTGGTGACTGTGGAGGCCATTTGAGTACAGTGAACTCATTGTCATGTTCAAGAAACCAGTCTGAGATGATTCCAGCTTTATGACATGGCGCATTATCCTGCTGAAAGTAGCCATCAGAAGTTGGGTACATTGTGGTCATAAAGGGATGGACATGGTCAGCAACAATACTCAGGTAGGCTGTAGCGTTGCAACGATGCTCTATTGGTACCAAGGGGCCCAAAGAGTGCCAAGAAAATATTCCCCACACCATTACACCACCACCACCAGCCTGAACCATTGATACAAGGCAGGATGGATCCATACTTTCATGTTGTTGACGCCAAATTCTGACCCTACCATCCGAATGTCGCAGCAGAAATCGAGACTCATCAGACCAGGCAACGTTTTTCCAATCTTCTATTGTCCAATTTCGATGAGCTTGTGCAAATTGTAGCCTCAGTTTCCTGTTCTTAGCTGAAAGGAGTGGCACCCGGCGTGGTCTTCTGCTGCTGTAGCCCATCTGCCTCAAAGTTCGACGTACTGTGCGTTCAGAGATGCTCTTCTGCCTACCTTGGTTGTAACGGGTGGTTATTTGAGTCACTGTTGCCTTTCTATCAGCTCGAACCAGTCTGGCCATTCTCCTCTGACCTCTGGCATCAACAAGGCATTTCCGCCCACAGAACTGCCGCTCACTGGATATTTTTTCTTTTTCGGACCATTCTCTGTAAACCCTAGAGATGGTTGTGCGTGAAAATCTCAGTAGATCAGCAGTTTCTGAAATACTCAGACCAGCCCTTCTGGCACCAACAACCATGCCACGTTCAAAGTCACTCAAATCACCTTTCTTCCCCATACTGATGCTCGGTTTGAACTGCAGGAGATTGTCTTGACCATGTCTACATGCCTAAATGCACTGAGTTGCCGCCATGTGATTGGCTGATTAGAAATTAAGTGTTAACGAGCAGTTGGACAGGTGTACCTAATAAAGTGGCCGGTGAGTGTGTATATATATATATATATATATATATATATATATATATATATATATATTAATATGTACATATGTATACTAGCTGCTCTTGTTTTTTCTTGCCTTCTGATTGTTGCTCTGAGTGTTGCTATCCCTGTGCTGTTGCAATCCTGGAATTTCCCCATTGTGGGACTAATAAAGGCTTATCTTATCTTATCTTATATACGTGTTCTATGCACCATTGGCTTTTGGGTATTGACTACCTCGCGAGGTAGTCAGATCTGGGAATTTTTTTTTTTTTTTTTGCGTGCATGGAAAGAAAATCCTATCTATAGTCATTATAGACACATATAGCGCGATTGTCTGCGAGTGTGAATGACCTGCTCCACGAGCAAATGTACGTTTTTTGGTCCGTGGCTGCTTACATCACCATAGTGGCCAGGATACTCGCTCGGTACTCGATACGGCTCGCTCTCTGGCGGCAGCCCCGAGAAGTAAACAATGCAAACAAATGCTGGGATGCTTGAATTCTTTCGTCCCGAAAATATCATTTTTGAATATTAATTACAGCTAAACAGGAGCAGTTTCGATCCACGATCCATTGGCAGATAGTGGCGTAACTCGCTAGCAATTTAACTTTGAATGACCTGCTGACACCAATATAGCGGTTGGAGTTCTTTGGTTAATCCACACGGAATGATGGCAAGCTCCGAATTAGTTTGCTTCACTTGGGTTTTGACAGTATCGGTGAGATGGGCGCACATAGAGTCGCAGATCAATAGGGATGGAGATTTGTGGAAAAAGCCATCCAGCCATTATGTTGAAGCGCATATTACTCTGCGAGGCTCCTGACTACCGTAATGCTCCGAGAATCCATCAAGCGGTTCGGCTTCGTAACTTACCAAAGTCGTACTAAAACATTTTTGACAGATTTTTGAGCGCCGTGTACCACATAAAATCGGTTCGAGGTCAGTAAGCACAACCAGAATTAATACATAAGGCGCACCGGATTATAAAGCGCAGTCGATTTTTGAGAAAATTAAAGGATTTTAAGTGTGCCTTATAGTCCAAAAAATACGGTATGTAGAAATGTTGTTGTAGACTAACCTGTGTCAGTCACATGTATTTATTCCAGTATGCCTAATTTTGTGCTTCCCCATCTCTTCAAAACTGAGTGGACTGAATTGCATACAGAAAGGGAGACCCAACCAGTCCGTGATTGGTGGGGTTGCTCGAGACCACCCCTATGTGCGAAAGAGTTTCCTTTTGTCCCTCTGCCAAGCTAAACTCTATCTCTTCTCCAATTTGCTTCTGGACCCTTTGGACCTGCTCCGCAACTCTATCATTTTTTTACACAAGGTAAATACAGCTCTTTGTTCCTTAGAATTCTTTCTTTACCTAAATTTTTACACTTATAATTTTCCCTAAAGTTTGCCATTTTCTAAAGCTGGATTCATACTGCACCTCGGCTGTCCATGTCTGCTTGATCACGAGGCTTATATGTGACAAAAATTACATCATTGTCTCCAGTCCACAGATGTCCACAGACCCCTTCCTTGGACGTCTGTGTGCAGCCCAAATTTTGTGACCACTTTGCCTGGGCGCATTGAGTGTGCATGTGTAAGATCGAACCTCTCATTCATAAGGTGGCACTACCAACACAGCATACAGAGTCAAAGCAGATGAAGAAGACGCAGAGGAAGAGGAAGACGAGAATAAACATACATGAATTGTTTTGCAGCAGTAGTAGCTTAAGCAGAGAAGGCCATTGAAAAACGGTAATTTCTCCTTTTCCTCGAAACAATGCCATTGTTGTTGCTATTAAAAATGTGCATTAATCTCATGTTTCTTCACTTTTACAGTGGGGTAAAAAAATATTTAGTCATCCACCAATTGTGCAAGTTCTCCCACTTAAAAGATGAGAGAGGTCTCCAATTTTCATCATAGGTATACCTCAACTATGAGAGACAAAATAAGAAAAAAAAATCCAGAAAATCACATTGAAGGATTTTTAATGAATTAATTGGTAAATTCCTCGGTAAAATAAGTATTTGGTCAATAACAAAAGTTCATCTCAATACTTTGTTATATACCCTTTGTTGGCAATGACAGAGGTCAAACGTTTTCTGTAAGTTTTCACAAGGTTTTCACACACTGTTGCTGGTATTTTGGCCCATTCCTCCATGCAGATCTCCTCTAGAGCAGTGATGTTTTGGGGCTGTCGCTGGGCAACACAGACTTTCAACTCCCTCCAAAGATTTTCTATGGGATTGAGATCTGGAGACTGGCTAGGCCACTCCAGGACCTTGAACTGCTTCTTGCGAAGCCACTCCTTCGTTGCCCGGGCAGTGTGTTTGGGATCATTGTCATGCTGAAAGACCCAGCCACGTTTCATCTTCAATGCCCTTGCTGGTAGAAGGAGGTTTTCACTCAAAATCTCACGATACATGGCCCCATTCATTCTTTCCTTTAAACGGATCAGTCGTCCTGGTCCCTTTGCAGAAAAACAGCCCCAAAGTGTGATGTTTCCACCCCCATGCTTCACAGTAGGTATGGTGTTCTTTCTCCTCCAAACACGACAAGTTGAGTTTTTACCAAAAAGTTCTATTTTGGTTTCATCTGACCATATGACATTCTCCCAATCCTCTTCTGGATCATCCAAATGCTCTCTAGCAAACTTCAGATGGGCCTGGACGTGTACTGGCTTAAGCAGGGGGACACGTCTGGCACTGCAGGATTTGAGTCCCTGGCGGCGTAGTGTGTTTCTGATGTAGCCTTTGTTACTTTGGTCCCAGCTCTCTGCAGGTCATTCACTAGGTCCCCCCATGTGGTTCTGGGATTTTTGCTCACCGTTCCCGTGATAATTTTGACCCCATGGGGTGAGATCTTGTGTGGAGCCCCAGATCGAGGGAGATTATCAGTGGTCTTGTATGTCTTCCATTTTCTAATAATTGCTCCCACAGTTGATTTCTTCACACCAAGCTGCTTACCTATTGCAGATTCAGTCTTCCCAGCCTGGTGCAGGTCTACAATTTTGTTTCTGGTGTCCTTTGACAGCTCTTTGGTCTTGGCCATAGTGGAGTTTGGCGTCTGACTGTTTGAGGTTGTGGACAGGTGTCTTTTATACTGATAACGAGTTCAAACAGGTGCCATTAATACAGGTAACGAGTGGAGGACAGAGGAGCCTCTTAAAGGCCAAATGTCACGTAATTTTTTTTCTAAATGACAATGAATTTAGATAAAATACACATAGCTTAAACCAAATATTCATACCGGAGACCATATCACCCACCTGTATTTACATAATTGCACAAAATACACCAGGTGAAGGCCCCACCTTGCTTGCTGGCTTGTGACAGCCAGTCCAGACCACGCCCATGTTTTTGACATCACCAGTTGTACCCTGGCTGCCCTGCCTATCCACATTCACACTTGTCAACATTGGACAATCATGACGGAAAGTGACAGCGATTGTGAACAAATTAGTTTAGTTTTGTCTTTTTTTTTTTGTCTTTTTTTTTGTCAGTGGTTCAGACAGTGACAGAGGCATAGAACCTTACAGGTTTGAGCCGTCCGAGACGGAATCAGATGCTTTGTCTGATGACAACAGTTCCACCGATGACCAGAGAGCAGAACCAGTGGAAAATGTCATTGAACTGGACATTAATCGCCTCCAGAATTGCGAAGCCGAAGGGGGTCTGTCGAGGGCGCCCCATAAATATTGATTTTTCGGAAGCCATTATTATTACAGTGGAGGAGAGCCGCTGCTGTCAAGAAATTGACCAGATCAATATGAAAATGGAGGCGCATACCTGTCAAGGGAGACGTTTTCGCCGTATTTTGGTGGGCGGAGTGGTGGTGGACACTTTTCTGGGAAATGTTTTAAATGTAGTTCGTGTTGTTATTGTCAAATATTTTAAGGAAAATACGGGGAAAATGCAATTTTAGCAAAAACGGGCGTATTGCCATTTCTGTACGCCCAAAAGGAAAAATATACTGGAAAAAAAATTGAGTGTTTTGCGGAGCACTCCTGTGTGTGATCAGCCACAGCTGGTGCTGGCAGATCGCTCAGCATGAGCTATTCGCACTACCATGAGAAGTGTGGAGTCACTCATTAGTTTAATTGTCTGGGCGGGCTGATCGCTCAGCTTGAGCTGTTCTCACTACAATGAGAAGTCATTAGGACAATGGTTTAACACGTTGAGCTGTGCAGCGGTTGCGGAACAGACAGAGATCCCAGAGAGGTGTCCCTTGTTGCTCCGCCGTTCCTTATAGCCGCTTTTTACGGTGTTGAAGTACGGCGAAAACGTCTCACTTGACAGGTATGAAAACATTTCCCAGAGAAGTGTCCCTTATTACCCAGCTGTCCCTGATAGTCCCGTTTTAAGGTATGGGTGAAATATCCAATTTTTTCTTTCTTGTTGCTCACTTCAACCTTCCAGTCTCCATATAAACAATCAATTGAAATACCCCAAGCATCAAACTAGGGTACAATCGATTTCGTCACTTCCGCCTTCTTCCCCAGGCGATTCCAGGGGCCGTGTCAGGCCAAGCGCGGCAGTTTTAAATTAACGAATATTCCGTTGTTACTGAAGCATATGCACCAAGACCCAAATCGGTTCCCTTTTATATCTAGTTTCAAGATATTTAAAGTACCCTGTTACGTGACATTTGGCCTTTAAAGAAGAAGTTACAGGTCTGTGAGAGCCAGAAATCTTGCTTGTTTTAGGTGACCAAATACTTATTTTACTGAGGAATTTACCAATTAATTCATTAAAAATCCTTCAATGTGATTTTCTGGATTTTTTTTTCTCATTTTGTCTCTCATAGTTGAGGTATACCTATGATGAAAATTGGAGACCTCTCTCATCTTTTAAGTGGGAGAACTTGCACAATTGGTGGCTGACTAAATACTTTTTTGCCCCACTGTATATAGCCAGTGAACAAACTGGCATGTTGGTGTATTTGCACTACCCATAAGACTGGGGTGAAACTATAAATAACAGTTGTGCACATACGTCAACAGCTTGACCCGGTAGACAAAAGAAGTGAAGCATACACACAACTGTGTGGATGCCGGCCTCGTCCAAAGCAGACACACACCTCAGCAAGCCAGAGTGGAAAGGGAGCATGAATCCAGCTTTAGGAAAACAGTACCATTTAAAGTGATTGTTCTCCTTGCTCTTTAAAGTACCCTAAGCCTTTTCTTTTTTAAATTTATCAATTTTCATAATATTTTTCTCTAAAATCAAGCATACTTACATACTTTAGAGCGTGCCAACTTTAAGGCTTCCTTTTGGGCTGTTCTCCAACATCCAAATTACATCCATTGTTCTCAGAAGAAGGAAGCAGACCCAGACTATGGGCCTCAAACCAAGCCCCTGCCCCTGAGAAGGTTCCCAAGTCAAGATGCCAGGCACAGAACTGCAGAGAGGACCCTTGCTGTCAAGGCCCTCTCTCCAACCCAAGTTGGACCACCTGGGCTGCCAAAAGCTCTAACCCTCCAGCGTCTGCAACCCATTGAGGCTTGACTATTTTATTTTGGTTTTGATCAGAGTCTCTCGAGAACCACAGCTATCCCAGGAGAGGAACTCCTGTACAATGTTTGAGAAAGTAGGGCAGGCAACAGCCTTAGTTTCGGGGAAAGACTTTCGTTCACCCTAACCATAAACCGCACATTCCCTTTTTGAGACTAATGTAAAGTTAATTTGTTTTTCTTCTTTTTCCAAAATTCCCCTTTTTATTAACTTTGCATTATGCTCAATTTTCCTATGGTGGTTTCACTAATTCTCCATTCAGATACTAGGGATGGGAATTTAGAACCGATTCCCGACAGGAACCGGTTCTAAATTTTTCAAGCCCCCAGAATCATACGTTGCTGATGATATTAATTCCTCTTATCGATGCTGCGGGTTTAAACACTTCAGTGTTTTTTGTAAAAATGGCATGTGTCATGATGTCACATGCTGCTGTTACCAAGCAACACCATGATGCTGTGACTACCGTGGGATAATGGCAGAAGTGAGCGGTAAACATGAGCAGCATAGGGTATGATAAACATGAGTTGAAACATCTCTTGACGTGGCAGCGTGGGATAAAATGAAAGACTGCAATGTGTTTGACAGTCTACGAAGTGCACCTGCACCTCATTCTCAAACAGCAGCACCTCTGTCAGTGACAGTTATGATATGCCCACAAACCTGGCAATCACAACTGACGAGGATGCTGCCGTTTACTGAACTTTATTACAAGTAAAACATAATAGTACAGGCACGTGTGTATAATGAGGCCGGCTGCCAGCCACCTCTCATCACAAGCCAGATCTACCACATCACTCCTTGAGATGGTGGGCCACCCAGTATATATACTGCGTGGTGACGTCATCCGCAGGATGCTGCACCACTCCCAAAATACCCAATATTTATACATCATATCCCCCCCCTTTGCAAAAATTGAAAAATCTATAATTACTTTTAGCAGATGTGCCCTCCCCAATTTAGTAACCAAATTCCCACTAAGCAAATACTATTATTAAATATTATTATTATTCAGACACAGACATTACTTAAACATTTACAGTGGCATGAAAAAGTGTTTGCCCCTTCCTGATTTCTCATTTTTCTGTATGTTTGTCACACTTAAATGTTTCAGATCATCAAAGAAATGTAAATATTAAACAAAGATAACAGAAGTAAACACAAAATGCAGTTTTCAAATGAAGGTGTTTATTATTGAGGGTAAAAAAAAATCCAAACCTACATGGCCCTGTGTGAAAAAGTGACCCCCCCCCCATTAAAACATAAATTAACTGCGGTTTATCACATCTTTGGAAAGCTGAGTTCAATTTCTTGAGCCACACCCAGGCCTGATTACTGTCACATATGTTCTCAATCAAGAAATCACTTAAATAGGACCTGCCTGACAAAGGGAAGTAGACCAAAAGATCCTCAAAAGCTAGACATCAATGCTGCGATCCGAAGAAATTCAGGAACAAATGAGAAACAAAGTAAATTATATCTATCAGTCTGGAAAGGGTTCTAAAGTCATTTCTAAAGCTTTGGGACTCCAGCGAACCACAGTGAGCGCCATTATCCACAAATGGCGAAAACATGCAACACTGGTGAACACTCCCAGGAGTGGCCAGCCGAGCAAAATTACCCCAAGAGCACAGCAACGACTCATCCAAGAGGTCATAAAAGACCCCACAACAACAAAGAACTGCAAAGACTGCAAAGAACTGCAAAGACTGCAAAGAAAGTTCAACAAAGAACTGCAGGCCTCACTTGGCTCAGTTAAGGTCAGTGTTCATGACTCCACCATAAGAAAGAGACTGGGCAAAAATGGCCTGCATGGCAGAGTTCCAAGACAAAAACCACTGCTGAGCAAAAAGAACATAAAGGCTCGTCCCAGTTTTGCCAGAAAATATCTTGATGAGCCCCAAGAGTTTTGGGAAAATACTCTTGTGGACTAATGAGACAAAAGTTGAACTTTCTGGAAGGTGTGTGTCCCATTACATCCAGCATAAAAGAAACACAGCATTTCAGAAAAGGAACATCATACCAACTGTAAAATAGGATTTTGGTAGTGTGATAGTCCCGAGCTGTTTTGCTGCTTTAGGACCTGGAAGATTTGCTGTGGTAAACAGAACCATCAATTCTGCCGTCTACCAAAAAATCCTGAAAGAGAATGTCCGGCCATCTGTAGCAGGACAATGATCCAAAAGACACCAGCAAGTCCACCTCTAAATGGCTTAAGAAAAACAAAATGAAGACTTTGGAATGGCCTAGTCAAAGTCCTGACCTGAATCCGACAGAGATGCTGTAGCATGACCTTAAAAAAGACAGTTCATGCTTGAAAACCCTCCAGTATGGCTGAATTACAACAATTCTGCAAAGATGAGTGGGCCAAAATTCCTCCACAGCACTGGAAAAGACTCATTGCCAGTTATTGCAAACACTTGATTGCAGTTGTTGCTGCTATGGGTGGCCCAACCAGTTATTAAATTTAGGGGGCAATCACTTTTTCACACAGGACCATGTAGGTTTGGCTTTTTCCCCCCTTAATAACAAACACTTTAATTTAAAAACTGCATTTTGTGTTTACTTGTGTTATCTTTGTCTAATATTTAAATTTGTTTGATGATCTGAAACATTTAAGTGTGACAAACATACAAAAAAATGAGAAATCAGGAAGGGGGCAAACACTTTTTCACACCACTGTATTTATCTTAAACACATGAAACATTTCTTATTCAATACAATCAGTTAGCATTATTGCTCAGGTATGAATAGTTGCTTATGACTATATTTCAAAGACCTTCTTATATATATATATATATATATATAAATATATATATACAGTATATATATATACGTACAGTATATATTAATTGCAAAGAACTCATTTTTAGTAAAGAGCACACACACTGTTTGGTTCTATTAAAAAACACTCGTTAGTTAGTTTTTTTTTTTTTTTAGAACATCACCAAAAATGGCTAGGGTCGCAGGTAGACCACCAGGGAACCCAGCGAGGCTGGGTGGGTTATTCTTCCATCGTGTCAGCTGCGCTCCTACCTGAACAGTCTTTTTCTTTTTACGGACAGTCTTCCACGGGGAGAACAGTTCTGCCTGAGGGGCTTTGTGGCAGGCCCATGGCGGCCGCCTCCCTGGGGCTGTCGGGCCCCCGGGGCCGGGGCCAGTCTTCATGATGCTGGGGCCCAGGTCCCACCCTGCGGTAGCTGACTCCTGTAAAGCCTCACCATCTGGAGCAGCCCACCTGGACACGCCGTAGTTGGTTTGCATGTCAAACCAAACCATCTGTCAGCTGAAAGCACGCTGTTCCCAGCTTTGCCACGATCCTCAGCGGCACCCGTTGTTTTGCTGGCTGTGGGCCAGTCAGTCGCCATCCTGGTCTCTCTCCGGTGGGAACCCAAACCCAGTCCATCACTTGGAGTGGCGCCTTACTTGGTTTCATACGTTGTTGTTGTGCTCCCGGTGGCTCTGTGTGCTCGTTTGGTTTGGGACCTCCGTCATGCTGCAGTGGTTCCCTAGTCACCGTGTTCATTGTGAACCCCTCACCCATTGTCTTCATCATTGGTTGAGGGTTGTCGTGGTTACACAAGGTGTCTGGTGCCTCTCCAATCTCACTCGTTGAAGCAAACTCTTCACCCGTCAGCTCGGTGGTAACCTCTGTAGCTTGTTGAGCGAGGGTATGGAAGCAGTCTTGTTCCTCTGCTCTTTTGACTGAAGAGCTCTGCTGTGCCTCGTTGTGCATTGTGTTTGTGCCCAGTTGCTGTTGCTGTGCTTCAGGGCTCTCTGCATGCTTGGGCTGCCCCTCCCGTGGTGCCGGTTCCGGCTGAGCGAGGGACAGAGGCGAGTCCAACTGCTCCCCCTCTGGGCGGCTCTCCTCCTGTGAGCGCGGATGCTCTGGTTTCAGTGCCATTCTTAATTACCTCGTCCCACAGCATGTTGTCATCGTCGAAGTCTGCTGTGCTCCAGCTGCCGCATCCAGACCATTCGAACCAGCGCTGTCTCTGATAGTGAAGCCCAGTCTGTAGAAAAGGTCACATCCCATAATGCTGTCACCGTGTGTTGCCACTTGGAACGTGAAGTAGTACACTATTTTGGACTTGTAGTAAACCGTCATTTCCACTGTTCTGACATTGCACAGTCTGTGACCACCATATCCGTACAGCGGCATTGGGTTCTTGTTGATTTTGTGGTTGGGGAAAAACTTCTTCACCATGGCCCAGTTTAACATCGACCGCCCCGCCGCCATGTCAAGCAAGAGTGGCACGGCTACCCCATCTAGCTCAACCATGCTGTATGAATAACCGTTGTTGTCGGGGCTTACTGCATGAATTGTTGTTGTTGGCGGGCGGGTGGGCGAGCTGGCGCTACTTGGTGGGCTCCATGGTGCCTGTGACTGGCACACTCTGGTGAAATGGTTTAGGTGCCCACACTTGATACATTGTTGTCCTCTTGCCAGGCAAAAACGTGCTATGTTCTGGTGTGTTGGGGACCCACAGCTCCCGCAGACGGGGCCTCTCAGAGTGGACCTTCAGCTAACTGCGTTTGTCTCGTACTCTTCAGCCCTGTACTCTTCTCCCTCCGTGCCCACCGTGTTAGCTAGCATCATCTGTCCGGGTCGCTTCTGTGTTTGGCGCGCACCTAGCTCAGTGGCTACCTTCTCCACTGCCTGTAGCTAGAATGCTAGCTCTATGGTATTAACTAGCATCATGTCGTTTAGCACCATTAGCATCTTAGCTCAGAGCCTAGCGTTGCATGTGTGTTTGGCTAACTGGTCCCGCACCATTCTATCTTCTAATTGTCCAAAGCAGCACTTGCTAGCAAAATGTCTCAAGTCAGCAACGAATTGTTGAAATGACTCACTGACTCTCTGTTGTCTCTGGCGAAAATGAATTCGTCGTGCTATCACCTTGTCAGGAGTAGCAAAGTAGCTAGCAAGTAGCTTGACGGCATCCACATACGACTCAGTCGGTCCTAACGTGTGGAAAATTCTCTGGCCTTCTATATCGAAGTTGTGGACCAGAAGTGCTTGTTTCCTTACTTTATCAAGTTTACCCAGGTCCAACACTGAAATGTAGGTTTTGAATGCATCCAGCCATCACGGCCACGGGATGGTTGGCTCACCTGGGGACTCCAGAAAGGGCCGTAGTGGTCTCAAGCATGCCTCCATGGTTTAATCTCTCATCGCCAAATGTTATGTCCACAAACCTGGCGATGATGACTGACGAGGATGCTGCCATTTACTGAACTTTATTACAAGTAAAACACTAGAAAAGCACCCATAGAGCGCATACCTCCACCAAGGTTCCTTCCGTTTGTCATGGATCACCTTCAAAATGTAATGGGTTTGTGTGTAGGCCTATAGCCACTTGTGGTGAAAATTGCATCAAAGTGTGTCCATCCATTTTGGAGTATTGTTGCTAACACACTGTGAGAAGATAAGAGCCTTGGCTGAGGTATGCATTCTCAGATCATCACCAAAATATAATGGGCTCCTCTCTAGCCTAAGAACCACCTCTGGTAAAAATTTCATCCAAATCCATGCAATAGTTTTTGTGTAATCCTGCTGCACAAATACAAACAAAGCCCTTGGTATGCACTCTCAGATCACCACCAAAATATAATCATCTGTAGGATACCCCATTTCTGACAATCTGTGAAAATTTCATGAAAATCCGTCCATAACTTTTTGAGTTATCTTGCTAACAAACAAACAAACAAACAAACAGACAGACAGACAAACCAACGCCGATGAAAACATAACCTCCTTGGCGGAGGTAATAATAGTACAGGCACGTGTGTAATGGGGCCAGCTGCCAACCACCTCTCATCACAAGCCACATCAACCATATCACTCCTTGAGATGGCGAGCCCCCCAGTATATATACTGCGTGGTGACGTCATCCACAGGATACTGCACCATTCCCAAAATACCCAATATTCATACACCAAAGGTAATATTAGCTTTTTTTTAGTGGCATATTAGCACAATACTAGCAACCTTGCAGGCTAAGTTTAATCTGTTTTTTTTAAACTCACAAAACCCAACTAAAAATGTCTGATATTTTAATATGATCTCATTCTTTTCAGACGATGACAGCAACAGGTAGCTCTGAGGTTTTACCAACCTGTTCGTCCTCCACTCCTTGACAGGATAACCAACCACTGACGCTAGCTGCACATGGAGCAGTGATGAAGTATATAGTGCAAGGCTTGCATCTATTCATGAGCATAGAGCAGCTGGAGTTTGGGTAGGTGGTATATGTGGTGTAGGTTACAGATTAATACTGAATTAGAGGCTTTTCCAGAATGAGTAATGTCTTGAAATTTTACCAGTATGTTAATATACTATTATTTTATGCATGTGTGGGTGTATATACACTGTGCATATATACTGTATATATTTAAAAAAAACGTGCAAAAATTACACCCAAGTGCAGCATGTATATTTTTGTGATTGCTAAAATAACATAATTGTGCAGTTGTTTCTAATCACTTCAGTATTCCCTTTATACTGTCATAATCGGGGCATGCTCACAGGATCATGCCCACGCCTTATGTTCATTTTGTTCTCTGTGTTTTCCACTGATCTGGTTTATTATGATTACTTGCATTATTTGCCCTCTGTGTTCCTCTGGGTCCTCTATTGTTGTCTTCTGTGTTTCCATGGTCTGTTGTGTCATTCCATATCCCCACCCTCAGCCATGATGTTTCCTCTATGTTTCTCTACCTCAGCCTTAGTTTGATAATTGTGGTTATTTTTATTATCATGTTCCTAATTATGGTCTGTAGTTTTGGTTCTCCTCTTTAGTATTATGATTATTTTCACAGTCATGTTTATGCTGATTCTCTGTATTGCTCCGCTGTGTTCATGGTCATGTTTCATGTGCATCCCCGCCTGTCCTGTTCTCCGCACCTGTAGCCACTTCCCTGTTGTCTCTGATTATTCCCACCTGTTCTGTGTCTATCCCTTGTCTATATGTGTCGGTGTTCAATCTCAGTATGGTGTGGCGTCATTAATGTTTCCAACTTGCTGTTCCTGTATTGTTCCTGCTGTGTTCCATGTCTGTTCCCAAGTGAGTTATCTGTGCCTTGCCTAGTTTAATTTTATTTTCAGCCCACGTGCTGCCATTCCTTTGTGTTTTGAGTTCTGTTTAATTAATCATTGTTTTGCACCATACTCCTGCCTGCACCTGAGTCCTCTCCACCACCCAACTATAACAGAATGATGCCACCAGAAAAGGACTCAGCAGGCAGGCGGTGGTACCCCATGAGCCTGTGGTGGGAGCTTTGCAACACGCTTATTGAAACTGACGGGATTATTTCTGGTGGTTGCTTGGCTCTCACCCCCAAACCGCCTTTGTGGTACCTGAAGCTCTCAGAGGTGGCTGTTCACCATCATCCACAGCTCGCAGAGCATGCTTCACTTCACTTCCGCTTCTGAGAGAGAGCAGACGCTTTTCTTCCCTCTCCCTCCTAATCCTCTCCCTTCTGATCCCAGCTTGCAATGTCACTCTTCTCCTGGCTGAATCTTAATCCAAATGGAAATTATGGATCTGGAAAGCGGCTTATATGCGATTGTCACCACTTTAAAAGATCGGGTCAGGGGGAACCCAAGGGAGACTCATGGCATTGGAATTCATGTGTCTGTGTGATTCGACTGAGACTGAGATTGAACTGATCACAGGATCTTCTGTTTGGCCCCTGGAGTTTTCCTAGTGTATCGAAATTATCTGGGTGAGCGAATCAAATGCGGACCCCGGCGTAGCTCCCTTAACAAATTCAACAATTCGTCCAGTTGGGGGGAGCACTGACTGTCAGCGGCAGGATTAACATGGAATTTACTATCTGGCATGCATTGAAGAGAGAACGAACTCTCTGGACATGTTTTACCTATGTTTCGGTAGGTGGATAACATCTGTGGATCGCTGAGTGCTCTCCAGAGAATGATCTAAAGTATGATTCAAGCCTGTATGAAATTGAAGCACAGAATCGAAGAGAGAGAAATTTTTTTTATTCTCTGAGTGCACTGTGCAGATTTGACCTTGTGTTTTGGTGCCCTTGTTTACATTCCTCCTCGATGAAGATAACGCCGGAGAAGTGGCTTATGTCTACCCATACATCAACAATCAGTTGTTGTCGTCAGCGGATTGGTCTCTCAAGGACAATGCCCATGTGCCTTCTGCAAGGAAGAGGAAAAGAGAGATAGACTCTGATCTCTGGACTTGTTTATAAGTCACATGATTATAACATCTATCCACTGCCAGGAGGCGCCCTCTGCTGCTCACTAACAACTGTTACACTCACACTACACAATGACATGCAAATATACACACACTGCTCTCCCTCCCTCTGCTGTGTGATTGTATCTATTGTCTGCTAATGTGCATAGAGGGTTTTTTTCTGTGTAATCAAAATTTGGCTCATGAGCTTATATGAGCTTATACGAGCGTGATTCTGATAACTATGTTTTTTCTCTCTGCCTATTGTGTTTCCCCCCATCCTTCCCCCCTTTACCCCCACTGCAGACAGGCGTCTTTATGGCTGCCGTGTCATTGGATGCGCCTAACGTGCGCGCCCAATGTCAAGTCAAATTCCTTGTGTGTTTACTTGTAAATATACTTGGCAATAAAGCTGATTCTGATTCTGATTCTGATTCTAATGCTGAAGGGGTGGACCAGATCACTCTGATGGCTGACCTGCAGCGTGAGTACTGCAGGATGGTGAGGAGTTCGCCGAACAAGCCGAAGCCTGTGCCGATGAAGAAGCGTCCCATGTCTCCACCACCTCCTGCTCCTCATCATTCACCAGCTCCAGCCCTATTGCCACCTCCCAAGCAGCAGCCTATTGCACCACGGATGCCTTGGGAGAGATCTCCGCTGCCGAGAGGGAGCAGTTTCAGGGATCAAAATTGGCATTTGGCAGTCCCAGGTGGAAGGAAAGCTTCGGGGGACGCCGCTCCTCAGCACGCCGTGCACTGCCACCAGCTCTAGCTCTCTCCATGGTGCACACATCAGCTTGTGCTCCACCTGTTTCGCCTGTCATCACACCTGAAGGTTCGCCTATCATCACGCCTGCAGTTTTGCCTGCCATCATGCCTGCAGTTTCACCTGTCTTCACGCCTGCAGTTTCGCCCACCATCATGCCAGCAGTGCTGGCTCACATATCCGCTACACTGGTGCCCCCGCCAGCTGCCACATGTCAGAGCGCCTCGTCTGCTGCCTCTTCAGCATCCCCAGAGGAGGAGGTCACCTCTCCAGCTGCAGAGTCATGAGGTTCCTCACCAGCAGTGGAGCGGGAGTTAAGGCAAGTACTTTAATTAGTTGTTTTTTTTAACATCTGTACTTAAAAAGTCTTGCCTTACTCCTGCAGGGGGAACTCAGTTGCAGTTCCCATCTACTTCTGGTCTTCCTCCGCTGGGCCCCGTGGTTGGATTCTGTACTGACCCATCCTCCATTTCTTCATCCACATCCAAGGTGCCTGCATCAGGGATGGTGTTACATGCTTCATCTCCAGCTGTCTCTGAGGTGCACGCCACAGCTTCAGCTGTCTCCGAGGTGCACACCACTGCTCTGTCATCATCCGAGCTGCACGCTTCACCTTCACCATTTCCTGAGCTACATGCTACAGCGGTTGTTCCAGAGGCCAGTGGGCTTCCACCTGCTGTCCCAGAGGCCAGAGCGCCTCCACTTGCTGTTCCAGAGGTTGGTGCACCTTCACCTACTGTTCCAGTGGCTGGTGCACCTCAGTTGCTGAACTCTGAGCTCAGAGCTCTGCAGCAACTGTTTCCCATGTCCAACTCCCCTGTGCTGCAGGCCCCTCAGGTACTGTCTCCAGGGCAAGAAGCTTCTAAGTTGTTATCTCCAGAGCTAGGAGCTCCTATGTAAATGGTGTTCACTTATATAGCGCTTTTTCTTATCTTTAGATGACCAAAGCGCTTTACATATCCTGCTATCCACCCATTCACACACACATTCACACACTGATGGCGGTGGAGCTGCTATGCACAGGGGCTGGCCTGACCCACCAGGAGCAACTGGGGGTTCAGTGTCTTGCTCAAGGACACTTCAACAACATACAAACTGCAGACAGAGAGGGAATCGAACCACTGACTCTCCGATCAGTAGTTGGCCACACTACACCTTTGCTACAGCCCCCCCCCCCCCCCCCCATGTTGTTATCTCCAGAGCGGGAAGCTCCTATGCTGTTATCTCCAAAGCAAAGGGCTTCTATGTTATCTCCTGTGTTAATGGCTCCTGAGCTCAGCGCTCCTGCTTGGACTTTGGTAGGCCACCTGACACGCCATGTTCATCTGTCTGGTAGTCCTTGGATTCTGGTAGGCCACCCAATGCATCATGTCCATCCGTCTGGTGAGACATGTACTTTGGTAGGCCACCAGATGCGTCATGCTTCTCCTGTGGGTGGTCTTGGGACTCTGGCAGACCACCAGATGAACATTTTTCCCTTGTTTGTGTTCTTGTTTTGTCTCACTGTGCCTATGTCCCCCTCATCCCACCCGATTGGGATGTTCTTTGTTTTGTTTGGAGGGCATCTGGAATCTGCCCTTTTGGGGGGTGGGGGGGATCTGTCAGAGTTGGGGTATGATCATAGGATCATGTCCACACTTTATGTTCATTTTGTTCTCTGTGTTCCCTGATTTGGTTTATTATGATTACTTGCATCATTTGCCCTGTGTTCCACTGCGTCCTCTGTTGTTGTCTTCTGTGTTTCCATGGCCTGTTGTGTCATTCCATGTCCCCACCCTCAGCCATGATGCTTCCTCTGTCTTTCCCTACCTCAGCCTTAGTTTGATTATTGTGATTATTTTTATTGTTATGTCCCTAATTATGTTCTGTAGTTTTGGTCCTGCTCTTTAGTACACCCGTCCTGTTCTCCACACCTGTAGCCACTTCACTGTTGTCTCTGATTGTTCCCACCTGTTCTGTGTCTAGTGATTATCCCTTGTCTGTATTTGTCGATGTTCAGTCTCAGTATGATGTGGCTTCATTAATGTTTCCAGCCTGATGTTCCTGTATTGTTCCTGCCGTGTTCCATGTCTGTGTTCCCAAGTGAGTTATCTGTACCTTGCCTAGCTTAGTTTTATTTTCAGCCCACGTGCTGCCATTCTTTGTGTTTTGAGTTCTGTTTAATACATCATTGTTTTGCACCACGCCCCCACCTGCACTTGAGTCCTCTCCACCACCCAACTATATACTGCTTTTATTTATATTGCTTTTCAGCATTTAAACATAACAAATGTTATAAAGCATAAATGCCCATTTTTACATGTTTACGGTCTTTTATATTTTATTTTATTATATCTTTTTAATAGAAAAAGAATTGTTTAAAGTCAGAAAAATAAAACTCCTGCAGTGATTGTCATAAATCACCCTTTTAAGGGCTATTGAAGGACACCAAATGCTCGCTGTGGTTTCTGCACATTTATTAACATAAAGGCAAACATGCAAAAAACACTACACATAGAGACAACACACAAACAAAGGCAATGGAAGAGAGAGGGACTCAACGGCACAGGGGGACAGAAGCCTGGGAACGCTGGGCAAAGGGACAGAACCAGCCAGAGCTCACCCAAAAGGCAGCGGGCTCACGGCTGGAAATAAAAGGGGACAACTAACCTGGCCGAGCACTCCCATTCTCCTTGACAGCAGCACAAATACACTCAGAGCTGGCATGTGCATCTGAGGATGGAGTAGTAATAGAAGGACACGACAACAAGGAGAGGTTGCTGTGCCCTAAAATACCCTTTTCCAGATATGTGACAGGTGTGGATACATAAGTGGAAAAATTAACACAATCAATGACAGCTGCGCACCTCGTGAACCAGTTTGACATCCGGGAGCTGCGCAGCGCTGTCAAAATAAAACACAAAACGGAAACCATAATGATACAAGAGCAACACAACCCCAAAATGTAAATAATTATACTACAAATACAAAATGACAATAATAAAACAGGAACCAAATACAGCAGACAGGGTAAACAAGGAGACAAGCAGACAGAAAAAGACTAAACTAGACTGAAGACTGGGCACGGTGCCCAACCGTGCCCAGGATCACGACATTGATGCTGAAATCCTGTGAAGGCCTGCTATTTTCCCCATGGAAAACTGATCAAGAATTGATTAGGGAATCAATAAAGAATTGGTTCGATAAGAAAAATCGACAGTGTCATTGATATTGATAAAATCTTATCAATTCCCATCCCTATCACATATGAGCCATATTTCATACATGCAAAACTTGTAAATATGTAAATACTGTTCTTTTTTCATATATGCAAAATTACCACTGTTATTATCACCTCTGGTCATCACTTCATTTTACAAGCTTCATTTTTGTCACTTGGTTTCTTTCATTAAAACTACTGAACTGAGCTTAAGGTGTGACTTTGTGTGTCCAAATTCTAGAATCACTCAGTGTCAAGAACTGACGCACAGGTTGAGAGACTGATTGGATAATGGCCAATTAAATTATTAATTAAAACTTGAGTGATTAATTACCAAATTCTTGAGCTTAGTTACATATTCATAAGAGTTCCCTCTTGCCTGTTAAAACTGGGTGGTATCTCCTTGTGTTAGACTAAGGTAAGTCAGTAGTTATTAATAATTATTTATTCCACTTATTATTAATAATTCATATAATTATAGCCTTAACCCTACATTGTTTAATGATGCAGCCCATATGAGGCTACACCAGCAAAGTAATAACCAGGTACTCTTTGAAAGCACATGTGCGTGTTAAGGTAGAAGGATTGGTTTCTGGAAGACTGGTCAAAATCCATTACTGCATATTGTTACCATGACACTGCTATGTGTTGCTAAGACAAAATTGCAGCCTGCTTTGATCAAATGTTCACACACGCACACACACACACACACACACACACACACACACACACACACACACACACACACACACACAAACACAAACACACACACACAGAGGCCTTTTGCCAGTGCCTCTAAGCGATTGTCACACTGGCATTCACACACGTTTTTATTTTCACACAGGCACACACAGTTGCATTGAATGGCTGTCTGTTCTGCTTGTCTAAAAATGACTAAAGGGTATCCAGCACAAAGAGCGAGTGACAGCCCCTCTGATTGGTCATGGCAGACTTTGACTGACATTGGATGGCAGCTGGGTGAAGTGTGTGGGAGCTGTGTCAGTGTGTGTCTGCTCATATGTGTGCTGCTTTGTTGCTGCACAGCTCAGACTGGACAAGGTGACAAAGAAATAAGGTCTGAATTTGTAGTAATACTGAAAGTTACAGAATGATCGCTTTACCCCCGTCTCACGGAGTGGCGAATGCTGAGGAACATTCTCGAATGTTGCGCCTTTTGGGTTGTCAGGGTTTGTAAATGGTTGCCAAACAGCTGACCAACAGTTTTTCTTGTTGCCATAAACATTTGAACATGCTCAATTTTTTTTTTGTGAATTCATTTTTTCACAAACAGTTGCAAAATAGTTGTAAGCATGCTGCTTAGCATGCATGTTGCTAAAGTTTTTTTTTTTTTTTGTTCCCCTAGTACTGAACACTAGGTGCCATTTAAAACTCTTTATGACAAAACTGTTGGTGACCTTAAAAACTATTTGTAAACTGTTTTGCGACCTTTTACGAACCCTAACAAAACCCAAAAAGCACAGCATTCGTGGATGTTCCTCAGCGTTCACCGTTCCGTGAGATACTAGCTTGAGTTTTGCTAAAATTCCCCATATTCATCAGCATTCACCACACCATGAGATACTACCCTTGAAGATCAAAGTTTGATCAATTTGAGCCGATCTGCAAATTAAAAAAACAAACAAAAAAAACCTTTTAGCTGTAAAATATAAGGCTCAGAGATCAATTTGTAAGAGCAGCAGACAGACTTTCACCAGGACAGCAATGTTCATTCTTCAGCTAACAATTCAACTTTATGTTACTTAAATCCATCTGTCATCACTCAGTTTAAATGTCTGTCTGACTTTTGCTTAACTCATTTGCTTTGTGTAACTCTTCAAACCTTTTCAGGTGTCAGTTATTTGACCATAAATGATAAGAAAACAAAAACCAGTAATAGCAGGGATTTGCATACTGTCATACTGCCATTTTTTAATGTGTTCAGTGTATGTTGAATGTTAATTTTCCATACCACTAAACTCCTTGAAATACTGGTGATTGTATATTATTTGATACTTCCACTTTATGGGCCATATTACAAGAACGTGGTCAGTCGTCAGTTGCCTGAGGCGCAGGACACGTTTATGGGTGTTTCCAAGTTCATTTCGGTATCACAGCTGTGCAAAACCAAATCTTCTGCTGGGCGTGAAGTCGAAAAAGGCTGCCCTAATGCTCTTAATTATTCAGAGGTGTGTCTGAGCATAATGTGAAATGAACCAAGCTCTGCCTTTGCTCTCATTCCCTTTAATAAACAGAGGTGCAAGATCAAAGACGTGATACTACAAAAGCGTTTTAATAGGAGGACAGTTCCATGTTGTGCTGAGGACAATGCAGGCTCATTCACAACGTGAAAATGCATTTAAAAGCAAGGAGCTTTTTAACTGTCAGCCTTGCTTGACCATTGGATGAGAGTAGACTACAATTCGGAGATGATGCCAGTCTTTCTCTTTTTCCATGAGTTTGACAGTTGTAAAATTTCCTCCAGTTATATCATTCATCCTAGCTTCTCTTTTAAACCAAGAAAGAGCTAGCTGCTCATCGCAGACTGAGTTCTATTAATCTGCTCTGGTGAATGCAAAATTGCAGATTTATTTCAAAACAACTGTTGGGATATTTTCATTTTGAATCATTCTTTAAAAAGAATGACAGTGAATGAGGTTAAAATTGTAAAAACTGTCATCATTAGATAATGAATATTGGGTTTGTGTGCACATACCTGTTCTCCTCATGGGTCATGGTGACAGCTGTTTTCCCAGTAGGGCAGACTGGTCCGGCTGCAGTAGAGAACTGAATCCTAAACCCAAGTCAAGTTTTTTTTTTTTGTTTTTTTCTACTGTGTAGTGAAAAACCCTGTTGTGTCTTCAAATAGTTTGTATTCAACTGTCCTCAGTGTGTTTTTTCATTAATTGAATGTGTGAGCACAAACGGACTTGAGATATGATAATGTGATATGATGACTCAACAAACGACAGATTAGTGGACATACAGTAACTTTGTCACAGAAGAGGTTTGTAGTTTAAAATCTTCAGACTGACAGTATCCCATCCCACCAGCTTTGCGCTGAGAGGAGGAGAGTCTACTGGTAATTAGATGGCATGACACAAAGTGTGAAAAACAGACTGACAGAAAAAGAAACTGACAGAAACGACACTGAAAGACCCTGATAGAAACTACCAAAAACACTGGTGTGTGGCAGGAAGTCTGCTGCAAAGTCTGCTCATGACTGTCAGTTTGTTAAGCATTAAATTGCAATTTTTCTCTTTCAGTTCAATACATGAAAGATGAATAATGATCATTTGTTTACTGTTAACAAATTATCATTATACATGAGTAAGAAAAAATGATGTATTTTGGCAGTAGGAGAGGTGACATGCAGATAAAAGTTTCTTTGGATGGCTTACATATTGAAAGAGTAAAAGAAATCAGAATTCTTGGGGTGATAATGGATGAACAAATGAGGTGGAAACCACACATTAACTACATACAAAAAAGGTGTCCAAGAGTATTGCAGTGCTAAAAAGGGCAAAACAGGTTTTGGATCACAGAGCACTCCACATTTTATACCGTTCACTAGTTCTTCCATATCTAACATACTGTGCAGAAGTTTGGGGCAATCATTATAAAACCTGATTACACTCATTAATCATACCACAAAAGAGAGCAATACGTCACATTCATAAGGCTTGATATCGAGATCATACAAACTGTCAGAATCTGAGCATGGTCTGGGGAGCGTGCCCACACTTTCTGTTCATTTTTGTTTCCCTGTGATTATTATTAGTATTACAAGTTCACAGTGCTGGTCAGGACACAGAGAGAACACCGGGAGAGCAGTATCACGTGTTTTACTGAGATGTGGCTTCACTCACACATCCCGGACAACAACGTTGCGTTAACCGGCTTCAAGACTATCCGGGCGGACAGGGACATTATAAGGAGTGGTAAAAGGAAGGGAGGAGGGATTGCACTTTTTGTGAATGAGAGGTGGTGTATGTAATCCCGGACACATTTATATAAATGAACATCTCTGCAGCCTGGACACTGAACTGCTCGCGGTGACTATGCAACCTTATTATGTGCCAAGAGAGCTCACGTGCGCCATTGTAATCTCTCTTTACATTCCTCCATCAGCTGATTAGGGCTGAAACGATTAGTCGACGCTGTTGATAACATCGATCATAAATATTTGTCGATGCAGATTTTTATTGTCAACAAAACGTTTAATTTTAAAGTTTACAAGTGCATGCCCGTAGAAAGCAAATATTCCTGTCTGAAACAGTTACCCAGTCAGGCTTTACAGGCCCAAATGTAGGCTGTGTTTGAGGCAATCATATGTTAGACTTTGACAAATATGAAAGGGACTGAAGTGAGATTTATTTGATTGTGTGAATATTAATTACAGAATAATTGAAAATGAACGGGACATCCAATATTAGCCACTGTTTAAGATCCGCTTGTTTATTTTTTTGTCATATTACTTATTTGTGTGATCTTTTATGAGTTATATTCATAATAGTGTATCTTGCACTTTGGGGAATGGGAGTTGTTCAGTCACCATTATAATTTAGTTTACGGTGGGGTAGAAAAGTATTTAGTCAGCCACCAATTGTGCAAGTTCTCCCACTTAAAAGATGAGAGAAGTCTCCAATTTTCATCATAGGTATACCTCAACTATGAGAGACAAAATGAGAAAAAAAAAATCCAGAAAATCACATTGAAGGATTTTTAATGAATTAATTGGTAAATTCCTCGGTAAAATAAGTATTTGGTCAATAACAAAAGTTCATCTCAATACTTTGTTATATACCCTTTGTTGGCAACGACAGAGGTCAAACGTTTTCTGTAAGTTTTCACGAGGTTTTCACACACTGTTGCTGGTATTTTGGCCCATTCCTCCATGCAGATCTCCTCTAGAGCAGTGATGTTTTGGGGCTGCTGCTGGGCAACACAGACTTTCAACTCCCTCCAAAGATTTTCTATGGGGTTGAGATCTGGAGACTGGCTAGGCCACTCCAGGACCTTGAAATGCTTCTTGCGAAGCCACTCCTTCGTTGCCCGGGCGGTGTGTTTGGGATCATTGTCATGCTGAAAGACCCAGCCACGTTTCATCTTCAATGCCCATGCTGGTGGAAGGAGGTTTTCACTCAAAATCTCACGATACATGGCCCCATTCATTCTTTCCTTTACACGGATCAGTCGTCCTGGTCCCTCTGCAGAAAAACAGCCCCAAAGTATGATGTTTTCACCCCCATGCTTCACAGTAGGTATAGTTCTATTTTGGTTTCATCTGACCATATGACATTCTCCCAATCCTCTTCTGGATTATCCAACTGCTCTCTAGCAAACTTCAGACAGGCCTGGACATGTACTGGCTTAAGCAGGGGGACATGTCTGGCACTGCAGGATTTGAGTCCCTGGCGGCATAGTGTGTTTCTGATGTAGCCTTTGTTACTTTGGTCCCAGCTCTCTGCAGGTCATTCACTAGGTCTCCCCATGTGGTTCTGGGATTTTTGCTCATCGTTCTCGTGATAATTTTGACCCCATGGGGTGAGATCTTGCGTGGAGCCTCAGATCGAGGGAGATTATCAGTGGTCTTGTATGTCTTCCATTTTCTAATAATTGCTCCCACAGTTGATTTCTTCACACCAAGCTGCTTACCTATTGCAGATTCAGTCTTCCCAGCCTGGTGCAGGTCTACAATTTTGTTTCTGGTGTCCTTTGACAGCTCTTTGGTCTTGGCCATAGTGGAGTTTGGAATCTGACTGTTTGAGGTTGTGGACAGGTGTCTTTTATACTGATAACAAGTTCAAACAGGTGCCATCAATACAGGTAACGAGTGGAGGACAGAGGAGCCTCTTAAAGAAGAAGTTACAGGTCTATGAGAGCCAGAAATCTTGCTTGTTTGTAGGTGACCAAATACTTATTTTACTGAGGAATTTACCAGTTAATTCATTAAAAATCCTTCAATGTGATTTTCTGGATTTTTTTTTCTCATTTTGTCTCTCATAGTTGAGGTATACCTATGATGAAAATTGGAGACCTCTGTCATCTTTTAAGTGGGAGAACTTGCACAATTGGTGGCTGACTAAATACTTTTTTGCCCCACTGTATATGTGTAGTTTATAGTCTATCATCAATAAACTCATGCAGTACTATAACAGGACACATTTACAAATATTTGAGAACATCTTATTCAAGGTGGAAATTTTATCCAATTTCAGGAACTAGTGTCAGTACAACATCAGTGATAAAAAGTATTCTGAATATCAACAGCTTAAATCCATAATAAAAGCAAGATTTAATCTTAATCAGACAGATTTAGAGGTACCACTTAGGTGGCAGAGTTTCTAAATCTCCATTCCCCTAAATTGATATCTAAAATACATGGACTATTATCAAAGCTGGATGAGTCCGTATCTCTTCCAATACCAAAATGGGAGACAGACTTATCGATTGATAAGGAGGAAAGTTTCTGGACACAATTATGTTTAAACACTTTTAAGATGACTAAAAACTCTAACTTACAATGTATACAGTATAAAGCTCTACATAGAATTCATTACACAGGACAAAGGATGTTCAAAATGGGCCTGAGTCACACAAATATCTGCTCTCACTGCACCAGCAACGTCCCAGATAGCTATATGCATGCTATGTGGTCCTGTGCATCGGTTCAAAAGTTCTGGCAGAAGACATGTGAGGACTTGTCGGCATGGCTCAGGTATAGTGTCCCACCCTCACCCACACTTTGCATATTAGGTGATTTAAGTGAATTAAATGTAGATGCAAGGATGTCACACATGGTTCTCACTGCCTTATGCATCGCAAAGAAAACTATCCTCATGAAATGGAAATCAAGAAATAACTTATGCATGACTTATTATAATAACTTACTATTGGATTATATTAGCCTGGAGAGAATGTCAGCTTCCTCAAATGATCAATTGGCAGAATTCAATTCTCTCTGGTCCCCGCTTATTAATTCTATAATCTGAGGGGTAGCAGGCGGTGGCTCGCTCTCCTCGGCACCTCTGGCGGCTGGCTGCACCCCGACCGCGGGTGACCGGGGGTCCTGTTCTGGGGTGGCCGTCTGTCTGGCCCTGGGGGGGGGGGGGCTGGCTGGCCTCGCCCCTCGGGGGGGGTCTGGGTCTGGCCCTGGGCCCCTGGTACTGGGGGGGGGGGCAACGTGCCGTGGTCGGGTGTGCGCCGGTGGTGCGGGTTGACCCCGGTGCATCCTTGCACGGCGGGGTCGTGTCTTCCCTGGGGCCCTGGCGGCACCCTGGGGTTGATGCCTGCATCCTGGATCGTCCTCCCCATCCACTAGGGTCTGCTGGTGTGGGTGTGCATGTGTGTGTGTGTGTGTGTGTGTATGTGTGTGAGAGTGGGTGTGAGTGGGGGCTTGTGTATGAGCGGATGCGGAAGTGGGTGTGTGTGTTGAGTGAGCAGGTGGGGCTGTGTGTGGGTGTAGGTGGGCATGTGTGATGGTGGGTAGGGGTGCGTGTGTGTATGGGTGCGGTTACCTATGGGTGGATGTCTAGGGGGTGGAGGATGTGTGTATGGGTAGGAGAACTTTGTTGGGTGGCAGGGGTTGGGCAGTCCATCTAGTGGCATGGGGGCTGGTGTTTTGAGGCCTGCTTGTCCCGGCCGCCCTGCTGTTGTGTTGCGGGGTGAGGTGCCTTGTCGCATCGCCCTTGGTGTCATTGGGGGCGGGTGTGTGTTGGTGCTTGGGGGTGGTTGGGGGGCCATTGGCGCGGGTTGATGGCCGTGTTTCCATCGGGTTGCTCCAGGGTGGCTGTGGTTGCAGGGCAGCCTGCGGCTGTCGGTGTGCTGTCGGCTGTGGCTGTCAGTGTGCATCTGGGGGTGGGGGGTGGGGGGTTGTGGGCCTGCATGAGCATGTTGGGCGCCGTGTGGGTCTGGCCCATTGTTCACTATTGTGACTGTTGTTGTCCATGTTTGTGTGTGTAAGATGAGTGGAAATATGTATGACTGCCCCATCATGTTAGTGGTGCTGGGAGTGCCGGGGCGTGATGCTGGTGGGTCCTGAGCTGCTTCCACTGGTGGCCCTTGCCCTGGGTTGGGATTTGGGGGCAGTGGGTGGCCTCATGAACCAGTCTGCAAGCTGGCTTCTGGGGGGAAACGGCCTCGTTTTTAGACCGCCTACCTCCCAGTCTTTTTTCCTGCCCTCCCCTTCCCCCTGACTCTGGGTGGAATATACAACTTTTTTGTTACATTTAGGGCTTTGGGGTGGGGGTGTGCCGCACTGTGTCGGTGAAGGGGATACCTTTGCTGCAGGGTGGGGCTGTACTCACCTCAATTTTAATTGCATTTTAGACACTGAGGGCGTGGGAGGGATGGGGGCCCTGCTGCCCATCGTAGCGGCTAGCGGTGCTCCAGTCACTATCCCCCCAATTTTAATTACACTTTGGTAGTCCACACATTTACACACAATTATATCATATAACTGACACCTACCCACCATGTTCTGTGCGGGGGGAGGGGGTGGGGGTCTTCCCCCACCCCTGTTTCCCTGCTCATGCTGGGGGCGTGGGGCCTGGTAGAGAGCCTGGGACCTATCATGTTGTCAAAATCCCTGGGTGCTACTGAATATATAGATACAACCAAGGAAGTGAGAGGGGGGCTGAATATGAGTGTAAGTGAGAGTGAGGGGGTGATGAATGGAGGTGGTGATGGTGGGTTGGTTTTGTGCGGCGCTTTGCATGTCGGGTGGCATCTTGGGGCACCTGCGGTGGTCTGCTGATTGCTCGCTCAAATGGACGCTGGGGGTGGGGGTCTACTTCTGTGGCCTGTGCACGTGGTCTCCCTGGTCACTGCCGGGCACTGATGCTTGTTCAGGCTCGCTGCATCTGCTTTGCAGCCGCCTTATGAAACAAGGGTGAATGAGGGGTGAGTTTGAATGGGTACAGGAATGAAAGAGAATGGGTCGGTCTAGGTGAATGAGAGGGGTGCGCATGGGAGCTTGTGGGTGTGAAATGTGGGGAGGGGTGTGTCTGTGAGTTGGGAGGTGCTGGATTAAGGGGGGTAGTGCCTCTCGGCAACATGGGCTCCCCTGGGCAGGGGTCCCTGGGGTGTGTGACAGAGGCATTGGGGCGGGCCCGCTGTGGGGGTGGGGTCGCTGGCTCCCTCGTGCCTGGGCCCCGGGGGCAGACGTTGGCCCCGCTGGGGTGGGGTGGGGGTTGGGCAGGTCTGGGGGTGTGGGCTCGCTGCGCCGGCCGCCGAGCAGCCTGGCCTCCCTTGATCGTCCCTCTGGGGGCAGATGCCTGGCTTTCCTGGTGCTTGCTGATCTCGGACGTTTGTGCCCTGTGGGGTTGGTGGCGCTGCCTTGCCTGCTCGGGGTTCCTGGGGGGAGAGCTGCTGCGACCGGCCCTCCGCTTCGTATGTTTCCTGACAAACCACTCACATGCACACACTTATTTTGTGCGCGTTCTCATATATATGCACGCAGACATAAACGCACAAGTGTCTCTCCTTTAACAGGTGCGGAAACCAGACTCGTGTTGAGACATCTTTGGTGGAAGAAGTAGTTTGTCTTTTGTTTGTTTTAGTTGTTGGTTTGTTGGTTTGTTTTTGTCTGTTCCTTTCCCTTTTCTTTTCCCCTCCACACACTTCCTTTCCCTCTTCCCCATCCTGCTGGGTCTTCCATGGGTAAAATAATTAAAATAAAGTATTAAAAGTTATTACAGGAGGAGTTTACAACAATATACAATACACAGTTAGGTACTGTATAAGTTCCTCTTGGCAAAGTAAATCTGTTTTGGCACAATAAGGGTGACAGATCCCTGTTCTGTTTGCCTAGCTGCCTGACAGGACAAGGGGGAAAAAATATATGAGAACCATTACAGTGCATCCTTTTATATTTTGGCGATATAAATACAAAACACCAAACATTATCTTTTTTTTTTTGCATTTGTATTTTGTAAACTTTATTGATCCCCAGGGGAAATTCAGAGCATCCACGGTACAGCGCCAATCCCTTCATCATTCACACACACACAGCAGAATGATCCATTTGGCTGCAACTGTTGCATCAGTGTTGCCCATTTTGTCACCACTTGCCGCTCTTGGGCATCCACCTCAGCTGCGCGCACACCTGCACCTTGTTAGTGCGCAACTATTTAGTCCACCTCGCCCTGAGCATCGGCCTGGAGCCGTCTGTCTTCCTACGTGCTCAAACTCTCAGCAGATTCCTTCCTCCAGGCCTGTTGACCATCGCAACGACACGTAAGCTGTCAATTTACTCACCTGTCCTCTCAGCCTTCCTCTGTGCACAGGTGGATTCCCTGGTGGCGGACATCCTCTCCTTCGCCATCATCGTTCCCCTGCAACATCTTTCCTCGTTGGACGCACAGCAGGGCGCTGTCTCCCAGGCTTGGGACCTTTGCCAATGCCAGCCACCTCTGTTACTGTAAGTAAGCACATTGCTTTATTACTCTCCCGTGTGGTTTGCCCAGCTAACTCCCTGCTCTCGTCTCTTCCATAGGGTTGCCTGGCTGCACTGCGTGCTGCTCTGTCCCTGCCTTCATCTTCCACCCACAACACAATAACATATCGCATACACGCATCCAAACACGTTTTATTGGTTGAATAAAGCTTTCAAATCTACCTGAGCCTGCGTGCGTGTTTCCTGGGCCGAGAAACATGTCAGTATGGCTCCAGCAAAGCGGCCCAGCGGACAGCGGGCTCGCACGCCGTTTTTCTGATATGATTTGCGTACCAACAACAAGTAATTTTCAACCAATTAACCATAATCACTCACCGGTTAGACCGCCTTGATCCCCAGCAGGCGTTCCCCCCCCCCGGTTCCTCAAGGCGCCTCGGCTCTGGTCGCTTCCACGGCTGGCCAGCCTAGCTCGGGGACGCTGACCCGGCTCACACCTATTCCGACCCCCGCTCGCTTCAACGGGAAACTCGGAGGAGCACGGGGGTTTATTTTGCAGTGTGAGTCGGTGTTCCTGTGTGTTCCCGGGGATTTCCCCTCACACCTTAGCCGAATCGGTTACATGGCTAATCTCTTGGAGGGGCGAGCGCTAGCTTGGGCTTACGCCGTGATGTTGAAGCCCAGCTACGCAACCCTCACCTATGACCGGTTCGTGCAAGACTTCCTAGAGGTGTTCGACCACTCGCGTCTTGACAGCGTCCTCGCCGACCGGCTCCTTGGTCTCCAACAGGGAAGCCGGTGGGCGGCGGATCACGCTGTTGACTTCCGGGTGGCAGTGGAGGAGGTTGGCTGGGGAGAGGCATCTCTCTGCAGCATCTTCCTCCGTAGCCTCAATTCTGGTCTGAGGGACGAGCTAGCCAGTCGGGATCTCCCAGGGTGGCTGTCGGAGCTGATCTCACTCACGATTAGCCTGGACAATAGGCTGCGAGAGCGGGCCGCAGAGCGGAAGTCAATCAGCCGCTCGCGCGGAGTTTCCGCCCGCTCTCCTCAGTCTCGCCCCCTGGCGTTACCCGCTCTGGAGTCCGCCGATGAGCCAGAGGCCATGGCGATCGGGCGCACCAGGCTCCCTCTTGCGGAGAGACAATGCCAGTGGGAACTGGGTCTCTGCATGTATTGCGGAGACGATCAGCATACCGTGGAGCTGTGCCCGGTTAAGCAAAACGGGGGGGGGGGGGGGTCCGCGAGTTACTGTAGGGGGCCTCGCCGACTCTAACCAGTCAAATCCCCTATCCTGTTGCACACTGCCCATTCGATTCTGCCATAACTCCATCGGGCATCTCACGCATGCACTGGTGGATTCAGGGGCAGAGCAAAGTTTTATTTCCAAGAGCCTGGCAACCCGTTTGGGCATATCCTGTCAGCCACTGTCAACTCCCCTTAACCTGGTCACTCTCTCTTGCTCTCCCCTGGGGGTAGTGACGCATTGCACCAAGCCGGTTCCCATTATAATCTCTGGCAACCACCGTGAGGATCTGACTCTGTTTGTCCTGCCCTCCTCTTCGGACCGTGTCAGCCTGGGCTACCCATGGCTGCGCTTGCACAACCCCGTCCTCGATTGGAGATCCGGCAGTGTCCTTTCGTGGAGCTCCTTCTGCCTGGGCACCTGCCTCCAGTCTGTGGCCTGTGCGCCGTCCTCCCCTCCGCCGGCGCCGGTCTCCGAGCCTCCAGACCTCACTCTGGTGCCGCAGGAGTTCCACGACTTGGGAGTAGCTTTCAATAAGTCCAAGGCTATGTCTCTCCCCCCTCACCGGCCGTATGACTGCGCCATAAACCTCCGTCCAGGGGCCCCCTTGCCATCTGGCTGCCTGTACAGCCTCTCCGCTCCTGAACGTGAGGCGATGGATGCTTACATCAAGGAGTCGCTCAGCGCTGGGATCATCCACCCCTTCTCGTCTCCGCTCAGCGCGGGCTTCTTCTTCGTGTCCAAAAAGGATGGGTCCCTTCGCCCCTGCATTGACTTCAGAGCGCTGAATGACATTACAATTAAGGATCGCTACACCTTGCCGCTGATGGACACCGCCTTCCACTCCCTCCAGGGGGCGACCTGGTTCACGAAACTAGATCTCCACAGCGCTTACCATCTCGTTCGGATCCGGGACGGTGATGAGTGAAAGACGGCTTTCAGGACGCCCAGCGGTCACTTCGAGTACCTTGTGATGCCGTTTGGGCTCACCAACGCACCTGCCGTCTTCCAGCGGCTCATAAACGACGTCCTACGAGATTTCCTGGGGGTCTTTGTCTTCGTGTACTTGGACAATATACTCATCTTCTCCAGGTCACGGGAGGAGCACCAGGCTCATGTGAGGCGGGTCCTGCAACGGCTGCTGGAAAACAGACTCTACATCAAGGCGGAGATCTGCGAATTCTACGCCTGGACCACCTCCTTCCTGGGGTTTGTCATCTCGCACAATCAGATTCTCCCCGACCCCACTAAGGTTAAAGCGGTGGTCGAGTGGCCCACGCCTACCTCCAGGAAGCAGGTACAGCAGTTCATTGGCTTCGCTAATTTCTACCGTCGCTTTGTCCCCAACTTCGGCGCCATTGTCACCCCCCTGACTCGCCTCACTTCATCGAAGGTGCCCTTCCAGTGGTCCGAGCAGCCGCCGCCTTCAAGACCCTCCAGGCGGAGTTCTCGTCCTCCCGGGTCCTGACCCAGGTCGACCCCGCGCTGCAGTGCTTGGTGGAGGTCGATGCATCCGACACGGGGGTGGGGGCGGTGCTCTCTCAGTGCTCACCAGTGGACGGAGTCAAGCGGCCCTGTGCCTTCTTCTCCCGACGGTTATCTGCAGTGGAACGTAATTATGACATCGGCGACAGGGAACTCCTCGCTTTCAAGCTCGCGCTGCAGGAGTGGCGTCACTGGCTGGAGGGGGCAGCTCAGCCTTTTGTGGTCTGGATGGACCACAAGAACCTTGAGTATTTGAGGTCAGCGCAGCGCCTGAATGCCCGCCAGGTGCGCTGGTCTCTATTCTTTGCTCGGTTTCAATTTACCATCACGTACCGTCCAGGCTTGAAGAATGGGTTGCCCGATGCCTTGTCCAGGCAGTTCGCCCCTGAGGATCCGGAGGAGTCGGACCACGCCATCCTTCCCAGCTCGTGCGTTGTGGGGGCGGTTTCCTGGTCCATCAGGGACAAGGTCCGAAGGGCACAGGAGATGGAACCAGACCCTGGCGGTGGTCCAGAGGGGAGGCTCTTCGTTCCTTCAGCAGTTCGAGGGGAGGTTATTCACTGGGTCCATACCTCCAAGCTCGCCTGTCACCCTGGCGGCTCCCTGCTGGTGGATCTTCTGCAACGTTCGTTCTGGTGGCCGGGTCTCCAGAAGGACGTCACCAACTATGTCCGGGCTTGTCCCCAGTGCACTACCGGCAAGTCTCAAAACTCTCCACCTGCGGGTCTGCTCCAACCCCTGCCGGTCCCGGGCAGGCCCTGGTCGCACATCGCCCTTGACTTCGTCACTGGCCTCCCGGTCTCTAACACCTATGACACAGTTCTGACGATTGTGGATCGGTTCTCTAAGGCCGCCCATTTTGTGCCTCTTCGGGGTCTCCCTTCGGCACGTGAGACGGCTGACCTCCTCGTCCAACGTGTGGTCAGACTGCACGGGATTCCGTTGAACGTTGTATCGGATCGGGGTCCTCAGTTTGTCTCCCAGGTATGGAGGTGTTTCTGTAACGCCTTGGGGGCCACGGTTAGTCTCTCCTCTGGTCACCACCCCCAGTCCAATGGACAATGTGAGCGCACTAATCAGAAGCTGGAGGCTGCTCTGCGCTGTGTGACCTCCTCTAATCCGTCCTCCTGGAGCTCCTACTTGGCCTGGGTGGAGTATGCCCACAACACGGCGCGGTCATCGGCTACTGGTGTGTCTCCCTTCAAGGCGTCCTTGGGGTACGATCCCCCCTTGTTTCCTGAGCAGGAGGGGGAACTGGCTGGTCCCTCTGTCCAGGCACATATGAGACGCTGCCGGAGTGTGTGGACTAAGACAAGAGGAGCACTTTTACGCACGGCGGCGCGCAACAGCTCCACCGCCAATCGCCACAGGAGGCCAGCTCCTAATTACCAGGTGGGTCAATGGGTTTGGCTCTCTTCCCAAGACATCAACCTTAAGGCTGAGAAGAAAAAGCTGGCTCCACGGTTTCTCGGTCCTTTCATAATCACTAAGATTGTCAACCCGGTGGCTGTGCGTTTGGCCCTCCCTCTCTCCCTACGTGTGTGTCCCACCTTCCACGTGTCTAAAGTTAAGCCTGTTCTCTCCAATCCACTCTGCCCTCCTCCTAGGTCACCGCCCGCTCCTATGATGATCAACGGTGACCCGGCGTGGGGTGTTGCTTCCATCTTGGACTCCCGACGCCGAGGTCGTGGGCTACAGTACCTGGTGGATTGGGAGGGGTATGGGCTGGAGTGGAGGTCCTGGGTGCGCTCTTCGTGGGTGCTGGATCAAGATCTCATCGCGGAGTTTCACCGGGCGCACCCAGGTAAGCCAGCGCCAGGAGGCGCTGCTGGGGGGGGGGAGTACTGTCACCACTCGCCGCTCTCGGGCATCCACCTCAGCTGCGCGCACACCTGCACCTCGTTAGTGCGCAACTATTTAGTCCACCTCGCCCTGAGCATCGGCTTGGAGCCGTCTGTCTTCCTACGTGCTCAAACTCTCAGCAGATTCCTTCCTCCAGGCCTGTTGACCATCGCAACGACACGAAAGCTGTCAATTTACTCACCTGTCCTCTCAGCCTTCCCCTGTGCACAGGTGGATTCCCTGGTGGCAGACATCCTCTCCTTCGCCATCATCGTTCCCCTGCAATATCTTTCCTCGTTGGACGCACAGCAGGGCGCTGTCTCCCAGGCTTGGGACCTTTGCCAGCGCCAGCCACCTCTGTTACTGCAAGTAAGCACATTGCTTTATTACTCTCCCGTGTGGTTTGCCCAGCTAACTCCCTGCTCTCATCTCTTCCATAGGGTTGCCTGGCTGCACGGCGTGCTGCTCTGTCCCTGCCTTCATCTTCCACCCACAACACATTAACATATCGCATACACGCATCCAAACACATTTTATTGGTTGAATAAAGCTTTCAAATCTACCTGAGCCTGCGTGCGTGTTTCCTGGGCTGAGAAATATGTCACATTTGTCTGTAAATATGTAAATAAAAATGATTTATTTCGTTATTTGGGCATTTTTGTGTCTTGTTGTCATTTAGTCAAAGCACGCATATGTGTCCGCATATGATATGCAATTGATCTGGCCATTCCGCTCCACTGTCATGGCGATATTAAGTTTTTAATTTTTAGATACTCGTGTGGGAGGGGGGACTTGCGGTCCTGCAAAGAACAGTGGTACTACACAGGTGAAGCAGAAGCAGGTACTCCCGTCTACTACTGACTGGGCATACTGGGCGTACCTTGCCCCGGTTGGGCTACTGCTTCTCCCAGCATGTTCTGTTTTGATACACTGGTAATCTTTGTCAGACCGGTCCCCACTGATGCTCCACCCAGTCTGCTCGTGCACCTCATGTTCTCCACATATGGCGAATTGTCCTTTAGACCTACGCAATCACAGCAACTTTATGGTATTTTTTTTTAAGCATTAAATCTTCAGTATTATGTTTTTCTAGTCAAATTTGTTGTTTTTCACTTCCTTGTTTTGTCCAGGGAGCACTGTGGTGACTGACAGGTCATGATGCTGTGTGCTATCCAATCAGCATGGTGTCATAACATGGTGTCATAATCAGCATGGTGTTTGGTGTCCTATCCCAAACGCTCACTGTAGGTTAGCACATTTATTAACAAAACACAAACAAGAACGTTTTCATACAAATTCAAAAAATGAGGAGCAAACAATAATAAAGGAATGTGAACAATACACTGGAGGAGAGTGGGGCTCAACGTCCTAAGGTACAAAGTCAGGGAACGCCTGACCAGGGCGAAACTCAGCTGGAGGACCCCGAGAGCTGAGTGGGGCTTGACAGCTGAGACGTCGGGGAAAAAGGCACCAGGACAGAGCACTCCAAACTCACCTCAACAGTGGGACCTTCACCCACGGTTGCAGTCAGCGGGCAGGAATACACAAGGAGAAGAAGAACACGGCAACGACAGAGGTTGTCGTGTCCCTTAAATACACACACAATAATCAGAGACAGGTGCAATTCATGAGTAGCAGAATAGGCAGCAGCTGTGCAGCCCCAAAGGAACTGAAAGCCGGAAACTGCACAGCACTGTCAAAATAAACCAACCGGAAACATAAAAATAAAAACACAACAGAACTCAAAAACCATCGAAATAATCTTATAGATAACAGTAAACAAACAGAAAAATGCTGACTGTGCTGAGAAACTGGGCATGGCTCTAACCTGTGCCCTAGGATCATGACAGAACCCCCCCTCCCAAGGGGTGGACCCCAGACACCCCAGGGTAACTTCACATAGAAGACAAGAAAAAACAAAGCCTCCCACACACAAAGAAATTACCCACCCTGGGGGGGAAGGAGGGGGAGCCCAGGCACGGAGGGACCGTAACCAGAGCAAAAAAAAAAAAACCCAAAAAGAAAACCAAAAGAAAATACTCATGAACTACTCCTAGTCCACCAGGTGGCAACACGGGACCCTAAGCCCGACCGATCAGTGGGCAGAGTAGTTCAGGCGGTCTTCCTGAGTCCCACGACCAATGGCATCTGTGCTGGAGCACGTCAAGTGGCCTCCGCGTGCTTTAGAACCAACGAAGCAGCTGGGGCAGTTCAGGTGGTCTCCCTAAGTCCCAAGACCACCAGCATCTGTGCTGGGACACATCGGGTGGCCTTCCTGTGCCCCAGAACAAGCAAAGCAGAAGAAGCAGCCAGTCAGGTGGCCTCCTGGCATCCCTAGGCCAACGGGCCACATGAGTTAGGAGGTGGCATCCTTCAGCAAAGGGAGGCCGTTCAGCGTGACCCTCTTGGGATCCACCCACGGTGGCCCCAGGCTGGGGCAGAGCTGCACCCTCGGTGGCTCCAGGCTGGAGCTCTGCAGCACCCGTGATGGCTCTGGGCTGGAGCTCTGCAGCACCCACGGTGGCTCCCAGGCTGGGCCAACGCTGCACCCTCGGAGGGCCCGGGCTGGAATGGAGTGCCCGTGACGACCTCAGTAGGAAAATGTACATCACCCCGGGAGGTCCCGGGCTGGGACGAAGCGTCCATGACGGCCTCAGTGGGAGGAGCTGAACCCACGATGACCTCAGTCGGCAAGCCTGGACCCATGGGGACTTCTGGTTCAGGTGGATCTTCCCCAGCGACCCTGGGAGAAGGCATAGGAAAAACAGACAGAAGAACAGGGTCAGGGTCACTGGCAGTGGCAGCGGCAGAGCCTTGCGACGTGAGCTCATGTGCAGCTGACGGCTGTATTTGGCTTTCCTCCCTAGGAGCCAGACAAGACATCTCCAATATAGAAACAATAGAAACAGAAGAGGGCCCTTGCCTGAACTCAAGCTCCACTGCCTTCCAGGACTCCGTCGATCCAGGCAACGATGCTCTGGGCTCAGTCCTCTGGAGGTCCGGTTGTGACTCCGCTGCGGTGGCCTCCACAGCAGGTGTGATGGTGTGTGCAGTCCCAGTGCCCCCAGGCGATGTGACCCACGCTGGTGGCTCGTCCGGCGTGGCAGCTGGGGGTCAGCTCTCCACTGGCATTGGAACTGGGTCCTCCAGGGCCACAGGCTCCTCCATCATCTGGCGGCTCAGTTCAGGGACCAGCGGACACACAAGGACAGATGGAGGAAACACAGAGGTAGCAGGTGAGAGACAATTATTAGCAGCTGGCGGAGAAAATCCAGCGGACTGTAGGGACTGGTTTTTCTCCCCAGGAACCAGGCAAGAATATTCATTCTCTAGTAATGGAAAATGAGAGTTCACTTGCCTAAATTCCTGGGAGGTGATGGAGTCAGCTGCTGCTAAGGGGTCAGGGTCCATCTCTCCAGGAGTCTCGAGCGCTGTCTGGGTGGAGGGTGATGGTGTGGACTTGAGGCAGGAGTGGCGAGCCCTCCACCCCTGTGAATGCTTCTTCAGCCTGGGTTGCACTGAGGGAAAATCTTTCAACAACTCCTCAATACATCGTCGAGTTTCGAATATCATTTTGAGAAGAGGAGTCAGACCTGGGTAGCTCCAGAGATTGGAGCAGGTCTCAATTAACCCAGCTGCATTGCTCATGAAGCCAAAAATGGCCTCGGGAATGTGGGTGATCTGAGCCTTAGAGGCTAAATCCACAGCAAGTTCTGCCACCGCACACTCCTCACTCAATCCAAAAACCCTGAAGTTCATGGTGGTAGTACCCTTCTATACCTCAGACAAAAAGAAAAAATGCCAAAACCTACAGTGGCTGGTGTCCACACTGGCCATGTTCTTCTGTCATAATGCGCCCGTTTCACAGGCGCAAGTAGGACACCAAACGCTCGCTATAGGTTAGCACATTTATCAACAAAACACAAACAATAATATTTTCATACAAATCCAAAAAATGAGGAGCAAACAATAATAAAGAAATGTGAACAATACGCTGGAGGCTGGTTCCAAGGTTGTCATAGCCAGGAGCGGCACTGGGGTTAAGCTCCCAGTGCTCATAAAATGCTCCTTACGCCGTGCGTCTCAAAAAGCCTCTGACAACTAAGTCCAACTCCTAGCTTGCCCGTGTGGTTTAGTCTCTAAGCCCGGCGGAACTGCTTTTACTAATGGGAGAAGGGGCGAGGGCGGATCTCTGGTGCCTTAAAACCAGATGCTTCGGGTAGATGGTGGCTCGTCAACCTGGGAAGGTAGCCCATCTAGGGGAAGGTAAACCCTGATTTCAAACCTCCGCTGCCTTGCGGCACACCCGGTCACAGGAAAGGCTTCGGGAGTCAACCCTGAGGAAAAATCCGGAGTCGGAGCCCGTAAGGCAGTTCTTTGTTGTGCTCAACATCGTTCTGGCAGCTCCTGCGACGGCACTGGTGCCAAACTATAGCAGCCCTGCTGTTCCTTTGGATTCATCAGTGACGTGGAGAGGGGGGACATGCTGCATGGGTAACATCTTGTCCTCCATATCTTCCTGCCCAGGCTTGAATCCTACCAACGCCCAACGCTGGAAGGTAGAACACCGGTGCGCATCGGCCTGTTCAGCCACAGGTGGTGCTGTTCCAGCAGAGTAGATGTTTAGGATTCTCTTCCATGGTCATCATAGACCGACGGAGGCCGATGACGCTGGAGGAGAGTGAGGCTCAACCTCCTAAGGTACAAAGTCAGGGAACGCCTGACCAGGGTGAAACTCAGCTGGAGGACCGCCAGGGAAAAAGGCACCAGGACAGAGCACTCCAAACTCACCTCGACAGTGGGACCTTTACCCACGGTTGCAGTCAGCGGGCAGGAATATACAAGGAGAAGAAGAACACAGCAACGACAGAGGTTACTGTGTCCGTTAAATACACACACAATAATCAGAGACAGGTGTAATTCATGAGTAGCAGAATAGGCAGCAGCTGTGCAGCCCCAAAGGAATTGACAGCTGGAAGCTGCACAGCGCTGCCAAAATAAACCAACCGGAAACATAAAAATAAAAACACAACAGAACTCAAAAACCATCATAATAATCTTATAGATAACAGTAAACAAACAGAAAAATGTTCACTGGGCTGAGAAACTGTGCACGGCTCTAACCCGTTTCCCAGGATCATGACACATGGTCGTAATGCAGCATGTTATCCAATCAACACAGAGTCAATCCAAAACCCTGCCCACACTTCTTGAAGCCAGGCATGAAGAGACACAGAGTGGTGGTTTAACTTTTACTGATAAAAATTACATATTTTGACGAAGTGACTCCATATTCGAAGATGCACACCCTCGTAACCTCAGGAAAACACATTTAAAATCTTAGGTTAGTCTGACGAACGGTTCAAGAGATATGCGTGGAACAGACAGACAGACACACAAACGCACAGAGATTTCATGCATTTATAGATAGATTCTTCTTCTTCTTCTTCTTCTTCTTGTTATTATTATTATTATTATTAGTGCCTTTTACATTTTCCTGGTTTCTCTGTGGTCATCCTCTTTTCCCTGGTCTCTTGTGATTTTGGTTGATTCTTTATTATTTGCATTATTATTATAGTTATGGTCTCCTGTGTTTTCCCCAGTCCTTAGTCATGTCGTGTCATCCCTTGTCTGTCATCAGTGTCTTTATTATGGTCTGGTGTGTCTACTCTTCTCCCTATTTATCCCCAGCTCATCATGTTTCCATACCCATAGCATCTCCTCATGTGTGCTCCTGTTCAGCTTTTGATTGTCTCCCAGCTGTCCCATGTTTCCTTGATTAGTTTCCCCCCTATTTATACCATTGTCATTACCTCCACAGTGTTTGACTTGTGTCTTTGTATTCCTCCGTGAGTTTTGGTTACCAGTGACTGCTGTGTGTTTTTCCAGCCCTCGTGCTGCATTTTTGTTTCTTGTGTTTTGTTAATAAATTATTATTTTGCACCACATCCCTGCCTGCATCTGGGTCCTCCTTCCACCACCTTCATCTGCCTGAAAGGCAATTATATGACAGAATGACCTCAACAACTGAGGACCAAGCAGGCACGGATTTTTGGAGTTTGGGTCTGGACACGGATGAGGTGTGGGTAGCACAAACTGTTGAGGACTATATCTCGTACGCCCACATCTCCTGCATGCCAGAGGCAGCCCTGGGGGCTCTGAAAGTTGCGGCCAGGGTAGTAAGAATATACCCCAGCCCGTGGAGCTACCCCAAGCTGGGGGGGGAGGCTGTTACTTTCTCTCTCTAACTTCTGGCACATGTATCGTGATATGGTGGAAGATAGATCTGCAACGCTGAAGCCTGTGCCAATGGAAGAGCATCCCCTGGTCCCGGCATCTCCCCCACCATGCCATTCGTCAGCTCCAACTCCAGCCTCACAGCCATTCCATGGGCTGGAGAAGAGATCACTATCTGTGCCGTGGCCTGCTCCGACAATTAAACCTTCCCTGGTCTTGGCATCACAGGAGCCTGTGCTGTCAGTAAGATGCTCCCTGGCTTGGTTAAGCACCACTCCTCGCCCAGAACCAGCCCTCAGTTCCACACCTCCTTGCGCCGCTCCAGCTCCACATCACCCTCCACCTGCAGTGCTGGCTCCCACAGTTGCTGTGCCAGTGCCCTCACCCACAGCTTCACTCCAGACTGCCTCATCTGTGTTCCACCAGCGTCTCCAGAGGTCATTACATCAGCTCCTCCGGTGTCTTCCAAGGTCATCATGCCACCAGCAGCTTCACCAGAAACTGTCAACCTAGTAGCAGTGAATCAGGAGTTAAGACAAGTGCTTTTCCCTTTATTTTCAACATATATTTTTGAAAAGACTTGTCTTGCTACTGGTAGGGGGTCCCAAGTGCAGTTCCCATCTGCCTCTGGGTCCTTTCTGTTGATCTCTGCCACTCACAACTGTTGTGACACATCCTGTGTTTCTTCCTCCCTGTCTGAGGTGGCTGCGGCAGGGATAGAGATGGATACTTCAGCTCTAGCTGTCTCCGAGGTGCACGCCACAGCTCCAACTGTCTCCAAGGTGCACACCACAGCTTCAACAGTCTCCAAGGTGCACACCACAGCTCCAACAGTCTCCAAGGTGCACACCACAGCAACAACAGTCTCCAATGTACATGTCACAGTTCCAGCTGTCTCAGAGGTGCATGCTAGAGCTCCAGCTGTCTCAGAGGTGCATGCTCCACCACCATCTGAACTGCATGCTCCACCATCATCCAAACTGCATGCTCCATCACTGTCCAAGCTGCAATTTTCCACCTCCTTCGGAGCTGCACGCTCCACCATTGCCTGAACTGCATGTTTCACCTGGTCCATCCAAGCATTCTGCTCCACCTGGTTGGTCTGGGTAGTCCACTCTACCTGGGTCATCTGAACAGTCCACTCCACTCCACCTTTACTGCCTGGGGTAGCCGCTCCTCAGCTGCTGTTAGCCCCTGCACCGAAAGCCCCTCAGGTACTGTCCCCAGAGCAAAAAGCTCCTATACTGGTATCCCCAGAACTAAAAACTCCAATGTTGTTGTTCCCAGAGCAAGAAGCTCCTTTGTGGTTTCCAGAGCAAAAGGGTCCCATGTTATCTCCTGAATTTAAAAGTTCTACAGCCCCTTTTCCACTAGTACATACCTACTCAGCCCTACTCGCCTCGAGTCTACTTGGTTTGTAGGGTTTCCCATTAGTACCTGGTACCAGGTACTTTTTTGGAACCTACTTCAGTGGGGTTCCAACTGTGTTGAGTTGATCTGAAAATGTGCTGTCAACAGATTGCAGGCCACTCACTGGCCAGGACATAACATCAGTGGATGAGAGTGACGTCTTCACAAGATTCAAAACTGACATTTGTAAATTCGGCCATGAGCTTTTATTATTTCTGTAATAATCAATGAAATAAATGGCTACACACAAATCAACACCATCACAGAACACTCACCATCTTCCCCCATGAGCAGCCATCAACTCGGAGACCTCCTGGTATTTCACTTCGGAATGCTCTGTAGGCACTGGGGCTAAAAAGTTCATAGGCTGAAAAGTTCATATAGTGGTCAAATTTAACCAAATGTGGTTATTTTTCAACAGTCTCCTCATCGAGGCACACAGTTCTTCCATCAGTATTACAGTGCTTGGATCCCTGTACTTGAAAAATAAACTACATTTGGTCAAATTTGACAACTATGAACTTTTCAGCCTATGAACTTTTCAGCCCCATCAGCCCTGCTGCAGCGGAGCGAGCCAAAATGAAAAAGTATACCAGGAGGTCTTTGAGCTGATGGCTGCTCACAGGGAAGATGGTGAGTGTTTTGTGATTTTAAGCATCTTTTACGTTATTTATCAGTGATAATATCAGCATGTAAACAACATAACGGGATAACCTGCCACCTTCCTGTAGTGAACCCAACCCCACCCACTTGAGGTAGTACTCAGTTGAAATGGAGAATCAATCACACCGTGTCATGCCGAGTAGAGTCGACTAGAATTGAGGTGAGTCGGGTTGAGTAGGTACGAGAGGAAAAGAGGCTTATGTTGTCATTATCTCCTGAGGTTGAAGGTTCCAGGTTGTCATTATCTCCTGAGTTAAAAGTGTATGTTTTCTTCGGAGCAAGAGGCTCTTCCATTATTTTCTCCAGAGCAAAAAATTCTCATGTTATTTTCTCCAGAGCAAAGAGCTCTCATATCATCTCCTGAGTTTAAAAGTTCTATATTGTCATCAAGTTTCCATGTTCTCACTTCCTGAGGTTAAAGGTTCCATTTTATGAACTCCTGAGGTTAAACGTTCCATACTGTCACCTCCTGAGGTTAAACGTTCCATACTGTCACCTCCTGAGGTTAAGGGTTCTGTGTTATCATCTCCAGTGTAAAATTTCCATGTTATTATCTCCCGAATATAAAATTTCCATGTTATCATCTCCTGAGTGCATAATTTCCTTGTTGTCATCATCTCCTGAGTGCAAGATTTCCATGTTGTCATCTCCAGAGTTTAAAAGTTCTTTGTCTTCTCCAGAGGTTAAAGTTTCTGAGGGTAAAGCTGAACATGAAAAGGAAACAATACATGTGTTGATAATGTTTTTTTTTCTTTGTGTATTTCGTTGTGTCTGTCTGTGGTGGAATGCCCACCTGTGTTGTTTTCTTTTTTCCTTTATTGTTTTTCACATGTTCAAAATAAACTTTAACTAACTAACTAACTAACTAACTAGAAAAGCACTCGGAGAGCGCAGACCTCCGCCAAGCGCCACAATTCCCCCCATACAGTGTTTGTGTGTACGTTTTCAGATTCCTTGAGCATGTAAACATATGACTAGCAATTGGATTCACAATGATTATTTGTTTATTTGACAGGGACAGTGCAATAAACACACAATTAATCAATGACAATCAATCTGATAGTGATAGGATTAGTGGTTCAGTAGTAAAAGCATTGCCTCCTTGGCGGAGGTAATAAACTGAAGTGTTGCTGTTGTGTCCATCTCCTCCACTGACGGATGCAAATTTGGTAGACAGGTTGGCGTGGGTTTTATATTATATTGTAACGTGCTGCTCGACATGGCGACGTCCCACCGGGAGGTTCGAACTCACGCCTCCCGCTCCGGAGTCCCGCACTCTACCTGTGTCGCCAATAGGGTCAACCCACTTGGCAAGCCAAGTAGGGTGCTCATATTGAGTTCGCTACAATATTATTTTTTGGGGGGTTGCGCTCTGCGGCAAACGAGAATTTAGAAGCTTCGCCGGCAGAGCTCGTTTTTGCGCAGCGCCTATGGCTGGCCGGTGAATTTCTGCCAAATGCGCAGCTCCTATGGCTGGCCGGGGAATTTCTGCCAAAGAATCCGTCGGCGGACAGCTGCCCGTGTGAGGTTTTGCAGTTGCACGCTGGCGGGCCCAGGCTAGCAGTGTTTTCCGCGTCCTTTTGTGCCTAAAACGTTGAAGAACGCAGAGTTTGTGTTGCAGACACGACGACCAGCGCCCTCCATTGCGCCTGCGCACATGTTGAAAATGGCTGTATGTCACAGTGTTGAATGAAAAATGCTTTAAAAAATTCCTGTATCCAGACGGTGAACCGGATCACCCCCAAAATTTAATCAGTTCTTCCTTGTACCATTTCCAACAACGCCTGAAAGTTTCATGGAAATCCGTCCAAGATTTTTTGAGTTATCTTGCTAACCAACAGACAAACAGACAGACAGACAAACAAACACACAGACAAACGCCGGCAAAAACATAACCTCCTCCTGGCCTTTTCGTCCTGGCGGAGGTAACTAACTAACTAACTAACTAACTAACTCAATAGAAATATAAAAATTACAACACAAATAGCCTACTGATGAAATAAGATAATTTACAGGGAGCAAAATAAAAAAAGAAAGAGGAAGTGCCAAAATACAGCACATTATTCTAAAACAAGTTATGGTTAATTACTCCTAACAAATGCTATTACAAATCTGCCTAGAATGACCAGTAAACAAAATTCAAATGGATGATTTTTTTTTACACATGCCGTACTCTAATGTTCTTGTTCACTCTGTTAGTACTTGCACACCTTTTTCCATGTTCTCTACTCTTGTAAAGCCTTTTACACAGAGCATGGATGAACATGTTACAAAGTGCATCTTTAAATTTTGCTTGAGCCTTCCCTAAACCGCAGTAATCTTTTATTATTAGAAATACACATACAGGATAAAACTCAGTAGTCGTGAAAGCCACCAAGCTAGCACACCCAGCATTAAGAACAACATGAATCACTCCAAGCCATCTTAGCTACCCATGGAGCTCTGGCTCTGGAGGCTTTCTTTTCCTTCAGGTCCTGTCTGTATCGACCCCAGCACATTTTCCCCAAATGAGCTACTTGTTCATACAGTAGATCCTGATGAAGGTTTATGGGTTTGTCCAAGAGACTGTTACAAAAATCTTTGAAAGAGATGCACCTCACCATAGAGACCATGATGTGGCAAGACCCAGTGTAAAGTGTGCACACACTCTTGCTGGGGTTGGCCTACCTACCTTCTTATAAGACTGTTGAATTGCCTCCACAATCCACTGGGATAAGTCTTGCCTTTGTGACATAGTTTCCCTGGAAATTAAGCCTGACTGCCCACCTGCCCTATCCTCACTTCCATGAGGAGGGAGGAATGGGCACAACTCAACAGACTGGCTGACATAGGGCTCAGACACCACCTTAGGATGAAATGCAGGATTTGGACGAAGCACTGTTGCTGCATCACCCAGCAGCCAATGTAAGCAATCCTCATGCACTGAAAGGGCAAGGAATTTCCCCACTCTATTTGCTGACACAATGGCCAACAAAAATGAAGCTTTCAAAATGAGTCATTTCAACCCTAAAGTTTCCAGGCGCTCAAATGGGTTGTGATGCAAAGCTGCCTGTACCACTTCCAAATGTACCACTTCCATGGAGGAACAGCCGGTCACCATTGACAGGGAATACTCCTGTGAGGCCCTTTGAGAAACTAAGTAATAAGGTTGCAGCAACCCTCCTTCAGTTTCTGAGGACCAATCCGGGCTACTTTTATGGCTGCCACCACCAAAGTAGAGGGAGACTTTCTTTCCTCCAATAAGTCCTGCAGGACATGGCGTACGCTGATTTTTACGCATACAGTGGGATGTGTTATGTCTGAAAATAGACTTACAATAATGAGGCCAGGTGCACAACTGAACTTGTCTTTACTGAGCTCCAAACTCCACACTACAACCGCCAGGCAGGGGTGTTGGCAAAGAGGCCCACCCTTCCTGCCTGCTGCTATTCATAGGCACGGTGTGGTGGCGGAAATGGAAGTGGGCACCACCACACCGTACTTCACAAATAGGAGCATCATGAACTATATACCCCCCCGCCCCCCGTAGAAAAGTCCAAAACACACACACAATTGAGACCCTCCCCAATTTAGGACCCGAATCACATACTAAACTAAACTGTAATAACTAAAGGGACTATCACATTCACACAACAAACTAAAACTAGGGGGGACGGTTGGACTACCGTCCAACCCCCACACAGCAAGGCGGATTATTCTGCCACCTTTAAAATAAACAATTACAGTCCATTAACAACATAAAATCACCGCTGTGTCTCCTAAACTAAACAAAATGCATAAAATAATCCCCAGAACTACATACAATTACAGTGGTGTGAAAAAGTGTTTTCCCCCTTCCCGATTTCTCATTTTTTTGTATTTGTCACACTTAAATGTTTCAGATCACCAAACAAATTTAAGTATTAAACAAAGATAACACAAGTAAACACAAAATGCAGTTTTTAAATTGAGGTGTTTTTCATTAAGGGGGAAAAACATCCAAACCTACATGGCCCTGTGTGAAAAAGTGATTGCCCCCTAAACATAATAACTGGTTGTGCCACCCTTAGCAGCAACAACTGCAATCAAGCATTTGCAATAACTGGCAATAAGTCTTTTACAGCACTGTGGAGGAATTTTGGCCCACTCATCTTTACAGAATTGTTGTAATTCAGCCACACTGGAGGGTTTTCGAAGATGAACCATCTTTTTAAGGTCATGCCACAACATCTCAATTGGATTCAGGTCAGGACTTTGACTACGCCACTCCGAAGTCTTAATTTTTTTTTCTTGAGCCATTTAGAAGTGGACTTGCTGGTGTGTTATGGATCATTCTCCTACTTACAATAATGAGGCCATCAGTGTGTGAATGGGTGGACTGCAGGATCTGTAAAGCACTTTGGTCATCAAGAGATGAGAATAAAAGCGCTATGTAAGTGAATGCCATTTACCATTTACCATTTTACTGCAGAACCCAAGTGTGCTTCAACTTGAGGTCACGAACAGATGGCCAGACATTCTCCTTCAGGATTTTTTGGTAGTCGGCAGAATTCATGGTTCCATTTACCACAGCAAGTCTTCCAGGTCCTGAAGCAGCAAAACAGCCCCAGACCATCACACTACCACCACCATAGTTTACTGCTGGTATGATGTTCCCTTTCTGAAATGCTTTGTTACTTTTACGCCAGATGTAATGGGACACACACCTTCCAAAAAGTTCAACTTTTGTCTCGTCAGTCCACAGAGTGTTTTGCCAATAGTCTTGGGGATCATCAAGATGTTTTCTGACAAATCTGAGACAAGCCTTTATGTTCTTTTTGCTCAACAGTGGTTTTCATCTTGAAGCTCTGCCATGCGGGCCATTTTTGCCCAGTCTCTTTCTTATGGTGGAGTCATGAACACTGACCTTAACTGAGACAAGTGAGGCCTGCAGTTCTTTGGATGTTGTTATGGGGTCTTTTGTGTCTTTTGTGTATATGTATATATATATATATATATATATATATATATATATATATATATATATATATATATACACTACCGTTCAAAAGTTTGGGGTCACTTAGAAATTTCCTTATTTTTGAAAGAAAAGCACTTTTTTTCAATGAAGATAACTTTAAACTAATCAGAAATACACTCCATACATTGCTAATGTGGTAAATGACTATTCTATCTGCAAATGTCTGGTTTTTGGTGCAATATCTACATAGGTGTATAGAGGCCCATTTCCAGCAACTATCACTCCGGTGTTCTAATGGTACAATGTGTTTGCTCATTGCGTCAGAAGGCTAATGGATGATTAGAAAACCCTTGTGCAATCATGTTAGGTCTGCAATGCTGTAATTGCTGCAAATGGAGGATTCTTTGACGAAAGCAAAGTTTGAAGGAAAAAATTATTATTTCAAATACAAATCATTATTTCTAACCTTGTCAATGTCTTGACTATATTTTCTATTCATTTTACAACTCATGGAGGTAAATAAGTTTGACTTTTCATGGAAAACACAAAATAATTGTCTGGGTGACCCCAAACTTTTGACCGGTAGTGTATATATAGCCTGCTCACAGTTCACACAGCTAGATAAGGGAGGAACTGGCCTGTGGGGCCCCCTGGATGTCTCGCCTTAAGTCTGCCCCTGGAGGCGGCGTGCCTCCTGGACTGCAGCTGACTGCATAAACGATGATGCGCCTATTCATCCATGCCGTCAGGCATTCCTCTTGTCCGGGTCCACCACCTGGAGGCTCCTCTCAGGCACGCCACAGCTCATTGACGTGTCTCCATGAACCATCTGATAGTTGGAAACGGGCAGCGCCTCATTTGGCCATGATGTGCAGCCACCCCTGGTGGTCCTCAGCCTGCCATTTGGTCTGTACTCGCTGTGGTCACCCCTCCTCAAGAGCCCGAACCAGGTCTGCAACTCCCAGAGGGGTTTTGCTCGGATTGCAGTGTTTCTGCTTGGCACGTGCCTAATGGTTTGGCCCTGACCTCTTTTAAATTTGCTGCAGCTGTCACCATTGTAACCCCCTGTTCACCGGCCCACTTTTGCCGAGCTCCGGGAACAACTGAAGCTGGCTTCTTTGCATCTCTCGTCTTTGCAGGTGCCTTGCCATCACGCCTAGTACCCTCATCCAGGGTGACTTGAGCTCCGGCACTGAGACCATCCTGCAATGACTCTGAGCGAGGCTGGTCCTGCTTGCCCTCCAGGGTGCTCGGTAACTCCTCGTCCCACACCACATCATCCTGCACTCTCGGAACCAGCCGGTCCCACAGTCCACAGCCCGACCACTCCTCCCCAGCGCCACTCTTGATGGGGAAACCCAGACCATAAAAGATGTCACAGCCCATAATGCTGTCGCCACGGGCTGTCATGATGAATCTGAGGTTACCTATCTCCGGCGACTTGTACTGGGCCATCAGCACCAGCGTTCCCACCGTGCACAACCGTCCACCTCCATAGCCATAGAGCGGCACTGGGTCTCCTTCAATCCTATAGTGGGGAAATAATTTTCTCGCCATAGCCCGAATCAGCAGAGAACCCTCCGCCCCCGTGTCGATCAGTAGTGGCACTTCCACACCATCCAGCTCCACCGTGCAGACCATGTACTCGTTGGTGCTCGGAGATAGTGTGGACAACCGTCGGGGTGGGGTGGGGGTGGGGGGATGGAGTCGATTTCCTCTGTGGGCTCCCATGCTCAGACATACGGCACACCCTGGCATAGTGGTTCAAGTGTCCACACTTACTGGTTCAAGTGTCCACACCATACTCCGCAGCGTTTCCCTCTCATTGGGCAGTCCCTGGCCTTGAAGCGGTGATTCACGGACACACAACACATGTGTTTCTCCGGGACAGACCTAAATTTTGCAGTGTTGGCCTCCGCAGCGTCGTCTTCCACGCTTCCATTGCTGTCTGGGTCCATTACTTGTGTGGCGGCAGGAAACTCCAGCTGTCGTCGTGACAGACACTCACTCAGCTCCAGTGTTAACCTATCCACTGTCTCCAGCTTAAGGGCTAACTCAATGGCCCTGGCTAGCATCAAGTCACCTGGTATTGCGAGCAGCTTCGTTCTTATTGCAGCGTTGTTGGTATGCTTTGCCAGCTGGTCGCGGACCATCTCCTCCTCCAGTGGCCCAAACCAACACTCACTAGCCAATGGTTTCAAGTCGGCGACGAACCACTGAATAGACTCGCTCACCTGTTGGTGGCGCTGCTTAACCTTGGTCCTCCAGACGATAACACTGTCCGGGGCGCGAAAATGGCATGCCATCAGCTTGACCACATCCTCAAAATCGTCCAAATCACCAAGTGTGCTCAATATCCGCTGGCCTTCAATTCCCAAATTGAGCACCAACAGCACGCGTGCCCCCAGCTTGTCTATGTTGCCCAGATTTAGCACCACCATGTATGTTTTATAGGCAGCATACCATTTCGGCCAGGGGACAGGTGGCTCGCCCGGGAGCTCCAGAAAAGGCCGAATTGGAGACCCAGACGCTACCATACTTTTATCCTCGTTGCCAAAATGTTATGTCTGAAAATAGAATTACAATAATGAGGCCAGGTGCATGACTGAACTTGTCTTTATTGAGCTCCGAACTCCACACTACAACCACCAAGCAGGGATGTTGGCAAAGAGGCCCGCCTTCCCTGCCTGCTGCTATTTATAGGCACAGTGTGGTGGCGGAAACGGAAGTGGGTGCCACCACACCGTACTTCACAAAAAAGAGCATCATGAACTATATAACAGGATGTATAAAAACAAACATGACATGAGAATCTTTGGACCGAGCCAAAAAGTTTCCACCTGCCGTGAGAAGTTGCGGCTGTCCGCAAAATTCTGTTTGGCTCTGTCAGGTGGGTCTGCTAAACTACACAATAGCTGAAACTCACAGAATTTGTTAAAATAATATTTCCACTTCAGTTAAATTGCTTTGTCTATGAAGCAGTCTGTGAAAAGCATGATTATTATTCTTATGTGATTTAACTCCACATCTCGGTGCATTGAACGCAGTGAAACCCCGATGAATTGACCTGCCTCACTCACGGACGGACCAGCCAGCACCGCTGTTAACTGGATCCTCTTTCTATAAATGTATCATTTTGACCCGAAGAATAAAGGAGAGATGCTCTGTGTTAACGTTGAATTAAAGGAGGACCGTGGGGCGTTCCGGGCTGCAATTTACCCTGATTTCCAGGGACCCTTAATGAATTCCTCCCCTGACATTTCGGCCTCCTCAGACCTCGGGAAGTGGGTCAGGGGAAACCGTTATAACACCTGTTGTCTTCGAGTCATTTTGACCCCAAAACAACAAGAGGACTCCCAGCGCAATATGTGCTGTACCTTGGAAATAAAAGACCTTTATATTGTGCAGCTCTGTGTGTTCCTCCTGGCTGTCGTGCATAATTTGGATTTGGACACAGATTTGGTTTGTAACTTGTATAAATTCAGCTGTACGATTGTAGTGGTATTCAGTGGTGTTTATTTATTTGTTTGTTTTACTCAGTAACATCACATCTGTCTATGCCAGGGGTGTCCAATCATGTGCCATGGAGAATCGAGCGTGCGCACAGTTTTATAAATCTGAAAATTTTTGTACGCACATAATTTTCAAATTTTGTGAGTACGCCATCTTTCAGTATGAAAGCTGTGCAATCCTTTATACATGAGGCCCCAGGGGCACTGCCTTTCCTTGCAACATCCATGGAACACTCACCAACGGTATGAATATTCCATCCTGATTGAGTCTCATGTGATTGAACAATTGCTCGAGCGTTCCCTGCACTGCACGTTCATATTACTTCTGTGTTTACATGAGCGGAGTTACCAATGTTAATTTATCAACAAGGGTCACTGCTAAAGACTGCGCTCAACAATTTCCCAATATTTTTCATAAAGTGGGGATAAACTGTTTTGTACTCCATGCAGCATTGTGTTGGAACATAAACAAAAGTCGACGATTGATAAACACTTTTAAAACGTGGACAACAGACCAGACAGAGAGGGAGACTGTTGCAGCTGCTGGGGTAAGTAAAATATTGTTGTTGCTATTTTTTTTAAACATTTGTGTCATAAATTAATAATTCAGCCAGCATGATGGTCTCTTTTGCAAACTATGGATACAGTAGTTAACTGTTGGTTAAGCACTGTAAGTAAATGCAGAATAAAGGTATAATTTTAGTCAGGACTTCAGGGCTTCATGACAGAGGCAGCTGCCTTCAAATAACGTTTGTATTGTATTGAATGCCACATTTAATTTTGGATTTCTAACACTTCAGAGATTTGAAGATAATAATAATATCAATAATAATAATAATAATAATAAAATAAAAATGGCAGAATTAATAAAAGCTGCAGTACAATGAGCCATTTCTACTCAATAGAACTAAAGTGAAAAATGGAACTTTCCACCTTCTAGTTTGGTGCTCAGCATAATAGAATGGGGAAAGGAAAGTTAACGCACAGAGCTACCAGAGGAGTGACTCCCCACTGTAGCTTTCACTACTTACAGTAGCCGTGTGACCTAGGGTCAGAGAAACGGAGATAGGCGCCGCCCCAATACACCATCTGGCGTCCCACATGCTGTTGAAGGGAATTAACTTAACTTAAGGAGGAGTTTGCCACAATCACAAACAGCTTGGCATCGTGCGTTGCTCCAACAGCCCGTGGGCTGCACATGGTCCCTAAGTCTGATAGCAGTTGGCGGCCTTGCGGTGATTTTGGTCACCTCAATAACGTGACCGTGCATGGCTGATACCCAGTTCTACACATTCTAAGACTGCCCTATTTCTAAGACTACCTTCTACCATATGCATAATATTGCCAAGGTTAGGAACATCTTGTCTCAGAATGATGCTGAGAAACTAATCCACACTTTTGTTAGCTCTAGATTAGATTATTGTAACTGTTTATTATCAGGCTGTCCAAAAACATCTCTAAAAAGTCTTCAGCTTCAAAATGCTGCAGCTAGAGTTTAAACAGATACTAGAAAGAGAGATCATATATATCTCTCCAGTTCTGGACTCTCTTCATTGGCTTCTCATAGAATTTAGAATTAAGTTTAAAATCCTCCTCACTTATAAAGCTCTAACTAATCAGGCCCCTTGTTATTTAAAAGATCTGACAGTACCTTACTGTATCATTCTAACAGGGCTCTACGCTCCCAAAATGCAGGTTTATTTGTAATACCTAGAATCTCTAAGGCTACAATGGGAGGCATAGCTTTCAGTTATCAGGCTCCTCTCCTTTGGAACCAGCTGCCAATCTGGATTCAGACTCGAGCTCTGTTTTTAAGAACAGGGTTAAACCCTTCTTTTTTGATATAGCCTATAGTTAGGGTGGAATAAGGTGACACTGAACCCTCCCTTAGTTATGCTGCAAATAAGTTAAGACAGTTTTGGGACCTCCAATGATGCACTGGGCTTCACTCCTTTCTTCACTCCATCCATCCATCCATCCATCCATCTTCTACCCTTAATCCTTTTCAGGTCATGGGGGCGGCTGGAGCCTATTCAATTCAATTCAATTCAACTTTATTTATATAGCGCCATTTCACAACAACAGTCATCTCATAGCACTTTCAAACTGTAGGGGAAACCCCCACAATTGCAGAAAGACCCCAGCAATCAGGCGATCCCCTGTGAGCAAGCGCTCGGGGATGGTGGAGAGGAAACACTCCCTTTTAACAAGAAGAAACCTCCAGCAAAGCCAGGCTCAGGGAGGGGCAGTCATCTGCTGCGACTGGCTGGGGGGTGAGAAGATAGAGAAGATGAAAAGAACAGACATGTAGAGAGCAAACAGCACGATGGGGACTCAATCTATGGGAGAGAACAAACAAATGTTAATGACCAGCAAAAAAAAATTTCACTGAGAGTGAAGAAAGGAGTGAAGCCCAGTGCATTATTGGAGGTCCCCGGCTGTCTAAACCTATTAGCAGCATAATTAAGGGAGGGTTCAGAGACACATGATCCCTCCCTAATTGTAGGCTATATCAAAAAGGAAGGCTTTAACCCTATTCTTAAAAACAGAGTTTGAGTCTGACTCCTGAATCCAGATTGGCAGCTGGTTCCACAGGAGAGGAGCTTGATAACTGAAGGCTCTGCCTCCCATTGTACTTTTGGAGATTCTAGGTATTACAAGTAATCCAGCATTTTGGGAGCGTAGTGCTCTGTTAGGATAATAGGGTAGTATCAGATCTTTGAAATGAAAAGGGGCCTGATTGTTTAGAGCTTTGTAAGTTAGAAGAAGGATTTTAAACTTAATTCTAAACTCTACGGGAAGCCAATGAAGGGAGGCCAGAACTGGAGAGATATGATCTCTTTTTCTAGTACCTGTTAAAACTCTAGCTGCAGCATTTTGGATCAACTGAAGACTTTTTAAAGATGTTTTAGGAACAACCTGATAATAAAGTGTTACAATAATCTAATCTAGAGCTAACAAAAGCGTGGATCAGTTTCTCAGCATTACTCTGAGACAAGATGCTCCTAATCTTGGCAATATTACACAAATGATAGAAGGCAGTCTTAGAAACGAATTTAATATATGAATTGAAAAACAGATCTTGATCAAAAATAACTTCAAGGTTCCTCACAGAACTATTCAGAGAAAGAGTAACCACATCCAAACTAAGAGTTTGATTTGGAAAGGTATTTCTAAGGTTTTTTGGACCAACAAGAATGACTTCAGTCTTATCTGAATTTAATAGCAGGAAATTACAAGTCATCCAAGCTTTGATTTCCTTAAGACAGGCTTCTAACTTGGCTAATTGATTACTATCATCTGGCTTCATTGACAGGTATAATTGTGTGTTATCTGCATAACAATGAAAATGTATACAGTGCTTTCTAATAATGTTGTCTAACGGAAGCATATATAAACTAAAAAGAGTAGGGCCAAGCACAGATCCCTGTGGAACTCCATGAATGAGCTTTGAGTTGAAAGAAAACTCATTATTGACATGAACAAACTGGAACCTATCAGATAAATAAGATCTAAACCACTGCAATGAAGTTCCATTAAGTCCAACATAGTGTTCTAATCAATCAAGTAGAATATTATGATCAATAGTATCAAAAGCTGCACTAAGGTCTAAAAGGACAAGTACAGAAACAAGTCCATTATCAAATGCGATAAGGAGGTCATTAGTGACCTTCACTAAGGCTGTTTCAATACTATGATGGATTCTAAACCCAGATTGAAACTCTTCAAATAAACCATTTCCCTGCAAGTGGTCAAATAATTGCGTAGCAACAACTCTTTCTAAGAGTTTTGAAATGAAAGGGAGATTAGAGATTGGGCTATAGTTAGCTAAAACTCCTGGATCCAGTGTTGGCTTTTTGAGTAAGGGTTTAATTACAGCAGTTTTAAAAGCCTGTGGTACATGGCCTAATGTTAATGAAGAATTGATTATTTGAAGAATAGAGCTACCAATAAATGAGAAGACTTCTTTAAATAACCTGGTAGGAATAGGGTCTAAAAGACAAGTTGAAGACTTGGATGAGGAAATTATTTTATCTAACTCACAGCAACTCACCCTTGGCCGGAGGATCCTGGGTTTGATCCCAGCCTCCGACCAACAGTGATCTGTGTGGAGTTTGCATGTTCTCCCCGTGTCTGCGTGGGTTTACTCCGGGATTTCTTCGGTTTCCTCCCACATGCCAAAAGCATGCAGGTTAGGTTAATTGGCATCAAAACTGGGGATTCTAAATTGTCCTTAGGTATGACTGTGAGAGTGAATGGTTGTCTGTCTCTCTGTGTTGGCCCTGCGATGGACTGGCGATCTGTCCAGGGTGTACCCTGCCTCTCGCCCTAAGATGCTGGGATAGGCTCCAGCCACCCCCCACGACCCGAAAAGGATTAAGCGGAAGACGATGGATGGATGGATGGATGAACTCTAAAAAGTCAATTGGAGTAAACTCATCAAGACAGATATTGTCACGCCGCGCCATTCATCTGCGGCGCCACCTGCTCACGCACCTGATCATCATCAGCGGCGAGGGATAAAGGCCGCCTCGCCCGGAGCCTCGGTCTGAAGCCGTCAGACTTCGTCCCTCACCGTTGTGAGTCACTTCCAAAATCTTCAGCACAAACATTTGGGTAAGAAGCCCTTACCTTCTTTTTCTCCAGTCTGCTCCCCTGTGCACAGGTGGATTTCCCGGCGGCGGACGACGTCCTTCCAACGCCCATTCCTCGCTGCTGCACCGAGCTCTCCAGGTGGCTGTCTCCCGGGTCTCGCCCCTTGCTGTGCCAGCTATCCTGCCCATCCAAGTAAGTCCTTCTCTCGCCATAATCTCCTCTGTGTTGGTGTATGCCCGTCACCCTCTCCCTGTGCTTTTTCCCATAGGGTTGCTCGGCTGTACGGTCACCTGCCTCTGTGCCTGAAGCAGACACCACCACCAACACATTGACATCCCACAGACACGCACTCATTCACGCCTGTTGTTAATAAACTATTTGAACTACTCTGAGCCTGTGTGTGCGTCTCCTGAGCCATGCGTTATGTCAGTACGGCTTCAGCAGAGCGGCTCGGCAGACGGCGGGCTCGCACACCGGTTTTCCACTCTCGAGGCTCGAGTGGATCATATAGTCTATCAGCAACAGGTGATTTTTAATCAGTTATTGAATTTAACTAACCGGTTGGGCCGCTTGGATCCTCAACAGCCGTTCCCCCCGGCTCGTCAGGGTGGCGCGGCTCCTGCTGCTCCAGTGGCCGTCCAGCAGGCTCCGAATGCACCGGATCGGCTCACACCTGTTCCAACCCCCGCCCGCTTTAGCGGTAAGCTCGGCGGAGTGCGGGGGTTTATTATGCAGTGTGAGTCCGTCTTCCACCGCGTGCCCGGAGATTTTCCCTCAGATCATAGCCGAATTGGTTATATCGGGAATCTCCTGGAGGGGCGGGCATTAACGTGGGCCTACGCCGTTATGGCGAGACCCAGTTATGCCGCCCTCACATATAACCAATTCGTGAGGCGCTTCCTGGAGGTATTTGACCATTCTCTAACCGAGACGGTCCAGATCGATCGGCTTCTCGCCCTCCGGCAGGGAAGCCGGTCGGCCGCGGACTACGCGGTCGACTTCCGGGTAGCGGCGGAGGAATTAGGCTGGGAGGAACGTCCCCTCTGCAGTCTTTTCCTCCACAGCCTCAATGACGATCTGAGGGATGAACTGGCTGGACGGGATATTCCTGAGACGCTAGCGGAGCTGACATCCTTAGCGATAAGTCTGGATAACAGGCTGCGCGAGCGCTCCTCGGGGCGGAAGTCATCTTCTTCTCGCCCTCGTGGAGTCTCGCCGCACCTGTTCCAAGCTCGCCCCCTGGCGGCACCGCCAGCATCGTGCCCCGAGGAGTCGGAGCCGATGGTGACGGGCTGGACGAAGCTTTCCCCTGCGGAGAAACAACGCCGCCGTGAGTTGGACCTCTGCATGTATTGCGGGGGTGACCAACACACTGTGGAGCTCTGCCCACGGAAAGCCAGTCGGCGGGGTCCGCGAATCGCTGTAGGGGGCCTCGCGGATCTCAACCGGTTAAACACTCATTCCCAATTGAAGCTGCACATCCGTTTCTGCCATAACCCCACTGGGCATCTCACCCACGCACTGGTGGATTCGGGCGCAGAAGGCAGCTTCATTTCACAAAGCCTGGCAACCCGATTGGGCATCTGCTGTCAGGCACTGAGAAACCCCATCTCCCTGGTCACTCTCTCTCATGCCTCCCTTGGGAGAGTTTCTCATCAGACCATTCCCGTCCCAGTTATCATCTCAGGGAATCACCGGGAGGAAATGGTTTTTTACGTCCTGCCCAACTCTGTGTCGCCCGTCATCCTGGGGTATCCCCGGCTACGCCTCCACAACCCTGTCCTAGACTGGAAGTCAGCTGGGGTATCGGCATGGAGCACGTTTTGTATGGGCACCTGCCTTCAGTCCGCTGCCTGCTCCCCGTCCGCTTCCTCCCCTGTGGCGGACGCAGCACCTCCGGACCTGTCTCTGGTGCCTCCGGAATTTCACGACCTGGGTATGGTGTTTAGCAAGGCGAAAGCTATGTCTCTTCCCCCTCATTGGCCCTATGACTGTGCCATCAACCTCCGCCAGGGGGCCCCCTTACCTTCTGGTCGGCTCTACAGCCTGTCTGCGCCGGAGAAGGAGACCATGAACACCTACCTGAAGGAATCACTGAGCGCTGGGATAATTCGCCCATCGTCGTCACCCGTGGGGGCAGGGTTCTTCTTCGTCGGGAAAAAGGGCGGGTCCCTCCGCCCCTGCATAGACTACCGTGCGCTCAACGACATCACTGAGAGGGACCGTTACACCCTGCCCCTCATGGACACTGCCTTCCACTCCCTCCAGGGGGCGACCTGGTTTACCAAGCTGGATCTACGCAGCGCTTACCACCTCGTCAGGATCCGGGAGGGAGATGAATGGAAGACAGCCTTCCATACCCCGGACGGCCACTTTGAGTACCTAGTCATGCCGTTCGGGTTAACCAACGCTCCTGCCGTCTTTCAGCGCCTCATCAACGATGTCCTCCGGGATTTCATCGGCCTTTTCGTGTTCGTCTACCACGACGACATCCTTATCTTCTCCAGGTCCAGGGATGAGCACCAGGTCCATGTGAGGCGGGTCCTCCAAAGACTGCTGGAGAATCGGCTCTACGTGAAGGCTGAAAAGTGCGAATTCTACGCTAGGACCACATCCTTCCTGGGATTCATCATCTCTCAAGACCAGGTGCTCCCAGACCCAGAGAAGGTGAAGGCGGTGGTGGAGTGGCCTACTCCCGCATCCCGGAAGCAGGTGCAACAATTTGTTGGCTTCACCAATTTCTACCGCCGCTTTGTGCCCAACTTCAGCTCGATCGTCGGACCGCTGACCCGCCTCATGTCCCCGAAGGTCCCGTTCCAGTGGACAGAAGAGGTCGCTGCTGCCTTTAAGGCGCTGAAGGCGGAATTCTCCTCCTCCCGGGTTCTTCACCAGGTCGACCCCGCGCTACAGTGCATCGTGGAGGTGGATGCCTCGAACACGGGAGTGGGGGCAGTTTTATCCCAGCGGTCACCGGACGATGGCGCCAAACGACCTTGTGCCTTCTTCTCCCGGCGCCTGTCCCCGGCGGAGAGGAACTACGATGTGGGGGACAGAGAGCTCCTGGCCATCAAACTCGCCTTACAGGAGTGGCGCCACTGGCTAGAGGGGGCGGACCTGCCGTTCGTGGTCCTGACGGACCACAAGAACTTAGATTATTTATGATCTGCCAAGCGCCTGAACGCCCGCCAGGCGCGCTGGTCTTTGTTCTTCGCCAGGTTCCATTTTACCATCACCTTCAGGCCAGGCTCCAAGAACGGCCTGCCTGACGCCCTCTCTAGGCAGTTTACCCCCGTGGAGGCTGAGGAGACGCCCCACACCATCCTGCCCAGGTCGTGCGTTGTGGGTGCCATCTCTTGGGACATCAGGAGCAAGATCCGGAAGGCGCAGGAGGTGGAACCTGATCCTGGTGGCGGACCAGAAGGAAGACTGTTCGTGCCATCTGCGGTCCGAGGAGAGGTCATCCACTGGCTCCACACCTCCCAGCTCACCTGTCATCCCGGCACCACCCGGATGATCAACCTCCTCCAACGGTTCTTTTGGTGGCCAGGCCTGCGGAGGGACGCAGCCCACTACGCCCGGGCTTGCCGAATCTGTGCCACCTGCAAATCGGGAAATGCCCCTCCAGCGGGTCTGCTCCAGCCCCTGCCCGTTCCTGGCAGGCCCTGGTCGCACATCGTGTTGGATTTCGTCACCGGACTCCCCGTTTCCAACTCCTTTGACACCATCCTGACCATCGTGGACCGTTTCTCCAAGGCGGCGCACTTCGTTCCCCTGCGAGGTCTCCCTACTGCCCTGGAGACGGCGGATCTCCTCGTCCAACACGTGGTCAGGCTGCACGGGATTCCGGTGGACGTGGTCTCGGACCGGGGCCCCCAATTTTCATCCGAGGTTTGGAGGTCATTCTGTAACGCCATCGGAGCCAAGGTGAGCCTCTCCTCCGGCCATCACCCCCAGTCCAACGGGCAGTGTGAGCGGACCAACCAGGAGCTGGAGGCTGCGCTCCGCTGTGTGACCTCATCCAAACCAACGTCCTGGAGCAACCATCTCGCCTGGGTTGAGTATGCGCATAATACCGCTTGCTCTTCTGCTACGGGGATGTCTCCCTTCAAGGCGTCCCTGGGTTACGACCCCCCGCTGTTTCCAGAGCAGGAGAGTGAGGTAACTGTCCCCTCAGTTAAAGCACATCTCAGGCAGTTCCGCTCCATCTGGACTGCCGCGCGTAATGCGCTTTTACGCACAGCGGAGCGCAATAGAACTGTGGCGGACTGGCATAGAAGACCTGCCCCGGCGTACAGAGTTGGGCAACGTGTCTACGTTTCCACCCAGGACGTCACCCTAAAAGGCGAGAGGAGAAAGCTGGCACAGCGCTTCATGGGTCCCTATCCCATCACCCGGATCATCAACCCGGTGGCTGTGCGCGTGGCTATTCCCCCCTCCCTCCGCATCCATCCCACCTTCCACGTGTCAAAGGTGAAGCTGGCAGTCACCGACCCCCTTTGCCCTCCTCCTGCAGCGCAACCCGCGCCCCGGATGATTGGTGGCCATCCGGCCTGGTCCGTCTCCTCCATCCTGGACTCCCGGCGCCGAGGTCGTGGGTTGCAATACTTGGTGGACTGGGAGGGCTATGGGCCCGAGCATCGACAGTGGGTGCCCCCGTCATTCGTGTTGGACCCATCGCTCATCGCGGACTTCCACCGAGCGCACCCGGATAAGCCATCGCCAGGAGGCGCTGCTAGAGGGGGGAGTACTGTCACGCCGCGCCATTCATCTGCGGCGCCACCTGCTCACGCACCTGATCATCATCAGCGGCGAGGGATAAAGGCCGCCTCGCCCGGAGCCTCGGCCTGAAGCCGTCAGACTTCGTCCCTCACCGTTGTGAGTCACTTCCAAAATCTTCAGCACAAACATTTGGGTAAGTAGCCCTTACCTTCTTTTTCTCCAGTCTGCTCCCCTGTGCACAGGTGGATTTCCCGGCGGCGGACAACGTCCTTCCAACGCCCATTCCTCGCTGCTGCACCGAGCTCTCCAGGTGGCTGTCTCCCGGGTCTCGCCCCTTGCTGTGCCAGCTATCCTGCCCATCCAAGTAAGTCCTTCTCTCGCCATAATCTCCTCTGTGTTGGTGTATGCCCGTCACCCTCTCCCTGTGCTTTTTCTCATAGGGTTGCTCGGCTGTACGGTCACCTGCCTCTGTGCCTGAAGCAGACGCCACCACCAAAACATTGACATCCCACAGACACGCACTCATTCACGCCTGTTGTTAATAAACTATTTGAACTACTCTGAGCCTGTGTGTGCGTCTCCTGAGCCGTGCGTTATGTCAGATATCAATTAAAGGAGTTGTCGTAGTTACTGTATTTAAGTTAATGGTGGGAAGAATCTGACTGATTTTATCTCTGATAGATGAAATTTTATTATTGAAAAAGTTCACAAAGTCCTGACTAGTAAGCTCTAAGGGAATGCTAGGATTGACAGAGTCCTGACTCTTTGTCAACCTGGCTACATTGCTGAAAAGAAACCTGGGATTATTCTTGTTCTCTTCTCTTAATTCAGAATAATAACTTGTTCTAGCTTTTCTAAGAGATTTTTTATAAATTAAAAGATGATTTCTCCAAGCTAAATAGATTTAATCTAAATTAGTGGAGCGCCATTTTCTTTCTAATTGATGAGTCTTCTGTTTTAAGCTACGAGTTTCTGAGTTGAACCAAGGAGTTAGAAATCTCTGATTAGACTTTTTTCTTTTTTAACGGGGCCACCATGACTAGAGTCTGATGCAGAGAAGCTGTAACACTATCTACCATACTATCAATTACAGAAGGAGCAAGCTGTCTATAGCTTATTTCTGTTGTGTTGACACATGGCATAGAGGAAACAATCTGCATAATTTGGTAACAGCATCATCTGAGAGGCATCTGCTGTAGTAATATTTTTCCTTAGGAGCCAAATAGTCAGAAATAGTAAAATCAAAGGTTAACAGACAATGGTCTGACAGTACAGGGATATGAGAAGACTACCAGATTTTCTATTTCTATGCCATATGTCTGAACAAGGTCCAACGTATGGTGGAGATAAGTAGAATTTCCTGCTTTCTGAGTAAACCCCATCGAGTCTAATATTGAATTAGATAGATAGATAGATAGATAGATAGATAGTTTATTTCGAACACAAAAAATATAACAAAAAACAAGCAAATAGCAATTGCAATAAAGTTACAGTATACACTGTTCGAAAGGGAGAAGGAAGAAGTGAACACTTATTAATTCCAACTCCTCTTTTCCATCGATACACCCATGTGAATTTTATACAAATTACTACCTTTAATACCCCAAGTAAACAATTTACTGTATTTTTTACAGATCAACATTAACACCTGTCCATTCTAACATACAATGAAGTCTATATTTCAAAACCAGTCTCAAACGACACAGATACACACAGTGCTGTCCCACCCACCATTCCATAGTGTCCCATAATGTCCCAGAGTGAACATAATGAATCGTACATGTAAATTCTACCCTTCTAACATATATCCTTTCAACAAATGGTGCTTATACCTCTTTTTAAATTGATTTCTGTTTGTACATAGTTTCAGTTCCGGCTCCAGACTGTTCCACAAATCCACCCCACAGACAGATATGCACATACTTTTCTTGGTTGTACGTATCTTGGGTTTTGTGAAGTTTAAGTCTCCTCTCAAATTATGATCATTGTCTCTTTTTTTAAATATTTTTTGTATATTAGTTGGGAGTTGATTGTTAATTGCCCTGTACATTACTTGTGCTGTCTTAAATTTAACTAAATCGATGAACTTTATGACATGTGACTTCAAGAACAACGAATTGGTATGGTCTCTATATCCTGCATTGTTTATTATCCTTATAGCTCTTTTTTGTAATGTGCATATTGCTTGTAGATTGGTCTTGTAGGTGTTTCCCCAGACTTCTACACAGTAGTTAAGATAAGGTAAAAACTGTGAATTGTACAATAAGACCAATGATTTATAGTCCACGATGTGTCTTGTCTTCCCCAGTATGCCTATACATTTTGCTAATTTAGCCCGGATGTGACTGATGTGAGGTTTCCAGCAGATTTTACTGTCTAGCGTCACCCCCAGAAACTTATTTGCCTGTACTGTTTGTATTCTGGTATCATCTATCGTTATCATTATTTCATGATTTATTTTATAATTTCCAAACAACATAATCTTTGTTTTTTTTAGATTTAGAGATAATTTATTTTTGTTGAACCACTGCGTTAATTTTTCCATTTCAGCTGTGACCACCTCTAAAACCTGCTGCAAATTCTCACCAGTGCAAAGGATATTTGTGTCATCTGCAAACAAAATAAATTTCAGAATTTTTGATACTTGGCATATGTCATTTATATACAAGATAAAGAGTTTGGGTCCCAAAACTGACCCCTGGGGCACACCACAAGTGATGTCCATGCAGGGTGATTTGTGCTCTCCAATTTGTACAAATTGTTGTCTGTTACTTAAATAACTTTCCACCCAACTCAGTCCTACCCCTCTTATCCCATACCTTTCCAGTTTCCTTAGAAGTATTCTGTGGTCAGTGGTGTCAAAAGCTTTCTTTAAGTCTCCTACAGCAACCTTTTTTTTGTCTATACAACTAGTAATTTCTTCTATAAGTTCGATCAGTGCCAAAGATGTAGATTTATCTGCTCTAAAACCATACTGGCTATCTGTAAGGAGGTTGTGTTTTTCAATGAAATCATCCAGTCTCTTAGTGAATATTTTTTCAAGTATTTTGGAGAATTGTGAGAGTAAAGAGACTGGCCTGTAATTTGTGAAACAATGACTGTCTCCTGTTTTGTAAAGAGGTGTTACTTTTGCTATTTTCATTTTGTCTGGAAATGTACCAGTTTGAAATGACAGGTTACAGACGTGGGTGAGTGGCTTAACAATTCCCTCAATTACTTTTTTCACTATTGTCATGTCAATTTCATTCCAGTCCGTTGATTTTTTGTTCTTAAATTTACTCACAGTCTCGATAATTTCCTTTTCAGTAACTGCACCCAAAAAGATTGTGTTTGGGTTTCTATCCTCTATTTCATTCACAGACCCACTGTGGTTTGTTTCTGGAGTCACTATTGATTTTGCTAATTCAGGACCAACGTTTACAAAAAATTTATTGAAACCACTGACCACATCTTCCATATTATTAATCAAACTGTCGTTTTCGATAAAATATTCTGGATAATTTGCATACTTAGGACGATTACTAATAATCCCCTTGAGTACTTGCCATATTCCTCTTATGTTATTTTTGTTATCCTCTAGTATTCTGTTATAATATTCTTTCTTACAGGTCCTCATTTTAGTGGTAAGCTTATTTTTATATCTTTTATATTTGATCTCAGCTTCCACCGTTCTGCATTTAATGAATTATTTATATAATGTATTCTTCTTTTTACATGCATTTATTAACCCCTTGGTGATCCAAGGAATATTTTTTTGTTGTTGTCTGTCACTGTATTGTTTTATAGGACAGTATTTATTGTACAATGATTGAAATATTTGTAAAAATTTATCATATGCTCCATTTATGTCATTTTCATCATAAACTATCTTCCAATCTTGTATTAATAATTCCTTTGTCAGTAAATACATTGATTCTTTGGTTCTTATTCTTTTATATTTAATATTTTTGGTATACTTTTTCTTCCTATAATCACATTGATAGACAACAAAAATCGGCAGGTGGTCGCTGATATCATTCAATAAAAGCCCACTCCAGATATTATTTTCCATAATGTTTGTGAATATGTTATCTATTAGTGTGGCACTGTGCGACGTGATTCTGCTAGGTCCTGTAATTGTTGGATGTAAGCCCATACTGTACATTGTGTTGATAAATTCTTCTGTCAAACTATGTTGTTTTGAGTTCATCAGATCTATATTTAAATCACCACAGATGAACATAACTTTATGAGTTAGTTTTGCGTATATTTTTTCCATCCAGTCCTTAAATAAGTCAATGTTTGATCCAGGTGTTCTATATACACAGCTCACTACTACATTCTTCACATTGTCCAGACATATTTCTATTGTAATACATTCAAATAAATCATTCACAGTTACTGACAGATTTTCAACAACCTTGTATTGCAAGCTCTTGTCAACATAAATTGCAACTCCTCCTCCTTTTTTCACTTTTCTATTTATATAATTTAATTCATAGCCATCCATGGTAAAATCCACTCCTTTCTCTTCACAGAGCCACGTCTCTGATATTGCCACAATATTGAAGGGCTCTTTAAACTGATTTAAATAATCTTTAATGTTATTAAAGTTTGCATAGAGACTTCTGCTGTTGAAGTGGATCATAGAAATATTGAAATCAGATGTGACCATTGTGTTAAACTGTTCATCTGTGTAATAATTACAGTCATTATTGATTGAGTTAAAAAGATTATTGTCAGGGTCTGTCATATTCTATGTCCTGTGGGTTGTGCTCTGTGTATTCAAAAACTTTCAGTTCCTGTTGTTCCTGTTAAATTAAATGCCATATTAAGACAATCACTATCTACATCTACATGTATATTAAAGTCCCCCACTATAATTATTCTATCTGATTTCAGCACTAAATCAGCTAAGAATTCGGCAAATTCGGATAAAAACTCTGAGTAGGCTGAGGGAGGACGATAAACTATAGCAAATAAAATTGAGTTTAGCCTAAAATTGCTAAAAATGCCAAGCCCTCAAAGGAATGATAACGTGTTTTTTTGCTTTACATTAACTAGTAAGTTGGAATGGTAAATTGTTGCTACTCCTCCTCCATGACCAGAACTTGGGATTTTGACAGTTTAAATAACCAGAGGGAGTTGGTTCATTTAAACCAACATAATCCTCTTGCCCAAACCAAGTCTCTGTAAGGGATATTAAATCAATCTGATGATCAATTAACAGATCATGGACTAGCAGAGACTTGGGAGTTAGAGACCTAATATTTAACAAACCACATTTAATTTTTAAACTATGAGGAGGAACAGAGGCCAAATCATTAAATTCAGAGGCTTCATGTTTAATTTGAGTTTTACCAACCCTATGTTTAATCACTTTGGGATGCTTATCCATTATATTTTTATTTACTTTGGAGGGAGCAGACAATGATTCTCTGATGAGGAAGACAGGGAATAAGTTGAGTGGTGGCAGATGAAGAGAAGCTGCAGAGAGGCGTGTAAGACTGCGACTCTGCTTCCTGGTCCCAACTCTGAGTTGTCAATGTTTTGGAAATTTGGATAAAAATGATGCCAGATTGTTAGATAAAAGAGACGCACCATCCAAAGTGGGGTGGATGCTGTCTCGCCTAATAAGACCAGGTTTTCCCCAAAATGAGCTCCAATTGTCTATGTAGCCCACATCGTTTGCAGGACACCACACAGACAGCCAGCGGTTGAAGGATGACAAGCGGCTAAACATGTCATCACTGGTCAGATTGGGGAGGGGCCCAGAGAATACTACAGAGGCAGACATTGTTTTGGCAAAGTCACACACCGATTCCTCATTAAGTTTTGTGACTTCCGACTGCCGGAGTTGGATGTTGTTAATGCCAATGTGGATAACAATTGTGGAGTATTTACAGTTACTTTTAGCCAGCATTTTCAAATTTGACTCGATGTCGCCTGCTCTGGCCCCAGGAATGCATTTGATCCAAGATGGCACCCACAGTGGTCGCCATGGTGCTTCTCTGCGCTTTTTTTTGTTTGTTTTTGTTCGTCAATTGTGTGTCTGCCTGAGCTACTAAATATCAGGACTTTCACTCCCACGGACCTACTCCCAGTTTTTTTGGCTCCTGCCGCCGATCTGGTTCACTTTTTAGCCCAAAAAGTGAGACGGTGAAAGAGAGGAAGACGAGCGGGCGCCCTCGTGCGGCTTCGCAGGAGAGGCACGCGCATGGCCTTGCCTGGGATCTTTCTGTCCAATGTCAATTCTCTTTATAACAAGGTAGATGAACTGAGACTACTGATGCGATTTAAGGACCTCTCCACCTCGTGTGCCCTCTGCTTCACTGAGACCTGGCTCAAGGAAAAGACACCGGACAGCGCGCTCCTCCTCAAGGGATTTCAGCTGTTTCGTGCAGACCGCGACACGGGGCTCTCCGGCAAGACCACAGGCGAAGGAGTCTGCTTCTACATCAACAGCAGCTGGTGGTCCGATGTAACTGTGATCTCCCAACACTGTTCTCCCGCTCTGGAATATTTATTCATCAACTGCAAGCCATTTTATTCCCTGCGTGAGTTTGCTTCATTCATCCTGGCCGCTGTTTACGTCCCGCCCGACGCGGACGTGCGCGAGGCTCAGCGCGCGCTCGCAGATCACATTCAGCAAGCGGAGCAGACTTTCCCGGACTCTCTGGTTATTGTGGTTGGCGACTTAACCAGAGCAACCTGAGCCACGAACTCCCCCGGTACAAACAGTTTATTAAATGCCCCACCAGAGGAGAGAACACGCTGGATCACTGTTACACTACAGTTAAGGACGCGTATCGCGCTGTTCCCCGTGCTGCGCTCGGACTATCTGATCACGTGATGTCCACCTGATTCCCACATACAGACAGAGACTGAAGCTCACAAAACCTGTTGTGAGCACAACGAGGAAATGGACCAGTGAAGCTGTGGAGGAGCTGAGCACATGCTTGGAAATAACTGACTGGGACATGTTTAAAGGAGCCACGCATGATCTGGATGAGTACACGGACACTGTGACCTCATATATCCACTTTTGTGAGGAGAGCATTCTTCCATCGCGCACCAGGGTGAGTTACTCCAACGACAAGCCCTGGTTCACAGCTAAGCTCAGACAGATCAGGAAGGAGAAGGAAGCAGCGTTGAAAAGTGGAGACCGGGACTGCTACAGGGAGGTCAAATACCAGTTTAGCAGAGAGCTGAGGAGAGCTAAATCTGTGTATTCTGAGAGACTCCAGCAACAGTTCACTGCTAACGATTCTGCTTCTGTGTGGAGAGGACTGAGGCAAATCACCAACTATCGGCCTCAGGCTTCTAAGGGACAGGATGACAAAGCCCTTTGTCAAAGACTGTCCCAACACTATGCCCGTTTTGACACCTCGTCAGCTGTGTCCAACTCCCCCCCTCCCCCCAGCGCCACTGCCTCCATGGTCCCCACTTCATCAAAGGTGGCCCCCCCCTCCTCTCCCCCTGCCCTTGCCATCAGTGAGCAGGACGTGCACAGACAGTTCTCCAGACTGAACCCGCGCAAGGCCCCCGGTCCGGACGGCGTGTCTCCCTCCACCCTGAGACACTGTGCGGAGGAGCTGACTCCTGTCTTCACAGACATTTTTAACACCTCCCTGAAGTCATGCCATGTGCCAGCCTGCCTCAAAACCTCTACCATCGTCCCTGTCCCCAAGAAGCCACGGATCACTGGACTTAACGACTACAGACCTGTAGCACTCACCTCTGTAGTCATGAAGTCCTTTGTGTGCCTGGTCCTGCCCCACCTCAAGACCATCACCACTCCCCTCCTGGACCCGCTGCAGTTTGCCTACAGAGCCACCAGGTCTGTGGACGACGCAGTCAACCTGGCCCTCCACTCCATCCTGCAGCACCTGGACTCACCGGGAACCTACGTCAGGATCCTGTTTGTGGACTTCAGCTCTGCATTCAATACCATCCGCCCCGCTCTGCTCCAGGACAAGCTGTCCCTGCTCAACATGCCTGACTCCCTCTGCAGGTGGATCACCGACTTCCTGACGGACCGGAGGCAGCATGTGCGGCTGGGAAAGACTGTCTCAGACTCTGTTAGCATCAGCACCGGATCACCCCAGGGCTGTGTACTTTCCCCCCTGCATTCCTCCCTGTACACCAACTCCTGCACCTCCAGCCACCAGTCTGTCAAGCTGATCAAGTTTGCGGATGACACCACCCTCATCGGGCTCATCTCCAATGGCGACGAGTCCGTCTAAAGGAAAGAGGTGGCCCAGCTGGCGTCCTGGTGCAGCCACAACAACCTGCAGCTGAACGCTTTGAAGACAGTGGAGATGATCGTGGACTTTAGAAAAGTCACAGCCCCTCTGCTCCCCCTTACCCTCACAGACTCTCCCATCACCACTGCGGATTCCTTCCGCTTCCTGGGCACCACCATCACCCGGGACCTCAAGTGGGAGCCGACCATCAGCTCCCTCATCAAAAAGGCCCAGCAGAGAATGTTCTTCCTGCAGCAGCTGAGGAAGCTCAAGCTACCCACCAAGATGTTGGTGCAGTTCTACACGGCCATCATCGAGTCCATCCTCACCACCTCCATCACCGTGTGGTATGCAGGAGCCACCGCCAGGGACAGACTAAGACTGCAGCGCGTTGTGTGCGCTGCTGAGAAGGTGATCGGCTGCAAGCTCCCATCCCTCCAGGACCTGTACATCTCCAGGACCCGGAGGTGTGCAGGTCGGATCATAGCCGACCCTTCACACCCTGGACACGCACTGTTTGCCCCCCTCCCCTCAGGCAGAAGACTTCGGTCCATTCAGACTAAAACCTCCCGCTACATGAACAGCTTCTTCCCCTCTGCCATCAGACTGCTGAACACTAAGTGACTTATTAGACTCTCGTGCACTACGTACAGCAGCTCAACCGGACTCATGACAATTATCACTGTTTTCTTTTTGCACTACCGACTGCACTATGTGGAACTCCACAATATCTGCTGCTTGTTAATATATTTAAAAATTGCATAGATTAGTATTACTTATTCATATTCTACCTTTTATTGCATGCATAGTTTTTTATTTTTATCTTTAGTGCTACTCCATGTTTAATGTTGCAGCATTGCACCGAGACAAATTCCTAGTTTGTGTACTACATGAACAATGGCAATAAATCTCATTCTGATTCTGATTCTGATTTGATTATGGCTGCTGGAGTCTCTAGGTTCACGTTTCTGACTACAGAGTCGCCAATGATCAGAGTTTTTTCCTCAGTGGGTGTGTCGCTGAGTGGGGAAAAGCGATTAGAAACCATTTTTGGGAGAGAGACAAGGTACACCCTGGACAGATTGCCAGTCCATGGCAGGGCCAACACACAGAGACAGACAACCATTCACTCTCACATTCATACCTAATGACAATTTAGAATCCCCCAGTTGATGCCAGTTAATCAAACCTGCATGTCTTTGGCCTGTGGGAGGCACGGGAGTACCCAGAGAAAACCCACACAGACACAGAAAGAACATGCAAACTCCACACAGAAGGGTCACCAATGGCCAGGGGGTGGAATCTAACCCACGATGGTCAGTGGTGGGATCAATCCCATGACCTTCCTGCTGTGCTGCCACAGTGGTAGCCAATGTGCCACCGAGCTGCCCCCATTCTTCACTCTCAGGGTAATATTTTTGCTGATCATTAACATCTGTTTGTTCTTTCCCATAGATTGAGTCCCCGCCGTGCTGTTTGCTCTCTACATGTCTGTTCTTTTCTTCCTCTTCTCAATCCCCCCCCCCCCTCCCCCAACCAGTCACAGCAGATAACTGCCCCTTCCTGAGCGTGGTTCTGCCGGAGGTTTCTTCCTGCTGAAAGGGAATTTTTCCTTTCCACCGTCACCAAGTACTTGCTCACACAGGATTGCCTGATTGCTGGGGTCTTTCTGCAACTGTAGGATTTTCCCCAACGGTTTGAAAGTGCTATGAGATGACTGTTGTTGTGAAATGGTGCTATATAAATAAAGTTGAATTGAATTCAGGATTTTTCTGTTCATTTGGCAGGGCCCACTATTTTTTATAAGTTGGATTTGGTATGTGACTACCACCAGGTCCCGGTTCATGCAAAAGATGTGGACAAGACTGCTTTCATTATCCCAGTGGTGGACAGTGTATTTTAGAACTAGGCCTTCAGTGGTGATCTACCGGATATAAGTGCCATTCATACCAAGCACCATAAAAATAGCCTATAGGGCCATCCACACAAAGCATGTTAAAGATAACTTTAACTATAAAATTATAGTTTTAAAAATCTTTACCTTTTTGGTGTGGAACTCCATTTCCCTGCACACTATTTTGTTGAGCTGTAGATCCACTGTTGTTTTCCCAAATGTTTAAAAGTACTGTTGCTTGTAAGTGTCCAGCTGGTGGCTGTGCTTTGGTGTCTCGCTGCTGCCTTGGTTACCGGAGTGGTGGCCCAGTTAGTAGAGCAGCCGCCCCACAACTGGGAGGTCATGTGTTCAAATCCCAGACAGGTCATACCAAAGACCACATAAAAAAAATGGTACTTTTGGCCTTCTAGCTTGGTGCTCAGCATAATAGAATGGGGAAAGGAAAGTTAACACACAGAGCTACCAGAGGACTGACTCCCCACTGTAGCTTTCACTGCTTACAGTAGCTGTGTGGCCTAGGGTCAGAGAAATGGAGATAGGCACCGCCCCTGTACACCACCTGGTGTCCCACATGCTGTGGAAGGGAACTAACTTAACTCACTACTGCCTTAGTCAGACAGCTCAAGTTTGCAAACCCTGTCTGGCTCAAAATATCTACTCGATCAATTGCAAACAACAGGCATTCCCAGCACGATAATTTGCAGCACTCCTCGGAGCCTGCAATCCAAGGATACCGCTCGTTGTTAACATGGAAGTGATAGACAAATCCTTTCCCTGGCTGAGACGGGCCTGCTAGCTTCGGGGTTGGCCGACATCTCTTTACAATGGCCAGCTTTTCTTGAAAAGTCCATCTGGAAAATTGATTTTTAAAAATATCAGAGACCAAATCATTTTCCTCTCCACTCGCAGCCATTGTGGGTGGAAAAACAGCTATTATATTTAAACAGATGCAGTATATTGAAGCTGCTTAAGCAAATCCTTGCACTGGCGTTTTGCTAGCTAGGATCTTCTGCACTGTGGGTGGAGGAGTCTAACCATCCAATCAAAAAATGTGAAAATGCCGATGTTCTCGGATGCCTTCTATGCGTACCCCTGGATGTACAGAAGACATCTGATTGGTTAAAGCAACAGGATAAGTTTAACAGTTAATTTAACTTACAGAGCCGCACTGTTAATTCCTGAAGGCCCAAGGCAGATTTACTTGACCCTGGCAACACAGATGGCTGAAATATGATTGGACAAAAATCCTTTAACATACATTACACTTCTGGAAGGAGTGCAACCAAGAGAAAAGCTACGAAATGAAGAGAATAGACTATTGGGAATAATTTATTACAGCCTTATGGAACAAATATAAGAATGTAGGTTGTAAATGTAATTCTGATAGTGTTTAGGCCAGTAGAGAAGGTTTTGCTGGCCCTGAGGGTCCACCACTGGATTATCCCCTTTGGACTTTTTGAATTTTTGCGGATGCCATTTGGTCTGAAAGAAGCTGTGCAGACATTCCAGTGGTTGATGGACTCTGTTTTGAGTGGAATGTCACTTTTGTTTGTTTACTTAGATGACATACTGGTGGCTAGTGCTTCAGCGGAGTAGCAACGCTTACATCTGCGGCAACTTTTCCAGCGATTAGACGAGCATGGACTGATTGTTAATCCTGCCAACTGTCAGTTCAGCCTACCAATGATTGATTTCCTGGGTTATTGCATTTTGGCACAGGGGGCTATCCCGCTGCCAGCAAAGGTGGAGGCGAGCACAGCTTTTCCACATCTCTGCACTATTAAACCCCCGCAAAAATTTCTTCGCATGGTGAATTATTACAACAGCTTCTTTCCACATGTAGCTGACCTGCTGCATCCCATTTATGAAGAGCTTAGGGATGAAAGTACAATGAAACTGTGGATTAGTCTCCAGAGATGGTTCAGGCTGTCGAGGGGGCCAAGACCACCGTCACCAATGCCGCCATGCTGGCACACCCATCCCCTGTGGCCCCCATAGCTCTTACATCTGATGCTTCTGATTTTGCTGTAGGGGTGGTGTGCAAACAGTGGGTTGGTGGTGCTTGGCAACTGCTTGCGTTTTTTAGGAGGATACTTAGGGACAACGAACAAAAGTATAGCACATTTGATAGTGAGCTTTTGGCTCTTTTTCTGGCCACTCATCATTTCAGGTTCCTACCAGAGCGTCGTGAGTTCACTGCTTTTGTGGATCATAAACCCCTTACTGTTATGTCCATAATCAGTAACGCAATGACGAGGCAGGAGGTGCAATAGAACTCAGCTTTATTGTGTAAACTCACATATACAAGGCGCTCCCATACAGGCAGAGGCGAAGGTCAAAAGAGACTGTGCCTCTTCCGCATCGGCCTTTTATACCCAGGGTGGCGGTGGAACCGGAAAGGTGGAGCCACCATCCTCATCACACAACACACATCATATTTATATATGACATTCGACCCCCATAGAAAAGTCCAAAACACATGCACACTAATTAGGCGCTCCCGAATTTAATATCCAAGTCACGCTCTAATGACAACAAATAAAATAGGCCTATCCAAACAACTAAAACTAGAGGGGGGACAGGTGGGCTACCATCCCACCTCCACACGGCCAGACGGACTATTCTGCAGTCTTTGATAACAGAAGTCTATAAAATAAAATTTGCCATGTTCCTGTTATAATACCAAAATGATCCCATGAACTAATATACACAAAAAGAGAAAATTTCAATATACAACCAGTTAGCATACACTTTCATACACCACCATAACATTCCCAAAGATACCACCCCAAGCTGGGCAAACCCCACAGTAATACACCCCCCCCAAACATGGTGTCACATACATTACACGGGTATTTTTTTTTTTCACATGGGCACCTGTTATAGCAGTCCATTATGAGGAACATGCAACTACGTAGCCCAGGCAAACACCTTTAACCCAGTCCATCACCCCTTGCTACCATACAGTCTCGATGGAGAGGCCACCCCCTGGGGGACTCGTCTGACGGGTCCCGCCCAGAGCTCCTTCGTCTTTTGATCCCTGGAGATGAGCCATATCGGGACCCCGACACCTCCTTCTCCTTGATAACGAGCCGCAGCTCATTGGGGTGTCTCCATGAGTCATCTGACAGCTGAAGGTATCCGTCCTCCTGAACAGCCACCACCTCCAGCTGCCCCCGGTCATCACGTCACCTCCTCTTCCTGTGGGCACCTCTCAGTCGAGCCTCCTCTCTGGGTCAAACCACGTCACTGACTCCCAACGGAACTCGCCTCGACTTCCCATGTCCACGATGTCTCCACCGGACTTCCTCACCGGGCAGCACCATACCAGCAACCCTCCGCAAAGTCCGATTCGGCCAGTAGTGTTCCTGTGTGGCACATCTGATTCCCGTGCCAGCCAGTCCTGATCCGGTTTCTTTCATTTTAAACGTTGGCATAGCCATAACAGCCCCGTGCTTCACGGTATCTCCAGGCCGAGCCCCGGACGCAGAGGGGGTCATCTTCACAGCCTCACCCACCATTACGGGTGTTCCACCATGCCACCCAGTTCCCTCACCTAGGGTAACGTGGGCCCTGGCACCGGAACCCTGCCCTGATGGCCCTGGGTGGAAATTGTCCTGTCCATCTCCCAGAATACTAGGCCAAGTGTCGTCCCAAACCGCATCGTCGACCACTTGCAGAACCATCCGGTCCCATAAATCACAGCCCGACCATTCCTCTCAGCTGCCGCTGGTGATTGAGAAGCCCAGTCCATAAAACAGATCGCAGCCCATCACATTTGACCCACTCTCGGTCACCACGAACTGTACATTGGACAGCACTGCTGTCTTGTACCTTGCCGTCAGCTCCAGTGAACCCATGATTGATAGCCCATTTCCACCATACCCACAAAATGGCATCGACAGACCTCTCCCATGATGGTAGGGGAAATAACTCTTCACAGTAGACCAGTCCAACACGGATCTCACTGTGCCCGTGTCCACCAACAACGGCATGTTCTCACCGTCCAACGTGACTGTCAAATATGTACGGCCTTCTGTGCTTGAGGATACGGTATGAATAACTGTAGGAGTCTTGGCGGGGGAATCCATTTCACGTCATTGCTCCCCTCGCTCAACCCTTTTATAGGCCCCGGAGAAATGATGTAGGAGTCCACATTTGCCACATCGTTTGCCTTTTTCCAGATACTTTCTCACCTTGTACTGGTGCTTGGTAGACCCGCAGCCAAAACATCTTGGCGACCCCGGGGCGGACCTAATTTTTATAGCTGTAGCGTATTCCTCTTTGTCTTCCACGCTATCATTGCTATCCGGGTCTACAGCCTGCGCCGCTGATTGTGAGTCGTGTTGCCCCAACGCTGTTCTCTCACCGAGGTCCTGTGACAGTTTATCCGCTGCTTTGAACTGTTGGGCCATCTCCACCGCTTTGGACAACGTCAGCTGACTGGAATGAGTAAGGAGTCTTGACCACGCAGCTGCACACAATGTGTGCTCTGCCAGCTGATCACGGACCATTTCTTCCTCTAAGGTCCCAAACTGGCAACCCCCAGCCAGTTGGTGCAGGTCAGCAACATACTGCTGCACCGACTCTCCAGCCTGCTGGCGGTGCTGTCGAAACTGAATCCTCCGGACTATGACGTTTTCAGGGGCGCAAAAGTAGAGCACTATTAGCCCAACCACGTCTTCAAAGCTGTCGCTCACTCCCAAAGTGCTAAGAATGCGCTGTCCCTCCATGCCAAGATTATGGACCAGTATTGCTCACACACACAATTATTCCAACTCACCAAGGTTCAGTGCCACCAGATAATTCTCGAATGTGGCAAACCACCTCTCCCATGGCACCGGCGGCTTGCCAGGAAGCTCCAGAAATGGCCGAATCCCCAAAATTCCTTTATCCATACTTTTATCCTCGTCACCAAATGTTATGTCCATAATCAGTAACCCAATGATGAGGCCAGACATGCAATAGAACTCAGCTTTGTTGTGTGAACTCACATATACAAGGCGCTCCCGTACAGGTAGAGGCGAAGGTCAAAAGAGACTTTTATACCCAGGGTGGCGGTGGAACCGGAAAGGTGGAGCCACCACCCTCATCACACAATACACGTCATATTTATATATGATACCTACTTTTGCTATGGCCAAGACTGTGGAGAAATGATCATCGCAGCAGCAGTGCCAGCTATATGCTGTTTCAGAGTTCACCATAGATATTCATCATGTGGCCAGTAAGGATTACTGGGTAGCTGACTGCCTCTTCTGGGCTCAGGTGAACTCTGTGCATTTGGGGGTTGATTATGCAGCCATAGCTGCAGATCAGCTCTTGGACTAAGATGTTCAGGCTTTACGGACAGGTGTGATGGGACTTCACCTGGAGGAGGTGGTGCTGCATGAAGGTGGGGCCAGACTCCTCTGTGATTTTTCTACTGGCCTACCCGACGTACCGATGTACCCGAAGGTACATCTTCACACAAAGACCCCTCTGGAGTCATTTTTCATTCCAGAGAGGCGGTTCGATCACATCAATGTAGACTTGGTTGGTCGCTTCCCCCCTCTCAGGGTTTTTCACACCTTCTTACTATGGTGAACAAGACAACCAGATGTCTGGAGGCTGTGCCTCTGTCATCCACTACATCTGCGGAGGTGGCCCAGGCTTTTATCTCCATTTGGGTGGCCTGTTTTGGTACTCCGTCAGACATAATGTCTGACAGGGGCCCCCATTTCACTTCTGAGCTGTGGACTGCAGTGGCTGGGAGCCTTGGGGTGAAGCTCCATCACACCACAGCATATAACCCACAGGCCAATGGGTTGTGTGAATGGTTTCATCATACCATGAAAGTTGCCCTGCAGGCTGCTCTTGCAACCAATATTTGGGTTGACCATTTGCCATGGGTTTTGTTCGGTCTCCGCTCCGCACCTAAGGAGGATTTGCATTCTTCTTCGGCTGAGCTTGTATTTGGCCAACTGTTAAGGGTCCTGGGGAAATTCCTTTTGGGTTATTTGGCCCCCAGCTCAGCCACAGGTCACTGGCCTCTTTTCTAGGACACGGCCACTGTTTTCGCCCCCGTTCCTGTTCATCACTGTATTCCCCAGTCTTACATCCCCAAGGACTTGTCATCAGTGGAGTATGTGTTCAAACACCACAATGCCCATCATTCTCCACTCCAGTCTCCCTATGATGGGCCATTCTGTGTTTTAGAGGCAGGATGCAAAAATTTTGTTGTGGACATGGGGGGGAGGTGTGAGTGGGTATTGGTGGACTGACTTAAACCTGTGTATGTGGTCCCGGATGAATGGGTGGAGCTGGCCCAGCCCTGACGCCATACTCACCCCCCCAACCTTGTTTCAGTTCTTGCCCCTGCTCGTACCCATTCGCCATCTTCAGTGGTGCTTAAGCATAGTTGTTGGGGTCGGGTGATTAGGCCGCCCAAGGGGGTCTGAAAATGTAATGTGTTGGAGGGGCTTTGTTTTACTTTGTTTGTCAATTCTGGGTGTTTGGGGGAGGGGCGGTGCTGTGTGGTGGACACGATGCGGGGAGACTCTTCCATCAGAAAAGATGGGAGGAGTTAGTGAGTTAGAGAGGTCTGGTTTACCTGTACTGAGTTCACTTGTTGGTTGGAAGTCGCAGAGTAAACACTGAAAAAAAAACTTTCAGTCTGCTTGCTTTATTTCTCAAGCCTTCCACAATATACTCGATCCTAATTTCTAATCCTGTCCCTCCTAGTTACTCCCAATGAGAATCTTAGCTTCTTCAACTCTGCCACTTCCAGCTTCGCCCTGTCTTTACATCAGTGCCACCGTCTCCAAACCATACATCATAGCAAGTCTCACTACTGTCTTATAAATCTTCCCTTTCACTCAAGCTACTATCCTTCTGTTCCAAATCACCTGTTACAGCCCTCCTCCTCTCTGGAGTGGGACCTCTATGTGTTTTTTCTTGTGTTGTAGGTGGAGCTGCAGAGGACCGCCCCTGGCTGAGAGGTGATCTATATAAGTCACCTTTGCGCATATGTCAGGAGCACTGCTGCTCCCTTTGGAGGCTGGTCGCTTTCCTTGTGTTTGTGCTCTGCCTGCTGCTGTTGTTCTGTCGCTTGGTCGGGGCTGTGCTGGCGGTCTTATTTGTGTTGTCTGTAGACTGTGGCCTTTCTAGTTTTGGGTTGGCCACTGGGCATAACTGCAGCCCTGACAGAGGCATGTGGTCGCTGGGTTGGCCAGTGACTAGTTTGGTGTTTTGCTTGTTTCATGCATTCAATACTCACACTCACCACTGATTTTAATTTTGTTTTCTTTTAAATAATAAATTTGTGTTTAAAATGGCACCTCCGTGTGGTCTCCCCTTCTTTGTCTAAGCCTCGAGCCGGGTTTGTGATAAATGGGGGCTCGTCCGCTTGTCTGAAGCCATCCGTCCATCTGAATCCATCCACTAGTTTGAGTTCAGTCTGTCTGTTTGGCCCTTTTAAAACCATTTGTAATAGGACAAATGGGGGCTCCATCTGTCTGAATCCGGTCTGTTTGAGCCTTTGTCTCATTTGTGAGAGAACGGGGGGCTCATCTGTCTGTATATCTGTTTGAATCTTCGTCTGGTTGACTCTTAAAACTGTTTGCAATAGAACAAATGGAGACTCGTCCGTCCGTCTGAGTTCATTTGTTTGTTTGAGCTTGGACCCATTTGTGAGAAAATGGGAGCTCGTTTGGTTGTTTGAACGCGGTTCATCTGTTAGTTTAATTTGTGAATCTGTACTTGGTTGCTCAATTGGTTGTTTTTGAGTGAACCTATTTGTGGATATAGGAGCTCATTTGTTTGTTTGGTGGATTTCTCCATTTTGTGTGTTTACTGGGTTAAAGCGGGTAAGTGTGTTTCATTCAATTGGTTTTGATATTACTGGTAATTTCCACTGTTAGGCTTAACAGTGAATTTCTTTAGGGGATTCATTGTCTGTCTTTGGTTTAGGGAGGCGTGAATGCAGTCTGGAGACACTTCCACGGGATTCCCTGCAAGTTGCCTCATAGCGGTTGCTCAGCAGCCCAGTGGGTTCGTGAGTAAAGATCCTCCTGCCAGTAGCTGCCCAAAGATTAGGGTCTACGTTAGGTAGTTAGGTTTTTCTGACTAGTTAATTGGGGTGGAGAATTTCCAGTATGTCAGTTTTTATATGGAAACACTGTCTCTGTTTGTGACCCAGTTTGGTTTGCTCCGGTTGCACAATCTGTTCACGTGTGTGAGATAGATATATAGATGTACTTTATTGATCCCAAACTGGGAAATTACAGTGTAACAGCAGCATGACAGTAGACAACCAAACGACAGAAACACACACATGACAGACATGCGTCTGAGTGGAGGTGTGGTGGTTTTTGTGAATGAACGAGTGGCTGTGGTGTCAGGGTGACGTCACCACTCATTAGTGTTCAGTGTTTGCTGAGAAGCGCACAGCTGTTGGGGAGACACGGAGGTGAGTGAGTGTCTGTTAATTTGTAAATTTGTTTGTGGTGTTTGGTTTGGAGCGTGAATGAATTGTTTTGGGTTGTTGGGCAGAATGCTGCGCTTGTGTTGATTTGACACATTGGTTTAGTTTGTTTGTGTGTGTTGGGTGTATGTGGCACCTGTTGTGATGTCTGGAGTGGGTTTGATTGGCAATGTTGCCAGTTTGACTTTTGAGCAACAAGAGGTGTTGTTACTGTGGGAGTTAGCGTAGACACAGGCACAGTTGGAGAGACTTAAACTGAGTGTTGGGGCTGCCGGTGGTGCCGATTTAGGTCTGGGCAGTGCTCTTGGCTGCACGCATTCAGGTGATGTTTCCTCTGATTTGTGCCCAGTTCCATTTGTTTTGGAGGCAGTGCATGTCATTCACAGTGTCTGTGAATTGGTTCCAACATGCACACTGACACCTGCGGTGCTGGCCGCTCTGATTAATTATGTTGATTCGGAAAACCTGTGTGTGTAGCCTCCACGTGTGCTTTCTGACTGTAGCTCATCAGTAACACCAGGTGATGTGTCAGAGAAGCTAGATTTAGTCACAAATTGTCAGCAGGAACCGTCAACTTCTTCAGCTGATTCTGGCAGTCAGTTGTCTCCAGGTGACAAGGTTAAAGATTCTACTCTACTGGTTTCTGATGGGATCTGTTGGGTTACACCGGAGCATAAGGAGGAAACACAGCTTTGCCAGGTTAATCTGCTAAAATCAGATTACTCAAGGGGAAAACTGGTTTTTGAATTGGGAGGAGCGTGTCTCAGCTGCCTGCTAGCTCAGGAGCTGCAGGGTCTGTGAGCAGGCATGTGTCAGGTGCTCCTGATCAGTGTGGGTTGCAGGGCAAGCTGGAAAAGTCTGGTCACTGCAAAACCTGCATGAACTGTGGTTTGCTTCTGAGTTGTGCTATTTTGCTCCTGGATTGAGACCTCTGTTTATCTTGTGGGGTTTTGATAGTGGTCATCCTCCTGATGGACACCTCTATTTTTTTCTGGCTGACTGTGGACTTGGGTCGGCCTCCTGACAGGTTTTCCCTTCCTGTCCAGCTGACCTTGGATTTTGGTCGTCCTCCCAAGGGACATCTGTTCCCTATTAGTCAATGGACTACAGGTTTACCATTTTTGACTGATGTGTTGTTTTTGTTTTGTTTTGTTTTTTTGCAGACCTACTATTTGGATGCCCACCACATCAGAGGCTCAGGAATGTGGTGAAGGCATTGTCCAGAGCACCAAGCTAAGGGCTTAGACTTAAAAAAAATCTTGTCTGGGGTCACCTAAGCTATCTGTTCTGCTTTTGGCACTTTTAAATTGCTTCTCTAGATGCCGGAGTTGCTGGGTAGCTTGAGGTCATGATGGGTTGGTGGGGTGCATTAGAACTTGGTGAGTGAATAGTAGATCTGCAGTTGTGGTATTTTAAATGGCATCGTCGTCGACGGCCTCCGTCGGTCTATGATGACCATGGAAGAGAATCCTAAATGTCTACTCTGCTGGAACAGCACCGCCTGTGGCTGAACAGGCCGATGCACACCGGTGTTCTACCTTCCAGCGTTGGGCGTTGGTAGAATTCAAGCCAATACATCTGATTCTGATTCTGATTCTGATTCTGCTTCTGGGCAGGAAGATATGGAGGACAAGATGTTACCCATGCAGCATGTCCCCCCTCTCCACGTCACTGATGAATCCAAAGGAACAGCAGGGCTGCTATAGTTTGGCACCAGCGCCGTCGCAGGAGCTGCCAGAACGATGTTGAGCACAACAGAGAACTGCCTTAGGGGCTCCGACTCCGGATTTTTCCTCAGGGTTGACTCCTGAAGCCTTTCCCATGACCGGGTGTGCCGCAAGGCAGCGGAGGTTTGAAATCAGGGTTTACCTTCCCCTAGATGGGCTACCTTCCCAGGTTGACGAGTCACCATCTACCCGAAGCATCTGGTTTTAAGGCGCCAGAGATCCGCCCTCGCCCCTTCTCCTATTAGTAAAAGCAGTTCCGCCGGGCTTAGAGACTAAACCACACGGGCAGGCTAGGAGTTGGACTTAGTTGTCAGAGGCTTTTCGAGACGCACGCCGTAAGGAGCATTTTATGAGCACTGGGAGCTTAACCCCAGTGCCGCTCCTGGCTATGACAACCTTGGAACCTTAAATGGCATAGAAAATTGTAAATAAATGAAAACTAGGAATATTTATTATTAAATGATGAATTTCTGTAGGCTGTTTGTAGATCAATCTGTACTGGCCTTCCCAATGGGAAGTCCATTCTTTGTGTGTGTGTGTGTGTGTGTGTGTGTGTGTGTGGGGGGGGGGGTTATGGCCCTGCTCTTCTCCTCTGGTTTTGGGTTGGCCACTGGGCATAATTGCAGTCCTGACAGAGGCGTGTGGTTGCTTGGTTTGCCATTGACTAGCTTGTTGTTTTGTTTGTTTCATGCATCCAATACTCACACTCACCACTGATTCTTACAGACACCCTTTTATTTTGTTTTTTAAATAATAGTAATAATAATTAACTCAGGTTTAATTGGCACCTCCGTGTGGTCTCCCCTTCTTTGTTTAAACCTCGAGCTGGGCTTCTTTGTTTTCTCCACCCGCTTCACCCTGCCTGCACTCCCTTCTTCAACGCTTTTGTGCAATTTCCATTACACTGGATGGTGGACCCCAGGTACATAAACTCATCTGTCTTCACGATCTCCACTCCTTGCATTTTTATCATTGCACCTGTCTCCCTCTCATTCACACACATACTCTCATATGCTCTCATATACTCTCCAGAGTATACATCCACCTCTCCAGGTTCTCTTATCCCTGGTCCCTACTGTCACTACAGATCACAGTGTCATCTGCAAACATCATGGTCCAGGGAGACTCCTTCCTGACCTCGTCTGCCAGCATGTCCATCACCATAGCATATAAGACGGGTATCAGAGCTGATCCCTGATGTAATCTCACCCCCACCTTGAATCCATCTGTCACTCCTATGGCACACCTCACCATCATCTCATTGTCCTCATTCATATCCTGCACCACCCTCACATACTTCTCTGCCACTCCTGACTTTCTCATACAGTACCACATTTCCTCTCTTGGCACCCTATCATATTCTTTCTCTAGATCCACAAAGGCACCATGCATCTCCTTCTGACCTTCTCTATACTTATCCATCAACATTCTTAGAGCAAACATTGCATCTGTAGTAGGTACTCTTTCTTGGCATAAAACCAAAATGCTGCTCACTGACTGTCATCTCTCTTCTTTACCTGGCTTCAAAAACTCTTTCCCATATCTTCCCATATCATAACATGCAGGTTAGGTTAATTGGAGACTCTAAAGTGGCCCTAGGTGTGAATGTGTGTGTGAATGGTTAAAGGGGACCTGTGGTGGTCGTGAAAAAAAAGATATTATATTGAGCCCCTGTCTCATGTTCTAGTTCAAGTTTAAGTTCAAGTTCAAGTTCAAAGCAATGCGATATAAATCCATTGCTGATGTGCTGGTTCAGCTATGTCAGCAAAACATGTGCGCAGCCATACTGGCGGCTACATGGCCTGCCAGGACGCTTCCTGTGATGTAGTGTCGTGGCTACCGCGATCTGGATCAATATTGGCTGAGCCTGGAGTGCCCAGATGAGCAGTGGCTTTCGGGATATTCAAATTCAAATTCAAACGTTTATTTCAAACTCAGGGTTCATATTAAATGCAGAACTAAAACGAGTAGAAAATAAATAAATAAATGCTTAAATTCAGTGGGTTGTCTTGTCTGATCTGAGGTCGTAATGGCCGCCAGACGGCCGATGATTCGGCGCTGGGCTCTTCCCTCGCCGCTAAAAGTATATACAGAGCAGCAGACACTCGGCGCTCTTGTAACAACAAATATGGATATCGCAACATGGAGGAATGTAAAGCCTTTGGATGTCTCAATAATAAGCGAAAAAACAAAGATAAACACTTCTTTTGTGTACCCAAACCCAGCTCACCTTGTCGGAAGATCGTAGCGGAAAAGTGGTTGCGCAATCTCGGAACAGGGCACAGACGTTTCCTTTCAGACGAAATTGCGTTTTGTGTGAGGACCACTTCATCACTTTCACCCTCAGAAGACCTTTCTGGCTCAAACCTGTAGCCATGTTGGACGAATTCTTCCTCAGAGTCCGACAATTCAGCCATAATAGAATAAAAACACTCACAAAAGCACCCTAGTCGCTCATACAGGCGGAGTATTGACTTTTCAGTAGCAACGTAGTGACGTCACATCCGCATGTGTCATGGCTGCGCGCATAGTTTTCATTGGCTGGCCATGCCTGCGGTCGTATTTGCATATTTCTCTGGTGGTATATGGCTGGCAATAATTATTTAACCAAATAACGAATACTTTGCCTAATGTTTTCAAGTTGAATGCGTTTAGACGACCACCACAGGTCCCCTTTAAGGGATAGCGCCGTATCGTGGCTGCTTCATCCATCCAGGTGGTGGATGACCCTCAATTTCCCCTCTGGGGATCAATAATGTATACTAAATCTAAATCTAAAAAAAATCTTCATGGTGTGGCTGATCAGCTTTTTGCCTCTATCTTTACTACAGCTCTGAGTGTCACCCTTGTTCTTGAAAATTGGTACCAGAACACTTCTTCTGCATTTTTGAGGCATCTCTCACTCTCCAAGATTGTGTTGAACAATCTGGTTCAAAAGTCCATTGCCATCTCTCCTAAACATTTGTACACCTCCATAGGTATGTCATCTGGACCAACTACTTTCTCATTATTCATCCTCTTTACAGCTGCCCTCACTTCTGCCTTGCTAATCCTTGGGACTTCCTGGTTCACTATGTTTCCTTCAACCATCTTCTCTCTCTCATTTTCTTCATTCATAAGCTCCTGAAAGTAGGCAGTCCATCTTCTCAGCACACTCGCTTCACTCATTAGTACATTACCATCTCTGTCATTAATAAACTTAACTTGCTGCACATCCTTTCCAGCTTGATATCTCTGTTTAGTAAAGCGATACAACTACTTTTCTCCTTAGTTAGTATCCAGCCTCTCATTCAGCTCACTATATGTCTTTTTCTTTGTCTTTGCTAATTCTCTCTTTGCCATACACCTAGACTCAAAGTACTCCTACTTTCTTCATCTTCCTGACTATTCCTTTTTCTTTGCTAACCTCTTCTTTTGAATACTTTCCAGTACCTCCTCATTCCACTACCATGTGTCCTTGTCTTTCCTCTGTCCAGAGGATACACCACATACCTCTCTTCCCGTTTGACTCAATACTTTAGCTGCACTTTCCCATCTGATACCCTACATTACCACCCAGAACCTGTATCAACTCCTTCCTAAACGCTGTGCAATCTTCTTCCTTCTGTAACGCCCCCCATTTCAAATCAAATCAAATCAGATCAAATCAAACTTTATTGTCATATTGCTGTACATACAACTGTAGTGCAGGCAAGATGAAATTGCGTTTCTCTCGGCATCCATATAAATAGAAGCAGCATGATTTAAGACACACTCACACATAGCTTCAACCCCCACCCCCACCCCCCATCCATTCACACATCCCTGAGACATACTTGGGGGGAAAAAAAACTAACTAACTATAATATACAAATAATATACAAAATGTCCATAGGTGCAGTAGTGTGTATGAGAGATTCCGGGTCAACTGTTCAGCATCCTGACAGCTTGTGGAAGGAAGCTGTTGATCAGTCTGGTGGTTCTGCTTCTGATGCTCCGGAATCGTTTACCAGATGGAAGAAGTTCAAAGTGTTTATGCAGAGGGTGAGAACGGTCCTTGACAATGTTCAGTGCCCTGCTCCTACAACGGTTCTGAAAAAGTTCTTGGACAGAGGGGAGGGAAGACTCCAATTACCCTCTCAGCCCCCTTGACTATCCTCTGCAGGGCTTTTTTGTCTGACATACTGCAGCTGGAGTACCATGTAGCAATGCAATACGTCAGAACACTCTCCACCACACCTCTGTTGAAGGTCCTGAGGATGCAGATGGGGAGAGAAACCTGTTTGAGTTTCCTCAAGAAGTGCAGTCTCTGCTGAGCCCGCTTCCTGATCCTCAAGGAATTCTTGCTCCAGGTCAGGTCCTGCGAGATCTGCACTCCGAGGAACTTGATGTTCTCCACTCTCTCCACTAAATGGCCGCCGATGCTGAGGGGGACGTGCTCAGGCTGTGACCGCCGGAAGTCGATAATCATCTCCTTCGTTTTGTCCACGTTGAGCACCAGATTGTTCTCCCTGCACCAGCCCTCCAGGTCTCTCACTTCTTCCCTGTACATTGATTCCTCATCCCTCTGAATAAGTCCCACCACCGTGGTGTCGTCTGCAAACTTAATGATCTGGTTCCCCTCGTGTCTGGATACACAGTCATGTGTTAGAAGTGTAAACAACAGTGGACTGAGTACACAGCCTTGAGGGGATCCGGTGCTCAGTGTGACAGAGTTGGAGATGTTGTTTCCAACCCGGACAGACTGAGGTCTCTCAGTCACGAAATCCAGGATCCAGAGACGTGTGGCGGTGTTCAGACCGAGAAGGAGTAATTTCTCTATCAGTCTCTGGGGAATAATGGTGTTAAATGCTGAACTGAAATCAATGTACAGGAGTCTGGCGTAGGTGTCTTTCTGGTCCAGTTGGGTGATGACAGAGTGTAGAGTGGTGACTATAGCATCCTCCGTGGAGCGGTTTGAACGATATGCAAACTGGAGCGGGTCGTGTGATGCAGGGAGGCAGGCTGTAATGTGTGGTTTGACAAGCCGTTCAAAACACTTCATCACAATTGGTGTCAGTGCAACGGGACGATAGTCATTCAAACAGGACACAACTGGTTTCTTTGCCACCGGTACAATGATAGAGGTCTTGAAGCATCTGGGAACGATGGCCTGACTCAGGGAGATGTTATAAATGTCAGTCAGGACATCCGCCAACTCGCTTGTGCAGTCTCGGAGCACACGTCCCGGGATGTTGTCCGGACCTGCAGCTTTACGTGGGTTGACTCTGGTTAGGGTCCTCCGTGTGTCCGCTGTAGTTGATGGTAAAAGCTGGCCCGACCGATGGTGGGGGTGGGCCAGCCCTCCCTCTGATTGTCGAGTTTGATGCTTCAAAACGTGCAAAGAAGTCGTTAAGCCTGTCTGGAAGCGAAGCTTCGTCATCATCGACCCCCTGCCTAGACTTATAGCCCGTCAGTGTCCGAACTTCCTGCCACATCTGCTTGGTGTTCCTAGTGTCACAGAGGTGTCCCTGGATTTTCTCTGCATAGGCGCGCTTTGCCGCCTTAATTCCCTTTGAGAGTGCAGACCTGGCTGAGCAGAGGGCGATCCTGTCCTTCGCTCTGAAGGTTGCATCCCTGGCTGTAAGCAGCGAGCGCACCTTTGCAGTCATCCAGGGCTTATGGTTACCCTGCATAGTGATGGTCTTCACTGTAGTGACATCCTCTGTGCACTTCGCGATGTAGCTGGTGACCGTTTCAGCATACTCCTCCACATCTGTCTTGTCTTCCTGGAAGGCTGCTATTTTGAAGACCTCCCAGTCTGTGTGCAGAAAACAGTCTTTCAGTGCAGAGGTTGCACTCTCTGGCCAAATTCTGATTTGTTTCACTGCTGGCCTGCTGCGCTTCAATAAAGGTTTGTAGGCAGGCAGCAGCATCACGGATATGTGGTCAGAAAGGCCGAGATGGGGGCGGGGTATATCCTTATATGCATGTGTTTGTGTACACTAAGTCCAACATATTCTCTCCTCTGGTCTTTAAAGTCTACACATTGTTTAAACTTGGGGAGCACAGTCTTTAAGCTGGTGTGGTTAAAATCCCCCGCAACCACCACAAAACTGTCCAGGTGTGAAGTTTGGATTTCACTAATCGCATTGTGCAGTTCCCCGAGTGCCTTCTTAGCATTAGCGCTCGGCGCTATGTAAACAGCCGCTACAAACACGTTGCTGAATTCCCTCGGCAAATAATATGGCTGACAATTTACCCCTATTTAATCCTTGGCTTAACTTGTTTCCTCTTCTTTCTTTCCAAAGGCATCCGACAGATTACATTCCGAAGCTGTCTCACTACATTCTCTGCTGCCATCATCTTGCACGTCTCCTATCTCTTTCAGATTTCTCCTTCTGCATAAGATACAGTCCACCTGTGTGCACCTTAGTCCACTCTTGTATGTCACCCTATGTTCCTCTCTCCTCTTGAAATATGTGTTCACTACAGTAGTGATGTTGTAGCTTTTCATGTAAAAGCTACAACCATGTGTCCGTCCATGTTTCTCTCCATAAAACCATACCTACCCAAGACCTCCTCATCACATCTGTTTCCTTCATGTACATGTCCATTAAAGTTCACTCCAATCACCACTCTGTCCCCCTGGGAACACTCTCTACCACTTCATCCAACTTACTGCAGAATGCCTCTTTCTCGTCTCCACTTGTGGGGGCATATGCGTTAGCATTCATCATTACTCCTTTGATTTCTAGCTTCAAACTCATGATCCTGTGTGACTCCCTCTTCACATCCTGAACACTCTTTACATGCTCTTCCTTCAAGATCACCCCTAACTCCAATCTGCATGTTTGATTTGGCAAAGGTTTTATACCGGATGCACTTTCTGACACAACCCTCCCCATATAGGCTTGGGCCTGGCATGAGGATTACTCTGGCTTGTGTTCCCCCAGTGGCTGGGTTTTGCTTAATAAACATTGATAAAGAAAAAAAATAATAGCTTCATTAACATGTTACTTGTCAAACAAAGGATACTGAAATACTATAAGCTATACCTATACCTAGACAGTAATCTGAGCAGGTCATGAGGTGGTGATTATGATGACAGTGGTGACTCTTTATAGTGAGGTTGTTAAATCACAAGACTTGCATGTAGAACAAACAGATCGACTTCTGCCATGTGTGTTCCTATAGTTGTGCTTATATGTGTGTGAAATTTATGGGCTTAATACAACTAATTATAACCACTTGTTAAAGGCTGAGGTCTGCATCTCATCCCACAATCTCCCACCCCACACCCACACATACATGCAACTCATTATTTCACTCCATAAATGCAGAGCCAATCATTAATTTACAACTCTTTGAGAAGCATATATCGCACATGAACACCCGCGCACGGCATCATGTTCAAACTAATTATGAGCTAGTGTTCATTTATAATCAATCTCAGTTGCTTGACAGTAGCTGTAAATAAACAGACCTGTGTGTGTGTGTGTGTGTGTGTGTGAAAGAGAGAGAGAGAGAGAGAGAGAGAGAGAGAGAGAGAGAGACAGAGAGACAGAGATATTTCCATATGGCTGATGTGGAATGGGCAGCAGAAAAGTAGTCCCAGCATCTATCCATCACTCTGACTGTGCTGCAGTCCACATGCTATGATTTGCCTACTCAATAGGTACGAGTGAATATGCGTGTGTGTGTGTGTGTGTGTGTGTGTTAACCCTACTGATTGGTTGTAATGCTTAACACATGGCTGCAGTAAAGCTCACTTTCCCACCCACTTTTGTTTGCTGCACTCCACAGTTTGACATTTGAGTATTTACCTGACTGACACATAGGCCTATAATGGTAATTACTAAAACGAATAATCGTATGATAAGAAAACACGGACTCAGTAAGTTTTATGGCCTTGATATATCACTATTTGCTTGTGTGTGTTTACATAATCTGAAAAAAATAAAAATAAGGCAGTCACATTATTTCTGTCCCTCTCCTGTCAGTCAGAACTCTCCCAATGGGAGGCGGGGGTTATGCTCACACAGCGAGGACAGCCAGAAAAAGTGAAGCGGTGAGCTGAAGGGTCTGCTCACACTATAAATGGTAAATGGCATTCACTTATATAGCGCTTTTTCTCATCTCTACATGACCAAAGCGCTTTACAGATTCTGCTATCCACATATTCACACACACATTCACACACTGATGGCGGTGGAGCTGCCATACACAGGTGCTGGCCTGACCCACCAGGAGCAACTATAAGGTTTGTCCCGACTGAGCCTAAAAGTCTACACAGCAAAGCCCTCTGTTTTTGCTCGTTTGAAGAGGTTGGCTTCTACTCTGGCTTGGTTACCCTTGTATGATGGCACCCATGTTTACACTATATGTGTATGATAGGATTAGGGTTTATGCCCCCGTGTTGGGTCCACGCAGTGTTGATGGTGTCTACGTAGTAGCGACGTGATACTCACCTGCGTCACCCAACGCACATCTCTCCAGAGCAGGTGAGGTGTGCGTCGGCGATGCAGACTGCAAGAGCTGTGATTGATCCACTTTGTTTCCTCCTCCACATTTCCTGGTTCTCTCTCTGCTCCACTCTACTCGTTCACCTTGGTGCCACTTCCAAAGAGAGTCGGATAAACAGTGGTCTGAATTCAAAAGAATATTGAAGAAGTTAGCAGATACATAACATTTGTATGACTCATCCTAACTCGATGCAGTGGATACAAACCAGCATGAACTTGGACCTCCTTTCTTCATGAATTTTATTTAGACTGTTTAACTTTGTACCAGCCTCATCCCTCATAGAATCAAAACAGTGCTACGGGGTACCATTTTGTGGCTCTTCCTTTCCCACAGCAACACAGGCTCTTCATACCTTGGTGTGAACAAGGCTGAACAACAACCCCCTGCTAGGAGCAGTGGAGCATCTCACAGACTTTGAGGATTTATTACTACAGCTGCCAGAGAGAGGCTTCCATATCAGTCAACAGCAATATGCCATTCAGATAAACAAAAATCACATTATTAACATCTCAGCTACATTAATCTGTTACTCCCACAGCCATTAAGAGCTTCTTCCAGCCACAAATATAAAACTAAATATTGTTGTGACTCAGATGTATTATTGTTTGCCAAAGTGTGCATGTTTTCTTCATTATGAATTCTTAAGGTAGATTAGATAAATGTTTCTTAGAGAAATTAGGGATGTTTTGTAGACAAACATAGGTCAGTCATGTATGAACATTTATTTCAGTGTATCTAATCTCTTGTGAGAATTAACCTCTTGCACTCCGGGATACCGCGGGCGGTCACGTCTCTGCGTCCTAGGGCGCACGAGGGCACTCTAGGGCGCACTGAAAAAAAAAAGCTGCATTTCCGTTCTTCCACTACAGACACAGCCGCGAACAGAAAGCCAAAGGAGTGCTTTGATTAGTTTAGATGTGATTGACCTCTCATTTGACTAATAAGAGCCTTGAATTGGGTTTCTGAAACCATGAAGAACCAATGACTGAAAACCTAGCAAGAAGGACCCGCCTACCAACGGCTGTGAATACAGCCAGCCAATTGAAGCACAGAAGTTCGAAAGCGTGCATCCCGTGCGTAAAATCTGTTTTGTGTAAGGCTGGGTGACACATGTGCGTTCGCCAGTCTTTTTTTCTTACTACTGTTCTTATTTGTTTTGAAAAATCGTTCGCCAAAACCGCAATCATGGAAGCGCAAAACCGCAATAATGGAATCATGGTTTGACCGGGTCGCGTGACCAGAACCACGAGTCCGTAACAAGCGGACCAACGTCATGTTCGTCTGACAATGAGGAAGAGAAGTTCGCCAGCGACATTGCTGTTGTGGACAGGTAAATGTTGTAAGCTAAATTATTCTTTATCCCTGAAAATTGTAATCAAAATGACTTTTGACCGATCGGTAAATTACAACTGTGCGTCATCGCCACATGACGGATCGGTCCGTGCGCCGCGTCCGGACCGTGAACGCCCCCCCACCCCCCCGCTACTCTTCTGTAGCGGATTGCAGATATATTGCAGATATTTTAGTACAACTGTGCGTAGTAGACGCAGCGCACCGTCCCCGCTGTCCGTCATGTAGTGATGGGCGATGTCCATCCTCTGTAGCGGGGGTGGGGGGTGGTGGGAGTTGTTATCTTCTACATTACAGATATTTTAGTATAATTTTTAGTGCACTGTAGGTTAATTTTTCTTGTAAAAAAAAGCCACACATTTTTTACGTGGCATGCTTCTTTGTGTGTGGGGGCTTGTTTGTTCATTCATTCATTCATGAATGAATAAACAACCCCCCCCCACACACACACACAGCCCTTCACCTTTCATTAGAGCCCAAGATGAAGCTTCTATATTGAATCATTCAAAAGTTACAGACGTTTTTCCAAACTGTGCCATTTGGCACAATTTGGCACAGTTCAAAAACGCCTGGGAACAACCTGAGTATAAAGCTGTGTAATATATTCATTTTTTGTGGTATTGTTACAAAATTTTGACCTCAGCTGGATAACACTTGGTTCTACATTTCTGTTGCATTTTCCAGCCCGGATCTGACAGCTGTGTGTTATTTGCAAGCATTTGTATCCAAAAAAACACCCAGGCGAAATTTATTTTCTTCAAGTTCAGTATGTTTAGATGACTGTTACTCAGTGGCAGGAGCATTTAGAGAGATTATGACTGTTTTGCCAAAAAATTCAGAGTGTTTTCTTTTAAATGAGACCAGCCCCATGAAGATGCTGCAAAGGGTTGAAGAACAGCTTTTGATTTATTTTGGGTACGTTATTTTTTGCCGTTTTTAGGGAAATTGACCAGAGCGCAAGGGGTTAAGTATATCTGAGCATTCATTCTGAAGAAGGCTCTTGTTTGTGAATATCCCCAGTGTGTCATGTAATTAGTCAGAGAGCTACTCCATGATTCGCAGAAACCTTACCTGAAACTCCACCCATGAGGAAAAAAAGAGCCATAAACTAGCCTCACACACAGCAGATTTATTACTGTTGGTGTGCCGAGTCTTTCTGTGCAAAGAGCTGAGGCAGTTATTGTGTGGGTGAGTGTGTTATGGTCCGAGGGGGTGGGGGGGGGCAGAGTTTAGGGTCCTGATGGCCTGGTGAACAAAGCTGTTTAGCAGTCTTGTGGAGCGGGCCCGGAGGCTCCAGTATCTTCTCCCCGAGGGCAGGGGGTTGAAAGGGGAGTGTGAGGGGTGGGAGGTGTCACGTGCATTGATGATGGCTCTGCAGGTGAAGCAAGTGTGGTACATGTCCGAGAGGGAGGGCAGAGGGGCACATACGATCTTACTGGTTGCTTTCACTGTGTGTTGTAAGGTCTTCTGGCAGGAGGCGTCACAGCTTCTGTACCACACCTTGATGCAGCTGGTGAGGAAGCTCTCAATGATACCCCGGTAGAATGAGCACATGATGGAGGGGTGGGACTCGTGCTCTCCTCAGTTTTCAGAGGAAATAGAGACGAGTTTGAGCCTTCTTGGCCAGTGATGTGGTGTTATTAGACTAGGAGAGGTCCTCAGAGATGTGCACCACCAGGAACTTGGTGCTGCTCACCCTCTCCACAGCTGGTCCATCGATGATCAGAGGGTGATGCTGTGTGTGTCCTCTTCTGAAGTCGACCACAATCTCCCTGGCTTTTCTCATGTTCAGGAAGAGATTATTGTCTTTACACCACTGGACCTGTTGGCTCACCTCATTTCTGTAGTTGGCCTCTTCATTATTGGTGATGAGGCTCACCACCTTCATGTCATCTGCAAACTTGATGATGTGGTTGGTGCTGTAGGCTGGTACGCAGTCATGGGTCAGCAGAGTGAAGAGCAGCGGGCTGAGCACGCAGCCTTGTGGGGCCCTTGTGCTTAGTGTGATGGTCTTGGAGGTGTTGTGGCCGACCCACACGTTCTGTGGCCTCCCTGTGAGAAAGTCCAGCACGCAGTTACAGAGAGAGGTTTTGAGTCCCATGTGTCTGAGTTTTTGCATTAGGTGCTGGGAGATGATTGTGTTGAATGCTGAGCTTAAGTCCAAGAACAGCATTTGCACAGGCCAACTCTTTTGTACCCCACAAAGACCAGGAAAAACTTATTCAAGCTTTTATCACCACTAGACTAGACTACTGCAGCTCACTTTATTTTGGTTTGGGAAAATCCACTATCCACTATCCACTACTTTTATGATATTATATCACTGTAGCATAAACTTTTTACATTTTCCATAAATTTCACCTGAAAGCCAAATATCCCTAACTTTTTGTGAGTAGTGTATATTTTATTGTATGTTTTATATTTTTTTTTATCATGTGTAAAGCACTTTGGCCAACCTTGTTGTTGTTTTTAAATGTGCTATATAAATAAAGTTGATGTTGACATTGAAATTGTTTGAGTCCAGGTGGGTGAGGGCTGGGTGGAGAGCAGCAGAGATGGTTTCACGAGCCGAGCTGGCTTGGCTTTCCCCGGCTCGGCCCTGATCTCTCTGTGGGTTTTGGTTCTTCTGAATATGTGCATTATGTGTATTTTGTACTAATTTCCATATCCATGGCCACTGCCTGACCGGCAGCTGTTAGTCAGCCTCTATGACCCACTTTCTCCCACGCTGCTAACAGTCTGTCGGCCCAGCCACGCTCCTCGCTCTCCCTCTTATTTCCATCAGCTGTTCCCAGTCCCGGTAATTATCTTTCCTGCGCCTCGCCCAGGTGTTCCCAATTTGTGAGGCCAGCGGTGTTTGTATTTAAGCAGCTCCTTGCTAGACAAACACCGCTGGACCATTATACACGTTCGGTGGCTGTTCTCTGCCGTCTAACCGTCACGTCACCAAAAGGACTATTTCTGTGTGTGCCCTTGGACTTACGTGGGCGTCTAGGACCACTCCAGTGGCGTGAGTACAAACTGTTGGTGTTTCCCCCGTGCTTGCACGCTTTGGAACTTTGCCCAGTTTCTACCCGGACTGTGGAGCGCCCTGGAGGGCTTCATTGTAATTCTAAGTGCAAGTGATATGTTGAACTGCATGTGAATTATCCGTCTGTTCAAATAAATGTGTGTATAGTGTTAACCCAGTGCATAAATCCTCATCCGTTCTCCCCTCGCCATGTGCATTGGAGAAGCGCATGGGAGGGTTCATGACAGATGGCATCTTCTGTGGATCTGTTTGACCTGTATGCAAACTGAGATGAGTCGTGGGAAAGAGGGAGGGAGGGTGGGCGGGCTTGATGTTCTGCATGACCAACACTTCATTATGATGAAGGTCAGTGCTACTGGCTGGTAATCGTAGCTGGATAGGATGGACATCTTTGGGAATGGTGTTATGGTAGCAGTTTTGAAACACGTGGGGACAACAACTTGACTTAGGGAGATGTTGAAGATGTCGGCCAGGAAATTCTTGAGCTCCTCCGCACAGTTCTTCAGAATGCGACCTGGCATGTGATCTGGTCCAGCTGCCTTGTGTGGGTTGATCCTGGAGAGGGTTCTCTTCATGCTAGCTGGATCCAGACTTTTAGCCTGCTTGTCTGGAGGAGGAGTGGTCTTCTATGCTGATGTGCTGTTTTGTGCTTCAAAGTGACCAAAGAAGTCATTTAGGTTGTTGAGCAGTGTAATGTCACTCACATAGGTCTGAGGTGGAGGTTTGTAGTTGGCGAGGGTCTGTATGCCACACCAGAGAGAACGTTTCCACTCTGGTGTTGCTGAAGTGTCTGGATATTTTCTTGCTGTACTATCGTTTTTCTTCCTTGATACCTCGGGACAGGTTGGCCTTAGCTGTTGTTAATCCTGCAGTGTCACCAGCTCTGAAGGCTGCGTCCCGAGCCCTCAAGAGCCTGTGGACTTTTGCTGCCATCCATGGCTTTTGGTTTGCACGAACAGTGATGGTTTTGCAGTGAGTGACATTATCAATGCATTTAGCTACAGTATGTATGCTACAACCACCTCAGTATACTCCTCTATATTTGTGTGTTCATTGTGAGTGGCTGCATGCATGAAAGCATCCCAGTCTGTAGTGCTAAAGCAGTCTTTCAGAGCATCCGAGGCCCCCTCTGGCCACACACGTACCTGCTTTTTTGTTGGTCTGATGGCTCTCACTCTGGGTGTGTATGCAGGCCTTAGCAACATGGTGATGTGATCAGAGAGACCTGGGGCCGAGTGGGGGTGGGGGGTCTGTATGCTCTCTTGTGAGTTGTGTACATCAGACCCAGCAAGTTAAGATAAGAAAAGATAAGTCTTTATTAGTCCCACAATGGGGAAATTCCAGGATTGCAACAGCACAGGGATAGCAACACTCAGAGCAACAATCAGAAGGCAAGAAAAAACAAGAGCAGTGAGTATACATATGTACATATAAACATAAATATATAGACACAGTGCGGAGCATTGTAGCTAGATGGGATAAATATGTAAATATATAAACACACACAGTGCGGAGCATTGTAGCTAGATGGAATGAAACAGCATAACCGTCTACTTAGTTATCCTACATGGTATGATTATGTACCCATACATATTGTCACCCTCCATAGCTACCGTTATTTTCCTAGTTGTATACCGGAGGGGACCATTGTGTAAGTCTATTGCGTCTTTTGCATTCAATACTATTAGGTTGTCACTGTAGGAGTCAAGAATTGGGGAGACTGGATGGTTTTTCCAGTAACTGCTTTTATTCCCATTCATCCTACGTCCTCTCTTGATCGGAGTGAAAAGAGACAGGACGCAGTCACACACATACATTTATACACTACATAGGTTATAACTATGGGCTCCACATCACTCCCCCCTTCCACGCGAAAGACTGGGCACCCACATACAGTCATACAACAGTCATACAGCACGTCACCCCCCCAACAGAATCTCACAGCAACCCAAACAACCTGACCAAAAAACACATCATTCTGCATGCAGCTTAGGTTTCAATCTTCTCCCGAATCTGCTGTATGCAGGTCTCCTGCTCTGTGTTGGGCCGTCCTGCTGTGCATCTGTGGAGTGAGGGGGAGAAGGGTTATTTGCCTCCCGTGGGGGGTCCCTGGGCCGCCCCTTCGGAGGCCTGCCGTGTCGTGGCACGCCCGCCGGCCCTACAGACTCGTTATGCAACACAAAGGCAGGCTTTAATCTATCGATACTGATCGTCTCCCTCCTGCCCCCCAAATCTAGCACAAAATATTTCTCCCCGGTTTCCAGCACTCGAAATGGACCGTCATAAGGTGGGCGGAGACTATGCCGCTGAGCATCGTGCCTGACAAAAACAAACTCTGCGTCTCATAAAGCCTGGGGCACGAACACACGCGGGAAAGAGTGATGAGCGGGGCCCGGGAGCATTTCTGCTCCCGTGTTACTCAGAGACCCCCGGATCGGGGGGGGGGGGGGGGCGCCCTGGTGCCGTGTGGTCGGGTAAAAACTCGCCTGGCAGCCTGAGCGGTTGTGCGAAGACCAATTCTGCTGGTGAGGCATCTAGATCCTCTTTGGGTGCCGAACGCAACCCCAATAAAACCCATGGTAGTTTGTTTACCCAATCTGTGTCCGTCAGTGACGCTCTGAGGGCTGCCTTCAAAGACCTGTGAAAACGCTCGCATAAACCGTTGGCCTGGGGATGGTAAGCGGTCGTGCGATGTTCCGCCGCTCCTAAGCTGCTGGCCACTGCTGACCACAGTTCCGACGCAAATTGAGGTCCCCTATCAGACGTAATATCTGACGGGACCCCGAAACTGCGCTACCCAGGCTGTTAAAAAAGCGCGTGCCACCTCTGCCGCTGTGGTCGATGCTAATGGGACCACTTCCGGCCAACGAGTGGTTCGGTCTACCATTGTCAAGAGATGTGTGAACCCCTGTGAAGTGGGCAGGGGGCCCACGAGGTCCACGTGCACATGATCGAACCTTTTAGCCGGAATGTGGAACGATTCTAAGGGCGCCTTAGTGTGCCTGTGAATCTTAGCCCGCTGGCAAGCCATGCAGGTTTTAGCCCACTCCTTCACGTGCTTGCGCAGGCTCGGCCAAACAAACTTCTCCGCCACCATTTTCACCGAAGCGCGCACCCCTGGGTGCGCTAGGGAGTGCACGGCGTCAAAAACGCGACGGCGCCACGCGGCTGGCACCACCGGACGCGGTCGCCCTGTGGATACATCGCAGATCAGCGGGGGGAAACCGGTTTGTAGATTTCTGCGTTCCAGCCTTAACCCTGTTGGTCCAGATAGGAGCATGCGCACGTCCGCGTCCTCGCTCTGCTCCGCCGCCATGGCTGCATAATCTATTCCCACGTGGACCGGAGCCGCGCGCATGTCCGCACTGTTACCGCGCTCTGGGTAAGCGGCCGCGCAATCCGTTTCCGCGCGGACGGGTGCTGTTACTGCGCGTGACAGGCAGTCTGCCACCACATTGATTTTACCGGCTACATGCTGAATATCGGTGGTAAATTCAGAAATTGCGGCCAGCTGTCTCTGTTGTCGCCCTGACCACGGTTCTGAAGTTTTGGACATCGCAAAAGTGAGCGGTTTGTGGTCGACAAACGCGATGAAACGCCGCCCTTCCAACCAGAACTGGAAATGGCGAATAGCCAAGTGGAGCGCCAGCAGCTCCCTGTCAAACGCGCTGTATTTTCGCTCAGCCTCGCGTAGGGATCTGCTGAAGAATGCGAGTGGTTGCCAAACCCCGGCAACCTGCTGTTCTACTACGGCCCCTATGGCCACATCTGAGCGTCTGTGGTTAGAGCTATGCGGGCTGCCGGGTCTGGGTGGGCCAACAGTGCCGCGTTTGCCAGTGCCCGTTTAACCTCTGTGAATGCGCGCTCCCGCTCCGGGGACCATTCAATCACATGGGAGGGCTTCTGCTTTTTGAGCGCGGTGTACAAGGGCTGCATAAGCTGCGCTGCGTGGGGTATGAAACGGTTATAAAAATTTATCATCCCCAAAAATTCTTGCAACGCTTTCACCGTTCGAGGCTGGGGAAAATCTGCCACTGCGCGTACTTTGGCCGGCAGAGGAACTGCTCCCTCCGAGGAAACGTGGTGCCCTAAAAAGTCGATTTGTGCCACGCCAAAATGGTACTTGGCTGGGTTGATTATCAACCCATGCTCTCCTAACCTCTGAAAAACTGTCGTGAGGTGTTTTGCGTGCTCCTCCTCGGAGGTGCTGGCTACCAAAATGTCGTCTAAATAGACAAAAACGAAAGGTCACGCAACACTGCATCCATCATCCGTTGGAAGGTTTGTGCGGCGCCTTTAAGGCCAAAAGGCATTCGTAAAAACTCAAAAAGCCCGAACGGGGTTATTACGTCTGTTTTGGGGATGTCCTCTGGTCGGACCGGGACTTGGTGATAACCGCGGACCAGGTCTATTTTAGAAAAAATGCGCGCCTTCGCCAAATGCACTGAAAAGTCCTGGATATGCGGAATTGGGTACCAGTCCTGCGCTGTGGCATTGTTCAACCTGCGGTAATCGCCACAAGGTCTCCATGAGCCGTCAGCTTTAGGTACCATGTGGAGGGGGGAAGCCCAAGTGGACTTCGAGCGGCGAATTATGCCCAACCTTTCCAGGTTGGCGAACTCCTCGCGAGCAATGGAGAGTTTAGCTGCATCCAAGAGCTGAGCCTTCGCAAAAACGGGTGGGCCACTCGTGGTAATAAAGTGCTCCACCCCGTGCTTCGCCACCTTAGCTGAAAAAGTAGGAACTGTGAGTGCTGGGAACTGGTGTAGAAGGCTGTGAAACTTACCACCTGCTGTGGCGACGTTGGTCTGAACTGGTGGCGGGCACACCCGAGCTGCACAAGGGATAGAACAGAAAGAGAGTGCATTTACTAGTCGTTTGTTGGCCAGATCAACTAACAAACCATGTGAACACAGAAAATCAGCACCTAACATATTGAAGCTCACTGCCGCCATGATGAAATTCCACTCATAGGCGCGGCCGTGGAAGGACAGAGACAAGGTTCTCTCTCTGTACGTCTTGATGCTGGAGCCGTTGGCCGCTGTCGCTCCGTCTCCGCAGGGTCCCGCGACCCGATCAGCATAAGTGGCAGTGATGAAGCTCCTCTGGGCTCCGGTGTCCACTAGGAATTGTCGCCCGGAGCCCGCGTCTGTAAGATAAAGCAGCTTGTTCCGTTCCCCGAGAGTGGAAGCTGCTAACGGCTCCCGGCCCGGTCGTTTCCCTGCTTTTTTTAACTTGCAGGGCCGGATGTATTTGTGCACCTTCCCAGTGAAACGTCGATGGTAAAAACAGAGGCCGTCATCTCCCCTGCCACGGAATCTCGCCGCTGCTGTCACCGCTGGGGTGGTCACTGCCGTCTCTGGCTCCACACTGCCCCCGGCCGCCACGCCGAGGTCTGCCTCTGCCACGGAAGCCTCTTGTTCCTCGCAGGCGTTGAGGAGCCGCTCCGCCTCTTGGGCCAGGTCGGGGAAGTCCTGCTGGGTCAAACATCTCCGGCTGGACAGGGAAACTCTCGTGTGCGCTGGGAGGGTTCTCAGGAAAATATGTTTGAAAAGGAATGCGTCGTTGTCCGTCCCGATCATTTGCAGCATGTCCTCCATGAGGAAAGTCGGCCTGCGTCCACCTCTGTTGCGCAGGTCCAGTAGCTGCCTGGCTCTTGCCTCAGACGATGGCACGAAGCTCCTGATGAGGGCGGCTTTCAGCGCGTTGTATTTGCCGACAGCGGGCGGTTGCTGCACCAGGCTCCGCACACACCGAGCTGTGCGGCTGTCGAGCGTCGCGATGACATTATGGAATTTAATGTCATCCGCTGAAACTCCCCCGAGCAGGAACCGTGACTCCACATGCTGGAACCACGAGTGCGGGTCGCTTTGCCAGAACTCGGGGAGCTTAATCAGTCTTGTGCCCCTGCTGGCATTCCCCGGTGAATCCGGGTCTGATCCGGGTGAATCCGGTGAATCCGGGTCTCCCAGCTCTTCCATATCGATCACGAGGCTGTACTCCAGCCTCGGCGTGCTCAGATTCATGTGTAGGTCACCATTTGTAGGAGTCAAGAATTGAGGAGACTGGATGATTTTTCCAGTAACTGCTTTAATTCCCCATTCATCCTACATCCTCTCTCGATCAGAGTGAAAAGAGACAGGACGCAGTCACACACATACATTTATACACTCATCTCTAACAATACATCACACAAAAGTCTCAATACTCAGTTACATCCTTTCATCTGTAATAGAACACCCAGAGTCCTTCTGTTCTCCTTTCCGACCCCCAAAGGTCAGGCCGGATAATCTTCTCCCCTCTCCTGAGTCCCCAGGGGGTGCAGACACGTCTTCCTCTTGAGGTGTGAAGTCAATACACATGGCTAGCTCAAAGTCTCTCTTGGCTGAATTCAGCCAGCCACATGTGAGTCACATAGGTTATAACTATGGGCTCCACAGTCACGTCTTTTTGCTATCTCTGCGAGCAGCCCTGTTTAGGTTGTACAGTCTGACAGCCGTAGGTATTAAGGACCTGCGAAACCTCTCGGTTGTGCACCTAGGATGATGTAGTCTACTGCTAAATGAGCTCCTTAGTGCATTCAGTATGTCCTGCATAGGGTGGAACTCGGACTCCAGCAGAGATGACAGTTTAGCCACCATCCTTCTCTTTCCCATCTCCTCCACTGGGTCAAGGCGTTTCCCCAGGACAGAGCTAGCTTTCTTGTTCAGTTTGTTCAATCTCTTCCTATCGGCTGCTGTAATGCCACTGCCCCAGCAGACCACTCCAAAAGTGATGGCTGATGCCACCACCGTGTCGTAGAATGTCTTCAGCAGCGCCCCTTGTACACCAAAAGACCTGAGCCTCCTCAGTAGGAACAGCATGCGCTGTCCCTTCTTGTAGAGTGCGTCGGTATTGTGTGACCAGTCTAGTTTATTGTTCAGATGAACACCCAGGTACTTGTAGGATGTCACCATCTCAATGTCTGTTCCCTGTATGTGTACTGGTGCTGTCCACCACCAGCTCCTTAGTTTTCCTCGCGTTGATCTGGAGGCAGTTCCGATGGCACCAGTCCACAAAGTTCTGGTAAGCCCTCTGTACTCAGCTTCATCTCCGTTGGAGATGGGGCCAACGATGGCAGAGTCGTCAGAGAACTTCTGTAGATGGCAGTGTGTTGTGTTGTGTGAGAAGTCTGCAGTATAAAGGGTGAACTAGTTGTCTCCTCTTTTTGGAAAGCCCACATGTTGGTGTTGTTTTGGTAGAAGGCCCTTTAAATCTGCATGGTTGAAGTCTCCTGCTGTGGTGAGGAATTCATCTGGATGTGCTGTTTGTGTCTCACTTATCAGCCTGATAGAGTTCATTAGTGCCCTACTCCTCTCACCAGTGGCAGTGGGTGAGACATATACAGCAACTAGCAGAACAGATGTAATTTCTCTCGGTAGGTAGAACAGTCGGCACTTGACGATCATAAACTCCACCAATGAGGAACAGTTTTTGTGTACAACAGATGCATCTCAGCACCAAGCAACTGCCGTCCCTTTTTGCACCCACTTATTTTTTTAAGAAAACCAAGCAATTTATTTAGCTGAGGAGAAACATGACATCTGTTATCATTTTTTTAATGCTGACACTGAAATACTTCTATCACATCTGTAACAATAATCACATTTTTTGCTATTTTTCTTTCCTCTTTGTCTCTCTGAGGTCCACGGTGGTGAACCTGAAGGTCAGCAGTCAGAGCAGCTGTGAAGAGAACAGGCTGGAAGCTAAATAAGAATATTACATGTTTACTGTTTATACAAGAAACTGCTACTGTATTTCAATAAATTAATTTTGGGAAAAAGTTTGTTTTTTGCAAGATTATTTAAGAAAGTCTCAATATTCATTACACATAGGTGTGAAACGTTACATTTCATAATTATGCTTTTACTTTTGGAAATTTTGACATTTTTACCTGCTATTGCACAGCATTGTGTAACTATACATGCATTACATGTATGCATTACATTACATACATGCAATTAATAAAATCTGTTGCTCCAGCATTATTCTTTGTGCTCCTGATTTTATTCTTGTGCTTCTATATTTTTTTCTTTTATGAGCTCCTTGACAAAAATGCCAGCGTACAGCCCTGGGATGATGTACACCTCGTGTGTGATGTGACACTGACGTCAGTGTCATTCCTGCATAAACACATATCAAGCATTTGAAAACCGTGCATGGGTGGCCTGACAAAATACTTAACTAGCCCATGCTACCATGCCACAGGCACCGGGGCATCAGCACCTGTGGTGCTTTCATCGGCTCTGCCTTCACTCTCCTTTCTTTCCAAAGTCACCCGCCATTCAAAGATTCAAAGATATTATTTGTCAATATTACTCTACGTGCAGGACATACAGGACAAATGAAATGCTTTTCTCTCTTCAGTGATGTGTGCAATATAAAAAAAGGAATAAGGCTGGAAAAGCACCAACAGCAGTCTATGACCAGTAATGCTACCCTGAGTGTAAATAGTGACAAAAGATAAACCCAGACATCCCATAGTGCAAATAAAGATAAACGATCAAACCCAGCAATCCTATATACAGAAAAAGTAGAGCAGCAATACTTGTAGTTGCAAGTTTGAATGCAGTAGGGTAAGGGCAGACAGTGACAAATTGGACTGCACATGATCAGTATTGCAATAACAGACAGCAGCACATATGGCATTTATGCAAATGGTTGCAGTAAAGCACAGAGACATGCAGCAGCAGATGTATTACTATTGGTGTGCCAGTCTTTCTGTGCAAACAGCTGAGGTAGCTATTGTGTGGGTGAGTGTGTTACGGTCCGGGAAGGAGGGGGTGGTGGACAGAGTTCAGGGTCCTGATGGCCTGATGAACAAAGCTGTTTAGCAGTCTTGTGAAACAGGCTCGGAGGCTCCGGTACCTTTTCTCCAAGGAAAGGGGGTTGAAGAGGGAGTGTGAGTGGTGGGAGGTGTCGCCTGCGATGTCGATGGCTCTGCGGGTGAGATGGGTGAGGTAGGTGACTGAGAAGGGGGGGGGGTCAGAGGGGCACTGATGATCTTGCTGACTGCTTTCACTGTGTGTTGTAGTGTCTTCTGGCAGTCGGCGGTGCAGCTTCTATACCACACCGTGATGCAGCTGGTGACAATGCTGTCAAAGGTGCTCCAGTGGAATGAGCACGTGATGGGGGGTGGGACTCGTGCTCTCCTCAGTTTGTGGAGGAAATGGAGGCGAGTTTGAGCCTCCTTCGCCAGTGATGTGGTGTTGTTGGACCAGGAGAGGTCCTCAGAGATGTGCACTCCCTGGAACTTTATGTTGCTCACCCTCCCACAGCTGCTCCATCGATGATCAGAGAGGGATGCTGTGTGTGTCCCCTCCTGAGGTCGGCCACAATCTCCCTGGTTTTTCCCACATTCAGGAAGAGATTATTGCTTTTACACCCCTGGACCTGTTGGCTCACCTCATTTCTGTAGTTGGCCTCCTCATTGTTGGTGAAGAGGCCCACCACCGTCATTTCATCCACAAACTTGATGATATGGTTAATGCTGTAGACTGGTACACAGTCATGGGTCAGCAGGGTGAAGAGCAGCGGGCTAAGCACACACCCTTGTGTGGCCCCTGTGCTCAGGGTAATGGTCTTGGAGGTGTTGCTGCCAACCCACACATTCTGTGGCCTCCCTGTGAGAAAGTCCAGCACACAGTTACAGAGAGAGTTTTTGAGTCCCATCCGACACTGCCTAGCTACAGTCTCCCCTGCCATCACCTTGCAATCTCTTATCGCTTTCAGATTTCTCTTGCATAAGATGCAGTCCACCTGTGTGCACCTTCCTCTACTTTTGTAAGTCACTCTATGCTCTTCTTTCTTCTTCAGGTGCACAATGGTGTGAAAAAGTGTTTGCCCCCTTCCTGATTTCTCATTTTTTGTCACACTTAAATGTTTCAGATCATCAAATTTAAATATTAGACAAAGATAACACAAGTAAACACAAAATGCATTTTTTAAATTAAGGTGTTTATTATTAAGGGGAAAAAAATCCAAACCTACATGGCCCTGTGTGAAAAAGTGATTGCCCCCTAAACCTAATAACTGGTTGGGCCACCAACCACTACAGCAGCAGCACCAGCAACAACTACAATCAAATATTTGCAATAACTGGCAATGAGTTTTTTTCAGCACTGTGTAGGAATTTTGGCTCACTCATCTTTGCAAAATTGTTGTAATTCAGCCATATTGGAGGGTTTTCGAGCATGAACTTGTCATGACTCAAAGCTAGAAGCTCAAGTGTAAGGCAGCTAACACCAGAAAGAGGCACTGAGACACGGAGTAAAAGTTTAAACACAATTTTATTGAAAAACTCTGCTACTGAAGGAAAAGTGGCACATGCCAGAGGAAAACACAGCCTGGACAGAGAGTCCGGCAGAGGAACCCGACGAAGGAGTGGAGAGGCCAGCAGGGCAGAGCTGACGAGGAAATGTAGAGCAGAGGAGCTGGGGGAGTCTGACCGGGTGGAGAAGGCCGTTCTTTGAGTGATAATAATGATGAGGCAGGTGAGCGCACTGCAACCCCGGAGACGCACCACTGAGATGGCAGCAACCTCGGGAGAGAGGAGGAAAAGGAGGGTTAGGCTGAGTTCCTGATAAAACAATTCTTAACCTTGTTTAAAGGCAGCAGTACCCAAAGAGCCAGCGCCGAAGTGTTCACAAGCAGATCCTTTAAAGCACTGGCAGTGAAGAGGTAGCAGGTGCATCCACTCACGCAGGTGCATTGATGACCTGCGGAGCCCGGGAAACAGATGAAGGATCTCCCACAGAAAGGGAGGGGGAGCGTGCTCACCAGATCATCACAGAACCACCTTTTTAAGGTCATGCACAGCATTTCAGTCAGATTCAGGTCAGGGCTTTGACTAGGCCACTCCAAAGTCTTCATTTTGCTTTTCTTAAACCATTCAGACTTTGACTTGCTGGTGTGTTTTGGATCATTGTCCTGCTGCAGAATCCAAGTGTGCTTCAGCTTGAGGTCACGAACAGATGGCTGGACATTTTCCTTCAGAATTTTTTGGTAGACAGCAGAATTCATGGTTCCATTTACCACAGCAAGCCTTCCAGGTCCTGAAGCAGCAAAACAGCTCCAGGCCATCTAACTACCACCACCATATTTTACTGCTGATATGATGTTCCTTTTCTGAAATGCTGTGTTACTTTTATTCCAGATGTAATGGGACACACCTTCCAAAAAGTTCAACTTTTGTCTCGTCAGTCCACAGAGTATTTTGCCAAAAGTCTTGGGAATCATCAAGATGTTTTCTGGCAAAATTGAGATGATGTTGCTCAGCAGTGGTTTTTGTCTTGGTACTCTGCCATGCAGACAATTTTTGCCCAGTCTCTTTCTTATGGTGGAGTCATGAACACTGACCTTAACTGAGGCAAGTGAGGCCTGCAGGTTTTTGGATGTTGTTGGGGGGTCTTTTGTGACCTGTTGAATCAGCCGTCGCTGCGCTCTTGGGGCAATTTTGGTCGGCCGACCACTTCTGGGAAGATTCACCACTGTTCCATGTTTTCACGATTTGTGGATAATGCTCTCATTGTGGTTCGCTGGAGTCCCAAAGCTTTAGAAATGGCTTTATAACCTTTTCCAGACTGATGGATCTCAGTTACTTTGTTTCTCATTTGTTCCTGAATTTCTTTGAATTTCAGCATGATGTCTAGCTTTTGAGGAACTTTTGATCTACTTCACTTTGTCAAACAGGTCGTATTTAAGTGATTTCTTGATTGAGAACAGGTGTGGCAGTAATCAGGCCTGAATGTGGCTAGAGAAATTGAACTCAGCTTTCCAAAGATGTGATAAACCGCAGTTAATTTATGTTTTAACAGGGGTGGGGGGAATCACTTTGTCACTCAGGACCATGTAGGTTTTGAATTTTTTTTACCCTTAATAATAAACACCTTCATTACCTCCGCCAAGGAGGTTATGTTTTCGTCAGCGTTGGTTTGTCTGTCTGTCTGTCTGTCTGTCTCTTTGTTTGTTAGCATCCATCCATCCATCCGTCCATCTTCTACCGCTTAATCCTTTCGGGTCACGGGGGGGCTGGAGCCTATCCCAGCATCTTTGGGCGAGAGGCAGGGTACACCCTGGACAGATCGCCAGTCCATCGCAGGGCCAACACAGAGAGACAAACAACCATTCACTCTTACATCCATACCTAAGGACAATTTAGAATCCCCAGTTTTTGATGCCAATTAACCTAACTTGCATGTTTTTGGCATGTGGGAGGAAACCGGAGTGCCCGGAGTAAACCCACGCAGACACGGGAGAACATGCAAATTCCACACAGAAGGGTCACCGATGGTCTGGTGGTGGGATCGAACCCACGATGGTCAAGGGTGGAATCGATCCCATGACCTTCTTGCTGTGCTGCCACTGTGCTACCCACTGCGCCACCGTGCTGCCCTGTTTGTTAGCAAGATAACTCAAAAAGTTATGGGTGGATTTTCATGAAATTTTCAGAGATTGTCACAAATGGGGTATCCTACAGATGATTAGATTTTGGTGGTGATCCATCAGAACACTTGGAAAAAAGACAAAACAAAACAAGCATCACAGTATAGCTAAGATAAGATAAGCCTTTATTAGTCCCACAACGGGGAAATTCCAGGATTGCAACAGCACAGGGATAGCAACACTCAGAGCAACAATCAGAAGGCAAGAAAAAAAACAAGCAAGCAAGAGCAGCTAATATACATATGTACATATTACTATAATATACGTATGTATATATATACACACACACACACAGACACACAGTGCAGAGCATTGTAGCTGGATGGAATAAATATATGAATATATGAACACACAGTGCAGAGCATTGTAGCTAGATGGAATAAATATGTAAATATATAAACACCCACAGTACGGAGCATTGCAGCTAGGTGGAATAAATATGCAAGTATATAAACACACACAGTGCGGAGCAATGTAGCTAGATGGAATAATATGTAGATATATAAAAACACAGTGCGGAGCATTGTAGCTAGATGGAATAAATATATAGATATATAAATATAAACACACCTCTTGTGAGTTGTGTACATCAGACCCAGCAAGTTAAGATAAGAAAAGATAAGTCTTTATTAGTCCCACAATGGGGAAATTCCAGGATTGCAACAGCACAGGGATAGCAACACTCAGAGCAACAATCAGAAGGCAAGAAAAAACAAGAGCAGTGAGTATACATATGTACATATAAACATAAATATATAGACACAGTGCGGAGCATTGTAGCTAGATGGGATAAATATGTAAATATATAAACACACACAGTGCAGAGCATTGTTGCTAGGTGGGATGAAACAGCATAACCGTCTATTTAGTTATCCTACATGGTATGATTATGTGCCCATACATATTCTCACCCTCCATAGCGACCGGTATGTTCCTAATATATGCCACTTGCCAATGGCATTTTTTTTCATGGTCAAGGAATCTATAAAGTTAGACAAAATAAATGTAGGATTAATATTTATGATGTTAAACACTGTATGGGGGGAACTGTGGCGCTTGGCGGAGGTCTGCGCTCTCCGAGTGCTTTTCTAGTTTAAAAACTGTGTTTTATGTTTACTTGTGTTATCTTTGTCTAATATTTGAATTTGTTTGATCATCTGAAACATTTAAGTGTGACAAACATACAAAAAAATGAGAACTCAAGAAACTGGCAAACACTTTTTCACACCACTGTATGTTCATCACAGCCATTTCCATCCTTTCAGCAAAATCCACAACCATCTGTCTTTCCACATTTCTCTCCTTAAGACCATACCCACCGAGCAGCTCCTCATCACCTCTGTTCCCTTCACCTACATGCCCATTAAAGTCTGCTCCAAACACCACTTTCTCCCCCCTGGGAACACTCTCACTTCATCCAACTTACTCCAGAATTCCTCTTTCTCTTCTATGCTCCACATCCAACTTGTGGGGGATATGCACTTAGAACATTCAACATCACACCTTTGACTTCTAGCTTCAAACTCATGAGCCTGTCTGACTTCCTCTTTATCTCCTGAATACTCTTTACATACTCTTCCTTCAAGATTACTTCTACTCCATTTCTCTTCCTATCTACACCATGGTAGAACAATTTAAATCCACCTCCAGTGCTCCTAGCCTTGCTTCCCTTCCATCTGGTTTCTTGAACACACAGTGCATCTACCTTCTCTCCATCATATCAACTCTCTGCCTTTACCAGTCATAGTTCATACATTTAATAACCCTACTATCACCTCCATACTTCTACATTTCCTTTTCTCACTCTCCCTCCTAACACGCCTTCCCCGTCTCCTTATCCTTGATCTTCGACCAACAGTAGCTCATTTTCCACCAGCACCCTGTCGGTTAACAGCGCTGGTAGCGATCGTTGTTAACCTGGGCCTTGACTGATCCAGTATGGCTGTCTCATTCATCATGATCCGCATATTTGATTTGGCAAAGGTTTTACGTTGGAGGCCCTTTCTGACACAGTCCTCCCCATTTACCTGGGCTTGGGACTGGCACTAGGAGTACACTTACTTGTGCAGCCTCTGTGGCTGAGTTAACTCATGACCTCATCTATAAACCAAACAAATTTCACAATATCTGGAACCCTTTGTACACTTTTCTTCAATCAATGCCTTAGTTTATTTTTCTCTTTTTTTTTGTAATGTGCATATGCTTCCTGGTATCAATAATGTTATGTTTGTCTAGTTTTCTTTTTTGTTACTTCTCTTTTTGCCTCCACCAAGGGAGGAGGTTATATTTTTGCCGGTGCTAGTTTGTTGGTTTGTTTGTTTGTGTCACAGTCTGGGCATGGTCTGGGACCATGCTCCCACTTTGTTTATTTTTGATTCTTTGGTTCTCCATTAATACTGAGGTGCAGGATGTTAAAAGGGAGTTCTGCGCTGTAAAAGTGAACAAAAGTCAGGGCCCTGATAATATATGTGGGCGCTTGGTAAAGTCCTGTGCACATGAACTGAGTCCTATATTTCATTACATTTTCAATAAGTCCTTACAGACACAACATGTGCCTAAGATCTGGAAAGAAGCCGTGGTTGTTCCCGTTCCAAAATCCAGCTGTCTTAAAACGGTAAACGACTTTAGACCAGTTGCTTTGACTTCAATTTTAATGAAAATTTTTGAAAAACTGGTCAGATGTGAGGTCCTAAAGCAGACTGAACATGCATTGGATCCTCTGCAGTTTGCCTATAGACCTCACAGAGGAGTGGAGGATGCCACTGTCACTCTGTTTAACATGCTTTTTAAACATCTGGATTTTAATGGGACACACGCCAGGCTTTTATTTGTGGACTTTTCTTCCACCTTTAATACAATCCAACCTCATATTTTAGTCGAAAGGCTCCTGCAACAATTTGATTTGAGCAATAATCTGGTGGGTTGGATTCTGGATTTCTAGTAAGGGTCAATGGTACATTGTCTGACCTAAAGTGCTCTTCTACTGGCTCTCCTCAGGGGTGTGTGTTGTCACCACTACTCTTCATCCTGTACACAAACATGTGTCGGAGCAGACATGACAACAGACACATCATAAAGTATGCTGATGACTCAGTTATTGTCAGTCTCCTCCAGAATGGTGAGAGTGGCCACGGCCCAGTAGTTGATGATTTTGTTCACTGGTGTGAGGATTCCTACCTGCAGCTGCATACGACAAAAACTAAAGACATGATTATTGACTTTAGGAGGAAAAATCCCAGGCACAAAGTCACCATACTAAAAGGCCAGACCACCAAATGTGTACAATCCTACAAATATCTTGGGACGATTATTGATAGTAATTTAAACTTTGAAGAGAACTGTGAAAGGGTGTGCAAAAAGGGTCAGCAACATTTGCATTGCTTGAGAAAACTTGCACGCTTCCAAGTTGACCGAACCATAATGACAATGTTTTATCGGGCTTTTATTGAATCTGTTTTATCCTTTTATTTAGTGTCATGGTTTGGTCAGATAAAACTGAAACAGAGGAAATCCTTGGATCAGGTAGTTAGATGGTCCAGTCGTTTGCTTGGTGAGCCACAGCTGAGCCTGACATCCCTGTACACCAGACAACTACAGAGGATTGCTACCCCCATTTTAAATGATGACTCCCACCCTTTGCACTGCCACTTTCAGCTTCTTCCCTCAAGACAGAGGTTTGCTGTCCCAAAAAGTAGAACCCAGCGCTACAAAAACAGCTTTGTTCCTGCTGCTGTCAAAGAGTTGAACAAGTTGTAACAATATATTGCACATAATTTAGGTACCTATTTATTAACTCCATTTTATATTTACTTATTTTTGTAGGATGTCACTTGGGTTCTAAATATTTTATTGGGTTTTAGACCTTTGAGTTTTTAACCTCTTTGACTAGTTTTTAACTTTTAATATGACCCTTCTCTCTTACCTCTGGTTTTTCTCTCATCTCTTTGTCTTTTTATACCCTGATTGATGGAGCCTTGAGTATTTTTATCATGTTTATAGTCAGCTTCATGTGTGCCTGTGCTTGTGTCTATGTTGAATGTAATTGTGGCTTGTAAATATGGATGTCACCAGACTGCAAAACAAATCTACCTACAGGTACAAATAAAGTAACCTGAACCTGATTATTATTATTATTATTATTATTATTATTATTATTATTATTATTATTATTATTATTATGTGTCCTTGTGCCCCCCAGTCATTAGTCTTTGCATGTAGTCCTGTGCTCATCCCCTGTTGTTGTTTTGTGGTCACCTTTTGTAAGATGAGTATTAATATTGTTATTATTATTTTCATTATGTGTCTTCTGTGCTTCCCCTGGTCAGCCGTGCTCATCCCGTTTGTCTCTATTGTCATCATTGTAGTCTGTGTGTATATTTGTTACCTATTGTTCTCAGCTCCTCATGTTTTCTGAACCCATTTCCTCATGTGTGCCCCTGTTCTGGCCATGATTGCTCCCAGCTGTCTTGCGTCTTGCTAATTGTTCCGTTGTAGGAGTCAAGAATTGAGGAGACTGGATGATTTTTCCAGTATCTGTTTTAATTCTCATTCATCCTACGTCCTCTCTCGATCGGAGTGAAAAGAGACAGGACGCAGTCACACACATACATTTATACACTCATCTCTAACAATACATCACACAAAAAGTCTCAATACTCAGCTACATCCTTTCATCTGTAATAGAACACCCAGAGTCCTTCTGTTCTCCTCTCCGACCCCCAAAGGTCAGGCCGGGTAATCTTCTCCTCTCTCCTGAGTCCCCAGGGGGTGCAGACACGTCTTCCTCTTGAGGTGTGAAGTCAATACACATGGCTAGCTCAAAGTCTCTCTTGGCTGAATTCAGCCAGCCACATGTAAGTCACATAGGTTACAACTATGGCCTCCACACCCTCCCCTATATACTGCATGTGAGTTTGAGTTTGTGTTCTGGGTGGTGGCATTGTCGTGTTTCCCCAACGTTTTCCCAGTGAACTTATTTGTACTTTTGCCTTGACGGTTTTGGTGGTTCAGCCCCCGTGTGGCAGGTTTCACCAGGCAGAGACCCAAAAGCAACATGGATGGAGACATAGATAGTAAACAATAATCTTTATTACAATAATTTGTGATTGTGAAATAGTGTAGTGAGGATATGGCAACCCTGTGGGAAGGAGCAGAGACGGGGTAAGAATGTTAAATGATGATATTGTGCTATTTATGTTGATTTATGCACTTCCGCAGTGATGGCGGGAACAGTGTGGAGAACAACAAGGACAAGTACCTTATCATCGTTACCTCCGCCAAGGAGGTAATGTTTTTACCAGGGTTTGTTTGTCTGTTTGTCTGTCTGTTACCAACATACTCAGAAGGTTATGAACGGATTTTGATGAAATTTTCAGGAAAGGTGTGTAATGGCACAGGGAACAGATGATTAGATTTTGGTGATGATCTGAGAGTGCATACCTCCACCAAGGGCTTTGTTTGTATTTGTGCAGCAGGATTACACAAAAACTACCGGATGGATTTGGATGAAATTATCACCAGAGGTGGTTGTTGGCCTAGAGAGGAACCCATTACATTTTGGGGATGATCTGGGAATGCATACCTCAGCCAAGGCTCTTCTCACAGTGTGTCAGCAACAATACTCCAAAACTAATGGACAGACTTTGATGCAGTTTTCACCACAACTGCCTCTACGCCTACGCACAAACCCATTACATTTTGGAGGTGATCCATGAGAGACTGAAGGAGCCTTGGTGGAGGTATGCGCTCTCTGAGTGCTTTTCTAGTTTTACATCTATTAATGAAAGGTCCTGCCCTGTTCCTGGGAAGGGGGCTCAGCAACAGCCACCCACCACTGCTGAGCTCTCTATCCCTGTCTCTGCTGTAATTTCTGCCTCCAGTTCCATCCATCCTTCCTCACCTGCATCTCTCGTCTCCCCTTGTCTCTTTTTGGAGTTTGTGCCAATACTGGGTGGGAACCGACTGATTATGCAAGTGCCTGCTGTTCCTGAAATACCAGAACCAGCTGCACACCACTCCCCAGCACCACCACCAGAGCCGGTTCCTGCTCAGCCTGAGGTGCACGCTCCTGTTCCTGCTCAGCCCGAGGGGCACACTCCGGTTCCAGCTACGCATCCTGAGGTTGTCACCCCGGCAGCAGGAGACCAGAAGTTAAGGCAAGTACCTATTCATTTATTTTCTACCACCATTATAGAAAAGACTTGCTTTGCTCCTGGTAGGAGGACCCAAGTGCAGATTTCACCAACTTTTGGGTCCTTCCCACTATTCTCTGCTGTTGTTGACTGTGTTGTGACCTCACTGACCTCCTACTCCCCCTCCTCGTCTGAGGTGGCCGTGTCGAGGATGGAGCCACAGGAGGACCACGTGCCACCTGTTGTTCCAGAGGTCAGGGGACCTCCAACTGCCATTCCAGAGGCTGGGAGGTCTCTACCTGCCATTCTTGAGGTGAGGGGACCTCTGCCTGTCATGTCAGAGGTCAGGAGACCTCCACCCCTCGTTCCAGAGGTCGTGGGACCTCCACTCATCATCCAAGAGGTTGAGCAGTCTCCTCCACCCGTCGTCCAAGAGGTTGAGGGACCTCCACCTGTTGTCCCTGAGGTTGGTGGTCCTTCATCTCACGTTTCAGAGGCTGAGCAGTCTGCACCTCCTGGGCCGTCCGAGCAATTTGCTCCACCTGCCGTTCCAGAGGCCGGGGGCGGGGGCTCCATCATGTGTTCTGCGGTCAGAGCACAGTAGTTACTGTTTTCTGAGTCCAATGCCTCTGCACTGAAGGTCACTCAGGTACTGTCCCCAGAGCCAAAAGCTCCTGTGCAAGGAGTTCCTATGTTATCTCCTGAGTTTAAAACTCTTATGATGTTACCTCCAGAGCAAAGGGCCTCCATGCTAGCTCCTGTGTTAAAGGCTCCTAAGCTCAGCGTTCCCGTGGTGCTCGCTGTGTTCATCCGTTTGGTGGCCCTTGGACTTAGATAAGCCACCCGACACACCATGTTCATCCGTCTGGTGGCCCTTGGACTTTGGTAGGCTACCCGATGTGCTGTGTGCACCCATTTGGTGGTCCTTGGACTTTGGCAGGCCACCTGATCTGTCCTGTACTCTGGACCGGTGGGCCATGGTCTTGGACAGACCACCTTACCCGTTTTGGGGTCTTGGACTTTGTTGCTTGTAAACTGTGTTTTTGTTGGACACTGGGGGGGGGGGACTTGTTTTGGCCCACCTGGCCTTGTACCCCCACCACCCTCCCTGTGAGTGCTTTTTTTTTATGTTACCCTTTGAGTCGCCTTCAAATCAAATCAACTCAAATCAAATCAAACTTTATTGTCATATTGCTGTACATACAACTGTAGTGCAGGCAAGATGAAATTGCGTTTCTCTCGGCATCCATATAAATAGAAGCAGCATGATTTAAGACACACTCCCACATAGCTTCACCCCCCTGAAAAAGTTCTTGGACAGAGTGGAGGGAGACTCCAATTACCCTCTCAGCCCCCTTGACTATCCTCTGCAGGGCTTTTTTGTCTGACATACTGCAGCTGGAGTACCATGTAGCAATGCATGGTATGTGCATTGTATGTACATACATACATATACATGGTATGCATACATACATACCATGTATATGCATGGTAGCAATGTCAGAACACTCTCCACCACACCTCTGTAGAAGGTCCTGAGGATGCAGATGGGGAGAGAGGCCTGTTTGAGTTTCCTCAAGAAGTGCAGTCTCTGCTGAGCCCGCTTCCTGATCTCCAAGGAATTCTTGCTCCAGGTCAGGTCCTGCGAGATCTGCACTCCGAGGAACTTGATGTTCTCCACTCTCTCCACTAAACGTCCGCCGATGCTGAGGGGGACGTGCTCAGGCTGTGACCGCCGGAAGTCGATAATCATCTCCTTCGTTTTGTCCACGTTGAGCACCAGATTGTTCTCCCTGCACCAGCCCTCCAGGTCTCTCACTTCTTCCCTGTACATTGATTCCTAATCCCTCTGAATAAGTTCCACCATCGTGGTGTCATCTGCAAACTTAATAATCTGGTTCCCCTCATGTCTGGATACACAGTCATGTGTTAGAAGTGTAAACAACAGTGGACTGAGTACACAGCCTTGAGGGGATCCGGTGCTCAGCGTGACAGAGTTGGAGATGTTGTTTCCAACCCAGACAGACTGAGGTCTCTCAGTCACGAAATCCAGGATCCAGAGACATGTGGTGGTGTTCAGACCGAGAAGGAGTAATTTCTCCATCAGTCTCTGGGGAATAATGGTGTTGAATGCTGAACTGAAATCAATGTACAGGTGTCTGGCGTAGGTGTCTTTCTGGTCCAGGTGGGTGATGACAGAGTGTAGGGTGGTGACTATAGCATCCTCCGTGGAGCAGTTTGAACGATATGCAAACTGGAGCGGGTCGTGTGATGCAGGGAGGCAGGCTGTAATGTGTGGTTTGACAAGCCGTTCAAAACACTTCATCACAATTGGTGTCAGTGCAACAGGACTATAGTCATTGAAACAGGACACAACTGGTTTCTTTGCCACCGGAACAATGATAGAGGTCTTGAAGCATCTGGGAACGATGGCCTGACTCAGGGAGATGTTATAAATGTCAGTCAGGACATCCGCCAACTCACTCGCGCAGTCTCGGAGCACACGTCCCGGAATGCTGTCCGGACCTGCAGCTTTGCGTGGGTTTACTCTGGTTAGGGTCCTCCGTGTGTCCGCTGTGTTGATGGTAAAAGCTGGTCCGACCGATGGTGGGGGTGGGCCAGCCCTCCCTCTGATTGTCGAGTTTGATGCTTCAAAACGTGCAAAGAAGTCGTTAAGCCTGTCTGGAATCGAAGCGTCGTCATCATCGACCCCCTGCCTAGACTTATAGCCCGTCAGTGTTCAAACTCTCTGCCACATCTGCTTGGTGTTCCTAGTGTCACAGAGGTGTCCCTGGATTTTCTCCGCATAGGCGCGCTTTGCCGCCTTAATTCCCTTTGAGAGTGCAGACCTGGCTGAGCGGAGGGCGATCCTGTCCTTCGCTCTGAAGGCTGCATCTCTGGCTGTAAGCAGCGAGCACACCTCTGCAGTCATCCAGGGCTTATGGTTACCCCATATAGTGATGGTCTTCACTGTAGTGACATCCTCTGTGCACTTCGCGATGTAGCTGGTGACTGTATCAGCATACTCCTCCACATCGGTCTTGTCTTCCTGGGAGGCTGCTATTTTGAAGTCCTCCCAGTCTGTGTACAGAAAACAGTCTTTCAGTGCAGAGGTTGCACTCTCTGGCCAAATTCTAATTTGTTTCACTGCTGGCCTGCTGCGCTTCAATAAAGGTTTGTAGGCAGGCAGCAGCATCACGGACATGTGATCAGAAAGGCCGAGATGGGGGCGGGGTATTGCCTTATATGCATCTGTGTTTGTGTACACTAAGTCCAACATATTCTCTCCTCTGGTCTTAAAGTCTACACATTGTTTAAACTTGGGGAGCACAGTCTTTAGGCTGGTGTGGTTAAAATCCCCCGCAACCACCACAAAACTGTCCGGGTGTGAAGTTTGGATTTCACTAATCGCATTGTGCAGTACCCTGAGTGCCTTCTTAGCATTAGCTTTAGCATTAGGGCTCGGTGCTATGTAAACACCAGCTACATACACGTTGCTGAATTCCCTCGGCAAATAATGTGGCCGACAATTTACAATAAGGAACTCCGCCAACGGAGAGCAGTGTTTAGACACTAACGTGGCATTAACGCACCAGTTCTTGTTAACATAGATGCATAGCCCACCCACCCCCGGCTCTTACCGGAGCTCGCCGTTTCCCTGTCGGCACGGAACATCGCCATATCTTCCAGTTGAATGGCCTCGTCAGGAATGTTGCCGTGGATCCATGTCTCCGTGAAAACAAACACACAGCAGTCTCTCCACTCTCTCCGGGTTTCTCTCAGCAGACGCAGCTCGTCCAGCTTGTTTTCGAGGGAGCGGACGTTAGAGTGAAGAAGCGACGGTACTGCTGGTCTGGAGGGGTTAGCCTTTAGCCTAGCATGGATCCCGGCCCTTTTTCCACGCTTTTGCTTGTGTTCGCTCCGCTTACGCCTCCTCCTCTCTCAGGTAGCTTCCAGCGGGGACTCCGCCAGAATTCCATGCTGGCGTAGAATGTCCAAATCACAACCGATCGCCGCGATTCTTGCAGCGTGCAGTACCTTGATGTTTAATAAGGTCTCACGGTTGTAAGTTTTACAGAATGTACGTCTGGGAAGATCAAAACACTCAAAACTCTCACACTCGCTGATGCCAAGAGGGGCCGCTGCGTCCGTGTGCGCTGCCGCCATCTTACGTATCTGACCCTTGAGAGGAGGGTACTGTAAAGGTTTGGACATGGCTGTGCCCATGTCCTCACTTTATGTTCATATTTGGTCTTTCTGTTCAGCCATCGTTTGAGGTCACCGAGGGTCAACAACCTTTGCCTATGGCCATCGCGGGTCAACAACCGTCGCCGGAGGTCGCCAAAGGTCAGCCATCTTCGCAGCCTGGTTTCCTCGCTTGTTGGCCATCCTCTTCACCTGGTTCCCCCACTGATCAGCCATCTTTGCCACCTGGTTTCCTCACTGATTGGGCACCCTCGTCATCTGGGTTCCCTGCTGATCAGCCATCTTCATTGTCTGGTTTCCTCACTGGTCAGGCATCCTCTTCGTTTGGTTTACCCGCTGATCAGTCATCTTTCTCGTCTGGTTTCCTCACTGGTCAACCGTCATCGCCGTCTGAGTTTGCCGCTGGTCAGCAGTTTTCGTCAGGTGTCAATGCTCCTCAGCTACAGGCTCACATGATCTATGCTTCAGCCCCTGCGGTCCGCAAGAAGCACATTTTCTAGCTGCTTTCTCCAGGAAGGGACGCATTGTGCTTTACAGTCCAATGGCTCAGGGACGCTGGAAGGCCACCCAACAGATCGTGTCCCCTGGTCTGTTCGTGGGGGAATGCTGGAAGGCCACCTGATGGACTGTGTCTTCTGCTTGGGTGGTTCAGGGACTCTGGGAGGCCATCCGACACATTCCAGCTCGTCACCTGGTGGTCCTGGGATTCCAGCAGGCCACCTTAACTGTCATTTCCTCTTGCCCGGTGGTCCTGGTATTTCAATAGGTCACCCAGTTTGTTTTGTTCTTGAGAATTGTTTAGACCCACCTGGCCTGTTTTCCCCCACTGCCCTCCCTGGTAGAGTATTTTTCTGTTCTTGTTTGGGAAGAGGGGGGTCTGGTGTATTTTTTTCCTTTTTGCCATATTACCTGGGGGTGTCTGGAATCCACACCTTGGATCGGGGGCTCTGTCACGATGCGGATCATGGTGGGAGCACCGTGCTCACGCTTTCAGTTATTTTAAATTGTTTTCCATACTTTCTTCATCTCAGCTTTATTTTATTTTTGTACAGTATATGGTTTTGTTTGTATTTTCTGGATGAGATAGATAGATAGATGTACTTTATTGATCCCAAACTGGGAAATTACAGTGTAACAGCAATATGACAGTAGACAACCAAACAACAGAAACACACACATGACAGACAAAAGGATTACCCGTGGAAAGTAAAAACTAACACGACTATAAAACCTATATACATCATAGCTTAATATATGATGACCGTATAAACACATGAATCATCCCATTGCACAAAGAAGGACTATCAGGAGCAGAGTGAAATGTGTGGTTCCAGTTAGTCTGTAAGGTGCAGTGTGGCAGCATTGTTATGACCAGAATACAACATCATAGTGAGTTATTGTACAGTGAAATTGCATGTGGCAGGAAAGATTTCCTGTACTTGGCCGTTCAACAGCAAAGCTGTAGTAGTCTACTGGAGAAAGTGCTTCGCTGTCTATCTAGTGTGTGGTGGAGGGGGTGATCAGGATTGTCCATGATGGATCACAGTTTATTTAGTGTTCTCCTCTCCACCACTGTTTCAAAGGTCTCCGGTCTGAGACCAATTACAGAGCCAGCCCTCTTGATAATCTTGTCAAGTCTGTTGGTGTCTCTGGCCCTGATACTGCTACCCCAACAGACAGCAGCAAAGAAGATGGTGCTGGCAACAACGGTCTGGTAGAAAAGCTCCAGCATCCTGCTGCACACGTTGAAGGATCTCAGCTTTCTCAGGAAGTAGAGTCTGCTCATCCCCTTCTTGTGCGCAACATCAGTGTTGGATCTCCAGTCTGATCCTGACACCCAGATATTTGTAGTCCTCAACCACTCCCACATTCTCCCCCCTAATCTGCAGTGGCTGAGAAGGAGCCTTCCTCTTCCTGAAGTCAGTCACCATCTCTCTGGTCTTGCTGACATTCAACCTCAGGTGATTCTGCTCTGTCCACTCCACAAATCTGTCTACCAGTGCCTTGTACTCCCCCTCCTCTCCTCCTCTTATACACCCCACAACAGCTGAGTCATCAGAGAATTTCTGCAGGTGGCATGACTCTGTCTTGTGCTGAAAGTCAGTGGTGTATAAGGTGAAGAGAAAAGGAGAGAGCACAGTCCCCTGTGGAGCTCCCGTATCACTAGCCACCACTCCAGACAAGACACTGCCCAGCCGGACAAACTGTGGCCTGCCTGTCAGGTAGTCAGTAATCCAAGAGATCACAGAGCTGTCAACCCCCATCACCTGCAGCTTCTCACCCAGCAGCAGTGGCTGGATGGTGTTAAAGGCACTGGAGAAATGAAAAAAAAAAAAGTGATTCTCACAGTATCTCCTCCACCATCCAGGTGCAGATGAGCTTGTTGCAGCAGGTAGATGACAGCATCTTCAACTCCTAAATGGGGCTGATTTGCAAACTGCAGAGGGTCCAGCCACGTCTTCACCTGCGGCCTCAGGTGGCCTAAGACCAGTCTCTCCAGGACCTTCATCACATGAGATGTGAGGGCAACTGGTCGATAGTTGTTCAGATCTGATGGAGATGACTTCTTGGGGACAGGAACCAGGCAGGATGTCTTCCACAGCACCGGTACTCTCTCCAGACTCAGGCTCAGGTTGTACAGGTGTTTCAGTACCGGAGCTAGTTGGTTGGCACAGGTCCTCAGGGTCCTGGCGGAGATGCCATCAGGGCCCACTGCCTTCCGCTGAGGGAGTCTCTCCAGCTGTTTCTCCACCTGATCTGTAGTCACCGTGAAGTGAGGAAGGGCCCTGGTGCCCCCTGAGGAGGAGGAGGGGGGAGATGGAGAGAGGTTCTGCACAGAAGGGTGGGTGGGGAGGGGTGCGTGGGGGTCTGGTTGTGTTGCTCGGGTGACAGACTGTGAGTTGAACCTATTAAAAAACAGATTCAGTTTCTCAGCTCTCTCCTGGCTCTCAGATGACTTCCTGACTCTCCCCTTGCACCCAGTTATTTGTTTCATTCCCTCCCACACATCTTTAGTGTTGTTTTGCCTGAGTTTATCCTCCATCTTCCTCCTATAATTGTCCTTGCACCTCCTTGGCATCTCTCTCAGCTCATGCTGCACTCCCCTCAGCTTCTCCTTGTCTCCAGCCCTAAAAGCTCTCTTCTTTTTGTCCAGTAGTGCTTTCAGGTCACTGGTGACACATGGTCTGTTGTTGGAGAAGCAGTGTACAGTCTGAGCTGGCATGGTCATGTCTTCACAGAATCTAATGTATTCTGTGATGCAGTTGGTCATATTGTCTATGTCCTCCCCATGTGGTTCACAGAGTACGCTCCAGTCTGTCGTCTCGAAGCAGTCCTGTAGTGCATCAGCAGCCTCCTGTGTCCACCTCCTTACAGTCCGTGTATAAGCAGGCTGCCTTTGCACAAGGGAAACGTACTTGGGTGTTAACATGACCATGCAGTGATCTGATTTGCCAGTGGGAGGTAGAGCTGTGGCACTATATGCATCTCTGACACTGGCATACAGTAAATCCAGTGTTTTGTTTTCTCTGGTGGGACAGTCAACAAACTGGTGAAAGTTTGGTAGTGTTTTTCCCACCGAGACATGATTAAAATCACCTGTGATGGCCATAAATGCATCTGGGTGCGTCTCCAGTAATGTAGCTGCAGTGGAGCTGATGACATCACAGGCCACCGCTGCGTCAGCTGACGGAGGGACATAGACGATAACAATTAAAGCGCACTTCATTTCTCGCGGCATATAATAAGGTCTTATACTCACAGCCAGCAGTTCAATGTCCGGGCTGCAGCACTTTTCCTTCACATAAATATGTCCAGGATGACACCATCATTCATTAACAAGAAGTGCCACTCCTCCTCCTCTCTTTTTCCTGCTGCTTTTCATGTCTCTGTCCCCCCATATAGTCTTGAAGCCAGGTATCACTACGTTTACATCCGGGATCTGTGAGTGTAACCACGTCTCCGTAAAACACATGATGCTACACTCACGATACTCCTTTTGCGTCCTGACCAGCGCTGTAAGCTCATCTGTTTTATTTCCCAGCGATCTCACGTTCCCGGTGATGACCATCGGTACAGCCAGCTTATGCTTCCTCCTCCTCCTCCTCCTCATCTTCACTCCAGCCCTTCGCCCGCGTCATCTCCTCTTCAGCTCAACCGGGATGACGGGCTTCACTGCCGGCCGCAGCGCTCCAGGCGCCGGCCTCCTCAGTGCAATCAACTGTTCGCGTGTGTAAACAATGCGTCTGCCCCCACCTCTGTTGATCTCCATTGCCTGAGGAAGAGAAAAGAAAACTAGAGAAAGACAGGCCTAAAATAGAGAAAAAAGTTGGTTCAGTCTTAATCCGACTATTCCTACAGAGCCCTGGTTAATAAGAGACACACTATATACAGGACTAAACAGATAGAAACACAAAGACACAAGAGAGTTGCTGCTGGTACGGCCACCCTTCCTCCGGCGCCATTTGTGATGCCATTTGTCTCTGATTTTGTATTTGAGCTTCTGTTATTATTATCTTAGTTTTTCTAGTATAGTCTCGTTCATTATCATTGTCTGTGTTTATCTTGACCTGGCCTTGGTGGGTTGTCTGTATTCTTTGTATATTTTTGTTCATCTTCTGTATCAGGTTTCAGCATTCATTCTGGTCTGTACTTATATTTTGACAGCCGCCTCTGTTTACTTCCTCTTTTGGTTCAAGTTTGCGGGCTGTCACAGCTGTCATTATTTTTGCATTAATTATCCTCGCTGTCTGTTACCCACACCTGTGATAATTTGTTTTCATTTCTCTTTGACCTATTTAATGTCACCATGGGTTGAGATGCCGTCTCGGCACTCAGCCCATGTTTTCCCTCATCCCTGCTTCCCATTGAGCAGCGTCTCAGCTGGCCCCCAGCTGGCAGCATTATGGACGGCTGGGGCCAATTAGTCTTCATCAGCTGGGGCGCTGCCAATGAGGATAAATAGGAGCAGCCTCGATGACTCGGGGCTGCGACATAAACACATTGCTAAGCTGAAGCCCCTTCGTCTGGTGTCAGCTTATACTCCTCTTGCAGCATTCCTGTGTTTGTATCCCGCTGTGAGTATGTACGTCTTGTTACCCCCACGTCCGGTACGAGCTGCTTACCTCTGCGCTGTGCAACCTGTGAGTGTACGTCTGCATGAGTATCTGTGCTCTCCTCATCCCTTCCCCTTTTCCCTGAGTGGAATGTCGCGACTCACTGGCTTGCCCCTGGCTCTGGTTGCCCGGCTCCCTAGAGCCGGATGTGACAGTATGTCGCAGCCAGAAGAGTTGCCGGCGGCCGTGAGTCGCTGTGGAAATGTACCTTTCTGTCCGGGTGTCAGCGCTGCTAGCATGCCGTTTCCCAGGAGTCACTTCCGGCGCCAGGGCGACGAGCTGAGGTCCATCTCGGAGGCTGTCGACGGGACGTTCTTCACCCTGCATGACGCCTCCAACGCGAGACGCTGGCATCCGGGCCGTGCTGAGGAACTCCTGGACTGTCACCCTCACTCTCTGTACCATCTGGAGGACAGTGCCAGGATAGACGCTGCAGGTACACAGCGAGAGAAGCTCCACGGGGTGGATGGAAATCCCGGCAGGGAGTCGAAGTGGGCGACGTCTTTCCCCGCTTCGGAGTCCCGTTCCTGCCGCTATTCCAGTCCGGGAGTTCGCGCCAACCAGAGGACTTCCCCCGACCTGCGCCACGTCACTCGGGATTCCCTTCAAGGAGCCGCAGCTGACAGCAGTTATGTCCGGGGTCGAGTGGCTGTCACGAGCTCTACTGTGTTTCCTGTCACCACCTTCAGGCATGTGGCGGCAGCAGTGAGATTGATGGTGAGGACTTCAGGGCTACGAAGCTTTCCCGTGCTCGACGCCTTCCTCGTCTCGATCTCCGATCTGGAGCGGCGAATCCTGGGTTTCCCCCTCGCTTCGTCCCCTGGGAGTAGTCGTCATCACATCGCCGAGTCACCTCTGCACGAACCTCGTCCGGATCCAGTTCTGGGTCATCGTCAGGACCGTTCCTCCCACGCAGCTGTCATCCCTTCGCCTCGTCAGTGTGGAGACTCTACAGCCTCGTCCCCTGAGCCTCGTTCCCCCGCTGTCATTCCTGGACATTCGGGCTGGCTCACCCCGGCTGTTTCCCCCTCCTCCTCGACGCGCTTCCTGACCGCTGTGTGTGCCTGGAATCCCGGCCTGGTGAGCTCTCTGCTGGAGACAACGCGAGCGACCCTCAGACGAATTCCCGGGGGGTCCTCCGTTATCGCCGGGCGGGGAGAGGAAGAAGCAGATTCCACTACAGCAGGCGATACTCAACCTCCAGGGGGCAGGCAAGTCATTGTTTTTTCACACCTGCTTAATGATTTGCTCTGTCACATCCCTGGAGGAGAAGTTCAGGGTTCGCAGCTCCCTGAACTCTCCCCACCTGCTGTAACCTGTATGCCTAATCCCGCATCCTCTGTGTCTCTCTCCGCCGAGCGGTCCCCGGCTCCGGGTCAACGTGGTGGGATATGGAGAGGGCCTGTGGTTCCGCAGCTACATTGCGGACGGAGGAGGGGGACTGACTGCTGCGTGGAGTCTACGCCGACGACTGAGCATCCCCGGGTCTCCACGGAGGAGCGGTTCGGTCCGGCGGGACGAGATTCTTCTGGCTTCACGCCGAGTGGATCGTCGGCGGGGTTACCTGAGCTGGAGGGATCTCAAGCTGCGCTGACCATCGTGCTGGCTGCGGGGCCCGACGCGGCTAGATGGGAGCCTGACAACGACCTCCTGACGACGGATCCTGGATCTTCGCAGTCCTGGACGGCGTCAGAACCCGAGATCAGGCGAGTGCTCTCCTTTCTTTTCTCTCTTTTTATCCCCGAGCACTTCAGCCTATCTCCAGGGGAGACGAGCCCGGTGCAGCCGTCCGCTGCGTCTGAGCTCGTCTCGCCGGGTTCTGGCGCTGCCGGTGATCCTGATCCCGGTTCTGTTTTCTCTTCTGAGCCTTCTTCCAGGGTCACCGGTAAGGAGTTGCTGTTCCTCGTGGTGCTGGAGGGTCCGGGTTCAACGTTGGAGGTCGGTTCTGGTGCAGTATTCAACGTGGGTTCGCCCGAGACCCAGTCGGGGTCCAACGTGGGTTCGCCTGAGGCCGATCGGGGTCCGACGTGGGTGCTGCCCCAGTATTGTCCAGGTCCGGTGAGGAGGTGGCCGTTTTCCTGCGGCCTGACGCCCGCCGCCCTCGTCATCGGCTCTCCCCTGAGCCTCTTCCACCGGGATCCGCTCTGATCCTTCGCCCGTCTCAACGGTCCTGGTGGTTGAGTGATGCGGGTCGACGACCCGACCCACAGAACTTTCGGTTCGGTGATCTGGTTCCCCCCACTGGTCTGTGTTTCCCTCTGGGCAGCCTGGTTCGGCTGCCGGTGGACTGGATTCCTGGGATCTGGGTCCAGAGTTCGCCGTCCGAACACTTCTCTTCCCCTGATTCGCCAGCTGGACAATGGGCGGGGAGATCTCCGGAGCCATCTCGGCCATTTTTGGACTCTGCCTGCCATTCACCTCGGGTGTCACTTTTTCTTTTGTTATTAAGGTCACTCGGGTGTAATGTTTTGTCCTGTTGGTGGATTCGTTTTTATAGTGCTGTGTTTTCCATCGCTCATGCTCAGCATTTTACTTTTTGTGCCATGTTTTTAGCCTCGTTTTTTGTATTGTAGAGTTATGTTTTGTTTTCCGTAACACCATGCTCTGCAGTTATCCATTTATTCCAGTCACTTTCATTTCTTTAGGTGACTGGGTATTTATATATTCGTGTGTGTGGGTTTTTCTTTACCTGCACTCAGTATTTCTTTTTTGTCCTGTTGGTTCATTATAGAGTCATGTGCCTTGTTTTCCGTAACACCATGCTCTATAATTGTCATTTGTTCCAGTCACCCTCACTTTTCTTGGTGACTGTGTGTATGTACTTAAATTAGCGCTGTGTATAGGTTCCCCTTTATTTAACCGTACTCAGCATTTTTTGCCCTGTACCTTTTTGGTGGTTCTTTTTTCCTTGCTCTGGGTCACGCATGGTTGGTACTCTCTGGGTAGTATGTAACCGGCGTGCTGACCCAGTTCTTCTCCCCATCTGTACCTGGGTTAATTATTCTGTTTTGTCAGTATTGTATTTGGGTTTTTCTTTCCCGCTACCCTACATTGCCCCATTGGTGTTGTCCTTTCCTTGGCTTCTTCCCCTCCGGTCCGCCTCCCTTCCTCCCACCCTAGGTGGGGGGGGGGGGGCTGGGATGTTCCTGGTCGTTCAGGAGCCCGACCTTGAGGGAGGGGCTCTGTCACCATGGGTTGAGATGCCGTCTCGGCACTCAGCCCATGTTTTCCCTCATCCCTGCTTCCCATTGAGCAGCGTCTCAGCTGGCCCCCAGCTGGCAGCATTATGGACGGCTGGGGCCAATTAGTCTTCATCAGCTGGGGCGCTGCCAATGAGGATAAATAGGAGCAGCCTCGATGACTCGGGGCTGCGACATAAACACATTGCTAAGCTGAAGCCCCTTTGTCTGGTGTCAGCTTATACTCCTCTTGCAGCATTCCTGTGTTTGTATCCTGCTGTGAGTATGTACTAACTAACTACTAACTAACCTGCACTTATATAGCGCTTTTCTAGTCACAAAGACCACTCAAAGCGCTTTCACTAATACTAACCCTCTATTCTAAGGGCCTATAGGAAACAGATATCTAGGGACAATTTAGAACAGCCAATTAACCTAATATGCATGTCTTTGGATTGTGGGAGGAAACCGGAGCCCCCGGAGTAAACCCACGCAGCACAGGGAGAACATGCAAACTCCATACAGAAAGGTTCCAACCCCTGCCAACCTGGGGATTCGAACCAGGAACCTTCTAGCTGTAAGGCAACAGTGCTAACCACTGCACCACCGTGCTGCCCACGTACGTCCCATGTACGTCTTGTTACCCCCACGTCCGGTACGAGCTGCTTACCTCTGCGCTGTGCAACCTGTGAGTGTACGTCTGCATGAGTATCTGTGCTCTCCTCATCCCTTCCCCTTTTCCCTGAGTGGAATGTCGCGACTCACTGGCTTGCCCCTGGCTCTGGTTGCCCGGCTCCCTAGAGCCGGATGTGACATTTAAGATCCGCTGCATCGCTGTTCGGCACAGCGTCATTCAGTGCTCAGACATGAATCCCACATCTTCTTCTCACCTTGTATCCAGACGTGAATCCCACATCTAGTGCTTCGTTAGTATCCAGTGTTTTCATATGTGTACCCTCCTGTTCCAGTTCTGCCTGTAAGTTGTTTCTACAAAGTTGTATTTTTGTGTTTTCCATTAAGCCTTGGCAAATGCACAGCCAGCATTTGGGTCTTCATTCCTGCCCTGAGGGGTGACGATGACAGTCATACTGTATTTTTATATTAGTACATTAGTTAATAATCTGACATTAATGGGAAAAAAAGGTTTGACTTCAGAAAGAAAAACAGTTTAACATGTTTAATCAATACATTAAGTGAAGCATACAGCACATCAGAAAAAATAATGTCATAGAACATACAATATCTCACAGAAGTGAGTACACCCCCTCACATTTTTGTAAATATTTTATTATATATTTTAATGGGACAACACTGAAGATATGACACTTTGATACAATGTAAAGTAGTCAGTGTACAGCTTGTATAACAGTGTAAATTTGCTGGACCCTCAAAATAACTCAACACACAGCCATTAATGTCTAAACTGCTGGCAACAAAAGTGAGTACACCCGAAGAGAAAATGTACAAATTGTGCCCAATTAGCCATTTTCCCTCTCGGTGTCATGTGACTTGTTAGTGTTACAAGGTCTCAGGTGTGAATGGGGAGCAGGTATGTTAAATTTGGTGCTATCGCTCTCACACTCTTTCATACTGGTCACTGGAAGTTCAACATGGGATCTCATGGCAAAAAACTCTCATAAACGCTTCATGCGCTTCTCCTCAGAGCACGGAGGAGGGGAAAAAGGATGAGGATTTAAGTGCAGGTTTCACCACACACATTTATTAGATACAGGCACAGACCAACAGTTCCAACAGACATTAGCCCTCAGAGTAAGAGTCCTCCAGGACGCCCAACAGACACGGGAGGAATTAAGCCGGGTGACAGCAAGAGCGTAGCAGTTGTGCTGCACGGGGGGAAATGCTACAATAAAGCGTAGCAGCACAACTGCGCACAGAAACGCTGACAATTTTTACTCACAGTGTCGAGGCAGTCCGAATAGTCCAAATTAGGCACTGAGGGAATACGATCCTTAGTTGACCTTGGCTTCAAATGGCGAAAGACGACCACATGAAGCACAATGACCCAGCAACGCATGACTGGAAAAAGGCTCCTAAAGTACATGCATTGCTGGATCCACAAATTGAGCACACCTGGGCGAGGAGCGGGGAGATGGCACATGGGAGAGGGAACAGCTGGCAGTAATAGAGAGGTGGCGTGGTCCAACTGGCAGACAGTTAGACAGCGCTCACTCCAGCGTGAGCCCAAGAGGCTACCTCACCTCTGCCGGCCAGAAAGTAGTGGCTATGGGTACGGCAGACCACACAGAAATACATACTAACATACATACAACATGACACGCACTCACAGAGAGGCCAGGACCGAGCCGGGGGAAACCAAGCCGGCTTGGTTCCTGACAGAGCCCCCCCTTTAAGGGGTGGATTCCCAGTCACCCAAAGAAACATCCCAACCCCCCTTCCCCCCCGCAACAGGAACAAACAACACAAACCCGGGTGGGAGGTAGGGGGAACAGGAACGGTGGGAACACAATGCCCCGCCCAGGGACCACGATTGACCCCCCCCCCAAGTCCACGAGCGTTGGGGCTCAGGAGGCCACCCAGAGTCCCAGGCTTAGATCCGGTTGTCTGCCGGAAAACATGGGCCACCAGACCCGGGGAGTCAATCCTTCCGGTGACCAGCCAGGGTTGTTTATCCACCAGGGCCGGCGAGATAAGGTGGGAGGTGGCCTGCCTACCGGGAAGCTCACTGGTGGGTGACCGGACCAAAGGGAGGGAACCCCCATGGTGTAGGACCAGGAGGAGAAGGGGACCACGGCGTCCTCATAGCGATCTGCAGTGCCCTTGGTGATCCCGACATGGGACCCAGCTGCACCCGCGATGGACCCCGACAGGGCCAGCTCCGCTGCACCTGCGGTGACCTCCAGCTGAGGCTCTGCTGCAACCACGATGGACCCCGACTGGGCTAGCTCCGCTGCACCCGCGGTGACCTCTGGCTGAGGCTCTGCAGCACCCACAGTGGACCCAGATTGGGCCAAAGCTGCACCCACGGTTACCTCCGGCTGAGGCTCTGAAGCACCCATGGTGTGCCCAGATTGGGCCAAAGCTGCACCCACGGTGGACCCCGATTGGACCAAAGTTGCACCCACAGTGAGTGGGCCAACCCGCAGGGGCACCAGGCTGAGAAGGTGATCGATGGGGGGAGCCCTGACGACCTTGGCAGGAGGAGCTGGAGCAGCGGCATCCTCCTCTGGCTGGACTGGACCCTCGGTGACCTCCGGCGGCAACACACCCTCTCTGGCGACCCTAAACAAAGGCTCGAAGGCAGCAGGAGAAGAAAGGTGGTTAGTGTCACTGGCAGCGGTGGAGTCCGGCGGAGGAAGTTCAGACGCAGCTGCACGCTGCACCCGACTCTCCTCACCCAGAGCCAGACAAGATCTTTCTAAAACTGTCATAAGAAAAACAACAGAGAACACTTGCCTGAGCTCGAGCTCCACCGCTGTCCAGGACTCTGTTGATCCTGGCGATGAACATGGGCAGCACGGTGGTGCAGTGGTTAGCACTGTTGCCTTACAGCTAGAAGGTTCCTGGTTCGAATCCCCAAGGTGGCAGGGGTTGGAACCTTTCTGTATGGAGTTTGCATGTTCTCCCTGTGCTGCGTGGGTTTACTCCGGGGGCTCCGGTTTCCTCCCACAATCCAAAGACATGCATGTTAGGTTAATTGGCTGTTCTAAATTGTCCCTAGATATCTGTTTCCTATAGGCCCTTAGAATAGAGGGTTAGTATTAGTGAAAGCGCTTTGAGTGGTCTTTGTGACTAGAAAAGCGCTATATAAGTGCAGGTTAGTTAGTTAGTAGTTAGTTAGAACACTCGGGCTCGACCTCCAGGTGGTCCAGCTCTGGCTCCCAATCTGCTGCAGATGCCTCTGCAGCTGGCGAGATGGTAATAGCAGTCCTATAGAGTTTTTGCTTATAATGTCAGGGGGCGTGCCGCACTGGCCCGTTAGAGTGTGCCGCCATATTGGATGGCAAGAAACAACAGCAGCAGCAGGGTGAAACAAACCACATAGCTCACGTGTACCTACAAACTCGCAAAATGGTGTACTCCTGTTGTTCCCCCTGATAAGGGGATAAGCGGGGAATTAAATGGCCGGTGTGAAATGCAAAAAAAAAAAAAAAAAGTTGGATTTTTGAATAATTACCTTCACTGACGTAATCTCTCGCTTTCTCATAACGGGCTGCACGGTGAAGCAGTGGTTTAGCACTGTGACAGCACAGTTTACCCTCGGCCGGGGGATCGCGGGGATCATGAGACCGTAGGCTCGATCCCAGTCCCCGACCAACAGTGAGCTGTGTGGAGTTTGCATGTTCTCCCCGTGTTGCGTGGGTTTACTCCGGGATTTCTCCGGTTTCCTCCCGCATACCAAAAACATGTAGGTTTAGGGCGCTCGTGCACGCAGCGGCCAGTGGCTTGTCACCAGACTGCAAACCAAATCTACCTACAGGTACAAATAAGTAACAAAAAAAAAAAAAACTTTCTGAGTCGGGTCTGGTTTGGGGGCGCCTCTCTGCTTGCTACAAAGGACAATGCACACATGAAAGGAGCGAAAACTATTGTAAATGTGCATAAAATCAGGTACGTTTAACGCGGCGCGCCGTGGAGAGCCTTTAAAAAAAAAAAACACGCAGCGCGCTTCACTCACCTCCGAGTCCGAGGAGCTGCTGTTGTTTTCCGACTCGTTCACCAGCGAAGACTTCACATCATCCACATCCCTTTCCGCTGACACGTTTTCCGATATCTTTTCCTCCTGCTCCCCTTCGTCTTTGAAAGATATCATCTCATCGTTTGCCCCCAAATCATCCCCGCAGAGCAGATTACTGGCAGTCATTGTTCTGCTAATTTCTCCAGCTGTGCGCTCTGCTTGTCCGTGGGGGTTACCCCACACCCGCCACCTCCGTTCAACTGAGGCATTTCGGCACACCAGAGGAGCGCACGGGAGCAAGATTAAAAACACTTGTCTGCTGTTATGACTGCTGACAATGACTCCACTGAATCTGACACAGACATCACAAACACAGTGTCAGAGGCCACAGTGTCAGTTGTTGAAGAGGATGATAGGGATGTTATTATGTCAGACTGTGACTGTGTGTTCTCCTCACTCATTCTGATCGCTAAACAGTACAAGTTACGCCTGGGTTGTCACAGTGCAACTGCTGCTCTTGCCATCCAAGATGGCGGCACCTACGGCGTGTTTATGTTTACCCCCGCGAGTCACGTGAATTTTACGAGCCTACGCAAAAACTCTATAGTCCTCCTGCAGCAGCTCCAATGCTAATTATTCCACCTGTGTGGCTGCAGAAAAACGCCTCTGTGCTGGCCCCTGGGCAGGATCATCCAGGGCCCCAACCTCCTCGACCGTCTGGTGGCTCGGTTCTTGGACCGGCAGGCCCTCAGGAATGATTGGAGGAGACATGGAGAGGGGGAGAAAAGAATCATTATTTGCCATTGGTGGAGAGGACCCAGTGGACTGCTGGTCCTGGGCCTCTCCCTCGGGAGACAGACAAGGTTGAAAATAATTAAGTTCAATTAGATGAGCAGAACATTGCCTGTCATTCCGGCGCGTGATACTCGCAGCTGTAGCTGCCTGGCCGTCACCCCTCTCCGTGTCCAAGACCATACCGGTCCTTTCCTATGGCGACAGGGAAGCTGGATCTGATGCCAATGACTCCTCTGGCATGGCTGCAGGGGACCAGCACGTGCTGGCTCTGGAGCAGAATCCTCCGGGGGCCCCAGCTCCTCCACCGTCCAGTGACTCTGCACACACTCGAAAATCGAAGGGGGAGACACGGAAAGGACAAGAGAAGGGTTTACCTCCACAGCTGGAGGAGAGAGCCCAGTGGACTGCTGGAACTGAGCCTCTCTTCCAGGAGACAGGCAATGTTTACCATCATAACATAGAATTAAATGAAAAAACACTTGCCTGTTCTCCCGGTACTCGATGTTGACAGCTGTGGGCAGGCAACCCCCCCCCAATGTCACTGGCTGTCTTGGCCCCTTCACATGGTAGTTGAGGAGCCGGCTCCACTGACTTGGAGGTGGGTGTAGCAGGTGGAGGATTGGCGGGACTCTTATGGCAAGTCCTCCGGGAATGGCGGTGACGAGAGGAAGCAGGCGGCGTGTTCTCCTGTTCCTCCTCCATCTGGAATTCTCCTCCTGGGAAACACGATGGCATAGGAGGAACGGGAGAAACAGGGAGACAAACGAGATCGGCAGCTGATGGAGAAGAAGGACTCTCACCGTGCCGTCTCACAAGACGATGTCGATAGCTGGGTGCTGGACCTGGAGGAGCCGGAACAGGAGCAGGCACCTCGCTCTGGTGGGAGGCAGGAAGAATGGAGCCCCAGGAGCGCTTGACCCTCAATGCAAGCTTGGTCTTCCTAGCGAATTTCCTCAACCCTTCGCCGCACCCACGCCGCAGCGCTGCCAACTGGTTAATCCTCTCCATTCCCTCGGAATGTCCTCCGCCGGACCTCTGCCTCCGTCAGACTTATGTACCAGAGAATGTCCTCTGGGGCAGAATATCCGCTGACTGATGAGATGATCCCATTGATATCCATTAACGCTCGGCAGCACTCAAATCCCAAGCTCAATGGATACCTCCGGGGCGCCGAATCCATGGCCGATTCCAACACAGGTTAGTCCCAAAAAATTATAGACAAAAGGAAGGGGAGAAGGATGTGTGGGTGAACCCGCTAAATCCTTTGCGCTGGCTGGGTCATTCTGTCATAAACTCCTCCTGTGCTTCTCCTCAGCGCACGGAAGAAGGGAAAAAGGATGAGGATTTAAGCACAGGTTTCACCACACACATTTATTAGATACAGACACAGACCAACAGTTCCAACAGACATTAGCCCTCAGAGTAACAAAGAGTCGTCCAGGACGCCCAACAGACACGGGAGGAATTAAGCCGGGTAACAGCAAGAGCGTAGCAGTTGTGCTGCACGGGGGGAAATGCTACAATAAAGCATAGCAGGACAACTGCGCACAGAAACGCTGACACCATGATGTCATCATGAAGGAGTGGAAGAGGATTCCAGTGGCAACCTGTGAAGCTCTAGTGAACTCCATGCGCAAGAGAGTTAAGGCCGTGCTGGAAAATAATTGTGGCCACACAAAATATTGACACTTTGGGCAGAATTTGAACATTTTCACTAGGGGTGTACTCACTTTTGTTGCCAGCAGTTTAGATATTAATGTCTGTGTGTTGAGTTATTTTGAGGGGAAAGCAAATATACAGTGTTATACAAGCTGTACACTGACTACTTTACATTTTATCAAAGTGTCATATCTTCAGTGTTGTCCCATGAAAAGATATAATAAAATATTTACAAAAATGTGAGGGGTGTACTCACTTCTGTGAGATACTGTAAGCTTAAATAATCAGATGTTGCTGCTTTCTGGTTTGTCGTTTTCACATTCTGCATAATTCAACCAAAAAACTGACTTTGAACTGTTTCTGACTTCGTTCTGCTTCTGCCTGAGCCGAGAAAAAAAAAAGCCAGGCTGAGCCCCGCGCTGAATGCTGGGATATGTTAGGGCCACAAGGATACTCTCATGTATCCTTTTTTGGGGTTTTGAAGGCTGCATTTGTCGGCTGCATGTGAAGGAGCCCACGGAATGGAACAGCCTTGGATGCAGCACAGTGAAGTATCTGGCCTAGAAATGTGCACTTGGAGGATGCAGAACCTGAACTGATACACAGCTATAGTGTTAGCAACAATACTCCAAAACCACTGGATGGATCTGGAAGACATTTTCACCAGAGGTGGCTCCTGGCCTACACACAAACCCGTTACGTTTTGGAGGTAATCCATGATGGCAGCGGAGCTGCCATACACAGGCGCTGGCCTGACCCACCAGGATGCAAACTGCAGACAGAGTACGAATCGAACCCCCCACCCTCCAATCAGTAGTCGGCCACACTACACCTGCCCCACAGCTGCTCCCTATGAGCGCATACCTCTACCAAGGGCCTATCTTGCAATGTATTGTGGGATAGAGGCAGGGAGGTATGGACAGATGGATGAACAAAAAGCATGGAAGGAAGGAGCCTTGGCGGAGGTATGTGCTCTCTGAGTGCTTTTCTAGGTATATATATTTTTGTCTTCTTGTTTTTGTACTTTTTTAAGAAAAATTCACTAAAAAGAAAATAATTTAAAAAAAGGATTTGTCATCTCTTGTCTAGTCCTTTTGTTGATTTAACCCTTGGCGGATGGCTGTGCCGTATGTGGCACTCATTGGCGGTGCGCTCATTCAATTGACTGTAACTCCGAGAGTATTCAGCCTAGAAATTTCATTCCAAGCGTTCCTGAAAGCCGAGAAGTCGGCCTTTACTGTAATACCAGAAATGACGTCATACGTCATGCCAGAAGTTTATTAATCAGGACAAAGACAAAGCTAACAGGAAGCTAACGGGATTAGCATGCCATCATGGAGTCGCTGTGTTGCACAAGTGAATTTTTTTGCGTTTTTTTAGCTGTGTTTATAGTGTAAATGTTTTTATAATGTGTTTTGTCCGTGTTTGTCCGTCGTGCTATTGTTCTCACTCATGCTGCCGGTCGACTCTGTGTTTTTAGATATTTCAGAGATTTTTTGTAAATAGTTTAGCAAAAAATGTTGAGGAGATCAACTAGAAAGGAGAAGACCTGGAGATGAAGAGGATTATTAGAAGCATCTCAGTTTCAGCCACGTAGGAAAGAGTAATGTAAGATGGAGCGTGTTCTGAAATAAGTGTGCTTTTGAGTATTTTTGCATGTTTTAGCAATGTTTATAGTGTAAATAATAGTTTAGCATTGCAAATAGTAGTTGTAGTATTGCTTGTGAGAGGTTTGGAGTCTTTTTTAATGATTTTGTAATGTGTTTTTTTCTGTATTTCCGAGGAGCTTCCATTGTTCTCGCTCATGCCCCTACACATCCGGTCAACTCTGTGTTTTTAGATATGTCAGATATTTTTTGAGTAATAATTTGTAAACAGTTTAGCAAAAAATGTTTGAGGAGATGAGTTAGAAAGGAGGAAGCCCTGTGGATAAAGAGGGTTCTTAGGAGAAATGTCCCAGCCTCAACCAGAGTAATAAAGCATTATATAAGAACAGGTCCTTATCCCTTAAATTTTGAATTACTGGATATTTATTCCCAGCTTTGTTACAATAATTTCTTTCAATATCTATTTATTGTATTTATTCATATTATTTCTATTTGTTTATTTTTTCCAATATCTAGTGTATTGTTTTCTTATCAGCGTTGTTTCAGATTGCTTTATCATTGCTTTTTATTGCTTTTCCTGTGTTATATTTATTACTTTACCTATTGCTATACTGTTGAACGTTTTTTCTATACACCCAAGTTTCTTTTGGATAAATCTCATCTAATTTTATGTTATATCTTTATATTTTTAGAGATTGTTCAGATGAACAGTCATCCACCATGACCACCAGTGGCTGGAGAGGAACTGATTCCTGGACTACAAAAGAGATAAGAAAAGGCCTAGACATGGACACACAAAACAGCCTGTAAATTGGACACTGTAAGTTCTGGGCAAACATAAATATTTGAGAAGATGTATAAGGGGTTCAGTTTCATTTTTGCTACCTCAAAACTGTTGTTCATGGGCATTTGAAATATTTAGAGAGAGAAAACTTATGAAAATTCAATTCCACTTTGTGTATTTTTAGTTATTAAACACTGTTTTAAGCATTTAAAACATATAATAATGACAAATACTTGGCAGATTTTGAAATTTACACTTCTCCTGAAGAAAAGAGCAAAATATTTTACACAAAGACCATTTTATGACACATTTATTGACAAAAAAAGTTAAAAAATTACCTGGCAAACTATTATAATTACAGGTGTAAGAGTTAAGTATGTTGTTATGTCAGAGTCATGTTTTAGTGTAATACACCTAATTCTGTTAAAACAACAATATGGCCTGCCCAGGATGATTGAATAAATCATTTTTTCAAGTGTGCAGTGACACCAACATACACACAGAAACAAGGACGGGGTGATCACAACATCGCATCATCCTCTCTTGGGGGAACACATGTGGGGCACATTCTTCTCTATAACTGCAGAGGAGACGGTTGAGGAGCTCTCTCTCTTTTCTCCTCTACCTCTAGTTCTCTAGTTCATTTTCTCCTTTATCCATTCATTCCCACATGAACAGATTGTCTTGGTGTTTGCCCTCCGGTCACATTTGACCTGGAAGTGCTGTGATTGGTCCAGAGGTCATGTAGCTTGCTTCTCATTGGTTTGGAGGTCATACCAGTGGCCCCGGTGGTCCCACCCCCATCCATCACTGTCACCCTGGCTTCTGTTGATGCCATTATTAAAGGACTCTGTGTGTGTGTGTGTGTGTGTGTGTGTGCGCGCGCGTGTGTGTGTGTGTGCATGCGTGCGCATATGTGTGCCGGTCTAAGGGGGAATCCACCTGCAGCCTCTGGGATGACCACAGTGGGTGTGCAATCTTCTGGACCAGTACTAACTTACTAACTTATCCTCTTCACCCCCTGTGAGCCATAAGGCTTCCATAGTTCTACGCCACTTCTCCCTGTCCTGTGCATGTTCTTCTGCTGACCCAAGTGAGATCTAGCTTCTTCAGCTCTTTCTCAGTTGTTCTTCGCCATGTCATTCTGGGTCTTCCAGGCTTCCTCTTTCCTGATGGTTTCCAGTGTAGTGCTACTCTGGGCCAGTACACACCAGCCAAAATCAGGAGCCCAGTGTATGCTCTCACATCAGTGTCATCAACATCACTCTAGTTTCGCACTGCATGTCTTCCATTCAGTTTTGTCATGCTGACAAATAATTCAATCTCTGGAGTGAAAAATAAATCAACAGAGGATTCCACGTTACAAATCCTGGTGATAGCGTACCATGTTGGCCCCGGAATCAAACTTCTGGCAGCAGAAACCTAGTGGTTATTCTCTGCATTAGTAGGAAACCAGACTTGCCCATTTTTTGAAGTCCATCCTGTTGCAGGATGTGTGTCCTCTCCACGCTCAGTGGAAAGATCAGGAAAGGAAGAGGAAGCAAAATGATCTGACTCCACCACAAATTCCACATCAGACTCTCCTTCTGAGGATGTGGATGTTTCACTTTATTGCATCTCCCTGGGAGTTTCAGGCCACATGATTTCATCCAGAGTCTGTTTCACAAAGAAGGTCCTCTTCACTTGCTCCTTGATTGTACTGGGAATGGAAGGATCAGACAGCCAAGCTGCAAACAGTTTGGTTGTAACAGGATTCCGGCCAGATGCATAAACTCACTAACGGTTGTTTTTGTTTTCTCCACAGTGGCCTCTCTGAAGTGCAGTAACATGGGGGCGTGCTTTATTGACTTGAAAGAGTGCACGTATGGCCGTGCATGACAATATACTGAAGTAACTTTATCACACATTACAAGTTCTACAATAAAGCCAAGCTAAGGCCAGTTTGTCTACTGGAAAGACACATGAAACAGCACATACAGTATATGTGCGCACACACACACACACACACACACACACACACACACACACACACTCATAAAATAGCCTACTAAGCTCTCTAACACAATCACAAGTAATGAACTGATGAGCATTTTATGCAAAGGTCTACAACGGGGAAACTGCTGATTTTAGTGGTGAACAGTAAAAATGACAAATTTTACTATTTTTCTCAAAAATGAAACCCTAACATCACAGAATACATGACTGTGTTTTGTAACAGCTATGAGATCAAAAAGTGTGGTTTTAATGGGAGTTAATGGGAAAATGAATTGGACTTAATGGGCAGTAAATTTTAAATCTGATGTTACACAAAAACTAATACTGCATCAAAGTCAATATTCTGGTATATGCAATATACTAATTAGGGCTGGATGATATAGCCTTTAAAAAGTATTGTGATATAATTTCTCTGTATTGCAATACACAATACATATCGGAATATGTATTTTGTGTACTGAATGTCCTTTAAAATTTTTGTTTTACTTACATTTTTATTAGAAATATATCTATATATCTATATCTATATCTATATATATATCTGTATATATATACAGTATATACTGTATATATATATATATATACTGTATATTAGTGATGTTGGAAGATTCAAATTTTTTAATTGTCGTTAATCTTTTGGAATGTTGACTTAATCGTGATTAATAACGTGTTAATCGCATGTGTTTCCATAGAGATACAGTGTACCTTAAGTCGGTAATTTTTCAAGTTTGTCATACTGTTATGAACATGAGAGTGGACAAATATGCTTGCTGTCTTCACCTGCAGATTTATTAAAGCTCTCAACATATCCAAAATGACAAAAACTATTCAGAATATTCTCCAGAAAATTCTCAAAAGCATTACTGCATGTGCAAACAACAGAATGCCAGGGCTCATTAATGTTACATTTGGCTCTGCGAGCCATAAATAAGAGCCAAGGACTGACCAGTGAGTTTGCGTTGTTTATTAACGATAATAGAAAGGAACAAAGGAAAAATAGCCTCGTGGGGCAAACCCAAACAATACAGAAGTACACTTACGAATGATGATGAAAGGGATGAGAAGTGGGCTGGAGCCGGACGTGGGGGTTCCAGCCTTACCCACACTGGGAAGAGCATGGATAAAAAGTGTGAAGTCACAGCGCCGAGAAATCAGGGCTGCTCCCTTTTAAAGTGGGTGACAGCGCCTCAGCAGATGAGAGGTAATTGGCCTCCAGCCGTCCCATAGAGCTTGACGGCTGGAGGCCCGCTGAGACGCTGTCAAAGTAAGAGCTGGGCTGAGGAGGAATATGGTCTGAGCGCCGGTAAAAACGGCGCATGACAATTAATGTCTCTGCAACACAACTCAGCATCCAGCCAGCAGCCACAAAAGGAGCTTGCTCTTTCCCCCATAGCAAACATTCACCGCTTTTAATCAGATCAACACAAAACCTTGTATGTCACAACAGACACAATTTCCCTTTTACAAAAAAATTGCAAACATAAACAAACAACTATCTTGCATGTGATGACACCCCACCATGCTGCAAAAATGGCATGGGAGTGAATGGGCATTACGAACACAGCCTGAGAATTTTTTTAGACTGGTACTCACCAACAGTTGGACCCAGAGCTATGAGGATGAAAACAGATGAATTTCTGTCTGTGTCAGCTGCTGGAGGTCAGCTTTAACCTAGCATGTAGCTACTAGCCAGCTAGCTAGCTTCCACTGAAGAAGAACAACCCAACATCCAGGCAAAGTTTTGGAGGAGGCTGTAACAATTATCCAGGTGAGAGCTCCAACAGATAACATTGTAAACTTAAACATGACAGCACTTTGGGGATATCCATGGCTGTAATCCAGCTTGTTTGACTTCGCAATGTCTGCATGGTGCGCACAGTCTGTGCCCAGAATGGCTTTGGTATGGAGACCCGCTAGGCCAAAAAGTACTGTTTGCGCTTTCTGCCGTTAACTGCCGTTAACCGCGATCACAAAATTTGTCACCATTAACGGGGGCAAAGCATTAACGGGCAATTAATGCCATAACGCCAACACCACTAATGTGTGTGTGTATGTATGTATATACTGTATATACTATATATATATATATATATATTGTGGTGGTACTGTGTGGGGGGTTCTCCACCCACAGTCAGAAGCCAGGGGGAAGATAGAACAAAGGACTGAAGGAGGAAGTGGCACCGGGGGGTCTCAGACATAACAGAAAGGACTATTCGCCCCCCGGGGAGTTCAGGAGACGCCAGAGCCACTGGAGGAAGAGAGGCTGTGAGAAGCGGGACTGGTGTTACGTGATGTTAATGTGCCACGTATGTCTTTGTCCACTGAGGGTATTGTTTTTGGCTCCCTGGGTCTCATGGGATGGAAATAAAAGTTATAAAAAGGAGGCGCCCAGCGCTCCAAAGAGAATATTTTCTGTACTTGATGTTGGAAGAAGAATAAATTTCATGTGCTGTTCAGCTCGCTGCCTCATCTGCTTTCTTCTTCCACATTGGTGACCCCAAGACGTGCCATGGACTACGAGCCAGGCACCACCCCGGAGACAACCCAGAGGGAGAACACCAGCACCGTGTGCACTGTCACAGTCAGGCTCCCAGACTTCTGGTTTCACAATCCGACCGCGTGGTTTTTTCATGTAGAAGCCCAGTTCGCACTCGATGGGATCACAACAGATGACACGAAATATTACTATGTGGTCGCTGCGCTGGATGTGCATGCCACGCAACAAGTAACGAGCCTGCTCCAGGAGCCGCTGGCCCGGGGGAAATATGAAGTGCTCAAGCGGATGCTATTCCAGCGTTATACCCTGTGAGAGGGCAGAGAGACTCCTAACACGTTCAGAGTTAGGTGACAGATCAGCCGTGGAGCTCATGGAAAGCGTGTTAGTGCTGAGGGGGAAGAACGACGAATCTTTCCTGTTCGCCCACCTGTTCCTCAAGAAACTACCTGCTACAGCGAGGGTGATCCTGGCCAACTCGCCGCGGCTGGTGACCAAGAACTACCGCACCCTGGCGCAGGAAGCAGACCACATCATTTTAGCAACCAGAGCTCTCAGCGTGCATACAGCAGCACCAACATCCACGAGGGACTCCAGTGAGGTCAAGGAGCCATTGATGGTAGCCGGGACGGACACCAGGAGATGCAGGAATGGGGCGATCTGTTGCTATCATCGCCGTTTTGGCTCTAATGTCCAATACTGTCTGCCGCTGTGCCAATTCAAGAAGCTGGGAGCACGGCACGGCCAGCAGTCAGTAGCAGCTGCAACTGCTGGCGACAAGAACAAGCTGCTTTTTATCACGGACACACGTTCGGGGAGACGGTTTTTGGTGGACTCCGGCTCCCAGAAGAGCCTCATCCTGCCGGTAAGCACAGACAGGTCGGCAAGAGGCAGCGGCCCCGAGCTCATGGCCGCCAACAGATCCACCATCAGGACGTTTGGCTAATGGACACTGACGATATGCTTGGACAGACGCAATTATCAGTGGGACTTCGTGGTAGCTGCATGCTCTGCCCCCATTTTAGGTGCAGATTTATTATGTGCTTACGGGTTGTTAGTCGATGTTGCCAACAGACGTTTAGTGGACGCTGTCTCTTTCACCTCCCTTCCCTGCACAGCTCGGGGAGCTGGGTCAACAACACTGGCTAACGTTATAGCTCCAGGGGGTAAACACGAGCATTTACTTGCACAGTTCCCAGCACTCATGGTCCAGACTTTTTCGGCTAGGGTAACCAAACAAGGGGTTGAACATTTCATAACCACAAAAGGCCCACCGGTGTTCGCACAACCTCGGTGCCTGGATGCAGCTACACTGGCCAGCACGCACGAGGAGTTTGCCAACTTTGAGTAGCTGGGCATCGTCAGGTGCTCCAACAGCCCGTGGGCATCCCTGCTCCACATGGTGCCTAAGGCTGATGGGTCATGGTGACCATGCAGCGATGTCCTGCACTTGAACAACACCACGATCAGTATCCCATTCCGCACATGCAGGATTGTTCCATGCACCTGGCTGGAACGCGTGTTTTTTCGAAAGTGGATCTGGTCCATGGTTACCACCAGGTTCTGGTGCGTGCGGAGGACGTTCCCAAAACAGCGGTAATAACCCCTTTTGGCCTTTTTGAGTTTTTATGCATGCCGTTCAGGTTAAAGGGCGCCATGCAAACCTTCCAGAGAATGATGGACGCGGTGCTCCGTGACCTGCCTTTTGTTTTTGTCTACTTAGACGACATTCTGGTGGCTAGCGCGTCTGAGGAGGAGCACCTCGCCTATCTCAAAATGGTTTTCCAGAAGTTGGAAGCACACGGGCTCATAGTTAACCCGGCAAAGTGCCAGTTTGGTGTGCCAGTGACTGATTTTTTTGGGCCACTGCATTTCCCCGGAGACCATGATTCTGCTACCTGATAAGGTGCGCGCCATGTCGGACTTTCTGCAGACCGTGAGGGCCCTACAGGAGTTTTGGGGAATGGTCAACTTTTATAACTGTTTCCTCCCCCGGGCAGCCTAGCTGATACAGCCGTTGTATGCCGTGCTTAAGAAAAAGAAGCCCGTGGAAAACATCGACTGGACCCTCGAGCGAGTCCAGCCTTTTGCAAATGCCAAAACAGTGCTTGCTGATGCCGCTTTGCTAGCCCACCCTGTCCCATCAGCGTGGACAGTACTCACCACAGACGCGTCTGACGTTGCCATAGGGGCAGTGGTGGAGCAGTAGGTCTCCGGTTCATGGCAGCCGCTCGCATTTTTCAGTCGTACGTTGCGCGACAAAAAACGCAAATACAATACGTTCGACAAGAGAATTGTTGGCCCTCCACCTGGTGACGCGCCATTTCCAGTTTTGGCTAGAAGGGCGCAAGTTCACCGCGTTTGTGGATCATAAACCACTAACGTACGCGATGTTCAAGGTTTCGGAACCGTGGTCGGCCCGGCAGTAACAGCATTTGGCCGCGATCTCGGAGTTCACGACTTACATTCGACACATTGCCGGTAAGCTCAATGTCGTGGCCGATTGCTTGTTGCACGTGTTAGTCTCCCCAGTCTACATGGGAATAGATTTCCCTGCCATGGCCGTGGAGCAAACCAGGGGCACGGACATTTACGCGCTCTAGTCCACGCCTACTGGGTTAAGGCTGGAGAGCAGGGTGGCGCAAGAAGGGTGCCCTCCCTTGCTCTGTGACATCTCCACTGGCCGTCCTCACCCGGTAGTTCCTAGCCCTTGGCGCCACCGCATTTTTGAGTCAGTCCACTCCCTTTGGCATCCCGGTGTGCGCGCTTCAGTTAAACTGGTGGGGGTGAAATTTGTCTGGCTGCGCTTGCGCAAGGACGTAAAAGAGTGGGCTAAAGCATGCGTTGCCTGCCAGCGGGCCAAAGTGCACAAGCACACCAGAGCCCCCCTCGAGCCATTCCAAATCCCGGCCAGGAGGTTTGACCATGTCCACGTAGATTTGGCAGGACCCTTCCCTTCGTCACAAGGTTTCACACACCTTTTGACAATTGTGGACCGCACCACGCGCTGGCCTGAAGTGGTTCCACTGGCTTCCACCACATCCACAGAAGTGGCTCGCGCTTTTTTGTCAGCTTGGGTTGAATGGTTCAGATCCCCGGCGGACATCACTTCTGACAGGGGTCCGCAATTCGCTTCAGAACTCTGGTCCGCGATGGCCCAGAGCCTGGGGGTCAAAATCCACTGCACTACCGTGTACAACCCCCAGGCTAACAGGTTATGCAAATGTTTTCATAGGTCACTTAAGGCAGCGCTCAGAGCTTCGCTCACGGAATCAAATTGGGTCGACGACCTGCCCTGGGTTCTTTTAGGGTTGCGCGCCGCGCCTAAGGAGGATCTGGCAGCCTCCCCGGAAGAACTCATTTTTTCTCAGCCGCTGCGGATCCCCGGGGAGTTTTTACTGGAAAACCCCATGCCCGGGGCCGATCTGCCCACGCAATTTTTGCACAGTAATGAGGCTGTTAACGTGTTGGGCCCGGCCCACCATTATTTTCCTCGCACCTTCGTCCTGAAAAGCTTACAGAATGCCAGTTTTGTTTTTGTCAGGCACGATGCATACTGGACCCCACTGCACCCACCATCCGACGTACCTTTCAGGGTGGTGGAAACTGGGACAAAGCATTTTGTGTTTGATTTGGGGGGGCATAGGGAGACCGTCTGCATCAACAGGCTGAAGCCAGCTTTTGTGTTGACGAGCAGGTGTTGTTGGCCCAAGCTCCCCGGCGCAGACGTCCACCTTCACCACTCCGACTGGAGCGGTGACCCCTGCTACAGGCTGCTATGGGCGCTGGCTCAAGCCCAAAGGATGGGGGAGTTAGTGCCCTTTCTGGGTGTTTGGGGGGGGGGGGGCTGTATGGTGGCACTATGTGTGGGGTTTCTTCACCCCGAGTCGGAAGCTGGGGGGAAGATAGAACAAATGACTGAAGGAGGAAGTGGCAACGGGGGGTCTCAGACGTAACAGAAAGGATTATTCACCCCCCGGGGAGTTCAGAAGACACCAGAGCCGCTGGAGGAAGACAGGCTGTGAGAAGTGGGACTGGCGTTATATGATGTTAATGTGCCACGCATGCCTTTGTCCACTGAAGGTATTGTTTTTGGCTCCCTGGGTCTCATGGGTTGGAAATAAAGGTTATATAAAGGAGGCGCCCAGAGATCCAGAGAGTATTTTCTGTACTTGATGTTGGAAGAAGAATAAAGTTCATGTGCCGTTTAGCTCGCTACTTCGTCTGCTTTCTTCCACAATATATTCATTTTGCTTATGAAAAAGCTGAATAATAAAATAAAATGAGAACTTTATTCTCATTTCATCACAACAGTACAAAATTCTTCACAACAGTATAGTGCATTCGGAAAGTCTTCACAACGCTTCACTTTTTCCACATTTTGTTATGTTACAGCCTTTGCCATGAAGCTCAAAATTGAGCTCAGGTGCATCCTGTTTCCACTAATCAACCTTGAGATGTTTCTACAGCTTAAATGGAGTCCACCTGTGGTAAATTGATTGGACATGATGTGGAAAGGCACACATCTGTCTATATAAGGTCCCACAGTTGACAGTGCATGTCAGAGCACAAACCAAGCATGAAGTCAAAGGAATTGTCTGTAGACCTCAGAGACAGGATTGTCTCGAGGCACAAATCTGGGGAAGGGTACAGAACAATTTCTGCTGCTTTGAAGGTCCCAATGAGTGCAGTGGCCTCCATCATTCGTGAATGGAAGAAGTTCAGAATCACCAGGACTCTTTCTAGAGCTGGCTGGCCATCTAAACTGAGCAATTGGGGGAGAAGGGCCTTAGTCAGGGAGGCGACCAAGAACCTGATGGTCACTCTGTCAGAGCTCCAGTGTTCCTTTGTGGAGAGAGGAGAACCTTCTAGAAGGACAACCATCTCTGCAGCAATCCACCAATCAGGCCTGTATGGTAAAGTGGCCAGACGGAAGCCACTCATTAGTAAAAGACACATGGCAGCCTGCCTGGAGTTTGCCAAAAGGCACATGAAGGACTCTCAGACCATGAGAAACAAAATTCTCTGGTCTGATGAGACAAAGCTTGAACTCTTTGGCATGAATGCCAGGCGTCATGTTTGGAGGAAACCAGGCACCGCTCATAACCATGCCAATGGTGGTGGCAACATCATGTCGTTGGGCTGTTTTTCAGCGACAGGAACTGGATGAAAACCTGCTCCAGAGCACTCTTGACCTCAGAGTGGGACGACGGTTCAGCTTTCAGCAGGACAATGACCCTAAGTACAAAGCCAAGATATCAAAGGAGTGGCTTCAGGACAACTCTGTGAATGTCCTTGAGTGGCCCAGCCAGAGCCCAAACTTGAATCCAATTGAACATCTCTGGAGAGATCTGAAAATGGCTGTGCACCGACACTTCCCACCCAACCTGATGGAGCTTGAGGGGTGCTGCAAAGAGGAATGGGCCAAACTGCCCAAAGATAGGTGTGCCAAGCTTGTGGCATCATATTCAAAAAAAACATGAGGCTGTAATTGCTGGCAAAGGTGCATCAGCAAAGTATTGAGCAAAGGCTGCGAATACTTATGTACATGTGATGTCTTAGTTTTTTATTTTTTAATAAATTTGCAATAATCTCAAAAAACTTTTTTTGCCTTGTCATTATGGGGTATTGTGTGTAGAATTTTGAGGAAAATATTTATTTAATCTCTTTTGGAATAAGGCTGTAACATAACAAAATGTGGAAAAACTGAAGCGCCGTGAATACTTTCCGAATGCACTGTATGCAACTGAACAAACTGTCTTTTTTCCTTGGTTTAGCAGAACTCACATTATCAAGTGATCAAATTTATCCAGAATGGTAGAAATGTTTCAGTTTACTACACACTTAATACTTGGCAGTCTAATAAGTGACAGAAGTATAATTTATTTTTTTTTGCATTTTTTGCATTTTTTTTTTTTTGTATTTTGTGTACTTTATTAGTCCCCAGATGGAAATTACAGGACATCCACCTGGATGGATGAGGCAGCTACGGTACGGCGCCAATCCCTTCACAATTCACACACACCTTCACACCTAGTGTCATGGGCAGTGAGAGCGTGCCCCTCCCATCCTGCCTCACATTCACAAACTCATCACTGCACCTGAGGCAGAGGACACACCTGCGCCCACTCATCAGCCAGCGTACTTAAAGAGGCTTCCTCCGCACAGTCAGCGCTGGCTCGTCTGGGTATTCTGCCCTAAGTTCAGTCAAGCAGGTCGTTTTTGCTAAGCTTAGACACGCCATCTAAACTTCGCTCTCTTTCTGTCTTACAGGTTGTTGTCATCGTGCGGGTGTGCCTCAGGTCTGCGTGTGCTCTCCTGCCACATCACCACATCCTCAGCAACAAATCTCCACCCGGTCAGGCACTACCAGTTCATTCCCCCTACCCTACTGGTTTGTCTACTCCCCGCTGGAGTCCTGCCGGTTCTTCCTCGGAACCCCAAGTAAGTGGCAATATGGCTCGCCCATATCCCTTCCTCCGTTCCTCCACTGACAGTTCTCTTTTCTCTCCACAGGTGGATTGTTTCCTCTGGCAAGTGGCTGTTTATTTAGCTGTGCGCTTGTTTTCATATTTAATAAAACTGTCAAACGTTCCCCCCTTGTGTGGTTCCTTCCTGTGCTAGCATCGTGCACGTGAGCTGTCAGCTTAACCATGACACCTAGGGCCACTTTAGAGTCTCCAATTAATCTAATTTGTATGTTTTGGGCCTGTGGGAGGAAACCGGAGTACCCGGGGTAAACCCACGCAGACATGGGGAGAACATGCAAACTCCACACAGAAGGGTCACTGATGGTCAGGGGGTGGGATTGAACCCACAATGGTCAGGGGTGGAATCGATCCCGCGACCTTCTTACTGTGCTGCCACAGTGCTAACTGCTGCTCCAGCTTATTGCTTTTTTTATGTCTACATTCCATCAGTTGTTTATTTGGCGAGCCATTCGCTCTTATTTTGAAGGATTGCAAGACTGGATAGGAGCTCTTATTTTTAAAGTTTGTTCACTTAGGAATGAATATGCAGAGATCAGACTTGAAATGTCTATCTTTTTCTGGCTCCCTCGTTTTCTGTGCTTAAGGTAAGCCTACATTTATTCTGTTACCTTCCTTTTCATCTCTGCTCAGTGCAGTTTAGATTTCTCTGTGAGCATGCAGATAGGCGGGGCTGTCAGTTTCAGACTTCAGCTGCCAAGCTGCAAACAAACCTGTCTCACAGCACCACAGTTTAATGTGATAAATATTTGAGTGTCCTCGATAAAATGATTTGTGTATCGCGGGTGGCCAAATGTACTAATACAATGGATATACTCGGTATATTGCCCAACCCTAATACTAATATCCTACTATGTAATCAAACTGGCATTTAAAGGGTTAACCCTTAAATGCCAGTTTGATTACATGATGCTAATATTTTTTAAGACAAAACACACAAATGAGTTATTTTCCATATAGCAAATGTTGCGAGGCTGGGGGGATTTTTTTTTTTTTTCAAATCAGTCTTGGATATGTCAAAGATTCACCAAAATATTGACTTTGGTGCATTATTAGTTTTTGTGTAGCATCAGATTTAAAATTTACTACCCTTTAGAGTCTTTACGGACAAACGTACACTTACAAAAACTGAGCATCCTAGGTCCTCGCTAGCAGTGGAACAGGAGCGTAGGCAAGTCCTCTTCTTTTTATTCATAACATCTGTACTAGAGAGGTCTTGCCTTACTCCTGACGAGGAGACCCAGTTGCAGCTTCCATCGGCTTCTGGGCTCTCTCCGCTGCGAGCTATTGCTGATAATTGTGGTGACCCATCACCAACCTGTGCCTCTTCCTCCCTGTCCGAGGTGGCTACATCGGGGGTAGAGTTCTAGGTGGTCGATGCTCCTACAGCAGTTTCTTCATCCCCTGAGGTCCACGCTCTCCAACCTTCATCCCCTGAGTTCCATTGTCTTCAGTTCCACGCTCCAGCTGCATTGCCTGACTTCCACTTTCCAGCTACATCGACTGAGATTGACACTCCAGCTCCATCGCCTGAGATCCACGCTCCTGCTCCATCGCCTGAGCTGCAGCTCGCTCCAGTTCCTGCTACTTCTCTCGCTGACATGCACGCCCTTTGTCCCTTGATGTGCACGTTCCAGCGTCATCACAGGTGTTCCAGGGAACGTGTGTCCCTCTGTCCTCTCCTGGGGGTTCTTCTGTGACTGCCTGGCCGACTGTGGACCCTGGTTGGCTTCTTTCAGGTGTTCACTCCCTGGCTGGTTGGACCGCGGATTTTGGTCACCCTCCTGACAAACTGTGTTCGCCCATCTGGTGGCCCATGGACTCTAGGTGGCCACCTGACTCGCTAAGTCTAATGCCCTCCACTATGCGTTGAGCATTAGACTTATCACACCCACAATTACTATATTCATTGATACCATAAGACCTTAAGTGTAATATTGGTTTTATACAACAGTTCCACAAACACAGTTTATTACATGACAGCAATACTGCACGAAATATTATGAATTGTTTGTTTAACCAGTTATTTTGTGCAGCTGAGAAAAAAAGTAGTTCCTTCTAAATGTTGCCAGTAACTGTTGCTAAACATCTCAATCAGCATGAAGACGTCTGTTGTCATTCCACACACGTAAAAATATAAAATATTGTCAAGTGCAAAAGTCAGTGTTTGCAAAACATACCGGTCACCTGTTGAGTCGGTACCGCAGAAGGGCCAAGATCAAAACATAGCCAATGGTAGTGGCTAGTTAGCATGACAGTGATTTGGCTTTGGCACACTTCCCTCGCTTTTTCTTTCTTTCTTTCATTCATTCATTCATTCATTCATTCATTCATTCATTCATCTTCTTCCGCTTAATCAATGTGGGTCATGGGGGGGCTGGAGCCTATCCCAGCATCTTTGGGTGAGAGGCAGGGTATACCCTGGACAGATCACCAGTCCATTGCAGGGCCAACACAGAGAGACAAACAACCATTCACTCTCACAGTCATACCTAAGGACAATTTAGAATCCCCAGTTTAATGCCAATTAACCTACATAACTTGCATGTTTTTGGGATGTGGGAGGAAACCGGAGAAATCCCGGAGTAAACCCACGCAGACACGGGGAGAACATGCAAACTCCACACAGATCACTGTTGGCAGGGTCTGGGATCGAACCCAGGATCCCCCGGCCAAGGGTGAGTTGCTGTGCTGCTGCAGTGCTAACCACTGCCCTCGCTTTTTCTTGGTATTTTCAAATGAAACAAAGAGTCCATCACCACAAATGTATTGTGGTTTGTTAATCGAGACAATAAATCCAACTCTAGCACTTCCTATTATTCTTTTTAAACAGATGTGAAATAGCGTAATGATGTTTATACAAGAGCCTTTGTAAACTGAATAAAGTGTTTTTTCAAAAGGGTGGGACTTCCGGGTCAGGTAAGATTCCTTTTCAAACAGTGCCTCACTGTGGAAATTAAGGTATCCAACACAGTATTGCACTGAGAGTTCACAGTAAATTACTGTTAGTAATTAACGGTTACATGAACACCTTTGAAGCAGAGTGATACATATCCAGTGAAACGGAGTGCAATTATCGTGGAATATAGTAACTCCTGGAATCCCTATTATCCAATCAAATTGCTTGGTCGGAACTAACTGTCGTATAATATATTTTTTATCATCATATTCAATGACAGAAAAATATATTTGTTTGGGTTTTTTTGCAGAATTGTTCTGGAATTTATGCAGATTTCCAAGAATACATGTTTGCAGTGTAAGTGAAATGGCAATATTTAACTTAGTCATGACTTGCTTTGTTAAACAATAAATTCTTAATTTTGTCACAATCCCAGACCATATGTATCAGAGTAACCGCTTTAGAATTGCACTTTGAGCACAGATTCTTTGATTTTATGCCGATTTTGCATAATTGTGTTGGAGTATAATGTTTAAAATTTTGAATTGTCTGTTTATTTTTTGAAACACACAAGGGGTATTTAGCATTTCTCCAGACATAGGAGAAATGCTACTTACACTTACACTGCTCAGCTGCAACATGCCAACTTTATGCAGATGATGCAGTTATTTACACAGCTGCCAAGACTCCAGCACAGGCTGCAGATGTACTGTCTACAAGTATGGTTGATGTCCAAGAGTGGCTCCTCAAGAACCATCTATTGCTGAACCTTCAGAAAACAGTCTCAATGTGCTTTTCAATCAAAAAATGTAACCTGCAACATTTTAAAGTTAATATACATGATCATGACATCAGTTTAGCTACAGAATTCAAATACCTTGGCATTGTACTAGATCCTCAACTCAAATTTAATCTTCATATAAAGAAAATTTCAAAAACAGTAAAAAAAAATCTGAACTGCTTTAAATTAATTAGATATTACATACCTTACGAAGCAGCTGCACTGTATATGCATTCTATGGTTTTTTCTCATATATCATACTGTTTGACAGTCTGGGCTCAAGCAGCCCCTTCCACAATAAGACATATAGGTTCATTATATAATCAAACCCTAAAAATCTTGGACAAAAAGCCCATTAGGTGGCATCACTGTAATGTTTTAAAAAAATACAACCTATTGAGTTTTGAGAGCTTCATTGACCTCTGTCTTCTGAAATTAACGTTCAAATGTTTCCATAAATCAGCACCCGAGCCACTTGCTGGTTTCGTCCAAAGACAGGACAGCAGCAGAGCCACCAGGAGTTCTGTTAACAATAACTGTAAAATATTCCACCGCAGAACCACATTTGGACAAACAGCTTTCTCTATAAAGGGCAGTCACATCTGGAACACAATGCCAAATGAAATTAAAATAATAACGGACTTTAAAACATTCACTAAAAATGTTAAAAACTGGCTGAAAAATAAACAAGAATGTACTCATGTATGAATTAATTGTCTGCAAAGTGAGAGTGAATGAAGGGAAGGAATAAATGTGTTTGTTTATAGTGAGTGACGGAGGGAGGAAGGCCTGAAATAGGCAAATGTGAGTTATGTTATATGTGTTAAATGTGAGTCAGGCTGTTATATTTGTGTATTTATAATATTTATAATATTTATGTTAAATGTGAGTCAGGCTGTTATATTTGTGTATTTATAATATTTATAATTGTGTATTTATAATTTTTCTGCATTGATGTATGTGGTTATTGTGTATATTTTTTATCTTGATTCTTTTTTCTAAAGCCCATCCAGGGACAAGAGTTGCAAATTAGCTAATAGCTATACACTCTATGTGCAACACATCAGATTGATTGTCTTTGATTAATTGTCTATGTTTATTGCACTGTCCCTGTCAAATAAACTAATCTACTCTACTCTACTCTACATCTTTCCAGGAAATGTCATCATCTGTTAACTGAAGATCCTTGATCCATTTTATAGCTGTCGTTGAATTTATTGTTATTAATTCTATTAACTAATGTGTAGAATAATTTAACAGCTCTCTTAATATGTGCATTATTTTAAAATATATTTTCAAATTGGTGTGTATCATACTTTAATTGTTCCATTGATATATTCTTCTTAATGACATGTTGCAAATGTTATGATCTGGACATGGTCCCATGCCACACTTTTGATTATTCTTTGGACTAATCTTTATCATTATTGCTATTATTACTATTATCATTGCTATTGTGATTTTCATTATTCTCAGTGCTTTGGTAGGGGCTGTGTTTTGTTTCATGCCTTATCATGGTTCTGAGTTGTCTTTTATTTTGGTAGTGCTCTTTGTTTTTTTCCGTTCGGGCGTAGCTCAAATCTTGTTTGGTTTTAGTTCTGTTCATCCCAGCTGTTCCTTATTTTGTAAATATTAGCTTCCCTATTTGTTTTCGCTGCTGGCACTTCTCCTTGAGACGTTATTAACCCTATGAGTGTGTATGTTGCCGAACTGCGACATAACCCCTAGTGGTCAAAAGTGGTAAATATTTTTTGTCATTAAAATAGTTCAGATTTCCAAGGCTATAATTTGAAAGTGGTAAGAGATAATGGCTTACTGTCAATTAGAAAAATGCAAAATATGATCCAAAATTTCAGATAGGAGTAAATTTACACATCTAATTTGCATAATGTCATGGCACCTCTTTAAATTCCATAACTCAGTCAAAACTGGACTTTGGATGTATTTACACAAAAAAATGGTTCAGTCTTTTGACACTGTTTTTTGTATAGCGGTACCTCATCATCTTATCTTCAAAGTATATGAACAAGAAATCATCCATCCATCCATCTTCTACCGCTTTTCCGGAGGTCCGGGTCGTGGAGGCAGCAGTTCAAGCAGAGAAGCCCAGACTTCCCTCTCCCCAGCCACCTGCTCCAGCTCTTCAGAGGGGATACCAAGGCGTTCCCAGACCAGCTGGGAGACATAGTCTCTCCTCCTCATGGATCGTCACCTTATCGCCTCCTCATGGATCGTCACCTTATCATGGTGGGGGGGTTTGCGTGCCCCAGTGATCCCAGGAGCTATGTTGTCTGGGGGCAATTTGCCTCTGATAGGGTCTCCCAAAACAAACTGGTCCTGGGTGAAGGGCCAGACTAAGAACGATCCAACAGACTCTCATGATAAATTGTATATCAAGGATTCAGTGTACCCCGCCCGGTATGGGGTTACCGGGGCCTCACCCTGGAGCCAGGCCTGGGGGAGGGGCTCGAAGGCTAGCGTCCCCCTGACCGTCGGTGACCCTTCTGTGGGGAGTTTGCATGTTCTTCCTGTGTCTGTGTGGGTTTACCCCGGGTATGCCAGTTTCCTCCCACAGGCCAAAAACATGCAAGTTAGGTTAACTGGAGACTCTAAAGTGGCCCTAGGTGTGAATGTGTGTGTGAATGGTGAAGGGATTGGTGCCGCACCATGGCTGCCTCATCCAGGTATATGTATATTTCAGTAGTGTGTTTTGAAACTGCACAGCTCCGGAGCTCACGAGCAAACAGTATCTGCTGGGATTTTCTGTTATTTTAATGGAGAGAGTTGCAACAGTATAATATATTATCATATTATATTATAATATTATATATTATATTATATTGTGTATTATTATATTATATTATTTCCATCCATCCATCTTTTCTGCTTAATCCTTTTCGGGTCGCGGGGGGGACTGGAGCTTATCCCAGCATCTTTGGGTGAGAGGCAGGGTCCACCCTGGACAGATCGCCAGTCCATCGCAGGACCAACACAGAGAGACAGACAACCATTCACTCTCACAGTCATACCTAAGGACAATTTAGAATCCCCAGTTTGATGCCAATTAACCTAACTTGCATGTTTTTGGGATGTGGGAGGAAACCGGAGAAATCCCGGAGTAAACCCACGCAGACACAGGGAGAACATGCAAACTCCACACAGATCACTGTTGGTCAGGGGCTGGGATCGAACCCAGGATCCCCCGGTCAAGGGTGAGTTGCTGTGCTGCCGCAGTTATTTTTAGGGGCCGAGCTGAGGCCGCCCCCACCGTGCTCCTATGGTCGGGGTTCTCGAGATGGTTCTCGGTGAGCCGACTTCCACCCATCAGCACCAGGAGGGGCCACCGAGAGCAAACTTGCTTCATGCCAGTGGTCAGCAGCTGGATTTCCTCCTTCCCTCCACAGAAGGTCTAAAAAATAGCATGTAAAAAGAAAAACCTATTCCAGAACACCAGGCCCAGGTGGATCCAGTTGCCAGATTAAGTGGCCCCACCCATCAGTTACCTAGAGAAGAACATCATTAATAAGAGGGCCAAAGAAGCTGTCACAGTGTGAAAAGGGTGGGTGTGTGGTGGAGCTCAATGGGTGCTCAGCACCCCTAAAGCTCTGATCTTCGAACTGCCCCTGCTGCAACCCCTTTCACTTTGCCACACTATCATTTGATATATTGCTATTATAATGTTATTGATTGAGACCACTTTAAAGGATAAAAAACAGGCCATTCAAGAAGAACATCCACTTTTGTTAAACAGATCCAGAGTGTGCAAATGCTCAAATGGATGCTGCAAAGTAAAAAATAATCAATATGTCCTTTGAATCTGCTTATCACACACCCACCTACAACCACATACAGACACACACACACAGTTTTTCATTCTCACACTCACACCACCGTATCATTGTCAGCATTACATGAAGCTAATCCATTAACATGTCACTTTTAGGACTGATGAGTGTATACTGTGTGTGTGCGTGCAACAGTTATCTACTCCCATCCTGAAACCTGATGTGGTTCCTGTGTATTTGATTCCTAGATTTTTTTTTCACATTATTGACCTCTGGGAGATTGGGGATTTCCTGGTAGGTAAGTGAAGAAAATAATATTATTAACATGAGTTGTGTAATCTGACAAATAAACACAAAAGCCTGAACCCAAATGCAATCCCCGAGTGCTATGAATGACCATCTGTCCAATCCACATTGTCTCAGGCTGTGGGAGCACTTTCTCACTAGATGACTGGTGGAGCAGAGGTGCTGAACCAGAGTCTGAACAGGACATATTTTGTTGTTGGTGTGTCATAAAAAAATAATGAAAGTGCTTCATTTTTCATTCCTTCTCCATTCCTTTTTCAGAAAAAAATGAATGGAATAAATGGGCCAGTAGATCACTGACAGGCCTTTTCCACCAAGATGGTTCCAGTGCTTAAATGGAGCTAGAGCTTGACTTGGCATTAGTTCTTTAGTTTTTGACCGGCTAAGCACCAGTCCCCGACTCAAAAGTGGGGCTAACCTGACCCAACTCCTACCTGGGCCAGCGCTAGAACCAGTTGACGCTGGTTATGTCCACAGCCATGGATGGGGTTAACTGACCAGCTGAAGAGAGCTTCAAAACATTACTGACCGCCATGTTGCATTTCTGAACAGCAGAGCAGGCATGATGGATGCAAAAATGAAGCAGGCATGGAGCGATGAGGAGATTCAGTATTTCATAGCTCTATGGACATCAGCCAAAGTCCAAGAGAAACTGGAGGGGGCGACTCGGACAAAACCCATTTATGAAAAAATACAGCAGGAGATGACTACTACGGGTTACGACCGGACCATCGACCAGCTCTTAAACAAACTGAAGAAGCTCAAAAAAGAGTTCAGGGACCACAAAAGACTTCTTGAGCGTAGCGGCAATGGGAGACCGTGAAAAAATCCCCATCTTGGTGATAGGCCAGCCAATAAAGCAACCGGGGCCTTTAACTCTTAACTGCAACTGCCATTCTAACCGCAATGGATGGGTCTGCTGAACAAGCCGCCAAAAACGCTACTGGTAAGTGTATTTTTGTTGAAATGCCAGAAGTTAACGAATATATGTGTATATATATATATATATATATATATATATATATATATATATATATATATATATATATATATATATATATATATATACGTATATATATATATATATATATTGTGGTGAACACTAATGGGACCTGTTGGACCGGTTCTGTGACTCGCATTTTAGGTCAGAACAAAGGAAGGAATCTTAGCCTTGTTATGCAAGGCTAGAGACTGTGGGGGGTCGATTAAAGGTTGCACGGGAGACAGTGGAAGTGTTATCATGAAGGAAATGCATTGTGAATGTCTTTGTTATGCAAGGTGGTCTGTGTGACATGTTATTTACGAGGTGTGAAGTCCCTGTTATTTAAGGGCGAGAGTTTACTGATTCAGTCTCTTTTTCTGCTTTGAATGATGGAGATGTGAATAAAGCTGACTCTGAGAAAGAACCCTGCCTCGTCATTTTCACATCTTCCACACTGGTGACCCTAAGACGTATCATGGAAGAAGGAAATTCCCCTGGGCCAGACTCATCAGGAGCCCCCAGCCAAGCGAACGCCGCTACAGTCCAGCTATCGGACTTCTGGCAGAGCAATCCACGCTCCTGGTTCAACGCGGTTGAGGCGCAGTTAAACCTCCGGGGGATATCGGTAGATGCCATGAAATTCTACCACGTAGTTGCAAAGCTGGACAACAACATGGCCCAGCATGTGGAGAGCCTGATCGACCAGCCGCCGGAGAGCAACAAATACGGCGTATTGAAGGATGCACTCATCCAGCAATTCACCCCCTCGGCGGAGGAGCGAGCAGAGAGGCTCCTGGCGCTGACGGAGGGGGAAAACGACATGCCCGCGAGCCTGATGGAGAAGTTATTGAGGTTGAAAGACTCTGACGATGATCACTTCATTTTCACCCACCTCTTCCTCAGGACTCTACCGTCAGCAGCGAGAGCGGCTCTGGCCAGTTCGCCACTGTTGGCCCAACGGGACTACCGCGCGTTAGGCCGAGAGGCACAGCGGATTGTCAACGCCATCAAGCGGTGCGCAGCCACGGGCGCTGCAGCGGAACTCGGTGCGACGACCGGAGATGACAGGAGGCCAGAGGCAGTGGTGCCAGACTCACCGACGACGGCGGCGGCAAGGGCCAGAGAGCGTGGACCGGACGTTCTTTGTTTCTACCATCGCCGCTTTGCAGAGAGGGCACGCAAGTGTGTACCGCCGTGCCAGTTTGGGCGTTCGGGAAACGCCAAGACCGGGGGTCGGTAGCAGCTGCGGCCCTCGGGGAAGAGAACAAGCTGCTCTACTTGTCGGACGCACGCTCCGGGAGGCAGTTCCTCGTCAACACAGGCTCCCAGTTGAGTTTCATCACTCCTTCCTACGCGGACAGACTGGCTAGTTCTGGAGGCCCCCGGGTGACAGCAGCGAACGGCTCGGAGATTAAGACCTTTGGTGAGAAGACTCTGCTTCTGTCTCTACACGGCCGTGCATATGAGTGGACTTTTGTTGTAGCAACAGTAAATTTCAATATGCTGGGGGCTGATTTTTTGTGCTCACATGGGTTGTTGGTTGATCTCGCTAACAGGCGCCTGGTTAATGCACTTTCTTTTGATTCTATCCCCTGTACAGTGCGAGTGGCCCCGCCTACAGCACAAGCCAACATCACAACAGCAGGTGATAAGTTCCACACACTGCTCACTGAGTTCCCAGCACTCACGGTCCCCACATTCTCGGCAACAGTTGCTAAGCACAGGGTGGAGCATTTTATTACCACTACCGGACCGCCCGTTTTTGCAAAAGCTCGGCGCTTGGACGCAGTTAAACTAGCCATAGCGCGCGAGGAGTTCACCAACCTGGAAAGGTTGGGCATTATCCGACGTTCAAACAGTCCGTGGGCTTCCCCCCTACACATGGTCCCAAAAGCTGACGGATCATGGCGCCCTTGCGGGGATTTTCGCAGGTTAAACAACGCTACAGCCCACGACCGCTACCCAATCCCACATATCCAAGATTTTTCGGTTCATTTGGCAGGGGCGTGCATTTTTTCTAAAATAGACTTGGTCCGCGGTTACCACCAAGTCCCAGTGCGCGCTGAGGACATACCCAAAACAGCGGTAATAACTCCATTTGGTTTATTCGAGTTTTTACGCATGCCGTTCGGACTTAAAGGGGCTGCTCAGACATTCCAACGCATGATGGACGCGGTGCTTCACGATCTCCCCTTCGTGTTCGTCTACCCGGACGATATTTTAGTAGCCAGTGCGTCCGAAGACGAACACGAAAAACACCTGGCCACAGTTTTTCGAAGGTTGGGAGATCACGGGTTAATAATCAACCCAGCGAAGTGTCAGTTCGGGGTGGCGCAGATCGATTTTTTAGGACACCGCATCTCCCCTGAAGGAGCAGTTCCGCTGCCTGACAAAGTGCGCGCGGTGGCAGATTTTTCCCAGCCGCAGACAGTCAGGGCGTTGCAGGAGTTTTTGGGAATGGTGAATTTTTATAACCGTTTTCTTCCCCGCGTGGTGCAGCTCATGCAGCCGCTGTATGCCGCGCTCAAAAAAAAGAAACCCGCGGATAAGACTGAGTGGTCCCCGGAGAGGGACCAAGCGTTCTCGGAGGTGAAAGCAGCCTTGGCAAAGGCTGCGTTGTTGGCACACCCAGACCCAATGGCCCGCATAGCGCTCACCACTGACGCATCAGATGTGGCCATAGGGGCGGTCGTGGAGCAACATGTAGCCGGGGTTTGGCAGCCCCTCGCATTTTTCAGCAGGACCTTGCGCGATAGCGAACGTAAATACAGCGCGTTCGACAGGGAGCTGCTCGCTCTCCATTTAGCCATCCGCCACTTTCAGTTCTGGCTGGAAGGACGCGCTTTCACCGCGTTCGTTGATCACAAACCGCTAACATTCGCAATGGCCAAGGTCTTGGAGCCGTGGTCAGGCCGGCAGCAGAGACAGCTGGCCGCGATATCGGAGTTCACCACTGATATTCAGCATGTGGCGGGCAAACTGAATGTAGTGGCAGATTGCCTCTCGCGCGCTGTAGTGGCCCCAGTCAGCGTAGGGTTAGATTATGCAGCCATAGCCGCGGAGCAGGTTAATGACGCGGACGTGCGCGCGCTCCAGTCTGGACCAACAGGGTTAAGGCTGGAGAGCAGGGTGCTGCAAGACGGTATGCCCCCGCTAATCTGCGATGTCTCCACTGGACGGTCGTGTCCAGTAGTACCAACCGCGTGGCGCCGCCGCGTTTTTGACTCGGTTCATTCCTTAGCGCGCCCTGGAGTGCGCGCGTCGGTCAAAATGGTGGGAGAGAAATTTGTGTGGCCGAGCCTCCGCAAACAGGTCAAAGAGTGGGCAGCGGCCTGCACGGCGTGTCAACGAGCCAAAGTACACAGGCACACCAGGGCTCCTTTGGAACCGTTTCACATTCCGGCCAAGAGGTTCGACCACGTTCATGTGGTCCTCGTTGGATCCCTCCCGCTGTCACAGGGGTGCACACATCTCCTGACAATGGTGGGCCGCACCACGCGCTGGCCTGAAGTGGTCCCGCTGGCATCAACCACGGCCGAGGAAGTGGCGCGCGCGTTTTTAACAGCTTTGGTAGCGTGCTTCGGCGTTCCGTTGGACATTACGTCCGACAGAGGCCCTCAATTTGTTTCCGAGCTTTGGTCGACAATGGCCCGCAGCCTGGGTGTCACAATTCACCGCACAACCGCGTACAATCCGCAGGCTAACGGGTTATATGAACGTTTTCATAGGTCATTGAAAGCGGCTCTCAGAGTGTCACTGACGGATACAAATTGGGTTGACAAGTTACCATAGGTGTTATTGGGGTTGCATTCTGCACCTAAAGAGGATTTAGAAGCCTCACCAGCAAAGCTCGTGTTTGCGCAGCCACTCCGGCTGCCTGGGGAGTTCCTCCCAGATAACCCTGCGCCAAACGCCCCCCCACCCCCCGTCTCCACTGTTGCGGAGTAACATAGAATCAAACACGCTGAGCGACCCCTTGCACCACAGTTTTCCGCACGTTTTTGTGCCTAAAACTTTGAAGAACGCAGAGTTTGTTTTTGCTAGACACGATGCACATCGAACCCCACTGCGACCGCCTTATGACGGACCATTCAGAGTGCTAGAAACAGGGGACAAGCAGTTTTTGCTAGATTTGGGGGGTAGGAAAGAGAAAATTGGCATAGACAGACTTAAACCCGCTTTTGTGGTGGCAGAGGAGGAAGTGCTGTTGGTGAAGGCCCCACGGCGAGGTAGACCACCACGGAGGGTTTCACACAGTTATGTTTCCCCAAGTAATGTTTCCCCAGAACACCCGCAGAGACTGACAAAGGGTTTCCGCCCCCAGATGGCAAATCCCCAGGGTGACAACGCCGCAGAGACGGTGAACCCCAGCTACAGCAGATTCGGCAGGAGGCTGAAACCTATCCAGCATGTGGACTGATGTTTATTGATGCTATCGCAGCATGCATGTGGTTATTTTCTTGTTGTTCTGTTTTTCTAAAATGCTGGGGGGGGCTTGTGTGGTGAACACTAATGGGACCTGTTGGACCGGTTCTGTGACTCACATTTTAGGTCAGAACAAAGGAAGGAATCTTAGCCTTGTTATGCAAGGCTGGAGACTGTGGGGGGTCGATTAAAGGTTGCATGGGAGACAGTGGAAGTGTTATCATAAAGGAAATGCATTGTGAATGTCTTTGTTATGCAAGGTGGTGAAATGCATTGTGACTGTCTTTATTATGCAAGGTGGTCTGTGTGACATGTGATTTACGAAGTGTAAAGTCCCTGTTATTTAAGGGCGAGAGTTTACTGATTCAGTCTCTTTTTCTGCTTTGAATGATGGAGATGTGAATAAAGCTGACTCTGAGAAAGAACCCTGCCTCGTCATTTTCACATCTTCCACAATACACACACACACACACACACACACACACACACACACACACACACACACACACACACACATATATATATATATATATATATACGCTTTTATTCAGATGTAGTGGCCAAAGTGCGGGTATTTTTTACTCTTGTGCTTATAGTCTTTCCGTTAGCTATGCTGACAAGCTAATAGTGTACTGTAACAATGACCATCGTTATTGTCGTTTCACAGAACTACAACAAAAAAGCGTCTTAAAGAATACTTTCTTAAATATCCAGTGCAAAATATGCTGTTTTGGTTTTGTATCAATACTGTGTAGGTGGGTTGCAGCGTCTGTTGTCCCAAACTGTGCTAGTAACGTCACCATATATCCTGAAAAAGCACTTTTGAGAAAACAAGACCAAAAATCTTAGCGTCTTGCACAATATTTTTTAAAGTTAGCCGTTACAAAATACGTTGTTTTTTGTGATATCATTATAAGATAAGATAAGATAAGCCTTTATTAGTCCCACAATGGGGAAATTCCAGGATTCCAACAGCACAGGGATAGCAACACTCAGGGCAATAATTTAGAAGATAAGAAAATAAGAGCAGTGAGTATACATATGTACACATAAATATATAAATATATATGCACACAGTGCGGAGCATTATAGCTAGATGGAATAAACAGCATAACCGTCTATTTAGTTAGCCTACATAGTATGAATATGTACCCATACATATTGTCACCCTCCATAGCGACTGACATTGTCCTAGGTGTATACTGGAGGGGACAATTTGTGTAAGTCTGCTGCGTCTTTTGCATTCAATACTATTAGGTCGTCATGTTTTTTTGTTACCTCTGCAAGCAGCCCTGCTTAGGTTATAAAGTCTGACAATCGTAGGTAGGAAGGACCTGCGAAACCTCTCGGTCACACACCTAGGATGATGTAGTCTACTGCTAAATGAGCTCCTCAGTGCGTTCAGTATGTCCTGCATAGGGTGGGACTTGGACTCCAGCAGAGATGACAGTTTAGCCACCATCCTTCTCTCTCCCATCTCCTCCACTGGGTCAAGGCGCTGCCCCAGGACAGAGCTAGCTTTCTTGATTAGTTTGTTCAGTCTCTTCCTATCGGCTGCTGTAATGCCGTTGCCCCAGCAGACCACTCCAAAAGTGATGGCTGATGCCACCACCGTGTTGTAGAATGTCTTCAAGAGCACCCCTTGTACACCAAAAGACCTGAGCCTCCTCAATAGGAACAACCTGTGCTGTCCCTTGTTGTAGAGTGCGTCGGTATTGTGTGACCAGTCTAGTTTATTGTTCAGATGAACACCCAGGTACTTGTAGGATGTCACCATCTCAATGTCTGTTCCCTGGATGTTTACTGGTGCTATGAGGGGTTGTCCTTGCCTGTGGCAATCCACCACCAGCTCCTTAGTTTTCCTCACGTTGATCTGGAGGCAGTTCCGATGGCACCCGTCCACGAAGCCCTGGATAAGTCCTCTGTACTCAGCTTCATCTCTGTTGGAGATGAGGCAGACGATCACAGAGTAGTCAGAGAACTTCTGTAGATGGCAGTGTGTTGTGTTGTGTGAGAAGTCCGCAGTATAAAGGGTGAACAGGAAGGGAGCCAAAACTGTTCCCTGGGGGGCCCCCGTGCTACCGATGATCATGTCGGACACATAATCCCGGATTCTCACAAACTGTGGCCGTTTAGTGAGGTAGTCCAGGATCCATGATGACAGGTGCTGGTCCCCCCCTGCGCACAGCAGTTTGTCCTTCAGGATCATCGGTTGGATGGTGTTGAAAGCACTGGAGAAGTCAAAGAACATGATCCTCACCACATTCCCGGGCTTCTCCAGGTGGGACAGGGAACGGTGAAGGAGGAAGATCACCACATCCTCCATCCCAAAGCCATGCTGGTAGGCGAACTGGAGTGGATCCATTGCTGGTCCCACCAGAGGGCGGAGGTGAGCAAGGAGCAGTCTCTCCAGGGCCTTCATCATGTGAGATGTCAGGGCCACTGGTCTGTAGCTGTTCAGGTATTTGGGGTGAGAAGTCTTTGGTACAGGTACCACACAAGATGTTTTCCACAACTGTGGTACCCTCCCCAGCTTCAGGCTCAGGTTGAAGATGTGCTCCACAATTCCACACAGCTGGTCTGCGCAGGACTTGAGGAGCTTCGCGCTGATGCCGTCTGGTCGCGAGGCCTTCCTCGCCTTGATCTTCCTCAGCTCCGTCCTCACCTGGGTCTTAGTGAGGGTCAGGTTGGGGGGCTGTGTGCTGGGAGTGGGGGGATGTTGGTGGAGTGGGGTGTGGACAGAAGGTCTCAATGACTTTAGAGGCAGCAGTGGTTGGTGTGCAGTTGGGGGGGAGGGCGGTTGGTCAAACCTATTTAAAAAAACAGGTTCACATTGTTCGCCCACTCCCTGCCCCCCGTGACCTGGGAGGAGGTATTCTGGAGCCCAGAGATGGTTTTAAGGTTTCTCCAGACCTCGCCGATGTCGCTCTGTTGCAGCTTGTCCTCCATCTTCTTCCTGAAGCTGTCCTTGCCTTCTCTGATCTTCCTCCTCAGCTCCCTTTGTACGGACTTCAGCATCTCCCTGTTCCCCGACCTGAAGATCCTCTTCTTCTCTCTCAGAAGTGTTTTAATCTCAGGGTTGATCCAGGGTTTGTTATTCAAGCAACACCGTATGGTCTTGGTGGGTACGGTGTTGTCCACACAGAAGTTGATGTAGTCCATGACGGTGTGAGTGAGGCCATCGATGTCCTCACCATGTGGATCGCAGATCTGCTCCCAGGCACTGATTTCCAAACAGTCCTTTAGAGAGTCCATTGCCTCCTCAGACCATAACTTCACAGTGCGCATAACTGGAGGTTGTCTGTGTACTAGGGGTTTGTACACCGGCAGGAGATGAACCAAGTTGTGATCCGATCTCCCGAGTGGGGGGAGTGGTGATGAGGTGTACGTCTCCTTAGTGTTTGCGTAGAAAAAGTCCAGTGTTTTATTGTCTCTAGTGTGGCATGTGACATACTGGGTGAACGTGGGCAGAATGGAGGACAGTGAGATATTGTTAAAATCTCCGGAGATGAGGAGGAGAGCATCTGGGTGTTCTGTCAACAGCCTGCCAGTTACTGAGTGGATGGCGTCACGTGCTGCCCCAGCGTTCGCCGTCGGATTTGCGTAAATAACAATGCAGATCACATGTGAGTATTCCCTCGGGAGATAAACAGGCCGCATGCTAACAGCTAGCAACTCAGTGTCTTTGTTGCAGTGTTGTTCCTTAACCATGATATGTCCCGGTCTGCACCAGCTGTTATTGACATATATTATCACTCCTCCGCCCCTTGCCTTCCCACTGTCTGGTGTCCGGTCTGCCCATATTGCGTGGAAGCCCTCCAGTTCGATGTTAGCATCTGTTGCTAGTTCTGTTAGCCACGTCTCAGTAAACAACATTATGCTAACCTCTCTGAAGATGCTCTCGTAGCGGGAGATAGCTGCTAGCTCGTCAGTCTTATTGAATAGCGATCGTACATTCCCCATAATAACAGATGGAAGGACGGGTCTGTACCTTATATTTCTCGCCCGCCATCTTGCTCCAGCATGGCATCCACGTCATTTCTGTCTTATTTCACCCGGTATGTCGAAGTCTTGCACTAGCATCTTGGTCCGGTTAAGTTCTAACAGCTGGTCTTTGCTGTAACGTATCCTGCTAAAAACAGTGGCTTTGTCTGCCAGCTCAGGAGACATTTGGGCGATCCGTGTCTGTCCGTGATAAGGTGTCACTGGATCAGAAAGACTAGCAAGAGAAGCCAGATAGTAAATAGAAATAGGTAGAAATTGATCCACTGTTGCAAAAAGGCAGCCTACTCGTGTGGCGCCGGAAGTAATTAAGTGGCGCTGGAAGTAATTATTATTTTTAAGTAATTATTATTGTGCACGAATGGGTGGCTTCTAGCATTTGTTGTCCCAAACTATGCTAGTAATGTCGCCATTCATCCTGAAAATGCTCGTTTCACAAAACGAGAATGAGTCAATACTTTTTTTTTAAAGATAGCTGTTACAGAATACGCAGTTTTGGTTTTGTATCAATACTGTGCATGTGGGTTGCAATGTCTGTCCCAAACTATGCTAGTAATGTACGCTTGAGAAAACCACACCAAAAATCTTAGCTTTTAATCTTAATCTTAGTCTTTAATTTATTTATTTTTTTTTGCGGTATCAAAACTGTGTACAAATGGGTGCCTTGCACTATTTATTGTTCTCCTAACTGATGCTCATAACATGGCTAGTAATATTGATCAGTACTCGTAATGGATGGCCACATGTATATGGCCATTTTTACTCTTTAGGTTTTAATCAGACATGTAAGCTTTGGTGATATTGATATTGGATAAAATTGCTTTATATGCATACACATTTGTTAATGGAAGTCTTAAGCTGTACATTGCACAAACTAAAACACTGTTTTTGTATTTACAGATCCAGTTTTGTCACATGTGGCTGACGAGGAAGAACCATCTTCACCAGCTCCAACCGTGTCCTGCTTGGGCTCTTTCGCTTCTCATCAGACCAGATTAGGTAATAAATGTTCAGATCATGACCCATTTCACATAAAGGAGTGCACAAAAGTTATACGCTTGAATTCAGTGTTCCGATGCCACTAACATCAAATGGATGTTAAATTGACACATTCAGCCCTGGGTTGACTGGGCAAGTTACTAAAAAAATACTGACTAAGTACCGTTACTAGTTAAATTAAAATGGTCATGCTGCTGTCATGCCATGCCTGTTATTTAACTTTAGATGTGCAGACCTTTGCTGACAAATGTGCAAAATTTTATTGATCTATATTTTGACATTTGAGAAATTAATGCATGCTGATGGTACTAATATCGTCCCAATGCAGTGCAACAAATAAAAAACCCCGCCAAAAATGTCTTTGATATCTTTCATAAATCGTTAAGCCTTAGGAAGCAAACTGTTACTTTTTACTTTTTGTTGTGCCTGGAAAACATATGGACTATACATTAAAATGAATTAGAAAAACTTAAAAACGCCATTTTAAATGTCCCACTACTGCACAGTTAATGTCTGATTTAACATTACTTCAGCCCAAAACCACTAGTTGCCTATAGTCGTTTCTACAGCAGCGCCCTCAGGAATAATGTCTATATTCATTTATTTGTGATATATTATCTATCAATATCAGCAGAAGGAGAGACGTAACTGATCAAATTCCCCTAACTGTGATTATTGAATTTTTAAACAGTACTTTCGTTACAAAGCCCATTACTGACAAAGTGGTGGCATAACTTCCAACACTTAGGATTCCTGCATTTTCCAATGTGTGGATATTTTATGTTGGTTCTTATTTTTGTACTTTACTACAGGGAAATGGAGGTGGGAGACAAACATGGACCTCCTTCACTACCTGGAAAGGTCTGATGGGAGACAGCAGGAGCAGAGCAGGAGGGATGAGCAGATGACCTCCAGTGTGCTGCAAAGCCTCACAAACATGGAGCACACAACAGCCGCCCTTGTTGGAATGCTGGGATGTGTTGTGTCTGTGCTTGAGGGACTGCAAAACTCAATGTCACTGCATTGATATTTCTGGCTCTGTGTACAAAATTTTCATATGTAGCTGTCATATTTTACCACCTTTTTGACATAACTCTGGACCCAGCGGACAAAAGACAGACTCGAGGGAAATGCAATTATCCTTTTATTAGCTAACTGTGTTTTGTGGATGTGTGCGTGTATGTACAGTGTTGTGTGTGCAGTGTAGCACTCGTGCAGGGGAAGAGTAGGACGCCGTTCGGCCTGGCAACACTATGGAGACAAAGCAGAGATATTAGCTCAGCACCTGGGCAAAGGGCATAATAATGACGACAGCTTACTTTGCGGATGGTGGTATTGAGCTCAGGTTGCCCTTGAGGGCGACAGCCAGGGAGACAGCGTCTGGCTGTGTGCAGGGGAGAGTGCGAGTTACCCTGAAGCAGGAGTGGAGCTGAACCGCCGCCGGGGAGAGAGAATCTGCCGCCAGGGAGATCCACCTGTGCACAGGGGAAGATGAACTTGACAAGGTGAGTCAATATTAGCTTACGTGCGGTGAAGCGTTGGTCTGGGAACAGACAATGAGCCAGGACGTGGCTGCTGACGAGAGACGTGTCCTATAGAGTTTGACAGACAGCTCCGTGCTGAGTCACAGGCAGGTCTGGCTTTTAAAGCCCCCTGATGATTGGCAGCAGGTGTGCGTGCAGCTGAGGTTGATGATGACCCTGCGGGCGCCATGACACTTTTGTCATGGATGGCCTCGCAGGCCATCAATAAGACGCCAAAGCTGATGAGTTTGCATATTTATTAACAAAAGATATAAATGACAAAATAACAGCCATGAAGGGCAAACACACGAACTATGTCTATGACTAAGACTAAAGACACAGGATACAGACTCTGAGGGAATACACTTACTGAAAGACGAATCCAAAGTTAGACGAGAGTTTGACGAGGTCGCAGCGAGGAGTAAGCCTCAGCTGCTTCCTTAAATTCCAATGACACACCAATCAATAAAGGGGAATGTAATCAGGAGACATGCTGAACAGCTGTCACAGCGTGACTTGGTTTTGACAGCCGGAAGCCCCGTTGTGACGTTGTCAGAATAAAAGTCCTGAACGGACATATGGCAAACCTGAGATAAGAACGGGGAAAATACTGGACAACCCAAGTGCGGACAGAGTCAGCGCTCAGACCATGACAATACTCCCCGTTCACAAGGTGAATTCCAGGCGCCACGGAACATCCAAGCCCCCCCCCCCCCAACCCGAAGGTTACCAGGGCCGACAGATGGCCGAAAGATGGTGAACAAGGAAGTCCCGAGGATTAGCAAGGCAGAAGTGAGGGCAACTTTGAAGAGGATGAAGAATGGAAAGGCAGTTGGTCCAGATCACATACCTGTGGAGGTATGGAGATGTTAAGGAGAAATGGCAGTGGACTTTTTAACCAGAGTGTTTAAAACAATCTTGGAGAGTGAGAGGATGCCTGAGAAGTGGAGACAAAGTATTTTGGTACCAATTATCAAGAACAAAGGTGATGCGCAGAGCTGTAGTGACTACAGAGGCATAAAGTTGATCAGTCACACTATAAAAATATGGGAAAGAGTTGTTGAAGCCAGGTTAAGAGGAGAGGTGACAATCAATGAGCAGCAGTATGGTTTCATGCCAAGAAAGAGTACTACAGATGCAATGTTTGCTCTAAGAGTGTTCATGGATAAGTATAGAGAAGGTCAGAAGGAGTTGCACTGTCTTTGTGGACCTAGAGAAAACATATGTTAGGGTGCCAAGAGAGGAAGTGTGGTGCTGTATAAGGAAGTCAGGAGTGGCAGAGGAGTATGTGAGGGTGGTGCAGGACATGTATGAGGACAGCGAGACGGTGGTGAAGTGCACTGTAGGAGTGACAGATGGATTCCAAGTGGAGGTGGGATTACATCAGGGATTGGCTCTGAGCCCCTTCTTGTTTGCCATGGTGATGGACAGGCTGACAGATGAGGTCAGGCAGGAGTCTCCGTGGACCATGATGTTTGCAGACAACATTGTGATCTGTAGTGAGAGTAGGGAGCAGGTGCAAGAGAACCTGGAGAGGTGGAGGTATGCTCTGGAGAGAAGAGGAATGAAAGTCAGTAGAAGCAAGACAGAATCCATGAGTGTGAATGAGAGGAGGGCAGGTGCAACGGTGAAGATGGAAGGCCTAGTGGTAGTGAAAGTAGATGAGTTTAAATACCTGGGGTCAACCGTACAAAGCAATGGAAGATGCACAAGAGAGACGAAGAAGAGAGTGCAGGCATGGTGGAGTGGGAGGAGATGAGTGTCAGGGGTGATTTGTGACAGAAGGGTAGCAGCAAGAGTGAAAGGGAAGATTTACAAGATGGTAGTGAGACCTGTGATGATGTATGGTTTGGAGACGGTGGCGCTGACAAAAAGACAGGAGGTTTTGCTGGAGGTGACAGAGTTGAAGATGGTAAGATTTTCATTGGGACTGACTAGGAGGGACAAGATTAGAAATGAGTATATCAGAGGGACAGCTCAGGTTGAGCGGTTCGGAGACAAAGTAAGAGAGGCAAGGCTGAGATGGTTTGGACATGTGCAGAGGAGGGATAGTGGAGATATTGGACAAAGGGTGTTGAAGATGGAGCTGCCAGACAGGAGGAAAAGAGAAAGACCACAGAGAAGATTCATGAATATAGTGAAGGAGAACATTGAGAGGGTTCTTGTTACAGAGGAAGATGAAGGGATAGGGTGAGATGGAGACAGATGATCTGCTGTGGAGACCCCTAAAGGGAGCAGCCGAAAGAAGAAGAAGATAGTAGCCATTGGCTTTAGAACAAAACCAAAGAGAATAAAACATGTAAGGACCTCTCTGGTGTACTTTTAAAGCATTAGCCACAACAATTGGTATGTTATTTCTAACACTCTCTTCATTATAATATTTTAAAAATTTCAGATCCACATCCAGATCAAACTGTGGATGACTTGAAGAAAATGAACTTAAACTTTTTTGTTTAAATAATTGCATGATAAAGTAAGAATATATTTTCATCAGATATACAAGGTTACACCCCATACAGTTTCAGGACTCATGTCTTTATTTCCTCCGCCAAGGGAGGAGATAATGTTTTCGGTGGCATTGGTTGGTTTGTTGGTTTGTCTGTTACCAAATAACTCAAAAAGTTATGAACGGATTTTGATGAAATTTCCAGGAAAGGTGTATAATGCCATGGGGAACAGATGATTAGATTTTGGTGATGATCTGAGATTGCATACCTCCACCAAGGCCTTTGTTTGTATTTGTGCAACAGGATTACACAAAAACTACTGGATGGATTTGAATGAAATTTTCACCAGAGGTGGTTCTTGTGCTGCAGAGGAACTGATTATGTTTTGGTGATGATCTGAGAATGCAAACCTTCGCCAAGGCTCTTATCTTCTCACAATGTGTTAGTAACAATACTCCAAAACTAATGGACAGTGACATAATGCACGGCTCAGGAGACACACACACAGGCTCAGAGTAGCTCAAATAGCTTTATTGACAACAAGGGTGTATGAATGTGTGTCTGCGAGGTGTAAATGTGTTGGTGGTGGCGTCTGCTTCGGACACAGAGGCAGGAGACCGTACAGCCGGACAACCCTATGGGAAAAGCACAGGGAGAAGGGTGACGGGCACACACCAACACAGGAGATGTACAAGTTGGAGAGGAGCTTACTTGGAAAGGGCAGGTGGCTGGCACAGCAAGGAACGAGGTCCGGTAGACAGCAACCTGGAGAGCCCGGTGCAGCAGCGAGGGACAGGCGATGGAGAGGAATGGTCCGCCACCGGGAAATCCACCTGTGCACAGGGGAGCAGACTTGGAGAAGAAAAGGTAAGGACTTCTTACCGCAGTGCTTGCTGAAGTATGAGAGGGAACTCACAGCAATCCGTTAAGTGAAGTCTGACGGCTTCAGGCCGAAGCCCAGGGCGAGGCGGCTTAAATCCCTCGCTGCTGATGATGTGCAGGTGTGTGTGCAGCTGGCGCCGCTGATGAGCGGCGCGGCGTGACAGTACTCCCCCCTCTAGCAGCGCCTCCTGGCGATGGTTTCTCTGGGTGCGCTTGGTGGAACTCAGTAATGAGAGATGGGTCCAACACAAACGACGAGGGTACCCACTGCCGATGTTCAGGCCCATAGCCCTCCCAGTCCACCAAGTACTGCAACCCACGGCCCCGGCGCCGGGAGTCCAGGATCGAGGAGACGGGCCAGGCTGGATGGCCATCAATCATTCGGGGCGCGGGTTGCACAGCAGGAGGAGGGCAAAGGGGGTCGGAGATTGCCAGCTTCACCTTGGATACGTGGAAGGTGGGGTGGATGCGGAGGGAGGGGGGAATAGCTACACGCACAGCCACCGGGTTGATGATCCTGGTGATGGGGTATGGGCCCATAAAACGCTGTGCCAGCTTCCTCCTCTCGCCCTTTAAAATCACGTCCTGGGTTGACACATAGACTTGCTGACCAACTCGGTACGCTGGGGCAGGTCTTCTGTGCTGGTCCGCCATGGCTCTGTTGCGCTCCGCCGTGCGTAAAAGCGCATTGCGCGCTGACGCCCAGATGGAGCGGAACTGCCTGAGATGCGCCCGAACTGAGGGGACAGTTACCTCACTCTCCTGCGCCGGGAACAGTGGGGGGTCGTAACCCAGGGACGCCTTAAAGGGGGACATCCCTGTAGCAGAAGAGCGAGCGGTGTTGTGGGCGTATTCAACCCAGGCGAGGTGGTTACTCCAGGACGTTGGTTTGGACGCCGTGACGCAGCGGAGCGCAGCCTCCAGCTCCTGGTTGGTCCGCTCACACTGCCCGTTGGTTTGGGGGTGATGGCCGGAGGAGAGGCTCACCTTGGCTCCCAGGGCATTGCAGAATGACCTCCAAACCTCTGAAGAAAATTGGGGCCCCCGGTCCGAGACCACGTCCACCGGAATCCCATGCAGCCTGACCACGTGCTAGATTAGGAGGTCCGCTGTCTCCAGGGCAGTAGGGAGACTTCGTAGGGGGACGAAGTGTGCCGCCTTGGAGAAGCGGTCCACGATGGTCAGGACGGTGTCGAAGGTGTTTGAGACTGGGAGTCCGGTGACGAAATCCAGGGCGATATGCGACCAGGGCCTGCCAGGGACGGGCAGAGGCTGGAGCAAACCTGCTGGAGGGGCATTACCTGATTTGCTGGTGGCACACACTGGGCAGGCCCGGGCGTAGCGGACAGCGTCCCTCCGCAGGCCCGGCCACCAGAAGGACCGCTGGAGGAGGTCGATCATCCGGGAGGAGCCAGGGTGGCAGGTGAGCTTGGATGTGTGCAACCAGTGGATGACCTCCCCCCGAACCGTGGATGGCACGAACAGCCTCCCCTCCTGTCCGCCGCCAGGGTCAGGTTCCACTTCCTGCGCCTTCCGGATCTTGCTTTCAATGTCCCAGGTAACGGCTCCCACGACGCACGACCTGGGTAGGATGGTGTGGACCGTGTCCTCCGACTCCTCAGGGGCAAATTGCCTAGAGAGGGCGTCGGGCAGGCCGTTTTTGGAGCCAGGCCTGAAGGTGATGTTGAATCGGAACCTGGCAAAGAACAAGGACCAGCGCGCCTGGCGGGCGTTCAGACGCTTGGCAGATCTCAGGTACTCCAAGTTCTTGTGGTCCGTCAGGACCACGAACGGCAGGTCTGCCCCCTCTAGCCAGTGACGCCACTCCTGCAGCGCGAGCTTGATGGCGAGGAGCTCTCTGTCCCCCACGTCGTAATTCCGTTCCGCCGGGGACAAGCACCGGGAGAAGAAGGCGCAGGGCCGTTTGACTCCATCATCTGGCGACCGCTGGGATAGAACCGCCCCCACTCCTGTGTCCGAAGTGTCCACTTCCACGATGCACTGCAGCGCAGGGTTGACTTGGCTAAGGACCCGGGAGGAGGAGAACTCCGCCTTCAGCGCCTGAAAAGCAGCCGAGGCTTCTTCGGTCCACCGGAACGGGACCTTAGGGGACGTGAGGCGGGTCAACGGGCCGACGATGGTGCCAAAATTAGGGACAAAGCGGCGGTAGAAATTTGCAAACCCGATGAATTGCTGCACCTGTTTTCTTGACGCAGGTGTGGGCCATTCCACCACCGCCTTCACCTTCACTGGGTCCGGAAGCACCTGGTCGTGGGAGATGATGAACCCGAGGAAGGATGTTGTCTTAGCGTAGAACTCGCATTTCTTGGCCTTCACATACAACCGATTCTCCAGCAGTCTTTGGAGGACCCGCCTCACATGGACCCGGTGCTCGTCCCTGGATTTGGAGAAGATGAGAATGTCATCCAGGTAGACGAACACAAAAAGGCCAATGAAATCCCGGAGGACGTCATTAATTAGGCGCTGAAAGACGGCTGGAGCGTTGGTCAACCCGAACGGCATCACAAGGTACTCAAAGTGGCCGTTCGGGGTACGGAAGGCTGTCTTCCACTCATCTCCCTCCCGGATCCGGACAAGGTGGTATGCGCTGCGTAGATCCAGCTTGGTGAACCAAGTCGCCCCCTGGAGGGAGTGGAAGGCGGTGTCCATGAGGGGCAGGGTATAGCGATCCTTCTCCGTAATGTCGTTTAGGGCGCGATAGTCGATGCAAGGACGGAGGGAACCGTCCTTCTTGCCCACGAAGAAGAATCCTGCCCCCACAGGTGATGACGAGGGACGGATAATCCCAGCACTTAGCGACTCCTTGAGATAAGCGTTCGTGGTCTCCTTCTCCGGCGCCGACAGGCTGTAGAGTCGCCCCGAGGGTAAGGGTGCCCCCTGGCGGATGTTTATAGCACAGTCATAGGGTCTATGTGGAGGAAGAGACATCGCCTTGGACTTGCTGAATACCATACCCAGGTTGTGAAATTCCAATGGCACCAGGGATAGGTCCGGGGGCGCAGCATCCGTAGGTGATGGGGAAGAGGACGGAGAGCAGGCAGCGGACTGTAAGCAGGTGCTCATGCAAAATGTGCTCCATGCCAATACCCTGGCGGACTTCCAATCCAAAACGGAGTTGTGGAGGCATAGCCAGGGGTACCCTAGGATGACGGGCGACAGAGTTGGGCAGGACGTAGAATGTTATCTCCTCCCGGTGGTTTCCAGAGATGATAACCGGAACGGGGACGGTCTGGTGTGTTACTCTCCCCAAGGAGGCACGGGAGAGGTTGACCAGGGAGAGAGGAGTTTTTAGTGCCTGGCAGCGGATGCCCAATCGGGTTGCCAGGCTTTGTGAAATAAAACTGCCCTCCGCGCCTGAATCCACCAGTGGGTGAGTGAGATGCCCAGTGGAGTTGTGACAAAATCGGACGGGCAGTTTCAGTTTGGTGAGGGGACTTAACCGATTGATGTCCGCGAGGCCCCCTACAGTGACTCGCGGACCCCGCCATTTGGCTTTTGTGGACAAAGCTCCACCGTGTGTTGACTATCCCCGCAATACATGCAGAGATTCAACTCACGGCGGCGTTGTCTCTCCGCCGGGAAAAGCTTCGTCCAGCCCGTCACCATCGGCTCCGACTCCTCGGGGCGCGATGGTGGCGGCGTCGCCAGGGGGCGAGCTTGGAACTGGCGTGACGAGGCTCCTCGAGGGCGAGAAGAAGACGACTTCTGCCCCGAGGAGCGCTCGCGCAGCCTATTATCCAAACTGATAGCAAGAGACGTTAGCTCCGCTAGAGTCTCCGGGATATCCCGCCCAGCCAGTTCATCCTTCAGATCATCGTTGAGACTGCGGAGGAAAAGGCCGCAAAATGAGCGTTCATCCCAGCCCAATTCCTCCGCCGCTACCCGGAAGTCGATCGCATAGTCCGCTGCCGACCGGCTTCCCTGCTGGAGGCTGAGAAGCCGATCGACCTGGACTGTCTCGGTACGAGAGTGATCAAAGACCTCCAGGAAGCGTCTCACGAATTGGTCATAGGTGAGGGTGGCATAACTGGGCCTCGCCATTACGGCGTAAGTCCAGGTTAGTGCTCGCCCCTCTAGGAGATTCCCAATATAACCAATTCGGCTATGATCTGAAGGAAAGTCTCCGGGCACACGGTGGAACATGGACTCACACTGCATTATGAACCCCCGTGCTCCGCCGAGCTTACCGCTAAAGCGGGCGGGGGTTGGAATGGGCGTGAGCCGAGTCGGTGCTCCCGGAGCCTGCTGGACGGCCGCTGGAGCAGCAGGAGCCGCACCACCCTGACGAGCCGGGGGGAACGGCTGTTGGGGGTCCAAGCGGTCCAATTGGTTAGTTATATTGACCAATTGGTTGAGTATCACCTGTTGCTGATAAGCTATTTGGTCCACTCGAACCTCGAGAGTGGTAAGTCGGTGTGCGAGCCAGCCGTCTGCCGAGCCGCTCTGCTGAAGCCGTACTGACATAATGCACGGCTCAGGAGACACACACACAGGCTCAGAGTAGCTCAAATAGCTTTATTGACAACAAGGGTGTATGAATGTGTGTCTGCGAGGTGTAAATGTGTTGGTGGTGGCGTCTGCTTCGGGCACAGAGGCAGGAGACCGTACAGCCGGACAACCCTATGGGAAAAGCACAGGGAGAAGGGTGACAGGCACACACCAACACAGGAGATGTACAAGTTGGAGAGGAGCTTACTTGGAAAGGGCAGGTGGCTGGCACAGCAAGGAACGAGGTCCGGTAGACAGCAACCTGGAGAGCCCGGTGCAGCAGCGAGGGACAGGCGATGGAGAGGAATGGTCCGCCGCCGGGAAATCCACCTGTGCACAGGGGAGCAGACTTGGAGAAGAAAAGGTAAGGACTTCTTACCGCAATGCTTGCTGAAGTATGAGAGGGAACTCACAGCAATCCGTTGAGTGAAGTCTGACGGCTTCAGGCCGAAGCCCAGGGCGAGGCGGCTTAAATCCCTCGCCGCTGATGATGTGCAGGTGTGCGTGCAGCTGGCACCGCTGATGAGCGGCGTGGCGTGACAGACAGACTTTGATGCAGTTTTTACCAGAAGTGGCTCTAGGTCTACACACAAACCCATTACATTTTGGAGGTGATCCACGAGGGACAGAAGAAGCCTTGGCAGAGGTATGTGCTCTCCAAGTGCTTTTCTAGCTGAATTATGTTTTAGTCTATTTCAGACGATTGTTCATTTGCTCAGTTGTCACTGAATTCTGAAATGTCTGATGTGTTAAATGAGCACTTAAAAATTTTTACGCTTTCAGACATTATTTCAGCTATACGTTTGTGCAATTAAACTGAATGCAAATGGACAGAACAGTTTCTGATGTGGGGCTTTTAAAATATTTCAGAATTGTGAATTGAATATATGACATCTTTTCATTTTGTTGTGAGTTGTACAGCTTGTGCCTGTCATGCTGCGGCCCGTGCGGACCGCAAATGAGAGCCGAGGACCAACCAGTGAGTTTGCATAATTTATTAACAACGAAAAGCAACAAAGGAAATGAGCCTCGTGGGGAAAAACACAAATAACACATGAGAACACTTACGATTTACGATGAGGGAAGAGAGGAGAGCTGGAGCCAGGCGTAGGGACTCCAGCCTAATCCACAACGTGAGGGATGTGTGGAAAGCGTGAGGTCGCAGCACTGAACAAACAGAGCAGCTCCCTAATATAGGGGTGACAGCTCATCAGCTGATGAGCGATAATTGACCTCCAGCCGTCCCGTCGTGCTTGGCTTCTGACAGCCAGAAGCACCGCTGAGACGCTGTGCCTGGCCAAAAGCTAGGGGGGAGAACAGGAAACAACCGACGATCCCGTGTGCAGACAAGGTCAGCACACGGATCGTGGGCTGCACGGTGGCGCAGTGGTTAGCACTGCGGCAGCACAGTTTACCCTTGGCCGGGGGATTGTGGGGATCGTGGGATCGTGAGTTCGATCCCAGCCCCCGACCAACAGTGATCTGTGTGGAGTTTGCATGTTCTCCCCGTGTTGCGTGGGTTTACTCCGGGATTTCTCCGGTTTCCTCCCACATGCCAAAAACATGCATGTTAGGTTAATTGGCTGTTCTAAATTGTCCCTAGATATCTGTTTCCTATAGGCCCTTAGAATAGAGGGTTAGTATTAATGAAAGCGCTTTGAGTGGTCTTTGTGACTAGAAAAGCGCTATATAAGTGCAGGTTAGTTAGTTAGTTAGTTAGTTGCCCCCGTTCACAACGCGGATTCCAGACGCGCTGTAACATCAGCCCCCACCCCCCACCCCCACCCGGGAGGTCCACCGAACCGCCCCAGGGAAGGAGGAGGGGGAAGTAGGGACAAGGAGGGCCAGAAACAAATGTATCCCGAAAAACACAGACCAAGAACAATATGGGTAATACAGAGCAAGGAACAAAAATGAAAAACACTCCGTACAGCACCCATGAAACGAAATTCGGAGGCCCCAAACGGAAATACCAGAACCAGGCCTAGGAGAACACAAAAACACGCTAACAGCGATGAATTACAAGAACGAATTACATGAACCATAACAATAATCATACCAGAACATCCACAAAATACTGAAGGACAGGGAAAAAACACAGGGATGACAGGCATAATTACACAGTTCAGGGGGTCTCCCCGCACCCAGCGTCCAAACTGCTAACAGGGGTAACAGGAAGAGTTCAGGAGGCCTACCCGAATCCCAGGCCAGGAAAAACAGTGCGTCAGGTGGCCGGACCAGGTCACCGAATAGGGAGTCAGGTTTGTCAGGAGGCCGACCCAGGATGCCAAACGGGAGGAACAGGCTCCCAGGTGGTCGACCCACATCAACCTGCCACCAGGACCGCAGGGGAGACCACGGAGAGGGCTTCCCAGTGGAGGAGAAAAGCGTGGGAGAGCCCGGCTGATTACGGGGAATCCCCGCGGCACCCGGTGGGAGGAGAAAGGGAATGGGGAGAAGATGAGGGACCAGCTCGGCGTTGCTCAGTGGTGGATCTGCAACTCCTTCTTCGAACCCCACACGAACTGGCACTACGCTGTCGCCGGATCCCAAATGGAATCGTGTTGCACCCGCGACCGACCCCGATCGGGCCAGGGCTGCACCCACGATGGACCCCGATTGGGCCGGAACCAACCCGGTGACGGACCCCGACTGGGTCAATGCTGCACCCGCGATGGACCCCGATTGGGCCAGGACCAACCCGGTGACGGACCCCGACTGGGTCAACGCTGCACCCGCGATAGACCCCAACTGGATTGGCGCAGCACCAGGAACGACCCTCGAACCCGGAACCTCCAGCTCAGCGACCGGGATCGACTCCGCACCGGTGACCCTGGGAGAAGGCTCAGGAGAAGAGAAAGAAAACCCGGGATCAGGATCACCGGTAGCACCAGAACCCGGCAAGACAAGCTCGGATGCAGCGGACGGCTGCACCAGGCTCGCCTCCCCAAGAGAGAGGCAAAAATGCTCTAAAATAGAGAAGAGAAAGACAACACAGAGCACTTGCCTGATCTCGAGTTCCGACGCCGTCCAGGACTTCGACAATCCAGATTCAGCTGGGAGAAGGTTGTCATCCGGTTCCCACTCGGCTACGGCGGGCTCTGCAGCCGGCATGATGGCACTCACAGTCTGGAGCTCTTCTGTCGCTGATATCCTCACTGAGGGCCTGCACGGCGAGGAGGCAGGGACTCCATAACCTGCTGGGTGGAGCTGCTCCTCACTGGAGACCCGAGGACGCTTCGTCAATGGTGCGGGCTCCAGTCTGCAGTCCGCCCTCCTCCTTTGCCCATGACGTGGCTGCGGGGGTGGATCCAGGCTCTCCAGGCCCGCAGGCTCCCTCCTCGTCCGGCGGCGTAGTCCTGGCGCCGGGGGACGCTCGGGGGAAGGAGATACAAAGACGGCAGGTTCATAATTAATTCTTGCAGCGGGTGGAGGGAGCTCGGGGGAATGTGAACCCCGAACTCCACCCCCAGGAACCAAACAAGGTAATTCACCCAGTGAGGGATAAGAATGAATAAACACTTGCCTGCTTTCTGGAGGCCGGATAGGACCTGCCGCAGTGGACTGTGATCTTCCCTTTCCCTTCTGGATGGAGATGGAGGGACCCCTGGGAAGACGAGGAGGTGCCGCTCGCGGTGGATCCATGGCAGGCCTCGAAGAAGCGAAACTCATAGCCCTCACAGCAGCTGAAGAAGACGTTGAAGAGGAGGGGTTGACAAGGTGATCCGGGCTAGAGGAGCTGATGGAACAGCGGGGACAGAAGACCCGGGGAGAGAGGCTGCGGGAATTCCCTCCTGACGTAACGCAGAAGGTGCTGCTGACTGGGAGGCAGGGTTCCTCCGACGACCCGGAACTGGATCCGGACGGGGTTCTCGCTGAGATTTATTAACTGCTTGGTGATGGCGTTTGCTGGCAGGAGGCGAGGCGAAGATGAGGTCTGGAAAACACCGCTCTTGTGCAGAAACAGAGGCGAGCAGGTCGGTGTATTCAGGGTAACCATTCAGTTTAGGATTCCTCTCTACCAGCCTGACCGCCGCAGTGACGTGCTTAATTATTTGTGTGAGATGGGTGGCGGAGCGAGCTGCAGCCACTCGGTCCTGGATGGTAATTGCTGTCAGTTGTAATCTCTCCGGGGGAATTCCGACTGACGTGTAACTCCGGCGGGGATGCCCTCTGGGTGGTACGTACTCCTGGCCTGGAAGGGGGACAGGAACGGGATCCCGAAGTGAACAGCAAGGGTGCCTTCTCTTCGGCTTCCTGCCGGAGTTTCCTTCCAGCCCGCGGAGTCTCTCCCATTGGGAAGCGATGTCAGCCTTCCTCGCCGTAATTACCGGGTGGTTGGAATAGCGGGGAAGGCGAATAATAATGTCCTCAGCGAGGTCCAGGTGTTGGCGTATATCGCTGGGGGTGTCGTAAAGCATAGCGGAGAAAAGCGTTCCATCAACATAGTCCAGAGCCTCCGCTAGCTCGTTGCCCAGGCGCCGAACGCTGCGCCCGACAGATGACATCCTCCCAACAAGCAGGTACCCAGACAGGGAAAATACTCAAGTCCAATTCAGCAAACTCACGGTGACCGGCGTCTCGTGGGATGTGACCTACTGTCATGCTGCGGCCCATGCGGACCGCAAATGAGAGCCTGTGGAGAGTTGTGAAGGACAAGACTGAGTGTATTCCTCAGGTTCAGGTTCAGCTTTCTCCATTCCAGAGAATGAATCGAGTCAAAAACGCGGCAGCGCCACGTAGTCGGCACCACCGGGCGCGGTCGTCCCGTGGAGACATCGCAGATTAGGGGGGGCATACCATTAGGGGGCATTAGGGGGGGCATACCATCTTATAGCACCCTGTTCTCCAGCCTTAACCCTGTTGGTCCAGACTGGAGCGCTCACACGTCCGCGTCTGCAACTTGATCCGAGGCCATGGCTGCATAATCTATCCCTACGCGGACTGGGGCCACGCGCACTTCCGCGCCGCTAACCTGGTCCGCGGCCATGGCTGCAAAATCTACCTCTGCGCGGGCTGGAGCCGCCACGGCACGCGAGAGGCAGTCCGCCACTACATTAAGTTTACCCGCTACATGCTGGATATCGGTAGTAAACTCCGAGATGGCGGCCAGCTGTCTCTGCTGCCGGCCCGACCACGGTTCTGTAATCTTGGCCATCGCGAAAGTCAGCGGCTTGTGATCCACGAACGTGGTGAAACTGCATCCCTCCAGCCAAAACTGGAAATGGCGAATGGCCAAGTGGAGAGGTAACAACTCCCTGTCGAATGAGCTGTATTTTCGTTCACTATCACGCAAGGTCCTGCTGAAAAAGGTGAGCGGTTGACAAGCTCCTGCTACATACTGTTCCACGACCGCTCCTATGGCCACGTCTGACGCGTCAGTAGTGAGCGCTATGCGGGCCATTGGGTCTGGATGTGCCAACAACGCAGCGTTTGCCAGGGCTATTTTGACTTCAGCGAATGCGCGCTCTCGCTCCGGAGACCATTCGATTTTGTTTGTGGGTTTTTGTTTTTTTAGTGCAGCATACAATGGTTGCATGAGCTGCGCTGCGTGAGGGAGGAAACGGTTATAAAAATTCACCATTCCCAAAAACTCCTGTAATGCTTTGACCGTTTGTGGTCGGGGAAAATTTGTTATTGCGCGCACTTTGTCGGGCAGAAGAACCGCTCCTTCTGGAGAGACGCAATGCCCCAAAAAATCAATCTGCGCCGCCCCGAACTGACACTTCGCTGGGTTGATTATTAACCCGTGCTCTGCCAACCTCCGGAAAACTGCTGTGAGGTGGTTTTCGTGTTCGTCTTCGGACGCACTGGCTACCAATATGTCGTCCAAGTAGACGAACACGAAGGGGAGGTCGCGCAGAACCGCGTCCATCATGCGTTGGAACGTCTGCGCTGCACCTTTAAGCCCAAACGGCATGCGCAAAAACTCAAAAAGCCCAAAAGGAGTTATTACCGCTGTTTTGGGTATGTCCTCAGCGCGCACTGGAACCTGGTGGTAACCGCGTACCAAATCTATTTTAGAAAAAATGCGCGCCCCCGCCAAATGCACTGAAAAATCTTGGATGTGCGGGATCGGATAGCGGTCGTGCGCTGTAGCGTTATTCAACCTGCGGAAATCACCGCAAGGTCGCCACGAGCCATCAGCCTTTGGGACCATATGGAGCGGCGAAGCCCAGGGGCTCTTCGACCTCCTGATGATGCCCAGTCTTTCTAGGTTGGCGAACTCCTCGCGAGCTATGGTCAGTTTAGCTGAGTCCAAGCACTGAGCTTTTGCAAAAACGGGTGGGCCGGTGGTAGTAATAAAATGTTCCACCCCATGTTTAGCCACTGTCGCCGAAAACGTTGGGACCGTGAGTGCTGGGAACTGAGTGAGGAGTGTGTGGAACTTACCACCCGCAGCTGTGACGTTGGCTTGTGCAGTTGGCGGGGCCACTCGAGCTGTGCAGGGAATAGAATAAAAGGAGAGTGCATTAACCAGGCGTCTGTTAGCAAGATCAACCAATAAACCATATGAGCACAAAAAATCAGCCCCTAACATGTTGAAATTGACTGCCGCTACAACAAAAGTCCACTCGAATGTACGTCCCTGCAAAGACAGAAGCAGAGTCCTCTCACCGAAGGTCTTAATCGCCGAGCCGTTCGCTGCTGTCACCCGGGGACCACTGGAAGGCGCCAGCCGGTCCGCGTAGGAAGGCGTGATGAAGCTCAGCTGGGAGCCTGTGTCCACGAGGAATTGCCTCCCCGAGCGTGCGTCCTTCAGGTACAGCAGCTTGTTCTATTCTCCGAGGGCCGCGGCTGCTACCGACCCCCGGCCTTGGCGTTTCCCGAGCGCTTGAAGTGGCACGGTGGGATGCACTTGCGTGCCCTCTCTGCGAAACGGCGATGGTAGAAGCAAAGGACGTCGTCTGCTCCGTGTCGCCTGGCCCTTGCTGCTGCCGTCGTCGGTGAGTCTGGTGCTGCAGCCTCTGGCCCCATGCCGTCTCTGGAGGTCGCGCCTAGCTCTGCTGCTGCGGCCGAAGCTGCGCTCTGTTTGTGGGCGTCGACGAGTCACTGCGCCTCCTGGCTCAGCTCGTGGTAGTCTCGTCGGGCCAACAGCGGTGAACCGGTCAGGGTCACTCTCACCGCTGATGGTAGGGTCCTGAGGAAAAGGTGGGTGAAGATAAAGCTGTCATCATCGGAGTCTCTCAACCTCAGCATCTTCCCCATCAGGTCTGCGGGTCTGTCATTCTCAAACTCTGTCAACGCCAGGAGCCCCTCTGCTCGCTGTTGCACCGAGGGGGTGAAGTGGCTGATAAGCGCAGCCTTCAATGTGCCGTACTTGTCACTGTCCGGTGGGTGGTTGACCAGGCTCTCCACCCTCTGGACTGTGTGGTTGTCCAGCTTCGCCGCCACGTGGTAGAATTTTGTGTCGTCTCTCGAAATTCTCCGGAGGTTGAACTGCGCCTCGACCGCACTAAACCAGGAGCGCGGACTATGCTGCCAGAAGTCCGGCAGCTGGAACGTGGCGGCATTCATCAGGCTGGCTTCTGACGAGTCCGGCTCAGGAGAATTACTTCTGCTCATGCTTCGACGTAAGGTCACCAGTGTGGAGAGTTGTGAAGGACGAGACTGAGTGTATTCCTTAGGTTCAGCTTTATTCACAATGACATTCTCCAACATTCAAAAGCAGAAAAAAGAGGATTAATCTTCTCACATCTGTCCTTTTATACCAGGACATCAAACATACAATCACATGGTGCTTAATCAAACATACAGTCACATGGTACTTAATCCCAGTCACAATGTAACTTCCTCCGATCTTAACACCATCCACCTCCTAGTCTCCGGTGGTCAGGAAATCTCTCAAGGCCATCTCCTTGAAACAAAAGGCCAGATCTCACACCCTCCCGTTACCTCTGGAAGGCTCAGTCCCTTTGTTCCCCTGAGACGTGAAGTATACAATAAGCATACAGTGATATATCTGTGAAGCATCTGAAACCAACGTATGTGCATATATGTGTGCCACAAGCTGACGGCCAACCAGTGAGTTTGCGTAATTTATTAACAATGAAAAGCAACAAAGGAAATGAGCCTCTTGGGGCAAAACACAAATAACACATGAGAACACTTACGATTTACGATGAGGGAAGAGAGGAGAGCTGGAGCCAGGCGTAGGGACTCCAGCCTAATCCACAATGTGAGGGATGTGTGGAAAGTGTGAGGTTGCAGCACTGAACAAACAGAGCAGCTCCCTAATATAGGGGTGGCAGCTCATCAGTTGATGAGCGATAATTGGCCTCCAGCTGTCCCGTGGTGCTTGGCTTCTGACAGCCGGAAGCACCACCGAGACGCTGTCACAACAAAGTCCTGGCCAAAAGTCAGGGGGGAGAACGGGAAACAACCAACGATCTCGTGTGCAGGCAAGGTCAGCACACGGATCATAACAGTGCCTGGATGAACAACTGGTGGACAAAGAAACAAAAAGTAGAAACCAAAAAGATAATCTGATGAAGCTGCAATCACAGACACTGAGACAATTTATTGTCTTCACAACTGAACCCCAGATGCATTTAGTTAACATTGCTACAAAGGACAGTGCAACAGATGAGACAAAAACTTCACAGCTTCATGCTTGGACAAAATCAGCTGGATAAATTTGTGTTTGAAAGACTGATGTCATGTGAAGAACCATGGAAAGTGAAATTTCATGAACCACTTATGAAGCAAAAACCACTTGCCTTCTCAGACCTGTACACTGTTTCAAGGAAAGATGTGGAAAAGGAACAACTGCTTAAAGCAAACAGAAATATTCTGCAAAACCTTATAACAGCATATCAAGCAAACAGGCAAGTGGATTTGCACAAAATACTGAAATATGAGCTGACACCAGTTCCACTTGCATTGGCTGAAACAAATGGCAATCTACGCTCAGGTGACAAATCTTTGCTTGTGAACGTACTTGCACTCAATATTGCTTGTCCAGCCTCAATCACTACACAGGAGTGATCTTGTTTGATTACTGATGGCCCAGCACTCATTCATTCACTAGGAAAATCATCCGGAAGCAAGACATTTGAACAACTGGCAGTACTACGGGTAGGACACAGCTTTGATCATGTTCATATACTTTTTGATAGGTACAACAAGATGAGCATCAAATCAGGCGCTCATGAATGATGAACAAAGTCCAGCAGACCAATTCGTAAGCAAATCGACAATGAAAAGATCCCTCTTCCTGTCAACTAAGACAGCTTTATGGACTTGCTCAAAATAAATTGTAAAATTTGGGAAAAACGTAGTCTAAATTGTCCATAAGCAATTGCAAAAACTATGAAATTTTAAAGTAAGTATAAACAACATATGCTACATCATTTTTTTTTTCATTGAGAACAACTAGTTCCTCCACCTGTTAGTATGATAATACCTGTATGTCATTCTTGAATTGCCTATTTTTCCTTTTGTTTTTTTTTTTGAATTATTTTTTGAATTGAATTGAATTCTCCGGTGACCCTAGAAAAAAGGGTCACCGGAGAATGGTCACCCCAAAAAAGGGGCACCCCGCCCCCACTCCGGGGGGCGGGGTGCCGAGAGCGAGGACGTCCCCCAGAGATGCCCCAGTCTGGGGTCGCCGCCCGGGGGGTCTTGGGACTTTCACTAGTCACGCTGGAGGTCCAGGAGGTTGGGAGACCTCCACTCGCCTACCCACCCTGCTCCCCGGTTCAGTGGCCAAGGGACAGGGGTAAGCCACCGGATCGGCCCTGGATTTCGGCCCAGGGATCATTGGACTGGGGCAGGCCTCCTGACAAGCCAGGTGGGTCAGTCCAGTGGTCCACAGACTTGGGTAGACCACCTGACCCATTTTGGCTCGTTTGATTTGGTGTCTTGGACTTTGGGTTGCCCCAGACTGTTGTTTTGGACTCTATGTGTTTGTGGGGGGGCGGGGGGGTGGACTTTGTTTAAGCCCATCTGACCTTGGACCCCACCGCCCGTCCTGGTGGGGGGGGTTTCTGTCTGAGGGTTTCTGGGGGGGGGGGGGGGTTCTGTCTGTCTGGAGGGGGGATTTGGTCGTGATCATTGTATTATTATTATTATTTTATTATGAGTATGAGTTTGTTTATGATTTCGTCCCTTGTTTATTGTTATCATGTCTTCCCCTGTCGTCTGATGTCTGTGTCTTAGGTTTGTCCTTTTGTATTCTATTATATTTTTGTATGGTGCCCTGCATGTTCTGTTTGTCTGTCTCCTTGTTTGTGAGTGTGTCATTGTGCTGCCCCTCCCATCCTGTGAGTCCACCTGTTGTTAACTTCCCAGTTGTTCTGTGTTTCCTCAATTATGAGTTCCCTATTTATGTCTGTCTCCGTTCAGTGTTCTTTGTGCGGGCATCGCTCCGTTTCCATGTCAAGTTCTATGTCCATGCCACGTAAGATTTTGCCATGCTATGCCATGCTATGTTTAAGCTATGCTTGCCAAGTTTTAGTTCAGCTAAGTTCTGTTAATCAAGCACTGTTCGCACCTGACTCTGCCTGCATCTCTGAGTCCTCCTTCTCCACCTTCGTCTGCCTGGAGGGCAGATCGTGACACTCCTGCATGACAGACAAGCATCTTTATCCCTACACCACTCAACTGCTTTAGGTTACTCACTGACTTCCTCACTCACTAACAAAATGTTCCACTGACAAGCCAAACTGGCTGACAGAAATATAAATATGTTTTTTTTAACAGAATTGTATGAAATTTGGTGTTTACCTAGAATACTGTTGTGATTGTGAGTGTGAAGTTTCATTTTTTTTTTTTTTTGACAGATACCAGATCCAGTCCACAAGGGAAAGCCCTGGTATCTTCTGGATTTAATAGCTGTTTGTTCATTAGATAGATAGATAGATAGATAGATAGATAGATAGATAGATAGATAGATACTTTATTTCGAACAAAAAAGTATAACAAAAGCAAAAACAAATGACAAATGCAATAAAGTAACAGTATACAGTGTTCGAAAGGGGGAAGGAAGAAGTGAACACTTATTAATTCCTCTTTTCCATAAATACACTCATGTGAATTATATACAAATTACCACATTTAAGACCCAAGTAAACAATTTACTGTATTTTGTACATATCAACATTAATACCCATCCATCCTAGCATACATTGATGTCCATACATCAAAACCAGCCTCAAACAACACAGATATACACAGTGCTGTCCCACCCACCATTCCATAGTGTCCCATAGTGTCCCAGAGTGAGCATAGTGAATCGTACATATAAATGCTACCCTTCTAACATATATCCTTTCAGCAAATAATGTTTGTACCTCTTTTTGAATTGATTTCTGTTTGTACATATTTTCAGTTCCGGCTCCAGACTGTTCCTCAAATCCACCCCACAGACAGATATGCACATACTTTTCTTGGTTGTTCGTATCTTGGGTTTTGTAAAGTTTAAGTCTCCTCTCAAATTATGATCATTGTCTCTTTTTTTTAATATTTTTTGTATATTAGTTGGGAGTTGATTATTAATTGCCCTGTACATGACTTGTGCTGTCTTAAATTTAACTAAATCGGTGAACTTTATGACATGTGACTTTAAAAACAACGAATTGGTACGTTTGCGGACGATTGCTGACGACACCACCCTCATCGGGCTCATCTCCAACGGCGACGAGTCCGTCTACAGGAGAGAGGTGGCCCAGCTGGCGTCCTGGTGCAGCCACAACAACCTGCAGCTGAACGCTTTGAAGACAGTGGAGATGATCGTGGACTTCAGAAAAGTCACAGCCCCTCTGCCCCCCCCTTACCCTCACAGACTCTCCCATCACCACTGCGGATTCCTTCCGCTTCCTGGGCACCACCATCACCCGGGACCTCAAGTGGGAGCCGACCATCAGCTCCCTCATCAAAAAGGCCCAGCAGAGGATGTTCTTCCTGCGGCAGCTGAGGAAGCTCAAGCTACCCACCAAGATGTTGGTGCAGTTCTACACAGCCATCATCGAGTCCATCCTCACCACCTCCATCACCGTGTGATACGCAGGAGCCACCGCCAGGGACAGACTAAGACTGCAGCGTGTTGTGCGCGCTGCTGAGAAGATGATCGGCTGCAAGCTCCCATCCCTCCAGGACCTGTACATCTCCAGGACCCCGAGGCGCGCAGGTCGGATCATAGCTGACCCTTCACACCCTGGACATGCACTGTTTGCCCCCCTCCCCTCAGGCAGAAGACTTCGGTCCATTCAGACTAAAACCTCTCGCTACATGAACAGCTTCTTCCCCTCTGCCATCAGACTGCTGAACACTAAGTGACTTATTAGACTCTCGTGCACTACGTACAGCAGCTCAACCGGACTCATGACAATTATCACTGTTTTCTTTTTGCACTACCGACTGCACTATGTGGAACTCCACAATATCTGCTGCTTGTTAATATATTTAAAAATTGCATAGATTAGTATTACTTATTCATATTCTACCTTTTATTGCATGCATAGTTTTTTATTTTTATCTTTAGTGCTACTCCATGTTTAATGTTGCAGCATTGCACCGAGACACATTCCTAGTTTGTGTACTACATGAACAATGGCAATAAATCTCATTCTGATTCTGATTCTGATTCTGATTCTGAATTGGTATGGTCTCTATATCCTACATTTTTTATTATCCTTATAGCTCTTTTTTGTAATGTGCATATTGACTGTAGGTTGGTCTTGTAGGTGTTTCCCCAAACTTCTACACAGTAGTTAAGATAAGGTAGAAACAGTGAATTGTACAGTAAGACCAATGATTTATAGTCCAAGATGTGTCTTGTCTTCCCCAGTATGCCTATACATTTTGCCAACTTGGCCCGGATGTGACTGATGTGAGGCTTCCAGCAGATTTTATTGTCTAGCGTCACCCCCAGAAACTTATTTTCCTGTACTGTTTCTATTCTGGTATCATCTATCGTTACCATTATTTCATGATTTATTTTATAATTTCCAAACAACATAATCTTTGTTTTTTTAGATTTAGAGATAATTTATTTTTGTTGAACCACTGCGTTAACTTTTTCATTTCAGTTGTGACCACCTCTAAAACCTGCTGCAAATTCTCACCAGTGCAAAGGATATTTGTGTCATCCGCAAACAAAATAAATTTCAGAATTTTTGATACTTGGCATATGTCATTTATATACAAAATAAAGAATTTGGGTCCCAAAACTGACCCCTGGGGCACACCACAAGTGATGTCCATGAAGGGTGATTTGTGCTCACCAATTTGTACAAATTGTTGTCTGTTACTTAAATAACTTTCCACCCAACTCAGTCCGACCCCTCTTATCCCATACATTCATCAAATTTGAATCATTATATCTATAGTTAAACCCAAAACTATATGCCAAAGAGAAATTGATTGGCCTAGAAAACCAAAACGGATTGATATTTTTGGATAATTTTAACAACTTTTCATTATCAATGTTTGTAGATGATCTCTGTTTAATTTCAAGCAATTTGGATGGATGGCATAGGAGGACTTCATTTTGGTGCAGAAAACTTCATTTCACTGGACTCACTTGGACAGCTCCAGTATTGTGAGTATTAACTGTGCGTGTTTTCCCGGTGTCCTCACCCAAGACTGTTGAGCGTCCAGGAGGACTCATCAACTTCTGAGGCGTTTGTCTGCTGTAACTGTTGGTCAGTGTTTTTTGTGTTTAATAAATGTGTTTTTGTAACCTGCGCGTAAATCCTCATCCTTTCACCTCTCCTCCGTGCGCTGTGGAGAAGCGCACCGGGAGTTCATGACCGAATGACCCAGCCCTGGAAAGAGGATTTAGCGGGTTCACCCACACATCCCTTTTTCCCTTTTTATGTCATTTTTTGAACTGTTTTTTCACCCACCCATTTTTGCCCCACTATGCCTTCGGTGCGTCGCTCCCACGCTGGCTGGAGGAAACTGGTGGCGAGGCATCCCACGGTGGAGGAAGAATGGGCGGCGACCTTCATCCAGGACTTTATGGATGAGGCCCATAAAGCCCGCAGACCCAAGGCAAAGTGGAGCAGCCTGGACGCAGTGGAGGGAATCCTGGAAGCGCATCCTGGTCTCTGGGATTACCCTCAGTACGCAGACCTGATCGCTTCGGTCTGCATGCTCCAGCGCATGTTTCCTGGTGTGGGGAGAGTGGCGTTCCTCGCGGAGCTCAAGCGGGAACGCGCTCCACAGTCTGCAGCCATTCTCTCCCCTGCTTTGTCATCAGCGTCGGCCACCCATAAGCAGTGTCATCCCACAAGGAAACACCGGGAGAAGCCCTCCTCATCTTCGGCAGCCATCATCTCCCCGACAGCTGTCGTGAGGCCTGCTAGGGCCGTCCCAGGAACCCCCACCTCCATAGCCATGAAGACGGCTCCTCCACAGACCTTGGAAAGGAGCTAGATCACCGCCGACACGGAGAGGGATGACCGCTGCAGCTGCCAACATCAAACACCGGGGTGACAGGCAAGTGTTTTTTCATTTTACTTCATTAAATTATGATGAACCTTGTCTGTCTCCTGAAGGAAAGGCTCAGTCTTTGCAGTCCACTGGGGTCTCTCCTCCAGCTTCAGATACTTTTTCTCTTCCTGTTCTCGCCATGTCTCCTCCTATTTTTCCTGAGCTCCCGATGATCCAAGGGCAGAGCCATCAGATGATGGAGGAGCTGAGGGCTTTGGAGGACTCCATCATGAAGCCAGCACGGACAGGTTCTCCTGCAGCTACGCCGGAGGAATCCCCAGCGTTGGAGCTGCTGCAGGGGGACAATGGGACTGTAATAACCATCTCGCCTGCTGTGGAGGCTTCTGCAACAGAATGGAAGCCTGAGATGGGCCTCCTTGAGGCCGGACCCAGGATGCCATCGTCAAGTTTGATGGAGTCCTGGACGGCAGTGGAGCTCCATCTCAGGCAAGTTCTCTCAGTTGTGTTTTTTATGTCTGTATTAGAGAGATCTTGCCTTGGGCCTGGGACTCTGGGCGGCCTCCCGAGCCCCAATGCCCGTGGGCTTGGGGGGGTTAATTGCGGACCCTGGGCGGGGTATTGTGTTCCCACCTTTCCTGTTCCCCTGCCTCCCACCCGGGTTTGTGTTGTTTGTTCCTGTAGGGATTGGGGGGAGGGGGTCTGGAATGTTACTTTGGGTGTCTGGGAATCCACCCCTTAAAGGGGGGGCTCTGTCAGGAGCTGAGCCAGCTTGGTCTCCCCCGGCTCGGTCCTGGCTTCTCTGTGGGTTTGGATGTCACTTTGTATGTATGTTTCATATGTATCTCTGTGTGCTTCCTTACCCATAGCCACTGCTCTCTGGCCGGCAGCAGTGAGGCAGCCCCTTTGGCTCACGCTGGTGTGAGCGCTGTCTGACTGTCTGCTGGTCCGACCACGCCCCCCCTCTCGCTTGACAGCCAGCTGTTGTCTGTTCAGTGATTGCCATTCTCGCGCCTTGCCCAGGTGTGCCTAATTTGTGGAGCCAGCAATGCATGTACTTAAGGAGCCTTTTTCCAGTCATGCATTGCTGGGTCATTGTGCTTCATACGATCGTTAATCGTCTTGTGAAGTCGAGGTCAACAAAGGATTGTAGTCCCTCAGAGCTTTGTTTGGACTCACTCGGACACGGTGTTTTGCCGGTGTCCTCACCTAAGACTGTTGAGCGTCCTGGAGGACTCCTTAGCTTCTGAGGCATTTGTCTGTTGGAACTGTTGGTCAGTGTTTTTTGTTTAATAAATGTGTGTGGGGTAACCTGCACAGAAATCCTCATCCTTTCATGCCTCCTCCGTGCACTGTGGAGAAGTGCACAGGAAGTTCATGACAGTTTCCCCCAGCATAGCGACTTGTGGCCCTTTTCCACTAGTACCTGTTTGGCTCTACTCACTTCAACTCAGCGTGCTTTGTCGGCTTTTCCATTAGTACCTGGTACCAGCTTCCAGGTACTTTTTTCGTACCCATCTGATTCAGGTTCCAAGCGAGTTGAGTCAAGCTGAAAATGTGACGTCAACAGATTGCAGGCCACTGATTGGTTAGGGCGTAACGTCATGAGAGCGATGTCTTCAACAGAATCTCCAGCCACCATTTGCAAAGATTCGTCCGTGAACCAGCAAGCAAGCATCAGTGTAACCAAGAATGATACAATGGCTTCACAGAAATCAACACCATGGTCCAGCAGACTTTTCTGTGCCTTTGACTGATGAGAGAATCCAGAGGGAACTGGATGGGGCCACCCGAAATGCATTTACAGCCACTGACCGGCAAATAAAATAACAGGAGCACCCGGCCACAGCAGTTGAAAGCCGTGAGATTAGGATATAGAGGATGGTGAGTGATGTGATATGATGTGATATTATCTATCTTTTACGTTATTTATCCCAGCGGTGGAAGGCTTGCTTTGATTAAACAACACCATTGTCTCTTTTCTGAAGCGAATGAGCCAGCTAGTAAGCCATCAATGTTAACTCCGTGCTCTGCTTGTATTTTGCGCTTGTGTTGACAGCATCTGACAAAATAAGCTAGTGTTAATCCTGGTTAAAAAGTTGTTTTTTTACATGTTGCACTTTTGTGCTGTGCATGTACTTAAGATGTGTGTATTTTCGTTCTAAAGTCCGACAAGCATCTGCTTTGACACCGGCAACATTTAGCACGACGTGTGATGACTGGTAAGAAACAAGTTGCACACAGAGAGTTGTTTTTAGCAGTGGTGGAGAAAGTACTCAAATCCTTTGCTTTTTAAGTTAAAGTACAGATAAAGAGCCAAAACCAAAGTAGCACAATTTCCACTTAAGTAAAGAAATTACATGCTAACTCCGGTTAAAAAACTCTGGCTAAATCCTGGTTTAAAAAGTGTTTTTTTACATGTTGCACTTGTGCGTGTTTTCGTTCTAGAGTCCAACCAGCATCTGTTTTGACACCACAACGTAGCATGACACAGCAATGTGTTATGACTGCTAAGTTGCACACCCTGTTGTTTTTCAGTAGTGGCGGACAAAAAAATACTCAAATCCTTTGCTTTTTAAGTTAAAGTATAGATATAGTGCCACAACTAAAGTAGCACAATTTCGACTTAATATGAAAGGGACTGAACTGAGATTTATTTGATTGTGTGAATATTAATTGCAGAATAATTGAAAATGAATGGGGCATCTAATATTAGCCACTGTTTAAGAACCACTTGTTTATTTTTTTTGTCAGATCACTTGTGTGATCCTTTATGAGTTAAATTCGTAGTAGTGTATCAGTTGTTCAGTCACCATTATAATTTAGTTTATATGTGTAGTTTATAGTCTATCGTCAATAAACTCATGCAGTAACAGGACAAATTACAGATATTTGAGACCCACTGTAGTGCATCCTTTTATTTTTTAGCAAAATAAGTACAAAACACCGCCCACACTTGAAGCCAGGGCAAGAAGAGACACAGCGGTGGCTAAACTTTTATTGATAAAAATTACATATTTTGACTGAGCGACTCCATACTCGAGGATACACACTGTCAGTTAAAGTACTAGATTCCATTCAGCTGAAGGTATTAACTCATTCTGATTGCTGAAGCCACAGTAAAAAAAACAAAACAATTTTAAACGAAACGCAGCCCTTGTAAAATCTACTTTACTGAAGTGCAGCTACATGAAAATTGTGGTTAAATACAATAACAAAGCACTTTTTTGTCACATTCCACCACTGGCTTTTAGCAACAAGTGTATTTCCCAAATATGTTTTAAACTTGTTTTAATTATCCACCACCCATTTCTGTCTTTCGTCTAGGCAAGAGGAAAACGATCCACCCCAAACCGGACCTTGCATCACTAATTACAGACATGCAGGCTAAACATCTGCTGAACTGGGACCAGCTTGAGTGGCACATCCAGATGCTTCTCAGTGAGGCAGCGCGGCCGGCGTGTGTGACCCTTTCTAATTTTTTTTTCTTTTTTACAGTTTAGAGTTTAGAATTTTGCACATTCTAAATAATCTGGAATTTGCTGCTGATTGTAATAAACAATTTAGTGGCTTATGTGTTTGCATCATGATTTTCTATTTTGTCTGTTGAGACACTGGTGGGAAAAGAGTCAACAGTACAAACCAGTTATCAGTGACTTTGAAAATAATGGCCCATTTTTAAGAAAAAGTAACCAAAAACAATTATTTTATTTATTGAAGACTGTATTGTTGGATGTGCCAGTGCAGAAGACCCTGAACACTTTAGTGATAGTGCCAGTATATGGAGGAATTCTGGGCCATATTAGCATCTGGATTTTCTAATAATTGGTTAGGGCAGGGGTGTCCAATCCTGTGCCATGGAGGGCCAAGGCCCTGCAGGCTTTACCTGCAGCCAGTGTCTTCAACAGCAGATTCCACAAAATTTCTTCTACTGACTGCTGATCAGTGAGAACACCTGCTGGAGAGACTGGGTAGAAGACAGAACCTGCAGGGTCTTGGCCCTCCATGGCACATGATTGGACACCCCTGAGTTAGGGTTTAATGGGATTTAACATTTTAACACAAAGTGCTTTATGGCTCATAATTCTGTTGGCAGACTTACACCAAACCAAAAGTGATTTCTTCAACTGCTGGATTGTTCTTAGACAGCTTTTCCAATCTTTTAATATTTAATTTGTGTCACTTGGTGGTAACCTTCACACATAAAACAAAAGTGGAGACATCTGCAAAAAGTACAAAGGTTTATTGTCAAAATTCCCAGTGCAATACTAAATGAATACATGTATAGTTCACTGTTGATGCAGAGAATACAGTATATATTTATACAGTACATGTGTATATCCAGTAAATCCATGTATTTCTCCATGTAACCTTGTGACTATTATTTTAATTGCTTTTCACCCTTTGAGTGTGTGATTCTGCATGCCCCTAGTGGCAGAGTGCAGTGCTGCGCCTGTCAACTGATTTTACTTTCCTAAACACTGTTCACCTTTACTGAGGATTTGTACTGATCATGCCAGTTTACAAGGTGGCAGGCACATGTTGGAGGACTCATGGATGACATGTAATACACCAGAAAAGAAGAAATCATCCTTCTTCTTCATCGTCTTGGAGAATACAGCACAAGATGGACATGGACCGTCATTGTGGACATCCACGATTGCCCATGGACGAGGAAATTCGGAGGATCCGAATTTACCAGCTGTGATTCTAAAAGATTACCTAGCTTATGAAGGTAGATGTTTATATGTTCTTATAACACAGGGAGAGTGAGGTTCATTGAATTCACTTGCCGGTACCCGGAGCGCCATGTGACTGACGGACAATCGCCGGTTGTATGTTGTCAATATACGATAAATTGCCACCGAATAAAAGCAAAATTACGGTGGAATAATCAATAACAGTTTCTGGATGTTAGACAGAAAGCTGTTATGACCGGGAGAGGACAGAATAACCACTAGAATGCCACTAAAGGACGCCACTTTGCCAGAGGTAAGTGATGAATGTCTTTGTTTGTTTGTATGCAAATTAGATGCATAAATTCACTCCTATCTGAAACTTTGGATCATATTCTACATCTTTCCATTTGACAGTAAGCCATTATCTCTTACCACTTTAAAGTTATAGCCTTGGAAAGTTCTTACATCTGATCTGACTAGTTTCTTGAAAAAAATCTTTACCACTGTTGACCACTAGGGGTTATGTTGCAGTTTGGCGACAGTCACACTCAAGCGGTTAATCCTAGATCAGGTTTGTTTTGGCTTAAAAATGTATCATAATTGTTAAATATATTTTATTATACTTAACTTAGTACTGTTTACCTGTTGAAATATGTATTTTACGGCTAATATAACCCTATAATTACAATATGGCACCTGGCGATCAAGTTTTGGCAGCTGATCATGCTTTGTCACGATACCACTGGCTGGGGCAGGTACATTCCATGATGTCTCAACAGTCTCTCCATAATTTTCACATAGAGCAATTTGTTGCACAGGAAGCTAAACATTTCTACAGACATTCTGAAGTTCTGTAACCACTGATCATTTGTGAAGCTGGGGTGACATCAGTGAGAGGCTGTGTTGAACGCCCAGACCCACGGTTTGAAGTGATAATCTTGCCACAAGAGAGCCATCTGAAACACACATAGCATACATATTTTAGTACCTAATAGCGATAACTTGCCGACATTACAATGTAATACAGCGGACTTAAAGCAAAGTAGCGTTAGCAATCATTAGCTTACCTTCATACAGTATGTAATCTAGTTCATATCCTCACATCTTCGGCTTTATGGCTCTATGGCTTCCTAAATGCTCCAGTACTTTTCCAGAGAGTTTCGTCTCACTGTGTGTAGCCTTCTCTGGCTCTCCTTTTTTGCCTTTACACTGACAAAAAGCCAGAGACCAAACAGTCACCTTGTAATCCGCCATCTTGTGTTTTGCTTGTGTTGCGTGTTTTACGTCACGGGAGTGTGGCGCCACCTTGCTGTAAAACAGTCCCGCCCACCCCAGGCAGTACTCAGCGGCAATGGAAACAAAAGCAAACTGAGTTGAGTAAAGCTGTGTCGAAGTGAGTAGGGCTGTATAGGTTCTAGTGGAAAAGGGGCTTTGGAAACCTTAAAAAAATGTACATGGTGTCAATGTCTTTATTTCACATCCCTTCATTTTCCCCTGCTTTATTTCTGCCCAGGGACTCTCCACTCTTTCGTGTGTCTTTCCTTCCCCCCACCATGTTGCCAACGTCCCACAATGCTGGACCTAGTGGGGAAGCACAGCACCCACGGTGCATCACTTTCACGCCTCCACGAGTCATTTTAGTGTCACATTTATCTAACTCTGCATCTTGTCTGCATGTGTGCACGTGTGTGTGTGTGTCTCAGGTGGTACCTAGCCAAACCTAGTAGGTTCATGTCCCTCAACACACACACACACACACACACACACACACACACACACACACACACACACACACACACACACACAGAGCTCTGCCAGCTGCCCTCCTCTTCTACAGGGAATTGAATACACTTCTACCTCCAGCTGAGCTCATAGAGAGAAAGAGAGAGCGAGCATCTGTTCCTGAAGAAGCAAACTAGAAGTCTGAAATGTGTGTGCGCGCTTCTGGTCATCTTTATGTGCAGGGGCCATGTGGATGGGACTCGTGTGTGTGTGTGTGTGTGTGTGTGTGTGTGTGTGTGTGTGTGTGTGGCCGTTCCAAGGGGTTAGTTTGATTAATGCCCACCCAGCCTTCCCTCCACCTTCCATCTGAACAGGAAAACACACATGCACAAAGAGAGTGAAAGAGAGAGATGGAGGGGGGAGGCATCAATTTGTTAGTAATCTCTCTCTCTCTCTCTCTCTCTCTCTCTCTCTCTCTCTCTCTCTCTCTCTCTCTCTCTCTCTCTCATTCTCGCTCTCTCTCTCTGTTTTCATGTGGGCCTCATCCTGTCAGAGTTGATTGATAGCAAAGACAATGATTGGATAGAAACAGACACAGAGAGGAAGGGAAAGAGGCGGAAAAAAGAGAGGGGTGGAGAGAAAAGTGTTAGTGATGGAGAAAGGGAGGGAAGAGAGAGAGAGAGAGAGAGAGAGAGAGAGAGAGAGAGAGAGAGAGAGAGAGAGAGCGTTAACAAATCAGCTTCCAGAAAATGAGGCGATTCACCAATGGCAGAGAAGGGAGAGTGGGTGAGCAAGACAGTGGGTGGAGCTTGACTGCCCTTTAATGCCCACAGGGGAGAGAAATGGGGAGGGGTGGGGGGCTTTTGTTATCAAGCTTGTCAGTTTTTTTTAGTCCCATACCCGACATCAGTAAATCTCTCACTTTGATTTTGTTTGCACATGCCTATTTAAATAGTGAATGTGCATTACATGTGCCGCACACAGGCAAAACCCTTTAAGCTAGATTTATGCCCCTGCGTTGACACGGTGCAGCAGCCATAGCGTCAACGCAGAAGTGCCGTAATACCCCACTGCATCACCCGACGTGCACTTTATCGGAGACGCAGGCCGCAAGAGCTGTGATTGGTCTGCTTTGTCTGCTTTGTCTCTCATTTGCTGGTTTTCGTCTCTGCTCCACTGTTCATTCACCAAGGCACCATTTACAAAGCGAGTCAATAATCCAAATTCAAAAGAGTTAGCAGCTACAAAACATTTCTATGACTCAAGATAACCTTCAGTAATTATATAGATCGTCAAATGACAGCAGTGGTGGTGATCGGACGGACCGTCTTCACTTTTTTTTTCTGTTGCAGCGATCGTATGAAAAGTTGCTTTTTAAACGTTTATTAGCTCCGACTCCATTACAGTCCGGTCTTGTCTGTTATAACCGGAGTGGTGGCTCAGTTGGTAGAGTACCCGCCCCACACCCGGGAGGCAGGGGTTCAAATCCCGGCCGGGTCATACCAAAGACCATATAAAAATGGTACTTTCTGCCTTCTAGCGTGGTGCTCAGCATAATAGAATGGGGAAAGAAAAGTTACGCACAGAGCTACCAGAGGACTGACCCCCCACTGTAGCTTTCACTACTTGCAGTAGCTGTATAGCCTAGGGTCAGTGAAACAGAGATAGGCGCCGCCCCATACACCAATTGGTGTTCCACATGCTGTGGAAGGGAATTAACTAACTAACTTGTCTGTTATGTAAAAGCACAAATCACTCTGCACATTGGCTGAAATCCATTTTGGTAATGGAACATTACCATTGTGTACATTCAAACCAGCACACAAGAAAAAGTTACCAATCGCTGTGTCGGCGACATACGTTGGTAATGGCGTCAACATGACTGCTTTAAACCTGGTCCACTCTTCTTCTATTTGTGCTTGTCACAGTTTAATTCAGTGTAAAATACTCTACAAAACTCACTACACAAATGCAAAGCTGGCCAAGTTCTGCTCAACTCTTAGCGATACATATAATAGATGTAAACAAACCGTTCTCATATGACCGCTGATCATTTTCATATGTTCTGGTCATGCCCCAGATTATTGATCTTCTGGGAAAATACCCACTATCATCACTTTTTGGCGTTCCTCCTAGTTTTAACTATCTTCATGCGATAAGGTGTGCTGTGGCTTTCTAAACTCTTCTAGCTCACTGTGTAATTCTGCTAAACTGGAAACTCACCTGCCTCCCTACACACGCTGGATAAGGGAGATCCTCAGAAACCTTAAACTTGAAAAACTGATATTCACTGTCCGGCTCAACAAAGACAATCCAGGATACTTGGAACCCTTTCTTGAAATTTGTTGATGCTCTTCAGCTATGCCTGACATAACGCACGGCTCAGGAGACGCACACACACAGGCTCAGAGTAGTTCAAATAGTTTATTAACAACAGGCGTGAATGAGTGCGTGTCTGCGGGGTGTAAATGTGTTGGTGGCGGCGTCCACTTCAGACACAGAGGCAGGTGACCGTACAGCCGGGCAACCCTATGGAGAAGGCACAGGGAGAGGGTGACAGGCATACACCAACACAGGAGGGATTATGGCAAGAGAAGGACTTACTTGGATGACAGGACAGCTGGCACAGCAAGGGACGAAACCCGGGAGACAGCCACCTGGAGAGCTCGGTGCAACAGCGAGGAATGGGCGTTGGAGAGAAGACGTCCGCCGCCGGGAAATCCACCTGTGCACAGGGGAGCAGACTGGAGAGAGAAGGTAAGGCTTCTTACCCAAACAATTGCGCTGAAGATTGTAGATGACTCACAACGGTGAGGAACGAAGTCTGACGGCTTCAGGCCGAAGCTCAGGGCGAGATGGCTCTTATCCCTCGCCGTTGATGACGAGCAGGTGCGGGAGCAGGTGGCGCCGCTGATGAATGGCGCGGCGTGACAGTACTCCCCCCTCTAGCAGCGCCTCCTGGCGATGGCTTATCTGGGTGCGCTCGGTGGAAGTCCGCGATGAGCGATGGGTCCAACACAAACGACGAGGGTACCCACTGTCGATGCTCGGGCCCATAGCCCTCCCAGTCCACCAAGTACTGCAACCCACGACCCCGGCGTCGAGAGTCCAGGATGGAGGCGACAGACCAGGCCGGATGGCCGTCAATCATCCGGGGCGCGGGTTGCGCAGCAGGAGGGGGGCAAAGGGGGGCTGGTGACTGCCAGCTTCACCTTCGACACGTGGAAGGTGGGATGGATGCGGAGGGAGGGGGGAATAGCCACGCACACAGCCACCGGGTTGATGATCCGGGTGATGGGATAGGGACCCATGAAGCGCTGTGCCAGCTTTCTCCTCTCGCCTTTTAGGGTGACGTCCTGGGTGGAAACGTAGACACGTTGCCCAACTCTGTACGCCGGGGCAGGTCTTCTATGCCGGTCCGCCACAGTCCTGTTGCGCTCCGCTGTGCGTAAAAGCGCATTACGCGCGGCAGCCCAGATGGAGCGGAACTGCCTGAGATGTGCTCTAACTGAGGGGACGGTTACCTCACTCTCCTGCTCTGGAAACAGTGGTCCAACAGACTCTCATGAATTGTATATCAAGGATTCAGTGTACCCCGCCCGGTATGGGGTTACCGGGGCCCCACCCTGGAGCCAGGCCTGGGGGAGGGGCTCGAAGGCTAGCGTCTGGTGGCCGGGTTTCCACCCATGGGACCCGGCCGGGCTCAGCCCGAAGGAGTTACATGGGTCCGCCCTCCAGTAGGTTCACCACCTGCAGGAGGGATCATGGAAGTCCGGTGCTATGTGGATTAGGTGGCAGTCAAAGGCGGAGACCTTGGCGGACTGATCCCAAGCTTTCTAAACTGGCTTTTGGTACGTGGAATGTCACCTCTCTGGTGGGGAAGGAGCCTGAGCTGGTGTACGAGATTGAGCGATACCGGCTAGATATAGTCGGCCTCACCTCAACACACAGCTCCGGTTCCGGAACCAGTCTCCTGGAGAGGGGCTGGAGCTTGGCCTTTTCTGGAGTTGCCCCGGGCGAGAGGCGACGAGCAGGGGTAGGTATTCTTGTATCGCCCCACCTTGCTGCCTCTATATTGGAGTTTTCCCCGGTGGACGAAAGGGTTGCTTCCCTGCGCCTTCGGGTTGGGAAACGGGTCCTGACCATCATTTGTGCCTATGCACCAAATGATGTTTCAGAGTACCCACCCTTTTTGGAGTCTGTGACTGGGGTGCTGGAGGGTGCTCCTCCTGGAGACTCCATTGTCCTACTGGGGGACTTCAATGCGCACGTGGGCAACGACAGTGAAACCTGGAGGGGGGTGATTGGGAGGAACGGCCTGCCCGATCTGAACCCGAGTGGTGTTCAGTTATTGGACTTCTGTGCTAACCACAGTTTGGGCTGTTGCCCAGACTCCTGTGGCCGTTGACCATGTATGAAGTCTCCCTAACTCCTGCTCAGCATCTGGAAAGACTAGTGAGCTCTTATGCGAGGAAGTGGCTTGGCATCCCAAATTTTCTTAGCAGCATTGGACTCTGCAGCGATGGAACCCTGTCACTACCATTATCTAGCCTGGTTGAGGAATTCAAATGTGCCAAGATGAGGCTGGACATGTTGCTCGCTTATGAGCATAAGAAGCTGCGGTGTTCCAACTTAGCAGCTGAGGCAGAGGACAGAGGCTGGAAGATAAAAGTGCACCTGGTGGAGGTGGATGCAGGGGCTTCGTAGCCACAACAACTGTAAAGCTGCTCAGGGAGATTGGGATCAGGGGACAGGATTACAGACAGGCAATTAAAAAGCTGGCCGACACTGCTGAGAGGACCAGTCATTGGCTGTGGATGAAAAGGAGTGACATCATTTGGGCTTCTAGGGCAAACAGTTAAACCATGGGACACACACCCAGGTTTGATCAACCTGTGGTGGGTCTGCCCCGATGGAGGGTGTCCCACCAAAGGATTCCGACATCAAAGCAACTCATGGAATCATCAACATCTTCTTCTTCTTTTAGATTTGGCTGGCGGTTGGCAACCAGGTACAGGTGCATTACCGCCACATACTTCACTCTATATCCATCCATCCATCCATCCATCTTCTACCGCTTTTCCGGAGGTCCGGGTCGCGGAGGCAGCAGTTCAAGCAGAGAAGCCCAGACTTCCCTCTCCCCAGCCACCTGCTCCAGCTCTTCAGAGGGGATACCAAGGCGTTCCCAGACCAGCTGGGAGACATAGTCTCTCCACCGAGTCCTGGGTCTGCCCCGGGGTCTCCTCCCAGTGGGACGTGCCTGAAACACCTCAAGTGGAAGGCGTCCAGGAGGCATCCTAATCAGATGCCCATACCACCTCAACTGACTCCTTTCAATGTGGAGGAGCAGCGGTTCTACTCTGAGCCTCTCCCGGATGACTGAGCTCCTCACCCTATCTCTGAGGGTGAGTCCAGCAATCCTACGGAGAAAGCTCATTTCAGCCGCTTGTATCCGCGATCTCGTTCTTTCGGTCATTACCCAAAGCTCGTGACCATAGGTGAGAGTAGGAACGTAGATTGACTGGTAAATCAACAGCTTTGCCTTAGAACTAAGCTCCCTCTTCACCACAACAGACCGGTACAACGTCCGCATCACTGCAGATGCTGCTCCAATCCGTCTGTCGATCTCTCGCTCCATTTTCCCCTCACTCGTGAACAAAACCCCAAGATACTTAAACTCCTCCACTTGGGGCAGGAGCCTGTCCCCAACCCGGAGAGGACAATCCACCTTTTTCCGGCTGAGGACCATGGACTCGGACTTGGAGGTGCTGATTCTCATCCCAGCCGCTTCACACTCAGCGGCAAACCGTCCCAGCAAGAGCTGTAGGTCATTGCTGGATGAAGCCAACAGGACAACATCATCTGCAAACAACAGAGATGAGATCCTGTGGTCACCAAGCATGACACCCTCCATTCCCTGGCTGCGCCTAGAAATCCTGTCCATAAAAATTATGAACAGGATCGGTGACAAAGGGCAGCCCTGGCGGAGTCCAACTCTCACTGGGCCAAGGTACTGGAGAGGACAGTCCGGCCGTTGGTCGAACCTCGGATTCAGGAGGAGCAATGTGGTTTTCGTCCTGGCCGTGGCACATCGGACCAGCTCTTTACCCTCTCGAGAATTCTTGAGGGTTCGTGGGAGTTTGCCCAACCAGTTTACATGTGTTTTGTGGACTTGGAGAAGGCATTTGACCGCGTCCCTCGTGGATTTTTGTGGGGGGTGCTTCGGGAGTATGGGGTATCGGGCTTGTTGTTACGAGCTATTCGGTCTCTGTACGACCGTTGTGAGAGTTTGGTTCGTATTGCCAACACTCGGTCCGAGTCATTCCCAGTGAGAGTTGGACTCCGCCAGGGCTGCCCTACTTCACTCTATATCATCACTCTTTATATCTTTGTATAAGGAGTTCTTACAAGGAGCTCCAACCAACTCCCCATGTGTGAAAAAAAACCATCCGTCCATGGACTGTGTCCTTGGCGGTGTCACTCATGACCACAGGGCCCGCACATTCTTCTTCTTCTTTTAGATTTGATTGGCGGTTGGTAACCAGCTTACAGGTGCGTTACCGCCACGTACTTTACTCTATATCTATAGAGTATCTATATCTATATCTATATCTATATCTGTATCATCATTCTATCTGGTCAGGAGCTGAAGTCCTTCTATCATCATTGCTAAGTGTCCAGTCGAACCTCAACTCTATCTTCAGACATCATTCACTCCTTGAAGGTACTGTTTGTGTTGGGGGCCTGCACATTTTTAATAATCAACATCAAAAGGTCCCGGTATTTAATAGTCTGTCTATGACATCATGTGGGATGTCTATGACATCATATAGGATCATGTGGGTCTATGATGTCTATGATATTGTATAGGATGTCTAGGACATCATAGGACATCATATAGCCTATGGATCATTTCCTATGATCTATGGGCTATCAAAAGCTGGTTGACGCTACTGAGAGGACCAGTTGCTGGCTGGGAATGAAAAGGAGTGATACCACCTGGGCTTCTAAGGCAAACAGCTGTACCGCGGAACACATACCCAGGCTTGATCAACCTGTGGTGGGCCTGCCTCAGTGGATGGTGTCTTTTGATAAATGGCCAAAACACCCTGTGATGCTGAGGTACACAACTGACGATGTGGTCCGGTGATGAAGCCTTACAGTAGCCATCTCTCAAGAACTCCCCACGGACTCAGAAATGGTGCAAACATCAGGCATTGTAACTAACTAACTAACTAACTAACCTGCACTTATATAGCGCTTTTCTAGTCACAAAGACCACTCAAAGCGCTTTCATTAATACTAACCCTCTATTCTAAGGGCCTATAGGAAACAGATATCTAGGGACAATTTAGAACAGCCAATTAACCTAACATGCATGTTTTTGGCATGTGGGAGGAAACCGGAGAAATCCCGGAGTAAACCCACGCAACACGGGGAGAACATGCAAACTCCACACAGATCACTGTTGGTCGGGGGCTGGGATCGAACCCACGATCCCACGATCCCCACAATCCCCCGGCCAAGGGTAAACTGTGCTGCCGCAGTGCTAACCACTGCGCCACCGTGCAGCCATTGTAACAGCTAGTCCTTTCATTGAACCATAAAGGCAGTATATGTCAGCTAATTTTTTTTGGGGGGGGAGGTTGCCTTTACATGTTGAAATTAAATTTTCAGTTTTGGGTAAGTTATTATTTTGCATACAGCTGTTAATTGTTTTTAATGAAAAATTATTTTTTCCAACAATTATTAAAGAAGTACTTGAATTGCTTTGTGCTCTTATTCTCATTTACACACACATTATTTATTATTACACACACATGCAAGCACGCACGCACGCACACACACACACACACACACACACACAAATGCATACATTTTCTAGTTAACCCCTTGCACTCTGGTCAATTTCCCTAAAAACGCCTAAAAATAACGTACCCAAAGTAAATCAAAAGCTGTTCTTCAACCCTGTGCAGCATCTTCATGGGGTTGGTCTCATTTAAAAGAAAGCACTTTGAATTTTTTGGCAAAATAGTCATAATCTCTCTAAGTGCTCCTGCCACTGAGTAACAGTCATCTAAACATACTGAACTTGAAGAAAATAAAGTTTGCCTGGGTGTTTTTTTGATACAAATGCTTGCAAATAACACACAGCTGTCAGATCCGGGCTGGAAAATGCAACAGAAATGTAGAACCAAGTGTTATCCAGCTGAGGTCAAAATTTTGTAACAATACCACAAAAAATGAATATATTACACAGCTTTTTACTCAGGTTGTTCCCAGGCGTTTTTGAACTGTGCCAAATTGTGCCAAATGGCACAGTTTGGAAAAACGTCTGTAACTTTTGAATGATTCAATATAGAAGCTTCATCTTGGGCTCTAATGAAAGGTGAAGGGCTGTGTGTGTGGGGTGGGGGGGTTGTTTATTCATTCATGAATGAATGAATGAACAAACAAGCCCCCACACACAAAGAAGCATGCCACGTAAAAAATGTGTGGCTTTTTTTTTTACAAGAAAAAATAACCTACAGTGCACTAAAAATTATACTAAAATATTTGTAATGTATAAGATAACAACTCCCACCCCCTACCCCCCACCCCCGCTGCAGAGGACGGACATCGCCCATCGTTACATGACGGACCGCAGGGATGGTGCGCCGCGGTCTACTATGCACAGTTGTACTAAATTATCTGCAATAATATCTGCAATATATCTGCAATCTGCTACAGAAGAGTAGCGGGGGCGTTCACGGTCCGGACGCGGTGCACGGGTCTGTCATGTTGCGATGACACACAGTTGTAATTTATCAATCGGTCAAAAGTCATTTTGATTACAATTTTCAGGGATAAAGAATAATTTAGCTTATAACACTTACCTGTCCTCAACAGCAGTGTCGCTGGCGAACTTCTCTTCCTCATTGTCAGACGAACATGACGCTGGTCCGCTCGTTACGGACTCGTGGTTCTGGTCACGCGATCCGGTCAAACCATGATTCCATTATTGCGGTTTTGCGCTTCCATGATTGCGGTTTTGGCGAACGATTTTTCAAAACAAATAAGAGCAGTAGTAAGAAAAAAAGACTGGCGAAAACGTGTGTGTCACCCAGCGGCTTACACAAAACAGATTTTACGCACGGGACGTACACTTTCAATTGTCGAAGTTCTCTGCTTCAATTGGCTCGCTGCATTCGCAGCCGTTGGTAGGAGGGTCCTTCTTGCTAGGTTTTCAGTCATTGGTTCTTCAAGGTTTCAGAAACCCAATTCAAGGCTCTTATTAGTCGAATGAGAGGTCAATCAAATCTAAACCAATCAAAGCACTCCTTTGGTTTTCTGTTCGCGGCTGTGTCTGCACCTCGTGCGCCCTAGGACACAGAGACGTGACCGCCCGCGGTATCTCGGAGTGCAAGAGGTTAACCTTCCTTATTGAGTTGGAAAGACACTGTGTCTTTGTGGATCTAGAGAAAACATTTGATGGGGTTCCAAGAGAGGAAGTGTGGTACTATATGAGAAAGTCAAAAGGGGCAGAGAAGCATGTGAGGGTGGTGCAGGAGATTTATGAGGACAGTGAAACAGTGGTGAGGTGTGCTGTAGGAGTGATGGATGTGTAACACCTATGAGGGTTAATTACAGGGAATGGGCTGTATTGTATGTACTAGCATACAACACAGTACAATAGGACAACGATGATGATGTACCAGTATCAGAGTCACCTAGATTCGACTACAGGAGCAGTAATAAACTTTAGATAAAGAAGAGACCACAGACCAGGAAGTGTGTTTAAAATGTTGGCTTATTATTAAATGGACAAAAGAACAATGACAGACATTAACATAGAATAAATCCCTTTTTGTCTTTAGACCTTTTAGTTAGGTTTGAAAGGATTTAGTTTAGTCTTATTTTAATAGGTTGCAACCTTTAGTTTCTTTTAGTTCAGTTCAAGCTAGATCTTTAACCTACTTGAGTTATCTCTGTTTTGTTCAAATTAGTTTAGTTCTATTTCATTTCAAGTTCCTTTCAAGTTTAGTATAGGTACCCTTTAAGTTTAACCATTAGCATTGTTTTGTTGTTTACAACCAAACAATTAACACTGTACTGTAAACAATACCTTTACAGCATAATCGTGTATGGTCAATCAAATAAAATTGTAAAAACAAATACAAAACTCAAAGCAATTCAGCAAAAGACTGAACAAATCTGTTAACCACAGAATAAAAGTCTTTTTCTTTCAAATCTACTAATCCTTTAATTCTTCTGAATTAGCAGTCCAGTGTTTTTATCCCAAATCCACTGTTTGTGGTGGAAATGTGGATGGATCGTACCAGTTCAGATGAAAACCATGCAACAACCAGTAGAAGAGTGGTACACCCTCTAGCTTCCTGACTCATGCACAGTTCACACAAGGTCCCTTGGGTGGCTCGCCATCACGGTTCAAGCACATGTTCTTCAAATCTTCAAATCCAGTCCTAATTCGACATATCTTCATCCCAACCTAAATTGGCCAAATCCTGATAAACACACATACACAAATCTCCAGAACCCACGACTAGTTGGAAAACCCAACAATACTGAGTTCTGTTACTCCAGGTACAACCAGGACAGGTTAGAAAAAATAAAAATAAAAATAAAACCTTCTTCAGAGTCCAAAAATAGCTTTTAGGTTAGTTTAGACTCATTTCTCTCCTCTATTTTTTACTATTTTTTTTCTCTCTCTCTGCAGCACTTTTGTTGTGTGTCTGCATAATTCCCTTTGGTTTACGCAGGAAAAGCCTGCAGCAGTCCTACTGGCTGTTTGCCTGTTGCATGAGCTATGCAGCAACATACTCTTCAGAATAAGAGTCTAAATGCATTTCAGCTATCTTAAAATGTAAATGACAATGAATTGGCATGTTTTAACATTTTTTCCCAAATAAAATGTAGTAACATGAAATATAACTTTGTAGACGTTTTCAGTAATATTAAACCATATGAACTTATTTATTGGCTTTTTACATTCAAGCACCTATTGCTATTTTTATTAACAGGTTTTTATTAACCTCTGGGTTACAGATGGATTCAAGGTGAGGGTGGGATTACATCGGGGACCTGGCTCTGAGCCCCTTCTTATTTACCATGTTGATTGACAGGCTGACAGATGAGGTCAGGCAGGAGTCTTTGTGGACCATGATGTTTGCAGATGACATTGTGATCTGCAGTGAAAGTGGGGAGCAGGTGGAAGAGAACCTGGAGAGGTGGAGGTATGCTCCGGAGAGAAGAAGAATGAAAGTCAGTAGAAGCAAGACAGAATACATGAGTGTGAATGAGAGGGAGGCAGGTTTAACAGTGAAGATGGAAGGAGTAGCGGTAGTGAAAGTAGATGAGTTTCAATACCTGGGGTCAACCATTCAAAGTAATGGAAAATGCACAAGAGAGGTGAACAAGAGAGTGCAGGCAGGGTAGAGTGGGTGGAGACGAATGTCAGGGGTGATTTGTGACAGAAAGGAAACAGCAAGAGTGGAAGGGAAGATTTACAAGACGGTAGTGAGACCTGCTATGATGTATGGTTTGGAGACAGTGGTGCTGACAAAAAAACAGGAGGTGGAGCTGGAGGTGACAGAGTTGAAGACGCTAAGATTTTCATTGGGACTGACTAGGAGGGACAAGATTAGAAATGAGTATATCAGAGAGACAGCTCAGGTCGAGCGTTTTGGAGACAAAGTAAAAGAGGCAAGGCTGAGATGGTTTGGACATGTGCAGATGAGGGATAGTGGATATATTGGACAAAGGCTGTTGAAGATGGCGCTGCCAGGCAGGAGGAAAAAAGGAAGACCACAGAGAAGATTCATGGATGTAGTGAAGGAGGACATGGAAAGTACTGGTGTTACAGAGGAAGATGCAAGGCATAGCGTGAGATGGAGGCAGATGATCCGCTGTGGTGACCCCTAAAGGGAGCAGCCAGAAGAAGAAGAAGAAGAAGAAGAAGAAGGAGAAGGAGAAAGACATATGTAGTTGGGTCTTGTTCATCCAGGGTGAAAGACTTTATTCAATTTGCCCCTCCCCCCGCCGCCCACACACACACACAGCATGAACAAAGAAGGTAAAGACTTGAACGCATCAACGTAAAAAAACATACAGATGCACTTACACACAAATACAAAAAAAAGCCAAGTGAGCTGGCTCTGGTCTCTAAATGTGATTTGGATGTCCGGGTCTGTGTGGAAAACAGGGGTCAGCCGAAGGTGACGACTTCCGTATTCATCCAGCAGACTCCAGCAACCAGAGTGTCAGCAGCTGCCTTCATCTGTCCATCCATCCATCAATTAATCAATTAATTTTCTGTCACTGCTCCTAAACTGTGGAAAAGTCTCCCTTTGCCTATTAGACAGGCTCCTTCACTGTCTATTTTTAAAACTTATCTTCAGACTTATTTTTAACTCCTTGGCCTTCAACCCAGTATGAGATATTGAGTTTTACATGTTTTATTGCTTTTATTATATGATTGTCATTTTTATCTGTTTTGTTTTATACTTTTTAGTTGCATTTGATTGTCTTTTATTTATTTTTATGTCTTACATTGTGGTGGACACACATACGTGACCTGCTTTGTGACTCACATTTTAGACCGGAACAAAGGCAGAGCTTCCTTGGTGATTACAGGAAGCTGCAAGAGTGTTAGCTTTGGTATGCAAGGCTTGAGACTGTGGGGGTATAATTAAAGGATTAAATAGGGGATGCATTGTAGATAGTGGGGGTGATATCATGGAGAGAGGATGCATTGTTACTGTCATTATAATGCAACGTGGTCTGTGATACATGTGACTTGTGAACTGTAAGAGTCCTGGTATTTAAGGACGAGAGTTCCCTGTGTGGCTCTCTTTTCTGCTTCGAGATGTTGGAGATGTGAATAAAGCTGACTTGAGAGAGAACTCTGCTTCGTCATTCTCACATTCCCACACTGGTGACCCAAGACGTATCATGCAAGAGGAGAATTCCTCCAGGCCGGCCTCGTCAGGAGCCCCGAGCCAAGCGAATGCCGCTACAGTCCAGCTACCAGACTTCTGGCAGAACAAACCGCGCTCCTGGTTCAACGCGGTTGAGGCGCAGTTAAACCTCCGGGGGATATTGGTAGACGCCACAAAATTCTACCACGTAGTCACAAAGCTGGACAACAACATCGCCCAGCATGTGGAGAGCCTGATCGACCAGCTGCCGGACAGCGACAAATACGGCACGTTGAAGGCTGCACTCATCCAGCAATTCACCCCCTCGGCGGAGGAGCGAGCAGAGAGGCTCCTGGCGCTGACGGAGTTGGAAAATGACATGCCCGCGAACCTAATGGAGAAGTTGTTGAGGTTGAAAGACTCTGACGACAATCACTTCATTTTCACCCACCTCTTCCTCAGGACTCTACCGTCAGCAGCGAGAGCGACCCTGGCCGTTTCACCACTGTTGGCCCAACGGGACTACCACGCTTTGGGCCGAGAGGTGCAGCGGATTGTCAATGCCACCAAGCGGCATGCAGCCACGGCCGCTGCAGCGGAACTCGGCGCGATGACCGGAAACGACAAGAGGCCAGAGGCAGCAGTACCAGACTCACCGACGACGGCGGCGGCAGGGGCCAGGGAACGCGGATCGGATGTCCTTTGTTTCTACCATCGCCACTTCGCAGAGAGGGTACGCAAATGTGTACCACCGTGCCAGTTCGGGCGTTCGGGAAACGCCAAGACCGGGGGTCGGTAGCAGCCGCAGCCCTCGGGAAGGAGAACAAGGTGCTCTACTTGTTGGACGCATGCTCGGGGAGGCAGTTCCTCGTCGACACAGGCTCCCAGTTGAGTTTCATCACACCTTCCTACGCGGACAGACTAGCTGGTTCCAGAGGTCCCCGGGTGACAGCACCGAACGGCTTGGAGATTAAGACCTTTGGTGAGAAAACTCTGCTTCTGTCTGTACACGGCCGTACATTTGAGTGGACTTTTGTTGTAGCAGCAGTAAATTTCAATATGTTGGGGGCTGATTTTTTGTGCTCACATGGTTTGTTGGTTGATCTCGCTAACAGGCGCCTGGATAATGCACTCTCTTTTGATTCTATCCCCTGTACAGCGCGAGTGGCCCCGCCAACAGCACAAGCTAACGTCACAGCTGCAAGCGATAAGTTCCACACACTGCTCATTCAGTTCCCAGCACTCACGGTCCCCACATTCTTGGCAACAGTCGCTAAACACAGGGTGGAGCATTTTATTACCACTACCGGACCGCCCGTTTTTGCAAAACCTCGGCGCTTGGACGCAGTTAAACTGGCCATAGCGCGCGAGGAGTTCGCCAACCTGGAGAGGTTGGGCATTATCAGGCGTTCAAACAGTCTGTGGGCTTCCCCGCTACACATGGTCCCGAAAGCTGACGGATCATGGCGACCTTGCGGGGATTTCCGCAGGTTAAACAACGCTACAGCGCACGACCGCTACCCGATCCCACATATCCAAGATTTTTCCGTTCATTTGGCAGGGGCGCGCGTTTTTTCTAAAAAAGACTTGGTCCGCGGTTACCACCAAGTCCCAGTGCGCGCTGAGGACATACCCAAAACAGCGGTAATAACTCTGTTTGGCCTATTCGAGTTTTTACACATGCCATTTGGACTTGGGGGCTGCTCAGACGTTCCAACGCATGATGGACGAGGTGCTTCGCGATCTCCCTTTTGTGTTCGTCTACTTGGACGATATTTTAGTAGCCAGCGCGTCCGAAGACGAACACGAAAAACACCTGGCCACAGTTTTCCGAAGGTTGGGAGTTCACGGGTTAATAATCAACCCAGCGAAGTGTCAGTTCGGGGTGGCGCAGATCAATTTTTTAGGACACTGCGTCTCCCCCGAAGGAGCAGTTCCGTTTCCTGACAAAGTGCGCGCGGTGGCAGATTTTCCCCGGCCGCAGACGGTCAGGGCGTTGCAGGAGTTTTTGGGAATGGTGAATTTTTATAACGGTTTTCTCCCCCGCGCGGTGCAACTCATGCAGCCGCTGTATGCCGCGCTCAAAAAAAAGAAACCCGCGGATAAGGTCGAGTGGTCCCCGGAGCGGGACCAAGTGTTCTCGGAGGTGAAAGCAGCCTTGGCAAAGGCTGCATTGCTGGCACACCCAGACCCAACGGCCCGCATAGTGCTCACCACTGACGCATCAGAGGTGGCCATAGGGGCGGTCGTGGAGCAGCATGTAGCCGGGGTTTCGCAGCCCCTCGCCTTCTTCAGCAGGACCTTGCGCGATAGCAAACGTAAATACAGCACATTCGACAGGGAGCTGCTGGCTCTCCATTTGGCCATCCGCCACTTTCAGTTCTGGCTAGAAGGACACTCTTTCACCGCGTTCATTGACCACAAACCGCTAACATTCGCGATGGCCAAGGTTTCCGAACCGTGGTCAGGCCGGCAGCAGAGACAGCTGGCCGCGATATCAGAGTTTACCACTGATATCCAGCATGTGGCGGGCAAACTGAATGTAGTGGCAGATTGCCTCTCGCGCGCCGTGGCGGCCCCAGTCAGCGTAGGAATAGATTACGCAGCCATGGCCGCGGAGCAGGTTGGTGATGCGGAGGTGCGCGCGCTTCAGTCTGGACCAACAGGGTTAAGGCTGGAGAGCAGGGTGCTGCAAAGACGGTACGCCCCCCCTAATCTGCAATGTCTCCACGGGACGGCCACGTCCAGTAGTACCGGCCGCGTGGCGCCGCCGCGTTTTTGACTCGATTCATTCTTTGGCGCACCCGGGAGTGCGCACGTCGGTCAAAATAGTAGTAAAGAAATATGTGTGGCCGAGCCTCCGCAAACAAGTTAAAGAGTGGGCAGCAGCCTGCACGGCGTGTCAGTGAGCCAAAGTACACAGGCACATGAAGGCTCCTTTGGAGCCGTTTCACATTCCGGCCAAGAGGTTCGATCACGTTCATGTGGACCTCGTGGGCCCCCTCCCGCTGTCACAAGGGAGCACACACCTTCTCACAATGGTGGACCGCACCACGCGCTGGCCTGAAGTGGTCCTGCTGGCATCAACCATGGCCGAGGAGGTGGCGCGCGCATTTTTAACAGCTTGGGTGGCGCGCTTCGGCGTTCTGTCAGACATTACATCCGACAGAGGCCCTCAATTTGTGTCCGAGCTTTGGTCGACAATGGCCCGCAGCCTTGGTGTCACAATTCACCGCACAACTGCGTACAATCTGCAGGCTAACGGGTTATGCAAACATTTTCATAGGTCATTGAAAGCAGCTCTCAGAGCGTCACTGATGGATGCAAATTGGGTGGACAAGTTACCGTGGGTGTTATTGGGGTTGCATTCTGCGCCTTAAGAGGACTTAGAAGCCTCCCCAGCGGAGCTCGTGTTTGCGCAGCCACTCCGGCTGCCTGGGGAGTTTCTCCCAGATAACCCTGCGCCGGACGCCTCCCCGTCTCAGCTGTTGTGGAGTAACATAGAATCAAGCACGCTACCAGGCCCTGCGCATCACAGTTTTCCGCGCGTTTTTGTGCCTAAAACTTTGAAGAAAGCAGAGTTTGTTTTTGTCAGACACGATGCGCATCGAACCCCGCTGCGACCGCGTTATGACGGACCCTTCAGAGTGTTAGAAACAGGGGACAAGCAGTTTTTGTTAGATTTGGGGGGTAGGAAAGAGAAAGTTGGCATAAACAGACTCAAACCCGCTTTTGTGGTGGCAGATGAGCAAGTGCTGTTGGCGAGGTCCCCGCGGCGAGGTAGACCCTCGCGGGGGGCTTCACAGAGTAATGTTTCCCCAGAACACCCACAGGTGCTGACAAAAGGTTTCCACCCCCAGATGGCAAACCCCCAGCGTGACAGCGCCGCAGAGACGTTGAATCCCAGCTACAGTAGATACGGCAGGAGACTGAAGCCTAGACAGCATGTGGACTGACGTGTATTGATACTATCACGGCATGCATGTTGTTATTCTCTTGTTTGTTCTAAAATGTTGGGGGGGCTTTGTGTGGTGGACACACATACATGACCTGCTTTGTGACTCACATTTTAGACTGGAACAAAAGCAGAGCTTCCTTGGTGATTACAGGAAGCTGCAAGAGTGTTAGCTTTGGTTTGCAAGGCTTGAGACTGTGGGGGTATAATTAAAGGATTAAAGAGGGGATGCATTGTAGACAGTGGGGATGATATCATGGAGAGAGGATGAATTGTTACTGTCATTATAATGCAACGTGGTCTGTGATACATGTGACTTGTGAACTGTAAGAGTCCTGGTATTTAAGGACGAGAGTTCCCTGTGTGGCTCTCTTTTTTCTGCTTCGAGATGTTGGAGATGTGAATAAAGCTGACTTGAGAGAGAACTCTGCCTCGTCATTCTCACATTCCCACAACATGTCCTTCTCATTTTATCTATTCCTGATGTACAGTACTTTGTATCAGCTGTAGTTGTATCAGTTGTAGTTTGATTGATTGAATTAAACTGTACACACATCTTCAAGTAACAGGAATAATTAATCTGACCCATACTCTATGTATATTTTGAGAAGAGAATTCTTACAGTTTGTAAAAATGTTTAATTACAGGGATGATGGCAAACACACTCTGGTACTGGCAGTAATCAACAGTGTGATGACTTGTTACAAATACTTATCATGTAAATTTTTCTGGGTTTGAGCCTGTGCCCACTATGGGCATGTCTACTGTATGCAGTATATAATATGTAAATGATTGTTATATTATTTCTGTGATAATGATAGTTGAATCAGAGTGAACTTATTTCTTGGACCAAACCCTATCTGAAATTGTCTGTAATCAGTAAACATTACATGGCACATATGATCTGCTATTAGGTTGCTGCTGTATTGTGTAACTAACAGATTATATCACCTTCTGTAAGAGGGTAACTGTGGTCCATGTGATCACGGGCATTCAGCCACTTGTTGTGACTATAACAACTAGAAAAGCACTTGGAGAGCGCAGACCTCCGCCAAGCGCTACAGTTCCCCCCATACAGTGTTTGTGTGTATGTTTTCAGATTCCTTGACCATGAAAACATATGACTAGCAATTGTATTGACAATGATAGGATTAGTGGTTCAGTAGTTATTCACGAAAATGGCATTTTCCGTAATGGCGGTTTTCTTCTGGACGGTGATCCGGATCATCCCCAAAATTTAATCAGTTCTTCCTTGTACCATTTCCAACAACGCCTGAAAGTTTCATCGAAATCCGTTCAAAACTTTTTGAGTTATCTTGCTAACCAACAGACAGACAAACAAACAAACAGACAAACAAACCCCGGCAAAAACATAATCTCCTGGCGGAGGTAATCATACTGATTGTGTGAAGTTCACATCTTATTATAACTGACACCTCTATTGGTGCCTATTTAATTACTTAATTGCAATCTTTTCATATAAATATGATCTGCTGGTAGAGATCTCACTGGCATTTCAGCAGCTAACAAAAATAGAGTGAAATGAAGTTTGTGATCAGCCAAGTGTCTTCAGACATGTCTCACCTGAAAGTTCTGTTGTATGCATTACAACAGAAGGAGCAACCCAGCAGTAGTGTGCTGGTGGTATCAAAGCAGTCAATGACAGCAGAAAAGGACTAAGGAGAACACAATTGTTTTTACAGAATAACATGGCCTATAGAAAAAAAAACACATGCTACACATTTTGGTTGAATCACTGGGAATCATGTCTTTATATTGCCACAGGCTCACCTGGCTCACCTGCTAACTCCCCATGTGCCTTCTTTGGGTACACTGGGTCCTTGTAATGTTTTTCATGTGGATCCGCTGGACCGCTCTTGGTCTGGCCCTTCACCCAGGACTAGCTTTTCTTTGGACACCCAACTAGGAACAAGCTGCCTCTGACAACATACAGTGGTGTGAAAAAAGTGTTTGCACCATTCCTGATTTCTCATTTTTTGTATATTTGTCACACTTAAATGTTTCAGATCATCAAACAAATTTAAATATTAGAAAAAGATAACACAAGTAAACACAAAATGCAGTTTTTAAATGAAGGTGTTTATCAAGGATAAAAAAAATCCAAACCTACATGGCCCTGTGTGAAAAAGTTATTGCCCCCCCCCTTCCCCATTAAAACATAAATTAACTGTGGTTTATCACGTCTTTGGAAAGCTGAATTCAGTTTCTCTAGCCACCCCCAGGCCTGATTAATGTCACACCTGGTCTAAATAAAAAAAAAAAATCACTTTAATAGGACCTGCCTGACAAAGTGAAGTAGACCAAAAGATCCCCAAAAGCTAGACATCATGCTGTGATCCAAAGAAATTCAGGAACAAATGAGAAACAAAGTAATTGAGATCTATCAGTCTGGAAAAGGTTATAAAGCAATTTCTAAAGCTTCCGGACTCTAGCGATACACAGTGAGAGCCATTATCCACAAATGGCAAAAGCATGGAACAGTGGTGAACCTTCCCAGGAGTGGCCAGCCGACCAAAATTACCCCAAAAGCGGAGTGACGACTCATCCAAGAGGTCACAAAAGACCCCACAGCAACATCCGAAGAACCGCAGGCCTCACTTGCTTCAGTTAAGGTCAGTGTTCACGACTCCACCATAAGAAAGAGACTGGGCAAAAATGGCCTGCATGGCAGACTTCCATGACAAAAACTACTGCTGAGCAAAAAAAACATAAAGGCTCGTCTCAGTTTTGCTAGAAAACATCTTGATGATCCCCAAGACTTTTAGGAAAATGCTCTGTGGACTGACGAGACAAAAGTTGAACTTTCTGGAAACTGTGCGTCCCATTACCTCTGGGTAAAAGTAACACAGCAGAAAACAAACATCATACCAACAGTAAAATATGGTGGTGGTTGCGTGATGGTCTGGAGCTGTTTAACTGCTTCAGTACCTGGAAGACTTGCTGTTGTAAATGGAACCATAAATTCTGCTGTCTACCAAAAAATCCTGAAGGAGAATGTCCGGTCATCTGTTTGTGACCTCAAGCTGAAGCGCACTTGGGTTCTGCAGCAGGACAATGATCCAAAACACACCTGCAAGTCCTCCACTGAATGGCTGAAGAAAAACAAAATGAAGACTTTGGAGGGGCCTAGTCAAAGTTCTAACCTTGAGATGCTGTGGCATGACCTTAAAAAGGCGGTTCATGCTCGAAAACCCTCCAATGTGGCTGAATTGCAACAATTCTGCAAAGATGAGTGAGCCAAAATTCCTCCACAGCACTGTAAAAGACACATTGCCAGTTATCATAAATGCTTGATTGCAGTTGTTGCTGCTAAGGGTGGCCCAAGCAGTTATTAGGTTTAAGGGGCAAACACTTTTACACTCAGGGCCCTGTAGGGTTGTTTTTACCCTTAATAATAACACTTTCATTTAAAAACTGCATTTGGTGTTTACTTGTGTTATTTTTGTTAACATTTAAATTTGTTTGATGATCTGAAACATTTACAGTGGTGTGAAAAAGTGTTTGCCCCCTTCCTGATTTCTCATTGATCACGGAGACAGCTGTAGCTGTAGCCTGCACCTCGGAGACAGCTGGAGCTGGTACGTGCAGCTCAGAGGCAGCTTGAGCTGGTATGTGCACTTCAAAGACAGCTGGAGTTGATACATGCACCTCAGAGACAGCTAGAGCTGGTACGTGCACTTCGGAGACCACTAGAGCTGCGGCGTGCACCTTGGACACAGCTGGAGCTGGTATGTGCACCTCAGAGGCAGCTGGAACTGGTAAGTGCACCTCAGAGGCTGCTGGAGCTGTGGAGTGCACCTTGGGGAAAGCTGGAGCAGTGGCATGCACCTCAGAGACAGCTGGAGCAGTTGTGTGCAGTCCGGAGACTGCTGGTGCTGTGGCGTGCATCACAGAGACTGCTGGAGTAGAAGTGTATTCCTCCATCCCCGACGCAGCCACCTCGGATGGGGAAGAAAAAATACATGTGGGGTTCATATCCACACTACAACCACCAGCAGAAGAGCTCAGAAGCAGATGGAAGCTGCACCTGGGTCTCCCCACAAGGAGCAAGACAAGCCCTCTTTAATATTGATTAAAAAGACAAAGAAGAGGACTTGCCTTAACTCTTGCTCTTCTGCAGGCAAGGACCCTAGCAGCTGGTGAAACCTCAGGAGTAATTACTGCTGCTAGTGGAGTGAAAACCTCTGGAGATACTGCAGGAGTGGGCATGGGAACCAGCGCAGTAGACATTGGAGCCGGCACTGCAACTGCCATGAGAACTGGTGTAACCTCTGTCATGAAAGCCGACGGTACAGCTGCCATGGGAGCCAATGTTGGAGAGCCCTCTGAGGCTTGAAAGCTCCCTGGGGCTGAAGCGGAGCCAGAAGAATGGTGAGGAAGTGTGGAAGCCAGATCTTGGTGTGGCTAGGGAGTTGTCAGAGCCAGGGGACGCTTCTTAGTTGGCTCAGGCTTCAGTGTTAATGGGGAGCTCTCCTCCAGCCCATGGAGTGGCTGCGGAGCTGGGGAGAGGCAGACAGAAGCTGGTTTGGACACAGGAGATTGGCGAGAAGCAGGTTTCCAAACCTGACGATGACTTGTCATCGGCACAGGTTTAGACGGGGAAGGAGTGCTCTTTACCAGCACACGGCGCGTCCACTGAAGGTTCAGCACGCAGATCAGCTGGGGAAAGCTATGCAAGCTAGGACATGACTTGATTGTCCCCGCCGCGGCACCCAGGCAAACGAAGCCATCCTCTGGAGTGCGGGCAGTGCGAGCATCCTCTATTAAATCCTCAATTAATTGAGCTGTCCACAGCTCATCAGTGTTTAGTCCAAAGACAGAAAAATTACTGTTTTCCTGAGTTCATTGTTGGTGGTGTCAAGATGTTAGCCGCTACCTCCGGTGGGCAGGAATAAGTGGACTCATGAGCGCAGACAGTTTGCAAGAGAATCATATTTATTCACTGGGAATCCAAAAATAATAAACAGCATGGGGGCTGATCACAAAACAAAGCTGACACAGTGATTAACACACAAGGGAAACAGCTTCACAAGGAGAAACTTACAGACAACTGGAACCGGAGGGAAAACCAATATATGATACCACACCAGAACACAAAATCAGACACATAAATAGGGCAACAGATAATCACAAACACAGGACAGCTGGGAGGACAATCAAAGGCAAAACAGTAGCACACATGAGGGAACATGGCTATGAGCACAGGAAACCTGAGGGACTGGGAATGATAGGTAACCAAATACAGGGGAATACACACAGGGGATACACACAAGACTTAAACCGAAGATCAAGGGGGGACACAGAACAACAATTAGTAATGGGGACCATGTGTCATGGTTTGTGCCTGGGCTGGGCAGAAGAGAGGACCCAAAAACTGTGATAATAGTTGCAGATTTATTAACGAGAAAATATGACTCTGCTCGTGGGCGGGAAACACAAAAGTAAGCCGATGATGGCAGATAAGAAAAGCTGTGGTAATCCAATAGAGTGAAGCAAATAATCATTCCCACAAAGTGGTGAGGATACATATGAAGTTAACATAAGGATGGCATGGGGATTAATGCCCATGGCCAACGTATATAGGGAAACAGTGATTAGCAAAGCAAGGGACAGCTGTGAATGATTAACAACGCAAGAAGGGCAGAATGGAAAATGCATGATGCTAAAACAGAAGTAAACAAAGAGTACTGTCAAAATAAGAGTCCATACAGAAACAATATAGTGAATGAAAATAATAAAATGAAAATAATGACACTGATAAAAAGAACACAAGGCATGGACAGGATCTGTGACCCTGTCCAGATCATGACAGTACCTCCCCTTTAAGGGTCCGCTGCCAGACGACCCTAGAAGAGAGAGAAAAAGAAGAAACAAAAAAAAAAAATAGGAGGGAAGGTCATGGAAAGGGGCTAGAACATAGCTGACCTCAACATGAACCTTCCAACTAAGGTGAGAGGGGAGAGGACATGGAGGGGGACTAGGGCATAGCCGACATCAACATGCACCTTCCAACCAGAGAAGCAAGGGGATAAAGGAGGGAGGAGAGAGAACACAGAGGTGGGTTGGAGCGCAGCCCATCTCAATGTGAACCATCCAACCCCGAAAAAGAGAGGGATATGGGAGGGGGGAGAGAGGACACGGAGGTGGTTGGAATGCAACCCATCTCAACGTGAACCTCCTGACCACAGAAGTAAAGATGGAGGACACAGAGGTGGGCTGGAGTGCAGCCCATCTCAAGGTGAACCTCACAACCCCGAGTGGAAAGGGGGATCAGGAAGGGGTGCAACAACAAATAACTCAGCACAAAAAAAAAATAGGAACAATTAAAAGGAAACACAACAAAACACCACAAAACAATAGAGCAGCTGTTTTGTTTTCTTTTTTCACATTTGTTTTTCACAAATGGTACACAGTCCAAGGTTGGATGATGGAGAGCAAAGTTGGTTGGGTGGCCAACCCCAGTCCGTGGACCACTTGACGAAGAGGAACAGTCTGTTGGGTGGTTTGCCAAGGTCCACGGGCCACCTGGTGAAAGAGCACAGTTTTGTGTGGTGGCCGGCCAAAGTCCATGGGCCACCAGATTGAGGAATACTGGCCAGTAGGCCGGCCAAGGTTCTGAGCCGACCCAGCCACCACAGTGGCCACCCCACTGAGGCTGATCTGGCCGCAGCTCAGTGGTAGGAGTGTCAGTGCAACCCTGCTGGGATGCAGATGGTAGGGTGTGTGTACCACCTGCTGTGATGTGGATGGTGAAAGTTGGGCCCCCGGGGCACAGGAGGTGAAGGTGGAATGCAGTTGTTCAGCGGCTTCAACCTCGATGTGGCCACCTTGGACAAAGGAGGAGAAAAGGAGGTTGGTGAGATGATATCACAGTCATTAGCAGCAGAGACTAGTGAGGAGGACCCAGAAATGGGTGGGATCTGTGCTTTGCGCCCCCACCCCACCACCACCACCACCAGAATGAAGGCAAGTCCTTTCTAAAATTGATGTTGAAAGTAAGGGAAAAGGTACTTGCCTTGACTCCTGGTCTCCTGCTTCCGGGGTGACGACCTCAGGATGCGCTACAGGCATGATGACCTCAGGATGTGCTGTTGAAATGGAGGCCTCAGGATGAGCTGCGGGAGTGATGGCCTCCAGATGAGCTGCAGGAAAGGCAGTGGATGAGGTGGTCAGGGGAGGAGCAGCAGGTGAGGTGGTAGTGAGAGAGGCAGCTGTCAGAGCGACGGGGAGAGGAACAGTAGATGAAGTGGCTGGGAAACAGGTAGCAGGTGAGGTAGCAGGTGAGGCAGCCTGAGGCGAAGCAGCAGGTGGGGGTCTCTGGAGAGGAGGGGCTGCAGCTACTGGAACTCTCCGGGGATGGGGGGGTGCATCTGCCGCTGGAGCTCTCTGGGGAGCAGTGGGGCTGGGTGGGAGAGGAGCCAGGGGTTGGGCTGGAATGGAGCACCCAGTGGAGCGGCGTCTCCCAGAGTCTTCCTTCCACCCAGGTCCCCCGCGTGCCAACCGACTGCCGTAAAAAAAATTCCTCTGTTCCTTGGGAGTTAACACAGGCAGCCAGTCGGTTGGCTCCGGTGTGGAGAAGGCTGGCTGTGCGTGACGAGAGGAGCGGCACCGATGTTGGTCCCTTCATCGCTCCCTCTGCCTCTTCTCATCAGCCTGAGATGGAGAAGCGGCTGGTCGCCGGCAGAAGACGATGAAGGAGGAGAGAAAAATGGGCAGTTCCTGGACCCAAGGGAGCACCCGGAGGCCCTTCGTGTGCTTGAGCACCCACATTGCAGCTCCCCTAAAGTCAAACGCTCTCTTTCTATTGGAGCAATTGCGAGCTGCGGCAACCAGATCTCACAGTCTCTCCGCGGCCCGCAGCTCCTCCTCAGTGAAGCACTAGACAGCCATAACTGAGCAAATTAGTATTCGCTGGGTCCTTACTGGCAATGTCCTTCTGTCATGGATTGTGCCTGGGCTGGGCAGAAGAGAGGACCCAAAAGCTGTGATACTATTTGTGGATTTATTAACGAGAAAATGAGACTCCGCTCGGGGGTGGAAAACATAAAAGTAAGCCGATGACAGCAGATAACAAAAGCTGTGGTAATCCAACAGAGTGAAGCAAATAATCACTCCAACAAAGTGACGAGGATACATGTGACGTTAACATAAGGATGGTGCGGGGACTAATGCCCACAGCCAACATATATATAGGGAAACAGTGATTAGCAAAACAAGGGGCAGCTGTGAATGATTAACAACGTAAGAAGGGCAGAACGGAAAATGCATGACTCTTATTTACTACTGCTTTGAGTGCTGCTAACCCTGTATTCCTACAATTCTGGAATTTCCCCAATTAGGACTAATACAGGCTTATGTTAAAATGGAAGTAAACAAAGACTACTGTCAAAATAAGAGTCCATACAGAAACGATAATAGTGAATGAAAATAATAATATAATAATAATAATAATAATAATAATAATAACTAGAAAAGCACTCATAGAGCGCATACCTCCGCCAAGGCTCCTTCCATTTCTCATGGATCACCTCCAAATGTAATGAATCAGAATCAGAATCAGAATGAGATTTATTGCCATTGTTCATGTAGTACACAAACTAGGAATTTGTCTCGGTGCAATGCTGCAACATTAAACATGGAGTAGCACTAAAGATAAAAATAAAAAACTATGCATGCAATAAAAGGTAGAATATGAATAAGTAATACTAATCTATGCAATTTTTAAATATATTAACAAGCAGCAGATATTGTGGAGTTCCACATAGTGCAGTCGGTAGTGCAAAAAGAAAACAGTGATAATTGTCATGAGTCCGGTTGAGCTGCTGTACGTAGTGCACGAGAGTCTAATAAGTCACTTAGTGTTCAGCAGTCTGATGGCAGAGGGGAAGAAGCTGTTCATGTAGCGGGAGGTTTTAGTCTGAATGGACCGAAGTCTTCTGCCTGAGGGGAGGGAGGCAAACAGTGCGTGTCCAGGGTGTGAAGGGTCGGCTATGATCCTACCTGCACGCCTCCGGGTCCTGGAGATGTACAGGTCCTGGAGGGATGGGAGCTTGCAGCCGATCATCTTCACAGCAGTGCGCACAACACGCTGCAGTCTTAGTCTGTCCCTGGCGGTGGCTCCTGCGTATCACACGGTGATGGAGGTGGTGAGGATGGACTCGATGATGGCCGTGTAGAACTGCACCAACATCTTGGTGGGTAGCTTGAGCTTCCTCAGCTGCCGCAGGAAGAACATCCTCTGCTGGGCCTTTTTGATGAGGGAGCTGATGGTCGGCTCCCACTTGAGGTCCCGGGTGATGGTGGTGCCCAGGAAGCGGAAGGAATCCGCAGTGGTGATGGGAGAGTCTGTGAGGGTAAGGGGGGGCAGAGGGGCAGTGACTTTTCTGAAGTAAACGATCATCTCCACTGTCTTCAGAGCGTTCAGCTGCAGGTTGTTGTGGCTGCACCAGGACGCCAGCTGGGCCACCTCTCTCCTGTAGACGGACTCGTCGTTGGTGATGAGCCCGATGAGGGTGGTGTCATCCGCAAACTTGATCAGCTTAACAGACTGGTGGCTGGAGGTGCAGGAGTTGGTGTACAGGGAGAAGAGCAGGGGGGAAAGTACACAGCCCTGGGGTGATCCGGTGCTGATGCTAACAGAGTCTGAGACAGTCTTTCCCAGCCGCACATGCTGCCTCCGGTCCGTCAGGAAGTCGGTGATCCACCTGCAGAGGGAGTCAGGCACGTTGAGCAGGGACAGCTTATCCTGGAGCAGAGCGGGGCGGATGGTGTTGAATTCAGAGCTGAAGTCCACAAACAGGATCCTGACGTAGGTTCCCGGGGTGTCCAGGTGCTGCAGGATGGAGTGGAGGGCCAGGTTGACTGAGTTGTCCACAGACCTGTTGGCTCTGTAGGCAAACTGCAGCGGGTCCAGGAGGGGAGTGGTGATGGTCTTGAGGTGGGGCAGGACCAGGCGCTCAAAGGACTTCATGACTACAGAGGTGAGCGCTACAGGTCTGTAGTCGTTAAGTCCAGTGATCCGTGGCTTCTTGGGGACAGGGACGATGGTAGAGGTTTTGAGGCAGGCCGGCACGTGGCATGACTTCAGGGAGGTGTTAAAAATGAGGTGTTAATAATGGGCTTGTGTGTAGGCCTATCGCCACTTGTGGTGAAAATTGCATCGAAGTCTGTCCATTAGTTTTGGAGTTTTGTGGCTGACAGACTGTGAGAAGAGCCTTGGCTGAGGTATGCATTCCCAGATCATCCCCAAAATGTAATGGGTTCCTCTCTAGGCCAAGAACCACCTCTGGTGAAAATTTCATCCAAATCCATCCAGTATTTTTTGTGTAATCCTGCTGCACAAATATAAACAAAGCCCTTGGTGTAGGTATGCACTCTCAGATCATCACCAAAATCTAACCATCTGTTCCCTGTGCCATTACACACCTTTCCTGAAAATTTCGTCAAAATCTGTTCATAACTTTTTGAGTTATGTTGGTAACAGACAGACAGACAAACAGACAAATGGCAGAAAAAACATTACCTCCTTGACGGAACTCAAGTGTTGGTGTTGTGTCCATCTCCTCCATCTCCAAACTCCCAGGCTGCGGGTGTTGCAATTCATCGCACAACCGCGTACAACCCACAGGCCAATGGGTTATGCGAGCGTTTTCATAGATCACTGAAAGCAGCACTCAGGGCTTCACTGACGGATGCAAATTGGGTAGACAGGTTGCCGTGGGTTTTATATTGGGGTTGCGCTCCGCGGCAAAATAGGATTTGGAAGCTTCCCTGGCAGAGAGCTCGTTTTTGCGCAGCCCCTATGGCTGCCCGGGGAATTTCTGCCAAATAATCCGGCGCCGGACAGCTGCCCGTCTCAGCTTTTGCAGCGTAGCGCAAACACAGGCACGCTGCTGGGCCCTGCCCACCACTGTTTTCCCCGTGCTTTTGTGCCTAAAACTTTGAAGAACGCGGAGTTCGTGTTCGTCAGACACGACGACCAGCGCCCTCCATTGCGCCTGCACACATGTTCAAAATGGCCGTATCTCACAATGTTAAAGAATCCTTTAAAAAATTCCTGTATCCAGACGGTGATCCGGATCATCGCCAAAATTTAATCAGTTCTTCCTTGTACCATTTCCAACAACGCCTGAAAGTTTCATCGAAATCCGTCCAAAACTTTTTGAGTTATCTTGCTAACCAACAGACAGACAGACAAACGCTGGCAAAAACATTACCTCCTCCGGCCTGCGGCCTGGTGGAGGTAATAATAATAATAATAATAATAATAATAATAATAATATTATCTGCGGCAGCACAGCAACTCACCCTTGGCCGTGGAATCCTGGGTTCGATCCCAGCCCCCGACCAACAGTGATCTGTGTGGAGTTTGCATGTTCTCCCCGTGTCTGCGTGGGTTTACTCCGGGATTTCTCCGGTTTCCTCCCACATGCCAAAAACATGCAAGTTAGGTTAATTGTCATCAACTGGGGATTCTAAATTGTCCTTAGGTATGACTGTGAGAGTGAATGGTTGTCTGTCTCTCTGTGTTGGCCCTGTGATGGACTGGCGATCTGTCCAGGGTGGACCCTGCCTCTCGCCCAAAGATGCTGGGATAGGCTCCAGCTCCCCCCCACCCCCCGCGACCCAAAAAGGATTAAGCGGAAGAAAATGGATGGATGGATGGATGGATAATAATAATAATAATAATAATAATAATAATAATAATAATAATAATTGTAGAAGAGCTTGAAATGATGAGGCGATTTGATATATAAACCAAAGTTTATTTATCAGCTCTCCTAACAAGTCTCATCTAGTGCAGAGGTAGCAGAAGGAAAAAGAGACCGAATATCTCCGGCTCTCTGACTTTATACTTGCACATAACAAAAGACATGCATATCAAAGGCTGACATCCCTCATTATCATAATCCCCCCCATTGTCTTGGTACTTCCTCTCTTCGCCCTAGGGGGGTGAGGGTAGCTCCTCCGGTCTCCACTGCAGTGTCTGGGAACGTCTTTGTTCTTCACTTGGCGGTTGTGAGTCTTTGTCCTTTCAGAGGTGTGAAGTTGCCTTACATATGTAATCACCAAACATTCCCACATGCTTCAACATATGTAGGTTATGGAATATATGATTAATATAGCCCACAGCCCCCCCCCAAACGACTAAGAAAAGACAATAGAAAAATTCACAGTCTAAGATAATTACTATGACATACTAAGTGTTACATCTCTTGCCACAGAAGAAACTTTCCAGCAGCCATGCCCCTAAGAGAGTTCAGTGGTAATCATAACAGCATAGTAAAATCACAAGTCGGTCCTAAACTGTTAAAGCACAATCAGTGAACAACTGTGGAGTAGTTTGCATCAGTCCTTGTGCTGTCTGGGTTTTAATCTTCTCCCAAAACTGCTGTGGGTTCGTTTAGGCGTCCTGCTGGGACCTTCTTGTAAGGAATCTGCAGTGTGGGAAGGAGAGTGGTTAATTGTTCCCTGCAGGGGGGCTGAGTCTTTTCTCTTGGGGGGTCTACCCCGCCGAGGTGCTCTCACCAACTGTGCAGGCTCGTCTTTCAACAAGAAGGCAGGTTTAAGTCTGTCAATGCTGGAGCCGTTGGCTGCCACCGCTCCGTTGCCCCGTGTGCCCATGGCTCGATCTGCTTGGGAGGGCATGACGAAACTCAGTTGAGCTCCTGTGTCAATAAGGAACTGCTTGCCGGTGTGTCCATCCGTCACATATAACAGCTTACTCTTCTCGCCGAGAACCGCTGCCGTTAATGGCTCTCGGCTTTGGCGTTTAAATTTGCAGGGGGGAACACATTTGTGAGCCTTCTCGGCGAAACGGTGGTGATAATAACAGACGTCGCTCCGTCTGTTACGTTTTGGCCGTGTCGCTGTCACCGCGGGCTGGATCTGCTCAGTGGGTTGTGGCTCTTCGTGGTTCTGGGCATCAGCGTTGAGGTCTGCGGATGCTGCTGTGGGTGTCTGCTCCTTGCAGGCGTTGACGAGCCGTTGAGCTTCGTTGGCGAGCACGCGGAAGTCTTGCTGGGTGCTGCATCTCATGTTGGCGAGTGTCCCTCTCATGTGTGGCGGCAGCGTGCTGAGGAATATGAATTGGAGGAGGAAGTTGTTATTGTCCTCTTCTTTAAGCTGCAGCAAATCCTCCATGAGGGCTTTAGGTTTGCACCCTCTGTGGCCGTAGACCGCCAGGATCTTCTCGGCTCTCTCTTCAGCTGAGGGGACATAATTTGCCACGATGGTTGCTTTCAGTATTTCATATTTGTCTTGGGCCGGCGGCCGCCGGATCATGCTCCGCACACACCTCGAAGTGGCGCCGTCGAGTTTGGAGACGATATGATAGAATTTCGTATCGTCAGCAGTGATGCCCACCAGTGCAAACTGGGCTTCAGCTTGCTGAAACCACGAGGCGGGGTCTTCTTGCCAGAAGTCTGGCAGCTTGACAGCGACGGCATTCGTGTATACCATCACTGCTGTGTCCGCAGGGTGAGAGTGCCTTGCTTCGGCTCTCACAGCGGTGCTGGTGCTCGGTTGAGCCCCTCTCAATCCCTTCTGCCGGGGGGGAAAGTCGTCCATCTATTCCCCCGTCTGCGTGGTCGCTGGCGTCTGCCTGGGTCGCCACGGATGAGTCGATTGCGGGGGAACGCCTCAGGTCCATACTCGCGTCAGGGGTCACCAGTGTAGAAGAGCTTGAAATGATGAGGCGATTTGATATACAAACCAAAGTTTATTTATCAGCTCTCCTAACAAGTCTCATCTAGTGCAGAGGTAACAGAAGGAAAAAGAGACCGAATATCTCCGGCTCTCTGACTTTATACTTGCACATAACAAAAGACATGCATATCAAAGGCTGACATCCCTCATTATCATAATCCCCCCATTGTCTTGGTACTTCTTCTCTTCGCCCTAAAAGGGTGAGGGTGGCTCCTCCGGTCTCCACCGCAGTGTCTGGGAACGTCTTTGTTCTTCACTTGGCAGTTGAGAGTCTTTGTCCTTTCAGAGGTGTGAAGTTGCCTTACATATGTAATCACCAAACATTCCCACATGCTTCAACATATGTAGGTTATGGAATATATGATTAATATAGCCCACAATAATAATAATAATAATAATAATAATAATAATAATAATAATAATAATAATAATAATAATAATAATAATGAAGCGTCCTAAAAGAACACAAGACGTGGACAGGATCTGTGACCCTGTTCAGATCATGACACCACATGACAGACAGAGGACTGGGGAAGACAATAACAACCTCAGAGGACCCAGGGGAGACACAGAAGGCAAATAATGCAAAAATAATAATATCCAGGGAAAACACAATGACATAAAAATAAACACAAAGCATGGACATGGACTAAAATCATATTCAGATCCTGACAGCTGGCAGCTTTTCCTGTACGGAGTATGGAGTGGAGCCAGACTCTGCCCATGGCGAGTTCATTTCACAACCAGTCTGGAGAAACGGCGATGAACAGAAAGCAGTCAGCAGAACAAACCTGTCCCTTCTCTCAGCCATCAGATCACCGTGATAACTGCCCTGATCCCCATTGTCCCAGCAGTGAGTAGCTAATCCTTGTGCTCCCCCCACATCAGCTCCTACATCTGTGGTTAAACATGACCAACAAAAAAGCAGGTACGTGTGTGGCCAGAGGGGTCTCCTATGCTCTGAAAGACTGCTTCAGCACCACAGACTGGGACACTTTCAAGCATGCAGGTACTCTCAGTGAACACACAAACATAGAGGAGTACACTGAAGTGGTTGTAGCATCGGGCGGCAGTGGCTCAGGAGGTAGAGCGGGTCGTCCAATAACCTGATGGTTGGCAGTTTGAATCCCACTCTCCCCAGATGTCCTGCCGTTGTGTCCCTGAGCAAGACACTTTACCCACTTTGCCTCCAGTGTCCATAACACTGGGTATGAATGTGTATAAATGTTCGGTGGTGGCTGGACAGGCCGTTGGTGTGGATTGGCAGCCAAGTTTCCGTCAGCCTGCTCCAGAGAAGCTGTGGCTACAGAGGTAGCTTGCCACTACCATTGTCTGTCTGGAGTGAATGAATAATGTATCTGTAAAAAAAAAGCGTCTTTGAGTGTCTATGATAAAGCGCTATATAAATCTGATGCATCATTATTATACATAGCTAAATGCATTGATGATGTCACTCATTGCAATACCATCACTGTTCATGCTAACCAGAAGTCATGGATGACAGCAGAAGTTCACAGGCACCTGAGGGCTCAGGATGCAGCCTTCAGGCTGGTAACACTGCAGGACTAACAACAGCTAAGGCCAACCTGTCCTGAGGCATCAAGGAAGCAAAACAACAGTACAGCAAGAAAATATCCGGTCACTTCAGCAACACCAGAGATGCACGTTCTCTCTGGTGTGGCATACAGACCCTTACCAACTACAAACCTCCACCTCAGACCTGTGTGAGTGACATCACACTGCTTAACAACCTAAATGGCTTCTTTGGCTGCTTTGAAGTACAAAACAGCACATCAACACCAAAGATCACTCCTCCTCCAGATGAGCACGCTGTAAGCCTGGATCCAGCTAGCGTGAAGAGGACCCTCTCCAGGATCAACCCATGCAAGGCAGTTAGACCACACAACATACCAGGTCGCGTTCTGAAGGACTGTGTGGAGGAGCTCAAAAATGTCCTGGCAGACATCTTCAACATCTCCCTGAGTCAAGCTGTTGTCTCCACGTGTTTCAAAACTACCACCATAATACCAGTCCCAAAGAAGCCTGTCCCATCCAGCCACAACGATTACCAGCCAGTAGCACTGACCTCCATCATAATGAAGTGCTTCGAGCGGCTGGTCATGGAGAACATTAAGCCCATCCTCCCTCCCTCCCATGACCCATCTCATTTCACATACAGGTAAAACAAATCCACAGAAGATGCCATCGCTGCTGCTCTCCACCCAGCCCTCACCCACCTGGACTCAAAGAACTCCTATGTGTGAATGCTGTTCTTTGACTTCAATTCAGCATTCAACACAATCATCCCCCAGCACCTGATATGAAAACTCAGACAATTGGAACTCAAAACCTCTCTCTGTAACTGTGTACTGGACTTTTTCACAGGGAAGCCACAGAACGTGTGGGTCGGCTACAACACCTCCAACACCATCACACTGAGCACAGGGGCCGTGCAAGTGTGCATGCTCAGCCCGCTGCTCTACATCCTGCTGATCCATGACTGCGTACCAGCCTACAGCACCAATCACATCATCAAGTTTGCGGACGAAACGACGGTGGTGAGCCTCATCACCAACAATGAAGAGGCCAACTACAGAAATGAGGTGAGCCAACTGATCCAGTGGTGTTAAGGCAATAATCTCTTCCTGAACGTGGGAAAAGCCAAGGCAATTGTGGTCGACTTCAGGAGAGGACACACACAGCATCCCCCTCTGATCATCGAGGGGGCAGCTATGGAGAGGATGAGCAACATCAAGTTCCTGGGGTGCACATCTCTGAGGACCTCTCCTGGTCAAACATCACCACATCACTGGCCAAGAAGGCTCAAACTTGGCTCTATTTCCACCGCAAACTGAGGAGAGCACGAATCCCACCCCTCATCATGTCCTCATTCTACTGGGGCACTACTGAGAGCATCCTCACCAGCTGCATCACGGTGTGGTACGGAAGCTGCACTGCCTCCTTCCAGAAGACTCTACAATGCACAGTGAAAGCAGCCAGCAAGATCATCGGTGCCCCTCTGCCCCCCTCTCGGACATCTACCACACCCGCCTCACCCACAGAGCCATCAACATTGCAGGTGACACCTCCCACCCCTCAGACCCTCAGATCCACCCCTCCCACAAAGACACGAGAGCTGCTGCTGTTACAGCCTTGTCTCCTTACAGTGCCAGAAAAAAAAACAAAAAAAAGCTCATGACCCAAAGCTCATGACCACAGGTGAGGGTAGGAACCTAGATTGACTGGTAAATCGGCATCTTTGCTTTCGAGCTCAGCTCCCTCTTCACCACAACAGACCAGTTCAACATCCACATCACTACAGATGCTGCTCCAATCTGTCTGTCAATCTCTTGCTCCAGTCTTCCCTCACTCATGAAGGTGACCCCGAGATACTTAAACTCCTCCACTCATCCCCGACCCGGAGACAACAATCCACCCTTTTCCGGCTGAGAACCATGGACTCAGACTTGGAGGTGCTGATTCTCATCCAAGCTGCTTCACACTCGGTAGTAAACCATCCCAGCAACACCCGTAGGTCATTGCTTGATGAAGCCAACAGGACATCAAACAGCAGAGATGAGATCCTGTGGTCACCAAATATGACACCCTCCGTTCCTTGGCTGTGCCTACATATCCTGTCCATAAAAATTATGAACAGGATAGGTGACAAAGGGCAGCCCTGATGGATTCCAACTCTCTTTGGAAATGAGTTTGACGGGATGTTGGCAATACGAACCAAATTCTTGCAACGGTTGTATAGGGACCGGATAGCTCATAACAACAAGTCGATACCCCATACTCCCACAGTACCTCCTACAAGAGACCACGAGGGATCTGGTTGAATGCTTTCTCCAAGTCAACAAAACACATGTGGTGTTATGATGTGGAGCACGGTTGGGGAACCGTGCTCACACTCTTGCTACTTTGGTTATTTTTCTGTATTTCCCCACTTCTGTTTAATAGCTTATCTGGTTGGGTCTGGTTGTGTCATGTAATTTTGAGTTTACCTTTTGCTTCCTTTTAAGTGATTATTGTCATGAACTTGAGTTTGGTGGTCCCAAACCCAGTTCTGATACTGAGGCTATTTTGTCTCTTTACATTGTTTATTTTCCATCTGGAGCTTCAGGGAGCCCTTTGGGTCCTCTGGTCCCTGACAGCTCGACCTTGCCCCCTCTTCCTGTCAGTGTCACCAGCTGTTCCTCATTATTTGGGTTCTCCCTTAAGCACACACGCACACGCACACACACACACACACACGCCTCCATTCATCCCCATTCACATGCTCAGACACTTGCTAATGCACACCTGTTTTCTATTCAGCCCAGCCCACGCACATTCACACCAGTGGTCTCTTTCCTCATTAGAACTGTCATTACTTAAGCTCTGTTTGAGTGGGAAGAGATCACTGGATCATTGCGCAATATACACAGTTGCTGTTCCCTCTGTGTATGCTAGCCTCCACTCCCTACTTGTTACTTTCAGCCTGACTATTTAGTCTTTTCTAACGCTACCCAGCTATTGTTGGTTATCTGGTGTCAGCGGCTGTTCCTGCCTCGCCTGCTCTCACTGGACAGCACGGACTGCCTCAGACCGCTCCAGCCCGTAAGTTTATGTTTGCCTTTCTCTGTGTGCTGTTCAGCTGTTCTGCGGCACTAGGCATTCTCTCCCTCGGGCTGTAGAGCATCCGAGAGGCGTCCCTGTTTTCCTGGTGTCCTCCATGACTATAACCTCATCCCTCTGTTTGATAATCATAACTATTTGCTGGACTGAACTTTATTTGTTTGTTCAATAAAGTGCATGCAACTACTTCTGCACGTGGGTTTCAATTCCTTCCTCCGCGCGCTGCGTAATGGCGCACGGGGAATCATAACAGTGTAGAGGGTGTAAGGAAAGGATGTGGAGGTGAGGCACAAGCGTAGGTCGACACAGGTTCTTTATTGACCCTCTAACATAAATACAGCCGGTGGACCCCAGGTGCACACGCTCCAGTGTGGATGCGAAGGATGTAGGCGATCCACGGTCTCTGGAATCCACAGCGTGGTGAAAGAGAGCAGATGGTCATCCCACGTCAGGTCACCATGTGGTGTGCAGCGTAAGGGAGAGACAGTTCATCTCCGTCAGGTCACCAATGTGGAGAAAAAGAAATCCACAGCACGGCGAAAGGGAGAGATAGTCCATTTCACATCAGGTCACCAATGTAGAGGGTGTAAGGAAAGAATGTCGAGGCGAGGCACGAGCGTAGGTCGACACAGGTTCTTTATTCACCCTCTAACATAAATGCAGCCGGTGGACCCCAGCGTTGCCCGCTGGGGCCGAGTCTCTGGTAGGGGAGTTTTTGAGTTGCTGAGGCATGTATAACAAGCTCTTTTATACATGTTATACGGACAGAGAGAATGCATGGCACATTAGCATAGTGATTGTCATCTAATACACATCAGTCAATACACATCATTAGCATGACATCAGCTAGCGCCCGGCCCGGATGTCCTCTCCGAGGACGCATACGTAACAGCCCATCTGATTGACCCCTGGGGCTCTCTGTCTGTATGTAAATTGTCCTCCGTTTCCTCCAGCCCTGATGAGTGTGAGATAGTGTCCGTCCGCAGTGTGCTGGGTCACCACAACAGATTATTATTTTGTCTTTTGATATTGTGCATTCACAACCATCCAGCTTCTCATGATAGCTATTATTCACCGATTTGGACACAAGCCTTCCCTCACCTGTTCCCCTCAGCCTCTCTTCTGTATTTTTGTATTTGTATTTCTTGTTTTTGCCCTTACCCTTATGGTTCATTTTCCCTGTCTAGTATTATCTGGTCTGTCGTTCATTCTGTTTTTGTAATCGGTTGCCTTTCACCGTGCTCTCCTGTGCCCTGAGTTTGACAGCACCCATTGTTTACTTCCTGGTATCAAGCCCTGTTTGCGGGCTGTCGAAGCTGTCACCTGTTAAGGTTAATAATCCTTGCTCATGTGACCTGCACCTGTTATCACTGATCATCATTTGTATCATTCCCTGCTTGCCCTATTTAAAGACTGCGGCTCCTTTCACTCGTCGCAGCACCATTCACTATCCCCCCGTATTACTCTCCCTATTCGGCAATTTAGTCCTGACGTGCGTCCCACGTCTTCCCTGGCGTTCCTGTGTGCCTTAGTCTTACACTATTCTGGACTGCACTGCATCCTACCTGATCTGCCTGTTTGTAAGTTTTGTGTCTTGTTATATTTGTGTTTTTCACTATTAAATTTCAGACTCACAGCTCCAGCGTTTGGGTCTTTGTCCTGCCTCTGTCGGGCCAGTTTGTGACATGTGGACTGGTTGGGCAAACTCCCATGAACCCTCGAGGATTCTCGAGAGGGTAAAGAGTTGTTCCAACGTGGCATGGCCAGGACGAAAACCACATTGCTCCTGTATAAATAATAAAATGGCAAAATGAAAAGATGATTTTCCCATGTGAAAGTGACATGAAAATCATTAGCACTGAATTTACAAATTGTTCTGACAAATTCAAATTTCATTCTAAACTGGAGCTTGACCAGATCTCTGAAGTGTGTTCATATTTAATTTAGAAACATTTTACAGCAGGAGCATCTTGGTGCTTTAACTTTATAAGGTGCGTTGTAAGACAGCAAACCAAACTTGCAATACAAAAAACATTGAGTACAGGAACTTTAAATTCTCCAGTGTGTTGTCTTTGCATGCTGGTGGCTGTGAGCTGAGGTTTCGGCCATGTGAGGCAGTGCTTTATTTCTCTGGCAAACTTCTACACTGTGAATGTATGAGAATGTCTGGCACTGAAGGGATTTCAAAACAGCATCCATCCTCTCAATGAAGCATGAAGAATGTTTCAGGACTATAAGAGCTGTTATTTCATGCTTTAGGGGTGTCAGGCTGAGTGTTGAAGTATTCCTTCCACACATTTTTAATGCGTTGCTGTTTTCTTTTCCTTCATACACAGCAGGACCCCTGGATGGAAATTCATGCTTCACATTTACATTATTCCTCACTCATCCACAGAGGCTGCCAACAAGGTCAAAGTGCAGCCAAGTGCCAATGTTCCAAGAAAACAGAGAAAGTCATAGGTCTTACATGCACGGAAGAGTATCGAACAAATATTGCTAAGTGCTGTAGTGTTTTGTTTTTATGTTGAAATACACAAGAAACTTTCAGCAATTTTTGCACAAATAAGGGTCTCATGCACCCTAAAGCCAAGTAATAAAAGTCGTAGAAGATAATCAATTATTTCCAAATTAATGAATATCCTGTCTTGTTGTAACACACCCACTCATCCAGTACAGCACAAACATAGCTCACACACACATGCACACAGAGCCCATTGTGTTTGCACTGCTGTCTCATTGACTTATTTTTCCTGGTTTAATGAGAAATATTATTGCGTGCCGTAAAGGCTGGATGGAAACTGAGATGAAGAACAACTGATAGCCTAAACCCAAAAGCAAACTGTTCTGTGTTTATGCTTACATCAAGAAAACACAACTTGAACTGTTACAAATCTGAGTGGCAAATGTACAAATGGGCCATAGTTGCACTGATTTTACATTTGACAGACAAAAATGTCCTTATATGACAGAAAAATTATAAACAAGATACAAAATATTTAATAATGGAAGATACAGCATAAAACTACTGAGGAAATACATGAATGAATAAATGAATGAATGAATGAATGAATGAATGAATGAATGAATGAATTTATTTCGGATAGTACAGTACAGGTTAAAAGAAACTGAAAAATATAACAACAAGGTCAAATTAGACAATGACTCCTCTGATTATACAATTCAACGTAAGTTATCCGAAATGGGTGATGGCTGAAGCCGCAGCTTATATTGCCCACCCATATTCCATCCAAGAATTCAAAAGAGAAAAAGAGAAAACAGACAAGAGCGATTACAATTCAAAACAAAGCTAAGACAAAATGTGACAGAGAAAAAAAAAAAAAACCTAAGCTAAGCTAAGTTAAGCGATTACTATTCAAAAACAAATCTAAGACAAAATGTGACAGAAAAAAAAAAAAAAAAAACTAAGCTACAACACAACGCAGACTGGATATGGCAATCCTTATGTTATTTTACATGTCGTCTTGTATATATGTTTGGAGTATTTCTTCCTTTAGTTTTTGTTTAAATTGTCCAAGCATTGTACATGATTTTAATTCAGGTCCAAAATTGTTCCATAATCTGACTCCTTGCACTGAAACACAGTGTTGCTTGGTGGTTGTTCTCACTGTAGGCTTTTGAAATATACATGTTCCTCTGAAGTGATATCGTTTCTCCCTTATTTGGAACAACTTTTGGATATTTGCGGACAGTGATAAATTCTTCACTTTAAACATTATTATTGCAGTTTTAAAGTCAACCAGATCTTTCAACTTGAGAGTTTTTTGTTTAAGAAAAAGTGAGTTTGTTGGTTCCCTGTAACCTGCTTTGTTTATTATTCTAATAGCTCTCTTTTGAAGCATAAAGAGTGGATATATGTTTGTTTTATATGTATTTCCCCATACTTCATTACAATATGTCATGTATGGGAGTATTAATGAATGATACAAGGTGTATAGTGTGGGTTGATTCAGCAAATATTTCACTCTGTGTAATATTGCAATTGATTTGGATACTTTACCTTTAATATAATTAATATGTGACTTCCAACACAGTTTATTATCAATTATTACTCCAAGAAATTTAGTTTCAGATACCCTTTCAATCTCTACACCATTTACACTGAGTTTAGGTACTGGGTTGTTGTGATGGTTGTTAAAGACTATAAATTTTGTCTTACTTAAATTGAGCGTTAATTTGTTTGAATCAAACCACAGTTTAAGCTTTCCTAATTCCTTTGAGATGAGATGAGATGAGATTCAACTTTATTGTCATTACACATGTATGAATATAAGGTAACGAAACGTGACTTGGCATTTGGGCACGCTCTGCAGAGCGCATCCAAGGCCGGGGCAGCCGCTAGGCGCCAGTCATAGTGGGGATAAAGAAAGAAATATGGGATGACACAGTAGGCGAGAGAAAAAAACATGTTTATCAAAATATTGCTCAGTGAGTGAGCAAAATTTTGATTGCAGGAAAAAAAACCCTCAATGCACATTTAGCAGACAGATCACACAATAACAAGCGAGAGAGACCAGTGTATGTAGTCAGCATATGATCAGTGTGTAATGCAGTGTGGAGATGTGTCAATTGCTGGTGATCAGCAGAGGGCACCCCCTGGCAACGGATAGTCATGTGTTCTACATGGCATGTCCAGAGTTTATCTCTCCTCATGCAGGTGGCAAGTTCTGTAAACACATGAGCGCTGTCCTTGAGGAGCTCAATCTGCAGAACAACAGCCATTGTTTGTCGATGTTTGGGTTAGAAGAGCCACTCTTCCGCTTATCTTCATCAGGAGGAATGTAAATACAGGGTACAAGGTCAAATCAAATCTGCACAGTGCACTCAGAGAATAGATTTCTCCTCACCCGTGCAATTCTGTGCTTTCATAATTTCCATATGCAGGCTTAAACTTTAATCCCATGGAGAGCACAGGGCTCCAGATGTATTCCTCCACTGAATCACTGTCATTCAGTTCACCGTTTGCCGCTACTTGTGCCCTCCCCAACTGGTCGAATTTGATGAAGTTGCTTGCCGGGTCCGCTTTGATCAGCTCTCTCATCTTCCTTCAATTTCTGATACATCAGGGAACTTCACAGCCAAAAATAGAAGTCCTGAGATCATAACCAATAATGATGTTTCCACAGACGCATGAATTCCAATGTCCATGAGTCTCCTCGCAGGTTCCCATTCTTGGGCTCCCCCTTGGCCCGATTCTTGTTGAAAAATAGTGACAATAGCACATTTAAGCCGCTTCCAAATCCATAATTTCCGTTTAGATTAAGATTCAGCAAAGAAGAGCGACTAAACGCAACATTGCAAAGCTGGGAATAGGTCAGGAAGGCAGACGGGAGGAGGGAAGAAAAAATGTGACTGCTCTCTCTCAGAGCAAGAAAAAAAAGGGTGTATCCAGAAGTTGTTCCAAATTGTTTCCACTGCATAATAGATTAGTGTCATCGGCAAACAATATTAAGTCAATTTTTTCTGAAACTTTACATATATCATTTATATACATATTGAATAATAATGGTCCCAAAACTGAACCCTGTGGGACTCCACAGGTAACCTTCAGTAACTGTGAGTTTTTGTTGCTAACACATACATACTGATATCTATTCTTTAAGTAACTACTTAACCAGGACAGTGCTACCCCTCTAATACCACAATTTTGTAGTTTCTTTAATAATAAATTATGATCTACTGTATCAAATGCTTTTTTAAGATCCAGGAAAACTCCAACTGAATACTCTTTATTTTTGATGGCTGTTGATATTTTTTCTGTAAATTCCATTAGGGCATATGCAGTTGTCCTCTTGTGTCTGAACCGATATTGCTGCTCACACAATAAATTATTCTTCAGTATGAATTTGTCAATTCTCTCATAGAATATTTTTTCAAGTATCTTGGAAAATTGCGGTAATAGTGAAATCGGTCTATAGTTTGAGAGTTCCCCTCTGTCGCCCATCTTGTATATCGGAATTACTTTAGCTATTTTCATTGCATTGGGAAATATACCTGTTTGGAGAGACAGGTTACAGATATACGTCAGTGGTTTTACTAGGCATTCAATAACAGTTTTGACTAGGAGCATGTCAATACCATCACAGTCCGTAGATGTTTTACTTTTGAACGATTAAACAATTTCAATGACCTCTCTTTCGTCTGTGTTCTTTATGAAGATGGAGTCTTTTACAGCAGCGTTATTGCATATTGTATCACCTGTAGGCACCATAGTGGGTATTTCTCGAGCCAAATTAGGTCCAATGTTAACAAAAAAATTATTAAATTCATCTGCAGGTGAAGCTATATTCACACTCTGAGTCGTTTTATTATTTTTTGGAATATTGGTTGGGTTGCTTGTATTTCTGCTTTTATTTCCAAGGATACTGTTGAGTATTGTCCATGTATTTTTAATATTGTCTTTGTTTTTCTCCAGTTCTTTACTGTAATAGTCTCTTTTACTACATCTTATTATATATGTTAACTTATTTTTGTATGTTTTATACCGCTGCTCTGCTTCTTTTGTCCTTTTCTTTAGGAAAGCTTTATATAATAAATTTTTCTTTTTACACGCCTTTTGTAGTCCTTTGGTTAACCATGGTTTATCAGCAAATTTATGTTTAAGCTTTTTTATTACTAATGGGCAGTTTTTTTCATAAAGAGTGGTTACAATGTTTATAAATGTGTCATAGGCTTCATTTACATCTGATACATAGACTTCTGTCCAGTCTTGCTTCAGCAAGTCCTCTTTAAAAGAACTGATTGCATTTGGTGATTTGTATCTGAACGATTTTGAAATTTTTTCTGTGTTGGCCCCGGTGTGGCCATGGATAAGTGCAAAGGTTGGCAAGTGGTCAGTTATATCATTTATCAATAATCCACTTTCTATTTTCTTATCAATAACATTGACAAACAGGTTGTCAATAAGTGTAGCAGTGTGAACTGTGATTCTACTGGGATGTGTTATTGTGGGATATAGACTCATGCTGTACATAGAGTTCATGAACTCTGTAACTACATTTTGTTGATGTGGATTCAGTAAATCAATATTGAAATCTCCACAAATTGCTACAATTTTCTTACTAGTAATATTATTGTACAGCTCGACTAATTTATCTCTGAATGTCTCAATGCAAGTTCCCGGCGTTCTATATATACAACTTATAATTAGATTTTTTGTTTTATCTTGGTCAGTCTCAACAGTGACACATTCCAAGATCCCTGGTAGTGCAAAGGACATTCCATTTACAAGCTTACACCTATACAGGTCATCAATATACAGTGCAACACCACCACCCTTTTTTTGAGATCTGTTAATATGAAACATCTGATATCCCTCTATTGCCATCAGGGGAGCCTGCTCTTCATTAAGCCAGGTTTCAGAGACTGCAATAGCTGTAAATTTTCTGTCTAGCTGTTTTAAATAGTCCTGAATCTGTGGAAAGTTTTTGTTAAGACTTCTGCTGTTGAAGTGTATTATTGACAGTTTACCATCTAATTGCACTTGACTTTTGAATTGCTTTTCAGTGTAATATTCATAATGGTTATGAATATTATTGAAAAAGTGGTTATCAGGATCAGTATCATTCTCCATCTCTTGTGGTTTATGTTCAGCATAATGGCATATTTTCAGAGTTTGAGCTTCCTCACTCTGTGTCAAATGACTTCCTCCAACTGGGGATAATATTGGTGTCTACTCGAGTCAGTCATGTTTGACATGAAGTCAAATAATTCTTCCAACCAATACAGCAGCATAGGTTGCTTCTTTCAACCCTCCCAATATGACACAGTTGATGGTTTTGAATACTGTGTTATATAGCTTTGTGTTGTTTTGTCAGGTCAGATTCTATCTGCTACTGGTAAACTGTAATCCAGTACAACCTGTCTCAGTCCTAGCTATGGGTAAATATCCCCACTGCCTTGTGGGTGTCTTGGGAAAAGTCAAAGACTAAGGGAGTAAACCCCGACAGAAAATCCAGAGTGGAGCCCTAAGGCGGTCGACTGGCATAATTGTCACCTTCCGGTAGCTCCTGTATCCTGATCCGCCCCCAGCCGTTTTGACTCTGTCTTGCCACTGGATCTGGTGTCTCAGGATGAGAAAGTGAGGCTGATCCTGCGCAAGTCTCCCTCACTTTAATCAAAGTTCCGCGCAAGTCATGACATCACTACCTAGCCAACTTTAAGCCCTGTGGCGATGGGGGAGCGGCGAAGCAGCAGGTGAGGATACACTGGAAGCTGTAGTTGCAAACCTGCACACAGGCGGCTCAGGCCAAGTGGTCGCTCTCCACTGAACAAAGACAGCACTGAAGTGCGGCAGCCTCCTGACTGACCGAGCAGCCCTTTTCAGGATCGCTCTGCTCGCCTCCTTAGCAAGAGGACGGGGCTAGAAAAGGTGCCCCAAACATAGCTGGTCTCACCTCACCCTGGTCAGCACACCGCGGCTGGTGGGGATCCCCAAATAGCAGTCGAAACACAAAGAGAAATAAAGCAAAGGCGCTCACCTTAGCATCATGGAACGTAAGGACTCTGCTCGACAATGCCAAAGCGAACAGACCAGAAAGATGAACTGCATTAGTGGCCAGAGAACTAGCTTGCTACAACATCGACATGGCTGCTCTCAGCAAGACACGTTTTTCAGACAAAGGCCAGCTGACAGAAACCGGTGGTGGCTACACCTTCTTGTGGAGTGGGCGCAGCAGTGAGGAGAGGCGCGAGGCAGGTGTTGGTTTCACAATCAAATCCATTCATGTGCTGATACTAGCAAGCTTTCCCGAGAGTCTGAACGACCGCCTGATGAAAATGCACCTCCCACTTGGGAAGAAGTCAAATGCAACCATCATCAGCGCTTATGCTCCCACCATGACAAACCCCGAAGAGACCAAAGATAAGTTTTATGAGGAACTAGACTCCCTCATTGCTTCAGCAAAATCTGAGAAGCTCAAGTAGGGGCTGACCACCACGCCTGGTAGAGAGTACTGGGAAAACACGGCATTGGAAAATCTAACAGCAACGGACACCTCCTAATCAGAATGTGTGCCTCTCATGACCTAGCCATCACCAACACCATGTTTCGCCTACCTACACGGAACAAGACATCCTGGATGCACCCTCGCTCTAAGCATTGGCATCTCATTGACTATGTCATCATCAGGGCAAAGGACAGGCGGGACGTGAGAGTGACCAAAGCCATGTGTGGTGCCGACTGCTGGACTGACCATCGCTTGATCATCTCAAAGATGAACTTCCACATCCAGCCCAAAAGGAGACCACAAGGCCAGAAAGTTACAAAGAAGCTGAACGTCATGAAACTCAAAGACCCCAAGAAGGTACAAGAGTTTTAAGATCATATGCACAGCCGCCTGACAGATCTCCAGCACAACCAGCCAAGCATTGAGGACCAATGGGCATCCTTCAGGGACACCGCTCACTTGGCTGCCCTCGAATGCCTAGGCCCAATAACCAGAAATCACCAGGACAGGTTCGACGAAAACAACACAGAAATTCAGCAGCTGTTAGATCAGAAACACTGACTGCTGCAGGCCCACCAGAATGACCCTACCTGCATGGCAAAGAAAGTAGCCTTCACCAACATCCGTAGTGCAATTCAAGCCAAACTACGCCACATGCAGGACTCCTGGCTCAGTGCCAAGGCCGACGAGGTTCAATGCTTTGCTGACAGGCACGACACAAAGAGGTTCTATGATGCCCTGAAAGCTGTCTATGGACCTCAGTCCTCCGGATCATCCCCTCTTCTCAGTGCTGATGGTTCTACCCTGCTGACAGAAAAGAAGCTGGTCCTGGAGAGATGGGCAGAACACTTCTGTAGTGTGCTCAATCGGCCTGCACAGATCAACCACGAAGCCATTGCTCGCCTTCCCCAAGTGCCAATAAACTACGAGCTGGACATCCCACCTTCGGAAGATGAGGTCAGTAAAGCCATCAAACAGCTCTCCACTGGGAAAGCCCCAGGCTCTGATGCCATCCCTGCAGAAGTCTGCAAGACAGGCAGCTCAACCACCCTTAGACAGCTCACCAGCCTGTACCAGTCCATGTGGAGCAAGGAACAGCTACCACAAGAGCTCAGAGATGCTACAATTGTCCACATCTACAAGCGGAAAGGAAATCGCCAGTCCTGTGACAATCACCGAGGAATATCCCTTCTGTCCATAGCAGGCAAGATCGTGGCCCGTGTCCTCCTCAACCGCTTGTTGGAACACCTGGAGCAGGGTCTCCTCCCTGAAAGTCAATGCGGCTTCCGTGCAGGTCGAGGGACCACCGACATGATCTTTGCCGCCCGCCAGCTCCAAGAGAAATGCATGGAACAGTACCACGACCTCTACACAACCTTTGTCGATCTGACCAAGGCCTTCGGCACAGTCAGTCGCGAGGGACTCTGGATAATCATGAAAAAATTTGGCTACCCCCGCAAGTTCATTGCAATTGTCCGCCAATTCCATGATGGAATGACAGCCAGAGTCCTGGATGATGGTGAACCATCCGAAGCCTTTCCAGTGACCAATGGAGTCAAGCAGGGTTGTGTTCTGGCCCTGACATTGTTCAGCATGATGTTCTTGGCAATGCTCTCAGATGCTTTCAGAGACTGTGAGCTTGGCATCGACATCAGGTACAGGTGTGACGGAAGACTTTTCAACCTTAGGCGTCTGCAACCCATCACGAAGGTGAAGGAGACTGTCATCAGAGATTTCCTCTTCGCTGATGACTGTGCACTCAATGCTGGTGCCGAGCAGGAAATGCAGTCGCAGATGGACAGATTTTCCTCAGCCTGTGACAACTTTGGCCTTACCATCAGCACCAAGAAAACCGAGGTGATGTTTCAGCCAGCCCTGGGAAACCAGTACCACGAGCCACAGATACAGATACAGGTAAATGGACAGACCCTCCAGGCGGTAGAGACCTTCACCTACCTGGGTATCACCCTCTCCCGTAATGCCACCATCGACGCTGAGATCAACAACAGGATCTCCAAAGCAAGCAGCGCATTTGGGAGACTCAGAAAAAATGTCTGGGAGAGGAGAGGGATCAGCCTCACAACAAAGCTGAAGGTCTACTGTGCAGTCGTCCTAGCCACACTACTCTATGGCTGCGAAACGTGGACTGTATACAGAAGGTACGAGCGACAGATCAACCACTTCCATCTCAGGTGTCTTCGCAACCTCCTCCACATCCGCTGGCAAGACAAAGTTCCAGACACAGAGGTGCTGAAGCAGGCAGACATCCCCAGCGCCATTACCACCATGCACAAGGTTCAGCTGAGATGGGCAGGCCACGTCTCCCATATGTCAGACGACCGCATCCCAAAACAGCTCTTCTATGGAGAACTTGCCCAAGGGAAACGCAGAGTCGGAGGACAAAAGAAGCGCTTCAAGGACAACCTGAAGATTAACCTTAAAGACTTCTCCATTAACACAGAGTCCTGGGAGACGCTTGCTGCTGATCACCCCTCCTGGCACAGTGCTATCACAACAGGAGCCCAAAGAGCAGAGGAGCAGCGTGTACAGCATGCAGAGCAGAAACGCCAGATGCGGAAGGACAGAGCAACTAGCACCAACATCACAACCCCTTCCCACTTCTGTCCTACTTGTAGGAGAGGATTCGTTGCCCGGATTGGCCTCACCAGCCACCTCCGGACTCACCGCAGCAGCTCAACGTCAAATTGATGTCACTGGTCATCTTCGAGCACGAAGGACGAACATCATATAGCTTTGTGTTGTATACTGTGGTTGGATACTGTGTTATATACAGTAGTTGGATACTGTGTTATTGTCACAATGCGGAGCACGGTGGGAGCACTGTGCTCATGCTTTCAATTAGTTTAGATTCTTTTTCTGTATTTCCCTCATCTCAGTTTTATCATTGTATCTCAATATGGTTTTGGTTGCATTACATTATCTGAGTTTTCACGTTTGTTTAAGAGTTGTTCTAGTATTTTAGTCTTAGTTTTGTCATTACAGTCTCTGTCTTTATTATTATGTGTCTATGGTCATCTTATCCTGCATGTTTAATGATATCTTTCTATGTTTGAATTTGAGCCTTCTCTGCCCTCGTCTTTAGTTTTTCTCGCTGAAGTCTGATATTATTATTGTTATTCTCAGTGTATTTAGCATGTCTCTTGTTTTTGTATTTTCTCTTGTCCTCACCAGGGTAGGCTGTTATTATTTTTCTCTTGTGCATAATGTCATGAGATGGAACGTTGTGTTTCACCGTGCTCAGGCTATTTATTGTTGTTCTTATCCTGTGTTTTCTCAAGTTTATATATTATTTCTCTGTGTGGGGGTTTTGTTATGTGTAGTCTCCGTGGCATGAGCTCTCCTCTTCCAGACACTCCCTCCTCCCTTTTCATTTCGTTTGTACACTCAGCTCGGTAATTAGGTCACCTGCCCGCTCATGAGAGCCACACCTGATGGTGCTCATTGTGTTTGATTACCTGCCTTATTTAAGAATACTTTCCCTGCCACTCAATTGTCAGTGCCTCATGGTTGTCTCCGTTGTTTCTCAACTCTGTCAGAACCCCTACCCTGCTCCGACGTGCTTTCCTGTTTGTTATCCTCGCCATTTCCCTGCACTCCTCAGTGCTGTAAGTTTATTTTTGCTCACTGTTTGGACTTTATGTTCTCTTTAATAAATTGCACAACTAGCAGTTCAGCATCTGGGCTGTCCTCTCTGCCCTGAAGGGGTGATTCATGACAGTAGGCACTGACCAGTTAAGACCCAGGTGCTGCTAGTTTGTGGTTTTTTGTTTCACTCACCTGTTTAGTTTAGGAGTTTAGGAGCATCGCTATGTCCCCAGCACGCTGGCCTTCAGCAAGTAAAGGAAGATCAGCCACTTGGTCCCCGAGCCTGATGGAGGAGTGGGCTGCTGAATTCATCGAAAGTTTTGTGGATGAAGCTCTCGCCACCCGTGGCCCAAAGAAGACCTGGGAATGCGTAAATGGAGCGGTGGTGATTGTGGAGGCACACCCTGGCGGTCTCCGCGCTTCCGCGGTCATTCCCCAGGCTGACGATGGGGCTGCCTCCAGCGGGACCGACGCAAACATGGAGGCGCTCTCCGCAGCAGACGTCCTTCTCCCCTTCCCTCCCTGTTCGCCAGCTCCAGCTCCAGCTCCCACATCGACAGCTCCAAGACGCCATCATCCAGGTCTGGACCACCGGAAGAACGCCTCCACTTCCCTGTCAGCAGACTCTCTTTTGCCGAGGGAGAAGACCTCTCACAGCAGTGCCTTCTTTGCAATTTTCTCCTCCAGCTGTCTCATCAGCTTAACTTTTCCCGCAGTTGCTGTCTCCCTCTCCTCCTCGGCATTCCCTCCCGCTGCTGAGGGTCCGGCCATTTTTTCTCCGACTCCGCCCATCTCCGTGTCTGCAGGGGCAGCTCCTCCACAATCCTCTGAGGGACCCATGACCACCATAGCCATGGAGAGGGATGACTGCAGACCAGCTGCAGCAGACAACATCATGCCCCGGGGACACAGGCAAGTGTTTTTTCATTTTCTGTCTTTGACGCATGAATTATCTTGCCTGATTCCCGGTGGTGAGGCTCAGCCTGTGCAGTCCTCTGAATCCTCACCAGCTGCTGCAGCTAAACACCTTTTACCTGCTCTCTCTGTGTCTCCTCGTTTGCCCCCTGAGTGTCCACCGGCCCCAGGATCGAGATGCCGGACGTTGGAGGAGTCTGCGGCCCTGGAGGACCTGGTTCCAGCTCCACAGCCATGTTCTGGATGGAGGGAGAGCGCTGACACCAAACTGATGTCCCCGGGCTTCAGCTGAGCAGGATCCAGCGCCAGCAGGGAACCAATATCTTGTCGCCACGCAGGGTGAGCCACCTGCACGGGTCACCTCACTGGGGGGTCCCGGGACTGCAACAACCACCATGTCTGCTGCAGGGGCTGCCGCAGAAGAGCCAGACTTGGATCTCCAGAGGGCCGGGCTGAAGACGTCACAGTCTGGATTGACGGAGTCCTGGACGGCGGTCCATTATCTTGTTGCAAGACCCATGACCTGCAACTGAGACCAAGCTGTCTGACACTGAGCAGCACATTTCTCTCTAGAATACCTTGATAGTCTTAAGATTTCATTGTACCCTGCACAGATTCAAGACACCCTGTGCCAGATGCAGCAAAGCAGCCCCAGAACATAATTGAACCTCCTCCATGTTTCACAGTAGGGACAGTGTTCTTTTCTTGGTATGCTTTATTTTTGCATTTGTGAACATAGAGCTGATGTGCCTTGCCAAAAAGTTCCAGTTTTGTCTCATCTGTCCATAGGACATTGTCCCAGAAGCTTTGTGGCTTGTCAACATGCAGTTTGGCAAATTCCAGTCTGGCTTTTTTATGATTTGTTTTCAACAGTGGTGTCCTCCTTGGTCGTCTCCCATGAAGTCCACTTTGGCTCAAACAAAGACGGATGGTGCAATCTGACACTGATGTACCTTGACCTTGGAGTTCACCATGAATGTGTTTAGAGGTTGTTCTGGGCTCTTTTCTTACCATTCGTATTATCCGTCTCCTCCTGCGGCCACGTCCAGGAAGGTTGGCTACAGTTCCGTGGATCTTAAATTTCTGAATAATATGTGCAACTGTAGTCACAGGAGCATCAAGCTTCTTGGAGATGGTCTTATAGCCTTTACCTTTAACATGCTTGTCTATAATTTTCTTTCTAATCTCCTGAGACTACTCTCTCCTTTGCTTCCTCTGGTCCATGTTTAGTCTGGTACACACCATGTCACCAAACAGCACAGTGACTACTTGTCACCCTTTAAATAGGCCGACTGACTGATTACAAGTTTGTAGACACCTGTGATGTTAATTAGAGGACACATCTAGTGAAGCATCCGCCCCACACCCGGGAGGCAGGGGTTCAAATCCCGGCCGGGTCATGCCGAAGACCATATAAAAGTGGAACTTCCTGCCGTCCAGCTTGGTGCTCAGCAATAATGGAATGGAGGAGGGAAATCTGTGGCAGCGCCTTGCATGGCAGCGGCCCTCTCATTCTACACATGGGGGGGGGGGGGGGGGGATTAACACTGTAGATAGGAAAAGCACAATTTCATTCTGATGTACATGTATGGTTGAATGACAATAAAGGGGGATTTAATTTAATTAAATTTGATTTAATCTTGGTTGAACATGTCCCTATGGTCACATCATTTTCAATCTTTTCTAGGGGTACCATCATTTTTGTCTAGGCCTGTTTCATGAATTTGTTTTTTTAAAATAATTCTGTTGAACCACAATTCAAAAACATTGTCTGATTTTCATTGGTTAATTTTCATAGAATTTTTATTTATTACCACTTTAGTCAGATTAAAGTTATTTCTGTGACTATTGTGGGTTGTTCTTTCATTAACAGAGGGGTACCAACAATTTTGTCCACGTCTGTAGGTTTGTGTTACAGTATATAGTTGGATGCTGTGTTATACGTATACTTTTGTGTTACATAGTTGGATACTGTGTTTTTTTATAAGAACCCTCCCCTCTTCTTGATATCTGTTTGACTCTCTGATGAAGGCTGACTGCTGAAACATGTAGGGGCTTTTAATTGTTTTTAATAGGTTTATATGAGTTATGGTCTGAGCACGGTCAGGGACTGTGCCCATGCTTTATATTCATTCACCACACCACCGGAGTGGTGGTCTAGAGGTAAAGCAGCCATCCCACAACCGGGGAGTCAGGGCTCAAGTCCCAGCCTGGTCATGCCAAAGACCATATAAAAAGTGGAACTTCCTGTCGTCCAGCTTGGTGCTCAGCAAAAATGGAATGGAGGAGGCGGCAGTGGCTCAGGAGGTAGAGCGGGTTGTCTAATAGGCTTTTAAAACGGCTGTAATTAAACCCTTACTCAAAAAGCCAACGCTAGATCCAGGAGCTTTAGTTAACTATAGATGAATCTCTAATCTCCCTTTCATTTTAAAAATCTTAGAAAGAGTTGTTGCTACGCAATTATTTGACCACCTGCAGGGAAATGGTTTACTTGAAGAGTTTCAGTCTGGGTTTAGAATCCATCATAGTACTGAAACAGCCTTGGCGAAGGTCACTAACGACCTCCTCATTGCATCTGATAATGGACTAGTTTCTGTACTTGTCCTTTTAGACCTTAGTGCAGCTTTTGATACTATCGATCATAATATTCTACTTGATAGATTAGAACACTATGTTGGACTTAATGGAACTTCGTTGCAGTGGTTTAGATCTTATTTATCTGATAGGTTCCAGTTTGTTCATGTAAATAATGAGTTTTCTTTCAACTCAAAGCTCAGTCATGGAGTTCCACAGGGATCTGTGCTAGGCCCTACTCTTTTTAGTTTATATATGCTTCCGTTAGGCAACATTATTAGAAAGCACTGTATACATTTTCATTGTTATGCTGATGACACACAATTATACCTGTCAATGAAGCCAGATGATAGTAATCAATTAGCCAAGTTAGAAGCCTGTCTTAAGAAAATCAAAGCTTGGATGACTTGTAATTTCCTGCTATTAAATTCAGATAAGACTGAAGTCATTCTTGTTGGTCCAAAAAACCTTAGAAATTCCTTTCCAAATCAAACTTTCAGTTTGGATGCGGTTACTCTTTCTCTTAATAGCTCTGTGAGGAACCTTGGAGTTATTTTTGATCAGGATTTGTCCTTCAAATCACATATTAAATTTGTTTCTAAGACTGCCTTCTATCATTTGCGTAATATTGCCAAGATTAGGAGCATCTTGTCTCAGAGTGATGCTGAGAAACTGATGCACGCTTTTGTTAGCTCGAGATTAGATTATTGTAATTCTTTACTATCAGGCTGTCCTAAAACATCTTTAAAAAGTCTTCAGCTGATCCAAAATGCTGCAGCAAGAGTTTTAACAGGTACTAGAAAGAGAGATCATATCTCTCCGGTTCTGGCCTCCCTTCATTGGCTTCGCATAGAGTTTAGAATTAAGTTTAAAATCCTTCTTCTTACTTACAAAGCTCTAAACAATCAGGCTCCTTTTTATTTAAAAGATCTGATACTACCGTATTATCCTAACAGAGCAGTACACTCTCAAAATGCAGGATTACTTGTTATACCTAGAATCTCCAAAAGTACAATGGGAGGCAGAGCCTTCAGTTATCAAGCTCCTCTCCTGTGGAATCAGCTGCCAATCTGGATTCGGGAGTCAGACTCGATCTCTGTTTTTAAGAATAGGGCTAAAACCTACCTTTTTGATATAGCCTACAATTAGGGAGGGATCATGTGTTTCTGATCCCTCCCTTAGTTATGCTGCTAATAGGTTTAGTCAGCCGGGGCACCTCCAGTAATGCACTGGGCCTCACTCCTTTTCTCACTCTCAATGAAATATTTTTTTTGCTGGTCATTTACATTTGTTTGTTCTCTCCCATAGATTGAGTCCCCATCGTGCTGTTTGCTCTCTACATGTCTGTTCTTTTCTTCTTCTCTATCCCCTCACCCCCCAGCCAGTTGCAGCAGATGACTGCCCCTCCCTGAGCCTGGTTCTGCTGGAGGTTTCTTCCTGTTAAAAGGGAGTTTTTCCTCTCCACCGTCGCCAAGTGCTGCTCACAGGGGATCGCCTGATTGCTGGGGTCTTTCTGCAACTGTGGGGGTTCCCCCTACAGTTGATAGTGCTATGAGATGACTGTTGTTGTGAAATGGCGCTATATAAATAAAGTTGAATTGAATTGAATTGAATTGAATTAATAACCAGAGGGTTGGTGGTTGAAATCCTGCTCTCCCCAGACATCCTGCCATTGTTTCCCTGGGCAAGACACTTTACTCACCTTACCTTCAGTGTCCATGGCACTGGATAAGAATGTGTATAAATGTTCAGTAGCAGTCGGAGAGGCCATTGGCATGGAATGGCAGCCATGTTTCCGTCAGTCTGCCCCAGGGCAGCTGTGGCTACAGCAGAAGCTTACCACTACCATTGTCTGTGGAGTGAATGAATAATGCATCCACTGTAAAGCGTGTTTGAGTGTCTATGAAAAGCACTATATAAATCTAATGCATTAATATTCTGGTGTTTGTTTTTCATCATTATTATTATCATTATTATTATTAAGTCTCCTTTGTGCTTTCCCAGTCATTATTGCTACATGCAGTCCTGTCCTCATCCCCTGTTGTTGTTTTGTTGTTGTCTTTTTGTATTTGGGTTACTTTGTATGATCCTCATTTATTTATTTATTTTTTGTTACTTATTTGTACCCGTAGGTAGACTTGGTTTGCAGTCTGGTGACAAGCCACCAGCTGCTGGTCGCTGCGTGCGTGAGCGCCCTAAACCTACATGGTTTTTTTGGTGTGTGGGAGGAAACCGGAGAAATCCCAGAGTAAACCCGTGCAACACGGGGAGAACATGCAAACTCCACACAGCTCACTGTTGGTCGGGGGCTGGGATCGAACCCACGATCTCATGATCCCCGCGGTCCCCCGGCCGAGGGTAAAACTGTGCTGCCACAGTGCTAAACCACTGCGCCACCGTGCAGCCAGTTTATTTATTATTAAACTTTTTATTTATTTTTATTTTTTAAAATAAAAAAAATAAAAAATTTAAAAAAATAAAAATTAAAAAAATTAAAAAAAATTTATTTTTTATTTTTTTATTTATATTTATATTTTATTTATTTTTATTCTTTTTGTTTATTATTTATTTATTTATTTATTTTTACTGTTAATATTATTGTCCTTGTGTCTTTAATCATATTACATCATCCCCTGTTGTCTGTATTGTCATTATTACCCTCATGTGTAACTGTTCAGCCCTGATTGTCTCCAAGCTGTCCCGTGTTCCCCTGATTAGTTTTCCCCCTATATATGTTTCCTTTTGCTTTCAGTTCATTGTTGGGTCAGTGTCGTTTGCTGTCATTTTTGTCCTGTTGTTGCTTCTGTGTGTGCTAAGTTGCTCTCCATGAGTGGTTGTTCTCCCACGATTTCCTGAGTTGTTTTCAGCCCCCGTGCTGCTGTTAATTTGTGTTTGAGTTTTCTTAATAAATTATTATTTTGCACTGTATCCTGCCTGCACCATGAGGCCTCCCTTTAAACCCTCATCTGCCCTGAGGGCAGATTATGACAATATGACCAAAGCCATTTGACCAGCTGGGAGACACAGTCTCTCCAGCGAGTTCTGTTTCTGCTCCTGGGTCTCCTCTCAGTGGGACATGCCCAAAACACCTCAAGTGGGGGGCGTCCAGGAGGCATCCTGATTAGATGCCCAAACCATCTCAGCTGACTCCTTTCAATGTGGAGGAGCAGCGGTTCTACTCTGAGCCTGTGCTGGATGACTGAGCTTCTCACCCTATCTCTAATGGTGAGAATCCAGCAATCCTACGGAGAAAGCTCATTTCAGTCATGATCTCAGTCTTTCAGTCATTACCCAAACTTCATGACCATAGGTGAGGGTAGGAACCAAGATTGGCTGGTAAAGGTGTTCATGCAACCATTAATTACTAATGTAACACTTCTGTGTTGATGTAGTGATTCTTCTGGGGGGTTATTTGATAATAAGATAATGCTAATAATGATATTACGAGTTTGTAGGAGCAGGGCACTGAACATTGTCAAGGACCGTTCTCACCCTCTGCATAAACACTTTGAACTGCTACCATCTGGCAAACGATTCCGGAGCATCAGAGGCAGAACCACCAGACTGATTAACAGCTTCCTTCCACAAGCTGTTAGGATGCTGAACAGCTGATCGGAATCTTTCATACATACTACTGCACCTTATGGACATTATGTATATTATTTGTATATTATAGTTCTAGTTGGTTTTCAAGTATGTCTCAGGGATGTGTGAATGGCTGTGTTGGGGTGGGGGGGTGAGGGTGTGTGTGAGTGTGTCTTAAATTATGTTCTTTTTACTTATATGGATGCTGAGAGAAATGCAATTTCATCTTGCCTGCACTACAGTTGTATGTACAGCAACATGACAATAAAGGTTGATTTGATTTGATTTGATTTGTTCTGATAACTCTTCTCACTACACTTTCTGGCTTCCAACGCTAAGCCTTCTGGGAAATGAAGTTCACAACTGCCTAAACTGATTAAAGATTCAAGAGATTCAAGATTCAAGATTTCTTTATTGTCATTTAGTATGTACACTTGCACATAAAAACGAAATTATGATCCCCAAGCATAACACAGTACCACAATATACATTGAAAATAAATTTTAAAACAACAGCATAAATAAATAAAATAGCAGTTAAAAACATTATGGTCAGACGAACCAAACAAATACCTGTACGAGTTTAGCAGAGGTGTGTGTGTGCACGCGTAAGGGGAGAAAAAGCAGTTGGCAGGGGAACAGGGCACAGTCCATTTATAATCCTGACTGCATGTGGAAAAAACTGTTCAACCTTCTAGCTGTCCTGGCCTGGAGACAGGCCTGGACAGCTCATAACCTGTCCATAAAAGAACATGTTTATTCAATAACATTACAGCTGTCTTCTTTTTCTTCTTTTGGCTGCTTCCTTTAGGGGTCTCCACAGCGGATCATCTGCCTCCATCTCACCCAATCTCTTGCATCTTCCTCAGTAACATCAAACCTCTCCATGTCCTCCTTCACTACATTCATGAGTCTTCTCTGTGGTCTTCTTCTTTTCCTCCTGGCTGGCAGCTCCATCTTCAACATTCTTTGTCCAGTATATCCACTATCCCTCCTCTGCACATGCCCAAACCATCTCAGCCTTGCCTCTCTTACTTTGTCTCCAAACCACTCAGCCTAAGCTCTGATATACTCATTTCTAATCCTTTCCATCCTAGTCACTTCCAATGAAACTCTTACCATCTTCAACTCTGCCACCTCTAGCTCCATCTCCTGTTTTTTTTTTGTCAGTGCCACCATCTCCAAACTATACATCATAGCAGGTTTCACTACCATCTTGTAAATCTTCCCTTTCACTCTTGTGGCTACCATCCTGTCACAAATCACTCCTGACACTCGTCTCCACCCACTCCACCCTGCCTGCACTCTCTTCTTCACCTCTCTTGTGCATTTTCCATTGCTTTGTATGGTTGACCCCTGATATTTAAACTCATCTACTTTCTCTACTGCTACTTCTTTCATCTTTACAGTTGCACCTTCCTCCCTCTCATTCACACTCATGTATTCTGTCTTGCTTCTACTGATTTCCATTCCTTTTCTCTCCAGAGCATACCTCCACCTCTCCAGGTTCTCTTCCACCTGCTCCCTACTCTCACTACAGATCACAATGTCGTCTGCAAACATTATGGTCCACGGGGCCTCCTGCCTGACCTCACCTGTCAGCCTGTCCATCACCATGGCAAACATTACATTATATGGCAAATAACATTACAACTGTAATCTCAAAAATAACACATTTGTGTTCCTACACTACTTCCCCCTGTGAAAAAAGAAGAAACGTCCTTGTTTCATATATGGGAATATCCAAACCAAAGGGTGTTGACACACTCAAGAACAAGACAAACAAAGTGGCAAATATAGTGATGTGAACAAGAGTTTGCACCCTTCCTGATTTCTCATTTTTTTTGTATGTTTGTCACACTTAAATGTTTCAAATCATCAAGCAAATTTAAATATTAGACAAAAATAACACAAGTAAACACAAAATGCAGTTTTTAAATGAAGTTGTTTATTATTAAGGGTAAAAAAAAAAAAACCTACATGGCCCTGTGTGAAAAAGTGATTACCCCCCCTCCTCGTTAAAACATAAATTAACTGTGGTTTATCACGTCTTTGGAAAGCTGAGTTCAATTTCTTTAGCCCCACCCAGGCCTGATTACTACCATATCTGTTCTCAATCAAGAAATCACTTAAATAGGACCTGCCTGACAAAGTGAGGTAGACCAAAATATCCTCAGAAGCTAGACATCATGCTGCGACCCAAATTGATGAAATGCAGGAACAAATGAAAAACAAAGCAATTGAGATCTATCAGTCTGGAAAAGGTTATAAAGCCATTTCTAAAGTTTTGGGACTCCAGCGAGCCACTATCCACAAATGGCGAAAACATGGAGCATCAATATATAAACATTTCACCGAAACTATGGCACTAAATTTGCAAAGGACCTCAAGAAACAGGAGCATATGGTCCAGTCGTTTGCTTGGTGAGTCACAGCTGAGCCTGACATCCCTGTACACCCAGACAGGTCCCACCCTTTGCACTGCCACGTTCAGCTTCTTCCCTCAAGACGGAGGTTTACTGTCCCAAAAAGTAAAACCCAGCGCTACAAAAACAGCTTTGTTCCTGCTGCTGTCAAAGAGCTGAACAAGTTGTAACAATATATTGCACATAATTTAGTTACCTATTTATTAACTCCATTTTATATTTACTTATTTTTGTAGGATTTTTATCTGGGTTCTAAATCTTTTATTGGGTTTTAGACCTTTGAGTTTTTAACCTCTTTGACTAGTCTTTAACTTTTTAATATGACCCTGATCTCTTATCTCTGGTTTTTCTCTCATCTCGTTGTCTTTATATCCTGATTGGTGGAGCCTTCAGTATTTTTATCATGTTTATAGTCAGCTTCATGTGTGCCTGTGTTTGTGTTTATGTTAAATGTAATTGTGGTTTGTAAATATGTATGTCACCAGACTGCAAAACAAATCTACCTACGGGTACAAATAAAGTAACCTGAACCTGAACCTGAAGAAACAGGAGCATAAGTATAAACAGAACACACATAACTGCTTTCCCTGAACCATTAAGGGGGCACACAGTGTGGCCCGATCGAGTTCTGAGTTTGCTGTGTGCGGATGGCTGTTGTGCAGGAGCCTGTACCATTGGGTTCAGAGCATTGACCAGCTCCTGTGGTGCTGAGCAGCTTGCCCTGAGCTCACTCTCCTGAGAAGCCTGGTAGACATAAGGTGGTGAAACCAAGAGTGCTGTGAGATGTGGAGGATCGCCCATGCCTTTGCTTGTTAGGAACCATGGTGCTGGTGGAGGAGCCTGACCATGGTGAACGGTACGGCTTAAGGCGATTGTAGTGAACCACTTAAGGTTTAGATCTCAGGTCAAGTTTGTCCTGAATTTTGTAATCCACCCCGATCGCTCCAGGGGATTGATCCAGTCTTTGTAGAACTTTGAATGGTCCAGTCCAATTAGGAAGCAACTTATGTCTTGCAAGTGCTGGTAGATCAAGCCACACCAGATCTCCGGCTCATAAGCATGATGATTTATGGTCTGCACACTTCACAAGCCATGCACTTGTGACACCACTGTATGATGTCTCTTGACATGTGAGGTCAGTAGCACCGTACAATTACACACTGTAGTGTCTTTTATGCGCTGAAATGTCCAGACAGTGAATGACCATGTAATGACTTAAAAAGTTCAAATCACTGGCTACTTGGCACCAGTGTGTGGTGATCCGAGCTGTGTGTTGTTATTCTCCTCTCTCACTAATTATGTTTCACAGCAGCAGTTTTTACCCACACCTGCGCTTCCTAATCAGGCAGCCTTTATAAGGAGTGGGGCCCTCCACTCCTGCACAGAGACGTCAACGCTCCTACGCAGCTAAAGTGCTTCTCAATGCTTTTCTACTCCTTACCTTGTCAGCTTGAAGCTTTGATTCTCATTCTACAACCGTAAGCAACCTCCCAACCTGTTTTCATCTCCCTGCATCTTCCTCTGCTTGTCCTTGTTACCTGTGCACAGGTGGACCATCTCCTTGGTGGGCCTACTCTACTCCAGGCAGCGGACCAGGACTCATTCCCTGAGCCAGAGGCTCCTCTTCACCGCCGGCATCCTGTAAGTGCCTCAAACACTAGACTGAACTTTTTCCCTTCCCTCCTCAGCTGAGGAATACTCTGCACCTGGCACTGTAAATATCTGCACCGGCACTTCCTCACCTTTGCGGGACTATGGCACCCAGGAGAGAGTGAGGCTGCAGGTTGTTTCACTCCAACCGTACCCAGCTCCGTAAGATTATTATCTACTCCACTATACTCATCTATGCGCTACAAGTTACTCACGTCACCTTCTCTCTCCTCTCTGCAAGGTTGCAAGACTCCTCCCTCTCTGCACTCGCTCACACACACACACACTCACTTTCAATAAAGATTTTTGTGGTTCTAACCAAGTCTGTTGTCTACTCCTGGGTCTAATATTAAATCATGTCAGTACGTCTCCATCAGCCAGACCCAGCAGACAGTGCTACCGCACAAAGACTTAGCATCATGGAGGCTCAGTTAGACCTACCAGCAACAAGCAACAAGACCTACCAGCAACAAGTAATCTTGACTCAATTAGCTAAGATAAATTCACAGCTTGATCAGCTTACCACTGCGCTGCCCTCTCAGACTGCTTCCGGGGTGTTGGCTGTTCCATCGCCTCCGTCCTCCCCTTTGGCACGTCATCCTCAGTTAACACCAGTTCCCACACCGACCCGCTTCAGCGGTAGGCTGGGCAAGGCTCGGGGGTTGCTCCTTCAGTGTTGCCTATTTTTCCAGCGGGTGCCCAAGGATTTCTCCACAAACCATAGCCAGATTAGCTACATGCAGCAAAGACATTGAGTTGCTAGCTGTTAGCATGAGGCCTACATATCTCCCGAGAGAACACTCACACGTGATCTGCATTGTTGTTTATGCAAATCCGACGGCGAACGCTGAGACAGCGCGTGACGTCATCCATTCAGTAACCAGCAGGCTGCAGACAGAACACCCAGATGCTCTTCTCCTCATCTCAGGCGATTTCAACCATGTTTCACTATCTCCCATTCTACCCACATTCATCCAGTATGTCACATGCCACACTAGAGACAATAAAACACTGGATTTATTCTACGCAAACACTAAGGAGGCGTACACCTCATCACAACTCCCCCCACTCAGAAGATCGGATCACAACTTGGTTCATCTCCGGCACCCCTAGTGCACAGACAACCTCCGGCCATGCACACTGTGGAGTTATGGTCTGAGGAGACAATGGACACTCTAAAGGACTGTTTTGAAGCCACCGCCTGGAAGCAGCTCTGCGATCCACATGGTGAGGACATCGATGGCCTCATTCACACCTTCACAGGCTACCTCAGCTTCTGTGTGGACAAATCCGTTCCCACCAAGACCATACGGCGTCACTCAAACAACAAACCCTGGATCAACCCTGAGATAAAAACACTTCTGAGAGAGAAGAAGAGGATCTTCAGGTCGGGGAACAGGGAGATGCTGAAGTCTGTACAGAGGGAGCTGAGGAGAAAGATCAGAGAAGGCAAGGACAGCTTCAGGAAGAAGATGGAGGACAAGCTGCAACAGAGCGACATCAGCGGGGTCTGGAGAAACCTCAAAACCATCTTGGGGCTCCAGAATACCTCCCCCCAGGCCACGGGGGGCAGGGAGTGGGCGAACAACCTGAATCTGTTTTTCAATAGATTTGACCAACCGCCCTCCCCCCTGTCTGCACAACAACCACTGCTGCCTCTAAGAAATCAAGTCCTGCTGCCCACTCCCCACTCCACCGACACCCCCCCCCCCACTCCCAACACACAGCCCCCCATCCTGACCCTGACCAAGACCCAGGTGAGGACGGAGCTGAGGAAGATCAAAGTGAGGAAGGCGCCGGGACCGGACGGCATCAGCGCAAAGCTCCTCAAGTCCTGTGCAGACCAGCTGTGTGGGATTGTGATGTATATCTTCAACATGAGCCTGAAACTGGGGAGGGTACCACAGCTGTGGAAAACATCTTGTGTGGTACCTGTACCAAAAACTTCCCACCCCAAAGACCTGAACAGCTACAGACCAGTGGCCTTGACCTCCCACTTGATGAAGACCCTGGAGAGACTGCTCCTTGCTCACCTCCGCCCCCTGGTGGAACCAGCGATGGATCCACTCCAGTTCGCCTACCAGCATGGCATTGGGGTGGAGGATGCAGTGATCTTCCTCCTTCACCGTTCTCTGTCCCACCTGGAGAAGCCCTGGAATATGGTGAGGATCATGTTCTTTGACTTCTCCAGTGCTTTCAACACCATCCAACCGATGATCCTGAAGGACAAGCTGCTGCGCGCAGGGGTGGACCAGCACCTGTCATCATGGATCCTGGACTACCTCACGAACCGGCCTCAGTTTGTGAGAACCCGGGACTGTGTGTCCGACACGATCATCAGTAGCACGGGGGCCCCCCAGGGAACGGTGCTGGCTCCCTTCCTGTTCACTCTTTATACTGCGGACTTCTCACACAACACAACACACTGCCATCTACAGAAGTTCTCTGATGACTCTGCAATCGTTGGCCTCATCTCCAATGGAGATGAAGCTGAGTACAGAGGGCTTATCCAGGACTTTGTGGACTGGTGCCATCGGAACTGCCTCCAGATCAACGCGAGGAAAACTAAGGAGCTGGTGGTGGACTGCCGCAGGCATGGGCAGCCCCTCACAGCACCAGTAAATATACAGGGAACAGACATCGAGATGGTGACATCCTATAAGTACCTGGGTGTTCATCTGAACAATAAACTAGACTGGTCACACAATACTGACGCACTCTACAAGAAGGGACAGCGCAGGCTGTTCCTGCTGAGGAGACTCAGGTCTTTTGGTGTACAAGGGGCGCTGCTGAAGTCATTCTATGACACGGTGGTGGCATCAGCCATCACTTTTGGAGTGGTCTGCTGGGGCAGTGGCATTACTGCAGCCGATAGGAAGAGACTGAACAAACTGATTAAGAAAGCTAGCTCTGTCCTGGGGCAGCGCCTTGATCCGATGGAGGAGATAGGAGAGAGAAGGATGGTGGCTAAACTGTCATCTCTGCTGGAGTCCGAGTTCCACCCTATGCAGGACATACTGGATGCACTGAGGAGCTCATTTAGCAGCAGACTACATCATCCCAGGTGCACAACCGAGAGGTTTCGTAGGTCCTTCCTACCAACGGCTGTCAGACTGTACAACCTAAGCAGGGCTGCTCGCAGAGATAGCAAAAAGACGTAGCAAACTAATAGTTTTTTGAATGCAAAAGATGCAATAGACTTACACAATGGTCCCCTCCGGCATACAACTAGGAAAATACCGGTCGTTATGGAGGGTGAGAATATGTATGGGCACATAATCATACCATGTAGGATAACTAAGTAGACGGTTATGCTGTTTCATCCCATCTAGCAACAATGCTCTGCACTGTGTGTGTTTATATATTTACATATTTATTCCATCTAGCTACAATGCTCAGCACTGGGTGTGTTTATATTTATATATCTATATATTTATTCCATCTAGCTACAATGCTCAGCACTGGGTGTGTTTATATTTATATATCTATATATTTATTCCATTTAGCTACATTGCTCCGCACTGTGTGTGTTTATATACTTGCATATTTATTCCACCTAGCTGCAATGCTCCGTACTGTGGGTGTTTATATATTTACATATTTATTCCATCTAGCTACAATGCTCTGCACTGTGTGTCTGTGTGTGTGTGTATATATATATTTTATAGTAATATGTACATATGTATATTAGCTGCTCTTGCTTGCTTGTTTTTTTCTTGCCTTCTGATTGTTGCTCTGAGTGTTGCTATCCCTGTGCTGTTGCAATCCTGGAATTTCCCCATTGTGGGACTAATAAAGGCTTATCTTATCTTATCTTATGATGAACCTGCTGGAGGGTCGGGCCTTAGCTTGGGCATATGCAATCATGGATTGCCCTAATTATCCTAACTAAACTTTTGACCAATTTGGATCCGAGTTCACACAGGTTTTTGATCATTCTGACCAGGATAATGTCCTCACCACCCGCCTTCTCAATCTCTGGCAGGGGGCCAGATCAGTGGCCGACTGACTACTCTGGAGATTTCCCGGTTGTTGCAGTGGAGGTGGGATGGGAGGATGCATCACTATGTAGTATCTTCAGGCGCAGCCTTAGCCCAAGCCTTTGAGATGAGTTGGCCTGTTTGGATAAACCCTCCTCGTTACACAAGCTAATCTCCCTGGCCATCAGTATAGATAATTGTTTAAAGGAACGGGCCAATGAGCGCCGTCTTACTAATTGCTCGGGCTCTCAGCTGCACCCTTCCTCTCAGCTCCCCCACCCCCCCGAACCCTCTGACACTGGGGAACCTATGTTGTTGGGCCGGTCTAGGCTGCCCCCCGCTGAACAACAGTGCCACCGCAATCTCAGGTTGTGCATGTATTGTGCTAGTGCCGATCACAAGGTTGTTTCCTGTCCCAACCAGCCAAAAGGGGGGGTCCGTTCATCACAGTAGGGAGGCTAACGGATGTGGGCGAGTCTAAAACCCTTACACGACTGGTATTGCCCATTTGCTTTCAGCACTGTCATACTGATTTTTGCACTACTGCTCTCATTGATTCAGGCTTAGAACAGAGCTTCATTTCGGAGAGTCTGGCAACCTGGCTGAAACGCCCTTGTCAAGATCTGGAAACTCCATTGAATTTGGTTGCTGTTTCCAGAGAGCCACTCACCAGAGTCACAAAAAAGACTGATCCCATTTCCTTTTGGTTTCAGGTAACCATCAGGAGCACTTGAGTTTTTTTGTTTTGCCCATCTCTGCCTCCCCTGTCATTTTAGGGTATCCTTGGTTAAGACTCCACAATCAAGTTATTCATTGGCAGGCAGGGAGGGTTATTTCATGGAGCACCTTTTGTTTAGCCGCCTATTTACAGTCTGCAGCCTGTTCCCCCTCTGTCTCTATTAGTGCCTCAGCCACCCATATGCCCAATCTCACCTCGGCTCCCCCCGAATATCATGACCTTGCTCCAGTGTCCAGTAGACTGTGTAGTATCTCTGCCCCGGAGCGGGAGGCGATGGATAAATACATTAAGGACTCATTAAGTTCAGGCATCAGCAGGCCTTCTTCATCGGCGGTGGGGGTGGGATTTTTTTTTGTGGGTAAGAAGGACGGCTCCCTCTGACCCTGCATTGATTTTAGGGAGCTAAATAATATTACTGTGAAGGACAAGCACGCTCTGCCGCTCATTAACTCTGCCTTTGACTTGCTTCGGGGGCCACTGTCTTCACCAAGTTGGACCTGCGCAACGCCTACCATCTGGTCCAGATCAAGGAGGGTGATGAGTGGAAGACAGGGTTCCGCACACCTAGTGGCCACTTTGAATATTTGGTGATGCCTTTTGGATTGACGGATGCACCAGCAGTGTTCCAGCGGCTCATCAATGACATTCTGAGAGACTTCCTAGATTCTTTTGTGCTTGTGTACCTCGATGACATACTCATTTTCTCTTGTTTTTTAGAAGAGCATTGGGTACATGTGAGGAGGGTCCTTCAGCGGCTCCTGGAAAATCAACTCTATGTCAAGAAATGTGAGTCCAATACATCCTCTACCACCTTCCTGGGGGGTTGTCATCGCCCATAAAGAGATCTGGGCTGACCCAGGCAAGGTGAAGTCGCCTGTTCCTTCCTCCTGTAAGCAGCTGCAGCAGTTCCTGGGGTTTGCCAATTTTTATCGGTGCTTTATCCATGACTACAGTATGGTTGCTCTGCCTTTCACCCACCTCACCTCCACGAAGGTCCCCTTTCTCCCCCTATCCTCGCTCAGGCGGGCCCACGCTTGCAGTTCCTGGTGGAGGTGGATGCCTCAGACTCCGGAGAGGGGGTGGTCCTTTCTCAGTATTCGATAGCCGACAAGAAGGTCCATCCCTATGCTTACTTCTTCTGATGTCTGTCTCCAGCCGAGAGGAACTATGATGTGGGGGATCGGGAGCCGCTGGCAGTCAAATTGGCCTTGGAGGAGTGGCGCCACTGGCTGGAGGGAGCCCCGTTGCCGTTTATGGTCTGGACCGACCATAAAGAACTTGGAGTACCTCAGGATGGCTAAATGGCTAAACTCTCAACAAGCCCGCTGGTCCCTGTTCTTCGGCAGGTTTAATTTTACCATCACCTACCAGCCGGGGTCCAAAAACATCAAGCCTGATGCTCTCTCGAGACAGTTCTCCACTGACACGGCATTGCCTGAGCCACATCCCATTGTTTCTCCCTCGTGTGTGGTCGGCGTGCTTTCCTGGGAGATCAAGGAGAGAGTCTAGAGGGCACAAGACACTGAGCCTGACCCGGGTGGGGGTCCTGCGGGACAGGTTTATGTTCCTTCCTCGGCCTGTGGCGAGGCCATCGATTGGTTACACTCTTCTAAGGTCATGTGTCATCCCGGTGTGTCTCGCACCTTGTCGCAGCTACAAAGAACCTTCTGGTGGCCATCGATGAGGAGGGACGTCAACGAGTTCATCTGGTCTTGTCCCCAGTGCGCCACCGGTAAATCATCCTCTTCTTCCTCCTTGGGATTGCTGCACCCCCTACTCATACCCAACAGACCATGGTCCCATGTGGCTCTGGTCTTCATGACCAGGCTTCCCCCCTCCACTGGACATACAGTCATCCTCACCATTGTGGACATGTTTTCAAAGGCAACTCATTTCATCCCCTAAATAAGCTCCCATCTGCCAAGGAGATGGCCGATCTTTTCGTGCTGCATGTTGTCTGCCTCCATGGGATTCCGGTGGATGTAGTCTTCGACCGGGATCCTCAGTTTGTCTCCCAGGTTTGGCGATCCTTTTGCAAGGCCATTGGGGTGACGGTCAGCTTGTCCTCAGGATAACACCCTCAGAGTAATGGCCAGTGCGAACGCGTCAACCAAGAGCTGGAGGCAGCCCTGAGGTCTGTCACGGCCTCTAATCCTGCATCCTGGAGTACGTACCTACCTTGGATTGAGTATGCACACAACTCCGCCACTTCTGCGGCTACAGGTCTCTCCCTCTTTGAGGTGTCCTTGGGTTACAAGCCACCCCCCATCCCCGGAGGGGGAGGTAGAGATCGCTGTTCCATCTGTGCAGTCTCACATCAAGCGCTGTCACCGGATTTGGAGGACCACCAGGGCTGCTCTCCGCCGCACTGCTAATCGCAACTCTGAGATCGCCAACCACCGGAGGACCCTGGCCCCCCCTTACCGGGTTGGGCAGAAGGTATTTGTCCATGAAGCACATTAACCTTAAAACTGATTCCAGGAAGCTCTCTCCTCGCTTTATTGGCCCCTACCCCATCTCTCACATAATCAATCCAGCTGCTGTTCGCCTGTCTCTTCCCTCTGCTCTCCGCATCTGTCCTACCTTTCATGTTTTTCAGGTGACGCCGTTTTCCACCAGCTCTCTGTGTCCACCATCAAAGCTGCCTCCCCCTCTGGTGATGATCAACAGCGGTCCAGCGTTTAAGGTTTGCATCATGGATGTACAACGCAGGGAGAGAGGTCTGCAGTACCTGGTGGACTGGGCTGGGTATGGACCTGAGGAGAGATCATGGGTCTAGGTTTCTTCCATCACGGATCAGGAACTGGTCAGGTCTTTCCATCAGTCTCACCCAGGAAGGTTGAGTCGGCCACCGGGAGGTGTTCCTCGAGTTGTGTGTTGTCAGTCTCCTCTCTCACTAATTATGTTTCACAGCTGCGGTTTTTTCCCACACCTGCACTCCCTAATCAGGCAGCCTTTAAAAGGAGGGGGGCCCTTCACTCCTGCATGGAGACGTCAGTGCTCCTACGCAGCCAAAGTGCTTCCCGACACTGTTCTACTCCTCACCTCATCAGCTTGGAGCTTCGCTTCTCATTCTACAACCATAAGCAACCTCCCAACCTGTTCTCATCTTCCTGCATCTTCTTCTGCTTGTCCTTGTTCCCTGTGCACAGGTGGATTATCTCCTTGGCGTACCTCCTCTACTCCGTGCGGCGGACCAGGACTCATTCCCTGAAATGGATGCTCCTCTTTGTTGCCGGCATCCTGTAAGAGCCTCAAACACTAGACTGAACTTTTTTCCTTCCCTCCTCAGCTGAGGAAAACTCTGCACCTGGCACTGTAAATATCTGCCCCGGCACTTCCTCACCTTTGCGGGACCATGGCAACCAGGAGAGAATGAGGCTGCAGGTTGTTTCACTCTCACTCGTCTGGGGAACTCTTTCCAATCGTGATGGAGCTCAGGTAGGCTGCCTCTCAGTTGTGAATATGGGGGCCTATTACCAACCAAAACCCACTCAAGTAGAGTTTTCATCATTTTGAGCATCAAGCAGACTGTTACTGATCATGTCTAGCGAGCACTGGTCTCTACCCTGTGAGTTTTGGACAGGAGGAGAGGGTTACACAGAGATACAAGCAGCTGCATCCTGCTGAGCAGTATCAGGTATCAATGACTGCTCTGTGTTTGTCTGAGTGTGAGTTTTGACTAAGTGAACTGGCGCACTGACCTTTCTATTACCCTGGTCATTTGTTGTGGGGGGGGGGGGCACGAGACATGGATTCTGCATTACTGTGTCTGAGACCCTGTTTGTATTCAATTGTCCAATCATAGGGGTCGATCTCAAGTGCCCACCTCACTCTACGGCCTGTAGGATCACAATCCAGACCTATTTTTCTCAGTCCTAGCAGAGGCTTGTGATCTGTAATAATACAAAAAGGATGGCCTGTGAGTTACTGACAGAAGTGTTGTATGGTCCATACAATAGCCCACAGCTCCCTACCAAAAGTTGACCACTGCCTCTCTGTTGGTGTGAGTGTATGACTGCCATATGCAATGACAGTTTCCATGTTCTGATCGGTGGCTTGAGAATGCACACACCAACAGAAATATTAGAGGCATCAGTGAAGAGTAAGAACTCCTTGGAAAAGTCTTGATATGCAAGGATCGGTATGTGGGTGAATGCATAACGTAGCATGTCAAATGCAGTTTGTTCTACATCGGTCCATTGAAAGAGTTTGCCTTTCTGGGTAAGAGCATGAAGGGGCTGTGACATTTTAGCAAACTGGTAGATAAAACATCTATAATATGACCAGAGCCTAAGAATGCCCTTACCTCTGTGGGGTTCTCTGGAGTGGCCAATTACTAATTTTTTCTTTGTTCCAGGGATCTGGCTGCAGACCTGCTGAAGACACAACATGTCCCAAAAAGCACACCTCAGACTGTATAAAATTACACTTTGATGGTTTTAGTATCAGGTTTGCTGCTCTGAGATGGTCAAAAGCTCCTTTAAGTGATTAAGGAAAGACTGAAGTTCCTTTAACTCAGTGTGTGTGAGGTTACCACAGTTAACATCAAAAGGTAAGCTGGTGTGACTACCTAAAGGGTTGACATATGACAAGCAGAGTGTGTGGCTAGTGCTACATTAATCTCATCCTCAGATATCAGAGTGAACTGTCCAAGCTACATACTAGGCTAAAGTACTACAGTACTATTGGTTGGATTCATAACACGTACAACAATCAGTCCACTTAAATCTGAATCACACAGCTCAAGAAGGCCACAGTATCCATCCGGTGTGCACAAATTAAGGGCAGGAACACTAATTTAGCTGTGCAATGCATTTCACACTAAGGAGTGATGGTGACACCCATTGAAATAAATGCAGTGCAACTCACAGGGGTCAGTTCACTTGTGATCAAAAGTGGCAGATCATGATCATACAGTCAAGATAGGGCCCTCCATAGATCTAATGTAGCACAGTGTTGCTGGAGAAAATCCCATCCAAGGATAATGGTATGTTCCACACTTCTGATCACTTGCACATCATGAAACAAACTAAGTGTTCCTAGTTTTAGGGAGATGCTCACAGTACCCAATGTGTCTAGACTCTGGCCAGTCACTGATTTGGACAAAGGTTCATTTTGAAAGGTCTCTTCCTTCATGAAGGAAGTGACATTCTGACATTTTCACTAATGAATGAAATACTTGAGCCTGTGTCCAACATTATGTGCATGTCTGAGTCTTCAACTATGCCATGAATGCAAGCGCTAAACGTATACTTGTCTGTATTAATTATTGGATGTAATTAGGGCTGTCACAGTGGAGGAATTTCCCCTGTGGTGATGGTGGATAGTGCAACACCGCCATATGCGGTATTATTGAAAATGTTTTTAGGACCCCGTGGTCACGTAATTTAACCTCTTGCACTCCGGTGTACCATGGGCGGACACGTCTCTGTGTCCTAGAGCGCACGAGGGCGCACGAGGGCACACGAGGGCGCTGCGTCCTAGAGCACACTGAAAAAAAAAGCTGCATTTCCGTTCTTCCACTACAGACACAGCCGCGAACAGAAAGCCAAAGGAGTGCTTTGATTGGTTTAGATGTGATTGACCTCTCATTCGACTAATAAGAGCCTTGAATTGGGTTTCTGAAACCTTGAAGAACCAATGACTGAAAACCTAGCAAGAAGGACCCGCCTACCAACGGCTGCGAATACAGCCAGCCAATTGAAGCACAGAAGTTCAAAAGCTGTTTTGTGTAAGGCTGGGTGACACACAGGCGTTCACCAGTCTTTTTTTCTTACTACTGTTCTTATTTGTTTTGAAAAATCGTTCGCCCAAACCGCAATCATGGAAGCGCAAAACCGCAATAATGGAATTATGGTTTGACCGGGTCGCGTGACCAGAACCACGAGTCCGTAACAAGCGGACCAACGTCATGTTCGTCTGACAATGAGGAAGAGAAGTTCGCCAGCGACACTGCTGTTGTGGACAGGTAAGTGTTATAAGCTAAATTATTCTTTATCCCTGAAAATTGTAATCCAAATGACTTTTGACCGATCGGTAAATTACAACTGTGCGTTATCGCAACATGATGGACCCGGACCGCTCTGGTCCGGGTCCGTCATGTTGCGAACGGCCCCCCCGTTATGTTGTGAACGCCCCTCCCCCCCGCTACTCTTCTGTAGCGGATTGCAGATATATTGCAGATATTTTAGTCCAACTGTGCGTAGTAGACCGCGGCGCACCGTCACCGCTTTCCGTCATGTAGCAATGGGCGATGTCCGTCCTCTGTAGCGGGGGGTGGGGGGGTGGGAGTTGTTATCTTCTACATTACAAATATTTTAGTATAATTTTTTGTGCACTGTAGGTTATTTTTTTCTTGTAAAAAAAAAGCCACACATTTTTTACGTGGCATGCTTCTTTGTGTGTGGGGGCTTGTTTGTTCGTTCATTCATTCATAAATGAATAAACAACCCTCCACACACACACACACACACACAGCCCTTCACCTTTCATTAGAGCGCAAGATGAAGCTTCTATATTGAATCATTCAAAAGTTACAGACGTTTTTCCAAACTGTGCCATTTGGCACAATTTGGCACAGTTCAAAAACGCCTGGGAACAACCTAAGAAAAAAGCTGTGTAATATATTCATTTTTTGTGGTATTGTTACAAAATTTTGACCTCAGCTGGATAACACTTGGTTCTACATTTCTGTTGCATTTTCCAGCCAGTATATGAAGCTGTGTGTTATTTGCAAGCATTTGTATCCAAAAAAACACCCAGGCGAAATTTATTTTCTTCAAGTTTAGTATGTTTAGATGACTGTTACTCAGTGGCAGGAGCACTTAGAGAGATTATGACTGTTTTGCCAAAAAATTCAAAGTGTTTTCTTTTAAATGAGACCAACCCCATGAAGATGCTGCAAAGGGTTGAAGAACAGCTTTTGATTTACTTTGGGTACGTTATTTTTTGGCATTTTTAGGGAAATTGACCAGAGTGCAAGGGGTTAAACAGGGTTCATAACTTATGTGGCAAACAATGGAAGCGGTGAGAAACTTGCTGCAGCTACGCTCTCAGCTTGTGTGTGTGTGACAATTGTACGGAGCTTCCATCTTCTTACAGTCATGAATTGCTGATTCTGTAAAAAAAAAAAAAAAAAAAACCCGATCATTTTCATAAAGCAGTGGCAGTAACTCCAGTATTTCAACTACAGGGTGTGTGGACTTGTTGGAGACTACAGCAACATTAAGCTTATTAAACAGCACAGTCTCCGTACAGGATTCTGCATGGCTCTTGTCGCCATGATTTTTGCCACTGTCTGAAAAATCATTTTCAGAAAAGCAATGCACTATGCAGTAGTTATTTTTGTCATGTGTGGAGCTGGTGTTTCAGCTCTGCCCATGACTGGTGGCTGCAGCTTCTGATTTTGTTAATTGATTCCAGCTGGTAGGTTGAGCCCTGAGTTCTGGCTCTCGCCAGTCTACAGCCGCTCCCCTCTCTCTACCAGACACTCACCAGTATTAATTATTCTCTCATCTGTTCTGGCACACACACACACACACACACACACACACACACACACACACACACACACACACACACACACACACACACACATACATGCTTGCACACATTTTCACCTACAGTCATCAGTTGCTGTCACACCTGCATCCATTTGCCACTCATTAGTCTATGAGGGTATTTATGCGTGGCGGTGTGATTGCTCAGTGCGACGGCAACAAGTCAGCTTTGTCCATGACAGTCTTCTCCAGTCTATCGAGTTAGTGTCTACAACTGATGTCCAGGCTCTGCTTCCTTTGGCTTCTTCCCCTTGGACTTTTCACGATGTTGTTTCCCAGAGCCTAGCTGCGCTCCGACACTCAGTGTAAGTCTTTCCCTTTTGGAATTACGTTTTCCTTTCCTCTGTGGCTGATTTTTCCCTGAGACGTGACGTAACCCTTCCTCTCGCCTACGGAGTTATGCTTCCTGTACATCTGTTACCCAACCCTATGACTGTTTTTCATGGACTTGTATGACATTATTTCTGTTCAATAAACCACACACTGCACTTGCAGTTGGGGTCATGTTTACTCATTGGTTTGCTGCATGATTATGCAGCAGACATGACAGTTTGCCGTCACCAGTTTGAGCCCAGCAGTGTAGTGTGTGTGTGTTTTTTTTCACCTTTTTGTCTTTTTTACTCACCTGTTCGGGGAAGCAATCATGGCTCCGGCAGGCGAGGTAGTTTGGGGTAGAGGATGGAGCCGCAAGGAGCTGAAGAGCATGGCGTTGATTGAGGGCTTGACAGCCGATGCTCGAAACTGTTTTTCCCAAGAAGACGCATTGTTATGCTGGGGAGGAGTCGTCAACCAGTTGGAGCTCCGACCCAGCGCGCATTTCCATCCCCGGTTGCTCGCTCTCTACCTGCCCCTACTGCCATCTCTGTTCGCAGCCACCTCGTCGATAGCTCCAGCTGAACCAGCTCCTCCACATCAGTCGCCTGGTCAACCACAGTGACAACGTAGTTGTACCTAGGGTCCCTGAATGGATTACTCAGCCGCCTCGGCAGCGATTTCCCTGGCACTGACTCCGGCCAATCCTGCAGCGGAGCCTTCCTCGGTGCCTCCTCCCACTGCCAAGGGATGCTTGTTTTCCTCACCGGCGATTCCCATTCCCGTAGCCACAGGGGTGGTTCTCCTTAAGTCTTCCGGGAGAGTCAGATCCATTTTGGACACGGAGAGGGACGACAAAACGATTCCTGCAGTAGACATCGCCTACCAGGATAACAGGCAAGTGCAATTAACTTCTATTCAAACTAATCATGTTGTGTCTTGCCTGGATCCTGGTAGAGAGGCTCAGGATATGCAGCCCCCTGAGAGTTCTTCATCTCCTGCAATTTGTAAATTCCCTTCTGCCCTCTCCTTGTCTTCCCCTCCTGTCTATGAGAGTTTGCCTGCTTCAGTGAGGACATTGGGGACCTGGGAGGAGCACAGACTGTCGAGGTTGGTGGATATTGATCACCTAATGGACAAAGAAGGATCTGTGGCCATTTCTCCCTCAATTTTAACTCCGCCAAGGTGTGGGGGGCAGAACTACCTTCTAATACATCCCCTCCAGAGCCGGTTTTGGAGGCTTCTCAGCAACCTGTGGAGGAACCCAGGGCTATTACTTCATCAGAGAGGGGCATCACCTCGCCAGCTGCAGCAGAGGACTCCACAAACCAGGATGACAGGCAAGTTAACTCTTTTTTCCCCCCTAACATTGATAAAAAAACTTTTGCCTGATTCCTGGAGGAGAGTGTCAGGGGGAGCATTCCCCAGAGATTTCTCTGCCTGCTGCAGCTATGAACTGCTCACCAGCCCTCTCCATGCTCTCTCCTGCCATCTCTGAGGGTATGCCGGCTCTGGAGCTGAACCACCAGGACCAGGAGGAGCCAGAGGTTCGTGAGGATTTGCTCCTTACCACCATGGTGAGCCAGACCCCAGCCGCCATGCTGGTGGAATCGTCAGCGTGGGTTATGACGGCTGGGACGCCGAAGACTGCAGGGACCACCATGCCTGCTGCGGAGGCTGCCACAGCAGAGCCAACACCGGATCAGAACCTCCAGGAGGCCCAGCCCGTGACATCGCCTGGATCGTCGGAGTCCTGGACGGCAGTAGAGCTCAAGCTAAGGCAAGTGCCCTCTTTTGTCTTCCTTCTATCCACTTTAACCCTTCCTCTCGCCTATGGAGTTATGCTTCCTGTAAATCTGTTACCCAACCCTATGACTGTTTTCATGGACTTGTATGACATTATTTCTGTTCAATAAACCACACACTGCATTTGCAATTGGGCTTGTGTTTACTCATTGGTTTGCTGCATGATTATGCAGCAGACATGACAGTTTTGCTCTGGAGCTCAATTGTCAGGATTATAAACACTCTGCTCAGAAGGAAATAACACGCTTTGTGCCCTTTCAGTGCTCACTGTTACGGTTGTATTTAGCAAGGAGTCCGTCTAGAGAGTACCCCACACGGTGCTGGTGGCAGCAGCACCCAGTGCAAACATGCTGTTGGCAATAAAAATACACTTAACATTTACAATTTATTTAATAATCAATAGGAGCACATAACTGAATGAGATTTAGCCACACACACAAAAAAAGTGAACATTGCATGTACGGATCCCTGTAATATATAATAGCAATGGTCTTGACTGCTGGTGAAGTTTACAGTTTTAATTTCTTATTTTAGCACAGTCCACATTAAGTAAAACACATAAACTACGACCACCGTAACAGCTTGTGCCTCATTGCTGGTCCATAAACTGATTAATGTTAGTGTTCGTAGCTCGACTGTCTCTGCTAAGCACTGTAGCCATACTGACAATTCCACAGGTAGGCACAGGAAGCAAAAACAAAACCACCATTATCAAAATAAAAGCCTGCTTTTTTACTTCAGTGCATAAAATAATAAACCTTTCAGGGGGTTATGCACCGCGGTTGGGGCCGTTGCTCGTTATCCTTCACTGTAGGCTTGTCTATAGCACGGTACTACATAATTGCAGTTATCGTGCCAGCCCTAGATGCAATGTATTATCATGCCTATGCAGTGTACTTTTTTCACCTGTAGATGGGGGTGTTGGACTGTGGGTGACTGGCAGATGATGAAGCTCTGTACTTGGGGCTACCTGAAAAGTAGCTGATGAGTGCCCCATCTCATCAACTATCTGGTGTTTCTCTGCTGATTATCATCCTGGGTCTCATATCCACTGTAAACCGGGTGATGTGGTCTGCCATCCTGATGATGATGAAACACGTTTTCGGATGGGGGTGGAACTCCTGCAGTGAAGCTGAATGTCATTAGCATCCCTGGCAAAAGGGGGCTGTCATCTGTCATAAGAGTAGGCCGAATGGCACTCCAGAGAGGACCTGGGCTGGTGGTAGTATCGGCGTCTCTCCTCTCTGCGTGGGCTATATTCTCTGCTGTAGTCATGGTGTGTGCAGTCATCCTGTCTTTGTATGGTGGTATGGCATCCCAAACTTCCTCTGCGTGGTGACAGTGAGTGCTGATAATGGTCAGGTGAGGAATCACTGTGATGCGGTCGAGCATGGTTGCGATCAAGTGTGAGTTTCAGGTCATGTAAGTCTTTACTCCGGTATTTGATGGTATCACTGAGATCCCTCACTATTTTGTGAAGATGTGCATCATTATCCATTACTGATTTGACAGGATGAGCCGGAGTCATTTCTCTATCAACACTGGGAATTGGAATTGGTGACACCAACTTAGCTGCTTAGCGGGCATGTTCAGCTTTGGTGGCAACTTTAATGGCATCTTTGAATGTGCTCACCCCTCTTTCGTGACATTTCATTTGGAGCTCTTGTTCTAGCCCAGCCAAAAAACATGTCAGTTTCATGTATTCTGTGGCATTTGGTTCAAAGTCTGGAAAAGCTTCTGTCACAAACCGGAAAACATCAGCTGCATAGACTTCCATGGCCTCGTTGGGTAGTCTGGCATATGCTTTGATCACCGCTCCTGGGATGCCATCAGAACCAGCAGCTCTGCGGGGGTTCACTGCTCTCAGTTGCCTCCTCACCTCATGCACCTGTAGAGAGAGAGGGGAGGGGGGAGAGATGGGGGGAGGAGGGAAAGAGAGGGGAGGAGGGGGGACAAGTTGGGGGGGGGGGGTGGAGCTCAAATCAGGTAAAGAAACTGTTAAGCTCCTTTGCCAGAGTGAGGCTGCTGTCCGATGTTGGGGGGCACTGGCACCTGTAGTTGGTGAGGGCTTGGATGCCTCTCCACATCTGTCTGGGGTTGTTGTCTGTGAGGAAGCCTGCCACCTTCCTCCTGTAGGTGTTCTTAGTGTGTTTTATGCCACTTCTCAGGTTGCCTCTGGCAGTGCTGTACAGAGAGCTGTCCCTCTGCCTGAAGGCTGAGTTACAAGCTCTGATCATGTCATAAACACCCCTCTGGGGTAGATAAATGGACTTACTCACAGGGTGATGTTTAACCATGATTTATTGGAAATTAAAGCAGCATGAGAGCTTAAACACAAAATGATAGAAAAATTTCATATTATTCTTATATTATTCCATGTCTTTTATATTCTCATATGTACATTTTATGTATGGCCTTGAGCAGCCCCAGTCCATGTGTGTGTATGCCTGAGTTAGCAATTATAAATCACACAGCTGTAATAATACCTTCTGTTAAGAATGTCCAGTCTGTGAGTGAGTGTGGTGAGTGTGATTAGTTATTTGTAATGACTGCAGCTGTTTTCAATTCATCTTGTCCAGTTCCGTGTGACTGAGAGTGTATTTACCTTCATGTTTCCTGTGAGTAAAAGGAGGTAAGGACTGTGTGCGCCATCTTGCTGGATGGTCAAGGACGTTCCATTCCGCTCCCCCCAGCAACCTGAAGACTATAAGACTTTGAATAGTGAATGCCTGAATTTAGAGGTATGAATGGTCAGACTTGGGGCTGCCTCTGTATTTCTCCCTCATAGCCAAAAGAAATAAATCTACTTACATTTAAATATTCTGCCTGGTTTTTGACTCAGATTAATTATGCTGAAAAATATTTTAACTTTTGGCGCACCAAACAGGGACCCAGATAACTCTATCCTGCTTCCAGCACCTCAGCCTGATTTCTGCGAGTGCACAGCTGACAAAAGACCTCACCAGACTGAACCCAATGGCTCAGTGTTACTGCAGTGAAGGCATTCGGAACTGAGGCGCTGGAGCGAACCGGGTGATGGGTCTAACTCTGCAGGTGGTATTGAATGTGAGTACATTTATGTGTTGTTAAGCTTATGGACCCTGGGTTTTCAGTCCCAGTGGGGTAAATAGGCGTATGTTTGTGTTTGTGAAGCTGAGCGTTTGACACCGTAAAGTCTGGTGTGTGTTTCTGTTTGCTGCAGCCTGAATGAGGTTCGTTTCGGGGCGGTCTGAAACAGTTCGGTTCGACAAGTTAGAGGCTCGGTGGTCCCGGTAGTCAAACCCACAAAGGATAGCATGTGTTTTGTATCACAGAAAGTGGACCAGGAATAGTTATGACGTGCGGAAGTCACAATGAGATCTTATTTTTGCCAACAAGAGTGAGTTGTAATGTCCATCAACGTGAGATGTCCTCTGTCATCACGAGTGAGCGTTGATGAGGGCTGACCTTTAAGAAATAGCGCTGGTACAAAAAATTTACTGCAGGTTGTTTGTTTGTTTGTCTGGTTGTTTGTGTATCTCATGGTTTGTTCTGGCAAGAGAAATGAAGGCAGAAGTAGAAGTGCAACGAAGGGTTGAAGCCGTGGTTGTTTGTTATTTTTCTGGTTATAGTGAAGTGTAACGGGACAGTTATGTGATTATTGTCTCACGGGGTAATGATGAAATTGTGTATAAGGTGGTGAATCAGTGTACGGGAGTTTGCAAATGATAATTTTGGGGAGAAAACGAATTGTGTTCTCACAGCGGTGGGGACAAAATGAACCTATTTGACGTAAGAAGAAAAACAGGTTCATATTACAGCATGAGGTTGCCAAATTCGCTTTTTTTCCAGTTGAGGTTGCCATATCAGCTTGCTTTAAGTGTTTTTAAAACTGTCCTACTAACAAATATGTGTGTTAATCTGAAGCTTACAACTGTGTGACTGTAGCTGTGTAGCAGTGACTTTGGAGTGAATCAGGGAATATGAAAAGAGCTGCATATGTGTGTATGTATGAGTGTTGTGGTCCCGTGTGTCTGAAATTACTGCTGAATGGTTGATCTGAATGAGTGAAGAGAAAAAAAAAATGGATTTTTTGTAAAGCTTGCTTTTATTTCAAGGGAGTTTTTGACAGTAGTTTCTTTTGTTTTTTGTGAGTTTCGCTGGCCAATCTAATGTTGTCCTATTGGAAAATATTGAGCCAACATTCTCAACTGCCAGAATTTTTTTTTTCCTTATTTTGGATTAAATCACCCACAATTTGGGTTTTTACTTTTTATCTTTTGGGATGCCTGAGGACAGGTAAACAGCCTTGGGCTATTTTATTCAATTTTTTGAAGTGTCAGCGCAATTTCTTTTATTAGCTCACAGTTGCATCATCTCTCTGACTGAGGGGCAACAGTGAACTTCACAGAGAAAAAAGGTGACAGATTAATGGTGAGATTAATTATTATTAATTAATTAATTAAAGACATTACCTAAGGTAGGAGGAAGATACTGGAAGAATATGTGTATCTCCTCTTCCCTGCATGGGTCTGGCATGAGAATGAGGGCTGCATTTTGGTCCCTCCCTCCTCCTCCTCCTCTTCGCTCTTCTGCTGCTAAGCCTTGGCCCTGCCCTAGGAGTCCAGCAAATGACGTCACCAGCCTGCTCAGCCCCACCCCTCCTGTCCACACCAGGCCAGGTCGAATGCCAATGAGTTAAGTAAAGTGCACATATATCAATCACTGCAATCATCATCAATGTGACTAAATAAACTGAAGATTATGGAGTAATGCTGTAACTAAATAATACTCAATGATTGAAGTGTTAAGTACAGCTTATATGACACGAGATAAGCTACAAATGAGGTAATGATGGAAAAATTGCTTATACACGATTTAACTGAGGCTGCTAATGATCAAACAAAATGTTTCTGATGTTTCTTTACCATAATATTGTTCTCTTCTAAATAGGAAAGTTACTCTTAATGAATGGTTATGTGATTTTAAAAACTTTTTATCCTTTTACTGTTTATGACAAAACAGCAAAGCTCTGAAGGATTATAAGATTTAGAAAAAAAAAAAAGAGGAAAAAGTCCCAGTACTGTGCTTTCTGACTAGACTTGATTCTTTGGGCATTACAATGACAAATTGGTTGGTTTACTGTCTTGTGAATTTAGATAAATGACAGACGGTGTGAAAGGTGAGATTGTAATAAACAATGTATGGGTAAGGGACTTTATGCGGACAGGCAGGTATGCAAATCACTACTGGAATACTTTAAAATCATCATTTTTTTTCTGTTTTGCTATTTATATGGGTGTGCTTGAGTAAAAGGAACTATCTTATTTTTCTGTAACATACTGAAAATAAATCAGCAAAATTCAAAATAAAAAATATCACTTATGGTATTTATTTAGAGGAAATGACAAATATCCAACAACAAAATGATAATGCTTTTGATGAGTTTTTGGATCAAGTAGTGTAAAGAAAACAAGTTCATGTTGCTCCTTAAAAAACTATAATGCTTAAAAATTTACCTAGAAAAGGAGCTCAGAAAGTTCCAGTCTGAGTTTCCCATTTAAACAATATATATTCTGTGAAATCTTTTCCTTTCATGAAATGAAATATGCTTAAGGGCTCACTGCAAGGGATAACAGTCGTTGCACTACAGCATTTTTCTAGGATGACATAGTGCATGGGAAGCACCTTGTGGAATTTAAGCCCACAAATTCCATCCATCCATCCTTTACCGCTTATCCAGTCACAGGGACAGCAGTCTAAGCAGAGAAGAGGGACTGCGGCCCAGCTGACACATCACCATGATCTCTTCCACTGGTAACTGGGAAGAGTTCACATCATTTAAAATGAGGAGAACAAAGATCTCTCCCTTTGCAGCAAAAACATTGGAAAATGAGCTTGGGTCTTTTTCTAGATGTACAGGCAAAAAGAAACCTGAGCCATTAGTTAGATTACAAATTTTATCAGCATTAAAATAAGCATTGTGACAACTTAAAAGGACAAAGTTCAATGACTAACACTTATAAAAATTTATGAGAAGACAAAATTGAACTCCTGTTTGTGTGGTTACTGACGCAAAGGGGGGGGGGAGCCCGGAGCTTCCCCTGATTTTTTTTCAGGGTGGCACCGACAATGGACACCTGTGGTGGAGGGGGACGGAGAGAGATGTGGGGCAGGCTGGCTGCGGCAAGGGGAACACAACCTTTGTGTTGTGTTCAGGGCCATTGGCTGGGGGTGGCGGAGGAGTGGGGGAGGAGGACTTAATGCGGACCACAAAATGTGACAAGCAGACCCGAAGCTAAGTACAACAAATGACATTGACAATGACATAAGCCATCAATTTACCTGACTTTGACTTTAAAAATACAGCGTTGCAGGTCCAAGACATTTCAGTAAAGCTTTCTGCCTGACAATGGTATGACAGTATCACATTTCATAAATGTGACAGGAATAAGGAATAATTGTGTTGTATGATTTAGGTGTGCTAAGGAACCGGACTGTGTTCACTGTGCTTGGCTTTCGGGCGAGCCAGGCCTGGTGACTGCAGACCAGATCGAAATTTAGGAGGAAAAATAATAAATAAAGAATTTCTTGTGCAGAATGAAGTCCAAATTCAAATTAAGCAATATGTCCACTTTTCCATTAACAGAAAGAGTGGGACATACACTTTCACAGACATTCACTTTCACAAATTCAAAACTGTCTGTGGCCAACAGGAAAAGCAAATGCAGACCTGATGGCACTTGCAGAATTGGTTATAATAAATGCTAAATCACATTAAATCTGCACAGGCAGCTGGGTTCATGATTACAGAGACCTCATTTTAAAGGCGTTAGCCATATGTAAATGTGCCACACATATTAATGGCACAGACTGTATCTCTAAGGAAAACAAAACATTTCCTTGTTCTAAAAAGAAACAAGGAAAAACTATCACACTGTTTAAGTAAGCCACCATTTTGATACATGGGAACCCCATGTATCAAAGGGGGTAGCACAATTAGCAAAATCAGTAAGATTTTTATTTTTTATTATTTTTTTTTTTTTTGCAGATTATTGTGGGAAAAGGTCCTAAGATTTTATAAGAGATACAGTAAAATTAAGAAGAGAAAAAAAAACACAAAGGAAGGAAAAATATCATGTTTATAAAAAATAAAGGAAACTAATAAGGAAACAGAAAAGCTGCAAATCAATGGGAAAAGTTCCAAATGTCTAAGAAAAGTCCAATTTATGCTGATGAAGCTTACTGTGGAACTCAATTTAAAAGTTGCTACAAAGACAAAACAAATTTTTACTCAATTATGTAACAAGAAAACAATGCTTAAGGGAGCTCAAAGCAAAAATAATTTGACCTTCCCTGCATATTCTTTTCAAAACCTTTGCATGGATGTCATTGAGTTTAATAACTGTGAAGGCAAAAATGTTGTTTAGTGATTACTGACATACTTACTAAATATACAAAGCCTTCCCTTGCACTAAACCAAATGCTGCTATGTAGCACAGAAACCCTTAACTGAAAAAATATCAAGATTTGAAATAGCTGAAGTGATTTACTCAGATAATGGAATACATTTTGTAAATCAAATTATATTACATTTAGGTACAGTACTCAACATTTACCTAGGAGACCATTTAGCTTACCATCCATAATCTATAGGATTAGCATAATGCACATATAAGATTATGAAAGATGACTTAGGAAAATAGTGACAAAGACAAGTAGGAAAATTATGAATGGCAAACCCTACTATCAAAGCCATTTAACTTAGGTGATGAGGAAGGGTTTTTGGTTGATTACATGCAAAGAATGTCAACTGACAGAGATGTTATCCATGCTTCCCTTCCCAGGAGGGACCATGTGACAAAGGAACCATGGGAGGTGCACCCATCTTCTGGTCATCAAAAAGAGGAATACTGGACCAATACTCCAAAGGAAAACTCGCAAGGAAAACATAGATGTTATCCTGGTGACACCAACAGCTATGAAAGGCAAAGAACATGACTCTTGGGTGCATCTAATACTTTACCCCACTCAGAACCCTCAGCAAGAGACTGTTTAATACACACCACAAACTCATTAAAAAAAAAGTCCTCAGCAAGTGACTGTTTAACTGTTTATACAAGTGTCGGCTGACGATACCCTCTGGTGTCCAGTAAGGACTTGTATGGCGAAACAACTGTTTATTTATCATGAAGGGTGCAGTTGGTGTTGTTGCCTTTTCATCCTCATCATTCTCATAGTAACACTTTTGTTTTGGGTTTTCTTAGCTGCTCCGAAGCCTATACACCGTAGAGCAGGATTCATTACATACACTGTGATTGGCTGGAAGCCCCAGGTCACCATGATCATGTTTATGCTGGCAATGTCTGGTGAAGATATGCTAATTACACAGCTAAATCAGTTAATCGCTTGAATTGTTATGTTTGTTCCTTAACGCCACCATCAGCTGGGCAAATTATCTGCTACTGCTAAAATAATGCAGCTACCACAGGCTGTCTGTTTCTTAAGAGAGGCTATATACAGAAATAACACTGCAAACATTACTTTGAATCACACCTGTCACAACACTTATCACGCCACTGATTTAAAACATGATGACACTCCTTACTCTGTGAAGGCAAGGATAATTTCATCAGGGAACTCCTCCTTTTGTCCAAAGGGAAGCGAAGATGTCCCTCTGGGCAACTTAACACTCTCTAAGTGTGCAACAGCTTACAGTGCGTCGCTCCCCTGTACTGCTACCTGCTTGACCAACAAAGCGGGCAAGTGTTATCCTGAAGCTCTGCATTGTCAATATAGGGGGATGATGGTGATGTGGTCATTGGGCATACTCGCACCTGCCCAGGAAATGGACAGGGTTGTGTACCCCCTGTTTTGGTGACTGATCATACCCTCATTATGTCAGCAGGCCAGGTGGGCAGGGTGTAGAGAGATGCTTTCCTACCACAGGATGCTACCCTTTTTTACCACATGATGCCATTTGGGGCATGGATGTACCAGAGCAATTTCAGATGAGAAGCACAGGAGTAAGGGTCCTTCATTCGCTGTTTCCTTAGGTGGGAGTGGGCAAGAACATCTTATGGATTGAAACACTTAATTATAGACTACTATCATTTGTAAATTTTTCCTTATCTGCTTGGTCGGGAGAAAGGAAGAGATGACAGCTATGAGGCTTATGATGACACAAAATAGAATGGTTCTTGATCAATTAACTGCCACCCGTAGATGCGTGTGCACTATTGTAGGTGGTTATTGTTGTACTTTTATCCCAGAAAATGATGCAGTTGCTGGAGATGATGAAGGTTGGTAAAGGGGCAATGCCAGCCTAAGGTGTGTGAAGTTTGAAATATTGTCTTATCTGTTTTGAGTTTTTCCATACATATCCTTTTCACATTACACTCATTGTCATCATATCATTAATCACTGCATTCTTACTTTACACAGTTTAATTGGTTTTGATGTATTTACACTTATCATTACACATATTCACTTTTATTGCTACACATTTTATCGTACCCTTGTTTAAGTTAAAACTACCTCACAAAATTGCTGCTAGTCTGTAAAGACACATAACAACACATACATCCTTACATATACAGATCCTTATATCTATCAATCCATCAATCTTCTACCGCTTTTCCGGAGGTCCAGGTCGCGGAGGCAGCAGTTCAAGCAGAGAAGCCCAGACTTCCCTCTCCCCCGCCACCTGCTCCAGCTCTTCAGAGAGGATACCAAGGCATTCCCAGACCAGCTGGGAGACATAGTCTCTCCACAGAGTCCTTGGTCTGCCCCGGGGTCTCCTCCCAGTGGGACGTGCCCGAAACACCTCAAGTGGGAGGCGTCCAGGAGGCATCCTAATCAGATGCCCATACCACCTCAACTGACTCCTTTCAATGTGGAGGAGCAGTGGTTCTACTCTGAGCCTCACCCTATCTCTGAGGGTGAGTCCCTCAGAGATAGGGTGAGTCCACCAATCCTACGGAGAAAGCTCAGAGCTATGTTGTCTGGGGCAATTTGCCTCTGATAGGGTCACCCAACATAAACTGGTCCTGGGTGAAGGGCCAGACTAAGAACAATCCAACAGACTCTCATGATAAATTCTAGATCAAGGATTCAGTGTACCCCACCCGGTATGGGGTCACCGGGGCCCCACCCTGGAGCCAGGCCTGGGGGAGGGGCTCGATGGCTATCATCTGGTGGCCGGGTTTCCACCCATGGAACCCGGCCGGGCTCAGCCCAAAGGAGTTACATGGGTCCACCCTCCTGTGGGCTCACCACCTGCAGGAGGGATCATGGGGGTCCAGTGCTATGTGGATTAGGTGGCGGTCAAAGGCGGAGACCCTGGAGGACTGATCCCAAGATCCTTATATCATTATTCATTATTATTCAATTTACTTTTCTTTATTATGGCTTTGATTGATTTGATTTCTTTTGTTGTTTTTTGTGCTTTATTAAGCATCAAGGGGTAATATGAATATAATAAAATATATATTAATATTTTATTAGTATTTTATTTTAATATATTATTATTCATATAATATATAATATGAATATAATATAATATTATTCTTATATTATTCCAGGTCTTTTATATTCTCATATATGCATTTTATGTATGGCCTTGAGCAGCCCCAGTCCATGTGTGTGTATGTCTGAGTTAGCAATTATAAATCACACAGCTGTAATAATACCTTCTGTTAAGAATGTCCAGTCTGTGAGTGTGTGGTGTGAGTGTGATTAGTTATTTGTAATGACTGCAGCTGTTTTCAATTCATCATGTCCAGTTCCGTGTGACTGAGAGTGTATTATCTCCCTGTTTCCTGTGAGTAAAAGAAGGTAAGGACTGTGCACGCCATCTTGCTGGATTGTCAAGGACGTTCCAATCCACTCCTCCCACCAACCTGACTATAAGACTTTGAACAGTGAATGCCTGAATTTAGAGGTATGGAAAGTCAGACTTGAGGCTGCCTCTGTATTTCTCCCTCATAGCCAAAAGGAATAAATCTACTTACATTTAAATATTCTGCCTGGTTTTTTGACTCAGATTAATTATGCTGAAAAATATTCTAACACAAAATAAGCAACAACAGCAGTAATATGGCTACGGTGAAGGAGAAACCCAAACAGCTAAGATGGTGAACGCTTGTGGCTTATTTTGTGTTTCAACTCTCATGCTGCTTTCAATTCCAATAAATCATGGTTAAACGTTGCCCTGCGAGTGAGTCCGTTTATCTGCCCCAGAGGGGTGTTTATGACAGTAGGACCCAACCAAGAGATAAGGGAGTGGCATCAATAAATAGGGATGAACATAATTAACTAATGAGGAAAAGCTGTCACGATTTGCCCCTTGGGGCAGAGAGGAGAAACCCAGATGCTGAAGTGTAGTTTGCACATTCACCAACCACAATGCTCCACACTGTGTGTCTATATATATATATATATATATATTTGTTTGTTTATTTATAGTAATATGTACATATGTATACTAGCTGTTCTTGTTTTTTTCTTGCCTTCTGATTGTTGCTCTGAGTGTTGCTATCCCTGTGCTGTTGCAATCCTGGAAATTCCCCATTGTGGGACTAATAAAGGCTTATCTTATCTTATCCTAATAAAGAAACACAAAAGTCCAAACAGTGCACAAAATAAACTTACAAACTGAGGTGACAAAGGAGTAGGCAGGATAACACAGGAGAATGCACCAGAATGGGGAAAGGGTTCTGATGCAAGTAGGCAGAAAAACTGAGGCTCCAACAACAAATGAAAGAAACAATGGTCTTTTATACAGCATGAAGCCGATAACACAAACGATTGCAGGTGTGGATCACATGAGCGGGCCGGAGTTGATAATGATTACAAACTGGGGTCAGCTGAAAACAATGAAAGGGGAGAAGACTGGACTGACAGCTGACAAGGACATTGCCCACAACAGAGCAAAAATCCAGAAGTGCCACTGACAGCTGCCGTCCCAGAGAGAGAGAGAGAGAGAGAGAGAGAGATTTGATTTTTAAAAGATCTTTAATAAACACATTTGTCCATCAGTCAATACAATTTCTATGTCATGCTATATTACACAGAAAATTAATCCCCCAAAAAACGCCCCAAAAAAAGCTGTCCATCATGAACTGAACAGAGGACATTCTCCAGGGACCAGAGGGTCCTGAAACCTTCCACATCCCCATTCCCCATAAAAAACTGAAAGTCCAGCCTGATTCTGGCTTTAAGTAGCCTCACAAATAAAATTTTGACATCAACATCACTCTCAACATTCTCAAGTTTTCTTCTCCGGCTTACATAGATAGCCAACTTTGCCTGCCCTAAAACAAAGTTCAGTAGTTGACACTTCTGCTTAAAACGACGATTGTACATAAAACCACAAATGAAAACCTGCTTAGAGAAAACTTCCTTAAAAATATGAAAAAGTTCTGTGAGAAGTTCAAAGAGGCCACTCAGGCGCTGACATTCAATAAAACAATGAAAAACTGTCTCCCTAGAGGAACAAAAAAGACACTGATCACTGACACTGCTGTTAATCACAGAAACAAAAGCATTGACAGCTATAATACCATGCAGGACCCTCCACTGTAAATCTCCATGCCTCTTAGGGAGATGGGCTTTATAAAGAGCCCTCCAGGCAGGCCGATGCCCTTTTCCTAGTTTAAAATAGGCTCTCCAAGGAGTGTCCACACAGGTGTTCAATCTGTCCTTGTTGAGTGCCATCACCACCAGTCTGTAGAGTGCCTTACCACTGGCTCCTCCAAAGTCCACACCAGTGGGAGCACAGAATGCCAGTAAGGAGCAAGGAGCGACGTCAAAGTCCATATAGAGCGTGAGAGAGGGAAAGGGGTCCGTGCTTTCCGGCTGCAGCGTGCCATTGCTAAAGTCCAAGAGTAGGGAGTGCTCAAGTCCATGAAGCTCCTGTTTCCAGTGTGCAAGAAGACCATCGATGAAACGATTCGACCTGACACCAAGATGAGCTGCTAAAGCTGAGGCGTTGTTGAGGCCAGGACCAGCCAGTTCCACCACTTGCTTCAGAGTGAGAACGTTCCTGGAACACAGCCTATCAAGGAAGGTCCTTCCAACTCCCGGCAGGACACCAAGGCGACCACCAAAAACCAGCGGCTCCCTCAACAACCAGTAGAGGGAATCGCATGGCCCTCTTTGTTTTTTAAAAAGAGTCCACACTGAAAAGAGACTGCGGTAAAAACTGGGTAAAGACAGTGCATTAGAGTTCTTAAAATCCATTAAAAATACAGGGAGGTCTAGCCCAAGCCCAAGGACTCTCTGTAAAATAACACAGGCCAAAGGCCTCCATACCAGGTCCTGGGGGCCCGTCAGCAGTCTCTGTATGAAAGTCAGTCTAAAAGCAGCACCTCTACTAGCTAAATGAATCACTCCTTGCCCCCCCTCCTCTTTGGGAAGAAATAACAGGGCTTGAGGAACCCAGTGGAGTCCACCCCCCCAAAAAAAGTCCACCAAAACAGACTGAATTTTGGACAACAAACCAGCAGGGGGGTCCATGCACATGAGGCGGTGCCACAGGGATGAGGAAACAAGATTATTTAAAATGAGCACTCTTCCTCTAAAAGATATTCTTGGCATTAGCCACTTCCACTTGTTTAGTCTCCCGTTAATTTTCTCTATGACCCCATCCCAATTTTTTTGCTCAAACTGCTGATTTCCAATAAAGACACCAAGATACTTAAAACCTCCTTTTTTCCAAATCAACCCACCAGGCAGCGTAAGCTGATTTTCTAGTTTCTCCCCCACCATCAGAGCCTCGCTTTTTCCCCAGTTTATTTTTGCAGAGGAAAGTTGGCCAAAAAGATTGACACTCCTAACCAGAACGTCAATATCACTCTGCTTATTTAGCAGAATGACTACATCATCTGCATAGGCCGACAGCTTGAACGTGGTGTCACAGCCAGGAAAAGTAACTCCTGATAGATCCCTTCTCAGGCAGTGAAGCAAAGGCTCTATGGCGAGGGAGTACAGCATCCCTGAGAGAGGGCAGCCCTGCTGAACCCCCCTCTGGACTTTTAAAGGGGCAGACAGGCCCCCATTTATCTTCAGCACACTCTCAATGTCACTGTACAAGACCCGTATCCTGGCTATGAAGCCTGGGCTGAACCCAAAAGCTGTTAAAACTGTCCATAAATATTGGTGTTCAACCCGATCAAACGCCTTTTCCTGGTCAATTGAAATCAAACCAGTTTCTACCGCCAATGAACCAGAGACCTCCAAAATATCCCGAATTAAAGTGAAGTTGTCACTAATCAGCCTGCCAGGCACACAGTAAGTCTGGTCTACATGAATGAGCTCGCTCATCACCTTTCTCAGTCTTCGGGCCAGAGCTTTTGAGAGAATCTTATAGTCTGTGCAGAGCAGAGAGACTGGCCTCCAGTTCTTTAGGCTCTGGAGGTCCCCCTTTTTCGGCAACAGTGTGATGATGGCCCTCCTGCAGGTCGTGGGTAGGATCCCCCTTTCCAAGCTATCTTGGAGAACCTCCAGCAGGTCTGGACCAAGCAGGGGCCAGAATTCCTTAAAAAAGTCCACAGAGAGACCATCTATGCCTGGTGATTTTCCATTCTGGAGGCTCATTAGCGCCGTATGCAGCTCAGACAGAGACAGTGGAGCATCCAAGCCGGCAACAAGGTCCTCTGAGAGCACTGGAAGACCATCAAGGAAAACCTGGCCCAGTGACGTGTCCTTCCTCCACTCTGCTCTAAACAATTCACTGTAAAAGCTAGCAGCTTGTTTCCTGATCTCTGCTGCTGTGGAGATTGTTCTCCCGTCATCGCCCAACAAGGAGTGAATGAGCTTTCTCTGTCCATTTTTCCCCTCCAGTCCAAAAAAGTACTGGGAGGGCGAGTCCATCAGAGCTACATCCATGTAGCGCGAGCGGACCAGAGCACCCTGTGCGGTGACCCCTAGCAAGCTAGCCAAGGCTGACCTTTTTGACTTAAGAGCCTCTAAGTGCTCCTGTTTTCCGGTAGAACTGAGTAACTCCTCTAGCTCTACCACCTCAGTCTCCAGAACTTTCAAGGATTGGGTCAAGCTACGAGTGACATTTTGAGTGTACTGTTGGCAGAATTGTTTTATCTGTGCCTTACCAAAATCCCACCACATTTGGAGAGAACTAAAAGAAGATTTTTGTTCCCTGTGTGACTTCCATACATCATGAAAAACTCCCTTAAAAAACACATCATTTAAAAGTGTATTATTAAAATGCCAAAAAGCACTCTTACACTTTACATTTTCAATGAAAACTGAACAAATCAGCAGGCAGTGATCAGTGAAACCAACAGGACAGATACAACTATTTTTAAAAACACTCATTTGGTGTTTAAAACCATAGAAACGGTCTAACCTAGCCATAGATAAGAGGTTATCTTTAGCATGGCTCCAGGTGTACTGCCTCTGGTCCCCATGATGTGATCTCCACACATCAGCCATTTCATGTGCCTTCACTAGTTCCCTCAGCCTATTGGCAGAAGCAGGGTGAGGTTCCTGATGGTTCCTGTCCAGTCTGTGGTTTAATGTACAGTTAAAATCACCCCCCAGAAATAAAAAAACTATTTGGATTACAGGATCTAACCGTATCTGATAGCATATTAAAGACCCTGATCCTTTCTGCTCTCTGGGTTGGCACATACACGTTTATAAGAACCAAGTTTACGTTTTCAAACTGTACCTTTAGCAAGAGTACATGTCCTTTCACCACCTCTTCTACCTCATAAGAGACAGGCACACAACCCCGAGAGAAAAGTACAGCCACCCCTCCACTATTATTGGATTTGTGGCTAAAAAAAATGCAGCCATCCCACTCTTTTCTCCACTGGCACTCAATGTCTACAGTGCTGTGAGTCTCCTGGACCATCAGCCCGTCAAGTGCCTTTAAATTAAAAAGCTTGTATAAAGAGGCCCTTTTTACATCATCCCTGGCCCCGTTTATATTAAGAGTGCCAATTCTAAGGTGGGGCATTAAAAAGGATAAAAATAAGGTACAGTAAAAAAACACACACATAGCATAAAAGGGAAGAAACAAACTAAGAGTCAACATGACTGTTAGTAATTTGTGATTTCAGTTTGACAACCAGTTTCTTTAAACGAAAAATTTCCTGATCAGTAAAAGTCTCATTCCCATCATTCAGTTTCATCAGCTTGCGAGCTGATGCCACAAATAACTCCAGATCTGGAAAGTAATTTTCCACTTTCACAGCTCTGCTCCCCTTGGTCACCTGGAGAAATTGCCTAATTTTGGTAAAACAATAGGAGCTTTGCTCCTCCTGCGTCTGCATCATTTCAGACTCAGCTCCACTTTCGTCAGAGACGCTCTCATCTAGTAAATCTAACTTCCCAACCCTACTAGATTTAGCAGAGCTCTGCAAGTTTTCAGCACTTTTTCTTTTTTGTGCAGATTTAAAAGGATCCTCTTCAACAAAACTACATTCCTGCATTTCTTCGTGAACTGCAACGTTCGTCATGCAGTGTTTGCTCTGTGTGTCCGCTACAGCCTCAAACCGCTCCTCCCCCGCCTGCAAAGTCTGCTCACCCACGTTCCTTCGTTTAACTGCACTCTTACTTACACCCTCCGCCTCTTTACTCCGGGTGACAGGCTCGTCACAATGATCACAGCTGCCGCCAGACAGAAATTTCCCACCATCAATGTTTGGGGGGGCAACTACCGCGCCCGCTGCGGCTACCTCAGCAGAGGCGGCCACGGCCGCCCCAGCACAAGCGGACGCGGACGTGGACGCGGACACCCCCGCAGAAGTAGAAGCGGACACGGCCGTGATTGCGGCCGCGACCGCCCCAGCAGAAGCGGGCGCCGCAGCGGCATCCGCCGCACCGCATGTAGCGCTACCCTCCGGACCACCAGAAACAGCGGCGTCACCTTTCTTACCGCCAGTGCTCTTTGTGTTCGCCTTTTCAGGACATGACCTAATAAGATGGCCTTCTGCGCCACACGCAAAACACTTCATGGTTTCAGATGTTGCAAACACCAAGTAGCTAAAGCCGTCAATCCTGAAATTAAAAGACGCGTTCAGTTCAGCAGAGCTGTCTTTCAACACCATGAAACACTGCCTCCTGTGACACACAACATGCTTCAGCAGGGGTGATTTACTACCCAGAGAGACCATTCTGATAGGGGACACAACCTGGCCAAAACGGGACAACTCTCTAATCAGCTGATCATTTTTAACGAAAGGAGGAGCGTTTGAGATGGTGATCCTCCTAGACGGGTTCGCCAGCGGTAAAACGGGAGTAAAAAGTGTCACCTATGACCACTCCCTGTGCCACCACCTGATCAGCTTTTTCAGTCGAATCCAGAAAGATCACAATTGCGCTGTTCATCCTCGATGCTGATTTTATGCTGCCATGCCCAACCACCTGTCCTACAGCGAGGCTGGCCTCCTCCACAGAACAGGGAACTGTCGGGAGGATTCTCACGCCATGACGCCGGGTTAAGCGCTCAAACTCCACACCACCATCAATCACCGGCATGATGCCGGCCGGGAAAAACCGGCAGCAGAAGCTACCGTTCCCCAACACACTCACTCCAACACTCACACCCCAACACACCCACACTCAACCCACTATATTAAACACACACACCTCAAACACACAAGATAGAGAAAAAGTTAGAAAATACAAAGTTTAACGTACTCACTCGACACCACTCCACACCCCTGCTCCCACAAACGCCCACGCATGCGCACGAGAGAGAGAGAGAGAGAGAGAGAGAGAGAGAGAGAGAGATTTTTTGATTTTTCAACACACCTTTATTGTCACAAATTCAACAGAAAAACACAACAACTAAAAGAAGCAATGGAAAAGAAAAATGTCTCACTGACAAGAAATCAAAGACACAAGTAACCAAACAAGGAAAACTAAAACAAAAAACTTGCTTCTTACATCAGGATTATACCATAGGTAATTTTCCCCTCCTTAACACAACACAGGATGTGCTTAAAGCACCACATAGCCTCAAAGGTTTCAACATTCTGCATCAGATGATAGTAATTGTAATCAATCATTATTCGAGCCTTAATCATGCCAACCAGCATGTCTTTTACATTACAATCCAGTATTTGTTCAATTTTTCTTTTCCTACTAACATAGATAGCCATTTTAGCCTGACCCAGGATGAAATTTAAAAGTTCACTCTTTTTCTTAGTTCTCTGCCTATATGGAAAACCCAAGATAAAAATGTGCAGGGAAAAGACTTCTCCAAACAGATAAAACAGTTTCCCCCAAAAAACAAACAACAAATGCAGTCTGTTACAGTCCAGAAAACAATGAAACACAGTCTCTTTCTGAGGACAAAAAGGACAAACCTCAACAACATTTGGGTTTAAAATGGAGATAAAAGCATTTACAGCCACAGCACCATGTAAAACTCGCCATTGTAGGTCTCCAACCTTCTTAGTTAATGGTGGTTTATAGAGTGCTCTCCAGGCAGGCCTCACCTCTGAACCCAAGCCCAAGTGTTTCCTCCATGGTGTATCAGCTCGACCTTTTAACTTATTTACATTTAAAACTTTCACCAAGAGTCCATACATTTTTTTACCCAGAGAGTCACAAATGTTAATGTGTTCAGAGTTTAAAAACACACCAGTGCCATCTTTAAAATCAGGAGATAAAACACTAAAAGGAAAAGGATCATCAGAAGTTCGCACAGAGTTTTTGCAGTGTAAAACAATAGCAGAGTGTTCTTCTGCAGACAGGCAGTCTCTCCAATCTTTCAGCAAATTCACTATAGTTCTGACTGAAGAAACGCCAAGAGCAGAGCACAGGGCAACAGCATTGTCCAAGTTAGGACCACATAAATTTACCAAGTGTCCCAGCATTGTGACCTTTGCAGAAATGAACTTTTTTAAAACAGAAGGTCCTAAAGCATTGCCCACATCAAAACGGGTCCCGAACACAAGTGGTTCCTTTAAAAGCCAGAAAGGTGACAAGGAAGCCTGGGGAGAGTTCTTTTTAAAAAGTCCCCAGATTTTAAAAGCACTTTGGTAAAACTGGGGAAGTTCTGGGAGTTTTTGGCTCCTTAAGTCCATTAAAAACAGCGACTCCTCTAGTCCAAGCCCTCCACAGCGAGCCAGGACAGCCCTGGCAATAGGTCTCCACACAAGGTCCAGGGGGCAACTCAGCAGTCGCTGAATGAACTGCAGGCGGAAGACAGCCCCCCTGCTGGCCAGATGGATGAGCCCTTGACCACCTTCTTCCCTCGGTAAAAACAGGATGCTCTGTGGAACCCAGTGAAGACGGTCCCAGAAAAAGTCCACGACTATAGACTGCACTCTGGCCAGCAAATTGGGTGGAGGGTCCAGACAAGACAGTCGATGCCACAGCATCGAAGCAATCAAATTGTTGATGATTAAAACACGACCTCTGAAGGACAAGTTTGGCAGAATCCATTTCCATTTTTTCAGTCTTCCTTCAACTTTTCTCTAAAAAACATCCCATTTTCCCATAATCTGATTCCCTAGAACCACCAAGATATTAAACCACCTTGTGTCCACGGGGCCACTGAGGCAATTTTTTTTCCCCCCCACCACACCTTCACTCTTACCCAACATCTCGCTGAGACATACCAAAAAGATGACATTCTTAAAAACACATCTTGATTTCTTGTAAAACCCAACGTCATCAGCTAGCAACACTTAAAACAGTCAAGGACTTAAACCATGAGCCTTGCCTTATTTACAAAGGGGCTCAATGCAAGAGACACATACCTAAGGGGCACCCTGTCGGACACCCCTCTCGGGAGTTTTTGGCTCCTTAAGTCCATTAAAAACAGCGACTCCTCTAGTCCAAGCCCTCCACAGCGAGCCAGGACAGCCCTGGCAATAGGTCTCCACACAAGGTCCAGGGGGCAACTCAGCAGTCGCTGAATGAACTGCAGGCGGAAGACAGCCCCCCTGCTGGCCAGATGGATGAGCCCTTGACCACCTTCTTCCCTCGGTAAAAACAGGATGCTCTGTGGAACCCAGTGAAGACGGTCCCAGAAAAAGTCCACGACTATAGACTGCACTCTGGCCAGCAAATTGGGTGGAGGGTCCAGACAAGACAGTCGATGCCACAGCATCGAAGCAATCAAATTGTTGATGATTAAAACACGACCTCTGAAGGACAAGTTTGGCAGAATCCATTTCCATTTTTTCAGTCTTCCTTCAACTTTTTCTAAAAAACACTCCCAATTTTTCCCAGTAAAAGTCTGATTCCCTAAGAACACACCAAGATATTTAAAACCACCTTGTGTCCACGAGAGGCCACCAGGTAGGGCAATTTTTTGTGGTCTCCCCCCCACCACAACAGCTTCACTCTTACCCCAATTCAATCTCGCTGAGGAGCACTCACCAAAAAGATTGACAGTTCTTAAAAGGTAGTCTACATCATTTTGATTTCTTGTAAAAACAACAACGTCATCAGCATAGGCAGACACTTTAAAAACAGAGTCAGAGTTGGGGACTTTAAAACCAGTGAGGCCTTGCCTTAGTTTACAAAGGAGGGGCTCAATGGCAAGAGAGTACAGCATACCTGAGAGGGGGCAGCCCTGTCGGACACCCCTCTCAACTTTGAAAGGAGCACTCAAACCACCATTAATCTTAAGAATACTCTCAATGTCTCTATACAAAGCCTGGATCATGGCGATGAACCTTGAGCTGAAACCAAAGGCATCTAATGTCTGCCAAAGGTATGGATGTTCAACTCGGTCAAACGCCTTTTCTTGGTCTATTGAAATAAGACCAAGTTCTTTGACCAATGAGCTGGAGAGGTCCAAAACATCACGAATTAAAAAAATGTTGTCTGTAACCAACCTACCAGGTACACAGTAGGTCTGGTCTACATGTATGACCTGCTCCATCGCCTTCCTCAGTCTGGTAGCCAACACTTTGGAGAGAATTTTGTAGTCAGTACAGAGGAGGGCCACCGGACGCCAGTTCTTAATGTCTTTCAAGTCGCCTTTTTTTGGAAGAAGGGTGAGGACTGCTCTCCTACAACTTAGGGGCAGGTGACCCTTCCGCAGACTGTCAGACAGTACTTCCAGCAAGTCCTCACAGATCTCAGACCAGAACGCCTTGTAGAACTCCGCTGGTAGGCCATCTATCCCTGGGGCTTTTCCACACTGAAGAGACTGGACAGCCACTGCCAGTTCTTGCAGAGTGATCCCGCTCTCCAGCTCCGCATTCACGCTAGCCATCACCTTTGGCAAGTCCGTCAAAAAATGACTCAGTGCATGTGGATTCTCAACAAATTCTTTCTTAAAGAGATCCTTGTAGAAAGCAACTGCAAAGCGACGGATCTCCGCAGACTCATGGATCGGCCGCCCGTCCTCGGAGCTAAGAGAGTGGATCATCCTCCTCTGACCATTCTTCCTCTCCAAACCAAAGAAAAAATGAGATGGAGCGTCCATTAGTGCGATGTTCTGGAACCTACTGCGTACCACAGCGCCCCTGGCAGCCACACCCAGTAGGTCAGTTAAAACAGACTTTTTGCCATTGAGGGCCTCAAAATGTCCTCTTTCTCCTGTGGAGCCTGCCAAAGACTGCAGCTCCACTACTTCTCTCTCCAGGTCCCTGACAGACCTGGCCAAGTCTCCAGAGACATTGCGAGTATACTGTAGGCACAGATTCTTTATTTGGCTCTTCCCTACATCCCACCACTGCTGCAAAGAACTAAAATTTGATTTTGTTAATTTAAAATTACTCCAAAAAAACATAAAAGCAGTTTTAAAACTGTTATCCGATAAAAGTGACGTGTTAAAATGCCAGTATGCACTACTGCACTTTATATTCTTGATAAAAACACAACACTGAACCAGGGAATGATCTGTGAAGCCAACAGGGACTATAAAAGCACTTTTAAAAATGCTAAAATGGTGCTTAAAACTGTAAACCCTATCCAGTCTAGCTAAGGACATAATATTGTCCTTTCTATGGCTCCATGTGTACTGTCTAGCCTTGCCATGAAAATTTCTCCACACATCACACAGATCAGATCATGAGCTTCTATGAGACCTTTTAAAACTCTTTTGGATGCAGCATGTGGCTCTGGGTGATTCCTATCCATAAGAGGATTTTTGTACAATTAAAATCACCTCCCACAAATAAAAAGTCATCATTACTGCAATTTTTGATCGTGTCATCTAAAATATTTAAAAAGGCCAATCTTTCTGTGCCTACGGTTGGAGCATACACGTTTATAAAAACAACTTTCACATTCTCAAAAACAGCTCGAACTTTTAAAATGTGGCCTGCAATTATCTCATCAATGTCATAAGAAAGTGGAATAAAATCTCGAGAAAATAAAATACCCACTCCACCACTGTTGCTGCTTTTATGACTAAGAATAATTTCACCCCGAAATTCCCTCCTCCAGTCAGCAGCATTGTCCTCAGAACTATGAATCTCCTGAACAAACAGAACATTAATTTTCTTGCATTCTGCAAGAGTAAAAACACTCGCTCGCTTGGACATTTCTCTTGCCCCATTGATGTTAAGTGTGCCAAAATTAAAACTGCACATGCATATAAAAGGATAAAACCAATACAAAAACAGAAAAGAAAGAATGAGCAATAAAAGACTAATCATCCTGGGCAATTTGGTTCTTAACTTTTAGCACAAGCTTTTTTAGTCTGTAGATGTCCTGATCAGTAAAACTTTCCTGCTCAAGCTCTCCCCTATTTTTCATGTAGGCCCGAGCAGAGTCAACAAAACGTTTTAGATCGGGGAAGAAGTTTTCAACTTTAACCATTCTGGATCCCTTAGTGTCCTGCAAAAACTTCTGTATTTTTGTGAAGGGGTAACCACCTCCACTGGCCACATCATCACTGCTTTCACCATCACTCTCTATCTCAGACCCAGCATAAGAATCTGGCTGAGATAGAGAAACCTCAGAACTGTCTTTGACAACCCTTTTTACTTTGCTCCTCTGCTGTTTGGTTTCCAAATTCTTCCGCTTGATTGAGATTTTACATAACTCTTCATCTAATTCAATGTCATCCTCGTCCTCCAACACTGACTCAGCCACCCTGGTAGCTGTTTCTTCCTGTCTTTCGCTCACCCTGTGCTGTGCTTTTATATTCATCTTTCTAGTCCCACCATCTACCTGGGCCTCATTTGGCTCATCTGTCTGATCCTCAGCGTGATCCCTGTCGGTAATCTCACCCTTGTCCACAATGTTGGTCTGTGCAGCAGCCCTGCGATGTGCTTTAACTTTCGCTGCTGTTTCATTTATGATCGACAGGCCAGCTGCGGAGGGCGGCAAAGCCGCCCCGCGGCCAGACGGCCCCGCGGCCTCGGCCGAAGCGCCCGACGGCGCGATAGCGCCATCAGCCTCGGAGAGCGGCGAAGCCGCTCCGCCGCCAGATGGCCCCGAGGCCGCACTAGCGGCCTCCCCCGAGTGATCACCCCCCACTCCCTGAGGGCATGATCGAATCAAGTGTCCCTCCATTCCGCAGCCGAAACACTTCATATTATCGGAGGTGACGTGGATGGTATAATCAAAGCCGTCAATCCGGTATTTAAATACGAGGTTGAGGCTTTCCTCGCTATTCTTTAAAATCATGAGCACCTGTCGCCTAAAAGACAAGACATGCTTTAAACGCGGGGACTTACAACCGAGAGGGATGTGCTTAATGGGGGACAAAAGCTGCCCGTGTCTCGACAGCTCCTTCTCCAACAGCTCATTCTTTAAAAATGGTGGGACATTTGAGTTCTGTCTCTTCGCGGGATTCACCAGAGACAGAACAGGAACCAGTGTGTCTTTAATCACAACCCCGCTCTCCACTACCTGGTTAACTTTTTCAATACTATCCAGGAAAATCACCACGGCACTATTCATTCTAGAAGCTGATCTAATGCTTTCATAACCGACCAGCTCCCCCACAGCCAGACTACATTCCTCCACCGAGCAGCTGACAGCCGGTGTCAGTTTGACAGCATGCCGGCGTGTCAGCTGCTCAAACCCGGAGCCTCGCTCCAAAACCATGCTGACCAGCAGAGCTGGCAGCAGAAACCCCCCTCCCAAAACGCCTACCCCACCCCAGCTACAGAAAACAACAAAAATTAAGATTATTTAACAAAAAAACACCTTAAACACCAAAAGATAGAGAAAAGTTTGAAATAATTCACTCACACTGTCACACGCTCTCAGCTCGCACTCACGACCACACCCACTCAGAGAGAGAGAGAGAGAGAGAGAGAGAGATTTGATTTTTCAACACACCTTTATTGTCACAAATTCAACAGAAAAACACAACAACTAAAACAACTAAAAGAAACAATGGAAAAGAAAAATGTCTCACTGACAAGAAATCAAAGACACAAGTAACCAAACAAGGAAAACTAAAACAAAAAACTTGCTTCTTACATCAGGATTATACCATAGGTAATTTTCCCCTCCTTAACACAACACAGGATGTGCTTAAAGCACCACATAGCCTCAAAGGTTTCAACATTCTGCATCAGATGATAGTAATTGTAATCAATCATTATTCGAGCCTTAATCATGCCAACCAGCATGTCTTTTACATTACAATCCAGTATTTGTTCAATTTTTCTTTTCCTACTAACATAGATAGCCATTTTAGCCTGACCCAGGATGAAATTTAAAAGTTCACTCTTTTTCTTAGTTCTCTGCCTATATGGAAAACCCAAGATAAAAATGTGCAGGGAAAAGACTTCTCCAAACAGATAAAACAGTTTCCCCCAAAAAACAAACAACAAATGCAGTCTGTTACAGTCCAGAAAACAATGAAACACAGTCTCTTTCTGAGGACAAAAAGGACAAACCTCAACAACATTTGGGTTTAAAATGGAGATAAAAGCATTTACAGCCACAGCACCATGTGAAACTCGCCATTGTAGGTCTCCAACCTTCTTAGTTAATGGTGGTTTATAGAGTGCTCTCCAGGCAGGCCTCACCTCTGAACCCAAGCCCAAGTGTTTCCTCCATGGTGTATCAGCTCGACCTTTTAACTTATTTACATTTAAAACTTTCACCAAGAGTCCATACATTTTTTTTACCCGGAGAGTCACAAATGTTAATGTGTTCAGAGTTTAAAAACACACCAGTGCCATCTTTAAAATCAGGAGATAAAACACTAAAAGGAAAAGGATCATCAGAAGTTCGCACAGAGTTTTTGCAGTGTAAAACAATAGCAGAGTGTTCTTCTGCAGACAGGCAGTCTCTCCAATCTTTCAGCAAATTCACTATAGTTCTGACTGAAGAAACGCCAAGAGCAGAGCACAGGGCAACAGCATTGTCCAAGTTAGGACCACATAAATTTACCAAGTGTCCCAGCATTGTGACCTTTGCAGAAATGAACTTTTTTAAAACAGAAGGTCCTAAAGCATTGCCCACATCAAAACGGGTCCCGAACACAAGTGGCTCCTTTAAAAGCCAGAAAGGTGACAAGGAAGCCTGGGGAGAGTTCTTTTTAAAAAGTCCCCAGATTTTAAAAGCACTTTGGTAAAACTGGGGAAGTTCTGGGAGTTTTTGGCTCCTTAAGTCCATTAAAAACAGCGACTCCTCTAGTCCAAGCCCTCCACAGCGAGCCAGGACAGCCCTGGCAATAGGTCTCCACACAAGGTCCAGGGGGCAACTCAGCAGTCGCTGAATGAACTGCAGGCGGAAGACAGCCCCCCTGCTGGCCAGATGGATGAGCCCTTGACCACCTTCTTCCCTCGGTAAAAACAGGATGCTCTGTGGAACCCAGTGAAGACGGTCCCAGAAAAAGTCCACGACTATAGACTGCACTCTGGCCAGCAAATTGGGTGGAGGGTCCAGACAAGACAGTCGATGCCACAGCATCGAAGCAATCAAATTGTTGATGATTAAAACACGACCTCTGAAGGACAAGTTTGGCAGAATCCATTTCCATTTTTTCAGTCTTCCTTCAACTTTTTCTAAAAAACACTCCCAATTTTTCCCAGTAAAAGTCTGATTCCCTAAGAACACACCAAGATATTTAAAACCACCTTGTGTCCACGAGAGGCCACCAGGTAGGGCAATTTTTTGTGGTCTCCCCCCCACCACAACAGCTTCACTCTTACCCCAATTCAATCTCGCTGAGGAGCACTCACCAAAAAGATTGACAGTTCTTAAAAGGTAGTCTACATCATTTTGATTTCTTGTAAAAACAACAACGTCATCAGCATAGGCAGACACTTTAAAAACAGAGTCAGAGTTGGGGACTTTAAAACCAGTGAGGCCTTGCCTTAGTTTACAAAGGAGGGGCTCAATGGCAAGAGAGTACAGCATACCTGAGAGGGGGCAGCCCTGTCGGACACCCCTCTCAACTTTGAAAGGAGCACTCAAACCACCATTAATCTTAAGAATACTCTCAATGTCTCTATACAAAGCCTGGATCATGGCGATGAACCTTGAGCTGAAACTAAAGGCCTCTAATGTCTGCCAAAGGTATGGATGTTCAACTCGGTCAAACGCCTTTTCTTGGTCTATTGAAATAAGACCAAGTTCTTTGACCAATGAGCTGGAGAGGTCCAAAACATCACGAATTAAAAAAAATGTTGTCTGTAACCAACCTACCAGGTACACAGTAGGTCTGGTCTACATGTATGACCTGCTCCATCGCCTTCCTCAGTCTGGTAGCCAACACTTTGGAGAGAATTGTGTAGTCAGTACAGAGGAGGGCCACCGGACGCCAGTTCTTAATGTCTTTCAAGTCGCTTTTTTTTGGAAGGAGGGTGAGGACTGCTCTCCTACAACTTAGGGGCAGGTGACCCTTCCGCAGACTGTCAGACAGTACTTCCAGCAAGTCCTCACAGATCTCAGACCAGAACGCCTTGTAGAACTCCGCTGGTAGGCCATCTATCCCTGGGGCTTTTCCACACTGAAGAGACTGGACAGCCACTGCCAGTTCTTGCAGAGTGATCCCGCTCTCCAGCTCCGCATTCACGCTAGCCATCACCTTTGGCAAGTCCGTCAAAAAATGACTCAGTGCATGTGGATTCTCAACAAATTCTTTCTTAAAGAGATCCTTGTAGAAAGCAACTGCAAAGCGACGGATCTCCGCAGACTCATGGATCGGCCGCCCGTCCTCGGAGCTAAGAGAGTGGATCATCCTCCTCTGACCATTCTTCCTCTCCAGACCAAAGAAAAAATGAGATGGAGCGTCCATTAGTGCGATGTTCTGGAACCTACTGCGTACCACAGCGCCCCTGGCAGCCACACCCAGTAGGTCAGTTAAAACAGACTTTTTGCCATTGAGGGCCTCAAAATGTCCTCTTTCTCCTGTGGAGCCTGCCAAAGACTGCAGCTCCACTACTTCTCTCTCCAGGTCCCTGACAGACCTGGCCAAGTCTCCAGAGACATTGCGAGTATACTGTAGGCACAGATTCTTTATTTGGCTCTTCCCTACATCCCACCACTGCTGCAAAGAACTAAAATTTGATTTTGTTAATTTAAAATTACTCCAAAAAAACATAAAAGCAGTTTTAAAACTGTTATCCGATAAAAGTGATGTGTTAAAATGCCAGTATGCACTACTGCACTTGATATTCTTGATAAAAACACAACACTGAACCAGGGAATGATCTGTGAAGCCAACAGGGACTATACAAGCACTTTTAAAAATGCTAAAATGGTGCTTAAAACTGTAAACCCTATCCAGTCTAGCTAAGGACAAAATATTGTCCTTTCTATGGCTCCATGTGTATTGTCTAGCCTTGCCATGAAAATTTCTCCACACATCACACAGATCATGAGCTTCTATGAGACCTTTTAAACTCTTTTGGATGCAGCATGTGGCTCTGGGTGATTCCTATCCATAAGAGGATTTTCTCTGCAATTAAAATCACCTCCCACAAATAAAAAGTCATCATTACTGCAATTTTTGATCGTGTCATCTAAAATATTTAAAAAGGCCAATCTTTCTGTGCCTACGGTTGGAGCATACACATTTATAAAAACAACTTTCACATTCTCAAAAACAGTTCGAACTTTTAAAATGTGGCCTGCAATTATCTCATCAATGTCATAAGAAAGTGGAATAAAATCTCGAGAAAATAAAATACCCACTCCACCACTGTTGCTGCTTTTATGACTAAGAATAATTTCACCCCGAAATTCCTTCCTCTAGTCAGCAGCATTGTTCTCAGAACTATGAGTCTCCTGAACAAACAGAACATTAATTTTCTTGCATTCTGCAAGAGTAAAAACACTCGCTCGCTTGGACATTTCTCTTGCCCCATTGATGTTAAGTGTGCCAAAATTAAAACTGCACATGCATATAAAAGGGTAAAACCAATACAAAAACAGAAAAGAAAGAATGAGCGATAAAAGACTAATCATCCTGGGCAATTTGGTTCTTAACTTTTAGCACAAGCATTTTTAGTCTGTAGATCTCCTTATCAGTGAAACTTTCCTGCTCAAGCTCTCCCCTATTTTTCATGTAGGCCCGAGCAGAGTCAACAAAACGTTTTAGATCAGGGAAGAAGTTTTCAACTTTAACCATTCTGGACCCCTTAGTGTCCTGCAAAAACTTCTGTATTTTTGTGAAGGGGTAACCGCCTCCACTGGCCCCATCATCACTACTTTCACCATCACTCTCTATCTCAGACCCAGCATAAGAATCTGGCTGAGATGGAGAAACCTCAGAACTGTCTTTGACAACCCTTTTTACTTTGCTCCTCTGCTGTATGGTTTCCAAATTCTTTCGCTTGATTGAGATTTTACATAATTCTTCATCTATTTCAATGTCATCCTCATCCTCCAACACTGACTCAGCCACCCTGGTAGCTGTCTCTTCTTGTCTTTCGCTCACCCTGTGCTGTGCTTTTATATTCATTTTTCTAGTCCCACCATCTACCTGGGCCTCATTTGGCTCATCTGTCTGATCCTCAGCGTGATCCCTCTCGGTAATCTCACCCTTGTCTGCAATGTTGGTCTGTGCAGCCATCCCGCGATGTGCTTTAACTTTTGTTGCTGTTTCAGTTATGATCGACAGGCTCGCTGCGGAGGGCGGCGAAGCCGCCCTGCCACCAGACAGCCTCGCGGCCTCGGCCGAAGCGCCGCCGCCAGACAGCCCCGCGGCTCTGGCTGAAACGCCCGACGGCGCAGTAGCGCCATCAGCCTCGGAGGACGGCAAAGCCGCTCCGTCACCAGACGGCCCCGAGGCCGCACTAGCGGCCTCCCCCGAGTGATCACCCCCCACTCCCTGAGGGCATGATCGAATCAAATGTCCCTCCATTCCGCAGCCGAAACACTTCATATTATCGGAGGTGACGTGGATGGTATAATCAAAGCCGTCAATCCGGTATTTAAATACGAGGTTGAGGCTTTCCTCGCTATTCTTTAAAATCATGAGCACCTGTCGCCTAAAAGACAAGACATGCTTTAAACGCGGGGACTTACAACCGAGAGGGATGTGCTTAATCGGGGACAAAAGCTGCCCATGTCTCGACAGCTCCTTCTTCAACAGCTCATTCTTTAAAAATGGTGGGACATTTGAGATGGTAATTCTCTTCGCGGGATTTACCAGAGACAGAACAGGAACCAGTGTGTCTTTAATCACAACCCCGCTCTCCACTACCTGGTTAACTTTTTCCACATTATCGAGGAAAATCACCACGGCACTATTCATTCTCGAAGCTGATCTAACGCTTTCATAACCGACCAGCTCCCCCACAGCCAGACTACACTCCTCCACTGAGCAGCTGACAGCCGGTGTCAGTTTGACAGCATGCCGGCGTGTCAGCTGCTCAAACCCGGAGCCTCGCTCCAAAACCATGCTGACCAGCAGAGCTGGCAGCAGAAACCCCCCTCCCAAAACGCCTACCCCACCCCAGCTACAGAAAACAACAAAAATTAAGATTATTTAGCAGAAAAAAAACCCTTTAACACAAAAAGACAGAGAAAAATTTGAGATAAATCACTCACGCTGTCACACGCTCTCAGCTCGCACTCACGACCACACCCACTCAGAGAAAGAGAGAGAGAGAGAGAGTGCAATTATAAAGAACTAAATGCCAATAAATAAGAACTGAGGAAAAAATACAAATGAATGCCAAATAAGTGAGTAGCAAAACAACGATAACATAAACAGGGGAATGAGAAGAATAAGAAACAATACACGATATGTGAGAACCAACACGGACTAAATAGCAGGACCCCAAAGAATACAAAATACAATATACAAATATGGAAAAAGGCCATGAGACTGAGCATGGTGGAATCCCCCTGTGCTCAGATCATGACAGAGCCCCCCTCTCAAGGGGTGGAGACCAGACACCCAGGGCAACATCCAAAAAAGAAAAAAAGACACCCCCCCACCCCAAAAACAAAAGGAGTAGAACAATAGATCACCACAAGAGGATGGTGGGGGGAACAGGCTAGGAAGGACAAAAACAAAAACCCCACTCAGGACCAACACCCAAGCACAGCCAGGCACCTAGGACACCCTCCCTGGACCGGACAGATGAACAGTTCAGGCAGTCGGCTAAAGTCCCAGCGTGATGGAAAGAGTCGGGTGGTCTACCGGAGAACGTGGACCACCCTACCCAGCAGAGTCTGTCAGGTTGTCTGCCAGAGTTCTTTGACTACCTAAACAGAAAGGTTGGTCCAGGGGGTGGCTGCCCAACAGGGAAAACTAGTGATGAGGAGGATGGAGGAACAGGGGAAAGCATGACGACGTCAGGTGGAGGAGAGGGAACCCCGACGGCCTTGGACGGAGGAGAGAGAACCATGACGGCCTTGGGTGGAGGGGAGGGTACACCAACGGTATTGGGCAGAGGAGAGGGGACCACGACGGCCTCAGGCAGAGGAGAGGGGACCCCGATGGTGTCGGGCAGAGGAGAGGGGACCCTGAGTCTTTCGGACTGCCCTGCAGTACCCTCGGTAGTCGGAGACTGGGACATAGCAGCACCCGCGGCTCTCCAGGCTGGAGCAAAGGAGCACCCGCGGAGGCTCCGGGCTGGAGCAAAGCTGCACCCGTGGTGGATCAAGACTGGGCCAGAGGTGCACCCATGGGGGAGCCGGATTGGGCCAGAGCTGCACCTATGGTGGCCCCCAGGCTGGAGCGTAATGCTCAAGGTGGGCCCAAGCTGGAGCGCAGCACCCATGCTGGTTTAAGGCTGGGGCACAGCACCCACAACAGCCCCGGACTGGGACACAACACCCACAGAGGCCCAGCCTGAGGAGAGGCTGCACCCACAGAGGTCCCAGGCTGGGACGGAGCACCCATGATGACCTCAGCTGATGGGGAAGCAGCACCCTTGGAGGCCCCGGGCTGGGACGGAGCACCCATGAAGACCTCAACCAGAGGGGAAGCAGCACCCACGGAGGTCCCAGGCTGGGACAGAGCACCCGCGATGACCTCAGCTAAAGGGAGAGCAGCACCCACAGAGGCCCCGGGCTGGGACGGAGCACCCACAAAGACCTCAACCGGAGGGGGAGCAGCACCCACAGAGGTCCCGGGCTGGGACAGAGCATCTGCGATGACCTCAGCAGGAGTAGCTGGACCCACGAAGATCTCAGGCAGCGAGACTGAACCCACGCAGACCTCTGGCAAAGTTGGATGAACCTCAGTGATCCTGGGGAAAGGCTCAGAAAAGAGGGACAGAGACATAGGGTCAGGGTCACTGGTGGTAGTGGAGCCTGGCAAGGTGAGCTTAGGTGCAGCCGACGGCTGCACTTGGCTCTCCCCACCAAGAGCCAGGCAAGATCTCACCAAAACAGTGACAGTGAAGACAAAGAAGAGCACTTGCCTGAACTCAAGCTCCACCACCATCCAGGGCCAGGCGACGATGTCTCGGGCCCGGTTCTTTGGAGGTCCAGCTTTGACTCTGCTGCGGTGGCCCCTACAGCAGGTATGGTGGTGGATGCAGTCCCGGAACCCCCCAGCGAAGTGGCCCACGCAGGTGACTCGCCTGGCAAGAGATTGGTTCCCCGCTGGCACTGGATCCTGCTCTGTTGAGGCCAGTGGACGCTCCAACGTTGGCACAAGCTTCAGCTCGGTCACAGCACTCTCCCTCTGTCCAGACCATGGCAGCGGCACTGGAACCAAATTCACAGGCTCCTCCATCATCTGGTGGCTCAACCCTGGGACCGGTGGACACTCGGGGAAAATAGGAGGGAACATGGAGAGAGCAGGTGAGGTGGTGCAGTGTGCATGTGACGACGGAGTGTCACCACTGTTATGGTTCACTGTATATGTGATTATATTGTTTGGGTAATATTTGTAAATGTTAATAATTATTGTTAAGTCTACACATATTATTTTAGGATCTGCTTCTGACTATGTGGAATGCCCTTTTTGGTGAGATAATTGTTATGTTTAATTATTTGGGTAAAGCAAGTGGTGATCATTATCCACATACCTTTGCCAGCATGCTCCCAGATGGTGTCCGGGCAAAAGACTCTTTAGGGGTTGAAGGCTTTTTAAAGGATACCAGCAGGAAGGGAGCATGTGATGGTAAGTTTAGGGGTGATTTAGATTTTGTAAATAGGGGTTAAATTATTTATTGAATTATTTATGGTGCCTTATTTATTTTGTGTTATTTATATGTGTTTTGTAAATAGGTGGGAAGTTGTTATGGACTTTTAGATGCTTGGGTATGTGTGAAAAATGGAAAATGTTTTATTGTTTTACCTGGAGTTATGGTAGGGGCTAATTAGCCCTAATGGTCTCACACAGTATAACAGGTGTTGGTTATTGGGAGAAGAGAGAGTCGTGTCGGTATGAAGATATGGTATGTTCGCTGAAGTTGTTACCTGTGAAGATACTTTGAAAATAAAAATTTGAAAATTGATGATTTCCAGTCAGCCTGCATCTTCGTTACATTCGCCACGTTACATTTGGTGGCAGCGGTGATCCGTTCCGAGGACAAGACGTAGCCTTTGGTGGAGGTGGTGAAAAGAGCACGGGATGGAAGGACTGATGGCGAAAAGAAAAGTAATGAGGCAACAGTCTGACTCGGACGCAGCTATGGCAGCTGAGGAGCTGGGAGTCAGCGGACTGGGCGAGCTCGAGGAGCTAACGTGCTTAGTAAAGTCCTTGGTTCGTACGCTGACTGTCAGAGATCGTCAGAGGGAAGAAGAAACCGCTCTTCAAGACCAAAGGTGGCAGACTGTAGATAATCAAATTCGTCGGGTGCAGTCGCAAGTGGCAGAGTTGAGAGAGGAGTATGGGAGCCGGGCTGAACGCAGTGGTGACGACGACGCTTCAGGGGAAAACCCCAGGGTGACGGCCAGTCGGGTCGGCCCGCAGGAGGATGATTTACCGCTGCAGGTGCAGCCGAGGAGAACGCGAGCACACCACGAGCCCAGGCTGAATCCGCTCTCTCCCGAGGATGACATCGAGCACTACCTGGCGACTTTTGAGAGGATTGCTACAGTCTGCCACTGGCGTGAAGAAGAGTGGGCTATCCAGTTGGCGCCTTTACTTGCAGGTAAAGCACGAAATGCGTATGTACTGATGGACATTGCTGACACGGATAATTATAAAAAAGTGAAGGAAGCAATTTTAAATAAGTATGAAATAACACCCGACACCTATAGGAGAAGGTTTCATGCTCTGGACATTTATCAGGACGAACCCCCCCGTGAACTGTATGTTCGTTTAAAAGACCTGTGTGTGAAATGGATTAAACCAGAGACCTCAACTGTAAAAGACATTATGGAACTAATAATTTTGGAACAGTTTCTGCGGATGGTGAACCCGGAATTGGGAATCTGGATACAAGAGCGGGACCCGAAGACTGCAGAGGGCGCTGCTCGTCTGGTGGAGGTTTTTCTGTCCGCCAGGTCTGGGAGCAGGAGAGCTACTCTCGGTCCTGACAGCTCTTTCACCGCATGGAGTAAGTCTAATGAGGGTGAAAGGGGTGGTCCAGCTCAAAATAGGCTGTATTCCAGGTCCGGTCAAAGCACAAATAGCAGATATGAAAGTAGCAAAAAGTCACGTTTTGTTTTGAATAAAGATATACGCTGTTATCAGTGTCATAAGATCGGTCACACTCAGTATTCATGTCCTGCCATAAAGAATGATAAACCCTCATTATTATGCTCAGCTCCAAGACCTACTCTGTTAGCACCAATTCATGGTGAAATATATAAGATAAGATAAGATAAGCCTTTATTAGTCCCACAATGGGGAAATTCCAGGATTGCAACAGCACAGGGATAGCAACATTCAGAGCAACAATCAGAAGGCAAGAAAAAAACAAGAACAGCTAGTAAACATATGCACATATTACTATATATATATTCTGTATATATACTGTATATATATACAGTATATATACAGTGGGGCAAAAAAGTATTTAGTCAGCCACCAATTGTGCAAGTTCTCCCACTTAAAAGATGAGAGAGGTCTCCAATTTTCATCATAGGTATACCTCAACTATGAGAGACAAAATGAGAAAAAAAAAATCCAGAAAATCACACTGAAGGATTTTTAATGAATTAATTGGTAAATTCCTCAGTAAAATAAGTATTTGGTCACCTACAAACAAGCAAGATTTCTGGCTCTCACAGACCTGTAACTTCTTCTTTAAGAGGCTCCTCTGTCCTCCACTCATTACCTGTATTAATGGCACCTGTTTGAACTCGTTATCAGTATAAAAGACATCTGTCCACAACCTCAAACAGTCAGACTCCAAACTCCACTATGGCCAAGACCAAAGAGCTGTCAAAGGACACCAGAAACAAAATTGTAGACCTGCACCAGGGTGGGAAGACTGAATCTGCAATAGGTAAGCAGTTTGGTGTGAAGAAATCAACTGTGGAAGCAATTATTAGAAAATGGAAGACATACAAGACCACTGATAATCTCCCTCTATCTGGGGCTCCACGCAAGATCTCACCCCATGGGGTCAAAATGATCATGAGAACGGTGAGCAAAAATCCCAGAACCACATGGGGGGACCTAGTGAATGACCTGCAGAGAGCTGGGACCAAAGTAACAAAGGCTACATCAGAAACACACTACGCCGCCAAGGACTCAAATCCTGCAGTGCCAGACGTGTCCCCCTGCTTAAGCCAGTACATGTCCAGGCCCATCTGAAGTTTGCTAGAGAGCATTTGGATGATCCACAAGAGGATTGGGAGAATGTCATATGGTCAGATGAAACCAAAATAGAACTTTTTGGTAAAAACTCAACTTGTCGTGTTTGGAGGAGAAAGAACACCATACCTACTGTGAAGCATGGGAGTGGAAACATCATACTTTGGGGCTGTTTTTCTGCAAAGGGACCAGGACGACTGATCCGTGTAAAGGAAAGAATGAATGGGGCCATGTATCATGAAATTTTGAGTGAAAACCTCCTTCCACCAGCAAGGGCATTGAAGATGAAACATGGCTGGGTCTTTCAGCATGACAATGATCCCAAACACACCGCCCGGGCAATAAAGGAGTGGCTTCGTAAGAAGCATTTCAAGGTCCTGGAGTGGCCTAGCCAGTCTCCAGATCTTAACCCCATAGAAAATCTTTGGAGGGAGTTGAAAGTCTGTGTTGCCCAGCGACAGCCCCAAAACATCACTGCTCTAGAGGAGATCTGCATGGAGGAATGGGCCAAAATACCAGCAACAGTGTGTGAAAACCTTGTGAAAACTTACAGAAAACGTTTGACCTCTGTCATTGCCAACAAAGGGTATATAACAAAGTATTGAGATGAACTTTTGTTATTGACCAAATACTTATTTTACCGAGGAATTTACCAATTAATTCATTAAAAATCCTTCAATGTGATTTTCTGGATTTTTTTTTCTTATTTTGTCTCTCATGGTTGAGGTATAGCTATGATGAAAATTGGAGACCTCTCTCATCTTTTAAGTGGGAGAACTTGCGCAATTGGTGGCTGACTAAATACTTTTTTACCCCACTGTATATATACACAGTGCGGAGCATTATGTTTGGTAAATGTGCAGCAGAAAGTCCAAGCTCTCTCTCTGCGGATGCGGCGGGCCAGCTGGAAGTCTTTGGGCATGATGGTGACCCCCTTAGCGAAGAAGAGACCACCAGGTAGGCCTCGCTGGCCTCCTGCAGAGCCACGACGGCGAAGCTCAAGAAGCGCAGGTCGGTCTTGGAAGTCCTGAGCAATCTCCCTCACCAGGCGCTGGATGGGCAGCTTACGGATGAGCAGCTCCGTGGATTTCTGGCACCAACGGATCTCTCTCAGAGCCACTGGCCTGTAACGGTGAGGCTTCTTCGCTCCGCCGGTGGCCGGAGCGCTTCTCCGAGCAGCCTTGGTGGCCAGCTGCCTCCCGGGGTGCCCCCTCCTCCAGCAGATTTTTACGGGTGGTCTGCCTGGTTCTTGCCATCGCTCTTTATCATTCTGTCTTATATTTCCCGCACGCCGCCCAAACTCCAGCCCGGCACCCGCGTCGTTTTCGCTACAGTTCCTGGTATATCGAGTCTCTCCGCTAGCATCGGGTGGCGGCCGAGTGCTAGCTAGCACTAGCTCTTCTCTGCTGTAACGTCTCCTGCTGTAAACAGAGGCTCTGTCCGCCGACTCGGGAGACCTTTGGGGCGATCTGTGTGTCCGTGATATATATATAGAGTGAAAGGTGTAGAAAGAAGAAGGAAGATAAAAAAAAAGGCTGTTGCAACGGGCAGCCAACTCGTGTGGCGCCACCGGTCCGGCGGAACTGGAACCGGAAAAAAAAAATATAAGACTACGGTTCTGCTAAATGGTCAGTGTGAAGAGGCCTTGTTAGACTCCGGTTGTTTCCAGACTGTTGTTTTGCCCAATTTAGTCCCGAGAGATTCTTGGAGTGAGACTACAGTTAATATCAGTTGTGTTCATGGTGATAAGAAATCGTACCCGACCGCTGATGTCTATTTAACAATAGGGGGTCAAACTTATCTCCTTCCTGTAGCTCTTGTGCCTGATTTGCCTTATTCTGTTATTCTTGGCAATGATGTTCCAACTTTGTTGGACATTATACAACAGGTTAGAGGTGAACAAACTGAGGGACAGGCAGGTGGCGCTATTGAGCAGAGGCTTGATGCACCTGTTGGAAAAATTTGTAATATGGTGACAACCAGGGCGCAGAGGGCTGCCAATGTTCTTCAGGAATTGCCGTTCTATGATTCTGAGATAGAGGCAGACCCTATTAAACAGTCTAAATCCAAGGCTCAGAGGAGAAAAGATAAGGTGTTAGCTTCAGTATAGGGTGAACTTGGGTGAAGATACCAAGTTCAACTTGGGTGAAGAAACACCACAGCTAAGTCAGTCAGTAGAGTTTGACATCCCTCCTGACATAGCTGCATTGCAGAAAGCTGACCCATGGTTTGATAAAGTCTCGGAGATTGAGGGTGTGAAACAGAGTAGAACGGATTGTTTGGCTGAGGCCATGTATGTCATTAAAAAGGGCATTTTGTACCAGCAACAAGGTGAAGTTATGGCCATAGCTTTGCTACAGGACCTCATACCACAGATTATGGAACTGGGACATGTTATCCCTTGGGCAGGTCATCTAGCATTTCAAAAGACTTTACAGAAAATTGCTAGAAGGTTTGTGTGGCCGGGAATGTATACCCAGATAAAGGAGTTCTGCACGTCATGTGCAATATGTCAGATTACATTACCTAGGGGAGTAGCCCGTGCCCAACTGCACCCATTACCAATTATTGGAACACCATTCGACAGAATAGGGATGGATGTAGTTGGCCCCCTAGAGAGAAGCTCCTCTGGTAATAAATACATTCTGGTGATATGTGACTATGCTACTCGGTACCCAGAAGCCTTCCCCCTGAAATCTATCAAGGCTAGGCAGGTTGCCAACTGCCTTATCCAGTTATTTTCAAGGGTAGGCATACCTAGAGGAATTCTAACAGACTGTGGAACAAATTTCTTGTCAAAACTGTTGCAGCAGGTATATAAGCTGTTGGGTATTAAGGGTATTAAGACCACCCCATATCACCCTCAGACAGATGGACTAGTTGAGCTATTCAATCAGACTCTGAAAACATGCTGCGGAAATTTGTTTCTGATACGGGCTTGGATTGGGACCAATGGGTACCATATTTATTATTTGCTTATCGGGAGGTGCCCCAAGCTTCAACAGGGTTCTCACCTTTTGAACTACTGTATGGTCGTCAGGTGAGGGGCCCACTGGACTTATTAAAGGAGCAATGGGAGAGTCCACCGAGTGATCAGGACAATGTGGTCTCATATATCATTAAGATGAGAGAGAAACTGGATCGAATGACTGCTTTGGCTCAGGAGCACATGAGGACGGCGTAGGCCAAACAAAAAACTTGGTATGACAAGAAGGCCAGAAAAAGGGTTTTTCACCCAGGTCAGCAGGTTTTGTTATTGCTGCCCTCGTGTGACAGTAAGCTGTTGGCTCAATGGCAGGGGCCGTATGAAATCTCTAAAAAACTAAGTTTAGTGACATATGAACTATATATGCCTGACAGGAAGGTAAAACATCAGACCTTCCATATTAACTTGTTGAAAGAGTTTCAGCAGCCTGGTCATCAGCAGCAGCAGCCTGTTCTTCAGGAGACACATCATCAGCTCTTCATTTGTGCGACGGAAATGGATGAGGAGAGAGAACAGTCTTTTCCCACAAATGTGTCAGAGCCGTGTTTATTTCAAGTGTCTCATTTGCAGGTTGGTCAGCAGAGAGAGTTAGAGGCACTGTTAGATCCAGAATTGTTTCAGGAGAGACCTGGTTTCACCACACTGGTGCATCATAAAGTGCATTTGAAAGAAGAAGCTGCTCCACGTAGGAAATCTTACAGGATCCCGGAGCGATTGGTTCCAAAAATGAAGCAAGAGATTGACTTGATGTTGCAGCTGGGAGTGATCGAGGAGTCAATCAGTGAGTGGTGTAGCCCGATTGTGCTGGTCCCCAAAAAGGATGGCTCGTTAAGATTCTGTATTGACTTCAGATACCTTAATTCAGTATCTAAGTTTGAGTCATACCCCATGCCCTGGATTGATGAACTATTAGAGAAAGTGGGCAGGGTGTAGAAGAGCTTGAAATGATGAGGCGATTTGATATATAAACCAAAGTTTATTTATCAGCTCTCCTAACAAGTCTCATTCTAGTGCAGAGGTAGCAGAAGGAAAAGAGAGTGAGTTACATGATACGTGCGGTATTTATACCGGTTACAGACAAAGCATGAAAGAGCATGTGCATTTGCATATGAGAGAGACATACATATCAGATAGGCAGGTTGCCAGCACCTGCTCCAGCTTGCAGGAAAAAGAGGTGACAAGTCACACCTACATATTGATCTGTCTCTATGTCAACAGTGAGGACAGGGCGTGTGAACACAAAGCATGAATGGCACATTAACATCACACTAGCGCTGTGGAAAATAACCAGGAGTAGCGAGCTGTCTGTCCTTAGTCTGTGGGGGTTGTCCCACACTGCTCCCCCCCAGAGGGCTCGACTGGGGGCCGAGACCTCGATAGTGCAGCATGGCAGCGAGCAGGGAAGGCTCTGTGCCGGTGAAGGTGGAGGGGGGTGGGGGTTGCCGGGGACGGTGAAATCGTCCAGGCCGCGCAAAAATTGCTTGTTGATCCGCGATGTCGAGGGGCTGTCCCGTTGAGCGTGCAGAGATAACAAGAAGAAAAATTAGTCTCTGGCTCCTCTCGTGGCCATGAAGAAAAGCAGGGGCGGCTGTGAGGGGAAAAAACAAAAGCAGAGGGACGTGGCGTGTCTCTTTAGGTGCGGGCGCAGCCCTAAAGTCCTCGGGAATCGCAAAACAGCTGAATTCCCTATGTATGCCATGGCTGAGACCATTAACAAATCCTTCGAGCATGCTGCATGCGTGCCTCAGGTGAGCGAGCAACCCTGAAGGGCAGCGGCGAAGGAGGAAGGCAGTCTGTGGAGCCGTATGTGTCCCGTGCGTGATGCGCCGTGCCCGTGACTCCCCGGTGCGTGTGCCGGGGTCCCGTGCGTGGGTGGGCCGCTGGAGAGGAGAACCGGGGTCAGGGAGCTTGCTGGAGATCATCCCTGTTGTCTGTTGTGTCGTTCGGTCGTGGTGTGTTGGAGCGGTGCGAGGAAGTAGACGATCTCTGTTCCTCGGGCTCGTGGAGATGCGTTGGAGCGGTGTGAGGCAATAGATGATCTTTGTGCCTTGGGCTCGTGGAGATGCGTTGGAGCGGTGCGAGGCAGTAGACGATCTTTGTGCCCCGGGCTCGTGCAGCTGCATTGGAGCGGTGAGAGGGAGGAGACAATCGTTGTCGCTCGTGCGGCCATGGTGCGTTCAGGTCCACGCGCTGCGCTCTCCGTCGGTCCTAGAAGTTGCCGTCGTGGAGAGAGGACGAGGTGCGTGCGCTCTCTTGTGGAGGAGCTGTGAGAGCGGCCGGTCCAGCGTGGATGTGCAGATCTCAGGCGTGCAGATCTCACCGTGAAGCGTGAAGCGGTCACCAGTGTCGCGGTCCAGACCAGAAAGTTGCTTTGCACAAAGCGTGTGCTTTCAAGCGGGGTCACCAGTGTGGCAAAGGAGGATAATAAGCGGCGAGCTGAGGAGTTTAAAGTGCCTTTATTAAGTCACATCGCCAACACGAGCTCACTCTGGTGCTGTGCAGAGTGGCCCAGAGCGAGCCCTGAGGGCTCTCAGTAGCGTGGAGACAAGTGCAGTCAGTTGAGCAGTTGCAGAGAGAGACATACATATCAGATAGGCAGGTTGCCAGCACCTGCTCCAGCTTGCAGGAAAAAGAGGTGACAAGTCACACCTACATATTGATCTGTCTCTATGTCAACAGTGAGGACAGGACGTGTGAACACAAAGCATGAATGGCACATTAACATCACACTAGCGCTGTGGAAAATAACCAGGAGTAGCAAGCTGTCTGTCCTTAGTCTGTGGGGGTTGTCCCACACAGGGCTAGGTTTATTTCTACACTGGACCTATGCAAGGGATATTGGCAGGTGGCATTGGCACCGGAAACAAAAGAACTTACAGCCTTTAAAACACCTTATGGCAGTTTCCAATTTAGGGTTATGCCATTTGGCCTTCAGGGGGCACCTGCAACTTTTCAGCGGCTCATAGACCAAGTATTGAGAAGGGTATCGAACTTTGCAGCTGCTTATTTGGATGACATAGTCATCTATAGTCAGACCTGGCAAGAACATTTGGTACACCTTAGGCAGGTCCTTCAGTTGATTAAGAGGGCAGGACTGACGATCAATCCACGCAAATGTGCGTTTGGACAGCAGCAGGTGGAGTACCTGGGACATGTGGTTGGTCAGGGGGTCATTAGACCACGAGTAGGTAAAGTGGATGCCATCCGGATCTATCCTGTGCCCACTACTAAGAAGAAGGTACGATCATTCATGGGAATGGTAGGATGGTACAGTAAGTTTATTCCCCACTTTGCTGAAAGAGCAGCGATTCTGACTGACCTCACTAAGGTTTCAGCACCAAATAGGGTAAAATGGACAGAGGAGTATGACAGAGCTTTTGAGGATCTGAAGAGTGCCATTTCTGGTGAGAAGGTTCTCTACAGTCCAGACTTTGCTCGCCCGTTCATTTTACAGACAGATGCTTCAGGAGTTGGCATTGGAGCAGTACTTCTCCAGGAGGAGAGGGGAGAGAGACACCCAGTACTGTTCTTGAGCCGTAAGTTGTTGGACTGGGAGACGAGATACTCTACGGTAGAGAAGGAATGTCTTGCCATGAAATGGGCAATAGGGTCTCTGAAGTTCTATTTACTGGGGCGTCATTTTATGTTGGAAACAGATCATCGGGCCCTACAGTGGTTGAACAGGATGAAGGACATGAACAGTCGTCTCACAGGGTGGTATGTGTCCCTTCAACCATATAACTTTACTGTTCGGTATGTGGCAGGGAAAACTAACCTTGTGGCAGATAGTCTCTCAAGAGTACATGACTCTTAGAGTACTGTACTCTTGGGAAAAGGGGGGAGGAAATGTGACGACGGAGTGTCACCACTGTTATGGTTCACTGTATATGTGATTATATTGTTTGGGTAATATTTGTAAATGTTAATAATTATTGTTAAGTCTACACATATTATTTTAGGATCTGCTTCTGACTATGTGGAATGCCCTTTTTGGTGAGATAATTGTTATGTTTAATTATTTGGGTAAAACAAGTGGTGATCATTATTCCACATACCTTTGCCAGCATGCTCCCTGGTGGTGTCCGGACAAAAGACTCTTTAGGGGTTGAAGGCTTTTTAAAGTGTACCAGCAGGAAGGGAGCATGTGATGGTAAGTTTAGGGGTGATTTAGATTTTGTAAATAGGGGTTAAATTATTTATTGCATTATTTATGGTGTCTTATTTATTTCGTGTTATTTATATTTATTTTGTAAATAGGTGGAAAGTTGTTATGGACTTTTAGATGCTTGGGTATGTGTGAAAAATGGAAAATGTTTTATTGTTTTACCTGGGGTTATGGTAGGGGCTAATTATCCCTAATGGTCTCACACAATATAACAGGTGTTGGTTATTGGGAGAAGAGAGAGTCGTGTCGGTGTGAAGATATGGTATGTTCGCTGAAGTTGTTACCTGTGAAGATACTTTGAAAATAAAAATTTGAAAATTGATGATTTCCAGTCAGCCTGCGTCTTCGTTACATTCGCCACGTTACAGTGCATCAGGTGGTGAGGACTCAGGGGACTGCAAAAACTGAACCTCACTACCAGGAATCAGGCAAGGCATTTCATCAAAGTGCTGGAAAATGAAAAGACACTTGCCTGAGTTCCCAGGGAACGATGTTCTCTGCTGCAGCAGGTATAGGATCAACCCGTGACTTCAGTGGAAGACAGCCCCCTAGAGGAACATAGAGGAGCTGCCCCTGCAGCCACGGCAACAGGTGGAACCGGAGAGAAAACAGCCGGGCCCTCAGCAATGGGAGAATACGTCGAAGAGATGAGAGTTGCAGAAACAAAGGAGGAGGAGGCTGCTGATGGGAACAGCTGGCGAAGAAGAATTAGAGAAAGGAGCTGCTGCTGGGATAGTCTGACTCGGCGTGGGAAAAACTACTGCCTGAGAGGCGGAGGTGTTCCTCCGGTGGTCCAAAGCTGGGTGGTGGCATCTTGGAGCCAGCAGAGTGTGATCAGGAACGGGCAAACAGGAGGATGAGCAGGATGGCACCGTGGAGGGTGCTTCCATGCCGGCTGTGGTCCCACTGGAGCTGGCCCCAACTGCGTGATGATCTGCATCGGCGGGGACAGCAACATTGGCAGGTTTTCTGGGCAGACCCGAACCCAATTGAGCACCGTGAATCTGGACCTAGTTGGCCCCATGCGGCACTGCTGCTGCTCTCCCTGTTGTCCCTGATGCTGGTTGCTGATGTAGTGGCATGTTCTTCACTCCGGCGGCAAAACATGCCCCCGGTTGGCATTGCCCCACTGGATCTTGCTGGGCCACAACTCTCTATCCTGCAGCACTGTGGTGGCTCCTTGCTGCTGATGCCAGGCATGGATATGAGATGAGTCCAGATTCTGCCTCCTCTCCTCGCTGTCTTCTCTCTGTGGTACCAAGCATGAGGCAGCTGCACCCATGTCCGGGTGTGTTGCGCCCCCATCATCAGTGATCAAACGGGGCCCAAGGTTATCACAGATGGTAAAACCTAGTTCATAACAGGTCAGACCCCTTGTGTATCCACCCAGAAAATGAACACTGGGAGGACTCTTAGCCCGTAGGGAACTGCCAGTGATATGGTCCCTACTAAGCTGATGTGTGTATGCCCATAGTCATATGGCTCTGCATCCCAATAGGATGGTTGGGGAAGAATTTCTCTCCTGGAACCCAGTTCATCACTGACCTTGTCCACCAGCAACGGCAAGTCGACGTCGTCTAGCCTCACCATGCCCCATATGTACGGTGTCCTTCTGGAGCCCACAGCATGGATGGTGGTTGTTGGGGGTTCTTTTGGACTGGGTGACGAGCTTGATGTCAGTCGTGATGATTGGCACACCTTGGCAAAGTGATTGGGCTTGCCGCTGCATCACTGCCCCTTGGCTGGGCAGGATCGCGCTCTCTCGGTGTGTCGGGTAGTCGCAGTTACCGCATGAATGATGTTTCACGGTGTTCACCTTGACATCCTCTAAGAAGGTTGCAGCATGACTGTTTGTTTTTTTTTTTTGCTGAAGTAACTGCATAAGCTAACGGGGTTTGTTGCTGTGGCTCACACAGTTGTGATATTAGCTTGTCAGCAGCCTCCAGCTGAAACGTCAACTCCACTGCTTTTGCCAACAGTAGGTCGTCGGATGCCATGATTAGCTTCACCCCCAGCCATGAGTTGCTGTTATGTTTTGCTAGCAGGTCCCGCATCATTTTATCCTCTAAATGGCCAAACCTGTACATGCTCACCAGACAGCGGAGGTCCATGATGTACTGCTGGGTCGTTTCACCTGGGTCAGCGCTGGCGGAAATGAATCCTCTTTGCTAGCACACTTTCGGGCACCACAAAGTGTCCAGCCAGCATCACGATGCACTCCTCATACGTGTACGCCGGTCCTAAATTGTTGAATATCCGCTGCACCTCGGCCCCCAGGCTGTGGATTATGGATTAGATTTTGCTTGCAGCCTTAACTTGCTGTCTCTTCAGGTCCATCACCAACATGTAAGCGTGGAACAACTCGAACCAACAAGGCCATGGGATGGGCGGCTCATCTGGGGTTGCGAGGAATTGTGGTAGTGGTGCTAGATGTGCTTTCATCTTCAGGAAAATAGTTAGTTTTCCTCCAGAAAACTGTTTCTAGAAATTAGGAGAGTGAAGGCAGGAGCTCTACTGAACAATGACTTTATTGACGAACACTGTTAACAACACATGTTAAAGCACGGTAGCTCCTAAGCCAGGGCTATTCAATTACAAAATCAGTTAGGCCACAATTTGAAATCAAGATATGTAACTGGGCCACACATGTTCAGCGATCTGTTGAATATGATAAATTTCAAACCAACACATATCAAAAATGACGAAAAATATGCATTTTTTATTCATTGTCTTGGTTTTAAATGTGCACTTGGCACATGACAAAGGCACATCAAAAGTGCTTAAAAACACAATAATAGTGCTGGGGTTTAGTAGAACTTGAAGTAGTAGAAATAGTTTCCTCTTGAACAACAAATAAATGGAATGAAAAATAGGATGAAAAAAAATTCTGTAAATAACCATCACATCTTACTCAGGTATGTCTCAAAGTGCATAAAAACTCAATGTGCACTGTTAGTAGCATTAACATTTGTTTCCCTTTTGAAATAAAATATACTATATCCTGGTCATAACTGACCTTGGCACATCACAAAGTGCATTTAGTTGAATTAAAAAGAATTGTCAAACACTTCAGTGCACAAACTCCCCAAGAAAAGATTGATAACATTAACAATGCACGCCAGCCATTGTGGTTTGTTTTGTTTTAAATCACCACACGTGTTAGTAAGAACCTCTTTTTATAACTACACATTCCATTACACACAGATAACAGTCAACCAAAAATTTCTAGTAGAGTTAGGCTAGTAGAGTGAGGCCACCAAATGCGTTTTTTTGTCGCCCGACCGCCCTGAACGTCTTTTTCTCAGTGTTTGTGCGCTGCGCTCTGGAAAAAAAAGTCTGTGCATTGCAGCAACAGCTTGTCACTCACAGCTCAGCACTTCTGCTTTTCCTATGGTCAGACTTTCTACTAATTTTTTAATAGCAGTCTCTAAAAACAATGGACAGGAAACGTATTCTAGCATTGGTAGCAGCTCTGGATGCAAAATATGATGACAGAAAACAGGAGTCTAAGTACAGACTGTATCAGCATTCTATGTCCTGCCCTTCCTTAATTCTGATTGGCTGCTTAGAAAGGTCTGACATTGACGAGCTCAGCTGCAGTCTGAAAAGTTGAAATTTTTTCGACTCTGAGCACCCTGAGCACCGCAACAAAAAGCGGTCACCGCCGAGAACGTTTCAGCGTCAAGGGCGTTCAGCAATGTAGACACTGGACTACATAGGGAATACTGTAACTAGAAAATAGTCACCCACAGTGGAAAAAATGCATTTGGTGGACACACAGCCTTAAGGATGCAAAAAGCACCCACTTAGAAACTTGAGCAATGACCTCAGTCTTGAAGGTTTGGGTTTTTGCCAACATTTATGATAATTTTCTTATAGTTTTCTGCTTTTCTCTGTAAATTTATCTAAATTTGAAAACATTTTCCTCAAATTTGTAATTTCCTCTTGTAAAATTGACTTTTCTTATACATTTGAGACTTAATTATAAATTTGTGGATTATTTTATGGCTAATTTTTGTCTATTGTTTAAATAAAACTACTGGGTTTTTTTTATAAATTTGAAACAGATTGTGGTAAAATTTTGACTTTTTTCCTTATACAATTTATACTTTTGACCATTATTTTGCAGAGTTGGAACAGAACAATTTAACTCTGATTTCAAAGAAACAATATTAATAAAATTGTATTTAATAAAATAAATTAACTTAAATTACCAAAAATGCAGTTATTTCTGTTATAATATTTCTATATAGTTATAGTTTTTTAGAACTCTCCTCACCAGCCAGACAGCAGGAAAACCTCCCTTATTTTGAAATCCAAATGTTGGCATGTTTAATTTGTCTGAAGGCTGCTGACGGATTAAAGTCAATGACTTCATGAATTTCGGTCATCTTAACTTGCCAGGTACATGATAATGAACATAAACTATTACTTAATATTGTCAAAGCCTAACCCCACCTGTTTGCTTAGTGACTTTTCATTATTGTTCCCATTTCCAGCGAGTTAAAACTGCCGTAAATGCCTCCACTGCTTACATACCTCTTCTGCTTTTTTTCCACATTTAAAGTACTTTAATAAGCTCATGCTTCTCTCGGACAGTGATGCTAGCAAGACACTCTGCTTGCCAACTGGAACGGTCATGCGGGTGAGGCACTTCTGAACTCCATGTGGATGACGGTCACACGCATTGTGGACTGTGATTCCTGCATATTTTTTTCTTAAATTTATATTTCCTTAGCATGGCCTGGACCTGGGCCTCTCGGAGGTTGGTTCTGGGCTGCGTGTGGCCCACGGACAGCTAATTGAATAGGCCTGCCCTAAGCTAACCGCAGCCTAGTACAGGCTGGTGTTGGCGTAGAGGCGGAGTGCCAAAGAGGCCATCTCCCACCATCAGTCCCTTAAAATAGGCACGGCATGATTACATCATCCATGCCTGTGCCTTCACGTCTGTGCTGACTGTTGTTAATATGCGAATATCTAACAGCGTCCTCCACATCAGAATCTGTTGGGAGCATGAAAGGGGCATAACCAGGTGAGAGTCACGAGTCCAATACGCCATAGCCACATGCTGCACATAGAGTATCACCACCTGGTCAGAGAATTTCCGGTTTTCAAGCAGTATTTTCGGCTACAGAAGTGCAGTTTTATGAGCTTTTTCTGTCTACCTCAACATGTTCTGCTGTCACTGATAGGGGTGTGCCATATTGTATCTGTTGTGTCCACAAACATGGTAATGAAGACGGACGAGGATGCTGTGCTGGAACTGAACTTTATTGCAGATCTCTCAGTAATATGGTACATGCACATGAGCACTCAGCTCCGTCATCACGCTGCTCTCTGTTATAAAATCCTTTTATAACCCCCCCCCCCCCCAAAAAACACAGACCACTTTATTAATCACAACCCTTCCCAATTTAGTACCCATAACATCCTGAACTAGGGTCAGTGGATGGACTGCCGCGGGATCCAACGAGGCTAAGTGGATTATTCTGCCACTTGTCTGGCAACTGCATTCCTATCTAAACAGTCTTTTTTTTTCCACAGTCTTTCATTGGGAAGGCGGTTGTGGTGGCCTCACCCCTAGCGTTGTCAATTTCAACAGGCCCGGATGCTATCCTTCTGGAGCCATGGCACATTCGTCAATGCTGTCCCAGCCTGGATCCCACACCAGCTGGATCGGCTCAAACGCTGCATCCCAATCTGCAGCAGCTGCTCTCACCTCCCGTGGATGGCTGACCCGCCATCGTGATCCTGTTCTCAGCTGTGCCACTATCTCCATACGTGTCGGTGGTATTGATGATGTAACAGCTGACTGTGAGCCCAGTCACTTGGCTCTGCGGGCATGAACCCACTTCCTCACTGTGAGTGGTGCTCTGTACGACTGCATACTGCACTGTAGTTGTAACGGTGTGGTTTGTCGAGGAGCATCAATCAAGCTGTGGTGGTTCTGTCACATTCTGTTGGGTTACAGACTCTTCACCCGTTGGCTCAGCCATGGTGACTGGTGCACACGTGACTGGTGCTGAGCAAGGATTCTGAAGCTGTCTGGTTGTTTCTTATTTTTGTCTGGTGCTGGTTTAGTTCGGGGTGATGAGTCATTGTTGTCACATTTAACATCCATATTGGGGTGATGTGTCTTGGGGTTCTCTGTGTGCGTGGGCTCCCGTAAACTCCTGCTGGGCGAGGATCTGAGGTGAGTCCAGCCGCTCCCCCCCCCCTCCGGGCAGCACTCCTCCTGTGCGCACGGGATGGCTGTACTCTCATCGACGTCATTCCTGATAGATGCAGGCTCCCTCTCCTGCAGCTCTGCAGTGGCTCTCTGCAGCTCACGCTGGGCAAGGGACGGAGGCAAGTCCGGACAATGCTCTCATCTTCGTTCTCCGTGTTGTTTTCACCCTTCATGCTGTATCCACTCTCTACACTACATTCGCTTTCTAGGCTGTGCTCTTCGGCTGCACTCACGTCCATGAAGTCTGGGTATAATGGGCCTGGACTATAAACAGTCTGCCCGGGGACCGTGAGAGTGAAACCCAGCTTGCAGAACTACTACTAACTAACTACTACTACTACTACTAACTAACTACTAACTACTTGCTAACGGAAAAACTCGACATACCGAGGGAACTGAGGCGAAAACGCACGGTTGCCGGGCTGGAGTAAGGCGGAGGACAAAAAATATAAGGTACAGACCCTCCCTTCCATCTATTGTCATGGGGAATGTACGGTCATTACTGGGAAAGGTAGATGAGCTAGCGGCTATCTCCCGCTACGATAGCATATACCGGGAATGCTCTCTCCTTTTGTTTTCCGAGACGTGGCTAACTGAACTAGCAGCAGATGCTAACATTGAGCTGGAGGGTTTCCATACGATATGGACAGACCGTACACCAGACAGTGGCAAAGCAAGGGGCGGCGGAGTGATAATGTATGTTAACAACAACTGGTGCAGACCGGGACATATCACTGTTAAACAACGACACTGCAGCAAAGACATTGAGTTGCTAGCTGTTAGCATGCGGCCTACATATCTCCCGAGGGAATACTCACACATGATCTGCATTGTTGTTTATGCAAATCCGACGGCGAACGCTGGGACAGCGCGTGACGTCATCCATTCAGTAACCGGCAGGCTGCAGACAGAACACCCAGATGCTCTTCTCCTCATCTCAGGTGATTTCAACCATGTTTCACTATCTCCCATTCTACCCACGTTTACCCAGTATGTCACATGCCACACTAGAGACAATAAAACACTGGACTTATTCTACACAAACACTAAGGAGGCATACACCTCATTACAACTCCCCCCACTCGGGAGATCGGATCACAACTTGGTTCATCTCCAGCCGGTGTACAAACCCCTAGTGCACAGACAACCTCCGGCCATGCGCACAGTGGAATTATGGTCTGAGGAGGCAATGGACACTCTAAAGGGCTGTTTTGAAATCACCGCCTGGGAGCAGCTCTGCGATCCACATGGTGAGGACATTGATGGCCTCACTCACACCATCAGAATCAGAATCAGATTTATTGCCATTGTTCATGTAGTACACAAACTAGGAATTTGTCTCGGTGCAATGCTGCAACATTAAACATGATAAAAATAAAAGATAGAAATAAAAAAACTATAATGCAATAAAATGTAGAATATGAATGAGTAATACTAGACAAAGCAATTTTTAAATATATTAGCGAGCAGCAGATATTGTGGAGTACCCCAGAGTGCAGTCGGTAATGCAAAAAGAAAACGTGATGATTGACATGAGTCCAGTTGAGATGCTGTACATAGTGCACGAGAGTCTAATAAGTCACTTAGTGTTCAGCAGTCTGATGGCAGAGGGGAAGAAGCTGTTCATGTGACGGGAGGTTTTAGTCTGAATGGACCGAAGTCTTCTACCTGAGGGGAGGGGGGCAAACAGTACGTGACCAGGGTGTGAAGGATCGGCTATGATCCGGCCTGCACGCCTCCGGGTCCTGGAGATGTACAGATCCTGGAGGGATGGGAGCTTGCAGCCGATCACCTTCTCAGCAGCGCGCACGCCGCGCTGCAGCCTTAGTCTGTCCCTGGCGGTGGCTCCTGCGTACCACACGGTTATGGAGGTGGTGAGGATGGACTCGATGATGGCCGTGTAGAACTGCACCAACATCTTGGTGGGTAGCTTAAGCTTCCTCAGCTGCCGCAGGAAGAACATCCTCTGCTGGGCCTTTTTGATGAGGGAGCTGATGGTCGGCTCCCACTTGAGGTCCCGGGTGATGGTGGTGCCCAGGAAGCGGAAGGAATCCGCAGTGGTGATGGGAGAGCCTGTGAGGGTGGGGGGGGGCAGAGGGGTTGTGACTTTCCTGAAGTCCACGATCATCTCCACTGTCTTCAGAGCGTTCAGCTGCAGGTTGTTGTGGCTGCACCAGGACGCCAGCCGGGCCACCTCTTTCCTGTAGACGGACTCGTCGCCGTTGGAGATGAGCCCGATGAGGGTGGTGTCGTCCGCAAACTTGATCAGCCTGACAGACTGGTGGCTGGAGGTGCAGGAGTTGGTGTACAGGGAGAAGAGCAGGGGGGGAAGTACACAGCCCTGGGGTGATCCGGTGCTGATGCTAACAGAGTCTGAGACAGTCTTTCCCAGCCGCACATGCTGCCTCCGGTCCGTCAGGAAGTCGGTGATCCACCTGCAGAGGGAGTCAGGCACGTTGAGCATGGACAGCTTGTCCCGGAGCAGAGCGGGGCGGATAGTGTTGAATGCAGAGCTGAAGTCCACAAACAGGATCCTGGCGTAGGTTCCCGGGGAGTCCAGGTGCTGCAGAATGGAGTGGAGGGCCAGGTTGACAGCGTTGTCCACAGACCTGTTGGCTCGGTAGGCAAACTGCAGCAGGTCCAGGAGGGGGGTGGTGATGAACTTGAGGTGGGGCAGGACCAGGCGCTCAAAGGACTTCATGACTACAGAGGTGAGCGCTACAGGTCTGTAGTCGTTAAGTCCAGTGATCCGTGACTTCTTGGGGACAGGGATGATGGTGGAGGTTTTGAGGCAGGTCGGCACGTGGCATAACTTCAGGGAGGTGTTAAAAATGTCTGTGAAGACAGGAGTCAGCTCATCCGCACAGTGTCTCAGGGTGGAGGGAGACACGCTGTCTGGACCGGGGGCCTTGCGCGGGTTCAGTCTAGAGAACTGTCTGTGCACGTCCTGCGCACTGATAACAAGGGCAGGGGGGTAGGAGCGGGGGGGCCGCCTTTGATGAAGTGGGGACCGTGAAGGCAGTGGAACTGGGGGGAGGGGGGGAGATGGACACAGCTGACGAGGTGTCAAAACGGGCATAATGTTGGGACAGTCTTTGACAAAGGGCTTTGTCATCCTGACCTTTAGAAGCCTGAGGCCGATAGTTGGTGATTTGTCTCAGTCCTCTCCACACAGAAGCAGAGTCGTTAGCAGTGAACTGCTGCTGGAGTCTCTCAGAATACACAGATTTAGCTCTCCTCAGCTCTCTGCTAAACCGATATTTGACCTCCCTGTAGCAGTCCCTGTCTCCACTTTTCAACGCTGCTTCCTTCTCCTTCCTGATCTGTCTGAGCTTAGCAGTGAACCAGGGCTTGTCATTTGAGTATCTCACCCTTGTGCACGATGGAAGAATGCTCTCCTCACAAAAGTGGATATATGAGTTCACAATGTCCGTATACTCATCCAGATCATGCGTGGCTCCTTTAAACATGCCCCAGTCAGTTATTTCCATGCACGTGCTCAGCTTCTCCCCAGCTTCACTGGTCAATTTTCTCGTAGTGCTCACAACAGGTTTAGTGAGCTTTAGTCTCTGTCTGTATGTGGGAATGAGGTGGACCATCACGTGATCAGATAGTCCGAGCGCAGCGCGGGTAACAGCATGATACCCGTCCTTAACTGTAGTGTAACAGTGATCCAGCGTGTTCTTTCCTCTGGTGGGGCATTTAATAAACTGTTTGTATCGGGGGAGATTGTGGCACAGGTTGCTCTGGTTAAAGTCTCCAACCACAATAACCAGAGAGTCCGGGTAAGTGCGCTCTGTTTGTTGAATGTGATCTGCGAGCGCGCGCTGAGCCTCGCGCGCGTCCGCGTCGGGCGGGACATAAACAGCGGCCAGGATGAATGAAGCGAACTCCCGCGGGGAATAAAAAGGCTTGCAGTTAATGAATAAATATTCCAGCGCGGGAGAACAGTATTGGGAAATCACCGTTACATCAGCGCACCAGCTGCTGTTGATGTAAAAGCAGACTCCTCCTCCTGAGGACTTACCGGAGAGCTCTGTGTCTCGATCAGCACGAAACAGCTGAAATCCCTCAAGGAGGAGCGCGCTGTCTGGAGTCGCTTCCTTAAGCCAAGTCTCAGTAAAACAGAGGGCAGACGAGGTAGAGAGGTCCTTAAATCGCATCAGCAGTCTCAGTTCCTCTACCTTGTTAAAGAGAGAATTGACATTGGAGAGAAATATGCCAGGCAAAGCCGTGCACGTGCCTCTCCTGCGAAGCCGCACGAGAGCGCCCGCTCGCCTTCCTCTCCTTCGCCGTCTCACTTTTTGGGCCAAAAAGTGAACCAGATCGGCGGCAGGAGCCAAAAAAACCGGGAGTAGGTCCGTGGGAGTGAAAGTCCTGATATTTAATAGCTCTTCACCGGTGTAAGAGCAGGCAGACACACAACTGACAAACAGAAACATACAAAGAAAGGCTCAGCGAAACACCATGGCGGCCACTGTGGGCGCCATCTTGGATCATCACGGACTACCTCAGCTTCTGTGTGGACAAATCCGTTCCCACCAAGACCATACGGTGCTGCTCAAACAACAAACCCTGGATCAACCCTGAGATAAAAACACTTCTGAGAGAGAAGAAGAGGATCTTCTGTCAAAATCCCAGAAGTTCTGGTCGTGGAGGAGGAGTAGCAACAATTTACCATTCCAAATTACTAGTTAATGTAAAGCAAAAAACATGTTATAATTCCTTTGAGGGCCTGGTCCTCAGTGTTGGGCACTTTAGTAATTTCAGGTTAAACCCAATTTTATTTGCCATAGTTTATCGTCCCCCATCAACCTATTCAGAATTTTTATCCGAATTTGCTGATTTCTTAGCTGATTTAGTGCTGAAATCTGATAGAATAATTATAGTAGGGGACTTTAATATACATGTGGATGTAGATAGTGACTGCCTTAATGTGGCTTTTAATTCAATATTAGACTCGATTGGGTTTTCTCAGAAAGTAGGAAATTCTACTCATTACCTCCACCATACATTGGACCTTGTTCTGACATATGGCATAGAAATAGAAAATCTTGTAGTGTCTCCTCATAACCCTGTACTGTCAGACCATTGTCTGTTAATCTTTGATTTTACTATTTCTGACTATTTGGCTCCTAAAGAAAAATATTATCACAGTAGATGCCTCTCAGATGATGCTGTTTCCAAATTTATGCAGATTGCTTCCTCTATGCCATGTGTCAACACAACAGAAATAAGCTATAGACAGCTTGCTCCTTCTGTAATTGATAACATGGTGGATAGTGTTTCAGCTTCTCTGCATCAGGCTCTAGACTTGGTGGCCCCCTTAAAAAAGAAAAAGTCTAATCAGAGATTTTTAACTCCTTGGTTCAACACAGAAACTCGTAGCTTAAAACAGAAGACTCGTCAATTAGAAAGAAAATGGCGCTCTACTAATTTAGATGAAATCTATTTAGTTTGGAGAAATCATCTTTTAATTTATAAAAAATCTCTTAGAAAAGCTAGAACGAGTTATTACTCTGCATTAATAGAAGAGAACAAGAATAATCCTAGGTTTCTTTTCAGTACTGTAGCCAGGTTGACAAAGAGTCAGGACTCTGTCAACCCTAGCATCCCCTTAGAGCTTACTAGTCAGGACTTTATGAACTTTTTCAATAATAAAATTTCATCCATCAGAGATAAAATCAATCAGATTCTTCCCACAGTTAACTTAAATACTGTAACTACTACAACTCCTTCTATTGATGTCTGTCTTGATGAGTTTACTCCAATCGACCTTTGTGAGTTAGACAAAATAGTTTCCTCATCCAAACCTTCAACTTGTCTTTTAGACCCTATTCCTACCAGGTTATTTAAAGAAGTCTTCCCACTTATTGGTAGCTTTATTCTTCATATAATCAATTCTTCATTAACTTTAGGCCATGTACCGCAGGCTTTTAAAACGGCTGTAATTAAACCCTTACTCAAAAAGCCAACGCTAGATCCAGGAGCTTTAGCTAACTATAGAACAATCTCTAATCTCCCTTTCATTTCAAAAATCTTAGAAAGAGTCGTTGCTACGCAATTATTTGACCACCTGCAGGGAAATGGTTTACTTGAAGAGTTTCAATCTGGGTTTAGAATCCATCATAGTACTGAAACAGCCTTAGCGAAGGTCACTAACGACCTCCTCATTGCATCTGATAATGGACTAGTTTCTGTACTTGTCCTTTTAGATCTTAGTGCAGCTTTTGATACTATTGATCATAATATTCTACTTGATAGATTAGAACACTATGTTGGACTTAATGGAACTTCGTTGCAGTGGTTTAGATCTTATTTATCTGATAGGTTCCAGTTTGTTCATGTAAATGATGAGTTTTCTTTCAGCTCAAAGCTTAGTCATGGAGTTCCACAGGGATCTGTGCTAGGCCCTACTCTTTTTAGTTTATATATGCTTCCGTTAGGCAACATTATTAGAAAGCACTGTATACATTTTCATTGTTATGCTGATGACACACAATTATACCTGTCAATGAAGCCAGATGATACTAATCAATTAGCCAAGTTAGAAGCCTGTCTTAAGGAAATCAAAGCTTGGATGACTTGTAATTTCCTGCTATTAAATTCAGATAAGACTGAAGTCATTCTTGTTGGTCCAAAAAACCTTAGAAATTCCTTTCCAAATCAAACTTTCAGTTTGGATGCAGTTACTCTTTCTCTTAATAGCTCTGTGAGGAACCTTGGAGTTATTTTTGATCAGGATTTGTCCTTCAATTCACATATTAAATTTGTTTCTAAGACTGCTTTCTATCATTTGCGTAATATTGCCAAGATTAGGAGCATCTTGTCTCAGAGTGATGCTGAGAAGCTGATCCATGCTTTTGTTAGCTCGAGATTAGATTATTGTAATTCTTTATTATCAGGCTGTCCTAAAACATCTTTAAAAAGTCTTCAGCTGATCCAAAATGCTGCAGCAAGAGTTTTAACAGGTACTAGAAAGAGAGATCATATCTCTCCGGTTCTGGCCTCCCTTCATTGGCTTCCCATAGAGTTTAGAATTAAGTTTAAAATCCTTCTTCTTACTTACAAAGCTCTAAACAATCAGGCTCCTTTTTATTTAAAAGATCTGATACTACCGTATCATCCTAACAGAGCACTACGCTCCCAAAATGCAGGATTATTTGTAATACCTAGAATCTCCAAAAGTACAATGGGAGGCAGAGCCTTCAGTTATCAAGCTCCTCTCCTGTGGAATCAGCTGCCAATCTGGATTCGGGAGTCGGACTCGATCTCTGTTTTTAAGAATAGGGCTAAAACCTACCTTTTTGATATAGCCTACAATTAGGGAGGGATCATGTGTTTCTGAACCCTCCCTTAGTTATGCTGCTAATAGGTTTAGTCAGCCGGGGGACCTCCAGTAATGCACTGGGCCTCACTCCTTTCCTCACTCTCTATGAAATTTTTTTTTTTTTTGCTGGTCATTAACATTTGTTTGTTCTCTCCCATAGATTGAGTCCCCATCATGCTGTTTGCTCTCTACATGTCTGTTCTTTTCTTCTTCTCTATCCCCTCACCCCCCAGCCAGTCGCAGCAGATGAGTGCCCCTCCCTGAGCCTGGTTCTGCTGGAGGTTTCTTCCTGTTAAAAGGGAGTTTTTCCTCTCCACCGTCGCCAAGTGCTGCTCACAGGGGATCGCCTGATTGCTGGGGTCTTTCTGCAACTGTGGGGGCCCCCCCTACAGTTGATAGTGCTATGAGATGACTGTTGTTGTGAAATGGCGCTATATAAATAAATAAAGTTGAATCTTCAGGTCGGGGAACAGGGAGATGCTGAAGTCCGTACAGAGGGAGCTGAGGAGAAAGATCAGAGAAGGCAAAGACAGCTTCAAGAAGAAGATGGAGGACAAGCTGCAACAGAGCAACATCAACGGGGTCTGGAGAAACCTTAAAACCATCTCTGGGTTCCAGAATACCTCCCCCCAGGCCACGGGGGGCAGGGAGTGGGCGAACAATCTGAATCTGTTTTTCAATAGGTTTGACCAACCGCCCTCCCCCTGACTGCACAACAACCACTGCTGCCTCTAAAGACATCAAGTCCTGCTGCCCACTCCCCACTCCACCAACACCCCCCCACTCCCAACACACAGCCCCCCAACCTGACCCTGACGAAGACCCAGGTGAGGATGGAGCTGAGGAAGATCAAGGCGAGGAAGGCGTCGGGACCGGACGGCATCAGCGCAAAGCTCCTCAAGTCCTGTGCAGACCAGCTGTGTGGGATTGTGGCGTACATCTTCAACCTGAGCCTGAAGCTGGGGAGGGTACCACAGCTGTGGAAAACATCTTGTGTGGTACCTGTACCAAAAACTTCCCACCCCAAAGACCTGAATAGCTACAGACCGGTGGCCTTGACGTCCCACATGATGAAGACCCCGGAGAGACTGCTCCTTGCTCACCTCCGACCCCTGGTGGGACCAGCGATGGATCCACTCCAGTTCGCCTACCAGCATGGCATTGGGGTGGAGGATGCGGTTATCTTCCTCCTTCACCATTCTCTCTCCCACCTGGAGAAGCCCAGGAATGTGGTGAGGATCATGTTCTTTGACTTCTCCAGTGCTTTCAACACCATCCAACCGATGATTCTGAAGGACAAGCTGCTGTGCGCAGGGGTGGACCAGCACCTGTCATCATGGATCCTGGACTACCTCATGAACCGGCCTCAGTTTGTGAGAACCCGGGACTGTGTGTCCGACACGATCATTAGTAGCACGGGGGCCCCCCAGGGAATGGTTTTGGCTCCCTTCCTGTTCACCCTTTATACTGCGGACTTCTCACACAACACAACACACTGCCATCTACAGAAGTTCTCTGATGACTCTGCGATCGTTGGCCTCATCTCCAATGGAGATGAAGCTGAGTACAGAGGGCTTATCCAGGACTTCATGGACTGGTGCCATCGGAACTGCCTCCAGATCAACGCGAGGAAAACTAAGGAGCTGGTGGTGGACTGCCGCTGGCAAGGACAACCCCTCACTGCACCAGTAAATATACAGGGAACAGACATCGAGATGGTGACATCCTACAAGTACCTGGGTGTTCATCTGAGCAATAAACTAGACTGGTCACACAATACTGACGCACTCTACAAGAAGGGACAGCGCAGGCTGTTCCTACTGAGGAGACTCAGGTCTTTTGGTGTACAAGGGGCGCTGCTGAAGACATTCTATGACACGGTGGTGGCATCAGCCATAACTTTTGGAGTGGTCTGCTGGGGCAGTGGCATTACGGCAGCCGATAGGAAGAGACTGAACAAACTGATCAAGAAAGCTAGCTCTGTCCTGGGGCAGCGCCTTGACCCAGTGGAGGAGATAGGAGAGAGAAGGACGGTGGCTAAACTGTCATCTCTGCTGGAGTCCGAGTTCCACCCTATGCAGGACATACTGAATGCACTGAGGAGCTTATTTAGCAGCAGACTACATCATCCCAGGTGCACAACCGAGAGGTTTCGCAGGTCCTTCCTTCCAATGGCTGTCAGACTGTACAACCTAAGCAGGGCTGCTCGCAGAGATAGCAAAAAGACGTAACAACCTAATAGTTTTGAATGCAAAAGATGCAATAGACTTACACAATGGTCCCCTCCGGCATACAACTAGGAAAATACCGGTCGCTATGGAGGGTGAGAATATGTATGGGCACATAATCATACCATGTAGGATAACTAAGTAGACGGTTGTGCTGTTTCATCCCATCTAGCAACAATGCTCTGCACTGTGTGTGTATATATATTTACATATTTATTCCATCTAGCTACAATGCTCCGCACTGGGTGTGTTTATATATCTATATATTTATTCCATCTAGCTACAATGCTCCGCACTGTGTGTGTTTAAATATTTACATATTTATTCCACCTAGCTGCAATGCTCCGTACTGTGTGTGTTTATATATCTACATATTTATTCCATCTAGCTACAATGCTCCGCACTATGTGTCTGTGTATATATATATATATTTATAGTAATATGTACATATGTATATTAGCTGGTCTTGTTTTCTGTTTTTTTTTCTTGCCTTCTGATTGTTGCTCTGAGTGTTGCTATCCCTGTGCTGTTGCAATCCTGGAATTTCCCCATTGTGGGACTAATAAAGGCTTATCTTATCTTATCTTAACCTGCACTTATATAGCGCTTTTCTAGTCACAAAGACCACTCAAAGCGCTTTCACTAGTACTAACCCTCTATTCTAAGGGCTCATAGGAAACAGATATCTAGGGACAATTTAGAACAGCCAATTAACCTAACAAGCATGTCTTTGTATTGTGGGAGGAAACCGGAGCCCCCGGAGTAAACCCACGCAGCACAGGGAGAACATGCAAACTCCACACAGAAAGATTCCAACCCCTGCCAGCCTGGGGATTCAAACCAGGAACCTTCTAGCTGTAAGGCAACAGTGCTAACCACTGCACCACAGAACACAAGTCCCACCCCATAACGTTATCATCCTGGCATGTCACCTGGAACCAGAACACTGGAATTTTCCTTTCACCATCCTGCACTGTGAAGGTGATGTTCCTGCCAGTCATGGAGCATTCGTTGTCCGGCAGTTCCACCGCATCATGTCACCAGGGGGGTGAGTCTCCTAACCATGGCCTTATTTACCAGGGACTGTGAGGCAGCGGGGGCCACCAACATTAGCACACTGACACTGTCTAGCTTCACCACACGCTACGGTCTTGACCAGCCTTCGGGCCCCACAATGTTGACGCCATCTCAGTAGGGTGTGGGGTCAACAAGCCTAGCTTTTTGTCGCCGTCGGTGATACTGCCTACGGGTACAAATAAAGTAACCTGAACCTGAACCATGTTGTCGGGTGTAACAAAGTAGGTAGCTAGTAGCTCCACAGCATCTACATACGAATCTGTCGGACCAAGTGTGTGTATCATCCTCTGACCTTTTAAGCCCAGGTTGTGGACAAGCAGTGCCTACTTACTTCCTTTATCCAACTTTCCCAGGTCCAATGCTGCAACGTAGGTCTCGAACACGTCCAACCAACGTAGGCATGGGACGGGTGGTTTGCCTGGGAGCTCGGGGAAAAGCCTCAGCAGTCTTTGGCATGCTTCCATGGTTCGTTAATTGTCGTCGCCAAATGTTATGTCCACAAATCTGGTAATGAAGACGGACGAGGATGCTGTGCTGGAACTGAACTTTAATACAGAACTCCTAGTAATACAGTACATAAGCATGAGCACTCAGGTCCTATCTGTCCTATGTGAGAGTGCTGGCAGAAGACCCATAACATAGTCAGCTCCTCCCTTATGTATGTCGGCGTGATGACGACACCAGCCAGCTACATCATCTCGCCACTCTCTGTTATAAAATCCTTTTATAACAGTATAGTTCATGACAATACCGGTGTAAATTTTGATACCAGTGTGAAAATGAATATTGTGATATTTGGGGTCTGCTGTGTGATGACATCACACCAAATAGGAATAGCAAAAGAAACATTGCGCAGGAAGCTGCAGCTCCGAAGTCAGACTGTCTCCAGTTGAGTGGAAATATTTAAGTGAAACTTAAATATTCATCTTTGCTTCATCTTGATTTTATTCAACCACCCAAAGAGAAAAAGAAAAAAAAAATCCATTCAGAGCAACGAGAGCCAAATGTCCCTTTAATCCTAAATCCATTTATTTTGGCTTGAAATGCATCATAATTGTTAAATACATCTTATTAAACCTAACTCAGTACTGTTTACCTGTTGAAATATATATTTTACGGGTCATATACTACAATATGGCACCTGGCAATCAAGTTTGGCAGCTAGCTGATCCATGTTTGCCACGACACCACTGGCTGGAGCAGGTAAATCCCATGACGTTTCAACAGTTTCTCCATGATTTTGACACAGATCAGAGCAAATTGTTGCACAGGAAGCTAAACATTCCTACAGACATTCTGCAGTTCTGTAACCACTTCGCGTTCCTGAAGCTGGGGTGACATCACTGTGTTGAACGTTCAGATCAACGGTTTGAAGCAATATTTTTGCCACAAGAGAACCATTTGAAACACACACACACAGAATATATATTTTAGTACCTAATATGGGTGACCCCCACAGCCACGGACAAGCAGAGCGTACATCTGGAGCAATTAGCAGAACAATGACTGATATCAATAGGCAGCCTCCCTTTGTCTGGTTTCTTCCTGCCTGTAATCTGCTTTGATATGTGTGACTCAAATGCAGGTGTTCATGCCTCCTGTTCTGTAATGTGATGCAAATGTCCTATGTCCCCCTGCAGTTACTTTGATACCAACATGCCTTTCATGTATTGTCTGTGACTGGGTATAAATACCACATACGTTCTGTAACTCATTCTCTCTTTTACTGCTCAACTGACCACACCATTGCCTGAGAGCCTGAGGACCGGCTCTGGCCCGCCTGCACAGGGCGGGAGCGAGTTCCTATGATGGCGATGATTGATGAATAAACTTCCTTAAAAACTCCAGCTCGCCGTGCCTTATTTTAACATCGCCACACCTAATACCGATAACTTGCTGACATTACAATGTTGTACGGCGTACTTAAAAGCAAAGTAGCATTAGCAATCATTAGCTTACCGTTATACGTGATGTAGTTCGTATCCTCATGTCTTCCCCTTTATACTGCTCTATAGTTTCCTAAACACTCCAGTACTTTTCCAGAGTGTCGTATCGCTGCTTAACCTTTCCCTTTTGCGCCTAATGTAGTTAATTTGTTTTTCTTCTTATCCAAAACATTTTTCCAAAATTCCCTTTTAACTGTGTGTTATACTCAATTTTCCTAATTCCCCATTTAGTTGCATAGTCACATACCAGCCTTATTTCATACATGCAAAACCTGTAAATATGTAAACATTGTTGCTTTTTCATATATGCAAAATTACCACTGTTATTACAACATCTGGTTATCTCTTCATTTTACAAAGCTCTTCAGATGTCTGTTGTCACTTGATTTTTTTCATTAAAACTACTAAACTGAGTTTAAGGTGTGGCTTTGTGTGTCCAGATTCTAGAATCACTCAGTGTCAAGAACTGATGCATGCATGCATGAAAATGAAGAGCACCAAGTTGGTGCTCTTCATTTTAATATATTGTAATTTATGTACATGGTAATTGTATAGTAAGTTTCTCATGAATGGTCAGCATTCTATTGTCCTGATGTCTGGGTTGGAGACACTGGCTGATGCTGCTACTACTGGTGCAGTGAGCTGATTTTCTGGTTGTTACTCTGGCTTTTAAGGCATCTGGTTCAAGCTGGGGTCATCTTTTTCAAGAAAAAAATCCAGTTTTAGACATAAGAGTTCAAGACTTGAGGCAATGACATTATTTTTACTTTCAGAGTGCAAAAAATAACACTATTTACCAGGTAGGATAGTCATTCATTAATCTTATACCGCTTAATCCTTTTCTGGTCGCAGGAAGGGGGAGCTGGAGCCTATCCCAGCATCTTTGGGCGAGAGGCAAGATGCACCCTGGTCAGATCACCAGTCTATTGCAGGACCAACACTGAAAGACAACCATTCACTCTCACATCTAAGGACAATTTAGAATCGCCAGCTGATGGGGAGGTGGGAGGAAGCCGGGGTACCCGGAGAAAACCCACGCAGACATGGGGAGAATATGCAAACTACACACAGAAGGGTCACCAATGGGCCATTGGTCAGGGGTGGGATCGACCCTACGATGGTCAAGGGTAGAATTGAACCCATGACCTTCTTGCTGTGCTGCCACAGTGCTAACCATCAGTGTTGGGAGTAACACGTTACTGTAATGCCACTACTTTTGCAGTAATGTGCTGTGTAATGAAATTACTGTTTAAAGATTCAGTAATGTGCTACAGTTACTGAAATTTGATCAGGTGCATCACTCGCATTACTTGTTTTATTAATATGGATAGATATTTTTAGCACAAATAAATATTAACTGATCCTACATACTGTAGCTGGCACAGCCGTCAGTCTCCTCCATGGGTCGGATTCCTGTCCTGCTTACAACGCAACCCGATGGGAAGAAATGCCGTGTAGGTGGTAAATTCTCATATCGAGCTTTGATCACCTGTTGTCCAAGTGGTGAGTAGTCCCCAACAGCAACTACCTCTGTGGTTAAACATGAGTATTTTTAGAGCAAGAAGCTTGCATTTGATGTCTGCAGTTTGTAAATGTGTACCGTAAGTTGTGAAAGAAACTGTATAAGTTTTCTTACCGTACAGAGAAAAAGTGACTGTAATTTGCTGCAGTAAAGAATAGCTTCTTCTAAGGTGAACTTTCATTTATCTGTGCTTTCTGTTTTATTTTATTTTATTCATTTACATGCTTTTGTGATATGCAACTATTTCAGGGAAGTAAATCCTCTAAATATGTATTTTTAGTGGGCTGGTCCAGGGGTGTCAAAGATATGGCTCATGGGCCAAAAACAATCCACCAGGGGGTCCAAAATTTTCTCTGTGAATTTACAGCTTTAGATCTAGTACATTTCTGATTTTCCACTGATTACAATACTTCGTGTGTCATGAAGCAGAGCACCAGGGGAGCACTGGGCGCATGCTTCAGGTTTTTTTATTGTTGTCTATACTTTTGCATCTTGGTTTATTTTTGAGTATGGTTTGGTGTATTTTGTCATCTGAGTTTGTCCTTTTCTTTCTGTGCTTAGTTTCCTGTTATTTTATCTTAGTTTTTTTATGTATTTTTGTATTATCTTTTATTCCAAATTATTTCCGTGTTTGTAATTGTCCTTGTCTCCAGGTTTCCTTTCGTAGTCTTAGTATTTATTAATATTGCATTATTTGTTCTCCTCGGTTTTGTATTTCTTCTTATCATCACCCTCTCCTTAGTTGTCCTCTTGAATTGTATATTTCCATCCATCCATCCATCTTCTACCGCTTTTCCGGTAGAAGATGGATGGATGGATGGAAAAAGTCCGATCAGAGATTTCTAACCCCTTGGTTTAACACAAAAACTCATAGCTTAAAACAGAAGACTCGCCAATTAGAAAGAAAATGGCATTCCACTAATTTAGATGAAATCTATTTGGCTTGGAGAAATCATTTTTTAATTTATAAAAAATTTCTTAGAAAAGCTAGAACAAGTTATTACTCTGCATTAATAGAAGAGAGCAAGAATAATCCCAGGTTTCTTTTCAGCGCTGTAGCCAGGCTGACAAAGAGTCAGGACTCTGTTAATCCTCGCATCCCCATAGAGCTTACTAGTCAGGACTTTATGAACTTTTTCAATCATAAAATTTCATCTATTGGAGATAAAATCAGTCAGATTCTTCCCACCGTAAACTTAAGTACAGTAACTACTACAATGCCTTCCTATTGATATCTGTTTGGATAAGTTTATTCCAATTGACTTTTTAGAGTTAGATAAAATAATTTCCTCATCCAAGCCTTCACCTTGTCTTTTAGACCCTATTCCTACCAGGTGATTAAAAAAAGTCTTCCCATTTATTGATAGCCGTATTCTTAAAATAATCAATTCTTCTTTAACATTAGGCCATGTACCGCAGGCTTTTAAAACTGCTGTAATTAAACCCTTACTCAAAAAGCTAATGCTCGATCCAGGAGTTTTAGCTAACTATCGACCAATCTCTAATCTGCCTTTCATTTCAAAAATCTTCAAAAGAGTTGTTGCTACGCAATTATTTGACCACTTTCAGAGAAATGGTTTGTTTGAAGAGTTTCAATCTGTGTTCAGAATCCATCGTAGTACTGAAACAGCCTTAGTGAAGGTCATTAGTGACTTCCTTATTGCATCTGATAATGGACTTGTTTCTGTACTTGTCCTTTTAGATCTTAGTGCAGCCTTTGATACTATCGACCATGATATTCTACTTGATAGATTAGAACACTATGTTGGACTTAATGGAACTTCACTGCAGTGGTTTAGATCTTATTTGTCTGATAGGTTCCAGTTTGTTCATGTCAGTAATGAGTTTTCTTTCAACTCAAAGCTCAGTCATGGAGTTCCACAGGGATCTGTGCTAGGTCCTACTATTTTTAGTTTATATATGATTCCGTTAGGCAACATTATTAGAAAGCACTGTATACATTTTCATTGTTATGCAGATGACACACAATTATACTTGTCAATGAAACCAGATGATAGTAATCAATTAGCCAAGTTAGACGCCTGTCTTAAGGAAATCAAAGCATGGATGACTTGTAATTTTCTGCTATTAAATTCAGATAAGACTGAAGTCATTCTTGTTGGTCCAAAAAACCTTAAAAAAATCTTTCCAAATCAAACTCTTAGTTTGAATGTGGTTGCTCTTTCTCTGAATAGTTCTGTGAGGAACCTTGGAGTTATTTTTGATCAAGATCTGTTTTTCAATTCACATATTAAATTTGTTTCTAAGACTGCCTTCTATCATTTGCATGATATTGCCAAGATGAGGAGCATCTTGTCTCAGACTGATGCTGAGAATCTAATCCACGCTTTTGTTAGCTCTAGATTAGATTATTGTAATTCTTTATTATCAGGTTGTCCTAAAATATCTTTAAAACGTCTTCAGTTGATCCAAAATGCTGCAGCAAGAGTTTTAACAGGTACTAGAAAGAGAGTTCATGTCTTTCCGGTTCTCGCCTCCCTTCATTGGCTTCCCATAGAGTTTAGAATTAAGTCTGTATAAACTAAAAAGAGTAGGGCCTAGCACAGATCCCTGTGGAACTCCATGACTGAGCTTTGAGTAGAAAGAAAAATCATTATTGACATGAACAAACTGGAACCTATCAGATAAATAAGATCTAAAACACTGCAACAAAGTTTCATTAAGTCCAACATAGTGTTCTAATCTATCAAGTAGAATAGTATGATTGATAGTATCAAAAGTATTATGAAGCTACATGAAAATTGTGGCTAAATACAACAAACAACTTTTTTGTCACATTCCACCACTGGCTTTTAGCAACAAGTGTATTTCCCAAATATGTTTTAAACTTGCTTTAATTAACCACCACCCATTTCTGTCTTTTGTCTAGGCAAGAGGAAAACGATCCACACCAAACCGGACCTTGCATCACTATTTACAGAGATGCAGGCTGAAGATCTGCTGAACTGGGACCAGCTTGAGCGGCACATCCAGTTGCTTCTCAGTGAGGCAGTGTGGCCGGCGTGTGTGACCCATTCTATTTTTTTTTTTTTTTTTTTACAGTTTGAATTTTGCACATTCTAAATAATCTGGAATTTGCTGCTGATTGTAATAAATAATTTAGGGACTTATGTGTTTGCATCATGATTTTCTATTTTGTCTGTTGAGACACCAGTGGGAAAAGAGTCAACAGTACAAACCATTTATCAGTGACTTACACCAAACTAAAAATGATTTCTCAAACTGCTGGATTGTTCTTAGACAGCTTTTCCAATCTTTTAGTATTTAATTTGTCACTTGGTGGTAACCTTCACACATAAAACAAAAGTGGACACAGATCTACAAAAAGTACAAAGGTTTATTGTCAAAATTCCCAGTGCAATCCTACATGAAAACATGTATAGTACATTGTTGATGCAGAGAATATATATTTATACAGTATTTTCCTGTATCTATCCAGTAAATCAAGTATTTTCCATGTAACCTTGTGACTGCATTATTACCTCCGCCAGGCCGCAGGCCAGGAGGTTATGTTTTTGCCAGCGTTTGTCTGTTTGTCTGTCTGTTTGTCTGTTTGTCTGTCTGTTGGTTAGCAACATAACTCAAAAAGTTTTGGACAGATTTCGATGAAACTTTCAGGCGTTGTTGGAAATGGTACAAGGAAGAACTGATTAAATTTTGGGGATGATCCGGATCACCGTCTGGATACAGGAATTTTTTAAAGGATTCTTTAACATTGTGAGATACGGCCATTTTCAACATGTGTGCAGGGGCAATAGAGGGTGCTGGTCGTCGTGTCTGACGAACACAAACTCCGCGTTCTTCAGAGTTTTAGGCACAAAAGCACTCGGAAAACAGTGGTGGGCAGGGCCCAGTAGCGTGCCTGTGTTTGCGCTACGCTGCAAAAGCTGAGACGGGCAGCTGTCCGGCGCGGGATTATTTGGCAGAAATTCCCCAGGCAGCCATAGGGGCTGCGCAAAAACCAGCTCTCTGCCGGGGAAGCTTCCAAATCCTCTTTTTTTTCCCGCGGAGCGCAAACCCAATAAAACCCATGGCAACCTGTCTACTCAATTTGCATCCGTCACTGAAGCCCTCAGTGCTGCTTTCAGTGATCTATGAAAACGCTCGCAGCCTGGGACTTTGCACATGGAGGAGATGGACACAACACCAACACTTGAGTTTATTACCTCCGCCAAGGAGGTAATGCTTTTACTACTGAACCACTAATCCTATCATTGTGAATCCAATTGCTAGTCATATGTTTTCATGGTCAAGGAATCTGAAAACGTACACACAAACACTGTATGGGGGGGAACTGTGGCGCTTGGTGGAGGTCTGCGCTCTCCGAGTGCTTTTCTAGTTTTAATTGCTTTTAATCCTAGATGAAGTTTGTTTGGCTTAAAATGCATCATAATTGTTAAATAGTAATCAGTACTGTTTACCTGTTGAAATATATATTTTATGGCTAATATAACCACATAAATACAATATGGCACCTGGCGATCAAGTTCTGGCAGCTGATCACTTTTTGCTATGACACCACCACAGACTGGAGTGCTGCTAGAGCAGGTACATCCCATGATGTCTCAACAGTCTCTCTGTGATTTTCACACAGATCAGAGCAATTTATTGCACAGGAGGCTAAACGTTTCTACAGACATTCTTAAGTTCTATAACCACTGAGCATTTGTGAAGCTGGGGTGGCATCAGTGAGAGGCTGTGTTGAATGCCAGACCCACGGTTTGACGTAGTAATTTTCCCACAAGAGAGCCATTTGAAACACACACAGCATACATATTTTAGTACCTAATAGTGATAACTTGCAGACATTACAATGTAGTACGGTGGACTTAAAGCAAACTAGCATTAGCAATCATTAGCTTACTTTCATATGTGATGTAGTTCGCAACCTCACGTCTTTGGCTCTATGGCTTTCTAAACGCTCCAGTACCTTTCCTGTGTTTCGTCTCACTACCTGTCCCCTTCTCTGGCTGTCCTTTTTGGCCTTTACACTGACAAAAAGCCAGATACCGAAGAGACCGAGGAGTTGCCTTGTACAGCCGCCATGTTATGTTTTGCTTGTGTCACATGTTTTACGTCATGGGAGTGTGGCACCGCCTTGTTGTAAAAAAAATCTCACCCACCCCAGGCGGTACTCAGCTGTAATGGAAACAAGAGCGAACTGAGTAGAGTAAAGCCAAGTCGAAGTGAGTAGGGTCAAACAGGTACTAGTGGAAAAGGGCCTTTTGTTGCCATGAAACCGTACTGCTGATTGTTACCTCTCTTATCTGGCTTCACCAACACTCTCATAGCTTCACAGTGTGGCTGATCAATTTTATGCCTCTGTAGTTACAACAACTCTCAGTTCTTGAAAATTGGTACCACAGCAATTTTTCACTCTTCGGGTATCCTCTTACTCTCCAAGATTGTGTCACATATTTATGAAAGTATGTGACAGCTCTGGATTTGTATCCTAATATAAAAATTGTATCCATAACATCACACTCATATTCTCAAAGACATTGAAGCATATTTTCATGATTGGGAATTAGTATCCATATATTGAAGCGTATTCTCATACACTGAAGCATATTCTCATATTCTCAAATTTGTATTTGAGAATACAAATTTCAATTGTATTCCCACAATGCTGCACATTCACCAGCCATAATGCTCTGCACTGTGTGTCTATATATATACATTTATAGTAATATGGACATATGTTTACTAGATGTTGTTTTTTCTTGCCTTCTGATTGTTGCTCTGAGTGTTGCTATCCCTATGCTGTTGCAATCCTGGAATTTCCCCATTGTGGGACTAATAAAGGCTTATCTTATCTTATCTTATCTTATCTTACAAATGAAAAATTTGTATTCATAATGAAGAACTTGTAAACATAATATTGTGCTTCTATGCAAGACTTCAGGCTAATACGTGTGATTCTTTTTGGAAGTAACGGTACCTCATAACTTCATAAATGCCCATCCATCCTCTCTGTCCCCAACTCTCTCTTTGTCTCACTCGGTCTTTCCATGTCTGTTCCTCCAGGGAAGCAAAGGGTGTGTTAGATAGCTAATGGCTGGAAGCTTTTTATTCCTCCCAGCTTCTAATGTGTTTCACAAACACACATGTATGCACACACATACACACACAGACACACACAGATGGACAACTACACACACCAAATCCCGCTGTGACATCATGATGGAGTGTCAGGTGCTGCTGGCTAATTTCTACCTCGACGTGTGTGTGCAGGAGAGGTAGAGTGGATGGGTATGAATACTAAACAACCCACTAATGATATCTTTTGTGCCCTTTTGTGTGTGTATGTGTGTGTGTGTGTGTGTGTGTGTGTGTGTGTGTGTGTGCACGCGCACATTTGTGTGTGCATGCGTGCGTGCAAGCGTGCGTGTGTATGTGTGCGAGAGGACCTCGCTAATGATATCTATTTTCTTAGTGAATAAGCCCACTGTGTATCTCTGCAGAGGCAACTGCTGTTTTCCATTTCTCCTGCTGACCGGCCCCCTCCCAACACACACACTCACACACAAAGTAGAATACACATTTAACCATAGACATTCATCTTATTCCCACAATTCATTTGGACAGCATGATATACAAAATGGTTGAAGCTATGAAGATGTGAGGGTGAGATTCAACAGTATTCCTGCATATATAGAGCTGTTATAGGTCTTATTGGTTTGCTTTTGTTAACAAAGTCATGAAAAGCTTGATGACCACTGGGGCAATTGGCAAGGACGATTAGCAATTTTAGCGAAATCAAGTGTCCAGACTTCATGTTCTTTGATGTTGCCTTGAACATAACCGGGATGCAGACACAACTAAAGATCACTGTGTGTGAGTTTGGTGAGCATCCAGGCAGTGTGATTCCACACACTGCACATGCATCATCTCAGAGACTCGGTGTGGACCGTGCTGTGTGGTCAGGACATCGCCTGTGGCTGACTTGTTTAGGGATATTCGTTCGTCATTCGTCTTCTTCCGCTTAATCCGTTTCGGGTCGTGGGGGGGGGGGCGGGGGGGGGGGGGGCTTGAGCCTATCCCAGCATCTTTGGGCGAGAGGCAGGGTCCACCCTGGACAGATCGCCAGTCCATCACAGGGCCAACACAGAGAGACAGACAACCATTCACTCTCACAGTCAGACCTAAGGACAATTTAGAATCCCCAGTTTGATGCCAATTAACCTAACTTGCATGTTTTTGGCATGTGGGAGGAAACCGGAGAAATCCCGGAGTAAACCCACGCAGACACGAGGAGAACATGCAAACTCCACACAGATCACTGTGGGTCGGGGGCTGGGATTGAACCCAGGATCCCCCGGCCAAGGGTGAGTTGCTGTGCTGCCACAGTGCTAACCACTCTACCACTGTGCCGCCCCTTGTTTAGGGATATTTCCTTTGTAATTCATTTTTGAAGAACCAGGTGTTTTTCTGTGAGAGAGAAGCAATTCTATTCCAAGATTTTCAGCTGAACTGAAGCGGACTGATTAAGGTAAAATGTAACGGTGTCAATGTTAGCTATTTAGCATAAACACGGGAGCTGATTAAATTGTGAAAATAAGGGAATGAAAGCTTCTGTATTCAGCAAGTCACTAATATAAGTGGAGGATATAGTTACAGTGGTTGTCTATCTGATAAAATTATATAGGAAGCTAATAAAAGTTTATCTTATCTTTTGGCAGCATGCTAATATTGCTGTTAGCATGCTAACTAGCTGCAAATTCAAAATTCAAATTCAAATTCAAACGTTTATTTCAAACTCAGGGTTCATATTAAGAGCAAAACTACAACTAGTAGAAAATAGATAAATAAATAAATAAAAGTATATACAGATCAGCAGACACTCGGTACTCTTGTAACAACAATAACATACAATAATGGGCTCAGTATAAAATGGAGTGCCACCACTTCCAAATGCTGGAATGAAGTGTGAGTGACGAGTTGACAATTGTTGATATAAGATGATTGTTACATGCCAGCAATCTTCTCATAAAACTGTAAACATTCTTACGTATCAATTCGCCAAAAGACGGAATGTTCACAGACACAAACATCTTGCTTGCACTCGACCTTCGTGGTACACCTAACAACCTTCTTAGGGAGTTATTATATGCAATGCGGATTTTGTTCCTAACAGCAACATTGCTATTAAACCATAAAGGCGAGCAGTACATTGAGGTACAGAAGGTCTTGAACAACATACATTTGACATCAGGAGAACATCTATGGAAATTTCGCAACAGTAAATTTGTTTGAGCATAGAGTTTCCTGAGTTGCCTGTTACAATCAACATTGGTCTTATCAGATTCAATCCACACACCTAGGTATTGCAATCAGCTGTTCAGACGTAAATGTTTTTTAGATAACTCATTTCAATCTGACTCACTTTTACAGCCTAACATTACATATTATGTTTTGATAAGTGTCATATTTTAGGTATGTGACAGCAATAATGTGGCTACTTTTGTCTACTAAAATATAAACACTATACAGACCATTAATCTGTAATATGAATGATCTGTTGTATATATGATAATTTAAAATCAATAATAACATAATGGACAAAAATATAACCACCTTATATGGTGGTTAAATTCAGAAAATATCTTTTTGGCTGAGCAAATTAACCTCTTCTATACATATTTTATAAGATTATTTTTCATGTCAGGTGAGTTAATCTCACTCAGAAGAAGTAAGATCGGTGACATGTTCACTGTGTTTTATTTTTTTATTTTTTTTTGAAAATGTAATATACGAGGGGGGGACTGAAAAGTTCATTGGCTGAAAAATTCATAGTGGTCAAATTTGACCATATGTGGTTTATTTTTCAACATAGTCTCCATTTCGGTCCTCACACTTCTTAGATAGATACATACTTTATTTCGAACAAAAAAGTAAAAAAAAACAAAAAACAAATGACAAGTGCAATAAAGTGACAGTAAACAGTGCTTGAAAGGGAGAAGGAAGAAGTGAACACTTATTAATTCCAACTCCTCTTTTCCATAAATACAACCCATGTGAATTATATACAAATTACCACATTTAAGACCCCAAGTAAACAATTAACTATATTTTGTATATATCAACATTAACACCCATCCATCCCAACATACATATGGTCCATACATCAAAACCAGCCCCAAACAACACAGATATACACAGTACTGTCCCACCCACCATTCCATAGTGTCCCAGAGTGAGCATAGTGAATCGTACATATAAATACTACCCTTCTAACATATATTTTTGCAGCAAATAATGTTTATACCTCTTTTTGAATTGATTTCTGTTTGTACATAGTTTCAGTTCCAGCTCCAGACTGTTCTACAAATCCACCCCACAGACAGATATGCACAGACTTTTCTTAGTTGTTTGTACCTTAGGTTTTGTAAAGTTTAATTCTCCTCTCAAATTATAATCATTGTCTCTTTTTTTGAATATTTTTTGTATATTAGTTGGGAGTTGATTATTAATTGCCCTGTACATGACTTGTGCTGTCTTAAATTTAACTAAATCTATGAACTTTATGACATGTGACTTTAAAAACAACGAACTGGTATGGTCTCTCTGTGTTGGCTCTGCGATGAACTGGCAATCTGTCCAGGGTGTACCCAGCCTCTTGCCCAAAAATGTTGGGATAGGCTCCAGCCCACCGTGTGTCATGCCCTGGTGAGCGCTCGCCCCCGCCATCCCGTTTCCTCTGCTCTCCTAATCATCTCATCTGACGCACCTGCTGATCCTGCTGAGCCAGCGTTTATAAGGAAGTGCTCTTCAGTGATTTAACACTGGCTCGTTTGGGTATACTGCCTCCAGCAGATATAGATCAAATTACTAAGCTGTATGTGTTTTGGGGGTTTCCATACCTTACGCGTTTTCTCCTCCTCCTTCTCTTCCAGGTTGCTGCGGAAGAAGCGGTGCGTCTTCAGGGGTCATGCTGCACTCACCAGCCTGTTGCTCCACCCGTTGCAGCTCATCATCTCCACCCGGTCAGACGCCGCTCCTCATTCCCCTTCCCAGCAGTCCCGACCTGCTGGTTCCTCTCCTTCACTGGGTTCTGAGTCTGCCTCTCTCTTCCTCCCACGTAAGTGGTATTATTTGGATGCCCACATCCTCCTCCATTCCTCTGCTAATCTGCTCTCGTTTCACCCTCTGCAGGTTTGCTGCTCCTCTGGCGAGTAACTGGTTTTCTTCAGGTTTGTGTCTTTTGAAATTTAATAAAGGGTCAAACGTTCTTTTGTGTGTTTCTCTTGGTGTTGCACCTTGCATTTAGGCTAACTGTCCAGTCAATATGACAGAACGAGCCAGCCAGGGTCACAGCCTAGCAGGTGCAGCAGCAACAGAGCACACCGTGCTCCACCGCCTCGACGTTACATAGAGGCAGGTGGCTGAACACACTCAGATACTGCAGACCATTACGGAACAGCTGAGTGTAATTTCTGATCAACCGGGCTGCTCCGGTCTGCTCTGGCTGCTCTTCCCCCTCCTGCTCTTCCGACTCCTTCCACCATCCGCCGAACACTTTCCATTCCCACTCCTGCCCTGTACGTGGGAGAGGTGGGGAAATGTAAAGATTTCCTTTGTCACATTTGGCTTTATTTTGAGCAGGTGAAGGGGGAGTTCCCTGATGACATCTCTAAAATTCATCAGTTTACCCTTCTGCTTCGGGGCCGGGCTCTTAGCTGGGCATGGTCTGTAATTGATAGCAGAAGGGACGCGCCGCCAACGTTTGACCAATTCGCGACCAATTTTTCCACACATTCAACCGTACCAAGAGTGAAGAGAATATCATGAGACACCTGTTGTCGCTCCACCAGGGCAGCCGGTCAGTGGCTGACTTCTCAGTGGAGTTCCGAGTCGAGGCAGCGGATTCGGGGTGGAATGAGGTTGCTCTACGCAACGCGTTTCTCCACGGATTAAATCCTCATCTCCGCGACGACCTGGTGGTTTATGCCATTCCCACCACCTTGGACGGTCTTACTGACCGCGAGTGCGCTCGGGAGCATGGCGCCTCCTCTCGCCCGTTCACCACACGCGCGCTCCAAGCAGCTGCTGACCTAGTCTGAGTCCACCGCCGAAGCCATGGAGCTCAGCTCTGCTCGCCTTCCGTGGGCAGAGGTTAAGCGGTGGCGGCGGATCGGGGCGCATGCCTAGTGTGGTTTATTGAGGCACAAGCGGGACACATGCCACCTACGGCCAAAAGACGTGGCCCATCAGTAGCAGCGGGGGGTCTGTTGGGCGGGACTCATTCTCATCCCCTTGGTAATTTTTCTATTTCGGCCCTGGTTGAGTTGCCGGGGGTCGAGAGGAGAGTCTCAGCCCTAATTGATTCCGGGGCAGAGGGTAATTTCATCTCCTCCCAATTTGTTCAGGAGGTGAGGTTTCCAACAGTTAAACTGCCAGCTCCTCGCCCTGTACATATCCTCTCTGGCCAGACGGTGGCATCCGTTACTCATTGCACGGTACAGCTATCCATCCTTCTGTCCGGTAACCACCAGGAGAGGCTCACTTTTTACATGTTTCCATGTGCCTCTCATGCGGTGGTTCTAGGGTATCCGTGGCCCTGGAGGCATAATCCTATTCTCAATTGGGCACAAAATACCATCACCTCCTGGAGCCCAAATTGCTTGGCAACATGTCAAAGTTCAGCTGAGTATTCACCATCCCTCCCCATCTCCACACCTCAGGTCGAGCCGCCGGACCTCTGCCTCGTGCCCGAGGTTTCACTCAGCCATCCTTGGCTCCCCTCGGGGCAGGGTTTTTCTTTGTGGGTAAGAATGACAGGTCTCTGCGTCTGTGCATTGACGACTGTAAGATAAGATAAGATAAGCCTTTATTAGTCCCACAACGGGGAAATTCCAGGATTGCAACAGCACAGGGATAGCAACACTCAGAGCAACAATCAGAAGGCAAGAAAAAAAACAAGCAAGCAAGAGCAGCTAATAAACATATGTACGTATTACTATAAAATATATATATATACACACACACACAGACACACAGTGCAGAGCATTGTAGCTGGATGGAATAAATATATGAATATATGAACACACAGTGCAGAGCATTGTAGCTAGATGGAATAAATATGTAAATATATAAACACCCACAGTACGGAGCATTGCAGCTAGGTGGAATAAATATGCAAGTATATAAACACACACAGTGCGGAGCAATGTAGCTAGATGGAATAATATGTAGATATATAAATATATAAACACACCCAGTGCTGACTGTGAACTTAATTCTATCACCATCAAAGATAAATACCCTCTGCCCCTGATTATCTCCACCTTTGGGCTCCTGCAGCGCTCACGCATATTTTCTAAACTCCACCTATACAATGCTTACCATCTAGTTAGAATATGCGAGGGGGACGAATGGAAAACAGCGTTTAAGACGCACCTGGGGCAGTTTGAATACCTAGTTATGCCTTTTGGGTTAACCAACGTCCCAGCTGTTTTCCAACGTCTGATTAATGACGTCATCCACGACATGTTAAATCGGTTTGTTTCCGTCTATCTTGACGACATCCTGATTTTTTTCTTGCATGCCCGAGGAGCACCAAACTCATGTTAGAGCCGTGTTACAGCAGCTCTTAGAGAACCAACTGTTTGTCAAGGCAGAGAAATGTGAGTTTTCCACTAACTCCACTTCTTTCCTTGGCTTTATTGTAGCGGAGGGGGAGCTGAGAGCCGACCCGGCCAAGGTGAAGACTGTGCTTGATTGGCCAACACCCCACTCCCGCAAGGAGCTGCAATGCTTCTTGGTGTTTGTGAATTTCTATCGCAGGTTTATTCAGAACTATAGTGGGATAGCACAGCCTTTAACTAAGCTGACCTCCATTAAGGTACCATTTTTATGGACCGAGGCAGCGGAACAGGCCTTTGTGAAATTAAAGGGCCTGTTCTCCGACAAACCCATCTTGGCTCAGGTCGACCCCCAGCTCCAATTTACCCTGGAGGTGGATGCTTCAGAAACTGGGATGGGCGCGATTTTGTCCTAGCGCTCCACCTTGGACTTGAAGCTCCACCCGTGCGCGTATTTCTCTCGGCGGCTCACCCCAGCCGAGAGGAATTACGACGTCAGGGATCGAGAGCTGTTGGCTATAAAATTAGCTTTTGAGGAATGGAGACGTTGGCTGGAGGGAGCTGTTCATCCTGTAGTTGTGTGGACCGACCATAAGGACCTCGAGTATCTGTGGTCGGCCCGCCGGCTGAATTCCAGGCAGGCTCATTGGGCCCTATTTTTCCTGCGTTTCAATTTCACTGTTACCTATAGGCTGGGCTCCCGTAATATTAAGCCTGACACCCTCTCCAGACAGTTCAGCCAGGACCCAGCTGACCCCCCTTCCTGCTCCCAGCCCATTCTTCCACCTTCGTGCGTCCTGGGAACCCTTACCTGGGAGATTGAGAAGAGAGTCCGCTAGGCCCAGTCCTCTGAGCCCAAACTAGCGGGTTGTCCCCCTAACCGCCTTTGCGTCCCTGCCGCCCTCGGCAGCAAAGTTATCCGGTGGGGGCACACCAAATGTCTCGCCTGCCACCCTGGTGTGGTGCGCACTGTGGATATTATTAGGCGAGCGTTCTCGTGGCCCACGCTGCAGCCGGACGTGCAGGAGTACGTGAAGGCCTGCCAAACTTGTGCCCGTAACAAATCCTCCCCTCCCCCCCACTGGTCTTCTTAACCCCCTCCCCATCCCCAGACAGCCCTGGTCCCACATAGCCATGGACTTTGTCACTGGTCTTCCTCCCTCACATGGCAACACCGGCATTTTAACTTTTGTGGATAGGTTTTCCAAGGCCGTTCATCTGGTTCCTCTCCCCAAGCTGCCATCCACCTTCAAGGTGGCTGAATTACTCTCCCATTACATCATCAGACTGCACGGCATCCCTATGGACATTGTGTCTGACTGGGGTCCACAGTTCATCTCACGTGCCTGGAAGTCATTCTGTCACTGCCTTGGCACCACCGTCAGCCTCACCTCTGGTTATCACCTGCAGAGCAATGGGCAGGCTGAGTGTGCCAACCAGTCCCTGGAGGCCGCCCTTCGTTGCATGGCAGCCGATGACCCTGGATCATGGAGCTCTCATCTGAACTGGGTGGAGTACTCATTAAATTCTACTGTTTCTTTGGCCACAGGGCTGTCTCCATTTGAAGCCTCCATGGGCTACAACCCCCCACCCCCGTTATCCATGATGGAGAGAGAGGTTGCGGTGCCATCCATGGGGGCCCATTTTCGTCATTGTCGCCGGGCCTGGAGGTCTACCCAAGTGGCGCTTCTTCGTTCCACAGAGCGCAATTGGCGCTATGCTGATCATAAGAGGGTTCCGGCGCCAGATTACAAGATTGAGCAGCAGGTCTAGGTGTCTGCGGATCAGGTTCTGCTGAAGGCTGAAGCTCGTAAGTTCACCCCTCAGTTCGTGGGCCCCTTCCCCGTCACCAGTAACGTGGGCGACTTTGCTATCCGGCTCCAGCTCCCACCAGCGCTCCGCGCGCATCCAACATTCCACGTCTCTAAGGTCAAGCCCCTCTCCTCCAGCCCCCTTTGCCCCCCACCCCCACCCCGAAGCTGCCTCCTCCTCCCCAGATCCTCGATGGCCATATCACGCACACCATTCGAGAAATTCTGGATGTTTGCTGCCGGGGCTGGGGATTCCAATACTTGGTCCACTGGGAGGGTTACGGTCTGGAGCATCAATTATGGGTCCCCAGGTTAACATTCCATAACAAAGGTATGGTCCGGGTCTAAGATAAGATAAGATAAGATAAGATAAGATAAGCCTTTATTAGTCCCACAACGGGGAAATTCCAGGATTGCAACAGCACAGGGATAGCAACACTCAGAGCAACAATCAGAAGGCAAGAAAAAAAACAAGCAAGCAAGAGCAGCCAATAAACATATGTACGTATTACTATAAAATATATATATATACACACACACACAGACACACAGTGCAGAGCACTGCAGCTGGATGGAATAAATATATGAACATATGAACACACAGTGCAGAGCATTGTAGCTAGATGGAATAAATATGTAAATATATAAACACCCACAGTACGGAGCATTGCAGCTAGGTGGAATAAATATGCAAGTATATAAACACACACAGTGCGGAGCAATGTAGCTAGATGGAATAATATGTAGATATATAAATATATAAACACACCCAGTGCTGAGCATTGTAGCTAGATGGAATAAATATGCAAATATATAAACACACACAGTGCAGAGCATTGTTGCTAGATGGAATGAAACAGCATAACCGTCTACTTAGTTATCCTACATGGTATGATTATGTGCCCATACATATTCTCACCCTCCATAGCGACCGGTATGTTCCTAGTTGTATGCCGGAGGGGACCATTGTGTAAGTCTATTGCATCTTTTGCATTCAAAAAACTATTAGTTTGTTACGTCTTTTTGCTATCTCTGCGAGCAGCCCTGCTTAGGTTGTACAGTCTGACAGCCGTTGGTAGGAAGGACCTACGAAACCTCTCGGTTGTGCACCTGGGATGATGTAGTCTGCTGCTAAATGAGCTCCTCAGTGCATTCAGTATGTCCTGCATAGGGTGGAACTCGGACTCCAGCAGAGATGACAGTTTAGCCACCGTCCTTCTCTCTCCTATCTCCTCCATCGGATCAAGGCGCTGCCCCAGGACAGAGCTAGCTTTCTTAATCAGTTTGTTCAGTCTCTTCCTATCGGCTGCAGTAATGCCACTGCCCCAAGAAGGAGAAATGGCAGAGGAAGCACCAGCTCAAGTCGCGGCTCCCGCCAAACCGGCCAAAGCAGCGAAGAAGAGATCCTCCAAGTCAAAGAAGTCCGGCGGACCCGGCCTCGCCAAGTTGATCCTCAAAGGTGTGGAGGACTCTAAAGCCAAGAAGGGGGTGTCGCTGGCAGCCATCAGGAAGAACCTGGCTGCTGATGGCTACGACGTGGACAAGAACAAGGCTCGCATCAGAACATGCGTCAAGTCTCTGGTCAAAAAGGGAGATCTGACCCAGACCAGGGGCATTGGAGCTTCCGGCTCATTCAAGATGGCAAAGAAGGCACAGGCCAAGAAGACCGGGAAGAAATCCACTGGCAAACCCAAGACTGCTAGGAGGTCTGCAGGGGCCAGAAAGGCCAGGCCATCCAAGAAGTCTTCATCTCCTAAAAAGATGGCCAAGAAGGCAGGAACCACCAAGAAGGCAGGAGCTGCTAAGAAACCAGCAGCTGCTAAGAAACCAGCAGCTGCCAAGAAGGCAGGAGCCGCCAAGAAGGCAGGAGCTGCTAAGAAACCAGCAGCTGCTAAGAAGGCAGCAGCCGCCAGGAGAATCGTTAAAAAGGCCCCCAAAGTAAAGAAGACCGCAGCCAAGAAGTAAGCAGTGGTTGCTGATTAACCCTTCTGTCCCCAAAAAGGCAAGTCAGATCCGTAACTTCGGGATAAGGATTGGCTCTAAGGGCTGGGTCGGTCGGGCTGTGGTGCGAAGCGGGGCTGGGCTCGCGCCGCGGCTGGGGGAGCAGTCCCCCCGTCGCCCTTCCCTCCCCCGCCGCCGGAGGTCCTTTTTCCGGGTGGGCATGACGTTAGTCATGCCCACCCGGAAAAGCCTGGTGGACCGCCAGAAGGCGTTCCTTCGGGGTGGGGGGGAGGCTGTCATGTCCTGGCGAGCGCTCGCCCCCGCCATCCCGTTCCCCCTGCTCTCCTATTCATCTCATCTGACACACCTGCTGACCCTGCTGAGCCAGCATTTATAAGGAAGCGCTCTTCAGTGATTCAACGCTGGCTCGTTTGGGTGTACTGCCTCCAGCAGAATAGATCAAATTAGTAAGCTGTATGTGTTTTGGTGTTTCTGTACCTGACACGTTTTCTCCTCCTCCTTCTCTTCCAGGTTGCTGCCAACAAAGCGGTGCGTCTTCAGGGGTCACGGTGCTCTCACCAGCATGTTGCTCCACCCGTCGCAGCTCATCATCTCCACCCGGTCAGACTCCGCTCCTTATTCCCCTTCCCAGCAGTCCCGACCTGCTGGTTCCTCTCCTTCGCTGGATTCTGAGCTGGTCTCTCTCTTCCTCCCACGTAAGTGGTATTATTTGGATGTCCATATTCTCCTCCATTCCTCTGCTAATCAGCTCTCGTCTTACCCTCTGCAGGTTTGCTGCTCCTCTGGCGAGTAACTGGTTTTCTTCAAGTTTGTGTCTTTTGAAATTTAATAAAGGGTCAAATGTTCTTTTGTGAGTTTCTCTCGGTGTTGCACCTTGCATTTAGGCTGACTCTTCAGTCAATATGACACCATGACTCGGTAGAAGATAGATGGATGGATGGATGGACGGGTGGACAGATGGATATCTTTCTCCAAAAGATGCCAAATGTCTCGCTTCTCCTCCTTGTCTTTGTCTTCCTCCTTCTGCCCCTCTTTCTCCTGCTTCTTCTTTTTGTCCTCCTGCTCCTTCTTCTCTTTCTCCTTCACGTCCACCTTCTCCTTTTCTATCCTCTTCTCCCTGTTCTTCTTCTCTTTCTCCTCCTTCTTCTCCGCATACTCTTTCTCCTCATCTTTCTGCTTCACGTCTTCCTGCTTCTGCTCTTTGTCCTTCTGCTCCTTCTCCTCTTTCTCCTCCACATCCTTCTTCTTCTTCTTCTTCTTCTATCCGCCGGCTGAAGGAGGAGGACGGAAATAGGGAACTCCGTGGTCTTTTGGACTTTTTTCTCGTTTTTCCATCACTGGCCGCATAATAAACTTTTGTTTTTTGGGGAGGAGGATGGCGACCTTGGAAATGCCACCTCCATCCATCCGCCAGGGGGTGCGGATCGTTCCCCCGGACGACACTGTTACTGTGAAGGGGGTCCTTATGGCTGTGGGTGCCCAGGTGGGCCCTGATGCGATCCGCTATGCGTCCAGGATGAATAGAGCTGTAGTTGTGTTTCTGGCTACTGAGGAGAATGTCCACGCTCTGGTTGCGAGCAGTATTGTAATCGGGGACATGTCTGTACAGGTGTCCTCCTTATCAGTTCCATCAACGCTTATCACCATCTCGGGTGTTCCACCTTTCATTACTGACGAGCAGTTGGCGACGGAGCTCCGCAGATTCGGGAAGTTTGCGGACCCGTTTAGACACGTCAGTTTGGGAATCAGGGAAGCCGAGTTTAAACATGTGAAATTACTCAGGCGACAGGTGTTCATGTTTCTAGACTCGCCCACACAAACTCTGGAAGTGTCCTTCCGGGTCAAACACGGGGACGGCTACTATATGGTGTATGCGAGCTCGGGACAGATGAAGTGTTTTGAATGTGGCGACGTGGGCCATAAACGTTTCGCCTGCCCGCACAGGCGCCCGGCGGGGGGGTCTGGTGGAGCCGCGGCTGAGGCTGCCGGTGCGGCTTCCGCTCGCAACGCTGCTGCGGACGGCGTTGCGGGGGCTTCCGCTGCGGCGGAGCCCGGTGGGGCCACACAGCCTGCCAGCGAGGCCTCCGCACCCGCCGCTGCTGCGGACGACGGTGCGGGGCCTTCCGCCGCTCCTGCTCCGGAGCCTGCCACTGTGTCTGTGGACAGTCTGCCTGTGGTGCCCGCAGTGCGGCCTGCAGCTGGGGGCGTGATTGGTGATGGCGCCCAGGCGGTCAATGACGTTGACTCAGCATCGCGCTGTGTGACATCAGCAGCTGTGCTTCCGTAGCCTGCTGCCACTTCAGAGCAGCAGGCGGAACAACGCCGGTCGCCTGATATAGGCGCCGCCCCAGAACACGTGGCTGATGAAGGATCAGCTGCACCAGCTGACGTGCCAGCTGGATCTAACAGTCAGCAGGGTTGTGCTGACGAGGGAATGGAGTGTGAATCTCACGCTGTGTCTGCTAAAAATGAGTCTATTGGGGCAACTGGCAATGCCAATGCGGATTTGTATTCACTAGAAGAAATAAATGCTTTCCTGGATGGAACCTATAATAATAGGGCCGTTAACGTCGCTGATTACTTGATTGATCCTGATTACTACACTGACAAATTCATTCGGTCTGTTACTGTACTGAAGAAGCAGGTTGGTGTTGACCTCCTGGATGAAAGAAAACGCTTCCGCCTGAAGAAGCACATCACAGCCCTGCGTACATCAGCAGGGGGACAAAAGGCCAAGCACGCAAAGATGGAATGATTTCCATGGCAACAGCACTGTGCTCCTCACATCTATCGCCTAATGCAGAAAATAAAATTAGGATCCTTAAACATCAATGGTGGGAGTGGTAATCATAAGAGGGGATTCATTAGTGACCTGTTCAGACGGAAAGGTCTCAACGTTTTGTTTTTGCAGGAAACTCATACCACTTCGGCAGATGAAGTCGACTGGGGCTTGTGGTGGAAAGGCCCTTTTTCACTCAGTCACGGCACCAATCTTAGTGCAGGAGTGGCCATTTTGTTTGGGGAATCAGCAAATGCACAAGTTTTATCGGTGGTGGAGATAGTGAGGGGCAGGCTGCTTCTTGTTAGGGCCGAAATAGGGGATTCCCTGTTTTGCCTGGTAAATGTTTACGCGCCAAACCACGGTGCTGAAAGGGTTGCCTTTTTCAATATATTGACTACTGAATTGCAGCGCTATCACCAAGAACAACTTGTTGTTGCTGGTGATTTCAACTGTACCTCGGACTTCACTGTAGATCGCACTAATGCAGAACCTCATCTGCAGTCTTCTAGAATCTTGGAAAATTTCACTGTGCAGTTCAACTTAGTGGACACGTGGAGGTCTAAAAATGCAAATGCGAGACAGTATACCTGGGTCAGGGTCACTGACGGTGTTGTCAGTGCTGCTAGATTAGACAGGATATATGTTTCTAGAACCTTTAGCCCCGGACTCCTTCACAGTAACATAAGTCCCGTCGGTTTCACGGATCATCACCTGGCTACTGCGGTGTTACTGAACTCACCAGGGAAACGGGCAAAATCTTATTGGCACTTCAATAACAAGCTCCTTCAGGACAACGCCTTTTGTCAGTATTTTGTGTGCTTCTGGGAACACTGGAGGACCACAAAGGCTCATTTTAGTTCCCTCGAACAGTGGTGGGACGTTGGCAAAGTGCAAATTCGCCTTTTTTGTCAACGGTACGCTGCGAACTCAACTGCCATCATCAAGGCCAAGGTCAGTGAACTCGAGGACGCTGTCAAGAGGCTGGAGGCCAGCTTGGTTACGGGTCAGGATTCTACCGCTGGTCCTTTGCTGCAGGAGAAGAGATCGGCCCTGCGCACATTCATGCAGGGAAGAGTGGAGGGGGCGCTAGTGAGGTCACGCTTCACTCGCCTGCAGGACATGGATGCACCAACGTCCTTCTTCTTCAATTTGGAGAAGTCTACTGCGAAAAAGAAGTTGATGGCTTGCTTTACACTCCCAGATGGTCGGCTGACTACGAACACATCCGAGATGCAGCGCCATGCAGTGGATTGCTACGGGGCCCTGTTTGCTGCGGGGACGTGTTGCAAAGAATCTCAAACTCAGCTCTTCGAAGCCCTTCCGGTGCTCGGCCCGGAGGACAGGGCCGCTCTGGACTGTGCCCTGACTTTGGATGAGTTAACTGTGGCTGTAAATCAGATGGCTCCGGGACGCGCACCTGGACTTGATGGCCTTTCTTCAGAATTTTTTAAGCATTTCTGGAATATTATTGGATCAGACTTCTATGATGTTCTGACTGCCTGTTACAGAAAGGGAACATTACTTGTCTCCTGCCGCCATGCAGTGCTGTCTCTGTTGCATAAGCAGGGGGACTTGGCCCTGCTGACAAACTGGAGGCCTGTGGCTCTTCTTTGCATGGACTACAAGGTGCTTTCTAAAGCCCTGGCAAACAGACTGAACGCTGTCTTGGGTTTGATCGTGGATAAGGATCAAACATATTGTATTCCTGACTGAAACATTATGGACAATGTTTTCCTCATACGTGACCTTCTCCAGCTCAGTAAATGTCATGACTTACAGTTCGGGATTGTGTCTTTGGACCAAGAAAAGGCTTTTGATAGGGTTGACCATTCCTATTTGTTTTCCACCCTGAGGGGGTTTGGTTTTGGCAATGTGTTTTTGAGGTGGGTCAATCTGCTATATACTGGAGCTGAGTGTTTGGTAAAGATGGGGGCAGGCCTGAGTCGGCCAATCCCTGTACACCGGGGAATACGCCAGGGGTGTCCACTCTCGGGTCAGCTGTGCAGCTTGGCTATTGAGCCTTTGCTGTGCAGGTTGCGCACTCGGCTGGGTGGTCTGGTTCTGCCGGGGCCATCAAGTTGTTGCTGCCTGATCGTCTTGTCTGCTTATGCGGATGACATTAATGTTTTCATCACCTCCCACTGGGATGTGCAGCATCTGGCGGACACTTTGTCAGTTTATGAAAGGGCATCTTCTGCACGGGTGAATTGGGCCAAGAGTGAGGGTCTATTGGTGGGCCACTGGTCACGTCAAGGCGTCCCTCGCCTACCCGGCGGTCTTCAGTGGGGAACGGCCGGTCTCAAAGTGTTGGGGGGTTTTCTGGGAGGGTGTTAAGGACAAGGTGTGTGCTCGCTTTTCTAAATGGAAATGGTTGCTACCACAGCTATCATATAGGGGCAGGGTTCTGGTCGCAAATGATCTGGTCGCCTCAGCTCTTTGGCATAGGCTGGTGGCTTTGACACCGCCCAGGAGCCTTGTGGAGGAGATTCAGAAGATCATCGTGGACTTCTTTTGGTCTGGTCGCCACTGGGTCCGTGCGCCTGTTCTCTACCTGCCTGTGGCCGAGGGGGGACAGAGCCTGGTGGACATACATTCCAAGATCGCCTGCTTCAGGCTTCGAACTGCACAACGCCTCCTTTACGGATGCGGACCCTGCTGGATGGACACTGCGAAACTGCTCCTGAGGAGAGTTGGTCGCTTGGGCTATGATAAGCAGCTCTTCCTTGTGACATCTGGGGAGGTGGACCTTACTGGACTATCTGCTTTTTACACGTCCGTCTTGCATGCATGGCAAGTCTTCACCGTGGCCCGCTTCCATGACGAGACACCGGGCATGTGGCTGTTCGAGGAACCACTGTTTTTCAATCGATTCATCGACGCTGAGGTGCTGCAGTCTTTCAGTCTGCGGACTTGTTTGCAGGAGGCACACTGTACCAAGCTTGGTCATCTTATGAAGATGTCGACCACATTGATGGATACGCTGAGGCAGAGTGCCAACATTACATCTGTCAGACTGCTGCAAAGGGTGGTTGGGGACGTGTGCGCCGCCCTGCCACAACCGCTTCGAGCGTTTGCGACAAACCGCACTCTTTCCAATCAATGGGATGACGACACTGTGTCCACCTTTCCTGCAATTTCCATAACTCCAGCTGTGGGGGAGTGGCAGGGAGGAGAGGATCACCTGCTGACCTTCAGAATTCCTCGCCTGGGCAAGTTCCATTTTGTCGGGACAAGGGCGGTGTATCACATCTGTGTGAAGGTTCTGAATCTGCGCTCTCTGATGGATGTCACGGAGTCGAGGTGGGCGGGTTTTTTGGGGCCAGAGGTCTCCCCGAAAGGCAGCTGGTGGTGTATGTACAAGCTACCTATTGAGAAACGGACAGCAGATCTCCAGTGGAGGATTGTGCATGGGGCAATAGCTACGAATAAATACAGAGCTCACCTTGATCCGATTGTGTGGGGGGGGGTGTTTGTTTTGTTCCCAAGTTGAGACCCTGGAGCATTTGTTTATCCAATGTTTTCGTTTATCTGGACTTTTTGATATTTTGCGTGAGTGGTTTCAGGCTTTGGGTGAACGTTTCTCTTTTGGTCTGTTCATTTACGGTCCAAAGTATAAAGTGGCAAGGAAGGCTGCCCACACTTTGATGAACTTCCTATCTGGTACTGCTAAACTTGCCATCTGGCAGACGAGGAAAAATTGGGCTAGCAACGCTGGCAATGTGGATCCTGTGTCTGCTTTCAAGGCCTTGTTGAAAGTCAGACTCCAGGTGGAGTTCTCTTACTATCAAATGGTGGACAATTTGGAGGCATTCATCAATAGATGGACTGTAGGGAACGTTTTGTGTTCTGTGGGTCAGGGGGATGAGTTATGTTTGCACTTTTGAGATGTGACACACTTGGGCCAGTGATATTGGTCTTTTTGCATTCTTGAAATGTACAATAAAGCCTTTTTTAAAAGTCAAAGTCTTTTTCTTCTTCTCCTCTTCTATCCTCTTCTCCTTCTCCTTGTTCTTCTTCTCTTCCTCCTCCTCCTTCTTCATCCTCATGTGTGCCACTCTTGGGCATGCCATCATGGGTGATCTATAAAGGAAGGGTAAATGAGGAATAAAATTGTAGTTACTCTTTAAAACATAAACACTTGTTATGACTACAAGGAAACAGAGGCCTTCCCACTTACAAACCACAGGCCCCTTATCACAATGTATTGTAACTGGCAGGCAATGCAGATTGCACATGGGTTATGCTAATTTTGAAATCACAGGTCCCCTACATCAACATATAGCATTGACTTTAATTGGTGTCTGACTTGGGGAGGAAATGTGTATTAATCTTTAATGCAGTATAAACACGTAATATTTATTACAGGCCTGTGCGCCTTTCTAAAAAAAATTTTAAAAAAAAATAGAAAATGAGAAAGATTAGAATAGGAACTTTTAAGGTACAGTGAGCTATAGGCTGATCTAAACTGTTAAATTTAGAATACAGGCTAGAGCTAAAGCTCAGTCCACGTGGCACACTGTGGACAAAAACGGTCATTACGCAGAAAGATGAGAAAGGGGGCTTTATAAGGTGCTAAACAATCTAGTTTGAGCAATCTTACTCTGTTTGGAGCTCAGCGTGCAGGCCTCTATTATCTTGTAGCAGGCAGCTAACACTGAAGTCCAGACATACAGTATATTCATCAGCCCCACCCAGTGGCCTGACAGTTTCCAAAACACGGGCCCCTGGTGTTAATATATTGTAATTGGGTGATGATGCAGATTGCAGATGGGCAATTACCTAGGTCCCCCATATCAGCAAATAGACAAGGGGTGTCAAAGTTATGGCCCACGGGCCAATACTGGCCTGGATGGATGGATGGATGGATGGATGGATGGATGGATGGATGGATGGATGGATGGATGGATGGATGGATTGATGGATGGAAGGGGTCACACCAGAGCAGCAGACACAAAAGTGAACCCCAGTTTACACTGACTCCACTTGCAGTCTGTTATCCATTCTCCACCATAACAGAATACACCTTCGGGTAGATGGTGGCTTGTCAACCTGGGAAGGTAGCCCATCTAGGGGAAGGTAAACCCTGATTTCAAACCTCCGCTGCCTTGCGGCACACCCGGTCACGGGAAAGGCTTCGGGAATCAACCCTGAAGAAAAATCCGGAGTCGGAGCCCCTAAGGTAGTTCTCTGTTGTGCTCAACATCGTTCTGGCAGCTCCAGCGACGGCGCTGGTGCCAAACTATAGCAGCCCTGCTGTTCCTTTGGATTCATCAGTGACGTGGAGAGGGGGGACATGCTGCATGGGTAACATCTTGTCCTCCATATCTTCCTGCCCAGGCTTGAATCCTACCAACGCCCAACGCTGGAAGGTAGAACACCGGTGCGCATCGGCCTGTTCAGCCACAGGCGGGGCTGTTCCAGCAGAGTAGACGTTTAGGATTCTCTTCCAAGGTCATCATGGACCGACGGAGGCCGACGACAACCATAACAGATTGCTAAAAATATGCAACAAGTCTTTATTTTATGGATTCTGGATCCAGCACACACTGAAATGTCATGGTATTTATTGTATTTAATAACTGTTCTTTAAATACATCTACCTCCGTGTCTGACAGCGTGGCAGATGCTGGGTGACATTCACTGAGAATATTTTTGTGGGATTTTGCATTGAGTGGGGGGCCAACTTCACGCAGGGGGTTCGTTGGGGGGAGGGGGGATCACACAACAATTTGCTGCCATTTGGGGGATGTTTTTATGGTCGGAACTAGTTTTTCTTGTCACAAAATTGTTTGAATATGTTCAAAACAAGAGAAGCTGTCAGCTGATGACAGCCAGCTGTCAGGGTGTTGTGCCAAAAAGTGATGGCCCACCAGAAACTGATCGGCTTGCTGCGGGAGCGCACCTCACTTGGCTAAAGCCATTTCTTTTCAGATTCTGAGGCCGACGGCTGCTTTTGAGCAAAGTGGATGTAAATTTTTTGTCCATGCAATTAATGAAGATATGTCTGTTAATATTTAATGCAGTGAAGGATTAGTCATAATTTTAGATCCATGAGTTTTGTGTTAGAATAACAAGATATTTTATCCTGCAGCAACTTTTAATGTTTTGCCTTATACTGTACAGTGGAACAAAAAAGTATTTAGTCAGCCACCAATTGTGCAAGTTCTCCCACTTAAAAGATGAGAGAGGTCTCCAATTTTCATCATAGGTATACCTCAACTATGAGAGACAAAATGAGAAAAAAAAATCCAGAAAATCACATTGAAGGATTTTTAATGAATTAATTGGTAAATTCCTCAGTAAAATAAGTATTTGGTCACCTACAAACAAGCAAGATTTCTGGCTCTCACAGACCTGTAACTTCTTCTTTAAGAGACTCCTCTGTCCTCCACTCGTTACCTGTATTAATGGCACCTGTTTGAACTCGTTATCAGTATAAAAGACATCTGTCCACAACCTCAAACAGTCAGACTCCAAACTCCACTATGGCCAAGACCAAAGAGCTGTCAAAGGACACCAGAAACAAAATTGTAGACCTGCACCAGGCTGGGAAGACTGAATCTGCAATAGATAACATCTTGTGTGGTACCTGTATCAAAAACTTCCCACCCCAAAGACCTGAACAGCTACAGACCGGTGGCCTTGACCTCCCACTTGATGAAGACCCTGGAGAGACTGCTCCTTGCTCACCTCCGCCCCCTGGTGGAACCAGCGATGGATCCACTCCAGTTCGCCTACCAGCATGGCATTGGGGTGGAGGATGCGGTGATCTTCCTCCTTCACCGTTCTCTGTCCCACCTCGAGAAGCCCGGGAATGTGGTGAGGATCATGTTCTTTGACTTCTCCAGTGCTTTCAACACCATCCAACCGATGATCCTGAAGGACAAGCTGCTGTGCGCAGGGGTGGACCAGCACCTCTCATCATGGATCCTGGACTACCTCACGAACCGGCCTCAGTTTGTGAGAACCCGGGACTGTGTGTCCGACACGATCATCGGTAGCACGGGGGTCCCCCAGGGGTCCCCCAGGGAACGGTGTTGGCTCCCTTCCTGTTCACTCTTTATACTGCGGACTTCTCACACAACACAACACACTGCCATCTACAGAAGTTCTCTGATGACTCTGCGATCGTTGGGCTCATCTCCAATGGAGATGAAACTGAGTACAGAGGGTTTATCCAGGACTTTGTGGACTGGTGCCATCGGAACTGCCTCCAGATCAACGCGAGGAAAACTAAGGAGCTGGTGGTGGACTGCCGCAGGCAAGGACAACCCCTCACAGCACCAGTAAATATACAGGGAACAGACATTGAGATGGTGACATCCTACAAGTACCTTGGAACAATAAACTAGACTGGTCACACAATACTGATGCACTCTACAAGAAGGGACAGCGCAGGCTGTTCCTACTGAGGAGACTCAGGTCTTTTGGTGTACAAGGGGCGCTGCTGAAGACATTCTATGACACGGTGGTGGCATCAGCCATCACTTTTGGAGTGGTCTGCTGGGGCAGTGGCATTACTGCAGCCGATAGGAAGAGACTGAACAAACTGATCAAGAAAGCTAGCTCCGTCCTGGGGCAGCGCCTTGATCCGGTGGAGGAGATAGGAGAGAGAAGGACGGTGGCTAAACTGTCATCTCTGCTGGAGTCCGAGTTCCACCCTATGCAGGACATACTGAATGCACTGAGGAGCTCATTTAGCAGCAGACTACATCATCCCAGGTGCACAACCGAGAGGTTTCGCAGGTCCTTCCTACCAACGGCTGTCAGACTGTACAACCTAAGCAGGGCTGCTCGCAGAGATAGCAAAAAGACGTAACAACCTAATAGTTTTTTGAATGCAAAAGATGCAATAGACTTACACAATGGTCCTCTCTGGCATACAACTAGGAAAATACCGGTAGCTACGGAGGGTGAGAATATGTATGGGCACATAATCATACCATGTAGGATAACTAAGTAGACGGTTGTGCTGTTTCATCCCATCTAGCAACAATGCTCTGCACTGTGTGTGTTTATACATTTACATATTTATTCCATCTAGCTACAATGCTCCGCACTGGGTGTGTTTATGTTTATGTTTATATTTATATATCTATATATTCATTCCATCTAGCTACAATGCTCCGCACTGTGTGTTTATATATCTACATATTATTCCATCTAGCTACATTGCTCCGCACTGTGTTTATATATTTACATATTTATTCCATCTAGCTGCAATGCTCCGTACTGTGTGTTTATATACTCATATATTTATCCCATCCAGCTACAATGCTCTACACTGTGTGTCTGTGTGTGTATATATATACATGTATATATATATATATATTTATAGTAATATGTACATATGTATATTAGCTGCTCTTGCTTGCTTGCTTTTTTTTTTTTTTTCTTGCCTTCTGATTGTTGCTCTGAGTGTTGCTATCCCTGTGCTGTTGCAATCCTGGAATTTCCCCGTTGTGGGACTAATAAAGGCTTATCTTATCTTATCTTATCTTATAAGCTGCTTGGTGTGAAGAAATCAACTGTGGGAGCAATTATTAGAAAATGGAAGACATACAAGACCACTGTTAATCTCCCTCGATCTGGGGCTCCACGCTAGATCTCACCCCGTGGGGTCAAAATTATCATGAGAACGGTGAGCAAAAATTCCAGAACCACACGGGGGGACCTAGTGAATGACCTGCAGAGAGCTGAGACCAAAGTAACAAAGGCTTCATCAGAAACACTACGCCTCCAGGGACTCAAATCCTGCAGTGCCAGACGTGTCCCTCTGCTTAAGCCAGTACATGTCCAGGCCTGTCTGAAGTTTGCTAGAGAGCATTTGGAAGATCCAGAAGAGGATTGGGAGAATGTCATATGGTCAGATGAAACCAAAATAGAACTTTTTGGTAAAAACTCAACTTGTCGTGTTTGGAGGAGAAAGAACACCATACCTACTGTGAAGCATGGTGGTGGAAACATCATACTTTGGGGCTGTTTTTCTGCAAAGGGACCAGGACGACTGACCCGTGTAAAGGAAAGAATGAATGGGGCCATGTATTGTGAGATTTTGAGTGTGTCATCACCCGCAGCTCACGGGCCTCCATCTCAGCTGCGCGCACACCTGCGCCTCGTTAAGCTCTGCTATTTATTCCATCCTGCCCTGAGCTGCGGCCTGGAGCCGTCTGTCTCCCTGCGTAACCCTCACAGCTACTTCCCTATCGTTCGGGCCAGCTGTCTTCTCTACGGACACGTAAGCTGTCATTCCTGCCTTACCTTCTCCGTTCAGTTCTCCCCTGTGCACAGGTGGATTCCATGGCGGCAGACTCTCTCTCCCTCGTCACGCTGCTCCTCCACTTGCCGCATCTTCCCAGACGCACAGCAGGTCGCTGTCTCCCAGGCTTGGGACTTGCCACGCCAGCCACCGCGCCGCTACAAGTAAGCACAGTAACATCGTCACTTTCCCGTGTGGTTGCCCAGCTAACCCCTGCTCTCCTCTCTCATAGGGTTGCCTGGCTGAACGGCGAACTGCTGTGTCCTGATCTCATCCCCCACCTACATCACATTCACATCTTGCGTACACGCATCCACTCACAAACATTGTTGCTCAATAAAGCTCTCAAATCTGTCCGAGCCTGCGTGCGTGTTTTCCTGGGCCGAGTAATATGTCAGAGTGAAAACCTCCTTCCACCAGCAAGGGCATTGAAGATGAAACGTGGCTGGGTCTTTCAGCATGACAATGATCCCAAACACACTGTCTGGGCAATGAAGGAGTGGCTTCGTAAGAAGCATTTCAAGGTCCTGGAGTGGCCTAGCCAGTCTCCAGATCTCAACCCCATAGAAAATCTTTGGAGGGAGTTGAAAGTCTGTGTTGCCCAGCGACAGCCCCAAAACATCACTGCCCTAGAGGAGATCTGCATGGAGGAATGGGCCAAAATACCAGCAACAGTGTGTGAAAACCTTGTGAAAACTTACAGAAAACGTTTGGCCTCTGTCATTGCCAACAAACGGTATATAACAAAGTATTGAGATGAACTTTTGTTATTGACCAAATAGTTATTTTACCGAGGAATTTACCAATTAATTCATTAAAAATCCTTCAATGTGATTTTCTGGATTTTTTTTTTCTTATTTTGTCTCTCATAGTTGAGGTATACCTATGATGAAAATTGGAGACCTCTCTCATCTTTTAAGTGGGAGAACCTGCACAATTGGTGACTGACTAAATACTTTTTTACCCCACTGTATGTTTTTTAAGAAAAGTGTGCTAAAATTATCAAAACCCATGTATAACGATGTAAAAGTCAATAAAGATTTTCTTTCCTATGAATACTGGTATTTGTGCATTATTTGCCTCCTATAATTATATATTTTAAGTAGAATCCATGAAGCATACATTTATGCTTCATCTGCCAATAATTCATTAAGGCTCCCAATTTGGATTCAAACATTTTACATGCCAAAAAATTACTTGATTTGTTTCTTCAAGGTTGAATTGCAAAGATTATAATAAAATATGTTCTGTCCAACTTGTAAATAGTCTCAAAGGGCTGGTAAAGCTTGTAAATATGTTATCCATCCATCCATCTATCCTCCATCACTCCTCCAGAGGTCTGGGTCGCAGAGGCAGCAGTTCAAGCAGAGAAGCCCAGACTTCCCTCTCCACAGCCACCTGCTCCAGCTCTTCAGAGAGGATACCAAGGTGTTCCCAGACCAGTTGGGAGATGTAGTCTCTCTAGCAAATCCTGGTTCTGCCCCGGGGTCTCCTCTCAGTGGGATGTGCCTGAAACACCTCAAGTGGGAGGTGTCCAGGAGGCATCCTGATCAGATGCCCATACCACCTCAACTGGCTCCTTTCGATGTGGATGAGCAGCGGTTGTACTTTGAGATTCTACGGGATGACTGAGCTCATCACCCTGTCTCTAAGGGTGAGTCCAGCAATCCTACGAAGAAAGCTCATTTCAGCTGCTTGTATCCACAATCTCATTCTTTTGGTCATTACCAAAAGCTCATGACCATAAGTGAGGGTAGGAACGTAGATTGACCAGTAAATCAACAGCTTTGCCTTAGAGCTCACCTTCCTCTTCACCACAACAGACCAGTACAACGTCCGCATCACTGCAGATGCTGCTCCAATCCGTCTGTCAATCTCTTGCTCCATTCTCCCCTCACTCATGAATAAGACCCCGAGATACTTAAACTCCTCCACTTGGGGCAGGAGCTTGTCCCAGACCCGGAGAGGACAATTCACCTTTTTCCAGCTGAGGACCATGGACTCGGACTTGGAGGTGCTGATTCTCATCCTAGCCGCTTCACACTCAGCAGCAAACCATCCCACTAAGACCTGTAGGTCATTGCTGGATGAAGCCAACAGGACAACATCATCTGCAAACAACAGAGATGAGATCCTGTTGTCACCAAGCATGACACCCTCCGATCCTTGGCTGTGCCTAGAAATCCTGCCCATAATCCAACAGGATTGGTGGCAAAGGGCAGCCCTGGCAGAGTCCAACTCTCACTGGGAATGAGTCTGACCGATGTTGGCAATATGAACCAAACTCTCACAACGGTCATATAGAGACCGGATAGCTCGTAACAACAAGCTCGATACCCCATACTCCCAAAGCACCCCCACAAAAAACCACACGGGACGTGGTCGAATGCCTTTTTCAAGTCCACAAAACACATATAAACTGATTGGGCAAACTCCCACGAACCCTCAAGGATTCTCAAGAGGGTAAAAATCCATATTGCTCCTCCTGAATCCGAGGTTTGACCAATGGCTGGACTCTCCTCTCCAGTACCTTGGCATAGACTTTCCCAAGGAGGCTGAGGAGTGTGATCCCTCTAAAGTTGGAGCACACCCTCCGGTCTCCTTTCTTGAAGAGAGGAACCACCACCCTGGTTTGCCATGCCAAAGGCACTGTCCCCGACCTCCACGCAATGTTGCAGAGGCGTATCAACCATGACAGCCCTACAACATCCAGGGTCTTGAGGTATTCAGGGCAAATATCGTCCACCCCCGGGCCCAGCCACCTGTGATGGGCGAGTCGTCCCCCTCGTCCACAAGTCCTGCTTCCTCTGTGGAAGGCATGTCAGTGGGATTGAGGAGATCCTCAAAGTATTCCTTCCATCGTCCGACGATATCCCCAGTCAAATTCAGCAGCACCACATCTGCACCATATACAGTGTGGACTGAGAGCTGCTTTTCCCTCCTGAGCCACTGGACAGTTTGCCAGAATCTCTTCAAGGCCGACTGAAAGTCTTGTTGCATGGCCTCACCGAACTCCTCCCACACCCAAGTTTTTGCTTCAGCAAAAACCTAAGTTGCACTCCGCTTGGCCTGCGGTACACCTCAGCTGCTTCAGGAGTCCCACAAGCTTTCTTCAGCTTAATGGCCCCCCTCACCACTGGTGTCCACCACTTGATTCAGTCTACTTCACCTGGTATGGGGTTACCGGGGCCCCGCCCTGGAGCCAGGCCTGGGGGAGGAGCTCAATGGCTAGTGCCTGGTGGCCGGGTTTCCGCTCATGGGACCCGGCCGGCATCAGCCCAAAGGGGTTACATGGATCCGCCCTCCAGTGGGCTCACCACCTGCAGGAGGGACCATGGAGGTCCGGTGCTATGTGGATCAGGTGGCAGTCGAAGGCAGAGACCTTGGCGGTCTGATCCCAAGCTTCCTAAATATGTTATTTCACCTGTCAAAAATTGATTAAGGGTCTGAATCTGGACTGAAACTCAAGAAATCAAGTCATAACCGGTTTATTCGTGTGCATGTAAACATGGTCAATGATCATGTTTACATGTACACTGATAAAGAATAGAATAGAATAGAATAGAATAGAATAGACTTTATTGTCATTGTACAGTACTACAGTACAAAGAAACTGTGGCTGCTCCACCAGGCTACTGCACAATAAAGTAAGAGAGAAGGATTAGATAAAACGTGGTTACAGAACACATGATTAAACACATGACTGAAATAAAAATAGCCCAGGATTATGAAAAAAAATACAGGTATGGTAGTGGCTTCACGGATGGAACTATGTACGTACATAAGAGTGCGGAGGGCAGAACACACAATTGAACACATAATTGAGTAGAATGGCCCAAGGATTAATGAAAATATACATAGTAGTGGTTTCACGGATGGGTCAATATACAGTACATGAAAGTGCGGAGTGCAAAGACAGGTGTGTTATTGTTAATTATAAAGGTCCTTAGTTCTGTGCGTGTGAGCATTCGGAGGGAGGGGGTGTGGGGCCTCTGACTGTTTGCAGTTCGGGTGGCCCAGGGGAAGAAACTGTCAGTCTGGAGGTGTGGGACCTGATCGATCTGAACCATTATCCAGAGGGAAGCAGGTCAAACAGGTGGTGGGCGGGATGAGATGGCTCTTCTGGGATAGCTTTGATTTTTCTGAGGCAGAAGGATCTGGAGATGTCCTCCAGGGATGGCAGAGGGCCGCCAATGTTTTTTTTGGGTGGTGTTGATGACTCTCTGCACAGCCTTCCTATTCTTGGCTATGGAGCCAGCATACCACACACCCAGACAGTAGTTGAGCACGCTCTCCACTTAGCAGTGGTAGAAGGCCAACACCAGCTTCTGGTCCAGGTTGTTCTTCCTCAGGACATGGAGGAAATGCAGCCACTGCTGGGCTTTCTTCACCAGGGCCTTGGTGTTGACAGTCCAGGAGAGGTCAGAGGAGAAGTGGGTGCCCAGGAACCTGAAGGCAGGAATGGTTTCCACGCAGTCGCCATTTATGAGGGGACAAGGAGTGGTGGTCCTGTCTGTTCTTTCTGAAGTCCAGCAGGAGTTCTCTGGTTTTTTGGACATTCACTTTCTGGTTGTTTGCTTGGCGCCACAGCAGCAGATTCTCTACCTCCACCCTGTATGCCTTCTCACTGTCATCAGTGATGAGCCCAACGAAAGTGGTATCGTCCACGTACTTCACAATAACGGTGGTTGGGTGGGTTGGGATACAGTCAAATGTGTACAGGGAGTACAGTAGGAGTACAGGAGTTTATTGCCAGTAATCGGTTTATTGTAACCATGTAACGGGTCATTGTTCAAAATGCAAACAACTTCCACGACTAAACAGTAGATGGGAGCAATATGATATCTGGTTCCTTAAATGACATTTGTTTTTATTGTGATTAAGATATTGTTTGTCAGCAAAGCAGAGCAAAAAAGAAAAAAAAAATTCAGGTTGTTCATACTTTGATGAAGATTCATCATTCAGCTTGTTCATGTTTTTTAAAAGCTCAATGGTTCAATAAATGTAAACATTTCATAATGTACTTGTACTTCTTTGTCCTAAAACAAACAATGAAATCTGGAGTTACCATTAGGTTGTTTTGCTATTATTTTACTGGTTCGGCCCACTTGACATTAAATCTGGTGGTTTGTGGCCCCCAACCTAAAATGAGATTGATACCTCTGGTATAGACATTGGGCAATAAATGTGTATTGTAAATGGGCTATGTCTTTTTGTAATACACATTTATTGCCCAATCGCTGTACATCAGAATGGGAGAATGGTATGTTGGAAATGGCAATATACGTTGATGCCCGGTGGCTATACATCAGTATGAGGCCTGTGTGTTGGAAATGGGCTACCCTTTTCCAGTACACAATGTTGCCAAAAGGGAACATGCCCAGTGTATTGGAAAAGTTCAGGTTCCTTCAGGAATCCAAAAAATCAGCACCCCCCCCCCAAGTCAAACACCAATTAAAGCCAATTAAGGCCAAACCAAGGGCTTCCCCAGACCCTACTTGGACCAAAAATCGCACAAGCCCATCTCTGCCATGATGTGATTTAAACAGCATAACTCCTGTGTGCATATGACATTCCCCTAAAGAAGTAACTTCAGAGAGGTGCTAGAAGGTCCCATCTTGAGATACTGGTTTGGACCGGTATAAGCTGAACATAGCACAAGTTTCAGCTTCCAGGTCCACTTTTTGACTCAGATATGAGGCTGCCCAATTCAACTGCAATTACACGTGTTTTTTGATAAATTTTCCTCCCATTCATTTGTTATCAAAATGGGCTGTTGCCCCTGGGGTCTAGGAAGGAGCTACAGACATCAAACCACTTGACCCCTGCGCCATGGGGAGGGTAGGTACACATACTCTGAGCTCAGTCTGCTGGGACTAGAATAAGGCTTTTGTCCCCAGTCGGATTCAGACTTTCACCATGGTCTTACCAGCTCAGCCTCTAAGACCCTCTTTTCAGAGAAGGCCAGAGGAGATGAAAAATTTCTAGACCACCTAAAGCTATCAAATTTTCCATGCCAATGCAAGGCTCCCTGAGGAGTGCACTACCCAAATTTGGATTCTCTAGTCCCTCCCTAGCCCCTCCATTGTGGTCACTGACCATTGAAATGGTCTGGAGCTTTAAAATTTTTCATCTGCCATCTAGCTCACTTGAGATTTAAACCCTGCGAGTTTCATCATCCTCGAATGTGGAGGGTCGATCTACGGGGTATGAACAATTAAACCTTGGGGCCTGCCCATTTCCAAAACACGACGCCCTTATGTTAATGTATTTGTACTGGGCAACAAGCATATTACAAATGGGCATAACCCATTTGCAATACACCCTTGACCACCCAATGGCATGAAAATAAGGGACAGGTGTATTGGAAATGGGCATAGCGTATTTTCAATACAAACTGACACCCAATAGCTATACATCAGTATGACGGATGCGTGTATTCATTTATCACAAATGGGCTGCTGCTCCCAAGGTCTAGGAAGGTGCTAGAGACATCAAACCACTTGATTCCTACTCCTTGGGGAGAGTAGGTACACATACTCTCAGCTCAGTCCACTGGGACAAAAAGTGGGCCAGACTTTTTGCATGCAAGCCTTGGGGTGTCTGGGTAGACATACTCTGAGCTCAACACTCTGCGACTTCAGGAAAGTTTTTATCCACAATAAGGCCCATTCTTGCCCAGGGGTCTTTGTGGGCAACCATTTTAAGGCAGAGGGGCAAATCTTTGCTGTTTAGGCACTTTTGGGGAAATGTGTGTATTCTGGGGCATTTATAATGTGATGTAAGTGTTTGGGGCATTAGAGGGGGACAAATGTCAGCCTTATGGGCCTTTACTGTACATTTACTGTATTTAGAGAAATTTTCTGACTTTACAAATTACAATGTATGTATTTTGGGAAAAAAGGGGTTACTGTATGCATTTACAGCTAAATGGACTGCATTTGGGAATGTTAAGGATGACGCGGTGTAACACTCGAACCAGAAGCAGACACGGAAGACAACATTAAAGGTAAGTAAACGATTACCTTTATTGACAATTATGTTGCAATATTGTATCAATGATGAGGATCTGTCAACCCTGCAGAGGAGTCAGCAGAGACAGCAGTAAGTATATTGTATAGTGACAGGGAGATAAATATTGTTTTTATGCTTACAGGTTTCTTCTGGTGGAAGCAACGGGGAATCCTGTGATGGTGGACATTAGGGAAGGAGCCCTTAAGTGCAGGTGAGCGGGCAAGGGGGAAAGGCTGGCCAGGCCTGGGTGCTGGAGAAAGGGGAATGGTGATAATGATGGTAAATGGTGGTAAGTCAACTTACTTGGGGAGGTAATGATGTGCACAGTCAGAGAGTATCCAAATCCAATCCGTTAGGCAATTTCAACAGGCCAAGGCAGACAGGGATCAGAGCACGGCAGACTAGATCAGGGCAGACACATAAACTCCAAGACAGTAGGCAGGCACAGGGTCTAGAAACAGGCAATGGTCAGATCACGGCAAGATAAAAGCACAAGGTTTATCAAGTTAGGCACAAGGCAGGATACAGGCTGGTTGAGGGTCAGACGTGACCAAACAGAGTAATGGGAGAGCATCCTATTTATGATGTCCCACTGATTGGTGGCAGGTGGTGCTTGCAGCTGCAGGAAGAGGTGCACAGTCAGAAGAGAGAGAGAGAGAGGCAGGGAGACAGATCAGACAGGAACCCTTACAAAGGAACCTCTGACATCTGCCTCATGTTATAGTTGAATGAACTGCATTTGGGCATTGTTAAGGAAGCTGTGACATTTGCCAGTCATGACAGTGGTCTTAGAGTGGCACCTAGAGTTGGCCAGTTGTCATGACATCCTGTTGCCCACTTCGGGAAACTTTGTTATTGCCAATTGGATAAAGTAGCAGTGTCGAGTGAAAATGGCACTATATAGCGCTAATGTTTCTCCAAATGTCACTACCCCCAATGTTAGGTCGTGTAGCGATATTTAATAAAATATAGTGAACATCTCATGGAAAGACAAGATAACCAACAAAGAAGTGTTGAAACGAGCTGGTCTACCATCAATGGAGGACATGCTAATACAGATAAACCTGAGATGGCTCGGACATGTTGAGAGGATGGACCACCAGCATCTCCCCAGTTACTCTACTCACAGTTACGTGAGGGCAAACGCAATCAGGGTAGACCAAAGCTCAGATATAAAGACACTGTAAAAGAAACTTGAGGAAGTTGGATATAGACAGGAGTTCCTGGCAGCGAAAGGCTAAGGACAGAGCTGTGTGGAGGAATCTGATCAGACCTAAATGAAACAGTCATTGTCACCCACAACAGACTGTTATGTTATAATTCCTTTGAGGGCCTGGTCCTCAGTATTGGGCATTTTAGCAATTTTAGGCTAAACCTAATTTTATTTGCCATAGTTTATTGTCCTCCATGAACCTACTCAGAGTTTTTATCTGAATTTGTCGAATTCTTAGCTGATTTAGTGCTGAAATCAGATAGAATAATTATAGTAGGGGACTTTAAGATAGATAGATAGATAGATAGATAGATAGATAGATAGATAGATAGATAGATACTTTATTTCAAACAAAAAAGTATAACAAAAACAAAACAAATGACAAATGCAATAAAGTAACAGTATATAGTGTTCGAAAGGGAGAAGGAAGAAGTGAACACTTATTAATTCCATCTCCTCTTTTCCATAAATACACCCATGTGAATTATATACAAATTACCACATTTAAGACCCCAAGTAAACAATTTACTGTATTTTTTACATATCAACATTAACACCCATCCATCCTAACATACATTGATGTCCATACATCAAAACCAGCCTCAAACAACACAGATATACACAGTGCTGTCCCACCCACCAATCCATAGTGTCCCATAATGTCCCAGAGTGAGCATAGTGAATCATACATATAAATACTACCCTTCTAACATATATCCTTTCAGCAAATAATGTTTATACCTCTTTTTGAATTGATTTCTGTTTGTACATAGTTTCAGTTCCAGCTCCAGACTGTTCCACAAATCCACCCCACAGACAGATATGCACATACTTTTCTTGGTTGTTCGTATCTTGGGTTTTGTAAAGTTTAAGTCTCTTCTCAAATTATGATCATTGTCTCTTTTTTTTTAAATATTTTTTGTATATTAGTTGGGAGTTGATTATTAATTGCCCTGTACATTGCTTGTGCTGTCTTAAATTGAACTAAATCGATGAACTTTATGACATGTGACTTTAAAAACAACGAATTGGTATGGTCTTTATATCCTACATTATTTATTATCCTTATAGCTCTTTTTTGTAATATACATGTAGATGTAGATAGTGATTGCCTTAATTTGGCATTTAATTCAATATTAGACTTGATGGGGTTTTCTCAGAAAGTAGGAAATTCCACCCACTATCTCCACCATACGTTGGACCTTGTTCTGACATATGGCATAGAAATAGAAAATCTGGTAGTGTCTTCTCGTAACTCTGTACTGTCAGACCATTGTCTGTTAACCTTTGATTTTACTATTTCTGACTATTTGGCTCCTAAGGAAAAAATATTACTTCAGTAGATGCCTCTCAGATGATGCTGTTACTAAATTTATGCAGATTGTTTCCTCTATGCCATGTATCAACACAACGGAAATAAGCTATAGACAGCTTGCTCCTTCTGTAATTGATAGCATGGTAGATAGTGTTACAGCTTCTCTGCATCAGACTCTAGACATAGTGGCCCCTTTAAAAAAGAAAAAGTCTAATCAGAGATTTCAAACTCCTTAGTTTAACACAGAAACTTGTAGCTTAAAACAGAAGACTTGTCAATTAGAAAGAAAATGGCACTTCACTAATTTAGATGAAATCTCTTTAGCTTGGAGAAGTCATCTTTTAATTTGTAAAAAAAAAATCTCTGAGAAAAGCTAGAACAAGTTATTATTCTGCATTGATAGAAGAGAACAAGAATAATCCCAGGTTTCTTTTCAGCACTGTAGCCAGGCTGACAAAGAGTCAGGACTCTGTCAATCCGAGCATTCCCTTAGAGCTTACTAGTCAGGACTTTATGAACTTTTTCAATAATAAAATATCATCCATCAGAGATAAAATCAGTCAGATTCTTCCCACCATTAACTTAAATACAGTAACTACTACAACTCCTTCAATTGACATCTGTTTGAATCAGTTTACTCCAACTGACCTTTTAGAATTAGACAAAATAGTTTTCTCATCCAAGCCCTCAACTTGTCTTTTAGACCCTATTCCTACCAGGTTATTTAAAGAAGTCTTCCCATTTATTGGTAGCTTTATTCTTCAAATAATCAATTCTTCATTAACTTTAGGCCATGTACCGCAGGCTTTTAAAACTGCTGTAATTAAACCCTTACTCAAAAAACCAACGCTGGATCCAGGAGCTTTAGCTAACTCTAGACCAATCTCTAATCTCCCTTTCATTTCAAAAATCTTAGAAAGAGTTGTTGCTATGCAATTATTTGACCACTTGCAGGGAAATGGTTTATTTGAAGAGTTTCAATCTGGGTTTAGAATCCATCATAGTACTGAAACAGCCTTAGTGAAGGTCACTAATGACCTCCTGATCGCTTCTGATAATGGACTTGTTTCTGTACTTGTCCTTTTAGACCTTAGTGCAGCTTTTTGATACTATCAATCATAATATTCTACTTGATAGATGAGAACACTATGTTGGACTTAATGGAACTTTGTTGCAGTGGTTTAGATCTTATTTATCTGATAGGTTCCAGTTTGTTCATATCAATAATGAGTTTTCTTTCAACCCAAAGCTCAGTCATGGAGTTCCACAGGGATCTGTGCTAGGCCCTACTCTTTTTAGTTTATATATGCTTCCGTTAGGCAACATTATTAGGAAGCACTGTATACATTTTCACTGTTATGCAGATGACACACAATTATACCTGTCAATGAAGCCAGATGATAGTAATCAATTAGCCAAGTTAGAAGTGTGTCTTAGGGAAATCAAAGCGTGGATGACTTGTAATTTCCTGCTATTAAATCCAGATAAGACTGAAGTATTTCTTGTTGGTCCAAAAAACCTTAGAAATACCTTTCCAAATCAAACTTTTAGTTTGGATGCAGTTACTTTTTCTCTTAATAGCTCTGTGAGGAACCTTGGAGTTATTTTTGATCAAGATCTGTTTTTCAATTCACATATTAAATTTGTTTCTAAGACTGCCTTCTATCATTTGCGTAATATTGCCAAGATTAGGAGCATCTTGTCTCAGAGTGATGCTGAGAAACTGATCCACGCTTTTGTTAGCTCTAGATTAGATTATTGTAACTCTTTATGATAGAAAAATTCCATATTATCTATACTATTGATATTAATAATATATTATTATATTTGAGAAGTATCATACCTTTCATATAAGATAAGATAAGATAAGATAAGCCTTTATTAGTCCCACAACGGGGAAATTCCAGGATTGCAACAGCACAGGGATAGCAACACTCAGAGTAACAATCAGAAGGCAAGAAAAAAAAAAAAAAGCAAGCAAGCAAGAGCAGCTAATATACATATGTACATATTACTATAAATATATATATATATATATATATATATATACACACAGACACACAGTGTAGAGCATTGTAGCTGGATGGGATAAATATATGAGTATATAAACACACAGTACGGAGCATTGCAGCTAGATGGAATAAATATGTAAATATATAAACACACAGTGCGGAGCAATGTAGCTAGATGGAATAATATGTAGATATATAAACAAACAGTACGGAGCATTGCAGCTAGGTGGAAAAAATATGTAAATATTTAAACACACAGTGCGGAGCAATGTAGCTGGATGGAATGAATATATAGATATATAAATATAAACATAAACATAAACACACCCAGTGCGGAGCATTGTAGCTAGATGGAATAAATATGTAAATGTATAAACACACACAGTGCAGAGCATTGTTGCTAGATGGGATGAAACAGCACAACCGTCTACTTAGTTATCCTACATGGTATGCCATGTTTAATGTTTATATGTGCATTCCATATAGGATAAGTTTATATATTCTTGGCCTGTTTCTGTGAGCAATTTCAACGAGTTCAGACAGAGGATCAGTACATGCCTAAGGAATGATCTAAGCCATTTATTATAATCTCTTTGACATGTCCTGTTTCGGGTCACAGGAATGCACAGGAACTCCTCATCTTATAGATTAGTGTTTCATGGACATTGTTAGTTTTATGGCTCTTATGTCTTCATGACCCATGTCTCCAGATTGTCTGACGTCCGCCTGGATAAGCTCAGTTATCAGGACTGTCCCGTTCTGTCCCTTCCCTTATCCTCATCCTCCCTCTCCTTTCTCCTACCTATGTATATCAGACTTAGAAGAATGGATCCTTTAGAGATTCTAGGTGTGTCTGAATGTCATGCCTTGTAACCTCTCCCCCAAGGTGGCCAATGGGGTGATTGCTTATACTTTTGTAATAAACGTACATAAATTCAACTTTCCACCTGACTATTTGACTTTGAATAATTTAAGCTCAAAATTATTCTAACACTTTATTATCAGGTTGTCCTAAAACATCTCTAAAAAGTCTTCAGTTGATCTAAAATGCTGCTGCAAGTTTTAACAGGTACTAGAAAGAGAGATCATATCTCTCCGGTTCTGGCCTCCCTTCATTGGCTTCCCATAGATTTTAGAATTAAGTTTAAAATCCTTCTTCTCACTTTCAAAGCTCTAAACAATCAAGCCCCTTTTTATTTAAAAGATCTGATATTACCCTATTATCCTAACAGAGCACTATGCTCCCAAAATGCTGGATTACTTGTAATACCTAGAATCTCCAAATGTACAATGGGGGGCAGAGCCTTTAGTTATCAAGCTCCTCTCTTGTGGAACCAGCTGCCAGTCTGGATTCGGGGGTCAGACTCGATCTCTGTTTTTAAGAATAGGGTTAAAACCTTCCTTTTTGATATAGCCTACAATTAGGGAGGGATCATGTGTTTCTGAACCCTCCCTTAGTTATGCTGCTATTAGGTTTAGACAGCCGGGGGACCTCTAGTAATTGCACTGGGCTTCACTCCTTTCTTCACTCTTAATGAAATATATATATTTTTTTTTTTTTTGCTGGTCACTAACATCTATTTGTTCTCTCCCATAGATTTAGTCCCCATCGTGCTGTTTGCTCTCTACATGTCTGTCCTTTTCATCTTCTCTATCCCCTCACCCCCCAGCCAGTGGCAGCAGATGACTGCCCCTCCCTGAGTCTGGTTCTGCTGGAGGTTTCTTCCTGTTAAAAGGGAGTTTTTCCTTTCCACCATCACCAAACGCTTGCTCATAGGGGATCGCGTGATTGCTGGGGTCTTTCTGCAATTGTGGGGGTTTCCCCTACAGTTGAAGTGCTATGAGATGACTCTTGTTGTGAAATGGCGCTATATAAATAAAGTTGAATTGAATTAGTGTAATAAGGTACAGGAATTATTTATTTATTTTATAGTGGGTGTGCGAGGGGACAGAGTTGAACAGTCACCCCGACACTCACTAAATAAAATAGAAAAGCACTCATAAAAAGGGGGCACCAGTTCTAAAAGAACAACTTGTTAATGAATTAATTTCAATTAATTAATTTCCGTACCTTCCAATTACTTAATGAATCAGTCTCAAAATTTAGTGAGTTCTTTTACTGCCGTGACCCAGAAATATATATGCAAAGGAAAAACATTTCAACTTCTCTCATTTACAAATTTATTAAATGAAACTCATTCAGGTTACATGACATGGCATTCAAGTGATGGATAAACAGATTCAAATGATAAACAGGTGTTCAATATCACATCAACTGTTAATGGATTCCTGAGCATAAAATCTGTCGTTAAACCTCTGTCAAACCAAGAGGAAACCAGATTTTATGTTTCAACTGTAATGGAGGGCTGAAGTATCTAACAAAATCAGAACGTAGTTTTATGGGGAAAAATTCCATAAGCAGTTATCTAAAAAGGAACTTCTGAATTAATCTACAAAAATTAATGGAGGTTACTTAAAAATGAATAAGAATTTTCCTTCAGTTTATAGCTTTGTCCTACAGCTGAGGGACTAATTGTACCATGAAATATTGGTTATGTTCAATTGTAATTGATATTTAGGACATCTCGTTTAAACCCAGCAGATAGGAAAATGGGAGTCTCACTTATGAACAGCTGTAGGTCCAGGTGTTCAGCGGTGGTCAGCGCTAGCCAGTGGTATAAGTTCAGGAAGGCTCAGCGGCTCTTCCAGACAGCGTTCGGAACCCAGGGGGAAAGCAACTGCTGGTCATAAACGTCTTAAGCTGGCAGATATATGGTTCTCTCCTTCTTTTAGACATATCCCAGAACCCTCTAGGCTGCCCCCTGCTCACAGTCCAAAGACCTAAAAATTATCTACAGCTCAAAAGTACCTCCTAGTGGACATCTACGGAATATGTTTCACTGTGCAATCTAAGACTGTTAATTCTGACTAAACATTAAACTTTTCTTCCAGCTCTCATTTCCCAGGATTCTAAGGACACTGTGAAGATAATCGCCAATAATGGTTTGCCATGATTCATTAATCCTTGATTTAAATGTGAGTGCATGTCTTAGGAATGTTTTATTTTCTGCAGGTGAAGGTAACCATCCGCCATCACCTTCCCCCTCACCCTCACACCAACTAAGTGAGCATTGGGAAAGCAAAGCAAAAGATGTGTTGTTCTGCACCTGCAGGGTGAGGACTGCGCAGTGAACTTGTGAAAACGTAGTGAGGCACATTGTTTTTTGATTTAATGTGGAAATGTATGTTTTTAGAGGGGTGGGAAAACATTTTTAAGATACATTTTTTTTCTGGGACGGGGTTGCATGAAGTACCCACTACAATATTTGTGCAAAAATAGAGGAGAATCATCAAAAAATGTTTTGAATTTGTTCATCCATCCGTCTTCTACTGCTTTTCCAAAGGTCCAGGTCGCAGAGGCAGCAGTTCAAGCAGAGAAGCCCAAACTTCCCTCACCCCAGCCACCTGCTCCAGCGCTTCTGAGAGGGTACCAAGGCGTTCCCAGACCAGCTGGGAGACGTATGGCCCTTCTTCACTAGTGTCAGTTTGGCCCAGTTTGGTTTGGTTCGGTACGCTTTGTAGGCTTTTCCATTAGGGACTTTAATGGCTACTGTCCCGATTTTTTGGAACCTGCTGGAGAGTGGTTCTAATCGTGCCGTACTGACATGAAAATGTGACATAAAAACACTGCAGGCCACTGACTGGTCCGGGCGTAATGTCATGAGAGCGACGTTTGAGGCTGAGTTACAGAATGTCGAGCCACCACTTGCAAAGATTCGTCTGAGAGCCAGCAAGCAAGCGTCAGTATAAACAACAATGATAGAATGGCTTCACAGAAATCAGACCCACAGAAATCAACACCACGGTCCAGCAGAGTTTTCTGTGTCTTTCGTCTGATGAGAGAATCCAGAGGGAACTAGACGGAGCCACCTGAAATGAATTTACAGCCAAGGGAGCACCCAACTTCAGCAGTCGAAAGCTGTGATATTAGGATATAGAGGATGGTGAGTGATGTGAAATGATGTGATATTATGCATCTTTTACGTTATTTATCCCAGCAGTGGAAAGTTCACTTTGAACAGACAACAACATTGTTGCTTGTGTACAGCAACAAATAAATAATACAAGAATAATAAACAAGAAAAATGACATGAACCCCCTCCCAGCCTCAACCTAGAACATGCCCCTCCCCCACCCAGGAGTCCAAAGTTCAGGGGGCCGACCTGAGTCCCAGGCCCAAGATATGGTGAGGGGTGACTGATCGGGTGGCCTGCCAAGACCGATGGACCACCCGACCCGGAGACAAAGTCCTTCGGGTGGCCGGCCAGCATTGCTGAACTTCCAGGACTGGAGGGGAGAGCAAGAAGGTGGCCTACCCTCCGGGAGGCTTAAAGGTGGATGACTGGACCGCAGGATAGAAACCTCCATAGCTACTGATGGCGGAGACAGAGGAACCTCAGCGGCATCTGGCATCTGGCATCAGCTGCACCCGCAGAGGCTCTGGGCTGGAGCATGGCTGCACCCGTGGAGGCTCCAGGCTGGAGCACCGCTGCGTCCTCGGGAAGCTGATCGGCCAGGGCGAGCACCATTCCCAGGAAGTAGCCCACCAGCGAAACACCAGGCAATGACGGAATCAGGGAACCCCCCCGGTGGTGTTGGCTCATCTCCGGTGACCCTGAATGAAAGCTCAGATAGAGGACACAAAGAAGGGAGGTCAGAGTCGCCGGCAGCGGTGGAGCCCGGCGAGGTGAGCTCAGGTGCAGCTGATGGCTGCATCCAACTCTCCTCACCAAGAGCCAGGCAAAATTTCTCCGAGGCAGAATAAAAAAACATAAAGAGATCACTCACCTGAAGACGAGCTCCACCGCCGTCCAGGACTCCATCGATCCTGCTGTGGACGATGGTCCAGACGCTGACTCTAATGCGGCTGCCTCCACAGCAGGCGTGGTGGTAGCTGCAGTCCGAATCTCCTCCAGAGACCTCTCCAACGCCGGCAACTCCTCCGGCGAGGATTCTGGAGGTGGAGTCCCACATTGCGCTGGACCCTGGGAGGCTGAAGCCAGGGGATGCTCCTCCGTCGGCGCAGGCTTCGGGTTGGTCATAGCGCCCCTCCTCTGACCATGGCGGCTCTGTGGGGCTGGAGTAGAGTCTTTCAGCACCGCGGCCCCCTCCTTCCTCGGAAGATCCAGCTCCAGGGCCGATGGACACTCAAAGGAGATAGAAGGAGATATGGAGAGGGTAGGGGAGCTAATAGCTGTTGCAACAGGTGGTGAGAACCCAGCGGACTGCGTGAACTGGGCCGCACTCCCGGGAGTCAAGCAAGGTGATTTATCAGATGAGTGAATAGTATAATAACACACTTACTTGTTCATCCCGGGTGTGATGGTTCTCGCTGCTGCAAACCCAGCCTCTTGCTTCTTGTGTGCGGAGCACTTGGGTCCCTTGGAGAATCCAGGGGGTGACGCCCCCGCAAACTGGAGGACAGGCAGAGGAGCGGAGGAGTTCTTCCTGTGGTCCAACGCTGGGTCACGGTGCTGTGGAGGAGGTGAGGCCGGTGGGACAGGAGCCGACACGTAGGAGACAAAACAGGGCTTCTCTCGTCGAATTCTTCTTCGTGCTGAAGCCAGCCTCACATCACACAAAACGGTCAAAATAACCACAGTGTCAGAACTGGGTTTGAGACCACCAAACTCAAGTTCATGACAGGGGTGGTATGAAATAACAAGTCGTCATTATCAGTCTTTTCTTCAACAGTGACAGAAAGGATGTCAACATAATTATCTATGTGAAAGGGCTCTTCAGGTTCCATGTTAGGTCGAAAGTGAATCATCTCCCTTGTGTGTCCATAGCCCTAGGGTGTATGGTGGGAGTGATGCAGCTCACACAAACATTTGATTGAAGAGGCCTCCTGATCAAAAAAGCCTTCACCTTACATAGTAGTGAAACAAAGTACTCCCTCACTGCCGCGGTCATCTGGCCTACAGATTGTTGAATTTATGCGCAGAAAAAAAGGAAATACATTTGCCAATGTGGTGTATTGTTGCGATGACTCTTTTATACCAATCACTGAAAAGCAATTCGTGAGTTAGTAGCTTTCTAGTTTTTCTACATATTCTTTTTTGAAGTTTAGTGGAGTCTTGATTTCTTAAACAGTACAACTGTAACTCAGCAAACATGTCTAAAATTTGTGCAGATGCAACTGGATAGAATCAGGGACGTAAAACTTTTATAGATACTGTATGTTAAGTTTGCTGTATCAAAATGTCTATTTGTGTCACATCGAATGGATAAAGAATGCGGACATCGTTGCCCTTATATCCCCTTTACCCAGGGGTGGAGGTCATTGAGACAGCATTGAAAGATTGGGCAATTTTTTGATGCATCAATGATCTCCACAGTCACCACGATCACCTCAAAGTTTTGACTCAGTCCAAAGCACACAAGGACCTCAAAAACAATCCCAAAGATGAAAAATTCGCCCAATCTCTCAACAATCTCCATGTTGCCCTAAACAATCAATTAAAAAAAGAAATTAAAAAAAATAGCTATAGTGTGAGGCATTAGGCATTAGGCCATGGGCTGAGTAGGTCCCTCATGCACCCCACACCACCACTACATCTCAGCAAAACTATGTTTTTCTGAAGCTTTGAAATGTTCTTTTCACAAAATCAAATGTTAACATTGAAAATATAGGGATGCACTATATTTTCAATGAAGAGTGTTTTCAAAACATATCAAACATTCAAGTTAGCTACATGTGAAAAGGTATTAACATTTCTGCCAGAAATACATTTACTCTAGATTCTAATGAGAGGTACTTGCAAGATGGTCTGATAACAAATTCTAGAGTGCTACAGTCAACTGCACTGGAACAGCTGACAAAACACTGGATGCTAAGGCCACAAACATTTCTGCCAGAAATACTTTTATTATTATCTACTGTATAAATAGTCATCAATAGATATTTCTGCCCCAAATACTTTTACTTTACTTGCTTGTCTCGCATGAAAACTGCGGGCTGATTGGGAGACAATTACATAGAATTGCATGTTGCTGAAGGAGGTTCACATAAACATTTGCATTCACCCTGCCATGTAGCTGTACAAGAGGCCCAACTTCTGCTGCAGAAAACATCCCCCAAACTATGACACTTCCTCAACCAAATTTAACTGACTTCATTACACACTTTGGGCTCAGTCTTTCCCCAGTTTGACACCGAACATATTGTTTCCCATCAGACCCAAATAAGTTGATCTTCCTCTCATCACCGAAGTGCACTCTGGACCAGCTGTCCTCTGTCCACACAACATGCTTCTCAGCAAAGGAAAGTCTAGACTTTTTATTCTTTCTGCTGATGAGAGGTTCGGTCACGTCAGAGTGAGCTTTTGAGTCAAAATTGTCTTAAATGGCAAGACACTGTTGCTGAGACGGATCCTTTCCCAGTTCATCAGTGAACTGGTGAGTAATTCCAGCTGCAGTGTTGAACTGATTCCCCATTGAGAGTCTTCGCATAGTCCTCTCCCCCAAACCAGAGCAGCATGAGAAACTAGTGATGTCCTGTGGGTGCAGATGTACTGAAGTCATTACACTTCCTATTAATTTTTTAATCCTATAGCCCTAAAAAAAACCATTGTTTAAATCTTCTCTTCTGACACAGTGGTTACTGTTCTTTAATTTTGCTCACTGTTTTTTTTTTCCAAACTAAATGTTTGCATTGAAGTGCCTTGGTTATTTAAAAAATACATGCTAGTACAGCAGTGGTATGAACAGTTAAAATTCTGAACAATGAAGAATAACAGTATTACGGAATAAATCAAGTATTAATACATTGGTCTGTAATTTTGATCTCCACTGTATTTGTATGCACAGTGGAGATTTGCATGTGGGCAGCTCGGTGGTGCAATGGTTAGCACTGTGGCAGCACAGCAAGAAGGTTATAGGTTTGAGCCCATCCCTGACCACTGGTGACCCTTCTGTGTGGAGTTTGCATGTTCTCCCCGTGTCTGCGTGGATTTACTGTGGTTTCCTCCCACAGGCCTGTCATGGTCTGAGTGCTGACTCTGTCCGCACTCGGGTTGTCCAGTAGTTCTCCGTTCTCTGCTTTGGTTTACCACAGGGCCTTCGGGCTCTTATTGTGACAGCGTCCTGGCGGGGCTTCCGGCTGTCAGAGCTGCGCTCCACAGGGATGGCTGGTAATCAATCAGCTGATGACATTCTCATCAGCTGAGTAATCTGTGAAGTCCTATTTAAGGGAGCAGCTCAGGTTACTCCGGGCTGCGACCTCATCAAACATTCCCTTGTCCAACCTCCATCAAAGGTCCACGTCTTGTTCATCTCTCTGTAAGTGCATTTCCTGAGACTCTGTATCATGTGTGTAAATCTTAGCCTTAGTTGTGTTTTTGCCCCTCGTGGCTCTTTATTTCGTCATTTGTCCTTTATTAATAAATTATGCAAACTCATCTGCTGGCTTTCGGCGTCTCATTGATGGCTCGTGAGGGCCATCGTAGACAAGGCCAAAGACATGCACATTAAGTTAATTGGCATCAACTGAGGATTCTAAATTGTCCTTACATGTGAATGGTTTCTCTGTCCTATAGCCCTCTGCGATGGATTGGCAATCGGTCTAGGGCCAGGGGTCCGCATTTGTTTTGTCCAGTGGGCCAGAGGTCTGGAGCAGTGCTGCATGGGCGGATATTTCATTTTTATGTTGGGGGGGACAACAAACAACATTTTCTCCAGAGTAAATATTGAGGGGACACGATAAGTATTATTGTTGTCAGTCACAAATTTATGAGAATGTACAAATGTACACTTATGGGAAAAAAGCTGCAAATTTACAAGAAAAAAAATCATAAATTTATGAGAAAGAAAACTGCAAATTTAAAAGAAACAATTGCACGTTTACAAAAAGTCAAGCTTGCTAGAAAAAAGTTGCAAATTTAGTGAGAAAAATATGTAAATTTATAAGAAAAAACTCACATCTATTATAAAAAGGTAACAAGTTTCAAAGACACTTACAAATTACAAATTACAAGAAAAAAATGCAGATCTAAGATTCAAAAGCAGCAGATTTATGAAGAAAAAGTGGCAAATTTACTACAAAAAGCTGAGTAATCTGTGAAGTCCTATTTAAGGGAGCAGCTCAGGTTACTCTGGGCTGTGACCTCATCAAACATTCCCTTGTCCAACCTCCATCAAAGGTCCACGTCTTGTTCATCTCTCTGTAAGTGACAACGAGCACGGTCTTCTTGCTACAGTGGCAGCAAGGCCACGTTGGTCAGTCAAATCTGCTATTTGAATGGAGAGATCACAAGCACAGGTGTCGCTCAATGCGCGTACACAACCCTGAAGGCAGAGAAGCAAAGCTGGTAAGCCAAGAGAAGGAAATATGTGACAGGCAACGAGTAAACCAGCAACAAGTTGGCCTGATGTAATTCCTAAAAAACAGAAATACTTTCTTTTTTTTTGAAAAATTTGCGATTTTCGTTTTTTTTATTTGCAAAATATGCTAGTTGAAATCATGAAGAAGCTATTCCATGCTTCAAATAACAGTGTGGGAGATTTTAAAACCGTAAACTTTATATTTGAAATAGAATAGTTTCAGAGGGAAATATCAGCGAGATCGCTTCCTAGTTTCGGGAGTGTGGATAGCACAGCTGATTTACATATCCGGTTTCTTTGGTTACTCACATAACTTTCTTATTCATTTCAGCCAATCAGCAGCACGTTCAGGTGGAAGCACATGGCTACTTAAGCAGGGGTCCTTTTGATAAGCACTGTACGTGTAATGATTCAGTACCAGAAATGTCATAAATGCCCTTTACAGGGCATGAATGAGGCACCAAATGCCAGCAGTGAGTTTGGTGGTCTACTCCAGGCACCAGCGGACACTCGGGGGGGTATAGGAGGAGACACAGAGGTAACAAGTACAGTTTCAGTGGCTGCAGCAGGTGGTGGGGGCTCAGAGGACTGCATAACCTGAGCCCCACCCTCAGGAATCAGACAAGGTAATTTATCAAATTGAGGAAAAGAATGAAAAAACACCTGTTTTCCTGGGGTTCGATGGTTCCTGCTGCAGTTGGCTCGGTTCTTCCCTCTCCCATAGAAATAGTGATGGTGGGCTCCTCGGAAAGACAAGGAGGAGCCACCCCAGCAGGATCGGTTACAGGCGGGACCGGAGAAGGAACCACAGGGCTCACAGTAGCTGAAGAAAGTGCCCTAGAGGAGGGAGGAGCAGCTGAGACAGTCCGGGGTAGAGGAGCTGGCAAAACAGCAGAAAAAAGAGACCCGGAGGTTGAGGCTGCTGTCTTCACTCTCTGCCATGGTGGAAAAAAAAAAACAGCTTGCTGGGAGACAAGGGAATTTTTCTGGCGGCCCGTAGCAGGATACAAACGGGAGCCCCACAGAGAATTGACCTGGTCAAAAAACTCCCTCCCCTTCGGAACGGCCATGTCCCAGGGAGGAGATGGATTCTGAGCAGGACGGTGACATCTTCTGGCTGGAGGCAAGGCTAAATTCAAATTGGGGAAACGCCGCTGTTGCGCTGAAACTGAGTCCAGCAGATCAGCAAACTCAGGAAAATTATTTAGCCCAGGATTTGCATCCACCAGTCTAACAGCTGCCACCATGCTCTTGAGAACTTTATAGGGGTTGAAAGAAGAGAGAGCTTCGGCCACACGGCCCCTGATGAGTTCAGCTGCCCACTGTTCATCTTAGCTGGGACCCCTGGCTGCCCTCGTCCTCCACTGCGCAGGATGAAGGTCTTTCAGCGGAGCAGATATGGGAGCTGGAACCATGGCAGGAATCTCATAAAGAGCTGGGGAATGGGAGTGCATCTCCAGCCTGGCCTGTCCATAGCCCGCAGCTCTAATTGTTTGGGAAGGATGCCAGTGTGTCTGATGTTGAGCTTCATGCAGTCTTTGAATCTTTTTCTTGGTCTGCCTTGGTTCCGCTTCCCAGAGCAGAGTTTGCCGTACATGAGCTGCTTGGGCAGCCTGTGGCCATCCATCTGGATCACATGACCAACCCATCGGAGCTCGGCTTTCGGAATCATGGCCTCGATGCTGGTCATCTTAGCTCTATCCAGGACCTCAAGGTTTGTGACCCGGTCTTGCCAGTGAATGTTCATGATCATCCGTAGGCTTCTCATGTGGAACTTCTCTAACTGCTTCAGGTGTTTTTTGTACACGGTCCACATCTCACATCCGTAGAGAAGGCTGGTGAGGACAACGGCCCTGTACACTTTGAGCTTCGTGGACAGCTGGATGTTGTGCTGGTTCAGGACGTGAGCTCGGAGACGACCGAGAGCTTGGCTGGCCTTGCAGATTCTGGCTTTGATCTCCTTATCCAGGTTGCCATCATTGCTGACGGTGGTGCCGAAGTACTTAAAGTCATCTACCGTCTTCAGTTGGGTACCCTCGATGAAGATAGAGGGGGGAGGGATGGTGGAGGCGGGTGCTGGTTGGAACAGTACCTCTGTCTTGCTGAGGCTAATGGTAAGACCAAAAAGGTGGAAGGTTTCTGCAAACTTATTCACGATGATCTGGAGATCAAACTCCGTGTGGGCCATGAGGGCACAGTCGTCAGCGAAAAGCGCTTTCAGGACAGTTTTTTCTGCGACCTTGGTCTTAGCCTTCAGTCGGCGGAGGTTGAACAGTGAGCCATCAAGTCTGTATCGCAGGTATACCCAAAGGTCCAAGTCCCTGATGGCATGGTTGAGGACGCAAGAGAAAAAGAGGTTGAAGAGGACCGGGGCCAGAACGCACCCCTACTTGACGCCGTTTCTGATATTGAATGGCTCCGATACCTCTCCACCTGAGAGAACCTGCCCAGTCATGTTGTCGTGAAACTGGCGTATGAGGTTTACAAACTTGTCTGGGCACCCAAGCTTGGATAGGATGATCCAGAGGGCCTCCCTGTTCACCGTGTCGAAGGCCTTAGTCAGGTCGATGACGGCTGCATATAAGTCCATGTTTTGTTCTAGACATTTCTCCTGCACTTGGCGGACGGAGAAGATCATGTCCACGGTGCTGGGGTTTGGGCGGAATCCACACTGTGTTTCTGGCAGGTTCCCTGCAGAGATGTTGTTAATCAGTTGGTTGAGGAGGACCCGGGCCAGTATTTTTCCGGCAATAGATAGAAGGGAGATACCTCGGTTATTGCCGCAGTCAGATTTGCTACCCTTATTCTTGAACAGGGAGACAACAATGGCGTCCCGGAAGTCTTTGGGCAGTTGTTCTTCATCCCAGATGCTGATGAGGAGGGAATGGAAATTTTCAAGGGCCACAGGACTGGCTGATTTGAATATTTCCGCCGGGATTCCATCCATCCCAGGTGCTTTGCCTGAATTGGTCTGCTTAATCGCGTTCAAGACTTCGTCCATTGTAGGGGGGAGGTCGAGGCAGTGGACGGTGGTTTTTTTGTGGGATCAGATCGAGGGCGTTGGGGTCTGCAGTGGAGGGCCTGTTGAGCAGGTAGCTGAAGTGCTCTCTCCATCGGGCATTGATGCTGCTCTTCTCCTTCAGCAGAATTGAACCATCAGCCGACAGGAGTGGGTTAGTACATGGCTTGGCAGGTCCATATACTTCCTTAATGATGCTGAAGAACATCTTGGAATTCTGCGTGTCAGTGTATTTCTGCACCTCATCTACCTTCTTCTCCCACCATTCATTCTGCATCTTTTGCAGCACTGCTTGTGCGTGTTTCTGGAGGTGCTTGAAGCGATCATGCTTGGAAATGGAAGTGGGGTCATTCTGCCGCTCAACAAAGGCCTTCTGCTTGTCATCCAGGAGTGTCTTGATGTTCTTGTTGTTCTCGTCGAACCAGTCCTGGTGCATTCGTTTCCTGGGGCCGATGGTGGTTTTTGCTGACTCCGTCACCAGAGCTCTAAATTGTTCCCACCTTTGTATTGGACAGCCAGTCTGGGGTCCATGGGCAATCAGTCGGCCATCCAGATCTTCTGCAAATTCACTATGTCGTTGAGGTTGTTCAAGTTTGGTAATGTCAAATGCTGGCCTGATGACTTTTGGCGTCTTGCTGTGTGTTGGGGCACAAACTTGTGGCTCCAAACCTGTCGCAACAGCAGCCTGATTTGTTTGATGTAGATCAGCAATGGCACCCAAAAGCTCCAAGAAAGCTTTCTTAAAGCTTTGTACCATCTTAATATACAGTGGATATAAAAAGTCTACACATCCCTGTTCAAATGCCAGTTTTTGTGATGTTAAAAAAATGAGACCAAAATAAGTCATTTCAAAGCTTTTTCCACCATTAATCTGATCTATAACCTATACAACACGATTGAAAAACAAACTGAAATCTTTTAAGGGGACAAATGAAAAATAAAAAACTTACAATAGCTTGGTTGCATAAATATGCACACCCTTAAACTAATACTTTGCTGCAGTACCTTTGGCTTTTATTACAGCACTCAGTCTTTTTTGGGTAGGATTCTATCAGCGTGGCACATCTTGATGTGGCAATATTTATCTACTCTTCTTTGCAAAATCGTTCCAAATCAGTCAGATTGTGAGGACATCTCCTGTACGCAGCCCTCTTCAGATCACTCCACAGATGTTCGATCAGATTCCGGTCTGGACTCTGGGTGGGCAATTCCAAAACCTTAATCTTCTTCTGGTGAAGCCATTCTTTTGTTGATTTGGATATGTGCTTTGGGCCATTGTCATGCTCAGTGATGAAGTTCCTCTTCATCTTCACCTTTCTAGCAGAAGCCTGAAGGTTTTGTGCCAACACACTGACTGGTATTTAGAACTGTTCATAATTCCCTCCACCTTGACTAAGGCCCCAGTTCCAGCTGAAGAAAAACATCCCCAAAGCGTGACGCTGCCACCACCTTACTTCACTGTAGGTATGGTGTTCTTTTGGTGATGAGCAGTGTTGTGTTTGCATCAAATATACCTTTTGGAATTATGGCCATACTTCAGTACAATATGTCATGTATGGGAGTATTAATGAATGATACAAGGTATATAGTGTGGGTTGATTCAGCAAATATTTCACTCTGTGTAGTATTGCAATTGATTTGGATATTTTACCTTTAATATAATTAATATGTGACTTCCAACACAGTTTATTATGAATGAATGAATGAATGAATGAATCTTTATTTCGGATAGATTAAAAGAACAGGTTAAAAGAAACTGAATAATATAACAAAGGGGGAAAGAAAATCCAACAAGGTCAAATTAGACAATAACTCCTCTGATTATACAGTTCAACATAAGTTATCCGAAATGGGTGATGGCTGAAGCCGCAGCTCATATTGCCCACCCATGTTCCATCCAAGAATTCAAAGAAAAAACAAAACAAGAGCGATTACAATTCAGAACGAAGCTAAGACAAAATGTGACAAAAAACTAAGCTACAACACAACGCAGGCTGGATATGACAATCCTTATGTGATTTTACATGTCATCTTGTATATATGTTTGGAGTATTTCTTCCTTTAGTTTTTGTTTAAATTGTCCAAGCGTTGTACATGATTTTAATTCAGGTCCAAAATCGTTCCATAATCTGACTCCTTGCACTGAAACACAGTGTTGCTTGGTGGTAGTTCTCACTGAAGGTTTTTGAAATATACATGTTCCTCTGAAATGATATTGTTTCTCCCTTATTTGGAACAACTTTTGGATATTTGCGGGCAGTGATAGATTCTTCACTTTAAACATTATTATTGCAGTTTTAAAGTCAACCAGATCTTTCAACTTGAGAGCTTTTAATTTAAGAAAAAGTGGGTTTGTTGGTTCCCTGTAAGCTGCTTTGTTTATTATTCTAATAGCTCTCTTCTGAAGCATAAAGACTGGATATATGTTTGTTTTGTATGTATTTCCCCATACTTCAGTACAATATGTCATGTATGGGAGTATTAATGAATGATACAAGGTATATAGTGTGGGTTGATTCAGCAAATATTTCACTCTGTGTAGTATTGCAATTGATTTGGATATTTTACCTTTAATATAATTAATATGTGACTTCCAACACAGTTTATTATCAATTATTACTCCAAGAAATTTAGTTTCAGATACCCTTTCAATCTCTACACCATTTACACTGAGTTTAGATACTGAGTTGTTGTGATGGTTGTTAAAGACTATAAATTTTGTCTTACTTAAATTGAGTGTTAATTTGTTTGAATCAAACCACAGTTTAAGCTTTCCTAATTCCTTTCCGAGTGTATCCAAAAGTTGTTCCAAATTGCTTCCACTGCATAATAAATTAGTGTCATCGGCAAACAACATTAAATCCATTTTTTCTGAAACTTTACATATATCATTTATATACATATTGAGTAACAATGGCCCCAAAACTGAACCCTGTGGGACTCCACAAGTAACCTTCAGTAACTGTGAGTTTTTGTTACCAACACATACATACTTATATCTATTCATTAAGTAACTACATAACCAGGACAGTGCTACTCCCCTAATACCACAATTTTGTAGTTTCTTTAATAATAAATTATGATCCACTGTATCAAATGCTTTTTTAAGATCCAGGAATACCCCATCTGAATACTCTTTATTTTCAACGGCAGTTGATATTTTTTCTATAAATTCCATTAGAGCAAATGCAGTTGTCCTCTTGTGTCTGAACCGATATTGCTGCTCACACAATAAATTATTCTTCATTATGAATTTGTCAATTCTCTCATAGAATATTTTTTCAAGTATCTTGGAAAATTGCGGCAATAGTGAAATTGGTCTATAGTTTGAAAGTTCCCCTCTGTCACCCGTTTTGTATATCGGAATTACTTTAGCTAATTTCATTGCATTGGGAAATATACCTGTTTGGAGAGACAGGTTACAGATATACGTCAGTGGTTTCACTAAGCATTCAATAATAGTTTTGACTAAGATCATGTCAGTACCATCACAGTCCGTAGATGTTTTATTTTTAAACGATTTAACAATTTCAATGACCTCTCTCTCGTCTGTGTTCTTTATGAAAATGGAGTCTTTTATAGCAGTGTTTTTGCTTATTGTATCACCTGTAGGCGCCGTAATGGGTATTTCTGGAGCCAAATTAGGACCAATGTTAACAAAAAAGTTATTAAATTCATCTGCAGGTGAAGCTGCATTCACACTCTGAGTCGTTTTATTATTTTTTTAAAAATTGGTTGGGTAGCTTGTATTTCTGTTTTTATTTCCAAGAATATTGTTAAGTATTGTCCATGTATTTTTAATATTGTCTCTGTTTTTCTCCAGTTCTTTACTGTAATAGTCTCTTTTACTACATCTCATTATGTATGTTAACTTATTTTTGTATGTTTTATACCGCTGCTCTGCTTCTTTTGTCCTTTTCTTTAGAAAAGCTTTATATAATAAATTTTTCTTTTTACACGCCTTTTGTAATCCTTTGGTTAACCATGGCTTATCGGCAAATTTATGTTTAAGCTTTTTCCTTACTAATGGACAATTTTTTTCATAAAGAGTGGTTACAATGTTTATAAATGTGTCATAGGCTTCATTTACATCTGATACATAGACTTTTGTCCAGTCTTGCTTCAGCAAGTCTTCTTTAAAAGAACTGATTGCATTTTATGATTTGTATCACACAGTTCAATCTTGGTTTCATCGGAACATAACACATTTTCCCACATACATTTGGGAGATTTCAAATGTCTTTTTGCAAAATTTGCTTGGATGTTTTTCTTCGTAAGATAAGGCTTCCATCTTGCCACCCTACCCCATAGCACTGACAAATGAAGAAGATGGGAGATTGTTGTCACATGTACTAAACAGCCAGTACTTGCCAGAAATTCCTGCAGCTCCTTCAATGTTGCTGTCAGCATCTTAACAGCCTCCTTGACCAGTTTTCATCTCATCTTTTCATCAATTTTGGAGGGGCATCCAGTTCTTGGTAATGTCACTGTTGTGGCATATTTTCTGCACTTGATGATGACTGTTTTCACTGTGTTCCATGGTATATTTAATGCCTTGAAAATTCTTTTGTACCCTTCTCCTGACTGATACCTTTGAACAGTGAGATCCCTGTGATGCTTTGGAAGCTCTCTATGGACCATTGCTTGTGCTGTAAGATATAACTACAAAAATGTCTGGAAAAGCCTACTAGAACAGCTGAACTTTATTTGGGGTTAATCAGAGGCACTTTAAATTGTGGCAGGTGTGTACTGACTCCCATTTAACATGAGTTTGAATGTGATTGGTTAATTCTGAGCATAGCCACATCCCTAGATAAAACAGGGTGTGCATATTTATGCAACCTGGTTATTGTAAGTTTTTTATTTTTAATTTTTCCCATTAAAAGATTTCTGTTTTGTTTTCAAATGGGTTGTACTGGTTAAAGGTCACATTAATGGCGGAAAAAGTTTTGAAATGATTTATCTTGATCTCATTTTTTACATCACAAAAACCTAGCATTTGAACAGGAGTGTGTAGAATTTTTATATCCACTGTACATGAAAAATATTCTACTGATAAGAATTCTTAAAAGCTCATCTCCGGGGACTGCAGTGTCATAGTCATAGTCTAGGCATGCTCATGGGATCATGCCCACACTTTATCATTATTTTTGTTCCCTCTGTGATTACTTATGATATTATTTGCATTATTTGCCATCTGTGTTCCCCTGAGTCCCTTGTTATTGTCTTTGGTGTCATCCCCTGTTTGGTCCTGGGTTTGAGTGTTTTCCTGTTTACCTATTGTTCCAGCTCCTCATGTTTTCCATACCTCTAGCCTTTGCCCTCAGTTCATTGTGTTTTCTCTGTGTTTTAATTTCATCCCTGCCATTGCACTAATCTGTGTTATCATCAGGTTTTCATTATCATATCTTTTGTTTTGTTCTGTAGTCTTGATTCCTGCCCTGCTTTTTGTGCTTATTATTATCACTAGTATTTTGGTCCAGGTGTGCTCTGTCTGTCTGTGCAGCCTCGTCTGTCCTGTTTTCCTTACATGTAGCTGCTCCCCTGTTGTCTCTGATTGTCCTTGATTATCCCCACCTGTTGTTTATCTAGGTGATTACCCCCCTGTCTATATATGTGCGTCTCAGTCTGTGTCCTGTGTGGTGACCTTGCCCTTTGTTGGCATCTCACCCACGCTTCTGTTTAGCCTTTGTCCCTGTGTCTGAAGCCTGTTATGTTTTGCTTTTGTTTCAGCCCATGAGCTGTATTATTTTCTTTTTGTACAATAAATAATGGTTTACCGTATTCGCCTCGCATCTGGGTCCTCTTCCCCTTCCTTGTCCCAAGGGACAATTATGACATGCAGATGAAAAATAGCCATTTTGGCTAATTCTGGTGCATTTTACATTAATGTGAATTAATGTACAATGTCCCTGTCAAATATACCAACAAATAAAATAAACAAAATAAATAGATCTACATCTACAGCTCATCATCATCATCGAGCGTGATCCACTCCCAGCATATGGAAAACCAGCCAACTGAGACTACAGATGATAGATCATGGAAGCCATGTTGGGCATGCAAAGCAGAGAAGGCAAAATTAATGGAGGAGAAGGGAAAACTGCACGATGTACTGTGTAGTATTAGTAAGTCAGTGGGATTTGTTTGTTGCAAATTTATGCTATTTCAGGATTTCATTGTTATCACTTTTTCTTCTCTCAGTTTTCCTGTTACTTGAAATACATTTCAATACATGCAATACAAGCATTCAATGCATACTTACCGCCTCCTTCCTCATTGCGTTTGGGTCTAAGCCAGCATCCTTGTCACCATGTATTGGGAGGCATCCACTGAAACATCAGCCTTCCCAGACCTTATATGAGAATTAGACATAGTCATTATTGGGATAAAAACTACTCAGATAAGAACAACTGGGACACATTCACACATGTCTTTTTCTCAAATATGACCCATGTAAATGTTGGAAAAGGCTGCATGTGTGAAAGGGGCTGTTGATTGTTCCCCTGATAATATCTAGTTAACCAGGGCACACTGGTGTTATTTTTAAGGCTATTTGTAATGCAGCTTTTCCTTTTCTTGCAGCATACATCATGCACTGTCGCACTCTGGAGGCGGTGGACAAAAGTACGGTCAAAAAAGCCCTCATTAACAAATTCCGCAAGAGGGCCACAAAGACTGTAAGTTTGTGAATGTGGCCATGCAATGGCTAGAAGTTTGAGATGTCAGCTGTTATAGTCAATGTTCCAAGCTGTTCTGGTATTATTTTTTTTTTCCACAATATTTTTTATTGAACCTTTTTTAACAAACATGACACAAACAATCAAACACTAACACTAAAGTAAATTAAAAATAAATGTTCTAAAAACACCAACAACCATTAACAAAAGCAAGTCAAACAATGCTCCTCTGTTTAGCCTAGGTAATCCATTACATAAGTATACATATTATACATTCACCAATTTGGAATTTACAAGGTCCACACACATCATTCACCTTCTTCTTCAGAAGTTATGTTTAGTTTCTTTACATAATCAATGAAAGGTCTCCATATATTCTCAAACACATTTTCCTTTGAATTCAATATGTATGTTATTCTTTCTAGTGAAAGGTTTGTTAACATCTGTCTTAACCACTGAGTCACATCTGGTCTATGAGTCTTTTTCCACAGTAGTGCAATACATTTTTTGGCATTAAGCAAACTGAGGTCTATGAATGTTCTTTCACTCTTATTAAAATTATGCTTTTCTGGATACAGACCCAACAAAAACAGTTTGGAGTTCAATATGAATTGTTTTGAATTTTTTTTTTCAATTGTTACCCTCACCTCTTCCCAAAACATTCTAATTTTTCTACATTCCCATAAACAATGAAAGAGGGTTCCTTTACTTTCCATACATTTTGTGCATGTATCTGGTATGTTTTTGTTATATCTATTTAACTCCACCGGTGTAACATACATCCGCATTAACCATTTAAAATGTATCAATTTAAGACGTACATTTATTGATTTGGTTTGAGCTTCTGTGCAAGCCAATTCCCATTGTTCCTCTGAAATTTCAGTTTGCAGGTCTTCTTTCCAATAATTCATTCTTTTCTGTGAGTTTGTACTTGAGGATAGTGTCAGTGAGTTATAAAACTCTGAAATAATACCCTTTCTCTTACTATTTTTCATCAAAATTTTATCCATGGATGAATAAGTAGGTCAGGTGAGAACGTTATTTTGATTTGATTGAATAAAATTCCTAAGCTGAAGATATTTAAAAAAATGTGTTCTATTAAGATTAAATTTGACCCTCAGTTCTTCAAAAGACATTATGTTATCTGAACGTGACAAATATAAGTCTTGAATCTTTTGAATCCCTTTTAAATTCCATAATTTAAATACAGCATCCACTCTCCCTGGTGTAAAATATTGATTACCCCATATTGGGCTAAATTGTGACAATAAGTGTGGTTCTTTTAAATATTTTTTGATTTCACACCATATTTTGATCATATGCTTTACAATAGGATTTTTAACTTGCTTCTGTAATTTTTTTAGCCGAGTCTGAGTATATGAATAAGGGAAGAGATAAAGGTAAATTGTATGATTCCATTTCAATCCAGTGAGGGAGATCATTTGATGAAAAATAATATGTCATAGACCTCAGTTGTGCTGACCAGTAATACAACATAAAGTTTGGACATTTCAGACCTCCACGATCAAATGGTAAATATAGTAAGGACAGACGTAATCTAGCCTTCCTATTGTTCCATATAAATTCCACTAACTTTTTTTTAATTCTTGAGAATAGATCTGAAGGTGGTGGTAAAGGAATGTATTGAAATAAATATAGTACAGTATTTTGGATAAGATATTACTTTTAAGTATATTAATTCTCCCGATCATCGACATTGGAAGTGACATCCATCTCTGAAGCAACTCATTAATATCTGTCATTAAGGCTTCATAGTTGGCACTGGCGACTGATTCTAACTTAGGCTCAATTTGAATTCCTAAGTATTTAAACTGATTTACAACATTGAATTGATTTACCTCAGGAGCTGGGTGATTTCTCTGGGTCTCATTTAGCATTAATATTGAAGATTTAGTTTTATTTATTTTATATCCTGATATTTCCCCAAAGTTCTTTATTAAATTTAACAAGGTCGGAACCGATTTTTTAAGATTCGACATAAACAAAATTATGTCATCAGCATACAGGGAGATTTTATGTTCTGTTGGTCCTACTTTAATTCCATATATTTGTGGATGTAAATGTACTGCCATCGCTAAAGGTTCAATTGCCATAGTAAACAGTAAAGGTGAAAGTGGACAGCCTTGTCCACATCCTCTATTGATTTTTATTGATTTTGAGATATTGCTGTTTGTTAGGATTTCTGCTGTAGCATTATTGTATATTATCTGAACCCATTTTATGAAATTATTTCCAAGTCCAAACCTTTGTAGAACTTCAAAAAGAAAGGGCCATTCGACCCTATCAAAGGCCTTTTCAGCGTCCAATGATAGGAGAGCTGTATCCGGTGCTTCTTTATTAGAATAAATAATATTAAATAGTCTTCTTACATTATGGAAGCCTTGTCTTCCCATTATAAAGCCATTCTGATCTCGGTTAATAATATTTGATAATATTTCTTGTAGTCGTCTTGCTAAAATTTTACAGATTATCTTAAGGTCTGCATTTAATAGGCTTATTGGTCTCATGTTTTCACATTTATTAGAGGGTTTACTGTCATGGCGGCCTCTGGGCCGTCATTGGCATCATTAACTCCAGCTGCGCACAGACCTACAGGTGTTAATCAGCAGCTGTTAAAAGCCAGCGTTGCTGTCAGCCCGGCACGGAGTCGTCTGTCCTCTTCGTCGGAGAAAGAACCTGTACTCCGCTCTCTGGCCTCGTCAGGTTACTCTCTCGTCTCGTCAGGAACTTCTCTGGCTTCGTCAAGAACTTCTCTTACCTCGTCAAGGACTTCTCTTCAGAGTCAAGCACGTAAGATAACTGTCTGTTACTCTACTCCTAACCTCTACCCCTGTGCACAGGTGGACCCCCCTGGCGGCGGACCTGCGGCCCCAGCTGACGGGGTTACGCCAACACGCACACGTAGTGGTTCGCTACCACCACGACTACCGGTACGTCTTGCTCCTCAAATTCCTGAACTATTACTGTATCAGTTGCAGGAGTATTGGCCACCGTTATCAGTGGAGTTACTGTCATCAGCATCTGTTGTTTCATCGTCACCACGTTCTGTGGAATCACTCACCTCGTCATCATCTGGATTGTCATCATCCCGGTCTGTGGTGTCACAGCCGGAGTCACTGGAAGAACTGTCCTTACCACAGCCACGGGTGGAAGCCCTAGCACGTTCACGGACACCTTCACCTCCACGTTGCACGGCCGTTGGTTCTCAGCAGGACGTAACCTGTGCTCCAACCAAGTAAGCCTCGCTACTTGTAGCTTGTCACTTGCGTGGGACAAAAGTAATTGTTTGTGCTTGTATGTTCCAGGGTTGCCGGGTCTCCGTCCAGGGTGCTCAGCTCCAGTGACCAGAACTCTATCCACGCACTCACACTTGCACTACACACCCTTTCACTCTAATAAAGATTATTGTTCACTATTTGCCCGTGTCAGTGTCTGTCTCCTGGGTCCCGAAACATGTCAGTACGACTCCGTCACGTTGACCCAGCGGACAGCTCACTGTCGCGCTTAATTAACACTCTTAGCGCCCGGGTAGATTTACTAGCTCACCAGCAGACAGTAATCTTAAACCAATTAACTTTAATTAATGGTCGGCTGGATCGTTTGGAAGGACACCAGACGTTTCCCCCGACCGCAAATATCTCAGCTCCTGCAGGCTTAGCGTCAGGACAAGCTAACACCTCCTCGTCCTCTCGTCTCACCCCAATTCCTACACCTGCCCGGTTCAGCGGAAAACTCGGGGAAGCCCGAGGATTCATATTACAATGTGAGTCAGTTTTTCTGCGTGTGCCGGGGGATTTTTCTCTCGACTCTAGCCGGATAGGCTATGTCATAAATTTGCTGGCAGGTAGAGCCTTAGACTGGGCGTATTCGATCATGGCTAAACCTAGCTATTCCCTGCTTTCTTACCAGGAATTTGTGTCAGAATTTTTGTCTGTATTCGATCATACGGATAGGGGTGAGGTGTTGACGGAACGATTTTTAAGCTTACAGCAGGGAAACAGATCAGCTGCAGATTACGCCATTGACTTCCTGGTCCTGGCCACAGAGATTGGGTGGGGGGAGCCATCACTTTGTGGCATTTTCCTACGTAGTCTCAACGACGAGCTAAAGGATGGGTTAGCGGCACGGGACAAACCAGGCAATTTGCAAGATTTGATTGCCCTAGCAGTTAGTATCGATAGCAGATTAAGGGAGCGGGCGGCTGAACGGCGAGCTACTTCCTGTTCGGTTAAACCCCGCCCTCGCGTCCCTAACTCTCCTCTTCTTGCTTTACCCGCGTCAGAGGAGGCCCCGGATCAGGAGGCCATGATTATTGGTCATTCTAAGGTGTCAGCAGCTGAGAAACAACGCCGTAGGGATCAAGGCCTATGTTTCTATTGTGGGAAGGAGTCACATGGGGTGTCCGAATGTCCAAGTAAGTTAAAAGGGAAGGCCCGTGGATCGCAGTAGGGGGATTCACGGGCAAGAACTCAGAGGAACCCCTTACTTGTTGTCATCTACCCCTCAGACTCATTCATACACACACTGAACACTCCACACTAGCGTTAGTTGATTCTGGAGCTGAGCAGAATTTCATTTCTAGAGACCTGGCAACCCGAATGGGCCTTAGCTGTCAGACTTTAGAACCCCCTGTCAAATTGACCACCCTGTCTAAGGCTTCTTTGACCACCATTAACCTTCAGACGGCCCCTGTGTCAATAATTGTCTCAGGGAATCACAGGGAGGAGATTCAGTTCTTAGTGCTGCCTGTTTCTTCTTCGCCCGTTATTCTGGGGTACCCCTGGCTGCGCCTACATAACCCAACCATTGATTGGCAAGCTGGGAGAATAACGGCATGGAGTACGTTCTGCCTTAGCGCCTGTCTCCAATCAGTGGCGTGCGCCCCATCCGTTAAGGTGCCTCTGCCTGATTCATCCCCACCGGATTTGTCTAAAGTGCCAGAGGTTTATCACGATTTGGGGCAAGTGTTCAGCAAGTCTCGGGCGTTGTCTTTACCCCCCCATCGTCCGTATGACTGCGCCATCAATCTGAAGGCTGGGGCCCCTCTGCCTGCCAGCCGCCTTTACAGCCTATCAGCCCCGGAGCGCGAGGCCATGGATACGTACATCAAGGAGTCCTTGGCCTCTGGTATCATCCGCCCGTCGTCTTCGGCAGTGGGGGCCGGATTTTTTTTTGTTGGAAAGAAGGACGGTTCACTACGCCCCTGTATCGACTTCCGGGGACTGAATGAAATAACAGTCAAAGATAAATATACTCTGCCCTTGATGAACACTGCTTTTGACTCCCTCCAGGGGGCATCCTGGTTTACTAAACTGGACCTTAGGAATGCCCACCATCTAGTGCGCATTAGAGAAGGAGATGAGTGGAAGACGGCTTTTCGGACCCCCAGCGGTCATTTTGAGTACCTGGTAATGCCGTTTGGGTTAACTAACGCTCCAGCCGTCTTCCAGCGTTTGATTAATGATGTACTACGGGATTTTTTGAACTCGTTTGTATTCGTTTATCTTGATGACATCCTCATCTTCTCCCGCACACTAGAGGAACATCGGGTGCATGTCCGCAGGGTATTACAGCGCCTCCTGGAGAACCAGCTGTTCGTCAAGGCCGAGAAATGTGAGTTCCACACTGATCAAACCTCCTTCCTTGGATTTATTATTGCTCAGAACCAGGTGCTCCCTGACCCTGCCAAGGTCAAAGCAGTGGTGGAATGGCCTGCACCCACCTCCAGAAAGCAGCTTCAAGGTTTCCTGGGGTTTGCTAATTTTTATAGGAGGTTTGTGCCCAACTTTGGTAATATTGCCCGTCCTTTGACTGTTCTCACCTCCCCTAAGATCCCATTTTGCTGGAGTAAGGAAGCAGCCGGTGCGTTTGAGAAGCTCAAGAGGGAGTTTGCCTCGGCCCGAGTCCTTACCCAGGTGGACCCGAAGCTGCAGTGCTTGGTGGAGGTGGACGCGTCTGATGCGGGAGTTGGAGCAGTACTCTCCCAACGATCCCCTGAGGATGGTAAGATTCGCCCTTGTGCTTTTTTCTCTCATCATCTCACCCCTGCAGAGAGGAACTACAGCATCGGGGACAGGGAGTTACTGGCTGTGAAACTGGCCTTGGAAGAATGGAGACATTGGCTGGAGGGGGCTGCTCAGCCGTTCGTGGTTTGGACTGATCACCGTAACCTGGAGTACCTCAGGACGGCTAAGCGCCTGAATGCACGCCAGGCTCGCTGGTCCCTCTTCTTCGGCCGGTTTAACTTTACCATCACGTACCGGCCGGGAAGCAAAAACGGTAAGCCGGACGCCCTCTCCCGGCAGTTTGACACCCCATCCTCCGAGGACCAGGAGACCCCTATCCTGCCGCCTTCCTGCATCGTGGGCGCCCTGTCCTGGGGAATCTGCAAGACGGTTCGCCAGGCTCAGAAGACCGAGCCGGACCCCGGGGGGGGGGGGGGGGGGCCGCTTGTTTGTTCCACGCGCTGTCCGAGGCAAGGTGCTTGAGTGGGGTCACGCTTCCAAGTTGGCTTGTCATCCTGGAGTGGGTCAGACCGTGGATCTTCTCCAAAGGACCTTCTGGTGGCCAGGGTTACGGAGGGACGTTGTAGGCTACATCCGGGCCTGCGCTCAGTGCGCCACCGGAAAGACGACATCATCCCCCCCGGCGGGCTTACTACATCCGTAGCCGGTTCCTTCATGCCCCTGGTCTCACGTAGTGATGGATTTTGTGACTGGGTTACCCACTTCAGATGACTACACCACGGTGTTAACCATCGTGGATCGGTTCTCGAAGGCGGCCCATTTTGTGCTACTTCGGGGTCTGCCTTCGGCCCAGGAGACTGCGGACCTCCTGGTGCAACATGTGGTCCGTCTTCATGGCATCCCTGCGGATATTGTGTCTGATCGAGGACCCCAGTTTGTATCTCAAGTTTGGAAGGCCTTCTGCGCGGCACTAGGAGCTACAGCCAGCCTCTCTTCTGGTTATCACCCCCAAAGTAATGGTCAGTGCGAGCGGGCTAATCAGGAGCTGGAGGCCGCCCTTCGTTGTGTCATCTCCTCCTGCTCATCCTCCTGGAGCAAGTTCCTGCCCTGGATTGAGTACGCTCACAATGCCACGATCTCCACGGCCACGGGCGTCTCCCCGTTTAAAGCTACATGTGGGTATGCTCCTCCGTTGTTTCCAGAGGAGGAGAAGGAGGTAGCGGTTCCTTCAGTCCAGGCACATATTAAGCGCTGCCGGCGAGTTTGGCTCCTCGCTCGTCAAGCCTTGCTGAAGACCACTAAACGTAATATCCAGGTGGCCAACCGGCATAGGAGACCCGCCCCGGACTATAAGGTGGGTCAGAAGGTTTGGTTGTCAACCCGGAATATTGGTGTGCCGGCTGAAAAACGTAAGCTCACTAAGCGCTTCATTGGTCCCTACACCATTAATCGTGTTGTTAACCCTGTGTCTGTGCGCTTGTCTCTCCCCTCTTCAATGCGTATCTGCCCCACTTTTCATGTCTCCCAGGTCAAGCCGTACGTCTCTGACCCCCTGTGTCCTGCTCCCGCGGCTCCCCCACCCCCAAGGATGATCGATGGCCATCCGGCCTGGGGGGTGACTGCCATCTTGGATGTCCGCAGGCGGGGTCGTGGCCTTCAGTATTTGGTGGACTGGGAGGGCTTTGGACCGGAGGATCGTTCTTGGATTCGCCCAGCGTTGATCCTGGATAAACAGCTGATTGGCAATTTCCATCGGGCGAATCCAGGTAGGATTGGGCAGGTGCCTGGAGGCACTGCTAGAGGGGGGAGTACTGTCATGGCGGCCTCTGGGCCGTCATTGGCATCATTAACTCCAGCTGCGCACAGACCTACAGGTGTTAATCAGCAGCTGTTAAAAGCCAGCATTGCTGTCAGCCCGGCACGGAGTCGTCTGTCCTCCTTGTCGGAGAAAGAACCTGTACTCCGCTCTCTGGCCTCGTCAGGTTACTCTCTCGTCTCGTCAGGAACTTCTCTGGCTTCGTCAAGAACTTCTCTTACCTCGTCAAGGACTTCTCTTCAGAGTCAAGCACGTAAGAGAACTGTCTGTTACTCTACTCCTAGCCTCTACCCCTGTGCACAGGTGGACCCCCCTGGCGGCGGACCTGCGGCCCCAGCTGACGGGGTTACGCCAACACGCACACGTAGCGGTTCGCTACCACCACGACTACCGGTACGTCTTGCTCCTCAAATTCCTGAACTATTACTGTATCAGTTGCAGGAGTATTGGCCACCGTTATCAGTGGAGTTACTGTCATCAGCATCTGTTGTTTCATCGTCACCACGTTCTGTGGAATCACTCACCTCGTCATCATCTGGATTGTCATCATCCCGGTCTGTGGTGTCACAGCCGGAGTCACTGGAAGAACTGTCCTTACCACAGCCATGGGTGGAAGCCCTAGCACGTTCACGGACACCTTCACCTCCACGTTGCACGGCCGCTGGTTCTCAGCAGGACGTAACCTGTGCTCCAACCAAGTAAGCCTCGCTACTTGTAGCTTGTCACTTGCGTGGGACAAAAGTAATTGTTTGTGCTTGTATGTTCCAGGGTTGCCGGGTCTCCGTCCAGGGTGCTCAGCTCCAGTGACCAGAACTCTATCCACGCACTCACACTTGCACTACACACCCTTTCACTCTAATAAAGATTATTGTTCACTATTTGCCCGTGTCAGTGTCTGTCTCCTGGGTCCCGAAACATGTCATTTACCTGGTTTTGGCAACAGTATAATTAAGGCATTATTCATGTATGGCAGTAAATTACTATTTTGAAATGCTTCTAAAACCATTTCCAAAAATGGTTTTATTAATTTATTCTTAAATTTTTTATAGAGGTCAACTGGAAGACCATCAGGTCCCGCACTTTTTCCTGATTTCATATTATCAATGGCTAGCCCAACTTCTTCTTGACTAATTTTTGACTAACTTCTGCTTGACTTCTTCTTGACTCCAGTATCTCCCTATTTTCATTTGGAATACACGGTATAGATAATCCGTCCAAAAACCCATTTAGTTTTGTTAAGTCAGTTTCATTTTTTATATCATATAATTTTTCATAATAATCTCTAAAGGCAGTATTAATTTCTAAAGGATCTACAACTGCCTGTCCGTTACTTATAATGCTGGTAATTGGTGTTTTAAATTCTAATTGTTTAATCTGCCATGCCAATAATTTTCCTGATTTTTCACCTTGTTCATAAAAGGTTTGCTTCAATCTTAGAAGACTCGAGGCAGCTCTATTCGCTGGTTTTTTGTCATATTCAGCTCTCAGAATCAGTAATTCGTTCTCTAATTTTGGATTACTTCCTGCATACACTTTTTCTTGAAGAATTTTTATTTTACATTCCAATTGGACTCTCTCTTCTCGAGTCTTCCTAGATTTTGAACCTGTATAACTAATAATATGCCCCCTAATAAAAGCTTTGAAAGCTTCCCACTTTATACATGCTGATGTTTGTGTAGTATTGATATCAAAGAACTCATCTATCTGTTTTTCTATGTACTTAACAAATTCCTCATCCTGAAGCCATTTATGCTGAAATTGCCACCTACCTGGAACCTTTGTCAATTTCTTATCTACATATATTAGACAGCAGGGTGCGTGATCAGATATCACGATGTTATCATAGAAACAATTTTGAATCTTGGGCCTTAATTCTGTGGAGATCAAAAAATAGTCAATACGTGAAAATGTCTTGTAGGTATTAGAATAGCAAGAATAGGCTTTGACTTGTGGTTTCATTTCTCTCCATATATCTAGCAATCTCAATTCTTTCATAAAATGATTAATGGTCATCCTACATCCATTGTGCGTACAGTCCTGTCCTGCTGATCTATCTATACTGGGATTCAATGTACAATTAAAATCCCCTGCTATTATATGTTGCCCTGTGAGTGATGCTAAAGTAAGAAATAAATTAACGAAGAAGTTTTGATCATCTATATTGGGACCATATAAGTTCACCAGATTTATATTTTCTAATAACAAAGATCCTTGGATGATTAGATATCTTCCCAATTTATCTCCAATTACATTTTTCACTTGAAATGGAACTGTTTTATGTATGAGAGTCATAACTCCCCTGGCTCGGGATGAAAATGATGAGGTGAACACACTTCCCTGCCATCTTCTCCTAATTCTTTTTACATCCTCCTCTATTAGATGAGTTTCTTGTAAAAACACAATTTTTGAACCTATGTCTTTTATTTTATTCAAAACTTGTTTAAGTTTTTTTAGATTTTGTAGACCTCTGCAATTCCATGATGTTAAATTAAGATTAACGCTTTGGTCTATGATCGATAAAGAGTTTGAGATTACCTTGCAAAATAAGCACGCTCATACAGAGAAGCAAAAACATGGACGGTTGAAAATTCATCCTACAAACTACACAAAAACAAATTCCCCCTCCCCACATTCGTGGTAATCCCCCCAAAATCAAAAAAAAAAAATTCCATCTCCCGTTATAGCCAGTGTCTGCTCCTCACCCGCGAGGTTCAGTCAAACCACTCAATCTTTCTCCTCTCAATCACCCTGACTCTGCTACTCTTAATGACATGACAATAACTCTCTTCTGTAGTTTTTCCAACTTAACTCCAAAATTTTATAGCAGCTTTGTACATCATAGCTTATATATATATATATATATATATATATATATATATATATATACTATATATACAGTATATATATATATATATATATATATATATATATATATATATATACAGTATATATATATAATACAATCTATATTTTGTAGACATGCTATATGTTTCAAATCAGTCAGATACTTGTACACATGCTTAAATATTCTACCTTTATATCTTGTTCTTGCTTCATGCTTAGCTCCCGCCAGTCTCTCCTTGGATCTGCTTAATGAGTTCCTGCGCCTCCTGAGGTGTCTTGAAGACATGGGTTCTCCCTTTATATGTGACCAGCAGTCTTGCCGGATGAATCACTCCATGACGTATCCCGAGGCTGCGCAACTCTTTACGGGCGGGGTCAAACTGTTTCCTTAATTGTTGGATTCCTGTGACCAAATCTGAGTAGAACCGCACCTGTTGATCCTGGTATTTGATTTCTCCTTTAGTATGCGTTGCGTTGGAGACTGTCATCTTGTCTCTGTAGTTGAGGAACTTCATAATCAGCGTCCTCGGTGGTGTCTTATTATCTCTCGGTGGGCCGATTCGGTGTGCGCTCTCCAAGACGACCAATGACTGTAGATCTGCGTTGTTCAGCGCTTCTGGAATCCACTTTTATAAAAAGGAACATGTATCCTGTCCCTCTGAACCCTCCGGGAGGCCCACCAGCCTTAAACTATTTCGTCTCGACCGGGATTCTAAGTCCAGGACGTTATCTACCAGACGTTTATTTTTTAATTCCAATGTTTGGACCTTTAATTGTAGGTTGGTGACATCATCTTCAGCGTTGGAGATTCAGAGCTCTGCCTGCGATATTCGTTCCATACAGTCGCTTATTTCTTTTCTCATGCCTTCTATCGCTGCTATAATCCCATCAAACTTAGACGAAAAGTCTGCTCTCATAGCGCTGATAGCAGCAAGGACCGCATTCGTTCCCTCGGCAGTCACCGCTCCGCCGGTAGCTCCCTCCTCAGTCATGGACTCTGGAGATTTATCTGCTTCGTCACGAGCGTGGAAGTCTGTTAACTTGGATTGTCTCGACGAATCAGTTTTTCCTCCGCCTGACTTCACAGCCTTGGTTTTTACCATATCCGCACCTAAACGCTAGGATAGGTTTTTGTTCCAATTGGGAGAGTTTTAGCCTACTTTTTTATTATTAGGAGCAGAGCAGAGTGAAACATGTCTTCCTACGTGGCCGCCATAACCGGAAGTTTCTGTTCTGGTATTATTAGTCAATTTTACCTGTGTTGCTGTGTCATGACAGTTACCTGAAATTGTCCTTTCAATGTTTAGTAATTTGAACAAGCAAAAACCTTGCATTTCGCTCTAAAATAAAGAGCAGCATATTGCTAATAAATACAGCTCCGGAAAAAAAAATTAAGGGACAAAGGTCTCCCTAAAAAATTATAACTTTATCTGAATTTACGATGTGTGTATGTATTTGAGTAAAATGAACAATTTACCCAAATTCCAAGTCAAAATATCAAATATTTATAATATCAAATATAATTTATTTTTTTTTTTGATGATCTGAAACATTTAAGTGTGACAAACACAAAAAAATGAGAAATCAGGAAGGGGGCAAACACTTTTTTCCCACACCGTCAGCACCTGTGCCTTTTTTTGAAAGCATCTCATGAGCAGTCATGCCAGCTCCTCAGCTCCAGAGCTTCTCACCGGCTGTCACGTCGGCACCTCTATTTGAGACTTCCTCATCAGTCGCCATTTCAGCTCCTCAGCTCCTCAGCTCCCTTCCTGCTGTCTCGTCAGCTCCTCCGCTACGGAGCTCCTCTACAGCTGTCATGTCAGTTCCTCAGCTTGAGAGCTCCTAATCTCTTGCCACATCAGCTCCTCAGCTCCAGAGCTCCTCATCAGCTGTTCCGCCAGCTCCTCACGTCTCCTCACCAGCTATTCTCCATACTTAATCGACTACCCCAGCAGCTCTTCCAGAGGTCGTCACCCCAGCAGCAGTGGACCAGGAGCTAAGGCAAATTCTTTTCTTTGTATTTTTAACATCTATACTGGAAAGATACTGGAAAGATCTTGCTTTTTTCCTAGTGGGGGGACCCAAGTGCAGAATTAACCTGCCTCTAGGTCCTCCCCACCAGCCTCTGCTACTGATGACTGTGATATCATCTCACCAACCTCCTGTTCTCCTCCTTCGTTCGAGGTGGCTATGTCGAGGTTGAATCCACTGAAGAACCACATTTCACTTTTGCCTCATGTGTCCCAGAGGGCCCAACCATCGCCTCCTGTGCCCCAGGGGGCCCAACCTTTTACGCTTGCACACCAGACGAGGCACACACCCTCATCCGTGCTCCGGGAGGTGCACGCCCCAGTGGCCTTGCTGCAGAGCACTGACACTGTACCACCTGTAACCCCGGAGGTCAATAACACTGGTCCTATCATCAAATCGCTTCCAGATCGGCCCCTTGGGGGTACCTCTATGGCAGTTAAGCCGACTTAGAACTTCAGCTGGCACCCTGAACTGTGTTCCATTGCCGGTTGGGTCATGAGCCCTGGTCGGCCTCGTGACCCACCGTTTCGCCCCGCCCAGTGGCCTATGAACCCTGGTAGACCACCTGACAGGCTGTCTTCCTTTACCAGGTGGTCCATGGAATCTGGCAGGCCACCCGACGGACCTTCTCGCGGCCCAGCACTGAAATTTTTTTTTGGTGGTGGTGGGGGGGGGGGGGGAGCAAATGTTTCGAACCCTCCAGTCCTGAGTCCCCCACCACCCTCCCAGGTCGGGGCCCTCTTTGTCTTTTTTTTTCTTTTTTTTTGGGGGGGGGGATACTTTATTAATCCCAGAGGGAAATTACAGGGCATCTGCCTGGATGATGAAGCAGCCAAGGTGCAGCACCAATCCCTTCACCATTCACACACAAATTCACACCTAGGGCAACTCCAATTACCGGAGTGGTGACTCAGTTGGTAGAGCATCCGCCCCACACCCGGGAGGCGGGGGTTCAAATCCCGGCAGGGTCATACCAAAGACCATATAAAAAATGGTACTTTCTGCCTTCTAGCGTTGTGCTCAGCATAATAGAATGGGGAAAGTAAAGTTACACACAGAGCTACCAGAGGACTGACCCCCCACTGTAGCTTTCACTACTTGCAGTAGCTGTGTGGCCTAGGGTCAGAGAAACGGAGATAGGCACTGCCCCGTACACCAATTGGTGTTCCACATGCTGTGGAAGGGGGGAATTAACTAGCCACTCCAATTAACCTAACTTGCATGTTTTTTGGCCTGTGGGAGGAAACTGAAGTACCTGGAGTAAACTCACGCAGACACGGGGAGAACATGCAAACTCCACACAGAAGGGTCACTGATGGTCAGGGGGTGGGATCAGGATTGTCTGTTATCTTCAGGACATGAGTTCAGCCATGTCCTCATGTTTATCATTTGTATTTTTGGTCACAGTGTGCTCTGTCTGTTCAACCCCACCCGCCTGGTACTTCTCCATTACCCTTGATTGTTTCCCACCTGTCATGTGTTATCTTGCTTACCCCCCCCCCCCAACATATGTGCGTTTCAGTCTGTGTCAGGTGTGGCATCACTATTATTTCTACCTTGTTCCCTGTTAGCCTGTCAGTCCAGTTTTGTTTTGTGTTTGCAGCCCCTGTGCTGCTGTTCGGTTGTCACAGTTTTGCCAATAAATCATCCATTGTGTACTGTACTCCTGCCTGCATTTTGAGCCCTGTGTTACCCACCTTGACAGAATGATGCTACCTAGAAAGGACTCAGCGGGCAGGACTGGCAGGAAGAAAAGGGCCGAGTCAGAGTTCCGGGAAGGAGGACCTCAACTGGGCGCTTCACCTTTTGGACTGGGCTCTGAGTCAGTCCAATCGGTGGGAAATGAACGCTGACTTCGTTTGCTAGTGAACAGAGCAGATCCTCTGTTCACTGGATGTGTTAAAACAACTGCAGTTGGCCAAGCTTCGCTCCCAAGTTGCACAATTGAGTGACGAGCTGATACGAACTGGCACTTTGCTTTACTCAGTCCAACTTGACTCTGGGCTGTTGGCTCCAACTCCTACCTCCAGTGTATCGCCTCCCGCTTTCCCTGTTGCTTCTACATCATCTGTCACCTCCGTCCCGTCAGCCACGATGGAGGACGTGTTGGAGCAGGAGGAGCAGAGGCAGGTGGTCCTCGCACAAAGTGACATTGTGCTGGAATATAAGCCCTGGCTCATTCCAGAGGTATTATTCCCGCCGTGTGAGGACCAGCCACCATCAAAAGGGCCAGCAAGGAAACTGACATCAAGGAAGCATCGCCCCGCCCGCCATCCGGGTTCTTCACTTGAGGTTCCCCCGAAGGTTTCTGCTGCCACGGCCCCACCCTCCTCAAGTGCTTCAGCAGCGGCAGTTTCAGTGGCTGCATGGTGGGAAGTCAGCACGCCCCAGTTGTCTATTCCTGCGCTGCACACATCGGCTTGCACCCCACCTGCTTCGCCTGTCACCATGCCTGTGAATTCACCTGCTGTCACACCTGCAGTGCCGGTTCTCACAGCTGCTACACTGGCGCCCCCGCCCACTGCTGTATCTCAGACTGCTTCATCCATTGTTCCTCCAGCATCTCCTGAGACTGTCATCTCCTCTCCAGCAGCAGAGTCTCCTGGGTCCTCATCAGCAGAAAAGCAGGGGTTAAGGCAAGTACCTTTCTTTATTTCTATAATATCAGTTTTTGAGAGGACTTGTCTTGCTGCTGGCAGGGAGACCCAGTAGCAGCTCCCATCTGCTTCTGAGCTCTCCCCGCTGAGCTTCTCTGCTGGTTGTTTTGGTTTGGACATGGCACTAATCTGTGTTTCTCCCTCCACGTCCAAGGTGTCTGCATCTGGGATGGGGGTTCATGCCACAGGTCCAGCTGTCTAAGAGGTCAAGCAGTCCACTCCACCCGTCATCCAAATGGTAAATGGCATTCACTTACATAGCGCTCTTTCTCATCTCTAGATGACAGAAGCGCTTTACAGATCCTGCTATCCACCCATTCACACACACATTCACACACTGGTGGTAGCCATGTACAGTGCTGGCCCGGCCCACCAGGAGCACCTGGGGGTTCAATGTCTTGCTCAAGGACACTTCGGCATGCAGACTTCAGACAGATCGGGAATTCAACCCCTGACCCTCTGATCAGTAGTCGGCCACACTACACGTGTGCCACAGCCACCAAGAGGTCAGGGGACCTCCACCCGTCATTCCTGAGGTCGAGCAGTTTGCTTCACCTGTCATCCAAGAGGTTGAGCAGTCCACTCCACCCATCATCCAAGAGGTCAGGAGACCCGCACCTGTTGTTCAAGAGGTCGGGTAGTCCGCCCCACCTGTTGTCCAAGAGGTTGAGCAGTCTGCTCCACCCATCATCCAAGATGTCAAGCCTTCCGCTCCACCCGTTGTCCAAGAGATCAGGGGACCTGCACCTGTTGTTCAAGAGGTTGGGCAGTCTGCCCCACCTGTTGTCCAAGAGGTTGAGCAGTCTGCTCCACCCGTCATCCAAGAGGTCAAGCCTTCCGCTCCACCCGTCGTCCAAGAGATCAGGGGACCTCTACCCATCATTCCAGAGGTCAGGCAGTCTGCTCCACCCGTTGTGCAAGAGGTTGAGCAGTCCGTTCTACTCGTTGTCCAAGAAGTTGAACAGCCCGCTCCACCTGCCGTCCAGGAGGTCGAGCAGTCTGCTCCATTAATTGTTGTGAAAGCGTTGGCAGTATTCTTTATATAGTATTGTTCTGTCCTTTACAAAAAGCATAGTTTACTAAACCCTCAGCATTATATGACAGCCTGAGTCTATGAGCCCATTATTGAGGGTTAAATAAATTTATTTTGTTTAGTTTAGTAATAAAGCAATAAATAATTTTGTAAGTTTAGTAATATTATTGTGACAATTAAACACGATGTGAAGATGAATCACATAATTTTTTTATATGCATATACTCTATTTAGTCCCTGTTCTTACCTCTTCCGCTGTGCTCCACACTCATACGCTACTAATCTCAGAGGCATGACCACTGACCCCCTAGAGATGTCACTGCCAGAGGCAAACGAACCCCAAAGGAGGCACGGATACAGGCACCCTCTGTTGGCTCTCTGTGTGTGCGTGTGTGTGTAAGAGGGGAGTAATTTAGAGCTCTGTGTGTGGCATCTATAAACAGGACTTGGTGCTGTCCTATAATCAGATTGTAATGTTCATAATGAAATTATCAAAATTCTATTCCAAATTATAAATTATGCAGAACAAAGTCTCTCTCTCTCTCTCTGTCTTTCTTTCACACACACACACACACACACACACACACACACACACACACACACACACACACACACACACACACGCACACAATGAGAAGCTCTGTCTTTGATTATTGCTCTTAAATCTAGTGTAGTGTCCAAAACACACACATACACAGAGATTTTGTTAGATTAATACTTTCTATTTCACAACACACACCCTTTGCACAGGATGCCGTTCATCATCACTGTGGCAACAGCAGAAGGCTGGGAGCCTGACCTTTGACCTCTGGTAAGGTCAGCTCCCAGGGGTCGGCATGGCTGTTTTGAAAAGGAAGTTGCGGGCATCTGGGGCAAAAGAAGTCTCTGTGTGTGTGTGTGTGTGTGTGTGTGTGTGTGTGTGTGTGTGTGTGTGTGTGTGTGTGTGTGTGTGTGTCTGCGCTTCACGTACAATACAGAAATTATGCAGTTTATGTGCACAGTTTTGTTGATCCTCTTTGCAGTCGTACATATCTAAAAAGAGATAAACTTCACTTGATATGCAACTAAATGTTGAATTAATAGAACAGCATGATGTACCAGAAACACACTGAAATAAACACCAAAACCAAGAACATGTTACTGTTGTATTCCATTCATTCTTCTTCTAAACTTTAAGGTTAGAGGCTGGAGTCTATCCCAGAGTCTTTAGGCGAGAGGCAGAGTACACTCTGGACAAATCGCCGGTCCATCGCAGAGCCAACACAGAGACGACCATCCACTCTCACATTCATACATAAGGACAACATGGAAACCCCAGTTAGTGCTAGTAAACTTAACATGCTTGCCTCTAGACTATGGGAGGAAACAGGAGTAGCCAGCAAACACTCATGTAGACAAGGGGAGAACATGCAAATTCCACACAGGAAGATCACCACTGGGCAGCTGTTGGGTTTGAGCCTTTTAACTGTGCTAACCATTGTTCCACCAAGCTACTCACTGTAGAGTTCCAGAGCTATCCACACAGTATTTTAGCAATAATATCAACTTGTATTGTTTTAGGTATAAAATAATCTTTACATATGGAATAGTTAGTATTAAAGGTTGCATTTCTAATATGACCATACTAACAGACTGCACTGTCTGAGAACAGACAGATGGGAGATCTGGAGGATATTTTAATAATTTCAGAAAAGTATTAAAGGTGCATTTATACGAAATGTGAGTAAAATTACTCGTGTGACTAAACTTACTCACATGAATACAATGAGGTAACATGTACCACCGGAGTGGTGGCCTAGAGGCAGAGCATCCGCCCCACAACCGGGAGGCCGAGGTTCAAGTCCTGGCCAGGTCATACCAAAGACCATATAAAAATGGAATTTCCTGCCATCCAGCTTGGTGCTCAGCAAAAATGCAACGGAGGAGGGAAATGTTTGGGGCAGCAGTGGCTCAGGAGGTAGAGCAGGTCACCCAATAACCAAAGGGTTGACGGATTGAATCCTGCTCTCCCCAGCCATCCCGCTGTTGTGTCCCTGGGCAAGACACTTTACCAACCTTGGCTCCGGTGTCCATGATGCACTTTGGGTATCTTGAAAGGCACAATATAAATGCAATCCATTATTATTATTACTTGCGTCACACAACTAAATATATTTACGTTTGTTCTGAACACACCTTAGGAGCATATTGGTTCCTCTGATTATACAGGTTCATGTCAAATTAGAATGTCATCAAAAAGTCTGAAAAGTATGTCCATGTACACACGCAATACTTGGTCTGGGCTCCTTTTGCATGAATTACTTCATCAATGCAGCATGGCATGAAGGTGATCAGCCTGTGGCACTGCTAAGGCCTTCAGCTCGTCTGCATTGTTGGGTCTGGTGTCTCTCGTCTTCCTCTTGACAATACTCCATATATTCTCTATGGGGTTTAGGCCAGGAGAGTTTGCTGGCCAATAAAGCACAGTGATAACCAGGTTTTGGTACTTTTTGCAGTGTGGGCAGGTGCCAAGTCCTGCTGGAAAAAGAAATCAGCATTGCCATAAAGCTTGTCAGCAGAGGGAACCATGAAGTGCTCTAAAATTTCCTGGTAGACGACTATACTGACTTTGGACTTGATAAAACACAGCAGTGACATGGCTCCCCAAATCATCACTGTCTGTAGAAACTTCATACTGGACCTCAAGCAACTTGGATTCTGTGCCTCTCCACTCTTCCTCCAAACTCTGAAACCTTGATTTCCAAATGACAGGATTTGGCAACTGATTTGGAGAGTCCATCCATCCATCCATCCATCCATCCATCCATCCATCCATCCATCCATCCATCTTCTTCCGCTTGATCCTTTTTGGGTCAGGGGGCACTGGAGCCTATCCCAGCATCTTTGGGCGAGAGGCAAGGTCCACCCTGGACAGATCACCGGTCCATCGCAGGGCCAACACAGAGAGACAGACAACCATTCACTCTCACAGTCACACCTAAGGACAATTTAAAATCCTCAGTTTGAGGCCAATTAACCTAACTTGCATGTTTTTGGCATGTGGGAGGAAACCGGAGAAATCCCAGAGTAAACCCACACAGACATGGGGAGAACATGCAAACTCCACACAGATCACTGTTGGTCGGGGGCTGGGATCGAACCCAGGATCCCCAGGCCAAGGGTGAGCTGCTGTGCTGCCGCAATGCTAACCACGCCTCCACCACGCTGCCCCCAGCCCTTCATCCAGGGGCTCTGCCCGGCCCGGCTCCAGGACCACATCTGGATTCACGCCGCGAGCAGCTGGGAGACGGCTGTGGCAGAAGCGGAGCGGGTGGGACCGCTGAAGGATTATGCAGCTGATGTGTCGTCGCCGAGGCAGAGAGCTTTCCAGGCCACAGCTGAGAGTGAGGAGGAGGAGGAACTGCACCGGACCACAGCAACGCGGCCAGTAAGAAGACGACAACAGCGGTGTGAGGAAGGGTGCTTCAGCTGCGGGGAGCCAGGACACATCACGTGGTACTGCCTGGCACCCACCCCGTGACAAACCACCCCCTCGCCGACTTTAAACTAGAGCGAGGTGGTATGGATGGGGACCTGTCGCCTCCCACGGACATTTTCCCCGATGAACTGTCACCACATTTGGGCCGAATTGATTTGGGGAGTCAAGAATGTGAAAACATTTCATGTTTGATTTGTTTTTTCATTTTATTGTTAAAATGAAATCAGTCCAGATTTCATGATGTAATAATTACAGTTAAAAGAAAGAAACATTTAGATATTTGACCTTTTGATAATTTTCTGATCCTGTCTGTTGACAGGTCAGGTTTTTTTAATTAGCCCCTGGTTCCATGTCGAATATCCTGTGGATCCATGCTGTGAATTTGATTGAGGGCCTTCCCATTGGGATCTAGAGTCACCGAGATACTTCACTGATGCACTCGTCAGTGTGATAGGCCCAGTGTCACCAGATGCCTTCACACTCAGCCCATTATATGCCCCCTTCCCCTTCCCAAACATCACACGCACACTACCCCAACTTCGGACTCTGGACACCTAGACATTTTATCTCGGACATTTTATCCCAGGAACTGTGGACTTATTCTTATTGTTTTGACTTTTCTAATATTTTGGACTTCAACCTACTACTTTCTCATTCAGTTCAATTTCTCAATTGTATACTGGTGCTGAAGGGAGTTTTCCCTAAATGAATGGTATTTGTACTCGAATTGATCTTGATTTTACCAGTGAACTGTGAACCTAGAAGTGAAGTATACACCTTGAACTTATGGTTACACTCCAAATTCAGGTACGAAGGGTACACCTGAAACTAAAGTTTAAACCTGAGCTAAACCTCTGACATTGAGACTGAGATAAAGGTACAATTTTATGATTTCTTGGTGAAGATTCATTTGGTAATCGCTACCTGGATGCCAATTACTGTATATTGTGAATGTCATTTTTTAAAAAGTTTGATTTCATATTTTTATTTGTTACTAAAGCTGGCAAATATTCAACAGTCCTTCTGAGTGCTCCAGCACCCGAACCTATTGGTTCAATTAAATTGTACTGATCGATCATTCATTTCTTTTGAAGTGTCACAAGGTACAAATACAGATTACACAGTATATGTTACACTTTGTTCATTCTTCCTGATCTACCTTTTTCACTGGCACTGAATGTTGTTACTAAACTGAAGGATGCTTTCTGTTATATCCACAAACCTGGCAGTAAAGAGACGGACGAAGATGCTGCATACCGAGTTGCCCGGTCCAGAGCCCTGTAATAGCAGACTCTCCCATATATATGCCGACGTGATGACGTCACCAGCCGCTTTCACACCTACAGGCTTTAATTAGTTTCAGTCGAACTTGAGTTTGTTTTCTCTGTTAGTGCAGTTTGTTTTGTCTGGTGAGAACATGGTAATTGCACTCAGGTGTGTACTGAGACCACTTCAAATCAACTGGCGAACTCGTGTGCGGTCCTCCAGGTGAGAAAACTAAAACAGGACCAGCAGCAAACAGTAAAACATTTTATGCCACTGAACATACCTGATGGATCTTCGTAAATATCTGTGGCTGAGCATGTCACAGTTCTGGAGGATTAATGAATGTTTACATGTTATTCAAGATTCAAAGATTTTATTTGTCAATACTACAATACGTACAGGACATACAGGAGAATTGGAAAGTCGTTTCTCTCTCGTCGGTGGTGTGTGCAATATAAAAAAAGGAATAAGGCTGAAAAAACAACAGCAGCAGTCTATGCACAGTAACGCTACCCGTAGTGCAAATAATGGTAAAAGATAAAACTTAGACATCCCATAGTGCAAATAAAGATAAATGATAGAACCCAGCAATCCTATATACAGAAAAAGTAGCAGATTGGGGACAATTAGAGTAATGATGTGCGTGTGTGTGCTCACTCCCTGCAGACCATGACATAAGATAAGATAAGATAAGATAAGCCTTTATTAGTCCCAGAATGGGGCAATTACAGGATTGCAGCAGCAAAGGGATAGCAGCATTCAAAGCAATAGTAAATAAGATAATAAGATAAGAACTGGTTTGCCAACACAGTAAATAAATATACATACTGTATGTACACAGTTATATACGCAGTGTAGTTAGATGGTATTAACAGCATTACAGTTAAATTACCCTGCAAAATAAAAATATAGAGCCAGACAGTATATTTCACATTTGAATGAATAGTGTTGTTGCCACCCTCGATAATAATTGTAATTGTATAAGTTGTGTATTGAAGGGGACAAGCCCTGTTGTGCAAAGTTGTGATGTTTAGTACGGCCTCTATGAGGAGCACAGGTTAGATTGTAAAGTCTGACAGCAGCAGGTAGGAAAGACCTGCAGAACCTCTCCTTCGAGCACCTAGGATGGCACAGACTACTGCTAAATGAGCTCCTCAGTGTATTCAGTGTGTCCTGCATGGGGTGGGACTCGGACTCCAGCAGAGATGACAGCTTAGCCACCATCCTCCTTTCTCCTATCTCCTCTACTGGGTCGAGGCAGTGTTCCACAACAGAGCTGGTTTTTTGATCAGCCTGTTCATGTCAAGGTTTGGGTAGGCAGGATTCATGTGCAGGCAGGATCAAGTGCAAAAACAATTATCTATTAACAAAACTGAAACAAACAAATGGCAGTGCGTGGGCTGGACATGAAACAAAAAGCAAAACAGACCAACTGACAAGACACAACTAGATACAAGATAAACTCATGGGCAAGACTGACTGGAGACATGGAATGTCCTCCCTCAAATGGGGCTTCACTGCGATGATCTGATGAGTGTGCCTCCATGGCGCATCCCTCCACACTGCATACTGCCAACCATCCCTCCACAGGCAGAAGGTGTAGCACTCTCCCACATCTCTAATGAGGTCCTTCAGCTCCCGGCAGTGAGCAACGTCCTCAGGCGTGGAGCTCGGGGAAGAGGACAGAGGAAAGACAGTTGAGGGTGAGGGTATTGGAGTGGCAGCAGAGTTGACAGCTGAAACAGGTGAGGAAACTCAGCAGTGGTTGAGGGCTTTCTGTCATGGTTTCCTGCCTATCTGAGGCAGGAGAGACTGAAACCCAAACACAGGAGGATGTTGTGTGCATTTATTGAACAAAACGTAAAAAGTCCAAACAAACAGATGAATAGCTCTAGGCATACAGGGATGACTGCCAGGGCACTCTACAGCACGCAGGTGAGTACAACACGGAGAAATGACCCAAGGAGCAACAGACGGGACTGAAGCGGGGGGAAACTAAAGCAAAGACTCAATGCACCTCCAGACGTGACTGGAACGCAGGTGAAACAAGATGGTACTCACAGCACAGGAGCCGTCCAAGTCAATCCCAGTAACAATCCTGGCAGAACAGAGACAAAGTTGAAGACAAGGCAGTGGCTGTGCAAAAAGGACAATGCAATAATCCAGCCAATACAAGTGGGAACACAGAGCTTAAATAGCACATGACATAATGACCAGAATGATTGCCGGTGTAAGTGGATGTGTGTAAGCTGAGTGAGTGCAGGTGTAAGTGCGTGTGTGCGTGTACATGTGTATGTGTGTGCATGTGTGTAGGAAAACAGATTGGAATCACCTGTCAGTGGTAGACAGGAGAGGGAGGCGTGGCTGTCAGGCACCAAAATAAATAAACACAAAACCAAACACAGACTAAGAAATAATTACAACTAACTCACAAGATAATCAAATGGAAAACAGCAAATAATAAGTACCATAAATACAACAGAACATGGCTAAGCAATGAAACACAATATGGAACTCAAAAGGTAACATAAAGCACAGATAACTGAGGAACAGAAAACAGCCATGAAGCCAAGCTTGAGAGGAACCCCAGCTCGGTTCATAACACTTCTGCTGAGCCCCCTCCAAGAGGACAAGGCAAGACCTCTCACTACATGGTGCTAAAAAATGAGAAAATGATACTTACCTTATTCCCTGCTCTGCTGCCAATGGAGTGTCAGGCACACACGGTGGAGCGAACCGCCCGGGTGAAACAGTCGAAGTGGGAGCTGGTGGGTGAGCCATGGAGGGAACTAGAGCTGTGGTGTGTGCCTCGGGGACAGCGGGAGCTGTTATGTGCACTTCGGGGACAGCTGGAGCTGTTGTGTGCACCTCCCAAACAGCTGGAGCTCTCTGGAAAGGAACTGGCTCTACAGGCATGGTGACAGGCAAAACCTCAGGCGAAATGACAGGCGGGGCAAACGGCTCAGGCAAAACAGGTGTGTGCACCATTGAGAGAGCTGGTGCTGGTGGCAGCGCACAGCGTTGAGAGGAGCAGCATCTGCCGGAGCCTCCCCTCCCTCCAGGACTGCTGAACGCCAGTCTTGATCCCCAAGACTACTCACTCTTGATGGCGGATGTTTCCCAAGGCACCTGTGGTACAGAAGGCTGCTGCTTGGGAGGTGGTGATGGGGCTGTAGCTGGTGATTGGCAAGGAGCAGGAGGTGTCGAAGCCAAGGGACACTTCTTTGTTGGCACAGACTTCGGCTTGTTTGGCGAATTTCTCACCATCCCGTGATATTCACGCTGTAGGTTGGCCACCAGGGTGATCCTTTCTACCCTCTCAGCATGCTCCGTGAGCCATGGATGATGGTGAACAGCTGCCTCTGCGAGCCCCAGGGACCACAAAGCCGAGTTTGGGGTGAGAGCCAAGAGAGCACCAGAAATAATCCCATCAATTTCTACAAGGACATTACAAAGCTCCCATGGGGTACCATCGCTTGCCTGCTGAGTCCTTTTCTGGTGGCATTATTCTTTCAAGGTTTGGGTAGGGAGGACTCACGTTCAGGCAGGATCAAGCGCAAAAACAATTATTTATTAACAAAACTGAAACAAACAAATGGTAGCGTGTGGGCATGACATGAAACAAAAGCAAAACAGACCGACTGACAAGAAGACACGACTAGATATAAAATAAACTTATGGGCAAGACTGACTGAAGACAGTAAGGACGCCATACCTGACAGAGACTGACACCGGCATATATGGACAGGGAAGTAATCAAGACAACACGAGACAGGTGGGAGCTATCAGGGGTAATGAGAGACAGCAGGGAGTGGCTATAGGCACAGAAAACATGAGGGACAGAGACAAAAGGTAAACATGAAACATGAATACAGTACCAGAGAATACACAACCAGACAAATGATAATATTAATAAACAGAGAATCATACAAAACTAACTTCAAACCCCAGACCAAAATAGAGAAGATAAATAACAACCAATGCAGAGAAACAAATTAACAAAGAGCGAATAACAGAAAGATCAAATATGAACATAAAGTGAGGACATGAGTAAAGCCATGTCCAAACTCTTACAGTTCAGTCTCTTCCTGTCGGCTGCCGTGATGCTGCTGCCCCAGCAGACCACTTCATACGTGATGGCTAATGCCACCACAGAGTATTCCAGACGTTCATAGACACAACTAAAAGACACAACTACTACATAGACATATACACCTTGAAAAATAGCACAATAAACCAGAGAATAAAATAAACAGTAGGTAGCACAACAAAACCAATAAATATATTGTACAAGCTTAATATATTGCACGGATGATGAGTATTCCTTAATAGCTACGTACAAGTATATTGCTATATTGTCATTTTGTATATTTATGTGTGTTTAAGGGGCTGACTGTCTGTGGGAATAAATTAAAAGTGACATGGTGCTAGCTAAAAACTGAGGGTTTTTTCTTGTTAACACGTCTGTACCATGTTTATGACTTACTGAAGCGGCAAGAAATAAAGCAGCGTTGAGAGTTTTAAGCAGGTTTATTAAATCATACCGCCTTCACAGGAACTCGGCTCCAGCCCATAGTGTGAGCAAGCTGAAGCTGAATTCCTCAGGCTCTCAGAGAGGAGACACAGTGTGTGTCAGCAGCAGTTGCAGGAATCAGATTGAGAGGATGAGCATGGATTACAGTGCAGTATATATACCCAACTACAACAATACATAAAAGAGCATTCCCAGCAGTGGGTATGATCAAAGAGACTGCAGAACAGGCATGAGACATTTGCATTTGAGAGACATACATCACAATAGGCAGATTGCTGGCCTCTGCTCCAGCTGCAGGACAAAGAGGTTACAAGGCACATCTACATATTGATCTCAGTCTCTAGGTCACAGTAAGGACAGGACGCATGAACACAATGAATGAATGGCATATTAACATCACAATGCATGTATGGCACATTACATCTCAGTAGTGCAGCGGAAAAAAACAGAAGAGCGAGCTGTCTGCCCCAGTCTGTTGTGGGGGTTGCCACACCGCTCCCCCCCAGAGGGCAAGGCAGGCGGCCGAGACCTCGATATTGCAGCTTGGGCAGCGAGCAGGGAAAGCTCTCTGCAGGAGGAGGGGAAGGGGGGGGTAGTACGTGCCGGCCGGGACGGTGAAATCGTCCGAGCAGTGCAAAAATTGCTTGTTGTTCCGCGATGTCGAGGGACTGTCCCGTTGAACTTGCGGAGATCACAAGAAGAAAAATTAGTCTCTGACTCCTCTCGTGGCCATGAAGAAAAATAGGAGAGGGTGTAAGAAAAAAAAGGAACAAAAGCAGAGGGACTTGGCGTGTGGGAAAAGCTGACGGCTGAATCCCTTGTGCGCCGTGGCTGAGACCATTAGTGAATCCTGTGGGCGAGCTGCGAGCGTGCTTCAGGTGTGCGGGCAGCCCTGAAGGTTCCGAGGGTGGCGATCAGCCATTTTTCTCGGGCATGTGCAGCGGCGGAGGACGATGGCGGTCTCTGGAGCCGTTATTGTCCCGTGCGTGGTGCGCCTTCCTCTTAACTCCCCGGTGCGTGCGCCGGGGTTCCGTGATGGGTGGGCCAGCTGGAGAGGAGAACCAGGGTCAGGAATCTTGGTGGAGATCGGCGCAGTCGGCGCCAATAAACATCTATGATGAGCTGTGGCTGCAGATTAGTCATGGTGCGTTGGAGCGTTGAGGGGAGATAGACGATCTTTGTTCCTCAGGCTCGGGTAGATGAGTAGGATCGCTGAGAGGGAGGAGTAGCGGTGAGAGGGAGAAAACGTTCTGTGTCCCTTGGCCGGTCCAGCGTGGACGTCCCGATCTCAGGCGAGGGGCACACCATGACGTTTTCTGCGTTTTTCCCGGTCGTGGGTGATGTCCGGAGAGTAACTCGCCTGTGTTGGCTCTGGGTCGAGGTCTCCCTGAAGCAGAAGGGAGGGCAGATTGTTTGCGTCAGGCTGCTGTGTTCGCTGGCAGCGTGTTTTTGTCAGCGTCAGGTCGCCAGCGTGGCCGTCCAGGCCAGAAGGTTGTGTTGCACAAAGCGTGTGCATTCTCGGGGTCACCAGTGAAGCGGCAAGAAATAAAGCAGCGTTGAGCGTTTTAAGCAGGTTTATTAAATCATACCGCCTTCACGGGAACTCGGCTCCAGCCCATAGTGTGAGCAGGCTGAAGCTGAATTCCTCAGGCTCTCAGAGAGGAGACACGGAGTGTGTCAGCAGCAGTTGCAGGAATCAGATTGAGAGGATGAGCATGGATTACAGTGCAGTATATATACCCAACTACAACAATACATAAAAGAGCATTCCCAGCAGTGGGTATGATCAAAGAGACTGCAGAACAGGCATGAGACATTTGCATTTGAGAGACATACATCACAATAGGCAGATCGCTGGCCTCTGCTCCAGCTGCAGGACAAAGAGGTTACAAGGCACATCTACATATTGATCTCAGTCTCTAGGTCACAGTAAGGACAGGACGCATGAACACAATGAATAAATGGCACATTAACATCACAATGCATGTATGGCACATTACATCTCAGTAGTGCAGCGGAAAAAACCAGAAGAGCGAGCTGTCTGTCCCAGTCTGTTGTGGGGGTTGCCACACTTACAAACCATAGGAAGAGTGAAATCACTCAAACAGTGTCATGTCTTTTTCTTTGTGGTGGAATTTTGGTTAAGCTCCTCCCCTTGGAAAAGGCAAGTTTAGGCCAGCACCGTATAATATGAGAGTTGCGACACTCCGGTAGACTTCTATATAAACTGTGAAAGGCCAAAGTCACGTGGATGGTGGAGCAGCGAATAGTTACAAATAATGGAGCTTTCCCCATAGACCACCATTCATTTCATGGAGTGTCTGCTTAACAATCCCGGGTAAGTTGCCAAAAACATGCAAGTTAGGTTAATTGGCAGTGGGGATTCTAAATTGTCCTTAGGTATGACTGTGAGAGTGAATGGTTGTCTGTCTCTCTGTGTTGGCCCTGCCATGGACTGGCGATCTGCCCAGGGTGGACCCTGCCTCTCGCCCAAAGATGCTGGGATAGGCTCAAGCCCCCCCCCCCCCCGCCCCCGTGACCCGAAAAGGATTAAACGGAAGAAGATGGATGGATGGATGGATGGATGGAAGTTAATGAATGGCCATTGTTTTGGTCATTTTTCCACTTAAGTTAACATATACGTAGATTCTGTAGTCTGTGATCTTGTTTTGTTTCACCAGCTTTTTTTCTTGTTTATGTGCAGTAAAAGCTCATAAACTTGCAATTGTTATTAGCCTGTGGCAGCTCAACTAGGTAGCCAGGTCAGCCCTTATTTCAAAAATCTGTTGTACAGTTATTGGGTGAAGGCATAGTTTCTAAGAGACATTAGAGATGGGTAGTAGCATTATATGATGGGCCATGACATTAAAACCAGTGACAGAGCAGATGTGACTTATTATTTTGTTCATAGCAATTATAGCAGCATTAGCAGCATAACAGGACTATGGTGGTGGATTTAAAAGACAGCTTATGAAAATGAAATTGTTCTACTTTTTTATAGAGGAAAACATGAAACCATGAGAGACTGACATGTTTACCAGCAAAGCTGCTTTCTACAAGGAGGAAACCTGGAACAAGGTAGGAAATGACTAAATATAGTTCTTTACATCCTCCAAAGTCGTCATCATCAGTGTCAACCCTGATAATGACAATGTTGTTTCTTAACAGCCATAAATTAGCACTATTAATATTTTAGGATTCTGCTGAAATAGTCTATACTTTTTTTTAACAAATTGCTGCAAGAAACACAATAAGAAAGGTACTCAGAATGAAAACTGGTTTAATTATTTAATGCAGTTGTAAACCAAGTGGAAACAATTCAGATCTACACAACTGAATGGAATAGAAGTAATGGAAGTTATGTTAATGATGTGTGTTTATTTTAACAGTAAATCAAGAATAGAATGCTAAATCCAATCAAAAATATTCTGGAAACAACTGGCATATTTATAAATGTAAAATATTCTTGTATCAAATAGCTCACTTGAAATTAATTTAAAAAAAATTAACTATAACAGAACTGTTAACATAGAGGAAGAATATCTGTTTTCTTTCTTTTCTTATTTATTCTATTGTAATTCAGCAAACAGTTAATTTTGACTGTTTACTTTTTATGTATATATAATTTGAATTGTATGACATCGTACATGTAGATATTTTTTTCCTCATGTGAACACATTTAAGAGAAAAATTTAAAGTTTTCCAAATAGTTCACTAATGTATGCATAAAAACTAAAAATGTGCATGGAAAAAGTTGCACATTTAATATAATCAGGGATCATGTTCTCAGCTTGATTTGTGCATCCATTAGCTGCACAGAAAATCATGCAGAGAACCTGATTTGTGAACATTTTAGGATTTTTATTGTTTTTGGCATCAAAGTACAATTTATGAAGCCAAACCCTTCTGACATTGGAGGAAAATGTTAATTTTCCACAATTATGTGATGTTACAATATGGATGAATAAAAAATAGAAAAAAGGCTTGATTTTATTTGAATCACTGGTGCTGTTATTATCTATTTAAATTAAATTATGTGACCCCGTCACCACCTGGAAGAGGAGGCAATGGTGCCAACATGGTGCTCACTGGTATTAGCTGACAGTGATTTCTCAGGCAGAAGTTCAGAGACTGAATAATGAGAAAATAGGAGCATGTTTTTGCATTTTTATTAATTTTTATTTTTTGTAAAAATATGATTTTATGACATTTATACTACATTGAATATTTTCATAAAACAGACTGCTGCACCTTGACTACATTGTGTTACAAAGGCATCTTCTTTTATTTAATATTTTCCACCCTTCTTAGTCACTAGATTTTCAGAGTACAGTGTAATGTTTATGTACTAGTACATCTCAGTAAAGAGAATATCATGATTTACATTTTAATTTCAATAACTATAATAAAAACTGAATTTTAAAAAAGGCCTGAATTATTTCCTTGTGCCTGCAATGAATATTGAACATACAAAAGTTTTTTTTAAATTATAAAAAAATAAAATTTTCACAATATTCAAATTTACTGAGAGGCACTAATGTCTTATATTTACATTCACGCACAGAAAATCTTTCCTAACTTGAAAGGTTTAGGAGTAAAGTGCACAACCCCTAGTAACTTAGTTAAACCACATTAAACTGACTGACAGCAGGTTTTTTACTACATATTTTCAATTCAGATAATTCTGCCTAATCTTGCAAAATAACTCACTGTATTTAAAAGTTGATAATTCAGTAATCAGCCCACTGAAGCCATAATGTAAAGTCAGGCTGCACAGCTCGGCACTGAGATTTACACTGCAGTTTTCATCAGTGTGAATCAGCAGTTCTCCTTCCCTCCAAAACATACTTTGTCTTTTTAAAGCTGCTCTTTATATCATAATCCATCTGTTCATTATAAGTTTAAACAATGTACCTACCGATAGGTATTCTGAATATTTAATATGGCTAAAAAAAATGCTGTTAATACCATAGATTATCACGGCTGCCATTCACACACCATTATAGAAAGGCTGGTGTTTGGAACTAATTGGAGCTCCATGAACCACGTGACCTGGCAGCGGTGAGATCAAAGCGTGTCACAACTCTCATATTATACGGCGTTGGTTTAGATGAGTCATCAGGGAGAGGCTCAGAGTAGAACCGCTGCTCCTCCACATTGAAAGGAGTCAGTTAAGGTGGTATGGGCATCTGATTAGGATGCCTCCTGGACGCCTCCCACTTCAGGTGTTTCAGGCAGGTCCCACTGGGAGGAGACCCCAGGGCAGACCCAGGACTCGGTGGAGAGACTGTGTCTCCCAGCTGGTCTGGGAACGCCTTGGTATCCCGTCTGAAGAGCTGGAGCAGGTGGCTGGGGAGAGGGAAGTCTGGGCTTCTCTGCTTGAACTGCTGCCTCCGTGACCCGGACCTTCAGAAAAGCAGTAGAAGATGGATGGATGGATGGATGGTTTAGATGAAGCATTTTTGGTGATGTCACTATAACAGGTGGTAGTGCCGAGGCAATCCTTGGAGGAAGAGGGCAGAACTAAAGAGTGAAGTTAGCCTTCTTGGGAGGGTTTTTGGACAGCTGCTTTGAAAACTTGACCTAAATTAAGATGATTTTTAAAAATGAAGTGATTGCTGAACGTCATCTGCCTTCACAGCTGCAGCTCTGTCCAGGGGAACATAGGCAGCAACATCTTTACTGTTCCTTTAATCATCCACACTGATTTGCTCAGTCATGAGAAACGAGCACATACACATACGCCTCCTGCTGGTGTATCATACTTACTACAGTAACTAAAAAGAGGGACAGAGAAGGTTCCAGGGTGTAATGCCGTTTAAGATGACCCAATACTATCACCAAAAAAAAAAAAAAATGAGAACTGTCTTTGTGAAGATAACTCTGTAACTCTGAAAAAATCATAATCTGAAAAATAAAGATGCAGTCCTGCAGCTTAGTGGTTAAACTTGTGATTAATAAGAAATCATTTTTATTAAATACTGTATTCTCTCTCTCTCTCTCTCTCTCTCTCTCTCTCTCTGCCATGTTCCTGTAATCTGAATTCACAGCACTTTTTCACCCATCACTGTTCAAACCCCCATGTGTCCTGCCAGCTGTCCATCACTTCACTCTGATGACCTTTTCCCATAACCCCTTAATCCTACACAGAGAGCGAGAGAGAGAGAGAGAGAGAGAGAGAGAGAGAGAGAGAGAGACTGACTAAAATGGTGTTAGAGGCATCAATCAATATGGCAGAAAGACAGACAGGAATTGCCCAAATCACCACAAACACACAAAAATGTACACACACAGCTCCTCACTGTCTGTCATGCACCCATGCCGACATAATATCATCCCCACCACCCAAATACACAAAACACACACACACACACTGACGCACAGCGTTCTCTACTTGTGTTCCTCTCCCTTTCACACACACAGACGCGCAGGCAGCCAGTGTGAGTATGAGTGATGGTTGCAGCTTGTGTCGATCCATTACGGCAGTCTGGCTGCAGACAGGTGAGCAGGCTGATACATGAGCAGGCCTTTATCTGCACTCACCGACTCCCCGCGCCGTTTCATTCAGCGACTTGCAGCGTTAACAGCCCCCCCCCCCCCCCCACTCACCCTACACTCCTTCCACTCTGAACACACACAAAAACACCTCTTCTCCTTCTACAGAGAAAGAAGGGGTTTTTTTTAAATCCGGCCACCATTTAAATATGACTTAATTATCAGAATTTCATATTAATGGCAGGTGAGGGAGAAGCATGAGACAGCCTTTATCTTCGCCCCACACCAGCAGGATTTCTTTAATTGGCAGTCACACTGCACGTGAAGTGCTTCCTTCTCAAAAGCTGTATTTATGCATCCATTTTCAGAAAGGCTCAAGTTCATAACTCAAAGTATAGAAGACGATGAAGTGCAGTGTTTGCAGGCAGGATGAACAAGCTATGTTAGTTAGGTGTCACTTTTTTAAAATAACCAATGTGTCATGCTGGAACTACACTTTAGTAAAGGTAACCATTTTTTAAGCTTGCTTTTTAGACACATTTATGTCATTATTAAACAAAAAAAAATTATTATGCATATCACATAAAACAAATTGATGAAGTTGAGGAAGTTTTCACACCTCTTTTAACACAGTTTCCCGTATGCAAGGTTTACTCTGCATTATCAAACTACCGAAATCAGATGAATGATGTTAGGGCTGAAAAATCTGCCCAAAGACACATTTTGAAAAATTCACATTTTTGTGAATTTCACAGAATTCACAGAATTTCATGATCGATGGTCTAAATTCATTATTCATGGTTAACCTAAGAAAATGTTGTTGCTCATGTATCCCACATATAGTGTCATAAAACCTTCCCACTATCCAGGACTGTCTTGTGAATTGCTATTCATTTCCTCCCTTAATGGAAAAAGTCTGACTTGGGTGCAAAATAACATAAATGCTTCATTTGATGGTATACTAATGTAAACACTGCACTGACTCTTCAAGTCACTATTCCATGATGTGTGATGGTGTGTTTCATAATGAAAACTCATACACAATATTCATAGTCAATAGCAGACCAATTTTGGCAAAGTTGAGATTTAAACGAGCAATTTTCTAACCTGTCTTCATTAAGTATGCAATAATCTCTGACCATACGGCATTTCAGTGTATTTTCATTTCAGTATATGCAGCATACAATCTATATGGGATAGTGTATAGGGATAAAACATGTATATCCGATGTTTAACATTTCTGAAATTCAATATGCTGTGGTATCTATAAGCATATTTTTGGTATCTTGATGGATTGTCCTGCCTTTTGGCTCAAACTGTAATGAATCCACTCAAAGTAGAAAACCTTTTACAGTCATGGAAAAAAGATTTATACAGCGAGAAGAAGATCAATAATCAAAGCAGAGAGGCAAGTTAAAGACTGAATGAAATGTTAGGCTGTGAACGAGTAAATCTGATTGAAGAAAATATCATGAGCATGTGCACACAGAGTGGGTCTGTGTAGTGTTGGAATTTGGCAGTCAGAGTCAGCTTTAGTGTAATGGATGACAGTGTCATGCGCCAGGCACTGTTTAACTTCACTGTAAGCGTGTGTGTGTGGGGGGTGGGGGGGAGTGATGTCCATCCATCACAGCTGAATGGTGCCGATTGCTGACAGGAAGTGCCCAGAGCCCTCTGGCCTCCTGACTGCCCAGTCCCTGTGGGACAGCAGGAGGTTAAACGGTGAAACTAAAAGCCACAAGTTGATCATTCTGTATTTTGGTAAAAAGAAAAATCACCTCCTGTTACCACAGGAGGACACAAAGTGCATTTCAAAAGTGCAAGTTAATATCTTGAAATAAATGTATGGAAGTTTTGGCGGCTAAGAAACCTTTCCTCTGCTTCTATCAGTTTTTGGTAACGCATCGATTTCAGTCTGGGTATCTCTGGATAATCCATTTTTTCACTAATACGAAAAAACAGTGAAACCAGTCTGCCTTGGGAGACCCTATCAGGGGCAAGTTCCCCCTGATCTGGGCATGCAGCCCCCTCCACCACAATAAGGTGGTGATCCACAGACAGGCGTGGTTAGTTTAATTTTTTTTTTTTTTTATAAAACAGTTGAATGAACATCCTCCAAGAGGAGTGATTCCAGAATTTTTGCCCTATCTGGAAATATAAAATATGGCTGTCATCTGCATATCACACGATAATAAGAATTAATCTAAAAAAAAATGCATCATTATCTGCTGACCATAGTGGGAACAGGAATTAAGGTACAGGAATTGCTGAATCACATTACAGTAAAAGGCTTAATAACAGAATTACATAGCCATATACACAGCTAATTACATTGTCTGTCCTCCTGTCTATATTTAGCATGCTGCAGAACTGGTGGATAAACTTTAAACTTTGCACATTTGTTAAAAAGGCAGAGGCTTTTATATTGACATCCTACTCTGACATCCTTTCATGAGGTCTGGAAATCTTGTTTTGGTTTTCAAAACGGATTAAGGAGGAAGGGTGGGGGTTTGGTTTATTCATGTATGAATGACAAAACGAAGTGAGAGAGACTAGTCAGCCATATTTCATTAGTTTGTTCAAAAATGAAAGTGGAGAAAACAAATTGGCAGGAACAGGAAAACGGAGCAGGTTTGATTGGTTTGAACTTTGGTGGTTTGATCAGTTCTAAGCTTTGAAACAAGATAACAAATACTCATTTTTTACCTTTTACTGTTTTTTATCAACCGCCAGTCGAAGCCCAAAGGGGTCAAAGAGCCCTCTGGGCAAAGACCAAAGGGGGGATTACGTTATGGGTCATCCTATCTGTCCCACTTTTGTGAAATCAACTCCTCCTACAGTTTTGTTCCAATTGCTTTCAAACTTGGTACTATGGATTGATATACACTGATGATGTGCACATTGCAGTATGGTTCTGATCGGATCATTTTTGCAGGAGTTGTAGCCCCTGACCTATGACCCCTTATTTAACCTCACTTCATGGACAGTAACTGTCTTGTGAAATCAACTCCTCTTACAGTTTTGTTCCGATTGTTTTGAAACTTGATGTGTATAATGCAATTTGACTCTTATCAATGGCCTTGAGGTCAAAGGCCAGTTATTGTGTTCCCTTCTGAACACAATAACTACTGAAAGAAATGATGTAGGCTTTTCAAATTAATACAGTAGTTGTATTTAATACACATCTTGGATGACTTACACCCTGACCTGACTATGGGTTTGGGGCAAGGGGTCAAAGGTCAAAGTGAACCATCCAGTTGCACTATGGTAAATAGTAAATACTAAATTTACTAGTACTATACTGTAAAACAAGTAAAGCTACGGCCACCAATCCTGGTACAAAGGTTCACCTTGGGATCCTGACCTCTGACTATGAGTTTGGGGTCAAAGATTAAGGTTAACATTTCCTATGCCTTATTACTGTACAATGAGTAAAGTTAGGATCACCAAACTTGGTACCCAGGTTCACCCTGTGACCCTAAAGTGTAACTATGGTTTTGGGATCGCAAGGTCAAAGGTCAACATCAAAATGACTTATAAACTATATCTCAATAACAATGAAAGCTCGGGTCACCAAAGTTGCTACACAGGTTCACCTTGGGATCCTGACCTCTGACTAAGGGTTTGGGTTCAAAAGGTCAGAGGTCAAGGTTAACATTCCCTTTATCTTATTACTGTACAATGAGTAAAGTTAGGGTCACCAAACTTAGTACACATGTTCACCTTAGGATCCTGACCTCTGACTACGGGTTTGGGGTCAAAAGGCCAAAGGTCAAGGTTAACATTTCCTATGCCTTATTACTGTAAAATGAGTAAAGCTAGGGTCACCAAACTTGGTACACAGGTTCACCCTGTGACCCTGAAGTGTGAGTGTGGCTTTGGGATCACAAGGTCAAAGGTCAACATCAAAATGACTGATAAACTCCATCAAAGAATAGATTTTAAAATACTGCTGTTGGTTTTTAAAGCTCTGAATGGTTTAGGGCCAAAATACATTTCAGATCTGCTAGTCCATTATGAGCCACCCAGAGCCCTCAGGTCATCAGGGTCAGGCCTACTATCTGTGCCCAGAGTTAGAACTTAACACGGTGAGGCAGCATTTAGTTTTTATGCTCCCCATATATGGAACAAACTCCCAGAAAGCATCAGGGCTGCTGAAATTCTCAGCTGCTTTAAATCGAGATTAAAAACTTTCCTATTTGCACGGCCTTTCAGTAGCCTACAATATACTGTAACTTTTATTTCAGTCATATTCTATTTTAGCTTGTTTTTGTTTCTGTTTAATTTAATTTTTGGTTTGCTTTTAAATTCTGATGTTGTGGAGTGTGTAAATGAAGAGGCAGATTCATTTCAGACGATTTATTACACACTCACATCTCACAAGCAAAGAACAGACTGAACATTTCAGCAGGCACTCTCCTCTTAAGTTTCATGGCATTTCTCCACACACAACATGACATCTGCATCACACTGCATTCAACCCCCTTCGTCCTTGACTCCTTCCTGCTATCTCACCAGGAACCTCCTGCCCATTGTTCTCCCATGTTTATCCACTGTCTCTTGTCTGAGATGCTAAATAATCTGGCTCCCCCAAGGTGCTAAACTTCCCCCCGCAGCATCTTAGATAGAACACTAGAATAACAGTCCACATGCTGCGATAGAACAATAAAATATCAGTCCACATGCTGGTTGGGCTTCAGTCTCCTCCCGTATCTGCTGTAACTGGGGTTTACCGCCTCCGTGGCGCTGCTGTGCCGGTGGGGGGGCTGCTGGGAGTGTGTCTGACTGCGGGTGGGCTGTGACTGGGGGGGGGGGCAATTCGGTCTGTCCGTGTGGGTGCTCTGGTGAATCGTTTCCCTGGGGAGCTCTCCGTGGGGGTCTTCCACGCCGAGGGGCCCTAGCCAACAGCACTTGCTCGTCCGCCACAACGAAAGCGGGTTTGAGTCTGTCTATGCCAATTTTTTCCCGCCTACCCCCCAAGTCTAGCAAAAAATGCTTATCCCCTGTTTTCAGCACTCTGAACGGTCCATCATAGGGTGGGCGCAATGGAGGGCGGTGGGCGTCGTGTCTGACAAACACGAACTCCGCGCTCTTCAAAGTTTTAGGCACGAAAACACGCGGAAAACTGTGGTGGGCAGGTCCCGGCAGCGTGCCTGTGTTTGCGCTATGCTGCAAAAGCTGAGACGGGCAGCTGCCTGGCGCGGGATTATCTGGCAGAAATTCCCCGGGCAGCCGTAGGGGCTGCGCAAAAACGAGCTCTGCCGGGGAAGCTTCCAGATCCTCTTTCGGCGCGGAGCGCAACCCCAATAAAACCCACGGCAGCCTGTCTACCCAATTTGCATCCGTCAACGATGCCCTGAGTGCTGCTTTCAGTGATCTATGAAAACGCTTGCATAATCCATTGGCCTGTGGGTTGTACGCAGTTGTGCGGTGAATTGTAACACCCAGGCTGCGGGCCATCACGGACCAGAGTTCGGAAACAAATTGAGGGCCCCTGTCGGACGTAATGTCCGACGGGACTCCAAAACGCGCCACCCATGCTGTTAAAAAAGCACACGCTACGTCTGCGGACGTGGTTGCCGCCAGCGGGACTGCTTCTGGCCAGCGCGTAGTGCGGTCCACCACTGTTAGGAGGTGCGTGCACCCCTGTGATGGCGGGAGGGGGCCCACGAGGTCCACGTGAACATGGTCAAACCTCTTAGCAGGAATACGAAACGGCTCCAAGGGAGCCTTCGTGTGTCTGTGTACCTTGGCTCGTTGGCACGCCATGCAGGCTGCAGCCCACTCTTTCACTTGTTTGCGTAGGCTCGGCCACACAAACTTTTCTCCCACCATTTTGACCGACACGCGCACTCCTGGGTGCGCCAGAGTGTGAACTGACTCAAACACTCGGCGGCGCCACGCGACCGGGACCACCGGACGCGAGCGACCCGTGGAGACATCGCAGATTAGGGAGGGCCGCCATCTTGCAGCACCCTGCTCTCCAGCCTTAACCCTGTTGGTCCAGACTGGAGCGCGCGCACGTCTGCATCGCTAATCTGCTCCGCGGCCATGGCTGCGTAATCTATCCCCACGCAGACTGGGGCCACCATGGCACGCGAGAGGCAGTCCGCCACCACATTCAGTTTACCCGACACATGTTGAATATCGGTAGTAAACTCTGAGATCGCGGCCAGCTGTCTCTGCTGCCGGCCCGACCACGGTTCTGAAACCTTGGCCATCGCGAATGTTAGCGGCTTGTGGTCCACGAACGCAGTGAAGCTGCGCCCTTCCAGCCAGAACTGGAAGTGGCGTATGGCCAGGTGGAGAGCCAGCAACTCTCTGTCGAACGCGCTGTATTTATGTTTGCTGTCACGCAAAGTTCTGCTGAAAAAGGCGAGCGGCTGCCAAGCCCCAGCGACGCGCTGCTCCACGACAGCCCCTATGACCACGTCTGAAGCGTCGGTGGTGAGCGCTATGCGGGCCGCCGGGTCTGGATGCGCCAGCAGTGCGGCGTTTGCCAGGGCTGCTTTAACCTCCGAGAACGCCCGTTCTCGTTCCGGGGTCCATTCGACCCTATCCGCGGGTTTCTGTTTCTTGAGCTCGGCGTACAATGGTTGCATGAGCTGCGCCGCGCGGGGAAGGAAACGGTTATAAAAGTTCACCATTGTAGAAGAGCTTGAAATGATGAGGCGATTTGATATATAAACCAAAGTTTATTTATCAGCTCTCCTAACAAGTCTCATTCAGTGCAGAGGTAGCAGAAGGAAAAGAGACCGAATATCTCCGGCTCACTGACTTTATACTTGCACATAACAAAAGACATGCATAACAAAGGCTGACATCCCTCATTATCTTAATCCCCCCATTGTCTTGGTATTTCCTCTCCTCGCCCAGGGGGTGAGGGTAGCTCCTCCGGTCTCCACCGCAGTGTCTGGGAACGTCTTTGTTCTTCACTTGGCGGTTGAGAGCCTTTGTCCTTTCAGAGGTGTGAAGTTGCTTTACATATGTAATTACCAAACATTTCCACATGCTTCAGCATATGTAGGTTATGGAATATATGATTAATATAGCCCACAGCCCCCCCCCCAAACGACTAAGAAAGGACAATAGAAATGTTTACAGTCTAAGATAATTACTATGACATACTAAGTGTTACATCTCTTGCCACAGAAGAAACTTTCCAGCAGCCATGCCCCTAAGAGAGTTCAGTGGTAATCATAACAGCATAGTAAAATCATAAGTCAGTCCTAAACTGTTGCAGCACAATTAGTGAATAATTGTGGAGTAGTTTGCATCAGTCCCTGTGCTGTCTGGGTTTTAATCTTCTCCCAAAACTGCTGTGGGTTTGTTTAGGCGTCCTGCTGGGACCTTCTTGTGAGGAATCTGCAGCGTGGGAAGGAGAGTGGTTAATTGTTCCCTGCAGGGGGGCTGAGTCTTTTCTCTTGGGGGGTCTACCCCGCCGAGGTGCTCTCGCCAACTGTGCAGGCTCGTCTTTCAACAAGAAGGCAGGTTTAAGTCTGTCAATGCTGACTGTTTCTTTTCTATCCCCAAAATCAAGCACAAAGTGTTTATCACCATGTTCCAGCACTCTGAATGGCCCATCGTATGCTGGGCGGAAAGTTGGTTTTAAAGCTTCATGCCTAAAAAAACCGAACTCAGCGTTTTTTAAAGCTTCAGGGACAAAAACCCGTGGAAAGGAGTGATGAGCTGGACCGGGGAGAGAGTCCGGTCCGTTGCTGCCTAAAAACCTTGGGACTGGAAGATGCCCTGGCTCTGGGTTCTCTGGTAAAAATTCACCTGGGAGCCTGAGAGGTTGTGCAAAAACCAATTCTGCCGGAGAGGCGTCTAGATCCTCTTTAGGCACAGCACGCAACCCCAATAAAACCCAGGGAAGTTTATTTACCCAATTTGTATCCGTTAGTGAGGCTCTGAGGGCAGCCTTTAAAGACCTGTGAAAACGCTCGCTTAACCCATTAGCCTGAGGGTGATAAGCGGTGGTGCGGTGAATTGTTGCCCCTAAGCTGCTGGACATGGCTGACCAAAGCTCTGAGACAAATTGAGGCCCCCTATCGGACGTGATGTCCGATGGGACGCCGAAACGTGCTACCCAGTTTGTCAAAAAGACGCAAGCGACTTCCTCCGCTGTGGTTGCCGCTAGAGGGACTGCCTCTGGCCAGCGTGTGGTGCGGTCTATCATTGTTAACAGGTGTGTGAAACCTTGGGAGGAAGGTAGTGGCCCCACGAGGTCGACATGAATGTGGTCGAACCTTCTAGCAGGGATTGGAAAAGGCTCCAGAGGGGCTTTTGTGTGTCTGTGTATTTTGGCGCGCTGACAAGAAATGCAAGTTTTTGCCCATTCTTTTACGTTTTTGCGCAGGCCTGGCCACACAAACTTTTCGGCGACCATTTTAACCAAGGCGCGCACACCTGGGTGCGCGAGGGAGTGAATTGCGTCGAAAATACGGCGGCGCCATGTAGCTGGTACTAACGGGCAAGGTCGGCCGGTTGAAACATCGCATATTAGGGGGGGCACGCCGTCGCGTAAACCCTTTTTCTCCAGCCTTAACCCTGTTGGTCCAGACAGGAGTGCGCGCACGTCCGCGTCACTGCTTTGTTCCTCTGCCATGGCTGCATAATCTATCCCTGCATGGATAGATGCTGCGTATGTGTCTGCGTTAGTGAAGAGTTCTGCTGCTGAGGCAGTATAATCTGTCTCCTCGCGCTCTGGTGGTGTCACAGCGCGAGAGAGACAGTCTGCTACTACGTTAAGTTTGCCTGCCACGTGTCGAATGTCTGTGGTGAACTCTGAAATTGCAGCCAGCTGTCTTTGTTGCCTGCCTGACCATGGTTCTGAAATTTTAGCCATAGCAAAGGTGAGCGGTTTATGGTCTACAAAAGCCGTGAAACTCTGCCCTTCTAACCAGAACTGGAAGTGGCGGATGGATAAATGAAGCGCTAGCAGCTCCCTGTCAAAAGTGCTGTATTTACGCTCAGTTTGGTTTAGCGATTTGCTAAAGAATGCTAAAGGTTGCCAGATCCCGCTGACATGTTGTTCTACAACTGCCCCTATAGCCAGGTCCGAAGCATCTGTGGTTAGCGCGATGCGGGCCGAGGGATCTGGGTGAACTAACAATGTGGCGTTAGCTAAAGCGCTCTTTACTTCCGCGAAGGCGTGTTCGCGCTCCGGGGTCCATTCGACCGCGTTGGAAGCTTTCTTTTTTCTGAGCACGTCATATAGGGGCTGCATGAGCTGAGCTGCGTGGGGGAGGAAACGGTTGTAAAAATTAACCATTCCTAAAAATTCTTGTAGCGATTTGACCGTCTGTGGCCGTGGGAAACTTTTTATCGCGTGAACTTTGTCTGGAAGTGGAACTGCCCCCTTCGGAGAGACTTTGTGTCCTAAAAAATCAATTTGTGACACGCCGAATTTGCATTTGGCTGGATTGATTATTAACCCGTGCTCTTCTAGTCTCTGAAAAACCGTAGTGAGGTGCTGCTCGTGTTCTTCCTCAGACGAGCTGGCTACCAGCATGTCGTCAAGGTAGACGAAGACAAAAGGAAGGTCGCGTAAGACCGCGTCCATCATTCGTTGAAAAGTTTGAGCAGAGCCTTTGAGGCCGAAAGGCATTCGCAGAAATTCAAAAAGGCCGAAAAGGGTTATTACAGCTGTTTTAGGAATGTCCTCCGCTCGGACTGGGACTTGATGATAACCGCGGACTAAGTCTATTTTTGAAAAAATGCGCGCACCCGCCAGATGTAGTGAAAAATCTTGAATGTGAGGTATTGGGTAGCGGTCATGCGCTGTAGCATTGTTTAATCTGCTGTAATCTCCGCACGGTCTCCAAGAACCGTCGGATTTCGGAACCATGTGAAGTGGTGAGGCCCAAGGGCTCTTCGAGCGTCTAACAATGCCCAATTTTTCAAGGGTCGTAAACTCGTCCCATGTTATGTTGAGCTTGGCCGCGTCTAAGCGGCGAGCTTTGGCAAATACGGGTAGGCCCGTTGTGGGAATAAAGTGTTCAACCCCGTGTTTAGCCCCAGTGGCTGAGAATTTGGGAATTGTGAGTGCTGGAAATTGGGTGAGGAGTTGCTCAAACTTACCTCCTGCCGTGGTGACGTTAGCCTGCACAGGTGGTGGAGAAACTCGAGCTGAGCATGGAATAGAAGCAAAGGACAGTGCGTTAACCAAGTGCCTATTTGCTAGATCCACTAATAACCCATGTGCACACAAAAAATCTGCGCCAAACAAGTTAAAGCTCACCGCTGCTACAACACATGTCCATCTATAGTTGCGGCCGTGGATGTGGAGGTGCAGGCTCTTTTCGCCGAAAGTGTCGATGTTAGAGCCGTTGGCTGCCACCGCTCCATTGCCCCGGGTGCCCATGGCTCGATCTGCGTGGGAGGGCGTGACGAAACTCAGCTGAGCTCCTGTGTCGATGAGGAACTGCTTGCCGGTGTGTCCATCCGTCACATACAACAGCTTATTCTTCTCACCAAGAACCGCTGCCGTTAACGGCTCTCGGCTTTGGCGTTTTCCCGAAACCGTAAATTTGCAGGGGGGAACGCATTTGTGGGCCTTCTCGGCGAAACAGTGGTGATAATAACAGATGTCGCTCCGTCTGTTACGTTTTGGCCGTGTCGCTGTCACCGTGGGCTGGATCTGCTCAGTGGGTTGTGGCTCTTCGTGGTTCCGGGCATCAGCGTTGAGGTCTGCAGATGCTGCTGTGGGTGTCAGCTCCTTGCAGGCGTTGACGAGCCGATGAGCTTCATTGGCCAGCACGCGGAAGTCTTGGTGGTTGTTGCATCTCATGCTGGCGAGCGTCCCTCTCATGTGTGGCGGCAGCGTGCTGAGGAATATGAATTGGAAGAGGAAGTTGTCATTGTCCTCTTCTTTAAGCTGTAGCAAATCCTCCATGAGGGCTTTAGGTTTGCACCCTCTGTGGCCGTAGACCGCCAGGATCTTCTCGGCTCTCTCTTCAGCTGAGGGGACGTAATTCGCCACGATGGTTGCTTTAAGCGTCTCATATTTGTCTTGGGCCGGCGGCCGCCGGATCATGCTCTGCACACACTTCGAAGTGGCGGCGTCGAGTTTGGAGACGATATGGTAGAATTTGGTGTCGTCAGCCGTGATGCCCGCCAGTGCAAACTGGGCTTCAGCTTGCTGAAACCACGAGGCGGGGCCTTCTTGCCAGAAGTCTGGCAGCTTGACAGCGACAGCATTCGTGTATACCATCACTGCTGTGTCCGCAGGGTGAGAGTGCCTTGCTTCGACTCTCACAGCGGTGCTGGTGCTCGGTTGAGCCCTCTCAATCCCTTCTGCCGGGGGGGACAGTCGTCCATCTGTTCCCCCGTCTGCGTGGTCGCTGGCGTCTGCCTGGGTCGCCACGGATGAGTCGATTGCGGGGGTATGCCTCAGGACCATACTCGCGTCAGGGGTCACCAGTGTAGAAGAGCTTGAAATGATGAGGCGATTTGATATATAAACCAAAGTTTATTTATCAGCTCTCCTAACAAGTCTCATTCAGTGCAGAGGTAGCAGAAGGAAAAGAGACCGAATATCTCCGGCTCACTGACTTTATACTTGCACATAACAAAAGACATGCATAACAAAGGCTGACATCCCTCATTATCTTAATCCCCTCATTGTCTTGGTATTTCCTCTCCTCGCCCAGGGGGTGAGGGTAGCTCCTCCGGTCTCCACCGCAGTGTCTGGGAACGTCTTTGTTCTTCACTTGGCGGTTGAGAGCCTTTGTCCTTTCAGAGGTGTGAAGTTGCTTTACATATGTAATTACCAAACATTTCCACATGCTTCAACATATGTAGGTTATGGAATATATGATTAATATAGCCCACAACCATCCCCAAAAATTCCTGCAGCGCCCTGACCGTCTGAGGCCAGGGAAAATCCGCCACGGCACGCACCTTGTCAGGCAGCGGTATCGCTCCTTCCGGAGAGACGCAGTGCCCCAAAAAATCAATCTCCGTCACGCCGAACTGGCATTTCACCGGGTTGATTATTAACCCGTGCTCCTCCAAACTCTGGAAAACCGTCGTGAGGTGGGTTTCGTGTTCGTCTTCGGACACACTGGCTACCAGGATATCGTCCAGGTAGACAAACACGAAACGGAGATCGTGCAGCACTGCATCCATCATGCGCTGGAACATCTGTGCCACACCTTTTAACCCGAATGGCATGCGCAGGAACTCGAATAGACCGAACGAAGTTATTACCGCTGTTTTGGGTATGTCCTCAGCGCGCACTGGGACTTGGTGGTAACCGCGGACCAGGTCTATTTTGGAAAAAATGCATGCTCCAGCAAGTTGAACGGAAAAATCCTGTATGTGGGGAATTGGATAGCGGTCGTGCGCTGTGGCGTTGTTCAACCTGCGGAAATCTCCGCACGGTCGCCACGATCCCTCAGCCTTAGGGACCATGTGTAGCGGGGATGCCCATGGGCTGTTTGAGCGCCTGATGATGCCCAACCTTTCCAGGTTGGCAAACTCTTCGCGCGCTATGGCCAGTTTAGCTGCGTCCAAGCGCCGAGGTCTTGCAAAAATGGGCGGCCCGGTGGTGGTGATAAAGTGCTCCACCCCGTGTTTAGCGATGGCCGCCGAAAACGTCGGGACCGTGAGTGCTGGGAACTGAGTGAGCAGTGTGTGGAACTTACCGCCTGTAGCTGTGACGTTGGCCTGTGCTGTTGGCTGGGTCACTCGAGCTATACAGGGGAGAGAGTCAAAGGACAGTGCATTAACCAGGCACCTGTTAGCAACATCAACCAGTAAACCATGTGCACACAGAAAATCAGCCCCCAGTATATGGTAATTCAGTGCTGCTACAACAAAAGTCCACTCATATGTACGGCCGTGTAGAGATAAGAGCACAGTCCTCTCACCAAAGGTCTTAATATCCGAGCCGTTTGCTGCCAACATCTCGGGGCCGCTAGGTCCTGCCAGCCGGTCAGCGTAGGTCGGCAGGATGAAGCTCTTCTGGGCTCCAGTGTCCACGAGGAAACGCCTCCCCAAGCGTGCATCCGTCAAGTAGAGCAGCTTGTTCTCTTCACCGAGGGTTGCAGCTGCTACCGACCCCCGGCCTTGGCATTTCCCGAGCGCTTGAATTGGCACGGTGGCGCACATCTGCGTGCCTTCTCTCTGAAGCGGCGGTGGTAGAAACAGAGCGTGTCTCTCTGGCGCTCCTTGGCCCCCGCTGCTGCTACCGTCGGTGGCGCCTCACCTCCTCTGGTTGTCTCGCTGGGCTCCGCCGCTGCCGTGTTGACTGTGATCGCCCTGGTGGGGAGGATGATCCTGTCTGCCTCCTGGGCTAGCGCACGGTAGTCGCGCACGGCCAGCAACGGCGAATTGGCCAGAGCCGCTCTTGCCACTGTCGGAAGGTTCCGGAGGAAGAGGTAGGCAAACAGAAAGTGCCCTTCGTCCGTGCCCATTAACGCCAGCATCTTCTCCATTAGGTCTACGGCCGAACCATCTCCTAACTCGGTCCGCGTCAGGAGCCTCTCCGCTCTCTCACAGTCCGAGAGCATGTAGCTGTGCGGGCGTCGAGCGCTGCGACCACATGGTAGAATCTGGTGTCGTCTGCCGTTACTCCCCGGAGGGCGAACTGGGCCTCGGTGAGGTAGAACCAAGAGTACGGGTTGTGCTGCCAGAAATCCGGTAGCTTGACTGAAACCGCACACGCGTGGCTGGAGGTTCCAGTCCGGGCTGTCTGTGGGATGGCTGCCGCCTCGCTGTAGCTTCCTGACCGGGCCAGCTCCGGGGATCTTGCCTCGTGTTCTATAATACGTCTTGGGTCACCAGCGTGGAGTGTGTAAATGAAGAGGCAGATTCATTTCAGACGATTTATTACACACTCACATCTCACAAGCAAAGAACAGACTGAACATTTCAGCAGGCACTCTCCTCTGAAGTTTCATGGCATTTCTCCACACACAACATGACATTTGCATCACACTGCATTCAACCCCCTTCGTCCTTGACTCCTTCCTGCTATCTCGCCAGGAACCTCCTGAGTATTGTTCTCCCATGTTTATCCACTGTCTCTTGTCTGAGATGCTAAATAATCTGGCTCCCCCAAGGTGCTAAAATGTATTCATTTTGCAATTTGCTGTAATGCTTTATGTAAAGTACTTTAAAATGTCTTGTGCACGAAATGTGCTATACAAACAAACTTGCCTTGCCTTGCCTCAACAACAAAGAAAGCAAGGGTCACCAAACCTGGTACACAGGTTCACTCTGAGACCATGACCTCTGACTAAAGGTTAGGGGTCAAAAGGTCACAGGCCAAGGTTGCAACTCCCTATGCTCTCTTACTATAGAACGTATCTCTAGGATCACCAAACTTGCTACACAGGTTCATCTTGGGATCCTGCCCTACAGCTGTGGGTTGTATACTTTGTAGTATATTCATAGATTATGGGCTTATCATAATTTGGTTCTGCCACAGTAATTATATTGAAAAGTTGAAAACTGCTCATGTCATGGTGCGGAGCATGGTGAGAGAACCATGCTCACGCTTTCAGTTTATTTCTAATTATTTTCTGTACTTTCCTCATTTTGGTTTTATTTGGTATCTGAGTATGGTTTTGTTTGTATTATGGTTATGAGTTTGCCCATTGGTTCTGTTTGTTTTGAATTGTTCTGCTATCTTAGTTTTGCTATTATAATCTTGTCTATTTATATTATGTACTTATGACCATCTTGTTTTGTAGGATAAATTACATCTTCCTGTGTTTGCATATGAGCCTTTTCCACCTTCGCCTTAGTTCCCTCTTAACAGTGTTTATATTTATCGTTATTGTTATTCGTGGTTATCTTGTCCTTGCCTTGGTGGTTATTATTTACTATTTTTACCTTTTTGTATTACCTGGTATTGTATCTCGTTTTGTAACATTTCTCATTTCATTGTCAGTTACCTTTGTTCCTTCTGCGCTTTTATTTTGACAGCGTTCTTTGTTTACTTCCTCTGTTAGCTCAAGTTCACGGTTCTCACAGCTGTCATGATTTTGAACTAATTCTCCTCACTCTTGTTACCCACACTTGTCCTCAACTGTTATGATTTCTCTTTGTACTATTTAAGGACCGCTGCACCGCAGCTTGGCGCAGCATCCTTCACTCTGTTCCCAGACGTTACTCCTATGTCCTATTCTCACTTTGAATCAGATGTGAGTCCCACATCCATCCTTCCTGTATTCCTGCGTGTGTTCCATGCTAGTTTCTCTTCATCTCCTATTTTGTAAGTTTTTGCTCCTCAGTTATATTTTGTGTTTTTATTAAACGTTAGCCACTCACAGCTCCAGCATTTGGGTCTTCATTCCGCCCCTGCTGGCCCGGCTTATGAGAGAAGGACGCTGCCAGTTTAGACCCAGCTGCTGTGAGTTTGCCCTTTTCATTTTTTCCCCCTACCTGTTTTTTCCGCGCTACTGGAGAGAGAGCCGGATAGCTTTACCACTCTGATGAAGGGCCCAGTAGGCAAGTACTCAGTTAGTATGAGCATGGGGTGGGAGATGTGATGTGCGGCAATAGAAATCGATCAGCTCATAGCAGGGGCTTGCTCACCTCTCACACCTCAGTCCTCTTTGTGGTATTTGGGGCTCGAGGAGGCAGCCATCCACCATCACCCGCGGCTCGGGGAGCATGCCAACGAGAAGGAACTGATTTCTTCGGTGGCCGACTTGCAGCAGGAATACCAGGAAATGGTGAGGAGGTCGCAGACGAGGCCGAAGCCTGTGTCGATGAAGAAGTGTCCTTGAGCTCCAACGTCACCTTTTCCCCGCCACCCTCCGGCTTCTGCTCCAGCATCTTCCTCTCCTTTCGCTGCAGCCCCACGGAGCTCAGTTAAGCCTGCCTCTGCTCCACACTGTTCACCGTCTGTTCCTGAGCCGATGAGGAAGCGTCGCCTGGAACAGACACACCCAGCCTCTCACCGCCACCCAGCTGCGTCACATCAGAGGAATTCCTCCGCCGCAGCTGCTGTTTCGGCCATTGACGTACCTGCCATGCCGGCTCCTTCAGTGCCTACATTGGTGCCCTTGCCCGTTGCTGTTAACGAGAGGGATTTGTCTGGGCCTTCTGCAGCAGCTACCACCACACCATGGGAATTAATGCAAGTACATTTTCATTCTTTAACATCCATAGATGAAATGCCTTGTCTTATTCCCGGTGGGAGGGCTCAGCAGCAGCCGCACACTTTGGCTGAGCTCTCACCACCTGCTGCTGCAGTCATTCATGTTTCCTCACTTGCTTCTCCCGTGTCTCCTTCTGTTCTATCTGTGTGTCCATCTGTCCTAGGAGGGAGCCGCCAGACTATGGATGGCCTTGCTGTTCCGGAGGTTCCTGTTCCAGTCCCGCAGCCACATCATGGAGAGAGGAGCGCCTTCTCTATCCCAAAGCCTGACAACGGAATGTCTCCTGGTTTCATCATCGCAGGATCCAGCACCATTGGTGACACGTTCTTCAGCTTCAGTTGTTACATCTGTAGTTCCACCAGCTCCTGCCACCTTATCTGGGGTTCTGCCAGCTCCTGCTGCCACGTCTGGGGTTCCGCCAGCTCCTGCCGCCACATGTGGGGTTCCACCAGCTCCTGCCATCACGCCGGAAGTTCTGCCATTTTCTGCTGTCATGCCAGAAGTTCTGCCAGTTCCTGCCATCATGCCTACTGCTTTGACTGCAGCAGTAGAGTCACTGGGGTCATGGACGGCGGTGGAGCTAGAGTTAAGTCAAGTACCCTTTTTTTGTCTTTTCAATGTCAGTATTAGAGAGATCTTGTCTTGTTCTTGGTGGGGAGAACCAGCTGCAGCTACCATCTGCTCCCGAGTTTTCCCATTGGGCTCCACTGCTGCCAGTGACAGTGACCTGGTGTTTGTCTCTTCATCCCGTCTGAGGTGACCATGTCGAGGATGGATTCCCAGGCGACTGGACTCAAGTCGTCCCAGCCTGAATTGCCTGGTTTCGCCGTTGGTCAGCAGTCTTCGCTTGAGGTTGCCGCTGGTCAACAGTCCTCTTCATCTGGTTTCTCTTCATTATACGGCATACATGCAGTATAATTAGACAGAGTCGGCACCGTGGAGGGTCATTCTGGGTTTGTGCCCCCCATAATAAGTTACTGCCCCCCCCCACCACCACCACCACCATCAAGCCCCAGACTAAGCCTTTGGCCTCAAACTTCTTTAATTAACTGATAATGAATATTTTATTAAAAGTCAGATTTCTGAGTGGAAGTGAATGCAGCATTACTGCTGGTGGTTACCCCCTCCCTTCCCCTGACAGCGGATAGATCACTTTGATAATTTATTGTGCTGGTGTTTAATAGTAACTTTGCATCATTCTTTCTTTATGTAAACGCAAGAGACTAGAGCTAAGTTTGTTATTATTCCTGCTTGGACTGAAAACATTCAGACTGCTCAGACTTTTTTGTGAGACTGAATGGCCTATATTCCTTCATACAGAGGCAAAATGACATTTTCACCAAAGCAAGAAAGAGTTTTAAAGACTGTTGTCTGAAAACATCTGCTTGAAAATTGCATAACTTATTTTTATTTTTTTCATTTGAGAGAGCAGTCACAATCTAAAGTTTTATTTCCTTGATTTTATTTCATCATTAGTGTTAATATATGTGATAATCTTTGAATCAGAAGTTTTTTTGTGAGTTGCCACGGCCAAGATATATAGAGTGAAGATATAGAGTGAAGTATGTGGCGGTAATGCACCTGTAATCAAATCTAAAATTAGAAGAAGTTTTTTGTGGGTTTTGATCATTTTGCCTCAGTGCAGCAGAGGCATACGGTGATCACTCAACATGTGTGTATGTGGATGTGTTGTTGTTGTTTGTGTGCGTGTGCGTGTGTGTGCGTGTGTGTGTGTGTGTGTGTGTGTGTGTGTGTGTGTGTGTGTGTGTGTGTGTGTGTGTGTGTGTGTGTATCTGTCTGTCTGTTATCAGCGTTTCAGCTCACCAGGTCAAAATCAAGTGCAAACAAAGGCTTTATCATTATATCATCATATTTTCTTGACTTTTAATTTGCCAGAATTTCAAGATAAGCCTTTGTTTTCACACAAATTTAACTTACCATTGTACCCTAAATGGAGTCGCAAAAAAGTTATTGTAATAACTAGGCCGAGCTAGTAGAAGCTGCACCGAGGCACCTTGGTGCTTTCATTGCCTTTTGTGAGTGAGGGTGTTTCCTGGTGTTTTTTGCAGGGTGGTGCTCCATTCACTCCAGTGGCACCTCCAGAAGTTTTTCATAGAGTGGCCACATGGGGGCCACTGAAAATCTTGTGGCGGCACATCAAAATCAAAAGCCAATACTCAAGTCCAGAAGTTCTCTAGTGCTGTTGTCATGGGCTTACTGTATACAGACTAGTTGAAAACTGTAATTACTAGGAATAAGTCCATTCTAAAATTGTTAAAAAATGCATTCTTGAGACTTTTTAAATCAAAAGATTAATATTAATAGAAATTCCTGTACATTCTATGATTCCATCATTGAGAAAGGAGAACATCTCTTCTTTGTTTCCTGTAATTTCACAAAGTTTCTGGCAAACTTTACCTTTTCTGGATAACACCTAACAAACTTCTCCAACTTTATTGGACCACATAAGATCTGGCCTTAAAATGCAAAAATAAAGAATAAATAATCATTCAGAAAAGTTTTTCATGCATAAATGTAGTTGCTTTAAAATTAGTCCAATTTTGATGCTGCCTTGAACAAAATAAAACTGTATAAATGTCTTGAAACACTGTAATAGTATAAAAGCCTCACTTGTATAATAATGTATTAGCACTTTAACCTCACTAAAAGGATTATATATATGCATTATACTTCATTTATTCTGTTTTCTTCATGCTCTTGTTCTAACAACAGCATTTTTTCCCTACTCAATATTGTACATTGTGATATACATATGTCTTTATGATGTGAGAAACTTTATCTTAAATTAAAAAAGAGCTAGCAAGCTAATGCTACTAGTGAGAGCTTAGTGGTAAATGTAACACCACCACAAACAACAGATAAAACCGGAAAAAGCACAAGTACATTTTTAAGTTAGTATGAAATGACTTACGTTGCATTCCCATAAGCACTGGCGTCTCTCAGCATCCATGTAAGGCACCAACCCAACAACTGGATGAACAGACAGACAGACAGACAGACAGACAGACAGATAGATAGATAGATAGATAGATAGATAGATAGATAGATAGATAGATAGATAGATAGATAGATAGATGTACTTTATTGATCCCAAACTGGGAAATTGCAGTGTAACAGCAGCATGACAGTAAAGAACCAAACAACAGAAACACACACATAACAGACAAAGAGATTACCCATGGAAAGTAAAACTAACACTAGTATGAATGTCATGGGCAGTGAGAGCGCACCCCTCCCCTACTGCCGCACGTTCACAAACTCATCATTGCACCTGAGGCAGAGGACACACCTGCGCCCGCTCATCAACCAGCGTACTTAAGGAGGCCTCCTCCGCGCAGTCAACGCTGGCTCGTCTGGGTATACTGCCCTAAGTTCAGGCAAGCAGGTCATTTTGCTAAGATTAAACACATTGTCTTAACTTCGCTCTATTCCTCTCTTTACAGGTTGCTGCCATCGTGTGGGTGTGTCTCGGGTCTGCGTGCGCTCTCCTGCCACCTCACCATATCCACAGCAACAAATCTTCACCCAGTCAGGCAGTACTAGCTCATTCCCCCTACCCTACCGGTTCTTCTATTCCCCGTTGGAGTCCTGCCGGTCCATCCTTGGAATCCCGAGTAAGTGGTAATTTGGCTCGCCCATTTTCCCTACTCTGTTCCTCCACTGACAGCTCTTGCTTTCTCTCCACAGGTGGATTGTTTCCACTGGTGAGTAGCTGTTTAATTAACTGTGCGCTGTTTTTCACATTTAATAAACTGTTGAACATTCCCCCCTTGTGTGGTTCCATCCTGTGCTAGCATCGTGCACGTGAGCTGTCAGCTTAACCATGACAATCATCATAGCAGTCTGTCGTGGGTGACAATGACTGTTTCCTTGACTGTAGATCTGATCAGATTCCTCCACACAGCTCTGTCCTTAGCCTTCCGCTGCCAGGAACTCCTGTCTATGTCCAACTTCTTCAAGTTTCTTTTTACAGTGTCTTTAAATCTGACCCTTGGTCTACCCTGACCAAACCTTGCGTTTGCCCTCGCATAACTGTGAGTACAGTAACTGCCGAGGGAGACGCTGGTGGTCCATCCTCTCAGCATGTCTGAGCCATCTCAGGTTCATCTGTATTAGCATGTCCTCCACTGATGGTAGACCAGCTTGTTTCAACACTTCTATGTTGGTTATCTGGTCTTTCCATGAGATGTTCATTATGGCTCGAAGGTGTCTCATCATGTACAAGTGGAGTTTCTTCACTTGCACTCTGTAGACAGTCCAAGTTTCAGCACCGTATAATAGAGTAGCCGGTACTGACATGTTACTGCATTTAAACACGGATAATAGATAGATGTACTTTATTGATCCCAAACTGGGAAATATACAGTTACAATAATGCAGCATCTGTGATTGAGTCTGTGCTGACACTGCCGGACTTTATTTTAAGAGACTTTCATGGACACAGCGATGAAAAGAGAGACAAGAGGAGGAAACGCGGAAAGTGTGGAGGCGTGAAATTAAGCCTGAGGAGACGTCAGCTTAACAGCATTCCTCTTCCTTCCATGATTTTGGGGAATGTACAATCCCTGAGAAATAAAGTGAATGAAATTCAAGGGAATGTACGCTATCAGAAGGACTTCAAGAACTGCTGTGTCATGGCTTACACAGAGACGTGGCTTACGGCGCAAGACCCGGATGCGGATCTGTGGATTGATGGCTTTGGAGCCCCACTTCGCTCGGATTGGCAGGAAGAGGTAACGGGAAAACGTCAGGGGGGCGGCGTATGTTTATATATTAATAAACAGTACTGCACATCTGTCACGGTAAGAGAGCGCATCTGTACACCCGATGTGGAGCTTCTGTCTGTGTCACTACGCCCCTTTTATCTGCCCCGCGAGTTCCCCCAGCTTTTCATAACGACTGTGTACATTCACCCGAGAGCAGATGCTGACACCGCCGCCAGCACCGTCTTTGATGTGATCCAGCGGTTGCAGTCAATTTCTCCAGAGGCTCCAAACTTTATTCTTGGGGATTTTAACCATGTTTCTTTAAAGAAGACACTTAAAAACTTTTATCAGTATGTCTCCTGCCCAACCAGGCGAAAAAAGACATTGGACCTGTGCTATGGATCCATAGAGAGGGCCTATAAATCATTCCCCCTTCCTCCTTTAGGATCCTCAGATCACAACTGTGTACATTTGCTGCCCACATATAAAACTGCTCTCAGAAGAGGCAAGGTGAAGACCAGAGACATAGATGTGTGGACAGAGGATTCAGTGCACTGCCTCCAGGAATGCTTTAACTGTACAGACTGGGAGGTTTTCACACTGTCCTGCGGGGATGATTTGGACTCTTTGGTAGACGTCACATGCACATACATGGCGTTCTGTAAAAATATGATCGTTCCACGTAAACGTGTCAAAATATATCCCAACAACAAGCCATGGGTTACAAAATCAGTTAAATCCTGCTTACAGAGGAAAGCACTTGCCTTTAAGCAGGGGTCTGTTTCTGAGCTACAGGTTGCCACAAAAGAGCTGAAGTCCGAAATTTTAAGAGCAAAACAGAATTATAAATCAGAATTGGAAAGTAAGATGGCAACAAAGAAACTTGGTTCAGCCTGGGCCAGTATGAAAACTATTGCAGGCCTTCAGAGCACAGAGCGCAGTAATCATGTGTTTTTAGATGGTTTTAACTCAGACTCAGAGCTGGCTAATGCTCTTAATTGTTTTTATGGTCGTTTTGATTCCTCTGATTTTAGCACAGAAACCCAAGATTTGAAACAGAAACTCAAAGACAATCAACACTTTAATATTGAGGCGCAGGATATTAAAAGGGAGTTCTGTGCTGTAAAAGTGAACAAAAGTCAGGGCCCTGATAATATATGTGGGCGATTGGTAAAGTCCTGTGCACGGGAATTGAGTCCTGTATTTCATTACATTTTCAATAAGTCCTGACAGACACAACATGTGCCTAAGATCTGGAAAGATGCCGTGGTTGTCCCCGTTCCAAAATCCAGCTGTCCTAAAACGGTAAACGACTTTAGACCAGTTGCTTTGACTTCAATTTTAATGAAAATTTTTGAAAAACTGGTCAGATTTGAGGTCCTAAAGCAGACTGAACATGCATTGGATCCTTTGCAGTTTGCATATAGGCCTCACAAAGGAGTGGAGGATGCCACTGTCACTCTGTTTAACATGCTTTTTAAACATCTGGATTTTAATGGGACACACGCCAGGCTTTTATTTGTGGACTTTTCTTCCAGCTTTAATACAATCCAACCTCATATTTTAGTTGAAAGGCTCCTGCAACAATTTGATTTGAGCAATAATCTGGTCGGTTGGATTCTGGATTTCTTAACCAACAGAATACAGAGAGTAAGGGTCAATGGTACATTGTCTGACCAAAAGTGCTCTTCTACTGGCTCTCCTCAGGGGTGTGTGTTGTCACCACTACTCTTCATCCTGTACACAAACATGTGTCGGAGCAGACATGACAACAGACACATTATAAAGTATGCTGATGATTCAGTTATTGTCAGTCTCCTCCAGGATGGTGAGAGTGTCCACGGCCCAATAGTTGATGATTTTGTTCACTGGTGTGAGGATCTCCTACCTGCAGCTGAATACGACAAAAACTAAAGATATGATTATTGACTTTAGGAGGAAAACTCCCAGGCACGAAGTCACCGTACTAAAAGGCCAGACCACTGAATGTGTACAATCCTACAAATATCTTGGGACGATTATTGATAGTAATTTAAACTTTGAAGAGAACTGTGAAAGGGTGTGCAAAAAGGGTCAGCAACATTTGCATTGTTTAAGGAAACTTGCATGCTTCCAAATTGACCAAACCATAATGACAATGTTTTATCGGGCTTTTATTGAATCTGTTTTATCCTTTTCTTTAGTGTCATGGTTTGGTCAGATAAAACTGAAACAGAGGAAATCCTTGGATCAGGTAGTTAGATGGTCCAGTCGTTTACTTGGTGAGTCACAGCTGAGCCTGACATCCCTGTACACCAGACAGGTACAGAGGATTGCTACCTCCATTTTAAATGATGACTCCCACCCTTTGCACTGCCACTTTCAGCTTCTTCCCTGAAGACGGAGGTTTGCTGCCCCAAAAAGTAAAACCCAGCGCTACAAAAACAGCTTTGTTCCTGCTGCTGTCAAAGAGTTGAACAAGTTGTAACAATATATTGCACATAATTTAGTTACCTATTTATTAATTTTATTTTATATTTACTTATTTTTGTAGGATTTTTATTTGGGTTCTAAATCTTTTATTGGGTTTTAGACCTTTGAGTTTTTAACCTCTTTGACTAGTCTTTAACTTTTTAATATGACCCTTCTCTCTTATCTCTGGTTTTTCTCTCATCTCTTTGTCTTATATCCTGATTGATGGAGCCTTGAGTATTTTTATCATGTTTATAGTCAGCTTCATGTGTGCCTGTGTTTGTGTCTATGTTGAATGTAATTGTGGTTTGTAAATGTGGATGTCACCAGACTGCAAAACAAATCTACCTACGGGTACAAATAAAGTAACCTGAACCTGAACCTGAACTGTCGCTCTGTACGCTTTGCATTTCACACGGATAGACACATGTCGATTGTTCCACAGTCTCTCTCTCAAGTTTCCAAACACAGCGCTCGCTCTTCCCATTCTGAGAGATAGTTCATCCTCCAGCCTAGCATTCTCTGAAACAGTACTCCCTAGGTACTTGAAAGTCTTGCACTTGACTAGTGGCTCTGTACCAATGCTGATCTCTTCTGGTAGTGATGTTGATAACTGGAACTTTGGTGGTTGAAAAAGGCATTCTGTCTTCTTGATGTTGATTTGGAGGCTGAATTGGTTAGCTGCTCATGCAAATTTCTCCACTAAAGATTGCATATCTTCCATGCTGTGTGCAACTAGAGCACTGTTGTCGGCAAAGAACATTTCTCTTACTACCTTTATCGATGTCTTACTCTTGGCTTTAAACTGTGCCACATTGAACAAGTCTGCTTCTTTCCTTGTTTGAATGTATACTCCTTCTGAAGTGTCTTTGAAGGCCACCTCAAGCATGGCTGCCAGATATAGCAAGAGGAGTGTAGGTGCCAGCACACACCCTTGTTTCACCCCGTTGCTTACTGAAAAGTCTTTAGATACTGAACCACTCATTGCCACGTTTGCTTGCATACCTGTATGGAGTGCCTCGATCAGGCTGACAAACTTCTCTGTACAACCATATTTCTTGAGTACCTGCCAAAGTCCTTGTCATGAAACAGTATCGAAGGCTTTACTGAAGTCTATGAAGACTACATAAAGCGGCATGTTCTGTTCGATACACTTTTCTTGAACCTGTTTCAAGCAGAAAATCATGTCCATTGTGCTTCTTCCACTTCTAAAGCCGCACTGGGTTTCTGGTAGTACATTCTGCGAGATGTGTTCACTGAGTCTGTTAAGTAGTACACGTGAGAGAATCTTACCAACAGTGGCTAGCAGTGATATACCTTGGTAATTTCCACAATCTTTCTTGTCACCTTTCTTGAACAAAGGCACAATACTTGCATCCTTCCAGCCCTGAGGTACTTTCCGGGCATCCCATATCTCTTGGATGAGCTTGTGCAGGCAGTTGGTCAGCTGAACACCACCAAATTTCCACACTTCTGCTGGAATTTCATCCCTTCCTGGAGCTTTACCATCCTGTGTTGTCCTGATAGCTGCCATTAGTTCATCAAAATTTAGTTGTTCATCTAGACTTGATACAGCTGGTCGCTGCACTAGAGCTTCTTTAGCCTCTTCAGTGAGATCTCCAGGGTTGTTTAGTAGTCGGTCAAAGTGGTCTACAAATCTGTCCAGGATCTTGTCTTTCTCCTGCAAAACCGTTTCACCATCCATAGCCTTTAGTTGGATCAATCCTCTTGGTTTAGGGCCATAGATTTCTCTCAAACCTGTGAAGAATGTTTTCATGTCCTTCCTGTCTGCTGCAGTTTGAAGTTTCTCCACTTTTTCGTCCCACCAGTTGGACTTCATCTCTCTGGTGTACTTCTGTAGCTCACTCTGAGCCTTTGAGTATTTCATCTTCTTCAACCTTGTGTTACACTGTAGTTTTTCCTGCCGAGCTGTATTCCTTGCTTCTAGTAGTTTCTTCAGGTGTTCATCATGCTCATCAAACCAATCTTGATGTTTCCTCTCAGGGTAGCCTAATACATCACTCACAGTCTGATACACCGTATCCTTCAGTGTTGCCCATTTCTCTTCTATGTCATTCTCTGAGTTGTTACTGTCCCAGTCTTTCAAGTTTTCATCCATTTCCTGTGTAAGTTCTTCCTGCTTCTTTTGGCCTTTTGGCCTTTCAGTGCACTAGTGTTTAGCTTCCGTGGTGGCTTAAGATAAGATAAGATAAGATAAGCCTTTATTAGTCCCACAATGGGGAAATTCCAGGATTGCAACAGCACAGGGATAGCAACACTCAGAACAACAATCAGAAGGCAAGAAAAAAACAAGAACAGCTAGTATATATATGTACATATTACTATAAATATATATATATATATATATATAGACACACAGTGCGGAGCATTGTGGTTGGTGAATGTGCAGCAGAAAGTCTAAGCTCTCTCTCCCTCTGCGGGTGCGGCGGGCTGCTGGATGTCTTTGGGCATGATGGTGGTGGCCATGGTGACCAGTGGCTTCGCACCTGTCCTGCAGTGCTGTTTTCATCTGCAAATCCTTAATCTAGATCTCGGCATAACATGATCAGTACCACAGTCTGCACCTCTCATTGCTCTGGTGTCCAATACATCCCTTATGTCTCTCTGCCTGACTATGATGTAGTCTAATAAGTGCCAGTGCTTGGATCTTGGGTGCATCCATGTCTTCTTGTGTGTGTCCTTGTGCTTAAATAGAGTGTTGGTTATCACAAGGTTGTACTCTGAACATAGTGCAAGTAGAAGTTCTCCATTAGCATTGCACTTGCCTACTCCATGACTGCCTAGCACTCCTTTCCATTTCTCAGTGTCCGAACCAACTCTGGCATTAAAATCTCCAACGAGTATCAGCCTGTCATCAGTCAGTACACGCCTGATAGTCTCACGTAAATCACTGTAGAACTCTTCCTTCACCTCCTCTGTGTTGGTCATTGTTGGGGCATATACACCGATGAGTGTGGCATACATCTTGCGCTGTAGTGGGAGTCTCATAGTCATTATCCTGTCATTGATTGGCACCGGTTCCTCATCAAGCATTGCTGCTACCTCCTTTCTAACTGCAAAGCCCACTCCTGCTTCTCTCCTTTCTTGAGTTGATCTCCCACTCCAAAAGAAGATGTACCCATGGTCTTCCAAGCTGTCATATTCAGGCAATCTTGTTTCACTAAGTGCAGCTATGTCTACATTGTACCTGTTCATTTCCAGGGCCACAAGCACGGTCTGTCTTTCTTGCGCTGTGATGTTGTTCTGTCCAACAGAGTGCGTACATTCCATTCTGCTACACACAAGGCTGCTGTTTTCCTCTTCTTTTGTCTTCCTGCTCCTAGCTTACTTTTTACTGCCTGTCGGAGTGTGAACAGATCAGCGTGGACCTTGTAAGCCCGGGCGACGTCCAAGCCGGTATGAGTTGCTTTCTGATTGACCATTTCATGAAACTGCTTGCAAAGTATTTGAGTACTGCTAGCTTTTGCTGGACTAGCAGCATTTTCTTGGCAGATAAAGGTATTATCAGTGGCAAGGACAAGCCAAGACAAACTGACTCCAGTATCTGTTGCAGTGACTGACCAGATGATAGGTTTGTTTATCTCTGCTCTTTGTGTAGTGCATGTCACAATGGACCGACTGGCACAGTCCACCACAGACCTTGTGACAGATGTGTTTATTTATCTGCCAGGATGTCCAGTCTCACCCTGTGTAACTGGGAGTGGTCCACCACAGACCTGTGGCAGATATTGTTTTTAGTTCTGCCAGGATGCCCTGTTTCACCCTCCATGCCCTCAGAAGGGCGGGGATGTCGGTTGAGTCGCCGACGGCCCAACCCATGAGACAGGTAGTACTGGTTTTCATGGTTATCTGGTAGCAAGCAATCCAATGCCTGACCTGAATCATGACAATAAAAGCCTATATACAGTAGATTAGATTAGATTAGATTAGATTCAACTTTATTGTCATTACACATGTATGAATACAAGGTAACGAAACACAGTTTAGCATCCAATCAGAAAGTGCAAAGGACAGCAGTGCAGTATATACGGTAATTAGCAGTATGTGCAGTTTAAGCAAATATATGCAAATATATGCAGCAGTGCAGAAAGTTAAGAGTACTGTTATGTGCAAATAATGTACAATAAGTTAGATGTAGTTATGCAGTTATGTACAGGTGAGGATGGTAAGAGATGATGGTAAGAGAGTCAGCGGGGAACTAAGTTCAATAACGTGACAGCTGTTGGAAAGAAACTGTTCCTAAACCTGCTGGTTCTAGTCCGAAGGCTTCTGAAACGTCTTCTGGAGGGGAGAAGCTGGAACAGTCCATGAGCAGGATGGTTGGAGTCCCTAAGAATGCTGCGTGCCCGGCGCAGACATCTTTTCCTGTAGACGTCCTCTATAACTGGAAGTGGAGTCCCTGTGATGCGTTGGGCGGTTTTCACCACCCGCTGCAGCGCCTTACGGTCAGCGACAGAGCAGCTCCCATACCGGACTGTGATACAGTTGGTCAGGGTGCTCTCTATCACGCAACGGTAGAAGTTGCCCAGGATGTCAGTTGACAGATGGTTCTTCTTCTGTGTCCTCAAGAAGAAGAGGCGCTGATGGGCCTTCTTGATCAGGCTGGTGGTATTAACTGACCAGGACAGGTCCTCCGAGATGTGGGTCCCCAGGAATTTGAAGCTGGGGACACGTTCAACAGCTACGCCATTGATATGGATGGGGTCATGTGTCTCTTCCCTCTCCTTCCTGTAGTCCACTATGAGCTCCTTGGTTTTGCTGGTGTTAAGGAGCAGGTTATTGTCAGCACACCAAGTAGCCAAGTGCTCAACCTCTGCCCTGTAATCTGACTCGTCGTTGTCCCTGATGAGTCCAATCACCGTGGTGTCATCTGCGAACTTTATGATGGAATTGGATCCATACATAGGCCTGCAGTCATGGGTGAAGAGGGAGTAGAGGAATGGGCTGAGCACACAGCCCTGTGGTACACCAGTGTTGAGTGTGATGACGGAAGAACGGTTGGGGCCTGACCTAACATGCTGGGGTCTGTTGGTCAGAAAATCCATGATCCAGTTGCAGGTGGAGGTACTGATTCCCAGGTCCCCAAGTTTAGTGAGCAACTTGGAGGGGATAACTGTGTTGAATGCTGAGCTGAAGTCAACAAACAGCATTCTTGCGTAGGTGTTCTTGTCATCCAGGTGTGAGAGTACATAGTGCAGCGCTGTAGAAACCGCATCCTCTGTACTCCTGTTGCTCCGGTAGGCAAACTGGTGAGGGTCCAGTGTAGGGGGCAGGCCTTTTTTGAGCTGTGCCAAGACCAGTCACTCAAAGCACTTCATGACTATGGGCGTCAGTGCCACAGGGCGATAGTCATTTAGGCACGATGGTGTTGAATGTTTCGGCGCTGGAACTATTGAAGTGGTCTTGAAGCACGCTGGTACCACGGCCTGGGCCAGGGACAGATTGAAGATGTCTGTGAAGACCCCTCCCAGCTGCTCAGCGCATGCCCTCAGCACACGCCCAGGAATGCCGTCAGGGCCAGCAGCCTTACGTACGTTGACATGACTCAGTGCGTTACGGACGTCGGTGTGGGTGAGTGTGAGATGGTGGAGGTCATCAGAGGGTGGGAAATTGATGTTCTTTTCATTATTGTCCTTGTCAAAACGAGCATAGAAGTCATTTAGCTCATTGAGAAAGGGCACAGTCATGGCTATAGGTATGGAGTTGCTGGGCTTATAATCAGAGATAGCTTGAATGCCCTGCCACATGCGTCGGGGGTCAGAGTCCCTAAAATGTTCCTCCACCTTCAGCTTGTAGCTGTGCTTGGCCTTCTTGATGCCCCTCTTCAGATCTGCCCTGGATGAACTGTAGGCCTGTGCATCACCAGATCTAAAGGCATTGTTACGTGCTTTTAGCAGAAGCCGCACTTCTCTGTTCATCCACGGCTTCTGATTTGGGTACGTGGTGATCTATCTTTCCGTGGTGACACTGTCAATAGTGGTGTTGATATGGTCCAGGACTGAGTGGGTGTAAGAGTCGATGTTTATGTGGGAGCCACAGGTAGCCTGAGAGGTGAACATACTCCAGTCTGTGTTCCTAAACTTCTCCTGGAGTACAGAGTCAACCCCCTCTGGCCACACTTTGATGGTCCTCACTGATGGCTTCACCCGGTTGATGAGCGGTATATACTTGGGGGTAAGGAACAAAGATAAGTGATCAGACTGACCTAGGTGGGGGAGGGGAGTTGCTGTGTAGGCTCCCACAATATTGGTGTAAACATGGTCCAATGTTTTGTCCCCTCTTGTGTGACAGGAGACATGCTGGTAGAATTTAGGAAGCACTGTCTTGAGGTTAGAGTGGTTAAAATCACCTGCCACAATAAATGCTGCCTCTGGATGTGCAGTTTGTTGTTTGCTAATAGCTGCATGCAGTCCTTTCATAGCAAGCTTAGCATTAGCATCCGGAGAAATGTAAGCGGCTGTTATGATGGTACAAGTGAACTCGCGTGGCAGATAGAAAGGTCTACATTTAACCATGAGAAACTTTGTTTACGGTTCTTACGCCGCCTGCGAGCACTTCCGGTCGGCCGGGAAGCCTGCCGAGCGTCGGGTGTTCTCTGGAGCTCAGGGATGAGACGTAGGTTGAGGCGTAGGTTGCTGATAAAAAGATCGTTATCGTTGCTTTGTAATCCAATGTCCAAAAGCTCATCTCGGGCGTAAGATATAAAAGCAGAGCTGTTCTGAACGAACATACCCGAAATGAGCAGAAATAACACTGCTAATCCCCAAAATCTGATAGGACGCTGAGCCTCGCGTTGTGCACGCGCCGCCATCTTGGTCCAACAAGTACATCATAGCTCAATAGATGGTGACCCGTATAAACATATGAATCATACCCACTACACAATGCAGGACTATCAGGAGCAGAGTGAAATGTGAGGTACCAGTTAGACTGTAAGGTGCAGTATGGATGCATAGTTATGACCAGAATACAACATCATAGTGAGTTATTGTACAGTGAAATGGCATGCGGCCGGAAAGATTTCCTGTACCTGGCTGTTTGACAGCGAAGCTGTAGTAGTTTACTGGAGAAAATACTCCGCTGTATGTCCAATGTACGGTGGAGGGGGTGATCAGGATTGTCCATGATGGATTGCAGTTTATATAGTGTTCTCCTCTCCACCACTGTCTCAAAGGTCTCCGGCCTGAGACCAATTTGTCATATTGGCTTTTTACCTTTGTTGTTCCGGTTGTGGCATGTAAGGTGAGGACGCACAGGTAAAGGCTCCCGGTTCGTTTCTTGCTTTAAAACTCAGTTTAGAGCTGACGTTTTGAGCTGTTACTTTGTCACTACTGCTGGAGAGTGAACCTGCTCGTGCAAAAAAAAAAAAGAGAAATTGCCAGTCTCATAACTTAATATTGTAGTGGCTAGTGAAGCAATCAGTCCCCTCACACTCAGGGAGAACAAAGGGATTTCTCCCACGTGTTTTTTTTTTTTTTCCTACGATCACAATCAACGTACATCGGCCGGGATCATGGGTCCCAAGAAAGCTCAGCAGACTGAGGAGGTGGACGATATTAAAAGAGCGCTGGACTTCTTGGTTGAAGAGATTTCTGCTGTTAAGCTGCAGCAAAAAAACATTCTGGACCTGGTCGAGGAGGTGAAAGTGCTGCGGATCCAGAACGCTGAGAAGGACAAGAGGCTGGCGTATCTGGAGAGCAGAGTGTCGGAGCTGGAGCAGAACACCCGGGTGAACGACGTGATCATCACGGGGCTCCACATTAAACCACGATCGTACACGCGAGCGGTGGCCGCCGACAGCGGAGGGAGGCTCGACGAGCTGGAAGACGAATCCACGGAGCAACAAGTGGCGGCCTTCCTGTAGTCCAAAGGAATCCAGCTGGACTGTAACACCATTGAGACCTGCCACCCTCTGCCCAGGAAAACCGGCGACAAACCGGCTGTGATCATGAGGTTTGTCAACAGAAAACACAAGACTGTGCTGTTAAAACAAGGTAGGAAACTGAAAGGAACGAACATTTACATAAACGAGCACCTCACAAAAGAAAACGCAGAAATAGCCAGAAAAGCAAGATACCTGAGAAAGCAGAAAAATATTCAAAACACCTGGACATCAAACTGTAAAATATACATCAAATTAAACGGATCACCTGAAGAAGCCAAGGTTTTTAACATCCGTAATATTATGGAACTGGACAAATATCAATGAACATTATGAACTGGAGTCAACAGCAACAACAGACAATTGTAGGACACTGAAGGGATATACTCATCTGCTACAAGACATTTAACAACATGAAACAAAAGATCAACAAACAGGAACAACAGGAACTGAAAGTTTTTGAATATACAGATCACAACCCACAGGACGTAGAGTATAACATAGACCATGATAATAATTTATTTAGCTCCATCAATAATAACTGTAGTTACTACACGGATGAACAGTTTAACACAATGGTCACATCTGATTTCAATATTTCTATGATCCACTTCAACAGCAGAAATCTCTATGCCAACTTTAATAACATTAAAGATTATTTACATCAGTTTAAAGAGCCATTCAATATTGTGGCAATATCAGAGACGTGGCTCAGTGAAGAGAAAGGAGTGAATTTTACCATGGATGGCTATGAATTAAATTATATAAATAGAAAAGTGAAAAAAGGAGGAGGAGTTGCAATTTATGTTGACAAGAGCTTGAAATACAAGGTTGTCGAAAATCTGTCAGTAACTGTGGATGATTTATTTGAATGTATTACAATAGAAATCTGTCTGGACAATGTGAAGAATATAGTAGTGAGCTGTGTATATAGAACACCTGGATCAAACATTGACTTATTTAAGGACTGGATGGAAAAAAATGTATGCAAAACTAACTCATAAAGTTATGTTCATCTGTGGGGATTTCAATATAGATCTGATGAATTCAAAACAACATAGTTTGACAGAAGAATTTATCAACACAATGTACAGTATGGGCTTACATCCAACAATTACCGGACCTAGCAGAATCACGTCACACAGTGCCACACTAATAGATAAGATATTCACAAACATTATGGAAAATAATATCAGGAGTGGGCTTTTATTGAATGATATCAGTGACCACCTGCCGATTTTTGTTGTCTATCAATGTGATTATAGGAAGAAAAAGTATACCAAAAATATTAAATATAAAAGAATAAGAACCAAAAAATCTATGTATTTACTGACAAAGGAATTATTAATACAAGATTGGAAGATAGTTTATGATGAAAATTATATAAATAAAGCATATGATAAATTTTTGCAAATATTTCAATCATTGTACAATAAAAACTGTCCTATAAAACAATACAGTGACAGACAACAAAAGAAAAATATTCCTTGGGTCACCAAGGGGTTAATAAATGCACGTAAAAAGAAGAATACATTATATAAACAATTCATTAAGTGCAGAATGGTGGAGGCTGAGATCAAATATAAAAGATATAAAAATAAGCTTACTAATATAATGAGGACCTGTAAGAAAGAATATTACAACAGAATATTAGAGGATAATAAAAATAACTTAAGAGGAATATGGCAAGTACTCAATGGGATTATTAGTAACTGACCTAAGAATGCTAATTATCTAGAATATTTTATTGAAAATGGCAATTTGATAAATAATATGGAGGATGTGGTCTGTGGTTTCAATAATTTTTTTGTAAACGGTGGTCCTGAATTAGCAAAATTAATAGTGACACCAGAAACAAACAACAGTGGTTCTGTAAATGAAATAGAAGATAGAAATCCAAACACAATCTTTTTGGGTGCAGTTACTGAAAAGGAAATTATCGAGACAGTGAGTAAATTTAAGAACAAAAAATCAACAGACTGGAATGAAATTGACATGACAATAGTGAAAAAAGTAATTGAAGGAACTGTTAAGCCACTCACCCACATCTGTAACCTGTCATTTCAAACTGGTAAATTTCCAAACAAAATGAAAATAGCAAAAGTAATACCTCTATACAAAACAGGAGACAGTCATTGTTTCACAAATTACAGGCCAGTCTCTTTACTCTCACAATTCTCCAAAATACTTGAAAAAATCTTCACTAAGAGACTGGATGATTTCATTGAAAAACACAACCTCCTTACAGACAGCCAGTATGGTTTTAGAGCAGATAAATCTACATCTTTGGCACTGATCGAACTTATAGAAGAAATTACTAGTTGTATAGATTAAAAAAAAGTTTGCTGTAGGAGTATTTATAGATTTAAAGAAAGCTTTTGACACCATTGACCACAGAATACTACTAAGGAAACTGGAAAGGTATGGGATAAGAGGGGTCGGACTGAGTTGGGTGTAAAGTTATTTAAGTAACAGACAACAATTTGTACAAATTGGTGAGCACAAATTACCCTTCATGGACATCACTTGTGGTGTGCCCCAGGGGTCAGTTTTGGGACCCAAACTCTTTATTTTGCATATAAATGACATATGCCAAGTATCAAAAATTCTGAAATTTATTTTGTTTGTGGATGACACAAATATCCTTTGCACTGGTGAGAATTTGCAGCAGGTTTTAGAGGTGGTCACAACTGAAATGAAAAAGTTAACGCAGTGGTTCAATCAAAAATAAATTATCTCTAAATCTAAAAAAAAACAAAGATTATGTTGTTTGGAAATTATAGAATAAATCATGAAATAATGGTAACGATAGATGATACCAGAATAGAAACAGTACAGGAAAATAAGTTTCTGGGGGTGACGCTAGACAAAATCTGCTGGAAACCTCACATCAGTCACATCCGGGCCAAGTTGGCAAAATGTATAGGCATACTGGGGAAGACAAGACACATCTTGGACTATAAATCATTGGTCTTACTGTACAATTCACTGTTTCTACCTTATCTTAACTACTGTGTAGAAGTCTGGGGAAACACCTACAAGACCAACCTACAGTCAATATGCACATTACAAAAAAGAGCTATAAGGATAATAAATAACGTAGGATATAGAGACCATACCAATTCATTGTTTTTAAAGTCGCATGTCATAAAGTTCATCGATTTAGTTAAATTTAAGACAGCACAAGTCATGTACAGGGCAATTAATAATCAACTCCCAACTAATATACAAAAAATATTTAAAAAAAGAGACAATGATCATAATTTGAGAGGAGACTTAAACTTTACAAAACCCAAGATATGAACAACCAAGAAAAGTATGTGCATATCTGTCTGTGGGGTGGATTTGTGGAATAGTCTGGAACCGGAACTGAAACTATGTACAAACAGAAATCAATTCAAAAAGAGGTACAAACATTATTTGCTGAAAGGATATATGTTAGAAGGGTAGTATTTATATGTACGATTCACTATGCTCACTCTGGGACACTATGGAATGGTGGGTGGGACAGCACTGTGTATATCTGTGTTGTTTGAGGCTGGTTTTGATATATTGACATCAATGTATGCTAGGATGGATGGGTGTTAATGCTGATATGTACAAAATACAGTTAATTGTTTACTTGGGGTCTTAAATGTGGTAATTTGCATATAATTCACATGGGTGTATTTATGGAAAAGAGGAGATGGAATTAATAAGTGTTCACTTCTTCCTTCTCCCTTTCGAACACTGTATACTGTTACTTTATTGCATTTGTCATTTGTTTTGTTTTTGTTATACTTTTTTGTTCGAAATAAAGTATCTATCTATCTATCTATCTATCTATCTAATTACAGAGCCAGCCCTCTTGATAATCTTGTCAAGTCTGTTTGTGTCACTGGCCCCGATACTGCTATCCCAACAGATAGCGGCAAAGAAGATGGCGCTGGCAACAACAGTCTGATAGAAAAGCTCCAGCATCCTGCTGCACATGTTGAAGGATCTCAGCTTCCTCAGGAAGTAGAGTCTGTTCATCCCCTTCTTGTGCGCAGCATCGGTGTTGGATCTCCAGTCCAACCCATTGCTGATCCTGACACCCAGGTATTTGTAGTCCTCAACCACCCCCACATCCTCTCCCCTAATCTGCAGTGGCTGAGAAGGCGTCCTCTTCTTCCTGAAGTCAGTCACCATCTCTCTGGTCTTGCTGGCATTCAGCCTCAGGTGATTCTGCTCCGTCCACTCCACAGATCTGTCTACCAGTGCCCTGTACTCCCCCTCCTCTCCCCTTCTTATACACCCAACAACAGCTGAGTCATCAGAGAATTTCTGCAGGTGGCATGACTCTGTGTTGTACTGAAAGTCAGTGGTGTATAAGGTTAAGAGAAAAGGAGAGAGCACAGTCGCCTGTGGAGCTCCCGTATCACTAGCCACCACTCCAGACAAGACACTGCCCAGCCGGACAAACTGTGGCCTGCCTGTCAGGTAGTCAGTAATCCAGGAGATCACAGAGCTGTCAACCCCCATCACTCGCAGCTTCTCACCCAGCAGCAGTGGCTGGATGATGTTAAAGGCACTGGAGAAATCAAAAAATGTGATTCTCACAGTGTCTCCTCTGCCATCCAGGTGCAGATGGGCTCGTTGCAGCAGGTAGATGACAGCGTCTTCAACTCCTAAATGGGGCTGATATGCAAACTGCAGAGGGTCCAGCCACATCTTCACCTGCAGCCTCAGGTAGGCTAAGACCAGTCTCTCCAGGACCTTCATCACACAAGATGTGAGGGCAACTGGTCAATAGTCATTCAGGTCTGATAAAGATGACTTCTTGGGGACAGGAACCAGGCAGGATGTCTTCCACAGCACTGGTACTCTCTCCAGACTCAGGCTCAGGTTGTACAAGTGTTTCAGTACCGGAGCTAGCTGGTTAGCAGAGGTCCTCAGGATCCTGGGGGAGATGCCATCAGGGCCCGCCACCTTCCACTGATGGAGTCTCGCCAGCTGTTTCTGAACCTGGTCTGTAGTCACAGTGATGTGAGGGAGAGGCCTGGTGTCCCTTGGGGGGGGGGGGGGGTTGAGGGGGGAAATGGAGAGAGGTGCTGCACAGGAGGGTGGGGGAGGGGTGTGGGGGGGTCTGGTTGTGTTGCTGGAGTGACAGACTGTGAGTTGAACCTATTAAAAAACAGATTCAGTTCCTCAGCTCTCTCCTGGCTCCCAGATGTCTGACTCTCCCCTTGCACCCAGTTATTTGTTTCATTCCCACCCACACATCTTTAGCGTTGTTTTAACTGAGTTTATCCTCCATCTTCCTCCTATAATTGTCCTTGCACCTCCTTGGCATCTCTCTCAGCTCATGCTGCACTCCCCTCAGCTTCTCCTTGTCTCCGGACATAAAAGCTCTCTTCTTTTTGTTCAGAAGTGGTTTCAGGTCACTCATGACCCATGGTCTGTTGTTGGAGAAGCAGTGTACAGTCTGAGCTGGCATGATGTATTCTGTGATGCAGTCGGTCATATTGTCTATGTCCACCCCATGTGGTTCACAGAATACGCCCCAGTCCGTCATCTCAAAGCAGTCCTGCAGTGCATCAGCAGCCTCCCGTGTCCACCTCCTCACAGTCCGTGTATAGGCAGGCTGCCTTTGCACAAAGGGAACGTGCTGGGTGATAACATGACCATGCAGTAACATGACCAATTTGCCAATGGGGGTAGAGCTGTGGCACTATATGCATCTCTGACAATGGCATACAGTAAATCCAGTGTTTTATTTTCTCTGGTGCGACAGTTAAGACACTGGTGAAAGTTTGGTAATGTTTTTCTCAGTGAGACATGATTAAAATCATCCGTGATGGCCATAAATGCATCCGGGTGCTTCTCCAGTAATGTGGCCATAGTGGAGCTGATGACATCACAGGCCACCGCTGCGTCAGCTGGCGGAGGGATACGTCATTTCTTGTGGCATGTAATAAGGTTGCATACTCACAGCCAGCAGTTCAATGTCCTGGCTGCAGCACTTCTCCTTCACATAAATGTGTCCAGGATGACACCACCTTTCATTCACAAGAAGTGCCAATCCTCCTCCCCTCTTTTTCCTGCTGCTTATCACTTCTCTGTCCCCCCCGTATAGTCTTGAAGCCAGGTATCGCTACGTTAACATCCGGGATCTGTGAGTGTAACCACATCTCTGTGGAACACATGATACTACACTCACAATATTCCTTTTGCATCCTGACCAATGCTGTCAGTTCATCTGTTTTGTTTCCTAGTGATCACACCTTCCCAGTGATGACCATCGGTACAGCCAGCTTATGCTTCCTCCTCCTCATCCTCACCTTAGTTCCAGCCCTTCTTCCTTGGCGCTTCCTCCTAAGCTCATGTGAGAGGAGGTGCTTCCATGCCAGCCACAGCGCGAGCAGCTCCAGCCCCCTCAGCGCGAGCAGCTGGTCGTGTGTGTAAGCAATGCGTCCGCCCTCTGCACCCCCCCCCCCCCATTTGATCTCCATTGCCCGAGGAAGAGGAAAAAAAATAAAAGAAAGATCAAGCTAAAATACAAAAAATTAGAATAAAACTTGGTCCAGTCATTAATCCGAATCTTCCTACTGAGCCCTGGTTAACAAGAGATAAGATAAGATAAGCCTTTATTAGTCCCACAACGGGGAAATTCCAGGATTGCAACAGCAGAGGGATAGCAACACTCAGAGCAATAATTTAGAAGATAAGAAAAATAAGAGCAGTGAATATACATATGTTCACATAAAAATATAAATATACTGTATATACACAGTGCAGAGCATTGTAGCTAGATGGAATAAACAGTATAACCGTCTATTTAGTTACCCTACATAGTATGAATATGTACCCATACATATTGTCACCCTTCGTAGTGATTTATATTGTCCTAGTTGTATACTGGAGGGGACCATTTGTGTAAGTCTGTTGCATCTTTTCCATTCAATAATATTAGGTCGTCACGTTTTTTTGCTATCTCTGCGAGCATCCCTGCTTAGGTTATAAAGTCTGACAGCCGTAGGTAGAAAGGACCTGCAAAACCCCTCGGTCGCGCACCTAGGATAATGTAGCCTACTGCTAAATGAGCTCCTCAGTGCGTTCAGTATGTCCTACATAGGGTGGGACTCGGACTCCAGCAGAGATGACAGCTTAGCCACCATCCTTCTCTCTCCTATCTCCTCCACTGGGTCAAGGCGTTGCCCCAGGACAGAGCTAGCTTTCTTGATCAGTTTGTTCAGTCTCTTCCTATCGGCTGCTGTGATGCCACTGTCCCAGCAGACCACTCCAAAAGTGATGGTTGATGCCACCACCGAATCATAGAATGTCTTCAGGAGCACCCCTTGTACACCAAAAGACCTGAGTCTCCTCAGTAGGAACAGCCTGCGCTGTCCCTTCTTGTAGAGCGCGTCGATATTGTGTGACCAGTCTAGTTTATTGTTCAGATGAACACCCAGGTACTTGTAGGATGTCACCATCTTAATGTCTGTTCCCTGGATGTTTACTGGTGCTGTGAGGGGTTGTCCTTGCCTGCGGCAGTCCACCACTTTCTCGCATTGATCTGGAGGCAGTTCCGATGGCACCAGTCCACGAAGTCCTGGATAAGTCCTCTGTACTCAGCTTCATCTCCGTTGGAGATGAGGCCGACGATCACAGAGTCATCAGAGAACTTCTGTAGATGGCAGTATGTTGTGTTGTGTGAGAAGTCCGCAGTATAAAGGGTAAGAGACACACTATATACAAGAGACACACTATATACAGGAATAAGCTGATAGAAACACAAAGACACAAGAGAGTTGCTGATGGTACGGCCACCCTGCTTCCGGCACCATTATTTTTTTTTTTTATAGTCCACACACAGCTAAAGGCCCTGTCACACCTTAACGATTTAGGCAGTGTTTGCCAAACGTATAAAAATTGGTCTAAAATGCTGGCATATGCCGAAATATTCATTTTTGGCCGTATGCATTGCATATTCATAACAAGTTAGACTTATACATAACGTATCATGATCGACCTGACAGAGCTGTCAAATCTGTCAGGTCAGTCATGTCTAGGGCAAGAGGATTATCTAGGGCAAGAGGATTATGTTGATTTAAATGAATCAACTCCTCTGGTTATTTAAACTATCAAAATCCCAGAAGTTTTGGTCGTGGAGGAGGAGTAGCGACAATTTACCATTCTAAATTATTAGTTAATGTAAAGCAAAAAACATGTTTTAATTCCTTTGAGGGCCTGGTCCGCAGTATTGGGCATGTTAGCAATTTTAGGTTAAACCCAATTTTCTTTGCCATAGATTATTGTCCTCCCTCAGCCTACTCAGAGTTTTTATCTGAATTTGCCTAATTCTTAGCTGATTTAGTGCTGAAATCAGATAAAATAATTATAGTAGGGGACTTTAATATACATGTAGATGTTGATAGTGACTGTCTTAATATGGCATTTAATTCTGGGCTGCATGGTGGCGCAGTGGTTTAGCACTGTGGCAGCACAGTTTACCCTCAGCCGGGGGATCGCGGGGATCATGAGATCGTGGGTTTGATCCCAGCCCCCGACCAACAGTGAGCTGTGTGGAGTTTGCATGTTCTCCCCGTGTTGCGTGGGTTTACTCCGGGATTTCTCCGGTTTCCTCCCGCATACCAAAAAACATGTAGGCTTAGGGCGCTCGCTCACGCATGCAGCGACCAGCAGCCGGTGGCTTGTCACCAGACTGCAAACCAAATCTACCTACAGGTACAAATAAGTAACAAAAAAAAAAAAAAAAAAAAAAATTCAATATTAGACTCGATGGGTCCCACTTGAGGTGTTTCAGGCACGTCCCACTGGGAGGAGACCCCAGGGCAGACCCAGGACTCGGTGGAGAGACTATAGGCACTTTTCCACTAGCCCAGCACACCTCGGCACGTCTCGGTTCACTTCGACACAGTTTGGCTCGCTTTTGTCTCCATTACAACCGTGTTAAGCTGGGGTGGGTGGGATTTCTATAACAGCAAGGCGGCGCCACACTCCCGTGACGTAGAACACGTGACCCAAGCAAAACATAACACATACAGCTGTACAAGGTGACTCCTCGGTCTGTGGCTTTTTTCACCGTAAATGCCAAAAAGGACCACCAGACAAGGGTACAGGCAGCGAGATGAAACACTCTGGAATAGTTCTGCAGCTTCTGGGAGAGCCAAAGGCGTGAGGATACAAACTAGGTCATATATGACGGTAAGCTAATGTTGCTAATGCTAGTTTGCTATAAGTACATCATACTACACTTTAATGTCTGCAAGTTATCGCTGTTAGGTACTAAAATATGTACGCTGTGTGTGTTTCAGATGGCTCTGTTGTGGGGAAATTACCGCTTCATTCGGTCTGGGCGTTCAGCACAGCCTGTCACGGATGTCATCAGCCTGTCACTGATGTCAGTACAGCTTCACAAACGATCAGTGGTTATAGAGCTTAAGAATGTCTGTAGAAATGTTTATTTCCTGTACAACAAATTGCTCTGATCTGCGTGAAAATCATGGAGAGACTGTTGAGACATCATGGACGTACCTGCTCCAGCTGCAGAGTCTGAGGTGGTCATAGAAAAAAATGATCAGCTGACACAACTTGATCGCCATGTTAATAACTATATTAGCCACAAAATATATATTCAAAAAGTAAACAGTACTGAGTTACGTATAATAAGATATATTTGACAGTTATCATGCATTTTAGGCCAAAACAAACTTGATCTAGGATTAAAAGCAATTAAAATAATGCAATCACAAGGTTACATGGAAAATACTTGATTTACTAGATACATGTACTGTAGAAATATATATTCTCTGCATCAACAATGTACTAGACATGAATTCATGTAATATTGCACTGGGAATTGCACTGACAATAAGCCTCTGAAGTTTTTGCAGATGTCTCTTTTTTATATGTGAAGGTTACCACCATGTGGCATACATTAAATACTGAAAGATTGGAAAAGCTAAGAATAATCCAGCAGTTTGAGAAATCACTTTTGGTTTGGTGTAAGTCTGTCAACAGAATTATGAACCATAAAGCAGTTTGTGTTAAAATGTTAAATCCCATTAAACCTAATCCGGGGGCTTCCAATCATGTGTCATGGGGGGCCAAGACCCTGCAGGTTCTCTCTTCTACCCAGTCTCTTCAGCAGGTGTTCTCCCTGATCAGTCAGTGGAAGAAGTTCAGTGGAATCTGCTGTTGAAGACACTGGTTGGAGGTAAAGCCTGCAGGGTCTTGGCCCTCCATGGCACATGATTAGACACCCCCGCCCAAACCCATTATGATGAAGAGCAGATGCTAATATGACCCAGAATTCCTCCATATACTGGTACTGTCACTAAAGTATGCAGGGTCTTCTTTACAGTCTTCTAACAATACAGTCTTCAGTTAATAAAATAATTGTTTTGGTTACTTTTTTCTTAAAAATGAGCCATTATTTTCAAGGTCACCGATAAATCCTTTGTACAGTTGACTCTTTTCCCACCGGTGTCTTAACAGACAAAATAGAAAATCATGATGCAAACACATACAGTGGGGCAAAAAAGTATTTAGTCAGCCACCAATTGTGCAAGTTCTCCCATTTAAAAGATGAGAGAGGTCTTCAATTTTCATCACAGGTATACCTCAACTATGAGAGACAAAGTGAGAAAAAAAAAATCCAGAAAATCACATTGAAGGATTTTTAATGAATTAATTGGTAAATTCCTCGGTAAAATAAGTATTTGGTCAATAACAAAAGCTCATCTCAATACTTTGTTATATACTCTTCGCTGGCAAGGACAGAGGTCAAACGTTTTCTGTAAGTCTTCACAAGGTTTTCACACACTGTTGATGATATTTTGGCCCATTCCTCCATGCAGATCTCCTCTAGAGCAGTGATGTTTTGAGACTGTCGCTGGCCAACACGGACTTTCAACTCCCTCCAAAGATTTTCTATGGGGTTGAGATCTGGAGACAGGCTAGGCCACTCCAGGACCTTGAAATGCTTCTTACGAAGCCACTCCTTCGTTGCCCGGGCGGTGTGTTTAGGATCATTGTCATGCTGAAAGATCCAGCCACGTTTCATCTTCAATGCCCTTGCTGATGGAAGGAGGTTTTCACTCAAAATCTCACGATACATGGCCCCATTCATTCTTTCCTTTACACGGATCAGTCGTCCTGGTCCCTTTGCAGAAAAACAGCCCCAAAGTATGATGTTTCCACCCCCATGCTTCACAGTAGGTATGGTGTTCTTTTTCCTCCAAACACAACAAGTTGAGTTTTTACCAAAAAGTTCTATTTTGGTTTCATTTGACCATATGACATTCTCCCAATCCTCTTCTGGGTCATCCAAATGCTCTCTAGCAAACTTCAGACGGGCCTGGACATGTACTGGCTTAAGCAGGGGGACACATCTGGCACTGCAGGATTTGAGTCCCTGGCGGCGTAGTGTGTTACTGATGTAGCCTTTGTTACTTTGGTCCCAGCTCTCTGCAGGTCATTCACTAGGTCCCCCCGTGTGGTTCTGGGATTTTTGCTCACCATTCTCATGATCATTTTGACCTCACGGGGTGAGATCTTGCATGGAGCCCCAGATCGAGGAGGATTATCAGTGGTCTTGTATGTCTTCCATTTTCTAATAATTGCTCCCACAGTTGATTTCTTCACACCAAGCTGCTTACCTATTGCATATTCAGTCTTCCCAGCCTGGTGCAGGTCTACAATTTTGTTTCTGGTGTCCTTTGTCAGCTCTTTGGTCTTGGCCATAGTGGAGTTTGGAGTCTGACTGTTTGAGGTTGTGAACAGGTGTCTTTTATACTGATAACGAGTTCAAACAGGTGCCATTAATACAGTTAACGAGTGGAGGACAGAGAAGCCTCTTAAAGAAGTAGTTACATGTCTGTGAGAGCCAGAAATCTTGCTTGTTTATAGGTGACCAAATACTTATTTCACCGAGGAATTTACCAATTAATTCATTAAAAATCCTTCAATGTGATTTTCTGGATTTTTTTTTCTCATTTTGTCTCTCATAGTTGAGGTATACCTGTGATGAAAATTGGAGACCTCTCTCATCTTTGAAATGGGAGAACTTGTACAATTGGTGGCTGACTAAATACTTTTTTGCCCCACTGTAAGTCACTAAATTGTTTATTACAATCAGCAGCAAATTCCAGATTATTCAGAATGTGCAAAATTCAAACTGTAAAAAAAAAAATGGAATGGTCACACACGGCAGCCACGCTGCCTCACTGAGAAGCAACTGGATCGTGACATAACGTTCGGCTCAGGAGACGCACACACACAGGCTCAGAGTAGTTCAAACTGTTTATTAACAACAGGGATGTTTGGGTGCGTGTCTGCGGAATGTTAATGTGTTGGTGGTGGCGTCTGCTTCGGACCCAGAGGCAGGAGACCGTTCAGCCGGCAACCCTATGGGAGAAATCAGACACAGGGTGATGAGCACACACCAACACGGGAGGAGAATAGGCGAGGGAGAGAAGCTTACTTGTTTGGGCAGATGACTGGCGCTTCAAGGATGGAAGCCCGGGAGACAGCCACCTGCAGGGCTCGGTGCAGCAGCGAGGAGAGACGAGGGACGGGGTTGTCCGCCGCCGAGGAATCCACCTGTGCACAGGGGAGCAGACTGGAGAGATGAGGTAAGTGAACTTCTTACCGGTAAAGAGGATGCTGAAGAGAGTGTGGTAGAAGTCCATGCAAGAAAAATGAAGTCTACGGCTTCAGGCCGAAGCTCAGGGCGAGGCGGCTTTTATCCTTCGCCGCTGACGAGTAGCAGGTGCGTGAGCAGGTGGCGCCGCTGATGAATGGCGCGGCGTGACAGTACTCCCCCCTCTAGCAGCGCCTCCTGGCGATGGCTTATCCGGGTGCGCTCGGTGGAAGTCCGCGATGAGCGATGGGTCCAACACAAACGACGGGGGCACCCACTGTCGATGCTCGGGCCCATAGCCCTCCCAGTCCACCAAGTATTGCAACCCACGACCCCGGCGCCGGGAGTCCAGGATGGAGGAGGCGGACCAGGCCGGATGGCCACCAATCATCCGGGGCGCGGGTTGCGCTGCAGGAGGAGGGCAAAGGGGGTCAGTAACCGCCAGTTTCACCTTCGACACGTGGAAAGTAGGATGAATGCGGAGGGAGGGGGGAATAGCCACGCGCACAGCCACCGGGTTGATGATCCGGGTGATGGGGTAGGGACCCATGAAGCGCTGTGCCAGCTTTCTCCTCTCGCCTTTTAGAGTGACGTCCTGGGTGGAAATGTAAACAAGCTGCCCAACTCTGTACGCCGGGGCAGGTCTCCTACGCCGGTCCGCCACAGTCCTGTTGCGCTCCGCTGTGCGCAATAGCGCATGGCGCGCGGCAGCCCAGGTGGAGCGGAACTGCCTGAGATGGGCCCTAACTGACGGGACAGTTACCTCACTCTCCTGCTCCGGAAACAGCGGGGGGTCGTAACCCAGGGACGCTTTGAAGGGGGACATCCCTGTAGCAGAAGAGCGAGCGGTGTTGTGGGCATATTCAACCCAGGCAAGATGGTTGCTCCAGGACGCGGGTTTGGATCTGGACACACAGCGGAGCGCAGCCTCCAGCTCCTGGTTGGTCCTCTCACACTGCCCGTTGGATTGGGGGTGATGGCCAGAGGAGAGGCTCACCTTGGCTCCGATGGCGTTGCAGAAAGACCTCCAAACCTCAGATGAAAACTGGGGGCCCCGGTCCGAGACCACGTCCACCGGAATCCCATGCAGCCTGACCACGTGTTGGACGAGGAGGTCCGCCGTCTCCAGGGCAGTAGGGAGGCCTCGCAGGGGGACGAAGTGCACGGCCTTGGAGAAGCGGTCCACGATGGTCAGGATGGTGTCATAGGAGTTGGAGATGGGGAGTCCGGTGACGAAATCCAGAGCGATGTGCGACCAGGGCCTGCCAGGGACGGGCAGGGGCTGGAGCAGACCCGCTGGAGGGGCATTTCCCGACTTGCAGGTGGCACAGATTGGGCAAGCCCGGGCGTAGCGGGCTGCATCCCTCCGCAGGCCTGGCCACCAAAAGGACCGTTGGAGGAGATCTATCATCCGGGAGGTGCCAGGGTGACAGGTGAGCTTGGAGGTGTGGAGCCAGTGGATGACCTCTCCTCGGACCGCGGATGGCACGAACAGCCTCCCCTCCGGTCCGCCGCCAGGGTCAGGTTCCACCTCCTGTGCCTTCCGGATCTTGCTCTCAATGTCCCACGAGATGGCTCCCACGACGCACGACCTGGGCAGGATGGAGTGGGGCGCCTCCTCCGACTCCACGGGGGCGAACTGCCTGGAGAGGGCGTCAGGCAGGACGTTCTTAGAGCCAGGCCTGAAGGTGATGGAAAATTGGAACCTGGCGAAGAACAGGGACCAGCGCGCCTGGCGGGCGTTCAGGCGCTTGGCAGACCGTAAGTATTCCAGGTTCTTGTGGTCCGTGAGGACCACAAACGGCAGGCTTGCCCCCTCCAACCAGTGGCGCCACTCCTGCAGGGCGAGCTTGATGGCCAAGAGCTCTCTGTCCCCCACATCGTAGTTTCTCTCCGCCGGGGACAAGCGCCGGGAGAAGAAGGCGCACGGTCGCTTGGCGCCATCGTCCGGTGACCGCTGGGACAGCACTGCTCCCACTCCCGTGTCCGAGGCGTCTACCTCTACAATGCACTGCAGCGCGGGGTCGACCTGGCGAAGGACCCGGGAGGAGGAGAATTCCGCCTTCAGCGCCTCAAAGGCGGCAGCGACCTCTTCGGTCCACCGGAACGGGACCTTCGGGGACGTGAGGCGGGTCAGTGGTCCCACGATGGCACTGAAGTTGGGGACAAAGCGGCGGTAGAAATTGGCGAAGCCAACAAATTGCTGCACCTGCTTCCGGGATGCAGGTGTAGGCCATTCCACCACCGCCTTTACCTTCTCTGGGTCGGGGAGCACCTTATCGTGGGCGATGATGAACCCCAGGAAGGACGTACTCCTGGCGTAAAATTCACACTTTTCTGCCTTAACGTACAGACGGTTCTCCAGCAGCCTCTGGAGGACCCGCCTCACGTGGACCTGGTGCTCATCCCTGGACTTGGAGAAGATGAGGATATCGTCCAGGTAGACGAACACGAAAAGGCCAATGAAGTCCCGGAGGACGTCATTAATGAGGCGCTGGAAGACTGCAGGAGCATTGGTCAACCCGAACGGCATCACCAGATATTCAAAGTGGCCGTTCGGGGTACGGAAGGCCGTTTTCCACTCATCTCCCTCCCGGATCCGGACGAGGTGGTAAGCGCTGCGTAGGTCCAGCTTGGTGAACCAGGTCGCCCCCTGGAGGGAGTGGAAAGCAGTGTCCATGAGAGGCAGGGTGTAACGGTCCCTCTCCGTGATATTATTGAGGGCCCGGTAGTCGATACAAGGGCGGAGGGACCCATCCTTTTTCCCCACGAAGAAGAACCCTGCCCCCACGGGTGACGATGATGGGCGGATAATCCCAGCACTTAATGATTCCTTCAGGTAGGCGTTCATCGTCTCCTTCTCCGGCGCAGACAGGCTGTAAAGGCGACCAGAAGGTAAGGGAGCCCCCTGGCGGAGGTTGATGGCGCAGTCATAGGGCCGATGAGGGGGAAGAGACATAGCTTTCGCTTTGCTGAACACCATACCCAGGTCGTGAAATTCTGGGGGCACCAGAGACAGGTCCGGGGGTGCAGCGTCCGTCGCAGGGGGAGGAGCGGACGGAGAGCAGGCAGCGGACTGAAGGCAGGTGCCCATACAGAACGTACTCCATGCCGAGATCCCAGCTGATTTCCAATCCAGGACCGGATTGTGAAGGCGGAGCCAGGGATACCCCAGGATGACGGGCGACACAGAGTTGGGAAGGACGTAAAAGGTCATCTCCTCCCGGTGGTTTCCCGAGATGATGACCGGTAGGGGAACAGTTTGATGTGTCACTCTCCCGAGGGTGGCACGGGAGAGGTGGATCAGGGAGATGGGAGTGTTGAGTGCCTGGCAGCGGATGCCCAATCGGGTTGCCAGGCTTTGTGAAATGAAGCTGCCTTCTGCGCCCGAATCCACCAGTGCGTGGGTGAGGTGCCCAGTAGGGTTATGGCAGAAACGGATGGGCAGCTTCAATTGAGTAAGTGATCCTAACCGATTGACATCCGCGAGGCTTCCAACAGTGACTCGCGGACCCCACCGACTGGCTTTCCGTGGACAACGCTCCACGGTGTGTTGGTCGCCTCCGCAATACATGCAGAGGCCCAACTCACGGCGGCGTTGTTTCTCCACAGGGGAAAGTTTAGTCCAGCCCGTCACCATCGGCTCCGACTCCTCGGGGCGCGATGCTGGCGGCGCCGCCAGGGGGCGAGCTTGGAACAGGTGCGGCGAGGCTCCACGAGGGCGAGAAGAAGAAGACCTCCGCCCCGAGGAGCGCTCGCGCAGCCTGTTATCCAAACTTATCGCTAAGGATGTCAGCTCCGCTAGCGTCCCAGGGATATCCCGACCAGCCAGTTCATCCCTCAGATCACTATTGAGGCTGCGGAGGAACAGGCCACAGATGGAGCGTTCCTCCCAGCCCAATTCCTCCGCCGCTACCCGGAAGTCGACCGAGTGGTCCGCTGCCGACCGGCTTCCCTGCTGGAGAGCGAGAAGCCGATCGACCTGGACCGTTTCGGTTTGTGAGTGGTCAAAGACCTCCAGAAAGCGCCTCACGAATTGGTCATAGGTGAGGGTGGCATAACTGGGCCTCGCCATTACGGCGTAGGTCCAGGTTAACGCACGCCCCTCCAGAAGATTCCCTATGTAACCAATTCGACTGTGATCCGAGGGAAAATCTCCGGGCACACGGTGGAACACGGACTCACACTGCATAATAAACCCCCGCGCTCCGCCGAGCTTACCGCTAAAGCGGGCGGGGGTCGGAATCGGCGTGAGCCGAACCGGTGCCACTGGAGCCGGCTGGACGGCCGCTGGAACAGCAGGAGCCGCGCCACCCTGGCGAGTCGGGAGGAACGGCTGTTGGGGATCCAAGCGGTTCAATCGGTTAGTCAGCTCTAATAATTGATTAAGAACCACCTGTTGCTGATAAACAATCTGATCCACCCGAGCCTCGAGGATGGTAAACCGGTGTGCGAGCCCGCCGTCCGCCGAGCCGCTCTGCTGAAGCCGTACTGACATAACGTTCGGCTCAGGAGACGCACACACACAGGCTCAGAGTAGTTCAAACTGTTTATTAACAACAGGGATGTTTGGGTGCGTGTCTGCGGAATGTTAATGTGTTGGTGGTGGCGTCTGCTTCGACCCAGAGGCAGGAGACCGTTCAGCCGGCAACCCTATGGGAGAAATCAGACACAGGGTGATGAGCACACACCAACACGGGAGGAGAATAGGCGAGGGAGAGAAGCTTACTTGTTTGGGCAGATGACTGGCGCTTCAAGGATGGAAGCCCGGGAGACAGCCACCTGCAGGGCTCGGTGCAGCAGCGAGGAGAGACGAGGGACGGGGTTGTCCGCCGCCGAGGAATCCACCTGTGCACAGGGGAGCAGACTGGAGAGATGAGGTAAGTGAACTTCTTACCGGTAAAGAGGATGCTGAAGAGAGTGTGGTAGAAGTCCATGCAAGGAAAATGAAGTCTACGGCTTCAGGCCGAAGCTCAGGGCGAGGCGGCTTTTATCCTTCGCCGCTGACGAGTAGCAGGTGCGTGAGCAGGTGGCGCCGCTGATGAATGGCGCGGCGTGACAGATCGGTCCCTCGTACTGGTCCTGGTTCAGCAGATCTTCAGCCTGCATCTCTGTAAATAGTGAGGCAAGGTCCAGTTGGGGTGGACAGTTTCCCTCTTGCCTAGACAAAAGAAAATGGGTGGTGGTTAATTAAAGCAAGTTTAAAACATATTTGGGAAATACACTTGTTGCTAAAAGCCAGTGGTGGAATGTGAATTAATGAATGAATCTTTATTTTGGATTGATTAAAAGTAAAGATTAAAAGAAAATAGAATAATATAACAAAGGGGAAAAAAATCTAACAAGGTCAAATTAAACAATAACTCCTCTGATTATACAGTTCAACATAGGTTATCTGAAATGGGTGATGGCTGAAGCTGCAGCTTATATTGCCCACCCATATTCCATCCAAGAATTCAAAAGAAAAACAAAACAGGAGGGATTACAATTTGAATGTGACAATAAAGTACTTTGTTGTTGTATTTAACCACAATTTTCATGTAGCTGCGCTTCGGTAGATTTTACAAGGGCTGCGTTACATTTAAAATCATCTGTTTTTACTGTGGCCTCAGCAATCAGAATGAATTAATACATTCACTTGAATGGAATCTAGTACTTTAACCCCTTGCACTCCGGTCAATTTCCCTAAAAACGCCAAAAAATAATGTGCCCAAATTAAATCCAAAGCTGTTCTTCAACCCTTTGCAGCATCCTCATGGGGTTGGTCTCATTTAAAAGAAAACACTTTGAATTTCTTGGCAAAACAGTCATAATCTCTTTAAGTGCTCCGGCCACTGAGTTACAGTCATCTAAACATAGTGAACTTGAAGAAAATAAATTTAGCCTGGGTGTTTTTTTGGATACAAATGCTTGCAAATAACACACAGCTTCAGATCTGGGCTGGAAAATGCAACAGAAATGTAGAACCAAGTGTTATCCAGCTGAGGTCCAAATTTTGTAACAATACCACAAAAAATGAATATACAGTGATCCCTCGCTACTTCGCGCTTCACCTTTCGCGCCCTCAGTGCATCGCGGATTTTTCAAAAATATTCATCAAAAATTCAAAATTGAGAAATAATGGGCGGGCACTAGCAGAAGGCAGGGAGACTACATTAGACCATCACGTGTCAACACGGAGAGCAGCACAACTCTCTGTTCGCTGTTGTCGTGTTGGCTGGGCTCGGAAATCTCGCAAGCTGATTGGCCGAGACGTTTCACCCCGCAAGCTGATTGGCCGAGACGTCTCACCCACCTCCTCTTCCTGCCGAGCACCCATGAAGGGAAGAAAGACCGCATTCATTGCTTTTTATCGCTCGTGTTACTTAGTCTTGCCGCGTGGAACTTTTTGCTGTTCTCTTGTGCCATTTTGTGCGAAATAGTCTTCCCGTCGAGGCACTACGCCGCCTCCTGCAGCTTCAGCTCTATCGGAAAAACTGCCCTCGATGATCCTGCGCCTCCAGCACCTCACGATGAGGCGTCACCTGAGGAGCAGTAAAGCTCTCATTAACCTGTGCAGTAAATCATTTTCATCTTGAGTTACGTATCTTGTTATAAGAATAAAAGAGTTCTAAAAACACATTTATGTACACTTTGTTTACATCTACGTATGTATGTACACGTACACACACACACACGTATCATATGAGAGTGAGAGAATGAACGTACATATTGTTTATGGATGACGTCATTGGGGTGACGCTACTTCGCGGTTTTTCACTTTTCGCGGTCGGTTCTGGAACCCATTAACCGCGATAAGTGAGGGATCACTGTATTACACAGCTTTTTCCTCAGGTAGTTCCCAGGCGTTTTGGAACTGTGCCAAACTGTGCCAAATGACACAGTCTGGAAAAACGTCTGTAACTTTTGAATGATTCAATGTAGAAGCTTCATTTTGGGCTCTAATGAAAGGTCACACTCAGGGCTGTGTCTGTGTGTGTGGGGAGGGGTTGTCCCCCCCCCCTCGCTACAGAGGACGAACATCGCCCATCGCTACATGACGGATTAGCCTCATATGGCGATGTGGCGACAGCAGCGCAGTCACCGCGGCTCCCCCGCCCCCGCTACAGAAGAATAGTGGGGGGGGGGGGCGTTCACGGTCTGGACGCGACGAACGAACTGTGTACCTCGGCGCACAAACTTCAGACTTCGTGTGCCGCACAGTTGTAATTTACCGATCCGTCAAAAGTCATTTTGGATTACAATTTTCAGGAATAAAGAATAATTTAGCTTATAACACCTTACCTCTTCACAGCAGCAGTGTCCTGGCGAACTTCTCTTCCCCATTGTCAGACGAACGCGACGCTGGTCCGCTCGTGGTTCTGGTCTCGCGACCCGATCAAAACATAATTCCATTATTGCGGTTTTGTGCTTCCATGATTGCGGTTTTTGGCGAACGATTTTTCAAAACAAATAACAGTAGTAATTAAAAAAAGACTGGCGAAGGCGTGTGTGTCACTAAGCCTTCGTCGTCGGCCTCCGTCGGTCTATGACCATGGAAGAAATCATAACGTCTACTCTGCTGGAACAAAAACAAAATAAGCACCGCCTGTGGCCGAACATGCCGATGCACGAATGGCACTCCCTGTCACACAGGTTGCATTTGTGGGTGGTCTCCGTGCTGCTGGGTCTGTGACGGTTCTTCCTGCGGGTCCTTTTTTGATCCGCTGCAGCAGTCAGTCTTCACCCAGCCTTAAAAAAAAAAAGCTCGCGAACTTCTCTGCTTCAATTGGCTCACTGCATTCACAGCGTTGGTAGGCGGGTCCTTCTTGCTAGGTTTTCAGTCATTGGTTCTTCAAGGTTTCAGAAACCCAATTCAAGGCTCTTATTAGTCGAATGAGAGGTCAATCAGATGAACTAATCTGTTCGCAGCTGTGTCTGCAGCTTTTATTTTCAGTGCGCGCTTGGACGCCATCACCATCACCATCTCCATTAGAGACTTGCCCGTCCGCAGTACAACGGAGTGCAAGAGGTTAACTGAAGGTGTGCATCACTGAGTATGGAGTCGCTCAGTGAAAATATGAAGTTTTTATCAATAAAAGTTTGTCTTGTCTGTAAAAGTGTCTCTTCTTGCCCTGGCTTCAAGTGTGGGCGGTGTTTTGTACTAGCATTGCTAAAATATAAAAGGAAGCACTACAATGGGTCTCAAATATTTGTAATGTTTCCTGTTACTGCATGAGTTTATTGATGATAGACTATAAACTACACATATAAACTAAATTATATTGACGACTGAACATCTCACATTCGCCAAAACATACAGTTATGAACATAACTCACAAGGGATCACACAAGTGATCTGACAAAAAAATAAATACATTAACAAGTGGTTTATTTTACAGTTGATGTGCCATATTCACACAATCAAATAAATCTCAGTTCAGTCCCTTTTATATTAAGTGGAAATTGTGCTACTTTGGTTTTGACACTTTACCTATAAAAGCAAAGGATTTCAGTACTTTCCACAGTGGCGAGGTCCGTTGTGGGGGGCTGATTTCCTCTTGCCTAGATGAAAGACAAAAATGGATGATGGTTAGTTTCAAGCAAGTTCAACACTTATACAGGCACATCTCAAAAATTAGAATACCATGAAAAAATTCAATATTTTTTTCACTCATTTCAGAAAGTGAAACCCATATATAGATTCATTACAGGGACAGTGATATATTGAAAGTGTTTATTTTAATATTGATGATTATGGCTACAGCCCATATTAACCAACACCTCAGCGGCCAACATTTATATTTAAAAAACTGTTTTTTAAAGTTAATTTTATGTAATATTCTAATTTTTTGCCAAATTGAATTTGGGGTTTTCAGGGGCTGTAAGCCATAATCATCAAAATTAAAATAAATAAACGCTTGAAATATATCACTGTCTGTGTAATGAATCTATTGTGGAGCGTGTAAATAATGAGGCTGATTTGGTTCAGGCGGTTTATTACACGACTCCGTCCGACTGCAGTCAGTCCATTCATCCTTGACACCTCCCTGTTAGCTTACTAGGGCATCTAGAAACTTCTCACACACAAAAGGTTAACTTTGCATTCTTTGTTCCTGTCTAAGGTGGTAAACCATTATGCACTCCCCAGGTTGCCACACTATATAATATACGAATTTCTCTTTCTGAAATGAGTGACAAAAAATATTGAAGTTTTTCATGACATTCTAATTTTTGGAGATGTACCTGTGTTAGGGAAATACACCTGTGAAAGTCAGTGGTGGGATGTGACAAAAATGCTTTGTTTCCCTGACAAGCACTGCAGGATCCACAGAATAGGTGTGTGGGTCTATTCTGACGCTTTAGAAAATTATATGAATGACTTTATAAATCACTGGTTTGAAAAAGCAATTTTAATATGACGAGATTTCGGCTCCTGTGGTTAATTTCACCAGTATCCACAATATAAACACTGAGGGCAGCTAACCCCTGGCATGTGGAAACACATTCTAGCATTAAATTGCACACAATTTAATGCGCAGCACCAAAGTGCAATACGTACACAAAACAGGACTTTAACCAGGATTAACATATTTCATCGTTTTGCTCTCACAAGCGAATATTTAGGAGAAAACAAGCGCGAATCAGCACTGTATGGCTCAAAAAAAAGTGAGCTTACCACCAACAGGATAAATAAGCGAACAGATGCACATTATTACAAATCACTCACCATCGATGGTTCTCTCACATTCGTCTTCAGCTTGTCCGTAGTCCGGTTCTATGCTGGGCTGCCATCTGTATCGGTCCGGGTCACTCCTCACTGTGGATCTGCCACCAAGCAGAGAAAACTCCGCACCTCTTCGTTGGACCACGGTGTAGAGTTCCGCAAAACCTACAACACTGTCTGTATTAATATCGTATTTACTCTGTGACCGAGTTAGTCCATGAAATATTGCAAATGGCGGTCGTGTGTAGATTCATCAGAAGACGGTCGCTTTCGTGACGTTACGACCTGACCAATCAGCGGCGACCAGTCTTTTGACATCACAACACGGCACGACTCAGCATGGTTGTACCCTGCCCTTGAGCGGGGACAAAAATCGCGGCTGTTAAACTGTTTTGGGGCTAGTGGAAAGAGCTACAAAGCATGCTGAGCTGTCCCGTGTTGGGCTAAGCGGGGCTAATGGAAAAGGCCCTTATGTCTCCCAGCTGGTCTGGGAACGCCTTTTTATCCTCTCTGAAGAGCTGGAGCAGGTGGCGGGGGAGAGGGAAGTCTGGGCTTCTCTGCTTGAACTGCTGCCTCCGCGACCCGGACCTCCGGAAAAGTGGTAGAAGATGGGTGCATGGACTCAATGGGGTTTTCTCAGAAAGTAGAAAATTCTGCCCATTATCTCCACCACACATTAGACCTTGTTCTGACATATGGCATAGAAATAGAAAATCTGGTAGTGTCTCCTCATAACCCTGTACTGTCAGACCATTGTCTGTTAACCTTTGATTTTACTATTTCTGACTATTTGATTCCTAAAGAAAAATATTACTACAGCAGATGTCTTTCAGATGATGTTGTTACCAAATTTATGCAGATTGTCTCCTCTATGCCATGTGTCAACACAACGGAAATAAGCTATAGACAGCTTACTCCTTCTGTAATTGATAGCATGGTAGATAGTGTTACAGCTTCTCTGCATCAGACGCTAGACATAGTGGCCCCTTTAAAAAAGAAAAAGTCCAATCAGAGATTTCTAACCCCTTGGTTCAACACAGAAACTCATAGCTTAAAACAGAAGACTTGTCAATTAGAAAGAAAATGGTGCTCCACTAATTTAGATGAAATCTATTCAGCTTGGAGAAGTCATCTTTTAATTTATAAAAAAAAAATCTCTTAGAAAGGCTAGAACAAGTTATAGCTCTGCATTAATAGAAGAGAACAAGAATAATCCCAGGTTTCTTTTCAGCACTGTAGCCAGGCTGACAAAGAGTCAGGACTCTGTCAATCCTTGCATTCCCTTAGAGCTTACTAGTCAGGACTTTATGAACTTTTTTAATCATAAAATTTCATCTATTAGGGATAAAATCAGTCAGATTCTTCCCACCGTTAACTTAAATACAGCAACTACTACAACTTCTTCAACTGATATCTGTTTGGATAAGTTTACTCCAATTGACCTGTTAGATAAAATAATTTCCTCACCCAAGCCTTCAACTTGTCTTTTAGACCCTATTCCTATGGTATGGGCCACAAGGGCAGCCACCCAGGGCGGCATTCTCTTTGGGGTGACACGAAAATCAGAAAAAAAATAATAAAATAGTCATAATTTTTTGTGTTGGCCATGTATTTGTGGGAAATGGGCAGACTCCACAGGTCAAACCCCAGTATGGCGGACATTCAAAGTGGACAAAGGAAGAAAAAAATGTTAAAAGTAAGTTTTGTGCTTAAATTGGCAGTGGTTTGAATGTGCCCTAAAATGGAAACATTTACAGTGGTGTGAAAAGTGTTTGCCCCCTTCCTGATTTCTCATTGTTTTGTATGTTTGTCACACTTAAATGTTTCAGATCATCAAACAAATTTAAATATTAGACAAAGATAACACAAGTAAACACAAAATGCAGTTTTTAAATGGATGTGTTTATTATTAAGGGTAAAAAAAATCCAAACCTACATGGCCTGGTGTGGAAAAAATGACTCCCCCCCCATTAAAACATAAATTAACTGTGGTTTATCACATCTTTGAAAAGCTGAGTCCAATTTCTCTAGCCACATCCAGGCCAATTACTGCCACACCTTTTCTAAATTAAGAAATCACTTAAATAGGACCTACCTGACAAAGTGAAGTATACCAAAAGATCCTCAAAAGCTAGACATCATGCTATGATCCAAAGAAATTCAGGAACAAATGAGAAACAAAGTAATTGAGATCTATCAGTTTGGAAAAGGTAATAAAGGCATTTCTAAAGTTTTAGGACTCCAGCAAACCACACTGAGAGCCATTATCCACAAATGGCGAAAACATGGACCAGTGGTAAACCTTCCCAGGAGGGGCCGGCCAACCAAAATTACCCCAAGAGCGCAGCGACGACTCATCAGAGAGGCCACAAAAGACCCCATAACAACATCCAAAGAACTGCAGGCCTCACTTGTCTCAGTTAAGGTCAGTGTTCATGACTCCACCCTAAGAAAGAGACTGGGCAAAAATGGCCTGCATGGCAGAGTTCCAAGATGAAAACTACTGCTGAGCAAAAATAACATAAAAGCTCATCTCAGTTTTGCCAGGAAACATCTTGATGAGCTCCAAGACTTTTGGGAAAATACTCACTGATGACTGACAAGACAAAATAACTTTTTGGAAGGTGTGTGTCCCATTACATCTGGCGTAAAAGTAACACAGCATTTCAGAAAAGGAACATCATACCATTAGTAGTAAAATATGGTGGTGGTAGTGAGATGGTCTGTGGCTGTTTTGCCGCGTCAGGACCTGGAAGACTTGCTGTGATAAATGGAACCATGAATTCTGCTGTCTACCAAAAAATCCTGAAGGAGAATGTCTGGCCATCTGAAGGACAAGCTGCTGCGCGCAGGGGTGGACCAGCACCTGTCATCATGGATCCTGGACTACCTCACGAACCGGCCTCAGTTTGTGAGAACCCGGGACTGTGTGTCCGACACGATCATCAGTAGCACGGGGGCCCCCCAGGGAACGGTGCTGGCTCCCTTCCTGTTCACTCTTTATACTGCGGACTTCTCACACAACACAACACACTGCCATCTACAGAAGTTCTCTGATGACTCTGCGATCGTTGGCCTCATCTCCAATGGAGATGAAGCTAAGATAAGATAAGATAAGATAAGCCTTTATTAGTCCCACAATGGGGAAATTCCAGGATTGCAACAGCACAGGGACAGCAACACTCAGAGCAACAATCAGAAGGCAAGAAAAAACAACATCTAGCAAACATATGTCCATATTACTATAAATGTATATATATAGACACACAGTGCAGAGCATTATGGCTGGTGGATGTGCAGCAGAAAGTCTAAGCTCTCTCTTCGCGGATGCGGCGGGCCAGCTGGAAGTCTTTGGGCATGATGGTGACCCCCTTAGCGAAGAAGAGACCACCAGGTGGGTCTCGCTGGTCTCCTGCAGAGCCATGACGGCGAAACTCAGGAAACGCAGGACGGTCTTGAAGTCCTGAGCGATCTCCCTCACCAGGCGCTGGACGGGCAGCTTACGGATGAGCAGCTCCGTGGATTTCTGGTAGCGACGGATCTCTCTCAGAGCCACGGGCCTGTGACGGCGAGGCCTCTTCACTCTGCCGGTGGCCAGAGCGCCTCTCCGAGCAGCCCTGTGGCTAGCTGTCTCCTGGGGGGCTTCTTCCTCCAGTAGATTTTACGGGCGGTCTGCTTGGTTCTTGCCATCGCTCTTTATTATTCTGTCTTATATTTCTTTCACGCCGCCTAAACTCCAGCCCGGCACCCGCTTCGTTTTCGCTACAGCTCCCGGTATGTCGAGTTTCCCATTAGCACCGGGCGGCGGCCAAGTGCTAGCTAGCACTAGCTCCTCCCCGCTGTAACGTCTCCCGCTGCAAACCGTGGCTCCGTCCGCCGACCCGGGAGACCCCCGGGGCGATCCGTGCGTCCGTGATATATATACAGAGTGAAAGGTGTAGAAAGAAGAAGGAAGATAAAAAAAAAGGCTGTTGCAACAGGCAGCCGACTCGTGTGGCGCCACCGGTCCGGCAGAGCCGGAACCGGAAATTTCCAGGACTTCGTGGACTGGTGCCATCGGAACTGCCTCCAGATCAACGCGAGGAAAACTAAGGAGCTGGTGGTGGACTGCCGCAGGCATGGGCAGCCCCTCACAGTACCAGTAAATATACAGGGAACAGACATCGAGATGGTGACATCCTATAAGTACCTGGGTGTTCATCTGAACAATAAACTAGACTGGTCACACAATACTGATGCACTCTACAAGAAGGGACAGCGCAGGCTGTTCCTGCTGAGGAGACTCAGGTCTTTTGGTGTACAAGGGGCGCTGCTGAAGTCATTCTATGACACGGTGGTGGCATCAGCCATCACTTTTGGAGTGGTCTGCTGGGGCAGTGGCATTACTGCAGCCGATAGGAAGAGACTGAACAAACTGATTAAGAAAGCTAGCTCTGTCCTGGGGCAGCGCCTTGATCCGATGGAGGAGATAGGAGAGAGAAGGACGGTGGCTAAACTGTCATCTCTGCTGGAGTCCGAGTTCCACCCTATGCAGGACATACTGGATGCACTGAGGAGCTCATTTAGCAGCAGACTACATCATCCCAGGTGCACAACCAAGAGGTTTCGTAGGTCCTTCCTACCAACGGCTGTCAGACTGTACAACCTAAGCAGGGCTGCTCGCAGAGATAGCAAAAAGACGTAACAAACTAATAGTTTTTTGAATGCAAAAGATGCAATAGACTTACACAATGGTCCCCTCCGGCATACAACTAGGAACATACCGGTCGCTATGGAGGGTGAGAATATGTATGGGCACATAATCATACCATGTAGGATAACTAAGTAGACGGTTATGCTGTTTCATTCCATCTAGCAACAATGCTCTGCACTGTGTGTGTTTATATATTTACATATTTATTCCATCTAGCTACAATGCTCAGCACTGGGTGTGTTTATATTTATATATCTATATATTTATTCCATCTAGCTACAATGCTCCGCACTGTGTTTATATATCTACATATTATTCCATCTAGCTACATTGCTCCGCACTGTGTGTGTTTATATACTTGCATATTTATTCCACCTAGCTGCAATGCTCCGTACTGTGGGTGTTTATATATTTACATATTTATTCCATCTAGCTACAATGCTCTGCACTGTGTGTTCATATATTCATATATTTATTCCATCCAGCTACAATGCTCTGCACTGTGTGTCTGTGTATGTGTGTATATATATATATATTTTATAGTAATATGTACATATGTATATTAGCTGCTCTTGCTTGCTTGTTTTTTTCTTGCCTTCTGATTGTTGCTCTGAGTGTTGCTATCCCTGTGCTGTTGCAATCCTGGAATTTCCCCGTTGTGGGACTAATAAAGGCTTATCTTATCTTATCTTATCTGTTCGTGACCTCAAGCTGAAATGTACTTGGTTTCTGAAGCAGGACAATGATCCAAAACACACCAGCAAGTCCACCTTTGAATGGCTTAAGAAAAACAAAATGAAGACTTTGGAGTGGCCTGGTCAAAGTCCTGACCTGAATCTGATTGAAATGCTGTGGCATGACCTTAAAAAGGTGGTTCATGCTCGAAAACCATCCAGTGTGGCAGAATTACAACAATTCTGCAAAGATGAGTTGGCCAAAATTCCTCCACAGTGCTGCAAAAGACTCATTGTCAGTGAGTCCCTTGATTGCACAAACCCTTGATTGCAGTTGTTGCTGCTAAGGGTGGCCCAACCAGTTATTTGGTTTAGGGGGCAATCACTTTTGCACACGGGGCCATGTAGGTTTGGATTTTTTTTTCCTTTAATCATAAACACCTTCATTTAAAAACTGTATTTTGTGTTTACTTGTGTTATACCTTGTATAACCTTGCTTCCGGTTCCGGCGCCACACGTGTTGGCTGCCTTTTGCAACAGCGGCTCAATTCTGAGTCTTTTTATCTTTCTTCTTCTTTCTGATCCGGTGATAACTTTCTGATCCGGCACACCTTTCACTCTATATATATCACGGACACATAGATCGCCCCAAAGGTCTCCCGAGTCGGCGGACGGAGCCACTGTTTACAGCAGGAGACGATACAGCAGGGAAGAGCTAGCTAGCACTCAACCGCCACCCGGTGCTAACGGAGAAACTCGACATACCGGGGAACTGAAGCGAAAATGACGCGGGTGCCGGGCTGGAGTTTAGGCGGCGTGCAAGAAATATAAGACAGAATAATAAGATAAGATAAGATAAGATAAGATAAGCCTTTATTAGTCCCACAACGGGGAAATTCCAGGATTGCAACAGCACAGGGATAGCAACACTCAGAGCAACAATCAGAAGGCAAGAAAAAAACAAGCAAGCAAGAGCAGCTAATATACATATGTACGTATTACTATAAAATATATATATATACACACACACACAGACACACAGTGCAGAGCATTGTAGCTGGATGGAATAAATATATGAATATATGAACACACAGTGCAGAGCATTGTAGCTAGATGGAATAAATATGTAAATATATAAACACCCACAGTACGGAGCATTGCAGCTAGGTGGAATAAATATGCAAGTATATAAACACACACAGTGCGGAGCAATGTAGCTAGATGGAATAATATGTAGATATATAAATATATAAACACACCCAGTGCTGAGCATTGTAGCTAGATGGAATAAATATGTAAATATATAAACACACACAGTGCAGAGCATTGTTGCTAGATGGAATGAAACAGCATAACCGTCTACTTAGTTATCCTACATGGTATGATTATGTGCCCATACATATTCTCACCCTCCATAGCGACCGGTATGTTCCTAGTTGTATGCCGGAGGGGACCATTGTGTAAGTCTATTGCATCTTTTGCATTCAAAAAACTATTAGTTTGTTACGTCTTTTTGCTATCTCTGCGAGCAGCCCTGCTTAGGTTGTACAGTCTGACAGCCGTTGGTAGGAAGGACCTACGAAACCTCTCGGTTGTGCACCTGGGATGATGTAGTCTGCTGCTAAATGAGCTCCTCAGTGCATTCAGTATGTCCTGCATAGGGTGGAACTCGGACTCCAGCAGAGATGACAGTTTAGCCACCGTCCTTCTCTCTCCTATCTCCTCCATCGGATCAAGGCGCTGCCCCAGGACAGAGCTAGCTTTCTTAATCAGTTTGTTCAGTCTCTTCCTATCGGCTGCAGTAATGCCACTGCCCCAGCAGACCACTCCAAAAGTGATGGCTGATGCCACCACCGTGTCATAGAATGACTTCAGCAGCGCCCCTTGTACACCAAAAGACCTGAGTCTCCTCAGCAGGAACAGCCTGCGCTGTCCCTTCTTGTAGAGTGCATCAGTATTGTGTGACCAGTCTAGTTTATTGTTCAGATGAATACCCAGGTACTTATAGGATGTCACCATCTCGATGTCTGTTCCCTGTATATTTACTGGTACTGTGAGGGGCTGCCCATGCCTGCGGCAGTCCACCACCAGCTCCTTAGTTTTCCTCGCGTTGATCTGGAGGCAGTTCCGATGGCACCAGTCCACGAAGTCCTGGATAAGCCCTCTGTACTCAGCTTCATCTCCATTGGAGATGAGGCCAACGATCGCAGAGTCATCAGAGAACTTCTGTAGATGGCAGTGTGTTGTGTTGTGTGAGAAGTCCGCAGTATAAAGAGTGAACAGGAAGGGAGCCAGCACCGTTCCCTGGGGGGCCCCCGTGCTACTGATGATCGTGTCGGACACACAGTCCCGGGTTCTCACAAACTGAGGCCGGTTCGTGAGGTAGTCCAGGATCCATGATGACAGGTGCTGGTCCACCCCTGCGCGCAGCAGCTTGTCCTTCAGGATCATCGGTTGGATGGTGTTGAAAGCACTGGAGAAGTCAAAGAACATGATCCTCACCATATTCCCGGGCTTCTCCAGGTGGGACAGAGAACGGTGAAGGAGGAAGATCACCGCATCCTCCACCCCAATGCCATGCTGGTAGGCGAACTGGAGTGGATCCATCGCTGGTTCCACCAGGGGGCGGAGGTGAGCAAGGAGCAGTCTCTCCAGGGTCTTCATCAAGTGGGACGTCAAGGCCACCGGTCTGTAGCTGTTCAGGTCTTTGGGGTGGGAAGTTTTTGGTACAGGTACCACACAAGATGTTTTCCACAGCTGTGGTACCCTCCCCAGTTTCAGGCTCATGTTGAAGATATACGTCACAATCCCACACAGCTGGTCTGCCCAGGACTTGAGGAGCTTTGCGCTGATGCCGTCCGGTCCCGGCGCCTTCCTCGCCTTGATCTTCCTCAGCTCCGTCCTCACCTGGGTCCTGGTCAGGGTCAGGATGGGGGGCTGTGTGTTGGGAGTGGGGGGGTGTTGGTGGAGTGGGGAGTGGGAAGCAGGACTTGATTTCTTTAGAGGCAGCAGTGGTTGTTGTGCAGTCAGGGGGGAGGGCGGTTGGTCAAATCTATTGAAAAACAGATTCAGGTTGTTCGCCCACTCCCTGCCCCCTGTGGCCTGGGGGGAGGTATTCTGGAGCCCCGAGATGGTTTTGAGGTTTCTCCAGACCCCGCTGATGTCGCTCTGTTGCAGCTTGTCCTCCATCTTCTTCCTGAAGCTGTCCTTGCCTTAATAATAAAGAGCGATGGCAAGAACCAAGCAGACCGCCCGTAAATCTACTGGAGGAAAAGCCCCCCAGGAAGCAGCTGGCCACCAAGGCTGCTCGAAAAAGCGCTCCGGCCACCGGCGGAGTAAAGAAGCCTCACCGTTACAGGCCCGGTACCGTGGCTCTGAGAGAGATCCGTCACTACCAGAAATCCACGGAGCTGCTCATCCGTAAGCTGCCCTTCCAGCGGCTGGTGAAGGAGATTGCTCAGGACTTCAAGACCGACCTGCGCTTCCAGAGCTCCGCCATCATGGCTCTGCAGGAGGCCAGCGAGGCCTACCTGGTGGGTCTCTTCGAGGACACCAACCTGTGCGCCTTCCACGCCAAGAGGGTCACCATCATGCCCAAAGACATCCAGCTGGCCCGCCCCATCCGCGGAGAGAGAGCTTAGACTTTCTGCTGCACATCCACCAACCACAATGCTCCGCACTGTGTCTATATATATATATATTTATAGTAATATGTACATATGTATACTAGCTGCTTTTGTTTTTTCTTGCCTTCTGATTGTTGCTCTGAGTGTTGCTATCCCTGTGCTGTTGCAATCCTGGAATTTCCCCATTGTGGGACTAATAAAGGCTTATCTTATCTTATCTTATCTCTTATCTTTGTATAATATTTAAATTTATTTGATGATCTGAAACATTGAACTGTGACAAACATACAAAAAAATTAGAAATCAGGAAGGGGCAAACACTTTTTCACACCACTGTAGTTATTAAAACCAGTGTTGGGAGTAACACGTTACAAAGTAACACATTACTGTGACACCACTACTTTTGCAGTGATGTGCTGTATAATTAAACACTGCTGTGTTCCTTCCATCAATAAAGCTGTGTTCGACGCAACCTTCATCTTGCCTTATTCATCACCAGGTTACATACATAACATTTGGAAATTGAGGATTAACTCATGGAGGCATGCGTAACACCACTCCGTCCCTTCCTCGAGCTCCCGGGTGAACCGCCAGTGCCTTGGCCTAGATGGTTCGAGGCTTTTCACACCTACATCACTGCACTGGACCTCAGGCAGCTTGACAAGCTGGACTGCCCGGCAAGAAGAAACTGTACCAGATGTGGACGCTTGAACCATTATGCTAGAGTGTGCCATTTATCTGAACCGGAGAGCCCATGGAAGAAATCACTCTGCCCACCCCCGGCAACCATCCATACGGTGTCCCCCAGCTCAAATGGGTACACATATTGCACAGTGGAGTTGGACGGTGTGGAGGTGCCACCGTTGCTCGACTTGGCGGCGGAGGGGTCGTTGCTGAACTGGGCCACGGTGAGGAAGTTCATCCCCCACTACAGGATTAAAGGGTAACCCGGCACCGTTGTATGGTTATGGAGGTGGCAGGCTGTGCATGGTTGGGACTCTGGAGTTAACGGTTCGTTACAAGTCTGCAAGGATGGTTGACTTCATGTTCCACGTGACAGCACAAGGCGATAACATCATGGGCTGCAATCTGTTTTACGGACTGGGTTTTGCTATTAAAGACGGTGCCGAGAACGAATGGTTGGGTTGTGGCCGTTGGAACCCCCCGGTTCTGGCAGTCAAAGAGGACTTTGTGTGAAATGAGGGACTAACGGACGCTACGGCAGTCAAGCAGGACCAGTTTCACTCAGGTTCAGAATCAGAATCAGAATCAGAATCAGAATCAGCTTTATTGCCAAGTATATTTACAAGTAAACACACGAGGAATTTGACTTGACATTGGACGCGCACGTTAGGCGCATCCAATGACGCGTCGCCATACAAGGCGCCTGTCAACAGTGGAGGTAAAGAGGGGAGGGGAGGGGGAGGAAAACACAATAGGAGAGAGAAAAAACATAGTAATCAGAATAAACGCTCGTATATGAGCCAAATTTTGACTACACAGAAAAAAACCCTCATGCATTAGCAGACAATAGATACAATCACACAGCAGAGGGAGGGAGAGCAGTGTGTGTATATTTGCATGTCATTGTGTAGTGTGAGTGTAACAGTTGTTAGTGGGCAGCAGAGGGCGCCTCCAGGCAGTGGATAGATGTTATAATCATGTGACTTATAAACAAGACCAGAGATCAGAGTCTGTCTCTCTTTTCCTCTTCCTTGCAGAAGGCACATGGGCATTGTCCTCGAGAGACCAATCCGCTGACGACAACAACTGATTGTTGATGTATGGGTAGACATAAGCCACTTCTCTGGCGTTATCTTATCGAGGAGGAATGTAAACAAGGGTACCAAAACACAAGGTCAAATCTGCACAGTGGACTCAGAGAATAAAAAAATTTCTCTCTCTTCGATTCTGTGCTTCAATTTCATACAGGCTTGAATCATACTTTAGATCATTCTCTGGAGAGCACTCAGCGATCCACAGATGTTATCCACCTACCGAAACATAGGTAAAACATGTCCAGAGAGTTCGTTCTCTCTTCAATGCATGCCAGGTAGTAAATTCCATGTTAATCCTGCCGCTGACAGTCAGTGCTCCCCCCAGCTGGACGAATTGTTGAATTTGTTAAGGGAGCTACGCCGGGGTCCGCATTTGATTAGCTCACCCAGATAATTTCGATACACTAGGAAAACTCCAGGGGCCAAAACAGAAGATCCTGTGATCAGTTCAATCTCAGTCGAATCACACAGACACATGAGTTCCAATGCCATGAGTCTCCCTTGGGTTCCCCCTGACCCGCATCTTCTTTTAAAGGTAACAATCGCATATAAGCCGCTTTCCAGATCCATAATTTCCATTTGGATTAAGATTCAGCCAGGAGAAGAGTGACATTGCAAGCTGGGATCAGAAGGGAGAGGATTAGGAGGGAGAGGGAAGAAAAGCGTCTGCTCTCTCTCAGAAGCGGAAGTAGTTTCAGTAGTTCAGTAGTTCAGTGGAGGAAAGTCTCAGTGCTGGCGCTCGGGACATGGTAGAGGAGGGTACCTAGCATGGCGGCAGGGCATCTGCGTTGGCGAGTGACACCATGCTAGCCCCAGATGCCTCTGGAGCTTGGCCGCAGGGGGATGGGGGGTCTGCAGCTACGACGGTGACCGCTGCAACCTTTTTAAAAGAGGATGGGGCCAGACCGAAAAACATGGAGTTACCGCATGCTCAGCAGCAGCATGTTAGGCCGAGCCAGGCCCCGCTGAGGGTTTTGGACTTGGTTTGGGTTCGGGGTGATGAACGTCCACAGTGAAGATGGGCCAAGCGATAGCCAGCAAAACACTGAGGATGTCTGTGTATCGTGGCGAAGTTGGGTGCAGCATACTTCCGGTTGTCTGAAGGCTCATTGAGGCATGCCAGTCAGCTTCGGCATGTCCAGGAGGACACTCCGGGTGATGAGTCTGGACGAGAGTCGGTGTTGGTGGTGAAGAAGTCAGGCTCTGCCGTCCAAAAGATCAGCCATCTGTCATACTCTGGCTCTCACGAGCCAGAAAAGAGATACGAGGGCGACCAGTAAGTTAGCGCAATTTATTAACATAAACACACAACGTACAAAAGACAAAGTAAAGAGCCGCGTGGGGCTAAAACACACACACTACACTAGATAACGAACAGCAAAGTAAAGAGCCACGTGGGGCTAAAATACACACAGAACTAAAGATGACATACAACCCAGGGAGAAAGGCTAGAGAGGCGGCGAGGGAAAAAACACTCACCGAGTCGCAGCACTTACTTTGGGGGAAGCGCCGAGGTAACGGCGAACTGTAGCTAGACGGAGGAGCTAACAGTCGTGGAAACACAAGACACGTCTTTCCATAGCGAGGTCGCAGCGACGAGTAACTCTCGGCTGCTCGCTTAAGTGGGGGAGATGATTGGTGATAGGAGACAGCTGTCCCAGCGCAGCTGAACTAGACAGCTGGCAATCAGCTGGGCGCTGTCAAGGAACGGGCCTTGGAAGACCCGGCACGGACTACCACGGAGCAGGAGCGACACTGGACAACCTGAACGCAGAGAAAGGTAGCGTTCAGGTCGTGACAGTACTCCTCCCCCGAGCCGTGCCTCCTGGAGCGGGCTAATCCCCCCCCCCCCCGAGGGAAGACCAGGGAGGGCGGTGGGGGCCAGATCTGGGAGAAAGGGAGGGACCAGGAAAAGGAGGCAGGGAAGAAAAAAAACCTAGGTACAGTATAGGATCGGATACCACAATAATAACAGAAAAAAAAAAAACATCACCCCCTCCTCTGCAGAGGCCAGACGGTCTATGCAGATGACCACAGGAGGTGGGGAGAACAAAATGCAGAAATACAACGACATAGTCATGGAGAAAAAAAAAAAAAGGTTCACAACAACTCAGGGCGAGGACAATGCAAAACTCATGTCCCGACGACCAAAAAAGACTACAAAACTCAGTGAACATAAAGTTGCAGAAGACTACACATGTAACCCCGGCCAAAAACAGAAAGCATAAAGGAACAAACCGGGCACAAGACCTAAAAATAAAGCCTGAGGCCGCTAACTGGCATAAAGACACAAAAAAAAAAAAAATCTACTCCTCAAACACGAATTAGCACAACACAGAAAATCAAACAGTCTGGAGGAGGATATAAATGCAGATGAACAAAAACTGCCCTGAATAAGGCCAGGCAAGAGCTACTTAAAGGACAAATTAAAATAAGAACACATACAGGGATCGTAAAACAAAGAAAATAGTCCAAGGAAAATCTTTGGTTGGAATGACACCACCATAAGGACTCTAGCACAGAAAGTTCCTCGATGTCCTGAATGAAATTAAATAATGGAGGGCATACAAAATACAAGGCTATGAACAGTCAGTCAACCCCTCAGGAACGACAGCAGGTGGAGCAGGCGATGACCGCTTGTCCGGCGGGCGGCCCGAACTCCACCAAGCCAGGAACCACAACACCAGTTCGGGTGGCCTACCCGAGTCCCAGGCTAGGAGACACAGTTCCTCCGGAGGCCGACCCAGATCACCGAACCAGCCAGATGGCTCCCCAGGCGGTCGTCCCGTGACCTCAGACCACGGAGAGCTGAGGGAGAAGTCTTGGCGCAGCTTCCTCCCTGAGGGAAACGGCAGGAGGAAACTGACCCAGGTGAGAAATACCCCAACAGTAGTAGGGGGAGAGGAGATGGAGGCAAGGGGCAAAGTCAGCCTGACATCTAATGACAACAAGGGCAGGGGGAAACTGGCCCGGGTGAGAGGAACCCCAACAGCGGCAGGAGGAGAGATGATGGAGGCAAGGGACGAAGTCAGCCTGATGTCAGGCGAACACATTCCTCCAGCTCCCACACTGACTGTTACCCGGGCCGGCACAGCACCCCCGGTGGACCCCGATCGGGCCGGCGCAGCACCCCCGGTGGACTCCAGCTGGACCGGCGAAACACTCCCGGTGGACTCCAGCTGGACCGGCGAAACACTCCCGGAGGACCCCGATCGGGCCGGAACAGCACCCCCGGAGGACCCCGATTGGGCCGGAACAGCACCCCCGGAGGACCCCGACTGGGCCGGAACAGCACTCCCGGTGGACTCCAGCTGGACCGGGACAGCACTCCCGGGCGCAGCATCTGAGGCGAACACCGTGCAGAGAACCGGAACCTCCGAGATGGCACCCTGAGCAGGTTCGTCTCCGGTGACCCTGGGGAGAGGCTCAGAGGGACAAAAGGAACCGGGATCAGGATCACCGGCAGCGGCAGAGCCCGGCGAGACAGGCTCGAGCGCAGCAGATGGCTGCACCCGGCCCGCCCCCCCCCGAGAGACAGGCAATAATGCTCCAGAACATGAATGAAAGAAGGAGAATAGAGCACTCGCCTGATCTCAGGTTCTACCGCCATCCAGGACTTCGATGCTCCGGGTTCAGCGTGCAGGACTCCGTCCTCCGGCTCCAACTCGACTGCGAATGGCTCCGCAGCCGGCATGATGGTTTCCTCAGTCGAACGACCTCCAAGCGCCGAAGACCGCGTTGACAGCCCGCATGGCATGGAGGCAGGAGATCTGGGCTCTGCTGGGCCGAACCATTCCTCCGTGGAGACCCGGGGACGCTTAATCGTTGGCGCTGCCTCCAACAGGCAGTTCGACCTTCTCCTCTGCCCATGACGTGGCTGCGGGGCTGGGGCAAAACCTTCCAGGGCCGCAGGCCGCCTCCTCCTCATGCGGCGGTGTACACCTGGCACCGGGGCACACTTAGGGGGAAGAGACACAGAGGACGCAGGTTCATATTCAACTTTTGCAGCGGGAGGAGAGAACTCAGGGGACTGTGAACCCTGAACTCCTCCCCCAGGAATCAAACAAGGCAATTCACTCATAATGGGAGGAGAATGAAAGGACACTTGCCTGATTCCCGGAGGGCCAGTGGAATCCGCTACAAGGGACTTGAGTCTTTCCCCTCCCAGTCGGATAGAAGTGGAGGACCCCCCGGACAGACGAGGTGGTGCTACTCGCACCGGATCGGGGCCGGGAACACCTGGAGATGAATTTGCGCCATTCCCAGCAGCCGGAGTGAATGACAAAGAGGGGGGTGAAACAGCTGAGGAGAGCCGGGGGCCCAAAGCTGACGGGACAGCGGGGAGAGCGGGCCCATCGCTGTCACTCTCATCTTCTCCGGGGGAAACCCGGTTGACGTCACTCTATCCTGGGGATCACCCCTGGGTGAGGCGAACTCCTGGACTGGATCGGCGGCAGGAGCGGGATTCCGAAGCGAGGAGCGATGGCGTCCTGTCTTCGGCTTCCTGCCGGGGTTCTCCTCCAGCCTACGGAGTCTCTCCCAGGCCACAGAGATGTCTGCCCTCCTCGCCTTAACCTCTGGGAGAAGGAAGTAGCGAGAAAAGTTGTTAATCATACCCTCGGTGAGCTCCAAGCGCCAGCGTATCTCGCTGGGAGAATCGTAGAGGTCCGTGGTGAACAGCGTTCCGTCCACAAGGTCCAGAGCCTCCGAGAGATCGTGGCCTGGGTGCCGCATGCGTCTCCTGGAGGGAGACATGATACAGGCCTGCCTGCACCCAGAGGAAGGGAAAAAAAAATGTCGAGTCCCACAGTAAACTCACGGTCGCGGCCGTCTCAGTCTGGCTGCGACCTACTGTCATGCTCTGGCTCTCACGAGCCAGAAAAGAGATGCGAGGGCGACCAGTGAGTTAGCGCAATTTATTAACATAAACACACAACGTACAAAAGACAAAGTAAAGAGCCGCGTGGGGCTAAAACACACACACTACACTAGATAACGAACAGCAAAGTAAAGAGCCACGTGGGGCTAAAATACACACAGAACTAAAGATGACATACAACCCAGGGAGAAAGGCTAGAGAGGCGGCGAGGGAAAAAACACTCGCCGAGTCGCAGCACTTACTTTGGGGGAAGCGCCGAGGTAACGGCGAACTGTAGCTAGACGGAGGAGCTAACAGTCGTGGAAACACAAGACACGTCTTTCCATAGCGAGGTCGCAGCGACGAGTAACTCTCGGCTGCTCGCTTAAGTGGGGGAGATGATTGGTGATAGGAGACAGCTGTCCCAGCGCAGCTGAACTAGACAGCTGGCAATCATCTGGGTGCTGTCAAGGAATGGGCCTTGGAAGACCCGGCACGGACTACCACGGAGCAGGAGCGACACTGGACAACCTGAACGCAGAGAAAGATAGCGTTCAGGTCGTGACACCATCGTCCTGGGGGCTTGCTGCTTCCAGGGGCGCTCATGCTGAGGGGCTGCCCTGCCCCCCCCCCCCCATGCCGGTTCTACCTCTCCCACCCAAGTGACTGTACTGTAAAGCTATGCTTATAGTTCTGTGTGTGCATGTTATGTTTTGGGGTTGTATATATGTTTGTGTCTTCATTTAGGAGCACGGCAGTGATTTTAGTTTATTGAAGGTCTCTTTTTAGTTTATTTGATGGCATAATAATCCACCATGCCGTGCGGGCTGTATGGCAGTGCACCCACCAGTCCTATTTTAGGTTGTTTTGTGTGAGTGTGTTAGGCCAGTTGAGTACATTAGTTTTCGTTATTTTAGAATGTGATTCAGGTTCCAAATTGGGGTGGGTTTCAATTATATGTGTGGTTTTGGATTTTTCTAAAGGGGGGAGGAAATGTTGTGTGTGTATTTATGGCACTTTATTGTGAAGTGCAGTGTGGTGACGTGGACTTCCTGTCACGTCACCACACTGCTTTATATAGCGGGGCAGGCCGCGATGTTACGGTCTCTTAAACCGGCGTCCACACCAGGTGCCTGCCGTGTTACCACTGTGTTCCTTCCATCAATGAAGCTGTATTCGATGAAACCTTCATCTTGCCTCATTCATCACCAGGTTACATATATAACAACCACATCAACATTTTTCTCTTTAAACATATTTCTGACGGAGCCACTGACCTGAGATTTTTAACAGATATCAGTAACAACACAAGTAATCCATACATATAAAGAAATCAAGGCAAGTGTGTTCACAAAACAAGTTATATTTAATAAAGTGGAATGACACATGGAATAAGTATTGAACTCATGAAGAAAAAGAGGTGCAAAAAGGCATAGAAAGCCAAGAAACCAGCTGAAATCCATCAGAATTTGGGAAGCTTGTTGCTAATTGAAGTTAATTGGTACCTCATATTTCACCCTGTGCCTTATAATCCTTCTTTGTACAGTCAATACTATCCATAGACTCATAAGGATCATCATCTAGGATAAGATAAGATAAGATAAGCCTTTGTTAGTCCCACAATGGGGAAATTCCAGAATTGCAACAGCACAGGGATAGCAACACTCAGAGCAACAATCAAGAAGACATCTATGTTGTATGTTGTATATCTATGTTGTATATAAAGTTATCTCAGAATTTTTACTTTATTTCCCCAGGCAACTCCTTTTTCTGTTATGCTGTGTATTTCTGTTGGTTGGGTTGTCTGTGTCATGCTGCTGTTACACTGTAATTTCCCAGTTTGGGATCAATAATGTACACCCATCCATCCATCTATCCATCTATCTATAACGTGAAAGTTACTTTTCCAAGTAACTAGTTAATTTACTTTAATGTATATTATTGCGTAACATGTAGTCAGAATCCTGTCAGAAGTCCACAGGAGTTAAAAATGGACTTGCCACTGTGGGAACATTAATCAGCCAATCAGAAATTAGTTTGTTTTTGTAACTAAGGGGGCAAGAATACTTTCTGAAATTATTTAGCCAATCAGAAATCAGTTTGTATTTGTTGCTATGGAAAATTCTCTCTTTGCATAAAAAAAAAAAAAAAAAAACGAAGGAGGCAAACCTCTAGCCAGTTACAGCCCATCTTTTGACAACGTCCGCTTATGACGTATTTCAGCGCACTGAATACAACAGGTCTTCATATCGAGCAGTATTTACTTGCTACAAGTTTAGGAAACTACAATTTGAACACCAGCTTCGGATAAAAAAAACAATCCAAGGCCGTCCCCTAAACGACATTATAAAGAAGTCAGGAAGGAGCTGGATACCTGGATAAGTGGAGCTAACCTCTTTAGCAACGCTAGCATTGGCTTTGTATTTTGCAACCACTAAATTAAAACTGGATTTGATGACAGGAAGATTTTCCAGATCCATGTAAAGCAGGGGTGTCCAATCATGTGCCATGGAGGTCCAAGACCCTGCAGGTTTTCTCTTCTACCCAGTTGCTTCAGCAGGTGTTTTCACTGATCAGCAATCGGTGGGAAGAAGTTCAGTGAAATCTGGTGCTGAACACACTGGTTGGAGGTAAAGTCTGCAGGGTCTTGGCCCTCCATGGCACATGATTGGACACCCCTGATGTACAGCCACGGAAACCGCAGCAACGTGGGGTCAGGGGAGGCAGGTGAGGCTGAAAATCAGTCAGAGGCTGTGCAGTACTGTTGCTCCAACAGGAGGGGGTGTGCTTGAGCACCATAAGCACAGTTTTTTTTTTTTATATAAAAGAAGATAAGGACATTTTTTTTTAACAGTCACAGTGATTTTTGTCCAGGATAGGCAAATTTGCTTCATTTACAAGTAAAGGTAAGACCATGCATGCATGGTAGTTGTAAATGCTACTAATATTTTGTAATGACTGTAAATTGTGGCGTTGCAACACACAGAGAAATGCAGCCATCTGAGCCATGATAATTTACATTATTCCCTGGCCAAAAACAAAGTATAATGAATTTTGTGCCCAAAAAACTTGTTTGTAAAGAAATTTAATACGTTATACTTTTGTAACCAAGGGTGTCTGCACATTGTTTATACTCAAGGAGAGTTATAAAGTGAAAACATGGACTTTTATTACTGCCTTTTCTGTGTATTATCAATTTAATAAAATACCTTACCTTATTTTGTTAAAAGTATATCTAAAATCCTCTTTGTAAATCAGACCCTGAAAGCATCACAGCCTCTCCGGAAATGAAACTCACTGCATGCAGCTGGGTAACTGGTGAGTTAAAATCGTGGGAAATATTTTTCATTGATGTTCAAGTTTGACTAACGAACAGGACCTAGGGACCAGTAATGAATTTTTATGGGACACCAAAAGCACAAGCGCTCCCCCAAAAAATCAAATCATTTTTATCTATTAGTTTTTGATTTGATTATTTATTTGTTTATTTTGAACATGTAAATGTGAAATCAGAGAAGTGCAAAAGAGAAAAGAAATTTTAAGAGAACCAGATACAAGACATAAAACTCTCCAGATATGCAAATGCAACACAAAGTACGTGCTGGAAAAGGAGTAGGATGAAGTCAACACTTACGGTATTTAATCCTACCATCCATCCATCCATCTTCTTCCGCTTAATCCTTTTTGGGTTGCGGGGTGGCTGGAGCCTATCCCAGCATCTTTTGGCGAGAAGCAGGGTCCACCCTGGACAGATCGCCAGTCCATCACAGAGCCAACACAGAGAGACAGACAACCATTCACTCTCACAGTCAGACCTAAGGACAATTTAGAATCCCCAGTTTGATGCCAATTAACCTAACCTGCATGTTTTTGGCATGTGGGAGGAAACCGGAGAAATCCCGGAGTAAACCCTCGCAGACACGGGGAGAACATGCAAACTCCACACAGATCAGTGTTGGTTGGGGGCTGGGATTGAACCCAGGATCCCCCGGCCAAGGGTGAGTTGCTGTGCTGCCGCAGTGCTGTGGTTAGCACTATTGTGGTACTATTTAATCCTACTCCTTACCTTATATAATTCTCAAACAAAGAAGAACTGTCAATATATCAAGTACAAGAATGCAGAAAAGTAGATATACACCACAGACCAAACACAACTAAAACTTGTATTGTGGGGGACCTAGACATTACATTCTCCACTCAGACTGAATGGCACAGGAGGAAACGCTAAAAAGCTGTTAGACAAATATGCAGGGCAGACTGTGGTTTTCTCTATAGGACTGCATGAGAATGCGCCTTCTCCACCAGACTGAATGATAATGTGGCGACAGGCTGGGTGACAAAGGGGATTGTAATTGTATGTATTGTGATGTGACCCCCCAAGGTCGCTAAGCGAGGACGTAAGGTATAAAAGAGAGATGCCCAGTGACCTGGGTTATGCTTCTTGTTGACTGATGGATAGAGAGAGAATAAAGTCTACTCTGATCCAGCTCACTGCCTCGCCTGCTCATTTCTCTCTCCACACTGGTGACCTTTGATGTATAATGGAACTCAAGGCAAACACCCCGGAGACGACCCGGACTGGAGGCGCCAGCACTGTGTGCGCCGTTTCGGTCAAGCTCCCAGACTTTTGGCTACATGACCCGAAGTCTTGGTTCCTCCACACCGAGGCCCAGTTCGCACTACGTGGAGTGACGGCGGATGACACCAAAATACTACTACGTGGTTGCAGCGCTGGACGCATGCACAACACAGCAGGTGGCAAACCTGCTCCAACGGCCCCCAGCCCACGACAAATATGATGCTCTCAAGACCACGCTGACCCAGCACTACACGCTCTTGGACTGCGAGAGAGCGGAAAGGCTCCTGACGCACTCCGAGTTGGGAGACTGGTCGGCGGTCGAATTAATGGAGAAGATGTTGGCGTTGATGGGCACAGATGACGGGCAGTTCCTCTACCCGCCTTTTCCTCCAGAACCTCCCGACAGTGACCAGAGTGGTCCTCGCCAATTCGTTGCTGCTGGCCACGTGGAACTACTGGGCGTGGGCACAAGAGGTGGATCGGATTATCCTGGTGACCAGAACCTTTGCTGTGAATGCATTAGCGTTAGAACCCAGCGAGATGGCCAGCAAAGGTAAGGAGCCAGCAATGGTGGCCGCAGCGGAGGCCAAGAAGCACTGGAGGGACATGCTCTGCTTCTACCACCGCCGCTTTGGAAAAGACGCACACCGATGCATGCCACCATGCCAGTTCAAGCGCTCGGGAAATGCCAGGACCGGCAGTCGGTAGCAGCTGCGACCGCCGATGACACAACCAAGCTGCTCTATGTGACAGACTCACACTCGGGGAGACGGTTCCTCATGGACTCCGGCTCCCAAAAGAGCCTCATCCTATGGAGTGTATGTGGAGCTAAAGACTCGGGATCCTCACAACTATAGGCATGTGTTTGTTCATGATTAATTTGCCTCCTTGGTGGGATCACCTACGAGCCGCTACTGGCAAGTACATGGTCTATGTGCCATTATTTGGATCATATACACTACCGTTCAAAAGTTTGGGGTCACTTAGAAATTTCCTTATTTTTGAAAGAAAAGCACTTTTTTTCAATGAAGATAACTTTAAACTAATCAGAAATACACTCTATACATTGCTAATGTGGTAAATGACTATTCTAGCTGCAAATGTCTGGTTTTTGGTGCAATATCTACATAGGTGTATAGAGGCCCATTTCCAGCAACTATCACTCCAGTGTTCTAATGGTACAATGTGTTTGCTCATTGCGTCAGAAGGCTAATGGATGATTAGAAAACCCTTGTGCAATCATGTTAGGTCTGCAATGCTGTAATTGCTGCAAATGGAGGATTCTTTGACGAAAGCTAAGTTTGAAGGAAAAAATTATTATTTCAAATACAAATCATTATTTCTAACCTTGTCAATGTCTTGACTATATTTTCTATTCATTTTACAACTCATGGTGGTAAATAAAAGTTTGACTTTTCATGGAAAACACAAAATTGTCTGAGGTGACCCCAAACTTTTGAATGGTAGTGTATATTTATATATTTATGTGTATGTATGTATATCCACTGCTCTTATTTATATTTTTTGTATCTTCTTAATTATTGCTCTGAGTGTTGCTATCCCTGTGCTGTTGCAATCCTGGAATTTCTCCATTGTGGGACTAATAAAGGCTTATCTTATCTTATCTTATTGTCAGCTGAAAATGAATACCAAACAGCAAAAACATCAATCCATGAAAATTCATTTTTCCTACCTGGCACTCATGACAGATGGCCATGAGTGCCAGTCCTTATCAATGCGTGCATTGAAATATCCTCAAATGATTATACTGTCTCCTTTGGCTTTGGCGCAACATTCACTGAAATTCTCTCTTTTTTAAGTGTGAAGCACTGCATACTGGGTGCATTACCTATGATTAAGGTGAGCTAGTTGTTGTCACTGAGTGGCAGATATGTTGTCATTAATCTGTCATTAACTGGGACTGGGTTAATATGTTCAAATTTTATTTCAGAGGGTACACCAGTGTCAACAGCCCTGTCTTGTCCTCCACTCCAAAAGATAGTGTGACATCTCTCATTGATGTTGCCTGAGCCAGGCGTCTAACTTCACTAATTGTGCATACATTTATTTCTGCCTTTTCAAGTTGACTGCAGATGACTGCTGTTGTACATTGTCATGGAGGTATCACTGTCACTGGTTCTGTGCACCTTCTATGCTCCTAGATTTCCCCCTGTTACCGGGAAGGCAATATATAAAAACACACACACACGCACACGCACACACACACACACATATATATATACATATATGTGTATATATATATGTATATATATATATACATACATACATATATATGTATGTATATATATATATATATATATACGTATATATATATATAAATGTCTAGCAAGTGAAAAACAAATCAGAATTTTCAGAAAAAGAACAAAAGCAATGACAGAATTTTCTTTGTGGCAATTCTCATCAAATGTTAAATCATGAAATAATAAAGTGCATGAAACACTGGGCTCAAAGGGGTTAATTATTTTTGACAACGAGCAGCATTCTGGGTTGCAACACAAAAGAAAGCATGAAAAATCACATTCATTAGCAACAAGCACACACCCACAACCATGCACAGACATTGACCTGAACCACATTGTTTTCTGAACAAACTACATAAGTGCATTATTGCCTGATATGGCCTGAAGCAGTCGCCATTACCATAATAATTCATGGTGGTAATTTTCTGTTTTCCTAAAGGGTTTCTATGTGCTTCTTCTTCCAGAGAACAAACGCAGACACACTCTCTATAGAGCCTATCTGCATTAATCCTAATGTCTCTGCTATCTTCTCCACTATCATTCATAATGTCACACTACGTGACCTTTGACCTTCAGTCTCCACATAATACTGAAAGGTCATTTATTAAAAGGCTTAATTACAACACTGCTCCCAAATTCTGATTAAAATTTCTGAAGATTATACAATTTTATTTGTCTCAGATCAAAAATGCATAGAAATTCACTGGCATGTCGCTTTCTCAGTTCCAGGGACTGTCCAGCAGGAGTCCCTATTTTCTGTTCATTCCCACTGACAGTTCCAGTTACCTCCGCCAAGGAGGTAATGCAGTCAGGGTGGTTTGTCTGTCTGTCTGTTAGCAGGATTACATAAAAACTACTGGATGGATTTGGATGAAATTTTCACCAGAGGTGGTCCCTGAGCTAGGGAGGAACCCATTACATTTTTGTGATGATCCGAGAATGCATACCTCCGCCAAGGCTCTTATCTTCTCACAGTGTGTTAGCAAGAATCCTCTAAAACAATACTAGATAGACTTTGATGCAATTTTCACCAGAACTGACTTGTGGCCTACACACAAACCCATTCCATTTTGGAGGTGATCCATGAGGGACAGAAGGAGCCTTGGCAGAGGTATGTGCTCTCTGAGTGCTTTTCTAGTTCTATCTTTATTCCTGGAAAACCACTTTTGATTAGCAGTTCCTCTGAAGCAAGTTGTTCTTCTCTACAAAATGGGTCATACAGAAGCAAAGGTAAACGTCTGCAGGAGGTCTCTGTTTAGCTGGAGGTTTAAGTGAGACTGATAGTTACCTCCGGCAAGGAGGTAATGTAATCAGGGGTGGTTTGTCTGTCTGTCTGTTTGTTAGCAGGAACATGCAAAAGCTACTGTATGGATTTTAATGAAATTTTCACCAGAGGTGGTCCCTGAACTAGGGAGGAACTCACAATATTTTGGGGATGATCCCAGAATGCATACCCCCACCAAGGCTTTTAACTTCTCACACAGTGTTAGCACGAATACTCCAAAACTACTGGATGGATTTGGGTGAAATTTTTTACCAGAGGTGGTCCTTGAGCTAGAGAGGAAGCCATTATATTTTGGTTATGATCTGAGAATGCATACCTCTGTGCAGAGAGGAGTAATCAGGCGAGGTGGTTCCGGAGCAGAGCAGACTTTATTAATTTCTTTATCTCACATCCACCAGAATCACAAACCTCAAAAAAGAATACAGGTCGCAGGCACCTCTCCTTTTTATATCATACAACTCGCTCAGTCACTGTGGCACTGCATTAACATGAAAGCCTTTGCAATTTCCATTCTCTTTGTCACTGTTTGCATCAACACACCAACCCCCCATGACCATTCCATTTAAGTGGAAACATACTGAGAAACATACTGAGTGGATCCCCCCCCCCCCACCCAGAAACTCAGACTGAGCCTTAACCCTCATGTCCTTTGGGCTTCAGCCTACGTCCGTTGCGGCTGTAACGGGGGGGCTGCGGCTCTGAGGCGCTGCTGTGCCTGTGGGGGGCTCTTGGGGGTGCGTCTGTCTGTGGGGGGACATTGGTGGGGACATCTTTAGCATGCCCTTGTGACTGACCTGACGAGTCATGTACCTGGGGAGTTCACAGTGGGGGTCGTCCACGCCGAGGAGCTCGGGCCAACACCACCTGCTCGTCTGCTAAAACGAAAGCGGGCTTTAGCCTGTCTATACAGACTGTTTCCCTATGTCCCCCCCCCCCCCCAAGTCTAACACAAAATGTTTCTCCCAGGTTCCAGCACTCTGAACGGGCCATCATAGGGCGAGCGCAAGGGGGTCCGGTGGGCATTGTGCCTGACAAATATGAACGCCGTGTCCTTCAAGGCTTTTGGCACAAAAGTGCGTGGAAAACAGTGGTGGACTGGACCGGGTACCGTCCCTGCCACTGCGCTATGCGGTGAAAGCGGGGATGGATCGGTGTTCGGCGCGGGGCTGTCCGGCAAAAATTCCCCTGGGAGCCGCAGCGGCTGGGGAAAAAACCAGCTCTGCTGGGGAGGCTGCCAAATCCTCCTTCAGTGCTGAATGCAACCCTAATAGAACTCACGGCAACCTGTCTGCCCAATTTGCATCCGTAAGCAAAGCCCTGAGCACTGCTTTAAGAGATCTATGCACACGCTCGCATAACCCATTGGCCTGGTGGTTGTACGCGGTTGTGCGATGAAGTGTGATGCCCAGGCTCCGGGCCATGGTGGACCAGAGGTCGGAAACAAACTGCGGGCCCCAATCGGACGTGATAGCCGAAGGGGCGCCGAAACGTGCCACCCATGTCGTCAAAAAAGCACGTGCAACTTCTGTGGACGCAGTGGAAGCTAGCGGGACTGCTTCAGGCCAGCACGTGGTGTGGTCCGTCACTGTCAGTAGGTGCGTGAACCCCTGCGATGGCGGGAGGGGGCCCACGAGGTCCACGTGAACGTGGTTGAACCGCTTATCCGGGATATGGAACGGCTCCAAAGGGGCCTTTGTGTGCTTACTTTGGCTCGTTGGCACGCTACACAGGCTGCAGCCCACTGTTTCACCTGTTTGCACAGGCTCGGCCAGACGAACTTTGCTCCCACCATTTTGACTGATGCACGCACTTCTGGATGCACCAGGGAGTGAACCGACTCAAAAATGTGGCGGCGCCAAGCGCGTGGGACCACCGGGCACGGGCAGCCCATGGAGACGTCACAGATTGGGGGGCCCCCCGTCCTGCAGTACTCTGCTCTTCAGCCTTAACCCTGTTGGTCCAGACTGGAGCACACAAACGTCCACATCACCAATCTGCTCAGCGGCCATGGCCATGTAATCTATCCCCACATAGACTGGGGCCACTAAGGCGCGCAAGAGGCAGTCCGCCACCACGTTAAATTTACCAGCCACATGCTGAATGTCGGTCGTAAACTCAGAGATCGCGGCCAGATGTCTCTGCTGCCGGCCTGACCATGGTTCCGAGACCTTGGCCATTGTGTATGTTAGCGGCTTGTGGTCCACGAACACAGTGAAGATGCGCCCTTCCAGCCAGAACTGGAAGTGGCGTATGGCCAAGTGGAGAGCCAGTAACTCTCTGTTGAACACTCTCTATTTACGCTCACTGTCGCGCAAAGACCTGCTAAAAAAGGCAAGCGGCTGCCAAGAACCGGAGACACGCTGCTCCACGACGGCCCCTATGGCCACATCCGAGGTGTCGGTAGTGAGCGCTATCCGAGCCGCCGGGTCCGGGTGCGCCAGCAGTGCGGCGTTCGCCAGGGCTGTTTTAACCTTGGAAAATGCCTGCTCTCGCTCAGGAGTCCAGTCGACTCTGTCCGCCAGTTTCCCTTTCTTAAACGCAGGCTGCATGAGCTGGGCTGCGCGGGGGAGGAAACGGTTGTAAAAGTTAACCATCCCCAAAAACTCCTGCAGCGCCCTGACCGTCTGGGGCCGGGGAAAATCTGCCACTGTGCGCATTTTGTCCGGTAAGGGTATCGCGCCCTCTGGTGAGATGTGGTGGCCCAGAAAAATCGATTCCCCTCACCCTGAACTGGCACTTCACCAGGATGATTATTAATCTGTGCTCCTCCAACCTCTGGAAAATTGTCCTGAGGTGGGCTACGTGTTCGTCCTCAGATGCGCTGGCCACCAGGATGTCGTCCAGGTAGACGAACACAAATGGCAGATTGCGCAATACCGCATCCATCATGCATTGGAATGTCTGTGCCGCGCCTTTTAACCTGAAAGGCATGTACAGAAACTCAAAAAGACCAAACGGGGTTATTACTGCAGTCTTAGGTATGTCCTCAGCACGCACCGGGACCTAGTGGCAACCGCGGACCAGGTCTATCTTGGAAAAAATGCGTGCCCCAGTGAGGTGAACGGAAAAATCCTGAATATGGGGGGATCGGGTAGTGGTCGTGCGCTGTGGCGTTGTTCAATCTGCGGAAATCTCTGCACGGTCGCCACAATCCCTTGGCTTTGTAGATTAGTTTATTTGACAGGGACAGTGCAATAAACATAGACAATTAATCAAAGACAATCAATCTGATGTGTTGCACATAGAGTGTATAGCTATTAGCTAATTTGCAACTCTTGTCCCTGGATGGGCTTTAGAAAAAAGAATCAAGATAAAAAATATACACAATAACCACATACATCAATGCAGAAAAATTATAAATACACAATTATAAATATTATAAATATTATAAATACACAAATATAACAGCCTGACTCACATTTAACATAAATATTATAAATACACATATATTATAAAATATTATAAATACACAAATATAACAGCCTGACTCACATTTAACACATATAACATAACTCACATTTGCCTATTTCAGGCCTCCCTCCCTCCGTCACTCACTATAAACAAACACATTTATTCCTTCCCTTCATTCACTCTCACTTTGCAGACAAATAATTCATACATGAGTACATTCTTGTTTATTTTTCAGCCAGTTTTTAACATTTTTAGTGAATGTTTTAAAGTCCGTTATTATTTTAATTTCATTTGGCATTGTGTTCCAGATGTGACTGCCCTTTATAGAGAAAGCTGTTTGTCCAAATGTGGTTCTGCGGTGGAATATTTTACAGTTATTGTTAACAGAACTCCTGGTGGCTCTGCTGCTGTCCTGTCTTTGGACGAAACCAGCAAGTGGCTCGGGTGCTGATTTATGGAAACATTTGAACGTTAATTTCAGAAGACAGAGGTCAATGAAGCTCTCAAAACTCAATAGGTTGTATTTTTTTAAAACATTACAGTGATGCCACCTAATGGGCTTTTTGTCCAAGATTTTTAGGGTTTGATTATATAATGAACCTATGTGTCTTATTGTGGAAGGGGCTGCTTGAGCCCAGACTGTCAAACAGTATGATATATGAGAAAAAACCATAGAATGCATATACAGTGCAGCTGCTTCGTAAGGTATGTAATATCTAATTAATTTAAAGCAGTTCAGATTTTTTTTTACTGTTTTTGAAATTTTCTTTATATGAAGATTAAATTTGAGTTGAGGATCTAGTACAATGCCAAGGTATTTGAATTCTGTAGCTAAACTGATGTCATGATCATGTATATTAACTTTAAAATGTTGCAGGTTACATTTTTTGATTGAAAAGCACATTGAGACTGTTTTCTGAAGGTTCAGCAATAGATGGTTCTTGAGGAGCCACTCTTGGACATCAACCATACTTGTAGACAGTACATCTGCAGCCTGTGCTGGAGTCTTGGCAGCTGTGTAAATAACTGCATCATCTGCATAAAGTTGGCATGTTGCAGCTGAGCAGTGTAACGGCAAGTCATTAATAAAAATGCTGAAAAGTAAAGGACCAAGAATGGACCCTTGTGGGATACCCATGCGGTTGTTTAAAAATGAGGATTTATCCTGGTGAACTTTTACACACTGTTCTCTATTCTGGAGATAAGATGCAAACCATTCTAATGTATTTGGGGAGAAGTTAAAAGATACCATTTTGGATAAAAGCAAACTGTGGTTTACAGTATCGAAAGCCTTTTTGAGATCTAGAAAAACAGCTCCTACCACATTACCCCTGTCCAAGGACTGTTTGACGTTTTCAATAAGGCAACAATTTGCTGTTTCTGTTGAGTATCCTGGTCTAAAACCAAATTGATGTGGATGAAGAAGTTGACTGTCTTGTAAGTAGTCTATCAGCTGTGTAGCTACAACTTTTTCAAGAACCTTAGATAGGACTGGTAAGATAGAGATTGGGCGGTAATTGCATATATCGTCTTTACTGCCTGATTTATGAACTGGTATGACGACAGCTTTTTTCCAGCCAGATGGAAATGTACTAGACCTAATGGAGAGATTAATGAGATGAGTCAGTGGTTTGATTAATATTTTGCTGTGCATTTTGAGAAAGGAGGTGCTCATATTGTAGATATCATTAGTTTTTGAGTTTGACAGTGTTTTAACAATACCAGCAATTAACTTCTCATTTACCTCATCGATGTGAAAAGTATCTGTTGGAAGTATGGAATTTGTGTTGTTGAGCACATTTGGCAGCACAAAAATTTTTGTTAAGTCTTCCACAGAGCCCACAAAGTGTGAATTAAATTCATTTGCCAAAGTAGCCTTGTCACTGACGGTCTTGCCATTGATTCTAAGTTCCTTTACCCCCTTCTGATCGTTTTTTTTATTAGTTAAGTTATTTAAATGCCTCCATAGGGAACTGTTGTTACCCTTTGCATGATCTATCAGTTTATTGTAATAAGATATTTTTGATTTTCGCAGCTCATGTACCACTTTATTTCTTAAACTTTTGTACACAAGGTGATCATTTTGTAGTTTGGAGGTTAGTGATGTTTTCAGTGCATAGTCTCGCCTCTTCATAAGTTTTCTTATTTCATTATTTAACCATGGTAGGCTAATCTTCTGTTGTCTACTTTTAATTTGCTTTGAAAATTTTTCTATAGACTTTGTGATTGTTGCAGTTATAAAATTACAACAATCATCTACTTCACATGTTGCCATGAGCTGCTCCCAATTTTGATTCTCTAAGTAATGTTCAAACTCCTCATTTTTTGATTTGGGGATAATAAAATTTGATTTGTCAATATCGACTCCCCCAAAATACTGTAGTCGCTTTTTAGTAAGTTTCCTGACAGCAAGAACCATGTTATGATCTGAGAGACCAGTTACAAGATTATAGGTTCTGGTTATTCGTTCTGGTTTATTAGTAAATACCATGTCAATAAGTGTTCTGGATTGTTTGGTTATCCTGGTGGGTCCTTTGATGATTTGCTGGTAATTAAATTTAGTCATGAGGCTTTTCAGTTTTTGTTTGTCTTTTTTATCAGACCAGTTGATATTAAAGTCACCATGAATTATTGTTTCTCTGTTCTTCTCAAGTTGTTTAACCAGATCACTTAATTCATTATAAAAGGAAGAGTTGTGTGACGGTGGGTTGTACACTACTGCAATGTTGAAATTCATTACCGGAGAGAGACATACATTAACAGCTAAACATTCAAGTGAAGTATTCAAATCAACCAGTTGACATTTATATTTCTCTTTGATGTAAATTAAAACACCTCCTCCCCTCCCTACCTGCCTGTCTTTTCTAAAACACTGGTAGCCCACAATATCGATCATATTAGTGTCTATGTTTCTGTGTAGCCAGCTTTCTGAGAGACAAAGGTAGTCCAGATTTGAGTCCAACAGCAACACCGAAATCTCATCTCTTTTGGGGATTATGCTCCGTATGTTTAAATGACCGCCGAGGATCCCCTTTGGTTTAGCCTTGGTGTCCCAAAGAACTCGTGCATGATTAACAGTTTGGAAAAATAAATGTTTTTGCTTTTGTACAGCTCGGTTTTGTGCTAACCCAGTGGTCTGCTGTTTAATAGTGGCAGGTCCAGGGTTAAGGTGAATATCTCCTGCCAGAAGTAGCAGAACTAACAGAACTTTAACTGTATATCCTCTGCCATATTGTGATTTTTGCTTAACAGCCATGTTTGCCTTAATTTGGAAGTTTTTGCTCAGGGCTTTTAAAGACCACATAGAGTGTAGGGTGAGATGTCCAAGCCCAAATCCATACAGATAAAACTTTTTAACTTCACCTTTGGTTGAGTTTGTCGGAAAATCCTTCTTGTTGCAGGTCCAGACACACAAAGACAAAACGAAGAGGAAGTATAGAAGTAGAGAATGCTTATTAGTGGTGCCCATCAGCCCACTTTTTAATCCCGTGGCAGCCATCTTCAGTCTTTCTTGGAAAGAAGGAAAAGGAAAATCTGTGGATAGTAAAATAAATTCTGCTTATATCGCCAGAATCTGATCCGATCGTCCTCGAATCCAGCTGGGCCTCAGCTAGCCAACTAGCCCCTTCCGTTGCTGGTCTCGTTGCTCATAGTCGCCGTAACTGGTCTCCCGTCCCGCTCCTCCAACCGAGTCTCGTCACACACCGCCGCTGCCACCGAGCACCGCTGAGGTCACGGTAAATCCTCCGCTAGGCACCGCCACCTACTGTCGTCTGCCTGGGTGAAATCTCTGCTGAGCCCCGTCAACAAATAGCCGCTTGCCTGGTAGTATCTCCGCTGGGCCTCGCAGCTGGGCTTCGATTCAGGCTGGTGTAAGGTGGAATGACTGGCGCCAGCATTAAGCTAACTAGCGTTAGCTTAGCAATCGCTTCGGGTAGTCTCGTCGCACACCGCCGCTGCAGTCACGGTAAGTCCTCCGCTGGGCACCGCCGCCTACCGCCGTCTGCCTGGGTGAAATCTCTGCTGAGCCCCGTCAAACAAATAGCCGCCTGCCTGGTAGTATCTCCGCTGGGCCTCGTAGCTGGGCTTTGATTCAGGCTAGTGTTAGGTGGAATGGCTGGCGCCAGCATTAAGCTAACTAGCGTTAGCTTAGCAATCGCTTCAGGTAGGGCACATCAGTGAATCACAAGGAAGCGCTGGAATCGCTGGTCAGTTTACTCACAGTGGCCGGATAAAAGCGATCAAAGGGGTAATCCACCGGAGGTATATCCGATCGCTGTAGGTAGTTATTTAGAGACTGGCGCCAGCATTAAGCTAACTAGTGTTAGCATCGGATTACATTAGCATCGGACCATATGTAGTCCTAAAGGACTACATATGGTCCTTTAGGAACCATATGTAGCGGGGATGCCCATGGGCTGTTTGAGCGTCTGATGATGCCCAACTTTTCCAAGTTGGCAAACTCCTCGTGCGCTATGGCCAGTTTAGTTGTGTCCAGACGCCGAGGTCGTGCGAAAATGGGCGGCCCCATGGTGGTAATGAAGTGCTCCACCCGTGTTTAGTGACAGTCACCGAAAAGGTCGGGACCGTGAGTGCTGGGAACTGGGTGAGTAGTGTGTGGAACTTACCCCCTGGAGCTGTGACATTGGCTAGCGTTGTTGGCCCGGTTCCTCTAGCTGTACAGGGGAGAGAATCAAAAGACATTGCATTAATCAGGCGTCTGTTAGCCACATCGACTTGTAGACCGTATGCACACAAAAAATGAGAGCCCAAAATGGGGAAGCTGCATGCTGCTATGACGAATGTCCATTGGTATGTACGGCTGTGCAAGGATACAGTCAGTGTCCTCTCACCAAAAGTCTTAATGTCTGAGCCGTTTGTGGCCGTCAGCCCGGGGCCGCTAGTTTTCACCAGCCGGTCTGCGTAGGACGGTAGGATGAGACTCTTTTGGGAGCCGGAGTCCACAAGGAACCATCTCCCCGAGAGTGAGTCTGTCACTTAGAGCAGCTTGCTCCCTTCACCGGCAGTCGCAACTGCTACCAACTGCCAGCCCTAGCGTTTCCCGAGCACTTGAATTGGCATGGTGGCACGCATTGGCATGCATACTATCCAAAATGGCGGTGGTAGAAGCAGAGTATGTCTCTTCAGTGCTTCTTGGCTTTCACTGCAGCCACCGTCATTGGCTCCTCGCCCCCGCTGGCCATCACGCTGGGTTCCAACGCCGCTGCGTTCACTGTGAGGGCTCTGGTGGTGAGGATAATCCGATCTGCCTCTTGCACTAGCGCCCGGTAGTTGCGCCCGGTAGTTGCACGCGGCCAGCAGCGGTGAATTGGCAAGGACCACCCTGGCCGCCGTCGGGAGGTTCCAGAGGAAAAGGTGGGCAAAGAGGAAATGCCTGTCATCTGTGCCCATCAATGCCAACATCTTCTCCATTAACTCAACCGCCGACCCGTCTCTCAACTCAGAGCACGTCAGGAGCCTTTCCGCTCTCTCGCAGTCTGACAGCATACAGCGCTGGGTCAGCGCGGTTTTGAGAGCCTTGTATTTGTCGTGGGCTGGGGGCCGTTGGAGCAGGCAGGCCACCTGCCTAGTTGTGCATGCGTCCAGTGCTGCAACCACGTAGTTGTATAAGATAAAATAGATAAGATAAGATAAGCCTTTATTAGTCCCACAATGGGGAAATTCCAGTATTGCAACATCACAGGGTTAGCAACACTCAGAGCAATAATTAAGAAGATACGAAAAATATAAATAAGAGCAGTAGATATACATATGTACACATAAATATATAAATATATATACATATACATATAAAAATATATATAATATCTGGTGTCATCCGCCGTTATTCCCCGGAGCGCGAACTGGGCCTCTGTGTGAAGGAACCAAGACTTCGGGTCATGTAGCCAAAAGTCTGCGAGTTTGACCGAAACGGCGCACACGTTGCCGGCACCTCCAGCCCGGGTCATCCCCGGGGTGTTTGCCTCGAGTTCCATTGTGCATCAAGGGTCACCAGTGTGGAGAGAGGAGTAATCAGGCGAGAAGGTCCAGAGCAGAGCAAACTTTATTAATCTCTCTCTCACATCCACCAGAATCACAAACCTCAAAAAGAATACAGGTCGCAGGCACTGTTACAACTCGCCGCTCATTAGCGGCGCCAGCTGAGCGCACACCTGCACCTCGTCAGCGGCGGGGCATATAAGCTGCTCTGCCCTGAGCTTCGGCCTGAAGCCGTCTGTTCCCTTCGGCTACTTGCTTCAGAGGAACGTCTCTACAGCCTGTCAGCGCCGGAGAAGGAGGCCATGAACTCATACCTTAAGGAATCTCTCAGTGCCGGTATTATTCGCCCATCATCATCGCCATTAGGTGCAGGGTTCTTCTTTGTGGGCAAGAAGGATGGCTCGCTTCGTCCGTGCATCGACTTCCGAGCCCTAAACGACATCACGGAGAAGGACCGTTACACCCTGCTCCTGATGGACACTGCCTTCCACTCCCTCCAGGGGGCGACCTGGTTTACCAAGCTGGATCTCCGCAGCGCGTACCACCTCGTCCGGATCCGGGAGGGAGACGAATGGAAGACAGCCTTCCGCACCCCGAACGGCCACTTTGAATACCTGGTCATGCCGTTTGGGTTAGCCAACGCTCCAGCCGTCTTTCAGCGCCTGATAAATGACGTTCTCCGGGATTTCATTGGCCTGTTTGTGTTCGTCTACCTGGATGACATTCTCATCTTCTCCAAGTCCAGGGAAGAGCACCAAGTGCATGTGAGACGGGTCCTGCAGAGGCTACTGGAGAATCGGTTGTACGTGAAGGCGGAGAAGTGCGAATTCTATGCCAAGAAGACGTCATTTCTCGGGTTTGTCATCTCCCATGACCAGGTTCTCCCAGACCCAGCCAAGATTAAAGCGGTGGTAGATTGGCCGACTCCCACATCTAGAAAGCAGGTGCAACAATTCGTCGGCTTTGCCAACTTTTACCGCCGCTTTGTGCCCAACTTTGGAGCCATCGTCGGCCCTCTGACCCGTCTCACCTCCCCTAAAACCCGGTTCCAGTGGACTGAAGAGGCCGTGGCGGCCTTCCAGGCGCTGAAGGCGGAGTTTTCATCCTCCCGGGTCCTCAGCCAGGTCGATCCCTCTTTGCAGTGCATCGTGGAGGTCGACGCCTCAGATACGGGGGTGGGGGCGGTGCTGTCTCAGCGGTCACCGGCTGATGGGGTCAAACGGCCTTGGGCCTTCTTCTCCCAGCGCTTGTCCCCGGCGGAGCGCAACTACGACGTGGGGGACAGGGAGCTTCTTGCCATCAAGCTTGCACTCCAAGAGTGGCGTCACTGGCTAGAGGGGGCCGCTCTGCCCTTCATGGTGTTAACGGATCACAAAAATCTGGAATATTTAAGAACTGCCAAGCGTCTGAACGCCCGCCAGGCCCGTTGGTCCCTGTTTTTTGCTAGATTCCGTTTCACCATCACATTCAGACGGGGTTCCAAAAACGGACTCCCTGACGCCCTCTCCAGGCAATTCGCCCCTGAAGACTCGGGGGACGCTGTTCATACCATCCTGCCCAGGTCGTGCATCGTGGGAGCCGTTACCTGGGAGATCGAGGATAAGGTCTGGAAGGCGCAGGAATCAGAACCGGATCCGGGCGGCAGACCGGAGGGGAGGCTCTACGTCCCGTCCTCCGTTCGGGGGGAGGTCATCCATTGGCTTCACACGTCCAAGCTAGCCTCCATCCTGGGACCTCCCGAATGATTGACCTGCTCCAACGCTCCTTTTGGTGGCCGGGATTGCGCAAGGACGCTTCCCGCTACGCCCGGGCCTGCCCCGTCTGCGCCACCAGTAAGACCGGCAACTCTCCTCCTGCGGGTTTGCTCCAGCCCCTGCCCGTCCCTGGTAGGCCCTGGTCGCACATCGCATTGGACTTCGTCACTGGTGTCCCCGTTTCTAACAACTTCGACACAGTCCTGACCATCGTCGACCGTTTCTCCAAGGCTGCCCTTTTCGTGCCATTGCAGGGGCTACTCTCTGCCTTGGAGATGGCAGATCTCCTCGTCCAACACGTGGTCAGGCTGCATGGGATACCAGCTGACGTGGTTTCCGACCGGGGTCCCCAATTCGCCTCGGATGTCTGGCGGAGTTTCTGCAGGACACTAGGAGCCCAGGTAAGCCTCTCCTCCGGCCATCACCCCCAATCTAACGGGCAATGTGAACGGACCAATCAGGAGCTGGAGGCTGCTCTCCGCTGCGTCACCGCCTCGAAGCCTGCGTCATGGAGCAAACACCTTGCCTGGGTAGAATACGCTCGCAACACCGCTCGCTCCTCAGCCACAGGGATGTCCCCTTTCAAGGTGTCCCTGGGATACGACCCCCCTCTGTTTCCCTCGCTGGAGAATGAGTCGGCAGTTCCCACGGTTCGGGCTCACCTCAGGCGGTGTCGCTCCATCTGGACAGCCGCGCGCAATGCGCTTTTACGCACGGCGGAGCGCAATAAGGCCACGGCGGATCGGCGTAGAAGACCTGCTCCTGCCTACCAGGTGGGCCAACCGGTCTGGATATCCACGCAGGATGTGAACCTGAAGGGTGAGAGGAGAAAGTTGGCTAAGCGCTTCATGGGTCCATTCCCCGTCACCAAGATAATCAACCCGGTGGCAGTGCGTGTTGCTACTCCCCCCTTCCTCCGCATCCATCCCACCTTCCACATCTCCAAGGTGAAACCGGTGGTGTCTGATCCCATCTGCCCTCCTCCTGCTGCGCCGCCCGTGCCTCAGATGATTGATGGCCATCTGGCCTGGACTGTCTCGACCATCTTGGACTCCCGACGTCGGGGTCGCGGGCTACAGTATTTGGTGGACTGGGAGGGCTATGGTCCAGAATGGAGGCAATGGGTTCGTTCCTCGTTCGTGTTGGATCGCTCTCTCATCACTGAGTTTCACCGGAAGTACCCCAATAAACCATCGCCAGGAGGCGCTGCTAGAGGGGGGAGCACTGTTACAACTCGCCGCTCATTAGCGGCGCCAGCTGAGCGCACACCTGCACCTCGTCAGCGGCGGGGCATATAAGCTGCTCTGCCCTGAGCTTCGGCCTGAAGCCATCTGTTCCCTTCGGCTACTTGCTTCAGAGGAACCCCCTCGCCAAACAGCAAGATCGCTCACGTAAGCAAACCTCTACTTGTGTTCCAGTCTTCCCCTGTGCACAGGTGGACCTCTCCCGGCGGCGGACTTCGCCCCCGCATCACCATCTCGCTGCTGCTGTCAGGTGCATCGTCAGGTCTCTGTCTTCTGGACTCTCCCTTGAGCGCGCCTGCCACCTGCCCTGCCAAGTAAGCCAACAGACCTCACATTACCTGTTGTACTGGTTTGGTGCCCGTCACCTTCTCCCTGTGCTCTCTCCCCAGGGTTGTCTGGCTGTACGGTTTCCTGCCTCCGTGCCTGACGCTGACATCCGCCACCAGTACATCCACATTCCACAGACACGCATCCATTCATCCTTGTTGTTGAATAAAGCTATTGAATTCACTCTGAGCCTGCGTGTGTGTCTCCTGAGCCGCGCGTTATGTCAGGCACCTCTACTTTTTATATCAAACAACTCGCTCAGTCACCTGTGGTGCTGCATTAACATGAAAGCCTTTGCAATTTCCATTCTCTTTGTCACTGTTTACATCAACCCACCAACCCCCGCATCAACACACCAACCCCCCATGACCATTCTGTCTGAGTGGAAACATACTGAGAAACATACTGAGTGGATTCCCACACCTCCACCAAAGCGCTTATTGTCTCACAGTATGTCAGCAAGAATCCTCCAAAACTACTGGATAGACTTTGATGCAATTTTCACCAGAACTGGCTCCTGGCCTACACATGAACCCACTACATTTTGGAGGTGATCCATGAGGAACGGAAGGAGCCTTGGCAGAGGCATGCACTGTCTTAGTGCTTTTTTAGTTCATCTTTGTGAATGTTATTTATGCGGGACGCACAATGTCCAGCCTATAAAAACATCAAGTCTACAATTTTGCAAACAGAGGCATTGTGGAGGAACGAGTAAGTGCAGGCGGACACAGCAAGCCAAAGTTTAAAGGTGTTTTATTCCTCCATCACGAGACTCACTCAGCGCTCTGTCTGTGCGCTGTGAGTGAGCCCTGAGTGCGTTACCTAAGAGTGTTAACAGTGAGCTTTGAGTGAGCACATTTATACCGGCAAGAGAGAATGCATGGGACATTTACATAACAGTTGTGGGCCTCAGGCCTCAGGTTATTTCACACCCTAGACAGAGACAATGAATACACATGGGAGAACAGTGGGAGTGGGGGTTGAATGAAGCGAGGTGTAGATGTCCTGCTGTTATTAGGAAGTGCCTTGAATCTTGTGAAGTGTAACTTGATGTAGAGAGAAGGATGTTTAATGTGACTAGTCAGTCTGTTCTTTGCTCGTGATGTGACGAGTCATTCTGTTCAGTGCTCGTGAGATGTGAGTGTGCAATAAATCATTTGAAATGAATCTGCCTGTGATTTCACACACTCCACACTGGTGACCCAAGACGTATTATGGAACACGAGGCAAGATCCCCGGAGCCGGCCCGGTCAGGAAGCTACAGCGAGGCGGCAGCCATCCCACAGACAGCCCGGACTGGAACCTCCAGCCACGTGTGTGCGGTTGCAGTCAAGCTACCGGATTTCTGGCAGCACAACCCGTGCTCTTGGTTCCACCTCACCGAGGCCCAGTTCGCCCTCCGGGGAGTAACAGCAGATGACACCACATTCTACCATGTGGTCGCAGCGCTCGACGCCCGCACAGCTCAACAGGTAGCGAGCCTGCTCGATCAGCCACCAGCCAGCAACAGATAAGATAAGATAAGATAAGATAAGCCTTTATTAGTCCCACAACGGGGAAATTCCAGGATTGCAACAGCACAGGGATAGCAACACTCAGAGCAACAATCAGAAGGCAAGAAAAAAAAACAAGCAAGCAAGAGCAGCTAATAAACATATGTACGTATTACTATAAAATATATATATATACACACACACACAGACACACAGTGCAGAGCATTGTAGCTGGATGGAATAAATATATGAATATGTGAACACACAGTGCAGAGCATTGTAGCTAGATGGAATAAATATGTAAATATATAAACACCCACAGTACGGAGCATTGCAGCTAGGTGGAATAAATATGCAAGTATATAAACACACACAGTGCGGAGCAATGTAGCTAGATGGAATAATATGTAGATATATAAATATATAAACACCCACAGTACGGAGCATTGTAGCTAGATGGAATAAATATGCAAATATATAAACACACACAGTGCAGAGCATTGTTGCTAGATGGAATGAAACAGCATAACCGTCTACTTAGTTATCCTACATGGTATGATTATGTGCCCATACATATTCTCACCCTCCATAGCGACCGGTATGTTCCTAGTTGTATGCCGGAGAGGACCATTGTGTAAGTCTATTGCATCTTTTGCATTCAAAAAACTATTAGTTTGTTACGTCTTTTTGCTATCTCTGCGAGCAGCCCTGCTTAGGTTGTACAGTCTGACAGCCGTTGGTAGGAAGGACCTACGAAACCTCTCGGTTGTGCACCTGGGATGATGTAGTCTGCTGCTAAATGAGCTCCTCAGTGCATTCAGTATGTCCTGCATAGGGTGGAACTCGGACTCCAGCAGAGATGACAGTTTAGCCACCGTCCTTCTCTCTCCTATCTCCTCCATCGGATCAAGGCGCTGCCCCAGGACAGAGCTAGCTTTCTTAATCAGTTTGTTCAGTCTCTTCCTATCTGCTGCAGTAATGCCACTGCCCCAGCAGACCACTCCAAAAGTGATGGCTGATGCCACCACCGTGTCATAGAATGACTTCAGCAGCGCCCCTTGTACACCAAAAGACCTGAGTCTCCTCAGCAGGAACAGCCTGCGCTGTCCCTTCTTGTAGAGTGCATCAGTATTGTGTGACCAGTCTAGTTTATTGTTCAGATGAATACCCAGGTACTTATAGGATGTCACCATCTCGATGTCTGTTCCCTGTATATTTACTGGTGCTGTGAGGGGCTGCCCATGCCTGCGGCAGTCCACCACCAGCTCCTTAGTTTTCCTCGCGTTGATCTGGAGGCAGTTCCGATGGCACCAGTCCACGAAGTCCTGGATAAGCCCTCTGTACTCAGCTTCATCTCCATTGGAGATGAGGCCAACGATCGCAGAGTCATCAGAGAACTTCTGTAGATGGCAGTGTGTTGTGTTGTGTGAGAAGTCCGCAGTATAAAGAGTGAACAGGAAGGGAGCCAGCACCGTTCCCTGGGGGGCCCCCGTGCTACTGATGATCGTGTCGGACACACAGTCCCGGGTTCTCACAAACTGAGGCCGGTTCGTGAGGTAGTCCAGGATCCATGATGACAGGTGCTGGTCCACCCCTGCGCGCAGCAGCTTGTCCTTCAGGATCATCGGTTGGATGGTGTTGAAAGCACTGGAGAAGTCAAAGAACATGATCCTCACCATATTCCCGGGCTTCTCCAGGTGGGACAGAGAACGGTGAAGGAGGAAGATCACCGCATCCTCCACCCCAATGCCATGCTGGTAGGCGAACTGGAGTGGATCCATCGCTGGTTCCACCAGGGGGCGGAGGTGAGCAAGGAGCAGTCTCTCCAGGGTCTTCATCAAGTGGGACGTCAAGGCCACCGGTCTGTAGCTGTTCAGGTCTTTGGGGTGGGAAGTTTTTGGTACAGGTACCACACAAGATGTTTTCCACAGCTGTGGTACCCTCCCCAGTTTCAGGCTCATGTTGAAGATATACGTCACAATCCCACACAGCTGGTCTGCACAGGACTTGAGGAGCTTTGCGCTGATGCCGTCCGGTCCCGGCGCCTTCCTCGCCTTGATCTTCCTCAGCTCCGTCCTCACCTGGGTCCTGGTCAGGGTCAGGATGGGGGGCTGTGTGTTGGGAGTGGGGGGGTGTTGGTAGAGTGGGGAGTGGGCAGCAGGACTTGATTTCTTTAGAGGCAGCAGTGGTTGTTGTGCAGTCAGGGGGGAGGGCGGTTGGTCAAATCTATTGAAAAACAGATTCAGGTTGTTCGCCCACTCCCTGCCCCCTGTGGCCTGGGGGGAGGTATTCTGGAGCCCCGAGATGGTTTTGAGGTTTCTCCAGACCCCGCTGATGTCGCTCTGTTGCAGCTTGTCCTCCATCTTCTTCCTGAAGCTGTCCTTGCCTTCTCTGATCTTTCTCCTCAGCTCCCTCTGTACGGACTTCAGCATCTCCCTGTTCCCCGACCTGAAGATCCTCTTCTTCTCTCTCAGAAGTGTTTTTATCTCAGGGTTGATCCAGGGTTTGTTGTTTGAGTGACGCCGTATGGTCTTGGTGGGAACGGATTTGTCCACACAGAAGCTGAGGTAGCCCGTGAAGGTGTGAATGAGGCCATCGATGTCCTCACCATGTGGATCGCAGAGCTGCTTCCAGGCGGTGGCTTCAAAACAGCCCTTTAGGGTGTCCATTGTCTCCTCAGACCATAACTCCACAGTGTGCATGGCCGGAGGTTGTCTGTGCACTAGGGGTTTGTACACCGGCCGGAGATGAACCAAGTTGTGATCCGATCTCCCAAGTGGGGGTAGTTGTGATGAGGTGTACGCCTCCTTAGTGTTTGCGTAGAATAAATCCAGTGTTTTATTGTCTCTAGTGTGGCATGTGACATACTGGGTGAACGTGGGTAGAATGGGAGACAGTGAAACATGGTTGAAATCGCCTGAGATGAGGAGAAGAGCATCTGGGTGTTCTGTCTGCAGCCTGCTGGTTACTGAATGGATGACGTCACGTGCTGTCCCAGCGTTCGCCGTCGGATTTGCATAAACAACAATGCAGATCACGTGTGAGTGTTCTCTCGGGAGATATGTAGGCCTCATGCTAACAGCTAGCAACTCAATGTCTTTGCTGCAGTGTCGTTGTTTAACAGTGATATGTCCCGGTCTGCACCAGTTGTTGTTAACATACATGATCACTCCACCGCCCCTAGCCTTGCCACTGTCTGGTGTTCGGTCAGCTCGTATCATGTGAAAACCCTCCAGCTCAATGTTAGCATCTGCTGCTAGTTCAGTTAGCCACGTCTCAGTAAACAAAAGGAGAGAGCACTCCCGGTATGTGCTATCATAACGGGAGATAGCCGCTAGCTCATCTAACTTTCCCAGTATCGACCGTACATTTCCCATGACAACAGATGGAAGGGAGGGTCTGTACCTTATATTTTTTGTCCTCCGCCTTACTCCAGCCCGGCAGCCGCGGTGTTTTCGCCTCAGTTCACTCGGTATGTCGAGTTTTTCCAATGGGACCGGGTGGCGGTTGAATGCTAGCAGCTGTTCTCTGCTGTATCGTATCCTGCTATAGACAGTGGCTCCGTCCACCGGCTCAGGAGACATTTAGGACGATCTGTGTGTCCGTGATATAAGTGGGGTGAAAAAAAAAGACGGATCAAAAGAGAGAGGAAGGGAAAAAGACTCGGAATCGAGCCGCTGTTGCAAAAGGCAGCCGACTCGTGTGGCGCCGAGAGAAAAAAGTAATATGATATGAGATATGAGGCCCTCAAGGCTGCGCTCATCCAGCGCTACACGCTCTCGGACTGTGAGAGAGCGAAGAGGCTCCTGACGCGGACCGAGCTAGGAGATGGTTCGGCCGTAGACCTGATGGAGAAGATGCTGGCGTTAAGGGGCACGGACGACAAGCACTTTCTGTTTGCCCACCTCTTCCTCTGGAACCTTCCGACAGTAGCGAGAGCGGTTCTGGCCAATTCGCCGCGGCTGGCCGCGCGAGACTACCATGCGCTAGCCCAGGAGGCAGACCGGATCATCATCACCACCAAGGCGATCACAGTCAACGCGGCAGCGACGGAGCCCAGCGAGAGGACCAGAGGAGGCGAGGAGCCACCGACGGTAGCAGCAGCGGGGGCCAAGGAGCGCCAGAAGGACACGCTCTGTTCCTACCACCGCCGCTTCGGAGAGAACGCACGCAGATGTGCGCCACCGTGCCAATTCCAACGCTCGGGAAAATGCCAAGGCCAGGGGTCGGTAGCAGCAGAGACCCTCGGGGAAGAGAACAAGCTGCTCTACCTAACGGACGCATGCTCGGGGAGGCGTTTCCTCGTGGACACCGGAGCCCAGAAGAGCTTCATCCGGCCGACCTACGCTGACCGGCTGGCAGGATCTAGCGGCCCCGGGATGTTGGCAGCAAACGGCTCGGATATTAAGACCTTTGCTGAGAGGACTCTGCTCTTATCTCTACACGGCCGTACATATGAGTGGACTTTTGTCATAGCAGCACTGAATTACCATATACTGGGGGCTGATTTTCTGTGTACACATGGTTTACTGGTTGATGTTGCTAACAGGCGCCTGGTTAATGCACTGTCTTTTGACTCTCTCCCCTGTATAGCTCAAATGACCCAGCCAACAGCACAAGCCAACGTCACAGCTACAGGCGGTAAGTTCCACACACTGCTCACTCAGTTCCCAGCATCAGGTGATTTGCTTCAACTATGTCAGAACGCATATAGGTGGCACGTCCATGTTTAGCATGTAGAACATAGCACAGGAGGTCAAAGCCTTTGATGGTGAAGCGGCCAGCTTCCTCTGTGCCAATATGAGTCTCTTGGAGGCAGATTACATCAATCGAATGTTGGAAGGCGAGGACTTCGATAAGGCTTCGCTTGGCTGCAGATAGGCCTTCAACGTTTAGTTGTAATATGCGAAGGGCCGAGCCCTTCCCAGCAACACATTTCTCAGACACCATAATCATTGGTGGCTTCCATATTGTCAATGTGTACAAGCCCCCTAATGCCAACTGGGATCTGCAGGTCTTACCCACCCTACCCCACCCTGCCATCTATGTGGGGGACTTTAACAGCCATCACCCTGACTGGGGGTACCCAGCAGTGGACAGTGATGGGAAGGCACTTTCAGACTGGGCATCCAGAAATGACCTCGCTTTGATATACGACCCCAAACAAAGAGGAACCTTCCACTCTGCTAGGTGGAAGAAGGACTATTCTCCTGACCTGTGTTGGGTCAGCTCTTTGAATGGGGAGCCATATCCTACACAGATCCTCATTCTTGATGATTTTCCACACAGCCAACACCGGCCCCTGCTTGTACGCATTGGCCTACAACTTCCAGTCATATACAGCCCAAGGAAGATGCGCTGGAACTTCCGCAAAGCCAACTGGAAGAAATTCAGTGAAACTCTGGACCGGAGCGTTGTTACCATCCCACTCCACACCATCACTGTAGATGAAGCATACAACCGCTTCTGCAGCGCAATCTTCAAGGCTGCCCATACTGCAATCCCACGAGGCTACCGACCCCTCTATGTCCCATGTTTGGACGGAGAAAGTGCTGCCCTCCTACAATCCTATCAAACATCAGGGGACCCAGAGATAGCAGACCATCTCATTGAATCGCTAAATACAGCTCGGCGAAAGAAATGGGAGGAGACAGTTGCTGACCGGAGCTTTACCCACTCTAGCAGGAAATGTTGGAGCCTCATCCGTCGCCTAGGAGCTGCACAGAAGCCCCCTAGCCAAAGCCGAGCATCCGTCACACCCAACCAAGTTGCATCCCACCTACTGACTATCGCCAAAGCACCCCAAGACAAAGACACCAAAAGAGCAGTTACAACTGAGCTAAAAAAACACCAAAAAATGCCTGTAGAGGAAACGAACCCTGAACCCTTCGAGGCTGCTGAACTGGAGAAAGTCCTACAGAGCCTGAAATGTGGAAAGGCAGCAGGATACGATAACATCTTCCCAGAATTCATGAAAAATCTTGGCCCCCGAGCCCTAACCTGGTTGACACAATTCTACACAAGGATCACACAAACAAACTCGATCCCAAAGAAATGGCGGACAGCAAAGGTCATTGCCATCCCAAAACCTGGCAAAGACCACAAATTACCAGCAAGCTACCGCCCAATCTCCCTACTCAGCGTTCCTTACAAAATCATGGAGCGCCTAATTCTGCAACGCATTTCCCCAGAGGTAGAGGATATTCTAAGTGTGGATCAAGCAGGTTTCCGCAAGGACCGCAGTACAGGAGAACAAGTACTGGCCCTAACCACCTTCATCGAAAATGGCTTCGAGAGCAGACTGAAGACAGGGGCTGTGTTTCTCGACCTTACAGCCGCCTATGATACGGTCTGGCACAAAGGCCTCCTCCTGAAACTTATAAAGGCGATCCCTGCTTGGGCAACAGCAATTATAAAAACCCTGCTGACCAACCGAAGGTTCAGAGTCCACCTCAGTCAGAAGACAAGTGCATGGAGAATGCAGAAAAACGGACTCCCACAAGGCTCAGTTCTAGCTCCAACTCTGTTCAACCTCTACATAAACGACCTGCCTACTACAAAATCCCGCAAATTCACCTATGCAGACGACATCTGTTTGGCATTCCAAGCACCAGACTTTGAACCACTGGAACGGGTGCTCACGGAAGATCTTGCCAAACTGGACCAGTTCTGCAAAATCTGGCGCCTAAAACCAAGCCCAGCAAAAACCGTCTCCAGTGTATTCCATCTCCACAATGCAAAAGCTGCTAGAGAACTAAACATCCACCTGAGCGGACTCAAGCTTAAGCATGCCCCAAATCCAACTTATCTTGGAGTGACCCTTGATAGGACCTTATCCTTCAAGGAACATCTAAAGGGGACGGCTGCTAAGGTGAAAGTACGAAACAACCTGCTCTGCAAGCTCGCTGGTGCAAAATGGGGGGCGGCAGTCTCCACCCTGCGCACCTCAGCACTGGCCCTTTCATACTCTGTAGCAGAATATTGTGCCCCTGTCTGGTCCAGGTCATCTTACACACACCATGTAGACACCCAGCTCAACACAACCATGAGAACTATAACTGGAACAATCCGCTCAACACCACTCCCCTGGCTCTCTGTACTGTCAAACATAGCCCCTCCACACATCCGGCGAGCAGCATTAACTCAAAGGATGCTCCAAAAAGTTAAAGATTCTCCTCACTTACCAATCCATGCAGATATCTACACTCCACCCACTGCCCGACTTTCATCCAGACGGCCGATTTGGAAAAACCCTCCCCCAGCTGACTTTACCATCCAGACAGCTTGGCAAGAGGAATGGGAGACCAAGGAGGTCCCAAACAAACAGCTGGTGATAAACCCCAACCAACAGGTCCCGGGCACCAACCTCCCAAGGAGACAGTGGTCTACACTCAATCGCTTCAGGACTGGACATGGCCCCTGCTTGGCCAGCCTTTACAGATGGGGCAGTAGCCCTAGCCCACTGTGCGCATGTGGAGAGGAGCAAACAATGGAACACATCATAGAGGCTTGCCCGCTCCAAAGACTGGAAGGAGGATTACACACCCTCCATACAGCAAACCAGGAGGCAATTGCTTGGCTTAAGGACTTTGCATTCGCTAAATAAGTTCCCAGCACTCACGGTCCCGACGTTTTCCGTGGCCATCACTAAACACGGGGTGGAGCACTTTATTACCACCACCGGGCTGCCCATTTTTGCAAGACCTCGGCACTTGGACGCAGCTAAACTGGCCATAGCGCGCGAGGAGTTCGCCAACCTGGAAAGGTTGGGCATCATCGGGCGCTCGAACAGCCCATGGGCATCCCCGCTACACATGGTCCCTAAGGCTGAGGGATCATGGCGACCATGTGGTGATTTCCGCAGGTTGAACAACGCCACGGCGCACGACCGCTACCCGATTCCCCACATACAGGATTTTTCTGTTCACCTTGCCGGGTCACGCATTTGTTCCAAAATAGACCTGGTCCGCTGTTACCACCAAGTCCCAGTGCGCGCTGAGGACGTACCCAAAACAGCGGTAATAACTCTGTTCGGTCTATTCGAGTTCCTGCGCATGCCATTTGGGTTAAAAGGAGCGGCACAGACGTTCCAGCGCATGATGGATGCAGTGCTGCGCGATCTCCCGTTCGTGTTCGTCTACCTGGACGATATTCTGGTAGCCAGCGCGTCCAAAGACAAACACGAAACCCACCTCACGACGGTTTTCCGGAGGTTGGAGGAGCACGGGTTAATAATCAACCCGGCGAAATGCCAGTTCGGCATAACGGAGATTGATTTTTTGGGGCACCGCGTCTCTCCAGAAGGGGCGATCCCGCTGCACGACAAAGTGCGCGCCGTGGCGGATTTTCCCCGGCCTCAGACGGTCAGGGCGCTGCAGGAATTTTTGGGAATGGTGAACTTTTATAACCGTTTCTTTCCCCGCGGGGCGCAGCTCATGCAACCATTGTACGCTGCGCTCAAAAAACAGAAACCCGCGGATAGGGTCGAATGGACCCCGGAGCGAGAGCGGGCGTTCTCGGAAGTTAAAGCAGCTCTGGCAAACGCCGCACTGCTGGCACATCCAGACCCGACGGCCCGCATAGCGCTCACCACCGACGCTTCAGACATGGCCATAGGAGCTGTCGTGGAGCAGCGCGTCGTCGGGGCTTGGCAGCCGCTCACCTTTTTCAGCAGAACTTTGCACGACAGCGAACGTAAATACAGCGTGTTCGACAGAGAGTTGCTGGCTCTCCACCTGGCCATTCGCCACTTCCAATTCTGGCTGGAAGGGCGCAGCTTCACCGCGTTCGTGGACCACAAGCCGCTAACATTTGCGATGGCCAAGGTTTCAGAACCGTGGTGGGGCCGGCAGCAGAGACAGCTGGCCGCAATCTCAGAGTTTACTACCGATATTTACTACCGGGTGTTTATATATTTACATATTTATTCCATCTAGCTACAATGCTCTGCACTGTGTGTTCATATATTCATATATTTATTCCATACAGCTACAATGCTCTGCACTGTGTGTCTGTGTGTGTGTGTATATATATATATTTTACAGTAATATGTACATATGTATATTAGCTGCTCTTGCTTGCTTGTTTTTTTCTTGCCTTCTGATTGTTGCTCTGAGTGTTGCTATCCCTGTGCTGTTGCAATCCTGGAATTTCCCCGTTGTGGGACTAATAAAGGCTTATCTTATCTTATCTTATCTTATCTTATATTCAGCATGTGTCGGGTAAACTGAATGTAGTGGCTTACTGCCTCTCGTGCGGCGTGGTGGCCCCAGTCTGCATGGGCATAGATTACGCAGTCATGGCCGCGGAGCAGATTAGCGATGCAGACGTGCGCGCGCTCCAGTCTGGACCAACAGGGTTAAAGCTGGAGAGCAGGGTGCTGCAAGACGGCATGCTCCCCCTAATCTGCGATGTCTCCACGGGTCGCCCGCGTCCTGTGGTCCCGGCCGCGTGGCGCCGCCGCATGTTTGAGTTGGTTCACACTCTGGCGCACCCAGGAGTGTGCGCGTCGGTCAAAATGGTGGGAGAGAAGTTTGTGTGGCCGAGCCTACGCAAACAAGTTAAAGAGTGGGCTGCAGCCTGCGTGGCGTGCCAACGAGCCAAGGTACACAGACACACGAAGGCTCCCTTGGAGCCGTTTCGTATTCCGGCTAAGAGGTTCGACCATGTTCACGTGGACCTCGTGGGCCCCCTCCCACCATCACAGGGGTGCACGCACCTCCTGACAATGGTGGACCGCACTACGCGCTGGCCAGAAGCGGTTCTGCTGGCGGCAACCACGTCCACAGACGTGGCGCTCGCTTTTTTAACAGCATGGGTGGCGCGTTTTGGAGTCCCGTCGGACATTACGTCCGACAGGGGCCCTCAATTTGTTTCCGAACTCTGGTCCGCGATGGCCCGCAGCTTGGGTGTTACAATTCACCGCACAACCTCGTACAACCCACAGGCCAATGGGTTATGCGAGTGTTTTCATAGATCACTGAAAGCAGCACTCAGGGCTTCATCGACGGATGCGAATTGGGTAGACAAGTTACCGTGGGTTTTATTGGGGTTGTGCTCCGCGCCGAAAGAGGATCTGGAAGCTTCCCCGGCAAAGCTTGTTTTTGCGCAGCCACTACGGCTGCCCGGGGAATTTCTGCCAGATAATCCCGCGCCCGGCAGCTCCCCTTCTCAGCTTTTGCAGCGTAGCGCAAACACAGGCACGCTGCCGGGCCCTGCCCACCACAGTTTTCAGCGTGTTTTTGTGCCTAAAACTTTGAAGAACGCAGAGTTCGTGTTTGTCAGACACGACACCCACCGCCCTCCATTGCGCCCACCCTATGATGGACCGTTCAGAGTGCTGGAAACAGGGGATAAGCATTTTTTGCTAGACTTGGGGGGTAGGAGGGAAAAAATTGGCATAGACATACTCAAACCCGCTTTCGTTGTGGCAGACGAGCAAGTGCTGTTGGCTAGGGCCCCTCGGCGTGAAAGACCCCCACGGAGAGCTCCCCAGGGAAACGATTCATCAGAGCAGCCACACGGGCAGAATGAACCCCCCCCTCCCCTCTCCACGGCTCACCCGCAGTCAGACACACTTCCAGCAGCCTCCCACCGGCACAGCAGCGCCACGGAGGTGGTAAAACCCAGTTGCAGCAGATATGGGAGGAGGCTGAAGCCGAAACAGCGTGTGGACTGATGTGCTATTGTTCTATCTAAGTTGCTGGGGGGGGGGGGCAGTGTGGGCCTCAGGCCTCAGGTTATTTCACACCTTAGACAGAGACAATGAATACACATGGGAGAACAGTGGGAGTGGGGGTTGAATGAAGCGAGGTGTAGATGTCCTGCTGTTATTACCTCCGCCAGGCCGAAAAGGCCAGGAGGAGGTTATGTTTTTGCCGGGGTTTGTCTGTTTGTTTGTCTGTCTGTCTGTCTGTCTGTCTGTCTGTTGGTTAGCAAGATAACTCAAAAAGTCTTGGACGGATTTCCATGAAACTTGCAGGCGTTGTTGGAAATGGTACAAGGAAGAACTGATTAAATTTTGGGGATGATCCGGATCACTGTCTGGATACAGGAATTTTTTAAAGCATTCTTTAACAATGTGACATACGCCTATTTTCAACATGTGCGCAGGCGCAATGGAGGGCGCTGGTCATCGTGTCTGACCAACATAAACTCCGCCTTCTTCAACGTTTTAGGCACAAAAGCACGCGGAAAACACCGTGCCTGTGTTTGCGCGACGCTGCAAAAGCTGAGACGGGCAGCTGTCCGCTGCCGGATTATTTGGCAGAAATTCCCCGGGCAGCCATAGGCGCTGCGCAAAAACCAGCTGCTCGGCAGCGTGCTGTGTGCCTGTGTTTGCGCAACGCTGCAAAAGCTCAGACGGCCAGCTGTCCGCCGCTGGATTATTTGGCAGAAATTCCCCGGTCAGCCATAGTAGCTCCACAAAAAGAAGCTCTTTGCCGGGGAATTTTCCAAATCATCTTTGGCCGCGGAGCGCAACCCCAATAAAGATAAAGATTAGATGTACCACGAAGGTCGAGTGCAAGCAAGATGTTTGTGTCTGTGAACATTCCGTCTTTTGGCGAGTTGATACGTAACGATGTTTACAGTTTGATGAGAAGGTTGCTGCCATGTAACAATCATCTTATATCACCAATTGTCAACTCGTCACTCACACTTCAGTATTTGGAAGTGGTGGCGTTCCATTTTATACTGAGTCCAATATTGTATGTTATTGTTGTTACAAGACTGCCGACTGTCTGCTGATCTGTATATACTTTTATTTATTTATTTATTTATTTTCTACTCCTTTTAGTTCTGTATTTAATATGAACCCTGAGTTTGAAATAAACGTTTGATTTTTGAATAAAACCCACGCCAACCCGTCTACCTAATTGGCATCCGTCAGTGAAGCCCTCAGTGCTGCTTTCAGTGATCTAAAACGCTCACATAACCCATTGGCCTGTGGGTTGTACGCAGTTGTGTCAGGACTTCTTTTGTTTTTTCTTTTGAATTCTTGGATGGAACATGGGTGGGCAATATAAGCTGCGGATTCAGCCATCACATATTTCGGATAACTTATGTTGAACTGTATAATCAGAGGAGCTATTGTCTAATTTGACCTTGTTGGATTTTATTACCCCCTTTGTTATATTATTCACTTTCTTTTAACCTGTACTCTTAATCTATTTGAAATAAAGATTAATTCATTCGTTCATTCAATTGCAACACCCCCAGCCTGGGAGTTTGCAGATGCAGGACATGGACACAACACCAACACTTCAGTTTATTACCAAGGAGGTAATGCTTTTACTACTGAACCACTAATCCTATCATTGTGAATCCAATTGCTACTCAGATGTTTTCATGGTCAAGGAATCTGACAACGTACACACAAACACTGTATGGGGGGAACTGTGGCGCTTGGCGGAGGTCTGCGCTCTCCAAGTGCTTTTCTAGTTAGGAAGTGCCTTGAGTCTTGTGAAGTGTAACTTGATGTAGAGAGAAGGATGTTTAATATGACTAGTCAGTCTGTTCTGTGCTTATGATGTGACGAGTCATTCTGTTCAGTGCTCGTGAGATGTGAGTGTGCAATAAATCATTTGAAATGAATCTGCCTGTGATTTCACACACTCCACACAGTCAAGAAAGAATGCATGGCAACTTTACATAAGAGTCACACATATCAATTGCCTGATTACTGGTGCCGGAATTCTTCTTTGCTCCGGGGCTGTAGGACAAAAGAGAATGCAGGCACATTTACATATTGATATCAGTCCATACATATCATTGTTCTGCTTCCTGCTCAAGCTGAGTGCTCTGACTGTCCAAGCTGATTGTGGTGGGTCACCCCACACCGCTCCCCCCAGAGCGCTCAGCAGGGGAACGAGACGGCGATCGGCTGGCTTTGGAAGCGAGGTGCGGGAAAAGCTCTGTGCAGGAAGAGGTGGAGGGGGGTGGGGGTGAGCAAGTGCTGGCCCGGGATGGCAAAGTCGTCCGGGCCGCGCAAAAATTGCATGTGGATCCGCGATGGTGAGGGACTTTCCCCTTAAACGTGGCGGAGCTCCACAGCGGCTGTGAGAAGAAGAAAAAAAATTGTCTCTGACTCCTCTTGCGGCTCAGTCCTGCGAGGATGCGTAGCGGCTGTGAGAAAGAACAGAAGCTGGAGCTGTGTGAGGGACTTGGCGGGTTGGCTTTAGGTGCGGGCGCAGCCCTAAAGCCATTGGGGACAGCAGACGGCTGAATTCCCATTGTGCGCCGTGGCTGAGACCCATACAAAGTCCTGTGTGTGGGCTGCGTGTCTGCCTCAGGTGCGTGAGCAGCCCTTAAGGTTCCGAGGGTGGCAACCGTCCGTGTTTCTCGGGCATGTGCAGCGGTGGAGGACGATGGCAGTCTGTGGAGCCAGATTGTCCCCGGCGCGTGGCGCGCGCCTGGCGCAGTGACCACATAGCTGAAAGCTGCGCTGTCCTCGTAATCCTGCAGTGTGCGCGTGTGGCTTCTGTGCGCAGAAGGTCTGCCGTCGAGAGGTGAGTCAGGGTCAGGGAGCTTGATGGAAATCAGTGCAGTCGGTGCTGATGGTCTTCCCTGTTCAGGCTGTTGCTGTCGTTCGCTCATGTTGGGTCATGGTGCGTTCTGGTCCAAGCGCTGCGTTCTCCGTCTGGCTCTGGAGGTCGCCATCGTGGAGAGAGGACAAGGTGTGCACGCGCTCGTGTGGATGCGAAGGATGTGGGCGATCCTCTGTCTCTGGGATCCACGGCGCGGTGAGAGGGGGCAGACTATCATTCTCCCTTGGCAGGTCCCAGCGTGGAGGTCCAGAATCTCAGGCAAAGGTCACACCATGCTGCTTTCTGAGACTTTCCCGGTCATGGATGATCTCCGGGGTGTTTGCCTGGTGTTCCATTCTGCGTCGAGGGTCACCAGTGTGGAGGAACGAATAGTCCACAATGCGGCAGAAGGGAGAGCAGTCCATTCACGTCAGGTCACCAGTGTGGAGGAACGGAATAAGTGCAGGTGGACACAGCAAGCCGAAGTTTAAAGGTGTTTTATTCCTCCATCACGAGACTCACTCAGCGCTCTGTCTGTGCTCTGTGAGTGAGCCCTGAGTGTGTTGCCTAAGAGTGTTAACAGTGACCTTAGAGTGAGCACATTTATACCGGCAAGAGAGAATGCATGGGACATTTACATAACAGTCAAGAGAGAATGCATGGCAACTTTACATAAGAGTCACACATATCACGCTCCCAAAATGCAGGATTACTTGTAATACCTAGAATCTCCAAAAGTACAATGGGAGGCAGAGCCTTCAGTTATCAAGCTCCTCTCTTGTGGAATCAGCTGCCAATCTGGATTCGGGAGTCAGACTCGATCTCTGTTTTTAAGAATAGGGCTAAAACCTACCTTTTTGATATAGCCTACAATTAGGGAGGGATCATGTGTTTCTGAACCCTCCCTTAGTTATGCTGCTAATCTTCCTTTTGCCTTCAGTGAGAGCAGTCGCTTTTTTTTCCTCCCTCCTCCTATCCTGCCTTCCTGACCTAATCCCAGCTTGTTGCGTCTGAGTGAGTGTCTGTGCCGTCTCACCATCTTGCTGATCTCAACCCAAATGGAAAATACGGAAAATGGATATTAGCTGGGCTTTAAACGCAATTGACACCACCTTTTCAAACAGAAAACTGGGCCTGGGGGAGCCCAAATGTGGAGAGACCCATGGATTGGAACTCATGTGTCTGTGTGATTTGACTGAGGATGTGGAAAAACATCTACCTGTTTTGGCTACGATCACAGGATTTCTGCCGATTGGGCTTTGGAGTTCTCCTGGTGTATCGAAAATTTAACTGGAGGAGCAAATCAAAATGCGGACCCGGCGGAGCTGCTTCTCAATAATTCGACCAGATGGGGAGTGCACGAAGTAGCGGCAAATGACCAACATGGAATTTACCATCTGCATGCAGAGAAATGGACTCTTATCGGACATGTACATCTGTGTTTAGAAGGGGAAACATCTGGAGTCGCTTCGTGCTCTCCAGGGAATGATATGAATTTAAAGCCAGTGAATGTAATTTGAATTGTAAGCTCAGAATATGACAATAGGAAAATCTACTCCTATACTCTGTCTGAGCAGATTCAGCCTTGATCGGCGCCCCTGGATAAGTCTCTCCTCCAGAGTTGAGATAAGCGAATGTGTCAGCCGGCTCGCTAACCCAAACACCGCTGCAGTGCAATAAACAGAACTCTTCAAGGACAGCGTTCATGAACTATAACATCTATCGTTGCCTAGGAGACTATTTGTTGTGCTCCAGTAACTGATACACTCAACACTGCACACACACCAATATCATCATACTGATACACACACACTGCTCTCTCCCTGCTGTGTGATTTGTCTACTATCTGCTATCTGCCCTAGCCCACTGTGCGCATGTGGAGAGGAGCAAACAATGGAACACATCATAGAGGCTTGCCCGCTCCAAAGACTGGAAGGAGGATTACACACCCTCCATACAGCAAACCAGGAGGCAACTGCTTGGCTTAAGGACTTTGCATTCGCTAAATAAATAAATAAACTATCTGCTAAATAAGCATTGAGGGGTTTTTTGCCTGTAATCAAAATTTCGCTTACTTACTTAAGCGTCAATTTGATAAAACATGTTTTTTTCCCTCGCCTACTGTGTCATATCCACTCTTTTTCTTTTTTTTTCCTTTCTTCTTTATGACTGGCGCCTAGCGGCTGCCCCGGCCTTGGATGCGCTCTGCAGAGCGTGCCCAAATGCCAAGTCACGTTTCGTTACCTTGTATTCATACATGTGTAATGACAATAAAGTTGAATCTCATCTCATCATCTCATCTAATAGGTTTAGTCAGCCGGGGGACCTCCAGTAATGCACTGGGCCTCACTCCTTTTCTCACTCTCAATGAAATATTTTTTTCTGCTGGTCATTAACATTTGTTTGTTCTCTCCCATAGATTGAGTCCCCATCGTGCTGCTTGCTCTCTACATGTCTGTTCTTTTCTTCTTCTCTATCCCCTCACCCCCCAGCCAGTCGCAGCAGATGACTGCCCCTCCCTGAGCCTGGTTCTGCTGGAGGTTTCTTCCTGTTAAAAGGGAGTTTTTCCTCTCCACCGTCGCCAAGTGCTGCTCACAGGGGATCGCCTGATTGCTGGGGTCTTTCTGCAACTGTGGGGGTTCCCCCTACAGTTGATAGTGCTATGAGATGACTGTTGTTGCGAAATGGCGCTATATAAATAAAGTTGAATTGAATTGAATTGAAATTGAATTGATATGTTTTGTCTGATATGTATATCAATATGTAAATGTGCCATGCATTTTCTCTTGTCTGTATAAAAGAGCTGACTTTACATGCCTCACTAGCGCACTCACAACAGTGCACACACGGCACACAGTGCTGCAGTGTGTCTCATGATGATGGAGGACTAAAACTCTTAATCCTTCAGCTCGCCGTGTCTCGCCTGAACTTATTTTGTTCCTCCACACTGGTGACCCTTGACGAAGAATGGAACACCAGGCAAAAGCTCCGAAGATGACCCGGACGGGAAGTCTCAGCACGAGTCATGGTGCCTGATCTTTTACCTCCACACTGGTGACCTGACGGGGGAGAATGACCGTCTGCTCTCTCTCACCGCGCTGTGGATTCCAGAGACTGGGAAGCGTCTACATCCTTCGCACCCACACAAGTGCGCAGCGCTGGAACCATAATGCACCATGATCAACACGAGCAAATGAAGGAAGCAGCCTGAACAGGGAAAACCATCGGCGCCAATTGCATTGATTTCCATCAAGCTCCCTGACCCTGACTCACCTCTCGGCAACAGACCTTCCACGCGCAGAAGCCACGCGCGCACATCACAGGGTTACGAGGACAGCGCAACTGCCAGCTATGTGGTCACTGCGCCAGGCACGCGCCACGCACCAGGGACAAACCGGCTCCACAGACTGATACAGCGTCCTCCACCGCTGCACGTACCCGAGTTAAATGGCCGATCGCCATCCTCGGAACCTTCAGGGCTGCTCGTGCACCTGGAGCGGACGTGCAGCCAGCACACAGGACTTTGTATGAGTTTTCCAGCCACGGCGCACAAGGGGAATTTAGCCGATTGCTTTCCCCAATGACTTTAGGGCTGTTTCCCACACCTAAAGCCAAACTGCCAAGTCTCTGACACAGCTTCAGTTTATCACAGCCACTATGCATCCCCAGGGAATTTGGCCGCTCGCCTTCCCCACATCCTTGCTGAGCCAAAACATGAGAGAAGTCAGAGATATAATTTTTTCATAGCTGCTGTGGAACTCCGCCATGTTTAACGGGAAAAGTTCCTCACCATCGTTGATCCACACGCAATTTTTGCGCGTCCCAGACACCTTTGATGTCCCGGGCCGGCACTCGCTTACTCCCACCCCCTCAACCTCCTCCTGCACAGAGCTTTTCCCGCACCTCACTCCCAAAGCCGGCCGATCGCCGTCTGGTTCCATTATGCACAACTGCACACTGGCCCGTGTGCCCACGATCCACAGCCGTTCCAATGTGCTGGAACTCGGAGCGGAGCACACTGCCCTTTCCACCCCTCCCCCATCCCCCTCACAGACTGACATGCCCTCCGACAGTTCTACCGGAGCTGGAGCCACACGACCAGGATGGGGGGGGGGGTCACAACCCCTTCTGACCGTTCTGGGGGGAGCGATGTGGGCACCCAGCACAATGCAGACTGATAATATTCACGCTCAGCAGGGTCTGCATACGAACAGAGAGCCTAGGGGGACAACCAGAACAATGATTATTGTTATTCATCCCTGGAGTAAGGAGAGGAGACTGGCACCAGTTAATCACGCGATTGATATGTATTGTCTGATATATATGTCAATATGTAAATGTGCCATGCATTCTCTCTACTTCACTATCTACATCACTATCACTTATCTACTTCACTTTGTCAGGCAGGTCCTATTAAAGTGTTTTCTTGATTGAGAACAGGTGTGGCAGTAGTCAGGTCTGGGTGTGGCTAGAGAAATTGAACTCAGCTTTCCAAAGATGTGACAAACTACAGTTAATTTATGTTTTAACAGGGGGACAATCACTTTTTTCATAAAGGGCCATCCATCCATCCATCCATCCATCCATCCATCCATCCATCTTCTACCGCTTTTCCGGAGGTCCAGGTCGCGGAGGCAGCAGTTTAAGCAAAGAAGCCCAGACTTCCCTCTCCCCAGCCGCCTGCTCCAGCTCTTCAGAGAGGATACCAAGGTGTTCCCAGACCAGCTGGGAGACATAGTCTCTCCACCGAGTCCTGGGTCTGCCCCGGGGTCTCCTCCCAGTGGGATGTGCCCGAAACACCTCAAGTGGGAGGCGTCCAGGAGGCATCCTAATCAGATGCCCATACCACCTCAACTGACTCCTTTCAATGTGGAGGAGCAGCGGTTCTACTCTGAGCCTCTCCCGGATGACTGAGCTCCTCACCCTATCTCTGAGGGTGAGTCCAGTAATCCTACGGAGAAAGCTCATTTCAGCCGCTTGTATCCGCGATCTCGTTCTTTCGGTCATTACCCAAAGCTCGTGACCATAGGTGAGAGTAGGAACGTAGATTGACTGGTAAATTGACAGCTTTGCCTTAGAACTAAGCTCCCTCTTCACCACAACAGACCAGTACAACGTCCGCATCACTGCAGATGCTGCTCCAATCCGTCTGTCAATCTCTCGCTCCATTTTCCCCTCACTCGTGAATAAGACCCCAAGATACTTAAACTCCTCCACTTGGGGCAGGAGCCTGTCCCCAACCCAAAGAGGACAATCCACCTTTTTCCGGCTGAGGACCATGGACTCGGACTTGGAGGTGCTGATTCTCATCCCAGCCGCTTCACACTCAGCGGCAAACCGTCCCAGCAAGAGCCAACAGGACAACATCATCTGCAAACAACAGAGATGAGATCCTGTGGTCACCAAGCATGACACCCTCCATTCCCTGGCTGCGCCTAGAAATCCTGTCCATAAAAATTATGAACAGGATCGGTGACAAAGGGCAGCCCTGGCGGAGTCCAACTCTCACTGGGAATGAGTCCGACCGAGTGTTGGCAATACGAACCAAACTCTCATGACAGTCATACAGAGACCGAATAGCTCGTAACAACAAGCCCGATACCCCATACTCCCGAAGCACCCCCAACAAAAAACCACGAGGGACGCGGTCAAATGCCTTCTCCAAGTCCACAAAACACATGTAAACTGGTTGGGCAAACTCCCACGAACCCTCGAGAATTCTCGAGAGGGTAAAGAGCTGGTCTGATGTGCCATGGCCAGGACGAAAACCACATTGCTCCTCCTGAATCCGAGGTTCGACCAATGCCTGGACTCTCCTCTCCAGTACCTTGGCATAGACCTTCCCAGGGAGGCTGAGGAGTGTGATCCATCTAAAGTTGGAGCACACCCTCCAGTCCCCTTTTATGAAAAGTGGAACCACCACCCCGGTTTGCCATGCCAAAGGCACTGCCCCCGACCTCCACGCAATGTTGCAGAGGCATGTCAACCATGACAGCCCAACAACATCCAGGGCCTTGAGGTAATCAGGGTGAATCTGGTCCACCCCCGGGGCCCGGCCACTAAGGAGATTTTTAACCACTTTGGTGACCTCAGCCCCTGTGATAGGCGAGTCGTCCCCCTCGTCCACAAACCCTGCTTCCTCTGTGGAAGGTGTATCAGTGGGATTGAGGAGATCCTCGAAGTATTCCTTCCACCGCCCAACGATATCCCCAGTCGAAGTCAACAGCACCCCATCCGCACCATACACAGTGTGGACAGGGAGCTGCTTTCCCCTCCTGAGCCGCCGGACAGTTTGCCAGAATCTCTTCGAGGCCGACCAAAAGTCTTGTTCCATGGCCTCACCGAACTCCTCCCATACCCGGGTTTTTGCTTCAGCAACCACCCGAGCTGCATTCCGTTTGGCCTGCCGGTACACCTCAGCTGCTTCGGGAGTCCCACAAGCCAACCAAGCTTGATAGGACTCCTTCTTCAGCTTAATGGCCCCCCTTACCACTAGTGTCCACCACTTGGTTCAGGGGTTGCCACCTCGAGATGCACTGACCACCTTGCGGCCGCAGCTCTGGGCCATCGCTTCAACAACAGAGGTGGAGAACATGGCCCATTCAGACTCCATGTCTCCAGACTCCCTCGGAATGTGGTTGAAGTTCTTCCAGAGGTGGGAGTTGAAGACCTCCCGGACAGGGGCCTCAGCCAGACGTTCCCAGCACACCCTCACTATACGTTTGGGTCTACCAGATCTGAATGGCTTCATCCCCTGTCATCGGATCCAACTCACCACCAGGTGGTGATCAGTTGACAGCTCTGCACCTCTCTTTACCCAAGTGTCCAAGACATACGGTTGCAGGTCTGATGACATGATAACAAAATCGATCATCGACCTGCGACCTAGGGTGTCCTGGTGCCAGGTGCACATATGGACACCCTTATGCTTGAACATGGTGTTTGTTATGGACAAACTGTGGTTTGCACAGAAGTCCAATAACTGGACACCACTCGGGTTCAGATCGGGCAGGCCGTTTCTCCCAATCACCTCCCTCCAGGTTTCACTGTCATTGCCCATGTGCGCATTGAAGTCCCCCAGTAAGACAATGGAGTCTTCAAGAGGAGCACCCTCCAGCACCCCAGTCACAGACTCCAAAAAGGGTGGGTACTCTGAAACATCATTTGGTGCATAGGCACAAATGATGGTCAGGACCCGTTTCCCAACCCGAAGGCGCAGGGAAGCAACCCTTTCATCAACCGGGGAAAACTCCAATATAGAGGCAGCAAGGTGGGGGGATACAAGAATACCCACCCCTGCTCGTCGTCTCTTGCCCGGGGCAACTCCAGAAAAGGCCAAGCTCCAGCACCTCTCCAGGAGACTGGTTCCGGAACCGGAGCTGTGTGTTGAGGTGAGGCCGACTATATCTAGCCGGTATCTCTCAACCTCGTACACCAGCTCAGGCTCCTTCCCCAAGAGAGAGGTGACATTCCACGTACCAAAAGCCAGTTTAGAAAGCTTGGGATCAGTCCTTCAAGGTCTCCGCCCTTGACCGCCACCTAATCCACATAGCACCGGACCCCCATGATCCCTCCTTCAGGTGGTGAGCCCACTGGAGGGCGGACCCATGTAACTCCTTCGGGCTGAGCCCGGCCGGGTCCCATGGGTGGAAACCCGGCCACCAGACGCTAGCCATTGAGCCCCTCCTCCAGGCCTGGTTCCAGGGTGGGGCCCCGGTAACCCCATACCAGGCGGGGTACACTGAATCCTTGATATAATTTATCATGAGAGTCTGCTGGATCGTTCTTAGTCTGGCCCTTCAACCAGGACCAGTTTGTCTTGGATGACCCTATCAGAGGCAAATTGCCCCAGACAACATAGCTCTTGGGATCACTGGGGCACGCAAACCCCCCCACCACGATAAGGTGACGATCCATGAAGGGGATGCAGGGCCATGTAGGTTTGAATTTTTTTTTACCCTTAATAATAAACGCCTTCATTTAAAAACTGCATTTTGTGTTTTTCTTGTATTGTCTTTGTCTAATATTTAAATTTGTTTGATGATCTGAAACATTTAAGTGTGACAATCATACAAAAAAATCATACAAAAAAATGAGAAATCAGGAAGGGGGCAAACACTTTTTCACATCACTGTATCTGTTCCACTTGTCAAGCTGATGGACAGAACAGGGTTAAAAAACTGAGGAGAAGCAATTTGTTTTTTGTCCTGATTGTGGCACATCGGACCAACCTTTTTACCCTCTCAAGTATCATCAAGGGTTTGCAGGAGTTTGTCTACATGTGTTTTGTGGACTTGGAGAAATCATTTGACCACATCCCTCATAGTTCCCTGAGGGATTTTTTTTTTGGGGGGGGGGAGAGATTATGGGGTGTCAGGCTCATTGTACAAACATCCGGTCCCTATATGACCATTGCATGAGTGTGGTCCGTATTGCTAACTGTTATATCTGATATTACCTGCTGAACAGATGAGGCAAGGTGACTGGGAAAACACAGCTCTATTGAACTCACTCAACTTGGCAGCCACTGACAGATTGTTGGCTAAGCTCAGGCGAGAGAAGAGGCTGATAAGATAGTCGACCCGGCCTTATATAGGGCGGGACGCAGGAGCCACCTTGCGGTGCGTGTCCATCTTACACTTTCATATTTCACACTAACAATCAGTCAAACTCGTTCCCAGTGAGAGTTGGACTGTGCCAGGGCTGCTCTTTGTCACCGATCCTGTTCATAATATTTATAGGCAGGATTCCTAGGTGCAGTAAAGGAACGGAGGGTGTCATATTTGGTGACCACAGGATCTTGTCTCTACTGTTTGCCGATGATGTGGTCCCATGCTTCAGTGAGCAATGATCTGCAGAGCTTACCAAAGCAGTTTGCTACTGAATGTGAGGCGGCCGGGATGAGAATCAGTACCACTTAAGTATGAGTCCATGGTCCTGAGTCAAAAAAGGGTGGATTGTCCTCTCCAGGTTAGGGACGAGTTCCTGCTCCAAGTGAGGGAGTTTAAGTATAGACCTCTTTCACAATGTAGAGTGACGTACTTCCACATTCCAGACACAGAGCAGCTCCATTTCTTCTTCCATTATATTTACCCATCCCTGGTGCTTTCTCGTCAATATATCAGTTTTATCACTTTCACTTGTTATTGTACATATTGAAAATAGTGTGCGGGCAGATCGTTTTATCTTTATTGAAGGAATAACTCTGTTTTATTCAGGTTTGTTTTATTTAACTTTATATTTCAGTGTTTTCTGTATTTGTCACACAAGTTTGTTAATGCAGTTATGCTGAATCATGCTGATCCATGTGATGTTTCACTTAAATCTTGTTCTGGCTCCAGAGACAAAAAGAACATTCTATACTGTATGTCTTGTGTGATGAGAATTCACAAGGATAGTCCCGTGTGACTCACAGTGTGAAGATACAGACCTGATGAGCTGTCATCAGGTCTGTATCAGGTGAAGATAATGTGTTGCATAGACTGTCAGGAAGTGTATAAGTGTCATTTTGTATCAGCTGTGTGCGTATCCCCACTCAGGATGCTGTCTGTTTGATATGTACCTCTGCTGGCCGCAAAGATTAAATACATTCGCTCTCGCATTCTGGTTCTCTCCTCTGAGTTTATTTTACCTCGTCACTGGACTCAGTATTTTTCTTCTGAGTTTACAGAGATATTTAAACCACAAGATCTTTTTCCATCTTAAATAGTGAACAGTGACTAAACTCAGTAAATGAATTAGATGCTGTAAATTGCAAAGACATGATTGATGAAAACATTATCTCTAACTTAATTGTATATCTGTTAATAGAACTTAAATTTATAGTCTTTTATTTATTTTTAAAAACTGCTTAACAGTAATTAACAGGGTTTACTGATCCAAAATAGTTTTTTTCCTTTTAGATATCCTTTCTTAGCTATTTACTGGAGTGGTGGCCTAGTGGTAGAGCATCTGCTCCAAAGCCAGGAGATCACGGGTTCAAGCCCCGGGTGGGTCATGCCAAAGACCATACAAAAATGGTACTTCCCGCCTTCTAGCTTGGTGCTCAGCATAATAGAATGGGGGAAGGAAAAATTGTTTGTGGCAGCGCCTTGCATGGCAGCGACCCCTCTGACTCTAGATGTGATTAACGTTGTAGATAGGAGAAATGTAATTTTGTTCTACTGTACATGATTGGCTATATGGACTGAATGACAATTAAGTTGGCTTCTTCTTCTTTATATTTTAATGATTTTGGTTTTAACAGATCTGACATTTTTGACAAGAAAATAGGTTCCATTCATGAAAATACAATCCTTTCACATTTCCTTTTAGTATTTTTGCTTAACAAAAGCTGACAGTGACAACATCTTTTTCCTTATTTTTGTCATTCGCTTCATCTTACATGTCCATTACACAGGTCTATTGCAGCCTATGCAGGATATCCCATGCCCTAGCCCATGCTAGTGAAGGGATAAAGGTGTGATTACTTGGTTGTACCTCATGAATCAGATGAATCAGATTTTTCTTCTGCTTTTCCATTTTCATCTCTAGATGAAGTGATAATTTTGCAGTGATCTCTTTAGCCTCTTATTTTTTTTTCTAGAGCTGTATTTTTGCACTACCAGCTGAATGGATGTAAATTAATGTGAGACTGAAAGAAAAGCAAATAAGTGAGGAAAGCAACACAGCAACTAAATGTATGTTGTGCATGAATTTTGAATGTCAGTGTAGGTCCCAAATATATTCTCACACACTGTCTTCAAATGAAGAATTACAATGAGCCTCACCAGGTCTATTGTTATTCAGATCACATCGTGTGCTCATGTGTGCAAGTGTGTATGTGTGCCAGATAGCATGTAATGAATTCATTAAGAGCTCATTTGCATAACATAAAGACAATGCTGGACAGCCAAGGGACATTGGCTTTTTGCAAGAAAGAGACCTCATGTGTGTCTGTGTGTGTATGTGTGGGTTTCTTTGGACCATGTTTGTCTGTGTGTTTGTCTGTCAGCAGGATAACGCAAAAAACTCCTGGATGGATGTGGATGAAACTTTCACCAAAGGTAGCCCTTGGCCATTAGAACCAATTAGATTTTGGTGATGATCTGAGAGTCAATACCTCCACCAAGGGCCTTGTTTGTATTTCGGCAGCAGGATTACACAAAAACTCTTGGATGGATTTGGATGAAACTTTCACCAGAGGGGGGTCCTCGGGCTAAAGATGAACCCATTAGACGTTTGTGATGATCCAAGAATGCATACCTCCGCCAAGGCTCTTATCTTTTCACAGAGGTGCCAGAGGTGTCTCTTGGCCAACACACGAACCCATGGCAATGTAGTATAGTGCCATGCACTAATGCTAAGTTGAAGAACATCACAAGTGTGGTGAGAGTGGAGTGATATGAATAGATGTGACGTTCCTAATATGTCTGCAGCTGAGTCGAACTGTTGTTAATAAATGTCCACTATGTGAAGTCAAAGGCAATGTCTCTGAGTGATGCTTTGCGGATTCACAGCAAGTAACAAGAGCTACAGCATGGTGTCAGAAGTCAGTCCAGCTAATCAACATGCCGTGGTGAGCACCAGAGTTCAGCTGTGTGAAAATTCAGACTAACAAGTACAACCATGACTGAGGTGTTAGAAGATGGATCATTTCAAGTTACCATCGCTGTTGGTGCTAACAGGTAATACTGGAGAAAACTGGCAAAGACGGGAACAGTATTTCCAAATTTATATAACTGCTAGTGGTGTGGAGGAAAAGGAAGAAAAGATTCAAGTAGCCATTCTTCTGCATGCACAAGGAGAAGAGGCTCTTGAAGTGTACAATACACTGAATATTGACCACAGTGAGCAGCTGACTACAGATGATATTTGAGCAGCTATTCAGAGCCTATTGTCAGCTTAAAAGGAATACAGTATTTGAGAGGCATCAGTTTTGGGCTCATCCTATGACAGAATCTACAACTGAAAAGTATGTGGCAGAACTCAGACAGAAAAGATAAGACTGTGAATTTGGAGCATCAGAAAATGACATGATCAGAGACAAAATTGTGTTTAGCATGAATGATCAGCGCCTGAAAGAGAGACTTTTAAGAGAACCAAATCTCACATTAGAGAAGGCAATAGACGCCTGCAGAGCCGCAGAGACTGCCAGAGCACAAATACAAGCTATGAGTACAGCTGCACAGGAGAAAACTGTACATGCACTGCACAAGAAAAAACACATGGACAAGCAGTCACACCGTAAAGGACACAGGCAAAAGGAACAACAGACAGAGAACAGTGGACAGAGATGCGGGAAATGTGGAAAAGTCCACCCTCCCAAACAATGCCCTGCATATGGAGTCACATGTCACAAGTGTGGTAAGCAAAACGATTATGCTGAAGTGTGTGCTACAGTCAGAATGCCACATGGAAGGCCAGTACACAACACAGATCCAGAAATAGACTCCCTGTTCATTGGCGCAATGCATACAGACCAGCCAGACATTAAAGTGGACAATTCATGGTATGCTGAAGTAAATGTTAATGTGACAACGGAGTGTCGCCACTGCTACGGTTTCTGTAATTGAGAATTATATTACAGTATATGTGTAGAATTTGTAAATGTTAACATGGATTGTATTGATAAAGTGCACATATAATTGGAGATCTGTTTTGACTGAACTGAATTCCTTCTGTGAGATAAATGTTAAGGTTAATTATATTAATTGGGTGAGGCAATTGAATCATAAGGCCACATACCTTTGCCAGCATGCTTCCTGGTGGTATCCAGGTAGAAGACTCCTTAGGGGTTTGAATGCCTTTTAAAGGATGCCAGGAGGAAGGAGGCATGTGATGGTTGAGTAAAGGGTAATTTAAAATGTAAATAAGGGTTTAAAAGTATTTATTGTATTATTTATGGTGCGGTATTTATTCTGTAAATAGGTGGGAAATTATTTATGTATTTATGTCTCTTTAGATGTTATTGGGTATGTGGAAATATGAACATGTTTATTGTTTTGCTTGGGATTTTGGTATGTTCCGATTAAGTCTAATTATCTCACTAAGTATATAACAGATGTTTGTCATTTGGTTTATGGTGGGTGTCAGATGTTCACGTGAGTTGTTGCCTGCGAAGTATCTTTTGTAATAATGGAAAATTGCTGATTGCAAAACTGTTTGGAAGCCTCCGTTCCTTCTCTGGTGTGCCTAGACCGCTCGGGCAGACTGACAGTTAATAACAGGAATATCAAATTCAAGTTAGACGCGTGCAGAAGCCAATGTTCTGCCACTAAAAATGTTTGATGCCATGAAAAGGAAAGCAAGATGTGAGAGCAGCAAAGAAGTAAACTTGCACCCCACAAAAACAACGCTAGTCGCATATGGGGGAGCGAGACTGAAACCAGCAGGCATGCTGACATTAATATGCTCCACGTCCAGCATTCAGGCAAGTCTACCATTTTATGTGTCACAATATTCTTCTACAGCCATCTTGGGTAGAAACACGTGAAAAACTATAGCTGATAAAAAGAATGGACATGGACTCACTCGACTTAAAACATCCAAAGACAAAGGAGAAACTGATTGCACAGTACCCAGCTGTTTTTCAGTGATTCAAAGGCTTTATCATGTGCACAATTACGAAATGCTACATTTCCTGAGCAATGAAATTCTTACTTTGGTCTCCAAATGAATGCCAAGGTAATAGGTACAGAAACAACAATTCTAATAGGTCATGGCACACTAACACAGTAACTTAGTCCTAATACTAATGGATGCTAAAAACACTCACACCAGCACACAGTTAGGCAGTTAGGACTCCTTAAGCCCACCTTGATTCTAAATACTAAAACTAATGAGTACTAATAACACACACTAGGCAGTTTGGGCAGTTAAAGCAGTCAGACAACAGGAATGAAATTGAAAATTCACTGGATGACTAAAGTGATAGTGGTATATTGATATTAGAGATGATGTGAACCCAAGATGGCATGGACCTATGTACAGTGTGCAAATGAGCATTCTGCAACAAGCAGTGTATAATTACAAATTAGCACCCGGTGCTAATCTCTGTAACGGTAGTACCAGTAGACTGTGCATGATAAGTAGCGGCTGAGATGATAATTAGCAGCAGAGATGATATCAGGTTCAGGTTCAGGTTCAGGTTACTTTATTTGTACCCATAGGTAGATTTGTTTTGCAGTCTGGTGACATCCATATTTACAAGCCACTAATTACATTCAACATAGACACAAACACAGGCACACATGAAGCTGACTATAAACATGATAAAAATACTCAAGGCTCCATCAGACAGGGTATAAAAAGACAAAGAGATGAGGGAGAAACCAGAGGCAAGAGAGAAGGGTCATATTAAAGTTAAAAGTTAAAAACTAGTCAGAGGTTAAAAAACTCAAAGGTCTAAAACCCAATAAAATATTTAGAACCCAAGTGACATCATACAAAATAAGTAAATATAAAATATGTACAATATATTTTTATAGCTTGTTCAACTCTTTGACAGCAGCAGGGACAAAGCTGTTTTTGTAGCGCTGGGTTTTACTTTTTGGGACAGCAAACCTCCGTCTGGAGGGAAGAAGCTGAAAGTTGCAGTGCAAAGGGTGGGAGTCATCATTTAAAATGGAGGAAGCCATCCTCTGTACTTGTCTGGTGTACAGGGATGTCAGGCTCAGCTGTGACTCACCAAACAAATGACTGGACCATCTAACTACCTGATCCAAGGATTTCCTCTGTTTCAGTTTTATCTGACCAAACCATGACACTAAAGAAAAGGATAAAACAGATTCAATAAAAGCCCAATAAAACACTGTCATTATGGTTCGGTCAATTTGGAAGCGTGCAAGTTTCCTCAAACAATGCAAATGTTGCTGACCCTTTTTGCACACCCTTTCACAGTTCACTTCAAAGTTTAAATTACTATCAATAATCGTCCCAAGATATTTGTACGATTGTACACATTCAGTGGTCTGGCCTTTTAGTACAGTGACTTTGTGCCTGGGAGTTTTCCTCCTAAAGTCAATAATTGTGGGGAGACTTGAATAACGAAACCGAATTGCCTTTAATTTCAGTTTATTTCAAGTAACCATTCCACTGTCTGCTCTCATTCCTGAGCAGCAAACAAAGAGAGTGAACACACCAAAGTTCTCTCATTTAAACATTCTCACATCAAACCATTTCCCTCGCGGGGGAAATCACACATCTATCTCAAAATCTCTTTATTCACATTCATTAGCCTTTTATTTACATAACTCCCCCTTCTCTCCTCTCGAGCCTCAGTGGTCAGGAAGTCTTCTGTCCCCTGTCCTCCGCAGGGGGTCCAGGCTCTGTGGCTCCGCACCGCAGGGGGCTGGCTCTCCTTCATCGTGGTTAAATCACATATGCAGTGTCCAACATATACATGTCTCACAACACAGCCATATAACCCCCCCCCCCCCAAACGATGAAGAACAGACTAATTCCTAAAATTTAATAGCACCTTACTCACTACTGAATAATCAACACCAACATTCAGTCTGTGCGCCGCTTGGGCTTCAGCCGTCTGCCGAATCTGCTGTGAGTTGGCCCCGCCTTGCCTGCGGTGCTTTTCTGCTTCGGCTCTGTTGACTGAGGAAGAGAGTGATTAATTGCCCCCTGCGGGGGCCTGCCTCGTCGAGGCGCCACTGCGACCGGTACAGAAACGTCCTTCATGACAAAAGCAGGTTTTAGTCTGTCAATACTGACTGTCTCTTTTCTGTCTCCAAAATCTAGCACAAATTGCTTATCACCTGCCTCCAGCACTCGAAATGGCCCTTCGTAAGGTGGTTTGAGCGTTGCTTTAAGGGCTTCGCGCCTGACAAAAACGAAATCGGCATTTTTCAAAGCCTTGGGGACGAAAACTCGTGGAAAAGCGTGATGAACCGGACCCGGGAGCGTGTCTGCCCCCGTGCCGACTAACGGTCCCAGAGCCGAGAGAGGTGGGGGCTCTGGGTGCTCTGGTAAAAACTCGCCCGGCAGCCTCAGAGTTTGTGCGAATACCAGCTCCGCTGGGGAGGCGTCTAAGTCCTCTTTAGGCGCAGAACGCAACCCTAATAAAACCCATGGAAGTTTATTTACCCAATCTGCATCCGTGAGCGACGCTCTGAGTGCTGCCTTCAAAGACCTATGAAAACGCTTGCATAAACCATTGGCCTGAGGGTGGTAAGCCGTAGTGCGGTGAATTTTGGCTCCTAAGCCGTTGGCCATCGCTGACCACAGCTCAGAGATGAATTGCGGTCCTCTATCGGACGTAATGTCCGACGGAACCCCGAAGCGCGCCACCCAAGCCGTTAAAAAAACGCGAGCCACCTCCGCGGCCATGGTCGTCGCAAGTGGGACCACTTCCGGCCAACGTGTGGTGCGGTCCACCATTGTCAAAAGATACGTGAACCCCTGTGATGCCGGTAGGGGGCCCACAAGGTCGACGTGCACATGGTCGAACCTTCTGGGCGGAATGCGGAACGGTTCTAACGGGGCTCTTGTGTGCCTGTGAATTTTGGCCCGTTGACAGGAAATGCAGGTTTTTGCCCATTCCTTCACGTGCTTGCGCAGGCACGGCCAAACAAACTTTTCCGCCACTAGTTTCACCGACGTGCGCACCCCCGGGTGCGCCAGTGAGTGGACCGAGTCAAAAACACGGCGGCGCCACGTGGCCGGAACCACCGGACGCGGGCGCCCCGTCGACATGTCGCAGATCAGGGGGGGCATACCGGTTTGTAAACACTTGCTCTCCAGCCTCAACCCTGTTGGTCCAGACTGGAGCGCGCGCACGTCTGCATCCGCCCCCTGGTCCGCTGCCATGGCTGCGTAATCTATACCCACGTGCACCGGGGCTGCGCACGCCACCGTGCCGCTCTCCTGCGGCGCGGTCACGGTGGCCCGTTCTGCCTCTGCGCGTGTTGGGGTCGTGAACGCGCGTGAGAGACAATCCGCTACTACATTGAATTTGCCCGCGACGTGCCTAATGTCAGTGGTAAATTCCGAGATTGCGGCCAGCTGCCTCTGCTGCCTGCCGGACCACGGATCTGAAATTTTGGCCATGGCGTATGTGAGCGGCTTGTGGTCCACATAAGCGGTGAAGCACCGTCCTTCCAGCCAGAACTGGAAATGACGAATAGCCAAATGCAGCGCCAACAGTTCTCTGTCAAACGCGCTGTATTTTCGTTCAGCCGCGCTTAAAGATTTGCTAAAGAAAGCCAAAGGCTGCCAAACTCCGGCTACCTGTTGCTCAATAACGGCCCCTATGGCTAAATCTGAAGCGTCTGTCGTCAGCGCGATACGTGCTGCAGGGTCTGGGTGGGCCAGGAGCGCAGCGTCAGCCAAGGCTTTTTTAACCTCTGTGAACACGCGCTCCCGCTCCGGGGACCATTCGACCGCCTGGGTCGGTTTTTGTTTTTTGAGCGCGGCATATAACGGTTGCATGATTTGAGCTGCGTGGGGCAGGAATCGGTTATAAAAATTCACCATCCCCAAGAATTCCTGTAGTGATTTGACCGTTTGTGGACGGGGAAAATCCGCTACCGCGCGTACTTTCTCTGGTAACGGAACCGCTCCCTCCGGGGAGACGCGGTGACCCAAAAAATCGATCCGCTCGACGCCGAACTGGCACTTGGCTGGGTTAACTATTAAGCCGTGCTCTCCCAGCCTCCTAAAAACTGCTGTGAGGTGTGTTTCGTGTTCGTCCTCTGAAGTACTCGCGACCAAAATGTCGTCGAGGTACACAAACACGAAAGGGAGATCGCGTAACACGGCATCCATCATCCGCTGAAATGTTTGCGCCGCCCCTTTGAGACCAAACGGCATGCGTAAAAATTCGAAAAGTCCGAACGGGGTTATTACCGCTGTTTTAGGAATGTCCTCCGGTTGGACCGGGACTTGGTGATAGCCGCGAACTAGATCAATCTTTGAAAAAATGCGCGCCCCCGCCAGGTGCACCGAAAAATCCTGAATGTGCGGGATGGGATAACGATCGTGCGCCGTAGCGTTGTTTAGCCTGCGGTAATCCCCGCACGGTCTCCAGGAGCCATCGGCTTTCGGTACCATGTGCAGCGGCGAAGCCCACGGGCTCTTCGACCTACGAACGATGCCCAGCCTCTCCAGGCTGGCGAACTCCTCGCGCGCAATGGCGAGCTTAACTGCATCCAAGCGCCGAGCTTTTGCAAACACGGGAGGACCAGACGTGGGGATAAAGTGTTTCACCCCGTGCTTCGCGACCGTCGCTGAAAAAGTGGGCACAGTGAGCGCTGGAAATTGGGTGAGGAGTGTGTGAAACTTACCACCTGCTGTAGCGACGTGTGTCTGTACTGGTGGCGGGGACACTCGAGCTGAACAGGGGAGAGAGTAAAAAGAGAGTGCATTTACCAGCCGTCTATTAGCAAGATCAACTAACAGATTGTGTGAACACAAAAAATCCGCGCCCAACATGTTGAAACTCACCGCCGCTATTACAAAAGTCCATTCATATGTGCGGCCATGTAAGCACAAAGGCAAGGTCCTTCTCCCGTAGGTGTTGATGTTCGAGCCATTTGCCGCTGTAGCTCCGCTACCGTGGGGTCCAGCCACCCGGTCCGCGTATGTTGGGGTGATGAAGCTCACTTGTGCTCCGGTGTCGATGAGGAACTCTCGTCCGGAGCGCGCATCCGTGATGTAGAGCAGCTTGTTGCGTTCTCCGAGGGTCGAAGCTGCTAGCGACCCCCGGTCTTGCCGTTTCCCGAACTCCTGAAGATGCAGGGCGGCACACACCTGCGTGCCTTCTCTGCGAACCTCCGATGGTAAAAGCAGAGATCTTCTCCTCCGCTGTGTCGTGCCCGCGCCTCTGCCGCCGGGCTATTGGCTCCACCTCGTCGCGGCCGTGTTGCCGCCGTCGTCGGCCAGTCTGGTTCTGCCGCCTCTGGCTCCCCGCTGTCTCGGGTCGCCGCTGTGGTTGCTTGCCCGCCGCAGGCGTCCAGGATCCCATCTGCCTCCTGGGCCAGCTCCCGGAACTCCTCCAGGGTGTGACACTTTTTGCCGGCCAGCGTGCTTCTCGCATGCGCCGGGAGGTTGGAGAGGAAGATGAACTGAAAAATGAAATCATTGTTGTCCAACCCTCTCAGTTGTATCATCTCCTCCATCAGGGCGCTCGGCCTGTGTCCACCTTGGTCTAGCAAAGACAGGATCCTCCTCGCCCTCACTTCAGCCGAGGGGGTGAAAAACTTGATGAGGGTGGATTTCAGCTTGCCGTACCTGTCGGTCGCGGGTGGCTGCTCCACCAAGCTTTGCACGCACCGAGCTGTGCTGTTGTCCAGTTTAGCGATGACATGGTGGAACTTAGTGTCATCCACCGTTACTCCTGCGAGCGCGAACTGCGACTCTGCTTGCAGAAACCACGACCGTGGGTTATCCTGCCAGAAATCAGGCAGCTTAACGGCCACTGCGCTCGCCAGCTCTGAGCGCTGTGAGTCCGGGACCCTGAGAATTTCTTCGTTCATTCTCAACGTCGTCAGTCACCAATGTGGGGAGACTTGAATAACGAAACCGAATTGCCTTTAATTTCAGTTTATTTCAAGTAACCATTCCACTGTCTGCTCTCATTCCTGAGCAGCGAACAAAGAGAGTGAACACACCAAAGTTCTCTCATTTAAACATTCTCACATCAAACCATTTCCCTCGCGGGGGAAATCACACATCTATCTCAAAATCTCTTTATTCACATTCATTAGCCTTTTATTTACATAACTCCCCCTTCTCTCCTCTCGAGCCTCAGTGGTCAGGAAGTCTTCTGTCCCCTGTCCTCCGCAGGGGGTCCAGGCTCTGTGGCTCCGCACCGCAGGGGGCTGGCTCTCCTTCATCGTGGTTAAATCACATATGCAGTGTCCAACATATACATGTCTCACAACACAGCCATAATAATCATATTTTTCGTTTTTGTTGTATTCAGCTGCAGGTAGGAATCCTCACACCAGTGAACAAAGTCATCAACTACTGGGCCGTGGCCACTCTCACCATCCTGGAGGAGACTGACAATGACTGAGTCATCAGCATACTTTATAATGTGTCTGTTGTCATGTCTGCTCCGACACATGTTTGTGTACAGGATGAAGAGTAGTGGTGACAACACACACCCCTGAGGAGAGCCAGTAGAAGAGCACTTTAGGTCAGACAATGTACCATTGACCCTTACTCTCTGCGTCCTGTTGGTTAAGAAATCCAGAATCCAACCCACCAGATTATTGCTCAAATCAAATTGTTGCAGGAGTCTTTCAACTAAAATATGAGGTTGGATTGTGTTAAAGGCGGAAGAAAAGTCCACAAATAAAAGCCTGGCGTGTGTCCCATTAAAATACAGATGTTTAAAAAGCATGTTAAACATAGTGACAGTGGCATCCTCCACTCCTCTGTGAGGCCTATAGGCAAACTGCAGAGGATCCAATGCATGTTCAGTCTGCCTTAGGACCTCACATCTGACCAGTTTTTCAAAAATTTTCATTAAAATTGAAGTCAAAGCAACTGGTCTAAAGTCGTTTACCATTTTAGGACAGCTGGATTTTGGAACGGGAACAACCACGGCTTCTTTCCAGATCTTAGGCACATGTTGTGTCTGTAAGGACTTATTGAAAATGTAATGAAATATAGGACTCAGTTCATGTGCACAGGACTTTACCAAGCGCCCACATATATTATCAGGGCCCTGACTTTTGTTCACTTTTACAGCGCAGAACTCCCTATAAACATCCTGCACCGCAATATTAAAGTGCTGATTGTCTTTGAGTTTCTGTTTCAAATCTTGGATTTCTGTGCTGAAATCAAAGGAGTCAAAACGACCATAAAAACAATTAAGAGCATTAGCCAGCTCTGTGTCTGAATTAAAACCATCTAAAAACACACGATTACTGCGCTCTGTGCTCTGAAGGCCTGCAATAGTTTTCATACTGGCCCAGGCGGAACCAAGTTTCTTTGCTGCCATCTTACTTTCCAACTCTGATTTATAATTCTGTTTTGCTCTTAAAATTTCGGACTTCAGCTCTTTTGTGGCAACCTGAAGCTCAGAAACAGACCCCTGTTTAAAGGCAAGTGCTTTCCTCTGTAAGCAGGATTTAACTGATTTAGTAACCCATGGTTTGTTGTTGGGATATATTTTGACACGTTTACGTGGAACAATCTTATTTTGACAGAAAGACATGTATGAGCATGTGAGCTCAGCCAGAGAGTCCAAATCATCCCCGCAGGCCATTATGAACATCTCCCAGTCTGTACAGTCAAAGCATTCCTGGAGGCTGTGCTCTGAATCTTCTGTCCACACATCAATGTCTCTCATCTCCACCTTGCCTCTTCTGAGAGCAGTTTTATATGTGGGCAGCAAATGTACACAGTTGTGATCTGAGGATCCTAAAGGAGGAAGGGGGAGTGATTTATAGGCCCTCTCTATGGATCCATAGCACAGGTCCAATGTCTTTTTTCACCTGGTTGGGCAGGAGACATACTGATAAAAGTTTTTAAGTTTCTTCTTTATAGAAACATGGTTAAAATCCCCAAGAATGAAATTCGGCGCCTCTGGAGAAATTGATTGCAGCTGCTGGATCACATCAAAGATGGTTCTGGAGGCGGAGTCAGCATCTGCCCTTGGATGAATGTTCACGGTTGTGATGAAAAGTTGGGGAAACTCGTGAGGCAAATAAAAGGGGCGTAGTGACACAGACAGCAGCTCCACATCGGGTGTACAGATGCGCTCTCTGACCGTGACAGATGTGCAGTACTGCTTATTAATATATAAACATACGCCGCCCCCCTGACGTTTCCCCGTTACCTCTTCCTGCCGATCCGAGCGCAACGGGGCTCCAAAGCCGTCAATCCACAGGTCTGCATCTCGGTCATGCGCAGTAAGCCAAGATTCAGTGAAAGCCATGACGCAGCAGTTCTTGAAGTCCTTCTGGTAGCGTACATTCCCTTGAATTTCATCCACCTTGTTTCTCACAGACTGTACATTCCCAAAAATTATTGAAGGAAGAGGAATGTTACCAAACTGACGTCTCCTAAGGCGCAATTTCACACCTCCACGCCTTCCGCGCTTCCTTCTGATGATATGGACATCAGACGGGTGATAGAAGGACTACAGCTCCTGACCAGATAGAGTGATGATATAGAGTGAAGTACGTGGCGGTAATGCACCTGCAAGCTGGTTGCCAACTGCCAATCAAATCTAAAGGAAGAAGAAGAAGAGACTACACTACTGTTCAAAAATTTGGGGTCACTTAGAAATTTCCTTATTTTTGAAAAAAAAGCACTTTTTTAATGAAGATAACTTTAAACTAATCAGAAATACACTCTATACATTGCTAATGTGGTAAATGACTATTCTAGCTGCAAATGTCTGGTTTTTGGTGCAATATCTACATAGGTGTATAGAGTCTCATTTCCAGCAACTATCACTCCAGCGTTCTAATGGTACAATATGTTTGCTCATTGCGTCAGAAGGCTAATGGATGATTAGAAAACCCTTGTGCAATCATGTTAGGTCTGCAATGCTGTAATTGCTACAAATGGAGGATTCTTTGACGAAAGCAAAGTTTGAAGGAAAAAATAATTATTTCAAATACAAATCATTATTTCTAACCTTGTCAATGTCTTGAGTATATTTTCTATTCATTTTACAACTCATGGTGGTAAATAAGTGTGACTTTTCATGGAAAACACAAAATAATTGTCTGGGTGACCCCAAACTTTTGAACGGTAGTGTATATCTACTGTAAAGGTGAGCAGTGTGCAAATTTAGCAGCCGGTGTGTGAGTTCCTATATGCAAAGCTGTGTTACGGAGTTTTGGGAGTTGCTATCTGTTCAGGAGTCTGATGGCAGTGGGAAAGAAGGAGTTCTTCAGTCTGGCTGTCCTGCATTTCACACTTCTGTACCTCCGGCCTGAGGGTAGAAGTGTGAACAGTCTATGCTGGAAGTGGGTGGGGTCCCGGAGGATGGTGTCAGCTCTCCTTTGGACTCTGCGTTGGTAGATGCTCTGCAGAGAGGGGAGTGGAGTCCTGATGATCTTCTCCACTGCCTTCACCACTCTCTGCAGCCGTTTGCGGTCCAGGGCAATAGTGCTGCCATACCACGCAGTGATGCAGTTGGTCAGGATGCTCTCGATGATGCAGCTGTAGAAATTGTTGAGCATCCTGGAAGACATACCAGACTTCTTCAGCCTCCTCAGAAAGTACAGTCGCTGTTGAGCTCTCTTAACCAGCTCTGTGGTGTTGTGTGTCCACTTAAGGTCCTCACTGATGTGGATGCCCAGATATTTAAAGCTGCTCACCCTCTTCACCTCAAGCTTCCGAATGAACAGCGGCCGATGGGGTCTCCTCCTCTCTTTCTTCATGTCCACTATCATCTCCTTTGTCTTGTTCGTGTTGAGGGTGAGGTTGTTGTCCTCACACCATGACACTAGGTTGGCCACCTGCCTCTTGTAGGATGTGTTGTCATCACCAGTGATGCATCCTATCACTGCTGTGTCATCTGCAAACTTTAGGATGATGTTGTCCTTGTGGAAGGTAGAGGATGGGGCTGAGAACACAACCCTGTGGGGCACCTGTGTTTGTGATGATGCTGGCTGAGGTCCTGTTGCCCATCCTGACAGACTGGGGCCTGCCAGTTAGAAAGTCCAGTAGCCAGTCGCAGAGGGTGGGGTGCAGGCCAAGTGAAGACGGTTTGTCGGTGAGTTTGTGGGGGATGACCATATTGAAGGCGGAGCTGTAGTCAACAAAGAGCATCCTAATGTAGGAGTCTTTATCTTCCAGGTTGGAGAGAGAATAATGGAGTGCTGCAGCGATGGCATCTGAGGTGGACCTGTTGGGCTGGTAGGCGTACTGCAGGGGGTCCAGGGTGCCCGGTATGCTGTCCTGAATGAGGGACAGCACCACTCTCACGAAGAACTTCATGATGATTGGAGTGAGTGCTACCGGTCTGTAATCATTCAGACAGGTCGGCGGGCTCCTTTTGGGGAAGGGGATGATGGTTGTCATTTTGAAGCAGGAGGGGACTATGTTCTGGTTGAGGGAAAGGTTGAAGATTGCTGTGAGAACGTCGGTCAGCTCTGCAGCGCATGCTCTGAGGGCCCCCCCAGGTATGTTGTCTGGTCCTGTTGCCTTCGTCGGCCTCCGTCGGTCTATGATGACTATGGAAGAGAATCCTAAACGTCTACTCTGCTGGAACAGCACCGCCTGTGGCTGAACAGGCCGATGGGCGAATGGCAGTCCTCTGTTGCTGTGCTGAAGGCATGCCTCAGGAGCATAGCAAAGAAAATCCCAAAGAGTGTTGGCGCAGGTACACAGCCCTGTTTCACTCCACTGCGTATGTTGAATGGCTCTGAGACGTTGCAGTCGTGCTGCACTATCCCCTGCATGTTGGTGTGAAACGATTTGATGAGGCTTTGCAACTTTGGTGGGCATCCTATCTTTGGCAGGATCTTGAAAAGGCCCTCTCTGCTGACCAGATCGAATGCTTTGGTGAGGTCAATGAAGGCGACATACAGGGGCATGTTCTGTTCTCTGCATTTCTCCTGGAGTTGGCGGATAGAGAATATCATGTCTACCGTCGATCGCTCAGTGCCGAAGCCACACTGAGACTCGGGGTAGACACGTTCAGCAAGCTTCTGTAGACGAACGAGAACAACTCGTGCGTAGACTTTGCCAACAATGCTGAGGAGGGAGATGCCCCAGTAGTTGTTGCAGTCGCTTCTCTCCCCTTTGTTTTTGTAGAGGGTGATTATCTTGACGTCCCTCATGTCCTGTGGTACGGCACCTTCCTTCCAGCACTGGCAGAGGACGTCATGCAATGGCAGCAGTAGGGCGGTCTTGCAGTGCTTGATCAGGTCGGGGGGTATGCCGTCGTTGCCGGGTGCCTTGCCAGCGGCCAAGCTATCAATGGCCTTGCTGAGTTCGTTGATGGTTGGCTCAGCATCAAGTTTATCCATGGATGGCAGGCATTCGATGGCATCAAGGGCTGACGGTGTCACGGTGTTCTGTCTGGAGTAGAGGTCGGAGTAGTGTTCCACCCATCTCTCCATCTGCTTGTTCTTTTCTGTGATCATCTCCTCAGTGGAGGATTTGAAGGGGGCCATCTTGCTCTGAGCTGGACCAAGTACTTTATTGATGCCATCATACATACCACGGATGTTCCCTGTTATGGCAGCGGTTTGAATGTCTTGACTGAGCTGAGTTCAGTACTCGTTGGCACAGCGCCGAGCAGTCTGCTGAACTTTGCTTCTCGCAGCCCTGAGAATCTGGAGATTCTTCTCATTTGGGTACTTCTTGTACTCAGCAAGTGCTGAGCACTTGGCTTCAAGCATTTGGCTTCAATGATCATCTCAGTCAACTTGGCATCAAACCAGTCCTGTGACTTCGTGGTCTTCCTCCCAAAGGTAGCCAAGGCTGTGCGGTGGATGGTGTTTCGCAGCTCTTCCCACTTCTGCTTTGCAGATTCTCCTTCTTGTGGTACACCAAGTTCTTTCTCAAAGGTGGAGGCAAACTGCTCAACAAGTTCTGGTTGGGCCATCTTGCTGGTGTCAATCCGTGCCTTTCCAGGCTGTCTAGCACGATGGAATTTCTTCAGTTGCAGCTTGACCTTGCAACACACCAATGAATGGTCTGTGTCGCAATCTGCACTCTGGAACGAACGGGTGATTAGCACGTTCTTCAGTGAGGTGCGCCTGGTCAGGATCAAGTCCAGCTGGTGCCAGTGCTTTGAGCCCGGATGTTGCCAGGAAACCTTGTGTTGGGGCTTGGTCTTGAAGAACGAGTTTGTGATGCACAGATCATGATATGTGCAGAACTCGAGCAGCCGCTGTCCGTTGTCGTTCATTCTGCCCACGCCAAATGGTCCAAGACAAGAGGGCCAGGAGTCGTGGTCAGCACCCACTCTGGCATTGAAGTCTCCAAGGAGAATGAGTTGTTCAAAGTTGGGGATAATCCTGACAGTTGTTGCGAGATTCTCGTAGAACTCATCTTTTGCCTCTGGTGTGGCTGTCAGTGTTGGGGCATACACACTGATGAGGGTGACTGGGCCTTGAGTGGTGTTCATGCGGAGGGTGAGGAGTCGTGCAGAGCCATTGCTGCCCGGTTCCACCATCTTCAGCAAGGTGTTCTTCACTGCGAAGCCCACTCCGTGTTCCCTGTGTTCGTCACTGCCCTTTCCCTGCCAGTAGAACGTGTAGTCCTTCTCTCTCAGTGTGCCTGCATCAGCCAACCGTGCTGCCTTACGGGGGTTGATATTCCTCAGTGCTTTGTTTACCTGGCCTGGTGAGACTCTTAGTGGAGGGGGTGTGTGAGTGTGTGTCTCTTCTCTGTACTGTGGCTGGTGGCCTTGAAGTGGGTGTAAAAGATATTGAGATCGTCCGGCAGGCTGTCTGTAGAGCTAGTGGTGCTGCTGTTGCTCCTCTTGTAGTCTGTGATGTGTTGCAGGCCTTGCCACATGTGCCCCGGGTCAGGAGTGGAGTAGCGGCTGTCCAGCTTTTCTCCCTATTGCCTCTTGGCTGTTGTTATAGCCTTTCTCAGTCCATACTTTGCAGCTTTGTACTCAACCTCTCAACCTGATTTAAATGCATGAGAGCTAGCACACAGCAACTGACGTACCTGACTGTTGATCCAGGCCTTCTGGTTGGGGAACTTCCTGACCTGTATGGTGGGTACAATGGTATCAACGCACGTGCTGATGTACCCAGTCACATATTCAGCATAATCCTGTATGTTTACAGAAGAGTCCTCTCAGGTGGCTGCAGCTTTGAGCACATCCCAGTCTGTGCAGGCAAAACAGTGTTGTGGGGTGCTCTCAGTCTCTGGAGTCCAGCGCTTAATTTGCTTAATAACAGGGTTTGTTTGTTTCAGCTTTTGTCTGTAGGCTGGGTACATAAACAGTGAGATGTGATCTGACTGTCTGAAGTGAGGGCGGGGGGTCTCTCTGTAGGCACCACTTATGTTGGAATAAACATGATCCAATGTGCTTTTATCACGGGTGGGAATGTCCACATGCTGGTATTATTTAGGGAGTAATTTGGGGACTGTAATTTCCCAGTTTGGGATCAATAAAGTACATCTATCTATCTAAATTGCACTGGTTAAAGTCATCAGCAACAATAAAAGCAGCATTGTCTCTACTGCACTGATGATGTCATGGACTTTGTTTAGTGCTACTGTGTAGTTGCTTTGCGGGCAGATGTAAACAGCTGCCAAAAACACAGCGGTAAATTCCCTCTGTAAATAATAGGGATGGCATTTCAGCAGTAAAAAGTCCACATTGGGTGAGCAGTGCTTGTAGACAGTTTGTACATCTCCACAACATGAGTGGTTTATAAATATACACACACACCCTCCCCTTGTCTTACCAGAGTTTCCTGTTCTGTCTGCCCGGTGTGTTGAGTGTGTCTGTAGCTGAATAGCGCTCTCTGGGACTCTGTCTGAAAGTCAGGTAGCACGGTGGTGCAGTGGTTAGCACTGTTGCCTTACAGCTAGAAGGTTCCTGGTTCGAATCCCCAGGTTGGCAGGGGTTGGAACCTTTCTGTGTGGAGTTTGCATGTTCTCCCTGTGCTGCGTGGGTTTACTCCGGGGGCTCCGGTTTCCTCCCACAATCCAAAGACATGCATGTTAGGTTAATTGGTTGTTCTAAATTGTCCCAAGATATCTGTTTCCTATAGGCCCTTAGAATAGATGGTTAGTACTAGTGAAAGCGCTTTGAGTGGTCTTTGTGACTAGAAAAGCGCTATATAAGTGCAGGTTAGTTAGTTAGTTAGTTAGTTAGGTCTCACAGAACATTAGGGCACAGCACTCGCTCGTCTCCCGCTGGTCTTCAATCCTTGCTCTTAGTTCATCTAGCTTATTTTCCAAAGACGTTCGCCATTAAGAGACTGGGTAACAGTGGCAGGCTGGAGCGAGCCTTTAGCCTAGCATGTAGCCCTCTTTTCTTGCCTTGCCTTTGGTGCCTTTGGCCATGCCTCCAACGTGCTCTCTTGGGGTCAGCATGCTCATGCGGGCTTGGTGCTTCAGGGCCTTCCTGGGGATTCTGATGGTCACCACGGGGGCAGACACTGCATTGCCGGTCGGGTAGTATAAAGCCAGTAAACTCCATTTGGCTGCTTGACTTGGCGATATCCAGTAGTATCTGTCAGTCACGTTAGCAATGCATGACCTCCATGCACTGTAGAAAGAACAGCAACTATGCAAAAAAGGAGAAAAGTCGGCATTCAGGAGCGGAACGAGCAAAGACGTTCGGCAACGGTGGGCACCATCTTTCACCTAAACCTTCAAAAACCTTCATGTTTTGAAGGTTTAGGTGAATTTTCAGGAGAATATGACATTCATACAGATCCAAAAGCTGTACCAGTCATACGCAGCTGCAGAAAAATGCCACTAGCTGTAATGGACAAACTCAAAGTTACCCTTGATGAGTTGTTACAGGCTGAAGTAATTACAAAAGTGACCAAGCAAACACCATGGGTGAATAGCCTTGTTACTACAGAAAAGAAAGGAAAGAACAAACTGAGGGTTTGTTTGGACCCCAGCAATTTGAACAAAGCCATATTAAGACAGCACTACTCCATTCCTACAACAGAAGAGGTCCTATGTAAACTTGCTGGAAAAAAATATTCACCGTGCTGGATGAGAAAGATGGTTACTGACAGGTGAAGCTGGACAAAGAATCATCCCTGCTGTGCACATTTAACACTCCATGGGACAGATATCGATTCAAACGATTAACATTTGGTATTAAATCAACAAGTGTTTCAGCACCACAACAGTGAGACATTTGGAGACATTCAAGGAGCCCACATCATTGCAGACGACATGATCGTTGCTGCATCCTCAGTAAAAGAACATGATGAAATATTACAAAGAGTGATGGCCAGAGCAAAAGAAGCCAATGTCAAGTTCAACAAAGAGAAAATACAGTTCACAGTGAGCAGCGTGAACTACATGCGTCACATCATAACCTCAGCAGGCGTAAAGCCTGATGATTCTAAGGTTAAAGCTATTGTTGAGATGCCATCACCTAAAGATAAAGCAGGACTACAGAGAATGCTTGGAATGATAAAATACTTGGCCCAGTACATTTCAGGAGAAGCGACCATAATATACGGAGATGCTGAAGTCTGTACAGAGGGAGCTGAGGAGAAAGATCAGAGAAGGCAAGGACAGCTTCAGGAAGAAGATGGAGGACAAGCTGCAACAGAGCGACATCAGCGGGGTCTGGAGAAACCTCAAAACCATCTCTGGGCTCCAGAATACCTCCCCCCAGGCCACGGGGGGCAGGGAGTGGGCGAACAACCTGAATCTGTTTTTCAATAGGTTTGACCAACCGCCCTCCCCCCTGACTGCACAACAACCACTGCTGCCTCTAAAGAAATCAAGTCCTGCTGCCCACTCCCCACTCCACCAACACCCCCCCCCCACTCCCAACACACAGCCCCACATCCTGACCCTGACCAGGACCCAGGTGAGGACGGAGCTGAGGAAGATCAAGGCGAGGAAGGCGTCGGGACCGGACGGCATCAGCGCAAAGCTCCTCAAGTCCTGTGCAGACCAGCTGTGTGGGATTGTGACGTACATCTTCAACCTGAGCCTGAAGCTGGGGAGGGTACCACAGCTGTGGAAAACATCTTGTGTGGTATCTGTACCAAAACCTTCCCACCCCAAAGACCTGAACAGCTACAGACCGGTGGCCTTGACGTCCCACTTGATGAAGACCCTGGAGAGACTGCTCCTTGCTCACCTCCGCCCCCTGGTGGAACCAGCGATGGATCCACTCCAGTTCGCCTACCAGCATGGCATTGGGGTGGAGGATGCGGTGATCTTCCTCCTTCACTGTTCTCTGTCCCACCTGGAGAAGCCCGGGAATATGGTGAGGATCATGTTCTTTGACTTCTTCCAGTGCTTTCAACACCATCCAACCAATGATCCTGAAGGACAAGCTGCTGCGCGCAGGGGTGGACCAGCACCTGTCATCATGGATCCTGGACTACCTCACGAACCGGCCTCAGTTTGTGAGAACCCGGGACTGGGTGTCTGACACGATCATCGGTAGCACGGGGGCCCCCCAGGGAACGGTGCTGGCTCCCTTCCTGTTCACTCTGTATACTGCGGACTTCTCACACAACACAACACACTGCCATCTACAGAAGTTCTCTGATGACTCTGCGATCGTTGGCCGCATCTCCAATGGAGATGAAGCTGAGTACAGAGGGCTTATCCAGGACTTTGTGGACCTGGTGCCATTGGAACTGCCTCCAGATCAACGCGAGGAAAACTAAGGAGCTGGTGGTGGACTGCCGCAGGCATGGGCAACCCCTCACAGCACCAGTAAATATACAGGGAACAGACATCGAGATGGTGACATCCTATAAGTACCTGGGTGTTCATCTGAACAATAAACTAGACTGGTCACACAATACTGACGCACTCTACAAGAAGGGACAGCGCAGGCTGTTCCTGCTGAGGAGACTCAGGTCTTTTGGTGTACAAGGGGCGCTGCTGAAGACATTCTATGACACGGTGGTGGCATCAGCCATCACTTTTGGAGTGGTCTGCTGGGGCAGTGGCATTACTGCAGCCGATAGGAAGAGACTGAACAAACTGATCAAGAAAGCTAGCTCCGTCCTGGGGCAGCGCCTTGATCCGGTGGAGGAGATAGGAGAGAGAAGGACGGTGGCTAAACTGTCATCTCTGCTGGAGTCCGAGTTCCACCCTATGCAGGACATACTGAATGCACTGAGGAGCTCCTTTAGCAGCAGACTACATCATCCCAGGTGCACAACCGAGAGGTTTCGCAGGTCCTTCCTACCAACGGCTGTCAGACTGTACAACCTAAGCAGGGCTGCTCGCAGAGATAGCAAAAAGACGTAACAAACTAATAGTTTTTTGAATGCAAAAGATGCAATAGACTTACACAATGGTCCCCTCCGGCATACAACTAGGAAAATACCGGTCGCTATGGAGGGTGAGAATATGTATGGGCACATAATCATACCATGTAGGATAACTAAGTAGACGGTTATGCTGTTTCATCCCATCTAGCAACAATGCTCTGCACTGTGGGTGTTTATACATTTACATATTTATTCCATCTAGCTACAATGCTCCGCACTGGGTGTGTTTATATTTATATATCTATATATTTATTCCATCTAGCTACAATGCTCCGCACTGTGTTTATATATCTACATATTATTCCATCTAGCTACATTGCTCCGCACTGTGTGTTTATACAGTATATTCATATATTTATTCCATCCAGCTACAATGCTCTGCACTGTGTGTCTGTGTGTGTGTATATATATATTTATAGTAATATGTACATATGTATATTAGCTGCTCTTGCTTGCTTACTTTTTTTCTTGCCTTCTGATTGTTACTCTGAGTGTTGCTATCCCTGTGCTGTTGCAATCCTGGAATTTCCCCGTTGTGGGACTAATAAAGGCTTATCTTATCTTATCTTATCTTATCTTAACAGCATCTCTAAGACAACTTCTCAGAAAAGACAGCATGTGGCAGTGGCAGCATGAACACAGAGAGGCAGTCCACAAACTCAAAAATGCTCTTGTGTCTGCCCCTGTGCTCAGGTTCTTTGACTCAAAGAAACAGCTCATCATACAGGCAAATGCCTCCAAGGATGGCCTAGAAGTGTGTCTTATGCAAGAGGGACACCCTATAGCCTACGCATGCAGAGCAATGACGAGACTGAAAAAAACTATGCACAAATTGAGAAGGAACGTTTAGCAATAGTCTTCTCTGTTAGAAAATTCCATCAAAACATGTATTGTCATGAACCTCCATGCTGTGGAGAGAGGAATAACCAGGCAGAGCGGTCCAGAACAAAGCAGGCTTTATTAATTTCTCTCTCTCACATCATCCAGAATCACAAGCATCAGAAAAAGTAACAGGTCGCAGGCACCTCTCCTTTTATAGCCTACGACCCGCTCAGTCACCTGTGGTGCTGCAGTAATATGAAAGACTTTGCAATTCCCATTTTCTTTGTCACTGTTTGCATTAACACACCAACCCTCACATCAACACACAAACCCCCCATGATGATTCCCCTTGTCCTTCCATCTGAGTGGAAACATACTGACATACTGAGTGGGTTCTCACACCGCCCCCCCCCCCCCAGAAACTCAGACCAAGCCTTAACCCTCATGTCCTTTGGGCTTCAGCCTACGTCCATAGTGGCTGTAACGGGGGGTCTGCGGCTCCGAGGCGCTGCTGTGCCGGTGGGGGGCTCTTGGGGGTGCGTCCGTCTGTGGGGGGACATTGGGAGGGGGGGAAACATCTTTAGCATGCCATTGTGACTGATCTGACGAGTAATTTACCTGGGGAGTTCTCAGTGGGGGTCATCCGCGCCGAGGAGCTCGGGCCAACACCACCTGCTTGTCTGCTAAAACAAAAGCGGGCTTAATCCTGTCTATACAGACTTTCCCTGCGTCCCCCCAAGTCTAACACAAAATATTTCTCCCCGGGTTCCAGCACTCTGAACGGGCCATCATAGGGCGGGCGCAAGGGGGTCCGTTGGGCATCGTGCCTGACAAATATGAATGCCACGTCCTTCAAGGCCTTTGGCACAAAAACGCGTGGAAAACAGTGGTGGACCGAACCGGGTACCGTCCCTGCCACTGTGCTATGCAGTGTAAGCGGGGATGGATTGGTGTTCGGGGTGGGGCTGTCCGGCAAAAATTCCCCGGGGAGCTGCAGTAGCTGGGAAAAAACCAGCTCTCCTGGGGAGGCTGCCAAATCCTCCTTTGGTGCTGAACACAACCCTAATAGAACCCACATCAACCGGTCCGCCCAATTTGCATCCGTAAGCGAAGCCCCGAGCGCTGCTTTAAGCGATCTATGGAAATGCTCGCATAACCCATTGGCCTGGGGGGTTGTACGCGGTCGTGTGATGAAGTGTGATGCTCAGGCTCCGGGCCATGGTGGACCAGAGGTCGGAAACAAACTGCAGGCCCTGATCGGACGTGATATCCGAAGGGGCACCGAAACGTGCCACCCATGTCGTCAAAAAAGCGCGTGCAACGTCTGCGGACGTGGTGGAAGTTAGCGAGACAGCTTCGGGCCAGCGCGTGGTGCGGTCCACCACTGTCAGGAGGTGCGTGAACCCCTGCGATGGCGGGAGGGGGCCCACGAGGTCCATGTGAACGTGGTCGAACCTCTTCCCTGGGATATGGAATGGCTCCAAAGGGGCCTTTGTGTGCCTGTGCACTTTAGCTCGCTGGCACGCTACGCAGGCTGCAGCCCACTCTTTCACCTGTTTGTGCAGGCTCGGCCAGACGAACTTTGCTCCCACCATTTTGACTGACGCGCGCACTCCTGAGTGTGCCAGGGAGTGAACCGACTCAAAAACGCGGTGGTGCCAAGTGTGTGGGACCACCGGGCGCGGGCGGCCCGTGGAGACATCACAGATCAGTGGAGGGGCCACATCTTGCAGTACTCTGCTCTCCAGCCTTAACCCTGTTGGTCCAGACTGGAGCACGCAAACGTCTGCATTGCCGATCTGCTCAGCGGCCATGGCCGTGTAATGTATCCCCACTTAGACTGGGGCCACTAATGCGCGCGAGAGGCAGTCCGCCACCATGTTAAGTTTACCGGCCACATGCTGAATGCTGGTCATAAACTCCGAGATCGTGGCCCGCTGTCTCTACTGCCGGCCCGACCATGGTTCCAAAACCTTGGCCATAGCGTACGTTAGCAGCTTGTGGTCCACAAATGCAGTGAAGATGTGCCCTTCCAGCCAGAAGTGGAAGTGGCGTATGGCCAGGTGGAGAGCCAGTAACTCCCTGTTGAACGCACTCTCTTTACGCTCACTGTCGCGCAAAGACCTGCTAAAAAAAAGCAAGCGGCTGCCAAGAACCGGCGACGCGCTGCTCCACGATGGCCCCTATGGCCACGTCCAAGGCGTCGGCATTGAGCACTATCTAATCCGCCGGGTCCGGGTGCGCCAGCAGTGCAGCGTTCGCCAGGGCTGTTTTAACCTCGGAAAACGCCTGCTCTCGCTAAGGAGTCCAGTCGACTCTTTCCTCCGGTTTCTGTTTCTTAAGCGCAGCGTACAATGGCTGCATGAGCTGGGCTGCGCGGGGGAAGAAACGGTTGTAAAAGTTAACCATCCCCAAAAACTCCTGCAGCGCCCTGACCGTCTGAGGCCAGGGAAAATCTGCCACTGTACGCATTTTGTCCGGTAAGGGTATCGCGCCCTCCGGTGAGATGCGGTGGCCCAAAAAAATCGATTCCCTTCATCCCGAACTGGCACTTCGCCGGGTTGATTATTAATCCATGCTCCTCCAACCTCTGGAAAACTGTCTTGAGGTGGGCTACGTGTTCGTCCTTGGACGCACTGGCCACTAGGATGTTGTCCAGGTAGATGAACACAAACGGCAGATCATACAACACTGCATCCATCATGCGTTGGGATGTCTGCGCAGCGCCTTTTAACCCGAAAGGTATGTGTCAAAACTCAAAAAGACCAAACGGGGTTATTACCGCCGTCTTAGGTATGTCCTCAGCACGCACCGGGACCTGGTGGTAACCGCGGACCAGGTCTATCTTGGAAAAAATGCGTGCCCCGGTGAGTTGAATGGAAAAATCCTGAATATTGGGGATCGGGTAGTGGTCATGCGCTGTGGCGTTGTTCAATCTGCAGAAATCTCCACACGGTCACCACGATCCCTCGGCTTTAGGAACCATATGTAGCGGGGATGACCATGGGCTGTTTGAGCGTCTGATGATGCCCATCTTTTCAAGTTGGCAAACTCCTGGCGTGCTATGGCCAGTTTAACTGCGTCCAGGCGCCGAGGTCGTGTGAAAACGGGCGGCCCCATGGTAGTAATGAAGTGCTCCACCCCGTGTTTAGTGACGGTCGCTGAAAAGGTCGGGACCGTGAGTGCTGGGAATTGGGTAAGTAGTGTGTGGAACTTACCCCCTGGAGCTGTGACGTTCGCTAGCATTGTTGGCCCAGCTCCTCTAGCTGTACAGGGAAGAGAATCAAAAGACATTGCTTTAATCAGGCGTCTGTTAGCCACATCAACTAGTAGACCGTGTGCACACAAAAAATAAGCGCCCAAAATGGGGAAGCTGCATGCTGCTATGATGAATGTCCATTGGTATGTACGGCCGTGCAAGGATACAGTCAGTATCCTCTCACCAAAAGTCTTAATGTCTGAGCTGTTTGTGGCCATCAGCTCGGGACCACTACTTCCCACCAGCTGGTCTGCGTAGGACAGTAGGATGAGACTCTTGGGAGCCGGAGTCCACTAGGAACCATCTCCCCGAGCGTGAGTCTGTCACAGAGTAGCTTGCTCGCTTCACCGGCGGTTGCAGCTGCTACCGACTGTCAGCCCTGGCGTTTCCCGAGCACTTGAATTGGCACAGTGGCACGCGTCGGCGTGCGTCCTCTCCAAAACAGCGGTGGTAGAAGCAAAGTGTGTCTCTGTGGTGCTTCTTGGCTTCCGCTGCAGCCACCGTCGTTGACTCCTCGCCCCCGCTGGCCATCTCGCTGGGTTCCGACACTGCTGCGTTCACTGCGAGGGCTCTGGTGGTGAGAATAATCCGATCCACCTCTTGCGCTAGCGCCTGGTAGTTGCACGCGGCCAACAGCGGCGAATTGGCAAGGATCGCCCTGGCTGACATCAGGAGGTTCCGGAGGAAAAGGTGGACAAAGAGGAAATGCCCATCATCTGTGCCCATCAGCACCAACATCTTCTTCATTAACTCGACCGCCGACCCGTCTCCCAACTCTGAGCGCGTCAGGGGCCTTTCCGCTCTCTCGCAGTCTGAGAGCGTATAGCACCGGGTCAGCGCGGTTTTGAGAGCCCCGTATTTGTCGTGGGCTGGGGGCTGTTGGAGCAGGCTCGCCACCTGCTGAGTTGTGCGTGCGTCCAGTGCTGCAACCACATAGTAGTATCTGGTGTCATCTGCCTTTATTCCCCGGAGCGGAAACTGGGCCTCGGTGTGGAGAAACCAAGACTTTGGGTCGTGTAGCCAAAAGTCTGGGAGTTTGACCGAAACAGCACACGTGTTGCCGGCACCTCCAGTCCGGGTCGTCTCCGGGGTGTTTGCCTTGAGTTCCATTGTGCGTCAAGGGTCACCAGTGTGGAGAGAGGAATAATCAGGCAGAGTATTCCAGAGCAAAGCAGGCTTTATTAATTTCTCTCTCACACATCATCCACAATGACAAGCATCAGAAAAAGTACAGGTCGCAGTCACCTCTCCTTTTATAGCCTACAACCCGCTCAGTCACCTGTAGTGCTGCAGTAACATGAAAGACTTTGCAATTCCCATTCTCTTTGTCACTGTTTGCATCAACACACAAACCCCCATGACGATTCCCCTTGTTCTTCCGTCTGAGTGGAAACATACTGACATACTGAGTGGGTTCGCGCAGTGCGCCATAACATGGTGCACGAGAGAGAGAGAATAAAAAAAACCAATAGCAGGAGTAGAGAGTGTCAAGTTTATTTTAGTTCACCAAAAATAACAAGTCCAATAATCACCAAAAGCAGTTCAGTTACCACACAATGTATGGAGAGGTGTAATGATAGGGTTTGGCCACCAAACTTACAGGGCGCCAGCCGAATGCTCTACAGCCCGGTCTAAAATGGAGCCTCGTGCTACAGGGCTGCGTAAAGCACGAAAAGGAAAGGCAAACCGCCTAGTGCTGTAGGGCTGCAAAGCACAGGAGGAAAGGCAAAGAAAGACTTACAACGCTGGGGCTGATCCGGGGCGCAACATGCAGTCTGGAGGATGAAATGGAGAAGCGGGGCCAGCCAAAACACCAACGGATCAAACAGGTTAGCAGTGACAGGCTGGAGAATAACGAAGGGAGTGAAACCATATACGGGGAGAACTAGCTGCCGCGTATAGAGGCAAATGCCCCTACAATCTTTTCCCTCTGGAGCGGCCAGCAAATACTCCTGAAGCTAATGATATATATTATCATATAGCATATATTATCAGGGCCCTGATAATATATGTGGGTGCCTGGTAAAGTCCTGTGCACATGAACTGAGTCCTATATTTCATTACATTTTCAAGTCCTTACAGACACAACATGTGCCTAAGATCTGGAAAGATGCCGTGGTTGTTCCCGTTCCAAAATCCAGCTGTCCTAAAATGGTAAATGACTTTAGATCAGTTGCTTTGACTTCAATTTTAATGAAAATTTTTGAAAAACTGGTCAGATGTGAGATCCTAAGGCAGACTGAACATGCATTGGATCCTCTGCAGTTTGCCTATAGGCCTCACAGAGGAGTGGAGGATGCCACTGTCACTCTGTTTAACATGCTTTTTAAACATCTGGATTTTAATGGGACACACGCCAGGCTTTTATTTGTGGACTTTTCTTCTGCCTTTAATACAATCCAACCTCATATTTTTGTTGAAAGGCTCCTGCAACAATTTGATTTGAGCAATAATCTGGTGGGTTGGATTCTGGATTTCTTAACCAACAGGACGCAGAGAGTAAGGGTCAATCGCACATTGTCTGACCTAAAGTGCTCTTCTACTGGCTCTCCTCAGGGGTGTGTGTTGTCACCACTATTCTTCATCCTGTACACAAACATGTGTCGGAGCAGACATGACAACAGACACATTATAAAGTATGCTGATGACTCAGTCATTGTCAGTCTCCTCCAGGATGGTGAGAGTGGCCACAGCCCAGTAGTTGATGACTTTGTTCACTGGTGTGAGGATTCCTACCTGCAGCTGAATACAACAAAAACGAAAGATATGATTATTGACTTTAGGAGGAAAACTCCCAGGCACAAAGTCACTGTACTAAAAGGCCAGACCACCGAATGTGTACAATCGTACAAATATCTTGGGACGATTATTGATAGTAAATTAAACTTTGAAGTGAACTGTGAAAGGGTGTGCAAAAAGGGTCAGCAAAATTTGCATTGTTTGAGGAAACTTGCACGCTTCCAAATTGACCGAACCATAATGACTATGTTTTATCGGGCTTTTATTGAATCTGTTTTATCCTTTTCTTTAGTGTCATGGTTTGGTCAGATAAAACTGAAACAGAGGAAATCCTTGGATCAGGTAGTTAGATGGTCCAGTCGTTTGCTTGGTGAGTCACAGCTGAGCCTGACATCCCTGTACACCAGACAAGTACAGAGGATGGCCGACTCGATTTTAAATGATGACTCCCACCCTTTGCACTGTAACTTTCAGCTTCTTCCCTCCAGACGGAGGTTTGCTGTCCCAAAAAGCAAAACCCAGCGCTACAAAAACAGCTTTGTCCCTGCTGCTGTCAAAGAGTTGAACAAGCTATAAAAATTATATTGTGCATATTTTATATTTACATATTTTGTAAGATGTGTGCCTGTGTTTGTGTCTATGTTGAATGTAATTAGTGGCTTGTAAATATGGATGTCACCAGACTGCAAAACAAATCTACCTACGGGTACAAATAAAGTAACCTGAACCTGAACCTGAACCTGAGGAAAGAGATTGCCGATGTAAGAATGCGTGGGCAGAACTGATTGGCACCAGGTGTGTGAGAGAGACCGTAAGAGTGTGTGAATGGGAATGAATGAAGCGTGTGCATGTGTGTGTGGGTGTGCATATGTGTGTGAGCACCCATGACAGTGCAGCTGACGGTGCTTGACAGGAGGAGGAGGTGTACCAGCGTTGTCAGGAGGAAAACTAGGCCGACGCATAACAATAAGTCAGAATCGGGTTTGGCCTCCAAACCCGGATTCATGACAAGTATGGAGTGAGAATAGAGGTACAATCAGATCACAAGCCACTGGAGAACATTGTAATGAAACCACTCGCAGCAGCGCCATCAAGACTTCAGAGAATGCTCTTGCAACTACAAAGGTATGGCCTGAAAGTCACCTATACCCCAGGAAAAGATGTAATAGCAGACACACTCTCACAAGCTGCTGTACATGAGCAACAAACAAATGAAGATGACATGACAAACGAGAAGATCATTTACATAAATAGTCAAGTACGTTCATTTTGTCTTCTTTTCCAGTAATTAATTTACTGTTTCTTTTTTCAGACAAAAAGGTAGAAGATGTTTGTTTTTTCACCTTTACATGTTTCGACTGGCATCTGCAGCCATCTTCAGAAGTGTCAGCTGATCGCTGTGACGTGTCGTTTATCAGCTGTTTTCCTTAGGCGTGACCAGCCTGATGGATCTGACAGATCCACCATGCTTTGGCCACGTCTGGCGTTGTTAGGTGGTCTCTGGAGGACATGTCACAGCGATCAGCTGACGCTTCTGGAGATGACTGCAGATGCCAGTCGAAACGTAAAGGTAAAAAAAACAAACTTCTACCTTTTTGTCTGAAAAAAGAAACAGTAAATTAATTAAGGTTATTTACAATCTAGAGCCAACAGATGCATTAAGCGCAGAGTTTCTAAAACAACTCAAAGATGAAATAGAGACACACACAGGCATGGCTGGCCCCGTCACAGAAAACAGATAGGTCCAAGACTGACACAGTACTGGCTGACAAGACACACAATCGCTGTAAGAGAAGGAATAATGTTTGCTGGAGATAGGATAATTCCTCCACACTCTATGAGAACAGAACTTGACATGTTTCGGGACCCAGGAGACAGACACTGACACGGGTAAATTAGTGAACAATAATCTTTATTATAGTGAAAGGGTGTGTAGTGCAAATGTGAGAGCGTGGATAGTATCCTGGTCACTGGAGCTGAGCACTCTGGACGGAGACCCGGCAACCCTGGAACATATAAGCACAGACAATTACTTTTGTCCCACGCTAATGACAAGCTATCAGTAGTGAGGCTTACTTGGGAGAAGCACAGGTTACATCATGCTGAGAACCAGCGGCCATGCAACGTGGAGGAGAAGGCGTCCGTGAATGTGCTGAGGCTTCCACCTGTGACTGTGGCGAGGACAGGTCTTCCTGTGACACCACAGACCGGGACGATGACAAACCAACTGAAGACAAGACCAGTGATTCCACAGAATGTGGTGACGATGATAATCCAGCTGATGACAAGACGAGTGACTCCACTGAGCGTGGTGACCATGACAATCCAGATGATGACGAGGTGAGTGATTCCACAGAACATGGTGACGATGACACGACAGATGACGATGACACAAACTCCACCGGTAACGGTGGCCAGTACTCCTGTAACTGATACAGTAACAATTCAGGAATTTGTGGAGCAAGACGTACCGGTAGTCGTGGTGGTAGCGAACCGCTACGTGTGCGTGTTGGCATTACCCCATCAGCTGGGGACGCAGGTCCGCCGCCAAGGGGGTCCACCTGTGCACAGGGGTAGAGGTCGGGTGTAGAGTAACAAACAGCTCTCTTACGTGCTTGACTTTGAACAGAAGTCCTAGGCGAGGCAAGAGAGGTTCTTGACGAGGCCAGAGAGGTTCCTGACGAGACAGATCCTGACGAGGCAGCTTCTGACGAGACAGACTCTGACGAGACAGTTTTTGACAAGACAGTTCTTGACGAGACAGTTTCTGACGAGACAAGAGAATACCTTGACGAGGCCAGAGAGCGGAGTTCTGGTTCTTTCTCTGACGAGGAGGACAGACGACTCCGTACTGAGCTGTCAGCAACGCTGGCTTTTAACAGCTGCTGATTAACACCTGTGGATCTGTGCGCAGCTGGAGATAATGATGCCAATGACGGCCCAGCGGCCGCCATGACAGAACTACTCCAAAGACTACATATGGCACACCAAGGAATGCAGAGGACAAAAGCATTAGCCTGGAAATATTAGTATTGGCCAGGAATGACAAGAGACATAGAACAAATAATGGCCTGTGGGACATTTATTTTAGTTTAGTTTATTGGTTTATTTGTCAGGGACCATGTACAAAAAACACATTAAACACAGGATAACAATGCTTTGTACCAGATTATAGTGTTCTCACTAATTTCCATCTGTAGTCCCTGAGATGCCAACAGTTCCAACCCCGAAACCAAAGGGAGCCGCTAATCTCTCATGAGATACCTGACCTGCCCTGGTTTAAAGTGGGGGCTGACATCTTTGAGATCAGTGGGCAATCATATTTGCTATTGGTTGACTACTTCTCAAAATATCCAGAAGTACTAAACATGAAAGACAAAACATCACACAGTGTGATCAGCAAGATGAAATCTGTCTTCTCTCGGTTTGGAATACCAAAAGAGATCGTGTGTGATCATGTCCCATTGGCAAGTCAAGAAGTGAGAAACTTTGCAACAGTATGGGGCATAAAGCTCACCCACTCCAACCCTACTTACCCACAATCAAGCGGACTGGCTGAAAGAACAGTTAAGACTGTCAAACGTGCTCAAAAAAGTGCTGCAAACAAACACTGACCCTCATCATGCGCTGCTTACCCTGAGAAACACTCCAGTGACAGGCATGGAATATTCCCCAGCTCAAATGCTTATGGGTAGAGCCTTCAGAAGCACTCCCCAGTTCCACCACAGTCCTCCAGCCTGCAGTACCTAAAGGCATATACAAATCCCTCCAAGACCTACAACATAAACAGCAGCAATATTACAACAAAGGGACACGGCAACTACCACAGCTACAACAAGGTGGCACAGCTCACATGTTGACGCCTCACGGATGGTGCCCTGTAACTGTCACTGCACAGAGGAGTGAACCACGTTCTTATGAAGTAGTGACACCTTCTGGTCAGCAGTACAGAAGAAATAGACATCACTTGAGGAGAATGCCACCATGTGCACAAAACGACTGTGATTGATGCTCAGTGGACGAAGAGCAGACTATCACACCAAATGCCAGAACTGCAGATGATGCTCAGAGTATGCACACATCCCCACCCCAACCAGCTCATACCAGGAGTGGCTGAGTGGTTAGACCACCAGCAAGATACAAAGACTACTTCATGTGCAAACCATAGCACTCATTCTTCAAAACATCTTTGTCATTCCCAGTGTTGAAAATTTAAAAAGAGAGAGAGAGAGAGAGAGAGAGAGAGAGAGAGAGAGAGAGAGAGAGAGAGAGAGAGAGAGAGAGAGAGAGAGAAGGGGCAGAGAGTTTGACTTTTTAGAATGTTCAAATGCCTCAAGAAGGTGTTAAATGTTATTTGAGTTGTTTAGTGTTAAGAAACAATCATATTAATTATTTTTAAAAAAGACTGAAGAAAAAAGTATGATATTAAGATACGTTGCTATAGCAGAGTTTTGATAGCATTCCTAGGAGAAATGAGCTAAGGTTAGTTTGTGTTGGTTTAATGTTATAGAATTGAGGTACCATGCACAGAGTGAAACGGGTATTAGAGAAACAGCGAGATGAATCATTCAAGTTAAGAAAGGGGGATGTAGTATATAGTTCCGCACACTAATACTAAGTTGAAGAATGTCATGAGTGTGGCGGGAGCAGAGTGGAATGAACAGATGTGAGGTTCTTAATATGTCTGTAGCTGAGTCGGACTGTTAATAAATGTCCACTACGTGAAGTCAAAGGCGATGTCTCAGTGATGCTTTCCAGATTCATAGCAAGTAACAAGAGCAATGTAAAAGAGTAACAGGCAATGTGCCATAATGATGTCAGCAAACATGTAGGTACAGAAAGATGCTGACAGTAGCTTAACCATCTAGTCTGGGATTCATATGAATCTATTGTGCCTAATTTGTGGTAAATAAATCATCTAAGATTTATGCCCTCTTAGGCATGCTATATATAGCCTGTTAGATAAGAAATAAATAAATAAACTGACCAGAAATTTCACACCACCAGAGGGGTATTGCATAAAAGTAGAATTAAGAAAGCCAGTGTGATCGGGTATGTCCTGTGTTGTGTTATGGTGGTACAAAGGTGACACAAGACTGTTCTGGGTTTAGTTTAATGTTTATTTGAAAAGGACATTACATATTAATTAGGGATGTTAATGATTAATTGACTTTAGTTTAAGTGTTGATAAGAATTTAGTCAACTAAATTAAATTAGTTGTCAATTAATTGATAACTCAGCAGTCCTTTTCAATGGGAGCTTATTCTATGAAATGTAGCGGTGTCGCCATCCAGGTGGGGGTGCACCCAGTCACTCACTGTCGCATTTCAACTGAAAAAGCAGAAGACGACGCAAAGCCACCAGAGCGCATGTGCTGTACAGGGCAAAAAAAAAAATTGCCCTTCCGGGTTAGAAGAATCACAACAAATTCCAATGGCACGTTCCGATGTCCACCCGTCTGCTTCAAATCAACAGGGTGGACAAACGGACTGCAGCAAGGAAAAAGACTATACGAGCGCAAAAACCTATCCCCGCTGCCAGCAGACCAAACTCAAGTTCCCACTGAGGTAACAGACAACAGTCTGGGTTTGTTTGGATTGCCGGAGTACTGTGAAGAGGTTCATGTTTTATTCAGTATATGAAAAAACAGCAACTTTTTATAAGTTAAAGGTAGACCGTATTGTACCAAGGGAAATTCAAATTCTCACGAAAAACGCCGCTTATCAATTAATCCTTAATCGATCGATAAGGTGAATCAATTATCAATTAATGAATTAATTGATAACTTGCATCCCTAATACTAATGATCATTAATACAAATGTAAGTATGCCAGATTTAGCAATACTGCTAATTTGCATTTGTAGTCCCCTGGCAGGTCACAAAAACATACAAACAAACAATCTGGATGAGAAGGGCGAAGGTTGAAGAAAGGCCATCATTGCTTACATGAGACAGCTGTGCATGGGACAGTGGACTCCGAACTTGGTAAAAAGTAGACTGGATCAAGCATGCATCCATAGAGTATGACGATATTCAGGAGCTGGACTTAGAATAGAATAGAATAGAATAGGCTTTATTGTCATTGTACAGCACAACGAAATTATGGGTGCTCCACCAGGCTACTGTGCAGTAAAGTAAGAGAGAAGGATTTGATAAAACACAGTTACAGAATACATGATTAAACATATGCCTGAAATAAAAGTAAAAATAGCCCATAGGTATATACACAGGTATGGTAGTGGCTTCATAGGTGGAACTATATACATACTGTATGTATATTCACTGCTCTTATTTTTATTTTTCTTATCTTCTTAATTATTGCTCTGAGTGTTGCTATCCCTGTGCTGTTGCAATCCTGGAATTTCCCCATTGTGGGACTAATAAAGGCTTATCTTATCTTATCTTATCTTATCTTATAAACAGCCTTAATTTATTTCATTTTACTTTCATTTTTATAAAGTACCTTTTTACAGTGTAGTTGTGTTTTCTAACTCAAAGTTGCATTATTTCTCAAAGAGAAACAAAAATGAGGCCATAGTGGCTCAGGAGGTAGAGCAGGTTGCCCAATAACTGGAGGGCTGATGGTTTGATTCCAGCTTCCCCCACCTTGCTGTTGTGTCCTTGAGCAAGACACTTCCTTGCCTCCAGTGTGGTCATGGTTCATGACACTGATGTATGAATTTGAATAAATGTTCAGTGGCTGTCGGAGAGGCCGTTGGCATGGATTGGCAGCCATGTTTCTGTTAGGCTGCCCCTGGGCAGCTGTGGCTACAGATGTAGCTTACCACTATTATTCTTTTTTTCAATTGTAAAGTGTCTTTGGGTATCATGAAATGTGCTATATAACTGCAATCTATTATTAAAAAACATAGCTATTACACATTTTTAAACTGAGATTCTGTTGGGAGGGCTAAAAAACCTCTCAGCCCCAGGGCCAAATGGCAAGTTAAAGTGGTCCTGTACACCAGCACACAAGAAACACACTGACCATGATGCGTTCAAGGAACATGGGGACTCAGCTTCATTTTATTGATACAGGTACTTATCCATGTATGAAAAATAAAATAATGCCGATTTGGTGGAATTCAGTGAGTAAATAGAACTAACCTGTTACACCAGGATAAGTGAAAAATCATGGCTTGACATAGTTGGACCTGCTTGTCCTGGCTTATTCAGTTGCACTATTGTCAAGCCAGGAGGAGAAGAGGAAGCTATGTCAAGCCAGGTGTAGATAGTTGGGATAAGTGCACGTTCACGGTAACTGAATATTTCATTACGCACTGTAAACATGTCTGTAAAACTATGTATTCATCCTATTTTTCCCCTCCAGCTTCAAGATGACAAGTACACTATCCAGTATAGAGCCAGTTTAAGTGAAGCTAACCTGTAATCTGCAAAGATAACAATGATCTGTGACAGGAATGCCATATAAATGCACTTACACAGAAATGTCAGACATTAATGATGTCAGGGACTGCAGTAATATAGGCTGTGTATCATCACAGACAGTAATATAAACATATATAAATATTAAAAATATAATGCTGGGCCTGACAGTAATAATCACTACTACATGGATGATTATGAAAATGGCTGGTACAATTAAAAGAACAGTGGGCATACTTGAATGACAGTATTTAATGCAAGATAAATTTTTCTTCATATCTTTGAGATTTATTCAATGCAGGATAATTAAAATGCTGCAATATATTTACAGTAGACCATTTAATGACAGTGAAAAGCTCTGAGCACATACCTCCACCAAGGCTCCACCCCCCACCCCCCGTCCAACCATCTATCCATCCGTACATTACAAGATAGGGCCTTGGCAGAGGTATGCACTCTCTGTTCACCTCAAAAATTTCATAGGTTTATCTGTAGCCCAAGATGTTATGAATCGCCCCTCGGGGCAGAGAGGAATGCCCACGCGCTGAACTGTGAGTTTGTGAGATTTATTGAAAAACAATGAAACAAAGTCCAAACAATGCTCCAACACAAAATTCAAACAAACGAGTAAACTTAAGACTTAGCATACCAGAGCAAGGGCAGCGTTCTGGTGGAGATGAGGAATGGGAAACTCAAGACTGCGGCGATGGGAAATGAAAATAACTGCCCTTAAATATGTCTATATGACATATTTATGTCTAAAATATGTCGATGTCTGCCTCTGTAGTATTCTCTGGGCCCGTCCCCAATCTAACCAGTGATGACATGTTTAGCCGCTTGTCATCCTTCAACCGCTGGCTGTCTGTGTGGTGTCCTGCAAACAATGTGGGCTACATAGACAATTGGAACTCATTTTGGGGAAAACCTGGTCTTATTAGACGAGACGGCATCCATCCCACTTTGGATGGTGCGTCTCTTTTATCTAACAATCTGGCATCATTTTTATCCAAATTTCCAAAACCTTGACAACTCAGAGTTGGGACCAGGAAGCAGAGTTGCAGTCTTACACGCCTCTCTGCAGCTCCTTTTCATCCGCCACCCCTCAACTTAGCCCCTGTCTTCCCCATCAGAGAATCATTGTCTGGTCCCTCCAAAGTAAATAAAAATATAATGTACAAGCATCCCAAAGTGATTAAACAAAAAGTTGGTAAAACTCAAATTAAACATCAAGTCTCTAAATTTAATTATTTAGCCCCTGTTCCTCCTCATAATTTAAAAATTAAATGCAGTTTGTTAAATATTAGGTCTCTAACTCCCAACTCTCTGCTAGTCCATGATCTGTTAATTGATCATCAGATTGATTTAATATCCCTTACAGAGACTTGGTTAGGACAAGAGGATTATGTTGGTTTAAATGAATCAACTCCCTCTGGTTATTTTAACTGTCAAAATCCCAGAAGTTCTGGTCATGGAGGAGGAGCAGCAACAATTTACCATTCCAAATTACTAGTTAATGTAAAGCAAAAAACACATTATAGTTTCTTTGAGGGCCTGGTCCTCAGTATTGGGCATTTTAGCGATTTTAGGCTAAACCCAATTTTATTTGCCATAGTTTATTGTCCTCCATCAACTTAATCAAAGTTTTTATCCGAATTTGCCAAATTCTTAGCTGATTTACTGCTGAAATCAGATAGAATAATTATAGTAGGGGACTTTAATATACATGTAGATGTAGATAGTGATTGTCTTAATATGGCATTTAATTTAATATTAGACTTGATGGGGTTTTCTCAGAAAGTCAGAAATTCTACCCATTATCTCCACCACACGTTGGACCTTGTTCTGACATATGGCATAGAAATAGAAAATCTGGTAGTAAATGGTAAAAGGCATTCACTTATATAGCGCTTTTATTCTCATCTCTAGATGACCAAAGCACTTTACAGATCCTGCTATCCACCCATTCATACACACATTCACACAGGTAGTGTCTCCTCATAACCCTGTACTGTCAGACCATTGTCTGTTAACCTTTGAGTTTACTATTTTTGACCATTTGGCTCCTAAAGAAAAATATTACTACAGCAGATGCCTCTCAGATGATGTTGTTACCAAATTTATGCAGATTGTTTCCTCTATGCCATGTGTCACAACGGAAGTAAGCTATGGAGAGCTTGCTCCTTCTGTAATTGATTGCATGGTAGATAGTGTTACAGCTTCTCTGCATCAGACTCTAGACATGGTGGCACCTTTGAAAAAGAAAAAGTCTAATCAGAGATTTCTATCTCCTTGGTTCAACACAGAAACTCGTAGCTTAAAACAGAAGACTCGTCAATTAGAAAGAAAATAATGCTCCACTAATTTAGATGAAATCTATTTAGCTTGGAGAAATCATCTTTTAATTTATAAAAAAAAATCTCTTAGAAAAGCTAGAGCAAGTTATTATTCTGCATTAATAGAAGAGAACAAGAATAATCCCAGGTTTCTTTTCAGCACTGTAGCCAGGCTGACAAAGAGTCAGGACTCTGTCCATCCTAGCATTCCCTTAGAGCTTACTAGTCAGGACTTTATGAACTTTTTCAATAATAAAATTTCATCTATCAGAGATAAAATCAGTCAGATTCTTCCCACCATTAACTTAAATACAGTAACTACTACAACTCTTTCAATTGATATCTGTTTGGATGAGTTTACTCCAACTGACCTTTTAGAGTTTGACAAAATAATTTCCTCATCCAAGCCTTCAACTTGTCTTTTAGACCCTGTTCCTACCAGGTTATTTAAAGAAGTCTTCCCATTTATTGGTAGCTCTATTCTTCAAATAATCAATTCTTCATTAACATTAGGCCATGAACCGCAGGCTTTTAAAACTGCTGTAATTAAACCCTTACTCAAAAAGCCAACGCTGGATCCAGGAGTTTTAACTAACTATAGACCAATCTCTAATCTGCCTTTCATTTCAAAAATCTTAGAAAGAGTTGTTGCTACGCAATTATTTGACCACTTGCAGGGAAATGGTTTATTTGAAGAGTTTCAATCTGGGTTTAGAATCCATCATAGTACTGAAACAGCCTTAGGGAAGGTCACTAATGACCTCCTCATCGCATCTGATAATGGGCTTGTTTCTGTACTTGTCCTTTTAGACCTTAGTGCAGCTTTTGATACTATTGATCATAATTTTCTGCTTGATAGATTAGAACACTATGTTGGACTAAACAGAACTTCATTGCAGTGGTTTAGATCTTATTTATCTGTTAGGTTTCAGTTTGTTCATGTCAATAATGAGTTTTCTTCCAACTCAAAGCTCAGTCATGGAGTTCCACAGGGATCTGTGCTAGGCCCTACTCTTTTTAGTTTATACTGTATATGCTTCCGTTAGGCAACATTATTAGAAAGCACTGTATACATTTTCATTGTTATGCAGATGACACACAATTATACCTGTCAATGAAGCCAGATGATAGTAATCAATTAGCCAAGATAGAAGCCTGTCTTAAGGAAATCAAAGCTTGGATAACTTGTAATTCCCTGCTATTAAATTCAGATGAGTCTGAAGTCATTCTTGTTGGTCCAAAAAACCTTAGAAATACCTTTCCAAATCAAACCCTTAGTTTGGATGCAGTTATTCTTTCCCTTAACCACTTGCACTCCGGGCAATTTTCCTAAAAATGCCAAAAAATAACGTGCCCAAAGTAAATCGAAAGCTGTTATTCAACCCTTTGCAGCATCTTCATGGGGTTGGTCTCATTTAAAAGAAAACACTTTGAATTTTTTGGCAAAAAAAACATAATCTCTCTAGGTGCTCCGGCCACTGAGTTACAGTCATCTAAACATACTGAACTTGAAGAAAAAAAAATTGGACACTGTTTTTTTGGATACAAATGCTTGTAAATAACACACAGCTGTCCAATCCGGCTGGAAAATGCAACAGAAATGTAGAACCAAGTGTTATCCAGCTGAGATCCAAATTTGGTAACAATACCACAAAAAATGAATATTTTACACAGCTTTGTTCTCAGGCTGCTCCCAGGCGTTATGGAACTGTGCCAAATTGTGCCAAATGGCACAGTTTGGAAAAACGTCTGTAACTTTTGAATAATTCAATGTAGAATCTTCATTTTAGGCTCTAATGAAAGGTCACACTCAGGGCTGTGTCTGTGTGTGTGTGTGTGGGCGGGGGGTCGTCCCCCCCCCCGCTACCAAGGACCAAATTCGGCCCTCGCTACATGACGGAATACACTCTTTTTTTTTTTTTCCTTGCATGTTTTCACAGTGGCTCCCCCCCCCCTCGCTACTGTGTGTGTGTGTGGGGGGGGGGGGAACCGTGAACGCACCGTGAACGCCCCCCCCCCCCCCTACAGAAGAGGGCCATTGCTACATGATGGAATAGACTGATATGCTTCCTCCCGCGTTCGGACCGTGCCCCCCCCCGCTCCTCTTCTGCAGCGGGGGGGGGGGGGGCGTTCACGGTCCGAACACGGCAAATGAACCGTTTATCGCGGCGCACACACGTGCGCAGTACAGTTGTAATTTACCGATCGGTCAAAAGTCATTTTTGGATTACAGTTTTCAGGGATAAATAATAATTTAGCTTATAACACCTTACCTCTTCAAAGCAGCAGAGTCGTGGCAAACAGCTCTTCCCACGCGTCAGACGAACGCGACGCTGCTCCGCTCGTGGATCCCGATCAACATAATTCCATTATTGCCGTTTTGACGAATGATTTACGACTTTTGTCGTCGGCCTCCGTCTATTCTGCTGGAATGAGTGCAGGTCCCACTTGTGGGTGTTTTCCATGCTGCTGGATGAGCCTGGGTCTGTAGTAGATTCGTACAGAGTCCTTCTGCAGCAGTAAATATCGCTTCACCCAGCCTGAATTTCTGTGCTTCAATTGGCTCCTGCGTTCACAGTAGGCGGGTCCTCCTTCCTAGATTTTCATTCATTGGCTCCTCAAGGTTTCAGAAACCCAATTCAAGGCTCTTATTAGTCGAATGAGAGGTCAATCAGATGAACTAATCTGTTCACGGCTGTGTTTGCAGATTTTTTTTTCAGTGGCGCTTGGAGGGCACACCACCTACATCATCACCATCAATATCCTTATCATGCGTCATGCGCACGAGGGTGCACGAGCGCGCTCTCGTGCGCCCTCGTGCGTCATAGGACGCAGAGACTTGCCCGCCCGCGGAACAACGGAGCGCAAGTGGTTAATAGTTCTGTGAGGAACCTTGGAGTTATTTTTGATCAAGATCTGTTTTTCAATTCACATATTAAATTCGTTTCTAAGACTGCCTTCTATCATTTGCGTAATATTGCCAAGATTAGGAGCATCTTGTCTCAGAGTGATGCTGAGAAACTGATCCACGCTTTTGTTAGCTCGAGATTAGATTATTGTAATTCTTTATTATCAGGTTGTCCTAAAACACCTTTAAAAAGTCTTCAGTTGATCCAAAATGCTACAGCAAGAGTTTTAACAGGTACTAGAAAGAGAGATCATGTCCCTCCAGTTCTGGCCTCCCTTCATCGGCTTCCTATAGAGTTTAGAATTAAGTTTAAAATCCTTCTTCTCACTTACAAAGCTCTAAACAATCAGGCCCCTTTTTATTTAAAAGATCTGATACTATCCTATTATCCTAACAGAGCACTACACTCCCAAAATGCTGGATTACTTGTAATACCTAGAATCTCCAAAAGTACAATGAGAGGCAGAGCCTTCACTTATCAAGCTCCTCTCCTGTGGAACCAGCTGCCAATCTGGATTCGGGGGTCAGACTCGATCTCTGTTTTCAAGAATAGGGTTCAAACTTTCCTTTTTGATATAGCCTACAATTAGGGAGGGATCATGTGTTTCTGAACCCTTCCTTAGTTATGCTGCTAATAGGTTTAGACATCCAGGGGACCTCCAATAATGCACTGGGCTTCACTCCTTTCTTTACTCTCAATGATTTTTTTTTTTTTTTTTTTTTTTTTGCTGGTCATTGACATCTGTTTTTTCTCTCCCATAGATTGAGTCCCCATCGTGCTGTTTGCTCTCTACATGTCTGTTCTTTTCGTCTTCTCTATCCCCTCACCCCCCAGCCAGTCACAGCAGATGACTGCCCCTCCCTGAGCCTGGTTCTGCTGGATATTTCTTCCTGTTAAAAGGGAGTTTTTCCTCTCCACCGTCACCAAGCACTTGCTCACAGGGGATTGCCTGATTGCTGGGATCTTTCTGCAATTGTGAGGGTTTCCCCTAAAGTTGAAAGTGCTATGAGATGACTGTTGTTGTGAAGTGGCACTATATAAATAAAGTTGAATTGAACTGAAATGAATGAAATAGGATTAGAAACAAATCACATAAGTACTGACAGGTGTGGGTCACATGAGCAGGCAGAAGGAAACAATGGCCACGGTTACATGGGCAAAATTTCTTCAGTCTGATTACAATTCAGATCATAATTTTACTGTTTACCTGGATCCTGAAAAAGCTGATCTGATTAGGACGTGCTTTCCATGTGTCACATGTTTGAATGGAATAAATCATTTTGACATGCGCACGTCGACATTTCGACATTCTAAAAATAGTAGAAGAAGAAGCAACTTCCGGTGTTAGCAAGCTCCGCTTCGTGTTGAAATGGACCTGTATTGTGTTATTCAGACTGTATTTTTGCTTCTGCTGGTCTCCATAATGAAGCTACAAGTACATTAAACCACAGTTTGCTTTTATCCAAAATGGTATCTTTTAACTTCTCCCCAAATACATTAGAATGGTTTGCATCTTATCTCCAGAATAGAGAACAGTGTGTAAAAGTTCACCAGGATAAATCCTCATTTTTAAACAACCGCATGGGTATCCCACAAGGGTCCATTCTTGGTCCTTTACTTTTCAGCATTTTTATTAATGACTTGCCGTTACACTGCTCAGCTGCAACATGCCAACTTTATGCAGATGATGCAGTTATTTACACAGCTGCCAAGACTCCAGCACAGGCTGCAGATGTACTGTCTACAAGTATGGTTGATGTCCAAGAGTGGCTCCTCAAGAACCATCTATTGCTGAACCTTCAGAAAACAGTCTCAATGTGCTTTTCAATCAAAAAATGTAACCTGCAACATTTTAAAGTTAATATACATGATCATGACATCAGTTTAGCTACAGAATTCAAATACCTTGGCATTGTACTAGATCCTCAACTCAAATTTAATCTTCATATAAAGAAAATTTCAAAAACAGTAAAAAAAAATCTGAACTGCTTTAAATTAATTAGATATTACATACCTTACGAAGCAGCTGCACTGTATATGCATTCTATGGTTTTTTCTCATATATCATACTGTTTGACAGTCTGGGCTCAAGCAGCCCCTTCCACAATAAGACATATAGGTTCATTATATAATCAAACCCTAAAAATCTTGGACAAAAAGCCCATTAGGTGGCATCACTGTAATGTTTTAAAAAAATACAACCTATTGAGTTTTGAGAGCTTCATTGACCTCTGTCTTCTGAAATTAACGTTCAAATGTTTCCATAAATCAGCACCCGAGCCACTTGCTGGTTTCGTCCAAAGACAGGACAGCAGCAGAGCCACCAGGAGTTCTGTTAACAATAACTGTAAAATATTCCACCGCAGAACCACATTTGGACAAACAGCTTTCTCTATAAAGGGCAGTCACATCTGGAACACAATGCCAAATGAAATTAAAATAATAACGGACTTTAAAACATTCACTAAAAATGTTAAAAACTGGCTGAAAAATAAACAAGAATGTACTCATGTATGAATTATTTGTCTGCAAAGTGAGAGTGAATGAAGGGAAGGAATAAATGTGTTTGTTTATAGTGAGTGACGGAGGGAGGAAGGCCTGAAATAGGCAAATGTGAGTTATGTTATATGTGTTAAATGTGAGTCAGGCTGTTATATTTGTGTATTTATAATATTTATGTTAAAGGTGAGTCAGGCTGTTATATTTGTGTATTTATAATATTTATAATATTTATAATTGTGTATTTATAATTTTTCTGCATTGATGTATGTGGTTATTGTGTATATTTTTATCTTGATTCTTTTTTCTAAAGCCCATCCAGGGACAAGAGTTGCAAATTAGCTAATAGCTATACACTCTATGTGCAACACATCAGATTGATTGTCTTTGATTAATTGTCTATGTTTATTGCACTGTCCCTGTCAAATAAACTAATCTACTACTACTACATACTTCTGCATATGACTAACAGAGGGAGACAGCAGGACGATACAGACCAGTTTTGTTTTACTCCCACTATGTTTTCCGCTAGCTGCTGCTAAGACGGAAATGCAGTACGTCACGTCGACGTGCGGCTGGTGTACAGACATGCGCAGTAAACATATTTTCCGCCCTACGTTTGGAATAAGTGTTTTCATGCGCACCATTCCGATTAACAATCGGCATAACCCACCCCTCTCAATCGGAATGAAATTTTGATCCGAATGAGCGTGATTGGGTTACAATATTCAGATTGCCGTGTTTACATGAAGCATTTTTATTCTGATCAGGCTTTTAATCTGGTTACTTGTGTCCATGTAAACATAGCCAATGATTCATAATTGGACTGGCTGGGAGCAATAAGAGGGGAGCAACCAGAGCTGACAGGGGCTGCGCCCTCATGGAACACAAACCAGGAAACGCCACTGACAGCTGTCAACCCAGAGGGAGAACACAACAGTAAGGATATAAAGAATAAAATAACAACAAATGCAGACTGAGATCTAAATATAAATTAATACAAAATAAGAGTGAAATAAAACTAAGACATCAACAGGAAAATGGAAAACAGTGCAAGAATAACAGAAACCAAAAAAGCACAAAATACAACAAATATATAAATATAGAGAAAAAGCCATGAGACTGAGCATGGCGGGACCCTCCTGTGCTCAGCTCATGACACAAGGGTCACCTCTGGTGAAAGCTTCATAATCTGTTGAGTAGTTTTTTGCATAATCCAGCTAATGGACATACAGGATAAGATAAGATAAGATAAGATAAGCCTTTATTAGTCCCACAATGGGGAAATTCCAGGATTGCAACAGCGCAGGGATAGCAACACTCAGAGCAACAATCAGAAGGCAAGAAAAAAAAAACAAAAAAACAAGAACATCTAGTAAACATATGTACATATGTACATACAAATAAACAAACCACCCTGATCACATCCTTGGCAATACAAAACACTGCCAAAACAGAGAGAGAACTGGGCCACTGCATCTGGAGGCTCCGTTCTTTTAACATCAAAGACACACTGTGGAGGATTGATACTCATACTCAGACTGATACAAATTTTTAGTATCAGTTAGTATCTGAGAATCAATATTTTAACAATCTTACTGCAGACTGTGTTTTCAGCCTTAACAACACCAGCAGCACAAGCAACACAATTGCCTTAACAACGCAAGCAATTTTGCTAAATTTTTAGAACAGAATATCATTCTGATCTACCAATTCCCCTGGAATGCAGTCAGCATAGAAATGATGTCATTCTGACCCTGAAGTTGGAAACTGACAAATCTGAAATGCAGTGTATACCCCTAAGGGGGCATGTGTGTTAGTATATTTGCAGTGCACCTCTCTGCTTCTTCAACGTCACACCTTCAAAAGTGTACATCATCTCATGCCTCCTTTAGTTACTCTTTTTTCTTTGTTGGTACTTGACTCTCTTCTTCTTACTCCCCTCATCCCTAACTGATCATGTTAACTGGTCAGCCCCTCACTGAGCCTAAATCTGCCAGACATCTCTATTAAAATTAACTCCTTGTTCTCTGCTGTCACCAAGTGCTGTTATTGAGACTACTTGATTCTTGAAATCCTCTCTAAGGACTTGCACCTTAAGAATACTGATATTGTAAACTGCCTTCATATACAGGTGCATCTCAATGACTATGGTATCACTGTGTCTGATTGGCCAGCAAACTCTCCTGACCTAAACTCCATAGAGAATCTATGGCATATTGTCAAGAGGAAGATGAGAGACACCAGACCCAACAATGCAGACGTGCTGAAGGCCACTATCAAAGCAACCTGGGCTTCCATAACACCTCAGCAGTGCCACAGGCTGATGACCTTCATGCTATATGACATTGTTCATGTAAAAGTAATTGATGCAAAAGGAGTCCTGGCCAAGTATTGATTGTGTACATGGACATACTTTTCAGTCATTCATCATTTCCATTAAAAATCCATTTTTTAATTGAGCTTGTGTAATGTTCTGATTTTTTGGCATACTGAATTTTGGGCTTTCATTAGCTGTAAGCTAAAGCCAAAAATCATAAAAATTAAAAAAAAAAAAATAAACACTTGAAATACTATATCACTCTCTGTATGACGAATCTAAAGTTTCACTTTCTGAATTGAATTACTCAAATAAATTTACTTTTTGATGATATTCTAATTTATTGAGATGCACCTGTAAATACAGATGAACTGAACTATACTGAATATTAGTTCTGTGTATTTATAGTATCCTGAATTCAGGGAATGCTGAATATGCAAGTGAAGCGATCTGGAAGCTTCCAGTTAACCGGGGACGAATGGAAAGAGTTAATATGGAAAGGCAGCCTCCAGTTTAATCTTCATAATGGAAGCTAAAGAGGACTAATGATGCTGTCCCTCCTCCTCCTCCTCCCACACCTCTCTCTACTCCGTTCTCCTTCCCTCTTTCCACACCTTTATCCTTAACCCCCTGACCTCCCTTCCTTACAACTTCTGACAATCACTCTCACTCTCTCTACCTTTTCTCCTCCTCTGCTTGCCCATCCATCCATAAAACCTTTCTTTCCCGCTCTTTCCTTGCAACCATTTGCATCCCTCTGGTCCTTCTCTCCTTGGACACAGCCAGGCGTTACCACGGTGACAAATGGATCCACCCTTTGAGCAGTATTGTTCTCTGTGTGTGTGCATGCGTGCGTGCGTGTGTGCATGCATGCATGTGTGTGTGTGTGTGTGTGTGTGTGTGTGTGTGTGTGTGTGTGTGTGTGTGTGAGTGAGTGAGTGAGTGAGTGAGTGAGTGGTACCAGCTTATCTGCATGTTTCTTCTATTACTCAGATTGCAAAGACATAATTGAACAATCACGCTGATCCTTTTTTAGCTTTTGAAATCGGTATGAATGGTTTATTTTTTATTGCAATTTTCAGGGATTCATTTGAAGTTTTGGAATCAGTGGCATATATGCATGTGATTTCAAAAGCCAAAAATCATCTTGGTGGTGTTCTTCAGATCAGTAAAATTTGTCATGTGTAGGTGTGTGCCATATTGTATCATTCACAACTAGAAAATCACTCAGAGAGTGCATACCTCTGCCAAGTCTCCTTCCTTCCCTCCCTTGTCCATCCATCTGTCTGTACCTCCCTGCCTCCATCCCATCATATATTGCAAGATAGGGCCTTGGTAGAGGTATGCGATCATAGATCAGCTTCAAAATCTAATGGGTTTGTCACCCAAGGACCATCTCTGGTGAAAGTTTCATCAAAATTCATCCAGTAATTTTTGTATACTCCTGCTAGACAAGTACAAACAATGGCCTTGGCAGAGATATGCACTCTCGGATCATCACTAAAATTTAATGGGTTAATCATTGGGCCAAGGGCCATCTTTGGTGAAAATTTCATCCAAATCCGTCCAGTAGTTTTTGCATAATCCTGCTAACAGACAAACAAACACCAAAACAAACAAACGTCACCAAAAACAACCTCCATGATGGCGGTAATAATAAGGATAGCACTTTTTCTAAGATCACTCAAAGCGCTTCACAAGCCCTCCATTCTAAGGGCCTATAGGAGACAGATACCTATGAACAATTTAGAATGACCAATTAACCTAACATGTCAGTCCCTCCAGGATTTCGCAATGTTGCAATCACACCAATTCACGCAAAATCAGCGCAACTATTGCGCGACTTTGCAACTTTGTCCAATCACTGCAACTTTCCCGTAATTGTGGCCAATCTTCGTCAACCTCCGCCAACTTCACCAATCAAATTTGTCTCCAACACGCAAACACTCACTCTAACCAATCAAATGCATCGCTGCACCACGTTCACTTCCATGTTTACAGTGAGTTTATAGTTTACAGTGAGTAACAGAACACACCAGCAAACAAAGTGTGTGATTTAAAAAAAACACTCAACCATGAGGTTTTCAACACCAACCTTTCCTCCGTCTCTCCCAGCCTGCCCGTCTCCATCCTGACCGCGTGTATGAAGCGCTGGGTTTGTGTTGAAAAACATGTGCCTGTGCAAAAGCACCCCGTCGCGGGAACGCGCGTGAGAAGAGTACAGTACACTACAGCGAGTGTTTGAACAGTATATATTTAGAGGTAAAATCATTACTACATCTGGTCAATGAATTTTAAAACTGCTAATCTGCGGTGTGGACGGACAAACGCACCCACCCATCTCCACCCCCACCCCCCTCGCCATCCCACTGTAAATGAAAGGGGTGTGTGTGTGTGTGTGTGTGTGTGTGTGTGTGTGTGTGTGTGTGTGAAGCCCGACATGCAGCAGACAGACAGGTAGGCATGGAAAGAAAGAGAATATTTGTTGTGTCTCGAAGAGGAGTCGAGGTGACGTTTTATGGTTTTATTATTAACATGAGCCAAGAACACAGGAGTTACAGTCGCCAGTCTGACAGTACCAACGAAGAGACAACATGGCTGCTGCACCAGGATTATATATCCGAGGTGATGCCACCCCCCAGAGGCGGGGCGTCACCCCCCTCTACCCTAGGGCACCTCCATAATAATATCCATCCACCCATCCATCTTCTTCCGCTTAATCCTTTTCGGGTCGCGGGGTGGCTGGAGCCTATCCCAGCATCTTTGGGCGAGAGGCAGGGTCTACCCTGGACAGATCGCCAGTCCATCACAGGGCCAAAAACAGAGAGACAGACAACCATTCTCGCTCACAGTCATACCTAAGGACAATTTAGAATCCCCAGTTTGATGCCAATCAACTTAACTTGCATGTTTTTGGCATGTGGGAGGAAACCGGAGAAATCCCGGAGTAAACCCACACAGACACGGGGAGAACATGCAAACTCCACACAGATCACTGTTGGTGGATCTTGGGCCATAATAATATATATATGTAATATCCTATCCTACATTCTCCCCTCCCCTTGAAAAAAAATCACAAGCACATTGAATGGCCCCCCTTTAAAATTTACACCCGACTCACACTCTATTCAGGAATAAATATATACATAAGCCTATCCATTCATACCACACAGGCCCAGCACAGCACTCCGCTATATACGTAAACCACAGTCACCCAAAATAAAAGGGCCACACACAAAGATAAATTAATCCCAAAATACATATGTACATATTGACGTTAACATCACAAACACAAATAATGGTGGTACCCAACTCTACAGACTGGCACATTAAACAATGGCATGGTTCCAGACTCCACAGCTCAATACCATAGCACAACATAGGGCATTGACATCACCTTTTCTTTATTCCCTTCTTTTTTTTTAACACTCAAACAACTTCTCACATAGGTGTTACTGTGCCTCACCACACAGGTCATTCTTAAATCCAGCTTACCACGGTGGTCATTTTAACACTTGTTACATTTTACATTTCTTTTGTTTGATCTTACATTTTGCTTTATTTTTCTATAACTACTGATCTTAACAAATACACCTCAAATATATTACAGTAAGACACACCGTAAGCATAAATATCAATCTCTAACCCGGGTCTCCCGTAGGCCCCCCTCTGGAGTGTCCGTCCCACAGCCCACTCCCAGAGCGTCTCCGCTTCTTTGTAACTGGAGACAGGCTGCATTGGTGGTCCTTCCTGCCCGATAGCCGCAGCTCGTTCGGGTGCCATCTCGACCCATCATTAAGACCAAGGTAACCCTCATTTTCAGTCCGAATCAGCCGCAGATCACTCTGTCCATCCAGCTGCTCCCATGACCTGCAAACCCATCCTAGCGAGGCTCAACCCTAGGGCGCATGTTGTCACCTGCACCCAGGTGAGCACTCACTGGCTTTCTCCTTCTTCTACGGTGTCGTGAACCAGTACCTCTCTGGCTCCTTAGCGTTCTGCTAAGCCTACTCAAGCCATGCACTTTATGTTCTTTGTGGGCACGACCAAGGTCCGTGTCGTCCGGTCTCGCCCCGATCTCTTTCACTTCTAGCGTTGAAGCGGCACTGGCAGCGCCCTGCTCTACGGTGGTACTCAGCCGGCCACCGGAGCCTCGCTGCGCCTACTCTCTGGAACCATCTGCCTCCTCGAATGCTAATCCATGCCGTTTGAGTCCTGCATTTAAAGGACCGCAAACAGTGGCGCGGAGTGCCTCCCATGTCGACGTACTCTGGTGTTGTCGGCGACCCTCGTCACTCGGGCTGGGCCAGCCAGAGTCCCACTTCTCCTTCCCGTCTCCCTCGTAAAATGGCCGGTCCCACAATCCACCACCTGACCATCCTCCACTTCTCTGCAGCCGATGGAGAACCCGAGCCCGTAAAACAAATCACAGCCTATTAAATTGTTGCCACTACGGGACACCATGAATTCAGCGGCGCACATAGAGGCAGTTCTGTACCTCACCGACAGCCAAACCAAACCCACAATGTCCAGCGGGTTGTCACCATATCCGAAACAGGCAATGTCTGTTTTACATCCAGCGTAGTAGGAGAAAAACTTCTGAACAGTCGCTAAGTTCAAGATGGAGGTCGACGACCCCGTGTCCACCATTAATGGCACCGATACCCCGTCCAACAAAATGTTACACAGGATACAGCCGTCTGTGTTGAGCGAGACGGTGTGGACTACTGTGGGCGCGTTCTTCACAGGGGCTCCAACTCCCGGTCTTCGGTCCTCCTTCTCAAAATTGCGACAAACTCTGGCGAAGTGGTGAGACAGTCCGTACCGTCCACAACGCTAGCCCCTTGCTGTGCAGTCCCTTGACCTGTAGTGATGCCTACTGGATCCGCAGCCATAACATCTCAGCGTGCCCGGATCAGACCTTGTTTTCACAATGGCTGCGTACTCATCCTCGCTGCCGTCGCCCCGATCCAAGGCCAGTGCCTTCCACTGCTTCACGTTCCTGGGTAGGGCCTCTGCGTCACCGAGATTCTTTGTTATCTTCTCCCCTACCTCGTGCTGCTGTGCTAGCTCCATGGCCGCTAACAGTGATAGCTCACCAGCATGAGTTAGCAGGCGGACCCTAGCGGAGGAGTAGACCACATGTTCCACTAACTGATCGTGGACCATCTCCTCCTCCAGTGCACCGAACCTGCACTCACCTGCCAGCTGCCACAAACTGCTGAACCGAATCTCCAGGCCGCTGGTGCTGCTGTCTGAACTGAATGCGCCACATAATAATGTTCTCAGGGGCACGAAAGTAGCCCGCCATTAGCCTCACAACATCGCCGAATGTGTCACCTTCTCCTAAAGTGCTCAGGATTCTCTGGCCTTCCATACCGAGGTTGTGGACCAGAATAGCCCTCACATGCAGTTTGTCAAGATCGCCAAGGTCCAACGCTGCAAGATAGCTTTCGAAGGCCACATACCACCTGGCCCATGGGACCAACGGCTCACCCGGAGCCTCCAGAAGCGGACGAAACGTGGTAGCAGCCCTCTCCATCTCCATGTATCCTTGTCGCCAAATGTCGTGTCTCGAATTGAAGAGGAGTCGAGGTGACGTTTTATGGTTTTATTATTAACACGAGCCAAGAACACAGGAGTCACAGTCGCCAGTCTGAGAGTACCAACGAAGAGACAATATGTCTCCCGCACCAGGATTATATATCCTAGGTGACGCTATCCCCTAGAGGCAGGGCGTCATCCCCCTCTACCCTAGGGCACTGCCATAATAATATATATATGTAATATCCTATCCTACAATATTCTCTGTATTTTGTTTTTCAGAAAAACACAGACTCCAATAGCCAATACAGTGCAACAGAATAAATTATTTATTTTTTCCTCTCCGCTCAGTACCGAGTGGTTGGAAACTGTAGGGAGTTTTCAAATGAAGGTGCTGCCAATAATTTCCAAATCTCTACTCTTTAGCATGCATTCAATGCAATTTAGCTGTTGTAATGGATATTGTGTTAATGTTTGTATTTGCTGTTGCACAAGAGTTTTTCTGAATAGCAGAAGTTTCGGCTTAATTTAAAAATCACTATAATAGGAAATGTTTGACAATCCTGAGCTTTTCTTGTATTGTTATATACTGTAGAATATCACTGCAGTAAACTGGAAAAAAAGCATTTGCTTTAAAATTTGGAATTCTTCCCACAACTTTTAGTGCAAAAAACACTGTAAAACTAGAAAAGCACTCGGAGAGCACAGACCTCCACCAAGCGCCACAGTTCCCCCCATACAGTGTTTAACATCATAAATATTAATCCTACATTTATTTTGTCTAACTTTATAGGTTCCTTGACCATGAAAAAAATGCCATTCGCAAGTGGCATATATTAGCTATACTGTGATGGTTGTTTTGTTTTTTCCAGACGGTGATCCGGATCACCACCAAAATGTAATCATCTGTAGGATACCCCATTTGTGACAATCTCTGAAAATTTCATGAAACTCCATCCATAACTTTTTGAGTTATCTTGCTAACAAACAAACAGACAGACAGACAGACAGACAGACAGACAAACCAACGCTGATGAAAACATAACCTCCTTGGCGGAGGTAAAAATATCGCAACTTTTTAAAAAAGCTCACGCAAATTCAGGCTTTTTGGCCCACAACAATCATAAAAACATCCCACAACATCCTGGAGGGACTGTGGGAGGGAGGAAACCGGAGTTCCCAGAGTAAACCCATGCAGCACAGGGAGAACATGTAAATCCCATAGAAAAAGGTTCCTACTGTAGCTCATGTATTTTTACCTACATATGTATAAACACTATGGGATGCTTGAGATTGCACGTATGGATTGACCTCACGTCTTAGATGGGACAATATGTCTGGACCGTCTGTGGATAACAACAAGAAGACGGAGGTACGGCGATAAGGAGCTGAAAGGACTTCCTGACCTCCTGGGGCCCAGGCGGAGGACTGAAGGGCGCGGGGGGAGAGTTATTGTCAATAGGGGGGTGGACAATTGCCAAGGACAATTGCCAGTAGCCAGACAAAACATCTCCTGCCAAGTGTCCTTGTTGTTCTTACTGATACAACACTTTGCTTCAACATTACATTCATATTGATCCACAAACTGACAACAAGATGATTCACTCACTGCTCTCTTTGTGTCCTGTGAACTCTTTTTGTCTGCTGATGTGCATTGAGGGCTTTTTTTTTCTTTGTAATCATAATATTGATCATGTGACCAGTATTCTGAAATCAATGTTTTTTTTGCTCCTTCCCATTGTATTATTTCTTATGCTACCTGTACCCTCCTGTTGGCAGGCGCGTTTCAGACGCATGCCGCGTCACGGAAATGCAGGTTCATTTTCTGTGTCAAGTCAAATTCTCTCGTATGTTATCAGTGATCTGTTAATGTACTTGGCAATAAATCTTTTTCTGATTCTGATTCTGACTGTGATATGTGATTCTTCCTTTGTCCTTGTGTGTATAAAAGAGAAGGTTTTGACTCACCTCCCTCTTTTCCGTTCTTGAGAGATAGCTGGGGATGTGATCGCAAGAATAAAACCTGAATTAAGAAATAATTCAGCCTCGTTTTTTCACGCTCCCCACATTGGTGACCAAGAGACGTGAGAGAATGCATAGAAGGGATTCTCCTGATGCAGACTCGTCGGAGTCTGCCCAAGCGAGCGCCGTCTCCATTAAACTGCCAGAATTCTGGCAGGACAACCCTGACTCGTGGTTCCTCCAGGCTGAGGCACAGTTCACGCTCGCAGGGATAACGGCGGATGACACTAAGTTTTACCACGTCATCGCAAGACTCGACAACCGCACAGCTCGATGCGTGCGGAGCCTGGTACAGCAGCCACCTGCTGACAACAAATACGACGAGTTGAAGGCTGCCCTCACCGAGTGTTTCACGCCCTCAGCCGAAGAGAGGGCTAGGAGGCTCCTGGCTTTGCACGACCAGGGAGGGCGCAGGCCAGTCGCTCTGATGGAAGACATGCTGCACCTGAGGGAATCGGACAACGATAATTTCCTATTTCAGCACATCTTCCTAAGCAACCTCCTGGCACACATGAGAGGGACCCTCTCCGGCATGCTTTGTGTGACCCAGCGGGACTTCCGTGCGATGGCCCGAGAGGCGCAGCGACTCCTCGACTCCTGTGGCAAGCAGACGGCCACAGCGGCAGACCTAGGTGCGGCGGCCCGAGGCAACGAAGAGCCAGAGACAGCGGAGCCAGCCCCACCATCAATGGCAGCGACGCGGCCCCGGCGCAGCGGAGGAGATGGCCTCTGTTATTATCACCGGCGTTTCGCAGAGAAGGCACACAGGTGTGTGCCACCATGCAGCTACAAGAGCTCGGGAAACTCCAGAACCGGGATTCGTTAGCAGCTTTGGCTCTCAGTGAAAGAAATAAGCTGCTGTACATCACAGACGCGAGCTCCGGGCGGCACTTCCTCGTAGACACCGGAGCCCAAGTGAGTTTCATCACCCCGACCTATGCTGACCGGTTGGCTGGCCCCCGTGGTGACGGGGCAACGGCGGCGAACGGCTCGAGCATCAACACCTACGGAGAAAGGACTTTGCTTCTGTCCTTGCACGGTCGCACTTATGAATGGACTTTTATCATAGCGGCGGTGAGCTTCAACATGTAAGGTGCCGATTTTCTGTGCTCACATGGTTTGTTAGTTGATCTTGCCAACAGACGATTAGTTAATGCTCTATCTTTCTATTCTATTCCTTGTGCAGCTCGAGTGTCCCCACCACCGGTGCAGACCAATGTCGCCACAGCAGGAGGTAAGTTTAACACACTCCTCACCCAATTTCCAGCGCTCACGGTTCCTACTTTTTCGGCAACAGTTGCGAAACACGGGGTGGAGCATTTTATCACTACAGTGGGCCCCCCCGTCTTCGCGAAAGCTCGGCGTTTGGATGCCGCTAAGCTCTCCATCTCGCGCGAGGAGTTCGCCAGCCTGGAGAGGCTGGGCATTATTCGCCGCTCGAAGAGCCCCTGGGCTTCGTCGCTGCATATGGTCCCTAAAGCTGACGGCTCCTGGAGACCTTGCGGCAATTACCGCAGACTAAACAACGCCACAGCGCATGACCGCTACCCAATCCCGCACATTCAGGATTTCTCAGTGCATCTAGCGGGGGCGCGCATTTTTTCTAAAATAGACCTGGTTCGCGGCTACCATCAGGTTCCAGTCCGTCCTGAGGACATTCCTAAAACAGCGGTAATAACCCCTTTTGGACTTTTTGAGTTTTTGCGTATGCCGTTTGGTCTTAAAGGCGCCGCACTAACATTCCAACGTATGATGGATGCCGTGTTACGCGATCTCCCTTTTGTGTTCGTCTACCTCGACGACATTTTAGTTGCCAGTACTTCAGAAGAGGAACACGAAAAACACCTCACTGCGGTTTTTCGGAGGTTGGGAGAGCACGGGTTAATAATTAATCCAGCCAAGTGCCAGTTTGGCGTGGTGCAGATCGATTTTTTGGGACACCGCGTCTCCCTAGAAGGTGCAATCCCGCTACCAGATAAGGTGCGCACAGTGGCAGATTTTCCTCGACCACAAACGGTCAAATCATTGCAGGAGTTTTTAGGAATGGCAAATTTTTATAACCGTTTCCTACCCCACGCAGCGCAGCTCATGCAACCATTATACGCCGCGCTCAAAAAACAAAAACCCTCCAATCCTATCGAGTGGTCCCCGGAGCAGGAGCGCGCATTCGCGGAGGTAAAAAAAGCCCTGGCTGATGCCACGCTTCTAGCTCATCCTGATCCATCAGCCCGCATAGCGCTCACCACCAACGCATCAGATTTGGCCATAGGGGCGGTCGTGGAACAGCATGTTGCCGGGGTTTGGCAGCCGCTGGCATTTTTCAGCAGATCCTTGAACGAAGCCGAGCGGAAATGCAGCACGTTTGACAGGGAGCTGTTAGCGCTCCATTTGGCCATCCGCCATTTCCAGTTTTGGCTGGAAGGTCGGCGTTTCACCGCTTTTGTTGACCATAAGCCGCTCACTTTTGCGATGTCTAAAATTTCAGAACCTTGGTCGGGCCGGCAACAGAGGCAACTGGCCGCAATTTCGGAGTTTACCATTGATATTCAGCAGGGTAAACTCAATGTAGTGGCAGACTGCCTCTCTCGCGCGGTCACAGCACCGGTTCGCGCAGAGGCAGATTATACTACCGCAGCCGCAAGGCAAAATAGCAGCACGGAAGCGCACGCGGCCCCAGTTCACGTGGGAATAGATTACGCAGCCATGGCAGCGGAACAGGGTAGCGATGCGGACGTGCGCGCGCTCCTGTCTGGACCAACAGGGTTAAGGATGGAGAGCAGGTGTTTGCAAACCGGTATGCCCCCACTAAACTGCGATGTATCGACTGGGCGACCGCGCCCGGTAGTCCCAGCCGCGTGGCGCCGCCGCGTTTTTGACTCGGTTCACTCCCTGGCGCACCCAGGAGTGCGCGCTTCTGTGAAAATGGTAGCGGAGAAGTTTGTTTGGCCGAGCCTGCGCAAGCACGTGAAAAAGTGGGCACGAACCTGCATGGTTGCCAGCGGGCCAAAATTCACAGACACACAAAAGCTCCCTTAGAACCGTTCCACATTCCGGCCAAGAGATTCGATCACGTGCATGTCAACCTTGTGGGCCCCCTACCGTCGTCGCAGGGGTTCACACATCTTTTGACAATGGTGGATCGAACCACACGTTGGCCGGAAGTGGTCCCCCTGGCATCGACCACAGCTGCAAAGGTGGCTCGCGTTTTTTTGACGGCCTGAGTAGCACGTTTCAGGGTTCTGTCAGATATTACGTCCGACAGAGGGCCTCAATTTGTCTCTGAACTCTGGTCAGCGATGGCCAGCAGCTTAGGAGTGAAAATTCATCGCACTACCGCTTATCACCCCCAGGCTAATGGTTTATGCAAGCGTTTTCATAGGTCTTTGAAGGCAGCCCTCAGAGCGTCGCTTACGGATGCAGATTGGGTAAACAAACTACCATGGGTTTTATTGTGGTTGCATTCTGCGCCCAAAGAGGATTTAAATGCCTCCCCAGCCGAGTTAGTTTTTGCACAACCTCTCAGGCTGCCCGGTGAATTCCTACCAGAGCATCCGGAGCCGGGGCGCCCCCCGGCTCTGGGGCCACTGATTGGCACGGGAGCAGACACGCACCCGGGCCCCGTTCGTCACACTTTTCCACACGTTTTTGTTCCCAAAGCTTTGAAAAATGCCGAGTTTGTTTTTGTCAGGCACGAGGCTCTGAGACCGACCCTCCGCCCGCCATATGATGGTCCATATAGGGTGCTGGAAACAGGTGATAAGCATTTTGTGCTAGATTTGGGAGACAGAAAAGAGACAGTTAGTATTGACAGACTAAAGCCTGCTTTTGTGATGAACGACGAGTCTGTACGGGTGGTGAGGGCACCTCGACGTGGCAGACACCCCAGGGAACACGTCCCTGAGCCCCCGCAGGGATCAAATAACCACTCTCTTCCTCAGTCTGCAGATTCTTTGCAGGATGGCGCTGCAGGGACGGCGAGACCTGCTTACAGCAGATTCGGAAGACGTTTGAAGCCCAGACAGCGTACAGACTGAATTTTAATGTGATCATGTGGTATAGACTATGCTATTGAGGTTATCACTGATTTTTGATATGATCATGTGGTATAGACTATGCTATTGAGATTATCATGTTTTATTAACTCTTATATATTGTCCATTCTTCGACGTTTGGGGGGGGGGGGGTATGTAGCTCATGTATTTTTACCTACATATGTATAAGCACTATGGAATGCTTGAGATTGCATGTGTGGATTGACCTCACGTCTTAGATGGGACAATATGTCTGGACCGCCTGTGGATAACAACAAGAAGACGGAGGTACAGCGATAAGGAGCTGGAAGGACTTCCTGACCTCCTGGGGCCCAGGCGGAGGACTGAAGGGCGCGGGGGGAGAGTTATTGTCAATAGGGGGGTTGACTGTGATATGTGATTCTTCCTTTGTCCTTGTGTGTATAAAAGAGAAGGTTTTGACTCACCTCCCTCTCTTCTGTTCTTGAGAGATAGCTGGGGATGTGATCGCAAGAATAAAACCTGAATAAAGAAATAATTCAGCCTCGTTTTTTCACGCTCCCCACACCTACCAATGCCAGACTGAGGATTCAAACCTGGAACCTTCTAGCTGTTAGGCAACAGTGCTAACCACCGTACCACCATGCTGTCCAGTATAACACCGGTATAAATTTTGATACTGGTGTAAAAATTAATATTGTGATATTTGGGGTCTGCTGTTACCATTGAAACGGCAAAACAAATATAGCACGGGAAGCTGCCACTCCATGGTCGGAGCGTCTGCATTTAGTTGTGTGGAAATAATTAAGTTTTAAGGCTGTTTCAGACTGCTGCCATGTTTAAAAAAAAATGCAGCAGTGTGGTTGAACTGCCCACATTTTTTTGGACATCAACAACATCGCTCTGGAGCAGAGTGTGGAAATCCAAAGTGTGGTGTTTTAGTTTCATTTCACTTTGACTGCTTTGGCGTGATTTTGTTCAGCCAGCCAAAGGAAAAAAAACATTGGTTGAGTGCAAAGAGAGCGAACAAGCCCCAGGACATGTCCCAAGACATTTTTCTGGGTGATGCAAGTAATCACAGACACCTAAGCTATACAGCTGGTTGCTAATACTTGAGTGGCCCATCTCACCACAGTTCACATTTTACAAAAAGCTGGACAGCAACTATTCCTATTACCAATATCATCAACAACTAGAAAAGCACTCAGAGAGTACATAACTCCACCAAGGCCCCTTCCGTCCCTCATGGATCACCTCCAAAATGTAATGGGTTTGTGTGTAGGCTTACAGCCACTTCTGGTGAAAACTGCATCAAAGTCTATCCAGTAGTTTTGGAGGATTCTTTTGGATTCCTCTTACTGTGAGACGAAAACAGCCTTGGGGGAGGAATGCATTTTCAGATCATTACCAAAATGTAATGGCTTCCTCTGTGGCCCAAGAACCACCTTTGGTGAAAATTTCATTCATATCCACCCAGTAGTTTTTGTGTAATCCTGCTGCACAAATACAAACAAGGTCCTTGATGGAGGTATGCACTCTCAGATCATCACCAAAATTGAATGGGTTCATCCTTGGCCCAAGGGCTACCTCTGGTGAAATGTTCATCAAAATCCATCTAGTAGTTTTTGTGTAATCCTGCTAACAGATGGACAAACAGACAAACCACCCCAATTACATTACCTCCTTGGCAGAGGTAAAAATTGCCAACCCAGAGTTGCCAATTTTTCAGAAAAACCTGAAGTGATATTTACAGGGAATTGTACTGGGGGAAACTGGAGGGAGGGGTGGAGTGGGTGTGCTTGCTCACAATACACATAAACAGTTGTTTTTTTCACTTTACACTTTTTTAACCTCAGAATAAGCTTTAGAACATGTTCAGTCTGCTTTATTGTTGTGCTGAAAGGATGCGTAAGTTAAGTTGATCATCTGGAGAAGACAAGTTTAGCCGTTGTTACATACTGTAACATTAGAGAACTGTTTTATATTGTGCACTGTAAACCAAACGTCTGGCTGCTATCTACCATCTAATGCAGCGTTGTTGTAAAAACTGTTTTGATATCATGGCTATAATCCTTAACAACACCTTGCCAGTCAAGCGCTGCCTTGAGAGCTGTTACTGTGTAAAAATGTGAAGGAAGTTAACACGATATTGCCAGTATTCTCCTCATTTAGTGAGGAGAAATACAGAGAGTGTGAAAGAAGGCAAGAGTGAGAGTAGAGTGACTGAAATAGTAGATAACAACACAGACACTTCTCTTTTAACAGCATGACGTCAATGCTAGGCTAACAGCAGGGTCAGACGCCAAAACCACAGATAATTCAGCTTTGCAGATTAAATATCTAAATAATGTATCTAAGCTTGGATCAGCAGTGGTGACAGCAGTCTCTAAGGAAAGTAGCTTCACAGTGAAACACAGCCTTTGTGACACAGACTGGAGTGGTGGCCTAGGAGTAGAGCATCCGCCCCACAACCAGGAGGTCCGGGTTCAAGTCCCAGCCGGGTCATGCCAAACACCATATAAAAACGGAACTTCCTGCCATTCAGCTTGGTGCTCAGCAGTAAATGGAAAGGAGGAGAGAAAGGTGGGTGGCAGAGGCTCAGGAGGTAGAGCAGGTCATCCAATAACCAGAGGGTTGGCAGTTCGAATCCCGCTCTCCCCAGCCATCCTGCCGTTGTGTCCCTGGGCAAGACACTTTACCCACCTTACCTCCAGTGTCCATGACACTGGATATGAATGTGCATAAATGTTTGGTAGCAGTCAGAGAGGCCATTGACGTGGATTGACAGCTACATTTCTGTCAGTCTGCCCCAGCGCAGCTGTGGCTTCAGTAGTAGCTTACTGCTGCCTCTGTCCGTGGAGTGAATGAATAATGGATTTTCACTGTAAAGCGCTTTGGGTTTCTTGAAAGGCGCTATATAAATGCAAACCATTATTTGTCAAGCTGAAATTAGCTCTGATGGTAATAGGCCACTCACATCCTCAGCTCTGAGTGCAGCTTAAGACACAGACCATTCACACCTAGGTCCACTTTAGACCCTCTAATTAACCTAACTTGCATGTTTTTGGAATGTGGGATGGGACCGGAGCACCCGGAGAAAATCCACTCAAGTAAGGCAAGAACAGGCAAACTTGTAATTATAACCATGTCACCCATGAATATACAGTATTTTAGAAGATTAAATCTCACAAAAACAACACTTCACAGGTAATAAAAATCTAAGTATTAGGTGTAATAATAGTAGTGGTTGTGGTTAAAATACATATCAAGGGAATAAATCATTCAGTGTAATTTGCTAAGTATGTGTTTGAGCTACATGACAGTGACCGATAGCCATACATGGTAAACGATGCAGAACTTCCTTTAATGGGGGAAGGCAGTTAAAAATCCTGCCTAATGGAGAAATATGACACTGAGGAAGGATGGGAGGAGTAAAGGAAGTTAAGAGAGGGAGTGCGTAGTAAAGGGGGAAAGGTATTTAAGGAGAGATGAGGTCTACAAAATGATTTGAGAGTGAAGGAAGGAGGAGGCCATAGAAGAAGAAATAAGAAGGAAAAGGGAGAAAGAGAATGCAGAAGAGTATGCAGAACTCAGCCACAGGAGGGAACACAAATCAGTGTACTCCTAGTGCTGGTCCCAAGCTCGGGTAAATGGGGAGGGTCAGGAAGAGCATCCAGCATAAAATCTTTAAAAAAGGCGGTTGCAGACACAAACCCAAGAATACTAAACTAGAGGCCTTTGCCTCCAGTTTAGTTTTAGGTTCCTCAGGAACGCTGCCAGAAGCTGGTGAATGGATATGCATTATGTTTGCAGCAGGTCATGACAGCAAAATGGTGCTCTACCCTTAGATGCTAAGCAGCTGAGGTGTACTGGCAAGCCAAGCGAAGTGCAGCTCAGGTGGCTGCTGAAGCAAAAACTTGGGTGTGAGAGGAGTTTGTTGAGGCCATGGAACGAGACTTTCATTCAGTCTCAAAGAGATTCTGGCAAACTGCCCGGCGACTCAGAAGGAGGAAACAACTCCCTGTCCACACTGTGTATGGTGTGGATGGGGCGCTGCTAACTTTGACTGGGGACATCGTTGTGGAAGGAATACTTCGAGGATCTCCTCAATCCCACTGACACGTCTTCCACAGAGGAAGCAGAGCTTGAGGATGAGCTGGGTGACTTGCCCATCACAGGGGCTGAGGGCACCAAATTGGTTAAAAAAAAAAACTCTTCAGTGGCTGGGTCTTAAGGGTAGATGAGATTCACCCTGAGTACCTCAAGATTTTGGATGTTGTGCGGCTATCATAACACACCTGACACGCCTCTGCAACATTGCGTGGAGGTCAGGGACTGTACCTTTGGCATGGCCAACTGGGGTGGTGGTTCCTCTCTTTAATAAGGGGGACCAGAGGGTGTGGTCCAACTCGCCCCTCATGGTTTTTTGTGGGGGGTGCTTCGGGAGTATGGGGTATTGGGCTTGTTGTTACGAGCTATCCAGTCTCTATATAACTGTTGTGAGAGTTTGGTTTATATTGCAAACACCCAGTCAAACTTGTTTCAAGTGAGAGTTGGACTCCACCAGGGCTGCCCTTTGTCACCGATCATGTTCATAATTTTATGGAAAGGATTTCTCGATGCAGCCAAGGAACGGAGGATGTCATGATTGGTGACCATAGGATCTCATATCTGCTGTTTGCAGATGATGTTGTCCTGTTGGCTTCATCAAGCAATGACCTACAGGTCTTGCTGGGATGGTTTGCTGCTGAGTGTGAAGCAGCGGAGATGAGAATCAGCACCGCCAAGTCCGAGTCCATGGTTCTCAGCCAGAAAAGGGTGGATTGTCCTCTATGGGTTGGGGACAAGCTTCTGCCCCAAGTGAAGGACTTTAAGTATCTCAGGGTCTTATTCATGAGTGAAGGGAGAATGGAGTGAGAGATTGTCAGACAGATTGGAGCAGCATCTGCAGTGATGCAGATGTTGTACTGGTCTGTTGTGGTGAAGAGGGAGCTGAGCTCTAAAGCAAAGCAGTTGATTTACCGGTCAATCTACATTCCTACCCTCACCAATGGTCATGAGCTTAAGGTAATGACCAAAACAATTATGGATACAAGTGGCTGAAATGAGCTTTCTCCATAGGATTGCTGGACTCACCCTTTGAGATAGGGTGAGGAACTCAGTCATCTGAGAGAGGCTTAGAGTAGACCCGCTGCTGCTCCACATTGAAAGAGGCCAGTTGAGGTGGTTTGGGCATCTGATCAGGATGCCTCCTGAACTCCTCCCACTTGAGGAGTTTTGGGCACATCCCACTGGGAGGAGACCCCAGGGCAGACCCAGGACATCCTGGAGAGACTATGTCTCCCAGCTGTCATGGAAACACTTTGACATCCTCTCAGAGGAGCTGGAGCAGGTGGCTGGGGAGAGGGAAGTCTGGGCTTCTTTGGTTGAGCTGCTGCCTCCGTGACCCAGACCTCTGGAATAGCGGTAGAAGATGGATGGATGGATGATTGCAATTAAGTAGCAATTTTGAAAGCGCAATCATAATTTTTTTAAGAATATCTTATTTTCAATTTTCAGTTTAACAACGCATTTATGAACAAACAAAAGCATAATTGCAACCCCTTCCTTGCCCACCCACTATCAATTTTTTTTTTTAAAAAGGAGAAAGGCAAGACAATATTTTGTGCTATGACAAAGGCGAAATCAAATAACCTTTCTATAACCTAGCCTCTATAAAAGCTGGCAGGGTGTTCATATAGGTCAAACAGGGTTGCCAGATTTCAACAAAAGAGTTGTCATCATTCCTGAGCATGTATGTGATCTTTTCAAGCGGCATACAACTGTTCATTTCTGAAGCCCATCTTGCTACAGGGAGTTGGGAGTCAATACACAAGGCCAATGCAAGAAACTTCTGAGTTTTTCTTAATTGTGCATCAACCATTGTGAAGTCCCCTAATAAAAAGATTTGAGGATCTAGTGGGAAATACAGTCCTAAGAGTTGTGTCCTGATATCAGAAAAATTGTGCCAGAAGTACAAAGTTTTGTGCATGAACCTTCTTATATGCCACAGCTAAAACACAGACTGGATATTTCTAACTTATATTTACAGTGGTGTGAAAAAGTGTTTGCCCCCTTCCTGATTTCTCATTTTTTTGTATGATTGTCACACTTAAATGTTTCAGATCATCAAACAAATTTAAATATTAGACAAAGATAACACAAGTAAACACAAAATGCAGTTTTTAAATTAAGGTGTTTATTATTGAGGGTAATAAAACCCAAACCTGCATGGCCCTGTGTGAAAAGTGATTGCCCCCTCCTGTTAAAATATAAATTAACTGTGGTTTATCACATCTTTAGAAAGCTGAGTTCAGTTTCTCTAGCCACACCCAGACCTGATGACTGCTACACCTGTTCTCAATCAAGAAATCACTTAAATAGGACCTGCCTGACAAAGTGAAGTAGACCAAAAGATCCTCAAAAGCTAGACATCATGCTGTGATCCAAAGAAATTCAGGAACAAATGAGAAACAAAGTAATTGAGATCTGTCAGTCTGGAAAAGGTTATAAAGCCATTTCTAAAGCTTTGGGACTCCAGCGAACCACAGTGAAAGCCATTATCCATAAATGGCGAAAGCATGGAAAAATGGTGAACCTTCCCAGGAGTGGCCGGCCAACCAAAATTACCCCAAGAGCGCAGCAACGACTCATCCAAGAGGACACAAAAGACCCCACAACAACATCCAAAGAATTGCAGGCCTCACTTCTCTCAGTTAAGGTCAGTGTTCACAACTCCACCATAAGAAAGAGATTTGGCAAAAATGGCCTGCATGGCAGAGTTCCAAGATGAAAACCACTGCTGAGCAAAAAGGACATAAGGGCTCATCTCACTTTTGCCAGGAAACATCTTGCTGATCCCCAAGATTTTTGGGAAAATACTCTGTGGACTGATGAGACAAAAGTAAAACTTTTTGGAAGGTGTGTGTCCCATTACATCTGGCGTAAAAGTAACACAGCATTTCAGAAAAGGAACATCATACCAACAGTAAAATATGGTGGTGGTAGTTAGATAGATTAGTTTATTTGACAGGGACAGTGCAATAAACATAGACAATTAATCAATGACAATCAATCTGATGTGTTCCACATAGAGTGTATAGCTATTAGCTAATTTGCAACTCTTGTCCCTGGATGGGCTTTAGAAAAGAGAATCAAGTAAAGAAAAAAAAATACACAATAACCACATACATCAATGCAAAAAGATTATAAATACACAATTGTAAATATTATAAATATTATAAATACACATAACAACCTGACTCACATTTGCCTATTTCAGGCCTCCCTCCCTTCGTCACTCACTATAAACAAACACATTCATTCCTTCCCTTCATTCACTCTCACCTTGCAGACAATCATTTCATACATGAGTACATTCTTGTTTATTTTTCAGCCAGTTTTTAACCTTTTTAGTGAATGTTTTAAAGTCCGTTATTATTTTAATTACATTTGGCATTGTGTTCCAGATGTGACTGCCCTTTATAGAGAAAGCTGTTTGTCCAAATGTGGTTCTGCGGTGGAATATTTTACAGTTATTGTTAACAGAACTCCTGGTGGCTCTGCTGCTGTCCTGTCTTTGGACGAAACCAGCAAGTGGCTCGGGTGCTGATTTATGGAAACATTTGTACGTTAATTTCAGAAAACAGAGGTCAATGAAACTCTCAAAACTCAATAGGTTGTATTTTTTTAAAACATTACAGTGATGCCACCTAATGGGCTTTTTGTCCAAGATTTTTAGGGTTTGATTATATAATGAACCTATATGTCTTATTGTGGAAGGGGCTGCTTGAGCCCAGACTGTCAAACAGTAGTGTGATGGTCTGGGGATGTTTTGCCACTTCAGGACCTGGAAGACTTGCTGTGGTAAATGGAACCATGAATTCTGCTGTCTACCAAAAAATCCTGAAGGAGAATGTCCGGCCATCTGTTTGTGACCTCAAGCTGAAGCGCACTTGGGTTCTGCAGCAGGACAATGATCCAAAACACACCAGCAAGTCCACCTCTGAATGGGTTAAGAAAAACAAAATGAAGACTTTGGAGTGGCCTAGTCAAAGTCCTGACCTGAATCCAATTGAGATACTGTGGCATGACCTTTCATGCTTTCATGTCGGTTCATTCTCGAAAACCCTCCAATGTTGCTGAATTACAACAATTCTGCAAAGATGAATTGGCCAAAATTCCTCCACAGCGCTGTAAAAGACTTTCATGTACGTGCGCTTTTACGCACGCACAAATGGAGAGAGACGAGCCCACTTGCTGGTGAGGAGTGTGTTTATTAAATAAAGAGTCAAAGCAACAAGTGTCCAACATAAGTGTCCAAAAAATAATAAGCAACACAGCAGGTGAGTATTGTTCAGCAGAGACAGGTTTGGCTATGAGGGAAGCAGTTCATGTCAGCCCCAGGGTGAAACTGACCACTGGAGGAAAACAGGAAACATGAACTGGGAAATGGAGGACTTACATGGATGGGTCGGCGCGCTCCTGGGCTCTGGGAAAAAACAACACCAAACTTAGTCCTGGGAAAAGTAGTCCAAACACAAGAAGTAGACTGAACGGAGTACTGACTGCTGGCAGGATGCTGACTAATGCTGTGACAATGAGTGAATGAACTGACAGGAAATAAATGCACAGTCAACTAATGGTGCAGAGTGAATACAGGTGCGTAACAGCAACAGGTGCACTGATTACAGGCTGCACACTGCAGCGGTAGGCTGAGCAGCCAATGAGGAGCGCCTGGAGAAAGAGGGAGAGGCAAAACAGAACACAGAATAAATCCAGACAATAAGTGGGCAAAACAAGGAGACAAAATACAACAGTAACCTGTGTCTGAGGTCAAGGATAACAAGGAACCTCAGACACATGACAAAGACTCATTGCCAGTTATCGCAAATGCTTGACTGCAGTTGTTGATGCTAAGGGTGGCCCAACCATTTATTAGGTTTAGGGGCAATCACTTTTTCACACAGGGCCATGTACATTTGAATTTTTTTTCTCTTAATAATAAACATCTTCATTAAAAAACTGCATTTTGTGTTTACTTGTGTTATCTTTGTCTAATATTTAAATTTGTTTGATGATCTGAAACATTTAAGTGTGACAAACATACAAAAAAGTGAGAAATCAGGAAGGGGGCAAACACTTTTTCACACCATTGTATGTAATTTCTGTGGCGTAATACGTAGGTCTGATGGAGAAAGTTAAAGGGGGTCAGTCTGTATCTGGAGTTAATAGTATCAGTTAGGCTTCTTTCACACAGTTTAGACCAGAGCTCTGTACTGTACCATTTCTCCCTTGATTTATGCAACCTTGGTTTTGGAGCCCAATCTGTCAAAAGAAAATACAGTTTTGAAATGAGATGAGGTGTGTCACCTTAATGAAGCAGAGTCTCCAAATCACTGAGTGGAGGTAAAGTCGTCTCAGATCCCGGGAGCAGTTTGAAGAAAGAGCCTTAACTGCAAATAACAAAAAATTGTCTGCTAGACAAGTCACATTTCCTCCCCATATCCTCAAAGGACATCAGGGAACCATCCTTATAGCAGTCCTGCTGATAACGAGCCCACTTTTTTTCTTTCAGAAGCGCAGATATTGCTTCCATTAGCCAAAATAGCAGCTTCGGAAGTGTCCATTATTTGATTGCCATACCTCCAAGGTCTTATTATCCAGTGACATTGGTATGAGTTCATTCTGCTTCAAAGGCATTTTGGGTGAGAAAATGTTTTTTAGTCCAATTTTTTTCCGAACTTCATATCATGTTTTAATGACATGTATAAAGATAAGGTTATCAGTTTTGCTGGAAAAAGTCGTAGGTGTCCATTTGTAGACAAAGTATAAAGGAACATTTTTTTTAAGAGCATGCATTCCAGTTGAAACCCAAGATGGAACATTTTCCTTTCCAAAAAGAAAAGAAACAAATTGCACTGGAGCAGCCCGGTAATATTTTTAAAAGTTAGTTTCTCTGCAGAAACCCTTGGAGTCTTACCACTCCATATGAATTGTCTAATATGTTTATTAAGGTTTTTTTTTTTTTTTTTAAATCAAGTTGCACTGGGATCGGTAAGGACTGAAAGAGGTACTGCAGCCTTGGTAATACATTCATTTTAATACAGTTTATTTGGCCAATCAAGGTAATAAGTAAATATATCCATTTCTGTAGATCCTTTATTATTTGATTAACTTGTGACAAATAATTGAATTTGTTTTGGGTTTTTTAATCATTATCCACAGTAATTCCAAGGTATTTTATACCATTTGGGGACCATTTAAACTGACTTCTTTGCTGATATTAAACATAATCAGATTTTGAGAGTGGAAGAATTTCATTTTTTATAGTTTATTTTATAACCCGACACAACCCCAAAAGTGTTTAAAACAGTTTGTAATTCTGCAAGAGAATCAAATGGGTTTATGAAGTGTACAATTATGTTATCGGCCGTAAGATTGATTTTGTGCATCGTCTGACCCACTTTTACACCCTTTATCTCTGGATTTTGTCTGATGGTCTCAGCCAAAGGCTCGATGGCTAATACAAAGAGCCCAGGGGATAAGGGACACCCTTGTCTACTAGACCTGCTCAAGGGGAAGGCTCTGGATATTTGTCCATTGGTAATTATTTTGGCTTGTGGTTTTTTATAAAGAGTTCTGATCCAGCTAATAAAATAAGAGCCAAATCCAAATTTAATATATCATAAGATAAGATAAGCCTTTATTAGTCCCACAATGGGAAAATTACAGGATTGCAGCAGCAAAGGAATAGCAGAACTCAGAGCAATAATAAACAAGATAATAACAGACTCTCCAGGATTTTGCAATGTTGCGATTCTACCAATTCCCACGACTTCAGCAGGTCCTTCCTGCATAATTTGAATTTTGTCCAGTCACAGCAACTTTACCACAACTTTGGCCAATTGTCATCAACTTCCACCAATTTCACCAATCAAATTTGTCTGTGAGCTGCGCGCAAACATGTATGTCATCAGTCTGTCCAATCAAATGTGGCGCTGCACCACATTCACTTCTGTGTTTACAGCGAGTATATACCGAATACATCAGCAAAAAACAGTGTGATTTTTAAAAAAACACTCACCTGCGAGTTTTCCCACATCATTCCTTCCTCCGTCTTCCCTGGTCCGCTGGTGAACATCTCCTCCAGTCTCCGTAATGACTGCATGAATGAAGTGCCTGGTGTGTGTTGAAAAATGTCCGCCTGCCTGAAAGCACCTCCGTCTCGGTAGCACGCATGAGGTGACACGCCGTAAAACCACACAAAAAATGAGCAAATCTAATACTACAGCTAGTGTTGCAACAGTTTATACGTCTTTAAAGGTAAAAGCCACTACTACATCTTGTCAGCGAGTTTTAAAGCTGTGAATCTCCGGTCTTGGCATGGGCCACTGTGCAATTCAGCCAATCCCCAAGGAGAGCCCCGTAACTTACCGCAACAATAAAAAAAAAAACCTGTGAAATTCTGGAGGAACTGATAAGAATTGGATTGCAAAACAGTAAATATACATATGTACACAGTATATATCAGTCCCTCCAGGATTTCGTGATGTTGCGATTGCTTCAATTCAGGTGAAATCAGCCAATCAGCGCAACTTTTGCGCAACCTTGCTACTTTGTCCAATCACCACAACTTCCCCACAATTTTGGCCAGTTCTCGACAACTTCTGCCAATTTCACCAATCAAATTTGTCTCTGACTGGCGTGTAAACGCTCAGCCTAACCAACCAAATGCTTCGCTGCACTGCGTCCACTTCCGTGTTTACAGTGAGAACATAACACATCAGCAAACAGTGTGTGACATAAAAAACCCACTCACCCGCAAGGTTCCCAACGCCGTCCCTTCCTCCATCTCCTCCAGCCTTGCCGGTGGATGTCTTGTCACATCTCCATCCTGATCGCGTGTACGAAGCGCTGGGTTTGTGTTGAAAAACATCTGCCTGCCCCAAAAGCACCCCGTCGCCGGAGCACGTGTGAGAAAAAGCGCCATAAAACCACAAACACAACACACAAATCTAACACTACAGCCAGTGTTTGATTATTTTATACATCTTTAGAAGTAATTTCATTACTATATCTGTTCAAAGAGCTTTAAAGCTGTGAATCTCCAGTCTGGACAGACAAATGCATCCCCACCCCCACCCGCCGCCGTTGTCCAGCAGTAAATGAAAGATGTTTGTCTGAAGAGCAAAGTGTGTGTATCAAGACCGACGTGCAGCAGACAGACAGGTAGGAGTTAAGCATGGAAAGGGAGAGAATATTGTCCATATTTTTTTTTTTCAGAAAAACACAGATTCCTATAGTCAATACAGAGCAACAGAATAAATTAGAAGAAGGTAAAAACATCTCCTTTCTATCTTTGTCTTTAATAAGAAAAAAGGTAAATAACAAAATAAATTATTTATTTTTTCCTCTCTGCTCGGTACCGAATGGTTGGGGACAGCAGGGAGTTTTCAAATGAAGGTGCTGCTAATATTTTCCTAATCTCTGCTCTTTAACATGCATTCAGTGCAATTTGGCTGTTGTAATGGATATTGTGTTAAAGTAGGTATTTGCTGTTGCACAAGAGTTTTTTCTGTATAGCAGAAGTTTCTGCTTAATTTACAAATCACTGTAATAGGAAATTTTTGGCAATCCTGTGCTTCCCTTGTATTGTTATATAGAATATTACTGCAGTAAACTGGAAAAAACATCTGCTTTAAAATCTGTAATTCTTCCCACAACTTTTAGTGCAAAAAAAAACTCTAAAAACATTGCAACTTTTTAAAAAAGCTCCTGCGAATTCAGGCTTTTTGGGCTGCAACAATCATAAAAACATCCCGCAAAATCCTGGAGGGACTGATATATACCCAGTGCAGGAGCATTGCAATTAGATGGTAATAACAGCATTACAGTTAGTTAAATTACCCGACAATGTAGAAATGTAAACCCAGGTAGTGTGGAGAAAGGAGGCAGGCGAGACAACGAGCTGGACGACACAGTTTATTCTTTCTCCAACATATTTTACAGCAAAAGAGATACCCAGGTCTCTGTGCAATCCTATTTTATAATTTTATTTCAATGCATCGAAACCCGGAACTTCCTACCATGACGCTGTTGTTTGAACAAAGAACTGTGTGGCACATTAACATAACATAATGCCGGCGCCGCTCCAACACTCTTCTTCTCCCAGCGGCACCGGCATTTTACTCCTCTCCCAGGGGGCACATAGTCCTTACTGTCCCGTCTGGTACACCCCAGTGACACCTCCTCTTTCGGTCCATTGTTCCCTGGATGGAGAAGTCCAACACCATACCCCCACAATAGTATATTTCACAGTTGAATGAGCAGTGTTGTTGCTACCCTCAATAATAACTGTAATTGTCTTAGTTGTGTTTTGGAGGGGATAGTCCCTATTGTGCAAGGTAATGGTGTTCAGTACGGCCTCTATGAGGAGCACAGGTTAGATTGTAAAGTCTGACAGCCGCAGGTAGGAAGGACCTGCAGAACCTCTCCCTTGAACACTTAGGATGGCACCACCTACCGCTAAATGAGCTCCTCAGTGCGTCCAACATGTTCTGCATGGGGTGGGACTTCAGCAGAGATGACAGCTTGGCCACCATCCTCCTCTCTCCTATCTCCTCCACTGGGTCAAGGTGGCACCCCAGAACAGAGCTGGCTTTTTTGATCAGCCTATTCAGTCTCTTCCTGTCGGCTGCCATGATGCCGCTACCCCAGCAGACCACTCCATACGTGATGGCTGATGCCACCACAGAATTGTAGAAGGTCTTCAGGAGTGCCCCCCACACACACTCCAAAAGATCTGAGTCTCCTCAGGAGGTACAGCCTGCACTGCCCCTTCTTGTAGAGTGCGTTGCTGTTGTGTGTCCGGTCCAGTTTATTGTTCAGATGAACACCCAGGTGCTTGTAAGATGTCACTATCTCAATGTCTGTTCTCTGGATGTTTACCGGTGCTGTGGGGGGTTATCCATGCCTGCAGCAGTCCACCACCAGTTTCTTGGCTTTCCTTGCACTGATCTGGAGGCAGTTCCACAGGCAGCAGTCCACAAAGTCCTGGATAAGTCCTCTGTACTCTGCATCATCCCCATCGTTGATGAGGCTGACAATTGCAGAGTCATCAGACAACCTCTGTAGATGGCAGTGTGGTGTGTTGTGTGTAAAGTCAGCAGTGTAGAGGGTGAACAGGAAGGGAGCCAGAAATGTTCCCTGGAGGGCCCCTGTACTGCTGATGATGGTGTCAGACACACAGTCCTGGGTCCTCACAAACTGTGGTCGGTCTGTGAGGTAGTCCAGGATTCACAATGACAGGTGCTGGTCCACCCCTGCACACGGCAGCTTGTCCCTCAGGATCACTGGTTGGATGGTGTTGAAAGCACTGGAGAAATCAAAGAACATGATCCTCACAGTGCTCCCAGGCTTCTCCAGGTGGGACAGGGAATGATGTAGGCAGAAGATCACTGCATCTTCCACCCCGATGTCATGCTGGTAGGCAAACTGAAGTGGGTCCATTGCTGGTCCCACCAAGAGGCAGAGGTGGGCAAGGAGCAGCCTCTCCAGGGTCTTCATCAGATGTGATTTGAGGGCCACTGGTCTGTAGCTATTCAGGTCCTTGCGGTGCAGAGTCTTCGGCACGGGTACCACGCAGGATGTTTTCCACAACTGTGGTACCCTCCCTAGCTTCAGACTCAAGCTGAAGATGTGCTTCACAATCCCGCACAACTGGTCTGCACAGGACTTGAGGAGCCTCGAGGTGATGCCGTCTGGACCAGCAACCTTCCTCGCCTTGATCTTCTTCAACTCAGCTCTCACCTGGGTCTTAGTGAGTTGGGAGGAGGGGGTGCTGGGCCTGTGAGGGGGAAAAAAAGCAGAGGGTGTGTACTGAGAGCTGAGGGATGTATGAGGTGGGGGTGGAGGGAGGGCAGTGGACAGGGGGACTAGATGAAGGTGGAGACAGCAGGGGTTGGTGGGCAAGCAGAGAAGAGGGCAGTTGGTCAAACCTGTTAAAGAACAGGTTTAGGTCGCTTACCCACTCCTACCCTACACGGCCTGGGAGGAGGTATTTTGGTGCCCAGAGATGGTTCGGAGGCTTCTCCAGACTCCGCTGATGTCACTCTCCTTCAACTCGTCCTCCATCTTCTTCCTTTTGATGTCCTTCCCCTCTCTGATCTTCCTCCTTAGCTCCCTCTGTACAAACTTCAGCTACTCCTTGTTTCCCGACCTGAAGATCCTTTTCTTCTCCTTCAGCAGCATCTTTATCTCAGGGTTGATCCAGGGCTTGTTATCTGAGAAACACCGTATGGCCTTTGTGGGTACAGTGTTCTCCATGCAGAAGTTGATGTAGTTTGTGATGTGTGTGAGGCTGTTGATGTCCTCACCATGTGGATCCCAGAATTGTTCCCACGCAGTGGATTCAAAACAGTCCTTCAGAGCGTCCTCCACCTCCTCAGGCCATCTCTTCACTGTGCGGCTAACAGGATGTTGTCAGGTAAGTCAGGTTGTCACGTAAGTAGAAGGTGAATCAGGTTGTGATCAGATCTTCTGGGGGGAGGTGGGGGTGATGAGGTGTATGCCTCCTTGGTGTTTGCATAGAATAAGTCCAGTGTTTTATTGTCTCTGGTGTGGCACGTAACATACTGGGTGAAAGTGGGCCGAGTTGAGGACAGAGAAGCATGGTTAAAATCACAGGAAATTATCTGGAGAGCATTTGGGTGCTCGGTCTGCAGTCTGCTGCTGACTGAGTGGGTGACATCACATGCTGACTCAGCACTTGCAGAGGGGGGCACGTAGATAGCGATCACAATGACGTGTGAGAATTCTCTCGGTAAATAAGCCGATCTCATGCTAATGACTATCAACTCAATGTCCTTGCTACAATGCTGTTCTTTGATCGTGATGTGCCCAGGGTTACACCATCTGTCGTTCACAAACACTGCAAGCCCACCTCCTCTGCTCTTGCCGCTACTCAGTGTCCGATCTGCCCAAAGTAAGTGAAAACCCTCCAGTCCGATGTTAGCATCTGTTGTTAACTCAGTTAGCCACGTTTCAATAAGTAGCAAGATGCTAACTTCCTGGTAGACTTTCATGTCTGGTCAGTGCAGCTAGCTTGTCCGTCTTATTCTGCAGCAATCTTACATTTCCTTTAATAAAGGATGGTAGAACAGGCTTGTACCTTGTTTTCCTCGCCCGTCGTTTCGCTCCAGGTCGACATCCACATCATCTGCGTCTGATGTCCTGTGGGATATCAGGTCTTTCAGTTAGCACTGCTAAGCTACGCAGTGCTACCTATTGTTGCCTACTGTACATCATAGATCCACCACTCACTGAGTCCGTAGTCACTGGCGATATGAAGAGAAGTATGGCTAATATCAACGCAAGAATGGTGATATTAGTGTCCATGGTGTCCGTGATGGATATGGGGTAACAAGAGCCAAAAAAAGTTGTTTAAGAAAAATGAATAGTAAATAAAAAAAACAAGAAAGAAAACTCAGAACTGAGCAGCTGCTGCAATCGGCTGCCAACCTGTGCAACCCCGGAACATAAAATTTTGATCAGACTTTGATGGCCACTCCAGCCTATCAAAGGCCTTTTCCGCATCTAAAGTAACAGCTGTACTGGATTCCGCATTGGTAATCGCTGTGTGAATAACATTGAGTAACCTACACAAGATGCTGGTAGAGGATCTCTTCTGGATGAAACTTGGTCTGGGTTTATCAGTTTTAGTAAATATTTACTCAACTGTTTGCTGAAGCTTTAGATATCTGTATTCAAATATGGATTTTATGGATCACTGTAATTATAGCCATTGAAAAAGAATCAAGAAGGTTTTGTGTTTCAGATGCTAGATTTATTACTGTCAGGGTGTGGGTTGAGTCTCATGTCCTCAATTTCTGTTGTTGTTTGTACTTCTGTATAGCATAGACTCAACCCATGTCCTCGCCTTGTGTTTATGTTATAGGTATTTCCTGTATTTATCATTGTTTGTTTGTGTCATGATTCTGTTAGCAGTCCTGAGTAATATTATTTATGATCTGGATTCAGTCTGTCATTGTTGTCATGGCTGTGTCCCCTTATCCCTTGCATATGTTTGTCTCCCTCTGTGTGTGTGTGTTAGTCCCGCCTCCTCCTGTCAGTCCCCCTTGCCTCTTGTGTCAGCTGTTCGTGATTATTGATTTCTCCACCTGTCCCGTGTTTCCTGATTGTGTTCTGCATTATTTAAAGGATGCAGCCCCTCTGTTTGGCACTACGTCATTAGTCTGGCGTCTCGCACACGCTTCTGCCTGCGTTCCCTGTCCATGAGTTTTCTGCCTGTCAGTTTTGTCTGCCCCGCCAAGCCTGTTTAGCATTTTTGTGTTTCAGCTTCTGAGCTGCTTTTTGAGTTTTGTTTAATAAAATGTCGAATGCTCGTTACGCACCTGGGTCCTGCTCTCTGCCTCGAGGGGCGAACGTTGAAAATTACATCCATGAGAAGAGGTATGAGCAAATCCTTGAACTCTTTATAAAATTTGGGTGATTGCAACATTGACAAAGCTTTTTCCATTTCTTTTGAAGTGAGTTGACACACACATTCACACACTGATGGTGGCGGAAATGAAAGATGAAAAATTAAAGCTCAATTAGTCACTGGACCAATTTGCCATAATGCATAAAATAAAATTGCTTAACTAAGTTGAATTTTAGTTGATGTTTTAACAGTTCCTCTAATTTAAAAATGATTGTTATTATTAATATTTTATTATTACATATGGTACATGCTATTCATGTTCAGGTGCTATAAAATACTAAATAAATAAAGGACTTATACAGAGCTATGTATATACAGTAAAAAAATCAATACAAAACCGATTTAAAAACACTTTTACGACTTCCGGTCTGGACACCATGGTGGTAGCAGCTTAACACTGAAGCTCCCAGATCCCATCCGTGAAAATACCATGAAAATCAGATTTAACGGATTTATGGAAGAGTGAAAATCAAAAGACAAAATTATTATGGCTAAAGGAAAACAGAAGAGATCAACATTTACCAGGCCAAGACATGCATCGGCCGGAGAAACTGACCTCAAAGACAGTAACCTCTCGGAAATGGAGGAGCAAAATGAGGCTAGCAACACGGCTAGCTTAAAAATGATACTTCAAGAATTAAGAGAATTTCGCTGAGAGTGTTAGGCCGAATTTCGTCAACTTAAAGACGAAATAAAAAGGACAAACAACAGAGTGGACCAGGCTGAGGCCCAAATCATGGAAGCAGAGGAAAGAATAAAAGGGCTGGAAGAAACCACGCTGGAATTACTCAAACCACAGACAAGACTGGAGACTAAGCTAACCGACCTGGAAGGAAGACTAAGAAGAGACAACATAAGAATTCATGGTCTGAAAGAAGGAGTCGAGGACGGTTTCACCACAATGGCTGCATGCGTGGAAACCATACTGAGAGAGAAGTTGGAAATTCCCCAATCCACCGACTTGAAGATAGAAAGGGCGCACCGTTCATTAGCCCCAAGGCCATCGGCGGAAGCTCCCCCGCGATCGGTGGTGGTGAAGTTTTCCAACTTCAGAACAAAAGAAAAGGTTTTGAGACTGGCTTGGCAGAAAAAAGGATTTATGCACCAAGAAAGAAAAGTCTTTGTGGAGCATGACTACGCCCCGGAGGTCCTTAAAAAAACGTTGGGAATACAATGATGCTAAAAAGATACTAAGAGAGAAGAAACTGCGCTTTCAAACTCCATTCCCGGCGAAGCTGAGGGTTTTTTACGGGGAAGAGACGTGTCTCTACAACTCGGCGGAAGAAGCAACCAGGGATATGGCGAGAAGAGGGCTCCCGGTACCGGTGTATAAACCCGCAGCAGACCCGATTGAAAGACTCAAGGCTCAAACGTGTTGCACGCAGAGACCCTCAAAATCCACGGGCCAGCAGCGGGAAACCCAGCGCCTGGGCTATAAGGAAAAACTGGACACTTTCAGGAGGGAATAACAATATTTTTAGTCAATCTGCACATCCAACCCTGCTCCTACAAGGTAACAAACATTAAAGGAGATGCAGAATCAGCAAATATGAGGTGGTAAAATATTTCATGGGACAGTCATAATATTAGAAACAAATAAGTCTTAAAAAAAAAAGCTTGTTAAAATAGAAATGTGACATTGAACCACATGAACTCTCCACTCTAACAAATACTGTAGTAACGTGATTGTTTGCTGTGATGGTGGTGGGAGGTAGCGCACAATTTCATAGGGTATATGCATAAAAAAAAAAAATCTATACAAGTTCGGATTGGGATCCGAAAATCACGTTAAAAACATGGGACAACTTATAGGGGTAAGAGAGGGCCCTCAACACGTAACAGAGTTTGAGGATGCACATTGCATCACAATACATGCATGGCACATTGCATCACAATACATGAATGGCACATTACATCTCAGTAGTGCAGCGGGAAAAACCAAGAGAAGATCCGAGTGTCCTTAATCTGTTGTGGGGGTTAACCGAACCGCCCACACGCTCCCCCCCAGAGGGCACGGCAGGGGGCCGAGACCTCGATAATCCCTCTATGGGAGCGAGCTGTGGGAGAAGCTCGCTGCAGGCGGAGGGGGAGGGAGGAAGGGGGTAGTAAATGCCGGCAGGGGGACGGTGAACTCGTCCGAGCCGCGCAAAAATTGCTTGTGGGTCCGTGATGTCGAAGGGCTGACCCGTTGAACGTGCAGAGGTCCACAAGAAGAAAAATTAGTCTCTGGCTCCTCTCGTGGCCATGAAGAAAACAGGAGCGGCGAGGCTGCGTAGCGGCTGTAAGGAAAAAAAAGGAAGAAGCAGAGGGACTTGGCTTGTTGGCTTTAGGTGCGGGCACAGCCCTAAAGCCCCCCGGGAACAGCTGACGGCTGAAATCCCTTATGTGCCGTGGCTGAGACCATTAGAAAATCCAGTGGCGAGCTGCGTGCTTGCTTCAGGTGAACGAGCAGCCCTGAAGGTTCTGTGAGCAGCGGCGGAGGACGATAGCGGTCTCTGGAGCCATTATTTGTCCTGTGCGTGATGCGCCGTCCTCGTAACTCCCCGGTGCTCGCGTCGGGGCTCGTGCGTGGGTGGGCCAGCTGGAGAGGCGAGTCAGGGTGCAGAATCTTGGTGGAGATCGGCGCAGACGGCGCCGATAAAATCTAGGTTTGAGCTGTGGCTGCAGCTTGGCCATGGTGCGTTGGAGCGGTGAGGGGAAATAGGCGATCTTTTGTCCCTCTCGGCCGTGGTGCTTTCAGGTCCACGCGCTGCGTCCTCCGCCGGCCCTGGAGGTTGCTGTCGTGGAGAAGGGACGAGGTGCCTGCGCTCTCGTGTGGAGGAGCTGTGAGCGCGGCCGGTCCAGCGTTGATGAGCAGATCTCAGACGTGCAGATCTCATCATGAAGGACGGGTCACCAGTGCAGCTGTCCAGATCAGAAGGTTGCTTTGCACAAAACGTGTGCATGTTCGGGGTCGCCAGTGAAGCGTTCACTGGCAGCGTGTTCTTTCTACCTTCAGGTCGTGGTGCGTTGGAGCGGCGAGAGGGAGGAGACGTCTTGTGTCCCTCGGCCGGTTCAGCGTGGATGTCCAGACCAGAAGGTTGTGTCGCACAAAGCGTGTGCGTCTTCGGGGTCACCAGTGCAGCGGATGATAAAATAAGCAGCGATGCTGAGGTTTTAACAGGTTTTATTAAATCATACCGCCGTCACGAGCTCCGCTCCCGGCGCCATGCATGCGCGCCGGGAGCGAGCCCAGCGGCTCTCGGAGAAGGAGGACACAATGTCTGTGTCCAGCAGCAGCAGTTGCAGAAGTGAGATTGAGAGAGCGAGTTACAGAACCTGTGCAGTATTTATACCCAACTCAGACAATACATCAAAGAGGGTTCACAGTAGTTGGTACGATCAAAGGGACTGCAGAACAGGCATGAGACATTTGCATTTGTAAGACCTACATAACAATAGGCAGATTTGCTAGCCTCTGCTCCAGGTGCAGGACAAAGAGGTTACAAGGCACATCTACATATTGATCTGTCTCTAGGTCACAGTAAGGACAGGACGCATGAACACTATACATGAATGGCACATTACATCACAATACATGAATGGCACATTGCATCACAATACATGCATGGCACATTGCATCACAATACATGCATGGCACATTACATCTCAGTAGTGCAGTGGGAAAAACCGAGAGAAGAGAGCTGAGTGTCCTTAATCTGTTGTGGGGGTTAACCGAACCGCCCACAATATAATGTAAAAGGGATCCTGAATCCAGTTAAAAATCCAAGATTCTAGGCAAAATGAAAAAAGATAAAGCAGGAATAATATTTTTACAGGAGACCCACCTAACAGACTTGGAGCACACTAAACTTAATAGACAAGGGTTTAAACTGATCTCTTCATCTTCATATAAGTCAGGGAAGAGGAGGGGGGGTAGCGACATTGATCTCAACCAAAATTATGTTTGAAAAAATTCAGAACACAAAGATAAAGATTAAAAAAAAAACTTCCGGCGCCACACGAGTCGGCTGCCTTTTGCAACAGCGGCTCAATTCTGAGTTTTTTTCTTTCTTTGCACGGTGGCACGGTGGCGCAGTGGTTAGCACTGCGGCAGCACAGTTTACCCTTGGCCGGGGGATTGTGGGGATCGTGGGATCGTGGGTTCGATCCCAGCCCCCGACCAACAGTGATCTGTGTGGAGTTTGCATGTTCTCCCCGTGTTGCGTGGGTTTACTCCGGGATTTCTCCGGTTTCCTCCCACATGCCAAAAACATGCATGTTAGGTTAATTGGCTGTTCTAAATTGTCCCTAGATATCTGTTTCCTATAGGCCCTTAGAATAGAGGGTTAGTATTAATGAAAGCGTTTTGAGTGGTCTTTGTGACTAGAAAAGCGCTATATAAGTGCAGGTTAGTTAGTTAGTTAGTTAGTTCTTTCTTTACACACTTTATACATCACGGACACACAGATCGCCCCAAAATGCCTCCTGAGCCGGCGGACGGAGCCACTGTTAACAGCAGGAGACGGTACAGCAGGGAACAGCTACTTGCACTTAATCGCCACTCAGTGCTGACGAAAAAACTCGACGTACCGAGAGAAATAAGGCGAAAACGACGTGGTTGTCGGGCTGGTGTTAGACGGCGGACAAGGAGTATAAGGTACAGACCCACCTTCCCATCCGTTATTATGGGGAATGTACGCTCTATACTGGGAAAGGTAGATGAGCTAGCGGCTATCTGCCGCTACGATAGCACATACCGGGAGTGCTCTGTCCTTTTGTTTACTGAGACGTGGCTAACCGAACTAGCAGCAGATGCTAACATTGAGCTGGAGGGTTTCCACATGATACGGGCAGACCGAACACCAGACAGTGGCAAAGCAAGGGGCGGTGGAGTGATAATGTACACTACCGTTCAGAAGTTTGGGGTCACCCAGACAATTATTTTGTGTTTTCCATGAAAAGTCACACTTATTTACCACCATGACTTGTAAAATGAATAGAAAATATAGTCAAGACATTGACAAGGTTAGAAATAATGATTTGTATTTGAAATAATAATTTTTTCCTTCAAACTTTGCTTTCGTCGAAGAATCCTCCATTTGCAGTAATTACAGCATTGCAGACCTAACATGATTGCACAAGGGTTTTCTAATCATCCATTAGCCTTCTGACGCAATGAGCAAACACATTGTACCATTAGAACACTGGAGTGATAGTTGCTGGAAATGGACCTCTATATACCTATCTAGATATTGCACCAAAAACCAGACATTTGCAGCTAGAATAGTCATTTACCACATTAGCAATGTATAGAGTGTGTTTCTGATTAGTTTAAAGTTATCTTCATTGAAAAAAAGTGCTTTTCTTTCAAAAATAAGGAAATTTCTAAGTGACCCCAAACTTTTGAACGGTAGTGTATGTTAACAACAACTGGTGCAGACCGGGACATATCACTGTTAAACAACGTCACTGCAGCAAAGACATTGAGTTGCTAGCTGTTAGCATGCGGCCTACATATCTCCCGAGAGAACATTCACATGTGATCTGCATTGTTGTTTATGCAAATCCGACGGCGAACGCTGGGACAGCACGTGACGTCATCCATTCAGTAACCAGCAGGCTGCAGACAGAACACCCAGATGCTCTTCTCCTCATCTCAGGCGATTTCAACCATGTTTCACTGTCTCCCATTCTACCCACGTTTACCCAGTATGTCACATGCCACACTAGAGACAATAAAACACTGGACTTATTCTACGCAAACACTAAGGAGGTGTACACCTCATCACAACTCCCCCAACTCGGGAGATCGGATCCCAACTTGGTTCATCTCCGGCCGGTGTACAAACCCCTAGTGCACAGACAACCCCCGGCCATGCGCACAGTGATGTTATGGTCTGAGGAGGCAATGGACACTCTAAAGGGCTGTTTTGAAGCCACTGCCTGGAAGCAGCTCTGCGATCCACATGGTGAGGACATCGATGGCCTCATTCACACCTTCACGGGCTACCTCAGCTTCTGTGCGGACAAATCCGTTCCCACCAAGACCATACGGTGTTGCTCAAACAACAAACCCTGGATCAACCCTGAGATTAAAACACTTCTGAGAGAGAAGAAGAGGATCTTCAGGTCGGGGAATAGGGAGACGCTGAAGTCCGTACAGAGGGAGCTGAAGAGAAAGATCAGAGAAGGCAAGGACAGCTTCAGGAGGAAGATGGAGGACAAGCTGCAACAGAGCGACATCAGCGGGGTCTGGAGAAACCTCAAAACCATCTCTGGGCTGCAGAATACCTCCCCCCAGGCCACGGGGGGCAGGGAGTGGGCGAACAATCTGAATTTGTTTTTCAATAGGTTTGACCAACCGCCCTCCCCCCTGACTGCACAACAACCACTGCTGCCTGTAAAGACATCAAGTCCTGCTGCCCACTCCCCACTCCACCAACACCCCCCCACTCCCAACACACAGCCCCCCATTCTGACCCTGACCAGGACCCAGGTGAGGACGGAGCTGAGGAAGATCAAGGCGAGGAAGGCGTCGGGACCAGACAGCATCAGCACAAAGCTCCTCAAGTCCTGTGCAGACCAGCTGTGTGGGATTGTGACGTACATCTTCAACCTGAGCCTGAAGCTGGGGAGGGTACCACAGCTGTGGAAAACATCTTGTGTGGTACCTGTACCAAAGACTTCCCACCCCAAAGACCTGAACAGCTACAGACCGGTGGCCTTGACGTCCCACTTGATGAAGACCCTGGAGAGACTGCTCCTTGCTCACCTCTGCCCCCTGGTGGAACCAGCGATGGATCCACTCCAGTTCGCCTACCAGCATGGCATTGGGGTGGAGGATGCGGTGATCTTCCTCCTTCACCGTTTTCTGTCCCACCTGGAGAAGCCCAGCAATGTGGTGAGGATCATGTTCTTTGACTTCTCCAGTGCTTTCAACACCATCCAACCGATGATCCTGAAGGACAAGCTGCTGCACGCAGGGGTGGACCAGCACCTGTCATCATGGATCCTGGACTACCTCACGAACCGGCCTCAGTTTGTGAGAACCCAGGACTGTGTGTCCGACACGATCATCAGTAGCACGAGGGCCCCCCAGGGAACGGTGTTGGCTCCCTTCCTGTTCACTCTTTATACTGCGGACTTCTCACACAACACAACACACTGCCATCTACAGAAGTTCTCTGATGACTCTGCGATCGTTGGCCTCATCTCCAATGGAGATGAAGCTGAGTACAGAGGGCTTATCCAGGACTTCGTGGACTGGTGCCATCGGAACTGCCTCCAGATCAACGCAAGGAAAACTAAGGAGCTGGTGGTGGACTGCCGCAGGCAAGGACAACCCCTCACAGCACCAGTAAATATACAGGGAACAGACATTGAGATGGTGACATCCTACAAGTACCTGGGTGTTCACCTGAACAATAAACTAGACTGGTCACACAATACTGACGCACTCTACAAGAAGGGACAGCGCAGGCTATTCCTACTGAGGAGACTCAGGTCTTTTGGTGTACAAGGGGCGCTGATGAAGACATTCTATGACACGGTGGTGGCATCAGCCATCACTTTTGGAGTGGTCTGCTGGGGCAGTGGCATTACTGCAGCCGATAGGAAGAGACTGAACAAACTGATCAAGAAAGCTAGCTCCGTCCTGGGGCAGCGCCTTGATCCGATGGAGGAGATAGGAGAGAGAAGGACGGTGGCTAAACTGTCATCTCTGCTGGAGTCCGAGTTCCACCCTATGCAGGACATACTGAATGCACTGAGGAGCTCATTTAGCAGCAGACTACTGTACATCATCCCAGGTACACAACCGAGAGGTTTCGCAGGTCCTTCCTACCAACGGCTGTCAGACTGTACAACCTAAGCAGGGCTGCTCGCAGAGATAGCAAAAAGACGTAACAACCTAATAGTTTTTTGAATGCAAAAGATGCAATAGACTTACACAATGGTCCCCTCCGGCATACAACTAGGAGAATACCGGTAGCTACGGAGGGTGAGAATATGTATGGGCACATAATCATACCATGTAGGATAACTAAGTAGACGGTTGTGCTGTTTCATCCCATCTAGCAACAATGCTCTGCACTGTGTGTGTTTATACATTTACATATTTATTCCATCTAGCTACAATGCTCCGCACTGGGTGTGTTTATGTTGATGTTTATATTTATATATCTATATATTCATTCCATCTAGCTACAATGCTCTGCACTGTGTGTTTATATATCTACATATTACTCCATCTAGCTACATTGCTCCGCACTGTGTGTTTATATATTTACATATTTTTTCCGCCTAGCTGCAATGCTCCGTACTGTGTGTTTATATATCTACATATTATTCCATCTAGCTACATTGCTTCGCACTGTGTTTATATATTTACATATTTATTCCATCTAGCTGCAATGCTCCGTACTGTGTGTTTATATACTCATATATTTATCCCATCCAGCTACAATGCTCTACACTGTGTGTCTGTGTGTATATATATATATATATATAGTAATATGTACATATGTATATTAGCTGCTCTTGCTTGCTTGCTTTTTTTTTTTTTTTTTTTCCTTGCCTTCTGATTGTTGCTCTGAGTGTTGCTATCCCTGTGCTGTTGCAATCCTGGAATTTCCCCGTTGTGGGACTAATAAAGGCTTATCTTAAAGAAGGAAGATTTAGCATGGTACTTGGTCGGCTAGAGGGAGAAGATATCACTCTGCTGAATGTCTATGCACCTCCAGAGGCTAACTGGAAATTTTATAAAAATGTATTTGACCTAATGATAACTAAAGCCCAAAGTTTAGTGATATGTGGTGGAGACTTCAATCTAAGACTGAATCCATACTGGGATGCATCAGGTAATTCTCCACATCAAAATAACACTCAAAGTAGAAAAACTCGGATGCTACTAAAAGAAATGGGAATCTGTGATGTGTGGAGGGAATTCAACCCCAGTGTAAAAGATTATACATTTTACTCAGCACCACATTCATCATACTCAAGGATTGACTATTTTTTTATGTTTAAAAGAGACATTGGAAGAGTAAAAATATGTAAAATAGGACTGATGGATCTCTCTGACCACTTATGCTATATGGACTTAAATATCCAAAAATACACAAATAATACATTTTCTTGGAGGTTAAATTCAAATGCACATTCAAATGTGCACATTTCAGCGCATTCAAATGTGCTGAAAGGACCACTGAAAGATGAATTAGAATCAGATATTCTCAGATATTTGGAAGAAAACGATAACTGAGAAGTATCCCCTTTAATACTGTGGGGCACATGTAAAGCTGTAATAAGGGGAAAGATTATCACAAAACTGGCACTCCAAAAGAAATTGAGACAAGAAAAACTAATCACATTAGAGTCAGAACTTAAGAAACTAGAAAAAGAGCACAAAGACAACACTCATTCTAATGACTCGCTCAAAATTAAAGAAATAAAAATCAAATAAACGAGATCTACACAACAGAAATCCAGAAGAAACTTACATTTCTGAAACAAAAATATTATGAAACAGGTAACAAATCGGCAAAATTACTAGCCTATAAATTGAGGAAACAACAAACGGAGAGAACAGTCTACAAAATCAGAGACCCAGTATCAAAGGAAATAAAAATTAGAATTCAGGAAATTCATAAAAGCTTCGAGAATTACTACAAGAACTTGTACTCCCTCAAAAAACACAAAAAAGACACATCCGAAGCCTTCCTAAATACATTAAATCTTTCCCAACTTACTGAGTCACAAAATAAAAAAACTATTGGCAGAAATACAACCTAAAGAATTAGAAAAAGCAATTATGAAACTTAAAGCTAACAAATCCCCAGGAGCAGATGGCTATACAGCAGAGTGGTACAAAACTTTTAAACAGCAACTATCTCCTCTCCTCCTGAAAACATTTAACTATGTCCTCCACACAGGGGAAATCCCCCCCCTCCTGGAGAGAAGGGGTCATTGCAGTCATACCTAAACCTGAAAAGGATAAACTAGACTGCTCCAACTACAGACCAATCAGTGTGTTAAATCAGGACTATAAACTTTTTACTGCTATCCTTGCCAAAAGGTTAGAAAATGTACTGACAGACTTAATTCATTTAGACCAAACAGGTTTTATAAGACAAAGACAGACACAAGATGACATTAGACAGACTTTACACATAATTCATCACATAAAAAAATATAATTTAAATGCAGCCACACTGGGATTAGATGCTGAAAAAGCATTTGATTCGGTTGACTGGTCTTTCCTATATAGAATCTTGTCCAGTTTCAATTTCCATAACAACTTCATTAGAACTATCCAGGCATTATATAAAAAACCAACAGCTAAAATAAGGATTAACTGTAAATTATCATCATCTTTTGAACTGGAGAGAGGATGTCGTCAGGGCTGCCCCTTGTCTCCACTGCTCTTTGCAATCTTCATAGAACCTCTGAGCCAATGGATAAGACAGAATCAAAAAATTCAAGGTATTACACTTGGTCAGAAGGAATATAAAATAGCATTCTTTGCTGATGACATTTTAATATACCTGGGGCAGTCGGACACCTCTTTTCCAGAACTAATCTCAGTTTTTTCAGAGTATGGAGAGTTATCGGGGTATGAATTGAACATGCATAAAACCCAAATTTTAACATTCATCTATGACCCAAATCAATATTTACTAAGCAAATTCAAAACTAACTGGGAGATGGAATCTATGAAATATCTGGGGGTCAGTATCCCGAAACAACTCAACAAAATTATAACACTAAACTATGATCCACTGATGGCAAAAATAAAATCTGATCTAGCAAGATGGAATATGATACCATTCTTGGGTACTGCACAAAGAATTGAAGCAGTCAAAATGAATATACTTCCACGTCTTCTATACCTTTTCCAAACAATACTGGTAGAACCTCCCAAAAAAACATGGCAAGAACTGAACAGAAGGATTTCAAGATTCATATGGCAGGGCAAGAGACCAAGAATCAGGTATAGAACCCTACAGCTAAACAAAGACAAAGGTGGTCTCGCGCTGCCAAATATCAGGGACTATTTTAAAGCCACGCAAATTAAAACTTTAGTAGAGATATGTAACCCATTCTACACTGCACAATGGAAGGAGATAGAATGCCAAATAACAAGTGACATTCCCTTACAGGCGATAATAGGGAATAATGCCTTACCTTGTGGAAATGTGAGAATGACGAGACAGAGTTCTCTCTCGAGTCAGCTTTATTCACATCTCCAACATCACGAAGCAGAAAAAAGAGAGCCACACAGGGAACTCTCGTCCTTAAATACCAGGACTCTTACAGTTCACAAGTCACATGTCTCACAAACCACATTGCATTATAATGACAGTAACAATGCATCCTCTCTCCATGAAATCATCCCCACTGTCTACAATGTATCCCCTCTTTAATGCTTTAATTATACCCCACAGTCTCAAGCTTTGCATACCAAAGCTAACACTCTTGCAGCTTCCTGTAATCACCAAGGAAGGTCTGCCTTTGTTCTGGTCTAAAATGTGAGTCCAAAAGCAGGTCACGTATGTGTGTCCACCACACAAAGCCCCCCCAGCATTTTAGAACAAACAAGGGAATAACAACATGCATGCCGTGATAGTATCAATACACATCAGTCAACATGCTGTCTGGGCTTCCGTCTCCTGCCGTATCTGCTGTAGCTGGGGTTCGACGTCTCCGCAGCGCTGTCACGCTGGGGGTTTGCCGTCTGGAGGAGGAAACCTTTTGTCAGCACCTGTGGGAGTTCTGGGGAAACATTACTCTGTGAACCCCCCCCCCCCCCGCGGGGGTCTACCTCGCCGCGGGGCCCTCGCCAACAGCACTTGCTCATCTGCCACCACAAAAGCGGGTTTGAGTCTGTTTATGCCAACTTTCTCTTTCCTACCCCCCAAATCTAGCAAAAACTGCTTGTCCCCTGTTTCTAACACTCTGAAGGGTCCGTCATAAGGCGGTCGCAGCGGGGTTCGATGTGCATCGTGTCTGACAAAAACAAACTCTGCGTTCTTCAAAGTTTTAGGCACAAAAACGCGTGGAAAACTGTGGTGCGCAGGGCCAGGCAGCGTGCTTGATTCTATGTTACTCCGCAATAGCTGAGACGGGGAGGCGTCTGGCACAGGGTTATCTGGGAGAAACTCCCCAGGGAGCCGGAGTGGCTGCGCAAACACAAGCTCCGCTGGGGAGGCTTCTAAGTTCTCTTTAGGCGCAGAACGCAACCCCAATAACACCCACGGTAACTTGTCTACCCAATTTGCACCCGTCAGTGACGCCCTGAGAGCTGCTTTCAATGACCTATGAAAACGTTCGCATAACCCGTTAGCCTGCGGATTGTATGCAGTTGTGCGGTGAATTGTGACACCCAGGCTGGGGGCCATTGTCAACCAAAGCTCGGACACAAATTGAGGGCCTCTGTCGGACGTAACGTCCGATGGAACGCCGAAGCGCGCCACCCAAGCTGTTAAAAATGCGCGTGCAACCTCCTCAGCCATGGTTGATGCCAGTGGGACCACTTCAGGCCAGCGCGTGGTGTGGTCCACCATTGTGAGAAGGTGTGTGCACCCTTGTGACAGCGGGAGGGGGCCCACGAGGTCCACATGAACGTGATCGAACCTCTTGGCCGGAATGTGAAACAGCTCCAAAGGAGCCCTCGTGTGCCTGTGTACTTTGGCTCGTTGACACGCCGTGCAGGCTGCTGCCCACTCTTTAACTTGTTTGCGGAGGCTCGGCCACACAAATTTCTCTCCTACCATTTTGACCGACGCGCGCACTCCCAGGTGCGCCAAAGAATGAATCGAGTCAAAAACACGGCGGCGCCACGCAGCTGGTACTACTGGACGCGGCCATCCCGTGGAGACATCGCAGATTGGGGGGGGGGGGGGCATACCGTCTTGCAGCACCCTGTTCTCCAGCCTTAACCCTGTTGGTCCAGACTGGAGCGCGCGCACATCCACGTCACTAACCTGCTCCGCGGCCATGGCTGCGTAATCTATTCCTACGCTGACTGGGGCCGCTAGGGCGCGCGAGAGGCAATCTGCCACTACATTGAGTTTGCCCGCCACATGCTGGATATCAGTGGTAAACTCTGATATCACGGCCAGCTGTCTCTGTTGCCGGCCTGACCACAGTTCGGAAGCCTTGGCCATCGTGAATGTTAGTGGTTTGTGGTCAACGAACGCGGTGAAAGAGCGTCCTTCTAGCCAGAACTGAAAGTGGCAAATGGCCAAATGGAGAGCGAGCAGCTCCCTGTCGAACGCGCTGTATTTACGTTCACTATCGCGCAAGGTCCTGCTGAAAAAGGCGAGGGGCTGCCAAACCCCGGCTACATGTTGCTCCACGACCGCCCCTATGGCCACCTCTGAAGCGTCAGTGGTGAGCGCTATGCGGGCCATTGGGTCTGGGTGTGCCAACAACGCAGCCTTTGCCAAGGCTGCTTTCACCTCCGAGAACACTTGGTCCCGCTCCGGGGACCACTCGACCTTATCCGTGGGTTTCTTTTTTTTGAGCGCGACATACAGCGGCTGCATGAGTTGCGCCGCGCGGGGGAGAAAACGGTTGTAAAAGTTCACCATTCCCAAAAACTCCTGCAACGCCCTGACCGTCTGCGGCCGGGGAAAATCTGCCACCGCGTGCACTTTGTCAGGAATCGGAACTGCTCCTTCAGGGGAGACGCGGTGTCCTAAAAAATCGATCTGCGCCACCCCGAACTGACACTTCGCTGGGTTGATTATTAACCCGTGATCTCCCAACCTTCGGAAAACTGTGGCCAGGTGTTTTTCGTGTTCATCTTCGGACACGCTGGCTACTAAAATATCGTTCAAGTAGACGAACACGAAAGGGAGATCGCGAAGCACCGCGTCCATCATGCGTTGGAATGTCTGAGCAGCCCCTTTAAGTCCGAATGGCATGCGTAAAAACTCGAATAGGCCAAACGGAGTTATTACCGCTGTTTTGGGTATGTCCTCAGCGCGCACAGGGACTTGGTGGTAACCGTGGACCAAGTCTATTTTAGAAAAAACTCGCGCCCCTACCAAATGAACGGAAAGATCTTGGATATGCGGGATTGGGTAGCGATCGTGCGCTGTAGCGTTGTTTAACCTGCGGAAATCCCCACAAGGTCGCCATGATCCGTCGGCTTTCGGGACCATGTGCAGCGGGGAAGCCCACGGACTGTTAATGATAATGCCCAACCTCTCCAGGTTGGCGAACTCCTCGCGCACTATGGCTAGTTTAGCTGCGTCCAAGCGCCGAGCTTTTGCAAAAACGGGTGGTCTGGTAGTGGTAATAAAATGCTCCACCCCGTGCTTAGCGACTGTTGCCGAAAATGTGGGGACCGTGACTGCTGGGAACTGAGTGAGCAGTGTGTGGAACTTACCGCTTGCAGCTGTGACGTTGGCTTGTGCTGTTGGCGGGGCCACTCGCGCTGTGCAGGGGATAGAATCAAAAGTGCATTAACCAGGCGCCTGTTAGCGAGATCAACCAACAAACCATGTGAGCACAGAAAATCAGCCCCCAACATATTGAAATTTACTGCTGCTACAACAAAAGTCCACTCAAATGTACGGCCGTGTAGAGACAGAAGCAGAGTCTTCTCACCAAAGGTCTTAATCTCCGAGCCGTTCGCTGCTGTCACCCGGGGACCTCCAGAACCAGCTAGTCTGTCCGCGTAGGAAGGTGTGATGAAACTCAACTGGGAGCCTGTGTTGACGAGGAACTGCCTCCCCGAGCGTACGTCCGACAAGTAGAGCAGCTTGTTCTCCTCCCCGAGGGCCGCGGCTGCTACCGACCCCTGGTCTTGGCGTTTCCCGAATGCCCGAACTGGCATGGTGGTACACATTTGCGTGCCCTCTCTGCAAAGGGGCGATGGTAGAAACAAAGGACGTCCGATCCGCGTTCCCTGGCCCCTGCCGCCGCCGTCGTTGATGAGTCTGGTACCGCTGCCTCTGGCCTCCTGTCGTCTCCGGTCGCCGTGCTGAGTTCTGCTGCAGCAGCCGCGGCTGCGCGCCGCTTGATGGCGTTGACAATCCGCTGCGCTTCTCGGCCCAGCGCGCGGTAGTCCCGTTGGGCCAACAGTGGCAAACTGGCCAGGGTCACTCTCGCTGCTGACGGTAGAGTCCTGAGGAAGAGGTGGGTGAAAATGAAGTGATTGTTGTCAGAGTCTTTCAACCTCAACAACTTCTCCATCAGGTTCGCGGGCATGTCATTTTCCGACTCCGTCAGCGCCAGGAGCCTCTCTGCTCGCTACTCCGCCGAGGGGGTGAATTGCTGGATGAGTGCAGCCTTCAACGTGCCGTATTTGTCGCTGTCCGGCGGCTGGTCGATCAGGCTCTCCACATGCTGGGCCATGTTGTTGTCCAGCTTTGCGACTACGTGGTAGAATTTTGTGGCGTCTACCGATATCCCCCGGAGGTTGAACTGTGCCTCAACTGCGTTGAACCAGGAGCGTGGATTGTTCTGCCAGAAGTCCGGTAGCTGGACTGTAGCGGCATTCGCTTGGCTGGGGGCTGCTGACGAGGCTGGCCCGGGGGAATTCTCCTCTTGCATGATACGTCTTGGGTCACCAGTGTGGAAATGGGAGAATGACGAGACAGAGTTCTCTCTCAAGTCAGCTTTATTCACATCTCCAACATCACGAAGCAGAAAAAAGAGAGCCACACAGGGAACTCTCGTCCTTAAATACCAGGACTCTTACAGTTCACAAGTCACATGTCTCACAAACCACATTGCATTATAATGACAGTAACAATGCATCCTCTCTCCATGATATCACCCCCACTGTCTACAATGCATCCCCTCTTTAATCCTTTAATTATACCCCACAGTCTCAAGCTTTGCATACCAAAGCTAACACTCTTGCAGCTTTCTGTAATCACCAAGGAAGCTCTGCCTTTGTTCTGGTCTAAAATGTAAGTCCAAAAGCAGGTCACGTATGTGTGTCCACCACAACCTAAACATTTGAATAACACTAACCCGTGGATAGAGACCCCGCTAAAAATTTGGTTTAAGATAGTCAGAGAGAATCAAACTAAAGAACCCTATCGATTATTGCAATGGATTTCCTATGATCAGGATTTTACTCCGAATTAAACAGACACTAGATTTAAAAAGTGGAAAGAGAACGGACTGATAAAATATTACGACTTTTTTAAAGGGCAAACTTTAAAAAGTTTTGAAGATTTGAAAAAAACAAGGTCTAATAAATCAAGACCTTTACAGGTTCTTTCAGCTTAGACACCACATAAACAAAATACTTTAAAAGGAGGATTTGGAAAGGGCCCAGTCAGGTGTTCTGAAGGTCTTCTTAATGGCATATAAAGGGATCCCAGGGATCAGATACATTTCTAAAATATACCATGGTCTTCAAGATTTAAAAGGAGACAACACATCATATATAAAAGAGAGATGAGAAAAAGAGGGGAATTTCACTTTACAACTGGAAATATGGGAAAAGCTAAACATACAACAGTAGAAAAGTACCTCATCCCTGCTGTGGAGAGAATTTGGATGGAAAAATTTGGTAAGATTTTTCAGAACACCTACACAAAACAAATTTACTCGTAAAGGGTTGAATTGCTGGCGCTTGTGTGGTGAAAAGACTGCAAATCATTTTCATGTGTTTTGGTCATGCCCAGTATCCACCAATATTGGACAAATGTACAGACAATGTTGGGGAAAATATTCAAAATAACAGTTCCCTTTTCTTTTTTAACTTTGTATTTGGGTTTACTACCGGAATCACTGGAAAGACGAGGAGAAAAGTACTTATTCATGGTTTTAATATTGACAAGTAAAAAAGCTCTAACATAAAAATGGATGTTGAGAGACTGTCCTGCACCTGAAGATTGGATTAACGTGATTCAGGACATTTATTCTATGGAAAAGTTGACATTTGCACTGAGACAGGACATGGATGGGTTCTTGAACTTTTGGCAACCCTGGAACGCATATGTGTCTTCCATCAGATCTAATCTTTGACAAATACCATTTCAATAATGGCTCCTCTCTTTGTTCCAACGCTACTCAGATGCTCTTTTATTTTTCTTCTCTTTTTTTTTTTATTTTTCTTTTCTTTCACTTAAAAAAGGGGGTGTTGTAATAATTTTTTTTCAATCTTGTCAAAAAACAAAAAAAAGGGAATATGTGATGGAAATGTAAGCAATGCAATGCTGTAATGACATGTATACCCTTTACAAAAACTTAAATTAAAAAAAAAAACACTTTTACAAAATATAAAAAAGAATGTTAGAACAAGGATTCAGTGTACCCCGCCCGGTATAGCATTACAGGCGCCCCACCCTGGAGCAAGGCCTGGGCGAGGGGTTCGATGGCTAGCGCCTGATGGCTGGATTTCTGCCCATGGGACCCGGCCCGGCTCAGCCCGAAGGAGTTACATGAGTCCACCCTCCAGTGGGTTCACCATTTACAGGAGGGATCATGGGAGTCTGGTGCTATATGGATCAAGTGGCAGTTGAAGTCAGAGACCTCGGTGGTCTGATCCCAGGCTTCCTAAACTGGCTTTTGGGGCGTGGAATGTTACCTTTCTGGTGGGGAAGGAGCCTGAGCTGGTATATGAGATTGAGAGATACCGGCTAGATATAGTCGGCCTCACCTCAACACATAGTTCTGGTTCTGGAACCAGTCTCCTGAAGAGGGGCTGGAGCTTGGCCTACTCTGGAGTTGCCCTGGGCGAGAGGTGACGAGCAGGGATGGGTATTCTTGTATCCCCCACCTTGCTGCCTCTATATTGGAGTTTTCCCCAGTGGATGAAAGAATTGTTTCCCTGTACCTTCGGGTTGGGAAACAGGTCCTGAGTATCATTTGTGCCCATGCACCAAGTGATGTTTCAGAGAACCCACCTTTTTTGGAGTCTCTGACTGGGGTGCTGGAGGGTACTCCTCTTGGAGACTTCATTGCCCTACTGGGGGACTTCAATGCGCACGTGAGCAACGACAGTGAAATCTGGAGGGGGGTGATTGGGTGGCATGACCTGCCCGATCTAAACCTGAGTGGTGTTCAGTTACTGGACTTCTGTGCTAACCACAGTTTGTCCATAATGAACACCATGTTCAAGCATAAGTGTGTCCATATGTGCACCTGGCACCAGGACACCCTAGGTCGCAGGACACTGGTCGATTTTGTTATCATGTCATTAGACCTGCGACCATATGTCTTGGACACTCGGGTAAAGAGAGGTGAGGAGCTGTCAACTGATCACCACCTGGTGGTGAATTGGATCCAGTGGCAGGGGAGGATGCCATTCAGATCTGGTACACCCAAACGTATAGTGAGGGTGTGCTGGGAATGTCTAGCTGAGGCCTTTGTCTTTAACTCCCACCTCCGGAAGAACTTCAACCACATTCCGAGGGAGTCTGGAGACATGGAGTCTGAATGGGCCATGTTCTCTGCCTCCGTTGTTGAAGCAACTGCCCAGAGCTGTGGCCGCAAGGTTGTCGGCGCATCTCGTGGTGGCAACCCCCGAACCAAGTGGTGGATACCAGTGGTGAGTGGGGCCATTAAGCTGAAGGAGTCCTATCGAGCTTGGTTGGCTTGTGGGACTCCCGAAGCAGCTGGGGTGTACCAGCAAGCCAAGCGGAGTGCAGCTTGGGTGGTTGCTAAAGAAAAACTCGGGTGTGGGAGGAGTTCGGTGAGGCCATGGAACAAGACTTTCAGTCGGCCTCAAAGAGGAGGAGGAGGAGGAGGAAGCATAAGCCGGCTGTACCGATGGTCTTCAAGGGGAAGGTGCAATCGCTGGGAAATAAAACAGATGAGCTTACAGTGCTGTTCAGGACAGAAAGGAGTATCGTGAGTGTAGTATCATGTGTTTTACAGAGACGTGGTTACACTCGGATGTAAACGTAGCGATACCTGGCTTCAAGACTATACGGGGGGACAGAGACATGATAAGCAGCAGGAAAAAGAGATGAGGAGGATTGGCACTTCTTGTTAATGAACGGTGGTGTCATCCTGGACATATTCATGTGAAGGAAAAGTGCTGCAGCCCGGACATTGAACTGCTGGCTGTGAATATGAGACCTTATTATATGCCACGAGAAATGAAGTGTGCCTTAATTATTATCGTCTACGTCTCTCCGTCAGCTGATGCAGCGGTGGCCTGTGACTTCATCAGCTCAGCTGCGGCCACATTACTGGAGAAGCACCCAGATGCATTTATGGCCATCACGGGTGATTTTAATCATGTCTCAGTGGGAAAAACACTACCAAATTTTCACAAGTTTGTTGACTGTCCCACCAGAGAAAACAAAACACTGAATTTACTGTATGCCAATGTCAGTGATGCATATAGTGCCACAGCTCTACCCCCCATTGGCAAATCAGATCACTGCATGGTCATGTTAACACCCAAGTACGTTCCCCTTGTGCAAAGACAGCCTGCTTATACACGGACTGTGAGGAGGTGGACACAGGAGGTTGCTGATGCACTACAGGACTGCTTCAAGACGACAGACTGGAGCGTACTCTGTGAACCACTTGGGGTGGACATAGACAATATGACTGACTGCATCACAGAATACATTAGATTCCATGTGAAGACATGACCATGCCAGCTCAGACTGTACAATGCTTCTCCAACGACAGACCATGGGTCACCAGTGACCTGAAAGCACTTCTGAACAAAAAGAAGAGAGCTTTTAGGGCTGGAGACAAGGAGAAGCTGAGGGGAGTGCAGCATGAGCTGAGAGAGATGCTGAGGAGCTGCAAAGACAATTATAGGAGGAAGTTGAAAGACAAACTCAGGCAAAACAACACTAAAGATGTGTGGGAGGGAATGAAACAAATAATTGGGTGCAAGGGGAGAGTCAGGCAGCCATCTGGGAGCCAAGAGAGAGCTGAGGAACTGAATCTGTTCTTTAATAGGTTCAACTCACAGTCTGTCACCCGAGCAACACAACCAGACCCCCACACACCCCTCCTATCTATCTATCTATCTATCTATCTATCAATCTATCGATCAATAAAGTACATCCATCCATCCATCCATCCATCTATCTATCTATCTATCTATCTATCTATCTATCTATCTATCTATCTATCCATCCATCTATCTATCTATCTATCTATCTATCTATCTATCTATCTATCAGATTCTGGCAAACTGTCCGGTGGCTCAGGAGAGGGAAGCAGCTCCCTGTCCACACTGTGTATGGTGCGGATGGGGCACTGCTGACTTTGACTGGGGATATCATCAGGCGGTGAAAGGAATACTTCGAGGACATCCTCAATCCCTCACACACCTTCCACAGAGGAAGCAGGACTTGTGGACTCCCCCATCACAGGAGCTGAGGTTGCCAAGGTGGTTAAAAAGGTCCTTGGTGGCTGGGCCCCAGGGGTGGACAAGATTTGCCCTGAATACCTCAAGGCCCTGTATGTTGTAGGGCTGTCATGGTTGACACTCCTCTGCAACATTGCGTGGAGGTTGGGGACAGTGCCTTTGGCATGGCAAACCAGGGTGGTGGTTCCTCTCTTAAAGAAAGGGGACCGGAGGGTGTGCTCCAACTTTAGAGGGATCACACTCCTCAGCCTCCCTGGGAAGGTCTATGCCAAGGTACTGGAGAGGAGAGTCCAGCCGCTGGTCGAACCTTGGATTCAGGAGGAGCAATGTGGTTTTCGTCCTGGCTGTGGCACATCGGACCAGCTCTTTACCCTCACAAGAATCCTAGAGGGTTCATGGGAGTTTGATCAACCAGTTTACATGTGTTTTGTGGATTTGGAGAAGGCATTCAACCACATCCCTCGTGGTTTTTTGTGGGGGGTGCTTCATGAGTATAGGGTATCAGGCTTGTTGTTACGAGCTATCCGGTCTCTATACGACCATTGTGAGAGTTTGGTTCGTATTGCCAACACTCAGTCGGACTCATTCCCAGTGAGAGTTGGACTCCGCCAGGGCTGCCCTTTGTCACCGATCATGTTCATAATTTTTATGGACAGGATTTCTAGGAGCAGCCAGGGAACGGAGGGTGTCATTCTTGGCGACCACAGAATCTCATCTCTGTTGTTTGCTGATGATGTTGTCCTGTTGGCTGCATCCAGCAATGACCTACAGGTCTTACTGGGACAGTTTGCTGCTGAGTGTGAAGCAGCTGGGATAAGAATCAGCACCTCCAAGTCCAAGTCCATGGTCCTCAGCCAGAAAAAGGTGGATTGTGGAGGAGTTTAAGTATCTCTGGGTCTTATCCATGAGTGAGGGGAGAATGGAGCGAGAGGCTGACAGACGAATCGGGGCAGCATCTGCAGTGATACGGACGTTGTACCAGTCCACTGTGGTCGAGGGAGCTAAGCTCTAAGGCAAAGCTGTCAATTTACCAGTCAATCTGTGTTCTTACCCTCACCTATGGTCATGAGCTTTGGGTAATGACCAAAAGAACGAGATTGCGGATACAAGTGGCTGAAATGAGCTTTCTTCGTAGGATTGCTGGACTCACCCTTAGAGATAGGGTGAGGAGCTCAGTCATCCGGGAGAGGCTCAGAGTAGAACCGCTGCTCCTCCACATTGAAAGGAGCCAATTGAAGTGGTTTGGGCATCTGATCAGGATGCCTCCTGGACGCCTCCCACTTGAGGTGTTTGGGGCACATCCCACTGGGAGCATACCCCGGGGCAGACCCAGGACTCGCTGGAGAGATTATGTCTCCCAGTTGGTCTGGGAACACCTTGGTATCCCCTCTGAAGAGCTGGAGCAGGTGGCGGAGGAGAGGGAAGTCTGGGCTTCTCTGCTTGAACTGCTACCTCCGCAACCCGGACCTCCGGAAAGCGGCAGAAGATGGATGGATGGATGGACAAAATCTAAAAGTACTTCATAATGTCTTTGGTACAAATCACCAAGGTTGTGCAAACTAGGATCGATACTAGTTTGCACTACTACAGCCTTAAAGGCCATGGTGATAACCTTTTAAAGCTGAGGAGGAGCAAGTATCTGGAGAAACATGTCTGCTGTCTCTTGCTGCTAGTAAATTATTTTCTTTTCTTACTGCTGGTAAATTTACTGTAAATCATACTAAATAAACCACAGTATTTTTTTTCAGGCATTTTGATATATTGAATGCAAGGGTGTATACACATTAAGAGAGGGGAGAGTTGGGACTTCCGGGAAGATGGCGGCGAGACATAACGCTTAAACAGAGAGCTCTCCCTAGCCGGATTAAAAATCATCGGTAAATGGCCAACTCGACATAAGCGGATCAATAAACTAAGGGATGAAAACACAAAGGAGCTGGACACAAGGACAAAAGCAGGGTAAAATTAAAGAATTCCTCTTCAACAACGCAGGAGAAATCGCTGAACACGAGGCCCAAAAAAACGAGGTGACTGCAGCAGGGAAAATGGAGGACGCCAGGCTCGATAACATGAACACTGGCTTCGCCAGTTTGGGTAAAGAGTTGAAAGACTTCAAGCGGCAGCTACAACAGGATTTAGCGGCTCTTAAGGAGGAGCTGAAAAAAGAGATTAAGGAGGAAATTATGGGCCTCCGAAGAGAAATGGAGCGCAAGCTAGCAGAAAACATGGAGGAGCTGCGCTCTCAGCGGGTGTGTATGACAGAAGCACAGGCCCGAATATCGGTGCTGGAAGATTGGAAGAGCGAGGCAAGCGAACAGCTACAGACCCTGACGGCACAAACGCAGAGGATGCAGGAGAAAATAACCGACCTGGAGAGCAGGTCCAGACGGAGCAATATACGCATCTTCGGGATCCCGGAGGGCATTGAAGGCAACTCGATGACGAAATTCATGGATCAGTTCTTAAAAAAAGAGCTGGAGCTGCCCGGTGAAGCGGACCTGCAGATCCAACAAGCGCACAGAGCCTCGGCACAGAACCCGAATCCACACTCTACACCCAGGTCAGTTGTGGTAAACTTTCTGAAATATGATGTAAAGGAAAGAATCCTGACACAAGCGTGGAAAAAAAAGATACGAATCGGCGACAAGCAGATATTCTTTGATCATGACTACCCGACAGAAATTGTGCAGCAGCGAAAGAAATATGCCAACATTAAAAAAACGCTGAAAGAGAAAAAAATTAGATTCCAAATGCCGCTAACGAAGATGAGGATTCATTGGGAGGACGGCGTGAAGACATACAACACAGCCAGAGAGGCAGCGCGGGACATGATGGAGCGGGGCTTTGTGGTGAGCGTGCCGGAGGAAGCGGCTGGAGCACCGGCGGCACTGAACGCATCACGACAGCCAGAGTGGAGGCGAGTGAACGGCAGAAGATGGGAGGAGACGTGGAGCAGCGGGCCCAGGAAAAACTGCAAGGCTTTCAACTGAAAGCCTAGATTGTAACAAAGATTAAGAAAGGCACAGAAGAAATGAAGGCCAAGAAGACAAGGTAAAAGAGAAACAGACGGCTAGGAGAGGTTTAAGTGATTTTTGTTGGACATTTCTAGACTAATGACTATTACTTGGATAGTAACTAGAGGTCTAGGGAGGGCCCCTCACTCTGTGAGGACATTCCCTCCACCCACCAACAGGGACCAGTGGGCAGAAGAAAGGCCCAAAGTACGGAGGTCGAGATTTTTTAATGTGTTTTTATATAAATATGTGTTATTTTTGTTGTTAAAGGGGCTAGGAGCACAAGTTAAAAAAATGGAAAAACATGAATATGGGTAAAAATCTTAAGATAATGACACTAAATGTGAATGGTCTGAACTCACCTTTTAAAAGGGAAAGAATAATAAGAAAATTCAAGAAGGAAAAAGCCGAAATTATATTTATGCAAGAGACACATTTGAGCAAGACAGAACATGTGAAACTAAAGAGATTTGGCTATAAGAACTCCTACTACAGTTCATTTAAGGGAGGAACTAAAAGGGGGGTTATGATACTAATTTCAAATAAAATACAATTTGAATATAACAAGAAATCCAGGATAAAGAAGGCAGGTATGTAATAATAAAGGGAAGAATAGATGGTATGCAGATCACATTAGTGAACATCTATGCCCCACCAGAAAGTGACAAGGGTTTTTTCAACATCTGTTTGATCTCATAGCAACACACAGTGAAGGAGTCCTAATTTGTGGAGGAGACTTAAATGCTGTCATGGATCATGAAGTTGATACAACAAGTGTTAAGAAGACAAAAAAACATGTAACAAAGTTCATAAGAACCTCACTGGCAGAAATGGGTATGGTAGACATATGGAGGGACCTGCACCCACTCGAAAAAGACTATAAACATTATTCAGCAGTCCATAAAGTACACTCTAGAATAGATTACTTCCTTATGAATGAAGGTGACAGACACAGGGTGAGAAATTGTCGGATTGGAGGGGCGGAAATATCAGATCATAATCCTATATACATGGAAATATATTTAAACAATAGAAAACGACAAACAACATGGAAACTTAATGTAGGTCTGTTAAATGATGAGAAAATGAAAGAAAGAATAAAAGTAAACATAAACAAGTATATCCAAGAGAATGACAATGAAGAAGTGGACCCAACAATACTATGGGATGCACTAAAAGCCGTGTTAAGAGGTAAATTAATGGTTGAAACAGGAAAAGCAAATAAGTCTAAACTGGAAACATATGAACAAAGATGTGAGAGACTGAGGGAATTAGAACGTAAACATCAAAGCACAAATGACCCAAAAATATATCAAGAAATTAAAGAAGAAAAAATAAAGATAAAAGAAACACAAATAGATGAAATTGAAAGGAAAATAGATATCTAAAGCAAAAATATTATGAAACGGGACCAAAATCCACAAAACTGCTGGCAAAACGGTTAAGAAAACAACAAACAATGAATAATGTATATAAGATTAAAGACCCCATCACAAATAAAACCACAGTTAACCCAGAAAACATCGAAGAAATATTCCATAATTTCTATCAAGAACTATACTCGCAACCTGAAGAAACAAATACTAAAGATATTAAAAAATTTCTATGCACATTGGACTTGCCATCAATAGGAAATCAACAAAATGAAAAGCTAACAGCAGAAATAACAACACAAGAGATTAGAGATGTGATTAAGTCACTTAAAAACGGTAAATCACCAGGTAGTGATGGATACCCCTCTGAGTTTTATAAACTGTTTATAGAAGAACTCACGCCACAGCTCCTAAAGTCATTTAATTGGACGTTGAACAACAACAAAATACCTCCATCATGGAACGAAGCCATTATTTCAGTTATTTTAAAGCCAGGGAAAGATAGAGAACAATGCGGAAACTATAGACCAATCTCTTTATTAAATGTGGATTATAAAATATACACAACAATTATATGTAAACGAATAAAGACATTCTTGACGGAATTGATAGAAGATGATCAAACTGGTTTCATAGAGGGACGCCAAACACATGACAATATCAGGAGAACAATACATATAATTAATCAAATACATAAAGAAAAGAAAAGCGCAGTAATAATGAGTTTAGACGCAGAAAAAGCATTTGACAGGGTTAACTGGAAATTCCTATATAGTGTGCTGGAACGCTTTGAATTTAACGAAAAATCAGTACAATGCATAACGACGCTGTATCAAAAACCTGTGGCAAGAATCAAGATAAACGGTAGCTTAACAGACAAAGTAAATATACAAAGATCAACTAGGCAGGGATGCTGCTTATCGCCCACCTTGTTTGCTCTGTTCATAGAACCATTGGCTCAAGCGATACGACAAAATAAGAAATTAAAAGGTGTAACAATAAAGGGAGCGGAACACAAGATTGGGCTGTTTGCAGACGATATTATAGTTTACCTTGAACAACCAGATGAATCAATAATGGAAATGATGAACTTGATAGAAAATTTTGGAAAATTATCAGGATACAAGATAAACATAACAAAAACACAAATACTGACATTCCACTATAACCCTCTAAACCAGATAACTGATAAGATCAAACTAAACTGGAAACAAAAAGAAATAAAATACCTTGGAGTGAACATACCTAAAGATCTAAGCAAAATCTATAAAGCAAACTATGATAGGTTGGAACAAGAAATAAAAAAAAGATATTGATAGATGGTCAATCTTAAATATGGATCTGAATTCAAAAATTGAGACAGTCAAAATCAGCATACAACCTAGATTACTTTACCTCTTCCAGGCTCTGCCAACAGAGATTCCAGATGCCCAGTTCTCAAAGTGGGACAGGATGATATTGAGATTTGTTTGGGGAGGTAAAAAGCCAAGAGTGAAATATAAAACTCTCCAGTTACCAAAAGAGAAAGGAGGCATGGGCCTACCGAGTCTAAAGGAATATTACTACTCAGCACAAATAAGATATATCATATGTTGGTGCGACGAAGGATATGAGGCAAAATGGAAAGAAATGGAAAAGGAAATTGAGGGACTCCCAGTACAAAGCATAATAGGAGATAAAGATGCATATAAGCAAATCAAACAAATAGACCCAATCACTAAATTTACTTTGGAACTGTGGTATAAAATAGTACAAAAGTATAATATAATGGAAGACATAAAACTATTGAAATGGGTAGCATTTGACAGTCAGTTTGAACCGGCAAAACAAGATAGGGGATACAAAAATCTGGTGAACAAGGGAATCACAGCATGGGGCAATATCGGAAAAAAAGATCTCGAGAGCTTTGTAAACATCAGGAGAAAATTTAAACTAGAAAGATCGGAATTCTTCAGATATCTGCAGATGAGAGACTATTATATGAAGAAGATTAGGCATAACCTCCAAACAGATGTGAGCGAGATTATACAATTCATTTTAAGCTCATATACAGGAAATAAAATAAGAATTATTTCAAAGCTATATCAGAAACTTATGGCAAACAATCATTCAAGTAACCATATAAAGGAGAAATGGGAGAAAGAGCTAAATTTAAACATAACAGAAGAAAGCTGGCAGGAAATATGGAAAACACAACACACGTCAACAAAATTCAAGGACGTGGAGGGAATTTGGATGGAAAAACCTGATTCGCTTTTTCATTACACCACAGATTCAAGGAAAATATACAAATACCCAATCTATATGCTGGAGGGGATTTGGGGCTCAAAATGCAGACCACTCACATATGTTTTGGAAATGCTGCAAAATCTCATCATTCTGGAAATCTATACATGTGACAATACAGAGGATATTAGGATATAATATACCAATGAACTGTAACCTGATGTACTTATGTGATCTTAAAAGAGACAATGTAATACAGGCTGAGGACAGATATCTAGTTAAAATCTTGTTGATTGCATGTAAAAAAACAATCACAAAAAAATGGCAATCAGAAGTTCTTCCTGACCAAGAGCAATGGACTGACATTGTTGAGCATATACGTATGATGGAAAAACTAACATATCGACAAAGAATGCAAGAAGGACTATGGGGGAAAAAATGGCGGAAATGGACACACTACAAAGTGCAACAACGAGACAGAAATTGAAAGAATAACCAAAGACGCTGGAAAAACCAGAAGAATTAAGAGATGGAAACTAAAAACTTGATGCTCCAACATTTGTCCTCCCCCCCCTTTTTTTTTTTTTTCTTTCTTACTCTAGCCCCTTTGTTTTTAAATGTAGACTGTGATCTGAATGCAATATATATGATGAAAAATGAATAAAAATCTAAGTTACAAAAAAAAAGAGAGGGGAGAGTTTTCAGGTGACCTGCTGGGGAAAACTGGAGGCATGCTCCCCAAGAAGACATATTTATCTGTATTCATCTTTATATATTTATTACCTACTGATTAAATTTTGACTTTAGGAAACTGACTGCTTAGTTTTCTCCTAATAATTTGGTCCACAACATCATGTCATAATCTGGACATGGTCGTACGGTCATGCCCAAGCTTTATGTTCACTTTTTGTTCTCTTTGTGATAAATTATGATTACTGTCTGCATTATTTGCCCTCTTTGCTCTGTTCACCTGTAGCCACTTCCCTGCTATTTCCGTTTACCCTTGATTGTTCCCCAGCTGTCTCATGTTTGTAATTATCTGTTACCTTATATATGTCAGTCTGAGTTTGTGTTCTTGTGTGGCGTCGTTATCTGTGTTCCCTGCCGGTACCCTGTGTCCGAGTAAGTGTATCAATCGTGTCCATAGTTGTTTTCAGCCCTCGTGCTGTTTTGTGGTTTTTTTTAGTTTATTTTGTGAATAAACCATGTTTCGCTGTAGTTCTGCCTACTTCTTGAGTCCATTACACGTGCCTACCAGAGGTAGTCATGACAGTACAACACCACCAGACATGGACTCAGTACTCACTATGGACTACAGTGTCTTCGGTTTGGATGAGGATAAGTGTTGGGTGGCTCAGTTGATTGAGGGGCTTATCTCTGTTGCCCTGACTTCCCACACACCAGAGAGAGCTATGGGGCTCCTGGACGAGGTGGCCGATGTGATTGAGGATTACCCCAGTTTGTGGAGGTATCCTGGTCTGGTTGGATTGCTTATCTCAGTGCCCAATCTACAAAATTCTTTTCGTGGACTGCTGAGAAGTCCGAAACCTGCATCAACAACGAAGCGTCCCCGGGTTGAGACATCCTCAGTTCTTCGCCAGTCCCCAGTTCCAACACCAGTCTCCCCAGCTTCACAGCCACTCTACAGGCTGGAGGAGAGCACACCCTCTCACCGCTTTCTTGTGTCTGATCCTGCCCCAGTGTGCCTCTCCCTAGCTCCAACACCAGTCTCACCGTCAATGCCGAAACCTGAGCCAACGAAGAAGCGTCCTCTGGCTTCAGCGCCTCTCTCTCCACACTGAGCTCCAGCTTCTTCATGTCCTCGCCACTCTTCCGGCTCTGCTCCAGCCCCACGGAGTGTTTCAGCACCAGAGGTTTTTCCAACGTTTGCTCCCATGCATGCAATTTCAGTTGTCACCATGCCTGCCATTTTACCTGTCACCAGACCTGCAGCTTCACTTTTCACCATGTTTGCAATTTCGCCCATCATAACGCCTGCAGTGCCGGCTCTGCTGCGCTCATGCCCACGCCTACTGCTGCATGTCAGATCGCCTCGTCTGCTGTCCTTCCAGCATCCCCAGAGGTGGAGGTCCCCTCTCTAGCAGCAGAATCACCATGGTCCTCGCCAGCAGTGGAGCAGGAGTTAAGGCAAGTACTTTATTTAGTATTTTTAACATCTGTACTTAAAAAGTCTTGCCTTACTTCTGGTGGGGGAATTCAGCTGCAGCTCTCATCTGCTTCTGACCCCCCTTCACCGGGCTCCACTGCTGGTTCCTGTACGAACCCCATACCTACCTGTGTGATCTCCTTTCCCGTCCGAGGTGCATGTGTCAGGGACGGTGTTGTAAACTTCAGCTCCAGCCGTCTCTGTGGTGCACACCACAGCTCCAGCTGTCTCTGAGGTACATGCCACAGCTCCACCATCGTCCGAGCTGCACGCTCCACCTTCGCCATCAGATGAGCTGCATGCTCTGCCTTCACCATCGCCTGATCTGCACGCTCCACCATTCATTTCAGAGGCTGGTGTGCCTCCACCGTTTGTTCCAGAGGCCGATGTGTCTCCACTGTTTGTACCAGAAGTCTGTGTGCCTCCACTTGTTGTTCCAGAGGCCAGTGCGCCTCCGCCTGCTGTTCCTGAGGCTGGTGCACCTCCACCAGTTGTTCCTGAGGCTGGTGCGCCGCCGCCTCCTGTTCCAGAGGCCGGTGTGCTTCCTCCGTCATCTGTTCCTGAGGTCGGCATGCTTCAACTGTCTCATCCTGAGGTCATCACCCCAGCAGCAGGACACCAGGAGTTAAGGTAAGTACTATTTCCATTATTATCAACATAAATTTTAAAAGACTTACCTTCGATCTGGTGGGGGGACCCAAGTGCAGATTTCACCTGCTTCAGGTTCCTACCCACCAGTCTCTGCTGCTGATAACTGTGGTGTCACCTCACTGCCCTCCTGTTCTCCTCTCTTGTCCGGGGTGGCCATGCCAAGGGTGCAGTCGCAGGAAGACGCCGCTCCATCTGGTTCATCTGAGCAGTTTGCTCCACCTGATTCATCCGAGCAGTCTGCTCCACCTGGTTTGTCCGAGCGGTCCGCTCCACCCTGGTCGCCGTCCGAGCAGTCTGCTCCAACCTGGTCGCCGTCAAAGCAGTCCACTCCACCCTGGTTGCCGTCTAAGCAGTCCACTCCACCTTAGCCGCTCAAGATCACCACTCTTCAGCTGCTGTCACCCAAGCTCAGTGCTCCTGAAGCACTATGTTCCTCCTTCTGGTGGCCCATGGACTCTGATAGGCCACCCGACACACCATGTTCATCCGTATGGTGGGCCATGGACTTTGGTAGGCCACCGGTTGTATCATGTTCCTCCTGCTGGTGGTCTTGGGACTTGGGACCACCTGATGAGCATTTTTCTTTGTGTTTCTGTCCTTGTTTCACTGTGCCTATGCCCCCCTCCTCACACCAGACTGGGTTGGGGTTGGGGGCTGGGTTCTTTGTTTTGTTTGGCAGGGTGCCTGGATCCACCCTTGAGGGGGCGGCCTTGTCATAATCTGGACATGGTCGTAGGATCATGCCCACGGTTTATGTTCACTTTTTGTTGTCTCTGTGATTAATTATGATTACTGTCTGCATTGTTTGCCCTCTGTGCTTCCCCTTGGTCCTCTGTGATCGTTGTTGTGCTCCCCAGTCCTTAGTCTGTTGTGTAGTCACGGTGGTTATTGTTCTCTGTGTCCCTCCTTGGTCTTCTATGTAAGTCCCGTGTGTATCCCCTGTATTTGTTTACCAATCGTTCCCAGGCCCTCATGTTTCCCATGCTCAGCCCACGTTCTCACTTTGAGTTTTGTTTTACCTTGAGTTCTTGTTTTTTATGATCATTGCTATGGTCTTAGTTTTGTTCTGATTATCCTTGCCTTAGTTTTCCCTGGTCCTGCCTTTTAGTATTTTTTATTATTATCTCAGTCATGTTTTTGTTAATCCTCCCTGCCTCAGTTTCTGTGTTTATAGTCATTGTCATCATGGCCCTTGTTGTGCTCCTGTCCTTGTTAGTCATATGAGATGAGAGATTGAGATGAGATTCAACTTTATTGTCATTACACATGTATGAATACAAGGTAACGAAACGTGACTTGGCATTTGGGCACGCTCTGCAGAGCGCATCCAAGGCCGGGGCAGCCGCTAGGCGCCAGTCATAAAGAAGAAAGGAAAAAAAAGAAAAGAAAGGATATGACACAATAGGCGAGAGAAAAAAACATGTTTTATCAAATTGACGCTTAATGAGTAAGCGAAATTTTGATTGCAGGCAAAAAAAACCTCAATGCATATTTAGCAGACATTTAGTAGACAAATCACACGCAGAAGGAGAGCAGTGTGTGTATATCGTATGCATGTAGTGTTGTATGCATTGTGTAGTGTAAATGTAACAGTTGTTAGTGAGCAGCAGAGGGCGCCTCCTGGCAGTGGATAGATGTTATAATCATGTGACTTATAAACAAGTCCAGAGTCCAGAGTCTATCTCTCTCTCTCTCTTGCTTGCAGAAGGCACATGGGCATTGTCCTAGAGGGTTCAATCCGCTGACGACAAACAACTGATTGTTGATTGTTTGGGTAGACATGAGCCGATCCTTCCGCTTATCTCAGTCAGGAGGAATGTAAACACGGGGCAAACAAGGTCAAATCAAATCAAATCAAATCAGCACAGTGCACTCAGAGAATAGAATTTGTCCTCATCCGTGTAGTTCTGTGCTTCCATTATATATGCAGGCTTAAACTGTTTTTCCATAGAGAGCACAGGGCTTCAGATGTATTCCTTCACTGAATCACTGTCATTCAGTTCACCGTTTGCCGCTACTCGTGCCCTCCCCAACTGGTCGAATTTGATGAAGGAGCTTGCCGGGTCCACTTGATCAGCTCTCTCACTTTCCTTCAATTTCTGATGCATCAGGGAACTCCACAGCCAAAAATAGAAGTCCTGAGATCATAACCAATAATGTTTCCATAGACGCATGAATTCCAATGTCCATGAGTCTCCTCGTAGGTTCCAATTCTTGGGCTCCCCCTTGGCCCAATTCTTGTTGAAAAATAGTGACAATAGCACATTTAAGCCGCTTCCAAATCCATAATTTCCATTTAGATTAAGATTCAGCAGAAGAAGAGCAACTAAACACAGACAAAAACGCAACATTGCAAAAGCTGGGAATAGATCAGGAAGGCAGGGGAGGAGGGAAGAAAAATGCAACTGCTCTCTCTCAAGGCAAGATGAAAAAAAAAAAAAATAAATCCTGTTCACAGTCATACTGTATCTCCCCTGGGGCCTCATGTATAAAGGATTGTGCAGCTTTCATGCTGAAAGATAGTGTACTCACTAAATTTGAAAAGTACGTGCGCACAAAAGTTTTCATATGTATTAACCTGTGCGCACGCCTGATTCCCACTCCTTTTCTTTATACAGCCCACCTCACATGAAAAGTCAGCGCACATGCGTGATCTCTTTACTCCGCCTCGGTTCCTCCCACTAATGACTATGTAAATGAAGAAAAACGCCCCTTCTGTCGCTCTTCTGTCAAACTGTGATTGTCAATCCTACAGGAAAGCACAACATAAAAAAATAATAACTTAACGGAGTGTGACGCTGAGATGTTGGTAACGGAGGTGGAGGTCAGAAAACATATTTGTTGTTCTGACCCTCAACAATCAACAATAAACGGAAGTTCACTGAGTGGACCGTCTCACAATGACAGTTCAATCATTCATTCGTTATTTTAAATTTCTGTCAGATCATAACAAGACAAAAAAGAAAAGGAAAGAGAAAAAGACAACATATTTTGGACAGAAAGGGTGTAGGCTGAAACAACAGCTTGTGTCTATACCTCAGTTAATGCAGCCGGCTCAGACTGAAATAAAATAAAATAGCATTAAAGTTGAAGTATATAGATGGATCACTTTAATATGACAGTGTGATAGTGGGGGGGGGGGCTGATATGGAAAAAAGTGTTGTTAAAGAAAGCCCTCGGTAAATAAGTAAGTAAATAAAATAAAGTAAATAAACGCCACTGAATACGACTCCAATCTTACAGCTGAATTTATAGTTACAAACCAAATTTGTGTCAGAATCCAAATTACACACGACAGCCAGGGAGAAGCCTTTTATTTCCAGATTGTAATCTCCAAACAGAGATATTTTAGACTATGAAAACATCTCTTCATTCCAACGCAGCTGCAAATGTCACCACTGCACCTACCAGGGTTCACCTGTAGGGATCCGCAATCCAGCTGCCTCCAAGTAGTCTGCAGTCAGGGGCTTCTCATTGCCTCGGCACGTATTGTGCTGGAGCTGGGGCTCGATTAGAGGGCATTTTGACAAACAGAATTCCTCCCAGGAGAGATGGATCTGTGTGTTGCCTCGTGAGTCAATTGTATCCACCTTATTCCTGGGGGTGCTGCTGTAAGAACGATTATGGGCGGAACTTCCAGTTTCGGCTGGAGTCGTGTTACACACGTGGACAAAATTGTTGGTACCCCACTGTTAATGAAAGAAAAACCCACAATGGTCACAGAAATAACTTGAATCTGACAAAAGTGGTAATAAATAAAAATTCTATGAAAATTAACCAATGAAAATCAGACAATGCTTTTGAATTGTGGTTCAACAGAATTATTTTAAAAAACAAACTCATGAAACAAGCCTGGACAAAAATGATGGTACCCTTAACTTAATATTTTGTTGAACAACCTTTTGAGGCAATCGCTGCAATCAAACGATTTCTGTAACTGTCAGTGAGACTTCTGCACCTCTCAGCAAGTATTTTGGCCCACTCCTCATGAGCAAACTGCTCCAGTTGTCTCAGGTTTGAAGGGTGCCTTCTCCAGACGGCATGTTTCAGCTCCTTCCACAGATGTTCAATAGGATTTAGATCAGGACTCATAGAAGGCCACTTTAAAATAGTCCAATGTTTCGCTCTTAGCCATTCTTGGGTGTTTTTAGCTGTGTGTTCTGGGTCATTATCTTGTTGCAAGACCCATGACCTGCGACTGAGACCAAGCTGTCTGACACTGGGCAGCACATTTCTCTTTAGAATACCGTGATAGTCTTGAGATTTCATTGTACCCTGCACAGATTCAAGACACTCTGTGCCAGATGCAGCAAAGCAGCCCCAGAACATAACAGAACCTCCTCCATGTTTCACAGTAGGGACAGTGTTCTTTTCTTGGTATGCTTCATTTTTGCGTCTGTGAACATAGCACTGATGTGCCTTGCCAAAAAGTTCCAGTTTTGTCTCGTCTGTCCACAGGACATTCTCCCAGAGGCTTTGTGGCTTGTCAACATGCAGTTTGGCAAATTCCAGTCTGGCTTTTTTATGATTTGTTTTCAACAGTGGTGTCCTCCTCAGTCGTCTCCCATCAAGTCCACTTTGGCTCAATGACAGATGGTGCAATCTGACACTGATGTACCTTGACCTTGGAGTTCACCATGAATGTGTTTAGAAGTTGTTCTGGGCTCTTTTGTTACCATTCGTATTATCCGTCTCCTCCTGCGGCCACGTCCAGGGAGGTTGACTACAGTCCCGTGTATCTTAAATTTCTGAATAATATGTGCAACTGTAGTCACAGGAACATCAAGCTGCTTGGAGATGGTTTTATAGCCTTTACCTTTAACATGCTTGTCTATAATTTTCTTTCTAATCTCCTGAGACAACTCTCTCCTTTGCTTCCTCTGGTCCATGTTTAGTGTGGTACACACCATGTCACCAAACAGCACAGTGACTACTTGTCACCCTTTAAATAGGCTGACTGACTGATTACAAGTTTGTAGACACCTGTGATGTTAATTAGAGGACACATCTTGGTTGAACATGTCCCTATGGTCACATTATTTTTTTTTTGAATGCAGAAGATGCAATAGACTTACACAGTGGTCCTCTCCGGCATACAACTAGGAGCATGCCGGTCGCTATGGAGGGTGAGAGTGTGTATGGGCACATAATCATACCATGCAGGATAGCTGGGTAGACGGTTATGCTGTTTCATTCCATCTAGCGGCAATGCTCTGCACTGTGTGTGTTTATATATTTGCATATTTGTTCCGTCTAGCTGCAATGCTCCGTACTGTGGGTGTTTATATATTTATATATCTACATGTTATTCCATCTAGCTACATTGCTCCGCACTGTGTGTGTTTATATACTTGCATATTTATTCCACCTAGCTGCAATGCTCCGTACTGTGGGTGTTTATATATTTACATATTTATTCCATCTAGCTACAATGCTCTGCACTGTGTGTTCATATATTCATATATTTATTCCATCCAGCTACAATGCTCTGCACTGTGTGTCTGTGTGTGTGTGTATATATATATATTTTATAGTAATACGTACATATGTTTATTAGCTGCTCTTGCTTGCTTGTTTTTTTTTCTTGCCTTCTGATTGTTGCTCTGAGTGTTGCTATCCCTGTGCTGTTGCAATCCTGGAATTTCCCCGTTGTGGGACTAATAAAGGCTTATCTTATCTTATCTTATCTTATCTTATCTTTTCAAGGGGTACCATCATTTTTGTCCAGGCCTGTTTCATGAGTTTGTTTTTTAAAATAATGCTGTTGAACCGCAATTCAAAAGCATTGTCTGATTTTCATTGGTTAATTTTCATAGAATTTTTATTTATTACCACTTTTGTCAGATTCAGGTTATTTCTGTGACCATTGTGGGTTTTTCTTTCATTAACAGAGGGGTACCAACAATTTTGTCCACGGCTGTAAATCAGTCAGCAAGAGTGGAGTAGCAAGGGCATTTAAAATAGCATTTTTAAAAGTTTTTCAAATTCATTTTAATGTATAGTCCACATATGTGGCATGGACTGGGTTGGACTTCTCCAGTGCTGTTCCATGATTTGTGGCTGTATTTTTTCCCTGAGAGTTATTTCCTTAATTTTCAGCTGGCAGGTTTTAGGAGCCTCTGGGTCCTGGGCTCCCTGCCAGCCTACAGCCACGCCTCTCCCTCTCTGCCGGCATCCACCAACTGACTGTCATCTTCATTTGTTCACTCCCCTGTTTCTCATGCACTCTCACCCACTTACACACACACACACACACACACACACACATTCATACATGCATCATTCAGTACTCATTCACACACATGTACGCACTCACACTCGTGCCCCACTCACGCACCGGCTGCCACCGCACACCTGCATCCATTTGTCACTCATTCGTACACGGGGTATTTATGGGTGACAGTGTGAGCACTCAGGGTGGCGGCATTAGTCAGCCTTTGATGTCCAGGCTCATCTTAGTTGGCTTCACTTGTTGTAAGTGCTTTGCCCACTGTTCCACTGGCGGCTTTCTCCTCATTATTATCCGCCCTTCTTTCTCTGCTGCCCAGTCCCGTCTGGGAGCACGTGGGGTTCATTCCTCCTCCTCCGTTCATGGACACAGTGGTGAAAAGAGAGACGGGAGAAGGAAACGCGGAAAGCGTGGAGGCGTGAAATTACACCTGAGAAGACGTCAGTTTGGTAACATTCCTCTTCCTTCTATGATTTTTGGGAATGTACAATCTCTGAGGAACAAGGTGGATGAAATTCAAGGGAATGTACGCTACCAGAAGGACTTTAAGAACTGCTGTGTCATGGCTTATACCGAGTCTTGGCTTAATGCGCATGACCAGGACGCGGACCTGTGGATTGATTGCTTTGGAGCCCCACTCCGCTCTGATCAGCAGGAAGAGGTAGCGGGGAAGCGTCAGGGGGGCGGCATATGTTTATATATTAATAAGCAGTACTGCACATCTGTCACGGTCAGAGAGCGCATCTGTACACCCGATACGGAGCTTCTGTCTGTGTCATTACGCCCCTTTTATTTGCCTCGCGAGTTCCCCCAGCTTTTTATCACGACTGTGTACATCCACCCGAGGGCAGACGCTGACTCCGCCTCCAGCACCATCTTTGATGTGGTGCAGCAGCTGCAGTCAATTTCTCCAGAGGCGCCAAACTTTATTCTTGGGGATTTTAACCATGTTTCTTTAAAGAAGACACTTAAAAACTTTTATCAGTATGTCTCCTGCCCAACCAGGCGAAAAAAGACATTGGACCTGTGCTATGGATCCATAGAGAGGGCCTATAAATCTATTCCCCTTCCTCCTTTAGGATCCTCAGATCACAACTGTGTACATTTGCTGCCCACGTATAAAACTGCTCTCAGTACACTGCCTCCAGGAATGCTTTAACTGTACGGACTGGGAGGTTTTCACACTGTCCTGCAGGGATGATTTGGACTCTTTGGTGGACATCACATGCTCATACATGGCTTTCTGTAAAAATACGATCGTTCCATGTAAACGTGTCAAAATATATCCCAACAACAAGCCATGGGTTACAAAATCAGTTAAATCCTGCTTACAGAGGAAAGCACTTGCCTTTAAACAGGGGTCTGTTTCTGAGCTACAGGTTGCCACAAAAGAGCTGAAGGCCGAAATTTTAAGAGCAAAACAGAATTATAAATCAGAATTGGAAAGTAAGATGGCAACAAAGAAACTTGGTTCAGCCTGGGCCAGTATGAAAACTATTGCAGGCCTTCAGAGCACAGAGCGCAGTAATCGTGTGTTTTTAGATGGTTTTAATTCAGACACAGAGCTGGCTAATGCTCTTAATTGTTTTTATGGTTGTTTTGACTCCTTTGATTTTAGCACTGAAAACCAAGATTTGAAACAGAAACTCAAAGACAATCAGCACTTTAATATTGAGGTGCAGGATGTTAAAAGGGAGTTCTGCGCTGTAAAAGTGAACAAAAGTCAGGGCCCTGATAATATATGTGGGCGCTTGGTAAAGTCCTGTGCACATGAACTGAGTCCTATATTTCATTACATTTTCAATAAGTCCTTACAGACACAACATGTGCCTAAGATCTGGAAAGAAGCCGTGGTTGTTCCCGTTCCAAAATCCAGCTGTCCTAAAATGGTAAACGACTTTAGACCAGTTGCTTTGACTTCAATCTTAATGAAAATTTTTGAAAAACTGGTCAGATGTGAGGTCCTAAAGCAGACTGAGCATGCATTGGATCCTCTGCAGTTTGCCTATAGGCCTCATAGAGGAGTGGAGGATGCCACTGTCACTCTGTTTAACATGCTTTTTAAACATTTGGATTTTAATGGGACACACGCCAGGCTTTTATTTGTGGACTTTTCCTCCGCCTACAATCCAACCTCATATTTTAGTTGAAAGGCTCCTGCAACAATTTGATTTGAGCAATAATCTGATGTGTTGGATTCTGGATTTCTTAACCAACAGGACACAGAGAGTAAGGGTCAATGGTACAGTATCTGACCTAAAGTGCTCTTCTACTGGCTCTCCTCAGGGGTGTGTGTTGTCACCACTTCTCTTCATCCTGTACACAAACATGTGTCGGAGCAGACATGACAACAGACACATTATAAAGTATGCTGATGACTCAGTTATTGTCAGTCTCCTCCAGGATGGTGAGAGTGGCCACGGCCCAGTAGTTGATGATTTTGTTCACTGATGTGAGGATTCCTACCTGCAGCTGAATACGACAAAAATTAAAGACATGATTATTGACTTTAGGAGGAAAACTCCCAGGCACAAAGTCACCATACTAAAAGGCCAGACCACCGAATGTGTACAATCCTACAAATATCTTGGGACGATTATTGATAGTAATTTAAACTTTGAAGAGAGCTGTGAAAGGGTGTGCAAAAAGGGTCAGCAACATTTGCATTGCTTGAGAAAACTTGCACGCTTCCAAATTGACCGAAGCATAATGACAATGTTTTATCGAGCTTTTATTGAATCTGTTTTATCCTTTTCTTTAGTGTCATGGTTTGGTCAGATAAAACTGAAACAGAGGAAATCCTTGGATCAGGTAGTTTGCTTGGTGAGTTACAGCTGAGCCTGACATCCCTGTACACCAGACAAGTACAGAGGATGGCTACCTCCATTTTAAATGATGACTCCCACCCTTTGCACTGCAACTTTCAGCTTCTTCCCTCAAGACGGAGGTTTGCTGTCCCAAAAAGTAAAACCCAGCGCTACAAAAACAGCTTTGTTCCGGCTGCAGTCAAAGAGTTGAACAAGCCGTAACAATATATTGCACATAATTTAGGTACCTATTTATTAACTCCATTTTATATTTACTTATTTTTGTAGGATGTTATTTGGGTTCTAAATATTTTGTTGGGTTTTAGACCTTTGAGTTTTTAACCTCTTTGACTAGTTTTTAACTTTTTAATATGACCCTTCTCTCTCACCTCTGGTTTTTCTCTCATCTCTTTGTCTTTATACCGTGATTGATGGAGCCTTGAGTATTTTTATCATGTTTATAGTCAGCTTCATGTGTGCCTGTGTTTGTGTCTATGTTGAATGTAATTGTGGCTTGTAAATATGGATGTCACCAGACTGCAAAACAAATCTACCTACGGGTAGAAATAAAGTAACCTGAACCTGAACCTGAACCTCCTTTGCCAACAGAGTTGCAACCTGTTCATCTGTTTCACTACCCGTTTTGGACTGCATTCATTGAGCATTTGTATTTTTGTTTTCCTGTTAATAACACGTTAACTTCACCTGCGATTGGGCTCATATCCTTTTCACCTTTTCGCTGCTCAAATGCACACGAGCATGACAGTATGTGTTTTGCACTCAAGTGGCAGCTAATTTCAGCTCTTGTAGTTTTTGTATTTTTTGAATGTTTTGGCGTAGTTCTGGTACATGTTGCTGGTGTTCGTGGTTGTGCCATAGACTGTATAAATGGAGGTTTCTCACCGGCAATGCGTAGATCATGCACTGAAAATGGAAAAGGACTGTTGGTGTGATCGGTGGGACAGACACAAGAGCACACCAGGTATGTTTTTACTTGTATGAATGTCACAGAGCTGTCATGTCACCAGATGAACGGCTGCATTAAGTAAGAAAAAATAAATAAAAATAACAGTTTGCTTCCTCAGGCTAAACAATTTAAGGACGATATCAAATAGTTCTTTTTTGGGGGGGTTGCATTTGTTGCACTACCTTGAAACAATATGGGCTTGATATTAGCAGCTTCAGCATGCATTAATTTTTAAATTATCACAAAATATAGATCAATAAAATTCTGAACAACTGTCAGAAAAGGTCTGTACGGGTTAAGCTAAATAACAAGCATTCAGGGCATGACAGCAGCAGGAGCTTTTTGATTTCAGGGTAAAACAAACAGCTGCAGCCGTCTGTATAAACCATGACAGCCAAGCACTGTGTTGTGGCGTACATTTGCTCTGAGGTAAATTTGATTACATCCAACATCTTTTAACAAAATGCATCCGACTTTATTGTGGTGGAGACATAGATATATCTCAGAGCTTTTACTTTTTACAGCGATAGCATTTTAGCAGCGGAGCTAACTAACGGAGCTACTGTCTGCCAGGCCACTTTTTAAGGTCATCTTCTCATCCCTCAATAGTCGTGGGAAGTGGTATGATTATATTACTGTTTTTGAGGTGCAAAAGGCCGTGTTCCTGCATTTGTGATGCCAAAGTCATTACTTTTTAACAAGGAAAAGTTTCCCGTTTCAGTGACAACCACACATTCTAAAGTAGTACCGGAAGTTGCGCCCATAATTCAAAAAGGCATCATGGGAGCTAGGAATAAAGTGGATAGTCTCCAGTAAATTTGTTTTATCTCTGTCACATTTACAGAGAAGGGATGCAGTTTCCAGTGGTGCTGGTTTTGGTCTATGAATAAGGCAGATTATGTCCGAGGGAAATTAGTTATTATTCATCAGAGTTTCACTGGGTTCAATAAGCCGAGTTGTGGAGATAAATCTTGTAATAATAATAATAATCATGTTTTTCAAACACTAATTCATAGACAAATCATTTTAACTGAAGTAGAAATGTTATTTTACCACTTTCTGTGAGTTTCAGCAGTTTTGTAGTTTAACAGATCCACCTGATAGCGTCAAACAGAATTTTGTGGAGAGCCTGCAACTTCTCATGGCATGTGGAAACTTTGTGGCTCAGCCCGCACATTCACACGTCACATTTGTTTTTATACATCCCACTGTGTGCGTGAAAATCAGCATACGCCGTGTTTTTGCACGTCCACACCGTTTATACATAAGGCTCCTGGTCCTTTGTCATGTTTCATGTGCATACCCTGTCTGTGATTGTCTGTCCATCCCCGCCCGTCCTGTTCTCCACACCTGTATCTACTTCCCTGCTGTCTCCGTTTGCCCTTGATTGTTTCCCAGTTGTCTCACATTTGTAATTATCTGTTACCTTATATATGTCAGTCTGAGTTTGTGTTCTGGTGTGGCATCGTTGTCTGTGTTCCCTGCCGGTACCCCGTGTCCTAGTAAGTGTATCAATTGTGTCGGTATTTGTTTTCAGCCCTCGTGCTGTGTTTTGTTTCTTTGAGTTTCTTTTGTGAATAAACCATGTTACGCTGTAGTTCTGCCTGCTTTATGAGTCCATCACCCATGCCTACCAGAGGAAGTCATTGCACATCATACCAACAAAATTTGTCTTTCTTCCCTGCTGTGGAGCCAGACTTCCTTAAGGAGTCCCTGACTTTATTATAGAAGTGCAGCTTTTCACTTTATCCTGATACTGTTCAATGGTCCAGTGGTATCCTTGAGCCACCAAATGATTGTGGATGTTCTCAGTGACATCCGAGTTCTTGAGTTTTGTCCAGCTGCTCTTGTATATGTGCGTCTGACCAATCTTCCAGCAAGTTAGCTCATCATCAGACCAGCATGACCCTTTTGCAGCCATTGTTTTGACTGTGGAAAGGAACAGTTGCATAGATTATACATCATACGCACATCATGTACATACTGTATTTTGATGGTCCAGAACAATCTCTCAACTGTGAAGACTGTTGAGAGAAAATCCAGGGGAGAGGGTGTAAATGTCACACCAGGCCATACCCATATCCATAGCAGCCTTGGAGACTGTTCACCTTGGAACTAGATAGATAGATAGATAGATAGATAGATAGATAGATAGATAGATAGATAGATAGATAGATAGATAGATACTTTTATCAATCCCCATGGGGAAATTCAGGAGACATCATTGATCAGCTGAGAGATCATTGAAAGATCTTTGTGAGGGGCCTTTCTTTAATCTATCAATGATCTCTCAATAATCTCCACCAGGACTGAGTGGAGTTTATTGGAGTCATATTATTAGAAAACCACTGTAAATGTAGTGGAAGAGCTCTACCTCGGACTGCCAAATAAAATCTCAACGATCCCTCAGTGATCTCTCCTCGTCTCTCACTGATCTTTCAAGGATGTTTCTAAGATCTCTATTGATTATAATCTAAAAAATAAAGATTAAAACAAAAATCATGAGAGATCGGGGGCTTCATGTACAAAGACTTGGGTGTATTTCCTACTGAAAGATGACATATGTTTAAATCAAGAAAGTGGCGTAAGCACAAAAAAATCCAGATGTATGAAACAGTGCGTATGCAGGAATGAAAGCACATTTCCTCTGTACATCCCAATCTACCTGGAATTGAGCGCACATGAGGGAAGACCAGATTCCTGCCTTGACACGCCCCCATTTGAATATGCAACAAGATGTAAATATGTCCTGCATGTGAGATTCTCCTCACTGCAGGATCAGAAATCATGTCTACACGTGGGAAGAAGAGGAACTTCACATTCATAATGACTTCAATTAACATTAAAAATGTAATTTTATCTTTATTGTATTCTTGATTTAGAAAGTTGAAAATATATACTGGAACATTCTGGGGACTGCAACCACAAGGGCTGATGGGATATAACCATGTAGAAGCACAGATAATTCTAGAGTCTTGGAAAAATTATACTATAAAAAAAGATACAGAAATTTTAAAAATATTAATTAAAAATTAGGGGAAAAATACAGGTGGAAAAAATAAATATTAATTTTTATGTATATTTTTCAACGTTCTGTATCCTTGTGTCACGGTTCCCCGTGCGCCATTGTACGGCGCACGAGGGAGAGAATGAAAAACCCAATTGCGCAAGTAGAAGGTGCCATATTTATTAAACTTGGTCACAAAGTTAACAGTTCATCTTAACCACAAAAATACAGAGAAATGCAGGTGATGACATTAAGGTCACCTGACATGCCGGGCGCCAGCTGGATGCTCTACAGCCCAGTCAATAGGAAGCCTAGTGCTGCAGGACTGCTATAAGCACAAAGAGAAAGGCGATCATGACACTTATGGGGCTGGAGCAATTCCGGGGCGATCCGTGCAGTCTGGAGGATGAAGGAGGTGAACAAAGTCAGCCGATAACACCAAGGGGTTAACCAAACTTAAAGTGCTGGGCTGAATACAAAGAAGGTGATGACGACGCATACGTGGAGAGCTAGCTGCTGCATATGGAGGTGAATGCTCCGACAATCTCTTTCCACAAATGCAGTGAATAAATACTCCTGAAGCTAATGAGGAAAGAGATTGCCAGTGTGAGAAAGCGTGGGCTGAACTTGATTGGAACCTGGTGTGTGAGAGAGCGTGCAAGAGTGCATGAATGTGAATGAATGGAGCGTGTGCATGTGTGTGTGTGTGTGAACATGTATGTGTGTGAACACCCATGACAGTACAGCTGATGGCACTTGACAGGAGGAGGGGCGTGCTCAAGCTGTCAGGGAGCAGAGGCCCAATAGCTCAGATTCATAACTCAGATTCATGACAGCCTCCCCCACACACACACACACACACACTCTAGGAGTGGATACAAGACACCCCAGTACTATCAGCCAAAAAGAAAAGAAACAACACCCCTCAAGGGCCCCCCTTCCCCCCCCGGCAGCAAACACTAACCCAGAGTGGGAGGTGGGGGAACACCAGTTAGTAGGGAAGCAACCGGTGAAAACACAACCAGTAAAAAACAAAATAATGAGCAAAACTCTCCTAGCGACCCCTTACCTGGAACACTAACTACCCTCCCCAGAAGTCCAAAGTTCTGGGGGTTGACCAGAATCCCAGGCCCCCAGCATGGTGAGGAGTGACTGATTGGGTGGCCTGTCCAAGTCCCAAGTCCAGCAGGCGGCTTGCAGGATAATGTCTGGCAGCCTGCCCAGGCCGATGAACCACCCGACCCATAAGCCAAGTCCTTCGGGTGGCCGACCAGCGTTGTGGAGCCACCAGAACTGGAGGGGAAGGCGGAGAGGCAGCCTCCATACTCGGGAACATCGACATCAAAACCAAGGAACAGGAGCCCCCCTGTCATTGTCATTTGAGGCTTGGGGCAGGGGAACCAACCGTAGCACCCGCAATGGTCCCAGTCTGGGACGTGGCTGCACCGGTGGTGGACTCTGGCTGGAGCTCTGCTGCACCCATGGTGGACCCCGGCTGGGGCTCTGCTGCACCTGCGGTGGGCTCCACCTGGAGCACCGTTGCACCTTCAGTGACCCCCATCAGGGGCCTCATTGCTCCCGCGGTGGCCTCCCCAGCGAGGAAGGTGATGCTTCTCATGTCACCTGATGCTGGACCCCGATCCTCGGCAGCCTCCGATGAGACCAGCAGCGTTCCGGGGGTTCCGAACCCAAAGGGAGAAAAAGAGAAACCAGGTCAGGGTCGCCGGCAGCAGCAGAGCTCGGTGTGGCGGCCCTGAGGGCTACTGTGAGCTGCACCAGGTCCACCTCACCATGAGTCGGGCAGTGTGACATTGACATTGACATTACTGACATAATGGAGCACACGTGCCTGAACTCTGGCTCCACCACCATCCAGGACTCCGGCGATTTAGGGTGCGCGGGTTTCCCCGGTCCGTCGGGTGCTTTACTCCCGTCAGCCTCCTCCAAGAAAACTGGGTTGTCTGTGGGCAACCGAGGTTGTGGCAGCTCCTCTCCGGAGACCCTAGGATGAAGCTCAAAGAGGATAGGAGAGGAGGAACGGTTAGGGTCGCCAGCAGCGGCAGAGCCCAGCAAGGGGGGTCCAGATGCAGCTAAGAGCCGCACCTGACTCCCCTTCCCAAGAGCCAGACAAGATCCCTCTACCATAGACAAATGAACTACAGGAGAGATTACTTGCCTGTGCTTAAAGTGCTGATGACACGTTCTTGACGTCCTCTAATTTTTCAACACATAATACAATATGACAAAATAGGTTGGTCTGTGCAGTTCTAAGTCAAACAGGCTTTTTTTCATGCGAATATCTGATGTTTTCATGAGCGCCACGTCACCAGTTACGTCAGTGGCTGGAAAACCCCGCTGCCATGTAGTCACATCATCGGGAGAACACAGCACTTGGCTGCCCATTGTACATACAGGATGGAAGCGGTTGAAAACATCCACGATGGTTCCAGCACACGTAGTCTGGAATTGGTTTGTGTTGTCTAATCTTCAGACAATTATAGTTCCGAAGAATGGGATGACAATGAAGAATCTGGGGCCACCAGACCATATAGGTTTGAGCCGTGCCAAGTGGGCATTGTGCCTAGCGACACTCACACTCAGAGAGTGACGGTGGAGAGGCACACATGCCCACCACAGCAGCAGCAGCGACAAACACACGGCAGGGGAACATTGAGTGTTATGCTTTTGTTACAGATATTGCAACAAATTATTTGTTCATAAATATACAGTAATTTACAGTATTTAAACCTGATTTTTCAATAAAATCATAGCAGTGTATTATCTGTGGCTCAGGCATTGGGTTTATTATGGATTATATTTTGAGTTCTTGTTTTTGTTTTGTACATGTGTTTTATGTGCGTTTTGAGCCACTTTCAGGTGGGCACTGTCCAAGATTTGCTAGTCCGACCACGCGCCCTCTCTCTTTGACAGTCAGCCGTTCATGGTTTGTGTGCATCATCTGCCGTGTTGTCAGCCAGCCAGTGTTGCCAACACTATCACGACACATTGGCCGCTCCACACAGCCGTGGTTCTGTTGCATCCCTTGAAGCGATGTCGGCCCTGGGGCACAACTGTGATTAACACGTCTCCTCTCCATGTTCGCTGGGCGATGTCGGCCCCGAACACCAACTGTGGGTGTTTGTGTTTATTTTTGTGGGTCTTCACCTTTTTGGGAACTGTTGTCATCATTCTTATGTTCAATACATGCGCTGTGTTGAATTCTGCGCATAAATCCATTCATCATGACCCTCCGTGCACACCTATGCAGGGCACGGAGAGGGAGGATGAAATAACGAGGAGCTGCATGCAGGGTTCACCACAGCACATGTAATACAGAAAGACAGACAGTTCCCTGAAAGGTGAAGACGTACAAGAAACACAGATACACTTGCTGATGGCATTTGGGGGCCGGCATCGCCCAGCGAACAAATGAGAGAAGACGCGTTAGCCACAGATGTGCCCCAGAGCCGACATCACTTCAAGGATGCACGAGAACCACAGCGAACATGGAGTGACTAGCGCGTCGTGAGAGTGCTGAAAATACTGACAGACTAACAGCACAGTCCGTCTACAGGAAAGAGGTGGCCCAGCTGGTGTCCTGGTGCAGCCACAACAACCTGCAGCTGAACGCTCTGAAGACAGCGGAGATGATTGTGGACTTCAGGAAAGTCACAACCCCCCTGCCCCCCCTCACCATCACAGGCTCTCCCATCATCACTGCAGACTCCTTCCGCTTCTTGGGCACCACCATCACCCGGGACCTCAAATGGGAGCCAACCATCAGCTCCCTCATCAAAAAGGCCCAGCAGAGGATGTTCTTTCTGCGGCAGCTGAGGAAGCTCAAGCTACCCACCAAGATGTTAGTGCAGTTCTACACAGCCATCGAGTCCATCCTCACCTCCTCCATAACCGTGTGGTACGCAGGAGCCACTGCCAGGGACAGACTAAGGCTGCAGCGCGTCGTGCGCACTGCTGAGAAGGTGATCGGCTGCAAGCTCCCATCTCTCCAGGATCTGTACATCTCCAGGACCCGGAGGCGTGCAGGCCGGATCATAGCCGATCCTTCACACGCTGGTCACGTACTGTTTGCCACCCTCCCCTCAGGTAGAAGACTTCGGTCCATTCAGACTAAAACCTCCCAGCACATGAACAGCTTTTTCCCCTCTGCCATCAGACTGCTGAACATTAAGTGACTTATTGACTCTCGTGCACTATGTACAGCAGCTCAACCAGACTCATGTCAATCATCACTGTTTTTCTGTTGCATTATCGACTGTACTATGTGGTACTCCACATTATCTGCTACTTGCTAATTTATTTAAAGCTGCTGTGACTAGTATTACTCATTATTATTATTATTATTATTATTATTATTATTATTACTTATTATTCTACATTTATTGCATGTTTTTAGTCTTTAAGTTTTTTAGTTTATCTCTTTATCTTATCATGTTTTAATGTTGCAGCATTGCACCGAGACAAATTCCTAGTTTGTGTACTACATGAACAATGGCAATAAATCTGATTCTGATTCTGATTCTGATTCAGATGACAATACTATGGACCATCAGTGCATGACTGGCAAACGGGCCGCGAAGTTCACGCACTGCTGGTGATGGTGTGATGAGAAGCACCTGGGTGAGGACCGGGAAAGATGAAGAGCAGCAGTTTGAATCAGCTGATGATAATGAGAGAGGGGACGTGGCCGGACCAGCGAGATGTCAGCATGGGATCACAGAAAGTAGGTCAAAGCTGCGCGTAAATCCATTAATTCTTCCCCTCCTTGTGCACTCCTCCTGCGCTTTTACGCAGAGGAGGAGGCTTATGACAGTTGGAGCTGAAGCATGTGATGTGATCTTTCACGGCCTGCTGTTTATCTAAGCCTGCGACACAACGCGAAGGCACAGCCGTAAAATTAAAACAAGAAACCAGAGAAACTGTGAGCTACAAAGCTGCTGTCATTCCAGTCAGCAACACTGGAGTCCGCTCTCCCGCTTATGTCATGGGGTGCCGCCCTTAATTCAGTGGGCGGCACCACAGTCCAGTCACTGGCTGCGTTTTTTTGATGATAACTAGTTTATGCAGGTGTGGTTGTAAGTATAATATTGATCATAGACAATGACTTTTGGGTTTACACAACATGCTAAAAAATGTCAAAAACGTGTCATCAGCACTTTAAGCTCTACCACTGTCCAGGACTCCAACGACGCCCCGGGTCCCACCGGCTGGAGGTCTGGTCCGGGGGATGACTCCACTGTGGCGGCCCCCGCAGCGGGCATGATGGTGGTTGCAGTCGTGGTGCTCTCATGCGCCATCCTCCACGCCTCCAGCTCCTCTGGCATGGACGACCTTTCCACTGGTCCACAGGCTGGACTCTCCTGGGCCTCAGGCTCTTCCTCCCCTGAACGACCTGGATCCAGGACTGATGGGCTCGTAGGGGCACATAGAAAGGAGTTGGAGTGACCAGGTACGAGAGCATTATATGCCGCTGTGACGGAGCACTCAGGGGACTGCACACCCTGAGTCTCCTGGCCAGGAGGCAGGCAAAATTGATCACTGACCGTGAAAATTAAAAGAGAAGAAACTTGCCTGTTCTCCTGGCACTGAAGGTCCACAGCGGCCTCCGAGGCGTCCTCTCTCCTCTCCTGTCATTCCTCATCGGGTTGCGACTCCTCCTTCCTCGGGGAAAGTTCCTTTAATCTTTTGGCCATCTCCAGGAGGAGCCACGGCTTCACCTCCAAGATGAGGTCTGTCTCTGCCAGAAGAGCCCGCCTGCGTTCCTCCATTTCCTCCCGTGTAGGAGCAGAGCATGGCTTGGAGCGGGGAGGCAGAGCTGTAGTAAGTGAGGCTGGACGCTTCTTGCGGCAGGGATTCCTCCCTCTCCTCCTCCTGGGTGACTTGGGAATGAGATAATTCAGGATGCAGAGCACCGTGCTGGGCAGTGGGTCACCCATGCAGAGAGGCCCCGCATCTTCAGGAGAAAAGAGCGAAGTGGTCGCAAGGAGCTCGAGCACTGGGAGATCCTCAGCAGATTCCTCACATGGCACGGCAAAGATGTCCCGGAGGATCTCCATTGCCCCCGGATGATCCCAGACGCTGTCCTCCTCCATAACTCTTCTCGCGGTGTCCCGAGCCTATCGAACAGTCGGGAAGGAACGGGGCTTCTGTGTCCATGAAAAAAACCTCTTCTAGGAAACACAGCAAACGCAGCTCTCGCTCCAGCTCCCTCTCCATCCGAACCACCATGTTTAAGGTCGGGGAGGAAGGAAAAAGGTGTGGAAGGAAAAAAAAACCCACACTTCTACTCCACTGGGTTTTTTCTGTCAGGTCGGAGCATTCTGTCACGGTTCCCCGTGCGCCATTGTACGGCGCGCGAGGGAGAGAATGAAAAACCCAATCGCGTGAGTAGAAAGTTCCATATTTATTAAACTTAGTCACAAAGTTAACAGTTCATCTTAACCACAAAAATACAGAGAAATGCAGGTGATGACATTAAGGCCACCTGACATGCAGGGCGCCAGCTGGATGCTCTACAGCCCAGTCAATAGGAAGCCTAGTGCTGCAGGACTGCTAAAGCACAAAGAGAAAGGCGATCATGACCCTTATGGGGCTGGAGCAATTCTGGGGCGATCCGTGCAGTCTGGAGGATGAAGGAGGTGAACAGGGTCAGCCGATAACACCAAGGGGTTAACCAAACTTAAAGTGCTGGGCTGAATACAAAGAAGGTGATGACGACACATACGTGGAGAGCTAGCTGCTGCATATGGAGGTGAATGCTCCGACAATCTCTTTCCACAAATGCAGCAAACAAATACTCCTGAAGCTAATGAGGAAAGAGATTGCCAGTGCGAGAAAGCGTGGGCTGAACTTGATTGGGCCTGGTGTGTGAGAGAGCGTGCATGAGTGTATGAGTGGGATTGAATGGAGTGTGTGCATGTGTGTGTGCGTGTGTGTGTGTGTGTGTGTGTGTGTGTGTGTGTGTGTGTGTGTGTGTGTGTGTGTGTGTGTGTGTGTGAGTGAGCAGGTATGTGTGTGAACACCCATGACAGTACAGCTGATGGCACTTGACAGGAGGAGGGGGCGTGCCCAAGCTGTCAGGGAGCAGAGGCCCAGTAGCTCCCTGAAGCGGCAGGAGGAAAATAGGGCAAAACAGAACAATAAGTCAGAACTGGGTTTGGAACAGCCAAACCCAGATTCATGACACCTTGTTATTTTTTGTTTTATACTATTCCAGTTTTGTGAATTGTTTCCACACTTTTCTGTTTACGGTATATATCTTCTTTATTTTTATGTATGTTTTCATCTTTTGTATTTTTTTAAATTGTGGATTTATACATTTTCTACAGTGTAAGTCTTGTGAATTATTCTTGTTTTCACGTTTTTGTTCACGTGTCTCTGGTGTGGACAATTGTTTTCAGATCATTAACAGTTTCCTAGCATCACCTCTAAGTGTCACCAATGGACCGATAACAGTAGAAACGTGCACACGCCAGCCATGAAGCTGGCATGGGGATGCTCACATTTCCACGGTCATTTCATTGGTGATACATCTGACATTTTGCGTCACGAGGCCCTTTGTAGTCTTGAGCAAAAGGCCTCATGGCCCTTTGTACATGTGGCCCCAGGTGAATTTTTGAGCTCTCTATGGACTTGCGAGGATTTCTGGGCTGTGTAAATGGTGTATTAGTAACACTGGAGAGGACGGCTCTCCCTTTTAGCAGGAAGAGACCTTCAGCAGAAGCCAGCTCAGGGAGGGGCAGTCTTCTGCTGTGACTGGCTGGGTGGGTCCCCCAGATGTTTTGTGGAATCCAGGTGACGGCAGTTTCACTGTCTCGTAATGTCCAAGGCAAAAAGAACAACAAAAACAGAATGTTGCGATTTTAGTGAAGTAGTTATAATTTAAAACAATATTCAACACTAACAGTTAGCAGTGACAAATGCAGTGCGTAGTGCACACATGACAAGCAGATGTGCAGGAAACCCATGTACATTTGTAACTTATTTTCGATTACGAAGACTCACTCACCTATCCCACGACTGACTCGTTCTTGCAAAAGTTCCTGCGCTGATGGTGCCGGGACACCAGACATGCACCAGGGGTGTTGAAGTACACGTTCTGTTGTAGCTTTTTAAAAATAAAACAGTACAAGGGAATTTGTAAATAAACTGCACTTTACAACAATGAGGCACCAGTATGAGATTAGTTGTTTACAGATCAGTTACACAACAGCCAAAGCTGCAGAAGTTATTCACAGTGAAATGCTAACGTGAACATTCTGCACTCGTTAGCCATGCTATAACTTCAGAGTGAGCATGAGGAAATTATAATTAGGATGGGAATTAGCCCTCAGGCCAATTGATGTGTAGCCTCAATTACCCACCCTAGTTTACAAATGTCAATAGAGTAAAAAATAGCTTTTTGTTTGGAATTGCTGTGACAACAGATGAGCTATGGCCGGCTCCCTCCGGAGCAAGTAGGAGGATGTGATACAGTGGGAAGCTCGGTGAACGGCCGGAGCGGAGCGGACTACCGGGTTCCTAGACAGAGAGTGGCCAGGCAATTACCACAGCCCCGGTGGGGATCACGGACAGCAGTCCAGCAATGGATGGTCCGCCGCGCCGACTCTCCCACTACCCTGGGTCAACTTAAAATACTAATATAATGACTTAAAAACACAGTCTAAAAAGTATTCATGAAGCTGAAACAAGCGTGTGGAAGCCATCCCAATGTTGACATGAGTTTGTGATCGTTCACGGTCCAGTACTCTTTTTGCGGAAAATTTTTCAGATATCTGCTTCGTGTCGTCACACCCTCCCTGGCCATGGAGGTTGACAGTGGGGGACAAACGCTGGTACTAGATAGTACTCCTTCTTTTCTTATGGACCTGTCAACCCATGAAAACTGACATTAGGAGAATATAAAAATATACTTCAATGGATTCCGGTTACAGTTTTGTTATTATTATTACAAACCATAATATTCTCATTTACTGACATACACTTTTAAAGTCCTCTCTTTTCCTTCACTACTAATTGAACTGATGTCATTATACTGGCAAATATTTGCTGCATGCGTTATTCAGACTAGTTAAAGCGTACCTCTGGTGGTCGTGAAGACGCATTTAACTTGAAAACATTATGAAAAAGTATTTCTTATTTTGGTAAATAATTCTTGCCAGCCATATACCACCAGACATATATTCAAATAGGACCTTGGCCATGGGCAGCCAATGAAAACTGTGGGCGCAGCCATGACACTTGCGGATCTGACGTCACTTCGTGGATAGGAAAAGACAATAATAAGCGTTTCCCCGCAATTACGGTGCTGTTGTCCGTTGTTTTTGTTCTATTATGGCCGAATTTTCTGACTGTGCGGAAGAATTCGGGCGACATGGCTACATGTTTGAGCCAGAAAGGTCTTCTGAGGTTTAAAGTGACGAAGTGGTCCTCACACACAACGCAATTTCGTCTGAAATTATTCGTCTGTGCCCTGTTTCCGCTCCGATCTTCTGACAAGGTGAGCTGGGTTTGGGTACACAAAAAAAGTGTTTCTTTGTTTTTTTCGCTTATTATTCAGACATCCAAAGGCTTTACATTCCGCCATGTTGCGATATCCATATCGCATTGTATGTTTTTGTTTTTACAAGAGCACCGGATGTCTGCTGCTCCGTATATAGTTTTAGAATCATCTTCCGTGTTGCGGCAGTTACGAGATCAGATGAGACAAGCAGCTGAATTTAAGCATTTATTTATTTATTTTCTACTCGTTTCAGTTCTGCATTTAATATGAACCCTGAGTTTGAAATAAACGTTTGAATTTGAATTTGAATATCCCTGAAGCCACTGCACATCCGGGTGCTCAGATCGCAGTTTTAGAATCATCGGCCTTTACGAGCTCAGATCAGAAAAGACGGCTCACTGAATTTAAACATTTATTTATTTATTTTCTACTCGTTTCAGTTCTGCATTTAATATGAACCCTGAGTTTGAAATAAACGTTTGAATTTGAATTTGAATATCCCTGAAGCCACTGCACATCCGGGTGCTCAGATCGCAGTTTTAGAATCATCGGCATTTACGAGCTCAGATCAGAAAAGACGGCTCGCTGAATTTAAACATTTATTTATTTATTTTCTACTCGTTTTAGTTCTGCATTTAATATGAATCCTGAGTTTGAAATAAACGTTTGAATTTGAATATCCCCGAAGCCGCTGCACATCCGGGTACTCGAGGCTCAGCCAATACTGATCCAGATCGCGGTGTCAACGAAATTACGTCACAGGAAGCGTCCTGGAAGTCCATGTAGCCGCTAGTATGGCTGTACCCATGTTTTGCTGACATAGCTGAACCAGCACATCAGCAACGGATTTATATCAAATTGCTTTGAACGTGAATTTCAACTTAAACTTGAACTAGAACGTGAGACAGGGGCTCAATATAATATCTTTTTTTTCACGACCACCATAGGTACGCTTTAACCAGTTATTTTACTGTGGTGGGAAAACCGTGTGTTTTTTGGTCATGTTCAATATTTTATCCAGTTTAATGTCAGTTTCACAGACATTACAGGAACGAGAGAGTATGCTTTTTTTTAAAAAAAAAAAATGATGCTTTTACATCTCAGACATTCACCCACGTGTTACAGAGAATTTGCTGCAGCTGGTTGTGGTGTGGAAGCAATTCACAAAATTCACCACTAGAGGTCAGTGTTTGAGCACCCTAACCAGAGGAGGAACATGAGCAACAATAATACTATACATTCTGATGGGACCGTGTGACGTAAATAAGTATATATATTTTCAAATATATAATTGTTTCAAAAACCCACATGATGCATCTTTAAAATTAGTCAAGACTGACTGTTCATTTATAAATCTAGAATAGACACCAAGACAAAATAGTTATATCTAAAAATGTTAGACTGGTAGTTACTGTGATTTCACTGTTAAATATATGCAAGAAATTTTGTCCTTTATAATGAATTAAAGAACGCATATTTTTACTGCTCATTAAAACGATAATCTACTGTTCTCTGTTGTTGAATAGATTTTACGTTCACTGTGCTGTTTCCTATTTCACCACACGGTGGCACTGTTGACTTGTTTGTGTGATGCACCTAATGCAGAAACAAAACTTAAATTCATATCAGTTCTGGTAAATAATAATAATAATGATGATGTATTATTATTATTATTATTATTATTATTACTCTTATTTAGCATTTAATGGTAGCATTCTTTTGATGAAGTTGTACTGCTTGTAGCAGTGTGTTTTTTTTTGTCTTGAATGCAAAGAAATGAATGTCTAATGTAGTTTATTTCAAAATCACAACTATGTATAGTCATATTTACTGCATATTTTACTGACATTTTTCTTATCTTCAATTGCATTCTCTTAAACCCAGTTTGGTGGCAGCTGACCATGTTAAAGCCTCAGGATGGTTGCTATAGTGGTGGGAGAGTGGGGTGTATTATAAACAGCTGTGTACTATGACATAATCCACATACAGCACCCCACAACCAGGAGCGGACTGGGATAAAAATTCAGGCCGGGAATTGGACTCTATCCTAGGCTACCCCATTGCTGCTATATTTGTAGACCACCATATTGACATCCATTCGTCTATCCATCTTCTACCGCTTTTCCGGAGGTCCGGGTCACGGAGGCAGCAGTTCAAGCAGAGAAGCCCAGACTTCCCTCTCCCCAGCCACCTGCTCCAGCTTTTCAGAGGGCGTTCCCAAGGCGTTCCCAGACCAGCTGGGAGACATAGTCTCTCCACCGAGTCCTGGGTCTGCCCCGGGGTCTCCTCCCAGTGGGACGTGCCTGAAACACCTCAAGTGGGAGGCGTCCAGGAGGCATCCTAATCAGATGCCCATACCACCTCAACTGACTCCTTTCAATGTGGAGGAGCAGCGGTTCTACTCTGAGCCTCTTCCGGATGACTGAGCTCCTCACCCTATCTCTGAGGGTGAGTCCAGCAATCCTACGAAGAAAGCTCATTTCAGCCGCTTGTATCCGCGATCTCGTTCTTTCGGTCATTACCCAAAGCTCGTGACCATAGGTGAGAGTAGGAACGTAGATTGACTGGTAAATCGACAGCTTTGCCTTAGAACTAAGCTCCCTCTTCACCACAACAGACCGGTACAACGTCCTTATCACTGCAGATGCTGCTCCAATCCGTCTGTCGATCTCTCGCTCCAGTCTCCCCTCACTCATGAACAAGACCCCAAAATACTTAAACTCCTCCACTTGGGGCAGGAGGCTGTCCCCAACCCGGAGAGGACAATCCACCTTTTTCCAGCTGAGGACCAGGGACTCGGACTTGGAGGTGCTGATTCTCATCCCAGCCGCTTCACACTCAGCGGCAAACCGTCCCAGCAAGAGCTGTAGGTCATTGCTGGATGAAGCCAACAGGACAACATCATCTGCAAACAACAGAGATGAGATCCTGTGGTCACCAAGCATGACACCCTCCATTCCCTGGCTGCGCCTAGAAATCCTGTCCATAAAAATTATAAACAGGATTGGTGACAAAGGGCAGCCCTGGCGGAGTCCAACTCTCACTGGGAATGACTCCGACTGAGTGTTGGCAATACGAACCAAACTCTCACAACGGTCGTACAGAGACCGAATAGCTCGTAACAACAAGCCCAATACCCCATACTCCCGAAGCACCCCCCACAAAAATCCACGAGGGACGCGGTCAAATGCCTTCTCCAAGTCCACAAAACACATGTAAACTGGTTGGGCAAACTCCCACGAACCCTCAAGAATTCTCGAGAGGGTAAAGAGCTGGTCCGATGTGCCACGGCCAGGACGAAAACCACATTGCTCCTCCTGAATCCGAGGTTCGACCAACGGCTGGACTCTCCTCTCCAGTACCTTGGCATAGACCTTCCCAGGGAGGCTGAGGAGTGTGATCCCTCTAAAGTTGGAGCACACCCTCTGGTCCCCTTTTTTGAAGAGAGGAACCACCACCCCAGTTTGCCATGCCAAAGGCACTGCCCCCGACCTCCACGCAATGTTGCAGAGGTGTGTCAACCATGACAACCCAACAACATCCAGGGCCTTGAGGTACTCAGGGCGAATCTCGTCCACCCCCGGGGCCCGGCCACCAAGGAGATTTTTAACCACCTTGGCGACCTCAGCCCCTGTGATAGGCGAGTCATCCCCCTCGTCCCCAAACCCATATTGACATATCAGGTGTCAAACTATTTATAAATGTGGCTACAGCCTTTAGGTGGGAAGAAAAATATCTATTTTTTATTTTTTTTTAGTCAATTAATCAATCATTTTCTTATTTTGTACTGGGCTCTGGACCTCTCCCCCCGTCTCTCTGCACATTGTGTTGCTCTGGTAAGCTGTACCTGAAGGGTCCTGTTCCATGTCTGACTCTGAGCTCTGGACCATCTCCTCTGCAGAACCAACTCTGCTGCTGCTGCTGCTGCTGCTGCTGCTGCTGCTGCTGCTGCTGCTGCTGCTTCTTTCTCCACCATTTCAGAAAAACAAAAGCCATATCTTCAGTTTAGCTGACTGCTGTGTACATTCAACCAATGGCTAAATATGTTCTAGAGAAAAAAATATTCCATTAGAGACATTAAGGTTCAAAATGAGTCTTAAAATTGAAATGTTTGGATTATACCATTGTAGGCACCAACACCTCTGACAGTCCAGTCCAAACACAAAAAAGTGAAGAAAAAAAATGCCTCACTGCAGAAGCTGAGTTTTTAACTGGCGGCAGCCATCTGTCATGAATTCCTGCCTCCCTGAGGCAGGAGAGACTAAACCCCTCCAAGGCAAAAGACAAACTCAAGTGCTATAACTGCAGTGAGGAACATTTCAATCAATCAATCAATCAATCAATCTTTATTCGGATAGATTAAAAGTACAGATTAAAAGAAACAGAATAATATAGCAAAGGGGGAAAGAAAATCCAACAAGGTCAAATTAGACAATAACTCCTCTGATTATACAGTTCAACATAAGTTATCCGAAATGGGTGATGGCTGAAGCCGCAGCTTATATTGCCCACCCATATTCCATCCAAGAATTCAAAAGAAAAACAAAACAAGAGCGATTACAATTCAGGACAAAGCTAAGACAAAATGTGACAAGAAAAACTAAGCTACAACACAACGCAGACTGGATATGACAATCCTTATGTGATTTTACATGTCATCTTGTATATATGTTTGGAGTATTTCTTCCTTTAGTTTTTGTTTAAATTGTCCAAGCGTTGTACATGATTTTAATTCAGGTCCAAAATCGTTCCATAATCTGACTCCTTGCACTGAAACAGTGTTGCTTGGTGGTAGTTCTCACTGAAGGTTTTTGAAATATACATGTTCCTCTGAAATGATATTGTTTCTCCCTTATTTGGAACAACTTTTGGATATTTGCGGGCAGTGATAGATTCTTCACTTTAAACATTATTACTGCAGTTTTAAAGTCAACCAGATCTTTCAACTTGAGAGCTTTTAATTTAAGAAAAAGTGGGTTTGTTGGTTCCCTGTAAGCCACTTTGTTTATTATTCTAATAGCTCTCTTCTGAAGAATAAAGATTGGATATATGTTTGTTTTATGTGTATATCCCCATACTTCAGTACAATATGTCATGTATGGGAGTATTAATGAATGATACAAGGTGTATAGTGTGGGTTGATTCAGCAAATATTTCACTCTGTGTAGTATTGCAATTGATTTGGATATTTTACCTTTAATATAATTAATATGTGACTTCCAACACAGTTTATTATCAATTATTACACCAACAAATTTAGTTTCGGATACCCTTTCAATCTCTACACCATTTACACTGAGTTTAGATACTAAGTTGTTGTAATGGTTGTGAAAAACTATAAATTTTGGACTTCCGGGAAGATGGCGGAGAGACATAACACTTAAACAAAGAGCTCTCCCTAGCCGGATTAAAAATCATCGGTAAATGGCCAACTCGACATAAACGAATCAATAAACTAAGGGATGAAAACACGAAGGAACCGGGCACAAGGACAAAAACAGGGTAAAATTGAAGAATTCCTCTCCAACAACGCAGGAAAAACCGCTGTACGCAAAGCCCAAAAAAACGAGATGTCCACAGCAGAGAAAATGGAGGACACCAGACTCGACAACATGAACGCTGGCATCGCCAGTTTGGGTGAAGAGTTGAGAGAATTCAAGCGACAGCTACAACAGGATTTAGCGGCTCTTAAGGAGGAACTGAAAAAAGAAATTAAGGAGGAAATCATGGACCTCCGAAGAGAAATGGAGCGTAAATTAACAGAAAACATGGAGGAGCTGCGCTCCCAGCGGGCGTGTATGACAGAAGCGCAGACCCGAATTTCGGAACTAGAAGATTGGAAAAGCGAGGCAAACGAACAACTACAGACCCTGACGACGCAAACGCAGAGGATGCAGGAGAAAATAAACGACTTGGAGAGCAGATCCCGACGAAGCAATATGCGCATCTTTGGAATTCCGGAGGGCATTGAAGGCAACTCGATGACAAAATTCATGGATCAGTTCTTAAAAAAAGAACTGGAAATACCCGGAGAAACGGATCTGCAGATTCAACGGGCGCACAGAACACCGGCACAGAACCCGAAAACAAACTCTCCACCCAGGTCAGTTGTGGTAAACTTTGTGAAATATGACATAAAGGAAAGAATCCTGACGCAAGCATGGAAAAAAAAGATACGAATCGGCGACAAACAGGTATTTTTTGACCATGACTACCCGACAGAAATCGTGCAGCAGCGGAAGAAATATGCCAATATTAAAAAAACGCTGAAAGAGAAAAAAATTAGATTCCAAACGCCGCTAACGAAAATGAGGATTCATTGGGAGGAAGGCACAAGAACCTACAACACGGCCGAAGAGGCAGCGCGGGATATGATGGAGCGGGGCCTTGAGGTGAGCGTGCCGAAGGAGACGGCTGGAGCAGCGGCGGCCCTGAACGCACCACGACAGACGGAGTGGAGACGAGTGAACGGCGGAAGAAGGGGGAGAGACGTAGAGCAGCGGGCCCAGGACAAACTACAAGGCTTTCAACTGAAAGCCTAGATCATAACAAAGATTAAGAAAGGCACAGAAGAAATGAAGGCCAAGAAGACAAGGTAAAAGAGAAACAGACGGCTAGGAGAGGTTTAAGTGATATTTGTTGGACATTTCTAGACTTATGACTATTACTTTGATAGTAATTAGAAGTCTAGGGAGGGCCCTTCACTCTGTGAAGACAAACCCCCCACCCACCAACAGGGACCAGTGGGCAGAAGAAAGGCCCAAAGTACGGAGGTCGAGTTTTTTTAATGTGTTTTTATATAAATATGTGTTATTTTTGTTGTTAAAGGGGCTAGGAGCACAAGTTAAAAAAATGGAAAAACATGAATATGGGTAAAAATCTTAAGATAATGACACTAAACGTGAATGGTCTGAACTCACCTGTTAAAAGGGAAAGAATAATAAGAAAATTCAAGAAGGAAAAAGCTGAAATTATATTTATGCAAGAGACACATTTGAGCAAGGCAGAACATGTGAAACTAAAGAGATTTGGCTATAAGAACTCCTACTACAGTTCATTTAAGGGAGGAGCAAAAAGGGGGGTTATGATACTAATCTCAAACAAAATACAATTTGAAAGTGAACAGGAAATCCAGGATAAAGAAGGCAGGTATGTAATAATAAAGGGAAGAATAGATGGTATGCAGATCACATTAGTGAACATCTATGCCCCACCAGAAAGTGACAAGGGTTTTTTTCAACATCTGTTTGATCTCATAGCAACACACAGTGAAGGAGTCCTAATTTGTGGAGGAGACTTAAATGCTGTCATGGATCATGAAGTTGACACAACAAGTGTTAAGAAGACAAAAAAACATGTAACAAAGTTCATAAGAACCTCACTGGCAGAAATGAGTATGGTAGACATATGGAGGGACCTACACCCACTCGAAAAAGACTATACACATTATTCAGCAGCCCATAAAGTACACTCTAGAATAGATTACTTCCTTATGAATGAAGGTGACAGACACAGGGTGAGAAATTGTTGGATTGGAGGGGCAGAAATATCAGATCATAATCCTATATACATGGAAATATATTTAAACAATAGAAAACGACAAACAACATGGAAACTTAACGTAGGACTGTTAAATGATGAGAAAATGAAAGAAAGAATAAAAATAAACATAAACGAATATATCCAAGAGAATGACAATGAAGAAGTGGACCCAACAATACTATGGGACGCACTAAAAGCCGTGTTAAGGGGTAAATTAATTGTTGAAACAGGAAAAGCAAATAAGACTAAACTGGAAGCGTATGAACAAAGATGTGAGAGACTGAGGGAATTAGAACGTAAACATCAAAGCACAAATGATCCAAAAATATATCAAGAAATTAAAGAAGAAAAAACAAAGATAAAAGAAACACAAATGGATGAAATTGAAAGGAAAAATAGATATCTAAAGCAAAAATATTATGAAACGGGGCCAAAAGCCACAAAACTGCTGGCAAAACGGTTAAGAAAACAACAAACAATGAATAATGTATACAAGATTAAAGACCCCACCACAAATAAAACCACAGTTAACCCAGAAAACATCGAAGAAATTTTCCATAATTTCTACCAAGAACTATACTCGCAACCTGAAGAAACAAATACTAAAGATATCAAAAAATTTCTAGACACATTGGACTTGCCATCAATAGGAAATCAACAAAATGAAAAACTAACAGCAGAAATAACAACACAAGAGATCAGAGATGTGATTAAGTCACTTAAAAATGGTAAATCACCAGGTAGTGATGGATACCCCTCTGAGTTTTATAAACTGTTTATAGAAGAACTCACGCCACAACTCCTAAAGTCATTTAATTGGACGCTGAACAACAACAAAATACCTCCAACATGGAACGAAGCAATCATTTCAGTTATTTTAAAACCAGGGAAAGATAAAGAACAATGCGGAAACTATAGACCAATCTCTTTATTAAATGTAGATTATAAAATATACACAACAATTATATGTAAACGAATAAAGACATTCTTGACGGAATTGATAGAAGATGATCAAACTGGATTCATAGAGGGACGCCAAACACATGACAATATCAGGAGAACAATACATATAATTAACCAAATACATAAAGAAAAGAAAAGCGCAGTAATAATGAGTTTAGACGCAGAAAAAGCATTTGACAGGGTTAACTGGAAATTCCTATATAGTGTACTGGAGCGCTTTGGATTTAACGAAAAATCAGTACAATGCATAAGGACGCTATATCAAGAACCTGTGGCAAGAATCAAGATAAACGGTAGCTTAACAGACAAAGTAAATATACAAAGATCAACTAGGCAGGGATGCTGCTTATCGCCCACCTTGTTTGCTCTGTTCATAGAACCATTGGCTCAAGCGATACGACAAAATAAGAAATTAAAAGGTGTAACAATAAAGGGGGCGGAACACAAGATTGGGCTATTTGCAGACGATATTATAGTTTACCTTGAACAACCAGATAAATCAATAATGGAAATGATGAACTTGATAGAAAATTTTGGAAAATTATCAGGATACAAGATAAACATAACAAAAACACAAATACTGACATTCCACTATAACCCTCTAAACCAGATAACTGATAAGATCAAACTAAACTGGAAGCAAAAAGAAATAAAATACCTTGGAGTGAACATACCTAAAGACCTAAGCAAAATATATAAAGCAAACTATGATAGGTTGGAACAAGAAATAAAAAAAGATATTGATAGATGGTCAATCTTAAATATGGATCTGAATTCAAAAATTGAGACAGTCAAAATCAGCATACAACCTAGATTACTTTACCTCTTCCAGGCTATACCAACAGAGATTCCAGATGCCCAATTCTCAAAGTGGGACAGGATGATATCGAGATTTGTTTGGGGAGGTAAAAAACCAAGAGTGAAATATAAAACCCTCCAATTACCAAAAGAGAAAGGAGGCATGGGCCTACCGAGTCTAAAGGAATATTACTACTCAGCACAAATAAGATATATCATATGTTGGTGCGACGAGGGATATGAGGCAAAATGGAAAGAAATGGAAAAGGAAATTGAGGGACTCCCAGTACAAAGCATAATAGGGGATAAAGATGCATATAAGCAAATCAAACAAATAGACCCAATCACTAAATTTACTTTAGAACTGTGGTATAAAATAGTACAAAAATATAATATAAGGGAAGACATAAAACTATTGAAATGGGTAGCATTTGACAGTCAGTTTGAACCGGCAAAACAAGATAGGGGATACAAAAATCTGGTGAACAAGGGAATCACAGCATGGGGCAATATCGGAAAAAAAGATCTCGGGAGCTTTGTAAATATCAGGAGAAAATTTAAATTAGAAAGATCAGAATTTTTCAGATATCTGCAGATGAGAGATTACTATATGAAGAAGATTAGGCATAACCTCCAAACAGATGTGAACGAGATTATACAACTTATTTTAAGCTCATATGTAGGAAATAAAATAAGAATTATTTCAAAACTATATCAGAAACTTATGACAAACAATCATACAAGTAACTATATAAAGGAGAAATGGGAGAAAGAGCTCAATTTAAACATAACAGAAGAAAGCTGGCAGGAAATATGGAAAACACAACACACATCAACAAATTCAAGGGCATGGAGGGAATTTGGATGGAAAAACCTGATTCGCTTTTTCATTACACCACAGATTCAAGGAAAATATTCAAATACCCAATCTTTATGCTGGAGGGGATGTGGGGCTCAAAATGCAGACCACTCACATATGTTTTGGAAATGCTACAAAATATCATCATTTTGGAAATCTATGCATGTGACAATACAGAGGATATTAGGATATAATATACCAATGAACTGTAACCTGATGTACTTATGTGATCTTAAAAAAGACAGTGTTATACAGGCTGAGGACAGATATCTAGTTAAAATCTTGTTGATTGCATGTAAAAAAACTATCACAAAAAAATGGCGATCAGAAGTTCTTCCTGACCAAGAACAATGGACTGACATTGTTGAGGACATACGTATGATGGAAAAACTAACATATCGACGAAGAATGCAAGAAGGAATATGGGAGAAAAAATGGCGGAAATGGACACACTACAAAGTGCAACAACGAGGCAGAAATTGAAAGAATAACCAAAGACACTGAAAAAACCAGAAGAATTAAGAGATGGAAACTAAAAACTTGATGCTCCAACATTTGTCCCCCCCCCCCTTTTATTTTTTATTTTTTATTTTTATTTTGTTTATTTTTTTTTCCCTACCCTAACCCCTTTGTTTTTTAAATGTAGAATGTGATCTGAATGCATTATATATGATGAAAAATGAATAAAAATCTAAGTTACAAAAAAAAAACTATAAATTTTGTCTTACTTAAATTGAGCGTTAATTTGTTTGAATCAAACCACACTTTAAGCTTTCCTAATTCCTTTCCAAGTGTATCCAAAAGTTGTTCCAAATTGCTTCCACTGCATAATAAATTAGTGTCATCGGCAAACAATATTAAATCTATTTTTTCCAAAACTTTACATATATCATTTATATACATATTGAATAACGATGGCCCCAAAACTGAACCCTGTGGGACTCCACAAGTAACCTTCAGTAACTGTGAGTTTTTGTTACCAACACATACATACTGATATCTATTCTTTAAGTAACTACATAACCAGGACAGTGCTACCCCCTAATACCACAATTTTGTAGTTTCTTTAATAATAAATTATGATCCACTGTATCAAATGCTTTTTTAAGATCCAGGAATACCCCAACTGAATACTCTTTATTTTCAACGGCAGTTGATATTTTTTCTATAAATTCCATTAGAGCAAATGCAGTTGTCCTCTTGTGTCTGAACCCATATTGCTGCCCACACAATAAATTATTCTTCAGTATGAAGTTGTCAATTCTCTCACAGAATATTTTTTCAAGTAGCTTGGAAAATTGCGGCAATAGTGAAATAGGTCTATAGTTTGAAAGTTCCCCTCTGTCACCCATCTTGTATATCGGAATTACTTTAGCTACGTATTTGTCACTACGCCCCTTTTATTTGCCCCGCGAGTTCCCCCAACTTTTCATAACGACTGTGTACATTCACCCGAGGGCAGACGCTGACTCCGCCTCCAGCACCATCTTTGATGTGGTCCAGCGGCTGCAGTCAATTTCTCCAGAGGCGCCAAACTTTATTCTTGGGAATTTTAACCATGTTTCTTTAAAGAAGACACTTAAAAACTTTTATCAGTATGTCTCCTGCCCAACCAGGCGAAAAAAGACATCGGACCTGTGCTATGGATCCATAGAGAGGGCCTATAAATCACTTCCCCTCCCTCCTTTAGGATCCTCAGATCACAACTGTGTACATTTGCTGCCCACGTATAAAACTGCTCTCAGAAGAGGCAAGGTGGAGACCAGAGACATAGATGTGTGGACAGAGGATTCAGTGCACAGCCTCCAGGAATGCTTTAACTGTACAGACTGGGAGATGTTCACTGTCCTGCGGGGATGATTTGGACTCTTTGGTGGACATCACATGCTCATACATGGTTTTCTGTAAAAATACGATCGTTCCATGTAAACGTGTCAAAATATATCCCAACAACAAGCCATGGGTTACAAAATCAGTTAAATCCTGCTTACTTAGGAAAGCACTTGCCTTTAAACAGGGGTCTGTTTCTGAGCTACAGGTTGCCACAAAAGAGATGAAGGCTGAAATTTTAAGAGCAAAACAGAATTATAAATCAGAATTGGAAAGCAAGATGGCAACAAAGAAACTTGGTTCAGCCTGGGCCAGTATGAAAACTATTGCAGGCCTTCAGAGCACAGAGCGCAGTAATCGTGTGTTTTTAGATGGTTTTAATTCAGACACAGAGCTGGCTAATGCTCTTAATTGTTTTTATGGTCATTTTGACTCCTTTGATTTTAGCACTGAAACCCAAGATTTGAAACAGAAACTCAAAGACAATCGGCACTTTAATATTGAGGTGCAGGATGTTAAAAGGGAGTTCTGTGCTTTAAAGGCGACGGACAGTGACATTTTTTTATTGAACCAATCAAATGATTGTATGAAAATATTCCATTCTGCCCATTCCCCTGATTTAATATGTGTCACCATCCTCCATAAATGACATTATTTGGTCATAGCCCATCTTTCACTCAGTGATGCTGCAGTACCACCATCTCCCTATAGGTGCGGGCAGTCGTGACGTCATTTCGGTTAGGCCGAGAAAATGTCTGAACGAGAGCAAAGTGATTCCGACAGCGATTACTTTGTCGACTTTGACGACCACAATATAAATGATGACATTGACAACGAAGAATCTGATGATGAAGTAGTTTTGGGTGGTGCTGAGAGGGGTATTCAGCCTTATTTGTTCGAGCCAGAGGGAGAGGAGGAAGACGAAACGGCGACGGGAACAGATCACGTTGACCAGGATCGGCTTGAAGATTTATCTTGGTAAACTACGCTTAGAAATATTTTTTTTTTTGGCGACATGCATGGTCACACACTTAATTTTCAAACTAAAATTACCAATTAGTCACTCGCTGCCCGATTTGGCGACTTAGAAACATTACAAACATTTAGAATCATTTTCATTCAAAATAAATGGATAATCTATGTGATCGATAATAAGTTTACTTTCCGAGTTTGTCATGACATGTTGTTAATCATCATCATGTTAATACTTGTCTCAAAAGCAACTTAATACTCTAAGAGATTGATGGGTCATGTTTAAGAATTATAGTGATTCATTAATGTTTTACTATAAATTTTCTTTCCGGTGAAAATTTTTTACATGTTTTTAATGTTTTCTAATCAAACTTCATAGACCAATTTATGTAGCACTCCAACGAGTCATTAGTTTATTCTATGGATCTAATTATACCTTTATTTTGCACAGGTGCACTTGTGAGAAATGTCAGGCTATGCCAACCTCAAGTGAATGTCGGTGCTGCCAGGAGGTATTGAAGGTCAAGGAGAAAATAGAAGAACTGAAGGGCTGTGGATACACCGATGACAATCTACCAAAGTGTATCACTGATCACCCCGGTTTTGGTTCTGTCTGTCTTGACATCTGGGTTTTACAGACAGCTTATCTGGCCTACAGACAGCAATATGGAGATCATGACGCAAGTCAACACGAGTGAGTTTATAAACAATATTTATTCATGTGATTTCATTTTCCAGATGAATTATGAAAAAATCATTCAATACATTCAGTAATCAATGCAAACGGAATAATCAATGCCGACCCCATATTTTTCAGGCGATACAGATTCATAGCCTACAGGCAAATGGTCCGGTTGTGTTGGGGATTTCTTGGGAAAGAAGTGAGGGTGATGTTGCCTGCCTGTGCTGTGACCCTCATCAGAGAAACATTCCCATCGGATCACTACAAGGGATTTTGCCTACCAAGATTAGATTTGTGAACAATTTTATTAAAATAAAGTTTTCTAAAATCATGTATTGAGTTTATTAATATTCATGTCAATGTTATAATTTTCATATTTCAGCATTCATCTAATTCGCATGTCATATACATTTGAGTAATTTTTCTACCATTATATGGTATAAAATTAGGGTTCCACTTTTTTAAAGCGCATTTATCTTACAATGTTAGGATTATATTTGTTTTTCTTAGAAAATATGTTGCTTCCCTAAAAATTGAAAGCTGAAATTTCATTTGTAATTGGAAATTTCTTCTACTTTTACATGTTTGATTTTAAAAATCTAGATACATGTTGCTCAACAGCATCAGCTTTGATGGGACGCTGAAATTTGGCACTCAATGTGGCGGGAACTCTGGCTTGTACATCTTTCCATTCCTCCCATAAGTGGGTTGGATCAACCAAGGTTTTTTGGAACAGAGTATTCATCAGATCATCCACATATTCTGAAAAAAAAAAAAAATTCAATAAAAATTAGACATCCATTTGACTAGAGTATGAAATAAAATTTGCCCCAAATTAACAAAGTTTGATAAAAGATATGAAATGTGAAAGTGAAAACCAACCCTCCACCCACTGTAAATATATACAAGCCTAGAAAATAATTCTAATATTTCGTATACTCACCGAAAGTTGGATGAACTTTCTTTGCTTGCAGTGTATATCCGCCGTTCTTGAATTTTGGGTACCTGATGATGAATACCAGCTCACCGTCACGATTCTTTGCCTGCTTGCGGCCTGCATTTTCATTATAGTGCATTGCAGCTAAACAAAGTCTGTAATTAGAATATTGTCACAATGATTTATTTTTGGACATATAAGTGATCTGTCTATCAGCAGAAACTCTATGTAAATGGCATTGTTATTATAATTGCATTTCATGTTTTTGATGACATATTGCATCGCCTCACCTTGTCAACATTCCAAGGAATGAGAAGTGTACACTCTTTGGTGCAAACCGAATAATCAGACTGTGGAAAGCCTCCACATTCGAAGTTTGCTGCCCTGGACTCAGCTTTCGCACATCCCTGAGGACCCGTGTTTTGTTGATCATATCAACAACTTTTTCACAGCCCTTTGTGCATGGAATAAATAATTTTTAGGTGTGAGATATGTCACCAAAAAGGATGAAAATCAATGGGATAATTTGTATATATATAATACATGCACTACAGATCGATACATAGTTATTGGAAATAATACATAACCACACTCACTGGGTTTGAGCCACTTCTTGGGTTTTGTTTGCGTTCCAGGGTCGTCATGGAGGCAAGCAGGGAATAGAGGGCCATGATTGCTGTGCTTGTTCTGGATGTGGTTTCCAAGTGATTGCCACTTGGCAACAATCACATCTGGAGATTGACCATGGCTTGAGGCCGCACACCAATACATGTGGTTGGAGATAGATTTCAACCATGGCTTGACTTCAGGACATTCCTTTGACACTTTTTCAATACTTCTGATGAAGCCTATGTAAGATGCAAAGATTAATAAAATTAATTGTTTAGAAGCCATAATTATTAATCATTTGATATATTTTTAGGTTAATATAATATTTGTGCAGTGATTGAAATGCACAAGATAATTAATCAGATTGAAATGCACAATATAATTATACAGACCCTTTGCAACATGCCACACATCATAGTAGTGTCTGACATCCGGCATGTTTTCTCTCATATACTTCTGTATCTGCGGATGCCAATCAGTGATGATAGAATCAACAGCCAAACCATGCTCCGCTAATAGGACCATGCTCCCTCGTTCTCCATAGCATTACTGCTTCCTACCTTGTTGCTCTGTATAATGACATAAGAAAACTGTAATATGTGGCAGATCAGTTTAATATTCACTCCATATAAAATATTATGAAATTGAATTGGTCATTAATTTTGGGATTGGACAATATTTTAATTTGTAATATTTTTGCAGTTATAAAATTATCTGAAATATCACAAAATATTTCAAACAAATACTTGAGTAACCACAAATGAGTAAGCAACTACCTGAACCAGTTGGATGTCAATCACTTTGTTTAGACGTAATTCCATAGTTGTATAGGAACCATATTTGGCGCTATGCCCAGGACTATCTGCACGTCCGTCTCCTCCCAAAACAAGGCCACCTGGCATGGACAGCAGCTGTCTAAATAGGTCCATCCTGCGGTCTGACCATACACCCCAGATTGTTGGCTTCAGATACAGCTGTTTGTGCACCTTGTAAGTGCTCGGAGAAATTCCAACGATACCGGCTGCATTTAGCACTCTGAGGACCTTGACATATGATGCCCCAGTGAAGAGAATGGCGGATGAAAGCTGTATGTTACCAGCTGGCATGTCCCTGATCATCGGCTGGCTGTGCCAGGATCGATCCTCAACACAATGTGGACAATGTTGTTTGATCACCAACAGAGAGCCTTTACTGTGACTGGTTACCTCACATGGATGACTGCAATGAGGACAATTGTTGAATAATTTCCAGAGGCAACTTTTGTAAACTATGTATTTTTCCTCCTCGTGGTGGTTATGGGACTCCGTTTTGTTGAAACTGCAAAGTTTGAAAAAATCAGTGTATATAGATTTTAACTTTAATAGAATTCCATACCATGATTACATGATTCACTTCAATTTTAGTATTATAAAACATTACAAAATTCCAATTTCATTTTATTACATGAAATGTTTCATTACTTTGAATCATACCTTTGGTCTGATACATCCATAAAACTTGGATGGTATGTAACATCATGTGGGTCATTTTTAGAGGCGTAAGACGAAAGAGATTCAATATCATCCGTGTCAACCTCCTCAAACTTCCTCTTTGCCTTCCTTGGTGTCGATGTGCGAGGCCCTGTGGTTGGCAGTGATCTACGGAACGTATCACATCTGCTCGGTTGACTTAGGTCCCATTCTGTGATCTTCGGATCGGTCTGAGAGTGTGAGCCTGGAGATCAATAAGTGAAACCATGTATTAGGGTTAACAAGGTATTTTGATAGTTACCAGGAATAATAATTGTCCAAAAATTGTTAATTTAAAATCAATGATACTCACGTTTTACCATTTTTTTTTCTGTTCGGACAATAAACTTCCTGGTTTGTGTCGAACTGTTTTTTGTGGTAGGTTGCAGTCTCTCAGGAGTTGGGGGATCGTATGTTGTGCTCACATCTTTGTACTTGGGCTGCTGTGATGGTTCGGCTTTGAGATGTGGATTGGGGGTTTGCAGAAGAGGATCTGGTATTGGCTGGGCTGGAATTAGTGTAGGTTGGACATGTTGGTCTAGTGGATCAGACATTGGATTTACACCTAAGTCCTGTTCATCAGCTTCCTCTGCTTGGTCAGAAACATCAACACTATTTGACGGTTGAGTGACAGTTGATAAAATCTGAAAAAAAAGTAGATCATCATAATTTTATCCCAGAGGTCTGAAATTTTATTACATACATAGAAATATAAATTGATCAAACAGGCACAACCACCTCCCTATACAGCACTGAATATTTCATATTTGATTATTAGGAATACCATAATATGCTAATATTTGATAAGTTGGTGAGGCATTCATTTATGGAGGCTGGTGACACATATTAAATCAGGGGAATGGGCAGAATGGAATATTTTCATACAATCAGTTGATTGGTTCAATAAAAAAATGTCACTGTCCGAGGCCTTTAAAAAGTTTAGTAAACGTTTGCAGTGAATATTAAAAATAAAAAACTTACCCGGTTTACTTCTCGTTTTCTGACAGTTGATCGCATCGGTAGATCACCCTTGCTTTTCACGCCACTGTCACTGACCCCTTTCTCAGAGTCAGACTTGGAAATGGACGGATATATAGTTGGAACAGCTGTTTTTTTAATCAGCAATCTTTTTGCAAATTTCATTTCAACTTGCATCTTATTCTTAAAATCGCTGTCAACGAAATGTCTACTGCACATGTAGGGTGTTTTACCGACATCAGTCCAATTTTTTCGCATTTTCTTAACGAATTTCACCCATGCAGTTCTGATTTTCCCAGGGACGGGAAATTCAAAAACACTCACAGCATGCTCCGCTGGTATACCATCGCACCCGTAGACAACACAACGACAAACCATAATTAATTCGATTCCTGAAATCCTAATGTTACTAAATAATCTATTTGTAATCCACTAGTATTCTGATAAATATCCTTAATCGCCGATTTTAAAACGTAAACATTCACACTAATGGCCGCGACCGTGTGCGTGTGTCTAACCGAAATGACGTCACACAGTCAGTGGCCATTTTAGGCGGTGATAATCTGGCTGGGTCAGCCAGATCTCCATAACAGCGTTCTTTAAGAGCGAATTGTCACCTTATGCGACATTCGTTGACAACAAAACATGTGTGGTTCAAATTAACTCATCTCAGACAACAATTTGAGATATGATTTAGCGATATTGATTTTGAAGTCAATAAGGGGTAAGTCTCGACTTGGAAGGTGCGTAGATGGTTTTCAGGGCACTAAAGAACTGTTTGGAATTGTGGGCATCAGCATAGTTCTGAACCTCTTCTGCTTTCTTATCCCACCACCTGTCCTGCATTTCACGCAGCTGTTTCTGGGCCTGCCCTTGCAGGTGTTTGTACCTATCAGCCTTGGAGATGGAACTGGGGTCACTGTGCCAGGCCACATAGGCACTGTTTTTCTCTTGCAAGAGCTGGGTGATCTGCTCATCATTCTCATTGAACCAATCCTGGTGCATGTGCTGTTTTGGACCGAGGATGGTCTTGGCAGTCTCGTGAGAATGTTCTTGAACTCTTGCCACTTCCCCATGCTGTCCTCAGCAGATGGTGCTCCTGCCTTGAGGTTCTCATCTAGCACTACCTGAAACTGCTGACAATGGGGGTCATGTCTCAGTCTTGCAGTGTTAAACACAGCTCTAATGGTCTTGGGACACTGTCGCTGCGTGGGTGTGATATGTAGCTGCAGGATTGCTTGTACAAGTCTGTGGTCGGTCCAGCATTCAGCACCTCTCATGGCGCGTGTGATCCATACATCTTGTATGTCTCTCTGCCTGACTATGATGTAGTCTATCAGGTGCCACTGCTTAGATCTTGGGTGCATCCAAGTGATCTTAAACTTGTCGACTTGATGAAAGAGGGTGTTGGTGATTCACAGAGCATGTTCCGCACATTTGCTAAGGAGAAGCAGGCCATTGCTATTCTTGTTTCACACACCATGGTGGCCTAGTACACCTCTCCAGTTGTCTCTGTCCTTTCCGACTCTAGCATTGAAGCATTGAAGTCACCCAAAATCATCAGCTTGTCACTGGAAGGGGTGAACTTTATGAGCCGGTCAAGGTCTTCATAGAATTGTTCCTTGGCTTCATCAGTGCTGGTGAGCATAGGGGCGTAGGCACTGATGATGGTTATTTGGCACGATTTGTCCAGTGGGAAGCGAAGCTTCATAAGGTACTTGTTGATCCCGACAGGTAGAGAGGGAATGGACTTTGTCAGACTGGTTCTGACAGCAAGCCCCACTCCATGTATTCTGGCTTCAGTCTCAAGCTTTCCTCGCCAAAAGAAGGTGTAACCACCAACAGTTTCTTTCAGCATTCCCTTATCAGCAAGCCTTGTTTCACTCAATGCAGCGATGTCAATCCAGTAACGCCCTAGCTCCTTTGCAACCAAGGCTGTTCTTCTCTCTGGTCTTGCAGTGTTGTCCCTGTCTAACAAGGTGTGGATATTCCATGCTCCAACTAGAAGCTGTTTATGTTTGAGTTTCTTTGTTGTTTGACCACTTGGAGGATGATCCGTCGACTGCGGTAAGCTGACCGGATAGTGTAGGGCAAGCAATTTTTGGGGTACCTTTTCTAACCCCCTCCCTCATGCGAGGGTGGGCAGTGCTGTCCTAAATAGGCTGCCCAGTCACCCTGGATGCTGCCGAACATCTCTTTTGCCTAGGTGTTGAAGACGAGCGACCACTGGTCCAAGGGCCGCCTACGTGCAGGTTTGTGGCTACGACTGCCAGTGATCATCTCCACCTGTCGTTTTTTTTTTTTTTTTTTTTTTTTTTTTTTTTTTTTTTTTTGTTACTTATTTGTACCCGTAGGTAGACTTGGTTTGCAGTCTGGTGACAAGCCACCGGCTGCTGGTCGCTGCGTGCGCGAGCGCCCTAAACCTACATGTTTTTGGTGTGCGGGAGGAAACCGGAGAAATCCCGGAGTAAACCCACGCAACACGGGGAGAACATGCAAACTCCACACAGCTCACTGTTGGTCGGGGGCTGGGATCGAACCCACGATCTCATGATCCCCGCGATCCCCCGGCCGAGGGTAAAACTGTGCTGCCACAGTGCTAAACCACTGCGCCACCGTGTCGTTTCACCACTCTCCCATCGTCGCAGGACTTTTAAAGAAGAAAGATATAGGCTGCACATAGAACCTGTGCGGGAGGGTTTTTAAAAAGTGGTAGAGCCGTTGCACGGGGGGGGAATCCCACTCTCTCGGCCGCAGAAGTCAGGTAACAGTGGTACAAGGCATCGTCACAACTGGAGGCTTCGTTGGCTGCAGTGGATGACCGTAACATCTTCGGTGCTCTGTCACGCTCTTTGCATTCCACAGTGCACTGCTGCATCGTCTTCTAAGTCGTTGAATCATTAAGACTTCTTCCACCTGTTCCGCCGAAGCAGTCTTTGCTTGTCATTCAGATGAGCAAGTTCCTAGGTGGATGCCAACCAAGGCTATTGGGCTCCATCAGCTCGGATCATTAGAAGGAATACAGGAGTAAAGCAAATAGGAGCATGGAGGTCAGAATTCACCTGTCTACTCCTGTACCACAGTACAGGGTTACGCCATTCCCGCTATCAAGGGGGTCAGAGGCCCCCTTGTCAGCACCGGTGAAGTTTTGGCCTTTCCCAGAGGTGGGCACCTTTAACCCTACTTACCCACAATCATCTAGCCCTAGTAGACAGGGAATTCATTGAAAAGGAAGAGAGCATAAGAGCACAGCTGAAAGTATGAAGACCAGGGTTTCCTCTGGTAACATTTCTCGGCAGGCCGCTTCTCCAGAAATTTTACTACCATTCCAAGGCAATATGAATTTATTAAGAAAAATATATGAAGCAATGACTTTCCGCAAGCACACACACAAACAACATGCGTGGCCATCATCTGCACGGAGTTTAGAAGCGCCCCACTCACGCGAGTTTTCCAGTCAGTCAGCAGGCAGTGTCTCACTAAGCGCGACTTGTCCAGACATGAGTTTATTAATGTACTTTAAACGTGGAAAAAAATCAAAAGAGGTATGTAAGCACTGGTGTTTATCATGGTTTTAACCCACTGGAAATGGGAGCAATAATGGAAGAGTCGCTTCGCCAACAGATGTGGTTAGAATTCATATGCAGCCAGCTTCATATGAAGGGAAATGCAAGGGGGGACTGATGAGTTCCTGAGGATATATTTCACCAGCCACTACAATATTAAGTTACTGTATGTTCTGTAGGAATTGCAGGAATGAAGAGACTGGCAATTTCTCTCTTTTCTCACACGCGCAGGCGTGCCATTTTCATTCTCCAGCGGCAGTGACAAAAAGCAACAGCTAAAAATGGTAGCTCTCTTTTCACTCTAAACTTAGGTCCTTCAGCAGCTGCCTAAAGAGGTGCCTGATGAGAAAGCCTGAGAGCACAACTGTAACTGTCTAAGCAGATCATTCTGTACATGAACACATATTGTGGTGAATTATGTCTTTAGAGTCCACTACAGTTCCCTGTTATGTACCTAGCAGGTTTAAATGACCGAAATTCACAAAGTCAGTGACTTTAATCTTTCAGCAGCCTTCAGACAAACTAAACGTGCCAACATTTGATTTCAAAACAAGGGAGGTTTTTCCTGCTGTCTTGAGTGGTGAGGAGATTTCTAAAAAAAAAAACAAAACAAAACTATAAATATAAAGAAATATTATAACAGAAATAATGGCATCCTTGGTCGTTTAAGTTAATTTACACTACCGTTCAAAAGTTTGGGGTCACCTCAGACAATTTTGTGTTTTCCATGAAAAGTCACACTTTTATTTACCACCATGAGTTGTAAAATGAATAGAAAATATAGTCAAGACATTGACAAGGTTAGAAATAATGATTTGTATTTGAAATAATAATTTTTTCCTTCAAACTTTGCTTTCGTCAAAGAATCCTCCATTTGCAGCAATTACAGCATTGCAGACCTAACATGATTGCACAAGGGTTTTCTAATCATCCATTAGCCTTCTGACGCAATGAGCAAACACATTGTACCATTACTAACTAACTACTAACTAACCTGCACTTATATAGCGCTTTTCTAGTCACAAAGACCACTCAAAGCGCTTTCATTAATACTAACCCTCTATTCTAAGGGCCTATAGGAAACAGATATCTAGGGACAATTTAGAACAGCCAATTAACCTAACATGCATGTTTTTTTGGCATGTGGGAGGAAACCGGAGAAATCCCGGAGTAAACCCACGCAACACGGGGAGAACATGCAAACTCCACACAGATCACTGTTGGTCGGGGGCTGGGATCGAACCCACGATCCCACGATCCCCACAATCCCCCGGCCAAGGGTAAACTGTGCTGCCGCAGTGCTAACCACTGCGCCACCGTGCAGCATGAACATTAGAACACTGGAGTGATGGTTGCTGGAAATGGGCCTCTATACACCTATGTAGATATTGCACCAAAAACCAGACATTTGCAGCTAGAATAGTCATTTACCACATTAGCAATATATAGAGTGTGTTTCTGATTAGTTTAAAGTTATCTTCATTGAAAAAAAGTGCTTTTCTTTCAAAAATAAGTAAATTTCTAAGTGACCCCAAACTTTTGAACGGTAGTGTATTTCATTAAATACAATTTTATTAATAATTTTTCTTTGTAATCAGAGTTAAATTATTGTTCTGTTCTGACTGCAAAGTTATAAGATAAGATAATGTAGCGAACTCAATATGAGCACCCTACTTGGCTTGCCAAGTGGGTTGACCCTATTGGCGACACAGGTAGGGTGTGGGACTCCGGAGCGGGAGGCGTGAGTTCGAATCTCCCGGTGGGACGTCGCCATGTCGAGCAGCACGTTACACTGGTGTCAGGAGTGGGATCTCCTGTCCAAAGCAGTAATGGGGCGCTGACATCGGGACGATGTCGAGAACCAGAGGGGAGTAGTGTAGCGAACTCAATATGAGCACCCTACTTGGCTTGCCAAGTGGGTTGACCCTATTGGCGACACAGGTAGGGTGCGGGACTCCGGAGCGGGAGGCGTGAGTTCGAATCTCCCGGTGGGACGTCGCCATGTCGAGCAGCACGTTACACTGGTGTCAGAAGTGGGATCTCCTGTCCAAAGCAGTAATGGGGCGCTGACATCGGGACGATGTCGAGAACCAGAGGGGAGTAGTGTAGCGAACTCAATATGAGCACCCTACTTGGCTTGCCAAGTGGGTTGACCCTATTGGCGACACAGGTAGGGTGCGGGACTCCGGAGCGGGAGGCGTGAGTTCGAATCTCCCGGTGGGACGTCGCCATGTCGAGCAGCACGTTACAACTGGTGTCAGAAGTGGGATCTCCTGTCCAAAGCAGTAATGGGGCGCTGACATCGGGACGATGTCGAGAACCAGAGGGGAGTAGTGTAGCGAACTCAATATGAGCACCCTACTTGGCTTGCCAAGTGGGTTGACCCTATTGGCGACACAGGTAGGGTGCGGGACTCCGGAGCGGGAGGCGTGAGTTCGAATCTCCCGGTGGGACGTCGCCATGTCGAGCAGCACGTTACAACTGGTGTCAGAAGTGGGATCTCCTGTCCAAAGCAGTAATGGGGCGCTGACATCGGGACGATGTCGAGAACCAGAGGGGAGTAGTGTAGCGAACTCAATATGAGCACCCTACTTGGCTTGCCAAGTGGGTTGACCCTATTGGCGACACAGGTAGGGTGCGGGACTCCGGAGCGGGAGGCGTGAGTTCGAATCTCCCGGTGGGACGTCGCCATGTCGAGCAGCACGTTACACTGGTGTCAGGAGTGGGATCTACTGTCCAAAGCAGTAATGGGGTGCTGACATCGGGACGATGTCGAGAACCAGAGGGGAGTAGTGTAGCGAACTCAATATGAGCACCCTACTTGGCTTGCCAAGTGGGTTGACCCTATTGGCGACACAGGTGGGGTGCGGGACTCCGGAGCGGGAGGCGTGAGTTCGAATCTCCCGGTGGGACATCGCCATGTCGAGCAGCACGTTACATTGGTGTCAGAAGTGGGATCTCCTGTCCAAAGCAGTAATGGGGCGCTGACATCGGGACGATGTCGAGAACCAGAGGGGAGTAGTGTAGCGAACTCAATATGAGCACCCTACTTGGCTTGCCAAGTGGGTTGACCCTATTGGCGACACAGGTAGGGTGCGGGACTCCGGAGCGGGAGGCGTGAGTTCGAATCTCCCGGTGGGACGTCGCCATGTCGAGCAGCACGTTACAACTGGTGTCAGAAGTGGGATCTCCTGTCCAAAGCAGTAATGGGGCGCTGACATCGGGACGATGTCGAGAACCAGAGGGGAGTAGTGTAGCGAACTCAATATGAGCACCCTACTTGGCTTGCCAAGTGGGTTGACCCTATTGGCGACACAGGTAGGGTGCGGGACTCCGGAGCGGGAGGCGTGAGTTCGAATCTCCCGGTGGGACGTCGCCATGTCGAGCAGCACGTTACAATAAGATAAGCCTTTATTAGTCCCACAATGGGGAAATTCCAGGATTGCAACAGCACAGGGACAGCAATACTCAGAGCAATAATTTAGAAGATAAGAAAATAAGAGCAGTGAATATATACTGCTCAAAAAAATAAAGGGAACGCTTTGAAAACACATCAGATTTTAATGGGAAAAAATAAGCTGGATATCGAAATTGTGGCAGGCTAGTCCAGCTTACTCAGATTAAAGGAACACTTTTTAAAGTCCCAGCTTCAGGCTCAGCTTGAAGATGTGCTCCACAATCCCACACAGCTGGTCTGTGCAGGACCTAAGGAGCTTCGCGCTGATACCGTCCGGTCCCGACGCCTTTCTCGCCTTGATCTTCCTCAGCTCCGCCCTCACCTGGGTCTTAATGAGGGTCAGGTTGGGGGTCTGTATGCTGGGAGTGGGGGGGGGTGTTGGTGGAGTGGGGAGTGGACAGCAGGTCTCGATGACTATAGAGGCAGCAGTAGTTGGTGTGCAGGCGGAGGGGAGGGTGGTTGGGCAAACCTATTAAAAAACAGGTTCAGATTGTTTACCCACTCCCTGCCCCCCGTGGCCTGGGGGGAGGTATTCTGGAGCCCAGAGATGGTTTGGAGGTTTCTCCAGACCCCACCAATGTCGCTCTGTTGCAGCTTGTCCTCCATCTTCTTCCTGAAGCTGTCCTTGCCTTCTCTGATCTTCCTCCTCAGCTCCCTCTGTACGGACTTCAGCATCTCCCTGTTCCCCGACCTGAAGATCCTCTTCTTCTCTCTCAGAAGTGTTTTTATCTCAGGGTTGATCCAGCAACACCGTATGGTCTTGGTGGGTACGGTGTTGTCCACACAGAAGCTGATGTAGTCCGTGATGGTATGAGTGAGGCCATCGATGTCCTCACCATGTGGATCACAGAGCTGCTCCCAGGCAGTGGTTATGGTCAAAAATGTAAATTGTTACAAGGAAAAATTAAAAAAAAATTACTACAGTCTGTTTCAAATTTATCTAAAAAAACAAACAGTAATTTTATTTTAAAAAACAGACAAAAATTAGTCATAAAATAATCCACAAATTTATAATAGTTTCAAATATACATGAAAACTCCATTTTACAAGAGGAAATTACAAATTTGAGGAACATGGTTTCAACTTTAGATAGATTTACAGAGAAAAGTAGAAAACTCTAAGAAAATTGTAATAAATTTTTGAGAAAAACCTCAAACCTTCAAGACTGAAGTTCAATTCAATTCAATTCAACTTTATTTATATAGCGCCATTTCACAACAACAGTCATCTCATAGCACTATCAACTGTAGGGAGGACCCCCACAGTTGCAGAAAGACCCCAGCAATCAGGCGATCCCCTGTGAGCAAGCACTTGGCGACGGTGGAGAGGAAAAACTCCCTTTTAACAGGAAGAAACCTCCAGCAGAACCAGGCTCAGGGAGGGGCAGTCATCTGCTGCGACTGGCTGGGGGGTGAGGGGATAGAGAAGAAGAAAAGAACAGACATGTAGAGAGCAAACAGCACGATGGGGACTCAATCTATGGGAGAGAACAAACAAATGTTAATGACCAGCAAAAAAAAAATATTTCATAGAGAGTGAGGAAAGGAGTGAGGCCCAGTGCATTACTGGAGGTCCCCCGGCTGACTAAACCTATTAGCAGCATAACTAAGGGAGGGTTCAGAAAACACATGATCCCTCCCTAATTGTAGGCTATATCAAAAAGGTAGGTTTTAGCCCTATTCTTAAAAACAGAGATCGAGTCTGACTCCCGAATCCAGATTGGCAGCTGATTCCACAGGAGAGGAGCTTGATAACTGAAGGCTCTGCCTCCCATTGTACTTTTGGAGATTCTAGGTATTACAAGTAAACCTGCATTTTGGGAGCGTAGTGCTCTGTTAGGATGATACGGTAGTATCAGATCTTTTAAATAAAAAGGAGCCTGATTGTTTAGAGCTTTGTAAGTAAGAAGAAGGATTTTAAACTTAATTCTAAACTCTATGGGAAGCCAATGAAGGGAGGCCAGAACCGGAGAGATATGATCTCTCTTTCTAGTACCTGTTAAAACTCTTGCTGCAGCATTTTGGATCAGCTGAAGACTTTTTAAAGATGTTTTAGGACAACCTGATAATAAAGAATTACAATAATCTAATCTCGAGCTAACAAAAGCGTGGATCAGCTTCTCAGCATCACTCTGAGACAAGATGCTCCTAATCTTGGCAATATTACGCAAATGATAGAAGGCAGTCTTAGAAACAAATTTAATATGTGAATTGAAGGACAAATCCTGATCAAAAATAATCTAATCTTAAGTTATTACTTAAGTTTTTAAGTGGCTGCTCTTTGTACCCTTAACTCAACTAGGTAGGCAAAATGGCGACCGGGACGGTCACACTTTTTCAGTGCTGAGACAAAGTTGCTGATTTTGCCATTAAAAAATAACTAACCAACAGCGATCGGCGCTTGTGACGCACACGCATGGGCTGAATTTCCACCTCCGTTGGAATACCCCTTTAATCGCCTTTCACCGGCCACTGTGAGTAAACTGACTAGCGTTTCTTTGTGGTTCACTGCTGCGCTCTACCCGAAGTGTTTGCTAAGCTAACGCTAGTTAGCTTAACGCTAACGCCAGTCGTGCCACCTAACACCGACACGAAGCGACTCAGTCCCCGGTGAGGGCTCGCCGGAGGAACTAACCGAGGCGGCAGTTGGACTTGAGCCGGATTGGAGTTCGGGGGCGGCAGTGGTGGGAGACGGGGACCAGTGGAGGACCACCGGGACCCAGCCAGACAATAGCCTGAGTCGGAGCCCAGTTGCGAGGCCCAGCGGAGGAATTACCCAGGCAGACGGCGGTTGGTGGCGGGGCTCAGCGGAGGGATTACCCAGGCAGACGGTGGTAGGCGGCGGTGCTCAGCGGAGGATCTACCGGGGCCCCAGCGGAGCTCAGCTGCATCCGCGGTGTGCGGTGGGACTCGGTGGAGGAGCTGGACAGGAGCTCGGTTACGGTGGCGGTAAGTAGCGGGACTAGCAGCGGAGGGGGCTAACTGAGGCCCAGCTGGATTCGAGGTCGGTCGGATCAGATACCAACGACACAAGCAGAGATCGTTTTTTACTATCCACAGGTCAGTAAAAATGCCACCAAAGAAGGAGGAGATGGAAGAGATCAAAAAATCTCTGAACTTCTTGTCAGAAGAAGTGGCCAAAATGGTTAGCCAGCAGGCCAAAATAATAGGCCTAATGGAAGATGTACGAGACTTAAAATTAGATAAATTAGTCGAGCTGTACAGTAATATTACTAGTAAGAAAATGGTAGTAATTTGTGGAGATTTCAATATTGATTTACTAAATCCACATCAACAAAATGTAATTACAGAGTTCATGAACTCTATGTACAGCATGAGTCTATATCCCACAATAACACATCCCAGTAGAATCACAGTTCACACTGCTGCACTTATTGACAACCTGTTTGTTAATATTATTGATAAGAAAATAGAAAGTGGATTATTGATAAATGATATAAGTGACCACTTGCCAACCTTTGCACTTATCCATAGCCACACGGGGGCCAATACAGAAAAAATTTTAAAATCGTTCAGATACAAATCACCAGATGCAATCAGTTCTTTTAAAGAGGACTTGCTGAAGCAAGACTGGACAGAAGTCTATGTATCAGATGTAAATGAAGCTTATGACGCATTTATAAACATTGTAACCACTCTTTATGATAAAAATTGTCCATTAGTAAAGAAAAAGCTTAAACATAAATTTGCCGATAAGCCATGGTTAACCAAAGGATTACAAAAGGCGTGTAAAAAGAAAAATTTATTATATAAAGCTTTCCTAAAGAAAAGGACAAAAGAAGCAGAGCAGCGGTATAAAACATACAAAAATAAGTTAACATATATAATAAGATGTAGTAAGAGAGACTATTACAGTAAAGAACTGGAGAAAAACAGAGACAATATTAAAAATACATGGACAATACTTAACAGTATTCTTGGAAATAAAAGCAGAAATACAAGCTACCCTACCGATTTTTCAAAAAATAATAAAACGAATCAGAGTGTGAATGCAGCTTCACCTGCAGATGAATTTAATAACTTTTTTGTTAACATTGGTCCTAATTTGGCTCGAGAAATACCCATTACGGTGCCTACAGATCATACAATAAGCAGTAACACTGCTATAAAAGACTCCATTTTCATAAAGAACACAGACGAGAGAGAGGTCATTGAAATTGTTAAATCATTTAAAAGTAAAACATCTACGGACTGTGATGGTATTGACATGCTCTTAGTCAAAACTGTTATTGAATGCTTAGTGAAACCACTGACGTATATCTGTAACCTGTCTCTCCAAACAGGTATATTTCCCAGTGCAATGAAAATAGCTAAAGTAATTCCGATATACAAGACGGGTGACAGAGGGGAATTCTCAAACTATAGACCAATTTCACTATTGCCGCAATTTTCCAAGATACTTGAAAAAATATTCTATGAGAGAACTGACAACTTCATACTGAAGAATAATTTATTGTGTGAGCAGCAATATGGGTTCAGACACAAGAGGACAACTGCATTTGCTCTAATGGAATTTATAGAAGAAATATCAACTGCCATTGAAAATAAAGAGTATTCAGCTGGGGTATTCCTGGATCTTAAAAAAGCATTTGATACAGTGGATCATAATTTATTATTAAAGAAACTACAAAATTGTGGTATTAGAGGGGTAGCACTGTCCTGGTTATGTAGTTACTTAAAGAATAGATATCAGTATGTATGTGTTGGTAACAAAAACTCACAGTTACTGAAGGTTACTTGTGGAGTCCCACAGGGTTCAGTTTTGGGGCCATTATTATTCAATATGTATATAAATGATATATGTAAAGTTTCAGAAAAAATGGACTTAATATTGTTTGCCAGTGACACTAATCTATTATGCAGTGGAAGCAATTTGGAACAACTTTTGGATACACTCGGAAAGGAATTAGGAAAGCTTAAACTGTGGTTTGATTCAAACAAATTAACGCTCAATTTAAGTAAGACAAAATTTATAGTTTTTAACAACCATCACAACAACTTAGTATCTAAGCTCAGTGTAAATGGTGTAGAGATTGAAATGGTATCCGAAACCAAATTTCTTGGAGTAATAATTGATAATAAACTGTGTTGGAAGTCACATATTAATTATATTAAAGGTAAAATATCCAAATCAATTGCAATATTACACAGAGTGAAATATTTGCTGAATCAACCCACACTATATACCTTGTATCATTCATTAATACTCCCATACATGACATATTGTAATGAAGTATAGGGAAATACATATAAAACAAACATATATCCACTCTTTATGCTTCAGAAGAGCGCTATTAGAATAATAAACAAAGCTGCTTACAGGGAACCAACAAACCCACTTTTTCTTAAATTAAAAGCTCTCAAGCTGAAAGATCTGGTTGACTTTAAAACTGCAATAATAATGTTTAAAGTGAAGAATCTATCACTGCCCGCAAATATCCAAAAGTTGTTCCAAATAAGGGAGAAACAATATCATTTCAGAGGAACATGTATATTTCAAAAACCTTCAGTGAGAACTACCCCAAGCAACACTGTGTTTCAGTGCAAGGAGTCAGATTATGGAACGATTTTGGACCTGAATTAAAATCATGTACAACGCTTGGACAATTTAAACAAAAACTAAAGGAAAAAATACTCCAAACATATATACAAGATGACATGTAAAATCACATAAGGATTGTCATATCCAGCCTGTGCTGTGTTGTAGCTTAGTTTTTTTCTGTCACATTTTGTCTTAGCTTTGTTTTTGAATTGTAATCGCTCTTGTCTTGTTTTTTTGTTTTTTTCTCTTTTGAATTCTTGGATGGAATATGGGTGGGCAATATAAGCTGCGGCTTCAGCCATCACCCATTTCGGATAACTTACGTTGAATTGTATAATCAGAGGAGTTATTGTCTAATTTGACCTTGTTGGATTTTCTTTCCCCCTTTGTTATATTATTCAGTTTCTTTTAACCTGTACTATCCGAAATAAAGATTCATTCATTCATTCATTCATTCATAACTAGAAATTTTTGGTTGTCTACTTTTAATTATTAATTCCAAAGCACTGCTTTTCTGGTTACTATACCTACCTGATCATATAATTTAAGTATGCATGAGTACATTATTATTATGAATGTTTCTTTCCCTTCCCTACTCTTACAATGAAAAAAAGAAACACTAGAATAAAAATACAAAAAATACACATATTTTTGTCATTTAAGATAAGATAAGATAAGATAAGCCTTTATTAGTCCCACAATGGGGAAATTCCAGGATTGCAACAGCACAGGGATAGCAACACTCAGAGCAACAATTAAGAAGATATAAATAAGAGCAGTGGATATACATACATACACATAAATATATATACAAAGTGCGGAGCATTGTAGCAAGATGGTATAAACAGCATAACCGTCTGCTTAGTTACCCTACATAGTATGAATATGTACCCATACATATTGTCACCCTCCGTAGCGATCGATATTGTCCTAGTTGTATACTGGAGGGGACCATTGTGTAAGTCTATTGCGTCTTTTGCATTCAATACTATTAGGTCGTCACGTCTTTTTGCTATCTCCGTGAGCAGCCCTGCTTAGGTTATACAGTCTGACAGCCGTAGGTAGGAAGGACCTGCAAAACCTCTCGGTTGCGCACCTAGGATGATGTAGTCTACTGCTAAATGAGCTCCTCAGTGCGTTCAGTATGTCCTGCATAGGGTGGGACTCGGACTCCAGCAGAGATGACAGTTTAGCCACCATCCTTCTCTCTCCTATCTCCTCCACTGGGTCAAGGCGTTTCCCCAGGACAGAGCTAGCTTTCTTGATCAGTTTGTTCAGTCTCTTCCTATCGGCTGAAAAAATAAGCAGCGATGCTGAGGTTTTAAGTAGGTTTTATTAAATCATACCGCCGTCACGAGCTCCGCTCCCGGCGCCATGCATGCGCGCCGGGAGCGAGCCCAGCGGCTCTCAGAGAAGAGGAGACACACAGTGCGTGTGTCCAGCAGCAGTTGAAGAGTGAGTGAGAGAGTTTGAGTTACAGAGTTGCAGCATATATACCCAACTACAACAATACATCAAAGCGCATTCCCCAGCAGTTGGTATGATTAAAGAGATTGCAGAACAGGCATGAGACATTTGCATTTGAGAGACATACATCACAATAGGCAGATTTGCTAGACTCTGCTCCAGCTGCAGAACAAAGAGGTTACAAGGCACATCTACATATTGATCTCAGCCTCTAGGTCACAGTAAGGACAGGACACATGAACACAATGCATGAAAGGTGACATTAACATCACAGTAGAGAGCCAGAAGAAGCAGGGCTGCCTGTAGACATTAATACACACATTTCGTCGGCCTCCGTCGGTCTATGATGACCATGGAAGAGAATCCTAAACGTCTACTCTGCTGGAACAGCACCGCCTGTGGCTGAACAGGCCGATGCGCGAATGACAGTCCCTGTCACATAGGTCACACTTGTGGGTGGTCTCCGTGCTGCTGGGTCTGTGGCGGTTCTTCCTGCGGGTCCTTTTTTCATCTGCTGCAGCAGTCAGTCTCTCTTCACCCGCCTTGAGCTGTCTGGTCAGGGTGCCTCTCCATTTGGAGCGGTCCGTTGCAAGGTCCTCCCAGCGCTCTGTGTTGATATCCAGGGCCTTCATGTCTCTCTTGCAGACGTCTCTAAAGCGCAGCTGTGGGCGGCCAACGTCTCTCCTGCCAGGGGATTCTGCCATCCTCCATACGGTGAACGTGGCCTAGCCAGCGGAGCCTGCACTGCCTGAGTAGAGTGAACATGGAGGGAAGGCCGGCGCGGGACAGAACTTCTGTGTTGGGCACTTTGTCCTGCCAGGATATGTCCAGGATGTGGCGAATGCAGCCCAAGTGGAAGGAGTTCAGTCTCTTTTCCTGCCGGGCGTATGTTGTCCACGTCTCACTCCCGTAGAGCAGTGTGCTGATGACGCAGGCGTTGTACACTGCCATCTTCGTCTTGACAGAGAGTTTGGGATTCTCCCACACTCGTGTGGTGAGGCGAGCGAGTGTGAAGGCTGATTTTCCAATCCTCTTGTTGATCTCTGTATCAAGGGAGAGGTTGTTGCTGATCGTGGACCCCAGGTACGTGAACTGATTCACGACCTCCAGCTTGTAGTCATCAATGGTGATGGTTGGTGGTGCTTCCGTGCCTTGCGCCAAGACGTTAGTCTTCTTCAGGCTGATGGTAAGCCCGAAGTCCTTGCATGCCTGGGAGAAGCGGTCCATCAGGGTCTGAAGCTCCTGCTGTGTGTGGGTTGCGACTGCAGCGTCGTCTGCGAACAGCATGTCTCTGATTAGAGCCTTACGTACTTTGGTTCTGGCTTTCAGGCGGGCGAGGTTGAAAAGCCTGCCGTCAGATCTTGTGTGCAGGTAGATTCCCTCTGTTGCTGTGCTGAAGGCATGCCTCAGGAGCATAGCAAAGAAAATCCCAAAGAGGGTTGGCGCAAGTACACAGCCCTGTTTCACTCCGCTGCGTATGTTGAATGGCTCTGAGACGTTGCCATCGTGCTGCACTATCCCCTGCATGTTGGTGTGAAACGATTCGATGAGGCTTTGCAACTTTGGTGGGCATCCTATCTTTGGCAGGATCTTGAAAAGGCCCTCTCTGCTGACCAGATCGAACGCTTTGGTGAGGTCGATGAAGGCGACGTACAGAGGCATGTTCTGTTCTCTGCATTTCTCCTGGAGTTGGCGGATGGAGAATATCATGTCTACCGTTGATCGCTCAGCGCGGAAGCCACACTGAGACTCGGGGTAGACACGTTCGGCAAGCTTCTGTAGACGAACGAGAACAACTCGTGCGTAGACTTTGCCAACAACGCTGAGGAGGGAAATGCCCCTGTAGTTGTTGCAGTCGCTTCTCTCCCCTTTGTTTTTGTAGAGGGTGATGATCTTGGCGTCCCTCATGTCCTGTGGTACGGCACCTTCCTTCCAGCACTGGCAGAGGACGTCATGCAATGGCAGCAGTAGGGCGGTCTTGCAGTGCTTGATCAGGTCAGGGGGTATGCCGTCGTTGCCGGGTGCCTTGCCAGCGGCCAAGCTATCAATGGCCTTATTGAGTTCGTCGATGGTTGGCTCGGCGTCAAGTTCGTCCATGGATGGCAGGCAGTCGATGGCATCAAGGGCTGACGGTGTCACGGTGTTCTGTCTAGAGTAGAGGTCGGAGTAGTGTTCGGAGTAGTGTTCCACCCATCTCTCCATCTGCTTGTTCTTCTCTGTGATCATCTCCCCAGTGGAAGATTTGAGGGGGGCCGTCTTGCTCTGAGCCGGACCAAGTGCTTTCTTGATGCCATCGTACATACCACGGATGTTCCCTGTTATGGCAGCGGTTTGAATGTCTTGGCTGAGCTGAGTCCAGTACTCGTTGGCACAGTGCCGAGCAGTCTGCTGAACTTTGCTTCTCGCAGCCCTGAGAATCTGGAGATTCTTCTCGTTTGGGTACTTCTTGTACTCAGCAAGTGCTGAGCGCTTGGCTTCAATGACGGGGGTCATCTCAGTCAACTTGGCATCAAACCAGTCCTGTGACTTCGAGGTCTTCCTCCCAAAGGTAGCCAAGGCTGTGCGGTAGATGGTGTTTCGCAGCTCTTCCCACTTCTGCTTTGCAGATCTTCCTCCTTGTGGTACACCAAGTTCCTTCTCAAAGGTGGAGGCAAACTGCTCAACAAGTTCTGGTTGGGCCATCTTGCTGGTGTCAATCCGTGCCTTTCCAGGTTGTCTAGCACGATGGAATTTCTTCAGCTGCAGCTTGACCTTGCAACACACCAATGAATGGTCTGTGTCGCAATCTGCACTCTGGAACGAACGGGTGATTAGCACGTTCTTCAATGAGGTGCGCCTGGTCAGGATCAAGTCTAGCTGGTGCCAGTGCTTTGAGCGCGGATGTTGCCAGGAAACCTTGTGTTGGGGCTTGGTCTTGAAGAACGAGTTTGTGATGCACAGATCGTGATATGAGCAGAACTCGAGCAGCCGCTGTCCGTTGTCGTTCATTCTGCCCACGCCAAAAGGTCCAAGACAGGAGGGCCAGGAGTCATGGTCAGCACCCACTCTGGCATTGAAGTCTCCAAGGAGAATGAGTTGTTCAGAGTTGGGGATGATCCTGACAGTTGTTGCGAGATTCTCGTAGAACTCGTCTTTTGCCTCTGGTGTGGCTGTCTGTGTTGGGGCATACACACTGACGAGGGTGACTGGGCCTTCAGTGGTGTTCAGGCGGAGGGTGAGGAGTCGTGCAGAGCCAGTGCTGCCCGGTTCCACCATCTTCAGCAAAGTGTTCTTCACTGCGAAGCCCACTCCGTGTTCCCTGTGTTCGTCACTGCCCTTTCCCTGCCAGTAGAACGTGTAGTCCTTCTCTCTCTGTGTGCCTGCATCAGCTAACCGTGTTTCCTGGAGAGTGGCGATATCCACTCCCAGTCTCTTCAGCTCATTATTGATGATGGCAGTCTTCCTGGTGTCGTTGATGTCCTTGAGGTTAGCAGCGAGTCCTGTCATCATAGTGCGGACGTTCCAAGTTCCCAGTTTTAGAGTTGGTCTCTTTTGTTTTATTGTCTTGCCTGGTGCGAAGGTTCTCAGCCTGCTGTTTGGATTTCTCCTTATCCCTATGCACCCAATGAGGAAAGCAAGCTGTGGCGGGACAACACCTTATTGGCTGGGGGCTGCCAAGCTTGAGGCGGGCGGTAGCTGTCCAGTGAGATCTGATGATCCCTCCCACCATCGGGAACAACCCCTGGCGCCACGCTCTACGCCAATTGAGCAGTGGCTTATAACCGGTAACTGTCATTCCCCGTGTTTTGTCTACGCCAAAGGCGAAGCTGGAGTGTCCTCTCCAGTGATCCGGTGTTCTACCTTCCAGCGTTGGGCGTTGGTAGGATTCAAGCCTGGGCAGGAAGATATGGAGGACAAGATGTTGCCCATGCAGCATGTCCCCCCTCTCCACGTCACTGATGAATCCAAAGGAACAGCAGGGCTGCTACAGTTTGGCACCAGCGCCGTTGCAGGAGCTGCCAGAACGATGTTGAGCACAACAGAGAACTGCCTTAGGGGCTCCGACTCCGGATTTTTCCTCAGGGTTGACTCCCGAAGCCTTTCCCGTGACCGGGTATGCCGCAAGGCAGCAGAGGTTTGAAATCAGGGTTTACCTTCCCCTAGATGGGCTACCTTCCCAGGTTGACGAGCCACCATCTACCCGAAGCATCTGGTTTTAAGGCGCCAGAGATCCGCCCTCGCCCCTTCTCCTATTAGTAAAAGCAGTTCCGCCGGGCTTAGAGACTAAACCACACGGGCAGGCTAGGAGTTGGACTTTGTTGTCAGAGGCTTTTCGAGACGCACGCCATAAGGAGCATTTTATGAGCACTGGGAGCTTAACCCCAGTGCCGCTCCTGGCTATGACAACCTTGGAAACACACATTTCACTGTTCTGTTAATTGCTCTAGCCGAGCGCTGTGTCTGTCCAGTCTGTTTGTGGGGGTTTACACCAAACCGCCACACCCATACATATTGTCACCCTCCGTAGCGATCGATATTTTCCTAGTTGTATACTGGAGGGGACCATTGTGTAAGTCTATTGCGTCTTTTGCATTCAGTACTATTAGGTCGTCACGTCTTTTTGCTATCTCTGTGAGCAGCCCTGCTTAGGTTATACAGTCTGACAGCCGTTGGTAGGAAGGACCTGCAAAACCTCTCGGTTGCGCACCTAGGATGATGTAGTCTACTGCTAAATGAGCTCCTCAGTGCGTTCAGTATGTCCTGCATAGGGTGGGACTCGGACTCCAGCAGAGATGACAGTTTAGCCACCATCCTTCTCTCTCCTATCTCCTCCACTGGGTCAAGGCGTTTCCCCAGGACAGAGCTAGCTTTCTTGATCAGTTTGTTCAGTCTCTTCCTATCGGCTGCTGTAATGCCACTGCCCCAGCAGACCACTCCAAAAGTGATGCCTGATGCCACCACCGTGTCGTAGAATGACTTCAGCAGTGCCCCTTGTACACCAAAAGACCTGAGTCTCCTCAGTAGGAACAGCCTGCGCTGTCCCTTCTTGTAGAGTGCGTCGGTATTGTGTGACCAGTCTAGTTTATTGTTCAGATGAACACCCAGGTACTTGTAGGATGTCACCATCTCGATGTTTGTTCCCTGTATGTTTACTGGTGCTGTGAGGGGTTGTCCTTGCCTGCGGCAGTCCACCACCAGCTCCTTAGTTTTCCTCGCGTTGATCTGGAGGCAGTTCCAATGGCACCAGTCCATGAAGTCCTGGATAAGTCCTCTGTACTCGGCTTCATCTCCGTTGGAGATGAGGCAGACGATCGCAGAGTCGTCAGAGAACTTCTGTAGATGGCAGTGTGTTGTGTTGTGTGAGAAGTCCGCAGTATAAAGGGTGAACAGGAAGTGAGCCAAAACCGTTCCCTGGGGGGCCCCTGTGCTACCAATGATCGTGTCAGACACGCAATCTTGGGTTCTCACAAACTGTGGCCGGTTAGTGAGGTAGTCCAGGATCCATGATGACAGGTGCTGGTCCACCCCTGCACACAGCAGCTTGTCCTTCAGGATCATCGATTGAATGGTGTTGAAAGCACTGGAGAAGTCAAAGAACATGATCCTCACCGCATTCCCGGGCTTCTCCAGGTGGGACAGAGAATGGTGAAGGAGGAAGATCACTGCGTCCTCCACCCCAATGCCATGCTGGTAGGCGAACTGGAGTGGATCCATCGCTGGTCCCACCAGGGGGCGGAGGTGAGCAAGGAGCAATCTCTCCAGGGTCTTCATCATGTGAAAAGTTAAAGTTAAAGCTGTGAGATTTTTGTATTATCAATACTATGATTATTATTATTATTATTATTATTATTATTATTATTTAACTTTGTGGCTTTCTTGAAATTTGTCACTTTTTCTTTCGAATTTGTCTTTTTCTTTTTTAAAGCAGCAGTGAGAGTGCATGCCATGCAGCGGCAGCAGTCTGTTGGTTTGTGCTATTAGGTGCATCAGAATTGCTCCAACTTATCAAATGCACTTATCAGCAGATCTATTACTTTATAGCTGTAATATTTTACACCATACCACATTTTATGATTAACTCTGATATGAGGACAGAGTTCAGTATTGGCAAGGGCGGAGCAGATTTCAAAGCTGTATTCTCTTTGTTCTGGAAACCTTAAAGTGGATTTTCACAGTCATTGACCTTCCTGTGTGGACAAAACAGCTCACTGAAATCTTTAACAGTGTGGATGTGATATTTTAGTAGAAATTAAGCCTTCCAGGCAAATGTCTGACTTTGATCAAATTTACCCATTTAAAGAAAGCACCCACTTTTGATCTCTCTCTCTCGCTCTGTGTGTGTCTGTGTGTTTTATAAGGGAGATACAGAAAAAAAAAACACATGCCAGATTTGAAGAAGCCACTGCTAGCGTGTGCTGATTAGTAATGTTTTGCACTTGGTTACTCATTAACTTGTGTCCTGTTTCCTCAAATAGCAGATACAGTATGAATTTGTACTGCACACAGGGGCAGTTTATTCAGCACTACTGTCATTTATTTACAACTGGAAAACCCCTGGAGTTTATTTACTAAATTACTGGATAGCTTCTATTTTCTTCAGAAATCAAATCTAGCCCAGTTTAAGATTTTAAAAAATAAATGGGAGCCATTTTTCTCATCATATGTGAAATTATTTTCTAATTGCTTGTATATTCTGGCTCAGTGAATACTTACTGTTTCTACACATGATTTTACTGTAATAGAGGGCCCTTGTAGGTAGTTTATATTTTAGTCTTTAGAAACAAAAAACACTTGTAAAATTGCAAAGCTGCAAAATCAAAAATGAGTGTGCAAACTTATTAAAACTGTTGGAAATGTAGATGAAAAAGTTAAGCAAGAGTGAAGGTGTTACACACATACTTTCTTATTGTAGTGTTTATGGGACTACTCTTGTATGTATGCAAGCTAAGCATATAAGGTAATGCTACTTTAACTTGAGTACATATTTTAACTATTCTACCTGCCTCTGTAAACAAGGAGATGTTTTTCGAGTCACATGGTTCACGTGGACAAAATTGTTGGTACCCCTCTGTTAATGAAAGAAAAACCCACAATGGTCACAGAAATAACTTGAATCTGACAAAAGTGGTAATAAATAAAAATTCTATGAAAATTAACCAGTGAAAATTAGACAATGCTTTTGAATTGTGGTTCAACAGAATTACTTTAAAAAACAAACTCATGAAACAGGCCTGGACAAAAATGATGGTACCCTTAACTTAATATTTTGTTGCACAACCTTTTGAGGCAATCACTGCAATCAAACAATTTCTGTAACTGTCAATGAGACTTCTGCACCTCTCAGCAGGTATTTTGGCCCACTCCTCATGAGCAAACTGCTCCAGTTGTCTCAGGTTTGAAGGGTGCCTTCTCCAGACGGCATGTTTCAGCTCCTTCCACAGATGTTCAATAGGATTTAGATCAGGGCTCATAGAAGACCACTTTAGAATAGTCCAGTGTTTCGCTCTTAGCCATTCTTGGGTGTTTTTAGCTGTGTGTTTTGGGTCATTATCCTGTTGCAAGACCCATGACCTGCAAATGAGACCAAGCTGTCTGACACTGGGCAGAACATTTCTCTCTAGAATACCTTGATAGTCTTGAGATTTCATTGTACCCTGCACAGATTCAAGACACCCTGTGCCAGATGCAGCAAAGCAGCCCCAGAACATAACAGAACCTCCTCCATGTTTCACAGTAGGGACAGTGTTCTTTTCTTGGTATGCTTCATTTTTGCATCTGTGAACATAGAGCTGATGTGTCTTTGTGGCGGGTTGGTGTAACCCCCACAACAGACTGGAGAGACACAGCGCTCGGCTAGAGCAATTAACAGAACAGTGAAATGTGTGTATTAATGTCTACAGGCAGCCCCGCTTCTTCTGGCTCACTACTGTGATGTTAATGTGCCTTTCATGCATTGTGTTCATGCGTCCTGTCCTTACTGTGACCTAGAGACTGAGATCAATATGTAGATGTGCCTTGTAACCTCTTTGTCTTGCAGCTGGAGCAGAGGTCAGCAATCTGCCTATTGTGATGTATGTCTCTCAAATGCAAATGTCTCATGCCTGTTCTGCAATCTCTTTGATCATACCAACTGCTGGGGAATGCTCTTTTATGTATTGTTGTAGTTGGGTATATACAGTATACTGCACTGTAATCCATGCTCATCCTCTCATTCTCTCTCTTCAACTGCTGCTGCTGGACAAACACTCTGTGTCCCCTCCTCTGAGAGCCTGAGGATCCCGCTCCGGTCTGCTCACACTTGCACCGGAGCGGGGATCCTGTGAAGGCGGTATGATTTAATAAACCTGCTTAAAACCTTCACCAACGGCGTTTTATTTTATTTCATGCCGCTTCACTGGTGACCCCGAAAATGCACACGCTTTGTGCATCGCAACCTTCTGGTCTGGACATCCACGCTGAACCGGTCGAGGGACAGAAGACGTCTCCCCCCTCTCGCCGCTCCAACGCACCATGACCTGAAGGCAGAAAAGAACACGCTGACAATGAACGCAGCACCCGCCGGTGATGCTCCGACGACAAGTGAACGCAGCAGCTCCCTTCTGCTTCAGGGAACTCTCCGGACATCACTCACGACCGGGAAAGCCGCAGCAACTTCATGGTGAGAACTGCACGCCTAGATCGGCACATCCACGCTGGACCGGCCGCGCTCGCAGCTCCTCCACACGAGAGCGCACGCACCTCGTCCTTTCTCCACAACAGCGACCTCCACGGCCAACGGAGCACACGTGGACCTGAACGCACCATGACCCATCTGCTGCAACTACAACAGGGATGATTAAGCTCCCTGACCCTGGCTTTTCCTCTCCAGCTGGCCCACCCACGCACGGAGCCCCGGCACACGCACCGGGGAGTTATGAGGACGGCGCACCATGCACGGGACACATACGGCTCCACTGACCGCCTTCCTTCTGCTGTACACTGGCCCTTCAGGCTTGCTCGTACACCTGAGGCACGCAGCTTGCTCACTGGATTTTATGGTCTTAGCCACGGCACACAAGGGGAATTCAGCTGTCTGCGGTTCCCGAGGCTTTAGGGTTGCGCCTGCACCTAAAAGTCAAACACACCAAGTCCCTTTGCTTCCTTTTTTTTCTTACAGCCACTCCTGTTTTTCTTCATGGCCACGAGAGGAGTCAGAGACTAATTTTTCTTCTTGTGATCTCCGCACGCTCAGCGGGACAGCCCCTCGACGTCGCGGACCAACAAGCAATTTTTGCGCGGCTCGGACGATTTCACCGCTCCCGGCCGGCACTTACCACCACCACCCCTCCCCTCCGCCTGCACAGAGCTTCTCCTGCTCGCTGCCCAAGCTGCATGATCGAGACCTCGGCCGCCTGCCGAGCCCTCTGGGAGGGAGCGTGTGGCGGGTTGGTGTAACCCCCACAACAGACTGGAGAGACACAGCGCTCGGCTAGAGCAATTAACAGAACAGTGAAATGTGTGTATTAATGTCTACAGGCAGCCCCGCTTCTTCTGGCTCACTACTGTGATGTTAATGTGCCTTTCATGCATTGTGTTCATGCGTCCTGTCCTTACTGTGACCTAGAGACTGAGATCAATATGTAGATGTGCCTTGTAACCTCTTTGTCTTGCAGCTGGAGCAGAGGTCAGCAATCTGCCTATTGTGATGTATGTCTCTCAAATGCAAATGTCTCATGCCTGTTCTGCAATCTCTTTGATCATACCAACTGCTGGGGAATGCTCTTTTATGTATTGTTGTAGTTGGGTATATATACTGCACTGTAATCCATGCTCATCCTCTCATTCTCTCTCTTCAACTGCTGCTGCTGGACACACACTCTGTGTCCCCTCCTCTGAGAGCCTGAGGATCCCGCTCCGGTCTGCTCACACTTGCACCGGAGCGGGGAGCCTGTGAAGGCGGTATGATTTAATAAACCTGCTTAAAACCTTCACCAACGCCGTTTTATTTTATTTCATGCCGCTTCACCTTGCCAAAAAGTTCCAGTTTTGTCTCGTCTGTCCATAGGACATTCTCCCAGAAGCTTTGTGGCTTGTCAACATGCAGTTTGGCAAATTGCAGTCTGCCTTTTTTATGATTTGTTTTCAACAGTGGTGTCCTCCTTGGTTGTCTCCCATGAAGTCCACTTTGGCTCAATGAGGGATGGGGCGATCTGACACTGATGTACCTTGACCTTGGAGTTCACCATGAATGCGTTTAGAGGTTGTTCTGGGCTCTTTTGTTACCATTCATATTATCCGTCTCCTCCTGCAGCCACATCCAGGTAGGTTGGCTACAGTCCCGTGTATCTTAAATTTCTGAATAATATGTGCAACTGTAGTCACAGGAACATCAAGCTGCTTGGAGATGGTCTTATAGCCTTTACCTTTAACATGCTTGTCTATAATTTTCTTTCTAATCTCCTGAGACAACTCTCTCCTTTGCTTCCTCTGGTCCATGTTTAGTGTGGTACACACCATGTCACCAAACAGCACAGTGACTACTTGTCACCCTTTAAATAGGTCGACTGACTGATTACAAGTTTGTAGACACCTGTGATGTTAATTAGAGGACACATCTTGGTTGAACATGTCCCTATGGTCACATTATTTTCAATCTTTTCTAGGGGTACCATCATTTTTGTCCAGGCCTGTTAATAATTCTGTTGAACCACAATTCAAAAGCATTGTCTGATTTTCATTGGTTAATTTTCATAGAATTTTTATTTATTACCACTTTTGTCAGATTCAAGTTATTTCTGTGACCATTGTGGGTTTTTCTTTCATTAACAGAGGGGTACCAACAATTTTGTCCACGGCTGTATATAATATTCGGCACATTATTGTTAAGTGCAGTGTGATGACGTGCACTCCCCGTCACATCACTGCACTGCCCTATATAAGACAGGGGGCATCCATATTGTGGCCTCTTATGCCTGATGCCCACACTACATACCATGTTGTAGAACTGCCCATTGTCTTCAATAAAGCTGTGTTTGCTAACTCATCTTGCCTCATCCTTGGCCAAGGTATTTTCCATACATAACTGTTTTTTGTTGTGATTTCCTGCCTATTTAAGGCAGGAAGAATTAAACCCACGAGCAGGAAAGAGTTGAGTGTGTTTATTACAGCAAACGTGGAAAAACAATACAAACAAACAATAAATGGTTGCACAGGACAAACAGGGAAACAGAATACAAGTGAGTACCATAACAGGGGAAAAACTGTCCCAAGGTGCTACAGGCGGAACTGCAGCGGGAGGAGCGAAAGAGAGCCCTGGAAAAAACCTCCAGACGGAATTGGAAGGCAGGGGTGAGGCAAATAGTATTCACAGGCTGGAGCAGTCCGAGTAAGTCCGTGAATGATCCACGGTGCAGAGGAGGAAAACAAAACACAGACGGCTAATGCAGAGTGACATGGTACCACAAACAGCAGGCAGGGCATCTAGTCATGCATAGCACAGAAAAAATACAGAGTAGAACAAACTCCGTGAGGAACGAACACTAATCTGGCAATGCACAACAGCGAACCCAGATCTTAAGCAATACAACTACTAATGAGCTGAGTGCATGCCGGTGTGAGGAGAGAGTGAGTGCAAGGGTGTGTGAGTGGGAATGAGTGGGTGAGAGCACATAGGAATGGATGTGTGTGTGTGTGTGTGAAGTGAGTTAGTGCAACAGTGCTGAATGAATGCAGGTGTGGACACTTGTATGTGTGGAGAGAGTGCAACCGGTGATGACAAACAGCTGGTAGGTACTGGCAGGAGAGGAGGGCGTGGCTGAGAGCTGTCAGGGAGCCGAGCAAACTTTAGAGGCTCCCAGAGAGACAAATAGGGAACCAAAATGCACAGGCGAAGAAGCAGCCACCGTGCCATGGAACTGGGCTGGAAAATCCAACCCAGCCCATGACAGTTTTTATCAGTACATTAAATGTAATATTAGGCTGTTACAAATCTACAGTGTGGCAGTTTTGATGGATAATCTATAGATTTTATCTAAAGTCATTTTAAGTGCTGATTTTTGATGTTAGCATCTTACCAGCTGACTGTGGCTAGTTATCAAGCTAACAACACTACAATTTACTCGCCAACCTACTAACAGCTTTATTACTTTGAAACCTAATTTTAAAGGACAGACAACCACTGTGACTACAGTCTCCATCTTCTTAGTAACTCAGAGAAGGCAGAATGCTTCATTCTTATTATCATTAATTGATGTTGTGAAATTTTCATAATTCTGTCTTCTATGATGCTAAACAGCTAATATTAGCACAAGTTACTGACCTTTGTCCACTTTCTGACTCCACTGAACTTTGTGTAGAAGAAAGCATCAGCAACAGAAAGCATCTGGTTTTTGAAAGAGCAGTGTCGAGAGGACGTCCACAAGGACAGATGATTTTTTCACACATAAGGAGTTGTTCAGAACTCATAAGAACTCCTTATACAAAGATATACAGTGATGATAATCAAGTCTGTGGCGGTAATGCACCTGTAAGCTGGTTGCCAACCGCCAATCAAATCTAAAAGAATAAAAAGAAGAAAGAGCAGTGTCCTGACAGCAGGATCACCTCCTCCTGGGCTGCTACACCTCCGGACACCTGAATGATGGCTCTGCTGTTAATCTCTGCTAATCTGTTGATGTTTTGTATGCATACATGATGCCTCTTCTCATACATGTCATTATTATTATTATTACAAACCTGGCATGTGGCTGCTGGACATCACTTTGAATTAACCACTCAAGTCTGTGCAGGTGTTTAACAGGTAAACAGCACTTAAAGTGAGAGTCGCAGACATAAAACAGAGTTCTTTCTCTCTGTGTTGCCAGGTTTCACGAGAAAAACAAGCAACCAGCTCTATGGAAACAAGCCCAAAAAAAGCCCAAGGCAACCTACCGTTGTGTTAGAATTTGGACTTTATTTGTGTGGTAGGGGTGGCGGCTCCACCTTCCGGTTCCACCACCACCCGCGGCTATAAGAGGGCAGTGGGCAGGAGGGGTGGTCTCTTTGCCATCTCTTCTGCCTGACGACTGCGTGTGTGCTGTGTAGTGCCTCCTCAATAAACGTGTGTTCAGTTTGACACCTGGCCTCGTCCTTGGCTCCATATACAGACATAACACCTACCACATTGTAAAAGAGAGGCTGCTTGATAGCATATATCGACATATAGATTTATTTTTGTTTGCAGTGAATTGACTGTAAACATAATGAGCATAGAACAACGGAATTCTATAAACTGTAATTAAAGGGAAATACATATACATTCTGCATAAGCAACAGCAAATTTATAGTAAACAGTCAACATAAAAACTCTGACTAAATTACATTTTTAAACAGATAAATTCTATTCAATTCAACTTTATTTATATAGAGCCATTTCACAACAACAGTCATTTCATAGCACTTTCCACTGTAGGGAAAACTCCCATAACTGCAGAAAGACCTCAGCAATCAGGCGATCCCCTGTGAGCAGCACTTGACAATAATGGAAAGGAAAAACTCCCTTTTAACAGGAAGAAACCTCCAGCAGAACCAGGCTCAGGGAGGGGCAGTCATCTGCTGCGAATGGATGGGGGGTGAGGGGACAGAGAAGACAAAAAGAACAGAAATGTAGAGAGCAAACAGCACGATGGGAGCTCAATCTATGGGAGAGAACAAACAGATGTTAATGACCAGCAAAAATATTTCACTGAGAGTGAAGAAAGGAGTGAAGCTCAGTGCATTATTGGAGGTCCCCCGGCTGTCTAAACCTATTAGCAGCATAACTAAGGGAGGGTTCAGGGTCACATGATCCCTCCCTAATTATAGGCTACATTAAAAAGGAAGGTTTTAACCCTATTCTTAAAAAGAAATAGTCTCACTCCCGAATCCAGATTGGCAGCTGGTTCCACAGGAGAGGAGCTTGATAACTGAAGACTCTGCCTCCCATTGTACTTTTGGAGATTCTAGGTATTACAAGTAATCCAGCATTTTGGGAGCGTAGTGCTCTGTTAGAATAATAGGGTAGTATCAGATCTTTTAAATAAAAAGGGGCCTGATTATTTAGAGCTTTGTAAGTGAGAAGAAGGATTTTAAACTTAATTCTAAACTCTATGGGAAGCCAGTGAAGGGAGGCCAGAACCTGAGAGATTTGATCTCTCTTTCTAGTACCTGTTAAAACTCTTGCTGCAGCATTTTGGATCAACTGAAGACTTTTTAAAGAAATTTTAGGACAGCCTGATAATAAAGAGTTATAATAATCTAATCTCGAGCTAACAAAAGCGTGGATCAGTTTCTCAGCATCACTCTGAGACAAGATGCTCCTGATCAAAAGAAAAGACGTACATTCTGCATAAGTAACAGCACTAAACACGATTACAGTTTAGTGATTTTTTTTTTTTTTTTTTTGTTACTTATTTGTACCCGTAGGTAGATTTGGTTTGCAGTCTGGTGACAAGCCACCGGCTGCTGGTCGCTGCGTGCGCGAGCGCCCTAAACCTACATGTTTTTGGTATGCGGGAGGAAACCGGAGAAATCCCGGAGTAAACCCACGCAACACGGGGAGAACATGCAAACTCCACACAGCTCACTGTTGGTCGGGGGCTGGGATCGAACCCACGATCTCATGATCCCCGCGACCCCCCGGCCGAGGGTAAAACTGTGCTGCCACAGTGCTAAACCACTGCGCCACCGTGCAGCCCGTGATGTGGGATGATCGGAGTTGTCTGCTAGTTGCTTAAATAAAAACTAAATATTACTCTGTTATTATACAACAGCTGACAACTTTAATTACGTGGAAAATTTTCTTTTAAACTGACAAACATCAAATGTGTAACTCGTGGCAAAATTTGATCGGGATGAAAAGATAATTTTGCTCTTGCCTTTCATTTCAATGGAGATTTTTTTTTTTCAATTTAAGGTTCCATATGCACTGATCTGTATAGAAAAAAACTGGATATCTCACACCCCATTAGCAAGTACAGAGCCGAGTGGAGTCGGGCGGGCCGCTGATCTTGTAATGTATTAAATATGATGATTATTATTATTATTATATTGTGTGTTATGGGTGATGGCTACACCTTTCCGGTTCCACCGCCTCCCAGAGTATAAAAGGCCGACCCGGAAGAGGCACGGTCTCTTTTTGACCAGCACCTCTGCCTCGACGGGAGTGCCTTCGTGTTCAGTAAGTTTGCATAATAAAGTTCTGTTCTATTGCACCTTCAGCCTCATTATTGAAGTCTCGGTTATTGACATAACAGATCTCTATAGAAAAACTGGATGGATCATTGCCGCCAGAAGTGAAGCCCCTGGCCGACCACTTTTACCTCAAAAATTTCCCCAAAAATTAACAGATTTTAAACTTCTTGGTGTGGAGACACAGCTTATAATCTTGCGCAATCGAGCTAGGAGAGCTGTCACGCAGATAGCAAAGCAAGCCCAAATAAGAAACTACACATTAAAAAAATCGAGCCCAAAAACCCGCAACCCGCAACTGACAAGATTTGCAAGCAACTTTAAAAAAAAAACAAGCCCAAAGTTGCTTATAATATGCAGACTTAGCAACTATGCTTTGTGTCTGCGTTCGACTAGTTTTGACTGATGCTAGGTCCCGCCCCGGATGTGTGGCACAAAAACCTGAAATAAAAAACTGAATCTGTATGACAAGAAGTGAAACTGACCTCTGATAATGAAATAGGGAGCCGAATTTTTCAAGTAAATGAAATACAGTTTCAATGTTATTGCAATACACATTCAAACCAATCCACCTTATTCCTTGCCCCCATGATGCCTTGCGTGAACTATGGGCACAACTTCTGTCGCTACCCGATTTGGAAAACAACCTAATTTGGAGTACGCATGCGCAAAATACTCCCCCATCTTGGAACGCGGGCAACAGCAACACAAGAGGGACAATATTTAGGAAGCCCTACCTGATTTGGATATATGGGAATTTGTGAGTTTGGACACCCACCAGATTGGACTGCATGTGCATGGCATTTTTTTTTTTTTTTTTTTTTTTTTTTTTTTTTTTTTTACAAAGCGTCATAAGGTTACAGTCAATTTCTGGACTTCATGAAGAAGAACTTGGCATTTTTTGTTAAAGATTACATCTCCACAGGTGTATTTCCATCCTCTCTATCCTGGATGGAAAAAAGGGATGTCTGTCGCGCGTCTTCAAACTTCTTAATTAAAGCTATGTTATATTTGTACATGTCTGTATTATGGCTAACATGCACACCAGACAAAACTAGATTGACTATTGTAAAAATTAATTTTGGACAGTTAGCGGAATCTTTTCAGTTAACCAACCAATGATCACAGAAGAAAATATTATGTCTCAGCTTAACTTTTATTGAACCATGCAGGGAGTCAGAATACATGGCCATGGGTCTCCTCCCAGCTCCCTCTCCTGGAAAGGACCCAGAACAAAGGAATTCACAGCTACATATAGGCAAGTTAATGGGCGTTTGTTCCTGCCTTTATGGCTTTATGACTTCCTCTCAGCATCCATATGTCTCCTTTATAGCATCCACATCCTCTTCACGCAACCCCCATGCCCATATATGGAAACAAAAGCAGAGACTTTCCTGTGAAGCTATTACGTGTGTGTGTATGTGTGTGTAGTATGTGTGTAAGCAATTGATGTTTATGTGTGAATGGTTGGGAGAGCATTTGACTTGTATGTCTGAATGTGTGTGTGGGTTTATGTGTGAATCTAAGAGATATGTGTATGCAAGCACTTTGTGTAATATCTAATTAACTAATCTTCACTATTTATTTATTACAACAATTATGTATGCACAGTATGGAATTCCTGTCTTTGAATCAGTCATTCTTGGTCACTGAACGTTTTTATTTCTTTTCTTAAATGGACACTTGTTTGGCTACTATTAATCTGGATGTCAATGAATGGGTAAGCTGTAATTATACAGCTGAATAAAGTTTGTCATTGTTTAAAATATGAAACATTGTTAGATAGTTTTCATTCATTTTATACTCAAATTATACATTTTTCAGTATATAGGATGTCTTTACCATTTGTGTTGCTCCCAGACACTACGCAATTAAGTGACTATTTTTAGTACTTCAGTACTCGGGGAGAAAGTACCTAGATTTTAATAATTGAATGATTTTAATAATTTAAAAACATGTTAATCTCTAACATACATTCAAACATTTTACTCTTCATTTGTCTTCATACAGATGTTGGGACGGCAGTGGCTCAGGAGGTACAGCAGGTCATCCAGTAACTGGATGGTTGGCGATTCGAATCCCACTCTCCCCCGATATCCTGCTGTTGTGTCCCTGGGCAAGACACTTTACTCACCTTGCCTCCAGTGTCCATAACACTGGGTATAAATGTTCGATGGTGGCCGGAGAGGCCGTTGGCGTGGACTGGCAGCCACGTTTCCGTCAGCCTGCCCCGGGGCAGCTGTGACTACAGTAGTAGCTTGCCACTACCATTGTCTGTCTGGAGTGACTGAATAATGTATCTACTTGTAAAGCGTCTTTGAGTGTCTATGATAAAGCGCCATATAAATCTGATGGATTATTATTATTAGATGTTGGTGAAAATTTTTATTCATCTATGTCATTGTTATCCAAATAGCTTCAATAAAAAGGAACTGGACTCGTACAGTGGCAGAATATTGAAACATGATCAGTTCTAGAGACTTTTTATTTCTGTGCATTATACTGTATGGAGGTGTTAATGTGCATTTCTGCCTGCTAAAAATCAGCCCCATAACCACAGTTTCTATACCTTTATATGGTTCCAGGAAAAAATAGTATGAAAATAAAATGTTCTACAGTGGCCCGTGGAATAAATGCATGATATGATTTACAGTGAAAATATTCTATATTTACTTTTTTCTCAGGTGAAATGCTGCCACTGCTGCCAGCTAAATGAGCCAGTGAAGCTGCAGACTCCAGCTTTACGTTCTATAAAAGTAATGATTGCTATATTCACACTGAAATGTAAAGTAAGGATTAAAACAATAATAAAACGTATTTCCTCAGGTAAAAGATCCTTGGGTGGTAGTGGGTTTGGACCTCATCGGCCCAATATGTGAAGCAAGTAGAGGGAATAAATATGTAATGAGCATGACAGATCTCTACACACAGTGGGTTGCTGCTGAGCAAAAGTGCATCTGAGGTGTCTGCAGCTATTATGAAAAAAATATACACCTTTGGTTTGGTCAAAAAATTATTACAGACCAAGGAAAGGAGTTTGTGAATGAGGTAAAACATGCTTTCTGTTTAACAATCAAAAACAAAATTTAATTTCAGTATAGCTATTATATGTAACTTAATCTTTGTCTTGTTGTTTCTCTTTTATTTTTTTATTTTTTTTTGTACTACTGTGCGGCGGCATGGTAAAATAAGCAGCGATGCTGAGGTTTTAGGTGAAGTTTTATTAAATCATGCCGCCGTCACGAGCTCCGCTCCCGGCGCCGTGCATGCGCGCCGGGAGCGAGCCCAAGCGGCTCTCAGAGAAGAGGAGACACACGGTGTGTGTGTCCTGAAGCAGCAGTTGCAGAATCAGAATGAGAGAGGGTTTGAGTTACAGAGTTGCAGCATACTGTATATACCCAACTACAACAATACATCAAAGAGCATTCCCCAGCAGTTGGTATGATCAAAGAAATAACAGAACAGGCATGAGACATTTGCATTTGAGAGACATATTGATCTCGGTCCCTAGGTCACAGTAAGGACAGGACGCATGAACACAATGCATGAAAGGCAACATTAACATCACAGAAGTGAGCCAGAAGAAGCGGGGCTGCCTGTAGACATTAATACGCACATTTCACTGTTCTGTTAATTGCTCTAGCCGAGCGCTGTGTCTGTCCAGTCTGTTTGTGGGGGTTTACACCAAACCGCCACACGCTCCCCCCCAGAGGGCACGGCAGGGGGCCGAGACCTCGATAATCCATCTATGGGAGCGAGCTGTGGGAGAAGCTCGCTGCAGGCGGAGGGGGAGGGAGGAGGGGGGTAGTACGTGCCGACCGGGACGGTGAAATCGTCCGAGCCGCGCAAAAATTGCTTGCTGCTCCGCGACATCGAGGGGCTGTCCCGTTGCGCGTGCGGAGGTCCGCAAGAAGAAAAATTAGTCTCTGACTCCTCTCGTGGCCATGAAGAAAAGCAGGAGCGGCTGTAAGAAAAAAATAAAAGCAGAGGGACTGGCGTGTTGACTTTAGGGCAGGCGCAACCCTAAAGCCTCGGGAACCGCAGACAGCTGAATTCCCCTTGTGTGCCGTGGCTAAGACCATAAAATCCAGTGAGCAAGCTGCGGGCCTCAGGTGTACAAGCATGCCTGAAGGGCCAGTGTGCAGCAGAAGGAAGGCGGTCAGTGGAGCCGTTATTGTTCTGTGCGTGGTGTGGCTTCCTCGTAACTCCCCGGTGCGTGCGCGGGGGTTCCGTGCGTGGGTGGGCCGCTGGAGTGGCGAGTCAGGGTCCAGAATCTTGGTGGAGATCGGCGCAGACGGCGCCGATAATATCCAGGTTGAGCTGTGGCTGCAGATTGGCCATGGTGCGTTGGAGCGGTGAGAGGAAATAGACGATCTTTTGTCCCTCAGGCTCGTGCAGATGCGTTGGAGCGGTGGGAGGGAATAGACGATCTTTGTCACCGCTCGGCCATGGTGCGTTCAGGTCCACGCGTTGCGTTCTCCGCCGGCCATGGAGGCTGCCGTCGTGGAGAGGGGACGAGGTGCCTGCGCTCTTGTGTGGAGGAGCTGCGAGCACGGCCGGTCCAGCGTGGATGAGCAGATCTCAGACGTGCAGATCTCATCATGAAGAACGGGTCACCAGTGCAGCTGTCCAGGTCAGAAGGTTGCTTTGCACAAAACGTGTGCATGCTCGGGGTCACCAGTGAAGCGTTCACTGGCAGCATGTTCTTTTCTGCCTTCAGGTCATGGTGCGTTGGAGCGGCGAGAGGGAGGAGACTTCTTGTGTCCCTCGGCCGGTTCAGCGTGGATGTCCAGACCAGAAGGTTGCGTCGCACAAAGCATGTGAGTCTTCGGGGTCACCAGTGCGGCGGCATGGTAAAATAAGCAGCGATGCTGAGGTTTTAAGTGAAGTTTTATTAAATCATGCCGCCGTCACGAGCTCCGCTCCCGGCGCCGTGCATGCGGCAAATATACAAATACGTGAAAAAGACCATGAGACTGAGCACGGCGGAATCCTCCGTGCTCAGATCATAACAGGTCCAATAAAGTTATTAAATTCTTGGTGAGTGAATATTGAGTTTTATTAATATATAAAGTATTTGTTCAAAAATGTAATATTTAATAAAACAAATATTTGGGGGAAAAGGTTTGTGTATTTTAAAAAGGCAGTTTTAGAAGCCTTGTTGAGGGAAACAAGGACGCTGAGCAAGAGCAGTGTGCCAGACTTTGGTTCTCTACACCCTTGTCATATAGTTTCCTATCGTCCTGCATAGTCTGTTAATTACTGTTTGGACTAGAAGTAGTTTTAGAAGCACTGACATATGTAAATCATAGCTCTTCATATTCCAGAAAAATTAATTGGATTATCTTTTCCATTGCATGGGATATTCTGAGACGGTGGAGTCAGATCATAATTCTAAGTGGAAGGCCTCAAATTTTTTTCAATGAATAATGTATGTGGTATATGTAATGTAACAGACTGGATTTGAGTTTTTTATTATTATTTTTAAATGGGCAAAAAGAAAACTACAGCAATCAAAATACACAAATTAATATGAGATGTTTTGCTGGAACACGTAAAAGAGTTCAAGATTTTGAATTTTTTTAAATAAATTTGTTGATAAATGAAGTTGTTTTTTGTTACGTAGATTTTATCTGAAGAATGTCAATATACAATTTAAAGGTTGTATAACAAGACATGACGAGAGTCACTGACAATACAGAAAAAAGGCACATTTAGGGGTCTGCTAATTAAAAAAGTAAGTTTTCAACTATCAAATTTTAATTTTTTAATGGGGGCCAAATCTGTTTTTAGATCAGATTCTTTAAAATTATAGTAAGAGGGTTATCTTTCAAGCCATTTCACCTTGTGAATGTAATATTTCACTAGAATAACAATGACATTGACTATAAACCCTAGTTTGTATGACATTTTTCCAAATAATTTCTGCAAATCAGACAAAAAAGTAAAGACATTGGGACAATCTTCAAAAACATGTTCTGTACTTTCATCCTCACAATCACAAAAGGAACATTGGGGGGGGGGGAAAACGTCACGTATGCACAGTCCACTCTGGCGTGTGTCCGAACTCACAAATACGCATATATCCAAATCAGGTAGGGCTTCCTTAGAATACTGTCCCTCTTGTGTTGCTGTCACCCATGTTCTAAGATGGGGGAGTGTCTTGTGCATACGTACTCCAAATTAGGTTGTCTTCCAAATCAGGTAGCGACAACTTCCGGAACTACTTTAGAACGTGTGGTTGTCACTGAAATGGGACACTTTTCCTTGTTAAAAAAACAATGACTTGGGCATCAAAAATGCAGGAACACACGACTATGGAGAGATGGGAAGATGACCTTAAAAAGTGGCCTCACAGACAGTAGTTCTGTTTGTTAGTGCCGCTGCTAAGATGCTAACACTGTCAACAAATAAAAACTCTGAGATATATCAATGTCGACAAGCCAGCTGACGGCCTCCACTAGCCATCGGACGTACTCCGGCTCCTGTACTAGCCAACAGGTGAGCCGCTCCTTTGATCCCAATCAGACTAGTCATTACGCCAAACTCTGCTTATTGGCCTTATGGATCAAGTGCATGAATTAAAGGCTGACATTATTAGATTAGATTAGATTCAACTTTATTGTCATTACACATGTATGAATACAAGGTAACGAAACACAGTTTAGCATCCAATCAGAAGTGCAAAGGACAGCAGTGCAGTATATACAGTAATTAACAGTATGTGCAATTTAAGCAAATATATGCAAATATATGCAGCAGTGCAGAAGAGTACTGTTATGTGCAAATAATGTACAATATTATTAACAATGCTGGTTCTAGTCCGAAGGCTTCTGAAACGCCTTCTGGAGGGGAGACGGTGGAACAGTCCATGAGCAGGATGGTTGGAGTCCCTAAGAATGCTGCGTGCCCAGCGCAGACATCTTTTCCTGTAGACGTCCTCTATAACTGGAAGTGGAGTCCCTGTGATGCGTTGGGCGGTTTTCACCACCCGCTGCAGCTCCTTACGGTCAGCGACAGAGCAGCTCCCATACCAGACTGTGACACAGTTGGTCAGGGTACTCTCTATCACGCAGCGGTAGAAGTTGCCCAGGATGTCAGTTGACAGATGGTTCTTCTTCAGTGTCCTCAAGAAGAAGAGGCGCTGATGGGCCTTCTTGATCAGGCTGGTGGTGTTAACTGATCAGGACAGGTCCTCCGAGATGTGGGTCCCCAGGAATTTGAAGCTGGGGACACGTTTAACAGCTATGCCATTGATATGGATGGGGTCATGTGTCTCTCCCCTCTCCTTCCTGTAGTCCACTATGAGCTCCTTGGTTTTGCTGGTGTTAAGGAGCAGGTTATTGTCAGCGCACCAAGTAGCCAAGTGCTCAACCTCTGCCCTGTAATCTGACTCATCGTTGTCCCTGATGAGTCCAATCATCGTGGTGTCATCTGCAAACTTTATGATGGAATTGGATCCATACATAGGCCTGCAGTCATGGGTGAAGAGGGAGTAGAGGAATGGGCTGAGCACACAGCCCTGTGGTACACCAGTGTTGAGTGTGATGACGGAAGAACGGTTGGGGCCTGACCTAACATGCTGGGGTCTGTTGGTCAGAAAATCCATGATCCAGTTGCAGGTGGAGGTACTGATTCCCAGGTCCCCAAGTTTAGTGATCAACTTGGAGGGGATAACTGTGTTGAATGCTGAGCTGAAGTCAACAAACAGCATTCTTGCGTAGGTGTTCTTGTCATCCAGGTGTGAGAGTACATAGTGCAGCGCTGTAGAAACCGCATCCTCTGTACTCCTGTTGCTCCGGTAGGCAAACTGGTGAGGGTCCAGTGTAGGGGGCAGGCATTTTTTGAGCTGTGCCAAGACCAGTCGCTCAAAGCTCTTCATGACTATGGGCGTCAGTGCCACAGGGCGATAGTCATTTAGGCACGATGGTGTTGAATGTTTCGGCACTGGTACTATTGAAGTGGTCTTGAAGCACGCTGGTACCATGGCCTGGGCCAGGGACAGGTTGAAGATGTCTGTGAAGATCCTTGCCAGCTGCTCAGCGCATGCCCTCAGCACACGCCCAGGAATGCCGTCAGGGCCAGCAGCCTTACGTACATTGACATGACTCAGTGCGTTATGGACGTCGATGTGGGTGAGTGTGAGGTGGTGGAGGTCGTCAGAGGGTGGGAAATTGATGTTCTTTTCGTTATTGTCCTTGTCAAAACAAGCATAGAAGTCATTTAGCTCATTGAGAAAGGGCACAGTCATGGCTACAGGTATGGAGTTGCTGGGCTTATAATCAGAGATAGCTTGAATGCCCTGCCACATGCGTTGGGGGTCAGAGTCCCCAAAATGTTCCTCCACCTTCAGCTTGTAGCTGTGCTTGGCCTTCTTGATGCCCCTCTTCAGATCTGCCCTGGATGAACTGTAGGCCTGTGCATCACCAGATCTAAAGGCATTGTTACGTGCCTTTAGCAGAAGCCACACTTCTCTGTTCATCCACGGCTTCTGATTTGGGTACGTGGTGATCTGTCTTTCCGTGGTGACACTGTCAGTAGTGGTGTTGATATGGTCCAGGACTGAGTGGGTGTAAGCGTCGATGTTTATGTGGGAGCCACAGGTAGCCTGAGAGGTGAACATACTCCATACTCCATTATGGAAAAAGACAAGAAAATAAATTTCTTAGAAAGATGTGTGGATGAATTAGAACAATATACAAGAATGGATGATGTCACTGTGAGCGGTCTTAACACCAGACACCGCTCCTCTGCACGTGTGACAGCTGGAGCTGATCACCAGGATTGGGAGGGTGAGAGACACTGGCAGAATCACACACTCTTGAGCAGCAGGTGTTAACTTTTTTCAACTCTAAAAACACTGTTGTGGACAATAAGACTATTTCAGCTTGCCACATGTTACCTAGAAAAGACAGTAAAGGAAAACCAGCGATCATCATCTGATTTGTCAACAGGAAAGCAAAAACTGATCTTCTGCGACAAGCAAGAAAACTGAGAAGAACGGCTGTCTCTGTAAATGAGCATTTAACAAAAGAGAACTCTGAAATAGCTGGACAAGCCAGGGCTCTCAGAAAACAGGGAAAAATACAATCAACATGGACAAAGAACTGTAAGGTGTGGATAAATCTGCTTGGCACTCCACAAGAAGCTAAAGTAATAATGATAAGAGAAATGAAGGAATTAAACAAATTTAAACCTTAGCTCTTATGCACAAATAATAGTGCAGTAAGATTATGAGTGGAAATTTTTGTGTTGTTTTTTTTCTTTTGGTGTACATTGTTGACACAACTTGTGATCAGAACTTTAACCAATCATCCTTCCTCATTTAATAATGGAAGTGTATTAGGTCAAATTGAAGCTGAAACCTTTGTAAATACTGAACAGCAACCACAAGATATTTTAGGTGACACTGACCCAGATAACAACTACTTTAATCATATTAACAGTAAGTGTGCTTATTATGATGAACAACAATTAAATGGAATTATGAACTCGGATCAGACATTGACGATACTACATATTAATAGTAGGAGTCTTTATGCCAACTTTGATAGTATTAAGGAGTTTTTAAATCAACTTAACACCCCATTTAGGATTATAGCAATAAGTGAAACATGGATTAATGAAGAAAAAGATGTACATTTTGAACTACATGGATATGAGATGTACACACAAAATAGGAAAAGTAAAAGTGGTGGCGAGGTAGCACTGTATGTTGATAGAAATTTAAAAAGTAAAAAAGTGAACAGCACGACATCGACAGTGAATAAAATTATGGAATGTTTAACAATTGAAATTATGATGGAAAATCGAAAAAACATAATAGTAAGTCTTTAGAGAGTGCATAATGGTGTAGCATCTTAGACTAGAACAAAGAGCATTAGACTAGAACAAAGAACAGAGTTTCCCAGAGTTTCCCTTGGGGATAACAGGGAGGTGTGAAGGACGAATGCAGTATGATCTTTTGTGTGTCAGACGAATGCAGGGTGATCTTTTGTGTATCAGAGGCTGCTAGGAGGATGTTAAAGGATTAAGGAAGTGAATGCAATGTGACCTTTGATGTGCAGAAACTGCTGGAAGAAGGCCTGAGTATTTAAGGGAAGAGTCTTCTGCAAAGTGTGGTTAGTCTGAGTAAATAATTGCATATATTCCTGTATATATTTGCATCCTTTTATAGAAACGTGGACAGACTATAATTTACTGTACATACTCTGTTGTCATTGAATCCTTATTTAAATCCTCCACCTGAACAACGAGAACAAGATTTTAGCCAAAGTCAAATTCCTTGTATGTGTTGTGCATACTTGGCCAATAAAGCTGATTCTGATTCTGATTCTGAGTCTTGTCTGAGATGCCCTCTTTTCTGACTATGCTCATGTGTGAGAATGTGTAATAAACTGTCTGCTTCAAATCCGCCTCGTTATTGACACACTCCACACTGGTGACCCAAGACGAATCATGCAACATGACGAAAGATCCCTGGAGCCAGCCTCGTTGGGAGCCCCCAGCCAAGCATACGCTGTTACAATCCAGCTACCGGATTTTTGGCAGCTCAATCCGCGCTCCTGGTTCCACCTAGTCGAGGCGCAGTTCGTCCTCTGGGGGATATCGGCGGATGACACGAAATTCTACCATGTGGTTGCAAAGCTCGACACCCACACGGCTCAGCATGTGGAGACCCTGCTGGATCAGCCACCAACCAGCAACAAGTACGGCGCGTTGAAGGCTGCACTCATCCAGCACTACACACTCTCGGTTGAGGAGAGAGCAGAGAGACTCCTGACGCGGACCGGGTTAGGAGATGGGTCGGCTATTGACCTGATGGAGAAAATGCTGAGGTTGAAGGGCTCGGACAACAACCACTTCATTTTTACCCACCTCTTCCTCCGGAACCTTCCGCCAGCGACGAGAGCGACCCTGGCCAATTCACCATTGCTGGCCAAGCGGGACTATCGTGCGCTGGCCCGAGAGGCACACCGGATCATCATGGCCAGCAGAGAGCTCACGACCACGGCGGCAGCGACGGAGCTCGGCGCGACGGCCAGAGAAGGCGAGGAGCCATTGACGGCAGTAGCAGAACCACTGACGATGGCGGCGGCGGGGACCAAAGAACGCGGAGGAGACGTCCTTTGTTTCTACCACCGCCACTTTGCAGAGAAGGCACGCAAATGTATACCACCGTGCCAGTTCAAGCGCTCGGGAAACGCCAAGACCGGGGGTCGGTAGCAGCTGTGGCCCTCGGAGAGGAGAACAAGCTGCTCTACTTGACGGACGCACGTTCGGGGAGGCATTTCCTCGTGGACACCGGCGCCCAGTTGAGTTTCATCATGCCGTCCTACGCCGACCGGCTGGCAGGATCTAACGGCCCCGAGATGGCAGCAGCAAACAGCTCAGAGATTAAGACCTTTGGTGAGAGGACTCTACTTCTGTCTCTACACGGCCGTGCATTTGAGTGGATTTTTGTCATAGCAGCATTGAATTTCAGTATATTGGGGGCTGATTTTTTGTGCTCACATGGTTTGTTGGTTGATGTCACTAACAGGCACCTGGTTAATGCACTGTCTTTTGATTCTATCCCCTGTACAGCTCGAGCGTCCCGGCCAACAGCACAAGCCAACGTCACAGCTACATGCAGTAAGTTCCACACACTGCTCACTCAGTTCCCAGCACTCACGGTCCCCACATTTTTGGCATCCGTCGCTAAACACGGGGTGGAGCATTTTATCACCACCACCGGGCCGCCCGTTTTTGCAAAACCTCGGCGCTTGGACGCAGCTAAACTGGCCATAGCGCGCGAGGAGTTCGCCAACCTGGAGATGTTGGGCATCATCAGGCGTTCAAACAGCCCATGGGCTTCCCCGCTACACATGGTCCCTAAAGCTGAGGGTTCGTGGCGACCTTGCGGGGATTTCCGCAGGTTGAACAACGCCACAGCGCACGACCGCTACCCAATTCCTCACATCCAGGATTTTTCCGTTCACTTAGCAGGAGCGCGCGTTTTTTCTAAAATAGACTTGGTCCGCGGTTACCACCAAGTCCCAGTGCGCGCTGAGGACATACCCAAAACAGTGGTGATAACTCCGTTTGGTTTATTCGAGAATTTTGCGCATGCCATTCGGGCTTAAAGGGGCTGCACAGACGTTCCAACGCATGATGGACGCAGTGCTGCGCGATCTCCCTTTCGTGTTCGTCTACTTGGACGATATTTTGGTAGCCAGCGCGTCCGAAGACGAACACGAAACCCACCTAACGGCAGTTTTCCGGAGGTTGGGAGAGCACGGTTTAATAATCAACCCAGCGAAGTGTCGATTCGGGGTGACGCAGATTGATTTTTTGGGGCACCGCGTCTCTCCCGAAGGAGCGGTTCCACTGCCTGACAAAGTGCGCGCGGTAGCAGACTTTCCCCAGCCGCAAACGGTCAGGGCTTTACAGGAGTTTTTGGGAATGGTGAATTTTTATAACCGTTTCCTTGCCCACGCAGCGCAGCTCATGCAGCCACTGTATGCCGCGGTCAAAAAACAGAAACCCGCGAATAAGATCGAATGGTCCCCGGAGCGAGAGCGAGCGTTCTCGGAAGTCAAAGCAGCCCTGGCAAATGCTGCGTTGTTGGCACATCCAGACCCAACGGCCCGCATGGCGCTCACTACTGACGCGTCAGATGTGGCCATAGGGGTGGTCGTGGAGCAGCGTGTAGCCGGGGCTTGGCAGCCGCTCGCCTTTTTCAGCAGGACTTTGCGCGATAGTGAACGTAAATACAGCGCGTTCGACAGGGAGTTGCTGGCTCTCCACTTGGCCATTCGCCATTTCCAGTTCTGGCTGGAAGGGCGCCGTTTCACCGCATTCGTTGACCACAATCCACTGACATTCACGATGGCCAAGGTTTCAGAACCGTGGTCGGGCCGGCAGCAGAGACAGCTGGCCGCGATCTCAGAGTTTACTACCGATATTCAGCATGTGTCGGGTAAACTGAATGTAGTGGCAGACTGCCTCTCCCTCGCCGTGGCTCCCCCGGTCCGCGTGGGGATAGATTACACAGCCATGGCCGCCGAGCAGGTTAGTGACGCGGATGTGCGCGCGCTCCAGTCTGGACCAACAGGGTTAAGGCTGGAGAGCAGGGTGCTGCAAGACGGTATGCCCCCCCTAATCTGTGATGTCTCCACGGGGCGACCACGTCCCTTGGTACTGGCCGCGTGGCGCCACCGCGTTTTTGACTCGATTCATGCTTTGGCGCACCCGGGAGTGTGCGAGTTGGTCAAAATGGTAGGAGAGAAATTTGTGTGGCCGAGCCTTTGCAAACAAGTGAAAGAGTGGGCAGCAGCCTGCATGGCATGCCAACAAGCCAAAGTGCACAGACACACGAAAGCTCCTTTGGAGCCGTTTCACATCCCGGCTAAGAGGTTCGACCATGTTCACGTGGACCTCGTGGGCCCCCTCCCACCATCACAGGGGTGCACGCACCTTCTGACAATGGTGGACCGCACCACGCGCTGGCCGGAAGTGGTCGCGCTGGCGGCAACCACGGCCGAGGAGGTGGCGCGCACGTTCTTAACAACAGGGGTGGCGCGTTTTGGAGTCCCGTCGGACATTACGTCCAACAGAGGCCCTCAATTTGTTTCCGAACTTTGGTCAACAATGGCCCGCAGCCTGGGTGTCACAATTCACCGCACTACCGCGTACAATCCACAGGCTAATGGGTTATGCGAACGTTTTCATAGGTCATTGAAAGCGGCTCTCAGGGCGTCACTGATGGATGCAAATTGGGTAGACAAGCTGCCGTGGGTTTTATTGGGATTACGTTCTGTGCCTAAGGAGGATTTGGAAGCTTCCCCGGCTGAACTCGTTTTTGCGCAGCCACTTCGGCTGCCCGGGGAATTTCTCCCAGATAATCCCGTGCAGGGCAGCTCCCCATCTCAGCTGTTGCAGCGTAGCATAGACACAAGCACACTGCCAGGCCCTGTTCACCACAGTTTTCCGCGCATTTTTGTGCCTAAAACTTTGAAAAATGCGGAGTTCGTTTTTGTCAGACACAAAGCACATCGACCCCCACTGTGCCCACCTTATGATGGGCCGTTCAGAGTGCTGGAAACAGGGGACAAGCATTTTTTGCTAGATTTGGGGGGTAGGAGGGAAAGAATTGGCATAGACAGACTCAAACCCGCTTTTGTTGTGGCGGACGAGCAAGTGCTGTTGGCGAGGGCCCCTCGGCGTGGAAGACCCCCACGGGGAGCTTCCCAGAGAAAAGATTCCCCAGAGCACCCACAGGCACAGACTTTTACCCCTTAATCATCAACCCCCCAGCATTCATCAGCCCCCCAGCATGACAGCGCCGCGGAGGCAGTGAATCCTGGTTACAGCAGATACAGGAGAAGACTGAAGCCCAAGCAGCATGTGGATTGATGTTTAATGATTTTACCACAGCTTATGGACTGTCATTCTATTGTTCTATCCAAGACGCTCGGGGGGGGGGGTTGTTTAGAGAGTGCATAATGGTGTAGCATCTTAGACTAGAACAAAGAGCATTAGACTAGAACAAAGAACAGAGTTTCCCAGAGTTTCCCTTGGAGATAACAGGGAGGTGTGAAGGACGAATGCAGTATGATCTTTTGTGTGTCAGACGAATGCAGAGTGATCTTTTGTGTATCAGAGGCTGCTAGGAGGATGTTAAAGGATTAAGGAAGTGAATGTAATGTGACCTTTGATGTGCAGAAACTGCTGGAAGAAGGCCTGAGTATTTAAGGGAAGAGTCTTGTCTGAGATGCCTTCTTTTCTGACTATGCTCATGTGTGAGAATGTGTAATAAACTGTCTGCTTCAAATCCGCCTCGTTATTGACACACTCCACAAGTTGTATATTTAGAGCACCAGGATCTGATATGGAAAAATTTAGAAATGGTATGGAAAAGATGTATACAAAAATAAGACAAAAAGATATCTTTATTTGTGGTGACTTTAATATAGATTTAATGAAAACAAAGCATAAGCCAACTGAAGATTTCTTGGATACATTGTACAGCTTAACCTTATTTTCAAAGATTACAAAACCTACAAGAATAACGACACACTGTGCTACCTTGATAGACAACATTTTGACCAATGTTATTGAATATAATATGGTGAGTGGTAACTATAATATGGTGAGTGATGAGTGGTATACTAATAAATGACATTAGTGACCACCTGCCTGTATTTGTTTCTTTAGATGTTAATTATGGGGTTAATGAGACTAAGAATAATAATAAACCATGTAAAAAGATTATTTGCAAAAGAATACGAACAGAAGATACAATCAGTGCTTTAAAAGATGACTTAATGTTACAGAATTGGGATGTTGTCTATAGAGAGAAAGAAGTGGACTTGGCATACGATAAATTTATTGATATATTTAAATCATTATATGATAAAAACTGTCCAATTAAAGAAATTAATAAAAAAAACATAAATACAAAAATTGCCCATGGTTAACCAGGGGGCTACAAAATGCTTGTGAAAAGAAAAATTATCTCTATAAAAATTTCATTAAATTAAGAACTAAAGAATCTGAAAAAAAGATATAAAACATATAAAAATAAATAAACTGAAATAATACGAACTAGTAAAAAATTCTACTATAGGAAAATGTTAAATGAAAATAAAAATAATATAAAAGGAGTCTGGGATATATTAAATAAATTAAGGAAAGATTGAACTAAGAAAACGATATATCCAGAGTATTTTACTGATAATTGTGGTGATGATTATGATAAGAACATGGTGGTAAATAAAATGAATAATTTTTTTTGTAAATGTTGGACCAGAGTTGGCAGCAAAAATTCCAAACCAAGGAAGAGACACCGTGAGTGAGACATTGATTGGAACTAACCCTTGGTCAATCTTTCTCTCAGTGGTGGATGAACTAGAAGTAAAATCTGTTGTTGAAAAGTGTAAAAATAAATTATCTTCTGACTGTGATGGTATTGATATGGCACTAGTAAAAAGAATTGTTGATGGCATATTAAAACCATTTACATATATTTGTAATCTATCATTTCAAACTGGCTCATTCCCACAGAAAATGAAAATAGCAAAAGTAATACCATTATTCAAGCAAGGAAATAAACACCACTACACAAATTACAGACCAGTATCGCTTCTCCCACAATTTTCAAAGATTCTGGAAAAACTTTCCCAAAACAGATTAGAAAACTTAAGTAAACACGATGTGCTTAATCAGAATCAATATGGATTTAGAGCAAAGAGAACAACATCGTTGGCAATAATGGAAGCAATGGAAGCAATTTTTTTTTTTTTTTTTTTTTTTTTTTCCTCTCGGCGCCACACGAGTAGGCTGCCTTTTGCAACAGCGGCTCGATTCCGAGTCTTTTTCCCTTCCTCTCTCTTTTGATCCGTCTTTTTTTTTCACCCCACTTATATCACGGACACACAGATCGTCCTAAATGTCTCCTGAGCCGGTGGACGGAGCCACTGTTTATAGCAGGATACGATACAGCAGAGAACAGCTGCTAGCATTCAACCGCCACCCGGTCCCATTGGAAAAACTCGACATACCGAGAGAACTGAGGCGAAAACGCCGCGGCTGCCGGGCTGGAGTAAGGCGGAGGACAAAAAATATAAGGTACAGACCCTCCCTTCCATCTGTTGTCATGGGAAATGTACGGTCGATACTGGGAAAGTTAGATGAGCTAGCGGCTATCTCCCGTTATGATAGCACATACCGGGAGTGCTCTCTCCTTTTGTTTACTGAGACGTGGCTAACTGAACTAGCAGCAGATGCTAACATTGAGCTGGAGGGTTTTCACATGATACGAGCTGACCGAACACCAGACAGTGGCAAGGCTAGGGGCGGTGGAGTGATAATGTATGTTAACAACAACTGGTGCAGACCGGGACATATCACTGTTAAACAACGACACTGCAGCAAAGACATTGAGTTGCTAGCTGTTAGCATGAGGCCTACATATCTCCCGAGAGAACACTCACACGTGATCTGCATTGTTGTTTATGCAAATCCGACGGCGAACGCTGGGACAGCACGTGACGTCATCCATTCAGTAACCAGCAGGCTGCAGACAGAACACCCAGATGCTCTTCTCCTCATCTCAGGCGATTTCAACCATGTTTCACTGTCTCCCATTCTACCCACGTTCACCCAGTATGTCACATGCCACACTAGAGACAATAAAACACTGGATTTATTCTACGCAAACACTAAGGAGGCGTACACCTCATCACAACTCCCCCCACTCGGGAGATCGGATCACAACTTGGTTCATCTCCGGCCGGTGTACAAACCCCTAGTGCACAGACAACCTCCGGCCATGCACACTGTGGAGTTATGGTCTGAGGAGACAATGGACACCCTAAAGGGCTGTTTTGAAGCCACCGCCTGGAAGCAGCTCTGCGATCCACATGGTGAGGACATCGATGGCCTCATTCACACCTTCACGGGCTACCTCAGCTTCTGTGTGGACAAATCCGTTCCCACCAAGACCATACGGCGTCACTCAAACAACAAACCCTGGATCAACCCTGAGATAAAAACACTTCTGAGAGAGAAGAAGAGGATCTTCAGGTCAGGGAACAGGGAGATGCTGAAGTCCGTACAGAGGGAGCTGAGGAGAAAGATCAGAGAAGGCAAGGACAGCTTCAGGAAGAAGATGGAGGACAAGCTGCAACAGAGCGACATCAGCGGGGTCTGGAGAAACCTCAAAACCATCTCGGGGCTCCAGAATACCTCCCCCCAGGCCACAGGGGGCAGGGAGTGGGTGAACAACCTGAATCTGTTTTTCAATAGATTTGACCAACCGCCCTCCCCCCTGACTGCACAACAACCACTGCTGCCTCTAAAGAAATCAAGTCCTGCTGCCCACTCCCCACTCCACCAACACCCCCCCACTCCCAACACACAGCCCCCCATCCTGACCCTGACCAGGACCCAGGTGAGGACGGAGCTGAGGAAGATCAAGGCGAGGAAGGCGCCGGGACCGGACGGCATCAGCGCAAAGCTCCTCAAGTCCTGTGCAGACCAGCTGTGTGGGATTGTGACGTATATCTTCAACATGAGCCTGAAACTGGGGAGGGTACCACAGCTGTGGAAAACATCTTGTGTGGTACCTGTACCAAAAACTTCCCACCCCAAAGACCTGAACAGCTACAGACCGGTGGCCTTGACGTCCCACTTGATGAAGACCCTGGAGAGACTGCTCCTTGCTCACCTCCGCCCCCTGGTGGAACCAGCGATGGATCCACTCCAGTTCGCCTACCAGCATGGCATTGGGGTGGAGGATGCGGTGATCTTCCTCCTTCACCGTTCTCTGTCCCACCTGGAGAAGCCCGGGAATATGGTGAGGATCATGTTCTTTGACTTCTCCAGTGCTTTCAACACCATCCAACCGATGATCCTGAAGGACAAGCTGCTGCGCGCAGGGGTGGACCAGCACCTGTCATCATGGATCCTGGACTACCTCACGAACCGGCCTCAGTTTGTGAGAACCCGGGACTGTGTGTCCGACACGATCATCAGTAGCACGGGGGCCCCCCAGGGAACGGTGCTGGCTCCCTTCCTGTTCACTCTTTATACTGCGGACTTCTCACACAACACAACACACTGCCATCTACAGAAGTTCTCTGATGACTCTGCGATCGTTGGCCTCATCTCCAATGGAGATGAAGCTGAGTACAGAGGGCTTATCCAGGACTTCGTGGACTGGTGCCATCGGAACTGCCTCCAGATCAACGCGAGGAAAACTAAGGAGCTGGTGGTGGACTGCCGCAGGCATGGGCAGCCCCTCACAGTACCAGTAAATATACAGGGAACAGACATCGAGATGGTGACATCCTATAAGTACCTGGGTATTCATCTGAACAATAAACTAGACTGGTCACACAATACTGATGCACTCTACAAGAAGGGACAGCGCAGGCTGTTCCTGCTGAGGAGACTCAGGTCTTTTGGTGTACAAGGGGCGCTGCTGAAGTCATTCTATGACACGGTGGTGGCATCAGCCATCACTTTTGGAGTGGTCTGCTGGGGCAGTGGCATTACTGCAGCCGATAGGAAGAGACTGAACAAACTGATTAAGAAAGCTAGCTCTGTCCTGGGGCAGCGCCTTGATCCGATGGAGGAGATAGGAGAGAGAAGGACGGTGGCTAAACTGTCATCTCTGCTGGAGTCCGAGTTCCACCCTATGCAGGACATACTGAATGCACTGAGGAGCTCATTTAGCAGCAGACTACATCATCCCAGGTGCACAACCGAGAGGTTTCGTAGGTCCTTCCTACCAACGGCTGTCAGACTGTACAACCTAAGCAGGGCTGCTCGCAGAGATAGCAAAAAGACGTAACAAACTAATAGTTTTTTTAATGCAAAAGATGCAATAGACTTACACAATGGTCCCCTCCGGCATACAACTAGGAACATACCGGTCGCTATGGAGGGTGAGAATATGTATGGGCACATAATCATACCATGTAGGATAACTAAGTAGACGGTTATGCTGTTTCATTCCATCTAGCAACAATGCTCTGCACTGTGTGTGTTTATATATTTACATATTTATTCCATCTAGCTACAATGCTCAGCACTGGGTGTGTTTATATTTTTATATATCTACATATTATTCCATCTAGCTACATTGCTCCGCACTGTGTGTGTTTATACAGTATACTTGCATATTTATTCCACCTAGCTGCAATGCTCCGTACTGTGGGTGTTTATATATTTACATATTTATTCCATCTAGCTACAATGCTCTGCACTGTGTGTTCATATATTCATATATTTATTCCATCCAGCTACAATGCTCTGCACTGTGTGTCTGTGTGTGTGTGTATATATATATATTTTATAGTAATACGTACATATGTATATTAGCTGCTCTTGCTTGCTTGTTTTTTTCTTGCCTTCTGATTGTTGCTCTGAGTGTTGCTATCCCTGTGCTGTTGCAATCCTGGAATTTCCCCGTTGTGGGACTAATAAAGGCTTATCTTATCTTATCTTATCTTAACAGAGGAAATAATAAATGCAGTAGATCAAGGAAAATATGCAATTGGTGTATTTATAGATTTTAGAAAGGCACTTGATACAATAAATCATTCAGTACTTCTTGATAAACTGCAAATGTATGGTATTAGGGGAATGGCTCTGAATTGGGTTACAAGTTATTTATCCGAGAGACAACAGTTTGTGAAGATGAGAGAATATCTGTCTGGCTGTATGGAAATTGCCTGTGGGGTCCACTAGGGGTCAGTATTGGGCCCCAAATTATTTAACATGTATATAAATTATATATTCCAAGTTTCTATCCATTCAGCCATCCATCTTCTTCCACTTAATCCTTTTCGGGTCGCGGGGGGGCCACAGCCTATCCCAGCATCATTGGGTGAGAGGCAGGGTCCACCCTGGACAGATCGCCAGTCCATCACAGGGCCAACACAGAGAGACCATTCACTCTCACAGTCATACCTAAGGACAATTTAGGATCCCCAGTTTGATGCCAATTAACCTAACTTGCATGTTTTTGGCATGTGGGAGGAAACCGGAGAAATCCCGGAGTAAACCCACGCAGACACGGGGAGAACATGCAAACTCCACACAGATCACTGTTGGTCGGGGGCTGGGATCAAACCCAGGATCCCCTGGCCAAGGGTGAGTTGCTGTGCTGCCGCAGTGCTAACCACTCCGCCACCGCACTGCCCATATACCAAGTTTCTAAATTACAATTACCAAACATCATTACCTTAGTTTTATCTATATTTAGTGATAATTTATTACTATCCATCCATTTTTTAAGCTTATTTAATTCATTATTTAGAGTATGGATTAGTTGATTCTAATTATTTCCAGAATAAAATATATTAGTATAATCAGCAAATAATATTATTAAAATAATATTATTTGCTGATGATATTAATATATTTTGTAAAATATAGTAAAAATAAAGAAGATATAGTACATATTCATATATAATAATGTAATTATTGAAAATATTAAGGAAATCAAATTTTGGGGTGTAATACTAGATAATAAAATTAGTTGGAAATCACATATCAGATACATGCAAAACAAAGTCGCAAAAAACATTGCAATTATAAATAAAATTAAGCAAGTCCTAGATTACAAATCACTTCATATCTTGTATTGCTCATTAGTACTTCTATACTTGACCTATTGTATAGAGGTCTGGGGTAACAATTATAAAAGTACACTTAATTCTGTTATGGTCCGTGTGCCGATCTCATCCGTGCTTGGGCCATACATCATCTCTGCCAGCTTTTGACAGCAGTGGTTACCTTCTGGCTCCCGGGCTCTTATTGTGACAGCGCTCGGAGGGGCTTCCTGCTGTCAGAGCCGAACAGCTGTGCTGCATTTACGGCTTGTTAGCAGCCGGCATTTATATGGGCGCTGACAGCAGTACAATGCAGCAGTCTTGTCTAACATCGTCTATCATTTCTTTGTGCCAGACGTTGAGTGAGCAGTTCTCGTCTCAGACGTCATCCTTTCCATGTGCCTGGTCTAGACCGTAAGTAGCTGGGTGTAGCCTTACGGTCCCATGTGTCTTGTATAGTGTATTTTTGCCCACAGCGGCTCATTGCTTTAAATTTGTGTCTTGTGTTCGTGCATTAAAACATCATTGCAAAACTCACTGGCAACTTTGGCGTCTTATGGTGGCTCGCGAGGGCCACCGCGTGACAGTAGACTGCTGCCAGGTCGTCTAAACGGAGGCGCCACACCGAGACGCCGTTCCCGGTGAGTTTTTGCTAAACTGGACAATTGTTCTTCTCTGTCTGGGTGATTACGTGCTGGGAGAATGCCGTCATCCAGGAGCTGCGTTCGGCGCCTGGTCAAGGAGCTAGCGAGTGCCCTGGAGTATGTTGATGGGATGCTCCTCGCCGCTACTTTCTACGACGACCCCAACGGCATGCACTGGCACCTGGACTATGCTGAGGTACTTCTGGATGACCTTCTTCGCTACTACGACCACCCTGAAGTCGTCGCTAGGAGGGCTGAACTCGCTGCACAGCGCGAGGTACTCCGTGGGCTGGAGGAAGATTATGGCAGGAAGCAGAGGAGGAGGCATCCTCGTTCCCCGCGTTGGGATCCCACTCCTGTCCCTGATCCAGCTCAGGAGTTCGCGCCATCCGGGGGCCGTCAAAGACGTCGGCGCCACGGCCAAGATCAACCTCAGCAGGATCCCCGGCTGAATACGCTCCCGGCGATGCCCGTGAGTGGACCCTCGAGAGCGGCTCCTCCTCGTCCTTCCAGGGGCCCTCTGTCGCCATCCAGCAGGGAAAGGGAGGAACTACGTCCTCTACAGCATGCACCATCCTCCCTCCGGGAGACAGGCAAGCACATGTTAATTCTCTCCATCATAATTGTGACCTGCCTTGTCTGACTCCTGGGGGTGGATTTCGGGGCTCGCAGTCCCCCGAGCTCCTATCTCCTGCTGTAGCTTTAATTACCCAACCTGCTGCCTCTGTGTCTCCCTCCACTGAGTGGTCCGCGATGCCCGGCCTATGTCACCGGATGAGGAGGGGGCCTGCGGTACTGGAGAGCCTGGTTTCGGCCCTGCAGCCACGCCGTGGACAGAGGAGGAAAGCGGACTTCAGCCTGGAGCCTGCGCCGACGATCAAGCGTCCCCAGGTTTCCACGCTGGAACAGTGCGAGCCAGCGGGTCAAGGGTCCCCTGCCTGGATATCAGCGACGGAGGATCCACAGACTGCAGAAACCATCATGCCAGCTGTGGACCCCGCCGTAGCTGAGTGGGAGCCTGCGGACAAACTTCTTTGCCTTGAGCCTGGATCGACGAAGTCCTGGACAGCAACAGAACCCGAGTGCAGGCAAGTTCTCTATCTTGTGTCTCTTCTTCCTGTCTTGGAGCATTTTTGCCTGCCTCTCAGGGAGACGAGTCAGGGGCAGCCATCTGCTGCGCCCGAGCTTGTCTCGCTGGGCTCTGTCGCTGCCGGTGATTCTGATCCCGGTCCTGTCTTGTCTTCTGAGCCTTATTGCAGAGTCACCGGTGCGGAGCCGGTCATGGTCGCTGTGCTGGAGGTTCCAGGTTCGGGGGCGGAGGTCGTTGCCAGTGCTGCACTGACCCAATCGGGGTCCGAAGCGGGTGCAGCCGAGACCCAGTGGGGGTCCAACACAGGTGCATCCGAGATCCAGTCGGGGTTCGACGAGGTCCAATTGGGTCCAATGCGGGTGCATCCAAGACTCAGTCGGGGTCCAACGAGGTCCAGTGGGGGTCCGACGTGGTTGCAGCCAAGACCCAATCGGGGTCTGATTCGGTTGCAGCCGAGACCCAGTGGGGGTCCGACGCAGGTGCATCCGAGACCCAGTCGGGATCCGACGAGACCCAGTGGGGGTCCAACGCAGGTGCAGCCACAACCGCAGCATTGGTGTGGGTCAAGGACGGTGGAGGAGCTGCAGACCCTTTGCCACCTGGCATGGTGCGGGCTCGTCTTCACCGTCATTCCCATCATCACAGTCACCAGCCGTGCTCATCATCGCCGGGGGCCATTGGGGGGTCTCTTCACTCGGCCCGGCTCTCCCATGTCTTTCCCCCGCCAGTGAGGCCGCCATAGGCCGTCTTCCCATGGTTCTGGTGGCTGAGGGATGCGGGTCGGCTGCCTGAGGAACTGCTTCGCCGGTTCGGCGCCCTGGGTCGGCCACCCGACATATTGTGTTTATTACTGGGTGACCTGGTTCGGCCACCGGAGGAGAGGACCTTCCGGGCCTGGGACTGGGGTAGGCTGCCCGGTCTTGTACTGCCCCCCGTGACCACCCGTCAGCCATTGGACGCAGGGAGACCGCCAGAGCTGTTCCCGTGGCGTTTGGTCTCCGCTGGTCGTCATCTTCTCGAACTGTCGGGGGTGAAGGTCATTCGGAGTAATATTTTGGCTCTGTGATTGTTCTGTTTATTTTGCTGTCCTGTGCTGTATTTGATTTGTACATTTGAGAGTGTGGTATTTTCTGTTATCATGCCCTGTAATTGTTTTCTTTTGCCCTGTCTTGATCATGTTTGTGCATTTGAGAGTGGTATATATTTTTCGGTTATTCGTGTCCTGGGTGATTATGTCATGCATTTTGGGTTGGGGTTTTTTTTCTCCTTTTTTTTCCCTGATTGTCTCTGTGTCTCTGGTTCTCGGTTTTTGGCCTGTGAAATTGACCCTCTCCCGCCGGGCCTGCCCCCATCCACCCACCCTGGGGGGGGAGGGGGGGCTTGGGTGTCAATGGGCTTTCGGGGCCCGCCCTTGGGGGGGAGGTACTGTTATGGTCCGTGCACCGATCTCGTCCGTGTTCGTGCCATACATCATCTCTGCCGGCTTTTGACAGCATTGGTTACCTTCTGGCTCCCGGGCTCTTATTGTGACAGTGCTTGGAGGGGCTTCCTGCTGTCAGAGGCGAACAGCTGTGCTGCATTTACGGCTTGTTAGCGGCCGGCATTTATACGGGCGCTGACAGCAGTACAATGCAGCAGTCTCGTCTAACATCGTCTATCATTTCTTTGTGCCAGACGTTGAGCGAGCAGTTCTCGTCTCAGACATCATCCTTTCCATGTTCCTGGTCTAGACCGTAAGTAGCTGGGTGTAGCCTTACGGTCCCATGTGTCTTGTATAATGTGTTTTTGCCCACAGCGGCTCATTGCTTTGTATTTGTGTCTTGTGTTCGTGCATTAAAACATCATTGCAAAACTCACTGGCGACTTTGACATCTTATGGTGGCTCACGAGGGCCACCGTGTGACAAATTCATTGCTAATATTACAAAAAAAAGGGCAGTCCATGTAATACACAAAGTCGGGTATCTTGAGCATACTGATTTATTGTTTTTACATTCAAAGTTATTGAAATTACAGGATCTGGTTGATTATTAAACAGCACAGTTAATGTTTAAAGTCAGTAAAAACTTTTTGCTACACAATGTACAAAATCTTTTCAGTGAGAGAGAAGGGAAATATAATTTACAGGGGAACACAAAATTTAAAATGCACCTAGTAAGATCTACTAGGAAGGGTTTTTGTGTGTCTGTGTGTGGGGTAAAATTGTGGAATGGGTTGGGGGAAAAAACAGGCAATGTCCAAACATCCATATATTTAAATCAACATATAAAGAAATGATTTTTGAGCAATTTAAAAATAAAGGACAGTAATATTACAATGTGTCTTCAATGAAGAAAGGTTGTTATTCTTGAATATATATGCTGAGTACTGTTATTATTGATATCATTATTACTAGAATATTACAACAGTATTATAGTATTAGGATTGTTGTTAGGATGGAATGATTTGAAGTATTATATAGACCAGGTGGTATTATTATTATTGTTGTTATTGTAACTACTATATGCCTACCTATTATTATGGTTATTATTATATGGTTACTTATAGCACCTAGGTATCGTAAGCCATGTGGAGGTATGTGGTGGTATATATGATGATTATGATGATGATAATATTGTCTATAATTATATTAAACATACCAGAAGTATTTATTTATTATTACTACAATTATTATTAGATGTTGGTATTATTGTCAATATAAACTATCATTGTTGTGTCATTTCTATTGCATAATTTGATTACAAGATGTATTATATACTATAGTATTGTATAATCAGTCCTTCAAGGTCTCCGCCTTTGACCGCCACCTAATCCACATAGCACCGGATCCCCATGATCCCTCCTGCAGGTGGTGAGCCCACTGGAGGGAGGACCCATGTAACTCCTTCGGGCTGAGCCCGGCCTGGTCCCATGGGTGGAAACCCGGCTACCAGACGCTAGCCTTCAAGCCCCTCCCCCAGGCCTGGCTCCAGGGTGGGGCCCCAGTAACCCCATACCGAGCGGGGTACACTGAATCCTTGATATAGAATTTAGTGAAGTGGTGAAGAGGGAGCTTAGTTCTAAGGCAAAGCTGTCAATTTACCAGTCAATCTACGTTCCTACTCTCACCTGTGGTCACGAGCTTTGGGTAATGACCGAAAGAATGAGATCGCGGATACAAGCGGCTGAAATGAGCTTTCTCCGTAGGATCGCTGGACTCACCCTCAGAGATAGGGTGAGGAGCTCAGTCATCCGGGAGAGGCTCAGAGTAGAACCGCTGCTCCTCCACATTGAAAGGAGTCAGTTGAGGTGGTTTGGGCATCTGATTAGGATGCCTCCTGAACGCCTCCCACTTGGGGTGTTTCGGGCACGTCCCACTGGGAGGAGACCCCGGGGCAGACCCAGGACTCGGTGGAGAGACTATGTCTCCCAGCTGGTCTGGGAACGCCTTGGTATCCTCTCTGAAGAGCTGGAGCAGGTGGCAGGGGAGAGGGAAGTCTGGGCTTCTCTACTTGAACTGCTGCTTCCACGACCCAGACCTCCGGAAAAGCGGTAGAAGATGGATGGATGGATGGTATTGTATAATGAATGTAATTGTGGGATGAATAATGACTGGAATGATTATAATTTATTGGGTATGGAGAAGGAGTGGGACTATGTAAGTGTTGGCTTCTTCCCGCTCCTTTTGAACAAGGCATTTTTTTTGGGGGGGGGGGGGTTGATTTTTGTTTTCATTTTTTTTTTTTTTGTCTGGATGTTCAAATAAATGAAATCAATCAATCAATGTCTCCACCACAATAAAATTCGATGCATTTTGTTAAAAGATATTGAACATAACCAAATTTACCTCAGAGGTAGAATCTAGTCAGAGCCACAAAGAACCACAACACCATGTTTGGGTGTTTTAATGTCGGGGTAAATACAGACAGCTGCAGCTGTTTGTTTTACCCCGAAATTAAAATGCTCATGCTGCAGTCATGCCATGAATGCTTGTCATTTAACTTAACACATACAGACATTTTCTGACAATTGTTCAAAATTTTATTGATCTATATTTTGTGATAATTTAAAAATTAATGCATGCTGAAGCTGCTAATATCAAGTCCATATCGTTCCAAGGCAGTGCAACGAATGCAAAAAAAAAAAAAAAAAAATTTGATATCTTTCTTAAATCATTAAGCCTTAGGAAGCACACTGTTACTATTTTTTATTTATTATTTTACTTCATGCAGCCTTGCATTGTCAGGAGCTGAGCCGGCTTGGTTTCCCCGGCTCGGTCCTGACCCCCCAGTGGGTTTAGGTGCCGCTATGTATGTATGGTTACTATGTATTCCAGTGTGTTACCATATCCATAGCCACTGCTCCGGGGCCGGCAGCTGTGTGTACTGCTGACAGTCTGCTGGTCCGACCACACCCCCTCACTTATGACCATCAGCTGTTCCCAGCCCCATCGATCATCTTTCCCGGTCCTCGCACAGGTGATCCTAATTACATCATCACTAGCAGTGCGTGTACTTAAGTGCCTTTTGCCAGTCACGCACTGCTGGGTCATTGAATGGATTGCAGACTGAAGGACATAGTCATGTGTAATCCATGTGTCATGAAGGATTAGCCACCTCCACTGCACTGGTTCTCTATGCCCTTCGAGCAATGTCGGCTCTGGGACACTCCGGTGGTTAATTACTTCCCCTCATGCGTTCACTGGGCAATGCCAGCCCAGGGACGCCCAATGTAAGTGTTTAGTCTTTTTGTATGTTTTCACCTTTTGGGACTGTTGTCTTCATGTTTAATAAATGTGTGTGGTGTAACTCCTGCACGTAAATCCTCGTCCTTTCACCCCTCGCCATGCGCTTTTCCAGTGCAGAGGGTTTGGGAGGGTTTATGACATGCATCTGGTGATATACTGTATATGACGCATAAATGTCAGATCTGTAACATTCATACAAGTGAAAACATACCTGGTCCTCTTGTGTCTGTACCACCGATCACACCAACAGTCCTTGTTAGTTTTCAGTGCATGGCGCAGTGGTTAGCACTGCGGCAGCACAGTCTACCCTTAGCCGGGGGATCGTGGGATTGTGGGTTCGATCCCAGCCCCCGACCAACAGTGATCTGTGTGGAGTTTGCATGTTCTCCCCGTGTATGCGTGGGTTTACCCTGGGATTTCTCCGGTTTCCTCCCGCTTGCCAAAAACATGCAGGTTAGGTTAATTGGAGACTCTAAAGTGGCCCTAGGTGTGAATGTGTGTGTGAATGGTTAAGGGATAGCGCCGTGTCGTGGCTGCTTCATCCATCCAGGTGGTGGATGACCCTCAATTTCCCCTCTGGGGATCAATAAAGTATAATAAATCAAAAAAAAAATGATCGCATTGCTGGTGAGAAGTCTCCATTTATACAGTCTATGGCACAACTATGAACATCAGCAACAAGTACCAGAACTACAACAAAACATTCAAAAAATACAAAAACTAAAAGTACTGAAATTAGCTGCCACTTGAGTGCAAAACACATATGTGGACTATATATTAAAATGAATTTGAAAAACTTTTAAAAATGCTATTTTAAATGCCCCACTACTCCACTCTTATTGACTGATTTAACACTACTTCAGCCAAAACTGTAAGTTGCACCCATAATCGTTCCTACAGCAGCGCCCTCAGGAATGAGGTGGATAGATTCAATTTCAAATTAGGCCATTCAGATTTGAAATTTTAAAAGCAGTTATTCAAACTGATTAATTCAGGTTCATATTCAGTTATTCAAATTCAAATTAAAAAAATTCAAATTCAGTTTCTGCTGACACAATCCTTATCCCATATGGCGTTCAGTTCCTTATTGGCGTGATAAAAGTGTGTGTGTGTGTGTGTGTGTGTGGGAGTGGTCACCTGCAGCACCTGTAACTCAGCACCAAAGAACAGGCAGACGGAGCCATCAATGGGGTAGAAAAAACAGGATTAAATGTGGAGAATTGTGGTATATATGACTCTTATATCCCATACCTACATATGTTAGAACAAGTGGAAATGTTTTGTGACAGCATATGTAAGGAACTTCACACCTGGAAAGGACAAAGGATCTCCCCCGCCGGGTTAAAGACATTGGACCTCCCAAGACACGGCGGTGGAGACGGACTTGACACCTTTACCCCCTAAGGCGAGAGGAGAAGTTCCCATCACCTCCCAAGACAAGGAGAGGAGATAACAGAACAAATGGGGGGTTAAGATAACGGGGGGATGTCAGCTTTTTCAATGTGTGGCTCTATGTGTGCTTGTATTTAACCAGCGAGCTGAGCAGAGATCTCTCTCTTGCCTTCTGCCAAGCTCTACACCTGATGAGACTCGATAGAAGAGCTATTCATTAAAAACCCTGTTTTTAATACAAAAATCGCCTCGTTATTTCAGCTCCTCTACACTGGTGACCTTGACGTGAGAATATGGACCGGAGGCGTTCTTCAAGCTGCTCATCCATGGTGACTCGGGCATACGCCAGCGACGACGCAGACGAGGGAACAAGCAGACAGCTGTTCCCCACGGCAGAGGGCACTGAGAGAGCTCAACCGAGCTCCAGCACCGCTGTGAGTGCCGAGGCAAGGCACTCTCACCCGGCGGGCACAACAGTGATGGTGTGCACTAACGCCGTTGCTGTCAACCTGCCAGACTTCTGGCGAGAAGACCCCGCCTCTTGGTTTCAACAAGCTGAAGCCCAGTTTATACTGGCGGGCATCACAGCAGACGATATTAAGTTTTACCATATCGTCTCCAAACTCGACTCCGCCACTTCGAAGTGTGTGCGGAGCTTGGTCCGGCGACCACCAGCCCGGGACAAATATGAGACACTCAAGGCGACCATCGTGGCGAATTATGTCCCGTCAGCGGAGGAAAGAGCCGAGAGGATCCTGGCGGTCTACGGCCACAGAGGGAGCAATCCGAGGACCCTCATGGAGGATTTGCTACAACTCAAGGAGGAGGATAATGATAATTTCCTTTTCCAATTCATTTTCCTCAGCACGCTACCACCGCAGTTGAGAGGGACACTCGCCAGTATGAAGTGCAATAATCATCAGGATTTCCGCACACTGGCCAACGAGGCTTACCGGCTCGTCAACGCCTGCAGAGAACGGACACCCACAGCGGCATCTGCAGATCTGAAAACTGACACCCCGAGCCTTGGAGAGGCTCAACCCACGGTGACAGCGGCGCAGCCCAAGCGCAACGAGCAGAACAACATCTGCTATTATCACCACCGCTTCGCAGAGAAAGCCCGCAAATGCGTTCCCCCCTGCAAGTTTACGATGTCGTGGAAACGCCAAAGCCGAGGGCCATTAACAGCAGCGGTTCTCGGCGAGAAGAATAAGCTGTTATACGTGACGGATGGATACACAGGCAAGCAGTTCCTCATCGACACGGGAGCTCAGCTGAGTTTCGTCATGCCCTCCCACGCAGATCGAACCATGGGCACCCGGGGCAACGGAGCAGTGGCAGCCAACGGCTCTGACATCGACACGTTCGGGGAAAAGAGCCTGCACCTCCTCATCCACGGCCGCAGCTACAGATGGACATTTGTTGTAGCAGCGGTGAGCTTTAACTTGTTAGGCGCAGATTTTCTGTGTGCACACGGGTTATTAGTGGATCTTGCAAATAGGCGCCTGGTTAATGCACTATCTTTTGCTTCTATTCCATGTTCAGCTCGAGTTTCCCCACCACCTGTGCAGGCCAACGTCACCACAGCGGGAGGTAAGTTTGAACAACTCCTCACCCAATTTCCAGCACTCACAACCCCCAAATTCTCAGCCACTGTAGCCAAACACGGGGTTAAACACTTCATTCCGACAACAGGACCTACTGTTTTTGCCAAAGCTCGCCGCTTAGACGCGGCCAAGCTCAACATAGCAAAGGATGAATTTGCAGCTCTCGAAAAATTGGGCATTGTTAGACACTCGAAGAGCCCCTGGGCTTCACCACTTCACATGGTTCCGAAATCTGACGGTTCTTGGAGACCGTGTGGAGATTATCGCAGGCTAAACAACGCTACAGCGCATGACCGCTACCCCATTCCTCACATTCAGGACTTTTCACTGCATTTAGCGGGTGCGCGCATTTTTTCAAAAATAGACTTAGTCCGCGGTTATCACCAAGTCCCAGTCCGAGCTGAAGATATTCCTAAGACAGCGGTAATAACCCCTTTCGGCCTTTTTGAATTCCTACGAATGCCATTCGGCCTCAAAGGCGCTGCTCAAACTTTTCAACGGATGATGGACGCTGTCCTACGCGACCTTCCTTTTGTCTTCGTCTACCTCGATGACATGCTGGTAGCCAGCTCATCCGAGGAAGAACACGAGCAGCACCTCACTACTGTTTTTCAGAAGCTGGAAGAGCATGGACTAATAATCAATCCAGCCAAATGCAAATTCGGCATATCACAAATTGATTTTTTGGGACATAGAGTCTCCCCAAAAGGGGCAGTTCCGCTTCCAGACAAAGTTCATGCGATAGAAGGTTTTCCACGGCCCCAAACGGTTAAATCGCTACAGGAATTTTTGGGGATGGTTAATTTTTACAACCGTTTCCTCCCCCATGCAGCTCAGCTCATGCAACCCCTATATGACGCGCTCAGAAAAAAGAAAGCTTCCAACGCGGTCGAATGGACCCCGGAGCGCGAACGCGCTTTCGCGGAAGTAAAAAGCGCCCTAGCTAACACCACAATGTTAGTCCACCCAGATCCCTCAGCCCGCATTGCTCTAACCACAGATGCTTCAGACCTGGCTATAGGGGCAGTTGTAGAACAACTTGTCAGTGGGGTCTGGCAACCTTTAGCATTCTTTAGCAAATCGCTAAACCCAACTGAACGCAAATACAGCACTTTTGACAGAGAGCTGCTGGTGCTTCATTTGTCCATCCGCCACTTCCAGTTTTGGTTAGAAGGGCGGAGTTTCACGGCTTTTGTGGACCATAAGCCGCTCACCTTTGCTATGGCTAAAATTTCAGAACCATGGTCAGGCAGACAACAAAGACAGCTAGCTGGGATTTCAGAGTTCACCACAGACATTCGACACGTAGCAGGCAAACTTAACGTAATAGCTGACTGTCTCTCTCGCGCTGTGACACCGCCAGAGCACGAGGAGACAGATTACACCGCCTCAGCAGCGGAACTCTTCACTAACGCACACACATACGCAGCACCTATCCAGGATGGGATAGATTATGCAACCATGGCGGAAGAACAAAGCAGTGATGCAGACGTGCGCGCGCTCCTGTCTGGACCAACAGGGTTAAGGCTGGAGAAAAAAGGGTTGCGCGATGGCGTGCCCCCCCTAATATGCGACGTTTCAACCGGCCGACCTCGCCCGTTAGTACCAGCTGCTTGGCGCCGCCGCATTTTCGACGCAATTCACTCCCTCGCACACCCAGGTGTGCGCGCCTCAGTCAAAATGGTTGCCGAAAAGTTTGTGTGGCCAGGCCTGCGCAAAAACGTAAAAGAATGGGCAAAAACTTGCATTCCTTGTCAACGCGCCAAAATACACAGACACACAAAAGCCCCTCTGGAGCCTTTTCCAATCCCTGCTAGAAGATTCGACCACATTCATGTCGACCTCGTGGGGCCGCTACCTTCCTCCCAAGGTTTCACACACCTGTTAACAATGATAGACCGCACCACACGCTGGCCAGAGGCAGTCCCTCTAGCGTCAACCACAGCGGAGGAAGTCGCTCGCGTTTTTCTAGCAAACTGGGTGGCACGTTTCGGCGTTCCATCAGACATTACGTCAGACAGAGGGCCTCAATTTATCTCAGAGCTCTGGTCAGCCATGTCCAACAGTTTAGGGGCAACAATTCATCGCACCACCGCTTATCACCCTCAGGCTAATGGGTTATGCGAGCGTTTTCACAGGTCCTTAAAGGCCGCCCTCAGAGCCTCACTAACGGACACAAATTGGGTAAATAAACTTCCCTGGGTTTTATTGGGGTTGCGTACAGCACCTAAAGAGGATTTAGACGCTTCTCCTGCAGAATTAGTTTTTGCCCAGCCTATCAGACTCCCAGGAGAATTTTTACCAGAGAACCCAGAACCAGGACACCTTCCAGTCCCAAGGTTTTTAGGCAGCAGTGGACCGGACTCCCTCCACGGTCCAGCTCATCACTCTTTTCCACGAGTTTTTGTTCCTCAAACTTTAAAAAACGCTGATTTCGTTTTTGTTAAGCATGAAGCCCTTAAACCAACGTTACGCCCAGTTTACGCTGGCCCGTTCAGAGTGCTGGAAAATGGTGACAAACACTTTGTGCTTGATTATGGGGACAGAAAGGAAGTGGTCAGTGTTGACAGACTCAAACCTGCTTTCTTGCTGAGAGACGAACCTGCACAGTTGGCACGAGCACCTCGGCGTGGTAGACCCCCCAGAGGAAAAGTCTCAGCCCCCAGGCAGGGAACAAATAATCTCTTTCCTTCCCACAATGCAGATTCACCACGAGAAGGTCCCAGCAGGACACCTAAACCAACCTACAGCAGTTTTGGGAGAAGATTAAAGCCCAGACAGCACAGGGACTGATACCAACCACCCCGCAATTATTCACTGATTGCGTTACAACAGTTTAAGGCTACTTATGATTTCACTATGCTGTTATGTTTACCACTGAACTTTCTTAGGAGCATGGCTGCTAGAAAACTTCTCCTGTGGCAACAGCTGTAACACGTAGTATTTCATAGCTATTATCTTAGACTGTGATTCTTTCTGTGTCCTTTCCTAGTGTTTGGGGGGCCTGTGGTATATATGACTCTTATATCCCATACCTACATATGTTAGAACAAGTGGAAATGTTTTGTGACAGCATATGTAAGGAACTCCAGACTCGCTGATTATTGTGGCTGGCGACTTTAATCAGTGCAATCTGAGCCACGATCTCCCCCGCTACAAACAGTTTATTAAATGCCCCACCAGAGGATTAAACACACTGGATCACTGTTACACCACAGTGAAAGACGCATATCGCGCTGTTCCTCGAGCTGCGCTGGGATTATCTGATCACGTGATGGTTCACCTCATTCCCACATACAGACAGAGATTGAAGCTCACTAAACCTGTTGTGAGCACTACGAAGATACGGACCAGTGATGCTGAGGAGAAGCTGGAAACGTGCATGGAAATATCTGACTGGGGCATGTTTAAAGGAGCCACGCATGATCTGGATGAGTACACGGACACTGTGAACTCATATATCCACTTTTGTGAAGAGAGCATTCTTCCATCACGCACCAGGGTGAGTTACTCTAATGACAAACCCTGGTTCACAGCTAAGCTCAGACAGATCAGGAAGGAGAAGGAAGCAGCGCTGAAAAGTGGAGACAGGGACTGCTACAGGGAGGTTAAATACCGGTTTAACAGAGAGCTGAAGAGGGCTAAATCTCTATACTCAGAGAGACTCCAGCAGCAGTTCACTGCTAATGATTCGGCTTCCGTGTGGAGAGGACTGAGGCAAATCACCAACTATCGACCTAAGGCTCCTAAAGGTCAGGATGACAAAGCCCTTTGTCAAAGACTGTCCCAACACTATGCCCGTTTTGACACCTCGTCATCTGTGTCCAACTCCCCCCCTCCCTCCAGCTCCACAGCCTCCACATCCCCTACTTCATTTAAGGCACCCCCCTCCTCCCCCCCTCCCCTTATCATCAGTGAGCAGGATGTGCTCAAACAGTTCTCCAGACTGAACCCGCGCAAGGCCCCCGGCCCAGACGGCGTGTCTCCCTCCACCCTGAGACTCTGTGCGAAACAGCTGGCTCCTGTCTTCACAGACATTTTTAACACCTCCCTTAAGTTATGCCACGTGCCGTCCTGCCTCAAATCCTCCACCATCATCCCTGTCCCCAAGAAGCCTCGGATCACTGGACTTAATGACTACAGACCTGTAGCGCTCACCTCTGTAGTCATGAAGTCCTTTGAGCGCCTGGTCCTGTCCCACCTCAAGTCCATCACCACCCCTCTCCTGGACCCGCTGCAGTTTGCCTACCGAGCCAACAGGTCTGTAGACGACGCAGTCAACCTGGCCCTCCACTCCATCCTGCAGCACCTGGACTCCCCGGGAACCTACGCCAGGATCCTGTTTGTGGACTTCAGCTCCGCATTCAACACCATCCGCCCCGCTCTGCTCCGGGACAAGCTGTCCCTGCTCAACGTGCCTGACTCCCTCTGCAGGTGGATCATCGACTTCCTGACGGACCGGAGGCAGCATGTGCGGCTGGGAAAGACTGTCTCAGACTATACTAGCATCAGCACCGGATCACCCCAGGGCTGTGTACTTTCCCCCCTACTCTTCTCCCTTTACACAAACTCCTGCACCTTCAGCCACCAGTCTGTCAAGTTGATCAAGTTTGCGGATGACACCACCCTCATCGGGCTCATCTCCAACGGCGACGAGTCCGCCTACAGGAGAGAGGTGGCCCAGCTGGCGTCCTGGTGCAGCAATAACAACCTGCAGCTGAACGCTCTGAAGACAGTGGAGATGATTGTAGACTTCAGGAAAGTCTCTACTCCTCTGCCCCCCCTCACCCTCTCAGGCTCTCCCATCACCACTGCTGATTCCTTCCGCTTCCTAGGCACTACCATCACCAGGGACCTCAAATGGGAGCTGACCATCAGCTCACTCATCAAAAAAGCCCAGCAGAGGATGTTCTTCCTGCGGCAGCTGAGGAAGCTCAAGCTACCCACCAAGATGTTAGTGCAGTTCTACACAGCCATCATCGAGTCCATCCTCACCACCTCCATAACCGTGTGGTACGCAGGAGCCACTGCCAGGGACAGACTAAGGCTGCAGCGCGTCGTGCGCACTGCTGAGAAGGTGATCGGCTGCAAGCTCCCATCTCTCCTGGATCTGTACATCTCCAGGACCCGGAGGCGTGCTGGCCGGATCATAGCCGATCCCTCACACCCTGGTCACGTACTGTTTGCCCCCCCTCCCCTCTGGTAGAAGACTTCGGTCCATCCAGACTAAAACCTCCCGTCACATGAACAGCTTCTTCCCCTCTGCCATCAGACTGCTGAACACTAAGTGACTTATTGACTCTCGTGCACCATGTACAGCAGCTCAACCAGACTCATGTCAATCATCACTGTTTTCTTCCTGCATTACCGACTGCACTATATAGTTCTCCACAGTATCTGCTGCTGGCTAATATATATTTTAACTGTTGACCAGTATCACTTAATCTTATCCTACACTTTATTACATGTATAGTTTATTTCTTATCTTATCATGTTTAATGTTGCAGCATTGTACCGAGACAAATTCCTAGTTTGTGTACTACATGAACAATGGCAATAAACCTGATTCTGATTCTGATTCTGATTCTGATTCTGAACTTCACACCTGGAAAGGACAAAGGATCTCCCCCGCCGGGTTAAAGACATTGGACCTCCCAAGACACGGCGGCGGAGACGGACTTGACACCTTTACCCCCTAAGGCGAGAGGAGGAGTTCCCATCACCTCCCAAGACAAGGAGAGGAGATAACAGAACAAATGGGGGGTTAAGATAACGGGGGGATGTCAGCTTTTTCAATGTGTGGCTGATGTCAGCTTTTTCAATGTGTGGCTCTATGTGTGCTTGTATTTAACCAGCGAGCTGAGCAGAGATCTCTCTCTTGCCTTCTGCCAAGCTCTACACCTGATGAGACTCGATAGAAGAGCTATTCATTAAAAACCCTGTTTTTAATACAAAAATCGCCTCGTTATCAGCACTGCGGCAGCACAGTTTACCCTTGGCCGGGGGATCGTGGGATCGTGGGTTCGATCCCAGCCCCCGACCAACAGTGATCTGTGTGGAGTTTGCATGTTCTCCCCGTGTATGCGTGGGTTTACCCTGGGATTTCTCCGGTTTCCTCCCGCATGCCAAAAACATGCAGGTTAGGTTAATTGGAGACTCTAAAGTGGCCCTAGGTGTGAATGTGTGTGTGAATGGTTAAGGGATAGCGCCGTGTCATGGCTGCTTCATCCATCCAGGTGGTGGATGACCCTCAATTTCCCCTCTGGGGATCAATAAAGTATAATAAATCAAAAAAAAAATGATCTACGCATTGCTGGTGAGAAGCCTCCATTTATACAGTCTATGGCACAACTACGAACATCAGCAACAAGTACCAGAACTACAACAAAACATTCAAAAAATACAAAAACTAAAAGTGCTGAAATTAGCTGCCACTTGAGTGCAAAACACATATGTGGACTATATATTAAAATGAATTTGAAAAACTTTTAAAAATGCTATTTTAAATGCCCCACTACTCCACTCTTATTGACTGATTTAACACTACTTCAGCCAAAACTGTAAGTTGCACCCATAATCGTTCCTACAGCAGCGCCCTCAGGAATGAGGTGGATAGATTCAATTTCAAATTAGGCCATTCAGATTTGAAATTTTAAAAGCAATTATTCAAACTGATTAATTCAGGTTCATATTCAGTTATTCAAATTCAAATTAAAAAAATTCAAATTCAGTTTCTGCTGACACAATCCTTATCCCATATGGCGTTCAGTTCCTTATTGGTGTGATAAAAGTGTGTGTGTGTGTGTGTGTGTGTGTGTGTGTGTGTGTGTGTGTGTGTGTGTGTGTGTGTGTGTGTGGGAGTGGTCACCTGCAGCACCTGTAACTCAGCACCAAAGAACAGGCAGACGGAGCCATCAATGGGGTAGAAAAAACAGGATTAAATGTGGAGAATAGACATATACATAAATGACAAACTGGGCTGTGGACTACATCTACCAGCAGAAGTCTTTTAAAGTCATAACCAAGGTGGATGCCAGCCATCCATTTCCAGTGATACTGAAACCCACCAACTTCCTGCACTGGAAAGGTGCCAGCTGAAGCGTCACCTGCCGCTGTGGATGAAGGAAAATATACTGTGGGCACTCCTCTCCAGCTGCCGGGTAAAATGAAAGTTTCAATTTTTCTGAGCCTTTGCCAAGACAGCTTATCATTAACTGGCCTCATGTAAGCCCAGACCAGTTTCCCGTCTGTCAAAGAGGTGCAGCAGAGGTCAGCAGAACAGGAGTGCTGACGGGTGGTTTACTTTTGTGGCACGAAGACTAAATCCAGAAGGTTTGCACAAGAGAGGGGAAAAACTGCTCCTTCCCACACCTGGAAGGACACAACAGCTGGTTTAACTTCATACAGGTGAGTCACACAGAGAGCAATCCTCACAACTATTGTTACTAGATAGATGCAGTTTCTTGTTACCTAGATTAAGATTTTTCCTGAAAAACCGCATTACTGCCAATATTCCATGATCCATGCCGCCTTCTGCCCTCCAGAAAAAAAAAAAAACATTGTGGATTCTCCACATTTTGATTATGAGTGGTACTACCATCGAACCATTTCCTCAAGCCTCCCACGCTGAATACATATAAGATTTGCTTCTTTCTTTTAGTGACTGGGATCCCACAGGGTGACTAAAACATTTATATCCAGTAAGACACATGTATTCATAGGTACAGTGTTTAATGAGTTAGTAATGAATGATTAAATAACTAACTGGTTCTAATCAGTGACGTGCACATTTTGTGATGATTGGCAGGATTAAAGAGCTCACATGCAGGGAACGACACCAGAGTAAACACACGAAGCACACAGAGAAACTAGTTTTCACAATTTATTGATTCAAAAAAAAGGGAGCTTCATTAATGAAAGACGCCATTCACCAGAGGAGGACACAGCCTCTAATGGGAGACGAGAGTGAGTTAAAGTAGGAGGGAGACAGGTGAAGGGAAAATAGGACAGCACTCACGTGGGATGAGATGAAAGCCCAGCAGTCAAAGCCAGCATGAAACTGCGAACCAGGAGAGGATGCTGGTGAGCAGGAGTAGAGCTGGATGAGGTGCCTGACCGGGTGGAATGAGGCAGCTGAAGTGGTGATGATGATGGTGGGGCAGGTGAGCACACAACGAACCCCTGAGAGACACACCACAAAGATGGCAGCAACCTGGAGGAGAGAAGAGAAAAGGAATTTAATAGTAATTCCTTGGAGAGTGAATAAACACTTACTTGCTTGCTAAAAGGCAGTATACCCAACGAGCCAGTGCTGAAGCATTGACGAATTGGTCCTTATAAGTGCTGACAGGGAAGAGGTAGCAGGTGCGTCTCATCACGCAGGTACAGTGATTGCCTGCGGAGCCGGGGAAAGTCTTGCAGGAAGGGAGGGGGAGTACGCGCTCACCTGATTATGACTGCCCCCCCCCGCCTCAAGGGGCACCTCCTGGCAGTCCACTGAGCTTGTTGGGGTGAGCCCTATGAAAGGCCTGGACCATCCCCTTACCGTGGAAGTTCGAACCGGGGATCCAGGATCTTTCTTCTGGTTCATAGCCCTTCCAGTGGACTAGGTATTGTAGCCCCCGGCCCCAACGGCGAACGTCCAGAATCCTCTGGACTGTACAGGTGGTCTGCCCATCGAGGACCCCAGGGGGAGGAGGTGGTTTCGGGGGGGGGGGCTGGCGGAGAGGGGCTTGACCTTGGAAACATGGAAGGTGGGATGAATCTGAAGCGTTGCCAGGAGTTTCAGGCAGACCGTCACGTCATTAATGACCCGGGAGATGGGGAATGGGCCCAGGAAGCAAGGGGAGAGTTTCTTGGACTCCATCTTGAGGGTCAACTGGTCCACCAACAACCACACATGCTCCCCGACCGAGTACTTGGTTGCCAGTGTCTGCCTACGGTCCGAGTACTGGCGGTTCCACTTGGCCGAACGGGTGAGGGCAGCTCAAGTGGCCCTCCAGAGCCGGCGGCAGAGATGTGCGTGAGCCCCCACCGATGGAACAGCCACCTCCCTCTCCACCATAGGCAACAAGGGGGGATTATACCCCATGGAAGCCTCAAATGACATGAGTCCACTAGCCGCTGAGACTGCGGAATTGAGCGAGTATTCCACCCAGGTCAGATGGGTGCTCCACGTCCTTGAGTTGGAGGCTGCTACGCACCTAAGGGCAGCCTCCAGGGATTGGTTGGCGCGCTCAGCCTGCCTGTTGCTTTGTGGATTGTAGCCAGATATGAGACTGACAGTGGTGCCCAAGGAGTGGCAAAAGGATCTTCATATGTGGGAGGTGAACTGAGGGCCCCGGTTAGACACAATGTCCAATGGAATACCATGCAGGTGGATGACGTGGGTGGTGAGGAGGTTCGCAGTTTCAGCAGCGAAAGGCAGTTTGGGGAGGGGAACCATGTGGATCAGCTTAGAAAAGCGATCCACAAAGGTGAGGATGACTGTATTGCCTTGAGAGGGGGGAAGTCCAGTGATGAAGTCCAGTGCAATGTGAGACCAAGGTCGACTGGGGATGGGTAGTGGATGGAGGAGGCCAGCAGGGGGCGAGGAGTCAGATTTATTGCAGGTACAGGTTTGGCAAGCCTTGACGCAGTGCTGGACATCCGTCTGCAGGGTGGGCCACCAAAACGCCCGCCGGATAAAGTTGATGGTCCGGGAGACATCAAGGTGGCAGGCGAAATGGCTAGTGTGGCCCCACTTGATGACGTCACTGCGGAGGGCGGCAAGGACAAACATACAGTCGTCGGGGACCCCCTCAGGCTTGGGTTTGGAGGATTGAGCCTGCCGGACCCATTGCTTAATGTCCCACATAAGAGCTCCAAGGATGCAAGAGGGTGGGACAGTGGGTTGGTGAAGGGAGTGAAGGGTAGAGGGGTTGGGGCAGAACTGGCAGGAGAGAGCGTCCGGTTTAACATTGTCAGAGCCAGGCCTGTAAGTGATGGTAATATTAAATCTGGCAACAAAAAAACATAAGGCCCAATGGGCCTGCCTGGCATTCAGGCTGCGGGCCGACCGAAGATATTATAAATTTTTGTGGTCAGTCCACACAGTGACGGGCTGGGCCGCTTCCTCCAGCCAGTGTCTCCACTCCTCGAGGGCCAACTTAATGGCCAAGAGCTCTCGGTCCTCTACATTGTAATTCCTCTCGGGAGGCTGGAGCCGCCAAGAGAAATATGCGCATGGATGGAGCTTCTGATCGGAGGCCGAGCGCTGTGATAGGACAGCGCCCACCCCCAAATCAGAAGCATCCACCTCTAGAATAAACTGGAGCTAGGGGTCGACCTGGGCCAAGATAGGGGCGTTGGAGAACAGACCCTTCAATTTGGAAAAAGCCTGTTCAGCTGCCTCAGACCAACTGAAGGGCACTTTAACCGAGGTCAGCTGGGTAAGAGGCTGTCCTACCCCACTATAGTTTCTAATGAAACGGCGATAAAAATTCACAAACCCCAAGAAGTGCTGAAGCTTCTTGCGGGAGTGGGGTGTAGGCCAATCTAGCACAGCCTTTACCTTGGCTGGGTTGGCCCTCAGTTCCCCCTCAGCTACAATAAAACCGAGGAACGAAGTAGAGCAGGTGGAAAACTCACACTTCTCGGCTTTAATGTAAAGCTGGTTCTCCAGGAGCCATTGTAGAACGGCCCTGACATGTACTGCGTGCTCCTCTGGTATGCGGGAAAAAATCAAAAGGTTGTCAAGTTAGACAAAAACAAACTGATTAACCATGTCGCGGAGGACGTCATTGATTTATACGCTGGAGGACAGCGGGGGCATTGGTGAGCCCACACGGCATAACCAGATATTCAAATTGTGTGTTTTAAAGGCCATCTTTCATTCGTTCCCATCGCAAATGTGAACCAGATGGTAGGCATTACGCAAATCCAATTTGGTAAATACTCGCGGGCGCTGAAGGAGCTCAAACGCGGAATTTATCAGGGGCAGAGGATATTTACCCTTGACAGTTATAGCATTTAACTCGCGGTAATCTATGCACGGGCGCAAGGATCCGTCCTTCTTCCCAACAAAAAAAATCCTGCCCCAAGAGGGGCCGAGGAGGGCCAAATGAGGCCGGCATTCAAAGAATCTTTAATATAGCTCTCCATTGCCTCCCTCTCTGGTCCAGAAACACTGTACAGTCGGTTGGACGGCAGCCGTGCACCCGGGAGAAGGTCTATAGCACAGTCGTAAGAATGGTGGGGAGGTAAGGAAAGCGCTCTCAACTTGCTAAAGATCTCTCCCAGGTCACGATAGACCTCGGATACGAGGCTGAGGTTCGGCGACTCTACCGGAAGGGAGGAGATGGGTAGCGATGGTGAACACTCAGCCGAACTGAGACAGGATGCCAAACAGTATGGGCTCCAGGAAGAGACGGATTTATTCACCCAATTAATAATGGGGTTATGCTTCCGGAGCCACAGGAATCCCAGGACCACCGGGTTTGACGATTTAGGGAGAATAAGGAACGAAATTGTCTCCCGGTGGCTCCCAGAAAGAAGGACAGAGACCGGCGTCGTGCTCCCAGAGCCAGACGGGTTCGGCCAAGCACCATAGGTCCGGAGGAGGAGTCGGCTCCACCTGTATCAGTAGCCTGGATTGGCACATTCACGACGGGCGGGTTAGAGGAGGATTTGTGCTCCTTCGCGCGCTCACGGTATTGGTTGTCAGGACTGAAGGCCTGATCAATAAGACTGTCCAGGCAGGAGGGAACCACATGAAACGCTAGGTCGTCGCGGAGGTTTTCGTTTAAACCCTGGAGGAAGATGCTACGTAGCGCAATGTCATTCCGTCCAGAGTCCACCACAGCGACCCAGAACTCCACAGAGTAGTCAGCGGCAGACCGACTGCCCTGACGGAGTGAATTACATGGCTCATGATGTTGCCCTCGCCCTCTGTCCGGTTGAACGCGCGGGCAAATTCACAAACAAATCTCTCAAATGATTGACTAGGGCCCCCCGGACGGTCGAGAATGGCCTGGGCCCAGGTGAGGGCCCGGTCCTGCAGCAGGAGGGTCATAAAATGAATTTTAGATGTATCGTCTGGGTATTCTCCACCCACCTTGTCCAAATAAAGCCAAACATGGCAAAGAAACCCCTTACATTTCCCCACCTCCCTCGCATACGGGGCAGGCGAGGGAACAGAAGTGGTTCAGCGCACAGTGGAAGAAGCGGAGGGAACAGGTGGGCGGGGGGAAACCAGGACGAGACAGGTGTGCCAAATGCTCGGCGACCGTGCCCAGCTGCTGCGTAATTGTTTGCAGCTGCTACGTAAGCACGGCCACCTGCCTCTCTGTGGCATCGAGACGATCTAAAGTGGAATGTTCTGCTGATGCCATTCCCGCTGAGCTTGTACTGTGGCTGGCTCGTTCTGTCAAGATTGGCAGGATTAAACAGCTCACATGCAGGGAACGACACCAGAGTAAACACACGAAGCACACAGAGAAACTAGTTTTTCACAATTTATTGATTCAAAAAAAAGGGAGCTTCGTTAATGAAAGATGCCACTCACCAGAGGAGGACACAGCCTCTAATGAGAGACGAGAGCAAGTTAGAGCAGGAGGGAGACAGGTAAAGGGAAAATAGGACAGCACTCACATGGGATGAGCTGAGAGCCCGGCAGTCAAAGCCAGCATGAAACTGCGAACCAGGAGAGGATGCTGGTGGGCAGGAGTATAGCTGGGTGAGGTTTCTGACCGGGTGAGGTTTCTGACCGGCAGCTGAAGTGGTGATGATGATGGTAAGAGCAGGGAAGAGGTAGCAGGTGCGTGTCATCACGCAGGTGCAGTACTTGCCTGCGGAGCCGGGGAAAGTCTTGCAGGAAGGGAGGGGGAGTGCATGCTCACCTGAATATGGCACATTTCAAGGGGCAGGTGTTCAACCAAAAAAAAGATAAAGGGCACTCCTAAATACTGAAAAAAGTCTGGAATCATATTTCTAAAGTTTATTTCCACTCATGTGAAACTGTTAGAAGCATCTCATCAGCTGTCGGTCTCTGTTAGTGTTGTAGAGCAATTTTTACTGTACTTACTTGGTGCACCTGTTTTATTTTAATAGTTATACGCTCATGGAAATATTTAATACTGGCTAGATTTCTACAAAATTATTAATGCACAAAGAGACCGTGGTCTTTGTGGGGATCATGAAATGATGAGACTGGATTATTTCTCAGTATTGGTTTATTGCATTTCACGTCCCCAGCTCTCTCTCTCAGTCAGGAAAAAAGAGGGAGAGCTGCGGTAAACCCCCACACATTTATACCAGCACATCAAAGACAGAATCACACACTCAAGTCAAATCCTTCTATTTACAATTAATCACTTCAGAGTCCTCTTCGCTCTTCCATCTGACCCCAGGGGGTCAGACAACCCTTTCAGGATCTCGCCCCCGATCCTCCGTCTTCCTTCCAAGTCCGCAGGTGGCCCAGACCCATTGTCCATCTGAGGCGTGATGCCAATACCCACTGCAAGCTTAAAGTCTCTCTGTGTTTGAGCCTATGCAGTCAAATATGTAAGCTACATAAGGTTACAATTATGGGCGCTACATCACACCCCCCCAAAACGCCAAAGAATGGACACACAATAACAGTATCCTAAAGGCAATACAGCATATGTCGCCCCCCACCTGCAGAATCTACAGCACAACCTACACAGTTTGATCAAAACACACATCACTCTGCACGTAGTCTGGGCTTCAACCTCCTCCCGAACCTGCTGTACACAGGTTTCACAGTCTGTGTTGCACCATCCTGCGGCGAATCTGTGGAATGAGGGGGAGAAGGTTATTTGTCCCCTGCGGGGGCTTCAGGGGCCATTCCCTGGGGGGTCTGCCGCGTCGAGGCGCCCTCGCCGGTCGTACAGATTCGTCATGCAACACAAAGGCAGGCTTTAATCTATCAATACTGATTGTTTCTTTCCTGCCCCCCAAATCTAGCACAAAATATTTATCCCCAGTTTCCAGCACTCGAAATGGACCGTCATAGGGTGGGCGGAGACTGTGCCGCTGAGCGTCGTGCCTGACAAAAACAAATTCAGCGTTTTGTAAAGCCTTGGGAACAAAAACACGCGGAAAAGTGTGATGAGCGGGGCCCGGGAGCATTTCTGCTCCCGTGCCATTCAGAGGTCCCCGCGCCGGGGGGCGCCCTGGTGCCGCATGGGCTGGTAGGAACTCGCCGGGCAGCCTGAGAGGTTGTGCAAAAACTAATTCCGCGGGTGAGGCATCTAAGTCCTCTTTGGGCGCCAAACGCAACCCCAATAAAACCCATGGTAGTTTGTTTACCCAATCTGCATCCGTGAGCGACGCTCTGAGGGCTGCCTTCAACAACCTGTGAAAACGCTCGCATAAACCGTTGACCTGTGGGTGATAAGCGGTAGTGCGGTGGACTGCCGCTCCTAAGCTGCTGGCCATTGCTGACCACAGTTCCGACACAAATTGAGGTCCCCTATCAGACGTAATATTCGACGGAACCCCGAACCGCGCTACCCAGGCTGTTAAAAAAGCGCGAGCCACCTCTGCCACTGTGGTCGATGTTAACGGGACAACTTCCGGCCAACGTGTGTTTCGGTCCACCATTGTCAAGAGATGTGTGAACCCTTGTGACGGCGGTAGGGGGCCCACTGGGTCTACGTGCATATGATCGAACCTCTTAGCCAGAATGTGGAACGGTTCTAAGGGGGCTTTCGTGTGCCTGTAGACTTTGGCCCACTGGCAAGCCATGCAGGCTTTCGCCCACTCTTTCACGTGCTTGCGCAGGCTCGGCCAAACAAACTTCTCCGCTACCATTTTCACAGAAGCGCGTACTCCCGAGTACGCCAGGGAGTGCACCGCGTCAAAAACGCGATGGCGCCACGCGGCCGGTACCACCGGGCGCAGCCGCCCGGTGGATACGTCGCAGATTGGGGGGGCGATCCGGTTTGTAAACTCCTGCTCTCCAGCCTTAACCCTTTCGGTCCAGACAGGAGCGCGCGCACGTCTGCGTCTCCGCTCTGCTCCGCTGCCATGGCTGCATAATCTATCCCCACGTGAACAGGGGCTGCGTGCGCGTCCGCGCTGTTACTCCGCCCCGCAGCTGCGGTAGTACAATCCGCATCCGCGCGGACAGGCGTTGTTACCGCGCGTGAGTGGCAGTCCGCTACTACACTGAGCTTACCGGCTACGTGCTGAATATCAGTGGTAAATTCGGAAATTGCGGCCAGCTGTCTCTGCTGCCGTCCTGACCACGGTTCTGAAATTTTGGACATTGCAAAAGTGAGCGGTTTGTGGTCGACAAACGCGGTGAAACGCCGCCCTTCCAGCCAGAACTGGAAATGGCGAATGGCCAGGTGGAGCGCTAGCAGCTCCCTGTCAAACGCGTTGTATTTCCGCTCAGCATCGCGCAAGGATCTGCTGAAAAAAGCGAGCGGCTGCCAAATCCCGGCGACCTGCTGCTCTACAACGGCCCCTATGGCTACATCTGACGCGTCAGTGGTTAGCGCTATGCGAGCTGATGGGTCTGGGTGAGCCAGCAGTGCTGCGTCTGCAAGTGCTTTTTTAACCTCCGTGAATGCGCTCCCGCTCCGGGGACCACTCGATCACATTGGAGGGCTTCTGCTTTTTAAGGGCGGCGTATAACGGTTGCATAAGCTGCGCTGCGTGAGGTATGAAACGGTTATAAAAATTTACCATTCCTAAAAATTCTTGCAACGCTTTGACCCTTTTGTGGCTGGGGAAACTCTGCCACTGCACGTACTTTGGCCGGTAGAGGGACTGCTCCCTCTGGGGAGACACGGTGTCCTAAAAAATCGATTTGCGCTACGCCAAAATGGCACTTGGCTGGGTTAATTATCAACCCGTGCGCTCCCAACCTCTGAAAAACTGTCGTGAGGTGTTTTTCGTGTTCCTCCTCGGAGGCACTGGCGACTAAAATGTCGTCCAAGTAGACAAAAACAAAAGGGAGGTTGCGCAACACGGCATCCATCATTCGTTGGAAGGTTTGCGCGGCGCCTTTAAGGCCAAAAGGCATGCGTAAAAATTCAAAAAGTCCAAACGGGATTATTACCGCTGTTTTGGGAATGTCCTCTGGTCGGACAGGGGCCTGATGATAACCGCGGACCAGGTCTATTTTAGAAAAAATGCTCGCTTTCGCTAATACACACTGCAAGCTTAAAGTCTCTCTGTGTTTGAGCCTATGCAGTCAAATATGTGAGCTACATAAGGTTACAATTATGGGCGCTACAGTCTTCATCATTAATTATGTATTCACACAAAAGCTCAATGACAAAAATGTGCAGCTTCCACTGAAAATGTCTGTTCAAAATAAATAAATCTTTTGTGGTGACCCACCACAATCTACAGAGACATTCATCCTCACACTCAAAAGGTCCGGAAGAAGCAGAGGACCATTCACATACGGACAGAGAACCCCTGGGGGGACAACCAGAACAATGGACTATTTTTTATACATCCCCGGATTAAGGAGGAGATGTCCGGGCGCCAGTGGTCATGCTAATCATATGTATTGACTGATATGTGTATTAGTATGCTAAATGGCCATGCATTCTCTCTGTTTGTATAACATGTATAAAAGAGCTTGCTATACATGCTTCAAGAGCGCAACAGGATGCAGCACACACAGTGGACCACTGTAGTGCATAGCGCTACAAGTGCGTCTCATTTTGATGGAGGAAATAAAACTCTGCAACCTTCCGGCTCGTCTGATCTCGCCTGAACTTATTCCTCCACACTGGTGACCCTTGATGAAGAATGGAACACGAGGCGAACACCCCGGAGATGACCCGGACGGGAAGCCCCAGCAAGCGTCATGGTGCGCCCCTCGCCTGATCTTTTACCTCCACACTGGTGGCCTGACGAGAACGACCGTCTGCTCCCTCTCACCACGCTGTAGTAGACCAGAGAACGCCTGCAACCTCTTCATCCTCACCGGAGTGCGCTCCCCGGAGCGGGCAGTGCTTAGACCGACACGTACCATGAACAGCGACACGAGCGAAACGAAGGAAGCAGCCTGAACGGGGAAAACATTGACGCCAACTGCGTTGATTTCCACCAAGCTCACCGACCCTGACTCAGCTCACGACAAGCGGACCTCCCGCGCACAGAAGCCCCACACGCACACCGCAGGATTACGAGGACAGTGCAACTGCCAGCTAATGTGGTCACTGCGCCATGCGCGCGCCACGCACAGGGTCAAGCCGGCTCCACAGACCGATACAGCGTCCTCCGCCGCTGCACATGCCCGAGAAACACGGCCGATCGCCACCCTTGGAACCTTCAGGGCTGCTCACGCACCAGAAGCAGACGTGCAGCCCGCACACCGGACTTTGTATGGGTTTCTCAGCCACGGTGCACAAGGGGAATTTGGCCGCTCGCCTTCCTCACATCCTCACTGGATCAAGCCGCAAGAGCAGTCAGAGACATAATTTTTTTTCACAGCTACTGTGGATCACCGCCAGGTTTAACGGGCAAGTCCCTCACCATCGCGGATCCACACGCAATTTTTGCGCGGCCCAGACACCTTTGACGTCCCGGGCCGGCACTCACTTACTCCCACCCCCCTCCCCCTCCTCATCCACAGCACTCTTCCCGCACCTCACTCCCTAAAGCCGGCTGATCGCCGTCTGGTTCCATTACGCACGACTGCACACCGGCCCCAGTGCCCACGATCCACGGCCGTTCAACGTGCTGGAACTCGGAGCAGAGCACACTGTCCTTTCCACCCCTCCCCCATCCACCCCACGGACTGACATGCCCTCCAACAGTTCTACCGGAGCTGGAGCCAAACGACGGGGGGGGGGGGGGCGTTAACAGCCCCTTCTGAGTGTTCTGGGGGGAGCCCTGTGGTGACCCACCACAGTTTACAGGGACATTCATCCTCACACTCAAAAGGTCCGGAAGAAACAGAGGACCATTCACACACAGACAGAGAACCCCTGGGGGGACAACCAGAACAATGGACTATTGTTTATACATCCCCGGATTAAGGAGGAGAGGTCCGGGCGCCACTGGTCATGCTAATCATATGTATTGACTGATATGTGTATCAATATGCTAAATGGCCATGCATTCTCTCTGTTTGTATAACATGTATAAAAGAGCTTGCTATACACGCCTCAAGAGCGCAACACAACACAGCACACACAGCACAGCACAGTAGACCACTGTAGCGCACAGCGCTACAAGTGCGTCTCATTTTGATGGAGGAAATAAAACTGCAACCTTCCAGCTCGTCGTATCTCACCTGAACTTATTCCTCCACACTTTGCAAAAATCTGAAAAAGGCTTTTCTTTTAATGAATAAAATATTAAACCTCCATTCAAAAACTATGTAAAAAGGCCATTCCCCTTGTCAGTAAAATGATCCAAAATCATCGCCTCTGCCACCTTGCATCTCCATAAAGACTGCGAGGATAGTTCATACAGGGAAGCTTAGTATATCAGCATATAGTAGCAAATCATTAAATTCTGAGGAAAAAACTTGCAAATTTTATGGAAAAAAGTTGCAAATTTATGAGTATATTGTAAATGTGGGGGGGAAGATAACAGTTTTGTCACTGAACATGGCAAATTTACAGGAAAAAACCCTGCATTGATTACAAAAGTAATAAATTTGCCTGGAAAAAGTTGCAAATTTTTAAAAGGAAAAAAGTTATAGCTTTCCAAGAAAAGTGAGGTTTTTCTTTGTGAACTTCAGTAAGCTTACAAAGAAAAACCTCACTAATTTGTGAGAAAATTGGACATTTAGAGAAAAAAGTCATCCTTTCTGAGACTTTGAAGCTGATGGGGCACAAAGGTGCTTCACTTCTCACCAGGCTCTTTAACCATAAAATCAAAACTGGAGTCACCCTAAAGGCTTGGCTGACCAGCATCACAGTGCTGGACAATATTAAATTTATGACACTTGTGGTTTTCCCACTACCTCTAAAGCAGCCTGTCCGGAGAGAAAAGTTTTAACTTTCATGTACAATAAAACTGCCTTTTTTTTTCAATTATTACAAAAAGCCTGTTTCATCAAAGACACATTTGATAATATCACATATCAAAGCAAAATAGTTTTTCATCAATGTATCAGTTTTTTTGCAAGGTTTTAAAGGTGTGTCTGAACGTTGTCAACTCCATCACACAATTGTAAAAATGCAAAAAAAAAAAAAAGAAATCAGGCTATTTTAGGGTCAGGTGCCATTCTGAAGGACCTCTCTTCAAAATTCCTTCTGCAAAGTGCATCCGTGACAGAAAAGCTTTTGCAAGTTTTATATTTTGTGAGTATTTTAAATCAGAATGTTGAAATTTGGCGTGTCACACCCATGACACGTCAACACCATCATCCAGTTTCTGACAAAATTGTTTGAAATCTTCAGATACCACCAGAGTGGTGGCTCAGTTGGTAGAGCATCTGCCCCACACCCGGGAGGCAGGGGTTCAAATCCCAGACGGGTCATGCCGAAGACCATATAAAAGTGGAACTTCCTGCCGTCCAGCTTGGTGCTCAGCAATAATGGAATGGAGGAGGGAAATCTGTGGTGGCGCCTTGCATGGCAGCGGCCCTCTGATTCTGCACTTGGGGTGTGTGTGATTAACACAGTAGATAGGTAAAACACAATCTCGTTCCACTGTACATGATTGGTTGTACAGTTGAATGACAATAAAGGGTGTTTTAATTTTTTTTTAATTTCATAATTTTATTCTCATTAAGTTATGTTAGCATCTAGCATCAGGCTAAAAATAAAATGGTTACACCATGAACTCTAAAAAAATGCTTATTTTGTTAACGTGGTCAGATGTCAATTTTCTGTCTGACGGAGTTGACAGGAAAATGGCAGATCTGACATTCACTGGAAATGCATCGTATTTTCATGTTTTTGATACATTTTAATTATGCAAAATAAAGGAATGTTATTTTTTTATTGAAAAATGATTATGTACTAATTACATGGTAGCAGTATTTTCTACCCTTTTTTTTTTTTTGTATTTTGTATACTTCATTGATCCCAGGAGGGAAAGTCAGGGCATTCATCTGGATGGATGAGGCAGCCACAGTGCGGCGCCAATCCATTCACCATTCACACACACATTCACACCTAGGGCCACTTTATAGTCTCCAATTAACCTAACCTGCATGTCTTTTGGCCTGTGGGAGGAAACCGGAGTACCCGAGGTAAACCCATGCAGACACAGGGAGAACATGCAAACTCCACACAGAAGGCTCACTGATGGTCAGGGACTTGATCCTGTGACCTTCTTACCGTGCTGCCACTGTGCTAACCACTGCCCTGCTGAGCTGCCCATTATTATTTTGGGCAGCCACTGCTTATTATTTTGCTGAAGTAATGTTTAAGAAACTATCAAAAGTTGTGTTGATGGAACATACAGTTAGGCCCAGAAATATTTGGACAGTGACACAATCTTCATGATTTGGGCTCTGCATGCCACCACATTGGATTTGAAATGAAACAACTACAGCGGAATTGAAGTGCAGACTTTAAGGTTTAATTCAAGGGGTTGAACAAAAATATATGATTAAACATGTAGGAATTGTAGCTATTTTTATACAAATGCTCCTCATTTCAGGGGCTCAAAAGTAATTTGACAAATAAACATAACCCTAAGTAAAATGTTACTTTTCAATATTTTGTTGAGAATCCTTTGCAGGCAATGACTGCCTGAAGTCTGGAACCCATGGACATCACCAAACGCTGGGTTTCCTCCTTTGTGATGCTTTGCTAGGCCTTTACTGCAGCTGTCTTCAGTTATTGCTTGTTTGTGGGTCTTTCTGCCTTAAGTTTTGTCTTGAGCAAGTGAAATGCATGCTCGATTGGGTTGAGATCTGGTGATTGACTTGGCCATTGCAGAATATTCCACTTCCATCCATCCATCCATCTTCTACCGCTTTTCCGGAGGTCCGGGTCGCGGAGGCAGCAGTTCAAGCAGAGAAGCCCAGACTTCCCTCTCTCCAGCCACCTGCTTCAGCTCTTCAGAGAGGATACCAAGCCGTTCCCAGACCAGCTGGGAGACATAGTCTCTCCACCGAGTCCTGGGTCTGCCCCGGGGTCTCCTCCCAGTGGGACGTGCCTGAAACACCTCAAGTGGGAGGCGTCCAGGAGGCATCCTAATCAGATGCCTATACCACCTCAACTGACTCCTTTCAATGTGGAGGAGCAGCGGTTCTACTCTGAGCCTCTCCCGGATGACTGAGCTCCTCACCCTATCTCTGAGGGTGAGTCCAGCAATTCTACAGAGAAAGCTCATTTCAGCCGCTTGTATCCGCGATCTCGTTCTTTCGGTCATTACCCAAAGCTCGTGACCATAGGTGAGAGTAGGAACGTAGATTGACTGGTAAATCGACAGCTTTGCCTTAGAACTAAGCTCCCTCTTCACCACAACAGACCGGTACAACGTCCGCATCACTGCAGATGCTGCTCCAATCCGTCTGTTGATCTCTCGCTCCATTTTCCCCTCACTCGTGAACAAAACCCCAAGATACTTAAACTCCTCCACTTGGGGCAGGAGCCTGTCCCCAACCCAGAGAGGAAAATCCACCTTTTTCCGGCTGAGGACCATGGACTCGGACTTGGAGGTGCTGATTCTCATCTCAGCCGCTTCACACTCAGCGGCAAACCGTCCCAGCACGAGCTGTAGGTCATTGCTGGATGAAGCCAGCAGGACAACATCATCTGCAAACAACAGAGATGAGATCCTGTGGTCACCAAGCATGACACCCTCCATTCCCTGGCTGCGCCTAGAAATCCTGTCCATAAAAATTATGAACAGGATCGGTGACAAAGGGCAGCCCTGGCGGAGTCCAACTCTCACTGGGAATGACTCCGACCGAGTGTTGGCAATACAAACCAAACTCTCACAACGGTCGTACAGAGACCAAATAGCTTGTAACAACAAGTCCGATACCCCATACTCCCGAAGCACCCCCCACAAAAAACCACGAGGGACGCGGTCAAACGCCTTCTCCAAGTCCACAAAACACATGTAAACTGGTTGGGCAAACTCCCACGAACCCTCAAGAATTCTCGAGAGGGTAAAGAGCTGGTCCGATGTGCCACGACCAGGACAAAAACCACATTGCTCCTCCTGAATCCGAGGTTCAACCAACGGCCGGACTCTACTCTCCAGTACCTTGGCATAGACCTTCCCAGGGAGGCTGAGGAATGTGATCCCTCTAAAGTTGGAGCACACCCTCCGGTCCCCTTTTTTGAAGAGAGGAATATTCCATTTGAATATTCCATATTTGAAGAGAGAATATTCCACTTCTTTGCTTTAAAAAAAAAAAGTCTATGTATCAGATGTAAATGAAGCCTATGACACATTTATAAACATTGTAACCACTCTTTATGAAAAAAAATGTCCATTAGTAAAGAAAAAGCTTAAACATAAATTTGTCGATAAGCCATGGTTAACCAAAGGATTACAAAAGGCGTGTAAAAAGAAAAATTTATTATATAAAGCTTTCCTAAAGAAAAGGACAAAAGAAGCAGAGCAGCGGTATAAAACATACAAAAATAAGTTAACATATATAATAAGATGTAGTAAAAGAGACTATTACAGTAAAGAACTGGAGAAAAACAGAGACAATATTAAAAATACATGGACAATACTTAACAATATTCTTGGAAATAAAAACAGAAATACAAGCTACCCAACCGATTTTTCAAAAATTAATAAAACGACTCAGAGTGTGAATGCAGCTTCACCTGCAGATGAATTTAATAACTTTTTTGTTAACATTGGTCCTAATTTGGCTCGAGAAATACCCATTATGGCGCCTACAGGTGATACAATAAGCAAAAACACTGCTATAAAAGACTCCATTTTCTTAAAGAACACAGACGAGAGAGAGGTCAATGAAATTGTTAAATCGTTTAAAAGTAAAACATCTACGGACTGTGATGGTATTTTTATTTGAAGCAAGATTACAACGCCAAACTTTTTCTTCTTTGCTCAGAACAAATCATCACAAACACCAAAGTTCTGATGGATAACAAGTCAAGGCACAGATAACCAGTTATATGGTACTGACATGCTCTTAGTCAAAACTATTATTGAATGCTTAGTGAAACCACTGACGTATATCTGTAACCTGTCTCTCCAAACAGGTATATTTCCCAATGCAATGAAAATAGCTAAAGTAATTCCGATATACAAGACGGGTGACAGAGGGGAATTCTCAAACTATAGACCAATTTCACTATTGCCACAATTTTCCAAGATACTTGAAAAAATATTCTATGAGAGAACTGACAACTTCATACTGAAGAATAATTTATTGTGTGAGCAGCAATATGGGTTCAGACACAAGAGGACAACTGCATTTGCTCTAATGGAATTTATAGAAAAAATATCAACTGCCATTGAAAATAAAGAGTATTCAGATGGGGTATTCCTGGATCTTAAAAAAGCATTTGATACAGTGGATCATAATTTATTATTAAAGAAACTACAAAATTGTGGCATTAGAGGGGTAGCACTGTCCTGGTTATGTAGTTACTTAAAGAATAGATATCAGTATGTATGTGTTGGTAACAAAAACTCAGTTACTGAAGGTTACTTGTGGAGTCCCACAGGGTTCAGTTTTGGGGCCATTGTTATTCAATATGTATATAAATGATATATGTAAAGTTTCAGAAAAATGGACTTAATATTGTTTGCCGATGACACTAATCTATTATGCAGTGGAAGCAATTTGGAACAACTTTTGGATACACTCGGAAAGGAATAAGGAAAGCTTAAACTTAAACTTAAATTTGTTTGATTCAAACAAATTAACACTCAATTTAAGTAAGACAAAATTTATAGTTTTTAACAACCATCACAACAACTTAGTATCTAAGCTCAGTGTAAATGGTATAGAGATTGAAAGGGTATCCAAAACCAAATTTCTTGGAGTAATAATTGATAATAAACTGTGTTGGAAGTCACATATTAATTATATTAAAGGTAAAATATCCAAATCAATTGCAATACTACACAGAGTGAAATATTTGCTGAATCAACCCACACTATATACCTTGTATCATTCATTAATACTCCCATATATGACATATTGTACTGAAGTATGGGGAAATACATATAAAACAAACATATATCCAGTCTTTATGCTTCAGAAGAGAGCTATTAGAATAATAAACAAAGCTGCTTACAGGGAACCAACAAACCCACTTTTTCTTAAATTAAAAGCTCTCAAGTTGAAAGATCTGGTTGACTTTAAAACTGCAGTAATAATTTTTAAAGTGAAGAATCTATCACTGCCCGCAAATATCCAAAAGCTGTTCCAAATAAGGGAGAAACAATATCATTTCAGAGGAACCTGTATATTTCAAAAACCTTCAGTGAGAACTACCACCAAGCAACACTGTGTTTCAGTGCAAGGAGTCAGATTATGGAACGATTTTGGACCTGAATTAAAATCATGTACAACGCTTGGACAATTTAAACAAAAACTAAAGGAAGAAATACTCCAAACATATATACAAGATGACATGTAAAATCACATAAGGATTGTCATATCCAGTCTGCGTTGTGTTGTAGCTTAGTTTTTTGTCACATTTTGTCTTAGCTTTGTTCTGAATTGTAATCGCTCTTGTTTTGTTTTTCTTTTAAATTCTTGGATGGAATATGGGTGGGCAATATAAGCTGCGGCTTCAGCCATCACCCATTTCGGATAACTAATGTTGAACTGTATAATCAGAGGAGTTATTGTCTAATTTGACCTTGTTGGATTTTCTTGCCCCCTTTGTTATATTATTCAGTTTCTTTTAATCTGTACTTTTATCTATCCGAAATAAAGATTCATTCATTCATTCATTCAAAAAACTCCTGGGTTGCTTTTGCAGTATGTTTTGGATCATTGGTGAAGCGCCGTCCAATCAACTTTGCTGCATTTGGCTGAATATGAGCAAAAAGTATATCCCTATACACTTCAGAATTCATCCGGCTGCTTCTGTCTTTTGTCACATCATCAATACACACAAGTGACCCAGTGCCATTGGAAGCCATGCATGCCCATGCCATCACAATGCCTCCACCATGTTTTACAGAAGATGTAGTGCTTTGATTCATGAGCTGTTCCAATTCTTCTCCAAATTTTCTTCTTCCCATCATTCTGGTACAGGTTGATCTTAGTCTCATCTGTCCAAAGAATGCTGTTCCAGAACTGGGCTGGCTTCTTCAGGTGTTTTTTGGCAAAGTCAATTCTGGCCTTTCTATTTTTGAGGCTGATTCATGGTTTGCACCTTGTGGTGAATCCTTTGTATTTACTCTCATGAAGTCTTCTCTTTATGGTAGACTTAGATACTGATACACCTACTTCCTGGAGAGCGTTCTTCACTTGAGTGGATGTTGTGAAGGGGTTGTTCTTCACCATGGAAAGGATTCTGTGATCATCCACCACTGTTGTCTTCCGTGGACGTCCAGTCCTTTTTGAGTTCCCAAGCTCACCAATGCACTCTTTTTTTTCTCAGAATGTACCAAACTGTTGATTTGGCCACTCCTAACATTTCTGCTATCTCTCTGATGGATTTCTTCTTTTTTTTTCAGCCTCAGGATGGTCTGTTTCACCTCCATTGAGAGCTCCTTTGACCGCATGTTGTGTGTTCACAGCAACAGCTTCCAAAGGCAAACACCACACCTGGAATCAACTCCAGACCTTTTAACTGGTTAATTGATGACAGGTTAACGAGGGAAGAGCCCATGCAGCCTTGTTATTTTTATTTTATTTTTTTTTGCAGCCTTCTGAGTCAATTGTCCAATTACTTTTGGTCCCTTGAAAAAGAGGTGGCTACATATTAAAGAGCTGTAATTCCTAAACCCTTGCTCCAATTTGAATGTGAATACTCTCAAATTACAGCTGAGAGTCTGCACTTTAAGCCCATATTGATTATATAATTGTATCCTGAATATGTTTTCGTAAACAGCTAAAATACCAAAACTTGTGTCACTGTCCAAATATTTTTGGGCCTAACTGTAGGACTAAACTAAGATAATGATGAGATTATTTACACACACTCCCTCTCTATTATAGCAAAATGTGATTTAAAATGTTAATTTGATTTTTTTTTTTTTAATTTTAATTGTAATCTGTCAAAACAATGAACAGCCTTCAGATTTTTCTGTCACTGCTCAAAACATCTGTCAATGACAATTTTCATTTAACACTATGGTCTAAAGTCAGTGTCACAATAACAGTCACTATTAAGAAAAAAATACATAGTTCAAAATTACTTTTGTAATCCTACACCTATAACCACTAACAAGCAAGACACAATTACGCAAAAGAAGAATAACTACCTGAGATTACTGTTAACATATCAGATATACTGGAGACTATAATCTGTAAATCCTTTGTCAAATGTAAGGTAAATCATAAATAAATTTTTTATATAACACTCATCGATTGTTTAAATGTTGTAACTGATTGATTCAATATATTTCAGAATTAGAATGACCACAAATTCAAATTTTTGTCAACTCTGTCAGGCCCTTGTCATTTCTGTCAGATTCATATTGTAGCGAACTCAATATGAGCACCCTACTTGGCTTGCCAAGTGGGTTGACCCTATTGGCGACACAGGTAGGGTGCGGGACTCCGGAGCGGGAGGCGTGAGCTCAAATCTCCCGGTGGGACGTCGCCATGTCGAGCAGCACGTTACACTGGTGTCAGGAGTGGGATCTCCTGCCCAAAGCAGTAATGGGGCGCTGACATCGGGACGATGTCGAGAACCAGAGGGGAGTAGTGTAGCGAACTCAATATGAGCACCCTACTTGGCTTGCCAAGTGGGTTGACCCTATTGGCGACACAGGTAGGGTGCGGGACTCCGGAGCGGGAGGCGTGAGCTCAAATCTCCCGGTGGGACGTCGCCATGTCGAGCAGCACGTTACAATATTTTGATGTTTCATTAAGTTATGTTTTCAAATTTAAAAATCACTTTGGTTGCTTTTGAGGTTAAAGTTAATATTCTAATATACAGTCCAATTAAAAAAGCAGATGAAAACTTCATAATATAAAAATATATACAGTGAGGAGAATAAGCATTTGATCCCCTGCTGAATTTGTAAGTTTACCAACTTGCATAGAAATGAACAGTCCATAATTTTTATGGTAGGTTTATTTTAACTGAGGGAAACAGAAAATCAACAAAAAAAAATCCAGAAAAAAATATTAAATAAGGGTTATAAATTAATTTGCATTTGATGAGTATTTGATCCCCCACCAATCAGCAAGAATTCTGACCTGCACAGACCAGTTATGTACCCATGAGGCACATAAATTAGTCCTGTCCCTTTAGGAAAGTTCTCCTTATCTCAATTCATTAGGTGTTTAAAAGATTCCTTTCAAAGAATCAATCTCTTCAATTCAAACTTCTCCACCACCATGGACAAGACCAAAGAGCGGTCAAAGAACGTCAGAGACAAGATTGTAGACCAGCACAAGGCTAAGATAGGCTACAAGACCATCAGCAAGAAACTTGGTGAGAAAGAGACCACTGTTGGTGCAACGATTCGAAAGTGGAAGAAATATAACGGTCAATCGCCCTTTCTCTGCTAAGGGTACAAGAAGACTTCACCACATTGAGGGGCTGATGAACAGGGCCATGTAACATAGAATCTTGGATGAGAACCTCCTGGCCTCAGCCAGAACACTGATGATGGGTCGTGGATAGGTCTTCCAGCATGACAGTGACCCAAAACACACGGCCAAGGCAACAAAGGAGTTACTCAAGAAGAAGCACATGAAGGTCCTGGAGTGGCCTAGCCAGTCTCTAGACCTTAATCCCATAGAAAATCTGTGGAGGGAGCTGAAACTTTGAGTTGCCAAGCAACAGCCTGGAAACCTTCAGGATTTTGAGAGTATCTGTAAAGAGGAGTGGACCAGAATCCCTCCTGAGATGTGCACAAACCTGGTGACCAGCTACAAGAAATATCTGACCTCTGTGATGCCAACAAGGGTTTCCCCGCCAAGTACTAAGTCACGTTTTGTTTGGGGATCAAATACTTATTTCTCTTGATCAAATGCAAATTAATTTATAACCCTTTTTTAAAAATTTTTTCTGGATTTTTTTTATTGAGCTTCTGTCTCTGTTAAAATAAACCTACCATAAAAATTATGAACTGTTCATTTCATTGTAAGGGGCTAAACTAATCAAATACTTATTTTCCCCACTGCATGTGTTGAAAGTAACTTTCTTCTAGGTTCTGTCAATCTATGTAAAAACTTGACTTTGGGATAGTTTTTGTAGGGGTGGCATAATGTGAGTTAAAATTAATGTGTGTTTTTGGTGTCTGACGGTATTGACAAAAAATAGGTGATGGAAAGGCAAAAGGCACATTTTTTTTTTTTTTTAATTTAAGTTTTTGTAAAGGGTATACAGGTCATTACAGCATTGCATTGTTTACATTTTCATCACATGTTCCCTTATTTTTTGCTATTTGACAACATTGGTAGGATAGTTATTACAACAACCCCCCCCCTTTTTTTTTTAAAGTGAAAGAAAAAGTGAAGTTGTGATATCCTACCGTGTAGCAATGATCACACTTGAGTTATTTCTTTGGCTAACTCTGCCGTTTATTCTGCAACACACATAATATGACTGAACATGGATTCTGCGCGGGGTTTTCACACTCTTGTTCTAATGTGTCCCCTTAATAGTAGTGCTGAACAATACAGGTAGTTCCCCCTAGAGGCATGTGCCAGTAATGTTTTAAATTAGACTTGCAGTCTACCACATCCCTCCCCTCTAGATTAAACTACTTTTAATTACACTAGCCAATTATGCTAGACATCCTGGAACTCCCATTTAACCCTAAACAATCACAGTTACTTTTAACTTCTTAAACACATGTGCCATACACATAATTTCTTTCTTTTTTTTTTTTTTTTTTTTTTTTTTTTTTTTTTTTACATGTATAACACACATAACAGTCTAACTGGGGATTTGGTTTGACTACCGCATCCCAGTGAGGTTCCAGGACGCATTCTTGTCCTGTGGCTGGGGAACTCACTACTGACTAAGTATAGTCCTTCAAGTAGTCTGGAGCTTTCCTAGCTCGCTGAGATCTTCTCACGGCGGGTGAGCCAACTGCAGGTGAAGACTCAGACTGCTCCACTGTTTCGGCTGCTGCAGTGCTGCCCGTAGAATCTGCAGAGACGGTTACCTCAGGTTTCACCTGAAGTGGTGGTTCGTTGATGCTCTCCTCAGGATGGGTGTCAGACAACACCTCTGGTGCCATCGGCAGGGGAATGGAGCTCCTACCACGAACTTGGTCGATGTGTCGCCTCACCACTTGTCCATGACCTAATGTCACCTTGAATGACACAGGGCCTGTCTTTTCTGTTATTTCTCCTGGTACCCAGGCTGGTCCTGAGCCAAAGTTGCGGGTGTAGACCACGTCTCCTTCTCTCAGTATTCTCTCTCTAGCATGCATGTCATGATAACCTTTTTGTTTCTCTTGTTTATCATGCACTTTGTTTCTGAAGTCTGGATGTATTAAGTCAAATGTTGACCTCAACTTCCTTCCACACAACAGCTCAGCTGGTGACTTGCCAGTTGTAGATTGGGGTGTTATTCGATAGCTGAACAGAGCTCTCGACATTCGGGTTTCAATAGAGTCTCCTGTCATCTTTTTCATGAGTGACTTGAATGTCTGCACGGCCCTCTCGGCTAAGCCGTTAGAAGAAGGATGGTATGGCGCAGTCGTGATGTGACGTATGCCATTCTTTTCAGAAAACTCTTGGAACTGTTCACTCGTAAAACATGTACCGTTATCTGATACTATGATTTCAGGTAGCCCATGTTGGCTGAAACTCTTTCTAAGACATTCAATGGTAACAGTAGAAGTAGAGCTACTCACAGAATATGCATCGATCCACTTTGAGTATGCGTCAACTATGATCAGGAACATTCTTCCCATCCATGGACCTGCGTAGTCAATGTGAATTCTTCTCCATGGTTTATCTGGAACTTCCCAGGGATGTAGTGGGGCTGCTGGAGGACTGTTCCTGTTCTCCTGGCATGCCGCACATGACTTCACAAGCGCCTCCACCTCTGCATCCATGTTGGGCCACCACATGTAACTCCTCGCCAACGCTTTCATGCGAGTGATGCCAGGGTGTGCTTGGTGTAGTTGTTGCAGTAAGGCATTCCTACCAGGTGGTGGAACAACCACGCGTCCTCCCCACAGGATACAACCTTCCTGGGTGCTGAGCTCATCCTGTCGTCGGGCATAGGGAATGAACTCAGGACTGTTCATCTTCGGCCATCCTCGCAAGATGTATTCTCGCACTCTTGCTAGAACAGGGTCTTTGTCTGTCCACTTCTTTATTTGTTGTGCGTTCACCAGGGGCACGCCGATATCTTCAAACAATAGCACTCTCTCCTCCTCCTCAGGCGTGCTGTCTCTTCCTCCATCCAAGGGTAGCCTACTCATCGCGTCAGCATTCGTATGGTCCCGTCCGGCTTTGTAAACGATGGTGTACTCATACGCTGCTAATGTAACGGCCCATCTCTGAATTCTCTGAGATGTCATCTGGGGTATGGCTCTCATTTCACTGAACAGTGAAATTAGTGGCTTGTGGTCAGTCACTATAGCGAACTGTCTCCCGTACAGGTATTTGTGGAATTTTTTTACACCAAATACTACTGCAAGGCCCTCCTTGTCTAGCTGGGAGTAGTTTTTCTCAGCTGCACTAAGAGTTCTTGAGACGAACCCTATGGGTCTCTCTGAGCCATCCTCCACACGATGAGAGAGTACAGCACCCACACCGTAGGGTGATGCGTCACACGCCAGGATGAGTGGTTTGTTTGAATCATAGTGCACTAACACACTACAGGACTGAAGTAGCGCTTTGGACTCTTCAAACGCCTTCTGCTGCTTGACCCCCCATGACCATTTTTCTTCCTTCTTAAGTAAGGTATGTAGTGGTGCCAGCAGCGTGGAGAGCTTTGGGAGGAACCTATGGTAATAGTTCAACAAGCCCAGGTAGGCTTTTAACTCAGTAACATTTTGTGGCTCAGGTGCCTCCGCAATGGCTTCCACTTTGTCTGTTAGAGGGTGTAGACCACTGGCGTTGATCTTGTGGCCTAGGAACACCACCTCTTTTCCCATGAACTCACACTTGCTTCTTTTCAACCTCAGACCGCTTTTCTCCAACCGTTGAAGCACTTCCTTCAGCGTTTTCAGATGTTCTTGTTCATTTGGTCCTGTACAAAGGATGTCATCCAAATAAACGGCAACATTCGGAATTCCACCTAGGATGCCCTCCATAGTTCTCTGGAATATAGCAGGACTGGAAGCTACTCCAAATGGTAAGCGTGTGTGGGTATATAAGCCTTTGTGTGTATTGATGGTTACATACTTTCTTGATTCTTCTTCCAGGACTACTTGTTGGTAGGCGTGACTCATGTCTAATTTCGTGAAGTGTCGGCCGCCGTTCAGCTGTGCGAAGAGGTCCTCCACTTTAGGAATTGGATACTGATCCACCCGTGATGCTCGATTGACAGTGAGTTTGTAATCTCCACATATTCTAATGGAGCCATCCGGCTTTCTCACTGGGACTATGGGCGCCGCCCATTCTGCAACCTGCACTGGCTCAATGATCTTGTCATCCAGCAGCCTCTGTAGCTCGCTTTCAACCAGTGGCTTGACTGCATAGGGTACCGGTCGGGGTTTGCAGAATCGTGGTTGGGCCTCCTTGTCCACATTAATCTTTGCAGTGACACCTTTTAGCTGTCCTACGCCTTCTTTGAACACCTCAGCGTGTCTTTCGAGGATCTCCTCCAGCTGCAATTTGGGCTGAGATTCCACTTTATTCACCAACTGATCAATCATGGCCAGTTCTTGTAGCCAACTTCGCCCTAGTAGATTTGGTCCTTCGCTCCCAACTACTACTACAGGTAAGTCCTTTTCTTTGTTTTCGTGCTGCACCTTCACTTGTGCCATGCCTAGCACGTCTAGCTTCTCTCCTGTGTATGTTTTTAATTTTAATGAACAGGGATTTAATTCTGCTGTGTCTGTTTTCTTCCACAGTTGTGTATATTGCTGTTTACTTAATATGGTTACTCCACAGCCTGTATCAACTTCAAATGTTACTTTCATTCCATTAACATTCATGGTACGCGTGATGGGCGCTACCTTGGTCAGCTCCTCTGACGTGTTGTAAATTGTGTGAAAACCCATGTCTTCTGTATCACTTTCTCCCTCCCCTCTCAGTTGATTCGCTCGCTGTTCCTTTCCTGGGCCCTTGTTTTCATACTTTTGCCCATTAACTGTCGCTTTCAGCACCTGTGCGCTGTCCACCTTTATTCTACATGCTTTCTTAATGTGCCCTCGCTTGCCACAATTATGACACAGCTCAGTGGCAAATTTGCACTCGGCAGCATTGTGCTGGCCTTTGCAGCGATAACAACTGGGGAATTTGTGCTGAGTTTTGTCAGTCAACACTTTGTGGACACCTACTTGGGTCTTAGGCACACGAACATGCGTTGCTGTGTCCTCTGTTAGCTTCCCTTGCATCTCTCTCACATCTTTAGATGCTGTTTCCATCGCTTGGCATAATTCCAAAGCCTTCGCAAAAGTGAGTTTTGTTTCAGATAAAAGTCGCCGTTGCATTCGGTCATCATTCACTCCACACACAAGTCTGTCTCTTAACATTTCTTCCAATGAGTCTTTGTAATCACAGTGCAGTGTTAATTTCTTCAATTCTGCCACATACTCTGCTATGGACTCAGTGTTCCTCCTTATGCGTGAATTAAATTTGAATCGTTGCACGATTTCACTCGGTTTGGGGTTGAAGTGCTTCTGAAGCTCAGCAGTAAGCTGGTCGTACGTTTTATCTTTCGGTAATGCAGGGCTTATTAAATTTCTCAACAAGCTGTAAGTAGTTGCACCAACTCCACTCAACAGTACAGCCTTCCTTTTGTCTGGCTCCTCAATATCATTAGCTTGGAAGAAAAAGTCCAACATTTCACCATATTCTTCCCATGACTGAGTCGAGTTATCAAAAGGGGTTACCGTTCCGATTACAGCCGCCATTGCTCGTCGTGGTGGGGAAACCTCGTTTTTCCTCCTCTGAACTTGCACTCGAACTACTGGAGTCACTTGAGTTCGCCACACTTGCAATGTTCTCTGTTTCTCGCCGCTGATTTTTTTCTTTTAATCCTCGTCGCCAATTGTGTGATATCCTACCGTGTAGCAATGATCACACTTGAGTTATTTCTTTGGCTAACTCTGCCGTTTATTCTGCAACACACATAATATGACTGAACATGGATTCTGCGCGGGGTTTTCACACTCTTGTTCTAATGTGTCCCCTTAATAGTAGTGCTGAACAATACAGGTAGTTCCCCCTAGAGGCATGTGCCAGTAATGTTTTAAATTAGACTTGCAGTCTACCACAGAAGTTAAGGAGAATTAAATAAAAAACAAACAAACAAACGAATAAACAAACAAGCAGAACAGCAAAAAACAAGCAAACAGAAAATTAAGTAATTAAAAGTAAAAGAGCAACTGAGTAGCGTTGGAACAAAGAGCGGGACCATTATTGAAATGGTATTTGTCAAAGATTAAGATCAAGTCAAAGATCAAAGGAGCTGGTGGTGGACTGCCGCAGGCATGGGCAGCCCCTCACAGCACCAGTAAATATACAGGGAACAGACATCGAGATGGTGACATCCTATAAGTACCTGGGTATTCATCTGAACAATAAACTAGACTGGTCACACAATACTGACGCACTCTACAAGAAGGGACAGCGCAGGCTGTTCCTGCTGAGGAGACTCAGGTCTTTTGGTGTACAAGGGGCGCTGCTGAAGTCATTCTATGACACGGTGGTGGCATCAGCCATCACTTTTGGAGTGGTCTGCTGGGGCAGTGGCATTACTGCAGCCGATAGGAAGAGACTGAACAAACTGATTAAGAAAGCTAGCTCTGTCCTGGGGCAGCGCCTTGATCCGATGGAGGAGATAGGAGAGAGAAGGATGGTGGCTAAACTGTCATCTCTGCTGGAGTCCGACTTCCACCCTATGCAGGACATACTGGATGCACTGAGGAGCTCATTTAGCAGCAGACTACATCCTCCCAGGTGCACAACTGAGAGGTTTCGTAAGTCCTTCCTACCAACGGCTGTCAGACTGTACAACCTAAGCAGGGCTGCTCGCAGAGATAGCAAAAAGACGTAACAAACTAATAGTTTTTTTTTTAATGCAAAAGATGCAATAGACTTACACAATGGTCCTCTCCGGCATACAACTAGGAACATACCGGTCGCTATGGAGGGTGAGAATATGTATGGGCACATAATCATACCATGTAGGATAACTAAGTAGACGGTTATGCTGTTTCATCCCACCTAGCAACAATGCTCTGCACTGTGTGTGTTTATATATTTACATATTTATTCCATCTAGCAACAATGCTCTGCACTGTGTGTGTTTATATATTTACATATTTATTCCATCTAGCTACAATGCTCAGCACTGGGTGTGTTTATATTTATATATCTATATATTTATTCCATCTAGCTACAATGCTCCGCACTGTGTTTTTTTATATATCTACATATTATTCCATCGAGCTACATTGCTCCATACTGTGGGTGTTTATATATTTACATATTTATTCCATCTAGCTACAATGCTCTGCACTGTGTGTTCATATATTCATATATTTATTCCATCCAGCTACAATGCTCTGCACTGTGTGTCTGTGTGTGTGTGTGTGTATATATATATTTTATAGTAATATGTACATATGTATATTAGCTGCTCTTGCTTGCTTGGTTTTTTTTTTTTTTTTTTTTTTTTTTTTCTTGCCTTCTGATTGTTGCTCTGAGTGTTGCTATCCCTGTGCTGTTGCAATCCTGGAATTTCCCCGTTGTGGGACTAATAAAGGCTTATCTTATCTTATCTTATCTTATCTTATCTTATTAGTTCTAATGGAAGACACATATGCGATCCAGGGTTGCCAAAAGTTTATGAACCCATCCATGTCCTGTCTCAGTGCGAATGTCAACTTTTCCATCGAGTAAATGTCTTGAATCACGTTAGTCCAATCTTCAGGTGTAGGACAGTCCTTCAGCATCCATTTTTTAGTTAGGGCTTTTTTACTTGCCAATATTAAAACATTGAATAAGTATTTATCTCCTCGTCTTTCCAGTGAGTCCGGTAATAAACCCAAATACAAAGTTACAAAAGAAAAGGGAACTGTTATTTTGAATATTTTCCCCAATATTGTCTGTACGTTGGACCAATATTGGTGGATAACTGGGCATGACCAAAACACATGAAAATGATTTGCAGTCTTTTCACCACACAAGCGCCAACAGTTCAACCCCTTATGGGTAAATTTGTTTTGTGCAGGTGTTCTGAAAAATCTTACCAAGTTTTTCCATCCAAATTCTCTCCACTGCAGGGATGAGGTACTTTTCCATTGCTGTTTATTTAGCTTTTCCCATATTTCCAATTGTAAAGTGAAATTCCCCTCTTTTTCCCATCTCTCTTTTATATACGATGTGTTGTCTCCTTTTAAGTCTTGAAGACCTTGGTATATTTTAGAAATGTATCTGATCCCTGGGATCCCTTTATATGCCATTAAGAAGACCTTCAGAACACCTGACTGGGCCCTTTCCAAATCCTCCTTTTTAAGTATATTGTTTATGTGGTGTCTAAGCTGAAAGAACCTGTAAAGATCTTGATTTATTAGACCTTGTTTTTTCAAATCTTCAAAACTTCTTAAAGTTTGCCCTTTAAAAAAATCGTAATATTTTATCAGCCCTTTCTCTTTCCACTCTTTAAATCTAGTGTCTGTTTTATTGGGGGTAAAGTCCTGATCATAGGCAATCCATTGCAGAAGTCGATAGGGCTCTTTAGCTTGATTCTCTCTGACTATCTTAAACCAAATTTTTAGCGGAGTCTCTATCCACGGGTTAGTGTTATTCAGGAGTTTAGTTAAGGCATTGTTCCCTATTATCGCCTGTAGGGGGATGTCACTTGTTATTTGGCATTCCATCACCTTCCATTGTGCAGTGTAGACTGGGTTACATATCTCTACTAAAGTTTTAATTTGTGCAGCTATAAAATAGTCCCTGATATTTGGCAGTGCGAGCCCACCTTTGTCTTTGTTTAGCTGTAGGGTTCTATATCTGATTCTAGGTCTCTTACCCTGCCATATGAATCTTGAGATCCTTCTGTCCAGTTCCTGCCATGGTTTTTTGGGAGGTTCTACCGGTATTGTTTGGAAAAGGTATAGAAGACGTGGAAGTATATTCATTTTGACTGCTTCACTTCTTTGTGCGGTACCTAAGAATGGTATCATATTCCATCTTGCTAGGTCAGATTTTATTTTTGTCACCAGTGGATCATAGTTTAGTGTTATAATTTTGTCGAGTTGTTTCGGGATATTGACCCCCAGATATTTCATAGATTCCAACTCCCAGTTAGTTTTGAGTTCATTTAGTGAAAAATGATTTGGGTCATAGTTGAATGTTAAAACTTGGGTTTTATGCATGTTTAATTTGTACCCTGATAAATCTCCATAGTCTGAAAAAACTGAGATTAGTTCTGGTAGAGAAGTGTCTGGCTGCCCTAGGTATATTAAAATGTCATCAGCAAAGACTGCTATTTTATGTTCTTTCTGACCAAGTGTAATACCTTGAATTTCTTGATTTTGTCTTCTCCATTGGCTCAGAGGTTCTATGAAGATTGCAAAGAGCAGTGGAGACAGGGGGCAGCCTTGACGACATCTTCTTTCCAGCTCAAAAGATGATGATAAATTACCGTTAATCTTTATTTTAGCTGTTGGTTTTTTATATAATGCCTGTATAGTTCTAATGAAGTTGTTATGAAAATTGAAACTGGATAAGATTTTATAGAGGAAAGACCAGTCAACCGAATCGAATGCTTTTTCAGCATCTAATCCCAATATGACTGCATTTAAGTTATATTTTTTTATATGATGAATTATGTGTAAAGTGCGTCGAATGTTGTCTTGTGTCTGTCTTTGTCTTATAAAACCTGTTTGGTCTAAGTGAATTAAGTCTGTCAGTATGTTTTCTAACCTTTTGGTAGTCCTGATTTAATACACTGATTGGTCTGTAGTTGGAGCATTCTAGTTTATCCTTTTCAGGTTTAGGTATAACTGCAATGACCCCTTCTCTCCAGGAGGGGGGGATTTCCCCTGTGTGGAGGACGTAGTTAAATGTTTTCAGGAGGAGAGGAGATAGTTGCTGTTTAAAGGTTTTGTACCATTCTGGTGTATAGCCATCTGCTCCTGGGGATTTGTTAGCTTTAAGTTTCATAATTGCTTTTTCCAATTCTTTAGGTTGTATTTCTGACAGTAGGGTTTTATTTTGTGATTCCGTAAGTTGGGGAAGGTTTAATGTGTTTAGGAATGTCTCGGATGCGTTTTTATGTTTTTTGTGGGAGTATAAGTTCTTGTAGTAATTCTCGAAGCTTTTAAGAATATCCTGAATTCTGAATTTTATTTCCTTTGATACTGGGTCTCTGATTTTGTAGATTGCTCTTTCCGTTTGTTGTTTCCTCAATTTATAGGCTAGTAATTTTGCCGATTTACTGCCTGCTTCATAGTGTTTTTGTTTCAGAAATGTAAGTTTCTTCTGGATTTCTATTGTGTAGATCTCATTTATTTGATTTTTAATTTCACTGATCTTGAGCGAGCCATTAGAATGAGTGTTATCTTTGTGTTCTTTTTCTAGGTTCTTGAGCTCTGACTCTAGTGTGATTAGTTTTTCTTGTCTCAGTTTCTTTTGGGTTGCCAGTTTTGCAATAATTTTTCCCCTTATTACAGCTTTGCACGCATCCCACAGTATTAAAGGGGATACTTCTCCATTATCGTTTTCTTCCAAATATCTGAGAATATCTAATTCCAATTCATCTTTCAGTGGCCCTTTCAGGACACCTGAATTCAGCCTCCAGGAAAATGTATTATTTGTGTATTTTTGGATGTTTAAATCCATATAGATCGGACTGTGGTCGGAGAGATCCATCAGTCCTATTTTACATGTTTTTACTCTTCCAATGTCTCTATTAAACATAAAAAAGTAATCAATCCTTGAGTAAGATGAATGTGGCGTTGAATAAAAAGTATAATCTTTTACATTGGGGTTGAATTCCCTCCATACGTCACAGATTCCCATTTCTTTTAGTAGCATCCGAGTATTCCTATTTTGGGTGTTATTTTGATGTGAAGAATTACCTGTTGCATCCCAGTATGGATTCAGTCTTAGATTGAAGTCTCCACCACATATCACTAAACCTTGGGCTTTAGTTATCATTAGGTCAAATACATTTTTATAAAATTTCCATTTAGCCCCTGGTGGTGCATATACATTCAGCAGGGTGATATCTTCTCCCTCTAGCTGCCCAATTACCAAACTGTACCTCCCTTCTTTATCTTTGTGTTCTGATTTTTTTTCAAATGTAATTTTGGTTGATATCAATGTCGCTACTCCCCTCCTCCTCCCTGATTTATATGAAGATGAAGAGATCATTTTAAACCCTTGTCTACTGAGTTTAGTGTGTTCCACGTTTGTTAGATGGGTTTCTTGTAAAAATACTATTTCTGCTTTGTCTTTTTTCATTTTGCGTAGAATCTTGGATCTTTTAACTGGATTCAGGATCCCTTTTACATTATATGAGGCTATTTTGGTTACACCCTTTTTCTCCATTGTATTTTCTTATTTAGTATAACAGTGTGGTGGCCCTCTTTTTTGCTACTCAGAAACTGAAAGAACATTAAGAACATAAAAAACATTAAGTACATAATGTACGAAACTTTAAAACAAAAAACTGTCAAAAAAACTTCCTGAGCTGGGGTCTCTTTAAAGACCCTGTAAGAGCCCTGATGGAGTGTGGGCTCTGAGGGAAATTCCTCAAACTCTGTTACGTGTTGAGGGCCCTCTCTTACCCCTGTAAGTTGTCCCATGTTTTTAACGTGAATTTCAGATCCCAATCCGAATTTGTAATGATTTTTTTTTTTTTTTTTTTTTTGCCTATACCCTATGAGCTTGTGTGCACCCTCCCACCCCCATCACAGCGAACATTCACTCTAATACAGTATTTGTTAGTGTGGGGAGAACATGTGGGTCATTGTTACATTTCTATTTTAACATGATTTTTTTTTTCCCCTTTAAATTAAGAAGACATTTGTTTCTAATGCTAAAACTGCTCCATGAAAGGTTTTACCACATGCTGATTCTGCATCTTCTTTAATGTTTGTTACCTTGTAGGAGGGGGGATGGAAGTGCAGAGTGACTGAAGAGAGAAAGAAAAAAAAACAAAAAACAAAAAGGTCGCTATTCCTTTCTGGAACTGGAAAGCTTATCTTTGTAGCTCTGGGGCTGGGTGTTCCCGCTGCTGGCCCGTGGATTTTGAAGGTCTCTGAGTGGTCCACGTTTGAGCTCTGATTTTCTCGCTCAGATCTGCTGCGGGTTTAAACACCGTTACCGGGAGTCCTCTTCTTGCCATGTCAGTTGTTGCTTCTTCCGCTGAATTGTACAGACATGACTCTTCCCCGTAAAAGACCCTTAGCTTCGCTGGAAATGGCGTCTGAAAGCGTAGATTCTTTTCCCGTAAAACCTTTTTGGCGTCGTTATATTCCCGTCGCTTTTTAAGAACTTCAGGGGCGTAATCGTGCTCCACGAAGACTTTTCTTTCTTGATGCATAAATCCTTTCTTCTGCCAAGCCCGTCTTACAACTTCCTGTTTTATTTTGAAGTCGGAGAATCTTACCAACACTGAACGTGGGGGCGCTTCCGGGGCTGGCTTTGCGGCTAATGTGCGATGTGCCTTTTCTATCTTCAAATCGGTGGATTGTGGAATATCCAACTTCTCTCTCAATAAGGATTCCACGCATTCTGCCACTGTGTTGAAACCATCTTCAGCTCCTTTTTTCAGACCGTGAATTCTGATGTTGTCTCGTCTCTGTCTTCCTTCTTGGTCGGCTAGCTTAGCCTCCAGCCTTGACTGTTTTCTGTGTAAATCCAGTACAGAATCTTCAAGCACTTTTATTCTGTCTTCAGCTTCCAAGATTCGGTTTTCGGCCTGGTCCATTCTGCTGTTCGCCCTATTTAGATCCTCTCTGAATTCAAGAAATTCGGCCCGAAATCGTCGTAATTCGTCAAATAGCGATTTCAAGCTAATCCTTTTGTTAGCTAGGCCCAGGCACTCGTCTTCTGAACGGAGGTCCTCAGGTTCCGATTCCGCGGCCGCTGTGCGTCCTGATCTGGGGAATGTCAGTTTCCTCTGCTTTTGGTTAGGCATGGTGTTATTGTCTTTTGAATTTTAATCTTCCAAAAATCCGTTAGGTCTGATTTTGAGGAGGTTTTCCTTGGATTGAGTCTGGGAGTTTCACCGTTAGGTTGCTATCACCATGGCGTCCAGACCGGAAGTCAAAAGGCACATTTTTTAAAAAAAGAAAAAGATTGGTGCTTGTATCAAAGCATAGTTAAGTAGTGTAGTCCTTGATAGATTCATACATGTAGTTTAATTTATCTGAGCATCAATTTTATTTTTTTAAATGTTTTATCCTGTTTGGCCCCAAGTCTGAAGAATCAAATTTATATGTGCCTACATCCCATTTCTTGCTTTAAATTCTGCATGCAAAACAAAAATCATGACATTATAATTGTAAAACCAAGTCTCATTTTCGATCACGCCTAGGTCTGATAAGAGTATCAGTCAGACATAACTCATCTCAGTTGCCTTCTCAGATACCATGTGGTTAGCTGTTAAAGTATTTCTTAAGTGCAACAGCTTTAACCTTCACTGTGTTATGTGGTACTTTATGTTTGTTGTGTGAGTGCCATTAACAGCTTTTCAAAAGAACAATAAAAGTTCAACCTGCCAAATGTACCAACCCTTGATCACTTCCTTCCATGTTTGATCTCTCTCTTACACACAGAGTGAATAAACACTGTGGTAACAGAACCAACACCCAGAAAGTCATTTCTGCAGTCATTTTGCTTTGTTTGTAGAAATTAAATATACATCTGCCAGCTACAGTTGTATGAGACATGGTGGAGTGATGGAAGACAGACAAAAAAAAAACTATTCATCTATTGTCTTAGCATCAGATCCAACTCAGAGATCAAGCTAGGTCAACCTTTCTTCATTTCTTTCTACAATTTGGCTGTCAAACCTTTCCTAATATGATGATTAAATTACTATTTTTTTATAAATCATTTGAACCACGGGACTAGTGCTCCTTATGCCCAAAAGGGAGTGATCTAGTAGATACTTTAACAATGGCATACTACCTTATTTCCACATGAGTATAGATGGATATGTCCTGTCAAAAACAAGGAACAACAGTGTTGTTTTCCTTGATGTGTAATGAAAATTATACCTTCACTGAGTCTTGATGCATAGAACTTTTGATTCTTGCTGTGGTGGTGATAGCAAATTTTAGAAAGATATGAGTCTGGGTATGCTTCATTGGAGTTCTGGTCATGTTAATTCAGGTCCGTTTTTTTTTTTTTTTTAAAACAATTATAGAATACTGTCTTGGCTATGGCTTCCATGGCTTGCACACAGTTTGTTTTAGTAGTTCTTCAGGTTTTTGGCATTTCTGTACCACGTGTCCCAAAGTCAAAAAACTGTTTAAAGCAGCACTATGTAACTTTCTTGTTCCGAGTAGGTACACTGAAAGAACTACAACTATGGCCTCAGTCCCAACAACCAATCACAGGGTGCTTAGATTTTGGTGGCTAAAGTTGTGCCCTGACATTGGCAGTTGGGTCACTAAGGTCACAATAGTTGTGGTCCTGTCAGTGTTCCTACCAAGAACAGAGATGACAGTACAGGCCCACTCAGGCTATGGAGAAGTGACATTCACTTAGTCAAAGGTTGATGTTAGGGCTGGGCGCTTTGATCTTAAATCAGCATCACGGTTTATTGATCTTTTCAGATCAATTTAGGTTTTTTTCCCCATTTCTTTCTTGTCCCTTATAGTTCACTGACAAGGCTCATAATTAAGCAATATTACACAGCAGTGTGGTATCATATCACTAACAGAAGTCAGTGTGTTTACATACCATGTGGGTCTTGTAAATGGTATTCACTTACATATAGAGCACTTTTTTCATCTCTAGATAACTAAATCGCTTTACAGATCCTGTTATTCACCCATTCACACACTGATGGTGGTGGAGCTGCCATGCACAGGCACTGGCCTGACCCACCAGGAGCAACTGGGGGTTCAGTGTCTTGCTCAAGGACACTTCGACATGCAAACTGCAGACAGAGTGGGAATTGATCCCCTGACCTTCCGATCAGTAGGGTCACACTACATCACAGCCAACTCGCAATGGCGGCCCTAGCATGTCGATTATGGTTGTCCAGCCTGACAGAAAAAAAAAACAGTAACACAAAGATAGCCGTCATAGGCTAACAGCAACTTAGCTTCAGGCATCTACCTTGGCACCTTCAGATGAAATAAAGAGTCAGTCATCACATAATCTGTGGCCGAAGACTACATTTATTATAAAACTGGAGACTGCCTTGCAGATTTCACTTCAAAATTCATGGTAATTGCTGTTTCAGAGACCTGGCTCACAGAGAATCTTATTGATATGGTCAGAATGAAAGGGTATGAAATCCATCCATCTTCTACTGTTTAATCCTTTTCGGGTTGCGAGGGGGAACCTATCCCAGCATGTCTGGGCAAGAGACAGGGTACACTCTGGACAGATCACCAGTCCATCAAAGGGCCAACACAGAGAGACAGACAACCATTCACTCTCACATTCATACCCAAGGACAATTTTTAGAATCCCCAGCTGATGCTAATTAACCTAACCTGCATGTCTTTGACCTTTGGGAGGAAACCGGAGTATCTGGAGTAAACCCACGCAAACATGGGGAGAACATGCAAACTCCACACAGAAGGAAGGCTATGAAATGTACTACACAAAAAGAAAAGGAAAAAGGAGAGGTGGGGTTGTTTTGTATATAGATAAAAATTACAAAAGTAAAATCATTTAAAAAAAATGTCAGTGTCTCTTGATAACTTAATGGAATGCATAACCACTGAAATAGAAATTGAGAAGTCAAAAAATATAACAGCAAGCTGCATTTATAGAGCCCCTGGAACATGTATAAAAAAAATTTTACTGAAAAATTATTAGAACTATTTGAACTTATTAATAACAAAAAAATATATATGTCTGTGGAGACTTCAATATAGACCTACTGAACCCAATTGAGAACATTACAATTTCAGAATACATACAAGCAATGTACACCATGGGACTTTATCCTTTAATCTTCTGTCCATCAAGAATAACCTCTCAGTGTTACACTTACTGATAACATATTCACAAATGTCCTTGAGAATCAAATTACAAGGGATTTACTAATAAATGATGTTAGTGATCACCTACCAGTTTTTGCTAGCTTACCGGGCTGTACCAAGACAGTGACAAACTCATCATAAAAAGATTTAGACAAAAAAACAAAGATGCAACCTTCCGATTAAGACAACACCTACTAAATTACGATTGGACAAAAATCTACAGTGAAGATGTAAATGAATCATACATTTTTCTGTCCACAATATTAACTCTTTATAATATCTACTGTCCAATGGTCAGTCAGAAAGGAAACCACGGCTGACCAAGAGAATACTAAATGCATGTAGGAAAAAAAGAATCTTTATATAAAGATTTTTTTAAAGAGAAGAACAACTGAAGCAGAGCAAATCTATAAAAAATAAAAAAGCAAGTTGACATTGTGAGAAATTGTAAAAGAGATTACTATAGCAAATTATTAGAAGATAATAAAAACAATGCAAAAAAATACATGGAAGCTATGAGCAGAAATTCTCAACAACAAAACCAAAAATATTACATAGCCAAATACTTTTCAGATACAAAACACAATCACAAATGACACTTTGCAAATGGTTTCAATGACTTTTTTGTCAGTGTTGGTCCTAGTCTGGCCAGAAAAATCGCAGGAACTGAGGGAGAAGAGCCTGGAAGTCTAAGAAACTGCAACACTGTTACTAACTCTGTTTTTAAGGGGCACAGATGTAAAGGAAATAACAGACATTGCTAAATTTTTCAAAGTGAAAAAAATCAACAGACTGATAGCATAGATATGGATTTTGTGAAAAATATTATAGACTGTGGTGGAACCATTTACTTATATTTGTAACCTTTCTTTGCAATTCAGTGTATTCCCAGAAAAAATGAAAAGTGCAAAGAGTTGTCCCAGGCTATGATGCTGGAGATGTACATCAATTTACAAACTACAGACCCATTTCATTACTGTCCCGGTTTTCAAAGATCCTAGAAGAACTTTTTCATAAGAGGTTGTGTGAATTTATTACAAGAAATAATGTCTTAAATGAACAACAATATGGTTTTTGACCAAACAGAACTACTACATATGCTCTGATTGATTTTATTGATAAAGTAACAACTGCAGTTGAAAATAAGGAGTTTGCTGTTGGTGTTTTCCTTGATTTAAAAAAAAAAAAAAAAAAGCTTTTGACTCTGTTCACCACAAATTATTATTTAAAAAATTAGCCACATACGTGGTCAGAGGGGTTTCGCTGTCTTGGGTAAAAAGTTATCTTACTAATTGAAAACAATTTGTCAAAATTGATGAAGACAACTCACAATATCAAACAGTAACATTTGGGGTGCCATAGGGATCTGTGCTGGGGCCTTTGTTATTCATCTTGTACATAAATGACATCTGTGATTACTGTGGATCTTGACAAACCATATTATTTGCTGATGACACCAACCTTTCGTGTAGCAGTAACAATTTGGAACAGTTTGTGAATTTACTGGAAAATGATCTTAATAAATTAAAAACCTGGTTTGACTACAAGAAATTAACATTGAATTTAATACATAATATTTGGTAATCGGCCAACCGATACCAGCAAAAAAAAAAAAAAAAAAATCATGATAAAAAATATTGAGTTGGAAAAAGTTACAGAAATTAAAATTCCTTGGAGTAATTATAAATAACAAACTAAGCTGGAAGCCACATTTCAACTTCAAAACAAAATTTCCAAATCAGTTGCAATACTATACAAGGTAAAAGATTATTTCAATACTAAATCTCTATACACACTGTACTGTTCTTCCAAACTCCCATATTTGACATACTGTGTGGAAGTATGGGGGAAGAAAAAAAAATATGTAGTCAATATTCATACTACAAAAACAAGCAATGAGAATTATGAACAAAATAGGATATAGTAAACCATCTAATTTGCTTTTTCTCAACCTTAAAACCTTAAAATGTCATGATCTAGCTGTACTCATAGCATCTCAGTTAGGGGAGTGTCACTGTGGAACAGCTGCTCAGAGGAAATGAAGAACTGTCTGTCCTTCTCTACATTTAAACACATGTCCCATACTTTGCATACTGGGTGATTTAAATGAAATAAATACAGAAGTAAAGATGTCACACATGATTCTCACTGCCTTATGCATCACTAAGAAAGCTATCCTTATGAACTGGAAATCAAGAAACAATTTATGTATAACTCACTATAAGAATCTCTTGTCAGACTATATTAGCCTGGAGAGATAGTCTGCCTCCTCTAAAATGCTGGCCATATTCAATTCTCTCTGGTCCCCGCTTACTGATTCGATAACTTGAGGGTCAGCTGGCGGTGGCTCATTCTCCTTGGTGCCTCTGTGGGTGTGCCTTGATCGTGGGGGGTCTTCTGTGGCTCACAGGAGCCAGTGGCTTGGGCTGCAGTTCAGGGGTGGCTGTGTGTCTGGCCTGGTGGGGGAATGGGGCTACGGGGTGTGCCAGGGGTGTGTGCCGTGGCCCTGGGCTGGTCGGCCTTGCCTCCCAGGTGGGGTTGGATCCGGCCTTGGGCCCCTGGTGCTGGGAAGCCGTTTCCTCTCAGGGCCGGGGTCTGGTTGTGCTTGTGGTGTGGGTTGCCCCCCCAGGGCCCTGGCAGCACTCCGGGGGCTGGTGCCTGCATTCCTGGGGGGCATGGGGTGGGGGGAGGGGTGTCTGTCTCCCATCCTCCAGTGCCCAGGTGTGTGTGTGTGTGTGTGTGTGTGTGTGTGTGTGTGTGTGTGTGTGTGTGTGTGTGTGTGTGTGTGTGGTGGGGAGATGGTGAAGCTGGATTCATGCTGCATTTCCTCTCTGGTCCACTTTGGTCTGCATCTGCTTTGGACAAGGCTGGCGTGCACACAGCTCTGTATATTCTTACCTTTTTTCATCTACCAGGTAAAGCGGTTGACACATGCGCACAACTGTTATTTGTAGTTTCGCCTCAGCCCTATGGGTAGCACAAATGCGCTAGCATGTCAGTTTGTTCACTGGCTATAAATGCGAGAACGACGCCAATTTTTTGTAGCAACAACAATGGCATCGTTTCGAGGAAAAGGAGGAATTACCGTTTAGAAGTGTTCTTCTCCACTCAAGCTGCTGCAAAACAATTCATGTATGTTTATTCTCATCTTGCGCTTCCTCTTCATCTTCTTCATCTACTTTGACTTTGTATGCTGTGTTGATAGGGCCACCTCATGAATAGGACATTCAATCCTGCGCATGTGTAGTCAACGCGGGCAGGCCATGGGCAGGCCGCACAGTCAGAAAATTTGGGATGCATGTGGTTCTGTGGACATTAGCGGACTGGAGACAGTGACGTAAATTTCATCACACAAGCCCCGCAGTCACGCGGACATGGACAGTGAGCACATGAGGGTGAGAGTGAGTCTGTGTGCTGGTCAGGGGGTGCTAGATTGATAGGGGTGGTACCTCCTGGTTACATGGGCTCCCTTTGGTGGCCAGGGGGAATTGGCCTCCCCTGGGGCTCCCCGCTCCTTGCTACCACCTCCCATGAGCGTTGGTGCCTGGTGGCTCCCGAGGCTCTGGGCTGGGTGCAGGTCCATTGTGTGTGTGTGTCGGGGGGAACGGGGGGGGGGGCATGGGGGCCCATGCTGGTCTCCAGCCTTGGAGGGAACCTGGAGCCTGCTACTGCAGTGGGGTTCGGGACTGGCATCGGCCCCACTGTGGGGGCGAGGGCTGGACGGGGCGGGGCGAGAGCGCAGTGCCAGCCACTTGGTGACCTGGCCTCCTCTTGCCATCCTTCCTGGGGCGGATGCCTAGCTGTCCTGGGGCTTGGTGGCTTTGAGACATTTATGTTCTGTGGGGGTTACGGCTGTGCCCCCTGGGGACTGGTGGCACTTTCTTGCTTGCTCGTGGTTCTGTGGGGATGGGGGGCTGCAGCCTGCTACCCTCTTTGTATGTTTCCTGGTAAACCACTCACATGCACACACTCACTTTCACGCACGCTTTCATACACATAAGCACACACACACACATACAGTATGATGACATTTTCTCTTACTGGTGCAGCTATCAGGCTCATGATTCGATCTTGTCAGAAGCAGAAATGGTTGGTTTGTTTGTTTGTTTCAGTTGTGATTGTCTGTTTTCTCCGTTTGTTCCCCTCTCTTTTTCTCCTCCTTCCAACCACTTCAAATTTTCTCAGCCCCTCCACCCCTCCATTCCCCCTGTCAGGTCCATCATAAGTAAAACAATTTAAAGTATTGAAGTTATTACAAGAGAAATCCTTAAATAATATTCATATACAGTATATTGTGGAGAGTGTAAATAATGAGACTGATTTATGCAGCAGACGATTTTATTCACTCTCACGTCAGTCATACACAGAAAAGCATGTCACAATACACCATGGGTTCTCCTTTTATACCAACCGCCCATCCCACATCTGCATGACATCTCACATCACAATACATTCATCCCTTCTCCCCCCAACTCCTTCTTCCTGCTATCTCACCATAATCTCCATGCCTATTGTCCTTCTCTGTTTACCCTCTGCATCCAGTCTGGGATGATTAACCCAGTCTCTACATGCCCCCCCCCCCCCCCGGCCAGAATCTCAGACAGAGTTTCAGTCCTCACGTCCTTTTGGCTTCAGTCTCCTCCCATATCTGCTGTAACAGGGGTTTACCACCTCCGCGGCGCTGCTGTGCCAGCAGGGGGCTCCTGGGAGGGTGTCTGTTTGCAGGTGGGCAATGGCGGGGAGGGGGGGGGGAACCTTCAACTTGCCCGTGTGGCTGCTCTGATGAATCGTTTACCTGGGGAGTTCTCAGTGGGGGTCTTCCACGCCGAGGGGCCTGAGCCAACATCACCTGCTCGTCCGCCACTACGAAGGCGGGCTTAAGTCTGTCTATACATATTTTCTCCCGACGACCCCCCAAGTCTAACAAAAAATGTTTGTCCCCTGTTTCCAGCACTCTGAACGGGCCATCGTAGGGTGGGCGCAATGGAGGGCGGTGGGCATCGTGCCTGACAAACACGAACGCCGCGTTCTTCAAAGTTTTTGGCACAAAAGCACGTGGAAAACAGTGGTGGGCCAGGCAGTGTGCCTGTGTCTGCACTATGCTGCAAACGCTGAGACGGGCAGTTGTCCGGCGTGGGATTATCTGGCAAAAATTCCCCGGCAGCCGCAGTGGCTGAGAAAAAACCAGCTCGGCCGGGGAAGCCTCCAAATCCTCTTTTGGTGCGGAACACAACCCCAATAAAACCCACGGCAACCGGTCTACCCAATTTGCATCCGTCAGCAAAGCCCTGAGCGCTGCTTTCAGTGACCTATGAAAACGCTTGCATAACCCATGGGCCTGTGGGTTGTACGCAGTTGTGGGATGAATTGCAACACCCAGGCTACGGGCCACCGCAGACCAGAGGTCGGAAACAAACTGAGGGCCCCTATCGGACGTGATGTTCGACGGGACTCCAAAACGTGCTACCCATGTCGTCAAAAAGGCGTGCGCCACGTCCGCGGACATGGTTGCCACCAGCGGGACTGCTTCTGGCCAGTGTGTGGTGCGATCCACCACTGTCAGAAGGTGCATGCACCCCTGCGATGGTGGGAGGGGGCCCACGAGGTCCACGTGAACATGGTCGAACCTCTTAGCCGGGATATGAAACGGCTCCAAAGGAGCCTTCGTGTGTCTGTGTACTTTGGCTCGTTGGCACGCTACGCAGGCTGCAGCCCACTCTTCCACTTGTTTGAGCAGGCCTGGCCACAAGAACTTCGCTCCCACCATTTTGACTGACGCGCGCACCCCTGGGTGCACCAGAGCGTGAACTGACTCAAACACGCGGCGGCGCCAAGCGACTGGGACCACTGGGCGCAGGCGTCCCGTGGAGACGTCGCAGATTAGGGGGGGGGCTTGCCGTCTTGCAGTACTCTGCTCTCCAGCTTTAACCCTGTTGGTCCAGACTGGAGCGCGCACATGTCCGTATTGCCAATCTGCTCTGCGGCCATGGCTGTATAATCTATCCCTACGCAGACCGGGGCCACTACTGCGCGCGAGAGGCAGTCCGCCACCACATTCTGTTTACCCAACACATGCTGAATATCGGTCGTAAACTCCGAGATCGCGGCCAGCTGTCTCTGCTGCCGGCCCGACCATGGCTCCGAAACCTTGGCCATTGTGAATGTTAGCGACTTGTGGTCCACGAACGCGGTGAAGCTGCGCCCTTCCAGCCAGAACTGGAAGTGGCGTATGGCCAGGTGGAGAGCCAGCAACTCTCTGTCGAATGCGCTGTATTTGCGCTCACTGTCGCGCAAAACCCTGCTGAAAAAAGCGAGCAGCTGCCAGGAACCGGCGACACGTTGCTCCACGACGGCCCCTATGGCCACATCCGAGGCGTCGGTAGTGAGCGCTATCCAGGCCGCCGGGTCCGAGTGCGCCAGTAGTGCGGCGTTTGCCAGGGCTGTTTTAACCTCAGAGAATGCCTGCTCTCGCTCCGGAGTCCATTCGACTCTGTCCGTGGGTTTCCGTTTCTTGAGCACGGCGTATAATGACTGCATGAGTTGAGCTGCGTGGGGGAGGAACCGGTTATAAAAGTTAACCATCCCCAAAAATTCTTGCAGCTCCCTGACCGTCTGAGGCCAGGGAAAATTTGCCACGGCGCGCACTTTGTCAGGCAAGGGTATCGCTCCCTCCGGTGAGACGCGGTGCCCCAAAAAAATCAATCACCGTCACACCGAACTGGCTTTTTGCCGGGTTGATTATTAACCCGTGCTCCTCCAGAAAACCGTCCTGAGGTGGGTTACGTGTTCGTCCTCGGACGCACTGGCCACCAGGATATCATCCAGGTAGACGAACACAAACGGGAGATCGTGCAACATCGCATCCATCATGTGTTGGAATGTCTGTGCCGCTCCTTTTAATCCGAAGGGCATGCGTAAAAACTCAAACAAGCCAAACAGAGTTATTACCGCTGTTTTGGGTATGTCCTCCGCACGCACTGGGACCTGGTGGTAACCGCGGACCAGGTCTATTTTAGAAAAAATGCGTGCTCCGGCAAGATGAACGGAAAAATCCTGAATATGGGGAATCGGGTAGCGGTTGTACGCTGTGGTGTTATTCAATCTGCGGAAATCTCCACACGGTCGCCATGATCCCTTGGCCTTAGGGACCATGTGTAGCGGGGATGCCCATGGGCTGTTCGATCGCCTGATGATGCCCAACCTTTCCAGGTTGGCAAACTCCTCGTGCGCTATGACCAGTTTAGCTGCGTCCAAGCGCCGAGGTCGTGCGAAAACGGGTGGCCCGGTGGTGGTGATAAAGTGTTCCACCCCGTGTTTAGCGATGGCCGCCGAAAACGTCTGGAGTGCTGGGAACTGAGTGAGCAGTGTGTGGAACTTAATGCCTGGAGCTGTGATGTTGGCTTGTGTTATTAGCCCGGCCCCTCGAGCTGTACAGGGGAGAGAATCAAAAGACATTGCATTTGTCTCCATACACTAGGGTCTCTCCTTTTATATCAACCCCATCTCACATCTGCATTACATCTCACATCACAATACCTTCATCCCTTCTCCCCCACAACTCCTTCTTCCTGCTACCTCACCATAATCTCTCTCATCTCCATAGCTATTGTCCTTCTCTGTTTACCCTCTGCATCCAGTCTGAGATGATTAACCCAGCCTCTACAATATATCAAATATGAACAAAGCTCCTTTTGGCAAAATAAATCTGTTTGGCACAATAAGGGAAGCAGATATCTGTTCTGCTTCCCTAGCTGCTAGAGTCTAGCATGGGCAAACTACGGTTCGGGGGCCATATGCGGCCCCTTAAACTTTTTAATCTGGCCTGCCGAACTTGAAGAAATTATATTAATGGTTTATTTTCCCTGCAATTCTCACTTTTTCCCACTAGATGGCGCACTCTAGATACATTGACCTTTGTTGAGGTGCGGCGCATTACTCCACGATTGCGCTTTACTCTTTGACCCCTCAGCCCTTCTGTAAAGATGAGCGGACCTCATGAACATGAACGAAGGCAGCCACAGGTCCAAGTTAACAGACCAACACCTCAGATCCATCCTGAGAATCGCCACAACCAAACTAACTCCAGACTTTGATGCGCTGGATAAAAAGGGAGACCAGCAACACTGTTGCCACTAAACCTGAAAGTAACTTTCTCCATTGTGTTATGGAAAAAATGCATTTGAAAAATAATTTGTTCAGTAAGCCTCACATGTCACACATCATTTCTGTTAAGGGGTGCATATAAGTGGTGCGCAGGTGCACGTACGTTTTCGAAATAAACAAGGCGTACCAGATCAAATATAACGCGCTGCGCATCCTGGCGCGCCGTCACAGTTCCGTCTGCGCTGGTTGTTGTTGAGTTTTGGCACTGGGGACGAACACTGAATAGAAGAAGAAGGCGGCGCGGTGGCGCAGTGGTTAGCACTGCGGCAGCACAGCAACTCACCCTTGGCTGGGGGATCCTGGGTTCGATCCCAGCCCCCAACCAACAGTGATCTGTGTGGAGTTTGCATGTTCTCCCCGTGTCTGCGTGGGTTTACTCCGGGATTTCTCCGGTTTCCTCCCACATGCCAAAAACATGCAAGTTAGGTTAATTGGCATCAAACTGGGGATTCTAAATTGTCCTTAGGTCTGACTGTGAGAGTGAATGGTTGTCTGTCTCTCTGTGTTGGCCCTGTGATGGACTGGTGATCTGTCCAGGGTGGACCCTGCCTTTCGCCCAAAGATGCTGGGATAGGCTCCAGCCCCCCCACGACCTGAAAAGGATTAAGCGGAAGAGGATGAATGAAAAAAAGAAGGACAAGAGCATCTGCATCTCCTACCATTTTTGAAATAAAGACCGTCGGGAGGAGAGAGATGATGATGAGATCCTGACGAATAACAGAACTTTCAGCGCTTTTAAATAGTAACTGTTAGTAATAAAAAATGCTGTATTTCATTCATTTAATTTTCAGTGTTTTAAGAGTCATTTCAATAAAGAGCTGAGTACCGTGGGGCTTCAAAGAGATATTTTTTTGTAATGCCTTTGTTCATTTTCAATTGATATTAAAGAACATGCTTTCTACATGTCCCATGATGTATTTGTTTCTCCTATGAGGTGGGTCACCAAAACACTCCATCCATCTGCTCCTGGTCTGGCCCCTCTGTCAAATTTTAGAACCCACTGTGGCCCACTAGTCAAAAAGTTTGCCCACCCCTGTGCTAGACAGTACAGTGGGGGGGGGGGGGGGGACAAGATTAAGTTGGTTCTGAATCCCAGATTTTGTTTTTGGTTCTTTTTGGTTAATCGCCCAGCTCTAGTTGATGTATTATCAAAATAATTTAGGAAACATTATTCTAAGGTGAAAAATCTTCCATAGTGTTAAAGATGCATTGTAGGAGTCAAGAATTGAGGAGACTGGATGATTTTTCCAGTATCTGCTTTAATTCCCATTCATCCTACGTCCTCTCTCTCGATCGGAGTGAAAAGAGACAGGACGCAGTCACACACATACATTTATACACTCATCTCTAACAATACATCACACAAAAGTCTCAATACTCAGCTACATCCTTTCATCTGTAATAGAACACCCAGAGTCCTTCTGTTCTCCTTTCCGACCCCCAAAGGTCAGGCCGGGTAATCTTCTCCCCTCTCCTGAGTCCCCAGGGGGTGCAGACACGTCTTCCTCTTGAGGTGTGAAGTCAATACACATGGCTAGCTCAAAGTCTCTCTTGGCTGAATTCAGCCAGCCACATGTGAGTTACATAGGTAACTCACATGTGGCTGCACGGTGGCGCAGTGGTTTAGCACTGTGGCAGCACAGTTTTACCCTCGGCCGGGGGACCGCGGGGATCATGAGATCGTGGGTTCGATCCCAGCCCCCGACCAACAGTGAGCTGTGTGGAGTTTGCATGTTCTCCCCGTGTTGCGCGGGTTTACTCCGGGATTTCTCCAGGATTTCTCCGGTTTCCTCCCGCACACCAAAAACATGTAGGTTTAGGGCGCTCGCGCACGCAGCGACCAGCAGCCGGTGGCTTGTCACCAGACTGCAAACCAAGTCTACCTATGGGTACAAATAAGTAACAAAAAAAAAAAAAAAAAAAATAGGTTATAACTATGGGCTCCACATCACTCCCCCCTTCCACGCGAAAGACTGGGCACCCACATACAGTCATACAACAGTCATACAGCACGTCACCCCCCCAACAGAATCTCACAGCAACCCAAACAACCTGACCAAAAAACACATCATTCTGCATGCAGCTTAGGTTTCAATCTTCTCCCGAATCTGCTGTATGCAGGTCTCCTGCTCTGTGTTGGGCCGTCCTGCTGTGCATCTGTGGAGTGAGGGGGAGAAGGGTTATTTGCCTCCCGTGGGGGGTCCCGGGGCCGCCCCTTCGGAGGCCTGCCGCGTCGTGGCGCGCCCGCCGGCCGTACAGACTCATTATGCAACACAAAAGCAGGCTTTAATCTATCGATACTGATCGTCTCCCTCCTGCCCCCCAAATCTAGCACTAAATATTTCTCCCCGGTTTCCAGCACTTGAAATGGACCGTCGTAAGGTGGGCGGAGGCTATGCCACTGTGCATCGTGCCTGACAAAAACAAACTCTGCGTCTCGTAAAGCCTGGGGCACGAACACACGCGGGAAAGAGTGATGAGCGGGGCCCGGGAGCATTTCTGCTCCCGTGTTACTCAGAGACCCCCGGATCGGGGGGGGGGGGGGCCCTGGTGCCGTGTGGTCGGGTAAAAACTCGCCTGGCAGCCTGAGCGGTTGTGCGAAGACCAATTCTGCTGGTGAGGCATCTAGATCCTCTTTGGGTGCCGAACGCAACCCCAATAAAACCCATGGTAGCTTGTTCACCCAATCTGTGTCCGTCAGTGACGCTCTGAGGGCTGCCTTCAAAGACCTGTGAAAACGCTCGCATAAACCGTTGGCCTGGGGATGGTAAGTGGTCGTGCGATGTACCGCCGCTCCTAAGCCGCTGGCCACTGTTGACCACAGTTCCGATGCAAATTGAGGTCCCCTATCAGACGTAATATCTGACGGGACCCCGAACCGCGCTACCCAGGCTGTTAAAAAAGCGCGTGCCACCTCTGCCGCTGTGGTCGATGTTAACGGGACCACTTCCGGCCAACGAGTGGTTCGGTCTACCATTGTCAAGAGATGCGTGAACCCTTGTGAAGTGGGCAGGGGGCCCACGAGGTCCACGTGCACATGATCGAACCTTTTAGCCGGAATGTGGAACGATTCTAAGGGCGCCTTAGTGTGCCTGTGAATCTTAGCCCGCTGGCAAGCCATGCAGGTTTTAGCCCACTCCTTCACGTGCTTGCGCAGGCTCGGCCAAACCAAACTTCTCCGCCACCATTTTCACCGAAGCGCGCACCCCTGGGTGCGCTAGGGAGTGCACGGCGTCAAAAACGCGACGGCGCCACGCAGCTGGCACCACCGGGCGCAGTCGGCCTGTGGATACATCGCAAATAAGCGGGGGGAAACCGGTTTGTAGATTTCTGCGTTCCAGCCTTAACCCTGTTGGTCCAGACAGGAGCGCGCGCACGTCCGCGTCCTCGCTCTGCTCCGCCGCCATGGCTGCATAATCTATTCCCACGTGGACCGGAGCCGCGTGCGTGTCCGCGCTGTTACCGTGCTCTGGGTAAGCGGCCGCGCAATCCGTTTCCGTGCGGACGGGTGCTGTTACCGCGCGTGACAGACAGTCTACCACCACATTGATTTTACCGGCTACGTGCTGAATATCGGTGGTAAATTCAGAAATTGCGGCCAGCTGTCTCTGTTGCCGCCCTGACCACGGTTCTGAAGTTTTGGACATCGCAAAAGTGAGCGGTTTGTGGTCGACAAACGCGGTGAAACGCCGCCCTTCCAACCAAAACTGGAAATGGCGAATAGCCAAGTGGAACGCCAGCAGCTCCCTGTCAAACACGTTGTATTTTCGCTCAGCCTCGCGTAGGGATCTGCTGAAGAATGTGAGTGGTTGCCAAACCCCGGCAACCTGCTGTTCCACTATGGCCCCTATGGCCACATCTGACGCGTCCGTGGTTAGCGCTATGCAGGCTGCCGGGTCTGGGTGGGCCAACAGTGCCGCGTTTGCCAGTGCCCGTTTAACCTCTGTGAATGCACGCTCCCGCTCCGGGGACCATTCAATCACATGGGAGGGCTTCTGCTTTTTGAGCGTGGTGTACAAGGGCTGCATAAGCTGCGCTGCGTGGGGTATGAAACGGTTATAAAAATTTACCATCCCCAAAAATTCTTGCAACGCTTTTACCGTTCGAGGCTGGGGAAAATCTGCCACTGCGCGTACTTTGGCCGGCAGAGGAACTGCTCCCTCCAAGGAAACGCGGTGCCCTAAAAAGTCAATTTGTGTCACGCCAAAATGGCACTTGGCCGGGTTGATTATCAACCCATGCTCTCCTAACCTCTGAAAAACTGTCGTGAGGTGTTTTGCGTGCTCCTCCTCGGAGGTGCTGGCTACCAAAATGTCGTCTAAATAGACAAAAACAAAAGAAAGGTCGCGCAACACTGCATCCATCATCCGTTGGAAGGTTTGTGCGGCGCCTTTAAGGCCAAAAGGCATTCATAAAAACTCAAAAAGCCCGAACGGGGTTATTACGGCTGTTTTGGGGATGTCCTCTGGTCGGACCGGGACTTGGTGATAACCGCGGACCAGGTCTATTTTAGAAAAAATGCGCGCCTTCGCCAAATGTACTGAAAAGTCCTGGATATGCGGAATCGGGTAACGGTCCTGCGCTGTGGCATTGTTCAACCTACGGTAATCGCCACAAGGTCTTTCATGAGCCGTCAGCTTTAGGTACCATGTGGAGGGGGGAAGCCCAAGCGGACTTCGAGCGGCGAATTATGCCCAACCTTTCCAGGTTGGCGAACTCCTCGCGCGCAATGGAGAGTTTAGCTGCATCCAAGCGCCGAGCCTTCGCAAAAACGGGTGGGCCACTCGTGGTAATAAAGTGCTTCACCCCATGCTTCGCCACCTTAGCTGAAAAAGCAGGAACTGTGAGTGCTGGGAACTGGTATAGAAGGCTGTGAAACTTACCACCTGCTGTGGCGACGTTGGTCTGAACTGGCGGCGGGCACACCCGAGCTGCACAAGGGATAGAACAGAAAGAGAGTGCATTTACTAGTCGTTTGTTGGCCAGATCAACTAACAAACCATGTGAACACAGAAAATCAGCACCTAACATATTGAAGCTCACTGCCGCCACGATGAAATTCCACTCATAGGCGCGGCCGTGGAAGGACAGAGACAAGGTTCTCTCTTCGTACGTCTTGATGCTGGAGCCGTTGGCCGCTGTCGCTCCGTCTCCGCGGGGTCCCGCGACCTGATCAGCATAGGTGGCAGTGATGAAGCTCCTCTGGGCTCCGGTGTCCACTAGGAATTGCCGCCCGGAGCCCGCGTCTGTCAGATAAAGCAGCTTGTTCCGTTCGCCGAGAGTGGAAGCTGCTAACGGCTCCCGGCCCGGTCGTTTCCCTGCTTTTTGAACTTGCAGGGCGGGATGCATTTGTGCGCCTTCCCAGTGAAACGTCGATGGTAAAAACAGAGGCCGTCATCTCCCCTGCCAGGGAATCTCGCCGCTGCTGTCGCCGCTGGGGTGGTCACTGCCGTCTCTGGCTCCACACTGCCCCCGGCCGCCGCGCCGAGGTCTGCCGCTGCCACGGAAGCCTCTTGTTCCTTGCAGGCCGCTCCGCCTCTTGGGCCAGGTCGCGGAAGTCCTGCTGGGTAAAACATCTCCTGCTGGACAGGGAACCTCTCGTGTGCGCTGGGAGGGTTCTCAGGAAAATATGTTTGAAAAGGAACGCGTCGTTTTCCGTCCCGATCATTTGCAGCATGTCCTCCATGAGGACAGTTGGCCTGCGTCCACCTCTGTCGCGCAGGTCCAGTAGCTGCCTGGCTCTTGCCTCAGACGATGGCACGAAGCTCCTGATGAGGGCGGCTTTCAGCGCGTCGTATTTGCCGACAGCGGGTGGTTGCTGCACCAGGCTCCGCACACACCGAGCTGTGCGGCTGTCGAGCGTCGCGATGACATTATGGAATTTAATGTCATCCGCTGAAACTCTCCCGAGCAGGAACCGCGACTCCACATGCTGGAACCACGAGTGCGGGTCGCTTTGCCAGAACTCGGGGAGCTTAATCAGTCTTGTGCCCCTGCTGGCATTCCCCGATGAATCCGGGTCTGAGCGGCTGTCTCCCAGCTCTTCCATATCGATCACGAGGCTGTACTCCAGCCTGGGCGTGCTCAGATTCATGCGTAGGTCACCAATTGTAGGAGTCAAGAATTGAGGAGACTGGATGATTTTTCCAGTAACTGCTTTAATTCCCATTCATCCTACGTCCTCTCTCGATCGGAGTGAAAAGAGGAAGGACGCAGTCACACACATACATTTATACACTCATCTCTAACAATACATCACACAAAAGTCTCAATACTCAGCTACATCCTTTCATCTGTAATAGAACACCCAGAGTCCTTCTGTTCTCCTTTCCGACCCCCAAAGGTCAGGCCGGGTAATCTTCTCCCCTCTCCTGAGTCCCCAGGGGGTGCAGACACGTCTTCCTCTTGAGGTGTGAAGTCAATACACATGGCTAGCTCAAAGTCTCTCTTGGCTGAATTCAGCCAGCCACATGTGAGTCACATAGGTTATAACTATGGGCTCCACAGCATTGCAGTTGATGTAAATCCCCTTAAAACAAATCTACATTGTCAAAAATTATATCTTATGCCCTTTTTTCCCCACAAAAAAAACTTTCATGGTCGTGTAACTGCTTGTAAAATTTTGATTGGTTCACTTGTTATAGCAGGGGTGTCCAACCATATGTCATGGAGGGCCAAGACCCTGCAGGTTTTCTCTTCTACCCAGTCTCTTCAGCAGGTGTTCTCACTTATCAGCAATCGGTGGGAAGAAATTCAGTGGAATCTGCTGTTGAGACACTGGTTGGAGGTAAAGCCTGCAGGGTCTTGGCCCTCCGTGACACATGATTGGACACCCCTGTGTTATAGTAGCATCACAAAAATGGTCCATCTAAGCTTAACTGAACTTTCACAGCAGAAAAACACAAACAGGCACATAAGAGTCTTTTTCCTCTTGATATGTCTTGTAAGTCATAAAAAAGCATGTTGCAAACATGTTAAAAAAAATGATTCTGACCAGAGTATCACTTTAAAGCATAAAACAGGTGATATGCTGTTTTGTTTTTTCATAATTGCATTTTCCACATATCGGTATTTTCACATTAAATTTTATATTTTTCTTATTTCATTATATAACCAAATCTAAAATAGTAACTGACACCTCTAGTGCACAAATAATTCAGAAGAGACCATGAAACTAGCCATTGATTTAGAAATGAAGAACTAGAAAAAGAGCTACAGCGAGTGTTGGTCTATTTGGTAGCAAAGTAAAGACCAAGCATTTGAAAAAAAAAAAAGTGTTTTTTTTTTCCACAACACACTGTGATTGAGGATACTGAACAAGATGAAATAGCAGGTGGAAAACTCAAGTCTATGAAGTTATCATAAAAGGAGAAATTAACAGGAAAGTCAAAATATTTTAGTATCTTGCTCCAAGTGTTATTTCTGCTGTAAATGTGACAATAGGTATCGAAGCCAATTAACTAAATAGAGGGTTGGATTTAGCTTTCCGCTCTGGATGTTGTATGGGGGCTTAGGGTTAGGGGTTACATATGCGACAGTCAATAAATAAAGAGCAGAACTGTCCATATTGATTTATATATAAAGAAAAAATTGCTTGAAAACGCTTCAGGTTTACCAACTTTTATATTAATTGCATAGCTTCCTATTTTACCATATTAGCAATGGGTAGTTGCTAATTATACCAATTTCCTGCTGCATTTACACAAAAGTTACAACTTATTTTAAGAAAGCTATGTTACTAGTTTACAGAATAAAAAATGTGTCTGACCAGAAAAAAGAACTGATTTAATTTTTTTTTTAATTTGGTAATATCTTATTTCTAAAAAGCACCAAAACATCCGCTAAATGCATTCATAGAAAGTGGCTCAAAAGTCGATGCTCCATCGCTTTAAATTTGTATAGAACCGACATCAGGTGGGACAAAAGAAGCTTCCTAACAACCTCTTAGCTGAGTATTTCATATCTACATGAAACAGAGAGGTTGACTGTGTGAGTGAGCGAGAAGATAAGAAAAAACAATGTAGTTTAGTTTCTGTTTGCTCAGCTGAGGTAAAAACTTGCCTGGGGGGCAGAAATCAGGTGTTTACCTGCTGCCAGTGTGTATCACAGCTGCATTAGTAAACCTTTTCAAAACCCAAATAATGGAACTGTTAACCAAACTAGAACCTGATAACAAAAAGAGGATGGAGAGAGAGAGAGAGAGAGAGAGAGAGAGAGAGAGAGAGAGAGAGATTTTGATTTTTAAAAGGTCTTTAATAAATGTATTTTTTCATCATTCAGTACAATTACTACACTGTACCATATTACAAAGAATTATTCCCCCCAAAAATTGTTCGGTGGTGGCCGGAAAGGCCGTTGGCGCAGATTGGCTGCCACGTTTCCGTCAGCCTGCCCCAGGGCAGCTGTGGCTGCAGAAGTAGCTTGCCACTACCATTGTCTGTCTGGAGTGAATGAATAATGTACCTAATTGTAAAGCGTCTTTGAGTATATATGATAAAGCGCTATATAAAACCGATGCATTATTATTATTATTATTAAAAATGCCCAAACAAAAGCTACCCACCACGGACTAAATAAAGGACATCCTCCAGGGACCAGAGGATCCTAAAACCTTCCACATCCCCATTCCGCATAAAAAACTCAAAGTCCAGCCTGATTCTGGCTTTAAGTAGCCTCACAAATGAAATTTTGACATCAACATCGTTCTCAACATTCTCAAGTTTTCTTCTCCAGCTTACATAGATCGCCAACTTTGCCTGCCCTAAAACAAAGTTCAGTAGCTGACACTTCTGCTTAAAACGATGATTGTACATAAAACCACAAATGAAAACCTGCTTAGAGAAAACTTCCTTAAAAGCATGAAAAAGTTCTGTGAGTAGTTCAAAGAGACCATTTAGACGCTGATATTCAGTAAAACAATGAAAAACTGTCTCTCTAGAGGAACAGAAAACCCACTGATCACTGTGGGTGATCAGTGGGTTTTCTCCAAACCCACCCACTGTGTTTTTATATATCTACATATTATTCCATCTAGCTACATTGCTCCGCACTGTGTGTGTTTATATACTTGCATATTTATTCCACCTAGCTGCAATGCTCCGTACTGTGGGTGTTTATATATTTACATATTTATTCCATCCAGCTACAATGCTCTGCACTGTGTGTCTGTGTGTGTGTGTGTGTGTATATATATATTTTATAGTAATATGTACATATGTATATTAGCTGCTCTTGCTTGCTTGTTTTTTTTTTTCTTGCCTTCTGATTGTTGCTCTGAGTGTTGCTATCCCTGTGCTGTTGCAATCCTGGAATTTCCCCATTGTGGGACTAATAAAGGCTTATCTTATCTTATCTTATCTTATCACTGACACTGCTGTTAATCACAGAGACAAAAGCATCGACAGCTATGACGCCATGCAGGACCCTCCACTGTAGATCTCCATTCTTAGGGAGAGGGGCTTTATAAAGAGCCCTCCAGGCAGGCCGATGCCCTTTTTCCAGTATAAAGTAGGCTCTCCATGGAGTGTCCACACAGGTGTTTAATCTGTCCCTGTTGAGCACCATCACCACCAGTCTGTATAGCGCCTCACCACTGGCTCCTCCAAAGTCCACACCAGTGGGAGCAGAGAATGCCAGTAAGGAGCTAGGTGAAACATCAAAGTCCATATAGAGTGTGAGGGAGGGAAAGGGTCCGTGCGTGCCTTTGCTAAAGTCCATGAGTAGAGAGCGCTCAAGCCCATGAAGCTCCTGTCTCCAGTGTGCAAGAAGACCACCGAAACGATTTGATCTAAAACCGAGATGTGCTGCTAAAGCTGAGGCGTTGTTGAGGCCAGGACCAGCCAGTTCCACCACTTGCTTCAGAGTGAGAACATTCCTGGAACGCAGCCTATCAAGGAAGGTCCTTACAACTCCTGGCAGGACACCAAGGCGATCACCAAAAACCAGCGGCTCCCTCAACAACCAGAGGAGGGAATCACATGGCCCTCTTTGTTTTTTAAAAAAGAGTCCACACTGAAAACAGTGTCATGCGGTGGCTCTCGTGAGCCACCATAAGACGCCACACAGTCACCAGTGAGTTTCAGTGAGTTTTATTACGGTGAAAAGTGACAACACAAGATGCAGGGGCAATGACACATAAGTCTACACACATCCGGAGGCGTAAGGCTAAACAGCTCTCTTACAGGTCCATAGAGGAGACGGTCATACACAGGCAAGGTTGACGGAGTAATGACTACACAGGCTGCTGAGGCAGAGACACACAGAGGTCTACTCTCACCGGGAGGAGTAAGGCTAACAGCTCACTTACTGGTCCAGGGGAAGCGACGGTCAACCACAGGCAGACGAGGTAGGTAACAGTCCAAAGCATCCGTAGCTCAGACGAAGAACGACTGACACTGCTGCGTCTTACCGCCGCCAGTGCCGGGCTTAAGAAGGCGAAGCACTAACAACGATAATTACAATGAGCTGACCGGCCGTTGACAGGCGGAAACCCCACCGAGCACTTTCACAATAAGAGCCCGGTGAGGCCAGAATACACCGGAGTGGTGGCTCAGTTGGTAGAGCATCCGCCCCACACCCGGGAGGCAGGGGTTCAAATCCCGGCCGGGTCATACCAAATACCATATAAAAATGGTGCTTTCTGCCTTCTAGCGTGGTGCTCCGCATAATGGAATGGGGAAAGTAAAGTTACACACAGAGCTACCAGAGGACTGACCCCCCGCTGTAGCTTTCACTACTTACAGTAGCTGTGTGGCCTAGGGTCAGAGAAACAGAGATAGGCACCGCCCATATACACCTTCAGGTGTGAAGGGATTAAAAAAAAAAAAAAAAAAAAAGAGGCCAGAATACAGCCCGCAACTGTCAAGGCCGGCAGCAAAACATAACTTAGCCCGAGCGCGATCAGAAGCCGCGCTCGGGTCATAACAGTACCCTCCCTCCACGGGCGGACTCCGAACGCCCCAAGGAACCACCCTGCCCCCCCCCGCCCCCCCAGGGTGGGAGGTTGGGGGACAGATGTGGAGGGAGAGAACCAACCCATGAACAAGACCCTAAACCAAAAGGAAAAAGAATACATCAATTTCCCCCAGAACCATGACGAAACCAGAAAAAACAAGACATGACTAAAAAATACAAGGGATACAAAACCATAAAGAGCATAAGCACCTGACACCGAACATCTTCCCACAGGCACCACAGACAACCCGTCTAACTCCAAAGTACATAATCCCACGTGGTAAAGAACTCAAAGTAAGGATCTCTTCAAAAACCCAAACTTAACATGCCAAAATCATACTCCCAAACAACCTCAATACATGATAACTATGGAACAAGAAATACCTGGACTTTGACATAGTCAAGTCAAAGCAATCTAAAATTGCTTTGACTTGACTATGACTAGACTATGACTACATGAAGCAACAAAAAAAAATTGCTAAACGTACTTGACATGACTAGGCACCGTATGGGCCCACAGATAGTCCCACAAACACAGTACATGATCAGGTGGCCTACCCCAGTCCCAGGCCCCCAGAAACAAGTCCTCTGGTGGCCGAACCAGGTCACCCCGTAGCAAACACAGTTTATTGGGTGGCCAACCCAAGACGCCGAACGCACCAAGCAGTTCCTCAGGTGGCCGACCCGCATCCCACAACCACCAGGACCGTGGAGGAATTGCATGCAGCCGCCCGCCTAACAACGACAAGACAGGAGAGCGCCGATCTGCCAAACAAAACCCTCTAACGGCCCCCAGCTGGTGGTTCCTGAGAGGGGGACAACCAAAAACTTGGACCCCCTCGAATCCTGATTGGGTCGCAGCCGCACCTGCGCTGGACCCCCACTGGACCTCGTTGGACCCCGATTGGGTCATCGCTGCGCCCACGTCGGACCCCGACTGGGTCACCTCGGCCCACGCGTTGGACCCCGACTGGGTCACCTCGGCCCACACGTCGGACCCCGACTGGGTCAGGACGGCACCAGCGGCGACCTCCATCTCCAAACCTGGAACCCCCAGTCCCGTGACCTTGACTGGCTCCGGACCGGTAACGCTGTGGAGGGGCTCAGAAAACAGACGAGGACCGGGATCAGTTCCACCGGCAGCGCCAGAGCCCAGCAAGACGAGCTCGGGTGCAGCAGATGGCTGCCCCTCACTCGCCTCCCCATGAGGCAGGCAAAAATGCTCTAACACACCATACAGGAAAACAAGGAAGAGCACTTGCCTGCACTCGGGCTCTGGAGCCGTCCAGGACTTCGCCGATCCAGGTTCAAGAAGACGCTCGTCGTCGGGCTCCTACTCGGCTGTGTCGGGTTCCACAGCCGGCCTGATGGTGTCTGCAGCTGGATCCTCACGCGCTGGCGTCCACGCCAATAACCCGTATGGCGTGGGGGCCGAGGACCCTCGACCTGCTGACTCGGGCTGCATCCCTGAGGACCCCTGGGGACGCTCTCTCGTCGGCACTGGCTCCTCATCGCAGTCCGTTCTCCTCCTCTGTCCAAAACAAGGCTGCGGGGCCGGGATATTTCCCAGAGCCGCCCCCTCGTTCGACGGCGTGGGACTAACGCCGAGGACCGCTCAGCAGGAGGAGACACAGAGGCAGCAGGTTTAGTACAAGTGGCTACAGCTGGGGAAAGAAACTCAGGGAGCTGCAAACCCCGAGCTTCACCCCCAGGAGTCAGACAAGACAGATCACTATGAAAAATAGGACCGTGAAATTGGACTTGCCTGTCTCCCGGAGGGAAGATGGTATCAGCTGTAGCGGACATTGCTCCTTCCCTCGCTCGCTGGGTGGTAGAAAAGGACCCATGGACGGAGCCCACCGGCACAGGACTCAGCTCACTCACAGCAGCTGGCTGATTGAGGGGGTCATCCCGGCGGCCCGGAACTGGATCCGGAGCAGGAGCTTGCCGAAGATGTGCCCGGCCGTGGCGCCGACGCCTTCGCCGGCCCCCAGACGGTGCGAACTCCCGAAACGGATCGAGGACAGGATCGAGATCCATAGGCAAAGAGCAGGAGTGCCTCTTCTCCTGCTTCATGCCGCGTTCCTCCTCTATCATCAGGTATATTTCGCGTTGCGCGGCGATGTCTTCCCTCCTCGCGTCGACTTCCGGGTGGTCGGCGTAGCGGGGAGAGAGATGACAAAGAATATCTTCGGCAGCGTCCAGGTACCAGTGTATGCCGTGGTCATAATCCAGCAGGGAAGCGGAGATGAGCAGCTCATCCACGACTTCCAGCACACCTGTCAGCTCGTGGCTCGGACTCCAAACGCGGCCCCTCCGCGACGGCATTCTTCACATACACAGTACCCAGACAGGAAAAAGCAAATGTCCAAAAACTCGAACCCACTGGTGAATTGCGTCTCGGGTTGGCGTCACCGTAAACGCCGTTTTGGCAGCAGTGTACTGTCATGCGACAGTACACTGCAGGCAGACGAGGTAGGTAACAGTCCAAAGCATCCGTAGCTCAGACGAAGAACGACTGACACTGCTGCGTCTTACCGCCGCCAGTGCCGGGCTTAAGAAGGCGAAGCACTAACGACGATAATTACAATCAGCTGACCGGCCGTTGACAGGCGGAAACCCCACCGAGCACTTTCACAATAAGAGCCCGGTGAGGCCAGAATACAGCCCGCAACTGTCAAGGCCGGCAGCGAAACATAACTTAGCCCGAGCGCGATCAGAAGCCGCGCTCGGGTCATAACAAACAGACTGCAGTAAAAACTGGGTAAAGACAGTGCATTAGAGTTCTTAAACTCCATTGAAAACACAGGGAGGTCTAGCCCAAGCCCAAGGACTCTCTGTAAAATAACACAGGCCAAAGGCCTCCATACCAGGTCCTGGGGGCCTGTCAGCAGTCTCTGTATGAAAGCCAGTCTAAAGGCAGCACCTCTACTAGCTAAATGAACCACTCCTTGCCCCCCTTCCTCTTTGGGAAGAAATAACAGGGCTTGAGGGACCCAGTGGAGTCCACCCCCCCAAAAAGGTCCACCATAACAGACTGAATTTTGAACAGCAAACCAGCAGGGGTTCCATGCACATGAGGCGGTGCCACAGGAATGAGGAAACTAGATTTTTTTAAAATGAGCACTCTTCCTCTAAAACATATTTTTGGCATTAGCCACTTCCACTTATTTAGTCTCCCCTTGATTTTCTCTATGACCCCATCCCAATTTTTTTGCTCAAATTGTTGATTTCCGATAAAAACACCAAGATACTTGAATCCTCCTTTTTTCCAAATCAGCCCACCAGGCAGCGTAAGCTGATTTTCTAGTTTCTCCCCCACCATCAGAACCTCGCTTTTTCCCCAGTTTATTTTTGCAGAGGAAAGTTGGCCAAAAAGATTTACACTCCTAACCAAAACGTCAATGTCACTCTGCTTGTTTAGCAGAATAACTACATCATCTGCATAGGCCGACAGCCTAAACATGGTGTCACAGCCAGGAAACGTGACTCTTGATAGGTCCCTTCTCAGACAGTGAAGCAAAGGCTCTATGGCGAGGGAGTACAGCATCCCTGAGAGAGAGGGCAGCCCTGCCGAACCCCCCTCTGGACTTTTAAAGGGGCAGACAGGCTCCCATTTATCTTCAGCACACTCTAAATGTCACTGTACAAGACCCGTATCCTGGCTATGAAGCCTGGGCTGAACCCAAAAGCAGCTAAAACTGTCTATAAATACTGGTGTTCAACCCGGTCAAAAGCCTTTTCCTGGTCTATTGAAATCAAACCAGTTTCCACAGCCAATGAACCAGAGACCTCCAAAACATCCCAAATTAAAGTGACGTCACTAATCAGCCTGTCAGGCACACAGTAAGTCTGGTCCACGTGAATGAGCTCGCTCATCACCTTTCTCAGTCTTCGGGCCAGAGCTTTTGAAAGAATTTTGTAGTCCGTGCAGAGCAGAGAGACTGGCCTCCAGTACTTTAGGCTCTGTAGGTCCCCTTTTTTTGGCAACAGCGTGATGATGGCCCTCCTGCAGGTCGTGGGTAGGGTCCCCCTTTTCAAGCTATCTTGGAGAACCTCCAGCAGGTCTGGACCAAGCAGGGGCCAGAATTCCTTAAAAAAGTCCACAGACAGCCCATCTATGCCTGGTGACTTTCCATTCTGGAGGCTCATTAGTGCTGCATGCAGCTCAGACAGAGACAGTGGAGCATCCAAGCTGGCAACAAGGTCCTCTAAGAGCACTGGAAGACCACCAAGGAAACTCTGGCCCAGTGACATGTCTTCCCTCCACTCTGCTTTATACAGTTCACTGTAGAAACCAGCAGCATATTTCCTGATCTCTGCTGCTGTGGAGATTGTTCTCCCGTCATCGTCCAACAAGGAGTGAATGAGCTTTCTCTGTCCATTTTTCCACTCCAGTCCAAAAAAGTACTGGGAGGGCATGTCCATCAGAGCTACATCCATGTAGCGCGAGCGGACCAGAGCACCTTGTGCGGTGACCCCTTGCAAGCTAGCCAAGGCTGACCTTTTGGATTTAAGAGCCTCTAAGTGCTCTTGTTTTCCTGTAGAACTGAGCAGCTCCTCCAGGTCTACCACCACAGTCTCCAGAACTTTCAAGGATTGGGTCAAGCTACGAGTGACATTTCAAGTGTACTGTTGGCAGCTGTTTTATTTGTGCCTTACCAAAATCCCACCACATTTGGAGAGATTTAAAAGAGTTTTTTTGTTCCCTGTGTGACTTCCATACACCATGAAAAAACCCTTTAAAAGACACATCATTTAAAAGTGTATTATTAAAATGCCAAAAAGCACTCTTACACTTTACATTTTCAATAAAAACAGAACAAAACAGCAGGCAGTGATCAGTGAAACCAACAGGACAGATACAACTATTTTTAAAAACACTCATTTGATGTTTAAAACCATAAAAACGGTCTAACCTAGCCATAGATAAAAGGTTATCTTTAACATGGCTCCAGGTGTACTCCCTCTGGTCCCCATGCTGTGATCTCCACACATCAGCCGTTTCGTGTGCCTTCACCAGTTCCCTCAGCCTATTGGCAGAAGCAGGGTAAGGCTCCTGATGGTTCCTGTCTATTCTGTGGTTTAATGTACAGTTAAAATCACCCCCTAGAAATAAAAAACTATTCCAATTACAGGACCTAACCATATCCGATAACACATCAAAGAACCTGATCCCCTCTGCTCTCTGTGTTGGCCCATACACGTTTATAAAAACCAAGTTCACGTTTTCAAACTGTACCTTTAATAAGAGTAACTGACCTTTCACCACCTCTTCTATCTCATAGGAGACAGGCACACAACCCCTACAGAAAAATACCGCCACCCCCCCACTGCTGTTAGATTTGTGGCTAAAAAAAAATGCAGCCATCCCACTCTTTTCTCCACTGGCTCTCAGTGTCTACAGTGCTGTGAGTCTCCTGGAGCATCAGCACATCAAGTTTCTTTAAACTAAAAAGCTTGTATAAAGAGGCCCTTTTTACATCATGCCTGGACCCATTTATATTAAGATGCCAATTCTAAGGTGGGGCATTAAAAAGGATAAAAAATAAGGCACAGTAAAAAAACACGTAGCAGAAAAGGGAGAAGACAAACTAAGAGTCAACATGACTGTTAGTGATTTGTGACTTCAGTTTAAGAACAAGTTTCTTTAAACAATATATTTCCTGATCGGTGAAAGTCTCATTCCCATCATTCAATTTCATAAACTTGCGAGCCGATGCCACGAATAATTCCAGATCTGGAAAGTAATTTTCCACTTTCACAGCCCTACTCCCCTTAGTCACTTGAAGAAACTTCCTGATCTTAGTAAAGGAGTAGGAGCTTTGCTCTTCCTGCGTCTGCATCAGCTCAGACTCAGCTTCACTGTCATCAGAAGACTCTCATCCAGCACTTCCAAACCCCCACCTTACTAGATTTAGCAGAGCTCTGCAAGTTTTCAGCACTTTTTCTTTTTTTGTGCAGCTTTAAAAGGATCCTCCTCAACAAAATTACATTCCTGCATTTCTTCATCAACTGCAGCATTTGTCATGCAGTGTTCACTCGGTGTGTCCGTCACAGCCTCGGTCTGCTCCTCCCTCGCCTGCAAAGTCCGTTCATTCACCTTTTTTCCTTTAATTGCACTCATTTTGCCCTTCACCCCTTTACTCTGGGTGACAGACTCGTCACAATGATCAGCGCTGCTGCCAGACAGAAACTCCCCACCATCACTGTTTGGAGGAGCAACCACCGTGCCCGCCGCGGCCTCTCCCGCCACCACCACCGCCGCCCCAGCAGAAGCAGACGCCGCTACCCTCTGGACCACCAGAAACACCAGCGTCACCTTTCTTACTCCCAGTGTTCTTCGTGTTCACCCTTTCAGGACATGATCTGATAAGATGGCCTTCTGCACCACATGCAAAACACTTCATGGTTTCAGATGTTGCAAAAACTAAATAGCTAAAGCCGTCAATCCTGAAATTAAAAGACACGTTCAGTTCCGCAGAGCTGTCTTTTAACAGAATCAGAATCAGAATGAACTTTATTGCCAAGCATGTTTACACACACGAGGAATTTGACCTGTCATTAGGCGCGCTTGATAAGCGCATCCTAATGACGCCGCAGCCATACAAGGCGCCTGTCAGCAGTGGGGGGTGAAGAGGGGAAGGGGGAAGGGGGGGGAACACAATGGGCAGAGAGAAAAAAACAAAGTTTTCAAAATAGTGCTCGAATGAGCAAAATTGTGATCACATAGAAAAAAAAACCCTCAGTTGCACAATTAGCAGACAAAATATCACACATTAACAAAACAAAAGAAAGGGAGAGACCAGTGTGTGTAGTCAGTCATGTAATCAGTATGAATACAGTGTGGATGTATCATTTGCTGGTGCACAACAAAGGAGCATCTCCTAGGCAACGAATGGATGTTATGTTCATGCATTCTAAACATAGATAAGCATGTCCAGAGTCCATCTCTCTTCGTGCATGCCAGATGGTAGAGTTCTGTATTAAACACATGATAACGCTGTCCTTGAAGAGATCAGTTTGCTGAACAACAGCAATTGTTTGTTAATTGTTTGGGTTAAAGAGAAGCCAAAACTCCCTTCCTGCATAATCTCTGCACCTGGAGGAATGAGTTCCCAAGGACGCCGAATCAAGGCCTGATGAGCACAGTCACTTAGAGCATAGTAATTTCCACTCTCATGCGATTCTGTGCATCACAATTAATTCAATTCACAGGCTTAAAAACATTCCCTGGAGAGCACCCAGCGGCTCAAGATGTTACCAATCTCCTGATTCAGTTCGACAATCAGTTCACCATTTGCCGCTATCAGAGCCCTCCCATGCTGGTCGAATTGTTGAAGGAGCTTCGCCGGGATCCGCATTTTGACCAGCTCTTCCAACTTCTTTAATTTCCGATACACCAGGAAACACGGAGCCAAACAGTAGAAATCCTGTGATCATAAGCCAAACAGATAGATGTCTTCCACATCTTCAATCGAATCACACAGAGACATGAGTTCCAATTGCCCCATGAGTCACACATTTGGGCTCCCCCGGGCCCGATTTTCTGTTTGAAAAGGTGGTGTCAATTGCATTTAAAGCCCGAAATTCCATTTTTTCCATTTTTCCGTTTGGATTGAGATCCGCAAGAAGGAGAGCGAGACATAGACATAGACGCAGCAAGCTGGGATCAGTCAGGGAGGCGGAGGAGGAGAGAAGGAGAAAATGCGACTGCTCTCTCTGAAAGCCGGAAGAAGAAGACCACCATGAAACACTGCCTCCTGTGACACACGACATGCTTTAGCAGGGGGGATTTACTACCCAGAGAGACCATTCTGATGGGGGAAACAACTTGGACAAAACGGGACAACTCTCTTATCAGCTGATCATTTTTAATGAAAGGAGGAGCGTTAGAGATGGTGATCCTCCTAGAAGAGTTCACCAGCGGTAAAACAGGAGTAAAAGTGTCATTTATGAGAGCTCCCTGTTCCATCACCTGATCAGCTTTTTCAGTTGAATCCAGGAAAATGATAATTGTGCTGTTCATCCTTGATGCTGACTTTATACTGTCATGCCCAACCACCTGTCCCACTGCGAGGCCGGCCTCCTCCACAGAGCAGGAAACTGTCGGGAGGATTCTCACGCCATGCCTCCGGGTCAAGCGCTCGAACTCCACGCCACCGTCAAACACCGGCATGATGTTGGCCGGGAAAAAAACGGGCAGCGGAAGCTACTGTTCCCCGACACACTCACACCAAAACTCACACCCCAGCACACGCACACTCAAAACAGCTATATAATAAACACACACACCTCAACACACAAGACAGAGAAAAGTTAGAAAAACAAAGTTTAGAGTACTCACTCGACGCCACTCCACACACCTGCTCCCACAAACGCTCACTGATGCACATGAGAGAGAGAGAGAGAGAGAGAGAGAGAGAATCTAAAAAGTCTACACACCCCTCTTCAAATGCCAGGTTTTTGTAATGTAAAAAAAAATGAGACCAAGATAAATCATTTCAATACTTTTTCCACATTGATGTGATCTAATAACCTGTACAACCCAATTGAAAAACAAAATGAAATCTTTTCAGAGGAAAATAAAAAATGAAAAACTTAGAATAACTAAGTATAAACCTTATTCTAATAACTTAGAATGAGGTTTGCATAAATATGCACACCCTTAAACTAATACTTTTTGCGGCACCTTTGGCTTTTATTACAGCACTCAGTTGTTTTGGGTAGGAGTCTATCAGTGTGTCACATCTTGATGTGGCAATATTTGCCAACACTTCTTTGCAAAAATGCTCCACATCTGTCAGATTGCAAGGGCATCTCCTGTGCACACCCCTCTTCAGATCACTCCACAGATGTTCGATCGGATTCAGGTCTGGACTGTGGCTGGGCCATTCCCAAACCTTAATCTTTTTCTGGTGAAACCATTCTTTTGTTGGTTTGGATGTATCCTTTGGCTTTGGGTCATTGTTGTGCTGAAAGATGAAGTTCCTCTTCATCTTCCGCTTTCTAGCAGAAGCCAGAAGGTTTTGTGCCAACACTGACTGATATTTGGAACTGTTCATAATTCCCTCCACCTTGACTAAGGCCCTAGTTCTAGCTGAAGAAAAACAGCCCCAAAGCATGATGCTGCCACTACCATGCTTTACTGTAGGTATGGTGTTCTTTTGGTGATGAGCAGTGTTGTGTTTGTGCCAAATATACCTTTTGGAATTATGGCCAAAAAGTTCAACCTTGGTTTCATTGGACTATAACACATTTTCCCACATGCGTTTGGAATGTGTTTTTGATAACTGTAGCCGGGCTTGGATGTTTTTCTTCATAATATAAGGCTTCCTTCTTGCCACCCTACCCCATAGCCCAGACATATGAAGAAGATGGGAGATTGTTGTCACATGTACTGAACAGCCAGTACTTGCCAGAAATTCCTGCAGCTCCTTCAGTGTTTCTGTCGGCCTCTTGGCAGCCTCCCTGACCAGTTTTCTTCTCGTCTTTTCATCAATTTTGGACGAATGTTCAGTTCTTGGTAATGTCACTGTTGTGCCATAATTTCTCCACTTAATGATGACTGTCTTCACTGTGTTCCATGGTATATTTATTGCCTTGAAAATTCTTTTGTACCCTTCTTCTGACTGATACCTTTGAACAATGAGATCCCTCTGATGCTTTGGAAGCTCTCTGTGGCTTATGTTGTAAGATGTGACTACAAAAGCGTCAGGAAAAGCCTACTAGAACAGCTGAACTTTATTTGGGGTTAATCAGAGACACTTTAAATGGTGGCAGGTATGAGCTGACTCCCATTTAACGAGTGAATGTGATTGGTTAATTCTGAACACAGCTACATCTCCACTTATAGGGGAAAGGGTGTGCATATTTACGCAACCAGGTTATTTAGAGTGTTTTTTTTTCACTTAATTAAAAGATCTCAGGTTTTTTTTTTCAATTGGGTTGTACAGGTTATAGGTCACACTAATGGTGGAAAAAGTTTTGAAATTATTTATCTTGGCGTCATTTTTTTTACATCACAAAAGCCTGGCATTTGAACAGCAGTGTGTAGACTTTTTATATCCACAATAGACAGACAGACTGACTGATAGATAGATCGATGTACATGATGTATTTTTTAAATTTCATGTCATTTTGCCACACTCAAATAATCTATTATTGTTATTTATGTATTTTTTTTTACTGCTTGTAATGTGAAATGAGTAGGAGAAACAATATAAAGTACATTTTTATTTCAGTACTTTGTTAATCTGACATATTGGAAAATGCATGTATTTGATGTTGACAGATAAGCAGATTCATATCAAATTCTTATCTGAATGCACAACTCAGAATAAAGCTGAATCAAAAAAGCAATTAGCTTTGCAAATGGAAATGCTTCCAGGTCTACAGGAAAGCTTGGTAACATTCCTTTCCAAAGGCCATAGCCTATATTACATAATCAAACTACAATGAAGACCACACTCACAATAGGAAATCAGTTCTATGCCCAAGTTAGTTTGAATCCCAAAGACCATTTCTTATTTTTTCCTTCTTTTTTTAATACAGTGACAGTAGTGAGACCTGCTATTATGTATGGTTTGGAGACGGTGGCACTGACAAAATGACAGGAGGCAAAGCTGGAGGTGGCAGAGTTGACGATGCTAAGATTCTCACTGGGAGTGACTAGGAGGGACAGGATTAGAAATGAGTATATCAGAGGGACAGCTCAGGTTGAGCAGTTTGGAGACAAAGTAAGAGAGGCAAGGCTGTGATGGTTTGGACATGTGCAGAGGAGGGATAGTGGAAATACTGGACAAAGGATGTTGAAGATGGAGCTGCCAGGCAGGAGGAAAAGAGAAAGACCACAGAGAAGATTTGTGGATGTAGTGAAGGAGGACATGGAGAGAAGACGCAAGGGATAGAGCAGGGGTCTGCAACCTTTGCCAACCAAAGAGTCATTTTGCCCATCTCCAATTAAAAGAGAAGTGGCTAAGGGCTGCAACAGCAATTTGACTTAAAATAAAGATTATGCTGCTTATACAGGTTTTTTATATATACTATATTTTTATATTTATGTAGCTCTGAATATTATGTGGCATTAATGAATTTATATTACAATAGTTAAAAAACTGTCAAGTTTTATAGTTTCATTCACAAAATAATAAAAGTATTACAAATATATCACAAATTGGTTTGTACTGAAAAATAAAGGCTATATCTGACTATCTGACTTAGTTTTTTGTAGTTTTAATTATCAGCATATTCATAAATTGTTTAAATCTGAAAAATGTCATCCATCTTCTACTATCAACAGTGATCACACAGCTTTAGTTCCTGATATTTTAATAAATTAGAGACAACAGTTTTATTTAGAAGAAGCTACTTTTCATCCTTTTTGTGTTTCCTCAAAATGATCCTTATTGAGATCTATTAATATAATCAGAGTCCTTCACCTGTTCTCTGGACTCTCAATTTGATAACTGGTGGAATGGCTGTCTGGTAACTTTTACATAATCTTTTTTTTTTTTTTTTTAATCAAGCAAAAAGTATACTAAACAACTTTCTGATTAACTTTAAACAATCATTTCTTGCCAATTAAGCCAATTAGAAACTAGAAAAGCACTCAGAGAGTACATACCTCTGCCAAGGCTCCTTCTGTCCCTCATGGATCACCTTCAAAATGTAATGGGTTTGTGTGTAGGCCTAGAGCCACTTCTGGTGAAAATTGCATCAGTCTTTCCATTCGTTTTGGTGTATTACTGCTAAAACTCTGTAAGACAATAAGAGCCTTGGCGGAGGTATGCACTTTCAGATCATCACCAAAATGTAATAGGTTCCTCTCTAGCCCAAGAACCAACTCTGGTGAAAATTTCATCCAAATACATCTAGTAGTTTCTAGTAATCCTGCTGCACAAATACAAACAAAGTACCATGGCCGCCAATCAGCCGTACCTGCGCACACACCTGTATTCTATCCTGGTCTGGCTATTTATTCCACGAGGCCCTGAGATCAGCGCGAAATCGTCTGTCTCCTTCCCGTGGGACCAGATGTCGCCAACTCTACGCTGAGCTTCCGAGCCTTATTTACTCTCCTGGCCTACTCCTCGTTATCGGACTCCTGATCACCCGGCAGCCAAGTAAGCCATCATCTATTCCTTTCACCCTTCTACGTCCCCTGTGCACAGGCGGAGAACCTTAGAAGCGGATTCCCCTCCACCTGGCGGCGGACCTCCCTGCTCTGTTCACCTGCCTACTTCATCTCCGACAGGGCCACTGACACTGTCCTCCTGGCCGTGGCCACTGAGCTAAACTGAGTTCCACTCCTACGCTGCAAACAGTAAGAACTGAACTTTCTGGTGCGTCCCCTGCCTGGATTGTCTCTAACTCTCCTTCTGTTTGTCCATAGGGTTGCCAGGTTGCACGGTGCTCTGCTCGCCCCAAGCTGATTCATCCTTTCACTACACACATTACAGACATGCACACACACCCACATAATTATCAATAAAAGGTTAATTGTGTTATTCCTGAGTCGTGTCTGCTTTTTGGGTCAAATACCATGTCAGTATGACTCCGCCAGAGTGACCAAGCAGACAGCACTTTAACGTGCAAGGTTAACAACTTAGAGGCTCGTGTTGACCAGTTAGCCTACCAACAGCAAATTATACTCACACAGCTAACTCGAGTTACCGACCGGTTGGATCGCCTGGTTAACCCACAGGCTTTCTCTCCAGCTCCCGCTAGCTCCTCTGCTCCCGTTAGCACTGTCACTAGCCAGGCTACATCAGGCTCCCGTCACGACTTACTCCCGTACCCACTCCCACCCGTTTCTGTTGTAAGCTAGGAGAAGCCAGGGGTTTTCTTATGCACTCTGACATTGTGTCTCAGTGGGTGCCAGAGGATTTTCCTTCAGATCATAGCCGAATTGGTTATGTGGTTAACTTGTTAGAAGGGCGAGCCTTAGTTTGGGCATACGCTGTCATGGCTAGGACCAGTTATGCTTCTCTCACCTACACGCAGTTTGTTAGTGAGTTTAGGGAGGTGTTCGACCACTCCGGCCGAGATAGTGTGCTTACCTCCAGGTTGTTAAATTTAAAGCAGGGGGCTAGAGCAGTCGCTGATTACGCCGTGGACTTCCGGGTGGTGGCCACGGAAGTGGGGTGGGAGGATGTCTCATTATGTAGCATCTTTATCAGAAGCCTTTGTCCTAGCCTGCGGGATGAGTTAGCCAGCCTAGATAAGCCCTCTAACTTAACCGAGTTGATTTCTTTGGCGATTAGCCTCGACAATAGACTGAGGGAGCGGGCGGCCGAGCGGAAGACTTCCGGTCGCTCGGGTAATCAGTGCCGCTGTTCCCTACAGCCCCTCCTACTGGCGCTACCTCCAGCCGATTCCGCAGATGAGCCAGAGCCCATGGTGACAGGTTGAGCTAAGTTGTCTTCAGCAGAGAGACAGCGATGCTGGGAGTTGGGATTATGCATTTAATGTGGGAGCGAGGAGCATGAGCTTGAGGTATGTCCCGTACAGCCAAAAGGGGGGGTCCGTGCGTCGCAGTAGGGGGACTCACGGACTCACCTCGATTAAATCCCCTCTCTAGCTTCCAGATCCTGATTTGTTTCAGTCACAAATATAAGGAGATAACCACACACGCACTCATTAATTCTGGGGCTGAGCAGAGCTTTATCTCTGGGAAACTGGCAACCCGGTTGGGACTCCCCGTTCAGTTATTGGAGACCCCCTTGAAACTTATCACCCTATCTAAAGCCCCTTTTGCTACCGTTTCCCACCGGACCGCCCCAGTGTCAGTGATCACATCGGGCAATCACCGGGAGGAGCTAAGACTGTATGTGTTGCCGGGTTCTTCCTCCCCAGTTATCCTCGGCTATCCCTGGCTTCACCTCCACAATCCCTCTATAGACTGGCGTTCCGGGAGTGTCCGAGCCTGGAGCTCTTTCTGTCTGAGTGCCTGTCTTCAGTCCGCTGCATGCTCGCCGTCCGTGCCTCTGAGTGTTCCAATCCCTTCTCCTCCTGATTTGGCTAAGGTTCCAACCCAATATCACGACCTAGGGGCTGCCTTCAGTAAAACCCAGGCCCTTTCACTTCCCCCCCACCGCCCTTATGACTGTGCCATCAATCTCCCCGCCGGAGCCCCGCTGCCGTCTAACAAACTCCACAACCTGTCTGCCCCGGAGCGGGAAGCAATGGAAGCATACATCAAGGAGTCCTTAGGTTCAGGCATAATCCGGGCGTCATCCTCTGTGGTGGGGGCGGAATTTTTCTTCGTTGGCAAGAAGGATGGTTCACTGAGGCCATGTATAGACTTTCAGGAACTGAATAATATAACCATCAAGGACAAATACACTCTTCCACTCATTAATTCAGCTTTTGATTCCCTTCAGGGAGCCTCCTGGTTTATCAAGTTAGACCTGTGCAACGCCTATCATCTGGTGCAGATCCGGGAGGGCGATGAATGGAAGATTGCGTTCCGGACCCCTAGTGGGCATTTTGAGTATCTGGTCATGCCATTTGGGCTGACCAATGCCCCTGCCATCTTCCAGCGGCTAATTAATGATGTATTGAGGGATTTTTTTGGGCATGTTTGTATTCGTCTATCTGGACGATATTCTTATCTTTTCTCAGTCCCTGGAGGAGCATCGAGTACATGTTAGGCGGGTACTGCAGCAACTGTTGGAGAACAACCTCTTCGTGAAAGCCAAGAAATGTGATTTTCATGTCTCCCGGACATCCTTCCTTGGCTTTGTCATCTCCCACAACAAGATCATCCCCGATCTGGGCAAGGTAAAAGCGGTGGTAGAGTGACCCACTCCGTCATCCAGGAAGCAGCTCCAGCAGTTTCTGGGATTTGCTAATTTCTACCGCCGCTTCATTCACAACTACAGTCTGATTGCTCTTCCTTTGACCAGTTTGACCTCTCCCAAGGTGCCTTTTCGGTAGACTGAGGAGGCGGCTGCGGCCTTTGCTCATTTGAAGAACAGGTTCTCATCCTCTCCCATACTGACACAGGTGGATCCCGCTCTTCAATGCCTGGTGGAGGTGGATGCATCGGACTCGGGGGTTGGAGCCATCCTTTCTCAGCGATCCCCAGCTGATGGCAAGATTCGACCCTGTGCGTTCTTCTCCTGGCGCCTATCCCCGGCTGCGCGCAATTATGACATCGGTGACAGGGAGCTCTTGGCTGTCAAGCTCGCTTTGGAGGAGTGGCGTCACTGGCTGGAGGGTGCCTCCCAGATGTTCGTTGTCTGGACCAACCATAAGAATCTGGAGTACCTCCATACGGCCAAGCGTCTGAATGCACGCCAGGCCCGCTGGTCCCTGTTTTTTTGAAGATTCAATTTCACCATTACCTACCGCCCCTGGTCGAAGAATACTAAGCCGAATGCCCTGTCCCGTCAGTTTGCCACTGAGGCGACGGAGATGCCCGAGCACCCCATTCTACCTTCATCGTGTGTTGTAGGCACCCTCTCCTGGGTTATCAAGGACAAGGTCTTGAAGGCTCAGGAGGACGAGCCCGACCCGGGCAGGGGGGCCAGTGGGTAAACTGTTCGTTCCATCGGCCGTTCAGGGGGAGGTTGTTCATTGGGGTCACTCGTCCAAGTTCGCATGTCACCCCAGGAGGGGGTGCACAGTGGATCTTCTCCAGAGGACATTCTGGTGGCCGTCTCTTCAGAGGGACGTCGGGGAGTACATCCGGGCCTGTCCTCAGTGTGCCGCCGGCAAGACGTCTTCTTCCCCACCAGCTGGGCTGCTTCATCCCCTTCCCATCCCCGGCAGATCATGGTCCCATGTGGCTCTGGATTTCATCACCGGCCTCCCATCGTCCAATCACAACATGGTAATCTTCACACTGGTCGACAGGTTCTCCAAGGCTGCCCATTTTGTCCCCCTGCAGGGGTTGCCTACGGCCAAGGAGACGGCGGACCTTCTAGTCCAGCATGTGGTACGGTTACATGGCATTCCTTTGGATATCGTCCCCGACCGAGGTCCCCAGTTTGTTTCCCAAGTCTGGAAGTCGTTTTGTAATGCCCTGGGGGCCACGGAGAGCCTATCTTCGGGCTACCATCCTCAAAGCAATGGGCAGTGTGAACAAGCAAACCAGGAGTTGGAGGCCATGCTGCGGTGTGTCGCCACCACCAACCCATCGTCTTGGAGCTCCCACCTTCCCTGGATTGAGTACACTCACAACACCACCATCTCTTCAGCTATCAGCATGTCTCCTTTCGAGGCCTCGCTGGGTTACAATCCCCCGCTGTTCCTGGAGGAAGAAGGGGACATTGCTGTTTCTTCTGTCCGTGCGCACCTGCAGCGTTGCCGTCAGATCTATAGGGCTACCCGGGAGGTGCTGCAACGCACAGCAGAGCTCAACTCTTCGGTGGCCAACTGTCACGGGGCTCCAGCTCCCGTCTATCAGGTGGGCCAACAGGTATGGCTGTCTTCTAAGCATATTGACTTGAAGGGTGAGAGGAGGAAGATGTCCCAGAGGTTTATTGGGCCTTTTCCCATCAGTCAGATCATTAACCCTGTCTGTGTACGCCTAGCCCCCCCCCCCGCATCTGTGCTTCTTTTCACGTCTCGCAGGTCAGGGTCCATCTGCTCCAGCCCTTTGTGTCCCCTTCTAATCCCAGGCTCCACCACCACCGATGGTAATTGATGGTGACCCGGCTTGGAAGGTCAACGCCATCCTGGACATCCGATCCCGGGGTCGTGGCCTGCAGTATCTGGTGGACTGGGAGGGCTATGGGCCAGAGTGGAGATCCTGGGTGCGCCCCTCCTTCGTGCTGGAAAAGCAGCTCATCAGGGACTTCCATTAGGCGCACCCAGGTAGGATGGACTGACCATCCGAGAGGCGTGTCATGGGGGGTGGGGGGGTTACTGTCATGGCCGCCAATCAGCCGCACCTATGCACACACCTGTATTCCATCCTGGTCTGGCTATTTATTCCGCGAGGCCCTGAGTGTGGAGTCGTCTGTCTCCTTCCCATGGGACCTGAACTCGCCAACTCTACGCTGAGCTTCCGAGCCTCGTTTACTCTCCTGGCCTACTCATCATTACCGGACTCCTCATCACCCGGCAGCCAAGTAAGCCATCATCTATTCCTTTCACCCTTCTACTTCCCCTGTGCACAGGCGGAGAACCTTAGCGGCGGATTCCCCTCCACCTGGCGGCGGACCTCCCTGCTCTGTTCACCTGCCTACTTCATCTCCGACGGGGCCGCTGACACTGTCCTCCTGGCCATAGCCGTTGAGCTAAACTGAGTTCCACTCCTACCCTGCAAACAGTAAGAACTGAACTTTCTGGTGCGTCCCCTGCCTGGATTGTCTAACTTTCCCTCTGTTTGTCCATAGGGTTGCCAAGTTGCACGGCGCTCTGCTTGCCCCAAGCTGATTCATCCTTTCACTACACACATTACAGACACGCACACACACATCCACACACCCACACGATTATCAATAAAAGGTTAACTGTGTTACTCCTGAGTTGTGTCTGCTTTTTGGGTCAAATACCATGTCACAAAGCCCTTGGTGAAGGTATGCACTCTCAGATCATCACCAAAATCTACTCATCTGTTCCCCATGCTATTACACACCTTTCCTGAAAATTTCATCATAACTTTTTGAGTTATGTTGCTAACAGACAGACAGACAGACAGACAAACCAACAAACCAGCCAATGCCACTAAAAACATTACCTCCTCCCTTGGCGGAGGTAA